>CM059425.1:174336979-177059810 GCA_030390025.1 Squalus acanthias | reverse complement strand
CAAGAAGACATTCATAAATTTGCAGAATTGGCAAATTAATTTCAGCACAGATAAATGTGAAGTATTACATTTTGGTAAGAAAGATGAGGTCACATATTACTTGGAAAATAATCTAAATGGAGTAGAGGAGCAAAGGGATCTTGGAGTACAAATACACAAATCACTAAATGTAGTGATGCAGGTTAATAAGGAAATTAAAAAAGCAAACCAAGCATTAGGATTTATTTCTAGAGGGATAGAATTGAAAAAGAGAGGTTATGTTAAAATTGTATCGCACCTTGGTTAGACCACACTTGGAGTACTGTATACAATTCTGGTTGCCATATTATAAAAAGGATATAGAGGCTCTGGAGAGGGTGCAAAAAAGATTTACAAGGATGATGCCAGAAATGCGAGGATATACCTTTCAGGAAAGGATGAACAGGCTGGGTCTCTTTTGAGGGGTAAACTAATAGAGGTCTTTAAAATTATGAAAGGTTTTGATGGAGTAGATAGAGAGAGAGTGTTTCCACTTGTAGGAAGTGCAAAACTAGAGGCCATCAATATAAGATAGTCACCAAGAAACCCAATAGGGAATTCAGAAGAAACTTCTTTACCTAGAGAGTGGTGAGAATGTGAAACCTGCTACCACAGGGAATGGTTGAAGCGAACAGTATAGGTGCATTTAAGAGGAGGCTAGACAAGCATATGAGGGAGAAGGGAATAGAGGGTTATGCTGATCGAGTTAGATGAGGAAAGACGGGAGGAGGCTCGAGTGGAGCATAAACGCCGGCATGGACTGGTTGGGCTGAATGGCCTGTTTCTGTGCTGTATATCCTATGTAATCCTATATTTGCTATGGCTGACGATCAGGATCCATAGTAAATCTAGTGCATCCCTGGTAAACTTGCTGTATCCTGGCCCTCAGTGGACATTTCACGATATCTTAACAGAAAATAACCCGTGAAGTGAAAGATTAAAACATAATTACTTGTCAAAGTGTAGGTATTTCAGAGTCTTTTGAAAATCTGCTGTCCGAACAGCAAATGCTTTCTTAAAATGCAATTGGTCAAGATTGACTTCTGTTGAGGTAGGTCTAATCAGCAGTCCAGGAGGTCTCCTAAGAGGACATGAAATATTTAGATTTACTGTCCAAAAGCTCCAGAAACTCCTCCATTCTCGGAATTTCAGAATGGTTGGTCATTTGAATCTGCATCATGTGCAATAATGGAATCTTGGGGTTCAGTGCCAGGTCACATTATCAGTTTCTTTTTAAGCATGATAGTGACCATGGTGCTTGAGTTTTATTCTTTCCTTAACCTGAGAGTCTATCTTGATTAAATATTAATAGAGCTGAAACCTAATAATCATTTAAGGGAATTCCCAAACTATTTCACTGAGATTTTTGGAAATATTTGAGGTCTTAAAAGTGAGCAAACACCCAGCTTTTTGCTGATGTATGATGGTATAAGTTATGTTATAGGATGTGTATATTTCAGGCCTTTGACGAGAAACAAGTTGCAACTTTCCAAAGACCCTGGACTCCACAGCATTATCAAGCAAACAGATGAGGGTGCACTTTATATCTTAACACCTCTGGTTGCTTGGAGTGGAATAAAGCTTGATTTTAAAATCTTTACCTATATAGGGGACAGTGCAGTGACACAGTATATTGGAGCACCAATAATATGTGCCTCAGCAGAGATGTGACACACTTTGGCTAGAGATTTCTAAATAGTGGAAACAGTCTCCCAGTGCCCTGTGTTAAGTTAGCTTTCGGTTGCCTATTCTAGTGCAAAACCTTCACGTTCCTACATTACAGCAATTATCAGGATTTGTGCTACTTGAGCGATGTGTATGCTCCATATTATCAACACCTTGACACTCCCTTGGTGCTACCTTCATCAGTATGTTCATTTCAGCTGTTTTAGATTAAGCATCTGGACTGACAGAAGTAGGCCAACAACTATAATTATATTTAGTAACTGGAGTGATTAAAAGCAGCAGGGAGCTGGCAGCAGTGGTAATTGGAGGGAATGGCTGACAGGTTGCTTGTAGCAAATGCCAGTATATGCTGGAGTTTGCAAAAATATGGCCAAACTTTAATCATTTAAAGTACAGTGATAATTAGTAATTATATCCCATGTTCAAAACATGTAAAATACATAATTTGTTTTTCCTGAGTGTGATATCCCATGCTCCCGTGGTGTAGGGCAGGGTTAAACATGAAGCTGCTGCTCGGGTACAAAATCTTTCCACTATATGGGCATTTACACAATTCTGTTACTGATTCTACAGTATCAAATATTTATATCAAGTGGTACAATTTTGCTGTTTTCAGTAATTATATAAAGGTAAAAATAATTACAAGTCATGAAATCAAATCCCAGAAGCTGCTTGATGTAAGTGTGTGTTTTGCACTCTGTGACCCCTTTATACTACAGTGTTGCTTCCAATAGCAAGAATGCTATTAATGCAATGCTCTTGCCATCCAAGACCGCAACTATCTTTCAGAACATGTGTTTTCACCTTTCGGCCTCTGATCCTAACTGCCAGTGGTGAGAAATCTAAACCGTGCCTGCAAGAAGGTTGAATGCCATGGATGAGCTGAGCTGTTGCCTACGTATATAGGCCAGTAATGTCCTTTTGGGAAATAAAGGGAAAGTACCAGGGAGTCTGAAAAATGTGATTGTCCTAACTACATGTGTACGAAATCTGCATAGGCTCAGAAGGTTAAAATCACAATGACAGTTTTGGACAACTAAGAGCTGGCTTGCATAATCTGACTATTTTGCTGGCCATGAATGTTGAACTATACACCCACACCGACCTAGCAAATCGACAGATTGTCTATCAAGTGCCTTCTGGGATTTGATTTCTTGATTTCTAAATTATTTAAATCTATATATAATTACTGCAATGGCAAAATTGCACCACTTGATATAAATATTCCAGGATCATTTTAATTTGAGGAATGAACGCAAGCTCTTTGTGCTGCCTCCAATTGGGGGCACACAGGAGTGGAATGGCATGCTGCTGCAGGAGTTAAGTTATCTGCAGCAGCTTAAAGGACCAACTGAATTACCAGTTGTTAAAATGTCTGACAGTTCAGCTGCAGGGAACAGAGTCCCCAAATTTTCAGAGACATTAATAGAGGTGCTGCTGACACAACTCTGATTGAGGAGAGCGAGACCCCCTATTTGGAATGCATGGAAAGAAGCTGTCTAAGGAAACTGCCAGGTACAGTTGAAGGAGGTGGGCTTGGCATTAAATGCAGCCTCCATGACCCCCCACATGGGTACTTAATGCTATAAGAAGTTTAATGATCTTAGTAAGTAAGAGTAATGAGCCATACCTTCCTAAAATGTGGTCTGATCAGCATGCTTTCCATTTACAACCATCTTTCCGTCACTGTTGAGATGTTTTAAGAGCTTACCTTTAATGACCAGGAGATTCCATGTGACCCTTTATGCCCTCAATTTTTACCCACAAGTGTTCCTTTACTCGCAGCTATGCATGAATCCACTAAAAGCCTCACATAGTATGGACTTGCTTGTTACAAGCAACTGTTGCCCCCATTATAGTTTGTCTGCTGACACTTATGTTTTACTGTATCTCATGACAACCAGAGGGCATTTTGATTTCTGGCATTCTTCTAAAAGGAGAAGACTGCCCCTAACAGAGATTGGCCACACATGGTGGTCCACTCAACCTCTGCCCTCCTATAAGGACAAATGTGAGAAGTCGCACAACACCAGGTTATAGTCCAACAGTTTTATTTGAAATCACAAGCTTTCGGAGCGCTGCTCCTTCGTCAGGTGAAGTGAAGAAAGTGTCCCAAAGCACTTTACAACCAGTGAAGTACTTTTTTGAAGTGTAGTCACTGTTGTAATGTAGGAAAATCGGCAGCCAGTGAAGTACTTTTTTGAAGTGTAGTCACTGTTGTAATGTAGGAAAATCGGCAGCCAGTTTGCGCACAGCAAGCTCTCATAAACAGCAATGTGATGAGCAGGTAATCTCTTTTTTAGTGTTGTTGATTGCGGGATAAATATTGGCCAGGACACCGGGGATAACTCCCCTGCTTTTCTTCAAAATCGTGCCATGGGATCTTTTACATCCACCTGAGAGAGCAGACAGGGCCTCGGTTTAACGCCTCATCTGAAAGACTGCACCTCTGACAGTGCAGCACTCCCTCAGTACTACACGGAAGTGTCAGCGTAGATTTTTGTGCTCCAGTCTCTGGAGTGGGACTTGAACCCACAACCCACAAGAGATAGACCTTGTTGACCAGAAGGTCAGAAAATGTTTTTCTTGGCTGAAAAATCTCAGGAAACTGATCTCGTGGGTACTACTTTTAAAAGGAAAGTGTTGCAAAGCATCACACGTGCAGGCACTGGGGACAGTTTGCCAGAATTTGCAGCAGGTGATGGGGCAGTCGCATATGGCCCACTCACTGGTTTTGCATGTGTAACAAGCCCTCGATTCCATAAAGTTGGATATCCCTGCTCCATGATAGCTCTAGTTGCAATGTCATCTGTCACTAGTGTGCATTATCCCTCCTCATCCTCCTTGATCTCTCTGCAACCTTTGGCACATTCACCTGATCCTCCTCCAATGCCACTCCTCTGTTGTCCAGCTCTATAAGAGTGCCTTTGCTTGGTTCCACTCTTACCTATCCATTTGTTGCCACATGTCTCGAGCAATTGCTTCTCTTCCCACCTTCACAGTTGTACAAGGCCTTGGTGAGACCACACCTTGAGTATGTGTGCAGTTTTGGTCGCCTTATCTGAGGAAGGATGTTCTTGCCGTGGAGGGAGTGCAGCGAAGATTTACCAGACTGATACCTGGGATGGCAGGAATGACGTATGAAGAGAGATTGGGTCGATTTAGGCTTATATTCGCTAGAGTTTCGAAGAATGAGAGGGGATCTCATTGAAACTTAAAATTCTAACAGGACTAGACAGACTAGATGCAGGAAGGATGTTCCCGATGGCGGGGGAGTCCAGAACCAGGGGTCACAGTCTAAGGATAAGGGGTAAGCCATTTAGGACTGAGATGAGGAGGAATTTCTTCACCCAGAGAGTGGTGAACCTGTGGAATTCTCTACCACAGAAGGCAGTTGAGGCCAATTCATTAAATATATTCAAGAAGGAGATAGATATATTTCTTAAGGCTAAAGGGATCAAGGGATATGGGGAGAAAGCAGGGACGGTACTGAGTTTGGATGATCAGCCATGATCTCATTAAATGGCGGAGCAGGCTCGAGGGGCCGAATGGCCTACTCCTGCTCCTATCTTCTATGCCTCACATCATTACCTCTGGACTCCTCCAAGCATCCATCCTTGGCCTCCTCCTTTTCCTCATCTACATGCTGCCCCTTGGCTCATAATTTGAAGCCATGGGATCAGCTTCAACATGCATGTCAACGACAGCAACACTATATCTACCATCTTGCTCGATCCCTGCACTACCTCTCTCCTGTCAGACTGGTTGTCTGACGTCCAGTCTTGGATTTAGTTGTAACTTGCTCCAGCTAAACATTAAGAAGACTAAAGCCAATGGGGGGCAAAATTCGGTTACGCCGGAGAACTGGCGCGGGCATCACGCTGTGCGCTCTGCCTGTGCCCGTTGAAAGTAGTGCAGGCAGCATGCAAAATTCATGCTGCCTGCTCATTATAATTATTGGAGCACTGAGCTCCGTGCTAAACGTGCTGCTGGTTGGCTCAGGGCTCAACAGGGCGCCCAATATGCTGTGCAGTCTGCTCTCCATTTAAAGGTTGCCTGAAAGTCACAGGCTGTTCTGCACTTCTTAAAGGAAAGGTGCTCTGAATCAGAAGGACCTCCTTGTTGGTGGAGCTAGTCAAATAAATTTCTCGACCGGGGAGAGAGCATGCACCTCCGTTCTCCAATGCAGCACTGGAGGCCTTGGTGCAGTGGGTGTACAGGAGGAGACGGGTCCTGTACACCGCAGGGGGGCAGGAGGCCTGCCAGGCACACCGTAAGAAGGCAGTGGGAGGAAATAGCAGAAGCCGTCCATGCCACCAGTTGTCCCCAGGACTTGGATCCAGTGCTGGAAGAAGTTTAATGATCTCACTCGAATGGTCAAGGTGAGTGAAGACATCTTCAAATGCCATATCCCACCAACTGCACCACTAGCCTCACACACTGCTCAATGCACCACACCCCATTCACTCGCCTACCAACAATCTCTAGCAATCACGACTCGTACCTCACAATCAAAGCTTCATCTCCCCCTCACACACTTAACACTGTTGTAAGCCTCAGAACCACATCTCACACCTTGCATACACTGCCAGCTATTCAAGCATGACGGGCACATCATCCAATCTGCCGCCACTAAGGACGGGAATTTTGCAGCCATTGTCTTGTGCACCAACCACAAACTCTATCTCCTTCTCTGGTCTTGGCCTCATCCAGACGGTTTGCAACCGCAACATCCCATTCAACCCTGAGCTGAGGTTCTTCATAAAGACTTGTCTATTTCCAGTTCCATAACATCGCCCAGCTCTGTCCTTACCTGAGCCCATCTGTGACTGAAGCCCTCATTTATGCCTTTGTCACCGTCCATAAACTGCAGCATATCCAAAACTGTTGCCCGTATCCTATCCTGCACCAAGTCCTGCTCGCCTAGTGCCCCTGTCCTTGCTGACCTACATTGGCTGCCGATTCCCAAATGACTCTTAACATTTTCATCCTCTCCTCTAAATCCCTTCATGTCCTTCCCCCCCCCTCTTAATTCTGAAAATTCTACCCCACGCCCACTCTCTGTTCTTCTGTTTGGCCATTGGCGTAAGTGCCTTAAGCTGTTTAATCCCCATGCTCTGGAATTCCCCCTCTAAACCCTAAATGGGCCCGGGGGAAGTTGGATCTATTTGATAAAACACAAAACCAACAGCGATTACCTTCTTTGTTCATATGTTATACCTGTTGAGTAAATATGTATCTAATGTGCACTCTTGATTTGTGCAACAATGATTTGTATTGAGCCAGACGTCTCTATTTAACAAACTGCTGTTTTATGCAGTTACCATGATTCCTTTCCCTGTTGCAGTGCAATGTATAGCCTTGTATAGAAGGAGATTTGCATTATTTCGATGAGGGAAAGACCCGAGAAAAATAAAAAAAATTTTCAACTGACCAAATGTTTTAAAACTTGATGAAAAAATTAATAACTTTTAATGGAGTACCCAAATGTCCGTTTTAAATGTATTTTAGTGCAAGATAGGTTGACGGTCGACTTAAACTTGTATACCTGTCCTGTCAGGTATTCTAAAATAGCTCAGAAGGCACAATGTGGTTTGATCCAGAGCCAATGAAAGCAGAAAGGTCTGATCCCCTAAATCTCTGCTATAGAATGCTCGAGTCATCTTTTGCATCTCCAATATAGGTTTGAAAATGGGACAACAATTCCTTTTTCTGATGAGGTAGAAATTATGGCTGGCGATATTAGCAGACAAATTGTTAACACATTTGTGCGGCATTCCTCCTGTCCACTATTTTAATGGAGGTACGAACACAATTTACTTTTAAAAAGATTAATGCGACCTTTAGTGGGCAGAGGGCAGTTGTACAAACATATTAAGAATTGATTTGCTCATGTGGCCAGCAGTACTTTCTACCCCAGTGATTCGTGCTAGAAATGTGCTTACCTTCTTTGTTCGTATGTTATACCTATTGAGTGAATATGTATCTAATGTGCCAGAAATGTGGTTGTGATGTGCTCTGTGATAAGTTATCCCACTGATCGCTATTTATTTGGGCTCGCACATGAATTGTAATCCCTTGGGCTAGGTATTGGGTAAGCAAATTAAAGTTAAGTATACGATATTATGAAAAAGCTAACCATGTAAAGGCAGGGGCTCTTGATGGGTATGCTTTGGTACAAAGCGAAAAGGACAGTGAGAGAAATATGAGAAATTAAATTAACAGATGATATTGATGCCAAGAAAGCAAGATTAAATTCTGCCAATACTTGCTTACCTGAAATCAATATATTAAAATAGAGGGAAAATAAAAAAGCCAGAATAAAAAGAAAAAGGAACAAAATAGCATCGTAAGAGGGAAAATTGGAATAGAAACAGACAGCAAATTGAAAAAAGCATAAACCGAGAAATAAAATCTGAATAGAATATTGAGGAGTAATAATGTCCTGGCAGTATTGGCAAGGGATACATAGATACATAGAAGATAGGAGCAGGAGTAGGCCATCCGGCCCTTCGAGCCTGCTCCGCCATTTAATGAGATCATGGCTGATCCTCCAATTCAGTATCCCATCCCCGCCTTCTCTCCGTAACCCTTAACCCCTTTTGCCTGTAGAAATATATCTAATTCCCTCTTAAATATATTTAATGAGCTGGCGTACACTGCCCTCTGTGGCAATGAGTTCCACAGGTTCACCACCCTCTGAGTGAAGAAATTCCCCCTCATTTCTGTCCTAAATGGTTTAGCCCTTATCCTTAAATTATGTCCTCTAGTTCTGTTCTCACCCGCCAAGGGAAACATTCCTTCTGCATCTAGTCTGTCTAGACCTGTCAGAATTTTATACACTTCTATGAGGTCCCCTCTCAATCTTCTAAACTCCAGTGTGTACATCCCTAAACTACATAGTCTCTCCTCATAGGTCAATCCCGCCATTCCTGGTATCAGCCTGGTGAATCGCCGCTGCACCCCCTCCATGGCAAGAACATCTTTCCTCAGATGAGGCGACCAAAACTGTACACAGTACTCGAGGTGTGGTCTCACCAGTGCCCTGTACAGCTGCAGCAAGGTATCCCTGTTCCTGTATTCCAACCCTTTTGCTATGAAGGCCAGCATACCGTTTGCCTTCTTGACCGCCTGTTGCACCTGCATGCTCGCCTTCAGTGACTGGTGTACAAGAACACCCAGGTCTCTCTGTACTTCCCCCTCTCCCAATTTATTGCCATTTAAATAATAATTTGCCCTCCCGTTCCTGCACCCAAGGTGGATAACTTCGCACTTGTCCACATTATAGTGCATCTGCCATTTATCCGCCCAATCACCCAGTCTGTCCAAATCGCTCTGGAGCTTCCTGGTCTCCTCCTCTGAGCCCACCCCCCCTCCTAGTTTAGTGTCGTCTGCAAATTTGGAAATGCTGCATCCGACTCCCTGATCCAGGTCATTAATGTAAATTGTGAACAGCTGGGGACCCAGGACAGATCCCTGTGGTACCCCACTTGTTAGATATCAAGTCACACATTGCGCTTATTGATTTAGAATTGTATTTTGTTGCTAGTGTGTTTTCATGCACGTTCACTATACATCTGTGCTTAGTGTAGGTTTATCTAAGGTGTGTGTCCTCTTAGTTCTTTAGCAGTTCAACGGATCAGCTGCACAATGCAATATCAGCATCTGTTGTAACAGCACAAGCAAGTATCGTATTGAGACAGAAGCTTCAGTTCAACTATGAATCTGCGCTGCTGAGAGCAAGTATTTATTTTATAACAATAATGGCATGTTTTTCAACAACAGTGCTGTGATAAGCTGCTCCAATTCCTGTGGTGTCAAAGAGTCATAACGGCACAGAAGGAGGCCATTTGACCCATCCTCTGTAGAGCAATCCAGTCAGTCCCATTCCCCCGCTCTATCCCTGTAGCTCTGCAAGTTTATTTCCCTCAAGTGCCTATCCAGTCTCCCCTTGAAAACATTGAGTGTCTCCGCTTCCACCACTTCCGTCGGCAGCGAGTTCCAGGTCCACACCACTCGCTGCGTAAAAAAGTTTTTCCTCACATCCCCCTGTATCTCTTGCCCAAAACCTTAAATCTGTGTCCCCCAATCCTTGTACCATCAACTAGTGGGAACAGCCTTTCCACGTCTAGCCTATCCAAACCCGTCATAATCTTGTACACCTCTATCAAATCACCTCTCAACCTCCTCTGCTCTAATGAAAACAAATCCAGCTTCTCCAACCTGTCCTTGTAGCTAAGCTCCCCCATCCCCGGAACCATTCTGATAAATCTCCTCTACACCCTCTCAAGGGCCTTCACATCCTTCCTAAAGTATGGTGACAAGAACTGGACTCAATACTCCAGTTGTGGCCAAAACCAGCTGTTTGTGCCACTGACCCACCTATTCCATGAGCCCCAATTTTGTTAACCAGCCTTCTATGTGGTACTTTGTCAAACGCCTTCCTAAAATCCATGTAGACAACATCCATTGCATTCCCTTCATCAATCCTCCGTTACTTCATCAAAAAATTCAATTAGATTAGTCAAACACTATCTGCCTTTTACAAATCCATGTTGGTTCTCCTTAATTAGCTTTAACCTCTCCAAGTGCCTGTTAATTTTTTCTTTGATTATTGTTTCTAAAACTTTACCCACCACTGATGTTAAACTGACCAGCCTGTAGTTACTAGGATTGTCCTTGCACCCTTTCTTGAACAATGGTGCCACATTTGCCGCTTTCCAATCCTCGGGCACCTCCCCCGCATCTAGGGAAGATTGGAAAATTATGGCAAGCACTTCCGCTGTCTCCTCCCCCAATTCCCTTAGCAACCTGGGATGCAAGCCATCTGGACCAGGTGACTTATCCACTCTAAGCATACCCAGCCTTTCTAGTACATCCTGTCTATCAATTTTCACTGCTTCTACCTTTTCCACTTCTACCGATATTTTGTCAGCATCCACCTTCTTAGTAAACACCGATACAAAGTACTCAATGAGTATTCTAGCCTTGCCCTGCACCTCTAAGCATATATCACCATCTTTGTCCCTAGTATTGCCCCACCCCGCCTCTTACTACCCGCTTACTATTTACATGCCGGTAGAAGATTTTTGGGTTCCCTTTTATGTTAACCGCCATTCTACTCTCATTCTCTCTTTGCCAATCTTATTTTCATCTTTACTTCCCCTCTCAACTTATTGTATTTGGCCTGGTTCTCCCTTGAAGAATTCACCTGACATGCATCATACACCTTTTTTTTGTTTCATCATCTTCTCTATCTCCCTTGTCATCCAAGGAGCCCTTGCTTTGGTTCCCTTACCCTTCCCTCTTGTTGGAATGTACCTAGCCTGTACTTGGAACATCTCCTCTTTAAAGATCACCCATTGTTCTGTTACAGTTTTTCCTGTCAGTCTTTGGTTCCATTTTACCTTGGCTAGATCCTTTTGCATCCCATTGAAGTTAGCCCTATTCCAGTTTAGAAGTTCCACTCTAGATTCTTCCTTGTTCCTCTCCATTGCTAATCTAAATCTTATGATACAATGATCACTTGTACCCAAGTGTTCTCCCACAGACACTTGGTCGACCTGGCCCACCTCATTCCCCAGCACCAAATCCAACAATGCCTCCTTCCTAGTTGGGCCAAGAACATCTTGGTCAAGGAAATTCTCCTGAACACATTTCAGAAATTCCTCCCCCTCCTTTCCCTTTACCCTAGCATTAGCCTCCCCCTCCTTTCCCTTTACCCTAGCATTATCCCGATCAATATTTGGGTAATTAAAGTCCCCCAATATCACCACTCTATAGCTCTTGCATATCTCTGCGATTTCCCTGCAGATTTGCTCCTCTACCTCCCTCTCACTATTTGGAGGCCAAGAGACTACCCCCAATAGCGTGATCATACCCTTTTTACTCTTCAACTCTAACCAAATGGATTCTGTCCTTGTCCACTCAAGAACATCTTCCCTTTCCAACACTACAATGTCTTCCTTAATCAGCACTGCCACCCCACCTCCCTTTTTTTTCTTCCCTATCTTTTCTGAACATTTTGTACCCTTGAATATTAAGTGCCCAGTCCTCACCGTTTTCAAGCCACATTTCCATTATTGCCACAACATGTCACTGTTCGAGTCAGCCAAGGAGGCTATATATTCTGCCCTAATATTACGGGGTTTTGAATAATTTACTGTTTTGCGTTTTGAAATCATTTCTGTTTCAAACTTCTGTTCCAATACATTTGTTAATGGGTTGTCTTTTTGGTGTGGGGTGGAGTAGTCACTATGCTCAATTCTACATTACAACAGTGACTACTCTTCAAAAAGTACTTCATTAGTTGTAAAGCGCTTTGGGACGCCCGGTGGTCGTGAAAGGTGCTTTATAAATGCAAGTCTTTTTTCTTTTCTATTACATTCATAGTTCAGAGTATACTTTCTGTTCTGATTTGTTAATTCTGCTTTTAGCACTGACTCACGTTTCCCTTGCTTAGTTCAAACTCCAGCTGATAACTGGGAGATTTAGTGATAGATTTTAATCTATTCCACCTAAATTATTTGTTTCTAGTTTACATGTAGCTACCTTTTATAAAAATCCCAATAAATTATGCCAAGAAATTTACATTACATTTTTTATAGCTATTTTAGTGAAAATCACATCACAATTCCACATTCAGGCAGTTTTCTGGGTTTTGGGTGTGTGTAACTAGCTTGTGCAGTGCAAGTTCAATTTCAGTCATTTTGGCCTCCTCCAGATGTTACCATAGCTCTTTGCAAGATTCCTCATCCCATTCCCTTTATTTGGAATCTGTCTAGCCTGTCTTTTTGGCCTACCCCTTTCTAAATGGATTGCAGTGGTCAGCTATTTCTGCATTGAAATGAATATTGTAGGGGGGCTGTGTTTTACAACATTCTTGGTATGAGATTGAGAAATCTCACTTCTGCAACTCTCATTCCTGGACACAATGCCCGTGAGATCTTGAGACTTTTGCCAGTTTCATCGGGCTGCATTTTTCTGAATTATTTGACTTACTAGAACAGTATTACTTTGCTGTATACTAAGTAAAATGTCTTCTGCTATGATAGCACTGTTTTCCGTTGCTTTTCTTTTGTAAGTTAGAACAGGGGTTCTCCAGGAATATGTTCGGTATTGGCTGGGTCTCCACACAGAAAAGTTTAAAAACCACTGTTCCTTAAGTCTCTTGCTTTTAAAGCAGATTACCATTGCAAATGTAGGATTGATGAATTGATTTTTTTTTACTCATATGTCATTGGACCAAAAGTGTGCAATGACTCCATAGAAGCCTCGTTTGTTAATGTTTAGTCTTAAATGCGTTAGTAAAATATATTTTACATTGCACATTCCTTACTGCAAGATTAATGAAAGCTGAAACCTAACCCTATTTCTTTTCAGTTATCTCAAATTTCAGGTCAGTGTGTCTCTTTTTAAGTACATGTTTATCCCAGCAATGTGAGGATTTAATCATAGTATATTGAGACCACCTGTATTAATGATGTAAGTGAACTGTGACTATTTTGGGGTGGGGAGTGGTCCAATCCAAAAAGTTTGAGATTGGACAAAAATAGGGACTACCAATATTTTTTTTGATATTTCAAAGCTACTGTTCTCAGAGTGCTGTTAAAGTTCCTGCTGAGCTTAAAGGAATCCCTCCAGTTTTGATGATGTTTGTTGAGAGTTCAGTCGTGCTATTTAGTTAAATGAAGAGGAGAAAAGCTTCACAATTCACAACAGCCAGCTCAATTAATCGAATATAAATGACTACGCAATAAAGAACTTAAGTGAACAAGAAGCTGAATGCATTAATTAACAAATGGGCTTGTTCTCAAGACAGCCAAAGCAGGCATAATATAGTGCAGTGCATATTTAATCTAAGCATTCCAGTCCCCTTCTGCTTTAGTAATAAAACACATGCAAATATATTTCATTCATCTTTTCCCTTTTCCTTCCTTGTAAAATCAGTGCATACCTTGAGTAAAGTTTCACAAATGGAGGCAGCCTTCTGGTACCTTATTTCAGTGGCATTCTGCATGTACAGCTCCAGACAGTGAGTAATGTGTCAGACGAGTTGACCTAATCATGTTGTCACCTGCACATTTTCAAGCAGGGGTCACTGGGTAGTGATCAGTAGTGGGAATCCTGGATGAATTTTACCCCCTCATGAAACTGGGGCAATGAAGCTAATTGAAGTGACTCTGCTCCAACCTGAGATCAGCTAATAGTACAGATCATGGATCAAATCAGACTTTCCAAGTCTGTATGGCTCAGTAGCACATCACATAGTATGTTTATGTACCAAGCTATTGAGAGAGACCAGTATATTTGTTGCAACAATTTCTGCTTCTATTGCACATATGTAAATAATAGAAATAAAACATTAAAAAAAATATAGACCACGTTCTCGCGAACAAATATTTCTGTTATTTAGTGGACTCTAATACAGTGGCCCAGAGTTTGCTGGAGCGGAGTGTCTCGCAGCGTGCGCCATGAGTTGGATTTTTTTCCTCCCACTTCAGCTCAAATTATTTTTGTGCTACAAATTGCTGGAAGTGTGAGTTGATAACGGCGCGGCAATCAATGGGGCATCTGGGTTCTTGATGAACGATGGGGCCAGCAGTCTATCTCCTTAACCAATGAAATGTAAGGATAGAGAAAGAAATTGCGTAAACGACGGAGGAGGAAATGGGGTGAATTAGAGCTAAATTAAATACAGAGAGAAATAGAGATAGGGAAAGAAAGATTGGATTGAGAGAGGAAAGAAAAACAGGAAAAGTAAGATAAAAGATGTAAAAAAAAATTTAAAAACTCTAGGAACAATTTACCACCTGCAGGAATGAGACTCCACAGTTTCACTTCCTATTCTGGGTCTCCGAGGTCAGGACCATTAATCACCCCATTAACAGGGTCCTTGCGCCGTGAAAAACATTCCTAACCGTCTGTGGTGAGTTTAATTCATATTTATGGTGCAAATGCAGAAATTTCTTGTCACTTGTGGGGAGGTTGACGGCGAGCTCGTTTTTACGAGGCTAACGGCGGAGTGGCGCAAATCGTCCAGTAATTTGTGGCGATTCGCCACAAATTGCTGGGTTTTTTGGGGACTAATGGTGGGTGCCGTGAACTCGCCATTATTTTCCCAGCAAATTCTGGGCTATTATTTTATATACGCTATGTTGAATTTTGACAATTTACTCTGTACAGGTATATGAGAGCATGCTTAGTGTTGTGGACAGCTATTCCATAGTGTCGTACAATGTTGAGTTGGTAAAGGGAAATATTCACTCTTGTTTTGAGGTGTAGTTGGACTGGTTTTAGGAAGGCTGAAGGCAGAGTTCAAGGTTTTCTGATCTGGTTCCAGGAAAGCTTTGGATTGCTTGTGTTTTTTGGTTGTGAAATAGCAGCAGGTTAGGTGGAGATTGGGAGCAGAGAAGGAACAGTCTAGTTTCTAAACCGTAATCCTGGACTCTAGGTAGTTTGGAAGGTCATCTGAATTCTGTCTTTGACTTATGAGCATGTTTTTTCTGTTTCTTTATACTAATATTTTCTGAAATGTTTTCCTTTGGATAGCTGACATTTTCTTGTGTCAAAATGGGAATTGTCCAGGAGTGTGTCAATATTTGCAGGTGATTCCCCACAAAAAAAATTTGAAAAACACCGACATGGAATTATTCAAGGTCCCATTTGTTACCTGAATTGAAGCTGTAATGAAGCTTCTGTTGAAAATTGATGAGGCTGAGAGGTTGTGGATTCAAGCCAGGGATTTGAACACATAGACTGAGGGAATGATGCATTGTTGGAGGTACCGTCTTTCAGATGTGACGTTAATCCAAAGCTCCATCGGCCTCTTCATATGGACATAAAAGACTCGTGGCATTATTCAAAGAAGTGCAGAGGACTCTCGCAGTGTCCTACCAACGTTCATCCCTCAACCAACACCACCAAAACAGATTAACTGGTTATTTGTCTCGTTGCTGTTTGTGGAGCCGTACTGTGAGCAATTTGGCAGCCACTTTTGACTATAAAACAATAACTGCGCTTCAAGACTAATTCATTGACTGTGAATGAGCATTGGGACATCCTGAGGATGTGAAAATCACCTTGTAAATGAAAGATCTTTTAATGTTTAATGGCTTGGATGGTGGAGGGATGGCAGAAAGCACTATGCTACTACAAGGGAGTATATCCCACAAAAGAATTACCAAGTGGTCATACTATGGCAGTCTACCATGAGCATTTATAATGCAGCTGGGGACCAACCAACCATACAGAAAGGAGCTAATGAAGAATGGGATGTGAGACAGGATCTATTGCAGAGTGCACAATTTAAACTAATCTGATGTAGGTATTCTACTTTGGTTGAAAAATGGGGACTGTCAATGTACAGGAAACTTTCGTTTATCCGGCACCCTAATATCCGGAATTCTCGCTTAACCGGCAAAAATCAGGTAAGTTTTATTATACAGACAAGACCCCGATTCTGACCTTTCGCCCCCACGAAAGGGGGGGTCAACGTTCTTCCGACTCCGACCTGTCGCCGCCACGGAGGAAAAAGCCGGAGTCTCGTTTACCTTCCCTCTCCGGGTCCCAATTGTTCAGCCTGTGGCCGTGTACGGGGCTCTCGTACCTTGGTAAGTATACCTCTCTGTAATCCGGCACTTTCGATCAACCGGCACCACGCCGGTCCCGTCGGTGCCGGATAAACGAAAGTTTCCTGTATTGTGGAAAGCTTATTCATTTAGACAAAGTGAGTACAGCATGTTTCATGTTGAAAGAATGAGTCCACATTATGCTAACGGGTAGTTCTTTGGCTTCAGTTAAGAGGTACGCGCTAGGGCACTTATAACACAGTAGGCAGAAGGTCAAATTGTAGTCCTAATATTAGATGATCATCAGACAGAATTTGACTTATGTAATCAGGTGCCAAAATAAATTTTATATTGGTTATTCCCACAAGGTTTTAAAAGTGGAGCCAGTTCTTCCATGGGTTCAACAGAATGTCATTGAAACCCACAGTTCCCCTGTGAGTGAGGTGTATTTAACTGGGCAGCTAATGAGTATTTCCTAAAAAATATAAAGGAGCTGTAGATTGTTTCAACACACTAACATGCAAGACTGTGACGTACACACTTAACCAGGAAGCATTACCCTTTGTGAGATATAATTTACCTGAATACTTAATTATCAGTAATTAATCTTCTGTGACATTGCTCATGGATGAGAAGAAAAAAAACTTGTGCTTTGGTGCCTCTAACTGCATTTCTGCTTGTTTCGTACTCCAATTCTTTGTGCCTCCTTTCTCTCCTTGTTTGTCTTCATCTTTTTCTGTATGGCTCTTTTTCTCATTGGCTTTAATCATAGACTCTTTCTCCCTCTTTATGTAAGCCCCTCCTCTCTCTCCTGTGAATGTCTCTCTTTTTCAACCGCTCCCACAATTCTGTCCTTTTATACATGGAAGTTACAACAAGGAAACGGACCATTCGGCCTGTGTCGGGGTTTACACACCACACATACAAATAGTTCTAATCATATTTACCTATCCTGTTCCCATTACCCTTCAACCCCTTTTCCTTCATCCACCTATCCAATCTAATTTTGAATGTTTACTTAGTTTCTCCCTCAACCACTAATCCTGGAATGAATTCCACAGCCTCAACTGTCTGTGTAAAGAGGATTTGTGGGCTGTATTTGACTCCAGATCAGCTCTCTGACTATTCTGCACTGCTGGCCCGCATTTAAATAGATAAAACCACAGAGTAACTGAGGATGTGACCAGCCTTAAAGGGGCAGGTCTACATTGGGAAAGAGTATTTTAAACAGAAACTATTCCCACCAGACTCTCCTTCCCCCTTAAGAGGTCAAATATCAGCAATTCTATTTTAAGTTCTTTGCCTCTGCTTTTTCTGGTCAGTTTGCCCATTGATCTTACTGTGGGTGAGCAAAATGGGCTATGTTCACACAAAAATGGACAGAAGCCTAGAATAGGCTCCTCTGCACAGTGAAATACCATAATCCAATTGGCAATGAAAATGAAATTGGACTTAAGTCAAAGTAAACAAATGGACCTAATAAACAGACGGATCACAGAACACCAATAAAAATCTCCAGAATTTCAAAAATTCAGTATGACTTAATTCAGTCACTATAAATTAATGGCTCTGCTTACATCTCAGCAACATGCTGCTAAAATGTGCATGAAAGTCAGTTAGTATGATTTCCGTGACTATTCTCTTCCCCTCTACTCCAGTGAAGTCGCATAACCCCACCAACCTAACATTTTTACACTGGTCATTATATGCTTGCATAGAAAACCTAGAAATTTATATTATATCCTCCCTCTGGTTTCTTCCCTTGCAAAGCGATTTTGTCAAAGATAATGGGACCCAACAGCAGCATTGGTCAGCTGTTGTTTCTTTCTTCCAGCTCTGCAATACTTTAATGGTAACTTTCCCTCGCAACTTCACTACAGTGTCACTGCTGATTTAAAATAACGCACAACCGAGCAAGATACAGACCGATGTGAATTAAAATTGGCTGAAGTGGGAATGGGGAGGAAAAATTATCATTTAAATATCACCACACTGGAGAACTGGAACAACATAACATACAAATGTACTGACTGAATTGAACAGAAAATGTATTTGTGGATGTCTGTCAACGTGAAGAGAAGAATTTCAATCATAGCTTGGCAGTGTTGGCCCTCATTTTATTTGCAGAATTTTAGGGGGCTACTTTATACACAAGTATGTATGGTAAATATACATCTATATTTACAGTGCCACTTAAGCCTTTAAGTTCACATTGCAACTCATTCCTTTGAAAGCACAGCCAAAAAAGCATCACAGCAAAGGCATGTATAAAATTCAATTTATTCAGTAGTGCTTTTCTCCTGTATAAATTAGACCTTCTCTACAAAGCATTTTCTCTACTTGTGTGCAGTAAACTGTTATGAAACCAATATTATAAGCATTAACACATGATAATCATTTGTTAAAGATTAGCTTATAAGGTACTCCAGACACACTAGACACTTCCTCCTGAAAACGGTGTGGCCATAGTTATTCTGTTTTTGGCAAGCACCATTGACCTGTTTTTGTGGAGTCCTCATTTGAAGTATCTTAATAGTGCTTTTACGAAGTTTAAAAATAAAATTGCCCTGGTGTTTTGGTCTCTTGTCTCGGTCTCTCTTTCTCTCTGTCATCATGGCCAAGGAATGGCTGCCAGTACATGTCCCAAGCTCTCAATCACCAAGCATCCACTGTCTCACTTCAAATTGTTTAAATTTCTGATCAATGGAAACCAAACATTGCGCATACCAACCTAGCAAAGTGGGTGGGTGAGAGGTAAGTCGGGGGTTGAACTTGGAGATGCAAGAATACAGATAGAGGGCAGTTGAATTTGTCTGTAAGCAGCCAATCAGAGGCATAGGTCACGTAGTCCTACAAACCACCCCAATCACCAGAAGAGAGATTCCCACAGAGTAAACAATTTTGAAGAAGTCAATACTCAAGCCGACAAGAAAACTTACTCAACATTTTCAATACTGATAGATAATTGGCATAATCTTCTCTGTTTCTATGTTCTACCGTTGAAAATATTACTGACTGAGATTCTAAGATTATAACGCTATTAGTAGGTGCATGTTGCTGTGCTTTTCTACTTGGGAAATATATTTTTTAATGTATTTTCTTCTCCTCAGTCATATGACAATGGGCTTGCCCAGGGAGCTGGACTGGAATCGCATGGTAAGCATCATTTGTATAGTAGAAAAAATATTTTTATAAGTATGTTTGTTTTCCTATTATGTTGCTAAATAATATCAATCTCATGAAGTAAACAGAATTTATACATATTTCTTCCTTCATTGTTTGATGTAATTGGAGTGATTTAAAAACAGTTGCATTAGTGTGCTATATTGGCATACCAATCCCTGTGACAACAAAATGTAGCTCTTATGTCCCCAATACTCCACAAGGCTAGGGCTGTCTGGAAGTATGCATTAAGTAAAAGTAAGTACAGTAAAGGAAGCAATATATCTGAGGCTAAATTGACCCCATTGTCTATTTACAGAGTTGGTATTGTTAGCACTAAGGATCTTTGGCTGAGCCTTGCTTGATTTCGTATCTGACAAGAAGCATTGAATTTTGGGAAGCATTGAAGCTGCAGAGACCTTTCTCTCTAGATGTGCTTCTTGATAGCTTATGGAACAACACTGATGACCTTTCAAAGCCTAGATCTCAATTTACAAGTCCTATCATTATAGTTCCATGGTGAAAACCAAAAAAGACCATATTTAACAGTCCATCTGTATAATATGTTATAATTTACAATGGCTAGGTCACAGTGTATGATCTAAGGAATGATACTTGGCTGCTAAGGAAACCTGGAGTAAGATTTTATGCAGTTGCAGATTGGTCATGTAAGTTGCCCTTCTAAAGGGGATGTGAGGAATGTCCTTTAAAAGTTAATGTGCACTATCTGTGCACTAATGTGCTGCCTCTTGGTGATATCATCTGAAAACACAGGGTCAGTTTCTAGATGTACGCTGACGGCACCCAGTTCTACCTCGCCACCACGTCTCTCGACCCCTCCACGGTGTCTCAATTGTCAGACTGCTTGTTCGACAACCATTTCTGGATGAGCAGAAATTTTCTCCAATTAAATATTGGGAAGACCGAAGCCATTGTTTTCGGTCCCCGCCACAAACTCAGTTTCCTAGCCACCAACTCCATCCCTCTCCCTAGCATCTGAAGAGGCTGAACCACACTGTTCGCAACCTTGGTGTCATATTTGACCTTGAAATGAGCTACCGACCACATATCCACGGCATAACTAAGACCGCCTATTTCCACCTCCGTAACATCTTGCCTCAGCTCATCCGCTGGGGAAACCCTCATCCATGCCTTTGTTACCTCTAGACTTGACTATGCCAACGCACTCCTGGCTGGCTTCCCATGTTCTACCCTAGGTAAACTTTAGATCATCCAAAACTCGGCTGCCTGTGTCCTAACTCGCACCAAGTCCCGTTCACCCATCACCCCTGTGCTCGCTGACCTACATTGGCTCCCGGTTAAGCAATGCCTGAATTTCAAAATTCTCATCCTTGTTTTCAAATCCCTCCATGGCTTCGACCCTCCCTTTCTCTCTCATCCCCTCCAGCCCCACAACCCCCCCCCCGAGATATCTGCACTCCTCTAATTCTGCCCTCTTGAGCATCCCTGATTATAATCGCTCAACCACTGGTGGCCGTGCCTTCTGTTGCCTAGGCCCTAAGCTCTGGAATTCCCTGCCTAAACCTCTCTGCTTCTCTACTTCTCTTTCCTCCTTTAAGACGCTCCTTAAAACCTACCTCTGACCAAGTTTTTGGTCACCAGCCCTAATTTCCACTTATGTGGCTCGGCGTCAAGTTTTTTTGTCTTATAATACTCCTGTGCAGCACCTTGGGGCGTTTCACTATGTTAAAGGCGCTATATAAATACAAGTTGTTGTCCTCTTTTTGCTACTTCCTGTTCTGTAGGACCTGCTGGTAATGTCCTTTTGCACAACTCAGCTGGCAGTTGGGCTTGAAGAATCATTTGTATGTAGTGCAATGCTTTGGTTAACTAATCATCTGTGGCATCAAATGAAAGGAAGTTGGCTCACCCCCTTGATTTCCCTGGAATTTCTAATCCTGGCTGAGTAATGGGATGTTTTAGGAAAAAAGAGGGGTGTTGAGAGGAGATTTGGTTGAATCCTTGTAGACAGGAAGGAAAGATTGGTGGCAGAACCTCTGAGTCATGCTTGTGGTTTCAGAGCATAACAGGTAATGAAGAACTTAGTGATGGAATAATAAGTATTGCGGGACAGAAGTACAGAGTAAGCAATTGCTTTCCACGTTTTGTCCTACACAAGTGAAAAGTTGAATATTGGAGGACTATGCTTGATCCAGCAGAAAGGTGGTCATGATTCTCTTTATTTGAACCCTTTGGGCTTAGTGGGGCTATATACATTGTGTCAGAATAAAATTCCAAGGAAACAATTCTTTCAGAATATGCTGCAAATGGAGAGATTTTATTTTGGTTCAGTGAATTTCCTAAATTTACATACAAAGTGTATTTAAATTATTTATAACAAAAATCATTTTAGAGGTTGTGTGAAAATGCACAGGGTATCTTAAAGGCTGCAAAGTGCATTCATACTTAAAGGACTAAAATTTAATCTATCCTGACTGGTGTAAACTTTGTATACATTTGTGACTTGTAATTGCAGTAGAAATAGGCACATATAAATTTATGCTAATTTTATGGGGGGTTTTCCTTGGTGATTTCTAAATCAATTTTGTGAGCCAAATGAATTATTTTTCTAGATATGTCCAGTGTATGAAATAAACGTTGATTCTATATAGGATTTGTGTTCATACTGAATTAAAGCAAAGATGAAGATAAAAGTGAGAAGTCGCACAACACCAGGTTATAGTCCAACACTTTTATTTGAAATCACAAGCTTTCGGAGCGGCTGCTCCTTCGTCAGGTGAAGTGAAGAAATACAAATGGGCACAGCATATATAGACAGAGAACACTGCCTGTGCAGAGAACAATGCCAGACGACTACAGTTAATCTTTCTGACTGCCCTTTATCACACCTCGGCAGAGAGACAATCACGGCAATCAAATCCAACCAGGTCAGTCAGGAAGACATTACATCAAAGACGATAGCAAAATACAACAAAGACAATGAGGTGGGGTCACAGGGGGTCTAATGTGGCAGAGGCTGCAGTCTGTATGGAAAACCAAAAACTTTAAACTTTTTACTTTTTTTTTACTGGAAATCACATCTGTGAACAAGCCAACGGCGACTCGAGTCTGGATGACTCTACGTCAGGTGGGGTTACATGTATCGTGACATGAACCCAAGATCCCGGTTGAGGCCGTCCTCATGGGTGCGGAACTTGGCTATCAGTTTCTGCTCGATGATTTTTCGTTGTCGTGTGTCTCGAAGGCCGCCTTGGAGAACGCTTACCCGAAGATCCGAGGCTGAATGTCCTTGACTGCTGAAGTGTTCCCTGACTGGGAGGTAACACTCCTGCCTGGCGATTGTTGCAACGGACACCGCGCAACAATCGCCAGGCAGGAGTGTTACCGCCCAGTCAGGGAAACTTCAGCAGTCAAGGACATTCAGCCTCGGATCTTCGGGTAAGCCTTCTCCAAGGCA
Organism: Squalus acanthias; assembly: GCA_030390025.1. Lineage (NCBI taxonomy): Eukaryota > Metazoa > Chordata > Chondrichthyes > Squaliformes > Squalidae > Squalus > Squalus acanthias. The sequence continues at coordinate 177,036,935 of CM059425.1, read as the reverse complement.
GCCTTCGAGACACACGACAACGAAAAATCATCGAGCAGAAACTGATAGCCAAGTTCCGCACCCATGAGGGCGGCCTCAACCGGGATCTTGGGTTCATGTCACGATACATGTAACCCCACCTGACGTAGAGTCATCCAGACTCGAGTCGCCGTTGGCTTGTTCACAGATGTGATTTCCAGTAAAAAAAAGTAAAAAGTTTAAAGTTTTTGGTTTTCCATACAGACTGCAGCCTCTGCCACATTAGACCCCCTGTGACCCCACCTCATTGTCTTTCTTGTATTTTGCTATCGTCTTTGATGTAATGTCTCCCTGACTGACCTGGTTGGATTTGATTGCCGTGATTGTCTCTCTGCCGAGGTGTGATAAAGGGCAGTCAGAAAGATTAACTGTAGTCGTCTGGCATTGTTCTCTGCACAGGCAGTGTTCTCTGTCTATATATGCTGTGCCCATTTGTATTTCTTCACTTCACCTGACGAAGGAGCAACGCTCCGAAAGCTTGTGATTTCAAATAAAAGTGTTGGACTATAACCTGGTGTTGTGCGACTTCTCACTTTTGTCCACCCCAGTCCAACACCGCATCTCCGCATCAAAGATGAAGATGGCCAAGTTGATGTAACTTTATATCCTTGAAATTAAAATTTGTTTTCTTCCTCATTCTCCCCTCCCAAAAAAAATTGACAACTATGACTAGTTTATAATTAGCTCTACTTTATCTGAACATAATCATGTTTGTGAAATAAATTGACAAGACTGTCTCCATTAGTTATTCTTGTGCATTTTTAAAAAAGCAACACCTTGCCGTGATGCTGTGTGTCCTCGTGTTGATTGTTAACAGGTGGATCCACATTTTGTGCCATTGCCTCACTTTGTCTGATGGGGAAACTGAAAGAAGTCTTCTCTGAGAAAGAACTAAATAGAATAAGACGGTGGTGTATAATGAGACAGCAGAATGGTTTCCATGGACGACCCAATAAACCTGTAGATACATGCTACTCATTCTGGGTTGGTGCAACCCTAAAGGTAATTCAAAACCTAGAATTTTGCTTGTGCTGAAATATTTTCTATAAGATCTTCTGATTTTGTTTATATTGTATTAATAGACACCTACCATTTATGTTAGACACACTGGCTCTGAGAATCCAGCCTGGATCAAGGGTAGAGTGTGGGTAGATCAGCCGCCTGTGGCTGGATTTGAGTTGGAACCTAGTTCTGCGAGAATTCTGCCCCGATTCTTGATTGCAACCTTTTTCCAGCAGGGGGAGACCTATCTATCCTACCAACTCACCCCAACTCGAGGGGGCATGTCTGGGGGATTTTCTGGGCCTCCCCAGAAAATACTGCCCTCCTTGGGCTCAGCAAAGCTCACCCCACTTGAAATCAGGCCTGTAAAAAGGCCTCATACCTTTACTGGGGAAAGGTGAAATCAATCCTGGAAGAGTTCAGTTATTTTTCCCAGTGGCCAGCTTGTTCCTTTTGGATCAGAAGACTGGAAGAGATCAGTTCTCTTTATGGCCATGTGGGTCTTCCTCTCTGCCATCAGAGCAGTTCGGGGCGGGTGGCTGCTAATGCGCTCTTGCAGCTGCCGGCTGCCCACCCTGGGTCTGTAGACAGCTCTGGTCGGGATTTGGAATGTGCTCTCTGGCCTGGGGCTAGGCCGTGTTTGAGGTTTGCCCCCACTGCTATTGTGCTGGCAGAGCGGAACCCAAGGAGCTTCAGGCCCACTGTGCTGTTACTCCTATTTCTATCTCATCAGTATCATTCACAGAAAAACTCATCTCCATGTGAAAAGTGTTAGATTGTATTTAATTTGTAAAGTAGCCAAATGTAATGAGAAGGAAGTATATACAGATATAAATTCTAAAGTAAAAGCACCCAGTTTCAACAATTTTTTTTGTTTTGTAAAAAGTTATATTTTTGTGTACTTGTAGTTTTCATTTTCAGCGATAATTTCATATTACTCTTTCCCTCTTCGAGCTACACATTTTTGCTAGTATGATTGGGAGAAGCAAAGAGCACTAAAGTAAGAAATAGTAAGGTATTAGAGGGGTCAAACTAAGAGAGAATACAGGATGGTCTAAGATGGGTTTACAGAGTATGTATGTGAATGCAAGAAGCGTAGTAAACCAGGTTGGTGAGCTGCAAGCACAAATAGCCACATGGGAATATGATGTGGCAATAATGAGACCTGGCTCAAAAAAGGGCAGGATTGGGTATTAGATATTCCTGGTTATAAAGTGTTCAGGAAAGATAGGAGGTGGTGTGGCAGTATTGGTCAAGGAGAATGTTACAGTGCTGGAGAGGGAGGATGTCCTGGAGGGTCAAGGACAGAATCTATATGGCTAGAGTTAAGAAATACTAGAGGTGCCATTACACTACTAGGTGTATTCTATAGACCACCAAATACTGTAGTGGGAAAGGTATGGAGGAGCAAATTTGCAGAGAAATTACAGAGAGGTGCAAGAACTATAGAGTAGTAATAATGGGGGACTCCAACTATCCTAATATAGACTGGGATAGTAATAGTGTAAAGGGCAGAGAAGGGGAAGAATTTCTGAAGTGTGTTCAGGAGAACTTTCTTGATCAGTATGTTTCCGGCCTGACGAGGGAGGAGGCATTGCTGGATCTGGTTCTGGGGAATGAGGTGGGTCAAGTGGAGCAAGTGTCAGTAGGTGAACATTTAGAGAACAGTGATCATAGTATCATAAGGTTTAGATTAGCTATGGAAAAGGACAGGGAGAAATCTAGAGTAAAAATGTTTAACTGGAGGAAGGCCAATTTCAATGGGATGAGAACAGACCTGGCCTGGGTAAACTGGAATCAAAGATTGTCAGGCAAAACTGTAATGGACCAATGAGCTGCCTTTAAAGAGGAAATAGTTCAGGTATATTCCCACTAGGGGGAAAGGCAGGGCAACTAAAGTCAGGGTTCCCTGGATGACGAAAGAGATAGAGAATATGATGAAGCAGAAAAAGAGCGCGTATGACAGCTGTCAGGTTGCAAATACATCTGAGATTCAGGCTATATAGAGAAGTGAAAAAGAAAATAACGGGCAAAGAGAGGGTATGAGAATAGAATGGCAGCCAATATAAAAGTAATCCAAAAGTCTTCTATAGGCATATAAATTGTAAAAGGATAGTAAGAGGATGGGTGGGGCCGATTAGGGACCAAAAAGGAGACTTCTGCATGGAGGCAGAGGATATGGCTGAGGTACTAAATGAGTACTTTGCATCTGTTTTCCCCAAGGAAGAGGATGCTGCCATAGGCATAGTAAAGGAGAAGGTAGTGCAGATACTTGATAGGATAAAAATTGATAAAGAGGAGGTATTAGAAAGGCTGGCTGTACTTAAAGTAGATAAGTCACCAGGAGCAGACGGGATGCATCCCAGGATGCTGAGGAAATTGCGGAGGTACTGGCCATAATATTCCAATCCTCCTTAGATACGGGGGTGGTGCCAGAGGACTTAAGTGTTAATATATTTAAATTTAACGATGGAATTTTCTTAGCCTAGTGGAGGGAGAGTGTAATTCATTTAAAACCTGGTCAAACCTTTATTTGCGATTGTGATGTAATCACTGCAAATTTATAAAGTGATTATTGGTTAATTTGGGGGGGGGGGGAACTAATTTTCAGCTGAAAATTTCAACTAATGGCAATACAGGATAATGGATGCTGTAATTTAATCAGAGTCTGATGATGTAAACTGAGCTCAAAGCTCAACTCTTGGTACCAGTGGAATCCCAAGATTAAATTAAACATGTTTTTGACAGAAGAGGAAAGAGGACATTTTACATACCTCAACCAAAAGAAACTTGCATTTATATAGCACCTTCCCAAAGCACTTTACAGCCAATGAAGTACTTTTGAAGTGTAGTCACTGTTGTAATGTAGGAAACGCAGCAGACAATTTGCACACAGCAAGCTCCCACAAACAGCAATGTGATAATGACCAGATAATCTGGTGTTTTTTTTGTGATGTTGATTGAGGGATAAATATTGGGCAGTACACTTGGGATAATTCCCTTGTTCTTCAAAATAGTGCCATAGGATCTTTTGCGTCCACCTGAGAGAGCAGACAGGGCCTTGGTTTGACGTCTCATCTGAAAGACGGCACCTCAGCAGTGCATTGGAGTACTGACAAATACTAAATAAGATAGGTACAGACCCCAACATTAGTGTCATTATAATTATGTGCTATTTTTACTTAAATACCCAATAGTAGTTCTGCTTTACTTTGAGCGATGAGGATTGGGGAATATATTTGTTCAAAACATCAGGAGAATTTTGCTTGGTGTTTGGAACCACTTGATATTGGTGATATTGCTTCTTGGTGATGTGACTGAAGCAATCTAGCAGGGAGGAAGACTCAACTTGAGGCCCTCCATGGCATTAAATTAAATTCTTTGAGATTAATATTTTCTTTTATTAAATGGGGGGGTGAGGTACTTGGAACATAAAGTACTCATCCTAGACTTGTCTTCTTTGAATAATGAGTTTCATGCTTTTGATATGCTAGTGCTAGGACCCAAAGAAACTGATGCCACTGTGGGAATTCTAGCCTTTTTATTTACTGATTCTCAGTGTGTACATCATCTGCTGTAAGTGGGGGGGCGGGGGGTGAGGGGGCAGGAGTAGAAGAGAAAGGATGGGAATCCCCTAGGACCATAGAACCAGTCTTAAATTACTTAAATCTAACTCCATTCAGTGACTGGCGGCAGCAGAAAACTTGGAGTGTAACTCACTAAAAACAGTGGGGTAGGGCCACAATAATTTGACCAAAGTACCTCATCAGCTTGTTAGGACTCTTGCCTCTGTGTCAGAGGGGGTTCAAGTCCCACTTTAGAACTTGAGCGCATAATTTAGGCTGCATTTCAGTATAGTACTGAGGGACTGCTGAATTGTCAGAGGTGTATCCTTTGAGTGAGATATTAAACTGCTCAGGCACTATTTGGAAAAAGCTGAGTTCCCTGAGTGTCTTCTCTCAAATAATATCATTATAAATAAATTAGTTAGTTATTAATTTCATTGCTGTGTGCAAAATAGCTGATGGATTCACCTACATAACATTGACTACACTTCAAAGAAAATAATTGAATGTGAAATGTTTTAGATCTTTTGAGTCAAGAAAAAGTGCTAAAAAAATGAAGTTTATTCTTTCTTTCAGTTTCTTAAAGAGACAGTCTGTAAGTGTTAACTTAAGGTCAGACTATGTTTCTATAACTCGAAATGTAACTGACAAACATATTGGAGCAATAACGCAGGTTTTTTGACCCCTATGCAAAATGTTTAATAGTTCATAGGAAATTGTTGTAAAAGAAATTGTCAAAATGCAACTTATTGAATACTTTTGTTGCAGCTTTTACAGATTTTCCAGTATACTAATTTTGAGAAAAACAGAAATTACATTTTGTCGACCCAGGATCGCATCGTTGGAGGATTTGCAAAGTGGCCAGATAGTCATCCAGGTAAAATGGAATCGTTTTTTGTGATTTAGGAAATGGAACATTGATGGGTGTCGTAGGAAGCAAAAGTTTTTAGTTGCGGTATCAGTTTGGTTTAAAATATAAATTTATAAAAGTTATTACCTAGTATGACTACAATTAAACATTCACGTAGCCCATAATTGCATGATTAGTCAATGAATATGTCTTCAATACAGGAAACTCTTTATTAACCGGCACCGACGGGACCGGCGTGGTGCCGGTTTATCGAAAGTACCAGATAACGGAGAGTTATATCTACCAAGGCTATTTTTAACAAAGAAAAATAAATAAATAAAGAAATGTGCAGTATACTTCCGACAGCGCCAGGAGGCCGAGTAGTGGCACTTTTGAAAACTACCCCTGCTGACTAAATCGGAGTTCTCGGACTCGGGATCGGCAACATTGCCGGTTATTTGAGAGGAGTTTTCGGAGTACTCGGCGTTCGCGGAGACTCGACTGCGACTCGGCAACATTGCCGGTTATTTGAGAGGAGTTTTCGGAGGATGATTTTTGCCGGTTAAGCGAGAATTCCGGATATTTGGGTGCCGGATAAACAAAAGTTTCCTGTAATATGTATTCTTCATCTTTTTCAATGTGGCCACCATTTTCTTGTATGTGACAATTGCTGCACAGCTGAGTTGCATTTAGATCATGAAATTCAGGCAGCCAGGGATTGTTGTCCTCTACAAGATTTTTGTCAACTCCATATGTTACTTCACTTTGACTAAGCGAACAAATGGCCAGATTTAATTTACTGTGTCAGACATTTGATCTCTTCCTATATAGGAGATATTCTTCAGAACTGGGCAATAAAATAGAAATGTAAAATACAGGAAATGCAAGACGGGTCTATCAGCATCTGAAAGAGAATTAAGGTTAATGTTTGGTGTGGGGCCCTTCGTTACAGCTCATTCTGATTAAAATTTTACATATTAACTCACTTGCTTTTATTTCAGATTTTCAACACATTTTCTTTTATCACTTTAATAGTGTTTAAATTATGTAACCCTTGCCACGTGTGTTGTTTCACTAATATAGTTATGCAATTTTCTGATGAGGCTTTATCCCTCCCTCCTTCTGTCATGTAATGAAAAAATTGTTATGGGGCCCCCTCAGTTCTCATGGCCAACAGCAATCTGTACAGCTTTAATATCACTCAGAAGTGAACAAATGGCATATAAATAGGCTGCAATAGGACACTGGGATGAACAATTTTGGGTCCACACCGAGTATTCCGGTTTCGCTCTTGAAGATTACACCATCTAAATACCTCCAGGTCTAATAAAATAGATAACAAAGCTTGCTCGATGACTCAGCAACTGTATGCAGTTATAGCTGTAAGATTCCCTGTTCCCTCTCCTGTCTGCTGAGTTAACTGATCTCAGCAGAGGTGGCAGTAGGCGCAGCACCGTTAACTGCAGCATCCCTGAGGTCTCCTGTTCAGCTTTGGGAAGGCCGATTGGATTCAGTGCTGCCATCTTTTTATTTAGTCAGCACCTTTAGGAGAGGAAGAGGTAAAATTAGGAGTTAATAATCTTTTCAAGACAACCAAATGTGATTAGCTCAGTAATTATCCAATTAAAGAGGTCTTCATCCAGTTTTAAACCCTGTCTTCTATTTTTCTGCAAGCTTGCTCCTAATTCTGAACATTGTCTGTCTGTTTCAGATGCTTTACATGCGTACTTTGGGGTATGTGGTCTTTCCTTAATTGGAGAGTCTGGTGTTTGCAAAGTACATCCTGCATTGAATATGAGCATAAGGGCTTTTCAACATCTTCAGCACCTGCACCAGACAGCGGAGACTCGGGGGCTGGAGCAGCACTCAGAATCCGTGCCTGACTACACATGACAAACATGGTAGCAAAAACCTAAAACTGAAACTAGGTGAAATATTCTAGCCCAAGGAAAAAGCCATGTCATTAGGAAAAGGTCTTGCTTGAATGCTGGGATTCCGTATTAAAAAGACAGCCGTACAGAATGTTCCTTTTAAAGAATTATCATTGGTCAGCTAATGAACCAATTGCTGTTTGCTTTGAATTCTGATAATGCATTGAATGTGTGTTTTGAGTGGATGGTGGTTTGTCTATATTCTGTAGGAAATCATTTATACTAATTTTCTAAACAATTTTGAGCATTTAATAAATAAAAACACATCTGCCTGCTGCCTGACCCTTTGTTTTCTCACAAAACACTGTCAAGATTTTCTGTTCTTTGTTTTAAACCACTGTTCTCAACATTTCAGGTTTTTATAAATATTTTTTTAAAGTTCTGAAGCAAAGTTTTTAGAGTTGAAATCAGTGGTTTTATACTGAAGTGTATCAGTAAATTTGCATCAAGTGCATTGAAGGCACACTACAGTGCATCAATTTGTTATCGTGATTTGAGGGGAGTGAACCCAACATCTGATTCACCTGTTCAGTTACAAATAACACAATTAAATGCCGGGGTTTCCCTCAGATCTGCTCTTAGAACTCCACTGTAACTTCACCAAACTGCCATTTGTGTGCAAACAGGATTTCCGCCACACCTTCTGGCAAATTTACATCGGTAAAGCAGGATTGGCTCTGAGGAAATTCCAGCTTTTGTTTTAGTTTATGGTTTGTTGAAGATACTAGTCCTACATTGGGTGCAGTGGTTGGTTCAGTAGCAAAAGTTGATACTTTTGACCACTTGATGCACAATAAAAGGATGTGTTGTGTTGTTTTATACAGAGCCTCTGCTTCAAATGTTTGTAATTACAGTGTTGAAATTTTAATGTAAGTGCAAATGTATATTTAGTATGAGCTCTTGGTGAAATGCAGAATTTTTTGGGGGGTGAAGAAGATTAACTGTAAATCTCATGCATTCCACATAAAGACTCCCACTTGTACAGCATTTAATCTTGAATATATGAAAATGACAGACAGGAAAAGATCTATCTAGTCTTTTCCAAATAGTTATAGAATCATAGAATAGTACAGCACAGAAGGAGGCCATTTGGCCCATCGAGTCTGTGCTGGCTCTTTTCAAGAGCAGTCCAGTTAATCCCATTGTCCTGCTCTTTCCCCATATCCCTGCAATTGTTTCTCCAAGTATTATCTAACTCCCTTTATAAGGCTACTATTGAATCTGTATCCACTACGCAGGCAGTGCATTCCAAATCCTAACCACTCATTGTGTAAAAATGTTTTTCCTCCTGTTGCCTCTGGTTCTTTTGCCAGTCACCTTAAATCTGTGCCCTCTGGTTATCGACCCTTCAGCCATTGCAAACAGTTTCTGTTTATTTACTCTCTCTAAATCCTTGATTATTTTAAACACCTCTATCAAATCTCCTCTTGGCTTTCTCTCTAAGGAGAGCAACCCCAGCTTCTCCAGTCTATGTACGTAACTGTAATCCCTCATACCTGGAACCATTCTAGTAAATCCATTCTGTACCCTCTCCAAAGCCTTCACGTCCTTCCTACAGTGCGATGCCCAGAATTGGACACAATACTCCAGCTGGGGCCGAACTAGTGTTTTATATAGGTTTAGCATAACTTGCTGGCTTTGTACTTTAAAAAAAAATTCATTCATGCGATGCGAGCATCGCTGGCAAGGCTGGCATTTATTGCCCATCCCTAATTGCCCTTGGTGGTGGTGAGCCACCTTGTTAAACCGCTGCAGTTCGTGAGATGAAGGTACTCCCGCAGTGCTGTTAGGGAGGGCATTCCAGGATTTTGACCCAGTGACGATGAAGGAACGGCAATATATTTCCAAGTTAGGATGGTGTGTGACTTGGGGAACTTGCAGGTGGTGGTGTTCCCATGCACCTGCTGCCCTAGTCCTTCTAGGTGGTAGAGGTCATGGGTTTGGGAGGTTCTGCCGAAGAAGCCTTGGCAAGTTGCTGCAGTGCATCTTGTAGATGGTACACCCTGCAGCCATGATACGCCGGTGGTAGACGGAGTGAATGTTTAAGGTGGTGGACGGGGTGCCAATGAAGCGAGCTGCTTTGTCCTGGATGGTGTTGAGCTTTTTGAGTGTTGTTGGAGCTGCACTCCTCCAGGCAAGTGGAGAGTATTCCATCACACTTCTGACTTGTGCCTTGTAGATGGTGGAAAGGCTTTGGGGAGTCAGGAGGTGAGTCACTTGCTGCAGATTACCCAGCCTCTGACCTGCTCTTGTAGCCACAGTATTTATGTTGCTGGTCCAGTTAAGTTTCTGGTCAATGGTGACCCCCAGGATGTTGATGGTGGGGGATTTGGCGACAGCAATCCCATTGAATGTCATGGGGAGGTAGCTAGACTCTCTTCTTGGAGATGGTCATTGCCTGGCACTTGTGTGGCGCAAATGTTACTTGCCACTTATCAGCCAGAGCCTGAATGTTGTCCAGGTCTTGCTGCATGTGGGCCTGGACTACTTCATTATCTGAGGAGTTGCGAATGGAACTGAACACTGCAATCATCAGCGAACCTCCCCACTTCTGAACTTATGATGGAGGGAGCGTCATTGATGAACCAGCTGAAGATGGTTGGGCCCAGGACACTGCCCTGAGGAACTCTTGCAGTGATGTTCTGGGGCTGAGCTAATTGGCCTCCACCAACCACAGCCATCTTTCTTCGTGCTAGGTATGACTCCAACCAGTGGAGAGTTTTCCCCCTGATTCCCATTGACTTCAATTTTACTAGGGCTCCATGGTCACACTCCGTCAAATGCTGCCTTGATGTCAAGGGCAGTCACTCTCAGCTCATCACTGAAATTCAGCTCTTTTGTTCATGTTTGGACCAAGGCTGTGATGAGGTCTGGAGCCAAGTGGTCCTGGCGGAACCCAAACTGAGCATTGGTGAGCAGGTTATCAGTGCCGCTAATAACACTGTCGACGAAACCTTCCATCACTTTACTGATAATTGAGAGTAGGCTGATAGGGCGGTAATTGGTCGGATTGGATTTGTCCTGCTTTTTGTGGACAGGACCTACCTGGGCAATTTTCCGCTTTGCCGGATAGATGCCATTGTTGTAGCTGTACTGGAACAGCTTGGATAGTTCTGGAGCACATGCCTTCAGCACGACAGCCAGGATGTTGTCAGAGCCTTTGCTGTATCCAGTGCACTCAGCCATCTCTTGATATCCCGTGGAGTGAATCAAATTGGCTGAAGACTAGCTTCTGTGATGTTGGGGACCTCAGGAGGAGGCCGATATGGATTATCCACTCGGCACTTCTGGCTGAAGATGGTTGTAAACGCTTCAACCTTGTCTTTTGCACTCGCATGCTGAGCTCCGGCATCATTGAGGGTGGGGATGTTCATGGAGCTGCCTCCTCCCATTAGTTGTTTAATTGTCCACCACCCTTCATGACTGGATGTGGCAGGACTGCAGAGCTTTGTTTTGATCGTTGGCTGTGGGGTCGGTTAGCTCTGTCTATAGCATGCTGCTTCTGCTGTTTAGCATGCATGTAGTCCTGTGTTGTAGCTTCGCCAGGTTGGCACCTCATTTTTAGGTGTGCCTGGTGCCGTTCCTAGCATGCTTTTCTACACTTCTCATTGAAGCAGGGTTGGTTCCCTGGCTTGATGGCAATGGTAGAATGAGGGATATGCTGGGCCATGAGTTTACAGATTATGGTGGTATACAATTCTGCTGCGGCTGATAGCCCACAGCACCTCATTGGTGCCCAGTTTTGAGCTGCTAGATCTGTTCTGAATCTATCGCATTTAGCACGGTGGTAGTGCTGCACAAGCACGATGGAGGGTGTCCTCACTGTGAAGACGGGACTTCGTCTCCACAATGACTGTGCGGTGGTCGCTCCTACCAATACTGTCATAGACCTATGCATCTGCGACAGGTAGATTGGTGAAGACGAGGCCGAGTAGGTTTTCCCTCCTGTTGGTGTTCTCGCCGTCTGGCAGCTATGTCCTTCAGGGCTCGGTCAGTAGTGGTGCTACGAGCCACTCTTGGTGATGGACATTGAAATCCTCACCGAGTACATTCTGTGCTCTTGCTACTCTCAGTGCGTCTTCCAAGTGGTGTACAACATAGACGAGTACTGATTGATTCAGCTGAGGGAGGGCAGTAGGTGGTAATCAGCAAGAGGTTTCCTTGCCCATGCTTGACTTGAAGCCATGAGACTTCATGAAGTCCGGAGTCAATGCTGAGGACTCCCAGGGCCACTCCTTCCCGACTGTATACCACTGTGCCACCACCTCTGGTGGGTCTATCCTGCCGGTGGGACAGGACATACCCAGGGATGGTGATGGAGGAGTCTGGGACCTTGGCTGAAAGGTATGATTCTGTGAGTGTGACTATGCCAGGCTGTTGCTTGACTAGTCTGTGGGACAGCTCTCCCAATTTTGGCACAAGTCCCCAGATGTTAGAGAAGAGAACTTCGCAGGGTTGACTGAGCTGGTTGTGCCTTTGCCATGTCCGAATCCAGTGCCTAGGTCGATGCCAGGTGGTCCATTTGGTTTTATGCCTCTATTGAAAAAGCTCAGGATCCCATATGCTTTATTAACTACTTTGTTAACCTGGCCTGCCACCTTCAAAGATTTGTGCACAAGCACCGCCAGGTCTCTCTGTTTTTGCACCCCCTTTAAAATTGTACCATTTAGTTTGTATTGTGTTGTCTCATCTTCCTGCTTCTATAACTGGTGCACCCCCCGCCCCCCCATGCCAGCAAAGTTTCCAGTGCACAATGAGCAGCCAGAAGCCCTTTGCTGATGCCCCACAATACAACCCAGGTGCATCCTGAGAAACCCACTTGGAGGCCAGCAAATTATGCAAATGGGTGATCTGATGCGAGCCCATTTGCGTGCAAGCGCACAGCACTGGTGCCAGTGATGCAGTGTTCGGGCCACAATGGGCCGCATCTTGCAGGGTGTCTTAGACTTTTTCTGCACTCTTTTTAGCTCAAAAATCTTTTGCGCCATAACTTGTTGGAAGTGCAAGCTGATAACAGCATGGCAATGGGCTTTTGGAGCCTCAGTGAGACCAAGAGTTTATTTCCTTAACCAATGAGATTTAAGGATTGAGAAAGAAACAGGACTGACTGCGAAGGAGGGTGAATTAGAGTGTATGAATTGGTCAAATCAGGACATCAATAAAGGCGTGTGTTCACGCACCATTATTTTTCCAGCAAGATCCAGCCCATTGAGTTTCTCTGCTTGTTAACATAACTCAAATAACTTTGCCATCACCACTGCAATTGTCCACGAGCCTCTTTTCTAATGTCATCTTAGCATTCTGAGGATTACTTCAGCTGTTTTTCATGCTTGTCGCCATTTCCTTGACAATTGAACTGTGTGTAGATAAAACCTTTTTTGTTAGGAAAGTTCCGGACCAGAATAGACTCTGATCCTTCTGGCTGATGTCTTTCAATCACACATTTCCCAAAATATCCAGTTCTGCTAAATTTTGTAACAACATCTTGCCTACTTGGGCAGATCACTGCCATCTGTATAAAGCAATGACATCTGAACTGTACCTTCATCATTCTATGTTGGATTCTGTGTCCCCTGGTTCTAGAGTTTATGGTAATCTCAAATGTGTTTAATTTATCTATTTTCTTAAGTGTCTTGAATAATATGTTCCCTAAGCCGCCTCTCTAGAGTAAACAATACCAGGAATCAAGATATGCCAGGGACGTGCAGATTGAATTTAAAGACAAACCCAGTGTGTTGGTGTAGCTACTAAATACTACTTTAAGACCTATTTTTCCCTCCTTCAATTGTTCCCCTGCCCAGAATCTCCAGAGCCCTTTCTTTGTAAGGAGTCAGTGGTTGCAGCAAGCTGTCTCTCTTCCCCCCGCTTCCTCTCTGCATTTGCTGGCACCAGTTGTGTGCGGTCTTCTATTGCAAACAGAAAAAGGACATATGTTGGAATGAGGCATGAGAGAAGATGTGCATGACAGAAGTGCCCAGGCCAGCAGGTACCTTCTGTAACCGTGTAACCTCATGCTGGTAGTGTGCTTCATGTTTATTGCTTGCCATGCATCATGGGCACTTTTTTTATTCGTTTATGGGCATCGCTGGCAAGGCCAGCATTTATTGCCCATCCCTTATTGCCCTTGAGAAGGTGGTGGTGAGCCGCCGCCTTCAACCGCTGCAGTCCGTGTGGTGAAGGTACTCCCACAGTGCTGTTAGGTAGGGAGTTCCAGGATTTTGACCCAGCGACGATGAAGGATCAGCGATATACTTCTAAATCAGGATGGTGTGTGACTTGGAGGTGGTGTTCCCATGCGCCTGCTGCCCTTGTCCTAGGTGGAAGAGGTCACGGGTTTGGGAGGTGCTGCTGAAGAAGCCTTGGTGAGTTGCTGCAGTGCATCTTGTAGAGGGTACACACTGCAGCCATGGTACGCCGGTGGTGGAGGGAGTGAATGTTTAAGGTGGTGGATGGGGTGCCAATCAAGCAGGCTGCTTTGTCCTGGATGGTGTCGAGCTTCTTGAGTGTTCGAGCTGCACTCATCCAGGCAAGTGGAGAGTATTCCATCACACTCCTTACTTGTGCCTTATAGATGGTGGAAAGGCTTTGGGGAGTCAGGAGGTGAGACACTCGCCGCAGTATGCCCAGCCTCTGACCTGCTCTTGTTGCCACAGTATTTGTGTGGCTGGTCTAGTTAAGTTTCTGGTCAATGGTGACCCCCAGGATGTTGATGGTGGGGGATTTGGTGATGGTAATGCTGTTCAATGTCAAGGGAGGAGGTTAGACTCTCGCTTGTTGGAGATAGTCATTGCCTGGCACTTCTGTGGCGCGAATGTTACCTGCCACTTATCAACCCAAGCCTGAACATCGTCCAGGTCTTGTTACATGCGGGCATAGACTGTTTCATTATCTGAGGAGTTGTGAATGGCGCTGAACATTGCAGTCATCAGCGAACATCCCCATTTCTGACCTTATGTTGGAGGGAAGGTCATTGATGAAGCAGCTGAAGATGGTTGGGCCTAGGACACTGCCCTGAGGAACTCCTGCAGCAATGTCCTGGGGCTGTGATTGAAGTAAGCCCCCAAAGTGCGGACCAAGTGATATACAAGGTCGACGCTACTGGCTTGTTGAGAGAAAGACAGACCAAGTAATTGAAGTCACAACGGTTTACTCAGGTCTGGGGAGAGCTTCTCACGTCGCTGCGTAAGTCCAACTCCACCGAGCTAATCAAAGCACACATATTTATACAACATTTCTGCCTTACCCTTACGGAGATCCAATTAATTTTAAAAGTTACACATTTACTTATTATCCAAGGGTGGTGGTTTATACAAAGATAACACATAATTTACACACAAGTTGTGCTAGCCCATGATGTGGTTTCCAGAACTGTGCTAGCCGTTTTCTGTTAATCTCGTTAGACCTGCTTCTGTTAATCTCGTTATAGACCTGCTTCTGTTAATCTCGTTATAGACCTGCTTCTCTGTAAATGAGTCGTGCCCATCTTGCCCCTGTATTTCCAATTTTTTAATATCTTACTTCAGTCCCCCCTTTTGACCTATTGGACAACTGTTCCAATACAGGTCAACATGTATTCCTGCTGCCTGGTGTTTGCCCGAGCGTGCACTCTCTGGCCGTCTACCAGTCTAGGTTATACATGGGTATGACATAAACCAATTTATGAGCCGGTTTCACCCCACGCGGTATATGTGTTTTTTTTTTTGTCTTTGTTCTTATATTGCCATTCCCGGGGCCCCAGAGCCCTGCATCAATGGTTTGAGCTTCTGGTTCGAGCTCGTCCTCCATCCCCCAGTGGGTGCGTGACGTGTCCTTTCGAGACTGTCATCACTCACCAATCCTGTTTCTGCCACTCCCGTCTTACGGTTGGCCGGCCTGGTTATTAATTACCGTGTCCAATTCATTCCTTGTAATTTTAGGGCTATAGATCGGGTCTTACACCATGCTCATCAGAGTGGCTGAGGGATCTCCTGCGAGAAGCTCCTCATCCTCCTTTTGGTTTTAGGCATCCTTTCTACATTATGGAGTACACCTAGGCCTATAAGGCCATCTATAAGCAGATACTTGATCATCTTGTTCCTTGTTGTCGGCCGTCCCTTCTTCCGTCGTTCTTCTAATTTGTCCTGTGGAAATACAAGGCTGGTCGTCACCAGCAGTTAATTATTCCGTTCTTACTACTTCTACTATCTCGGGCCTTGGGTTACCCCGTACCCGGATACACACTCCTTGATAGACGCATACAGACCTACAATTATTCAAGCCATGCAGATACATCCAATTAAATTCCTCATCTTGTAACCTTTGTTTGTTAGCAGGCATTAGTTTCATTAAGTGTTCCGTTTTCTGTAATTTTTGAGAGTTGTGTGATTAGTTTATTTTAGTTCATCCTTATTGACTCAATCCTGTTCCAGTCTCCTCTTCTCTCCTGGCCAGTTTCCCAGATCTATTGAAACATACAGACCACGAAGAATATTACTATCATAACGCAACAGGATCCTATTAACGCGAATACAAGGTCGTCCGGCTCCTTTTGGACTTTATGCCAATAATCCTTGCTTTCCTTGTGCAATATGATTTCTGGGTTACTCATCGGGTTCTTTGGTGTGCGCTTTAACCTTTATTACTGCTAACTCTGTTGGTCCGCGCGCGGCATCCACCAAGGACTTTACTACATCTAGGTGTTGGATGGGGGTTCCCCCAGAGGTGATGTACCCCCTCCTACTCCATGCGGCCATGTAATCATGTACTATTCCAAAGGCATAGCGGCTGTCAGTATATACATTAACCCTTTTTCCCATAGCCAATTTCAGGGCTTCCGTTAAGGCTGTTAGTTCTGCAACCTGGGCAGATTTATCCCCTGGGAGAGTTCCGGCTTGTAACACCATTCCTTCCCCATTTACCACCGCCCAGCCTGTCCTCGGCTTTCCCTGTACATATTTTCGGGATCCATCTACATATAACTCCAAGTCCGCTTCGGCCAAGGGTATTTCTTTTATTTTATCTAGGTCATTTTCTGGCTCTTCCTCATTCATGCATTGGTGGTCCTCTCCTTCCATGATCATCATGGAGGCTGGGTTCTGCCCCATATCCCTTACTATCTGTATTGACTTGTTTTTGGGTAATAGTACCGCCTCCCAGGCTGCTCGTCGAGCATTTGAGACAGACTTCAGTCGTCCCGTATTAAGTAATTCTACCAGGGTGTGCTGGGTGTGTAGTACAATATCTCCGGTCATTATAATCGGTTCACTGACCTGTACGGACCATCTGGCACAATCTATAGCGGCCACGCAGCGGGGCATACCTGCCACGATGGGGGATTGTCTACTGGAATAGTAGGCCACCGGTCTCATGTTTCCTCCGTGCTCCTGGGCTACTACGGCGCTATAGTGTCCGTCATGATTGTGACAGAATATGTGATAGGGTCTCTCCTAACGCGGGGGCGGCGGTCAGGGCTTGTTTAAGTTTGGTAAATGCTTCTTCCTGAGTGGATGTCCACTCGATGGGTTCTTCTGCTGCCCTACCCCCCTTTGTTAATTCATACAGGGGCGCGGCCATGTGTGAGAAGCCTTCTATAAAGTTCCGGCTAAAGTTAAAGAGACCGAGTACCTGACGTACTCCTCTCACGTTTATGGGCCTTGGCATTTGGCGGATTGCCTCCTTCCTTTCCTCTGGCATAGCCCTTTTTCCCATACTGACCCTATACCCCAGGTATATGACTTCCAATTTTCCTACCTGGGCTTTGGCTGGGTTTGCCTTAAAACCCGCATCCCGTAGGGCTGAAAAGACCTTTGTCAGGGCCCCCTTGTGTCCCTCTTTCGTTTCTGACGCTATTAGGAGGTCATCCACGTATTGTAAGAGGGTACTATTTTCACCCTCTAAGTCTAGGTCTTCAAGAGCTCTGGCCATGTGGCGGTGAAAAATGGCTGGACTGTTATGGAATCCTTGTGGGACCCGTGTCCATGTATACTGTTTGCCGCCTATTGTAAAGGCGAATTTTTCTTGTGATTCCTCATGCAGGGGAATGGACCAGAATCCGTTTGCGATGTCTAACACGGTGAATATTTTGTGTTCTGGTTTTAAACCGTTAAAGATGGTAGCTGGGCTTGCTACAATTGGATATTCCTTTGGGGTCACTTTATTTAAGGCTGTGTAATCGATTGTAAGTCGATATGACGCATCAGGTTTCTTTACGGGCCATACTGGAGAATTAGTGCCGGACACTGTTTCTCGCAAAATTCCTTGTTTAACTAGTTCCAATACTATACTCCGTACGGCTGTCTGGGCCTCCATTTTTAGGGGATACTGTTTATGGGGTCGGTGGGTTGGCCCGGGGACTCTGACTGGGTTTATCTTGACCAGTCCGCAGTCCTGCTTGTGTTTGGCCCATAGTTCAGGGAATCGGTGGCAAATTTCCCCCATCCTCCCTTTTTGTCCCATTTGGGGTCTATTATTCGGAGAGCGCTGATGGCGCATGCTGTCTTGGATCCCTTTGATTTATGTCTCTCTTCCTTATGGTTATCGGGCCATAGCAACTTATCCTGCTTGGGCTCTATTAAAACTCCCACTTCCCTAAGTATGTCTATACCCAGGATGGTCCCCTCAGTATTTTCACAGATCCAGAAACATGTAGGTATAATGATTTTTCCTAATTCTAGTAATACTGTCTCACTTTTCCATGCTTTAATTTTGACTCCCCCCTATCCCGGATATAAAAATATTTTTCTTGGTTCGCGGCAAGGGTACGTTTGTTAGAGATATTGTTGCCCCGGTGTCTATGAGCATTCTGCACTGTCGGCCCCCTACCAGTGCCTCAATAAACATTCTAGGGTCTCCCTTTGCCGGGTCTCCGAGGGCCGCTACCTGTCAGGCGTTGCCCTTTTTTATTTGTTTGACCAGTTTTTCCATTTTCCTTGTCAGCCCCACTATGTCTTCCTCGTCGGAGGTGTCTGAGGAATCGTCTCTCTTATACTTCCTACTCTTTCTCCTCTTCCTTTCTTCTCTCTCCCTGTCATCCTCCCAGTCTTGCATTCCCTTCCTGATCAGTTTCGCCACGTTTTCCTCGTTATTCTCTGACCTTCCAATACTTGACCCCGGTTTTCCTCCCTGTCTAGGTCCCTGACCTTCCCTTCCTCCTCCTTTATTCCAACATTGTTGTTTCCTATGCCCTGGTTTTCCACAGTTATGACAGGAAGCCTTTTGCTGAGATGTCTGATTACCCCCCTTGTTCTGTTGCCTCGGGCAATCCCTTTTCATGTGGCCCTCCTGTCCGCAACTGAAGCATGCCGCCGCACTTAATGCAGCTTCATTGTCGCTATCCGTCCTTAGAGCAGCTATTTTAGGTTTGGCTTGTTCTTGGGCCTGATTATCTACTTGGACGCCCACTGTATTAAATCATCCCAATTATTGTGGACCACTAGCCCCATTTTTATTGCATTCTGGTGCATTGGACTTAGTCCCTGTTTAAATGTTTGCAGAAAACAAGCGTTTTTATTTAAGGGGCCTGGGAACCCACAGTTACCCTCAAAGGCGGACCACTTTCGTTTTCCATAATCGATGGCGCTTTCTCCCTTTTTTTTATGTGATTCCGCTTATAGCTGCCCAATTTACGGGGGCCTGTCCCATTGCTGCTTCCACAGCGGCCTTGAATTGGTTGAACTCAGTGTTTAATTGTTGGATTGTCTGTCCACTGGCCATTTCCGTGGTTGCCCTGCACTAATCTCCACTGTTCCTCAGGACATTTAGCTCGTACCAATTGATCGATATCTATACTATGTAGGGCATGGTTTATGCGTACTTCGCGCAGTTTGTGCCAGAATGTCTGATTATTCTGGCGGTGTTTTAAGGTTGGCAATTCGTTGAGGAGAATCACCTGATCCTGCAGGCTTAACGGTGTGTAGGTCATCGTTGCGGTGGCCGGCCTGCCCAGTACTGCCGGAACGGCTGGATTTCCCCCCGCCGCCGGGACCGCGGGGATTGCCGGCCTATATTGCAGTGTCACTGGTGCCATCGGAACAGGCTCCGGGGCCACCGACTGGTGTCCTAAGTACGGGGGAGGACAGCCGGTCGGCCCCCCCTGGGGCAGTTCCGGGTATACCTTTTCCCGGGAGTCACCCGGTTTTGGGGCGGTTGCAGCTACTGGATATGTCTTAAGGACTCCGCGCTGGAGCGTACATTCCCGATGGTAACGTGCCGCCACGATAATGTACGCTTTTTCCAATTTATTTTTGGTTTGTTTCATCCACCAGTCCCTTTGTGTGTCTAGTTTATCGTCCCGGTTCCACCCTGCCTTCCTCATTTTCTCAATTAGTTTTTTATTCTTGTCATAAACATATCGTGTTACAGACTCTGGGTCTCCCCAGGGTTCCTTATCCTCTTTACTAGTCATATCCAAAGTTTTAGAGTACTCCTATACTTTATTCAATATTTTATACACCCTTACTTGTCACGTGATCACGATCCTGTGGTGCTTTGTAGTCCCTACGCCTACTTGATCCTGGCCGTCACGTGGGACTACGTCCTCTTAATTCAGGCTCAGGCTAGGTGTTTGAGACAGGCACCACCTTTGTCCGAGGCGATCACTCCGTGATTCTCAGTTCAACTTTATACTTTATTGACACAACGGATCCCCTTATACTTTAAGCAGTCACGCGCTTAGTCTACTTTTCGGCCAGAAGGACTCGTCCTTCACCCAGTGTTAAAACAACCCGTTTAACTACTTCTTAAGAGCCGCACCTCGTGGGCCTACCGGGTTTTTAAACCCTTGTTTTCCGGTACCGCAGTCCGGCAGTTTTAACCGCCTTCAATTAAAGGTGTCTTTCTTTTTATAGTTCTTTTGTACGTCGATCTTACTTAACGTCTCGCCAGCGATTAACCTCTAATTTTACAGGTGGTAATTTTAAACGTACTCACCCGTCTTAGGTTATCGCTGTCCGAGAGTTTTTGTTCAGATCGCGTATCCCATCCTCGTCGCCAATTGAAGTAAGCCCCCAAAGTGCGGACCAAGTGATATACAAGGTCGACGCTACTGGCTTGTTGAGAGAAAGACAGACCAAGTAATTGAAGTCACAACGGTTTACTCAGGCCTGGGGAGAGCTTCTCATGTCGCTGCGTAAGTCCAACTCCACCGAGCTAATCAAAGCACACATATTTATACAACATTTCTGCCTTACCCTTACGGAGATCCAATTAATTTTAAAAGTTACACATTTTCTCATTATCCGAGGGTGGTGGTTTATACAAAGATAACACATAATTTACACACAAGTTGTGCTAGCCCATGATGTGGTTTCCAGAACTGTGCTAGCCGTTTTCTGTTAGTCTCGTTATAGGCCTGCTTCTGTTAGTCTCGTTATAGGCCTGCTTCTGTTAGTCTCGTTATAGGCCTGCTTCTGTTAGTCTCGTTATAGGCCTGCTTCTGTTAGTCTCGTTATAGGCCTGCTTCTGTTAGTCTCGTTATAGGCCTGCTTCTGTTAGTCTCGTTATAGGCCTGCTTCTGTTAGTCTCGTTATAGGCCTGCTTCTGTTAGTCTCGTTATAGGCCTGCTTCTCTGTAAATGAGTCATGCCCGTCTTGCCCCTGTATTTCCAATTTTTTAATATCTTACTTCAGTGATGATTGACCTTCAACCACCACAACCATCTTTCTTTGTGCTAGGTATGACTTCAGTCAGTGGAGCGTTTTCTCCCCAATTCCCATTGACTTCAGTTTTACTAGAGCTCCTTGATGCCACACTCGGTCAAATGCTGCCTTGATGTTAAGGGCAGTCACTCTCACCTCACCTCTGGAATTCAGCTTCTTTGTCCATGTATGAACCAAGGCTGTAATGAGGTCTGGAGCCAAGTGGTCCTGGCGGAACCCAAACTGAGCATTGGTGCGCAGGTTATCAGTGCCACTAAACACTGTCGACGACACCTTCCATCACTTTGCTGATGATTGCGAGTAGACTGATGGGACGGTAATTGGCTGGATTAGATTTGCCCTGCTTTTTGTGGACAGGACATACCTGGGCAGTTTTCCACATTGTCAGGTAGATGCCAGTGTTGTAGCTGTACTGGAGCAGCTTGGCTAGAGACGCGGCTAGTTCTGGAGCACAACTCTTCAGCATGATAGCCGGGATGTTGTCGGGGCCCATAGCCTTTGCTGTATCCAGTGCGCTCAGCCGTTTCTTGATATCATGTGGAGTGAATCGAATTGGCTGAAGACTGGCTTCTGTGATGGTGGGGACCTCAGGAGGAGGCCAATATGGGTTATCCACTCGGCACTTCTGGCTGAAGGTGGTTGCAAATGCTTCAGCCTTGTCTTTTGCACTCACGTGCTGGGCTCCACCATCATTGAAGATGGGGGTATTCATCAATCAACAACTTGCATCCAGACTGGTCTAGCATTAAAAGATGCCTTTACTCGGAAAAGGTCTAACGCAGTCTGTAGCACCTCCAAAGCATTGGAGGAACTGGACTGGTGCTGCTCTGCCTCTCTGCTTTGCAGCTACCATTTTTAAAATTTGCTGCCAGTTCCTCTTTAAAGATGAGCAGCAGTTTTTTTTTTAAAGAGATGTTGCTGTTAAGCACCTGCCTGCTCCCTGGGTGTTGTGTGCCTGGAGTGCTGAAATGTATTTAAATGAGCTGACCTTGCTATATAACACAGCATTAGTTCAGTGTGCTTCAGGCACATGCGGCACCCAAAAGGCAGCAGTTTGCGTGCATCTGCTCCAGGACCACATTATCAGCTCTGCCGTTTTATTTCTCGTCCTGGGAGCAGAGCTGCAAGAGGGAGCAAGCAGCCAGGGCCAGCATTGAGCAGAGAGCTATAGAAGAATGGAGAGCAGCCAGACCAGACATTTGGCGGGCAGGAGCCCTCATGGTTTTAGTCTGCCTGCCACGTTGGATCTGGTCCTGAAGTACAGAGGTTAGGTGGGTGTGCTATTGGGAGACTATACCTGGGGTTTATTTTTGTATTGAAGTGCGAAATTAGTTTAAAAGGTGTGATGGAGTTTCAAGTAATAAAGGAAAGGATTATTAGGGCAGGTGAAGGAGGAAGGTTTTAAGGAGCCCTGCCTGGAGAGTCTAGAACTGGAGACCACAGTCTCAGGATAAGGCGTCGGCCATTTAGGACTGAGATTAGAAACTTCTTCACTCGAGGGCTGTGAATCTTTGGAATTCTCTACCCCAAAGGGCTGTGGATGCTCAGTCGTTGAGTACATTCAAGACAGAGATCGATAGATTTTTGAACACAGGGAATCATGGGATATGGGGATAGAGCGGGAAAGTGGAGTTGAGGTAGAAGATCAGCCATGATCTTACTGAATGGTTGAGCAGGCTCGAGGGGCCTTATAGCTGACACCTGCTCCTATTTCTTATGCTCTGAATTACTGGGTTTTTACAGAGCTGCTGTTCTTCTTCTGGAGTTTGTAAAAACTCATCAATAAGATTAGATTGCATAATTAATTTATAAACTACCAATATGATCTGAGAAATGTATTGCAATTTTTAAGTTTAATGTTTGGGAACAGATATGAAAATGGGCCATACAAAGTTTCTGGTTATTTTAGTTTGAAAACACACTGTGGGAAATTTTTGTTTTCACCACCGGGACGGTAATCTGGCAGAGCACATCGCTTGCCCGTTACAGAACCCACTCGATTTTCATTCCATTGATTTAACTCTGTCTAAACGCCCTCCTGTTTTGATCAGTACTAACATGTAGACATTTGCATTCTGGAAATTTTTGTTTAAAAGTTACTTGTGTATTTTAAAAATGGGTCTGAGTAAATGTACCACATGGTGTTATACTGCATTGTACATGTTCAGCCTCTGGTCCATGCTGAGTTAGCTGATTCAGCTGGGACCAGTGTTGGGGGCATTACAGTTAGCATCAGTGTCCCCAAATTAGAGAGGGGGAGATCAGTCAGAGTTACCATTTATGATCACTGTCTAGTGACCACGATTGGAAAGCGCGATTATATTGAAGAAAGAATCAAGCTTGGTTGCTGTGCTTTGGTAGTCACAAAGCTAACCAGAACTTACGCAGG
This sequence comes from Squalus acanthias, assembly GCA_030390025.1. NCBI lineage: Eukaryota > Metazoa > Chordata > Chondrichthyes > Squaliformes > Squalidae > Squalus > Squalus acanthias. The sequence continues at coordinate 177,013,545 of CM059425.1, read as the reverse complement.
AAGAATCTCCTCAAGGACTGCGAGCACCTGCAGAAACCAATCTCTGCATAAGCCACAACCTTAAGAAGCAGAGAGGTAAAGAAAATAAACAAAATGGTGTGGGGGGGAGCTGTGGGAAAGATAGTCCAAAAATAAACTGATTGTGGAGATGCCGGTGTTGGACTGGGGTGGACAAATGTGAGAAGTCGCACAACACCAGGTTATAGTCCAACAGGTTTATTTGAAATCAAATAAACCTGTTGGACTATAACCTGGTGTTGTGCGACTTCTCACAAAAATAAACTGGGAGAGTTGATCACTTTTTGCATCAATTTTGTAAGAAATGAGACAGTGGTGGAGTGCACCAGCATTACAGCTCTGTCTGACCAATATATTTTTATGATGTGGAGATGCCGGCGTTGGACTGGGGTGGACAAAAATGAGAAGTCGCACAACACCAGGTTATAGTCCAACAGATTTATTTAATTTTACAAGCTTTCGGAGCAGTTCGCTCCTTCGTCAGGTAAGTTAGCAGTGAGAGAATCTCCCAGAATTCACAATTGTCTGTGTTTAAATTGTGAATTCTGGGAGATTCTCTCACTGCTAACTTACCTGACGAAGGAGCGAACTGCTCCGAAAGCTTGTAAAATTAAATAAATCTGTTGGACTATAACCTGGTGTTGTGCGACTTCTCAATATATTTTTAATCAGTGCAATAGACTATCAATTTCAAAATAACAAAGAAAATACTGCAGATGCTGGAAATCTGAAATAAGAACAGAAAATGCTGGAGATACTCAGCAGGTCAGGCAGCATCTGTGAAGAGAGAAACAGAGTTAACGCTTCAGGTCGATGACCTTTCATCAGAACTGGAAAAAAGCAGGAAATGGAACAGATTTTCAAGCAAGTGTAGGGGCTGTGAAATGGAGGGGATGAAAGAACAAAAGGGAAGGTCTGTGATAGGATAGAAGGCAGGAGAAGTTAAGAGACATTAAGAGATGTTCAAGGCAAAAGGAGATGGTAATGGGACAGGTTAAGAAACAAAGGATGGCTCTAGATGAAGTGTAAATTGCGCTGGCAGAATGAAAGACAGCTGCCATGTGGGAGAGAAGAACAGAAGGCACAAATAAAAAGTGTGGATAAAAAATATATATATCAGGTTATGAGCTGAAATTGTTGAACTCTATGTTGAGTCCAGAAGGCTGTAAAGTGCCTAATCGAAAGATGAGGTGCTGTTCCTCGAGCTTACGCTGAGCTTCCGTGGAACAATGCAAGAGGCCGAGGACGGTGAAGTCTGAGTGGGAGTGGAGCGGTGAATTAAAGTGACAGGCGACCGGAAGCTCGGGGCCCCCCTTACATTTTCAAAATGTTCAGTGCAGACCACCCATAACTGTTTGAAGACTACAATTTCTGCTCTGCACCCAAGTACAAAAAATAAAGTTTTTTAAAAAAAAGTATGGTGAATTTTAAAAATCTATGGTTCAATGTCTCATTAACGCTGGTCCAATAGCCTGCACAATAAACTATTTTTATTACTGGCCAGTGTGTTTGAAAGCTGTTGAGCGTGTATGTACAGAGTTAATTCGGAGCATTTCCTGATGGTTGTGCCATATTACTGCTCTGAATAAGAGCTAATTATTTGGACCAATCTAATATCTGGTTTTCCAGGGAATGATGTTTGTGTGTGTGGAGAGAGACATTTTGCTTAGTGTGTAAATGGAAGAAGGCATATTTGCAAGTAAAATAATGATCCTTTAACATTACCATTTCTTCCCCCTTGTGCCCCTCTCTCTACAAGAGCAAATATTCCTGGCTATGTTTCACCAAAGTTGTACTTGCAGAAACTTACCTATTTAACTTTCTTGTATTTTAATTTCAGAATTGACGGAGAAGTGTAGTGTATGAGTATCCTGGTTTTCTTTTAACTTTCTCTCCTTAGCCCTCCTACCCTGAAGGTGGCTGTTGGTAATATGATTCCACCACCAGTTAGGGCCCTCTAGTACCTCATTTCAGTAAACAATTTTCATGAGATTTTCAGTTGGCTAATCAGTTTTGGAGGCCATCAAAACTAAGCCTCCAATACTGTCCTTCAATGTCCACATGCATGCATTTCCAGCAGAGATTGTTAGGTAATAATGGAAAGCAAGAACCTCAGGTAATGATTTCCCCTCTTTCCTCCAATCCAAAGGCAATGAGGCCAAGTGCTGTCATTCCTCCAATACCCCAGTTGGGATCAGACATAAGATAGTCTAACGCCATATGCACACATATATATACCAAAGTGACATCCTGTAACGTTTTGGCCAGTAATCTGGCGAGCAGATCGACCACCCACTTATTATAGTAGCCGTCCAAATTAATTCCATAGATTTAAAAATTGGCCGGGTTCTATAACGGGTGGGCGATCCGCCCCACCGGATTACTGCCCATGCGGTGAAGACGAAACTTTACCCCTCTGATTTTGCCATTACATTGGGCCAAAAATTGATCCCGCTGCGCGAGACCGCGTATTCTCTCTCCAATTGCCGGTTTTCTGCATGCCCTGCGCATGCGCTGAAAACCGGCACTTGGTCTTTGGAAAAGGGGGCGGTTCCTCGGTGCATCGCGTGCGCGCTACAGGCTGCGCGCACGCTGTGCACTTAGTGCTTTGGACGCGCAGGTAAGGACGGAAGATTTTAGAAATGGAAAAAGGAGGAGTAAGACCCACTTTTAACAAGGTAAGTAGTGAATTAAGTATTTTTTTGAATTTTTTTTAACAGGTATATCTTTTTTAGAGACTTTAAAGACAGGTAAGTTTATTTTTATAACTTTTTAAAGATTTTAAATTTTTTCAAATTTAATTTTTTATTTAAAATGGTTAAGTTATTTAACTATACTTATTTTATTAATGTGATGTTTTTTTTTAATTTAATTGAGGTTTAGCTGTTATTTTGGGGGGGTGTAAGATTCATAGCTTTCACAGCACGTATGTGAAACTTATGAATGGAAGATGGTGTGCTGCCATTGGCTCTAACTGAGTCACGTGATCCCACAGCTCGCACGAATTCACTACGCCGGTGGGATACGCAAGCACTGCCCAGCTGATGTCTGGAACATCAAGTTCGTGCGAGCTGGATCTGAAAAAGCCAACGCGGAGTGAGAGATCGCGCCTGCTCCTTACCCCCGCGGGAACAGAGCGAGATCAATTTCTGGGCCATTGTATTCCTGCAGTGCAAAGTTACCGAATGACTGCCAGTGTTTTGTGATGGTAATAAGCTGATCTGATATTTTCAACTCCAGGTGTAGGACATTATAGCAGGTACATAGAATATCCATGCTTCCAGTAAGGGTTGAATAATTAAAATTATAATTTTAAATAGACTCTCTTCAGTTACTGCTCGATTTCTTTCGGGGGTCAGGGAGAACCTTCACAGAGTTTCATCAACTTGGAAATGTTACTTGCGATTGTGCATTTCCCTTACAATTGTAGGTAAACAGAAGACTGCAAGGTAGTTCAAACTTTAAATGGTCTGTTGGAAAAAGTCTGCTTGATATGCCAAAAAGCCTTTTCTTGTTCCCTGTTTTATGGTCTTGAGCTGTGAGTTTTTTTTCCTCAGCCAATTACCAGTGTGTAAACAATCAAAATACTGAAAGGATTCTCACTGAGTTTTATAGCCAGGGTGCAGAATGATGTGAAGTAGAAATCACAGTAGAATGAGATTTAAATGAAATGCAATCCACATGAGCATTTGGTATGATTGATTTATTTATTTATTTATATCTAAAAGAAAACCATTGACACTCTTTCCATTGAATTGGATGACATTAGCAGTCTATACATACTCAGGCCAAGAGAAGATCAGTGCCTTTATTCAGAGAAATTTCACAAATACAGTAGACAATTATACCAGCACTGTAAGTGCCCCGTACGGACTGCACAGCCACTACTGTGTTGTGAACTGCATATCTGTATCTGCAGACAAACGTATAATTTATATTTGAAAAAGATGGATAGCTATTTTGTACAAGCAGTAAAATAAGGTGAAACAGCAAAAGTTTTTCACATGGAGAAGGACGGGTATGGGAGTTAACCGGGTTAGTAGTGCATTGGCAATTAACATCCAGGTTTTTATTTTAAAACTGCACTTAGTACTTCCTTTTTTTTAAAATCAAGTTTCCCTCTCCTGAAGACTTTGATTCCTGCTGCAGTGTGGTTTCACAGGTGCCAGGTTCCCTCTGAGAACTTGTTGACATAACAATTCTTCATTATTCGTGTGTGAGCCTCGACAGTGAAGGCTATTTGCCCTGGGGCAGAGGAGGGCATCACCTCCAAGTCTGATTCTGTCCTCACCTAACATCCACATGTGCGCATTTTCACAGGTGTTTTCTGGATAGCAATCAGGTGTGGGAATTTTTGCCAGTTTTCCTCTCCCTAGCTGAGGGTGCTGAGGTCAGTGGTAGCAATGCTGCTGCTGCACCAGCTGAGATCAGATATCTCAACACAGGCCGCAAGTCAAACCTATAATTTTTCTAGTCTGCATAGCTCAGTTACTCACTATCTTAACCAGCAGAGCTATCGGCAAAGCCCACATTCAGACTCCTGGCTCCGATATAAAACTAGTCGTCATCTCCCTATCTGCAGGGTAACGATTTTATCCACTCAACGTATTTGTTTTGAAATAAATGCATTGTTTGTAAAAATTTTAGTTGCAAAAGATCTAGAAAATATTTGCATTCCAGTTATCTGTCTAACTTAGTAAAGTGGGATGTTTAAAATGTATGTCTGATTCTATAAGCAGTGTTATAATAAATAATAACTAGTATAATATCATTAGTCCTTAGTCCTGCAGTTGTAAGAAGACATACCAGCCAGCACATGGACAGGCTTTTCCCTTAAGATGAGCTACTGTGTGGTCCAGCTGCTGTGCCAGCATCCAGGTGCTTTATGATAGTCATACTGCGCTTGTGACCTATTACTTGACATAAAAGCAGCAGCATCAGCTTCCTATGTATACAGTAGCTAATGACAAACCTGAACAGACATTTTAACTCTTGGCATTCAGGGATCCAAAGTTCACAACAGGTGTGTGTGACAGAAGAAAATGCATTATCTGGAAATGAGATAATCCTGAATTAGGGGAGATTTTCCTCTTATTGCACTTGGATGTAAAGGAGTGCCTGGGCACAGCATGTAGAGGAAAATCAGGCTGCCGGAATTGCACTAATAAATGGAAAATCGGGTGGGCTCTATTATGCATTGTGCAATTCTTGATTTTCTTTTATACGTGCACCCAGGCAATCTTTTATGTCAAAGCACAATAGACAAAAATCAGACACACTGTTAAGACGATTTCCTTTATTTTGAGAGTTTTCAAGATGGACAAATCACTTAAGAGAAAGAAAGATCACATCTTTGCTGGAGTATTAAAGGAATTTACTTTCTCCATGCCATTTAATATCTTGTATACTTCTATAATGGCCCCTCCGAGTCACCTCCTTTCAAGGCTAAACAGTCCAATTTCTTTGGTCTTTCCTCACAGTTCAAGCCTTTGATGCCAGGGATCAGCCTCATGGCTCTTCTCTGCACTGCTTAAAGGGCTTAAATATTTTCCTTATGTCTTAGTCACCAAAATTGAACACACACTCTAGGGCATGCAAGAGTTTTAGTGTGACATCTTCCAACTTTTACTCAAAAGACCTAGCAGTATAATTTAGCTTTCCATTTGCTTTGTTTATTGCTGCACTACAGTGATTTGATGTGTTAAATGACAAATCTACCATCACGCCCTTTCCACATCACCTTTAGCTATTTCTAAACTATCCATTGTATATTTATGATATCCATTTTTCCTGCTAATGTGTAGTACCTTGTAGTTATCTGTATCCAATTTCATCTGCCACTAATTTGCTCACCTTCATTTTCATCTAACTTCTTTTAGGAAGTCCCCAGCTACTTCCTCTGACCCAAGTGAATAAAGTAAAGAGCCTCATCCATGTAAATAAAAGCCCTTTTTTACTGTCTCGAACAATGGATTGCATCATGCTAAGTAGATACAGATAACTTAATTCAGTGAATATTATCTCAAATTAATTGCAGATTTACTAACAATATTTGCATTTTTAACTCTGCTGCAGAGAGATTAATCTAAAGAAAATACTGCTTTTTCAGATTATGTCTGACATAAAATTGTTTGCAGTTTTGAGACTACTTGGAAACATCATGACAGAGGTTAAGTGTTTTGTGACTGGAAGCCCTGGTTAGCATTGCTTTGCAGCCATATACAATTTCTCCTTGTAGTCTAAACAATGAAAGATTTTTTTTTTGTTTCTCTACTAGTTTTCCCTCCTTCCCTTTTCTGAAGACAGTTGCTGGTGGTGGTCCTCTAGTATTTCACACAAGTGGCCATTCTCCATTTGTAAGACTGAACAGTGATTGTTGGATTATTTAATCATGGGGAAATCTTAGTCAAACTAATGTTCACATGTCCACCATCACCAGGGCCACTGGATAACAAATAGGTTTGGGAATGTTTTTTCTCCCAATTTCCAATCTTCCTCTACTCTGTCCTAGCTCAAGAGCATTGATGCAAAATGAAAAGCCTGCAAGAAGAGCACAGAGCAGGGATTGAACCTGGGCCCATAGTCTGTATGGCTCTGTACTACACCATGTGATGCACTTATTCATTGAACCATCAAGGGAAGTCTTACTATTTGATGACTTTAAAGTAACTAATTGACAATGCAATAAATCGTTTTACTGGCAGTAATTTCATTTTACACCTTCCTCAAAATTTCAAATTCCATGCCCTTATTCTCCAGTGTATAGACTGCTTAGACAGTTGTGGCTCTAAATACTGACCAAAATTCACTGGTCATTAGAAGATTGTACGGCAAAGGTTGACAAATTTCCTGCAGACGATTTGGAGTAAATAGTTGTGAAAAGCATAGCCTAAGGGTTTACTAAGGCACAGGTGGATGGATATGTGCTTTGTACATAGAGGCATTAGCCTCCAGTGATCAAGAAAATGCCATCACTCTTGGATAGAAAAACAACAGAAGATGGGCATTCAGAGCTTCACAAAAATAAAATGTTTTGTTCCATTCAGGTATATTTTCACTATAATGTAGAATTTTATTGTGTGAGTAACTACATTAGCATTACTGATTAGATGATATAAAATTGCCCATTTGGACCTTTTTAATTTATTAATTAATTTTTACTGTGTCCAGTTTTGTTCCCATCATGTGGTGTGGATATCAAGGCCCTGAAAAAGGTTCAGAGAAGGACCACACAAGTGAGACCTAGTTTAAGGGCCCTTACTTATCTGGAGAGGCTGGGACTTTTTACCTTGGAATAGCATGCACTTCGATGGATATGATACTTTAAAATTATGAAAGGATTAGATTCTGTCTACATGGATAGGTTGAGGATTTTTTTGCACAGTAAGTTATGATTTGGAATGCATTGCCTGAAAGGCTGGTGGAAGTAGATTCAATAGTAACTTTCAAAGGGGAATTGGATAAATACTTGAAGGGGAAACATTTGCAGGGCTATGGGGGGGACAAGCAGGCGAGTGAGACTAATTGGATAGCTCTTTCAAAGACCCGGCAGAGGCACAATGGGCCAAATGGCAGTCTCCTGTGCTGTATCATTCTATGACTTGATCTCGATAGCCAGGTGGAGAACTAGGGGACATCAGTACAAGATACGAAAGCATAGAGTTCTTTTTGAAGAGAGTCACTGACCTCTGGAATAGGTTACCAGTATGGTGATTAGGCCTCACTTAAATATGAATGCTGAACTGCCAATGCTAACCGTGCTGATTAATGGCAGCCCGCCGTTTGGAAGGGCGAGAAATCCAGCAGACCTACTGCTTCTTAAAGCCAGCCTACATCTCTTAAAGGGCAGGTGTAGTTTTCATTGGCGATATGTGGAAAGCACATTGTGGAGTAGCAGGCTCGATGTTCACTGCACCCCTATTTTCTGATACTGCGGTGGAGGTGCATTTTGAAGAAGACAGGGCCAGGAACACTCCCAGCACCTGGCTGCAGTGCTGGAAAAGGTTTAATGTCCTTACCATGACTGCCAAAGTAAAACTCCTATCAAAGCTCTCATATTCTGAACTTAGCCCTACTACACCACACTTTTTCTCCCAGCACTACCAACCCTGCCCTCCTTGACTGCATAAGCCTCTCCTCCAATCACAACAGGACATTTCACTACATCTCTCTATGCTTGCACTCATGCTCAACACCTGCTACTGCCCTCAAAGCTGGCCCAAACAACATTTTGCTTCTATTTTGTTTGGATGGATTAGTTCTCACATTTCTGTTAAGTTCTTTGATACTTCACACTGTATACACTTTCTTTCATTCAGTGACCACCCCCTACCCCACCTTGCATGTACTTGCTGCTGCTTCTTATGCACGCTATGCTAAACTGCCTCACTTTATCTTCGACCTTTTTTACAGGTAACACACGAACCCACTCCCAATCTTCTTGCAGAACAAGCTTGTACACAACAGAAGGAAGACTGGTAAAACCGTGAGGAGGTGCAGGCATGTTGCAGACTCACTCCAATGGAGGACGCCACAATCCACATCCTTGTCAGAGGGAGGCCACACAGGGTTGGAGATGGCAAGGCACAGCAGGGTGTTTGGCCATTTTCCTTTCCTTTACTCTTTCCACCCAACTGGCATGCACATACACTCACTCACTCCCTGGGTGGCATTGCATTACCATTCATTTGCTACCGATTACCCTTGCCATTACGTCCTAATCCTTGTCCCTCTGCCATTCTGACTGCTGGGGCCTTGCAGCCGCGCAGATGGAAAAGGAGGTCAACTCTCCCAAAGATGCAAGGTCACTCTCTCATACCTTCCCAATTACCAGCACTGATGTCAAGCCTGGGTAGTATAGATAGAGTTATAGGGGTCTGAACAGGAGGTGTGCAGGTGCAAGTGGAAAAGGCAGCCTAGAAAACAATTGGCTGGAGAGCAAGCTCCGATCCTAGCTTTGTTGAAGACAGAGGTGCAGACCTTAGTGACCCAGCTTCAAAAGAAAAATGGGCACAGCATGTGTTGGACTGACCGTCTGGGATCTACCGCCACATGTTGGTGATGGTGGAGGAGTCCACTACCAACTTGTGTGGGCTCCTCACATTGACACTCTGCAGTCAACCATGGAGCATGTGGTGAACTCGGTGGACGTTGCAACCGGGCCCTCCTTGCAGGAATCTGTGGCACCAGTAGTAGCATCTCTCAGGGATTTCATACTGGAGCTATGCAAGCTCTGGGCTCCACCATCTCCTTCACCTTGGACTGGTTAGAAGACTGAATGGACAGGGGCTTCAGTCACATCAAGGGTCTCCTACATTCTGCTCTCCTACAGATCAGTGGGAGAGCGGAGCTGCAGCTCAATAGCAGGGGCAGTTGTGTAATGGGAGTGGAGTATGTTGCCTTCTTTAAGGATGACAGAATGTCTGCACCGTCGTCACCCCCTTAACCAGTGCACACACTGGTGCTAGAAAGTCAGCTGGGCCAGACTTCCCAAGATGCTGCAGTCTGCAGTGGGGTCTTTTTCAGGCCTGAGCTCCTCGAAATCACCAGCCAGGAGCATCTCAAGAACCCTCATCTGAGCCACAGTGTTTTCCACCTTCCCTGCAGAATTCACAGATGGAGCATCTTGTAGGAGTAGTAGAATAGGTAAGAGATCATTTAAGAAAGGCCCTATGGGATCACCTGGGTGGTAATTAGTTTGTAGGCATTTGTATAAGCCAGTAAAATGATAAATCGTTTTGAAATCTGTGTGTGCAGAGTATTCCTGTAGTAATTGGTGTCCCTACAGTGTCAGGTGACAAGTATATGAACACTGGTCTATGGGTGGAAGTAGATTATTGGAGGGTGGAAGGACTGGGACAGATGTTGGACGTGACAGTGCAGTGGGGGGAATAGATTGTTCAGCTGAAGTGCTGTTCCGTGAGCTGGTCTGGCTACAATCTGGTGTTGGTGCCCTCCCATTTCTTCGCCATCCTCTATCATCTATGTAGTCTTTGTCAAATGCTTCACGGTCCTCATCCAATCGTGGCTCCGTGTGTTGTCCCTTTTACAGAGCAAAGTTATGCAGAAAACCATTGTAATATCGAACACTTTCCCTGAGCTGTATTGGAGGAAGCCACCAGCCCTGTCTAAGCAGTCAAATTGTTGTTTGAGAACTCCAGTGGCCTGCTGGATGAGGGCTGAAGTCAACCCATTAAATTTACTCTGAGGTTGCCATTGGATATGTGAGATCCATGCATTGGGAGCTGGTGATTCTACAACCTCCATTAAACACAATATAAAAGCAGTTCAACATAGCAATTAGTATCCACTGGTCAGTCCAATTAGATAGTTGAATTTGAATAGACTATCTGTTAACGAGTGTACAGTAAATGACTGAGTAGAAGGGGACTTTGAACTTACATTAAAGTACGAGACAATAGTTGAAAGCTGTAATCAGATAAAAGCTCTATATCTGAAAGTAACATCAGATCCAGCCATGGCTGCTACAATACCAAATTACATACCTCCTGACCTTAAACAGAACTATAAGCACTTTTACCTTCCTGGCAGTGTCCAGGGAGAGCAGTATTCCAACCAGCTCTGTGTTCTCTCCAGTTTGAGTCACTAATGCAAATTGAGGCAGGTTGAAGAGTTCTTTTTAAGGTATATCAGTATTTTGCACATATCCAAGATTTCTGTAGCTGTGCATGCACTAGCCAGGTGGGTGAAGGTGTTCTGGTGACACAATGTTGCTACAATCAGTCTCTGTGTGACTAATTTGTTGTTTGGCATGTTTAAATGTCAAACCACAAAAGGATTACATGAAACATCTGACCTTTTCTTTGAGAACTGTAGAAGAAAATCCACTTATCTCAGCAAAACAGATCTATACATGTTAAAGTACAAGTGCATGCAGATGTAAGATTTTTTTATCTTACATTTATACTGGAAACTGTACATACATCTGTTGTACAGTCATTACACCCTCCGACCAGCCATAGTGCTGTAGCACTTCTATTTTGCATCTCCCAATTCCTCAGGGCAGAGAAGCTCCTAAACTCCAACTAACTCAATTCTCTGCTTCGCTCATATTTAGCTATAAATAATATGTAATCAAAGTATTATATAAAAAAGGGACTGAATACATGAGTTTAAAATACGGAGCGAATTATGTCTGCACACCTGGTCCAATTATCCCCCGCTGTCTAATCTCGCTTCATCTGAAGATTACATTTGATCTTGACTCTGTGCAATGCAGAATATGTGCAATTGATATGGGTGATGCCGTCAAACCTCTGTGGGGAGGGGATCACCTCCTTTATATTTGGAAGTGCTGTCGGTAGCAGGAGGACCATGTGTGTGTGCCATCAACACACTCCTTTGAGGTATAAGTTTCTTCAAAGGGGCAACGGTTTATTATATTAAAGATTATGCTGAAAAAATAACAGCGTCTGAACAACATACGCTGTTATTAACGTGCAAATCGGCCAGCAACTTGCAGCGAGGAAGAGATACTCCGTGAATCGCCACAAGTTGCTGGACAATTTGCTCCACTCCGCCGTTAGCTTTGTGAATGCGGCATGTCACACTTAACCTCCCTATGATTTTCATGAAGTTGCTGCATTGGCACATTTATTGCCATTAATCTCGCTGCAGAAAGTTAAGTCTAGTAATTAACGGTGTAAGTACCCTTTTAATGATGTGATCATTATTAATGACAAACAAACTCTTTCCCAGAAAGTGAACAATTATAAGTGTGGAGTCTCATTCCTTCAGGTTGAGAATTGTTGTAGGAGATTTTTAAAATGTAATTTTTTTTCTTACTTTTCCTTTCTGTTTCTTTTTTTCTCTGTACCTGATTTGACATTGAATTCACCCTCCTTCACAGTCCTTCCCCTATTTATTTCCCAACCCTTTAATCTCATTTGTTAAGGAGATAGACTGTTTGTCCTGTTGTCCACCAAGGTCTCAGATGCCCTGTTGCACTCGCTGTGCTGTTATCAGCTCGCACTTCCAGCAACTTTGTGGGCAAAAAATTTTAAAACCTGAACATGCATGAACATGTCAAACAGGGCACGCCCAAGATGCCCCACAGCATCAAAATCTGGGCCAATACTTCCAACTTTATATAGTACAGGCTTATTATCAGTCTTTAGAGCTACCTATGTTATATATCATCGAGCAGAAACTGATAGCCAAGTTCCGCACTCATGAGGACGGCCTCAACCGGGATCTTGGGTTTATGTCACGATACATGACGTGATCCAGACTCGAGTCGTCGTTGGCTTGTTCACAGATGTGATTCCCAGTAAAAAAGTAAAAATTTTAAAGTTTATCGTTTCCCATACCAACTGCGGCTTTTGACACATTGGACCCCCTGTGACTCCACCTCATTGTCTCAGTTGTATCTTGCTATGTCTTTGATGTGGTACCTTCCTGGCTGACCTGATTGCCTTTTGTCACACCTCGGCAGATAAACAGTCAGGATGATTTAAATGTAGTCGTCTGCCATTGTAAGTTACACATGCATTGTTCTCTATCTATATATGCTTTGTCGATTCTGTATTTCTTTACCTCACCTGAGGAAGGGGTGTAAGCTCCGAAAGCTTGTGATTTCAAATAAAACTGTTGGACTATAACCTGGTGTTGTGCGACTTCTCATTTTTGTCCACCCCAGTCCAACACCGGCATCTCCGCATATGTTATAGCCATTAGTAAATGGATCAAGATAACCTCTATTGGCCGAGAAGGCAGAACAAACATATTTACCCAGTTAGGATTTTTTTTTTAGCAGTGCTTGTTACAATTGTACTATAACTTGCTACCAGTTAACAAGATTTGTAGATTATTTTATAAACCATCCACAATGTTCAATAACTTTTTATAAAATTCTGGGAAAAATGTATTTTGAACAAAATTAGCTATTTTATAACTGAACAGGTATTCCATATATTGGGAAATTGGTCTTGAAGAAAATCAGGCATGGTGTAAAACAGGCTCCAGATTCGCTACTGCCTGTTTTGTGCTATTGCCGAAGACAAATTTCACCTCCAATGTGTTTAATACATCATTTGTAGTGGATTCATTCTGAAACCTGATCTGTTTGCCACTTTAACCGACCCACACTAGTTTTGAATTGCCACCAGCACAAATAAGATTGATGTTAGGGTTTGGTCTCATCCCAGTGCCAATGCACCAACTACCAATGTGAATGGTAATTTGAAACTTCCCAGTATCTTCCCCCACCCTGATACTGCTATTACACCTCACATATTGACTGAATATATTAAAATATTAGCTAAAAATAAATTCACAAATCTACAATGTGCTCATTGTAATAGTTTATGAATTAGAGGAGCTGGACATGCAGGTTTGTTGAGCCCAGATTGTCATCACCAGTCTCAGCAACAATGACACAGGGCACAGACCTTCAATGTAATAACCAGCCCCACAGCTAATTGATTTGCATCTCTTTACACAGTCTACACTCATCACCCATTTGAACAATAATGATTTCGGATGCTCTCAATAATAAACCCGTTGATACTGGTGGCCTCAAAGATAGGAGTGGAAGTCAGGCAAGCAGATTTCTCCAAGAAGCTATTTTTTCACATCTTATGTAGATTTTCTGAGTACTTGCCCATGATGAGATACTTTGTACATCATGAGCATGAATTGGAAATTCACGAGCAGCAAGTTCTCAATTTTCTGATGCATGCTCATGACACGCAAGATATCTCACCATGGGTGAGAACTTAGAAAATTTACTCTTCTGTGCCAAAATAGTTCACTCTGTAATTTAGTGAGTAGTTGCATTATACCCGAATTTATGCTGAGTTAGTTGATCTCACTGGAGTGCTAGTAAGATTACCGCAGTTGGCCTCGTAGTCCTGGGGCTGGGGAAATTGGAAAATCATCTATGGCAACATTCATAATGATAATCCTAGAAAGTGTAATGTGTGTAAGTCAGATGTGGACAGCATCAGGCTTGCCTGTGATGGTACTATCCTCTTCTCCCTGTTCACATTCACTGCTTTACATATGCAAAATGGCCACCCGGGTGAGGTGCCAGAGAGCAACTGTGGAACAAAGAGTCAGCACCGTCAGGAAAGGAGGAGAGAAAGTGGACAATAAAATGTCAACGCCTGGGTAATCTAATGTCTCGAATGCAGTTGAGTAAACTTGTCATGACTAGACAATCTACATTCTGTTTCTTAGATCCGGTCTGTAGTAAACTGAAAAGTCTTCATATGTGTTAACTGTTGTCCCTTAAGCATAGTTTTAGAATACCCAGTGTATGGTGTATTTGCCCAATTTCTAGTAGACCAAAAATTGGTATTATAAATAGCACCAGCTACATGATGCTGTTCCTTCAGCTCTGTGTCTGTTTTCTTTTTAACCTATGTCACAAAGCTCTCTGCTATTCTCAGTGTCTTAGCTATTCTAAAACAGATGTAGACCACAGATTTTTTTTTTTATAAAGGATAACTGATAAGCCAATAATTCAATCTCAGATTTTGCTGACTCAAAAAACTGATCTTGTTACACTAACGGTTTTTGATGTCCTCAGAGCTGCTTATTGAATTGCTTCATTCTAATGCACTGCCAGTCATCTGTTATCCTTTGTCAGTTGCAGTAGCCTTGATATCTACGGGGAGGCAGGGAGGATGCGGGGGAGGAAAAAAATAGCGAAAGAACCCGGTAAGGCCGGGGACGCGGAGGTCCTGCTGAACTTAATGTCAGAACCTCATTATCATTTTTGTGTTCCGTTTCTTGCCCAGCAGCCGGACAAATGGACAGCCTGGCCTGGGGGAAAAACCAGTGGCAGGAAGCTGCAGCTGAAGACCCTTGAGGACGCTCCCCGGCAATCGAGATAGGGGAGGTCGGTAAACGTGTCAAGGGTCTATGGGTCAAAGTATAAGTTGTTCAATATTTCTAGAACAGAAGTTCCCCAAACACTTTGCTAACTGCCGTAACATGAGATTTATAATGTTTTACTTAACACCTTTGTCCAAATCTGCTTTGAACAATTTTGAAAGTCAGGGAAGCCTCTAATACAAACACAAAGGCCTCGATATTAATCAACCCCCACCCTGCATGAAGGGCGGAAGAGGGTCGGGAAGGGTTAAAGAGTTAAATACGGGGAACACGCCGCCCTAGCGCCCCTCCACCCACCTTTTTTACGACAATGAAAATCAGGGTGTCCGAGAGTGCCGCCATGGAGAGGCAGGACACTTAATTAACATATTTAAATCAGGCTCCCACAGTGCAATTGGGACTGGTGCTGCACAGGTTTCCCAGGTGTTGGGAAACCCAGCAGTGAAAGGGAGGCAGGAGCTGCTGGCTCCACAAGGTAAATGCCTCTTTCAGCACTCCTTGTGGGCCAGGAGGAGCAGGAGTGCTCCCCCAACCCTTTAAGGAAACCTTTGGCTTACCCCAGGCCTGATTGGCAACTTCTCTCCCCCCCCCCCCCCCCCCCCCCCCGCCCGCCAGTCCCAATCGTCAGCCTCCCCAGCCCTCCTGATTCATGGCCTCTCTCCCCCCTCCCGATCGCGGCCTCTCCCCCCCCCCCCCAACCCCTCCCGATCGCGGCCTCTCTCCCCCCTCCCGATCGCGGCCTCTCTCCCCCCTCCCGATCGCGGCCTCTCTCCCCCCTCCCGATTGCCAAGGACCGTTAAGTTTGGCAGGACCTCCATGTCCCTGGCTTTGCCAGCTTCTTTGGCCGTTTTTGGCCTATCCCGCCTCCCCATAAATATCAGGGCCATCGCCTGTTAGTTGATCCAGTTAATAGTTTAGGATTAAATTTAGGTTTATGCAAAGAATGTTCAACATGACTCCACTTATGTTTTGGTCTGTTTATTCCACAGTAGAATTTATTTGTCCCAGTATTGGCAGTGATTTTCTTGTTGTCAGCTGTGTTACAGAATGAAACATTTTCCACTGTGAGCAATCACGGTCACCGTTATACATTTCCAGTTTAGCTATAGCACAGGTTAGATAGAGTAAATCTCTTATTAGGCACTCTTCACAATGTGTCTTAGCCCCATCCAAATAATCACACCCCACTGTGACATTAGTGCCCAAAGCTGTCAAAATTAGGGTATTAAAGAGTAAAATTAGCAATGAAAATAGTAAGTCATAGAATCATAGAAAGTTACAGCACGGAAGGAGGCCATTTCGGCCCATCGTGTCCGCGCCGGCCAACAAAGAGCTATCCAGCCTAATCCCACTTCCCAGTTCTTGGTCCGTAACCCTGCAGGTTAGAGCATCCCAAGTGCACATCCAAGTACTTTTTAAATGTAGTTAGGGTTCCTGCCTCTACCACCCTTTCAGGCAGTGAGTTCCAGACCCCCACAACCCTCTGGGTGAAGAAATTTCCCCTCAAATCCCCTCTAAACCTTCCCCCAATTACTTTAAATCTGTGCCCCCTGGTTTTTGACCCCTCTGCTAAGGGAAATAGGTCCTTTCTATCCACTTTATCTATGCCCCTCATAATTTTATACACCTCAATAAGGTCTCCCCTCAGCCTCCTCTGTTCCAAGGAAAACAGACCCAGCCTATCCAGTCTTTCCTCATAGCTAAGATTCTCTACACCCGGTAACATCCTTGTAAATCTCCTCTGTACCCTCTCTAGTGCAATCACATCTTTCCTGTAATGTGGTGACTAGAACTGCACGCAGTACTCTAGCTGAGGCCTAACTAGTGTTTTATACAATTGAAGCATAACCCCCCTGCTCTTGTATTCTATGCCACGGCTAATAAAGGCAAGCATTCCGTATGCCTTCTTAACCACCTTATCTACTTGGCCTGCTACCTTCAGGGATCTGTGGACATACACTCCAAGGTCCCTTTGTTCCTCTACACTACTCAGTGTCCTACCATTTAATGTGTATTCCCTTTCCTTGTTAGCCCTCCCCAGATGCATTACCTCACACTTCTCCGGATTGAATTCCATTTGCCACTGTTCTGCCCACCTGACCAATTTATTGATATCTTCCTGCAGTCTACAGCTTCCTTCTTCAGTATCAACCACACAGCCGATTTTAGTATCATCTGCAAACTTCTTAATCATACGCCCTATATTCAAGTCAAGATCGTTGATATATACCACAAAAAGCAAGGGACCGAGTTCTGAGCCCTGTGGAAACCCACTGGAAACAGCCTTCCTGTCACAAAAACACCCATCAACCATCACCCTCTGCTTCCTGTCTCTGAGCCAGTTTTGAATCCAACTTGACACTTTGCCCTGGATCCCATGGGCTTTTAACTTTGTGACCAGTCTGCCATGTGGAACCTTATCAAAAGCCTTGCTAAAGTCCATATACACTACATCAAATGCACTAACCCTCATCTACCCTCCTTGTTACCTCCTCAAAAAATTCAATCAGGTTAGTCAGACACGACCTTCCCTTAACAAATCCGTGCTGACTATCCTTGATTAATCCGTGTCTTTCTAAATGAAGATTTATCCTGTCCTTCAGAATTCTTTCTAATAGATCACAAGCACTTTTAAACACAAAAGCTGTGTTTATTTTTAAGAGTGAGGCACATAAAAATGGATTATAGTCTTAAAACAAATAAGTGAATTTCTTCCAATATAAGTGATGCTGCAGACTGGTTACGTACCTACACAGAGCTCCTCTCCCAACAGTTGGGATATTGCTACACATAATGCTATTTTGAGCCTGACTAGCATAGATTAAAGACGGAACTGAAGTTACCCTAACCTTATTTACAATGATGACTCTAGATTCAACCAAAATGTAACCTAAACGAGAAACGTGCCTTTTGTTCTGGTTTGAATAGGGAGTTTGTACTGTAGGAGGGTGAATTTCCTGATTGTCTACCATAACTTCAGCGGAAAAACTGTGGAAACACCAGGAAAACTGCATAACTGCTGTTTGCACCATTTTCCTGGGAATTTTGTGGCTCTCCCGCCAAAGTTACATGGGACGAGCAAGAGAACTTCGTCAAAAATGCACCCCCAGTACTTTTTGCCATGAAGTTGGACCTGCTCCAGTTATTATCTAGGCTATAAAGTAGGGGTGCAATAAATGGGGCTCATTCCTGAAATGAGATGGCTATTTCAGATATATTTTGACAAAAATATAATCGATACTTTTGAGTGAGTTGCAATACTGTAATCTAGTCAATGATTTAATAAGAACAAAGCTCGATCATGTTATGTGTATCTTGTAGACACAGCAGTTAGATGACAGCATTATAACATTCTATTTGTTTTAGACAAAATACTTTCATTTTTATGTTAGAATGCTACCGCGGGGCATTCAAGTGAGTTCCGGTGCAATTGTTTGGCATATGTTTCACCTTTTAATTACTGTGGGGGATGTTTCCGTCATTGCTGGAGATACCAGCAGCAAGATCAGAAAGCCTACTTTAGAGATGAAGTGACTGAATGCAAAATTCTGACAATTATTGTACAATAATACTCACCAGAGCCCTTTTCATGATGTCCACAAGTAATCAATATTCTTGAGAACATCATTAAAGACACTGAACATACTGACAGTGACTGGCATAAAAAGTGATTTCAAAAAACAAAATAAACAGAACTATGTAACGGGTTCAAGATTGTAATCTAAGGTCAGGATTAAGGCACTTTTTAAGGTGATGTACTTTTGTACTATGCTTGATGCTGGGAATCCTTGTGTCAGCCGTGATCCAAGATGGGTTTAAGTCCTACTCCAGGGATTTTCGGCTGGGACATAAAAGATCCAATGACACTATTTCAAAGAAGAGCTGGGGAATTCTCCCTGGTGTCCTGGCCAATATTTATCCCTTAACCAACATTACTAAAAAAGATTATCTAGTCATTATCACATTGTTGTATGTGGGACCTTGCTGTGCGCAAAATGGCTGCCACATATCCTACATTACTACAGTGACTACACTTCAAAAAAGTACTTCATTGGCTGTAAAGCAGTTTGGGATGTCCTGTGGTCATGAAAGGCGCTATATAAATGCAGATAACGGATCCGTACATAGATAGAGATGTTCAAAATCATGAAGGGTTTTGATAGAGAAAATAAGGAGAAACTGTTTTCAGTGGCAGAAGCGTCAGTAACCAGAAGACACAAATTTAAGGTAATTGGCAAAAGAACCAGAGGCGACATGAGGAAAAAATGTTTCACGCAGAGAGTTGTTGTGATCTGGAATGCACTACCTGAAAGGGCGGTGGAAGCAGATTCAATAGTAACTTTCAGAGAGCCGCCACAAGCATGGTGGGCTGAATGGCCTCCTTCTGTGTGTATCATTCTATGATGCTTTTAACCATGTCATCCAATGCCGCGCTGCCATTCCGATCGGGCTCAAAATGACAACGTGACCGCACTCTGGAATTGAAACGTTAAGTGAGTAAATTATTTCCAGTCAGTTTTGACCGAACCCTGACATACAAGATTGGCCTACCTCAAAGTGATGGGTGTCATGATTCTCTCTGAGTGGGGGACAAGTTCCACCACTGCCTAAAAGATTAATCTGCACGGTCGTATTAGTGTAAGAATATTTTTTATCATGGGTAAATGTATATTAAAATAGTTTTGCATGTATTTTGACTATTTTCCCCAGTTAGAAAATAGAATCCAGGTGTCGCCCTTGTTTTCCCACATTACAACAGTGACTCCACTTCAAAAGTACTTCATTGGCTATAAAGCGCTTTGAGACATCCGGTGATCGTGAAAGGCGCCATATAAATGCAAGGCTTTCTTTTTTGTTTACAATGAATAAAATGTTGTGCCCTGGACTCATCTCCACGGTAAATTACCAATGGACTGATGTATACGTGGGAAGTGTAAGATCAGTGTAGGGAAATTGTAATTCAGAAAACACAAGGTTTAGAGCAGGGGTTAAATGTCTTATTGTAGTTTGTATGATCATGTCCTCTATGCATATTAATGGTCCGTCTGGAACACTTACAGAAGCGAGGCTGCAGGAGCGGTACTAACTTTCAATATGTTGAGATATGCACGATGTATTCATGTTAGACACATCGTGAATAGCGATGTACAATGTTGCATCGAGCCCGGGCAGCTCTGCGGACCTTGACTGGGACAGAAATAAATGGCAAGTTTGAATTTACATAAACAAAGTGTGTGTTTCCGCGGTGTATTTGCAAGTCAAGTCATGACAAAAATAGTCACTGCTTTGTCACCATAGAGTCATAATGGCACAGAAGGAGGCCATTCGGCCCATCCAGTCCGTGCTGGCTCTCTGTAGAGCAATTGAGTCAGTCCCATTTCCCCCGCTCTATCCCCGTAGCCCTGCAAGTTTATTTCCCTCAAGTACCTATCCAGTCTCCCCTTGAAAACATTGAGTGTCTCCACTTCCACCACTTCTGTCGGCAGCGAGTTCCAGGCCCTCACCACTCGCTGCGTAAAAAGTTTTTCCTTGCATCCCCCCTGTATCTCTTGCCCAAAACCTTAAATCTGTGTCCCCTAGTCCTTGTACCATCAACTAGTGGGAACAGCCTTTCCCCATCTAGCCTATCCAAACCCGTCATAATCTTGTATACCTCCATCAAATCACCCCGCAACCTCCTTTGCTCCAATGAAAACAAATCCAGCTTCTCCAACCTGTCCTTGTAGCTAAGATCCCCCATCCCCGGAACCATTTGGGTAAATCTCCTCTGCACCCTCTCAAGGGCCTTCACATCCTTCCTAAAGTGTGGTGACTAGAACTGGACGTAATACTCCAGTTGTGGCCTAACTAGTGCTTTATAAAGGTTCAGCATAACTTCTCTACTTTTGTACTCAATACTTCTATTTATGAAGCCCAAGATCCCATATGCTTTGCTAACCACTCTCTCAATATTCAAAGACCAATGCACATTAACTCCCAGGTCCCTCTACCCCTGCACACTCTTTAAAACTGTGCCATTAAGTGTATATTACCTCTTCCTGTTCCTTCTGCCAAAATGTATCACTTCACACTTCCCTGTATTAAATTCCATCTGCCACTTGTCTGCCCATTCTGCCAGTCTTTTTATGTCCTGTTGCAGTCCATTGGTATCATCCTCACTGTTTGCCACACCCCCAAGTTTGGTGTCCTAGGCAAATTTAGAAATTCTACCCTGTATTCCGATCTGTCCAGCAGTTTTGGGAAGAGTTCACCTGAGCTCAGCATTTCCGAGTCCGATTGTTTGTTTGTTTTTGGAGGCTGTATCTGGGTTTGCACCTGTTGAATTGGAGCCAATCCGCATCCAATAGCGACAACAATGTCAGAATTTCGGCACCGTCTCGAAGCGTGGATTACAACCGGGTCGAATGACTCCTTTAAACGATAACAGGTTATTGCTCCTCCTCCCCCCCCAGTTATGGCAAATGATTGAGAAACATTCTGGGCGCACTGACGAAGCCTTTAGGCGCTTTCTGAATGGTCGAGCTAATGATCTTCCTCTGTGCGTATTTTGTGACTTTGCCCCATGTCTCGGGGCCGGGCTCTGTGATGAGGGTGAGGGTGTGGCGGTGAGATGTGCAGAGCCAGCGAGAAACAGGCAGCAGAGAAGGCTGGAAATGAATGGATCGATGTTTGGCACTGCAGCACTGTCTGAGCTCAGAGACGCGAGAGAACCAGCTGAGAGCTAAACTGAAGCACCCCGCCCCTCACAAAAACCACCCGTTGCCTCTGTGTATTTCAGGCTTTAAGTAACCTCTAATATAGATAGAATCGCCACTATTTCAATGTCATCGTTTTTGTCCCTATTCAATCTCTCTGACCTTGCCCACCATCTGTCTGAAGCTCTAACACGGACAAACTGCATGCAGCGTATATATTATTTAAACCTGCTGGGACAGTTAGCGAGCTCTCCGATGGAAAGCCGAGATCAATTCCATTAAACACTTATTTTAATATTCTATAAATCAACCGAGAGTAACTCGTCCCCGGGTACAAGATGGGGTCCCTGAAACCAGTGCAGGAATTAGAATTGTCCTAGAAGTGTATTTTAATGATTTTCTGTTCTTTGGAAAACAGCTAGAGAGCAGGATATTGCTGTCGGTGCTCCTGTGGGTCAGCTCCAGCTGAGGGACGGTAACTGGTGACCTGGGAGACGGCGGCTGTGCTAAACCCATTAGTGTAATGCTCCCATCTGTTTGCAGAAGTGTTGGCGAGTGGTGATCAGCGTGTCTCGCCTGCTGGTTCTGGGTCGGTAATACCGCCACTCCACGCCCTGGTCTGTCCACTGTGGGCGGGGTTTGGGATCCAGGAGAGTGACTCGAACGGTGGAGTCTGGGCCGAGCCGAGGGCTTCAGTGTGGTTCCACTGGCTGATCAGATCGGACCTCTCCAGCCTGTCCCCAGCTACCTGGCTGGGCAGGATCTGTAAAGTCATTCTCGGGACAGGGAGGGAAAGCACCTCTGCACACACTCTCCGACTGGCTTTTACCCAGGAAACTGCCTTTAACCATGAGCATGTCCGATTCGGATGATATAAGTGAGTTTGGATTCATCGTTGACAGGATCTCCAGTGGTGAGGTAGGCGGTCCTCCGGGCTCTGTGTGTGTGTATGTACAGGGCAGGCGATCTCCAGCCTGGGTGCACGGGACGGGTTCCCCTCCATCCAAATCCAGAGCACCGAGCTCTTGTAATGGCCACATTCCGGTATCAGTCAATGAGTCTGCAGGTCGCGGTCCATCCTGATCCCGTTCTGTCTCCTTCGAGGTGCAGAGCAGGCACTGGGAGCCGGTCGGGCACAGTCCGCAGGCAGACTGCCAGAGAGTGCAGGACCCGGTCCCCTACACATCCCCTCTAACTCTGTCTGACTGCCGGCTGCCCCGGTGGCTACCAGTGCTGAAGCGGCTGGCATTGCCCTGGGTTTGCTTAGTCCTGCAGGGGGGTCTCGGCGAGCAGTCCTCGGGGGGTCTGTGAGGGGCCGAGGCTGTAAATGTGACTCTTCACCCCCGGTCCCTGCTCTCTGCCCGAGTGGGAAGCTAACACAGTGTTGCTGGGCGAACGTGCCCACTAAATCAATGGGTCCCGTTTAGTATCCGCGTCAGCTGGATTGAATCCGAGCACTGCACTGCACTGTGTGCGGGCCAGGTTCACATACTCTGCAACTGCTGTCTGTGGGCATCGCTGTGGGATTTCCACTCCTGCTTCAGCTGATTCTATCGCGGCTCTGGGCAGCTCGTTCCGCCGTCTGTCCAGAACTTGTTCTGTAACTGGTGGTCAGGCAGACAGGGCGGATCCAGAAGAAGGGGCTTGCGTTAAAACTTGCAGCTTTAGTGGCGGTTTCCATGGCGACCCTTCCTCCAGCCCAGTTTTCCTCTCTGCCAAGTTTGGTTCTCGCTGGGACCCGGGGTCCCTCCCAGTTAAATCCCTGTGCCAGTCTGCAGATTGACTGCTGCTGAACTCTCGCTCGCCCATATTTACAGTTCTTATAACCGGTGTGAATGTCGATATGAGACAAGGAGCTAAATCTGGACCATGTCGGTTAAAAAGCACAAACGTGTAAGTAGTGAAGCTTGTTGACTTCCTGCAGCGGTCTGAGGTGAGAAGTTTGCGGGACTGAGGCACACACAGCTTATTTGTCTCTCGGTTGAACAAACTGGCCCGAAAAGTGTGACTCGTTTCTCATCGCCCAGTGATGCAGATCAGCATTCCTCCATCACCCACACACTCGCTGCTGTTTGCCCTCTTCAGCTTGTCAATGTGGGATACATTTTGCAACCTTTCCTTGTTGCTGTAATGTTCAGCACAGATTCGATAACTTCTCAGAATGCCTTGCATGTTATTGTCTATGTGGATCACTTAAAAAAAACTTTTATATATTAAAATAGTGATGCGAGTGTTGACTAAAACACCTGTCTGCTTTCCAGGAGTTTGCAGAAGCGAGTGCCAGCTGGTGTCTGTTGTTTAGTTGCAGCGCTGGGTGTGGTTGAGCGTCTCTCTCCTTTTTGCAGGTTCCCATTAAAAACATCGAGCGGGAGCTGATCTGCCCGTCGTGTAAGGAGCTCTTCACTCACCCCCTGATCCTGCCCTGCCAGCACAGTGTCTGTCACAAATGCGCCAAAGAGCTGCTGCTGTCCCGGGAGGAGGCGAACGCCGAGCCGGACTTGGAGTTCTCCAACCCGGCCACTCCCGTCAGCAGCCCCAGAGTCCGCCGCCTCTCCTCGGCCAGTGTCGAGAGGCTCGACAGGCTCACTCGGACAGGTAGGTGTCACCCCCCGCCGCTGCTGACAGGGCAACAGCTTCTACCAGCTGAAAAGAAAAGTGTATTGACAGTGTCTCTTCTGTGTTGTTGCCAGTGGGGTTTGCTGGGTTGGGGTGTAAAAATTACAGTATGAATCCCAATCTAAATCCAACACCTCAGGAAGGATATATTGGCCTTGGATGGGCTGCAGCACAGATTCTCCAGAAATTATAGGGGCTAAAAGAGATAAATTACGAGGACAGGTTGCATAGACTAGGCTTGTAATCCTATTAAAGGAGTTGATAGGGTAGATAGAGAGAAACTATTTCCTCTGGTGGAGAAGTCCAGAACTAGAGCTAGGCAGTTCAGGGATGATGTCAGAAAGCACTTCTTCACACAAAGGGTAGTGAAAATCTTGAATTTACTCTCCCAAAAAGCTGTTGAGGCTCGGTCAATTGACAATTTCAAAACTGAGATTGATAGAATTTTGTTAGGCTAGGGAAATTAAGGGATATGGAACCAAGGCATGCAAATGGAAGATACAGATGAGCCATCATCTAATTGAATGGCAGAACAGGCTCATTGTCTGATAGGAATATAACAACAAGCGTGGGGCAATGTTCCTAGAATGCAGCGGTATGAGACCCCCTGGAGGAGGTGGTCTTATGCTGCTGGGCTACACACCGTGGTGGAGTATATCTCCAGGGAGGTGTCAAGCCCCAGGTCTAATCAGCACTCTAGAATCGGTTGGACCTCCTAGGAACTTTACAAACTTAATCGCAGCCAGTTTTTTTTACATGCTTTGAGAAAACAGACAGTCCCAGGAGCTCTCAATATGTTTTTAAAAAATGACCATCTGGGAGCGGAGCTGTGAAGATGTTAGTGAACACAGCAGCAAACTCTGCCTAGGCCTCGGAGCCTGATTCTCAGCCTGCAGCACAACTCTGCTGTTGTTAGATGCTAATAGCACTCTGTAGCTATCGGTTTCAGACCAGTAGCACAATATAATCACCGCCTGAACAAAACAATACTACTTGTGTAGGCTGCTTCAGTGCTCTTAATTGTAGCAGCTATCTGCTGTGTTAATACATAAGTCAGCGTTTAAAAAAAAAGGTTTGACTTCTAACTGTCCAGTTTGATTTAAAAATTTGGTTTTTTAAAAATATTAATGCAATTATGAGACAGAGCATTACATTTTAATAGGCCATGGGATAGAGTTTAACAAATTAGTGCCCTGGCACAGAGCTTTGCACGATGTGAGTGCGTATCGAGAATTTGGTTGAGGGGGAATCAATACATCCCATGTGACTTTTTTTGTCCATTAAAGCAGGTCCCTGAGGTGGTCTTACACCATTTATCTTGGCACCCATTGCAGTATAACTGTAGCCCAGTTCATTGGGCAATATGAGAACATGTTGAGCATCATTTTTTTTAATGCTAGCAGATAATGATTGTCTTGTCAGCTGTATTCTGAGATTAACATTTAACAGACATTTGGAGGGCTGGTTAGGAAGCTCTGTATTTATGTGTATGCGCAGAGTTCTGTAGTGACTGGGCAGAGAACAAGACAGGACATGAACCTACCAACCTTGCATTTCTCTATATAGATACTGGTCTCAGAGTACCACAATACCCAACTAGTAGTGGTTATGTTACTAGACTAGTAATCCAGAAGCCTGATCTAATAATCCAGAGAACGTGAGTTCAAATCCCACCATGGCAGTATGAGAATTTTGAATTCAGCTTAAAAATCTGGAAATAAAAAGCTGGTGTCAGCAAAAGTGACCATGAAGCTATCAGATTGTTATAAAAACCCACCTGGTTCACTAATGGATACTTGACAGTTGAATTTTCAGAGCAGACTGCTGCAAGAACTGATCCTGCCTGAAACCACCCTAAAGGAATGATATCATCCCTTCAAAGTGATTCAAAATAGGTGTGAGATCTGTAAGGCAGCAATCCAAACAAATAAGACATTAAAAGAGTGCATCACTCATCTAATGATGCCATTAGATCACAATATACATTATATTATTACATTATATACTCTTACATTATAAATGAGAGGCTTTTTTCAATAGGATGTTTGTTATTGGAGTCTTTTTGTCTTCTACAAAAGAGCAATGTTTTTTCCTTGTGGTCAATGATTTATATGTCGAAAGGAGATTAACCCATTAACCCATTAACCCATTAACCAGCACAAACCTAGATTTGGAACCAAACAAAAGCAGTTCAGAAGGCATGTAGCAATGATTCTATTTATACAGCTATCCTTTATGTTTTGGTTTAAAGTTTGATAAACTTTCACATATATGTGAAAAGGTTAAGACTATCAGTATTAATAGAAGATGGACTTTTTAAACTTTGGGTGGTATGGATTCCAAATAAAAGTCTAGTTAAAGAAATTCTCCAGGCAAAACTCATAAAAATTATATTGTGATACTTACCTGAGGGTTTATCATTATATATGGAAAAGGTTATGTATCCTGTATTTTCCTTTGTAATCTACCAATGACCATCCCATCTATCAGAATGACTACGGTCTTTATACCCCATTTATATTACAGTGTTGCCTCTGGTGGCAGTCCAGCCTTCAGAAGCCGCCCTGTAATATAAACAAGACAACATGTTCTGGAGGCAGAGAACATGACCTCTTGTGAGCTGCATTTGTTTCCTTCTCGCAGAAGCAGAGCTTTCGAGGCACCAATGTAATTTTGAAATGTCCACAACCACAATGGTAAAGTCGCAAATGCTGTTCTAATGACATCTTATATCAGAAAGATGCTCAGCTCAGTGCTGAAACTTAGACAGTGGATATTTAGTGTTCACCACTCTGTTATCTGGCACCTTTTTATAGTGTCATAATATTATGAAAATGAGAAGTGGAATAAATCTATTAGCCACAGTCACCCTAATCTTCACAAGGGAGGATGGATGTTGCTGGATTATAAAAGAAAGTGTAATGTTTCTAAGTTTAAACATTTTCCCCATAAGGAACTGGAAAATACTCAAATATGATGCACAAATACATAATCTTTACTGGTTTCTTTGATATTTTTGATGCATTTTATGCTAATCATTTTTGGACATCCAATATCAGCATTAAACACTCTCCAGTAAGGTATAGCAAAGTTAGATGCAGGATAAAGCTCCCTCTACTCTGTCCAAGCAACCAACTTCTGCCCCAACTTCAGAAGAACCCTACTGCACAAGTGTGACCTTTTCCATTTCTCACATCCACCATTCTGTGGCCTATCTGAATGAGATTACTAATTCAATACCAATTAGTACCAAATTAGGAGCATTTTTGTTCATGTTCACTAGGAATTGGGTTGTTCAAACTAATTTCATGGAGGACTCTTACAGCCAACAGATGGAGACTTAAAAACCCAAGAAAGTATCATATAATGCCTCATCATGTCCTCTGGACTTCCTGAAGCACTTCAAATTTCATCTGCTCAATTAGCCGTATAGCATAGTCTGCTAGGGCCATGATGTGTGTTTTGCCTGCCTTGTCATAGATAGCCATTGAGGCCCAAGGCTGCCATGTAGGTGCACCCAATAGTTTTGATCTTCTCCAGTTGCCTGAACTGCTTCTCGCTGATATTCTCATTGAAGTGAGCGATGATTTTATTCAGGAGCCAGAGACACTCCATTCCTTTATTGTTTGCTTCCAGCTCTACATAAAACCTGGAGAAGTTGCTAATGGAGGCAAACTTGACAACTGCACGCTCTTACAACTGGTTACAGTTTGTCATTTGGCCGTTCATGAGCGAGGATGTGTGTGGCTAAGTCTTTCAGTGAATTAAATCGAATCAATTATTTTGAAGTCTAGCCACTGTTATTATGTAGCAAAACATGGCAACCAATGTGCACACGACAAAACCCCACAAACAACAAATGAGGTGAATGACCAGTTAATCTATTTTTTGGTGGTGGTGGTTAAGGGAGGAATATTGGCCAGTCACTTAAAAATCTCCCTACTCTTTTTGAATAGTGCCATGGGATCTTCTCCTTCCACCTCTGGGCCCTGTATTCAAAACCAGTGCATATTTTATCCCATCAACTGAGGTTGGATTTGAAGACAGGACCCAGAGATGCTAACCCGCTACGCCATTCAGTTTCCCTCCTTCTTTGATTCCTTTATTAAGGGTAACTTAGTTTATGAGTTGTAGTCAACACCAGCTCTCAGGACCCCTTAGACCATTTCTTCAAGTAAACAAAATATGACTATTTGAGCCTTTCCTGGAGTATTTCTTTTAGTTGAAGGTAACAATGTTAATTGGTACTAATATCCATTTGAATGGGTAATTTGTTAGATAATTCTATGACTCAGATTAATGTTTTTTTTCCCATAAGGCTGTTTTAAAAGATGAGTTGGTATTTATTATCTTTTGGGACATGGTAATTGTTTCCAATAAGTAATAGAATCAAATGGAATACATTTAAGTAGTTCCAAGAATTGGAGTATGTTTACAACCTTAGTAATTGTTTTATTCCAGACTTTATCATTCCAACCCAGGAGGAGAAATATGGTGCATAAGAACTAGACTGGCTGAGCTGGATGTACTATGAACCTTTAGTAGTGATCATTTAAATAGTTGATCTTTGATACTTCAGTGCAAACCTTGAGAGCTGAAGCTGTTTCGAGAGCTGGGCCACCCCTTTACAGAATGTTTATTTATAGACTGGAAAGGATTTGTGATGACCAGATTTCTGGGTGTCTGTGTAGCAGTTATTACTCAGACATGGCTACTTTTCTAGTTCATGAGCTTTAAATACCTTGGCCAAGTGGCAATTCTTATTGCGTAAGCTTGAACAGTGAATGTTCGCAGGTTATGTTACTATGCTGGGGCATCACAGCCAAGTGCTGTCTGAGCCTCACAAGATGCCCACACATATGCACTTTCCAGCAGGCATCAAAAACAATCAGGGAAGGGGAACACTGGCTGTTTTTATTTTTGCCACCCTAGCCCAGAAGCAAATGCAACCAATTATAAGGTGTTTGCATTTCGTCATGTTAGATTATTATGGGATAATCTATCCCCACCACAGCTATAATTGAGAATTTAAAAACTCTCAAAACCCAATTTGAATTATACACCATTGCATCCTTCCAAAGAAAGAAAAAGCAGCTGGTATGCAATCATTTCAGCCGTCACTGAAGCCCCATGTAATCTGTGTCTATTTATAGC
Organism: Squalus acanthias; assembly: GCA_030390025.1. NCBI lineage: Eukaryota > Metazoa > Chordata > Chondrichthyes > Squaliformes > Squalidae > Squalus > Squalus acanthias. The sequence goes on along the minus strand of CM059425.1, from coordinate 176,984,203 downwards.
AATTCTGTGGTACATTGAATATGTACAAAATATATGGTACTGGATATGTAATTTTATTGAAACGTTTCAAAGAAGATAAAATTGTGTATGAAAGCCAGCAAATGTCTTTAAAAGCCTAAGGCAACAGCATTCAGAAAATCTTAACTCTTTTTCTAAGGAATGTTGTACTGCAAAGTGTATAATGTAGATCTATCTATAAATATGATTGAACACAGCACTGTATATGTCATTCCAAGCACAGGTCCATACCAACTGTCTCATGTCCTAATCCTTTGGTGTAAGTAGCGCTTTCAAGTAGTAAATAGCAGTTAATAAAAAGAAGCAAAAAAACTTTGTGCTGGAAATACAGAGCAGGTCAGCCAGTGCCCGTAAAGAGAAAAGACAAGTTAACAATCCAGGTGCATACCCCTTATCAAAACATTAACCTGTGGTTTTTACTCTAAAGTTGCTGACAGTTCTGCTGTGCATTTCCAGCTAGTTCTGTCAACATTTAATGACTAATATTTAACCAAATCAATAAGGGGAGGATGAGTAGGTTAATGTATCGTTTCACCTTGTAAGTGTAATTATGTACATCACCCATACCCAGGACCAGGTCGTTGCACGTCACTCTTTAACCTTCTCGTCGACAGCAGCAATTCCATATCCAAGTCCTGATGAACACCAGAACTGCAATTATTTATTCAAAGAATGTAATGAATATTGATTTGTGGTGATGCCTGATCCTTATAACAACTTGCATTTCAATAGTGCTCCTTAAGCAGAGAACAAAAAGCTCGGTGTTGGGCATGAGAGAAAAAGGGTTAGGGAGCGGAGGCAAATGCATGGCCTAAGGGTTTTAAGGAAGTTTTTGAAAGTATCGAGGAAAGGAGGTGGTGAGATAAACAGGATTTTGAGAGTTCCAGAGGGCAGGGGCACAGTAGCTGAAAGTTGATGGTGGAATGGAAAGCAGGGGAGGAGAAATAATCTGGTATTGGAGGAGCAGAGGATGTGTGCCACAAGAATAGCAGATAAGGAGCAGTGGGAATGTACAGTGAAATAGTTCAGAGTGACATTGAGAAGGTACCTCACAATCCCACAGGGCAAGAGGTTTACGGGTTATTTGAAGTGATTGCTCAGAAATCGGTTACTACATTTATTATCATGGTGGTTTAAAGAATGAACCATGTAAAAAGCTAATGGCACACGGTCCATGGTAAGTAAAAGATGTTTACACAGTTAGCACTACTTGTTTGTTAAAAATGTTTTCCTGAGCATACATGTGGACTAGAAAGAGTGGGGATGGGGTGGCACTTGTAAAGTAGCCATGATGTGGGGTGGACAAATGTGAGAAGTCGCACAACACCAGGTTATAGTCCAACAGCTTTATTTGAAATCACAAGCTTTCGGAGCGCTGCTCCTTCGTCAGGTGAAGTGAAGAGATGCATATAGGCACAGCATATATAGTCAGAGAACACTGCCAGATGATTACAGTTAATCTTTCCAACTGCCCTTTATCACACCTCGGCAGAGAGATAATCCCGGCAATCACAAGTGTGGATGGTGTCCAAACAGGTCAGTCAGGAAAACATTACATCAAAGACAATGAGGTGGGGTCACAAGGGGTCAAATGTGGCAGATGCTGGGGTCTGTATGGAAAACTAAAAACTTGTTTTGCTGGAAATCACAACAGGTCCGGCCGCATCTGTGTAGAGAGAACAAGCCAACGACGACTCGAGTCTGGATGACTCTACGTCAGGTGGGGTTACATGTAGCGTGACATGAACCCAAGATCCCGGTTGAGGCCGTCCTCATGGGTGCGGAACTCCTTGGTTATCAGTTTCTGCTCGACGATTTTGCATTGTCGTGTGTCTCGAAGGCCGCCTTGGAGAACGCTTACCCGAAGATCGGAGGCTGAATGTCCTTGACTGCTGAAGTGTTCCCCGACTGGGAGGGAACACTCCTGCCTGACGATTGCTGCGCGGTGTCCGTTCATACGTTGTCGCAGTGTCTGCATGGTCTCGCCGATGTACCATGCTCTGGGGCATCCTTTCCTGCAACGTATGAGGTAGACAACGTTGGCCGAGACACACGACAACGCAAAATCGTCACGCAGAAACTGATAGCCAAGTTCCACACCCATGAGGACGGCCTCAACTGGGATCTTGGGTTCATATCACGCTACATGTAACCCCACCTGATGTAGAGTCATCCAGACTCGAGTCATCATTGGCTTGTTCTCTCTACACAGATGCGGCCGGACCTGCTGTGATTTCCAGCAAAAAAAGTTTTTTGTTTTCCATACAGACCCCAGCATCTGCCATATTTGACCCCTTGTGACCCCACCGCATTGTCTTTGATGTAATGTTTTCCTGACTGACCTGGTTGGACACCATCCACACCTGTGATTGCAGTGATTATCTCTCTGCCGAGGTGTGATAAAGGGCAGTTAGAAAGATTAACTGTAAACATCTGGCAGTGTTCTCTGACTATATATGCTGTGCCTATATGCATCTCTTCACTTCACCTGATGAAGGAGCAGCGCTCCGAAAGCTTGTGATTTCAAATAAAGCTGTTGGACTATAACCTGGTATTGTGCGACTTCTCACTCTTGTAAAGTAGGCATTCTGAATATATAGAACTTTTTTATAGGAATGCTTGATGACAGGAACCCCTATCAGATTTGGAAAGAAGCCCAGGCCACCGTGTGTTTTGAATGCTGAAGCTGGTTAACATTTCCGCACATTAAAAATGACCTGTTTCTTTCAGTTTGAATAACAATGTTTCAGTGTTTTGCCACTCGATTCACGGCAATCTGATTTATTATTCAAAAGCAGAAAAAAAGTTTGAGGCAGTGTGGAAGATTGAAAGCACTTGGTCAGAGAGTACGAAATGAGATTTCAATGACACAAACACGGTGGAGGTAACACCACAGGAAGCTGAGCAAAGAGTGTTTTTTAATTCATTGCCTGATGCACAAGGTGTGACAGACTGATTTTAAGACTTACACCAGGATATCCCGGGGGGCAAAATTCGATAAGGCCCGAAAATGGGCGCGGGGATCGCGATGCATGATCGCCCATGCCCGTTGAAAGTAGTGTAGGCAGCACACGTAATTGGTGCTGCCTGCTCATTACCATGAGTGAAGCGCTGAGCTCACCATTAAATGCGCTGCTGGTTACCTCAGCGCTCATCAGGGGGCCCAATATCGTGTTGAGTCTGCTCTCCATTTAAAGGTTTCCTGCAGAGTCAAAGGCAGTTCTGCACTTAGAAACATAGAAACATAGAATCTAGGAGCAGGAGTAGGCCATTCGGCCCGTCGAGCCTGCTCCGCCATTCAATATGATCATGGCTGATCATCCAAATCCAGTACCCTGTCCCTGCTTTAATCCCCACAGTACACATATCCCACCCTACCCCCGTAACCCCACGTATTTAATTCCCCCTAACATATCCCATCCTATCCCCATAACCCCACATATTTAATCCCCCCTAACACTAAGGGTCAATTTATCATAGCCAAATCAACCTAACCCACACATTTTAAAGGGGAGGTGCTCTTACAGAAGTACCTCATTGTGGCTGGAGCATTATGTTTCAACAGGGGAGAGAGTGTGCACCTCGGTTCTCAGACACAGCACTAGAGGCTTTGGTACAGGGGGTGTACAGGAGGAGACGGGTCTACCCGCAGGTGGGCAGGAGGCCTTCTTTACACACTATTCAAAGGCAGTGGGAGGAGATCACTGAAGCGGTCAGTGTCACCAGTGTTGCCCCCGGGACATGGACCCAGTGCCAAAAGAAGTTTAATGATCTCACTCGAGTGGTCAAGGTGAGTGAATGTGTCTTCAAATGCCATATCCCACCAACTGCACCACTAGCCTCACACACTGCTCAATGCACCACATCCCCATCCCCACAATCTCTAGCAATCACGACTCATACCTCACAATCAAAGCTTCACCTCACCCTCACACAGTTACCACTGCTGCAAGCCTCATACCCACATCTCACACCTTGAACACAATGCCAGCTATTCAACCATGACAGGCACATCACCCAAACACATTGCACTACCCTCACAGACACACTTCCCTTTCTCTTGTAGGCCATGGTGGCTCATAACAGGAGCGAGCAGGCACAAACAGGTGGGGTGGGGGCAGGGGGAGTGGGGAATCATGACTGCACAACCTGACTCAGCTGGAGGAGACCGTGCTGGAGATCATTGGAGGGGCCGTGGAGCTGGGCGAGGCTGAAAGCATTGAGGCTGCTGGTATGCTCATCCCTAATCTTTCTTCTCATATCCCACTTCCCCCCCCTCATCGCACAATCTCTTCTCACTTACAAGCTGCTGATGATGTAAGCATGGACATCTTGCTTTCCCCCCTTCCCCTCACCACAACCCGACCCTTGTGCCTTTCTCCTTTCAGATACCCAAGAACTGCCAGCAGCCCAGCCTGTGCTGCAAGAAGTATAGGAGAGTGATGGAGAAGAAGAGGCACCGTCACTCGATCTGACACTCCCAGGCATTTGCTCAGAAATTGGCACTGCGCAAAGTTTAGAGGGTAGTATGGAGGCGGAATCTGCACATGGTGAGTCACCGGGCACGAGTGGGCTACAGCCAGGCCAGGGGGAAAGGGTAGCACAGGTGCCAGCTCCCCGGAAGGTGAGGTTGCACACGAGTTCTGCTGCACAGGACTCAGATGAGGAATTCGATGGGGCGGCCTTCAGAAGAAGGGTGATGGGCCTGGACATGGAAATGCTAGGTGCAATGGCAGGCCTACCAGAGACCCTCTTGTCAGTGTCAAGGAGCATGGAGGAGTCTGGCTCCAACATTGCACGGGGCTTTGCGCGGAGCTTGGAGCCCATGATTTCCCGGATGGAAGTGATGGGCAACTCCATTAGAGCACTTGTGGACCCAACCATGATGCTGGGTGTGATGGGCGATATCGCAGCTTCCATTGCAGCACAAGCGGAAGTGACCCAACGTCTGAGTGCTGCAGAGAGAAGACAATGTAGTCCCTTCTGGAGTACAGAGTTTCTGTGACCTCCCGGATGCAGCGATGGACGGCGAACTGGGAGATGTTAGCTATGTCGCCTGCTCCAGCCTGGAAGGATCTGCTGGTGATAAAATTCAGGGCCACGGTCACCTTGAGGGCCAGTGTCAGTGCCAGTGCCATTGCTGTCGTCGCCCTGCTCTCAGGCTTCAGGTCTGTTTCCAAGAGGTGGCAGAATTCTGTGACTACCTCCCGTGGTGAAGCGGAGCCTCCGAATACACTGCTCCTGGCTTAAATGCAGGTAGGGGAAGTGCTCCCTGAAGACTTTAGGTGGGTAAGCCCACCTGCCGAGAGTCCTGCTTCCCCTTTTCCCTCTGCGAGTAGCTTGTCTTTGCTGCCTCTGCTCCATCTCCCTGTCATGCTGCAGCATGAGGGGCACAGGGAGCAAGTTACGTAGTCAGAGGCCTGCAAGTAGGAGCCAGCGCCTTCCCAACGTCCCGCAGCACTCCCTGCACACTTTACCAACTTTATAAATGTCTTCCAGCAAGCCAGTATCGATATAAACTCCGCAAGGGCCAGTACAAAAAAAAAATCAACTTACCTGCAAGATGGATGTATCCCTTTAAATAGCGCTGGTGGGGGTTCCCTCTTTAAACAGCGCTGGTGGGGGTTCCCTCTTTAAACAGCGCTGGTGGGGGTTCCCTCTTTAAACCGCGCTGGTGGGGGTTCCCTCTTTAAATAGCGCTGGTGGGAGTTCCCTCTTTAAACAGTGCTGGTGGGGGTTCCCTCTTTACCAGCGTTGGTGGGGGTTCCCTCTTTAAACAGCGCTGGTGGGGGTTCCCTCTTTAAACAGCGCTGGTGGGGGTTCCCTCTTTAAACAGCGCTGGTGGGGGTTCCCTCTTTACCAGCGTTGGTGGGGGTTCCCTCTTTAAACAGCGCTGGTGGGGGTTCCCTCTTTAAACAGCGCTGGTGGGGGTTCCCTCTTTAAACAGCACTGGTGGGGGTTCCCTCTTTAAACAGCGCTGGTGGGGGTTCCCTCTTTAAACAGCGCTGGTGGGGGTTCCCTCTTTAAATAGCGCTGGTGGGGGTTCCCTCTTTAAATAGCGCTGGTGGGGGTTCCCTCTTTAAACAGCGCTGGTGGGAGTTCCCTCTTTAAACAGCGCTGGTGGGGGTTCCCTCTTTAAACAGCGCTGGTGGGGGTTCCCTCGTGTTTAGGAGAGGGCGTTGATTGGAGCTGTGTCATTCAAAATGGCAGGTCAAAGCTTTGCACGCTGACTGACGTCACGATCTGCCTTCTCTGCATACTTCCGGCGCACGCACGTCCCGCCTGCGCTATCACTCTCACCAAGATGGCGACCAACACGGGCCACGCCAGAACTGGGCGGAAGCGAGGCGGCCGCCATTTTTTGCTTCAAACCAGCCATAACAGCGGTGCTGAGGTGCCGAATCTCAATGTTTAACGATTCTATTCAAATGTTGATAACTCTAGAAAAAGAGAGTTGCACTAATTGAAATCATGTTTTTGAAGCAAGTGCAAAAAGGAACCTCAGAAAGCAAATGTTTAGATCATTTCTATCAGTTGCTGCAGGAATGGGCTCCATTCTAGTCCAAGGCACTCGGGTCTTTGATTTGTTGACCCTTGTTTGAATCAGCCACATGTTGGGAGCGATCCTTATGCCTGAAGTCTCTGCCATTGGCTATTGGAGGAAATAACAGCTTTGTTCCAAGCTTCAGTCTGAACTAGCTTTAAACCGAAGTACCAAAAGTGAGAGGATAGTGATCGAAACCACGGCATTACCCAGTCTGTACTCAATTTTAAAAAAAGAATTGCTAGTATTCTAAGAATAAACTAAAAAAAGAAACTGACACTCAGTTGGTTATACTGTGATGCAGTATTAGAAGGACTGTGATCACAGAATCCTTTTCTCAAACCTTTGTAGGTGTACGTGCAATGATTTCATCCAATCACTTTTAATGCTAGGCACTCATCTGTATTATTTTGAGACTTTTAGTGCCCCGATGGCTACTTAGAATAATGTGCGACCTTCTATTATCGGACCAAAAAGTGTTGTTTCTATATTTGAACAGGTGGCTCATTTGTTAAATACTCTACCTACTATGGTGCCATACCAACCAGCAAGTTTTCAGTTTTGATTTCCAGCCTGTGCTAAGTTATCTGATCTCAAATGGGGTGAAGTTAGTGGTGATAAAATTGGCCTCAGTAGTACCCCAAGCTAAGGAGAGGAAAAATCATCCAGGCGTCCCACTTCTGACCATTCTCTGGTGATTCTGCTGGAAAGTGCATGTGCTGGGCCGATGGGTAAGGGCAGGAGAGAGGTTGCTTGTGGTGCTCTCAATGATCAAATCGCCAACCAGCATTCACTGTCTAGGCTCACACACAAAGAATAAGCTCTTGGGTGAGACACTGGAAGTTGACTGGAAAATGTGGAACTGTATCACAACATGCTTTAGTGCCTTAAATAATGGAGGGTGGAAATTGTGTGTAATGACTTTGTGACGTTTTTCAAAATTGTTACAATGAGGTAAACATTAAATATAAACTTTTGTATTATCTCTACTAGTTGTTCTGTTGATGTGCAAGCTCATTTTGAATATTTAGGTAGCTGAATATTTTTTAAGACTGCATTTCATGCTTGACGAACAGTCTCCACTGTGTTTTGTGTACATTAATTGTGATGTCCAAATAAATTATCATAATCTATTTACTCAGTAAGTAGACACTACAGGTTAGTGTTTCGAATATATTGACAAGTAAAGGTTGGAAAAGAGGTACTGCAGCTTTAAAATACACTAGTTCTGTTTTGTTAAAAGTCTTCTGATTCAGAAATGTAATGAACTAACCTGAATCTACACATTAAATTCTTTTTTTTAAGTGTAATCTGGTTTGTCTCTGAGGAATATGTTCATCAGTCAGTGAAGTATAACACTGGTGTTGTGTTTGCAGCATTATAATGTAATGGTACTGGAGGATTATTCCTGACTTTCTGTTAATTGATTGCAGCCTCACTGCGAAGGTCATTCGGGAGAAAAGGTAGAACTATTCTGTGTTTATTTAGGTTTACTGACTCTTAGCTGCAGCTCTACTATAATGACTGTTTATTCAGTCTTTGCAAGACAAGATAATATATATATATATATATATATTTAAAATAAAGAATCAGTGGTCAAGTTCTAGAGTTAACATAAGGAGGGCATAATCCCATCACTATAGAAATAACTAATTGTTTCAATAAACTAATTGGCTAGAATTCTGTAATACAGTATTTGGTTTGTAATTGATGAGCATCACTTCAGAGCTTTTTTGGGGAATATTTAAAATAATCTAAAATTCATTTTTATGCAGTTTCTTCTGGAAGTGATGATATCAAATGAAAATCTCTGCATTATGGGTCTCAATATACATTGGGATTAGGCATTTGCCTAATGAGCAAACTAGCTGTCAGCTTGTGGCACGTATAATACTTGTATAATAATGCATGCAATAGCTGGCTTATTCATTACAACACAAGTGATAAAAGAGCCAGACCCTATGTGAACTTCAGCTTAACTTGACCACTGCAGAGTATTTGTTTCTGGCATTCAGTTTCCCATTGCTTGGTTCATTAGTTTGTGACAACGGTGTGCCTGTCCCATGCCTGCTTGTGTTGTCTGCTGCTTTCTGGGTGCTGTGCTGCGTCTCACTGTCTTCTGGTTTGGTTGAGTTTTATGTGGTTTTGTTGTTTGCTGTGCTTTTTGTTTCTTTCTTACTGCCTGATAATACTGCAGTATGCAAATCAAGAGTGGGTATAGAAATATCCGACAGATTTATGAACATCCCAATCCTATTTATTCAAAGAAAAGTCAGTGAGTTTTCTTACACTGCACTGGGCCATGGAGTGGAAGGATCCAGTTTTATGGCCATGATTTGCCTATGTAGTCATTTGACATTCTGAGCCACATCATCTTAAGGAGATGGATGAACATAAACTAAGTGGTCTCCCCCACAAGCTGCTGGAAGAAATTAATGGGTGAATTGTCCTCAGCCACTTTCCTGCAGCTGTCAGCATCTGGTTACAGAGTGACATTGGGGGAGGTCTAAGAGCAAGTCCCTGCCCACAGTCCCTGAAAGGAAATGGTGTTGTGAGCACGCCAGAAAGGAAAGAGGAAAAGAGGTAAAATAGCCAAATCAAATTTTTGAAAAGTACAATCTATTAAACTGCTTTCAAATGTGACTATTTGCTAAGATGTTATATTTACATTATTTATTCCAGTTCCTGTTACTTTACTAATAGACATTCAACTTTTTACATGAAAATATTGTTGATGTGAATTTACTGAGTAACATTAATAATCAAGTAGATCCCATGTGCTAATGGATTATTAACAAAGATATAATTTCTCATTACTTGGAGCATTCTTGTTTTATGATTTTTGCATACACTAACTTGTTTTAAGGAGCTAATGTTTGATAAATGTTGAGCATGCAAGTACACTTTGTGTTTTTAAAACTTACTTGCAGCTTACTGACACCAACATTTGTGAATTACTAACAATGTTACTATCCTGTGAATTACTAACAATGCTACTATTCTCTGAATTACTAAAGTGTTACTATCCTGTGAATTACTAACAATGCTACTATTCTCTGAATTACTAAAATGTTACTATCCTGTGAATTACTAACAATGCTACTATTCTCTGAATTACTAAAGTGTTACTATCCTGTGAATTACTAACAATGCTACTATTCTCTGAATTACTAAAGTGTTACTATCCTGTGAATTACTAACAATGTTACTATCCTGTGAATTACTAACAATGCTACTATTCTCTGAATTACTAAAGTGTTACTATCCTGTGAATTACTAACAATGTTACTATCTTGTGAATTACTAATGGTTAGTTAAAATTCTCAGCCATGTCACCTGAAGGAGATGGTTGAACATAAGCAAAGTGGTTCCCCCAGAATTACTAATGCTGTTATTATGTTATGAAATACTAACAAAGTTATTATCCATGTTCAGATTTAAATGTACTTCTTATCCTTCATCTGCTCATGATTCATTGTTTTGGTCTCATTCTCTTTCTCTGTCTCTCATATTTTCTTTCCTCTTTTTCATTTTCTCTCATGTTCCACCTCTGAATATTAAAAATGGAAACTGCATAGACTCAGTGTTTCTCTTCCTTCAATTGAGAATGTCGATTCCTGAAAACATCACAAGGTGGTAATGTGATAGCGGGGCTCAGATAACACTGAGCGACGGGTTCAGGTAACATTGCTATACAACCATCATGTAAACCCAATATTAGATTACATCTAAGAAATCACTTTCGGTATTACTTTCTAAAAACAATTAAACTAATATAAGGAGTCGATTTTAACCCTCCCCACTTGGAGGAAACTGGGCAGTTAAAAAGGAGCAGGTTACTTACCCGCTCAGGTACTGGACCCTTTCCCGCCTTCTCCGATTTTAACCTGCAGGCTTTTGCAGGTGGCTGAGGTGCCCGCCTAAAGCAGGTAAGGGCCTCGTGAGCTTATGCAAATCAAAGCCCTATGATGTCAATGGGACCCGATTGTATTTTAACCGGGGCCTAAGCAGGAAAGTTCTTGTGGATTTCCTGCCAGGCTGAAGCAGGTCGGCAGCTGGTGGGAAGGACAAAGAGGGCTTCCAAGTGAGTGTAAAACTTTCCTTTGTCGTGCCAGGAGGAGCAGGAGTGCTCTTCTGGGCACCACAAGGAAAGTCGCTGCCTCCCTTGCCCCAGACTCGCTCCCCTTTCCTCCTGCGAGACCCTCCTGAAACCCCCTCCACACAACTTTTCTGCAAGTCAGTGGGCAGCCAAAGTCCACCCATCCTTCCTTGCTGACAGCTGCTCCACGCCCCTTTCCCACCCATTCTAGGCAGGAAATGGACCGGTGACATTTAAAGGAGGCCTGGGAGCTAACATACCCCGGGCCTGAAACAGTTGGGCTAGCGAGTGTGTTTCTCGCCCACCCCCTCCACACACAGACACACACACACACTCTCAAGGTTAAAATCATTTCCTTACTGTTAATTTGGTTGTTTTTATTCAATTTTGGATCATTTTTAGTACAAGCAGCAATTGTCAATGCACTTCATGTTGTGGGTGATGTTCACATTGAAGGATTAACCATTGTTATAAGTGTGCTTATAAGTTATTTGCTGTGGATTCTCAGTATGGCCAGAATACATCCAATTACATTATATCCACTCGCATTTAAAAAAAAATGCCTAACAATGCTCAACTCTCCAAAGGCTTGAGACCGTTTCCACCACCCAGTTACTTGCCTGCACTGGAAAAGCACCAACACGCTGCAAATCGTTTGGGGAGTTAAGCCTGTGGCTGCATCGCCTGCTGTTTTAAGTTGCAAGAGGCTTTTGTTTCAAACTAGCATAATTATTCACATTAATACAATTACTTTTCAAATGAGATAAAAGCCTGCTTGCTGAGAAGTTGTCAAGGGATGTGATGAGCACTGCTGAAGTCTGAGAGTTGGAATTAAAATGTCATATGTGGAATTATATTGTAAACAGTGGTTAAAAACTGAATCAATACAAGCCAATTCAGCTAGTCTGTGAGTAGTTTTATTAATGCAATGTGTTTTATTTTTAATAGTTTATAATGATCTGCTAAAGTGGATTCAATTGTTTTGAGGTGGGGGGGTAAGAGTTGTATCAACTCTGCTAATGTGACCTGAGGTAGGTACTCAGTAGCAGTCATGTTTAAAATTAAGGTGTGCAGCTGTTGAGCAGCTGTTAAGTTCATAGTCAGTGATCCTTAACAATTTCAGGCATGTCTAATTCGGGTTTCTTACTCACCAGTGAATGCAAATGTTTCCTTTGCCTGAGGAACTGTAACTGACATTATTAATAAGACCAACATATTTGCAGCAAAACACTTTCTAGTGGCTTTTTAGATTTTTGGGAAACAAATATATATTTTCATGAAATAAAATGGATTAAAATCAGAATGAACTTGAGTACAGGCCAGTCTGAGGCACTTGAAACAGTAAGTTATGAAGTCATTGATCCTATTACAGAGGCTCTTTAAATTTATGACACCTGGTGAATCATAGCTTTTCAAGTGTAACAAAATTAATGCAACTCCACCTTCATGTCCTTTGCCCTTTTTCCACTGACGGTATATCTCATGGTACATATTAAGGCAGCTGAATAGCAAAGATAGAAAAATTACGGATTCAAATAGAGTAGAACATGGTCGTGTGCAGAATTTAACACTTTTCTGTCCCTACTACCTGCCAGCCCAGTGCAAAGAACCCCGAGAGTCGTATTAACTAAACATACTGATGTCCCTTAACTTAAAAATATAATAATTTAATAACATTATAGTCAGTACTCCTTAACTTCAGAAAAATCTGAACTCAGGAGCATCCAAAATTTGGATATTTTCAGATATAATTTTCTGTAATTTTTGATTTTTTTAAATTTGAAGTTATCTAACAATTAGAGTCATACCTACATTACAACAGAGACTACACCTCCAAAGTACTTAATTGGCTGTAAAAAGGCGTTGCAAATTCCTGAGGTTGTGAAAGGTGCTATATAAATGCAAGTTCTTTCTTTTATCTAATTCCTTGTTTTTGAAGGTGCAATAATGTATTTAACAAAAATAAAAATCTAAGGATGAGGATCTTTTTAATCTCATTACCCAAGCTCCCCTCCTCCACTGGCTCAGCGAGTGATGCATCAACCAGTGTAATATGGAACCATATAGACCCAGAACACCTGTGCTTCAGCCAGCTAGCTCAATGTGTTGAGTTGGCTGATTTTAGCCATTTGGTGTCATTATTCCATGAGCTAGGGAGGGGAATGTTGGCCAGGCTTCCTGCTCCTGATTTGCTATCCAATGACTCCTCCTGGAAGTGCTTGTGTGTAGATGCCAAGTGAGGATAGGATTGTCCTTCCTATGATTAATGTTTGATTGTCCAACCAGTGATCACTGGGATAAATGTCATGATTTAGCACTCTTGGCACAGCGATTCATGCAACAGGACTGTATATCAGGAATTTGAGCATGGATGCCTGATTCATGGCATGCAGGATTTTCTATCCATTCAGGCCACATCCAAATTCCTGATGTGCACTCATGTCATGCTGAACCTCACTGTCTAGGGTCACAGATGGAAAGTGGCCATTTGGGAGAGGACCAGAATGCTGCCACTTGTGGAACTATGCACTCTCTTCAGGATTGGTATGGGGAGAACATTATCGAGGGGTGGGGAGGGAAACTGGAGGAAAAAAATCAAACTGACCTTGTTGTTCGTCCTGGAGATGTTTTTACTTTTACTAGCAAAGTCCTTTTTATATTATAAATCTTTACTAGTATTACACTCTAAGATGTCTTCTTGCCACAATAAGAGAACACTTTGACCAAGTCACCCGCCTGGACAAAAGGGGCCAGTGTTGGAAAAATCAGTGAATGTGTGAAACTCTGCCTGAAACTCCAGATTACAATGCACCTCTTCTAGGATAATACCCTAGGGATAGGTTAACCATGGTTACTTTAATGATGGTCCAAGGCTAGAGATGTGCCAAGTTAGATTTAGAATTGTAGTGCATTACACTTCCAGGTGGTCCAATTTAATGTTTTCTAAATAAACAGGAGCTTGATTAAATACAGTGAATTAATCTAATTAAAAGCATCTCTTCCTGTCAGCTTGTACCATTGCAATTAAATGCCTAGCTTTACAGTATTATAAAACACCTCTTGCATGGAGCTGCAATGCACGATTCAGCACCCATAATTGTAGTGGCAATAGAAGACGTGAACACTAACTGTAAAACAGAGAAAGTTTCAAAAGTTAAAACCACTCACAACCAATCGTTATTTTCTTTGTAATGGAACATTGACCCAGGAGTTCCTTTTTTAAATTTACATCACTTAAATATCTGGCACTGGCCAAGATCTGGTGTCCCTTCTGATGCCCGATTATTTTCTGGTTCGACAGAAGTTGTATTAGTATTGGAAATGGAATAACATTGCATGGTAAGTAGGTGTGGCAATCTTCTTCTTCTTAGGCAGTCCCTCGGAACCGAGGATGACTTGCTTCCACATTATAAATGAGTTCTCAGGTGACTGATGAGTCCAATGCGGGACCTACAGTCTCTGTCACAGGTGGGGCAGACGGTGGTTGAAGGGGCGGGTGGGTGGGGTGCTTGGGTTGACGTGCGCTCCTTCCGCTGTTTGCGCTTGGCTTTCGCTTGCTCCCGGCGAAGAGACTCGGTGTTCGGTGCCTTCCCGGATGCTTCTCCTCCACTTTGTGCGGTCTTAGGCCAGGGATTCCCAGGTGTCAGTGGGGTGTTGCACTTTTTCAAGGAGGCTTTGAGGGTGTCCTTGAAGTGTTTCCTCTGCCCACCTGGGGCTCTCTTGCTGTGTCGGAGCTCTGAGTAGAGTGCTTGTTTTAGGAGTCTCGTATCGGGCATGTGGCCCGTCCATCGGAGCTGATCGAGCATGGTCAAAGCTTCGATGCTGGGGATGTTGGCCTGAGCGAGAACACTGACGTTGGTGCGCCTATCCTGCCAATGGATTTGCAGGATCTTGCGGAGGCAGCATTGGTGGTACCTCTCCAGTGCTTTGAGGTGCCTGCTGTACATGGTCCATGTCTCTGAAGCAGACAGGAGGGCGGGTATCACTACTGCTCTGTAGACCATGAGCTTAGTGCCGGGTGTGGCAATAGATTCAGTGCAATAACCTGGTCAACAGAAAATGTTTCCATAACATGTTACATGCTAAATGGTACAATTTTAAAAAGGGTGCAAGAACAGAGAGACCTGGGGGTGTTTGTGCACAAATCTTGGAAGGTGGCAGGACAGGTTAACAAAGCAGTTAATAAAGTATATGGGATCCTGGGCGTTATAAATAGAGACGTAGGGCGCGATCTTGCCAACCCTAGGGAGGCGGATATGGAGGTGGGACTGCCGGGAAAATGGCAGAATCTGGGGGCGGGTGCCCAACCCGTCTCCGTGCCATCGGGTAGCCGTCCTGCGCCGGGTCCCGTCTCCTTGGAGGCGGGAAGGGATTACAGCCACTTAACTGCCTGTTAACAGGTAGTTAACCGGCAGATAAGAGGATTATCCCCATTTTGCCCACACAAGTGCGGGCTTCCCGAAGGCTCCGAACCCCGCCAGGGTCACCGAGGCGAGTAGTGGGTCTGCGGGGTCCAAAAGTGCGCTGTTGAGGCAAGTGATGGGTGCAAGTGGAGAGGTGAGTATCTGAGGTAAGTGCAAAGTGTTAGAAAAAGTGTACTTACCTTTGTTTCTTCCTGCAGGCTTCAGTCGGTGGGTATGCGGAGAGTCTCGCACCTCCGCGGTAGAGATGACAGATGGCCGTTGCATTCTCCAATGCAACAACCATCTCATTTCTGCAAAAGAAAGAGGTTTGATGAGGTCTTGAATTCAAGAACTCATCAAACTACAGAGAATGTCATCGTTTGACAGCTTCACAGAGCTGTCAAACGATGACAAGTAAATGTCATACGTTGACGTTCTCTGCAACCGGCTTTCCCTTAATTGGCCTGCTAAGCCCGCTGAGTCAATCAAGGGAAAATAGCGTGGGTTGGCCACAAATCGATGGAGGCGGGACATCGACCCGCCAAGCAGCAGTCCCGCCTCCAATGCGCCCCCATTGGCAAAATCACCCCCGTAGAGTATAAAAGCCAGGAATTTACTCTAAACCTATATAAAACACTAGTTCGGCCCCAGCTGGAGTATTGTGTCCAATTCTGGGCACCACACTTTAGGAAGGACGTGAAGGCTTTGGAGAGGGTACAGAAGAGATTTACTAGAATGGTTCCAGGGATGAGGGATTACAATTACGTGGATAGACTGGAGAAGCTGGGGTTGTTCTTCTTAGAGTAGAGAAGGCTAAGAGGAGATTTGATAGAGGTGTTTAAAATCATGAAGGGGAGTAAATAAAGAGAAACTGTTTCCAGTGGCAGAAGGGTCGATAACCAAAGGGCACAGATTTAAGGTGATTGGCAAAAGAACTAGAGGCAACATGAGGAAAATATTTTTTGCAATGAAAGGTTAGGATTTGGAATGCACTGCCTGATAGGGTGGTGGATAGATTCAATGGTAGCCTTCAAAAGGGAATTGGATAAATACTTGAAGGAGAAAAAAATTACAGGGATATGGGGAAAGAGCGGGGGAGTGGGACTAACTGGATTGCTCTTCAAAACAGCAGGCGCAGACTTGATGGGCCGAAATGCCTCCTTCTGTGCTGTATTGTTCCATGATTCTCAATCTAATAATCTATATAATTATACTACTCTGTCAATTTTCTTTCTTTTGCACTTTCCCTTGTCTGTCCTTTCTCTGTACCTTCCCCTTATTGTTTCATGTATTGGTTGACTAAAAAAGGATCTGCTGCCCATCCAGGCTGGAAACGAACCATCCACAGTCAAGGGGTCACCACCTTCCCTTGTCCTAGCTGCAAACGTGACATAGATCTTGGAGAGCGTGGCATTAGTGGTCTGTTCCGAAACTTCACCTTGGAAACGATCGTAGAAAGATACAGACAAGCCGCTAGAGCAGCTGTGGCAATTATGTGCAATCTCTGCAAGCCCCCACCCCAGGAGGCCACAAAGAGCTGCATGGACTGCAAGGCGAGCTACTGCAATGAGTGCTTCAAACTTCATCACCCCTGGAGTACTCCAAAGGCCCAGCATGAGTATGTAGGACCAACCACCAACTTCCGACCTAAGGTACAGAGCTTCTCTTATTGCCATTTTTATAAAACATATTCCAGATAGGCAGTCCCAGAAATGCATTTATTTCATCAGACTTTCTTTTTCAAGGGGCAATATCTTGATAAAATCAGTGTGCAGGACACTTCTCATTTCTTGGCAAAGATATGATGACAAGATGTAAATATAGAGTCCCATCACTCATCCCTCTCCTCAAACACCGTGTCTGCGTGGGTTTCCTCCGGGTGCTCCGGTTTCCTCCCACAGTCCAAAAATGTGCGGGTTAGGTTGATTTGGCTATGATAAATTGACCCTTAGTGTTAGGGGGGGATTAAATATGTGGGGTTATGGGGATAGGATGGGATATGTTAGGGGGAATTAAATACGTGGGGTTACGGGGGTCGGGTGGGATATGTGTACTGTGGGGATTAAAGCAGGGACAGGTTACTGGATTTGAATGATCAGCCATGATCGTATTGAATGGTGGAGCAGGCTCGACGGGCCGAATGGCCTACTCCAGCTCCTAGATTCTATGTTTCTATGTTTCTATGTAACACACACAAAAAATGACCCAAGACTTTTTCATGAAGACAGTGCTTTATTAATAATTAATTTTGATGAGAGCCCAATAGCACAGAGAGCAAAACCAAAGGATGACATTGGATTAGTAGTACTGCAGTATCTGGCATGTCTAATATATAAATCATTTAGCTTCAAGTCAAAATATACCTGTACGAATCATACACATCTGTATGATGTAGATCTAGTCACAGTATGTTATAGATATTTTGTATTTATTAATTACGGATGGAAATATATTTTTCTAGTTAAGCTGAAGAGAGGAGCCATTTGAGTAAGTTGCACAGCTGAATTCATTTTCTTGCTTATTCATTCTGACTCAAATGCACAAATCAATCTTAAGGTTAGTATTTCCCTTGAGGACAGTAATGTGATGCAATAGATCAAAGTAACCTAAATACTTAGAGGAAATTGACTTCAAATATACAAGTGTTTATTTTGTGTTGCTATAATTCTATCACCAGGTTTTATTAAACTAGCTATCGTAACTCCCTAAATTTGAAAGTCCTGATTTGACAGTCCAATCATTAATTTTTCACAATCATGAGGCTAGGTTGAGTGATTCACAATATTTAGTCTCCAGCTTCTTCTTTCCTTAAAAGGATGTGATCTCTAAATAGAGTGACAGAGCCTCAATCTGTCAATCTTATAAATATAACACAAGTTATGGCATGATTATCATATCTGCTGATGAATAAGTGACAGATGTTGCAGTCGTTTTACCCACACGTGTATAACAGCTGCACATCATTCCCTTAAGATTGTGAGCATCTCTCAAGGAATAGCTGAAAATATGATAGAAACAAAAAAAAAGAGACGCACCAATTGTAAATATCCGATATATCCGAAACTGAGTGTTCCTTAGGGGCAAGGGCCAAGGAAATTGACCCTCAAATGTCAACCCAAAACCCTAAACTGGTCAAGAACAACTCTTAAAAAATCATGTGCATTGAGAACGTCCTGTGATACAAGTTGCATATCCAATCTTTGGGCTTTTGAAATAAAGATCCAGTGCCAGTAACTGTGTGACAGAGAGGGAGGGGGAAAAGAAGGAGTAAATGAAGCACGAGAGGGGAAATAGGCAATGAGAGACAAGGAGAAGAAATGACTGCAAGTGCAAAGAAGAGAATCATTTCAATAATTTGGGCGAGCTGCCAACTCTTGTCGCTTCTCGAGAGACAACATGCCCATTTCAAGAGGATGAATTTTGCGTCGCTTGCCTCGCCAGCAGTGCCCCTCAGGTCAGGTCTGGGAAGGGCAAGGTGTAGGACAATGGGAGGGAGCAATCACAGGCCGACAGTGGCCCTCAGGAGTGCTGTGGAGCCGGGAGGAGCACTCCTGCTCCTTCTGGCTCCACATTAAACATTAAAAAAAAATGTACTTAGCCGTAGCGACCGCAGAAGATTCCTCAGTGGAGCAGGCCTGGAGCAGTGGCCAATTCAGCAGAGGGGTCCTAAAGCAGGTATTAGGCCCCTCATAAGGAACTAAATGCCCGTTTTAGTTGGCTGCACGGAATGCCTGAAAAATCAGCTGACCAATATTGGATCAGACGATTTCCGGCGCTCTTGGGGTGCAGGACATTTCCCCAAAATGGAATACTTTTTGCACCCATTTTCAGCCTGGAAAACACGCACAACAAGGACCAATTTCTCCTCCTGTGTGTTTCATTTGGTCACGCTGGAAAATGGTGGAGGGCAGGAAATGCCATTGACAAACTGAATAATATTGATACAGCACTTTGGAAAGTTCCCAATTACAGGGGTTATTTCACTCTTCTGTAAGTATGGTAAGAATACAGAAATTGACTAAAATTTATGCAGGTGTTGACTGTGACTGGATTGTGCAGTATAAATTGTACTACTGATTTTTGAATGACAATAGTTTTAATGTCTTGCTTTTGTGCCTCCTTCCCCCCACTACCCTGCTCCCTGACCCAACTGCCATCAGATTCTGATGTGTCCTGAGCATGAAATGGAAAAAGTAACCATGTACTGCGAGGTATGCAGAAGGCCCGTGTGCCACCTCTGTAAGCTCGGTGGGTCACACGCCAACCACAAAGTAACCTCTATGAGCAGTGCCTACAAAGTCCTTAAGGTAGGATATGTTGATAGTGACTGCTTACATTTTCCAGAAGTGCTTATTATGTTCTCAAGTATCAGGACATAAAAATAATCCAATATCTCCCCCCCTACTTCTTGTACACAATTGGATCTTAAATGCTTAATGACTTTAATGTATCAGTGACTTTCCTGTTTCCTGGCATCACCACTTATCTATTTACTCTTTTATATATATTTGGTTTCTCTAATTCTCATAATTGTTGGTTGCCTTCTGTATGTGTAAAGTGAGATATTGAGGACATGTTGACAGCTGGTGCTGTTTGAATGGTGTTCTCTGGTTTCACCCTGTGACATGCTTTGTTGTTATGCCAACAGGAGAAGCTGTCTAAGAGTATCGGTTACCTCATCAGCAAAGAGGACCAAGTGAAAACTCAGATCTTCCAACTGGAACACATGATTGAGCAGACAGAGGTAGGAGTTGGCTGGAATGACAGTTACTTGCAGCTTGTTGAGTTACGCTACAATGTGACGTAATTTAAGAACAAGGAGGATATTTTATTCTGGGGATTTATGCTAGTGAGAAAGTAAATGTGACCAAAAGCTTTAACAGACTTTTCTCCTGTTATTACATGTTATATCATGTTTTTGCTCACGGCCCAAAATGGGTGTGAGGAAAGAAAGTAAAAAAAGCCAAGAAATGCTTGTTAAGAGCTACTTGCAATTTTCTTGTGTGGCTGGTACCCATAGTGCTGTGCCCCAGCATGGGTAAACTTAGGGGGAGAGGGAAGAAAATTGGAATGAAGGTTGGGGCAGGGATGAGCAGTTGTATCATAATCTCAATGCTAATAACAAAGAATATGAACAACAACAACTTGTATTTATATAGGAAGGTCCACTTTCTCTTGGTCCTTTAGAGCCCCGAGTTTGATTGCTCTTTGTTTTCCATTCCCTTGGTTATCCATCTTAGAAATTAGGTGATAGAAGATGACTGGTACCCATGGAGCTGTGCCCAACATGGGGAAGCTTAAAGGGAGAGGGAATAAAATTGGAGAAAGGGAATAGACAAGTATTTTCCCTTCAAATATGTTATCAGCAAACTAGATACTTAGCAAATTCTTTATTAAACCATAAATGCTATATTTGTCCTACTTGCAATCTGTACTGATTCTCGTACAGTGTAGTCTTAACAAATCAAGTCCAAAGGAATCAGAGAAATGCTTTGATATATCGAGACTCCCAATTTAACACGATTTCTGCTCCAGGACCAGTCCTGCTTTCCTGAATTCTCCAGTGCAAGTGTCCTACTCTCTGGTCTAAGGCTGCTACACATGCTCTGTGTTCCTAAACCAGGCTCGACTCCACTTAGTATGAATTCCGTAGTTGTGTCCCATGGTACTCTCCAGACCTGGTCGCAGAGCATCCAACTGTTCTCTCTCCAATTGCAGCTCCATACACAGAATACTCGGGGTGAAACCAAGAATCAAGATAACCAACATGGTTATTCCTCTGCTGCTGAATCCATCTGGTTGAAAGTCTGTTGTCAATGCTGCTCCATCATTAGTGGATAAATTCTAAATGTACCATTGAGAAGCAACGCTGAGAACAGGCGTTTCCTACACTGTTAGACTTGCCAAATTCAAATAAACCAATTTGTGGTTGACTCCCAATCTCGGGATAACCATAAAATTAAATAGAAATTACAACACGGAATCAGGCCATTTGGCCCAACAAGTCCGTGTTGGTGTTTATCCTCCATATGAGCAGTAGTCCCCTGTTCCTGCTCTGTTCCCATTTCCCTTTATTCCCTTCTCCTTCAACCACCTATCTAATCCATTCTTAAATGTAGACATGGGAGTTGATCTTTACTTTCGGGAGGGAATGCGGCCTAGCCAGTAGCCAACTCATCTGGGAGCGGTAGCCGGGAGGCTCAGTCAACTTTAACGGCCAGGCCTTGTTAGCTTGTTGCTGCCGACTTCCCAACCAAAGAGGGCTGGAGGTCAGCGGGAAGCAGCTGCCTGGCAATTAAAATCGGGCAGCATAGAGGCCGGCACCGGACATCCAGAGGAATGGTCCATGGCATAAGGTAAGTGCATCAGAGGGCTTAAGGAAGGGAATCATGGTCATTGGGTGAGGGGGGCGGGGTAGGGTTCCCTGGGGCAGGGGAAGCCTAAGGAAACCTGTAACAAATTTAAACAATATACACTTACCTGAGCCTCTTGTGGCCCTGGATCCAGATCCCAACAGCTTTGGCCTGGAGGAGAAGCCACCACTGCTCTGCTCTCAGGAATAAATAGTGGTTGGGCCTGATGATGTCATCGGAACCCAATCTGCATATTTAAAGAAGGGCTTTACCCGCTGCAGGCGGGTGTCACTGCCTCCTGCAATTTACTATTGCAATTGGTCAGATTGGGGCGGGAACAAAGTGGGTTAGTCCCCCACTTCCGCCGGGCAGTGGGAGTTAAAATTAACCTCATGGTCTCTGCTTCAATCACTAAGTCTGGTAGTGCACTCCACAGCGTCACAGCCCTCTGTGTAAAAAAAAAAGTTTCTTCTGCTCTATGTTCTAAATCTGCATCTAAATCTAAACCTACATTTAATCTTGTATCTGTGTCCCCTCATTCTAGACCACCTCTATTGCCTGAACATCCTTCCTATAGTCTGGAGCTCAAAAATCCAACTGTGGCCTTATTAACGTTTTTATCTAGGTTCAGCATTACATTTTGACCATTCCGAGTATTAGCTGGGAATACAGTACAAGAATGTGTGGAAGCCTGCATGAGCAGGAGGACAGAGCAAGGAGAGCTGGAGATAAGTTTTGGAGATTCCAGGAAAGTGGAACTGGGGCTTGATATATCTAATTCATTTTGTATTAAATAGATGCAGGTGAATACTGCTGAATGGGGTTACAAAATCTAGGGATTTAGTTAGTTTTGTAAAATTAAAAATAGCAGGTTTCACAGAGACATTAATGATTAATTTTGTATTAATTAGATATAGGTAAATGCTGTTGACTGGAGCCACAAAATTCATGAGATAATTCAAGGTTTTATTTTGATATACATCAAACTAAAATGAAATACTCGGTAGCAGAGCGATACCAAACTTTGATATATTGAGATATTCAGTGTATTAAGACTCCACTGTAGTTCATTTATACATTTATTACTGGGATTTAGTTATTTTTGTAAAATTAAAAATAGCAAGTTTCACATTAATGACTGAACAGCTATGTTACACATAGTGCTAATAATGTATTATATCTATATCCGTTTTAATTTTGATACGTTAATAACACTTCAATTTGTCATATGTTTAAATGATGCTTGGGGAATTTAAGACTAAAAATGTTAATTAAACATGTTGAATAAAGCTTCATGTATTTACAAAAATACCCTTTCCAACAACAATGAATAAAGTTGCATTTATTTTTAAAATTTATTCAACAACACTAAACTGATTGTGGAAGTGGTATATCTGGCTTCTAAAGCACAGATCCAGATAGAAGGGTGAATTTATTAAATGTGTGGTGTACACAATATTTCTGGTTAGGCATTATTATTTCCTACCCATTCTGAATGTTTACCCAAAGTTTTATAAAATTGCTTCCAGGATAATCACGAGTATTTATGGAATGTGAAGGGGATAAATGGATCTGTTGTGCAATGTGGTCTTTTTCCTTGTAATGGAGCCAAATGGAAAGTAAGGATAGGCCTGCTTACAGGCCAGGGTGGGGGAGTGGGGACGGAGAAATCAGATCAGACACAAGCTTTCTTGTTAGATTTAGTAATATAACGCAGGCCCTGTTGGAAAGTGGCATTACTGTTTATAAGCTGCTCACAGGCTTAGGGTTTACGTGAATTAGCTGTACTGCTCATTATATCCTGATAGACTAGCGACTCTGGGTAGTAACGATCTTTCCTAAGATTTTGTCCTGACTCTCTTCTGTTCAATTTGTGCACACCTACAGCTGGATCACCAATAGCTTTGGGATTGCTAACAAGTAAGCAGCTCCTAAGCTGCTTAAGAGCTGTAAAACCAACATAAATGTGTTCTGATTGGTCAATTTTCAGCTGTTCATATTCACCAGTGAATTTGCGTTTAACAATTTAAAATAAGCCAAAATAGCTGCCAGCTGCCATTTTGATTATTGAGCATTAAACCAGAGAAAAATAAGTAAGAGTATTTTTATCTTGCTATAACAAAATATCCCCAAAGATAAATTTGAACCTCTATTTGGTGCAAACATTCTTCAAGAGGCAGGTGTTATCTGAAGTATTAGGAAGAAGAGGAGGAGGATCTATGGAGAGATGCCAGGCAAGACAATATGTATGAGACATTGGTGCCAATTTTCATAATCGTCCGACATTGGGCTGGTGGTGGGCAGTTAGAATCCTGAGCCAATTTGATGGTTGTGCCTCATTTGCACCTGATTAATGAGTTGCGAGTGCTAATCGAATGGGGTGGGGGCGGGGGTGAAACAAGGGGTGCGAGAAATCCAGTGGCTCCTCTCTGGATCCGAGGCGGAGATAACTGTTAAAAGGGGGAAGAGGTAAATCGAGCAGCGAGAAGCTGGTAGCAGGTTGGAAGATTTTTCTGAAGCCAGGAAGAACATTCAGGCTTCTCATTGGCTCACAAAAATCATTCTGAAAATGTACCTAGGCTGTTTCCAGAGTTGCTTGCTGCAGTCCCTTTAAGGCCGCTGTGTGCCTAGTACCAATGGGCAGAATATGTGCGGTGCACACTTCGCCCATTGGAACCTAAAAATTGCATCGGGGTCCTATGTATGTCATAGAAACTCGATTGACACTTATCTGAAACAGGCGTGCCCCTGGTTGCCCATTTTCAGGACCGTTCAAAATGGCGGTGGACGGATCGGGAGTGGGAACAGTGGAGTAAATTCAATGCCGCAATTTTTGGAGTGCAATAATCCGATCTCAGATGGCAGAGGCAATGAAGATTTCTCCATGCTCTATGCCCACCTGCCAGTACCTGCATCTGCAACAGAGGTGAATGCTCCTCGCTTTGGCAGATGATTAATGCACGCTGAGGCCTCAACTCTGATGTTGGATGCTTCTTCAGAAGAACTTCCCGTACAGTTTGTCACGTTCTCAGTGGCAAGGCGTGAAAGAAGACATGCCAGGGTGATCAAGAGTCAGCGCACTCTGATTGGCTGCACCCAGCAAGATGCCACCAATCATATCTGCAGGTTCTGGCACACCTACCTGGCAACAACCGCGGGGAACTGTCTTCACAGGGCTTGGGTCATCAGAGAGTCAGGTGCAGAGTTGTGCTGCAAGGATACCTGCAGCTATGATGCAGCAAAGGGTTGGCACAGCCAGTGACCATGCCAGTCAGCTGCAGCCTCAAGCCTGTCTCTCCCCAACATGCAGTACTGTGGACCGATGGGGATGGCGCTGTGGAGTAGCAAAAAGGGTCACCCTCCTCACAAGCACTTCCTGCAGCATCATCTTCAATTCAGCATCCATCAAACAGAGAGTCAAGTGCTGGGCCACCCCATCGCCAAGAGAACTCATGCCTGTATATTGGCTTTCTTTTCCTGCCTGCCACCTCCTTTTTCTCTCTTCCCTTCAGCCATGGCAAAGACAGCAAGGGGTTGAAATGCCTTTTGAGCTTTTCCAAAGGCTGGAAGAATTGATGTCCTCCTATTGTGCCACTTCCCTTTAATAAGTTGTGTGTTTTTTACACTTACTTTCAACACTTTTGTTTATTAGTTATAAAAATATTGGAGATGGAAAACCGACTGTTTGACTGGGTGGGGCAGTTGGAGATGGGAGGTGGTGATGAAACTGCCAGGAATATGTCCAACCAGAGTTGGCAACCCTATTCCTGGATGTTTCTTCTTGCAGGGGAGACCAGAACTAGGGCCATAAATATAAGATAGTTATTAATAAATCTAATAGGGAATTCAGGAGAAACATCTTTACCCAGAGAGTGGTTAGATCAGGGGTGGGAGCTGGTGGGCGGCCTGCAGGGGAACTGGCGAGCGGCCTGCGGGGCGAGCAGGCGAGTGGCCTGCGGGGCGAGCGGCCTGTGGGGGAGCTGGCGAGTGGCCTGCGGGGGGAGCCGGCAAGCGGCCTGCGGGGGAGCTGGCGAGCAGCCTGCGGGGGGGGGAGCCAGAGAGCGGCCTGCGGGGGAGCTGGCGAGCAGCCTGCGGGGGGGGGAGCCGGAGAGCGGCCTGCGCGGGAGCCGGCGAGCGGCTGGGTGTGACCTTGCGATTGGTGTGAGGCCGCGCACCTTAGGGGGAACATTGGTGTGCGGCACTCAACAGCTCACCAAAACCTGTAACGTGGCCCTCCAACCCAAATAATTACCCAGCCCTGGGTTAGAATGTGGAACTCGCTACCACAAGGAGTAGTTGAGGCAAATAGCATAGATGCATTTAAGGGGAAGCTAGTTAAACGCATGGAGAAAGGAATAAAAGGATATGTTGATGGGGTTAGATGAAGAAGGGTGGGAGGAGGCTTGTGTGGAACATAAACACCAGCATGGACCCGTTGGGCCGAATGGTCTGTTTCTGCGCTGTAAATACTATGTAAGACTATGGAATAATTGGTATCCCTTTAAATTTTAGCTACGTTCAATTTTGCATTCTCACCACTATTGTACTCCCTGCACCTGCCCAAATTTGCAGCTGGGTCTGTGAATAATTATGCAAATGGCTGACCACAAGATTTGAGTGCTCTTTGCAACTTACCAGTCTGCTACAAACTTGCACCTGCACAGAACAACCTGTGTGCTCTTTCAGGGATTGACCTGGACACTTTTTATGTTAACTTTGCAAATGAGAGAGTTTAAAAAGTACCACTTTTGTATTACAATTCCGATATATCTGGGGGTTAAAATACTTCTTCCAGGATGATGACAGTAAAGCACTTGTTTGATCAGCAATGTACAGTATTTAACGTTAATATCATTTACCATTAAACGAAAGGAAAGCAAATAACTGCAAGGATGCAGGAAGAGCTGGAGTTAGTTTTCCTCTTGCATTTGGCAGGAGAATCTAGAATGGGGACTCTGCTGTGTACCTGCTGGCTGTGTTCCAATCTAATCCCTCATTCACTACTTCAGCCATTTCTTATTCCTCTATCCTGATATGTTATTGTGTAATAACATGCAAGCTGCCTAGTGGTTTGGCAATGGCAGACCGAATGCCCATCGCTCATAAAATGGAAAACTTTGCAATCATCAATACTGAAGCAATCTTGTAACGGGGGGAATCTTTAAGCAGAAACAAATGTCTTGTACTTGATCAATATTAGAGACTGGTGCAAATAGCAGACCAGTCTCTGCACTGGCACTGTACTAGCTGATCACAATCTTACCAGGCCTGAATGTTGATTTTGTATCAATTGTTCATGCACGTCCCAAGTCCAAGTGCTGGCCCAATAATGGTGAATCACACCTGATCCAAGCCTGAGTACAGGTCTCTTAAAAATGATCGCAGTTTAGCCTAACAACATGTGAGGTAGTACACTTTGAATGTACGAATGGCAGCTGAGAATACAAACTAAATGAGGAAGCACTAAAGAGATTGTTGGTGAGAAGACCAAAGAGATTCAAGTGTCCAAGTATATAAATTATTAAAATCTAATTCGCAGGTACAAAAAGTAAGCAAAAAGATTAATGGGAAATGGCCTTCATTGCAAGAGATGTAAGGGGTAATTTTGTGCACGAATGGAAAACTGGTGCTTGTGGCTCAGCTGCCCGTTATACTTCTACCTGATTTTCCTTTCCACGGAAGTGAAGATTATCCTCATAGACTGTAAAAGTAAGGAAATGCCCCTACAGTTATGCAGAACACCGGAAAGCACATTTGGGGTATTGTATTCAGTTTGATGGCCCACTTTATGAAGGATATTCTGGTCCAGTGACAGTTAACCAGGATGTTACATGGGTTGATGGAACTGAGTCATGATGAGACATTACCTAATTTTGGGTTATATTGCCCAGAGATGAACAGGTCAAATGGTGTATAAAATAATGAAGAGAATTGACAAGGTAGATGGGGAATGATTTCCCTCTAGTCGTGGAATACAGAGCAAGGGAATATAATCTTAAAACTAGACTTAAGCCAATTAAAAGGGAATCCAGAAAAAATGTCTTCGCAGAAAGGATTGTTTGAAGGTAGAATTCACCGACCCAAGGGGCCTTTAATGCAAAATTAATTAAAGAGTTTAGAAGGGAAATAGATACTTAGGGAGTAAGGGTTCTAAAGGATATGGAAAAAGGGTGGGGAATTGGGATTAAAAAGATAAAGACCTGCTATGGCCAGCAAAATTGCAAAGCAGCCTTGATAGACTTAATGGCCTACTCCTGTTCTTATGTTCCCTCCTGCATACATATCAATCATCAGTGATTTGAACTGAAAAGTGTAACTGTCAGTTTATGGGCATTTCACAAGAAAAATCGGCCTAGAAATTCGGTTCTGTAGCGTTCGAGTGTCGAATTGGGAACAAAATGCCTTCTGAGCAGCACGCGCACACCTCTGGTGCGGGCCACGCTGGGCATCATCTTGGTGAGGGTGGTAGGGAGGCGCAACGCTGATTTGATGCCAGCGATGCCATTTTCATTATCATTGCTGGAGCTAACACCCTTTCTTAACCTCGCACAGCTGAACATGCATTCAGCAGCAGGAAGGACACCCCACCCCAGTGCTATTTAAGGGGATCATCAACTACTTTTAGGTAACTTGCTTTTTGATTTCTACTGGCTCTGTAAGTTTGTAGGACTGTTTAGTGCTTTCTAGAGTTCTTTAAAGTTGGTGAGGTGACAGGGAGTGGAGAAGGCCTTGCTTCTTAATTCAAGGGTTCTGGTCAGACCACTTGCTCCTAGGCATGGATGCTGTAGTTGTCATCCCCCTTGGCTTGCAGCATGATAGGGAGATGGAGCAGAGGCAGCAAAGAAGAGGACAAGCTGCTCGCAGAAAGAGGAGGAGGAGGAGAAAGGTTCTCGGAAGGTCTTCCGAGAGCAATTCTCTTACCTCGACCTGAGCCAGGAGCAGTGTCTGAGGCGTCTGTGCTTTATGAAGGAGGTGCTCACAGAACTCTGCCACCTCTTGCAACAAGACCTGCAGCCTCACACCAGGGCAAGGACAGCGCTGCCAGTGGCTGTGAAGGTAACCGTGGCCCTGAATTTCTTTGTGTCGGAATCCTTCCAGGCTGGAGCAGACAACATCTGTAACATCTCACAGTTCACCGTCCACTGCTGCATAAGAGAGGTGACAAGAGCTCTTTATGCCAGGAGAGGGGAGTTCATTGTCTTCTCTCTGACCACAGAGAAGCAGACGAAGCATGCACGTATCTTTGCCAGGATAGCGGACTTCCCCATGGTGTAGAGTGCCATCGACTGCATGTACGTGGCTTTGCGGGCACCGTATATAATTGCTGAGATGTACTGCAACCGCAAAGTATATCACTCACTGAATGTGCAGTTGGTGTGCGACCGTGCTCAGTACATCATGATGGTGAATGCTCGGTATGATGGTGAATGCTCGGTATCCTGGCAGCAGTCATGATGGTGAATGCTCAGTATGATGGCGAATGCTCGGTATCCTGGCAGCAGTCATGATGGTGAATGCTCGGTATGATGGCGAATGCTCGGTATCCTGGCAGCAGTCATGATGGCGAATGCTCGGTATCCTGGCAGCAGTCATGATGGCGAATGCTCGGTATCCTGGCAGCAGTCATGATGGCGAATGCTCGGTATCCTGGCAGCAGTCATGATGGCGAATGCTCGGTATCCTGGCAGCAGTCATGATGGCGAATGCTTGGTATCCTGGCAGCAGTCATGATGGCGAATGCTCGGTATCCTGGCAGCAGTCATGATGGCGAATGCTCGGTATCCTGGCAGCAGTCATGATGGCGAATGCTCGGTATCCTGGCAGCAGTCATGATGGCGAATGCTCGGTATCCTGGCAGCAGTCATGATGGCGAATGCTCGGTATCCTGGCAGCAGTCATGATGGCGAATGCTCGGTATCCTGGCAGCAGTCATGATGGCGAATGCTTGGTATCCTGGCAGCAGTCATGATGGCGAATGCTCGGTATCCTGGCGGCAGTCATGATGGCAAATGCCCGGTATCCTGGCAGCAGTCATGATGGTGAATGCTCAGTATGATGGCAAATGCTCGGTATCCTGGCAGCAGTCATGATGGTGAATGCTCGGTATGATGGCGAATGCTCGGTATCCTGGCAGCAGTCATGATGCTTTAATTCTGCGCCGGTCCGCTGTTCCCTCAGTCTTTGAGCCACCAAGACAAACCAGAAGCTGACTGCTGGGGTGACCAGGGCTATCCCTTGACCACCTGGCTCATGACTCCGCTCCGCAACCCAACCACACGTGGGAAGCATAATTACAACCAGAGCCATGCTGCCACATGAAACATCATCGAGCAGACCATTTACGTCCTTAAACAATGCTTCCGCTGCCTGCAGCACTCTGGAGGAGCCCTACAGTACTCAGTGGAGCATTTGTCCTAATTTGTCGTGGTCTGCTGTATCCTCTACAACCTGGCAATCATGAGGGCACAGCCCTTTCCACCAGGAATACGGCCACCTGCTCAGGAGGAGGAGGAAGCGGAGGGGGCGGAAGAGGAGTAGGCGGAATCAGAAGGAAGGAGGCAACCCAGACAGCCGGGATATCTGGGATCGAATCATCTGGCTGTGGTTCGATTGAACGCAACCCCAATTCCCCTTTCAACATTAGTCCCACACCTTACCTTCCCTCTGTTACTGACCATCACAGCATCCTCTTGACCACAATGCTGAAATAAAAGCCACCACAAAGCAAACTTTCCAATCCAACTTTATCCATATATGCATCCAATATATCAAAATTTTTACTAATCACCCTTGTACATTCCCTTAGTGACTGACTTGCATGTGCCTTTGCCTACTCTAGTGCCCCTATGCAGTGTTACTCCAGTGGCTGCAGCATGGCTGGTGAAAGGCTGCTGACTTTCAGTGGGGGAGACTACAGATGGCCTTGCAGGATGACCTTGAGGAGCTCTGGGCTTAGTAGGCCCGACTTCAGACTGCACCACCTCGGCATGGGCGGCAGCAGTCTGGGTTGGCTGACTTACAGGCAACAGCAAGGGCACTGGCAGAGTGACAGAGGTGGCAGTGCGAATGCTGTCATCCTGAAAGAGGACAGCAGGGTCAAACTCCATCTGCCTCTTCCCCAGGGCAGCACCTCAGCAATCCTAGTAATCTGCTGGAGTACAGACTGTTGGACTGCTGTGACACCCTACAAGCCCCTTTCCACACTGCTAAACCCAGCCATGATGGCAGCAGTCTGTGCTTGCATGAATTCAGTCTGAGCTTTCATTACTGCACTCAGATATTGGGTGGCTTTTGCTTGTACTGCAATGGAAGCTGAGACTTCGGCCATCAGACACGGCATGATGGTAGAGTCCACAAGTGCGTTAATGGATCTGCCCACCCCTTCCACGCCGAAAATGATGGGCTCCAAGCTCTGCCCAAAGCCCTGTGCAAGGCTGGAGCTGGACTCCTCCATGCTCCTTGACATTGCATTCAGGCTTTCTGTCAGGCCTGCCAATGCACCCATTGTGCATACCCATCAGCCGCCTTCTGCAGGCCGCCCCATCGAGGTCCTCATCTGAGTCCTGTGCAGAAGAACTCATGTGTGACCTCTCCCTCTGGGGAGCTGGCACCTGAGATACCCTTTTCCCCTGCCCTGGCTGCAGCCCACTCATGCCCGGTGACTCACCACATGCAGATCCCATGTCTAACCTATCCTCTAAAGTACGCGGAGTGTCAGTATCTGAACTGGTGGCTGGGAGTGTGAAATCGAGTGACAGTGTTTCTTCTTCACTCTCCTCTCCCTCTTGTTTTTCCACCACTGACTGGGCAGGCTGCAATTCTTGGGTGTCTGAAATGAGAAAGGTACAAGGGTAGAGTTGTGGTGAGGGGATGGGGGCAAGCAATAGCTGCATGCTTACACCATGTGCAGATTGTAAATCAGAAGAGATTGTGGGATGAGGGGAAGTGGAATGTGAGAAGGAGGATAACGTATGAGGATACCAGCACCTTGTATCCTTTCAGCCCCACTGCTGGCCACAGGCTCAGCCATGCTCCTCCTAAGAATGGCCAGCACTGTCTCCTCCAATGGGGTGAGGTGATGCAGGCGAACATGTCCCCCACTGGTTAAGATCTGCTGCCTGTGGTTATGCACCATCTTTTCATGCAAGAGAAAGGGAAGTGTGTCAGTGAGTGTGGTGTAATGTGCTTGGGTGATATGTTTGTCATGGTTGAATAGCTGGCAGTGTGTGCAAGGTGTGAGATGTGGGTGTGAGGCTTGCAGCAGTGGTAAGTGTGTGAGGGTGAGATGAAGCTATGAATGTGAGGTATGAGTTGTGTTTGGTCGAGATTGTTGGTAGGTGAGTGATGGGGGTGTGGCGCATTGAGCAGTGTGTGAGGCTAGTGGTGCAGATGGTGGGATATGGCATTTGGAGATGAACTCATTGACCTTGACCATGCGTGTGAGGTCATTAAACTTCTTCCTGCATTGAGTCCAGGTCCTCACGACGATACTGCTGGCATTTACCACAGTGGCTATCTGCTCCCACTACACTCTCAACTGTTGCCTGGAGGGCCTCCTGGCCCCCTGTGGGAAGACAACCTCTCTCCTGGAGTGGAGCTCCTGGATCTGCACCTCCAGTGCTGCATTGGAGAATCTCTGAGTCCTTTCTCTGGCCTGTTGAACCAATACTCAATCTTGTTTTTCTGATAGCAGCCTTCATAATCATTTTCATCACCTGTTGCAGGCAGAAGGCACCTCCCCTTTAAGAGGTGCAAACTGCCTTTAAGTAGTGCAGGGTAGTTTTAATTGGTGCTAGCCTCGCACGAACTTGGGCCCCCTGTTGAGCTTTCAGCCACTCAGCAGCGCGTTCTGCCCTCAACTGAATGCTACAATCATGTTAATTAGCAGGCAGCATGAATTTTATGTGCTGCCTGCAGTCCTCCGAAGGGGCACGGGTTGCCATCGCATTGTAATGCCCGTTTTCGGGGGCTACCGAATTTGTAGACCATCATCTTTTTCACTCAGATTAGAAGTTGTCCATGTCAACCAATCAGAACAATTGGAAGGGTTTTACGGAGACTGTCAGTTCATTTTGAGGGCCACACTGGAGTTCATCAGAACCATACAGATTGGTTAGTAGGTGGAAACTGGAGCCTATCCGAACCAATCGATTTAGATGTAACCTTCTCCCACTATTGGCTGCACACAGACTCGAGGGAGCCAAACTTTCAGCTGATCATTTCTGAGAGTCACCATTACAGGTGTATTTATTTAATGTTTGTCTCCAGAAATGTTATGTAACAAACAAACTGCTCAATGTAGTAGTCTTTCAAAACTTTATTTCCTCAAAAGAAGTTTTTGGGGACTGGCCAGCTGTTGTCTTGTCTGAAGGTGTTTGCAGTCTTGTTTTTGAAATAATGAAGATATTCCCTGGTATGAATGTGTGAACTGTCTTTATTTGAGCATTTCTGTCACTGTGGAATTGCAAGGGTTTGGAAATAAAATAGAGAACATGGTTCAGGTGGTAATGAGTTTTGCTTAACTCAAAAAAAGTACCTGAGACTTCTATTTTACTGCAGTGTCATCTTGTGATGTCTGTTGTGAACCATTGAATGTCATGCCTGGTTATGTCTCTGACCATGGAAGCTGTTTTCATTTTGTTTACGTGATTGCAGTGGAAGTAATTTGCCATCCGTACAGAAACCAGGGCAAAATCATGCACTGTCCATATGATACTGGTCAACATCCTTGGGCAAATGTAAGGAGTGACATTAATTGTCACTAAGGAGGGAATTGTAACCCACAAAAACGTGTGGGTTGGGGTCAGGTGGGAGGTTAAAGAGTTAAAAAAAAAACTGAATCTCAAACCCAACCGGCCCACTTCCGGTTTTAACGGAGGCGGGACGGGGGGCGGGCAGCCAACTCACTCTCAGGAGGCAGGTCACCCATTTAAATATTATAATGAGGCTGGCGTGCCTTATGGTATTTCGCCATTACAAATTTAACTCTGGCTGGTCAGGTTTCCCGGGCCTCGGGGAACCCGAGAGGTAAAGGGAGGTGAGGACTGCTGGATCCAGGAGGTAAGTGCCTTAACACTTACCTGCTGGATCCAACGTCCCCCCTGATGCCACTGATCTTCCTTGACCTCCTACCTGAGGCCTTAAATCCCCCCTCTGACCTACGGCCTCCGATCGCCTTCCTGGCCTCCCCCCTCTGGCCCCAATTCACCCTCCTCCTCTCTGCGGCCTAAAGTCGCAGGCCTACCCGCCTGACTCCCAGCCAGCCTCTCCATCTGGCTGCCTGCGTGAGGGAAACAGAGCTTTGAAATGTTAATCAGGCCCTGCCATTAAATTCAGCAGGGCCTGCGAGGAAACCCATTCTCCCAGGTTTCCTGACCGCTTTCTAGCCCCCTTGCTCCCAACCCGCCTCCCGATTAAAATTCTGTCCTAAGAGTACAATAGATTACAAGACCTAGACTGAAGGCAGACAGTCAGGTCCACCAAAGAACACAAAATTCAGCTCCCCGTGTCTGTTCCTGGAAAGCATGACTGGAATTTTATCTTGGAGGCAGGTGGGGGGCGTTGGAGGGGGGGCTGGAATACGAATGGGAAACCCAGGGGAACGGGTTTCACTCAGGCCCTGCCAAATTTAACGGCAGGGCCTGATTTAAATATTTTTATCTGTTTCCCGCCTGCAGCCAGCCAGATTGAGAGGCTGCCAGGCGGGTAGGCCTGGGGAGCAGAGAGGAGGAAGATAGGGGTCTTCGGAGAGGGTCGGGGGCCAGGGATCGTCCGGGGCCAGGGGTCGTCGGAGAGGGTCGGGGGCCAGGGATCGTCGGAGGGTGTCGGGGGCCAGGGGTCGTCGGAGGGGGGAGGGGGCCAGGGGTCGTCGGAGGGGGTCGGGGGCCAGGGATCGTCGGAGGGGGTCGGGGGCCAGGGGTCGTCGGAGGGGGGAGGGGGCCAGGGGTCGTCGGAGGGGGGAGGGGGCCAGGGGTCGTCGGAGGGGGGAGGGGGCCAGGGGTCATCGGAGGGGGGAGGGGGCCAGGGGTCGTCGGAGGGGGGAGGGGGCCAGGGGTCGTCGGAGGGGGTCGGGGGCTAGGGGTCGTCGGAGGGGGTCGGAGGCCGGGGGCCAGGGGTCGTCGGAGGGGGCCAGGGGCCAGGGATCGTCAGAGGGGGTCAGGGGCCGGGGATCATCGGAGGGGGTCGGGGAGGGGGAGGTCGGAAGGCTGGGATCGGGGGGAGGGTCGGAATGCCTGATGGGGGTATCGGAGAGCGAGGGGGGGGTCGGGATTTAGATTTTTAACACTTTTTAACATTCCACCCGACTCCAGCCCACCTGTTTTATGGAGTTAATATTCCTCCCCATATTTCCATACACTTTGCTTTTCTTAGTAGTGATTGCAATGTGTAATGGTTTTTATCTGAAGTACATGAACATAAACAATAACAATATAAGCTAATCTGTTTGCTATTTGGCAAAGGAGTTAACCCATACGTAACAGGAATTTCTAGTCTCTATGCACAGCAGTTTGATCAGCATCAAAAAGAGGAAAGGCAGGTTATGATTTGGGCGTGATCTTTCATCAGAACTCGGTTCCATGGCTTTGTTTGTCATGATGTTGACTCACTATTATCCCTTCTGAAAAATCCTTAATCAAAAATAAAAATGGTTTCCTGAAATAAGTTGCCAAAGGGACAGTGACGAATGAGGGAGTGAACTGTTTTTGGCTTGTGAATGCAGAGTGCACTGCTGGTTAAGATTACTGTAGGTGTGTGCTGTAAAAAGCTTCAGGGTTACTAATTAACAGGATCCAGTTGGGTTCAGATAACCAATGAAAGGATTTGGATCCTGTAGGTTCTATTGTATTCCTGCAGTTACTTTTATTTTCAGATTTAAAATATCTGTAATCCTTACAGGAGAAATTACTTGTGGCTTGAAAAGCAGAATTATAGTAAGGTCCAAAATGCTAGAAATTGTACCAAATAACGTGTTCTTGAGTGTTCCTGTCTGCACTATACAGAGGCTGCAATCCCTGCCATTAGTGCTCGGACTGGCACTGACAGAAGAGCGGGATCAGGTCAAATGGAATACCAGCCAGAATCAAAGAGGAGCAGAATGGGAATGGGCTGGGGGTGGGGTGGGGGGAGAGGTAAATGAAATTAGTGACTTTTCACCACTTTAGTGTAAAAATGCAGAGATTTGCATCTTGTTAGCCTTACTTTTCTCAAAACTAATAGAAGTGGATGATAGTATCTAAACAATGATACTATTGTGAATTGTGCAAAGTTCAAACTGAATGAATGACCTGAACTAAAACAGAAGCAATTTGTGTCAGTGTCTCTGACAGTGATTAGATTCTGTCTTTTGTTATTGTGGGGCATGAATCCTTTGTCTTGTTCATAAATGGATTTTGTGTCATATTCTAATTTAAAGTAAATCTACCAGCTGATTCAGCAACACCTGTCTGTAACTGAATTATAGGACACGGAACATACTGTGCACCTTGGTCTGGTTAGGGTCCAATTAAGGATTAAATATAAAGGAACAACGCTGAGGGCACTGATGTAAACCTGTAATTGGAATAACAGGCAAGGCAGTGATTCCCCCTAGTATTTTTAGTTTTGTAGTCACAGCTATGGTTTTTTCTTTAGTGTGCAGCACAGGATAGTTTGGCCACCACACTTGCCCCGTCATTCTGTTGTTGGCAGATAAGAAATATCTTTCACTTGGGTTTAACTCCTGCTGCCTGTTTTTTCTCATTCTGGGATCAAATGCTATAATACCAATGAACAAAGCATCTAATGGTCTAATTCAGAAGTGGTGAAACCCATCTATTAAGCATATGTCAAAGGTAGGAAATCAACTCCGGCAATCCATATGGGAGTCCAATGTTAGAAATACAGTCAAGCTTGCCTGCAGTGTTGTACTGTCCCAGCGACATGCCCAGGGTATTGTATAATCCAGTAGAGTATGCCAATGGTTGTACACTGTCCAGTTTAGCTTGTCCACAGTGCTGTGCTGTCCAGTTAACACATTAATAGTGCTATACTGGTATCATCTCTATCTATGTAAATGTTAGATCTGGCCACTATCTGATGTGTCCGATTAGCTCCTTGAACTTTGCCCTCTGCTCTATTAAAAACATCAAGGACACTGGCCCGATTTTAAAAGGAGGGCGGGAGCGCTATGTGGGAGCCGCTAAGCGGGCGGCACACCCAGAGAGCCCTGGAACATGGAGGCCCTGCCAATCTTAACGGCAGGGCCTCATTTAAATAAAAGTTCTCAGAGTCCCACCTGTCATCCAGCTAGATTTACTGCCTGACCAGCGGGCGGGAGTGGAAATTTTGCAGCAGGTTGTCACAGCCGGGGACCCGTGGGAACTTACCTTAGCCTCTTTTGGCCAGTTTGCGCCACCCACCGTGGATCTACTGCCGGGCTGCAGACACTGCGGGACTCCCCCTGATGGGAAGTTAATATTACATCGCAGTGTTGATGACATCTCCGGGTTGCAACTTTTGAATGTTAAGTAGGCCCCGTTTGCCTTCAGCAGGAGCCTCGTCCATGGCCTGATTCGTCGTCATAAAAATTACGACGGCAGATTTAAAATTGCAGTCGGCCTGATTGGGAAAGGAATGGGGATAATTCCCTGTTTCATTTTAGCTGCCTCCCCTCCCCCAACCTGGCAGAAATCAGGCAAGGGGAGTTAAAATCGACCCCAAAGCGTATATTGGTAATTTCCTCTTCACTCAAATAGTCTTGATTGACCAAAAAGCAAAAAAAAACCTGCAGATGCTGCAAATCTGACACAAAAATATGAAAATTCTGGAAACACACAGCAGGGCAGTGTCCTAGGCCCAACCATCTTCAGCTGCTTCATCAATGACCTTCCCTCCAACATAAGGTCAGAAATGGGGATGTTCGCTGATGACTGCACAGTGTTCAGTGCCATTCACAACTCCTCAGATAATGAAGCAGTCCATGCCCACATGCAGCAAGACCTGGACGACGTTCAGGCTTGGGCTGATAAGCGGCAGATAACATTCGCGCCACAGAAGTGCCAGGCAATGACTATCTCCAACAAGCGAGAGTCTAACGACATCCCCTTGACGTTCAACAGCACTACCATCGCTGAATCCCCCACCATCAACATCCTGGGGTCACCATTGACCAGAAACTTAACTGGACCAGCCACATAAATACTGTGGCAACAAAAGCAGGTCAGAGGCTAGGTATTCTGTGGCGAGTGTCTCACCTCCTGACTCCCCAAAGCCTTTCCACCATCTACAAGGCTCAAGTAACGAGTGTGATGGAATACTCTCCACTTGCCTGGATGAGTGCAGCTCCAACAACACTCAAGAAGCTCGACACCATCCAGGACAAAGCAGCCCACTTGATTGGTACCCCATCCACCACCTTAAACATTCACTCCCTCCATCACCTGTGTACCGTGGCTGCAGTGTGTACCATCTACAAGATGCACTGCAGCAACTCGCCAAGGCTTCTTCGGCAGCACCTCCCAAAGCCATGATTGGACATCCTCCCCCCCCCCCCCCCAACTCCTTCCACTCTTCCACCTAGAAGGACAAGGGCAGCAGGCGCCACCACCTCCAAGTCACACACCATCCTGATTTAGAAGTATATCGCCGATCTTTCATCGTTGCTGGGTCAAAATCCTGGAACTCCCTACCTAACAGCACTGTGGGAGTACCTTCACCACACGGACTGCAGTGGTTCAAGAAGGCGGCTCACCACCACCTTCTCAAGATCAATTAGAGATGGGTAATAAACGCTGGCCTTGCCAGTGACGCCCACATCCCATAAACTAATTTAAAAAATTAAATAAAGGTCAAGCAGCATCTGTGGAGAGAGAACAGACAAGTTCATGTATTAGGTGTAGGCCCTTTTTGCAGTGATTGATGTTTACTTTATGATCTGATTTGTACATGGTCAGGTGAAGTGAACTTCCGTCTGATCCCCGTCTTTCCTGTTCTCTGAGGAAGTTTTATTATCTATTTAGACAAAACGTTCTTATCATGGAGCCTAAGCCCTTGTGCTTTAATCTTCCATGACTAACGTGCCTGCCACCTTCTAATTAGTGTAAACTTTAAATTAACACCAGTTAAGCACCAAAATATAATTTTAATTAGCCGTACGAAGCCGTCAAAGCACAAGCAAGATCTGAATTATTTTCTGGAGATTTCCTCTTTAACTCTGGAAGGGTGCAGAATACAATGGCCTCCTTCTGTGCTGTATAAATTCTATTAAGATTAGATCCGTTTCTAGTACTAAGACCACACCATTTCTAAACGGATGGGGAGTTACTTATGCTGACCTATAAGGGATAATTTTACAGCATGCAATTCTGACAGTGAGGCCTCAGACCAGGAGCATGAGTTTGTAAAATTACTCCTTTAGTTCAGGGTAAAAAGTCCCACTTCTAGGCTAGGAATATATTTAAAGGACCCTGTTTGCAAGAAAAAATGTTCAGTCAAAATTTTCACTATTTCTAGAGGAAGACCAGTTCGAAGAGTCAGGTGCCATTTTCATTACAAGTAAGACAGTGAATGATGTATCCCAATGCTGTTTGTTTTTGCATCATATGTTTGGCAAGCATCTTAAAAATGGTTTGCTACACATTTTGCCATGAAGATGGTTCCTCTTTAAATTGAACTGTATATTGTCAGGCTTAATTTAATATCATTTTTAACAATAGAAAAGTAGGGCTGGTAACTCAATACATCCTGGAACATGAACTGAAGGCATATGAAAGCAACGGCCAAATATAAGCCTAGAAATGACGGTGGTAATATTAGCAGACAAATGAAAGAAAGAAAGAAAGACTTGCATTTATATGGCGCCTTTCACGACCTCAGTATGTCCCAAGGCGCTTTACAGCTAATGAAGTACTTTAAAGTGTAGTCACTGTTGTAATGCAGGAAACGCAGCAGCCAATTGGTGCACAGCAAGCTCCCACAAACAGCAATGTGATAATGACCAGATAATCTGTTTTTGTGATGTTGATTGAGGGATAAATATTGGCCAGGACACCGGGGATAACTCCCCTGCTCTTCTTCGAAATAGTGCCATGGGATCTTTATCGTTCAGCTGAGAGAGCAGATAGCACGGACTCGATGGGCCGAATGGCCTCCTTCTGTGCCGTTATGACTCTGACAGGGCCTCGGTTTAACATCTCACCTGAAGGACAAATGCTTATGTCCCTATGACATTCTTCTATCTGCTATTTTAAAGAAGGTGTTAACCTATTTATTTTAATTGCTTAGACACTCCCCTTAAATGGTTAACGCCCTTAATAAAGGTACATAGAGAAATATCATAAGAATGTTAAGCTTTGTCTACTAGCACTGACGAGTAATTTCTCGGCTCTTAGATTTACATATGATAAACTGAGGCACTAAGTTACTCTCTTACCCCCTTCCTATATTAATGTGCTTTTTGAGTTAACATTCCAAACTCAGTTTTATTCTGGAATGAATCTAGTATTGAACTCTACAGGAAAACCCTCAATGTAGCAGGGAATCTCACTTCTCCAGTCATGGTTCTTGCGGCCACAGGACTTAGGCCAGACTGTCCCTTCTCAAGCCTGTAGTCTGTGCCAGACTGCTTTGAGGAACAGCATAACTGGGCAGCTCAAGTAGAGCTGAGATGAACAAGTTCTGGTACAGATGCAATGAGGCTTTTATTAATTTTGTGTGTATACAGCTACAAAATGTGACATGAGGTGAAGTTAGTCCACAGGCCAATATTGAGGTTCACAGTTTGCCCAGCAGCAGAGGTTATGACCTGATACCTCTGTAGGGTAGTGTCCTGACTCCCCAATCACCTGGATACATTTGGTCCCACAAAGAGCAATGAAATAAATTACTAAATAATCTGTTTTAGTGGTGTTGGTAGAGCAATAACTGTTGGCTAGGACACCAGGAGAATTCTCTGTTATTCTTTGATAAGTGCCATGGAATCTTTTATACCACCTGAGAGGGCAGATAGGGCCTCAGTTATTATGTCTCATTCGAAAGATGACACCTTTGAAAGTGTAGCATTCCCTCAGTACTGCACTGAAGTGTCAGCCTGGATTTTGTGCTCAAGTCTCTGGAACTTAAACCCACAACCTTCTGACTCAGAGGT
The DNA here is from genome assembly GCA_030390025.1 of Squalus acanthias. Classification (NCBI taxonomy): domain Eukaryota; kingdom Metazoa; phylum Chordata; class Chondrichthyes; order Squaliformes; family Squalidae; genus Squalus; species Squalus acanthias. Next base: position 176,943,663 of record CM059425.1, on the reverse strand, counting down.
GACAGTGCTACCATTGTTGGAAGTCTGTGTTCCATCTGGGATTGCCACCTGTGTGCCATTCATCCAGACAGTCCAATTTTTCAGGGGATTATCCATTTAAAAAGAATGTAAATCGGGCAGTAAAAGTCTGATTTTTGTGTGTCGCCCAGCTTTCCATTCTGTGCTTTGCTCTGATTGGAGACCATGCTGTCAACCAACTCATTTTCCTGTGGTTTCCGCGCTCTCATTCAATTTGACTTAGAATTATCCGTCCCTTTTGTATATGTTCTAAGGTGCCTTGCACAGAGCTCTGTCTGCTGTCTCTAAATTGTCACATTGCTTGTCCGACAACCAGTACTGGATGAGAAGAAATTTCCTTAAACTAATTATGGGAAGACTGAAACCATTGTCTTCGGTCCCCGCCACAAACTCCGTTCCCTAGCCACCGATTCCATCCCTCTCCCTGACAACTGTCTGAGGCTAAACCAGACTGTGTCATATTTGACCCTAAGTGAGCTTCCGACCACATACCTGCGCCATCACTAAGACTGCCTATTTCCACCTCCGTAACATTGCCCGAATCCGCCTTTATCTTAGCTCATCTGCTGCTGAAACCCTCATCCATGCCTTTGTTACCTCTAGACTTGACTATTCCAATGAACTCCTGGCTGGCCTCCCACGTTCAACCCTCCGTAAACTTGAGGTCATCCAAAACTCGGCTGGCCGTCTCCTAACTTGCATCAAGTCCAAAAATGTGCGGGTTAGGTTGATTTGGCTATGATAAATTGACCCTTAGTGTTAGGGGGGGATTAAATATGTGGGGTTACGGGGATAGGATGGGATATGTTAGGGGGAATTAAAATACGTGGGGTTACGGGGATAGGGTGGGATATGTGTCGGTGCAGGCTCGATGGGGATTCTGTGGGGGAAAGCAGGGACAGGGTACTGGATTTGGATGATCAGCCATGATCGTATTGAATGGCGGAGCAGGCTCGACGGGCCGAATGGCCTACTCCTGCTCCTAGTTTCTATGTTTCTATGTTTCTATGTTCCGTTCACCCATCACCCCTGTGCTCGCTGACCTACATTGGCTCCCGGTTAAGCAACACCTCGAATTTAAAATTCTCATCCTTGTTTTCAAATCCCTCCATGGCCTCGCCCCTCCCTATCTCTGTAATCTCCTCCAGCCCTACAACCCTCCGAGATTTTTTCTGCACTCCTCCAATTCTGGCCTCTTGAGCATCCCCAATTTTAATCACTCTACCATTGGCGGCCGTGCCTTCAGCTGCCAAGGCCCTAAGCTCTGGAATTTCCTTCCTAAACACCTCTGCCTCTCTTTCCTTCTTTAAGACGCTCCTTAAAACCTACCTCTTTGACCAAGCTTTTGGTCATCTGCCCTAATATCTCCTTATGTAGATTGGTGTCAAATTTTGTTTGATAACGCTTCTGTGAAGCACCTTAGGATCTTTACTATATTAAAGGCGCTATATAAATACCAGTTGTTGTTGTCCTCAAACCCGCCAAGAACAGCTGCCTTGCATTTAATAATTTTCCCGCTCGCTTCCCCCCTCCCACTGACATTATGGTTACTTCAAGCTGACACAAAGCTATTCTTCAAAGATCTGCAAAGCCAACCAGGTCTGTATCTGTTTGCATTGATGTTTAATTATCATTTTCAATATAATAGCTGGATGATTTTTGTTTTAATTTTTCAAATTCTACCCCAAAGCCCCTTTCAGGAGGGAACTTTTTAAATGGTAAATGGCTAAAGATATGTAATATAGTCCATCCCTCCCTTTCTGATTCACTTGGAAGTAAAGTAAACATGATTTAGGCTTGAAGTGCCTGAAAGAGCTAAAAGCAAAAATGAACTGGCCATAAATTGCTTTGATCAAGGAGTCACTGCAGCCGTGAAAATAGGATGCTCAGTTTTGAGGCATTGGTTTGACTTTAGTTAAATCATCTTGATAAATTGGAGCATGCTGCATATTAATATAGATTGATACTTTCATATTTAACTGACAAACTAATAACCCTTCAATAAATAAACCAATAAGCCTTAAATAGATAAACTTGTTCCCTGATTTTAATTATTTTGCTGCACAAGATGGGTAAAGCAGTAAGCACATCAGCACTGTAAGGCACACTCCCTCTCCCACTCCCACTCCCACTCCTGGCTCAGCTAAAAGTGAACACCCTCCATCTCCCATTCTCTTGATGGAGAACATGCTGCATCTGTCCGTTTTTAATGATCTCATCATAAACCTTTACGAAATAAAAATGATGGGGGTGATTTTCAAACACTGGCCGCCTGTTTCTCACCTGAAAAACTGGAGGCCGGTAATTGAATATTGGGGGGGGGGCACCTCAGCCACCCTATTGACACCCAAGGTCCACCTGATGCAATCTTCGGGTGGGCCTTTAAATGGGCGAGCAGCCTGCCCACCTGTTTCCAGCTTGAGGCTGCTTAAATATGTAAATCGTGGCCCTACGTCTATTGTAGCACCCTAATTGCAATTTTTCAGGTACAAATGGGCAGAGTGTGCGCCATGCAGGCTCCGTCCATTTGCACCAGGTGTTGAGCGGCAATGTTCCCTCTAATGGGAAAGGTCCCGCGCAGGCTGCTCACCAGCTTCTCCATTGTAAATATCGCGCCTGTGCAGAAATTTAAAGGAACCACACACTAAAAGAAACAGGCTGCTCAGAACAAAGCACAGCTTACAGGGGACATTATTGAGCGGCCTAACCAGCGGTCCTTAAATAGACCGCCGGAGGCTGCTCAAAACACGGCCGTGGAAATCTTTGAAGTCGATGGAAAGGAAAATCAGGTGGGGTGTTATAATGGGCGGCCGATCCAATATTGTTTGTTTCACACCATTGCCGAGAGATTAAAATTACCCACCCAGCACTAATATGCCTCATGTGGATGAGTACAAAGTTCTCCCCCAATTAGGAAATATATATGTCATAAAAGATTTAGAAAAACAATGTTAATAAACTGATGATGTGGAGATGCCGGTGTTGGACTGGGGTGGACAAATGTGAGAAGTCGCACAACACCAGGTTATAGTCCAACAGCTTTATTTGAAATCACAAGCTTTCGGAGCGCTGCTCCTTCGTCGTTCACTTCACCTGACGAAGGAGCAGCGCTCCGAAAGCTTGCGATTTCAAATAAAGCTGTTGGACTATAACCTGGTGTTGTGCGACTTCTCACAATAAACTGATGAGCATAAGAGAACCTACCCTGGTTGTTTTTAAAGTGAGTCGTGCAGCCGGAATGCGGTTTTGAAATAGTAGGTTAACCAATAGACAGGGTAGGAGGTGATTGTAAATTCCTCACTGACAAGAGCTTCTGAATGATTCAGTTAATTGGTCAGGAAAGCATGCACCGAGCACTGGTTCAGTGCTGGCAGGAAGCTACACTGCAGGCATTTGAAGTAAACAAAAGACATCGGCTACCTGAGGAAGTTTAGTGTGGAAAGCATGCTTTGTCAAAATTGGAAATATGCAAGTACAGAAGCACGACACTCCTAGCACAAATCATGGGAATATTTGTGTTCTTAGACTTAAATTCAGATATAGCAAAGTTTTATTCTGTGTCCTGGTACTGATCAATATAACTCCCTGACAAGTAGTTTGAATACATTACACTAGATGCTCCTACATGTAGATGGGCTGCATTGGGTGAAACGTTGAGTTAAGACACAGTCCTTTCACTTGTAATTTTTTTGCAGAGTAATGGAGAAACGGCAAGAAAAGAAGCAACTAATTTGATTGACAGGCTGTGCAGCATCCTGGAACAGCGCAAAATGAAACTCATCAAGTCAATTGAGGACAGCCGTTCCTCAAAACTGGAGAGACTACGATACCAAATGGACGAATATCAGGGAATGCTGGAAAATAGTGGGCTGGTGGGATATGCCCAAGAAGTACTGAAGGAAACAGACCAATCCTGCTTCGTGCAGACAGCAAAGCAGCTGCACATTAGGTGGGTCCAGAAAAATTGCACCTCTGCACTGACAGAATGTATTTCTTATATTCTCTAGAAAGTTTATATTAATCTTACTTTTAATAAAGCCACAATATAGTGGCAGAGTATGTAGGTTAGCCCTGGCATCTCCCAGAGCACACTTTTCATTGAGGTATTTCCGACATATGGAGAGTATGGTTTGAGGAGCTGTGTCTGACTACTCCGATTTCCTATGGCTTGTTCCTATTGCACCAACTTGTGCCTAATTTACCTTTAAAAATCTAAGTGAAAGACAGGAATACCAAATAGCTCCAGAAATAAGTTAACATTTTTATATACACGAATAGAGCTTCTACTTATTTAGAAGAGGTGAGTGGTGCGGATGAGTGAACATAAGGAAATCGAGAAAGTTTTTCCAGTGATTGAGCCTGCCAGGAAACTCCCAATACAGTGACAATGCCCTTTTTTTAGTAAAGTGGATACTAAGAGCGAGATTTTCCTGGTCCTGCCCTGAAGCTCTGGAGCCTGACTTCCAACCACCGCTCTGACCCTGCATGACCTCGGCCCCGTTTTGAGTTGGATTCATTAGCTATTCATGGCCGGCTCCCAGTGGAAATCTCGCCAGCAAGCAGGAGCCTGCCAGTGGTTCCACAGAGAACTCTGAAGAGGCGGGTGAGACATTAAGAGGGGCCCAAAGAATGAAAGAGCCCAGAGACCAAAAGCGTTGGCCAAGACTAAGGCCTTGACCAAGTAAGCAAGTAAGGGAGCTGAAGCCTTTCGTAAGCCCGCTTTCTCCATCTGACACGTGGAGCCATTCCCACTGCCATCCTGCGCCTAATTACCATGGTTTACCTGCCGGGCCTGGTGAGTAGCCGGAACAGGGGTAGATGTGAGGGAACTGGGCCTGGAACCCAGGCTCCATTCCTCAGCGGGCATTCGCATGCAATGGGTGGGGAGGAAGTCACCAGCGGGGGGATGGAAATTAAAGTCAGGTGACTCAGTGGTAGGCAACACTGCCTGATTGCATCCCCTTTTCTGCTGCTATTTTGACCAATTTCAGGCGGGATAGCGGTGGAAAATCCAGCACTAAATCTGAATGATGGTCCGTGCAAGTTCTGTTGTATTATAAGCAATGATGTACTTGTGCTCTCAGATCCAAAAGACTGAGAGCCCACTAAAAAGAGCAGGCGAGCAAGCAATTGACCCTGATGACCAGCTCTGATTTGTCACACAAAGAGCTTAGTGTAAAAAAGTTTTTTGCCTATAATGACTGCTAAGTGATGCTCACAGTACTTTGAGCATGTACTTGAAGGCTCACTTCACCTCTTAGAACATAAGAATTAGGAGCAGGAGTGGGCCATTCGGCCAGTCGAGCCTGCTCCGCCATTCAATAAGATCATGGCTGATCTTCCCCTCAACTCCACTTTCCCGCACTATCCCCATATCCCTTGATTCCCTTAATATCCAAAAATCTATCGATCTCTGTCTTAAATATACTCAACGACTGAGCATCCACAGCCTTCTGGGGTAGAGAATTCCAAAGATTCACCACCCTCTGAGTGAAGAAATTTCTCCTCATCTCAGTCCTAAATGGTCGACCCCTTATTCTGAGACTGTGACCCCTGGTTCTAGACTCCCCAGCCAGGGGAAACATCCTCCCTGCATCTACCCTGTCAAGCCCTGTAAAAAATTTTGTATGTTTCAATGAGATCACCTCTCATTCTTCTAAACTCTAGAGAATATAGGCCTAGTCTACTCAATCTCTCCTCATAGGACAATCCCCCCATACAAGACATAGCAAATGGGCAAAAACATTGAGGGGAAAAAAGTGGAAAAGCTTTTGTTTCAGTCTTAAAAAGCAAGACTTTATCAATCGTATCTGAGTCACATCTAAGTTCAATTGAGTTCCTAAGTGTTATCCTGTGCTCGACGTTGGGCGAAGAGCACTGAGGTGCAGCATGCTGCCACCACCAGGGGAGCCTGGCAAAATTATCTTGAGACCAGGAACAACAGAAACATTTCAGCCGGGGATCTGACAACCTTATGTTCGAGTGCAGAATTCTTATTCCCTCACCCATCAGACCTGAATCATTCAGCAGGCAAAGTCTGAAACTTATCTGCAAACAAGCTTAATGTTAATACGATAGCAAAATGTTAAAATGAGTTCATTGAATGTCAAGTCATGGGTTCCTCTAAATTCTCCAATTGTCATTAATTGCATTGGAGAAGAAACAAAACCAGAATTATAGGTATCCGATAAATGGCTATAAACTGTAATTATCATTTAAAATGTTAAATTAAACATCATTTTGATTTTTAATTGCAAATCCATTCTACTTTTTGAAAGAGCATGAAACATAAATGAAGAAAATCAAACTTTAATTTAGAATTGAGGTAGTACTTTTAAATATAAGGATCATCAAGTTATTGAATACTCTATTTGTTCAACTATATTGGGTGACAGCTGGGCTCAGTGGCAGTACATTTACCTCGGCGTTAGAAGGTTATGAGTTCATGCTTTACTCAAGGATTTGAGCACCTAATCAAGGCTGACACTCTAGTACAGTGCTGAGGGAGTGCTGCATTGTTGGAGTTGCTGTCCTTTAGATGAGGCATTAAAACTAATTTCCTATCTGCCTCTTTTGTCAATGTGCAAACTTAAGGATTCCATGTACTATTCATAGAATTACATAGGAATAACCAGACACGGAAACAGGCTGTTTAGCCCAAGCAGTCTATGTAGGTGTTTATATGAGCAGCAGTCCTAATCCCATGTACCTGCTCTATTCTCTTTTATTCATTCACGGGATGTGGGCGGCGCTGGCAAGGCCAGCATTTATTTCCCATCCCTAATTGCCCTTGAGAAGGTGGTGGTGAGCTGCCTTCTTGACAACTGAGTGGCTGGCTAGGCCACTTCAGAGGGCAGTTAAGAGTCAACCAAAATGTTTTTGGTCAGGGTCATATATTATAATTAGGAACATAGGAACAGGAGTGGGCTATTCAGGCCCTCGAGCCTGTACCGCCATTCAGTGAGATCATGGCTGACCTGTATCATAACTCCACCAACCTGCCTTAGCTCCATATTCTTTTAGACCATTGTCTAGCAAAAATCTATCGATGGCAGGTGCTTCCAAAAGCCTTGATGTTTATTGTGCATAGGAGTTTGTGACAATAACATCTGTCGACAAGCCTTTCTTAAATCTTCAGAAAGGTTGAAGCACCCTCTGTTTTGTTTCTTTTAACATCTAAAAGTTAACAGTTAATGCATAATGGGAGTAATTTTCACCTTCATTGCTTGGGCAGTAAACTGATGGAGTAGACTACCCGCCTACATAGAACTCTGCCAATTTTGGTCGCCATTGAAGTCAGTTCACTGGCCAAGTGGCAAAGGGGAAAGTTACCATCAATGTCTTTTTATTGTCCTCACAGCAAGAGTAAAGGCTAATTTTCTGTGAAATTCCCATAGTTCTCCCCTCGGTGTTCCCTGGGGAGCACTTATACTTCAGCGGGCATGACAGGAGACTGAGAATCTTGCCAGCACCAGGGGGGAAAAATTCGGTTGCTTAATGGGGCGCAAAGCAACTAGCGCACGGGCGCGGCGATGTTTGCACCGCTCGCGAAATTGACCAGACATTTTGCGGCGGTGCTAAACACTACCGCCACGATTTCCTATGCCCGCAGATCGTGACATCAGTCGAGCGTGCAACGCCCCGGTAGCACCTTCGACCGGATATTGAGTGGCACCCCCTACCTTTCTGCCTGCCGCTAGCAACGACAGGTAGAGGGGAACATTTTACAGGCGGGAAGGGACTGGGGGTGCACTACTTAAAGGCGACCGCTTCCTGCCTTTTTTTGTCGGTGACATTTTTGCGCCACGCATTCTGAGAGAGAGAGAGAGACTTCTGGAGAGATTCAACGCTGTGTGAAGGAGTTTTGGGTACTGAGCAGCACTTTGCAGGTTCATTTTGATTTGACCTTCCTTGCATCGATTTAGAAGAGACTATGGGGGCTGCACTCTGAGCTCTTTCCCTAGGCCTCTCCATTGTTCTTTCCAGCAGAATTGATGTGCAGGTCTCTCCAGGCCAAGATTCAAGGCTGCAATGAGCAGGGTGTGGCTGGAGAGCAAGATCGACCCTCCCCTTTAAGAACTGGCCGGCGCCAGTGTGTCTGTGTTCCATTGCTGACTGACATCACATGAGCTTCGCCAGCGCTCTGAGGTAGCGCCTCGCTCCTCGGCGTTAGCGCCTTAAGACAGGTGTGTATCGCCTGATTTAGTGCTCAAATCACCTCCAGGGGCGCTAGAAGCCAAGTTTGTAGTCGAAGGCGATAATTAGCGGCAGGCACTAAACTTTGCGCCCGACCGATAATAGCGCCCCAAACGGAGTGATACCGAATCTCTCCCCCAGGGCTCTTGTACTTAAATTTTAGTCTAAGACATAGAAACATAGAAGATAGGAGCAGGAGTAGGCCATTCGGCCTCTCGAGCCTGTTCCGCCATTTAATGAGATCATGGCTGATCATCCAAATTCAGTACCCTGTCCCTGCTTTCTCCCCATATCCCTTGACCCCTTCAGCCTTAAGAAATATATCTAACTCCTTCTTGAATATATTTAATGAGTTGGCCTCAACTGCCTTCTGTGGTAGAGAATTCCACAGGTTCACCACTCTCTGGGTGAAGAAATTCCTCCTCATCTCAGTCCTAAATGGCTTGCCCCTTATCCTTAGACTGTGACCCCTGGTTCTGGACTCCCCCGCCATCGGGAACATCCTTCCTGCATCTAGTCTGTCTAGCCCTGTTAGAATTTTATAAGTTTCAATGAGATCTCCTCTCATTCTTCTAAACTCTAGCGAATATAAGCCTAATCGACCCAATCTCTCTTCATACGTCATTCCTGCCATCCCAGGTATCAGTCTGGTGAATCTTCGCTGCACTCCCTCCATGGCAAGAACATCCTTCCTCAGATAAGGCGACCAAAACTACACACAATACTCAAGGTGTGGTCTCACCAAGTCCCTGTACAACTGCAGCAAGACATCCTTGTTCCTGTACTCGAGCCCTCTCGCTATGAAGGCCAACATACTATTTGCCTTCTTAACCGCCTGCTGCACCTGCATGCTTAACTTCAGCGACTGGTGCACAAGGACTCCCAGATCTCGTTGCACTTCCCCTTTCCCCAATCTATTGCCGTTCAGATAATAATCTGTCTTCCTGTTTTTGCCACCAAAGTGGATAACCTCGCATTCATCCACATTAGACTGCATCTGCCATGCATCTGCCTAATCACCCAACCTGTCCAAATCATACTGGAGTTTCTCTGCATCCTCCTCACAGCACACACGCCCACCCAGCTTTGTGTTGCCTGCAAACTTGGAGATATTACATCTAGTTCCCTCGTCTAGATCATTAATATATATTGTGAATAGCTGGGGTCCTAGCACTGATCCCTGCGGTACCTCACTAGTCACTGCCTGCCACTCAGAAAAAGACCCATTTATTCCAACTCTTTGCTTCCTGTCTGCCAACCAGTTCTCTATCCAAGTCAGTACCTTACCCCCAATCCCATGTGCTTTAACTTTGTATGCTAATATCTTATGCGGGACCTTATCGAAAGCCTTCTGAAAGTCCAAATACGCCACATCCACTGGTTCTCCCTTATCTATCCTACCAGTTACATCCTCAAAAATTCCAGTAGATTTGTCAAGCATGATTTACCTTTTGTAAATCCATGTTGACTTTGTCCAATCCTGTCACTGTTTTCCAAGTGGTCTGCTATTACATCTTTTATAATGGACTCTAGCATTTTCCCCACTACCGATGTGAGGCTTACCGGTCTATAATTCCCCGTTTTCTCTCTACCACCTTTTTTAAATAGTGGGGTTACATTAGCCACCCTCCAATCCATGGGAACTATTCCAGAGTCTGTAGAATTTTGGAAGATGACCAGCAATGCATCTACTATTTCTAGGGCTACTTCCTTAAGTGCCCTAGGGATTTATTGGCCTTCAATCCCATCAATTTCCCGAACACCATTTCCCTACAAATACTGATTTCATTCAATTCCTCCCTCTCATTAGACCCTATGTTCCCCGACATCTCGGAGGTTATTTGTGTCCTCCTTTGTGAAGACAGAACCAAAGTATGTATTTAATTGGTCTGCCATTTCTTTGTTCCCCATTATAAATTACCCTGATTCTGACTGCAAGGGACCTACGCTTGACTTCACCAATCTTTTTCTCTTCACATATCTATAGAAGCTTTTACAGTCAGTTTTTATGTTCCCTGCAAGCTTACTCTCATATTCTTTCCCCCTCTTAATTAATCCCTTTGTCCTCCTTTGCTGAATCCTAAACTGCTCCCAATCCTCAGGTTTGCTGCTTTTTCTGGCCAATTTATACGTCCTCTCCTTGGATCTTATGCTGTCCCTAATTTCCCTTGTTAGCCACAGTTGAGTCACCTTTTTTGTTTTATTTTTATGCCAAACAGGGAAGAACAAATTCTGTAGTTCATCCATGCGATCTTTAAATGTTTGCCATTGCCTATCCACCGTCAACCCTTTAAGTAACGCTCCCGAATCCATCCTAGCCATCTCGCGCCTCATACCATCGTAGTTTCCTTTATTTAAATTCAGGACCCTAGTCTCTGAGTCAACTACTTCACTCTCGATCTTAATGAAGAATTCTATCATATTATGATCGCTCCTCCCCAAGGGGCCTCGCACAACAAGATTGCTAATTAATTCTTTCTCATTACCTAGTACCCAGTCTAAGATGGCCTGGTCTCTAGTTGGTTCCTCGACATAGTGGTCCAGGAAACCATCCCATATACACTCTCAGAATTCCTCCTCCACATTATTGTTACTAATTTGGTTAGCCCAATCTATATGTAGATTAAAGTCACCCATGATAACTGCTGTGCCCTTATTGCACGCATCTCTAATTTCCCGTTTAATGCCATCCCCAACCTCCGCATTACTGTTTAGGGGTCTGTATACAACTCCCACTAACATTTTCTGCCCCTCGGTATTTCTCAGCTCTACCCATACAGATTTCACATCATCAGAGCTAATATCCTTCCTTACTATTGTGTTAATCTCCTCTTTAAACAGCAATGCTACCCCACCTCCTTTTCCTTCTTGCCTGTCCTTCCTGAATATTGAATACCCCTGGATGTTGGATTCCCAGCCTTGGTCACCCTGGAGCCATGTCTCCGTAATCCCAATTATATCATATCCGTTTATATCTATTTGCGCAGCAAATTCATCCACCTTATTATGAATGCTCCTCGCATTAAGACACAAAGGGGGAGAAATTCAGTATCGCCCCATCTGGGGCGCAATTATCGGCCGTGTGCAAAGATTAGCGCCTGGCGCTAATTATCACCACCGACTGCAAACTTGACTTTTATCGCCCCTGGAGGTGATTGGAGCGCTAAATCAGGCGCTTCACACCTGTCTTAAGGCGCAAAGGCTGAGGAGCGAGGTGCTACCTCAGAGCGCTGGCGAACTCATGTGATGTCAGTCAGCAATGGAACACAGACACAATGGCGCCGGCCAGTTCTTAAAGGGGAGGGTTGATCTTGCTTTCCATCCACATCCTGCTCATTGCAGCCTTGAATCTCGGCCTGGAGAGACCTGCACATCAAATCTGCTGGGAAGAACAATGGAGAGTACCAGGGAAAGAGCTCAGAGTGCAGCCCCCACAGTCTCTTCTAAATCGATACAAGGAAGGGCAAATCAAAATGAACCTGCAAAGTGCTGCTCAGTACCCAAAACTCCTTCACACAGTGTTGAATCTCTCCAGAAGTCTCTCTCTCTCTCTCTCTCAGAATGCGTGGCGCAAAAATGTCACCAACAATAAAAGGCAGGAAGCGGTCGCCTTTAAATAGCGCTCCCCCAGTCCCTTCCTGACTGCAAAACGCTCCCCTCAATCTGTCGTTGCTAGCGGCAGGCGGTAAGGCAGGGGGCACCACTCAATATCCGCTCCGGGGCGATACCGGGGCGTTGCGCACTCGACTGACGTCACGATCTGGCGGCGCAGGAGATCATGGTGGTAGTGTTTAGCGCTGCCGCAAAATGTCTAGTTAATTTCGCGAGCGGCGCAAACATCGCCGCGCCCGGGCGCTAGATGCTTTGTGCCCCATTAGTGCCCTCTTAAGGCGCTAGCGGGAGGCGCAACCAACTGAATTTTTCCCCCAAAGCCTTCGGGCTTGTTTTTTTAACACTCTTAGTCCTTTTAGAATTATTATTTACTGTAGCCCTATTTGATTTACAGCTTTGATTTCTCTGCCTTCCTCTTTTGCTTTTCTCCTTACTGTCTTTTGTTTCTATCCTTGCTTCCCTTTCCTCTGTCTCCCTGCACAGGTTCCCAACCCCCTGCCATTTTAGTTTAAACCCTCCCCAACAGCACTAGCAAACACTCCCCCTAGGACATCGGTCCCGGTCCCGCCCAGTTGCAAACCGTCCAGTTTGTACTGGTCCCACCTCCCCCAGAACCGGTTCCAATGTCCCAGGAATTTAAATCCCTTCCCCTTGCACCATTCCTCTAGCCACATAGTCATCTGAAATATCCTTCTATTTCTACTCTGACTAGCACGTGGCACTGGTAGCAATCCTGAGATTACTATCTTTTGAGGTCCTATTTTTTAATTTACCTCCTAACTCCCTATATTCAGCTTTTAGGACCTCATCCCTTTTTTTACCTATATCGTTGGTACCTATATGCACCACGACAACTGGCTGTTCACCCTTCCCCTCCAGAATGCCGTGCAGCCGCCCCAAGACATCCTTGACCCTTGCACCAGGGAGGAGGCAACATACCATCCTGGAGTCTCGTTTGCGGCCGCAGAAACGCCTATCTATTCCCCTTACAATAGAATCCCCTATCACTATTGCTCTCCCGCTCTTTTTTCTCCCATACTGTGCGGCAGAACCACCCATGGTGCCAGGAAGTTTGCTGCTGCCTTCCCCCGATAAGCCATCTCCCTCAACAATATCCAAAGTGGTATATCTGTTTGAGAGGGGGATGGCCACAGGGCACCCCTGCACTACCTGCCTGCGCCTACTAATCTGCCTGGCAGTCACCCATTCCCTTCCTGCCTGTGCAGCCTTTACCTGCGGTGTGACCAACCCATTAAATGTGCTATCCACGATGTCCTCAGCATCGTGAATGCTCCAGTATGTATCCATTCGCAGCTCCAGCGCCGCAATGCGGTCTGCCAGTAGCTGCAGCTGGATACACTTCCCGCACACATGGTCGTCGGGGACACAGGAAGTGTCGCTGATTTCCCACATAGCGCAGGAGGGGCATGCCACAGGGCCGAGCTGTGCTGCCATGACTTACCCTTTAATTTAAATTAAATCAAATCAAATCAATACCACTAATTACACTACAATTAAATGATATACTCAAGGGCCCTTGGTTACTAGCACTCCCCGCTACACAACAGAGACCTTAGAAACTATAACCATAAAAATTAAGACCTTCTAAACTTTATAAACTATTAATCTTAACTGTCAAACTATAGAGTAGTATAAATACTCACCTGGCCGTACTCACCCAATCAGCTGCTTCCTCTTGCTCGCATCACTTTTTGAATCGTGACGTGGCTCTGGAACGCCGCCACCGGTCTGCGAGATTGGTAAGCCTCTGTAAAAAAAAAAAGCCCACGAAAGTGAGTTTAAATACTCACTGTACTCTCCTGCTGCTCCCGACACTGGGCCTCTGTAAAAAAAAAAAAGCCCACGAAAGTGAGTATAAGTACTCCGCACATCTGCTCAACATAAAAATGAGTCTCTCTTACTGTAATCCCAGACCATCTAATGAAGAACTATATCATTCGGGATGGAGAACTGCATCTACTCAACATGTAGAATACACACTTTAGAGAATGGAAGTCATGTGGGTGAACATTCTTTTGAAAATAGATGGGACGTATGTTTGTGCCATTCTGAGTGGCCATATTTGTAAGAGTTTCCACAGGATGTCCCATTTCAAGATTCTCAAATCTTTATACTCGTGTGGAGGGTAAACGCTGACACAGACTGGTTGGCCGAATGGCCTGTTTCCATGTTGTAACTTCTATGTATTTCTATGTATAGTGTGGAAGTTTAAGAATAATTGCATCAATTTGCAGCCTAAAGCATGGTTAATATTTTAATACTACAAATGCATCATACTCACACTGCAACCATGCATCCTGTTAGGCACCAATAACTGCTGTCTGTGCCTGGTTCGTACATGGACCATTCTCCTCGAGCCAGCCTCCATCCTCTCTTTGGCCTCTTTCACTCCTGCTCCCACACCAGTGAGAAATAGCTATGCCTGTGCCCAATAAATACAGTGAGCATTCTCCTCCGTCCCCTATTGTCCACTCTTATTTCCTTTCATTTGGCTGAGCAAATACAGTTGTCCTCCTAGAGGGTAAGTTTTTATTTTCTTTATTTTTAAGAATATAAGAAAATCTAGCAGGAGAAAAGGATATTCTGCTCATCAAGCCTGCTCCAGTAAGAGTCTATTGTCCTACCATGGATTCCCCCCTCCACCACCACCACTTATCAATCCCCTACTTTAAAGAACACTAAAGGCAATATTTCCCTCAAGGTTCTCACTTGCTGTAGTGGCGGTAATATGGCCAGGAGGGCAGGGTATCAGGTGGGGATTCATATTGCTGGACTCCTCACCACTTTGAAGCCTGCTGGATTTTCTGGCAGGAGTGATGCCCAAATATGATATTTAAATTAGACAATAATGAAGGAATAACATCATACATCTCATTTTTCATCATTGTTGCCTCAGCTATTTCAGTACCATTCAAAGAGTATACGTGTTGCTGATTTTTCTGCAGTACTTTGCACCTGTCTGTATTAAGTTTCATCTACCATTGTTCTGCCTACATACGTATTTTGTCCAACACACCCTAATTTTTGAGCTTCCTCCTCCGATTTCACTGCCCTCCTAATTTAGTATCATCTGCAAATCTGTTCACTTTGCATTGAGATTCTGAACTCAGGTCACTTTTTTGTAAATTAGAAACCGTAGTGGCCCCAGCACCAAGCCCTGGGAACCCCACTCTGTACTTTCCCCAAGCTGACATAACTCTGCTAATAAGTACTCATTGTTTTGCAGCCTTCAGCCAATTACTTATCCATTCTCAGGGTTAACCTTAAATCCACAGTCCAGTTGAATCCTTTTTAAAGCATTTATATCCTTTTATACCTCTTAAAAATAGCCATAGTGTTGGCCTACTCAGCCATCACGACAGGGAGAAATAATTACATCCTTGCTGTGCCATCTGCCATTTTGTTTTGTTAACTTTTGAACAATTCTTTGAGTAGCAGATGTTTTAATAAAATGGCTTGTAGCAGTTCTACTCAGAACTGGGCCATCACATAGGATATACAGCACAGAAGCAGGCCATTCGGCCCAACCAGTCCATGCCGGCGTTTATGCTCCACTCGAGCCTCCTCCCATCTTTCCTCATCTAACTCTGTCAGCATAACCCTCTATTCCCTTCTCCCTCCTATGCTTATCTAACAGCCCCTTAAATGCATCTATACTATTCGCTTCAACCACTTCCTGTGGTAGCAAGTTCCACATTCTCACCACACTGGGTAAAGAAATTACTTCTGAATTCCCTATTTGATTTCTTGGTGACTATCTTATATTGATAGCCTCTAGTTTTGCTTTTCTCCACAAGTGGAAACATTCTCTCTGTATCTACTCTATCGACACCTTTCATGATTTTAAAGACCTCTATTAGGTCACCCCTCATCCTTCTTTTTTCAAGAGAAAAGAGACCCAGCCTGTTCATCCTTTCCTGATAGGTATATCCTCGCATTTCTGGTATCATCCTTGTAAATCTTCTCTGCATCCTCTCCAGTGCCTCTATGTCCTTTTTTATAATATGGCGACCAGAACTGTACGCAGTACTCCAAGTGTGGTCAAACCAAGGTTCGATACAAGTTTAGCATAACTTCACTACTTTTCAATTTTAGTCCTCTAGAAATAAATCCTAGTGCTTGGTTTGCTTTTTTATAGCCTTGTTAACCTGTGTCGATACTTTTAGTGATTTGTGTATATGTACTTCTCTTTGCTCCTCTACCCCATTTAGATTCTTATTTTCCAAGTAATGTGACCTCCCTATTTTTCTTGCCAAAATGTAATACCTCCATTTATCTGTGTTGAATTTCATTTGCCAATTATATGCTCATTCTGCAAGTTTATTAATGTCTTCTTGTAATTTGTTGCAGTCCTCCTCAGTATTGACTATCCCCCCACCCACCCCTCCAATTTGGTGTCGTCCGTAAATTTAGAAATTGTGTTTTTGATTCCAAAGTCTAAATCATTAATATAAATTGTGAACAGCAGTGGTCCCAACACTAATCCTTGTGGAGCACCACTACCCACCTTCTGCCACTGTGAATAGCTACCCTTTACCCCTACTCTCTGCTTTCTGTCTTGAAGCCAGCCAACTATCCATTCTGCTACTTGTCCCCTGACTCTGCATTCCCTGACCTTATTCATTAGTCTATTATGGGGTACCTTATCGAAGGCCTTTTGAAAATCTAGATAAATTACATCTACTGCAGTACCCTTGTCTACTCTCTGTTACTTCTTCAAAAATTTCAATTAAGTCGGTTAAGCAAGATTTTCCCTTTTGAAATCCATGCTAACTATTATTATATTTTGGTTTCTAGATGTTCTTCCATTTTCTCCTTTAGTAGGGATTCCTTTATTTTTCCATTATTTAATCACCGGTTACTTAGTTACTGGCAGTGGTGAAACGTGAAAGAAAATATAATTGTTCTATGTTTGGTACTAACATAGCCTCCAGGTAGTATCTGTGACATGGACGAAACATGCATTGTAAATGTAACAACACTGGGCTTCCTGTCTCAAACCAAAACAAAACCATTGGCCAACTCCTAGGACACCATTTGAGAAGAAAAAAGCTCTTTCTGTTGCTTTGTTTGTAATCGACTTTGTGGTACATCTTTGACTTGAGTAGCATTGTTTTTCATTTGTCTTTTGTGCCCTTTGTCCGTGTGAAGAAAAGGCTTGATGATTAGAACAATATTTGCGTTTCAGGATCCGAATGGCCACTGAATCTCTGAAAACTTTCCAGCCAGCTGCAGAGCCTTCTTTCACAGATTTCACTCTGGATGTTTCTCGAGAGGAGGAGCTCCTCGAAGAATTGTCGTTCACAAATGGTGAGTGTCTCTGCAGTAAACTCACTTGGCTTAATATCCATAAGCAAGTCTACAACATGGCCTTAAATAATCACTTCTATTTGTTTTCAGAATGCTCTCACTCAGTCATCAAAAGCCCTGCCTGTGGTAGCTGTACTTTCATGAAATGGAACTGTGGCTCACTTAACCCCTGCTCTGGGACAGGCAGTGGTGTATGACCGAGATAAAGAAGGGAACATCATTTTGTTTAAAAAAAATAATAATATATACATTTCTTGGGCCCATCAGGATGAGGATTGTCAGTGCTGGGGAATGGAACACTTCACTTTTGTCATTCAGTGTCAAGAAAGTATAACGTGACCAGATGGAGAGTAAAGATCCCTCTACACTGCTTCAACAATATATCTCAGTCACAAATTCAGAAGAGCATTTCTTCTGCATGAGTATGATTTGTCCCATTTCCCATGCCTGCTATCCTTAAGGCCTTTGAGCCAGGTTGTCAGTTTATTTTAAATATTGAACAGTTTTGAGCTTTGGGCCTGCAGCCAGTAAAAATTGGCTGAGCCTGCGCAAACTCATTTCATAAAGGACTCTTACAACCAGCAGACACAGGCTGAGACACTTACGTATAAAGAATTCAGGAGGAATCAGGGACAATTCAAGGATTTGGAGTGGAGGGGAGGGAGAAGAGGAGGGCATAACCTATGCTTAAAAAAGATGGTGATGTGGGAATGTGTTCCCTCACCTCCCCACAAAGGTGGCATCAAGGGAAACGAGGGACAGTGGTCTGGGCTAGATTTAAACCCCGATCAAAAAGGACAGGCTGTTACCCAAAGCACCATCCAATTCCTTTAGAAGCCCTCATCATAAAGAACTGGTACTGAGTTAGTTTGATCTTTGCTTTGGCTTTTCAGACAACAAATAGTTAACTTTCAGTTTAAAATAACTAGTAACAGAAAGAAAGCAGGGAATTGAAGGCAGCATCTCAGTAAGAGTACACTGCTTCCAAGGTTTTAACTTTTATTTGCAGTCAGCGGCGAAGCGAAGGTGTTCACCTCTGGCCCTGAAGTAAGTTTCGCACAAGGATCTCACGATCTCTGTGTCGAAGTTCGGGTTTTCCGACATTCAATTCCTATCAATGGAGTATAGTAGGGTGCGCTTAATGCGAGCTGCTGTGATGTCAACAAGCTGGCTAAGCAGCCAATAAAAATGCAGAATTCTCACAGACAGCGAACAAGGAAGTAGGTAAGCTCTTAAAATTATAAGGAGGAGGAATTCGGTAGAGCCCCGTTTGTGGTGCTAAAACTTTAAAAGTTGAAGAATTAGGCGCTAATCATTGTCGACTCCTGTGAAATTCATTGTTAGCACTCCATGAGGGAAGTGGAGAACTAAATCAAGCGCTACACTTCTAACTTAGGGCGCTAACCTCTGACACTCTTCAATCACACAGGCTGCTTCCATCTCTTAAAGAGAAGGGCCAATCACACTGTATAAACTCATAGTCATCAGTGGTGTTTTTCAACACGACCTGGGCGACTGCCATTGCAGCCCCCATCACTTTCAGAAAGTGCAGCATTTGGAGATGTTTGAGGAAAAGATGTAAAAAATTTAGCGCCTTTTTCGCGATGTTCAAGCGATACAGAAGCATTCCCTTTAATTACCACTCCTGCAGCGCACTTCTGATTGCACAACGCCACCTCTTACTGGCGTTGTCGGCACAAGGCGCTAAAGCAGGAGGCAAAAGGCAATTTTGCATCGGGGCCGTTAACGGGGCGTTGCACACGCATTGACGTCACCATGTGAGAGGCACTAGAGGCCTAGGCGCTAACAGTTAACGCTATCCACCACTTAAGGTCGCGAGCAGCGTTGGATTCGCCGTGGCCGGGCGCTAACCTACCGAATTTCGCAGCCGCTATTTTAAAAAATGTTAAAGAGAGCAAAACAAAGATTGGAGCTCTTACATGGGGAAAAGGCAAACCTGAAATAAAGATGAACAAATTAAAAAAAAATATATATATTTTTAAATTTGTTCTTTTTATTTTTATTAAAATGGATAAATTTCACACTTCACTACATTAAAATTAGTTTTTCAGGGCCATAGCCTTTGTTTAGCAGTCAATACACTGTTAAAACCCCAGTTACACCTAAATTCCCCATTAAAGGTTAGACCCAAAGGGATTAACAGTGTAATTACTGTGGAAGAGCCGAGGTTTTCGTCCGTTTCCCTGCCAGTTCACTGTCATCTGGACTGCAGATTCCGGGCCTATGGTTAGGATACAGAAACTGAGCCCATGCTACCAAAATACTTGTAAAAAATGCCAAACTCAATTTTTAAAGCTAATTTTACAGAAGTATATAGAAAACATTAATTTTACCTTTCAGAACAATGGGTGCTTTTCTTTCTCCATAAGGCTATACGGTTACCCACATTACAATATTTGCATAACGACACAGCTTGTACTATTGCACAGGCTTGTGCTTCATGCCTCACTCTGTGTGATTCAAGAAAACAAAATATTAGCACAGACTATGACTTACACAGAGTATGTGAAAGCATCCGACAGAAAGGTAACCTGGCTGGAAGAACCATTCTCCACTTCAGTCTACACAGGCATTCACAGTGTCCATTCACAGTATGGCTATGTGTTCGGGTTTGGTTTCAGAAATTCTATACTTTGGACATTCACAAAGCTTAAATTCAAACTAAAAAAACAAGATTTTAAAGGTTGCTGCATGAGTCTCCTAAATCACTCAAGAACTGTAGATCATACTCTCTTTCTTCTCACTCTGGACCACTACAGAGCACAGACTGTTATTCACCACCAGACTGCTCGACTGCCAAAGATCAGGACTACAGAGACTCAGACTGCCAGGGATTAGGCACAGAGACACCCCTCCCCCCTCAGCACATGGCACAGAGTAACAAACAACATTGGCGAGATGTTCACCATTAAACTGGCAAAGAATTTTTTGATAACTTTTTAAAAACTGAATGCTCCAGTCCGTGATTTGCGGAGTGTATATTTATGCTTATGTTCATATTTTACATATCCAGAATGGGAAATGGCTATTAGGTCCATACTTGCTTGCACCCATCCATTGGCTGATTCCATCCCCATGCACCAACCAGCTCTTAATGCTTCCCCACTCCCCCCACTTACCAGGAAAGGAAAAAAAGCCAGTTCAGGAGTCCTCTGGGAAAAGTTTCTCTCTGCTCCCCCATAGAAGATCAGGAAGGCCCCAGACCTACTAATTATTATCCATGAATAATTTACTCTTGGGTTACATATGAAGTGATGAACTAGTTTCCAGAAACCCATCTAACACTTTGATTCTCGACTGGAACTGACAATAGCTACTTTTATATTGCACTAAGACACACACCAGTACTGGCTCTCCATGCATAAGCCTTGTGCAGCCATCTGCAATCGGAGTGTAAACTTGCTATGATTTACTGACGCCAGAGGCTGGAACGACCTGTTTTAACTGCATCTACCTGGCTGTCAGCCTTGGTGAATCCTGGAAAGTTTATTTTCAGGTTGCAGTTGGCTGCACATGGGGAGCTAGCATCACCATAATTATAAGCAGCATTTGGGAAACTATTGATCTGCAGCTGGTGGTATTTCCATTAGACATTCCTCTTCGAGAATAGCATTGAGTTGTGGAAGAGCCCCAGGCTCAGTTTTAATCCTCAGTACATATCACTGGCTCTAGGGCTAATGTAATGTGCATATAATGTGGCTTTTACAACTTCTACTAGCCAATCAGTGGGGTAACTTTTCATCTGCACCACCTGGGCAGTAATCTGGCGGAGTGAATCACCCGTCTCTCTTATTCATTCCATTTATTTCAGTGTGTGAGTTCTACAATGGCCGGGTGATGCACGCTGCCAGATTACTGCCCAGGTGGTGAATATAAAAATGTATCCCAGTATGGTTTATGAATATTTAGATATTTTACAATAAAAATTACCCATTTTTATTTTTTAAATAATGCACATTTAAAGTTTACAATTAATAGGTTTTTGATCTAAAAAGGAAAACAAAGATATTGAATTTTCAATAAAGTAACCAGACCATCACTTCCCCAAAAGTGACCTCAACAGTCATTATCCCACATTCAAACCTCCCGCCCCAGCTCACAGATACTCTACCCCTTCAGACCCGTTTTACAGAAACACTGCACCCCATCTCTTTACAGAGAGAGTCCCTTCTCCTCCAACCCTCCTAGTTCATACTGGAACTCTTCTCCCTCTCCCTTCAGTTGAACTTGCCACCTTTCTTTCATCCACTGTTCCAGCTGGCACTCTTCTCCCTCTCCAATCCAGTTCAAGCTTAAAATGTTCTTCAACACCCAAATTGAAGTTGGAACAATTTGTCTCCTCCACTCAGGCAGGTACTCTTCTGTCCCTCCCCAGTTCCAGCTGGGTGTCTCCCCGCTCTCCCCCGCCCCCATCCTTCTCAGCTAATAGTGGCACTCTCCTTCCTCCTACCCCAAACTACTACTTCCAGCTTCTCCCCTCTTCCTCCCTCCAAACACCACTCCCAGCTACTACCCCTTTCATTGCTATGCATCCCCCCTTCCCTCTGCACTGGCATCCATTTCTTACCTTCCCCCTCCCATTCAATGCCATCCGTTCCTCTTTTCCCTCTCCCCTCAGTGCTGCATTTGCTTGAGTCCTGCTTCTGATGGAAGCGATTCTGCCTGCTGCATCCTGTAGATGGGTAGTCCTGTTCTTGTGAGAATTCCTGCCTAACTACATAGTAGTGAGAATCGCTTCACAGTGCAAGAGGGGTTGGGTTGGAGCAACACTGATGGGAGACAAACTTGGCTCAAATTTTTTGTCAGCAAACACTGACAAGTGGAACAGGTTATCAAAATGTTGACATTTGACATGTATGCTGTAAATGATGTTCATGTGGCCTCAAGTTCAGAAACTATTTTAAAAACTCCAAGTGCAATATTCAGTTGTTTTCTGCCCTTAAAGAAACATCCTGTTTGGCAATAATTTGATCCCTCCTTCCATAATTACAACTTGAGCTGATTTTAAATTCTGTTTCCATCCTGCAGAACATTTTTTGCCTGGCAATTTTTATCCAGAACACTAATCATTTATAAATCTACATTCATGGCTTGCTCTGAGAATTTCTGATCATCTATTTTTATTAGGGTTTTTCTTTACCCAGTCACAGTCTTCTCTTCTGATACTGCTGTCTTAAACCAAATAGTAACTCATTTTAAAGGGACAGAATTTACTGTAGCCGGTGAACAAACAGCGCCTATCGTTAGTTAGACATGCCCTTGCCCGTTTAATTTCCATGAGACCTTGCACTGGAGGTTGCTGGAAGTGGGAGATGCAAACGGTGCGGCGCCCTCTACAGGGCATCTAGGATCTGCGTGAACAGGGCAAGCAATCCGATTGAAGGATTGTGAACTGAACAGCGCAGAGTCTGAACCAGGAAGTGTAAGTTAGAATAGTGAATTCAATATCAAATCAGGTACAGAGAGAGAAAGAAACATTGGATTAAGAGAGGGAGAGAAAATAGAGACATTGAAAAAGTTAAACAAAATTAATTGACGGTTTAAAAAAAAATCTCCAACAATAATTAAAAACTGAAGGAATGAAACTCCACACTTGTAATAGCTAATTTTAGTGCCAGAGAGATCGTTTGGCAGTAATTAACACTTATCACAATGTTAAAAAGGGTACTTAGACTGAAGTGGACTTTTCTGTGGCGAATTTATTTCGTATCTGCTGTGCAAGCACAGGAACTTCACTCGGTTCAATGCATTTGAATGGTGAGTCAGGCAGCAAGATGCCGTTTTCACAAAGCTAACTGACATCTCTGACAGCAACTTCCGGATTTTCGTGTTTAACCTTGCATCTGCCCTCACCTGATGTTGCTGTGTGATTTGCGCATAAATAACGGCGAGTGCCATTAGCCTCACCGTTATTTTGACAGGAATTTCTGGGCCAAAGTGTTTTGGTCACAGATTGGGAACAATGCTTCAGATAGATTTTGTTCAACTGTGTGCATTACTCTAAAGTATAGTCATGTGGGAGATCACAGCCCTGAATCATTTATCACTGGTACGTATCATCTTTACACACGGGATCAGATTCAGCTCTGATCTATTGATTCAAACTGAATTTGATCTCATTCAATGGTAGTAGGTCAGCTTGTTCCCAGAGCAAATTAGTGATCTGACCCACAAAAATGTTTTAATTAAGTGTAGAAATTGGCAGGGGATAGAAATCGGTCCATTGCTGCAACCCTTGCTGCAAATTATTTAGATTCCCAGTTGCTTCAGAACTTCACAAGGGTGTTTTCACTGTACAGTAACAGTGATGTAAATGTATTGCCATTCATCCAGTGCATTTAAATTTGGGACTGTTCCAGATTCAACACAAAACTTCAACTGTGGTGGAGGTAGAGCAACAATTATAAAAAGAGAAAGTTAACACCCTTCCCATTCTGGAACTACAGTGGCTACTTTGTGGAGATGTGGAAACCAGTAACATCATCTCTGCTGGGACAACCCAGAATGCATCGTTCCTGAGAGGAGTTAGTTGGGACCCTTTACCTTATTGCGTAGAACTAGATTTCTCCAACGTCTTCTACCGATGGGTCCCTTCCTTAAAGTCCCGCCACCAAATCAGAAGCAGCTTACCAGACAGATGCCGGCTTAAGGGGCTGGGCAGTGCAGTAGTTAGACACACGTGTTTCACCTCTTAAGTCTGAATCCATCCCAGACTGATTGGATGAAAGTCTGTACTGGCTGTAATGGTTCTATGTGAATTGAATTTGGTCAGTTTCAGCCCAGTTTGTTCTAGGCATAGGCCTACAGCACAAAACTTCCCCGATTTGGCAATTTCACTCAGAGGGCAGGGAATGGCTGTTGTGGGAAATGGAACAATGTTGCACTGGTGCATTGCCGGTGCTCGACTGAGGTACATTGTAGAGGCAGAGCCAAGGAAGATTTACTCTGCATCTAACTGTATTGTAGCTGAACTGGGAATACTTGATACTGACAGTAGGTACTTAGATGGAAATTGCCCAGCACTAATATTCCTCACCTTGATGAACATTAAATTTGCTTTAAAAAGCCTTCTTGCATAAATAGTGAAGCCAAATGTATTTACTTAGAGTAGTAGTACTGATGTGACTTCAATCAGTTAAAAAGTAACCTGATTTAATATTATTTAATTAAAAGACATCAGGATCTTGCATGCATGTAAAACATAATTAATTAGTTATTAATAAAGTTAATTAACACAGAATTACATTATTTAAAATATACAGATTAAACATTATAAAATGCATGATAAACTCGTTTACATGATGATTCACACAGGCTTAATATGTAAAAAAGATAAGCTGGATCTAAGGTCAATTTAAATTCCACTTTAATAACTTGCTAGATAATTTAATAAGTGCATTAATGTCAGTATTAGCAAGTCAGCTGTTAAAATGCATCACATCAGCAACCTCTTGGAGTATCTCGAAGAGTCTTACTATTTAGGGTATACTTTCTTTCACTATTCTATTTCCTAAAATGTACCACTGCATACTGAACTGCTTCTGCCACCTATCTGCTCATTCTGCTATCCTGTGTATGGACTCCTGCAATCCCTGCATTTTTATCCAAAGTTTGTGATGCCCCCTAATTTGGTATTATCAGCAAACTGAAATACCATTACTCTTGTGCCAATGTCCGAATAATTTCTATAAATGGAAAACAAAGGCAGTCAGAGCATAGATCCATGGGACACACCACTATCCAGATCCCCCCCAACCAGAAAAACATCCATTTACCCATCTCTTTTCTTTCTGTCCCTTAGTGCATCCCTCTGTTAGCTCTGTCTGATGCCACACTCAGGCACACCCAAGATCAGGGACCTGCTGTGTGTGGACAACCCTCAGTTGTTTTATTTCCATACACAGTAATGCAAGCACAAATCATTTTTGAATTTATAAATGATGATTTATGTTAACTAGTCAATCTCCTGTGGTGTTCCACATACTGTTGATGTAAGCTTGTCATGCTGTAATCACGCCCTCCCACCAGCAGTGGTGATGTAAGCTTGTCATGCTGTAATCACGCCCTCCCACCAGCAGTGTTGATGTAAGCTTGTCATGCTGTAATCACGCCCTCCCACCAGCAGTGGTGATGCAGTGCCACCACTAGACAGAGAATGCAATTACAGTGTATTAAGTTTACATTGGCAGTTTCAATTATAAATGTGGAAATAGAAAGTTATCAGGGAAAAAGTTGACAGGAAGTGTGTGCAGGCGCAATATTTTTAATATATTTGGTATTGCACAAGGTAAGTTGGAAAATATGGTCTCCCTTAACAACAACAAACTTAGGAGGGGTGACTAAAATCTTAGTCAAAGAGATAGGATTTTAAGGAGGGTCTTAAAGGCTTTGATGGAAACTTGGCTCACAGTTGGTGTCACTTGCCCTTCACTGAAGCCAGCCCACCTGGCTACACATTCCACTACCCGCCCCGCCCAGTAATACATCTGTGTCTGACACCTGTGGAAAATTTTTTTCCTTGTTGGCTCTGTTAACTTTGACAAAGACTCCAGCAGTCTGCAGTTAGCTTAATGGGTGGCATCACTTATTTATAATAGATCAATAACTGCATTAAGAGTGATGATAAATGAGGCTTTTAGGCCGGAATCAGTCTCCATGGAAATGGTTTCTGCTGAGGCAGGATGTTGTTTAGATACACTTTGTGCCATTTGGAGCTGGAATTCAGGAGCTGAATGATACTCATATAGCACATTATTGATTAAGTAAGAATCATTTTCAAAATATTAATGCCATGGGTTCACTGTCAAGATCCACTAAAAGCCCAATGGTAGATATTGACTTTCTCATGTTTTAATTGATATTCAAGCTGCTGCATTATCATTTTTTGTTGTAAAATTACATTTCAGAGTCTAAATGCTTCACATAAATGATGTGCTAGATTTTTTGCCCTAGATTTTTTGCCCATGTGCTCATTTATATAATTGAAAGATCAAATGAAGTGTTAGCGTATGAAGCATTGCTGTGAGGACATTGAAGTGCTGGCCAATATTTATCCCTCAACCAACATCACTAAAACAGTTTATCTGCTCGTTATCTCCTTGCTGTTTGTGAGACCTTGCTGTGTGAAAATTGGTGCCGTGTTTTCTCTATTACAGCAGAGACTACACTTCAAAGTACTTCATTGGCTGTAAGGCACTTTGGGACATCCTGAGGTTGTGAAAGGTGCTATATAAATGCAAATTCTTTCTTTTACTATAAGGGTTGTGGAGCTACAATATAGTCAGTATGTATTTGTTCAAATCTGCAATAGTAAATCTGTTTAGTAAATCAATAAACTGCAATGGCAGAGCTAGTGTTCTGGATGATGCATCTTCAGAAAATAGCATGAACTCCGCTCTGCCCCCACCCTCATGAGCTAATGTAACAGAGTTTTTGGAGTAGTCTTTTCCTGGTTCTTCCAAGAACATAGGCTGCCTGAAAGAACTGCAAGATTGTGGCACCATTCCTACAATTATTGTGATCGTATTGATAATTTCTCAGGTACTTAATATCTACCTAAGAAATGGACAAGCGCTGAGCCGCTGTGTAAAGAAACTGGCCTTGAATCTTTTTCTCAAATTTAAAGATCAAACATTATAAAATGCAACATAAGCGCCTTTACATGATGATTCTCCAAGGCTTAATATGTAAAGCAGGAGGTAAGATCAATTTGAATTCCACTTTAATGGCCTGGATTTTGCGGACAGCGGTGAATGAATGGTGCTCGCCGTTCACTACACTTACACATGCCCACAAAATATCTGTGGGCTTTTACACTGTTACTTATGGATATCAGTCAAAACACCCTCTACAGGGGATCAGGGCCCTGTGTAAACAAACTGGCCTTAGTACTGTTTCCCTGTTTGTGTTAATGTTTTCAATGGCCATTCTTAACTTGAGTTTTGCCCAGTGACAGCGTACACATGCTGGGGAGGGGAATGCGGGATGACCCCCACTTACTGATCAGGGTAAAAACAGTGAGCATTGACAGGATATCTAAAAAGGATGAGACTGAGTCTGATGCTGTTCTCATTCAGTGTTAACAGATGCATATCTTCCTCCAGGATTCACTGGATAGTGATAAGGTGTGAGATTTTTCCTTTCCCCAGCCCATTAGAGCCCAGCTCACCATCCCAACTCAGCACAAACCAGGGATCAAACCTGGGACCTTCATTGTCTGAATAGATTAGTACCGCATCACATAGTAAATGTACCCACTGAGGCATTGGGAGGAATTGAAGGAAGCTCTTTGTTTTGCATTTGTTAACCTTGGGCAGCAATTTATGCTCTAAAACCAGTTACAGTTGCTGTGTCTGATGAATACTGATGTGTATTTCCCAAGCATCAGGTCTCTTTAATTGAATTTGCTGTTACATCTTTCATTTGATCCTGATTTTAGATCTTGCCATTTTATAAATTACTTTTCCAATTTAACATTGATGAAACCAGTTATACTAGATGCTTATGCACCTTAAGATAGAAATCTTCCAAGAAGCTTTAATTATCTTCAGTCAATATATGGAGCTACTTCTTAGATTCTTGTTTAACGAAGAGCCTAATTGGAAGCCATTACTAAGAATATTGATTTATAGAAACTGTATATATTTGCTGATCTGTGGAATACTGAGATGTGGTTAATGTTCCAGTTCCAGATGCACCATTTATCGACCAGAAGCAAAGCCGGCTGTACGATGAGGGAATCATCTGTTGGCAGCAGCCCAATGGCACCCCTCCCGTTGACCACTACAAGCTGGAATACAGGAGACTCGATCAAGGCGGAGACAGTGCCTGGGAGCCCACTGAGGACGTGTACAGCACAAGTAAAGTCATCTCCAACCTTGACACCAATAGTAGCTACCTCTTCAGAGTGAAGGGGTGCAAGAATTTTACCTACAGTGACTACAGCAAGGAGGTAGCTTTCCATACGCCGCCTGCTCCAGGTATGTCCTTTGGGAGAAGGAGGTTTACGCTGAGTTATAATTATAGTTAGCCCTTTAAAGTAGTAAATAATTATTAAAATTGATTATTTTCAAAGTGGATGATCGTGCTCAAGGTGTCCCAGAGGAGCATCGATCAAATGATAAACAACACTTGGTGGTTTTGAGTTGTCTCTATGCAGTTCTTGACAGTTGAGCCAGGTATTGTGTGCTTTGAATATTGCCCTAGGATTGATTTTTGTAGGTGCTTTGATGTTTCTTTTAATGGGGCCCTTTCTTATCCATTTTACAAATTTATAGGTTTTTCTCTTCTTGCCAAAAGAGAGGCAGTTAGAGAAAATAATAACAAGAAATTACCTCAAATAATATAAAGCACTTAATTGTACCTTTTGAAGTGACTTTTTTCAAGTTTTTGTTTGTACAAGATTTAGAATCAGAATCAACAAACTTAATCCAAGTCATCAATCTGCCATCAGTTACTTTGCCTGACAAAATGGCAACACACTCATACCATAGGAGTGAGCGTTTAGCTTAGTGGCAGCCTCTGAGTCAGAAGGTGAAAGGTTCAAGCCCCACTCCAGACAGCCCTGGCGAATGTAAACTAGAATGTGGTCTCTAAATACTGGGTTAACATCCATAGGGGTACTCGTGCCTGGACTGAATGAGCATTAGATCAGTGGTAGTGTTCCAGCCTCTGAGTCAGAAGGGTTGGATTCGGGCCTCACTCCACACAGCCCTGAAGAGCAGAGTGCCGATTCTGAATACTAGATTGACATCCAGCGGGGGTACTTCCATCCGATCGGTGCGGGTGCCATCCCATCATAGAGGATTAGTGGAGCTGTTTAACTTTGGTTGCAGCCCACCTAGGAGAAGGTACACTGAAGATAAAAACAGTGAGGAAGGCAACAAGAAACCACCTCAGCTACTCTGCCCCAGTAGGTGGCTCAAGAATCTCGTGTGTGAGACTTGAGTTAGGACCTGTCCTAGGGCAGAACACAACAGACCCTTTTTATGTTCTAATCCTGAATTTCATGAATGTGCTGCCTGAGTCATAGCTCCATTGATGCCTGATATCAAAATATTTCATTATGTTTTCACATGTATGCAAAATATGTTTTCATTGAATTTGGGACAAAAATATTATTGTTCTGTATGCATAGGGAATTATTTTTAGTTTTTTGTTTTAATTCAAGAAAACAATGAATAGGTTTTGGACTCAGGACAATTGTAAAAGTTCTAAAATATTGGAAACCTTGTACGTCAGACATTGCAATATGTGCTTTACTGGCTGGCTCACTGTAGATCAACCAGCTCCAACTTGTTCTATTCTGAAGAACTAAAGCAGACTCAGGAAGTTACTAAGTTTTTCCACAATTGTTCAGAAATGACTGAAGATCAGTTTAATTAGTTTGCAGCTAACCCCGAGGCTGTGGGGCCTCTTAACTCTCCCAAGCATTTAACATTAAATTAACAGTATTAAATTAGTGAATGGGTAAATTTAAAATAGTCCATTTATTTTCCCCCAAGCCTTTAGATTTTGGTTGATGATAGATAATTGGGAGATTGTTACATTACATATATCCTTCTTCTAAGATTCTATATCTGGTCAGCAAGTATGTACCCTAGTATGGCCAAAACCAGACTGCACATTTAAAAAGGATGCATATACGCACAAAAAGGTCTGATTGTGCATGTGCCGAATGAGTTTCAATCACACATGTCCAAAATGGTCTGCTTATACATATGCAATATGACCCCATTTCGTGTTCATGCATGTGGAAGCAGCCTCTTTTCCTGATGTGTAACCTTGCTGATGAGTGAAGCTTGTGGCAGTAGTGTCTGAGGTTGAACTAAACCGTTAGCAACCTTGGCGTCTGATTTGACCCTGAGATGACCTTCCGACCACTTATCTGCTCCATCGCCAAGATTGCCTACTTCCACCTCCGTAACATCGCCCGTCTCTGCCCCGCCTCACCCCTCCATATCTCCGCAACCTCCTCCAGCCCTACAACCCTCCGAGATCTCTGCGTTCCCCCAAATCTGGACTCTTGCACATCCCCTATTTTAATCGCTCCACCATTGGTGGCCGTACCTTCAGCTGCCTAGGCCCTAGGCTCTAAAATTCCCTCCCTAAGCCCCTCTACCTCTCTCTCCTTTAAGACGCTCCTTAAAACCTACCGCTTTGATCAAATTTTTGGTCACCTGTCCTAACATCTCCTTATATGGCTTGGTGTCAAATTTTGTTGGATAACACTCCTGTGAAGCGCATTGGGACATTTTACTACATTAAACACGCTATATAAATGCAAGTTGTTGTTGTTGTTGTAGCGAGACTACTCTCTAATTGCCTTCGGCTCTCTTTTGCTCAGACCTGAAGCCAGAAACCGCCCCCTGTCTTTAGCGAGTTGTTATAATTATAGAATTTCAAGGGTTGATATTAGAAGCACTAACTTATACTGGATTAAAAAAAACACTCCAAAGCATAAAGCCAATCAGATAACAGGATAATTTATTTTTTCCATAATTACAAAAGTAGAAAATCAGGACAATGATTTGTTTCTGTGGTTTTTTTTCCACCTCTAACAAATAGCCACCTTTTCACCACAATCTCGTAGTTTATAGCCTCAAAACCAAATTTCCTACTTAAAACCACAGGTTGTGACCGGGTATAAAGTAATGTACTCTAAAGCAAGTAGGCAACGTTTAACAAATAAACCCAATAGTTACCAAAAATAACACATTTGTTTCAAAAGACTCCCTGCGCAGTCCTACTCAGTCAAGAGGACAAGACAGTCCAGCCCACGGATGCTGTCAGTATTGCTCTTTGGTTGACCTAACAGGAGGATCATTGGAGTGATACATAATGGGATTTCCTCTGGTCCATCCCTAGCTCCTCTTTCCTCACTTTTATCTATGACTTCTCCACAACTTATCCATCAGATCATTACAAGTGTGAGTATCAGTTCAGACTGGGATTCAATCTCATGGTCTCCTCGGCTTGTCTTCATCTCAGAGTCTGTAGTTAATTCTTTCACTGTCACTAAGCATACTAACCTGTTCCTGATGAAAGTAGAATATATAGATGTTCCTGAAACTAAATACAACATATTATCAGATTGTGAATATTGTATTAGCAGATTGTAGGCCCCGTCTGCTCTTTCAGGTGGACGTAAAAGATCCCATGGCACTATTTCAAAGAAGAGCAGGGGAGTTATCCCTGGTGTCCTGGCCAATATTTATCCCTCAATCAACATCACTAAAAAAAAAAGAGATTATCTAGTCATTATCATATTGCTGATTGTGGGACCTTGCTGTATGCAAATTGGCTTCCCCGTTTCCTACATTACAACAATTACTACACTTCAAAAATACTGCCTTGGCTGTAAAGCACTTTGGGACATCCTGAAGTTGTGAATTACGCTATAGAAATGAAGTCTTTTTTTTCTATATTATTTGCTGAAATTTCATAAATGATGTTGGACAGTTATTTGCATAGGATTACATAGGATATACAGCACAGAAACAGGCTATTTGGCCCAATCAGCCCATGCGGCATTTATGCTCCAGTCGAGCCTCCTCCCGTCTTTCCTCATCTAAATCTATCAGCATAATCCTTCTTCCTCCTCGTGTGCTTATCTAGCCTCCCCTTAAATGCATCTATACTATTCACTTCAACCACTCCCTGTGGTAGCAATTTATTTTTCACGCAGCAAATTTATCACGGTCAGGTGGAATTTAACCGTGCTTATGAATCCTTACCTAAATCTTAAAAAAGGTTTACAGCACAGAAGAAGCCCGTTTGGCCCATTGTGTCTGCGCCAGGTCTTTGCTGCAGAAATCCAGAACTGATCCCAGTGCCCTGCTCCCTCTCCATAACCTTGTATCTTCCTTTGCTTCCAATGTTTATCTAATATTTCCTTAAAAGTTGCAATGATCTCTGTTTCAACTATTATCTCTGGCAAATTATCACCCTCTGAATTAAAAGAAATTCTCCTAACCATTTTCATCATTTTCTTAGTGACAATTTTAAATTGATGACCACTTGTCAATGAATCCCCAAGCAAAGGAAGTAGTCTTTCCCTAATCACCCTATCAAAACCTTTCATAATTTAAAAAATCTTTATTAAATCTTCTTTTAGCCTTCTCTGCTCCCGTCTCAGTTATCCTCATAACTATACTTTCTCATCCCTTATAGAATATAGGCCCATCTTTGAATCAAAGATTTTCTATCTATCATCAGGAATGAACAGAATCTGGCTCAGTTGTGTTGACCTCCATGGTGGAATAGACACCACTGACGTGCACTGTCTAGCCTCACACAGAAAGAATGATCATGGAATTCAATCCAGAGAAGTGTGAGGTATTGCATTTGGGGAGGGTTAGCAAGGCAAGGGAATACACAATAAATGGTAGGATACTGAGAAATGTAGAGGAACAGCGGGACCTTGGAGTGCATGTCCACAGATCCCTGAAGGTAGCAGGACATGTAGATAAGGTGGTTAAGAAGGCATACGGGATACTTTCCTTCATTAGCCGAGGCATAGAATACAAGAGCAGGGGGGTTATGCTAGAACTGTATAAAACACTAGTTAGGCCACAGCTAGAGTACTGCGTACAGTTCTGGTCACCACAATACAGGAAAGATATGATTGTACTAGCGAGGGTACAGAGGAGATTGACAAGGATGTTGCCAGGGCTGGAGAATTCTAGCTATGAGGAAAGATTGGATAGGCTGGGGTTGTTTTCTTTGGAACAGAGGAGGCTGAGAGGAGACTTAATTGAGGTGTATAAAATTATGAGGGGCCTAGATAGAGTTGACAGGAAGGAACTATTTCCCTTAGCAGAGAGGTCAATAACCAGGAAGCATAGATTTAAAGTAATTGGTAGAAGAATTAGAGGGGAGTTGAGGAGAAACGTTTTCACCCAGAGGACGATGGGGGTCTGGAACTCACTGCTTGAAAGGGTGGTAGAGGCAGAAACCCTCATCGCATTTAAAAAGTACTTGGATATGCACTTAAAATGCCGTAACCTACAGGGCTACAGACCAAGAGCTGGAAAGTGGGATTAAGCTGGATAGCTTTTTTGACCGGTGCAGACATGATGGGCCGAATGGCCTCCTTCTGTGTGTAAATTTCTATGATTTTATGATTCTATGACTAATACTGAATGTTGACAATGATGCTCTAATGAGCATCTTTCAGCTGAACTACAAAGTGTAATGAGCAAGCAAATCAGTGAGAAAGTGATATTGAATCTTATTTGAAAACTACAGTCACTTCAAGTAATTCAGTATCCATTTTTCCTCACCTGAAAGTAATAACACATGTTGTGGTACCGTTCTACTGGCTGCCCTCCCAGTGATCATTCTTTCTGTGTGAGGCTAGACAGTGCATGTCAGTGGTGTCTAATCCACCATGGAGGTCAACACAACTGAGACAGATTTTGTTCATTCCTGATGCCCACAAATGCTAAATCTCTAGTAGGGGTGGTTAGATAGTGATGAGAAGCAGGGGCCCTGGCTGATTTTCCACTCCCTAGACCAGAAATGCCAATTGTGGCACCATCAACTGCTGCCCTGAGCTTCCTGGTCTGTAACACTCAGTACTGCACTGGGCATTTCATTCTAAGGATAAGGGGTAAGCCATTTAGGACAGAAATGAGGAAGAATTTCTTCACCTAGAGAGTGATGAACCTGTGGAATTCTCTACCACAGAAGGTAGTTGAGGCCAAGTCATTAAATATATTCAAGAATGAGTTAGATATATTTCTTAAAGCTAAAGGTATCAAGGGATATGGGGAGAAGGCAGGTACAGGGTACTGAGTTTGGATGATCAGCCATGATCTCATCGAATGGCGGAGCAGGCTCGAGGGGCCGAATGGCCTACTCCTGCTCCTATCTTCTATGTTTCTATGTTTCTATTCACCCACTGGGGCATTGAGGTCAGTAGTAACATTCTTGCAGCAAAATAAAAATGGAATATGGTTACAGTTTCCCAGTTTATTCCACAAATATATCAAAGATGTGCAACTATATTCCGTGGACTATGAAATTTATCCTATGAGTGAAAGGGAAAGGAAAGTCAATGAAGCTGCAATTCGCTGAATGCAAGAGATAACTCAGTATAATATCATAGTTAGCCTTTGAAGTAGTCAAAGTCTGCTCTGTCTCGATCAGCAGCAGAATTCCAAAAGGGGGAAATATTTGCTGTTCAGTGCCCTGTTGTTGAGTGTTTGTATCAGATTAATTGATTTAATTCAGCGGTGAGCTGCTGTTACAATTATACTTCAGTACTGGGTTATAACAGTTTCTACTTTGAGTTTGCTTAATCCCTGGAATGCCTGGTGTTAAAATGATGAGGTATTACAGCGAAGCTCTTACACTCAGTGACATGGCAGAGTAATGTTATTTTCAGAGGATGATTCTTAAGAGTTGAATATTCTCGGAGGTTCCTCCAGCGAGTCCTCTGCTGTTTTCGGCAGTTTCCTCAATGCCTTGTAATGGGGTGGAACTTCTGTCTGCCCTTTACTAGACAAATAATGGCCAGGGGATGGAGCCAGGTGGCAGCTACTCCCTATGCCGAGGGTTCTATCTCCTCAAGCTCAACAAGAAATAGTTGAGAATAAAATGTTGTAAAATGGACAAGAAATGGCCATAGGTTGAAGAGACTCTGGCCTAGAAATTCGCACGCGCCCATCTTTGGGTGTGCAGGGGAATTGTTCCCTGTATCTGACTGGTGAGGCCCAAGGCACTCCCGATAGTGGGCCTCAGGCCTCATTTACATCGAGTGGGCGAGCTGCCGAGTGCAATGGGCAGATTCTGAAATATTAATTGATTTAAGTCAGGGGTGAGCTGCTATTACAATTATACTTCAGTACTGGGCTATGCACTTGGTTTAAATTGGTTGCCGACGTAGTTTAAATTTATACTCCCAGGATTCACTTTCACCATGAAAATGAAACTTTAAGGTTGCAAGCACCAGTAATAGGGGTGCACTCTTGCTTTAGTTCCATTTCAGTGCAGTGGCAAAATGAACTATTTCAGACCCATGACTGGTGTTATTCGAGGTGGTGGAGGGGGGAGTATGGTGTATAGGATAGTAGTGGTCTCTGCAGTAGGATATATTTGCAAATAAAAGGTTGAGGAATAACAAAATATTTAGCAATTTGCCACGAGCATGGTATAAGAAAAACTAGGAAGCACATTGCTATAATAAAAAATTAATATCCAGAAAGTACAGCAAAGCCACTTATAGATTTTTATGGATAAAGTGTACAGACTGAAGGCTGAAATGTCTGTTTAGTTCTCAAGCATTTCTTTTACTCTCACTAACCAATTACAAGAGGAATAATAGACCAGACCATATATGGACCATCACATATCAGAAATGGGTCACCCAGCTCCACGCTTCTGAGTTAGTGGTCTCTGCATTCGTTGCATAACTCTTATATAATCTGAATCTATTGCCATCGATGTGTAGCAGCCCAGGGAACAACTTGACAATAGGCTGGTTGCTTCTCATTAAAAAAAAATTCTTTGAATATTTGTAATTTTCTGCTTCTGGTTTTTTTTATGCAGCACCTTGTTTCTAATATTCTAGTTCATTTTAATGACTTTTCTTGTATTTTTATTTATCCCATATGTCTATATTATCTTTTTATTTACAGTACTTGTAAATGTTATCGTTATCCCCCGTCCCTCTCCCCCACATCCATTTCTCCTTACCTGCTAGGTCGTTTCCTGGACAGGGAAGACCTGCTTTGAGGTCTCTGCTTATGACACTTGTAAATGTGTGAAATCCTGCCACTTAGGGAGGAGAATTTAAACCCATGTACAGTCAGTCCTGAAACGCTAATGAACTGCATCACTCTGCCATCCTATTTTATTATTTTCTCTCTTCATTTTTGCATGTTTCTTTTTATAATTTTGTCTACCTCATTTTTTCATTTTATGCCACCAAAAAACAAATAACTGGTGACTTATCTCATTGCTGTCTGTGGGACCTTACCGTGCATAAAATAGGCTGCTGCATTTCTTTTTCCCTCGTTCAATTGTTCACATTTTCTTTTTTCTGTGTTTCTTTGTTCTATAAAACCACTATTCACTTTCTTTTAGGTGTGGTCAGTACAGACTTTTTTTTTGTACAATTGCTGAATGCTTTTAAGTTAGACTTGCCTAGTAAGTAAATTGATACGATAGGATATTATTTACAAAAAAAGTTGCATTGTACATCGATTTTGTACAATGTGCTTTATACACCAAAGCATTGTGGAGTTGTCTTATTCAAATGATTGAACTTTTTTCACTAGAATGATCACCCTTGAATATTCAGTAAAACATTGCACTTAATTTTGTAACATACTCTCCTGAGTCTTGGCAGCAATAAAGCATCTTACAGATTTTAAAGGGGCACTTCTTTTCATAAAAAATTGCCCAGCAGGCATACAGCTTTTCTGGTTCTTCTCCCTCCCCAAGACAGTTTTGTCAGACACTCTTACATGAGCACCAACCAAGCAGCAACATCTTTTCAATGAACTATTGGAGATGCAAACTGTTTTCAAACAATGTGTGTGGGCAGACTTGTGATATTATAAAAAATATGACTCCAAATGTGTTGCATATATTTATAAATGGTGTACAGTACCAAGATACTGTAAAACAAATTTGATGAGGTTCTGCTCCTGATGCAGAGCCTCGCTCAATGAGTGCACAGATTGAAGAATTTAGTACAGAGGTCAATGCTCCTGATTTTTCGGTGATTAATTTTAATTATCTTAAAAGCAGGAGTGATGTGAATTGGATGGCTGACCTCTACACTTAATTCCTCAATCAGTGTTCCCGAGACTCTGTGCTGAGAGCTTTGCATAATTTATCCTTATATGGAAAACAACATTTTGAAAAGAAAATTAATGTCAGCTGGCACAACACAAAATAAATTCAGCTTTTAGTAATGTGCTAGTTCTATGACATCACTGTCAATGAGTTATACTTTTTTATTTTGCATCCCATTGCTGTCAACATGAAGGGTGGGGTGGCCTACACTGTAGGCCTCTTCATACAGTTATTCGTGCTTTTCTGTCAATTGCATGTAGGCAGTATTTATTTGTAGGACGAGGTTGGTTTTGCCACTTTTTCCTCATTTCTTTGCCAGTGTTTAAAGGCGAAGAAAGCTTATGGGGATTTTTTTTGTTCAAAGTGCACCCCTTTTTGTAAATAGAAAAAATTGATGTCTTTGATCTTTTTAGAAAATGCAAGTTTTTTTCTGCCATGGAGACCCTCCAGTGTGGTCTAAGCTAGACTGCTCCAGTGATACCATCTACGAGCAGTACTCCTTTTCTGTGCAAACTGTTT
The DNA here is from genome assembly GCA_030390025.1 of Squalus acanthias. Lineage (NCBI taxonomy): Eukaryota > Metazoa > Chordata > Chondrichthyes > Squaliformes > Squalidae > Squalus > Squalus acanthias. Next base: position 176,906,160 of record CM059425.1, on the reverse strand, counting down.
TATTTCCAGCATTAGACCTCTCCATCCATTTTATTACACTGAATCCTATATTTAACATTTGCTGCGTCTCCTTTTGTAATTATTTATCCTGTTAATTCAGAACATGAATTTTGGAGCAGCAGTCCTGGCAAACCGCATTACACTTGTATAATGCCCACTGCAGTGGAATAAAAAATACTCAAACTTCCTTACGATTGTTTTTTTTAAACAGAAATATAGAAAAATTCCTGTTCTGTTTTTCTTGAATAAATTTCCTAGCATAGAACTTTATACTGTGCGAGGAGGAGAGGCAAGCGGTGATGGGACACTGGTATTTCGCTAGGTGAAAGGTGCTTTAAAAGGTGTAGGTTGTTGGGGGACAGCACTGACTAGGTGACTAAATGGCAGCTGAGGAACTGAGCATGACCGGTCAGAGCTCTGTCTTGTTTCAAATCATAAAAGACTTTAAAAAGTATTTCTATATGGGATTTTGCTGCTGGTCAGTTGGTGGCAAATTTAATTTGATTACTGCTCACTGGAACTACCGTCCCCAAAACCGCATGTTTCTGGGGTGCTATTTCAGCACAGTGGCAATTTCAGTGGTGGATTCTCATTTGGGATCTGTTTCGTCTTGATTCCGCCCCGTAATGGCAGCAACATCATTTCTAATCAGGACTGGGGCCTTCCCGCTGTCCGCCCAACCATTCTGCAGACAGCTCTTTTAAATGTATGTAAATGAGGGGCCTGGTGTTGGGGTGCAAAGTCTTGGAAGTTACACTCGCAATGCACCAGGGATAAGTGAGAAGAATGTAAAAGATGTGAAGCTGTTGCCAGCATCAGCTGAGGCGGCGGAAGAGCTTTACTTTGGAGTCTGCAGCCTGAAAATAAATTCCAGAGAGATTGCTTCAAAAGAGCCGTTAAAGCATTTTTTAACCTCAAACCTGAATTGAGCTGGACTTAACTCCGACAGCATAAGGCCCTGTGAGACCACCAGATAATGCTTTCCACACCCACAGTAAGAGGTTCTGAGTATCAGATATGGGAAGCCCGGAGGAGGAGGAGGAGCAGTACAGGATGGAGGAAAGGTGAGGCAGCATTTGAGGAGGATGCACCAGATTGAGATAATAATCCTGAAAAAAGAGTTTGTAGGCCATGTAGACAGTATGAAGATCTCAGTAGGAGCTCTGCATGTGAAGAGTGCACTTCACCAATGTGGCCTTAGAAGACCTGAAGACATTCTGCATGAAGACTGGTAGCTAAAATTATTTGCCCAGATTGCTCTGCCTGTGGCTGTGAAGTTACCACTGTGCTCAATGTTTATACCACTGGCTTATTTCAAGTAGCCATGTGGGACTAGTGCAATATCAGTCAAGGTGCTGTCCAGGCATGCAGTCATCAGATAACTGCAACAAGGAAAGCATCTTCTATGATATTGTAAATGAGGGCTGTAGACTCTAAATCACAGCTGTCAGTTGCTGCACATCTTCAGAGACTGACCAGAGACTAGATGTGATGTTCCTCAAACATCCTTCTTTATAGGTGGGTACCTAGAGATCTGGGTTCAAAGCCATGGATGTCCTTCTCCTCGCCCTCTGCTGGGAAGGTGGCACATCCTCACCCACTCTCCTTTCCTCAGCACCCTCGTGCTCAGTGAATCACCCGATGCCAGATCCTCATTTTCACTATCTAATTTCCCCCCAGTTGAAAGTATCTTCGCAGGTGCATGGGAGTGAGAAAGCAAGAAATTCAGGGGTGACAAAAGGGGCTTGGCACAGAGAAACATGGGCAGGGACTACTGTGTGTCTGTTTACTCAACATCCTGTTCCTCATCTTCATAATTTTCACTGTTTTTCTCATGGTTCACCATTCGAAGAGTTCTCCCAGTGTCCTGGGCGATATTTATCCCTCAACCACCATCATTAAAACAGATTATCTGCTCATTATCTCATTGCCGTTTGTGAGATCTTGCTGTATGCAAGTTGGCTGCCACGTTTCCTACATTACAGCAATGACTATACTTCAAAAAGTACTTTATTGGCTGTAAAGTGCTTTGGAAAATCCTGAGGTCATGAAAGGCACTATATAAATTCAAGTTCTTTTCTTTTTTCATTTTTTGTTCTTTTTCTCATGTTTAAATATGCCATAAAATCTCTCACCAACTACACATATCCGACAGTTCCCTCAGTTTGGCAAAATGTTCACTATTTACCTGCTGCTCCCCCAGCCTGCTGCTGAAATCTTCAACCATTCTCAGCTCTTTAAAGGTGGCTACATGCAACGGCGTTTCCCCCAGTGCAGTACTTCTGTGTTATACAGGAGTTGTGCTCAGCCGCTACTAGTGGATAATTAACAAGCTGGCCTGCAAATTATGGTGAGGTCAGCTCTGCTTTCATTTGTCAGGTGGAAGTGTCATCTCCAGGGTGTAACACTCGAGTAAGTGGCCCCATGGATTTTCAGGGCCAGCCTATCTGTGTTTCCCTCAACTATGGTATTATTTGTCTCGTGCTGAAGGTACGTCACCTCCATATAGGTGGACTGTTAATAACTGCAAACTTCACTCAGGTATTAGAAACAGTTAATGTTGTTCACAAGTAGGCTGCAATTGCCTAGTTGATCTGACAATTAATCAGTTAATGGATAGATGACTACCTGCCAGCTTTTGTACTTCAGAAAGATGTTAGTTAACTTTGTTACCTCTCTGTGAAAAGGAGAAAGAGCTAATGATTTGGGTTTGACAGCCCGGAGAGGGGGGTGGTGGTAGTCAGGTGCAGAAAAGTTAATCTCCAGGTTATGCTTTGGTTTCGTAGAGAATAGAGCATCACTGTGGAAGTGGGCCTTTGCACTGGGCATGAAAAAGAAAATCTGGAGGGTGTCTGAATCAATACTGAAGATGGTGTCTTGATTTATGGACTCGGCCGGAGGTCTCATCATTCAAGTCACGCTGCCTATCCTGTGCTCCCAAGTACAGTGCGAGCAGCCATCTGTTATTAATCATGGCATTCAACAAAATCCACTCAATTCTGAGTGTTATGGCAGCTCTTTGTTATGTTTTTGGCGGTGCACAACAAATCAGTCTTAAAATTTAAATCAAATCCCTGTACAGTGTCCATTTATAATACAAAATAATAATTATAAACCTCAAACTGGTTTTAATTATATGGTTCACTGTTTCTTTTGTCTCAGGTGATTGAGTGTTGGGCATGTTAATATATATATTAGTTATAACAACATGATCTTAAAGACTAAAATTCAACAGACATTGATTTGGTGAGGCAGTTTGATGGGGATGTTTATTGGCCCGTATTTTCCGATCGCAGGCCTCCCGCGGGTGGAGGCCTGCGATCTGGAAAAATCTACGCCCTTACCTGAGGGCTCCCGTGACGCACACGCTTCCGCTCCTGGCCCTCTCCAAATTTGAAGTGCGCAGGGCCCGCGTATCCCAGAGGCGCGTGTAGTTCGCAGTGTCCCTGGGATCACGTGGGCCATGGGGAGCCATTCACGGAAGGGAATCTTCCATCATACATTTGACAGGAAGACCTGTCAAATATATGAATGGAGATCACCCCCAAAACATAGGCCCAGAAATTGATCTCGCTCTGTTCCCGCGGGGGTAAGGCTTCCCCGCGATCTCTCACTCCGCTTGTGCTTTTTCAGATCCAGCTCGCACGAACTTGATGTTCCAGACATCAGCTGGGCAGTGCTTGCGCATCCCACCGGCGTAGTGAATTCGTGCGAGCTGTGGGATCACGTGACTCAGTTAGAGCCAATGGCAGCACACCATCTTCCATTCATAAGTTTCACATACGTGCTGTGAAATCTATGAATCTTACACCCCCCAAAATAACAGCTAAACCTCAATTAAATTTAAAAAAAAACCCATCACATTAATAAAATAAGTATAGTTAAATAAATTAACCATTTTAAATAAAAAATTAAATTTTTGAAAAAATTTAAAATCTTTTAAAAAGTTATAAAAATAAACTTACCTGTCTTTAAAGTCTCTAAAAAAGATATACCTGTTAAAAAAAATTCAAAAAAATACTTAATTCACTGCTTACCTTGTTAAAAGTGGGTCTTACTCCTTTTTCCATTTCTAAAATCTTCCGTACTTACCTGCGCGTCCAAAGCATGAAGTGCACAGCGTGCGCGCAGCCTGTAGTGCGCACGCGATGCACCGAGGAACCGCCCCCTTTTCAAAAGAGCAAGTGCCGGTTTTCAGCGCATGCGCAGGGCATGCAGAAAACCGGCAATTGGAGTGGGAATACGCGAGAGTACGCAGTGCGTACTCTCGCATCGCGGGATGAATTTTTGGCCCAATGTAAAACGTACCAGGCGTAAGAATTGTAAGGGTTTTCTACGGGCGGAGGGTCTCCAAAAAGCGGAACTATCCGCCCGCAGAGGCCCTTCTCCAAGGCAGCCGGAGGATCTGTCAAGATCATTCTTGACAGATCGGAAATGCTGGTTTTCAGCGCATGCGCTGTGCATGCCTGAAACCGGCATTTCCGATGTTCCTACGGGTGGGTGCACAGCTCGTACCCACCTGTAGGGATCGGAATATCTGGGCCTATATCTTTAAAGAGGTTATGCCATCTTCCAAAATACAAACTTCAAGGAGGCAGTTTGGTGCTTTTGGATAGGCCAGCAGCCATGGAATGGTTTCTATAATGAGAGTTTTGAACAGAGTACAGTTTCAAAGGCTTGATTTAACTAGATCCTGAAAAACTGGTGGTTATCTGAAATCAATGGAATGAAAATCAAACGAGTTCTATAACAGGCAGACGACCCACTCTGCCAGATTACCGTCCATGCGCTGAAGACGAAAATTTACCTCAATTTCTCCAACGTATGTCCTCCTTGCTGGCTTCCCAGTTCCCACCTTCCATAAACTGCAACTTGTTCAAAACTTAGCTTCCCATATCCTGTTCCTCACTAAGTCCTGCTCGCCCATCAATCTCCCACTGCCACCACCCCACCATGCTCCCCCCATGCTAACCTACATTGGCTCTCTGTTTCCCAATGTATTAAAGTTAAAATCCTCATCTTCATCTTCAAATTCCACCATGGCCTCACCACACCCATATCTCTGCAATTCGTGCAGCCTTGCATTCCCTCCCGCACTCTGCAGTCTTCCAACTCTGGCCTTTGGTGCATCCCCACCCTCCCTTTGTCCCACCATCGTCCCTACTCTCGGATACTCCCTCCACCTCTCACTCCTCAAAGCCTCCTAAACCAAGCTTTTGGCCACCTCTCCTAATACTAGCACCATGGCTTGGCAACCACTCCTTTACTTCTTTTATCGATATTTTTTCTTCTCCCTCCTATGTAACACAGCTTCTATGTTATGTAAGTTGTTGTTACTCTTATGCACTTCTAAGGTCATTCCGGAGGAACAGAATTTGAGGAATGGTGCATGTTAAGGGCATTTTGAAAAGTTATTTTGCCTCATTAAACGAAGGGATTTTACCATTGCTAGCCGATCCTTTAGCTACTGTGCTCCTGTGCTATACCACTTTCTCCACTTTATGGAAACTTTTCAGCTGGTTACTTGTAGCCTGGAACTGTTTCTGGAACTAAGCCCAATTTCGATTGAGTTTGAAGTACTTCCAAATTTAATTGGTTCTCAGACTTGTAAGAGCAAGAATCTTTGAAAGCTGTTTTGTGTAGTGGAATTTAAATGAGCCATGCATGTGAAGCACTGCTCCTGACGGCTGGGGATAGGGCGCAGCACTTTACACACAGTCCTACATTTGCAAGGTCAGGGTGCCCTAAGTTTTGTGGTGTGGCAAAACTCCAATGCTGAGGTGAGAGGTGAGTGATTGGTTTCACTTTTTTCCCCCTTCTATCTCTTCACTGCCAGTTGCGGACAGTAAATGCCTCTGGATAGCATGGACCAGTGTCTAAGTTACATTAATCGCTTCTTATTGTACAAAGAAACATAGAATTACTGCATCATGTACCAAGTATTCAGGTACAAAGAAAACTGAAGGCTTTCTTAACTCTTTCGGGTTAGAGGCCATTTGGGATTTTGGTTTATAAACTCCCAGTGGCCATTTGTACAACATGAGTGTGACAATTATCTGGATTCTTGATTTTATTAAACATTATGCAGCTTCGAAAGTGCAACATGGGTCCTGTCCCACAGCAGAGAACTGCTGAACTCGGAAATCAGGAAGAGGCAGGGAGCTAAAGTCTATGAGTTGCAGCCATTGTCCATCTTTGGGATGGGTGTAACCTCTGTAGCTTCTAATCCAAATCTGACATAAAAGAGTTTTGCAGTTGAACATTTCTGGGGCTGAAGGGTCTTTGAAGTTAAAAAGTTTTATTAGTGAGAATCTGGACCCCTTCTGTCCAGTCTGTTTCCATGACACTGCAATCTTCATTAAAGCAATGCAGCTTTATCACTTGTCCCTTACTGATGGAACGTGGCCTTATGAAGGTGTACCAGCATTTTGATCCATTCCGTAATTAATTTAATTAATTGCTTACAGGGAAGTGATTTCTTTTGTCTCATTAAAACTATGATATGGTGTAAGCATGTTTTCCTTTAGATTTTGAGTTAACAGTTTCTACTTTGAGTTTGCTTAATCCCTGGAATGCCTGGTGTTAAAATGATGAGGTATTACAGCGAAGCTCTTACACTCAGTGACCTGGCAGAGTAATGTTATTTTCAGAGGATGACTCTTAAGAGTTGAATATTCTCGGGGGTTCCTCCAGCGAGTCCTCTGCTGTTTCCGGCAGTTTCCTCAATGCCTTGTAATGGGGTGGAACTTCTGTCTGCCCTTTACTAGACAAATAATGGCCAGGGATGGAGCCAGGTGGCAGCTACTCCCTATGCCGAGGGCTCTAACTCCTCAAGCTCAACAAGAAATAGTTGAGAATAAAATGTTGTAAAATGGACAAGAAATGGCCATAGGCTGAAGAGACTCTGGCCTAGAAATTCGCACGCGCCCATCTTTGGGTGTGCAGGGGAATTGTTCCCTGTATCTGGTGAGGCCCAAGGCACTCCCGATAGTGGGCCTCAGGCCTCATTTACATCGAGTGGACGAGCTGCCGAGTGCAATGGACAGTCCCCAGGGGAGGCAGGTTTGAGATCGAGCCACTGCTGGCATCGCAGCAGCCCTCAGGTAAGTAGGGAAAGGGAAGGCGACCGGGAATGGGGGGAAGTGAACGGGAAGGGAGATGGGGAAGGAATGGTAGCGTCCGCAATTGACGGAGTGTGTAGCACTCCTGCTCCTCCCAGTTCCACATTCGAGTAAGTACTTTTTAAAAGCTTACCTTGATGGTTGCAGCTTAATAATCGGTCCCTTTAAGTCCCATTAGTCCCTCTCAAGTACCAGTGACAGGGTCATTTAAATAATAGAGGCAAGTGTCTGCTCCATAATGACAGATGAAAGTTCCTGGTTTTCTAGGCATCTTTGTCCAAACATATCAGGATTGCTCAGTGGAGTACACTCTTAACCCCATAACAGGTGCTGTCTTCATGACCAGGTATTTGGCAAATCTTTTAGTTTGCTTGCAAGAACGCAATGTGATGACCTATACCCAATTTATTATATTTGGGTAAAAAGCAAAATATGGCTAATGCTGTAATTCTGAAACAAAAACCAGAGAATGCTGGAAACACTTAACCAGTCAGTCAGCATGTGTGGAAAGAACAGGCAAGTTTATGTTTCGAGTGCAATAGACATAATGGTGAGGCTTTCAACGCTCGCCATTATTAAAGAGTAAATTGGACATCAACTTCCGGTGTCCGCACATGCGCAGTTAAATGCGGAAATCCAGAAATTACTGTCCGAGTTGCCCTGCTCCTCCACAGGCTTCGCTCCACCACTACCTCACTGAGAGACTCGGCATTCAAACACATGAAGGGCGTGAAGTTGCTGTACTTACCCATTAGTTACCCACTAAACACGCCAGAAAAAGTTAGGCTTGTGCATTCAGGTGTAAGTGAACTTTTAACAGCATGATAAGACTTAATTATTATAAATCAACCTCTCTGGCACTGAAAATGAACTTCAGATTTGAGTTATTGTTGGAGATTAAAAAAAAATTAAAAATGTAAATAATTTTTTTAAACTTTGCCTTTCTGCCTCTTTTATCTCTCTCTCTCTTAATCCCATCTTTCTTTCCCTCTATTTTGCTTTCTGTACATGATTTGACATTGAATTAATTATTCTAACTTATGCTTCCTGGTTTAGACTCTGTGGGCTGAATTTTAACACCCAAAAATGGGTGGGCTTGGGTCGGGTCAGATTTTAGAAATCTCCAACCCGCCTCCAACCCACCCACTTCCAAGTTTAACAGAGGTGGGACAAGGGTCAGGCTGCCAACCAGCTCCCAGGAGGCGGGTTGGCAATTGAAATATTTTAATGAGCCTGGCAGCCTCTGATTTAACGTGCTTCGCAGGTTTAACCCTGGCCAGCCAGGTTTCCTCAGGCCTGGAGAAACCCGACAGCTGAAGGGAGGCAAGGACAGCTTCAGGGAGAAGGCAAGTGCCTTTACAGCACTGCTTGTGGGCCAGGAGGAGCAGGAGTGCTCCCCCCTCATCAGAACCCCCTCCATACAAAGACCCCTGGGAGCGGGGATCGGACACCACCCCTGCCCCAACACCCCCGAGACCGGACCCTCCCCCACTACGTGCGGCCTACTCTGGAGTGCTCCCCGCCCAACTGGAAGCCAAGCCTGTCAATCAGGCTGAATTCCGGCAGGGAACCTGTCGAGGAGAAAAGACGCAAGCTATGGAGTTAAAACTTCACAGCGTGCGGGGAAACACGGACTTCCGGGATTCCTGTCCAAAACTCCACCCCCTCGCCCGCCTACACAACTCGCCCCTGTTAATATCCAGGCCAGCGCGCCTCAATGAGGATTCTTCAATCTGATTGGTTAAGGAGACACACCTTTGCTTTCCCTGTTCATACAGGTCCCAGATCCCTGTAGAGGGCGCCACACAGTTTTGCATTTCTAATAACCACAAGTTCCAGTGCAAAAGCCCATAGAAGGTCTGTGGGCAAGTGTAAGCGTAATTAACGGTGAGCGCCGTTCATTTGCCACTGACTGCAAAATCGGGACCATTACATTCGGTTTTGCCCTCTTTCGAGTAAAACAAATCCATTTCTACATCAGGGGTGCAAAATTGGTTGCTAAAAAAGCAATGAACTAACCAAATGCACTTGTCCAAGCTCTCTCACTTCTCTTTGTACTGAGAGTGCAGTGGTAAGGTAAAAATATTGTTAAAAATATTTTTTGAAACATTTGCCTGTGCAATTTTTGCATGTTCTCACTGTGGCTATGCATATGGCACAATTGTACATAGCATTATTAAAAGGATGACTTTGGAGAGTTTAAACAGAATGATCACTATAGGGGAGAGCATCTGTATGGAATTTTATTCGAATCATTAAAGTGTTTGGAGTACTGTAGCATCCAGTCTGGGCCAGAGGTTCAATTCCACATGGAATACTGGTGAAAAAGCTTTGCACATCACCTTTCCTGCTTGTGGACCTCTGCCCTGAATAATGTTATCACCTGGATCCCTGTCTCTTCTGTGCTGAAATGCATGTGCCTATCTAACCATCACTTGTTAACCTAGCGTTGCTGGAGCATGCATTGGCCCATGAGATATCTGTGATCTGCCCATTAATATCCCAATAAAATTTCTCCAAGCCTTTCTATGTTCCCAGCAACCATCAGGACTGAATTTGTGTGGCATTTGTCCTTGTTGCAGTATCTCTGGTTCCACCTTGTTGCATCACCTAATTTCCAAAAAGGTCAAAAATTTCAGACTACAATGAGTTTAAAAAACCTCGAGTGTATTTTTAAAAATGCAAAAAATAATTATTCAATATTGCCAAAGTCAGATTATTACAAACAGTGAGGTGTTTTTTTATAGAAAACCAGTGACATAAAATAACACATCCTTTGAAATTAATGAAGACGGGGGTATTTGTTTTCACAGAAATTGGCTAGAATTTCTTCTTCCACAAAACAGTGAGAGTCCCTTGAACTAGGCAAGAATTGACAAATGTCATGAAATATTAATTCTTTGAGCACTGTAGAGGTTATGAAACACAAGAGGAGAACCACAGTAAGCCTGTTAGCGAAACAACATGTGACGAGGATAGCAATGTGATTACGCACACTCCTGCTGAGAGACTACAGGAACCCACCATTGTTCCCCCACCTCCACCTAATCTTCTACAAGTTTCTGTTGGGGCAGGTTTAATTCAACAAAACCCTCAGGTGCTGGGATTCTAAATGTTAAACCTAGGTCTGGTCTGGAAATTAGACAGTCATGAGAAGGAAACCGTATGCCAGCCACAGTCGTGAGTGAGGAAATCCAAGAATATTTCTTGAGTTCATTGGTCACAAAGGAATTATTATTGGTTCAAGTCTGTGTGAGCACATCTCGATTCTGCTATTAACATATTTGTACGTTAATATCTGGCTTAGGGAATTTCCACCACACTTTCCTCAGTTACAGCAGAAAGTCCAAGGAAATTCAGGGCTCTTGTTTTGTCCATAATATTCATATAGGCCCGAAAATTAGACCTAATACGCGAGAGTACGCACTGTGTACTCTCGCGTATTAGGTCCCGAATTGCCGGTTTCCTGCATGCACTGCGCATGCGCAGGAAACCGGCACTTCGTGTATTGCAAAGGGGGCGGTTCCTAAGTGAACCGCGTGTGCACTACAGGTTGTGCGCACGCAGTGCACTTAGTTTTTTTTTCAGGTTTGAACGCGCAGGTAAGTGGTGAAGATTTTACACATAAAGAAAGCAGGCGTAGGACCCCCTTTTAACAAGGTAAGTAGTTAATTAAGTGTTATTTTAAATTTTTTTCAACAGGTTTATCTTTTTTAGAGACTTTAAAGAAAGGTAAGTTTATTTTTATAACTTTTAAAAAGATTTTAAATTTTTTCAAAAATTTAATTTTTTGTTTAAAGTGGTTAATTTATTTAACTATAGTTATTTTATTAATGTGATGGCTTTTTTTAAAATTTAATTGAGGTTTAGCTGTTCTTTTGGGGGCTTGTAGTATTCATAGCTTTGACAGCTCTTGCTGTCAAAACTATGAATGAAAGATGGTGTGCTGCCATTGGCTCTAACTGAATCACGTGATCCCAGAGCTCGCACGAACTAATTGCGCCTCTGGGACACGTAAGCACTGCACAGTTGCAACAGGGAGAGGCCCTGAAACTGAAGTTCGTGTGGGCCCGAAACAAAAAGGTAGGCGCGGAGTGCGATATCGCGGGGAATCCTTACCCCCGCGGGAACCATCAATGTTTAATTTCTGGGCCATTGAGTCTATGTAATTTTATAAGCAAGATGCTTTCAGAATTATCAGCTCTTACTACAATGTGTGTGTGTATATATATATATATATATATAATTACTGTTAGAGGATTACATCAGAACAATTTAAATATTGGGGCAGAAATTCGGGTCTCCACGGGTGAGTACGCGCTGTGTACTCACCCGTAGGGCCACCGGAAGTGCCGGTTTCACGCATGCACGGGAAACCGGAACTTCCGGTCTCGTGAAAGAAGGGGTTCGAGGGTCAACCGCGTGCGCCGGAGAGGCAGCGCACACGCAGCGAACTTTCAGTTTTTTTTACAGGTTTTGGAGTGAGGGTAAGTACGGAGAAGCTGCGCGGGGAAAAAAGGAGGCGCAAGGCCTGCTTTTAACAAGGTAAGTGGTGAATTAAGTACAATTTAAACATTTTTTCAACAGGTTTATCTTTTTTACATACTTTAAAGAAAGGTAAGTTTATTTTTAGCACCGTTAAAAAGTGTAATTAATTTTTTCAAAAATTTAAATTTTTGTTTAAAGTAGTTAATTTATGTAATTTATAGTTATTTTAAAAATGTGATGTTTTTTAAAATTTATTTGAAGTTTTAAGTGAGGTTTTGGGGCCGATCTCTATTCATAGATTTGACAGGTCTTCCTGTCAAATCTATGAATGGAGATTCCCTGCTCCGATTGGCTCTCCATGGCCCACGTGATCCCAAGGGACGTTTCGAACTAACTGCACCCCTGGGATACGCAAGCACTGCGTGCCAGCAGCTGGAGGAGGCCCAGGACCCGAAGTCCACGCGGGCCCGAAGCACAACGGCAGGCGCGGTAGGTAAGTACGTGCGCGATCCTTGCACCCACGGGAAGCCGGAGAGCCGAATTTCTGCCCATTATATCCCTTTGTTACAACATTGCAAGTCATTGTTTGTAAACTGTATACAGGGTAGATTCTTAGGCCGAAATTTTGGACGGGATGGGTGGCGGGTCAGCTGTTAAATCTAAAATGATTGACAGCGAGTCGGGAACCCGCTGTCAAAACGCGCACACTGGACTTTCCCGATGTCGGGTCTATCAGCGCTCAGCAGACCCGACAGGCAGCGGCGGGGGAGGCAATTAAAATCATTACTGGCTTGCTAACAGCCACTTATCAATGTGTTTTCCCCAGCTTTTTGGATTTGACAGGTCGCCCATCGGTTTCCCGCTGTGCCTAGACCTCATCTGTGAAGCTGAGGCAGGAGGTCAGTGGCCATTGAATCAGCTGATGAGTTGACAGCTTCAAATGTCAAGTCAAAGCTCCCAGCTGATTGAGAAATGTTCCCTTAACCAGTAGCTTCTCTAAACTGTGTTGTCCCAAATTCACTGTATCTATTGAGCTAATAATAAGTAGTCAGCTCAACAACAGTTCAACAATTATGGTTCTTAGTTCAGAGTGTCAAATGTCGGTCGGACTCAGGAAGTTGCATACATTCAGTACTTTATTGGTTAACAAGTTGTTTGCATAACTTACAAGGCAAATGACACGGGACTCACTTCCCTGTGTGCTAGCTTAAAACAATATTACCCGTTTGAAAATTGATCAGCCTCTGCACTGGTGTCCTACAACAAGTCCCGGACTTGTGGCTCCTCCCTTCTCGAGTGTGATTCCTAGGTTCTCGCTGCCAGGTTCTCGCTGCTCAACTAGCTCTGGGCTCCCTTCTTTTATATCTATATTTTACTACCTATGTGCCGCCCCCCCGATAAGACCTTTGCACAAGGTTGCTCTAATCAGTCATGAGACCTCTTGACAGTTAGCTCAGCTTCTGTGATCATCACAACAGAATGGTCAAGGCGTGCCGTGTGCAGATTCGGCCATTTTGTCTGAGATGTGTTCATCCTTAGCCAATCAGTATCCTTGGTCATTTAGGGAATTCTAGAGGTCCCTTATTATGTGATTTGCGACTGCTCAACCGTTAGACTAGATTGTCACCCTTATCTTGAGTTAATTATTGTTGTAGACTCGATCATCCTGCAAGCTTGTCATCTCTTGCAGGCCTGTTAACGATGTTATTTGAGCAGCCCTAGGCCCCAGCTTCAAGTTTTTGTTTATTTGAGGTCTCACTGGCTGCAGTTTTCGCAGTCCTCGACCATTTTCTAAAGGCACCAGTTCATATTTCTACACTCCTCCCTTTGATCATTTTAATCATAGATTATATTGATCACCTTTCGTAGTTAGTAGCCTCCTCCGGTCTTCCATCTTCATCACTTGCCCCATTTCCATCATTTCGAGACGCCTCTTCAATCTTTTTTCCAATCGCATCATACTTCTCCAGGTGACACACAGACACAGGAATATTACAGTATTTAGAATAACTGTAATGTGTGAGAATATTCTAATCCATGGGTGTATATTGACATTTGTACCCCAATTCCATATTTCATCCCACCATGTGTCTATCTTGATGCTCTTTCTGTCCTTGCCAATTTCCTTTGTGTTCTGTTCCACTCGTATGTAAGTCTGATGTACCAGTTCAAGCTGATGCTTGATCCTAATCAAATGTTCCTCCTCTAATTGGATACTGATGTCATATTTTCCAAAGTAATTCTCCAAGTTTCCTTTCAGGCTGTCAGCCACATTAATCTGAACCGTTTCTCTTCGCTCAATATCGATAATTTCTTCATTACCCAATCTCATAGGTATTAAAGGGTGCAGACAGAAAGTCGGGGTTTCAATGGGACATTCCCTGTTCCCATAGTGATAGCTGACCTCGGTTGTGGTAAAACAGTAAGTTCCATTTCCCTGATAGCCGGTTCTCACGATTCTTCCAGTGGTAGATTCCACTACCAGCGTACAATTTAGGGTTTTGATCCCATTGAACCCACATCTTGCCGCGTTAGTTGGATAAATCTTATAGGGGCATATTACCGTTGGGTCAGTTTGTTGACATTGATTTAGGGTGGTACCGACCAGGGTACCATCTAGTTCGACAGCATATGGTAACAGATTATCAAACTTCATCCATATTCCTTCCTGTATTATCCCTATATTCTTAACCTCCGCTAACTTCATTCCTTCTTGCTCTCACTTGTTCCTTCCTGGGTACGGTTCCCCCCAGTATTATTGCCTATTTCCTGTTGGAGCAACCCCTTAATCAAGTCTCGGTGAATTTCTTGCAGTTTAGTAGGACACCAGGCGGGCAGCTGGATATCTGACATATTCAAAACGATGGGTACCAATGCATACTGTACATTATCATACACAATCTTGCCAGTGGTTCTGAATACAACTCCTCCCTTTGGTCCTAACGTTTCTTGGAGACATTCTCTCGGAGGAGCCAGAGAGAGTGGTAATGGGGAAGTGGTCATAGGGGTGGTAGTTGGTCCTGGGGTGGGGGTGGAAGGGAGCTGATGAACTATGATCTTCCCTTGACTTTCGCAGGAGCAATTAGGTCTCTGGGAGACCCTTGCATTAGAAGTCAGGTTTCCCACCGCCCTATTACTACTACATCCCACGAATAAGTGTAAACTCTTTGCCTGTGGATCCATCTGACAACATACCTTTCTCCCCTCGATGGTACAATTTGGTCTACTTAGTGGATTGGCTCCTGACGATACTGTGTATATTCCACCCTTCTCGCCCTTTGCCTGCCAGACTATATAACGTTTACCTTGGTTAGTATGGCTGCAAGTCACACACACCCTAGTCAGGTTCCCCGCATAGCTAGTCTCATGGCATGTCCTAGCCATCCCACTACAGCTACATTCATGGTTTCCGTGGGTAGGGGCCTTCCAGTGACTAAACTCAGTGATACAATTCGCGCTATTATAGTCTTTTTCCCCGGAGGTGAGAATCACCTTCTGTTCACCCAGTACCCTGTATAATTCTACACATCATAAGTACACAAGTTATTATTATATAACACGTCATTGTCGAACCGCCTCTATTTCCTCTTGTCCTTCTTCGTTGTTCTGTTGGTATCCCTTATTCTTTCATATTTGATGGATGATCCATAGGATAAAGAACGTTCCGAACATCAAAAGTCCCAGATTGAAAAAGGTCCAGAACAGCTCCTCACTCCATTTTTGATAGCGGTTGCGATAGTCGTCTGAGGTTTCGACTGGAATTATTTCCGGCATTCATTTCTAAACACATACAAACATGATCAAGATACTAGCTGCTCTTATGTACAGTTTATTAATTATTTCTTATATATCAGTCACCCTTTGTAAACGAGGGGTCTTTGAGGAGCGATCCATTCCAGGTAGGCGTGCCCACCCCTGGAGTTGGTGAGTGGCGGCCATGAAATTTGGTACTCGCTGTCTCCCTTATTGGTGAGTTAGGAGGAGATTCATTTGGGTCCCGTTCGTCATTTAGGAACAGGTTCCCTACTCCGTCCACCAGACCTGTTGAGTCCTGATCGGACCTATCTGATTGGTTACCGTCATCTGAACCATCATTTCCTTCATCCAATCCCTGGGGATCTAAAGCATGGTACTGGTGAAAACTATCCACTTTCCCGCAAGTTTTTAACTGATTGATCTGGTGCCATTTGTACTTTCCTTGTCCGTCCATTATCTTATATATGGACGGACTAGCTTTTTCCATTACTCTAAAGGGTCCTGCATATTTTGGGCTCAGGAATGTTCCCTCCCTTTGGATCTTAACCATGACCTGGTCACCTATCTTGACTTCCCAGGGGTGGGTTTTCCCATCAAAATAGGCTTTACTTTTCTGATGCCTTTTTCCCATTTTTACGGCTGTGGTCATTTTTGCCGCTTCCAAATACGTCACCAAATCAGTCATGTATTTTTCAGATGACAGGGATGTCTTCTGGATTTCACTTAGGTCCATACCCATAAATGCCTCGATACCTTTCATAATCCTTCCTGTCATTAACTCATGTGGCTCCAGAACAATCAAGGCTGGGAACTGAACATCCAGGGGTATTCAACATTCAGAAAGGATAGAATAAAAGGAAAAGGGGGTGGGGTAGCATTGCTGGTTAAAGAGGAGATTAATGCAATAGCTAGGAAGGACATCAGCTTGGAGGATGTGGAATCAATATGGGTTGAGCTGCAGAACACCAAAGGGCAGAAAACGTTAGTGGGAGTTGTGTACAGACCTCCAAACAGCAGTAGTGAGGTGGGGGAGGGTATGAAACAGGAAATCAGAGGTGCGTGCAAAAAAGGCACGGCAGTTATCATGGGTGACTTTAATATGCATATAGATTGGGCTACTCAAACTGGAAGCAATACGGTGGAGGAGGATTTCCTGGAGTGTTTAAGGGATGGTTTCCTAAACCAATATGTTGAGGAACCAACTCGAGGGGAGGCCATCCTGGACTGGGTGTTGTGTAATGAGGAGGGACTAATCAGCAATCTTGTGGTACGAGGCCCCCTGGGGAAGAGTGACCATAGTATGGTGGAGTTCTACATTAGGATGGAGAAGGAAACAGTTAAGTCAGAGACCATGGTCCAGAACTTAAATAAGGGCAACTTTGAGGGTATGAGGTGTGAATTGGCGAGGTTAAATTGGCAAGCGATATTTAAGGGGCTATCAGTGGAAGGGCAATGGCAGACATTTAGAGATCGCATGGATGAACTACAACAATTGTACATCCCGGTCTGGCATAAAAATAAAAAAGGGAAGGTGGCTCAACCATGGCTAACAAGGGAAATCAGGGATAGTATTAAAACCAAGGAAATTGCATACAAATTGGCCAGAAGTAGCAGCAAACCCGGGGACTGGGAGAACTTCAAAACTCAGCAGAGGAGGACGAAGGGTTTGATTAGGGCAGGGAAAATAAAATATGAAAGGAAGCTTGCAGAGAACATTAAAATGGACTGCAAAAGCTTCTATAAATATGTAAAAAGAAAGAGGTTAGTAAAAACAAACGTAGGTCCCCTGCAGTCGGAAACAGGGGAAGTCGTAATGGGGAACAAGGAAATGGCAGATCAATTGAACAAGTACTTTGGTTCGGTGTTTACTGTGGAGGACACACACAACCTGCCGGAAATAAAAGGGGTCAGAGGATCTGGTAAGAGGGAGGAGCTGAGGGAAATCATTATTAGTCGGGAAAAGGTATTGGGGAAATTGATGGGACTGAAGGCTGAAAAATCCCCGGGGCCTGATGGTCTGCATCCCAGAGTACTTAAGGAGGTGGCCTTGGAAATAGTGGATGCATTGACGATCATTTTCCAACATTCCTTAGACTCTGGATCAGTTCCGATGGAGTGGAGGGTGGCCAATGTAACCCCTCTTTTTAAAAAAGGAGGGAGGGAGAAAGCAGGGAATTATAGACCGGTCAGCCTGACATCGGTCGTGGGTAAAATGATGGAAGCAATTATTAAAGATGTCATAACAGACCATTTGGAAAGTGGCGACATGATAGGTCCAAGTCAGCATGGATTTGTGAAAGGGAAATCATGCTTGACAAATCTTCTGGAATTTTTTGAGGATGTTTCCAATAGGGTGGACAGGGGGGAACCAGTAGATGTGGTGTATTTGGACTTTCAGAAGGCCTTCGACAAGGTCCCACACAAGAGATTGGTGAGCAAAGTTAAAGCACATGGGATTGGGGGTAATGTGTTGACGTGGATTGAGAACTGGTTGGCACACAGGAAACAAAGAGTAGGAGTAAATGGGTACTTTTCAGAATGGCAGGCAGTGACCAGCGGGGTACCGCAGGGTTCGGTGCTGGGACCCCAGCTGTTTACATTATATATTAATGATTTGGACGAAGGGATTAAATGTAATATCTCCAAATTTGCGGATGACACTAAATTGGGAGGCAGTGTGAACAATGAGGAGGATGCTAGGAGGCTACAGAGTGACTTGGACAGGTTGGGTGAATGGGCAAATGTATGGCAGATGAAGTACAATGTGGATAAATGTGAGGTTATCCACTTTGGTGGTAAAAATAGAGAGGCGGACTATTACCTGAATGGTGGCAGATTAGGGAAAGGGGAGGTGCAACGAGACCTGGGCGTCATGGTACATCAGTCACTGAAGGTGGGAATGCAAGTGCAGCAGGCAGTCAAGAAAGCAAACGGAATGATGGCCTTCATAGCAAGGGGATTTGAGTACAGGAGTAGGGAGGTGATGCTGCAGTTGTACAGGGCCTTGGTGAGGCCACACCTGGAGTATTGTGCGCAGTTTTGGTCTCCTAACTTGAGGAAGGACATTCTTGCTATTGAGGGAGTGCAGCGAAGGTTCACTAGATTGATTCCTGGGATGGCCGGACTGACATATCAAGAAAGATTGGGTCAACTGAACTTGTATCCTCTGGAGTTCAGAAGAATGAGGGGGGATCTTATAGAGACATTTAAAATCCTGACTGGTTTAGACAAATTAGATGCGGGCAGAATGTTCCCAATGGTAGGGAAAACTAGAACCAGGGGTCACAGTCTAAGGATTAAGGGGAAGCCATTTAGGACTGAGCTGAGGAGGAACTTCTTCACCCAGAGAGTGGTGAATCTATGGAATTCTCTTCCACAGAAGGTTGTTGAGGCCAGTTCGCTAAATATATTCAAAAGGGAGTTAGATATAACACTCACAACTAGGGGGATCAAGGGGTATGGCGAGAAAGCAGGAATGGGGTACTGAGGTAGCATGTTCAGCCATGAACGCATTGAATGGCGGTGCAGGCTCGAAGGACCGAATGGTCTACTCCTGTACCTATTTTCTATGTTTCTATGAGTAGCCGGTGGATGCTACCACCGTGTTCCAGATGGCCATTAATGCATAAGGGAGCACCCTATGCCAGGAGGTATGATTTTGTTGGACCAATTTCCTCATCATAGTTTTTAGGGTCCTGTTCATTCTTTCTACTATCCCATTGGACTCTGGATGGTATGAAATGTGAAAATCCTGTTTTACCCCAGCCAACTGCATGACCGATCTCATGACCTGCCCAGTAAAATGGGTCCCTTGATCTGAGTCGATGCTTTTGGGTAATCCCCATTGGGAGAACACTTCTTCCATTAGGATTTTGGCGGTAGTGGCAGCTGAATTGTTATTGGTTGGGAAGGCCTCAATCCATTTAGAAAATACATCTACTATTACCAATATGTACTTCTTTCCTCCTGGGCAGGTGGGCAGTGGCCCTATATAATCTATCTGAAGTTGGGTCCAGGGGCCCTTGCCCTGTCGAGTGCGTCCCATTAAACCCTGATTCTTGTATTTCCCAGGGTTGTTTTGAGCACAAATCAAACAGTTCTTGATGTATTTCTCTACATCTGATTGTATTTCTGGCCACCAACATACATCCCTAATCTTGGCAGTAGTTCTATCTATCCCCTGGTGTCCTCCTACATCATGGAACTGGTAAATTATTTTGGGTCTATCCACCTCCGGTACCACATATTTTCCGTTCTTTAGCACCACTCCTTGATTTAAAGTTAAACCGGTTCTATATTGACTATATGGTTTGGGATAAGGCTTTCCTAATTGGATATTGTTCAGATCCGGGTCAGAGCTTTGGCTCTCCCTTAGATCTATTACTGTCTTGGAGGATACCTTGACAGCCGAGAGGGTTTCCGTTAGTGTCCCTTCCTTTCCCTGTAGAGGGTCCCATAGGTAACCATCAATGGCTCCTTGTTTTGCTGCTTCATCTGCTAATTGATTTCCTAATGGTGTGGTTTTTACATGGGCTTTAACCTTTTTCATTATATATTGTCCCTGATTGGCCATGGCCGCGTCAAAGATAACTTTAAGAAGTGGGCCCGTTGTTAATGGTTTCCCGTCTGCCGACGTAAAACCTCTCGCTTGCCAAATGGGTAAAAAGTCTGTTAGGCTGTTGCAGGTGTAACTGCTGTCTGAATGAATTTCCACCAGTGGGGGAAATGATTCTGGGTGCAATGCTACATATGCTATGGCACTTAATTCAGTTATTTGTGCTCCTTTTGATCCTTCTAGTTTAATTGGGGTTGTTTCAAGAACCTTTTTCCCATCCTCGGTCATAGTTACCACTCCGAATCCTGTACACTGTTGTCCTTCCCGTATTGATGATGAACCATCTACGTAAACATGAGTTTTAATTCTTATATCGTTATCACCCTCCCTTAATTTTGTCTGAAAGGGACCGGTCAGGGCACTTGATGACAAAATTTTACACTCATGTTGGTCCCCGGGGTATAACATGCTTTGTGCTAGGCTAGTTTGCTTTGGCTCATATTGAATATGGATATCCCTTCCTTGTAGGAGTAGCGTCCATCTAGCTATTGGTTGTGAACTAACTGCCCCTTCTTTAAAGTTTCCATCCAGGAGCATTTTAATAGGAGTATGTGGGGTGAGAATGATCAAAGGGTTAAGTCCGACTGTAGGGGAGAATTTATGTACGGCCCAAAATACACTGAGTAAGTTTTTCTCACAGGGTGAGAACACTGTTTCTATGGGGGTCAGAACTCTGGACGCGTAACCAACAGGTTGGAGCTTTCCAGAGTGTTCCTGCAGTAATACCGCTGACAGACCATCTTCGCTAGAGGCCGTTTCCAGATAAAAGCTCGAAGACATGTCTGGGTTTCGTAGTGCAGGGGCTTGGATCAATGCTGATTTTAATTTACCGAACGAGTTCGCATGTTCTTGGGTCCATTCCCATAGCACCCTCTTTCTTAGTAGATTATACAAGGGCTTGGCGACCACAGAGTAGTCCTCAATGTGATCCCGGCAGTACCCTGTAATCCCTAAAAAGGACCTGAGGGATTTTACGTCTGTGGGGGTGGGTAAGGTGGCGGCAGACTTCTTTCTATCTTCGGTCACCTCCCGTGCCCCCTGGGTTACTTGCAATCCTAAATATTGCACTTTTGGTTTTCCAATCTGTGCCTTTTTTGGGTTTATTTTAACCGCTAATCTGTACAGAGTTACTGATAGTTCTTGTAACAGGATCTCGTGTTCCTCAAGGGTGTCTGTTTGGAGTAGGATATCATCTACGTACTGAACAAGGGCTGAGGGTTGAGAAAATCCCTTTAACCCATTTGCCATCATATTCAAGAATATCGAGGGGCTATTATGGAAACCTTGGGGCAAACAAGTCCAAGTGTATTGTTGTCCTTTATGAGTGAATGCAAATTTATACTGACATTCCTTGGCCAACGGTATGGACCAAAATCCATTACTAATATCCAATACTGTGAAGAATTTTGTGGTTGGGGGAAAATTGAGAGCAGCCTCTGGTGCGGTAACGACCGTGGGCGCTGCTGAAGTCCTGACTTTATTTAATACTCAGTAGTCTATAGTCATGCGCCATGATTTATCAGGCTTTTGGACTGGCCAAATGGGTGAGATATTGGTAGACGCGATAGGTCTAAGTATGCCTTGTTCCAGGAGGCTATGGATAATGTTATCCACATCCTTTTCAGCTTCTACTGGGATTTTATACTGTTTCTGGGGTGGGGGAATCGGGTCCTGTAATTAACACCTCTCCGGTGGTCCTACCACATTCATGTTTGTGAGTGGCAAAGGCATTTAAATTCTGACTTAGCACCTTCTGCAACCCTGGTTCACTTGTCATTAATATGGGGTTAAAGGAAAAAAATTTCATAAAACACACCCGTTCATCATATTGACCGGTCGGTATCAAACCATCATTACATATTTCATGCAATCTCCAAATACGTCTGTTCGCGGGATCATAGGCTAGATTAAATTTCCTCATGAAATCTATCCCGAGTATCGCTTCTTCTCCCTGCATTTGTGGTACCGATAAACAGGCATGCTTAAATTTTAAATTACTCAATTTGATGTCTAGTGGTTTAATAAATGTAGCCATTTGCCCGTGTCCAGTAAAACCGCTTAGTAAAACTGTCACGTCTGTCAAATCGCTATGTGAGAGAGGGTGCTGGTTTCCCAGGCACGTCCTGGATCCACCTGTGTCCCATAAAAATGCGGTATCGTGACCTCCTACGGTACCTGACACTATAGGTCGTCCATGTTTGTCATATCCTATCCCACATACGATGTCCGAGGTCGGACCCAGTCATTGGTCTCCTTGCTCTGGCCCTAGCTGTTCCTGGCAGGGTGCCATTCGTCCTAAGCCTCCTACCGCTCCTGTCCCAGTACTTCTTTTCGGGGCTCTACATTCTCGGGACCAATGTCCCTGTTTCCCACAGTTAAAGCACGCTCCCTTCAGTACTCCAATTCCCCTGTACTCTTGGTTCCCTCCTGTATATCCCGGTAGTCCCTCAGTCTTCCATGTTGGAGCACCATTCCTCCCCTGATTCTGCTGAAACACATGCACCTTCCCTTTTTGCTTGGACGGGGGTTTATTTTGGTCGTTTTGCCAGGCCATAATCATTCGCCTTAAGACCCAAGCTTCATTGTGAGTGGCCTCATTAGGGTCAAACATTCTACAGGCCTCTTGGCCATGGTCAGAAGCGAGCGAGATGATGGACTTTAGCCACAATGGTTTTTGGGTGTCATCCAAGTCGTCACGCTCCAGTGTTCCAAAGACATTGCAGAAAACTATCCAAAGGCGTTCTGCATAGGCGCGGGGGTGTTCCCCAGTGGCCTGTTTAAAACTTGCTAATTCCATCACAGCATCCTTACTATTTATCCCTGCTACCTCGCGTACCGCAGCCCAGAGTTCTGCTGTGGTACCTCCTTTTTTCTGTTCTTGTGTCAAGCCCCCATAAATAATCGGTCCTAGACACAGGGTTATCAATTTCCTTAGTTCCCCATCATCTAAACCCTGGGTTTCAGAGGCTTGCTTGACACCGGCTTTCCATAACTCAAAACTAGTTTTCCCATCGTATTTCAGGACATTCTTAGCAACGTCGTTTAGTTGGGAAAGACTAAACGGGGTAGAATAGCTGTTGGGGTCGTTGGCATTTTGCCCTGGGGTTCGAGTTGTTACCATGGGGTTTATGGGTAGCTCCGGAGTTGGAGTTTTATCAGGCGGTTCGGGAGCGTAGGGTGGTGGTCTCCCTTTCTCCTCTGGCTCAGGCCAGTCCTCCCTTTCCCGTTGATCATATGCGTGAGCAGCCTCAGCTAGACTTGAGTAGTCTATATCGGCATCCCTTTCGTCTGAAAAGGCGCAAATTACCCCTTTTAGTGAGGACAACTGTGACCTTAATCCCTCAATGTCTTTATTACAACGGGTATGGTCGGCATGCACATATTTCTCCCGTTGGTGGGACTGTTGTATTATCCTAAGGGTTGATTTTAAATCCTGCCATTTACCTTCTAAGGCATGTCGCTCCGTCTGTAATTGCTCTACCTGGGTTTTATATTTTTGAACTTGGGAGTTGCTCAAATCTACAGTTGTCATGCTGGCAGCCATGTGGAGGGTATGTAATCGCTTCTCATCTCGGAGCTCACTCAACTCCCTTTTTAACTCCTCAATATTTTTCCTATAGGTTTCAGAATCATCGGTCAGCTGGCTTTTTACCCTTTGCAGCTCATCTTTTGCTTCTTGGGTCAAATTTCATTCGTTTACTAATTCAAGATAACAGGCTGCCATTAGGAAGTATTTATATTCCCTTTTCTTTATTTTCTTTCCTGTACTGGTTACGGAGGTTTCCATTAACCTTTGTCCCGTATTCTGGGTGGGCCATACTCTAGCTGCAGTGAGTGCCCAGTTTTTATAATTTCCTACCATTAATTTATTATACTGTTCTTCCCGACTCTGGGAGGTCTCCCCTTTATTACTCGCCATTGTTATCCCGTAACGTAGCGTCTTATTTTTAAGATTCCAAGTCGTTCTGTTTGACACTCTTAATTTGTCCTTCTTGAAAAGCCCCACTTCTCAAGTCAAAAGTCCTGCCACGGTCGGCAGTTTGTATTTCTTGTTTACAGCCACTTATCAATGTGTTTTCCCCAGCTTTTTGGATTTGACAGGTCGCCCACTGGTTTCCCGCTGTGCCTAGACCTCATCTGTGAAGCTGAGGCGGGAGGTCAGTGGCCATTGAATCAGCTGATGAGTTGACAGCTTCAAAGGTCAAGTCAAAGCTCCCAGCTGATTGAGAAATGTTCCCTTAACCACTAGCTTCTCTAAACTGCAATTCCACTACAGATTCAGGATGCTGCAAGTCTTTACACAAGTCTCCATCCAGTCTGACCTCATTACCTCTCCCACCACTGACAGATCGCGTCTGTCATCTCTACTTCACCTGCCATCTATTCCATCACCATGGGTGCCCTTGAAACTCTCAATCTTGATCCTCAGAATCCCACCACGGTCAGCCCCAACTCTAGCATCACCAGGCACACCATCAGCACCAGGCATACCAGCAGCACCAACAACACCAACCTTCTCCGCAATCACCTGATGCTGCACAGCACAGTGGGCATCAGCACCCGACCACATTGCTGCCTGGGAGGCCAGGGATGACCTCACCATGGCCACATTTACTTCACTTGATGCTGTACCCTGGCTGCCACATGATGCGCCAGGTTGGCGCCACCCCACACCAACAACATAAACCATCCCTACAATGCCCAAGCCATTCCTTTCACACTCCTCATCATCGTGGGGGGTACCGTTATGTCTCACCAGTCACTGCAACCCACTAAGCCATTTCCAAAGGTGCACACAAATCTGTCCAAGAGCGCAAAGGATTGAAAATAAAGATTTCAATGTTTGACAGCACATTAACAGAAACTTTACATGAACATTGGCTAAAACACCCAAGTGCCTACACTTGTGTGTTGTTAGTTCGTATGATTAAACTAGGATGAGGGTGAGTGTGAGGGGTGGTTAGTGAGATGTGGATGTGATAATGTAGATAGAGAGGGATGGGTGGAGGTGCAAGGTAAGTTGGTGTGAGAAGGATGTGCAGGAGTACGGTAGGGTAGGGAAGGCAGAGTGATGGGGATGTGATGAGTGGCAGAGCAGGATGAGGTTGAGTGTGGCTTTGCAGTAACGTTTTGTGATCTACTGAGATCATTGAAAGGTTTACGCCACTGCACCCAAGTCCTCCTGACCACATCTCTGCTTGTGCCCTCCTTTGCAATGTGCAACAAGGCTGCATTGGGGTCCTGGGGAGGTCTCTTCTGCCCATGGGAAGGGAAGAGAACCTCCCTGTGTGTTGTGACTCCCTCCATAAGCATATGGAGGGAGTCATGGGAGAGCCTGGGTGCAGCCGTGCACCTCTGTGCAGTGATTGTCAGTGTTTGCAGCACCTCAATGCTGTAGAACACTGAAAGCACAAATGGCAAAATAAAGTTGGCCATGGTCCCATTAAGGAAACCGGCTGATGACGCGTCATCAAATGACGTCACCAGACCCGCTTCCTTCAATTGGCCGGCAAACGCGCTGGGCAGGCTTAACAAGCCCAATCATCGGAAAGTCATTTTGGAGGCCGGGATGGAGCCAGCAGCAGGCCAAGACCCACCACTGACATCACCCACCTTGGACCCGCCGAGGTAGGTTAAACCTTAGTTATAGAGTGTTTCAGATTCCTTCTTGCCACAACTAGCCTGCATTACATTTTTCACAAATAAAAACAGAAAATGCTGGAAACACTCAGCAGGTCAGGCAGCATCTGTGGAGAAAGAAAGAGTTAACGTTTCAGGTCGATGACCTTTCTAATGACCTTTGTCAGACGAAAGGTCATCGACCTGAAACGTTAACTCTGTTTTTCTCTCTCCACAGATGCTGCCTGACCTGCTGAGTATTTCCAGCATTTTCTGTTTTTATTTCAGATTTCCAGCATCTGCCGTATTTTGCTTTTGTGTTACAATTTTCACAGTTGAATAAGCAGAATTTGCAGACAGAGTGGGCGGTCCAAGCACTTTTAAGATGAGTATATCACCTGCTCCTGAACTATAATCATTCTCTTCCTCCCCTGTCCCTTGGGAGTTCCTGTAAGGGCTTGGCTGAGATCAAAGCTTCATAGGCATGAACCTATGCCCCACCCCAGCGTGTTATAGGCAAACAGAAGCCTGGAGATGAGTGCATTTGAGTGGCTCACTGATGAGCCACAGTGACATCGATATTAAACCCTACATTAAAATTAATGGAACTGGGTTGTTTTTACACTGGAAAACACTAATGCATTGTTTCTTGTTGACAACAGTCTAGTATTGACATGTTCTAGGCAGAGTAAGTGCTAAATATTCTGATAATGAAACCTTGTTGCAGAGGGCCAGAAAACAAACCAAAATTGTCAGCTTTATTCTGCTAGTAATAAAAATAAAAAGTGAACTTATAATAATTTTTTTTCTCTTGTATTCTCTTTTTCAATATAGTTTTTAGGTTTTTGTTTGACGAGAATTGCGGCTACAACAGTGATCACCTGATCTTAAGCAAACAGAGAGACTCTGTGGAGAGCGTGGCTGGGCTTCCTCTGTTGTTAGGTGCAGAGCGGATTGTGGTCGGAAGTTATATGTCTCTAGACTTCATCACAGGGGACACAGGAATAACAAAAGGGAAATACTACTGGGCCTTCCGGGTGGAGCCCTCCTCATACCTGGTTAAAGTAGGCGTGGTGTCCGACGCAAAGCTTCAGGAGTGGTTTCACAGTTCACGGGATGTCAACAGTCCCAGGTTTGTACCATGTCACCTATTCATTCTATGTGGATGGCACCACTTGGACATCTGTTTACATGCTGTAAATGCTGATTGCAAACATTTTCTGGCAAGGGTTGTGTAAATGAAGAGTTGAATGTATGCACCTGGAATTTCCGTAGGCATTCTCCCGATCTCTCTCGCTGTGACGATGGTGGAACCCCCGGAGAAAGGGAGCAAACGGCAAAAAATGGCTTTCCACCATAGTTATGGCGGGAGATCTGGAGGACCCCATGGAAATTCTCCCCCACGGTGATTTTTATTAAGTAAATGTTGCTGATGAGGTTTGTGAATGAATTCCTTTTTTTGAGATTTTCTAGTCCTGAAGGGATGGAGTTTTGTAACTGGGAAATGAAACCTTTTCCATTTTGGGAACCCAGTGTCAACATCAAGCACTCGCAGGTCAGGTATAGCACGGGTTAGATACAGATTAAAGTTCCTCTACTCTGCACCTACATTGTGCCTCAGCTATAACCTGAAACAATCTGACCATTGCATTTGCTGCACCATCCATTTATATGGCCTCTCTGAGTGAGATTGCTAATTTAATGCGAAATTAGCTGTAGTTTTTGCAGTTGACCCATGCTCGTTGGGAACTGGGTGAAACTACTGAATTCATGTTACAATTTTGCTGAGCCCCAGAGGTAAGGGAGGGGGCGACGGGCCAATAGCGGCTCTGAGCTGTTCTGTGGAGCCAGGAAGTGCGCCCCTTTTCCATCCAAATCCACAAAATACAAACATTTTCAATGTTTTTGGGCCTTTTTGAATGGCTTCCAGCGGTCCATTTAAATATTGCTGGTTAGGCTGCTCAAGACCCGGAAATGCTAGTTGGAGCTTGTGCATCGTAGGAGCCACACAAGCACCGACCAATTTAGCAGTGACCCGAAAGCCTGTGCCGATCAGGAATGGGCCTTTGCTCTGCTAAATTGATTATCGTTGCTGCCATTTTAGGCGCATAAAATGGGAGCAACGATGTTACAGTTAGACCCCAGCAACTCTAAATTGAGTTGAAGTACTTTGGTATATGATTGCAGGATTATATCAAAGGGGGCCATCATGTTAAAGCTGTGTAGTGCTCTGACTGCTTGGATCCTGTGACCCTTGAATGCTGCCTTCAGTGTGGACACAAGAGAAACAGCTATGGCTGGAAGTGGTGCAGGGAATGACAGTAAGTGCCGGGGAACTAAGTTATGTTGCAAAGGAGTGGATTTTGATCTTCACCGCCTGGGCGGGGTGGATTGCCCACCCGTTATAGAACCCATTTGATTTTCAGTTCATTGATTTCAGGCAAGTTGTTTACAGGGCGGGCGATCTGCCATGGCACATTACCACCCAGTCAGTGAAGACGCAAATCTACCCCAAAATGAGAAAAATTTGGATTCTTCAGCTTTGAAAGGAAGCAAATGAAAGGAGACCTTTTAAGGGTATATAAGATACTGCGTGGAATAGAAAAGGTTAATTTATTTTGAACACTATTTCAAGTTAAGCCACAGTGCAGGGCATGGGCTCATAGTTACAGGCAAACACTCTGGAGTCATTCAAGGTAAGTGCTGTGATGGGTGATCGCAGGTTTCTAGCAAAATATGAGCTATATGGGCCAAAGGACTACTTTCATCTGTATTTATTTTTATGAACATTTCCAGAAGAGGACATTTCCTAGAGATAGTGGACAAATATAGAATTCAGTACCATGCTGCTATTTTACATCAACGGGGTTTAGTTTGGATTTACTAAAGCACAGAAATCTTAATGGAGCTGTAGATTTTGAGCATGACATTTTGGTCTCCTTACCTAAGGAAGGATATACTTGCCATAGAGGGAGTGCAACGAAGGTTCACCTGACTGATTCCTGGGATGGGGAGATTGTCCTGTGAGGAGAGATTGAGTAGACTAGGCCTATATTCTCTAGAGTTTAGAAGAATGAGAGGTGATCTCATCAAAACATACAAAATTCTTACAGGGCTTGACAGGGTAGATGCTGGGAGGATGTTTCTCTGGCTGGGGAGTCTAGAACCAGGGGTCACAGTCTCAGAATAAGGGGTCGGCCATTTAGGGCTGAGATGAGGAGAAATTTCTTCACTCAGAGGCTGGTGAATCTTTGGAATTCTCTACCCCAGAGGGCTGTGGAGGCTCAGTCATTGAGTATATTCAAGACACAGAGTTCGATAGATTTTTGAATATTAAGGGAATCAAGGGATATGGGGATAGTTCAGGACAGTGGAGATGAGGTAGAAGATCAGCCATGATCTTATTGAATGGCGGAGCAGGCTCGAGGGGCCAAATGGCCTACTCCTGCTCCTATTTCTTATGTTCTTATGACGACAGGTAGTCATAGAAACATAGAAGATAGAAGCAGGAGTAGGCCATTCGGCCCCTCGAGCCTGCTCCGCCATTCGATGAGATCATGGCTGATCACCCAAACTCAGTACCCTGTACCTTCCTTCTCCCCATATCCCTGGATACCTTTAGCTTTAAGAAATATATCTAACTCATTCTTGAATATATTTAATGACTTGGCCTCAACTACCTTCTGTGGTAGAAAATTCCACAGGCTCACCACTCTCTGGGTGAAGAAATTCTTCCTCATTTCTGTCCTAAATGGCTTACCCCTTATCCTTAGATTATGACCCCTGGTTCTGGACTCTCCGACCATCGGGAACATTCTTCCTGCATCTAGTTTGTCCAGACCTGTCAGAATTTTATATGTTTCGATGAGATCCCCTCTCATTCTTCTATACTCCAGTGAGTATAAGCCCAATCGACCCAATCTCTCCTCATATGTCATTCCTGCCATCCCAGGTATCAGCCTTGTGAATCTTCGCTGAACTCCTTCCATGGCAAGAACCTCCTTCCTCAGATAAGAACATCCTTCCTCAGATAGTCCCATCTTATGTCATGTAGGTTACTCACCTCACCTGCTTTACTTCTTTTGGAACAGAATGTTTTGATTATAGGCTTTTTCACATAACTTATGTTTGTGTTCATAGTGAAAATGCGTCTTCCATAAGCAGATTAAGTTGCCTATTATCTGAAACCTATGCCCTTGTGCATGCCATGTATTGAGTAGCATGCCTGAGGTGAATAATTACGATTCAAAGCCCACTTCATTCTCCTGTTTCCTTTGAAAGGTGAAAAATACTGTGCATTAGACCAACATTTACAGACTAAAACTAGTCAGATTTATTTACAGATTGAATAATACACAAAAGCAGCAAGATACTGAGAGTAATATACTTAAAAATAATGGCCCAGAAATTCCCCATGTTATCACCATGAGTTAGCGTCGTAATTCTGGCGTAAAATGGTTGCCGCCACTCGAACGCACTTCTCTGGCGCGGGACTCGACGGCTGATAGCAGCGCTGGCTCTGGAGACGCAAATATCGAGAGCGTAATATCAGGTAATGTCACGCTCTGCGAACTTCGACCTTAGCGCTGAGTCCTAAGCTCGCTATGAAAAGCGAGCATGTAGCAGACTGACAGAGACACTGTCAGCACTTCTTAAAGGGACACACACATCTTTCAGGTAAGTTTGCATTAAGCTTTTGGATGGTAAAGGAAAGCCTCGGAGAAGATAGAAAATGCTGGAAATACTCAGCAGGTCAGGCAGCATCCATAGGGGGAGAAACAGAGTTAACGTCTCAGGTCGAGATGCTGCGTAACCTGCTGAGTATTTCCAGCATTTTATGCTTTTAGTTAAGATTTATAGCATCTGCTCGCAGAGGGAAGAGGAAGACACAGAAGAGGAGGATGCAACCCAGACCGCCCCTTTCTAGCTGGGATATCTGGGATGGATTCATCCACCTGTGATACCAGTGACCACAAACCCAATTCCCCTTTCAACATTTGTCCCACACCTTACCTTCCCTCTGTTATTGACCATCACAACACATCTTGGCCACAACGCTGAAATAAAATCCACCACAAAGCAAACTTTCCAATCCAACTTTGTACATCTCTCCATTCAATATGATATCAAGAAAGCAACTCATCACCTTTATGCAATCCCTTAGTGACTGTCTTGTGTGTACCTTTGCTTATCCTACTGATGTCACGCAGTGCTACCCCAGTGGCTGCAGCTTGGCTGGTGGAAGGCTGCCGACTTTCAGTGGGGTCACTGCAGATGGCCTTGCTGGTCGACCTTGAGGAGCTGGTGGCTGGGAGTGTCAAATCAATCATCTTCTTCTCTCTCCTCTCCCTCTTCTTGGACATGATGTGGAGATGCCGGCGTTGGACTGGGGTGGACAAAAATGAGAAGTCGCACAACACCAGGTTATAGTCCAACAGATTTATTTAATTTTACAAGCTTTCGGAGCTGTCGCTCCTTCCTCAGGTAAGTTAGCAATGAGAGAATCTCCCAGAATTCACAATTTAAACATTCTTGGACAACCACTGGCTGGGCAGGCTGGATTTCTTGGGTGTCTGAAATGAGGAAGGCACAAGGGTGGAGTTGTGGTGAGGGGAGGGCAGGAAAGCAAGTGTTGCATGCTTACACCATGCACAGATGTGCATGCGAGAAGGAAGATAACATATGAGGATACTAGCATCTTGTACCCCTTCAGCCCTGGCCAAAGGCTCAGCCATGTCCCTGCCAAGAATGGCCACAGCATCTCCTCCCAGGGTGTGAGGTGAAGCTAGGAATGGGAGGTGTGTCTCATGTTTGGTAGAGAAACATTGAAACATAGAAGATAGGAGCAGGAGTAGGCCATTCGGCCCCTCGAGCCTGCTCCGCCATTCGATGAGATCATGGCTGATCATCTAAACTCAGTACCCTGTACCTGCCTTCTCCCCATATCCCTTGATACCTTTAGCTTTAAGAAATATATCTAACTCATCCTTGAATATATTTAATGACTTCGCCTCAACTACCTTCTGTGGTAGAGAATTCCACAGGTTCACCACTCTCTGGGTGAAGAAATTCTTCCTCATTTCTGTCCTAAATGGTTTACCCGTTATCCGTAGATTATGACCCCTGGTTCTGGACTCTCCGACCATCGGGAACATTCTTCCTGCATCTAGTTTGTCCAGACCTGTCAGAATTTTATATGTTTCGATGAGATCCCCTCTCATTCTTCTATACTCCAGTGAGTATAAGCCCAATCGACCCAATCTCTCCTCATATGTCATTCCTGCCATCCCAGGTATCAGCCTTGTGAATCTTCGCTGAACTCCTTCCATGGCAAGAACATCCTTCCTCAGATAAGGCGACCAAAACTGCACACAGTACTCAAGGTGTGGTCTCACCAAGGCCCTGTACAACTGCAGCAGGACATCCCTGTTCCTATACTCAAACCCTTTCGCTATGAAGGCCAACATACCATTTGCCTTCTTCACCGCCTGCTGCACCTGCATGCTTACTTTCAGCGACTGGTGCACAAGGACACCCAGGTCTCGTTGCACTTCCCCTTCTCCCAATCTATTGCCATTCAGATAATAGTCTGCCTTTCTGTTTTTGACACCAAAGTGGATAACCTCGCACTTATCCACGTTATATTGCATCTGCCACGCTTCTGCCCACTCACCCAACCTGTCCAGATCATCCTGGAGTTTCTCGCTATCCTCCTCGCTGCACACACTCCCACCCAGCTTTGTGTCATCTGCAAACTTGGAGATATTACATTTAATTCCCTTATCTAGATCATTAATGTATATTGTGAATAGCTGGGGTCCAAGGACCGATCCCTGCGGTACCCCACTAGTCACTGCTTGCCACTCGGAAAAAGACCCATTAATTCCTACTCTCTGCTTTCTGTCCGCCAACCAGTTCTCTATCCAAGTCAATACCTTGCCCCCAATCCCATGTGCCTTAACTTTACCCGCTAATCTCTTATGCGGGACCTTATTGAAAGCCTTTTGAAAGTCCAAATACACCACATCTACTGGTTCTCCCTTATCTATTTTCCCAGTTACATCCTCAAAAAATTCCAGTAGATTAGTCAAGCACGATTTACCTTTTGTAAATCCATGTTGACTTTGTCCGATCCTGTCACTGTTTTTCAAATGCTCAGCTATTACATCCTTTATAATGGACTCTAGCATTTTCCCCACTACCGATGTCTGTAATTCCCCGCTTTCTCTCTACCACCCTTTTTGAATAGTGGGGTAACATTAGCTACCCTCCAATCCATGGGTACAGTTCCAGATTCCATCGAATGTTGGAAGATGATCAGCAATGCATCTACTATTTCTAGGGCCACTTCCTTAAGTACCCTAGGATGTAGATTATCAGGCCCTGGGGATTTATCGGCCTTCAATACCGTCAATTTCCCTAACACCATTTCCCTGCAAATACTGATTTCTTTCAGTTCCTCCCTTTCATCAGATTGTTGGTAGATGAGTGATGGAGTGGGTGGGGCGGGGGGGGGGGCGGGGGTCATGCATTGAGCAGTGTGTGAGGCTAGTGATGCAGTTGGTAGGAGATGGATTTTGAAGATGTATTCACTGACCTTGACCACTGGTCTGAGATCATGAAGCTTCTTTGGGCACTGGAGCCTAGACGTGGGGGGCAACACTGCTGGCAGTGATGGCCTCGGTGATCTGGTCCCATGTCCTTCTTTCTGGAGGGCCTCCTGGCCCCTGTGGGTAGAGGACACCTCTTGCAGTGTTGGCCCCCTGCACAAAGCTGGGGTGCTGTGTGCGAGACCCTGGGTGCCCCTTCCCTGGCTTGCTGAGCCATTTGTTTTAGTGCTGAAGCACTTTTCCCATTTTTTTAGGTGCGGAAGGCAGTTTAGCTTTCAGAGCTGAAGACTCCCATTTAGGAATTCTTTATAATAATTCTTTTATTTGCAAGGCAGTTGAGCTATAAGGGCTAAAAACGTCCTATTTTTACATGATTTTTATTTTTTTCATTTCAGAAGGCAGTTCCTCTTTAAGGGACTGAATTGCTTTCTGAAATGACAGCCTTGCTTTCAGAGAAGGCTGTTCTTGCTGCATTGATGCTACAGCCATGCTACATTGGGGCTTCCTGCTGGGACTAACGCCACCAGAAAGGTGTTGCACAGTAAGTTTGGTGCTGGGCTAATGTTAATTAGCCACTAGGCCACAGAGAGGGAAGGAGGGAGGGATCGCATGGGGGCTGGCCGCAGCAGCACCGGGGGGATCCGAGGACGGTCACGGGCTGGGGACTGGCCGCAGCAGCAGGGGAGAGGGGGGGGATCTTCAGAAGATCGTGGTCCAGGAGGAGCACGGTGGTGGGGGAGGATCTACAGACAATTGCGGGCCGGAGGAGCACGAAGGGGGGGGAGACCACAAGGAGGCATCAGAGGCCTGTGGGGGGCGGTGAATGGAGGCCTCGTGGAGAGATCGGAGGCCTGCGGGGTGGGGGGTTTCCGATCGCGGGGGGTGGGTTCGACAGGGACCCTGGATCCAGGGGATCGGTATAAAGGCACTTACCTCCTGGATCCAGCAGTCCCCGCCTCGCTTTAACTGCCGGGTTTCACGAATTGTGTAAAACCCGTCCACATGCAGTTAAACACAAAATGTAGGTTAAAAAGAGGCTTCCAGCCTTATTATAATATTTAACTTGATGTCCCACCCACTGTGAGCGGGTTGGTCACCCGTCCCTGTCCCACCTCCGTTAAAACCGGGAGTGGGCGGGTTGGAGGCAGGATCAGGTCAGGAATCCCATTTTTAACAATTTAACTACCCCATGCTCCAAACCCACCCTTTTTTTTAGGTTAAAATTCCCTCATTGTGTTTAAAATGAAACAGGAAAAGGAGGCTTATGATCAATGTCAGAATCAAGCAGAAAGTGCAGAGGAGAAATGAAAAAGGAAATATGAGGGGAAAAGGGAGTGTAAGAGAAAAGATTAATGGGTAACATAAAAGTGAACTCCAAACTCTCTCACAAACATATAAATAGTAAAAGGGTAGTCAATGGAAGGGTGGGGCTGATTAGGGACCAAAAAGTAAATCTTGTGGTGAAAGAGGGTATGGCAGAGGTATTAAATGAGTATTTTGCATCTGTCCACAAAAGAATAGATTGCTGCCAAGGTCACAGTGAAGGAGGAGTGGGGTAGAGAAATTGGACAAGATAAAAATAGATATAAAGTGGAGGTACATAAAAGGTTGGCAGCATTCAAAGTAGAAAAGTCACCCAGAGCTAAGCAATCCCACAACCAATGGATCAGATCAAAGCTCTGCAGTCCTGCCACGTCCAGTCATGGATTGTGGTGGACAATTAAACAACTAACGGGAAGAGGAGGCCCTATGAATATCCCCATCCTCAATGATGACGGAGCCCAACACGTGAGTGCAAAAGTCAAAGCTGAAGCATTCGAAACCATCTTCAGCCAGAAGTGCCGAGTGGATGATCCAACTTGGCCTCTTCCTGAGGTTCCCACCATCACAGAAGCCAGTCTTCAGCCAATTCGATTCACTCCACGTGATATCAAGAAATGGCTGAGCGCACTGGATACAGCAAAAGCTCTGGGCTCCGACAACATCCCGGCTATCGTGCTGAAGACTTGTGCTCCAGAACTAGCCAACCTGTGCCAGTGCATCTACAACACTGGCATCTACTCAACAAAGTGGAAAATTGTCCAGGTATGTCCTGTTCACAAAAAGCAGGACAAATCCAATCCGACCAATTACCGCCCCATCAGTCTACTCTCAATCATCAGCAAAGTGATGGAAGGTGTTGTTGATAGTGCTATGAAACGGCACTTACTCATCAATAACCTGCTCACTGATGCTCAGTTTGGTTTCCACCAGGACCACTTGGATCCAGACCTCATCCAAACATGAACAAAGGAGTTGAATTCCAGTGATGAGGTGAGAGTGACTGCTCTTGACATCAAGGCAGCATTTGT
The DNA here is from genome assembly GCA_030390025.1 of Squalus acanthias. Classification (NCBI taxonomy): domain Eukaryota; kingdom Metazoa; phylum Chordata; class Chondrichthyes; order Squaliformes; family Squalidae; genus Squalus; species Squalus acanthias. The sequence goes on along the minus strand of CM059425.1, from coordinate 176,870,600 downwards.
CCGAGTGTGGCATCAAGGACCCCTAGTAAAACTGAAGTCAATGGGAATCGGGGGGAAAATGTTCCACTGGTTGGAGTCATACCTAGCACAAAGGAAGATGGTTGTGGTTGTTGGAGGCCAATCATCTCAGCCCTAGGACATCATTGCAGGAGTTCCTCAGGGCAATGTCCTAGGCCCAAACATCTTCAGCTGCTTCATCAATGACCTTCCCTCCAACATAAGGTCAGAAGTGGGGATGTTCGCTGATGATTGCACAAAGTTCGGTTCCATTCGTAACTCCTCAAATAATGAAGCAGTCCATGCTTGCATGCAGCAAGACATGGACAACATTCAGGCTTGGACTGATAAGTGGCAGATAACATTCGTGCCACACAATTGCCATACAATGACCATCTTCAAAAAGAGAGAGTCTAACCACCTCCCCATGACATTCCATGGCATTACCATCGTCAAATCCCCCACCATCAACATCCTGGGGGTCACCATTGACCTGAAACTTAACTGGACCAGTCACATAAATACTGTGGCTACAAGAGCAGGTCAGAGGCTGGGTATTCTGCGGCGAGTGACTCACTTCCTGACTTCACAAAGCCTTTCCATCATCTGCAACGCACATGTCAGGAGTGTAATGGAATACTCTCCACTTGCGTGGATGAGTGCAGCTCCAACAGACTCAAGAAGCTCCAGGAAAAAGCAGCCTGCTTTATTGGTACCCCACCCACCACCTTAAACATTCACTCCCTCCACCACTGGTGCAATGTGACTGCAGTGTGTGCCATCTACAAGATGCACTGCAGCAACTCGCCAAGGATTCTTCGACAGCACCTCCCAAATCTGCGATTTCTACCACCTAGAAGGTCAAGGGCAGCAGATGCATGGGGATACCACCACCTCCAAATTCCCCTCCAAGTCACACACCATCCTGACTTGGAAATATATCACCGTTCCTTCATCGTTGCTAGGTTAAAATCCTGGAACTCCCTACCTAACAGCACTGTGGGAGTACCTTCACCACACGGACTGCAGCGGTTCAAGAAGGCGGCTCACCACCACCTTCTCAAGGGCAATTATGGATGGGCAATGTCTTGCCAGCGAAGCCCGTGAATGAATAAAAAAAGGTTGCTGAGGGAAGTAAGGGTGGAAATAGCGGCGGCTCTGGCCACAATCTTTCAATCGTCTTTGGATGTGGGAGTGGTGCCAGAGGACTGGAGGGTTGCAAATGTTACACCCCTGTTTAAAAAAAAGGGAGAGGGATAAACCCGGTAGGTACAGACCAGTCAACCTAACGTCGGTGGTAGGGAAACTTTTATATTAATTGGCACTTGGAAGAACATGGGTTAGTAAATGACAGCCAGCACGGATTTTTAAAAAGCAAATAATGTCTGACAAACTTGACTGAGTTCTTTGATGAAGTAACGGAGAGGGTTGATGAGGGCAATGCGGTTGATGTTTTGTATATAGACTTTCAAAAGGTGTTTGATAAAGTGCCACATAATCGACTTGTAAGTAAAATTGAAGCCCATGTGATTAAAGGAACAGTGGCGACATGGATATGAAATTGGCTAAGAGACAGAAAGCAGAGAGTAGTGGTGAACGGTTGTTTTTCAGACTGGAGGGAAGTATACAGTGGTGTCACCCAGGGGTCGATATTGGACCCACTGCTCTTTTTGATATAAATGAGTTGGACTTGGGTATAAAGGGCATAATATTCAAAATTTGTAGATGACACAAATCTCAAATATAGTAAACAATGAGTAGGATAATAATAGACTTCAGGAGGGCATAGATAGACTGGCAAAATGGGCAGACACATGGCAGATTAAATTTAATGCAGAGAAGTGTGAATTGATGCATTTTGGAAAGCAGAATGAGGAGAGGTAATATAAATTAATGAGAGACCTGGGGGTTCTCCTGCACAAATCTTTGAAGTTGGCAGGACAAGTTGAGAAGGCTGTTAAGAAAAGCATATGGGATTCTGGGCTTTATAAGTAGAGGCAGAGTACAAAAGGAAGCAAGTTAAGTTAAACCTTTATAAATCACTGGCTAGGCCTCAACTGGAGTATTGTGCTCAATTCTGTGCACCACATTTTACATCGGATGTCAAGGCCTTGGAGAGGGTGGGAATTTACTACTAGGAATAAGGGACTTTAATTATATGCAGAGACTCGAGAAGCTGGGATTGTTATCCTTAGAGCAGAAAAGGCTCAGGAGAGATTGAATAGAGGTGTTCAAAGTCATGAAAAGAGTAAAAAGTGAGAAGTCGCACAACACCAGGTTATAGTCCAACAGTTTTATTTGAAATCACAAGCTTTCGGATTTCCGAAAGCTTGTGATTTCAAATAAAACTGTTGGACTATAACCTGGTGTTGTGCGACTTCTCACTTTTGTCCACCCCAGTCCAACACCGGCATCTCCACATCATGAAAAGAGTAAATGAGGAGAAACTGTTTCTACTGGCAGAAGAGTCAGTAACCAGAGATGACAGATTTAAGGTGATTGGCAAAAGAACCAGAGAGGAGATTTTTTATGCAGCGAGTTGTTGTGATCTGCAATGGGGGATAGCGAAAGCAGAATCAGTAGTAACTTTCAAAAGGGAATTGGATAAATACTTGAAAAGGAAAACATTTGCAAGGCTATGGGGAAAGAGCACAGCAATGGGACTAATTGGATATCTCTTTCAATGAGTCGGCACAGGCACAATGCGCTGAATGGCCTCCTTCTGTGCTGTATGATTCTATGTTTCCTGCAAGGAGCCCCGAGCACCAGCCGTCTAAATCAGTAATTCCAGCTGGAAAATCCTACACGGTTCACACCTGCAATTCTGATACATGCTTCCATTGGCAAAGTTTACAGAAGTGTAACTTATAAAATGATCTGCCATATGTTTACTCATAAGCTTGGAAAATGCTGTTGGTGATATTAATGGATGAATTAAATTGTGTGATATTCCCTGTCTGTTACTTTAACGCAAGCATTAATTAGACTGCTTCTGTGTCTATTGTGGCGGTTAATGGATCATTCAGCATAATTTTTGCAGTTTTTTTCTGATTCATTTGTGCGTTAGTTATGAGGATTCCTAATGCATCTGAGCTCCACAGTTGTATTATGAATAAATCCTGCAATTTCACTAACAAAAAGAGGAATAAAAAGGATCTCTTCTTTAATGTACAGTAAGTACACTAAGTGAAAATTAAAACCATTTTGTCCTGATTGGAAATGGTTTCATTTTTTCTTTTCCTTTAAATAATATTCCAAGAAAAGTTGTCGAATATCATAAAGTTCAATGAAAAGGGTAGAACCTACTTGACCTTGACTCCCTGGCAGTGAAATTGGTCTTCAACGAAAGCGTGAAATGGGTGATAGCTAGTCGGCAGCCCATTTTATATCCCACCCAATTCTCCTTACCATTGACTTCAATTAAGTGAATGGAAATAATAAATCGGGAGAGATTTTACACTATCGCACAAAGTCAAGATCTCTACCCCCTTGTCTTGTGGAACATTTGGTGTTGTTATCTTGGTTTGATGTGGGCGAGAGCCCTTGGTGTCCCGAGTGCTACGCAGTAGTTTTACAAGGACACCCATGGCACACATGCTGCAATGCAGCATAAAATGCTTCATGACTTGTGCTGGACTGTTCAAAGCTGCTGCCAGCCAATTGTGTAAACGATGTTGGCATTCACCATCCTTTCAATTAGAATGAGAAAGCATTTTCTGTGTTAACAAATCAATAAAATGGCCAAACTGCAGGGGCTCCTTGATAGTATGGAATCCTAGTGCATCTTCAGACTTTCGCTTTTGGATCAGTTCCAGTGTAACAATGCAGGGAAGATTATTAAGCGAGTTTTTTTTCAGTGTTTTGGATTAACATGCACAGCACAGTAGTCTGACACATGGAAATACTTTCCACTTGTATCAAGCAATCTGTAAAAAGAATTCAAAAAAATGTCAATAATTGGTCCAGAGCACTACTAAAATGAATGTGGCAATTACCATTACCCACACTATTGTACTGAATTAAATGGCTATTGTCTTTTAGAATTGCTGCACAGATGGAATATAAAAGTAAAATACCTCAAATCTTGTCAATTATTAATTAGTACTATAGCCCCTACTAATGCTAGCCTAGAATTTGACCCAATGAAATATAGAGCTGGATGAAGGAAGAAACAATCAAAGTCTTGCGATTTGAAGAGGATAGCAAGTGTAAGGAGGTATCTTTAATGCTAGGTTTATGAATGTACTGTTAGGGTAAATATAAGTCCACTGTCTGAAATGTACAAAGTATACATTAACGGCAGCTTGTAGCCATAACACATACCTTCCCTGACCTCGTATGGTTATTAAACGTTATCCTGCATTGCAGAGGGGTCCTGGGGTTAGGGAGTTGCCACTCACTACCTGTACCACTTCCTTCCACATGGTCCTGGCTGCTATGTTGGCAGTTCTCTTGCTACCCACTCCCATTATTCCATCCCCCACTGTGCCCCATTTCAGCTAGAACTATATTTATGTCAATCTGAGAAGTTTAAGGTGCTCTTTTCCCTGATTATATTATGATCTACGGTTTCAAATTGTTGCATGCTGGTTTTGCTTTAAGAGCAATCTAACATTAAATCCTGCATGCTGAACCCTTCAGTGCTTCCACTGTCCCACCCGAAACTGGTGGGTATCGCACGGTCCAATTTACAGGCCCGCCTGAGAATTGCATCAAGCAGGCCGGGGCGTCCAAGGGCTGGTCAAGGTTCCATCTGATTTTTCTCTGCTGGCTGCTCGTTTTTCAGGCAGAAAACGGGCAGTGTAAATTGCTCCCAAACTCTCCCTATACTAGTAGCAGTCTGAGGGAGATACTCTATACCTCCCTATATTTTCAATCTGAGCGAGATACTCTACAGTTTCCTATACTGTTACCAGCCTAAGCAAGACACCCGAGAATATTCTAAGTCGAAACATTTGGCCATGATAATTGTACAACTCTACACATTCATACACTATGACCAGCCTGAGGGAGACATTCTACACATTCATACACTATGACCAGCCTGAGGGAGACATTCTACACATTCATACACTATTACCAGCCTGAGGGAGACATTCTACACATTCATACACTATTACCAGCCTGAGGGAGACATTCTACACTTCCCTATCCTATTATCAGCCTGATTGAGACTCTCTGCGCCTTTCAATATTAACAGCCTCTGGGAAACACTCTGTACCTGCCATACTGTTGGTAACCTGAGTAAGATACTCTCCCACCAACTGTTACTAGCCTCAACAGCAGCAAAACTTTCAAAGTGATAACATCAGGACTATCTATCCAGCTTATCATATTTTCCACCTTCAATTACAGGTTTGTTTTAGTTAAACAATTTCTGCAGCAGTTTGATAGTATTCCTGTTGTCTTTTATGTGCAATTAGTATGGCTAAATGATTCTACTGACAATAGTCTAAACGTCTCCCTCCAACTCCTGCAATAAAAATAGCTGTGGTTTAAAAAAAGACAAAATGGACAGTCAGAGTAGAATAGACATAAGATACTTACGGGTGTAATACAGCAAGTAATAGAGATGAGCTGTTTGCTTGATTCTGTCCTTCATTCTCTTTGATTCTTCTAGCTTGGGGAATGTGAATACGTTATTGCTAAAAGAAAGTACTGTAGTTAAGTAAATACATACAAAACCATCAAATTAATCCCGCAAAAGCCTACCTGGAGCAACTGCTGAAAAATGAAAGCAGCATAATCTAAAAATGAGTCTCAGGTTTGCTAGAGCTATTTTGTCTCCAGTCAACCTATTTATCACCAACTGAAAACCATTAAGTTTTGTTGCAAAACACAGCTGTAAATTTCAGTGATGGATTTACAGTTTTGTTGTTTTTGTCCCTCCCCTTCTTTAAAATAAACTCTTGTTTTTCACAGGTATGACCAAGACAGTGGTCACGACAGTGGGAGCGAAGATATTGCTTTGGAACACTCCCAACCTTTCACCTTTGTTACCATAGGGATGAGGAAGTTCTTCATCCCAAAAGGTCCTAACAGTTCATCCACAGAATCTTGCAACCGCTCTCTGCCTCTGCCCAATCGGATTGGTGTTTGCCTGGACTACGACAAAGGGAAAGTGAGTTTCTACAATGCGGATAATATGCAATGTCTGTACGAAAGACGGGTGGAATGTTCTGGAACGATGTATCCTGCCTTTGGCCTAATGGGAGGAGGGGCTGTACACCTGGATGAATTAATTGCAATGAAAGAATTAATCTACAAAATCTAGTTTCTTTCTCAATTCTTAATTGTTGGGAGGCTTTTTTCCATATATTTAAAAACAGTTTTAAAAAAAAAAAGTTTGCTTCCCCTTTTTATAGCACTTTATGGCATGCATTGCTTGAAGAACCTCTGTATGTGGTTCCACCTGTGAATGGCTCTCGGTAGAGTTTTGTGCAATACACAGCCACTGATTAGACAATAGAAAGTGGTAGTGGACAGTTACAGCTCTCTGAAATCTTCCTTTCATCCTCCTTCACCTCTGCTTCACTTTGTTTTTGGTACAAATAGAATTGTTTAAAACTTGATGGAAACGCACCTTTTCAAAGGAAATAAGAATACTGTTGAGATGTGTTTAATTATTTTAAGATATGTAGCAGTGACTGATTGCATTTGGCTTATTTAAAGTTTTCAAAGTAAAAACGTAAATCCAGTTGGTATGTGTTGTGTTGTTTTTGACTGTATTGGGTGTGAGAATCCCACATTGCATCACTACTAGGACGGAGTAAGAGAAGCTGCAGTCACCAGTCAAAAATGCAGTCATGCTCATTATGAAAACTGAAGTCTCATTGGCTGAAGAGACTCTTTGAGCAGCTTCTTTTTGAATACCTTCACTATGTCATAATGCTGTAACAATACACTAGATTCAATCATGAATATTCATATCAATGGATTAAATATTTACAAATGCATTTTAAAAGAATGCATTTATGATTTTGCCAGAATTACCAATCAGAAGAACTATTCCCGCTATGATTTGGATGTCGCTAACACATAGAGACTCAAGGAAATCTTCCCCCACCATAGTATGCCTGTCCAACTCGGTGAACCCGTCTGGTGGTGTTGCGTATTGTATTGAGCCGACCCTGGTTGTACTATCCTCAGCCTGTCTGGGAACACATGGAGCCTGCCTGGTATTTTGCCATATGGAGTCTGCTTGTCATGTTTCTAATAATCAAGTGTCCTCAAATATTAGCCAGAAGCTGAATCAACAATCTCTCAACCATAACAAATATATGAAGTGCAAAATCAGCCACTAAAAAGCTAAAGTGGAATAGAAGGCAAAAAAATCACTGGCGTGAGTACATCAGAAAGGGAAGAGTCCACACATCCACAGTGAAGCACTGACAATTGTTAACACAGGTGTATTTTACAATAGAGGGTAGTGATTTGACTCGAGCTTCATATTGGGGTGGGTCTAGATAATCCCTAATAAAGAATATATAAAAGTAAACGTCTCACAAAATGACAACAACGATGGTAAGTAGGCTGAGATGACTCACTGCTACTTTACAATTCGAGGCTCTTGGGTTGGAAATGGCCCTCATCTCATGAGAGGGTAGACCTGACACAGGCTGCACCTCTTGTGCTGCTGCATGGACAGTCTGGATCTTCCATCCTTTCAACCACATGTGCAGGCATTGTAGGGGGCTAGCTCAAGAACCTCTATGTACTGCCATTTTGAAAGACAGCATCATGAAGCCACTAGTGCACTACCTTTGTATGACCACTGATCTGCAGGAAAGCAGACCTACTGGTACCAATGAGATAAGTCAAGCCCATGCTATGCTTGTCTGCAACCGAGCCCCAATCCTTTGAATCCAGAGGAGTCAGCCCCCTTCGATCTGGAGTCCTAGACTCTATGGCAGCCGTCTGAGCATCCAGGGAAGAGGCACTGCAGTGGCAGCCTTTGCTGTACATTGCCCTGGAGCTGTCATATGGACTGCAGTGCAGCAAAACTGCACGTACAGGTAGTAGCCACCAACATTCAATCTGGCATCTCCAGCACACTCGCTGACCTGGTCCCCAGTGCACGCACATGCATTTGATTCTCTGCAAGCATCCTTCTTTGAAAAGCAGGACCTGTGAGATCTGGATTTCCATGCTCTTCAGCCAAGAGGCAAGATATCCAAACCCTTCAGTCAGCAAAGTCTTCCCTTTCATCATCTACCACCAGCTGCTCTGCTCTGTCACCCAGTGCACTCCCCTCTGGTACACTCTAATTTCCCCAGGATGTGTGCTCTGAGCTGGTGCTTGCAAAGGGAGAGTGAGTGACAGCACGTGCTTTGAAGGCTGAATACACAGGTTGTGTTTCCTCTGGCATTTCTAGAGGAGGAAAAGAGAAAGAAGGGTTAGAATAGGTTGCTGAAGACCAGAGTTCACAGGTCATTTTCAGTTGGAGTGACATGAGGCTTTATGATCTAGCTTGCAGACCGGTTATGCTATGTTACAATTTTCTAGGTTATGTGCTAGACATTTTCTTGAGTTTAACATCACTGGTTTCTCTTGTAAGCAGACCTCATGTTCCCTATGATCCAGAATACACCTTTATTGCCCAATATTGAGTTAAATAATAGTGTGATCTAGAGATAAAATACTTGTTGCATATACCAGCTACCATAATCTAGCATGCAGATTGAAAAGCACTCCAGTTTATTTTACATAAAATACATGAATGAACAGAATACCGTTTCCACCGTGAAGTACATCAATCTCCTGTTGTTCATTCCATGGAAAACAATAAGAATGAACCTCTATGCTGTTTCAGGCAAAAACTCACTTTCAAGCCATCTGTGTATGGACAAAAGACTATTCTGATTGAACTAACACAAAATGGGTATTCCCCCCACACTGACATCTATGCTGATAGCTGGATATGTTTCTCAATAATATGACCATTTTACCTAATGAACCCCTGGAGTCTTGCCATTGTCCTAAAGCAACAGTAACATGCAAAAATAAATAATTTAATGACCAGCCTGCCTGGCAGCCCCTGAGGAATAATCCTGACGTGAAATTCAAGGAATCATACTCAAAGACTCTCATTATTTCCTCATTAACGTTCCAAATTACTATGGCAACAGTCTGGATTTCATGGCCGGGAAATTGCCTACCTTAGCACCAACCATTAACGCCGTATTTCTTAAAAAAATGGTGGCCACCTTGCTTCTACCCGCTTCCGGTGCAGGACACAGTGGACGCCATTTTGGAGAGGTCAGTAGTGCTGCCGTTGCCAGCACTCACTTCTCCAATGAAAATATGCAGATTGTGACGTCAATCGCCATGTAACGCCTGATTTGACGCACGACTGCGATTTTGGACGTTGCCGCATGCCATAACGCTCGCTTCTCACCACGCACAGAAGAACGTGCATGCAGCAGTACTGCAGAGACGCTGTCAGCACTTCTTAAAGGAACAAGCACATCTTTCAGGTAAGTTTCGATTTCAGCTTTTGGACTCTTTTATTTTATTGAAGTAGTGGCTTGGTGCAATACATTTATAACGTTCTTAAAGTGTGTAGGGAGTATTGCTGGATGCTTGCAAGGCCTCAGATGGTAAAGGAAGGCCTCTGAAAGGCAGAAAATGCTGGAAATGTTCAGCAGGTCAGGCAGCATCTATGGAGAGAGAAACAGAGTTAACATTTCAGGTCAATGACGTTAACTCTGTTTCTCTCTCTCCACAGATACTGCCTGATCTACTGAGTATTTGCGGCATTTTCTGTTTTTATTTCAGGTTTACAGCATCTGCAGTACTTTGCCTCTGAGAAGACCACTTGGTCACAGTCCTGGGGGGCACATGGAGATGAAGCAGAGGCAGCAAAGGGGCCAAGCTGCTCACAGAGGGAGGAGGAAGCAGAAGAAGAAAAAGCAGAAGGAAGGATGCAACCCAGACAGCCCCTTTGTGGCCAGGATATTCGGGATTGAATCATCCACCTGCGGTACCAGTGACAACCCCAATTCCACTTTCAACATTTGTCCCACACCTTACCTTCCCTCTGTTACTGACCATCACAGTGTCCTCTTGGCCAAAAAAATTATTTGAGCCCCTGCAACTCCCGCGCTGTCTGCCTGTGCGTTCCGCCGGCCTCCCACCTGGGAGTTAAAATTCCCCCTTTCATTTCTAATTTTTTCCTGCTGCTTTTCCATTTCTTTACATGACAACAATAATAATCCACCTGTCAAGAATTAAGCCAAAGCCTGATGTGAAGTCCGAAGTGTGTTATTTTAGTATATGAGGAATCTGGCACAACAATTGTGAACCTTCCACTTTGGGATTGCTATCCCATCCCCGGTCACAGTTCACTGCAGATTTTGAATTACACTCAAATAATTAATAATGTGGCTCCTTGGATGAATCTTGTCTCAGCGCATCCGAAAGATTATACAATTTAAATCTTGCTGTCTGATTGGAACTGAGACAGCTATAACTATATTAAGCCACATCTGAAACCTCTGTCAATATCGGATAGGCATTAACAAGATCAGGCGCTTTCTATTCAGCTATTACGCTTTGATTGAATAAAAGGCTGTCAGAGTTTTAAAATAAGTGGAGGGTAAAGTGCTATACTGGAAAAAGCCAATACACCTTAATTTACTGGAATAGACCAATAAGAAAACGTACATGCATTGGGCGAGAAATTTGCCTCCTTTGCGCCTCCTGTTGGTGCCTCTGGGGGGCGATAACGGGGTGCTAACGACATACAGCCCGGGCGCAGCGATAGTACTGCCGCCCGCGAAATTCACCTGGAGGTTTGCGGTGGCGGTAACACCTAGCACCACGATCTCCTGCGCCCGGAGATCGTGACGTCATTGCGCTGCGCAGCGCCCCGGTAACACCACGGACCCAAAATTCAGTTCCGCCCTCTGCAGCATTGCCGGGCGATAACACCGACAGCTGCAGGAGGCGTTGTTCAGGAGGCCGGGTGCTTCGGGAGCGGTAATTAAAGGTAAGGCCGCTGGTCTGCAGAAAAAATTTGTCTCCATCCCTTAGGATGCCGTTTGAAAATTTTTAACTGCCGCGATTGATCAGCCCTGCACTCTGTTAGAGTGCTTGGGGCTGATCGTCGCGGATTCCAGCTGCCGTCAGCGACGAGGGACATCGTTGAAATGCAGAGCCTGCAGCGATGGCCGTTCCCTTTAAGAGAGGGAAGGAGCCTCGGATCCCGGCAGCACTGCACCTCTACCGCTCCTCCTGCGTGGTAGTGCTTGATTTAGTGCCTCATTTAAATGAGGTGCCGTGGTGTAAATTGCCGTGGTCTCCTGCTGCCGCTGGTCAGGGGGAATTAACTCCCAGCGGATACCCGCTCCAAGTTAAAATCCGCCACAAATTAAAATCCACCCCAGGGTATGGTATTGAGTCCTACAGACTAGGAATTTCCGAGGTTTGTAAGTCACTCGTATGCCCTGACTTACTTGATCTCAGCTGGGTTGATGGTGAACGCTTTTCTTTTTCAGCTTCTTTGGGCTAAGAAGAGAAAAAGCACCAGGGTCCTGGTCCTGGTCCTGAAGGCTGTCTTGTGATCCCCGATAACTCTGATCACAAGAACGGGATTAGACCAGGCTTTTATATTTCCCACATCAAATAGGCTACACTCTCGAACTAGGCTATCTATGAAGAATGCTGCCCATAGAAAATACCCCCACCACAAATCACTGCTTTCAGAAGAGGGACCAGGAGGACAAAATGCAAAATTAAAAAAATATTTAAATCCTGATCTTCTGATAATGGGAGTTCCATCACCTCTAATTTCAGTAGGCTACAGGCACAGGGAAAGCTTGCCCAGAGAGCTTGGGCTATATTACACTTGGCTGGATGTTGGAAAAATCCAGTGAGGCAGCAACTCTTAAAGGGCAGCAGCTCTTAAAGGGCTGCAACTAACCACTAAAGCAGAAGTTGTGGTGGGGACAGAAAAGTAAATAAATTGGTCATAATGGCACCGTGGAGACATGTGGGCAACACTGCTAGCCTGGTTCCACTCCTGCCATTTTCAGCGAAGCCAGCATACCTCCTACAATAACTTAACCTCCTGCCCCACATGGTCACCTCATGTATGCCCCAAAACTCTATCCTTGCCTCCTTTTCCTTATCTAAATGCTCTCTCTTGACATTAATTGAACCAGCTCCACCTGCAAGAAAAAATATGCTATGCAGCCTGGGCACAATCAAAATGTGTGTGCAACAGGATATTAATTGTGTACAGTGCTTGAAATGGTGTTTCCCACAGGGTTGGTGAATTTCCAACTTATATTTGTGCCATGCTTCATATACCTCCCAAGAAATGTGTGCTAAAGTGAGGAGCATACTTGTGAGAGTATATCACATAATAACGCATTTGCAGCCAGATACAAGAGAAGCTGGGTGACTGCATTAACTCCGGTGTTGACCATATCATCCATTCAACTGGCACCTGCGTTTTTCCTGGTTTTATATGCCCATAGGACCATTCTCCTCAAGGGGACCTTTTGAAGCAGGACCTCCAGACCTACAGCATTAAAGGGAGCAGTATTCGCCACATGTCTCCACTCTACTATTGTGAACAATTAGGGAACATTACTATCCCCATAACTTCCCTTTTGTGGTGAGCTGCAACACTTGATAAATGCTCCTGTGCCTAATCTTCCGATCCCCAGCTAAGACTGGTGCAGGCCTAGTTCACCAGCCACCTAGTCAAAATAGGGGGCAAAAAGCATATTTGGAAAGTTGAATGCAGCCCACCCCCCAAACCCATGTTACGGGTGGACCTAAGGTTTGGGCCAGTAGAAGCCTATTTTACTGGGATTAGAAAATTGGACACAATGGCGGATTATTTTGGTGAAAGGGTGAAAACAGGTGCTAAATGGGTGCTGTGCTAATAAGATATGCCTGTTTGAAAGTCTTGTTTTAGTACACAATTCTTGTCCTATTTGCTGATTACCATAATTTGAACTTGCCTGAAGATGCTAAAACAGACACCTGCAGGTTTAGCACTCAAGCGCTGATTAGACGCAATTTTTATGGAGCAGTATATGTGGGCTCCATGCACCCAATTCCACTGAAGGTTTGGAGTGGGCTAGCTGACACACAGCGGCAGGTTTCAGGATGGCTCAGGGACCAAGGGAGAGGGTGCACAGGTTCTCAGACACAGCTCTGGAGGTCCTTGTGGAGGAGGTCCAGAGGAGGAGGGATGTCCTGTACCCCCGGGGGGAAGGAGTCCACCTCGCCCTACTGTCCTTCCTGTCCCTCTTTCCTGAAGCAGCTGGTGCTGCTTTGCCTGGTCTCATGTCCTTCACCCATTCCTCCTGCAGACCAAGGGGGGCCCCGAGCAAGATGCCCATGATCAAGCACTCCCTTTCTCCTGGTGACTCCTATAAGATGTCCAATACAACAGTGACTATACTCCAAAAGTACTTCATTAGCTGTAAAGTGCTTTGAGACGTCCAGTCGTTGTGAAAGGTGCTATATAAATGTAAGTCTTTCTTTCAATAAGATAGAGAAGCACAGCACTCACTCTTTATAGGTGAAGTCCTCAGAGAAATTCCAGAATAAATGTTAATAGAGTGTTGGTGAAGTCTTGACAAAGTGTCCCAGAAAGTCTCCTGGTGTGTTTCAAAAGTCCTCTTCAAACCTTTAGTAGCAAGTGAACAGTGAAAGGTGATATACCATTAAGTAGCGCTCAAAATCCTCAGTTGGTTGCTGTTAGGAGAGGCCGTTTGGTCAAGCGCTATCCACCAAAATGCCGTGCAGCCTCCTTAATGAGTGCTAGCAGGCAATTTAAGTGGCAATCAGCCCCTTAACGATCCTCTGAGTGGCCATTCCTAGCGCAAGCTTCAACCCCATGTACCAAAACAGCGCCTCGCGCTAAACGCGGGCTAAACCAGTGTTTCAGCTCAAGACCCCATTTTGGACACCTCGGAGGGTCTTCTGTGCCTGAAGGAGCCATCAAAAATCACCTATATATATTTAAAGGACATATGCTCCTTATTTAATGCTGATGATGCATCTCACAGATATGGTATGTTAATGGATATTACTACAAGTTATATAAACCATATTTAAATGCCCCCAAAAAGTAATGAGTGACCATTTGTTCATTAATTTAAATGTGTACTTACTCATTCATAACTGGGAATCTTTCTAGTATTTAAGCAGTGACACAGCTGTCCTATGATTTAAATTAAAGCAAGCTGTGATATTGTGGCGTGTGAGGTAATATGAAGAAGCACACACCAAGCTGTCAACTTAATGAAACACCCATGAGCAACTTGTCAATACATGACCCTATCCTTAACATATCCTTCTTTTTGGCAACAGGAGAAGTAGGGCTTTGATTGAACAGCTACACTTTAATCACTTCAGTTGGATATTTCCAGTGGCAGAAGGTACGGTAACCAGAGGACACAGATGTAAGATAATTGGCAAAAGAACCAGAGGTGGCGTGAGGAAAAGACATTCACAACAAGTTGTTATGATCTGGAATGCACTGCCTGAAAAGGTGATGGAAAGAACCCTCTTGAGGATCCCTGATTATAATCGCTCAATCTTTGGTGGCCGTGCCTTCTGTTGTCTAGGCCCTAAGCTCTGGAATTCCCTGCCTAAACCTGTCCGCCTCGCTACCTCTCTTTCCTCCTTTAAGACACTCCTTAAAACATACCTCTTTGACCAAGCTTTTGGTCATCTGCCCTAATTTATCCTTATGTGGATCGGTGTCAAATTTTTTGTCTTATACTCCTGTGCAGCGCCTTGGGACATTTTACTACGTTAAAGGCACTATACAAATACAAGTTGTTGTTGTTGTTGGAAGCAGATTCAATAACTTTCAAAAGGGAATTGGATAGATCCTTGAAGGGGAAAATTTTGCAGGACGATGGGGAAAGAGCAGGGGAGTGGGATTAATTGGATAGCTCTTTCATAGAGCCAGCACAGGCACAATGGGCCGAATGGTCCCCTTCTGTGCTGTATCATTCTATGATTCTATACCTTGTAACCGGTTATAATGTGGGATGATCTTAGTATAGAGTCCTTACTGTGCCCCCTTGTAATTGTAATTGCTCTAATATTGAAAACTCAGTTGTTCTATAGAAGTCTTAGGGGGAAAAATTCAGTCGCGCCCCGTTTGGGGCGCAAATATCGTCCAGGCGCAAAAATTAGCGCCTGGCGCTAATTATCGCCACTGACTGGAAACTTCACTTTTATCGACCCCTGAGGTGATTGGAGCGCTAAATCAGGCACTTCACACCTGTCTTAAGGCACAAAGGCCGAGGAGCGAGGCGCTAACTCAGAGCGCTGGCGAAGCTCATGTGATGTTAGTCAGCAATGGAACACATACTCAATGGCACCGGCCTGTTCTTAAAGGGGATGGTTGATCTTGCTTTCCATCCACATCCTGCTCATTGCAGCCTTGAATCCCGGCCTGGAGAGACCTGCACATCAAATCTGCTGGAAAGAACAATGGAGAGTACCAGGGAAAGAGCTTAGAGTGCAGCCCCAACAGTCTCTTCTAAATCGATACAAGGAATGGCAAATCAAAATGAACCTGCAAAGTGCTGCTCAGTACCCAAAACTCCTTCACACAGCGTTGAATCTCTCCAGATGTCTCTCTCTCTCTCTCAGAATGCGTAGTTCAAAAATGGCACCAACAATAAAAGGCAGGAAGCAGTCACCTTTAAATAGCGCTCCCCCAGTCCCTTCATGACTGCAGAACGCTCCCCTCAACCTGTCGTTGCTAGCGTCAGGCGGTAAGGCAGGGGGCGCCACTCAATATCCGCTCCGGGGCGATACCGGGGCGTTGCACACTCGACTGACGTCACGATCTGCCGGCGCAGGAGATCGTGGCGGTAGTGTTTAGTGCCGCCGCAAAATGTCTAGTTAAGTTCGCGAGCGGTGCAAACATCGCTGCGCCTGGGCGCTAGCTGCTTTGCGCCCCATTAGCGCCCTCTTAAGGCGCTAACGGGAGGCGCAACCAACTGAATTTTTCCCCCTTAGTCTGGTGTAATGCTGATTCCCCATGGAGCCATTGATGTCAATCTTTTAAAAATTAATTTACAGTTTGTGGGGGTTGCTGGAAAGAATGGCATCTATTGTCCATCCCTAGTTGCCTTTCTTCTAGAACCATGCAGTCCGTGTGATGAAGGTGCCACCACAGTGCTGTTAGGGAGGGAGTTCCAGGTTTTTGACCCAGCAAGAATGAAGGAACGTGAATATATGTCCAAGTCAGCATGGTGTGTGACTTGGAGGGAACCTTGGAGGTGATGATGTTTGCATGCATTTGCTGCCCTTGTCCTTCTAGGTGGAGGTTACGGGTTTGGGAGGTGTTACCAAAGAAGCCTTGGTGAGTGCATCCTGTTGATGATACGCATAACAGCTACGGTACATTGATGGTGGAGGGAATGGATGTTTAGGCTAGTGGATGAGGTGAAAATCAAGTGGATTGCTTTGTCCTGGAGGGTGTTGAGCTTCTTGAATGTTATTGCAGCTGCACCCATCAAGGCAAGTGGAGAGTATTCCACCACAGTCCTGATTTGCATCTTGTAGGAGGTGAAGAGGACTTGGGGAATCACGAGGTGAGCCACTTGGCCCAGAATACCCAACCTCTGACCTGCTCTAGTAGCCATGGCATTTATGTGGCTGGCCCAGTTGAGTTTCTGCTCAATGGTGACCCCCAGGATGTTGATGGTGGGGGACTTATTGAATGTCAAGGGGAGGTGGGTAGGCTCTCTCTCCTTGGAAATGGTCATTACCTGGCACTTGTGTGCTGCGAATGTTACTTGCCACTAATGAACCCAAGCCTGGATGTTGTCCATGTCTTGCTGCATGCAGACATGGACTGCTTCATTATCTGAGGAATTGCAAATGGAGCTGAAACCACTGCAGTCATCAGCGAACAAGGACCTTTTGCCCTTATGATAGAAGGAAGTGGCTGAAGATAGTTGGGCCTAGGATGCTGAGGAACTTCTGCAGCAACATCCTGGAGCTGAGATGATTGGCCTCCAACAACCACAACCATCTTCCTTGTGTGTTCTTCTGGCAATAACATAAGTCTAGTGAGTGATAAAATCACCACATTGTCTTTCTTGCCCCATGCCTGCATCGTTGTGTTTTAAAGGCAGAGCACTTGAATAGACTGATGCAAAGAGTGAGCTCTGAGTGTCAGTGTAAACTGGAGGAGGAGGGTAGAATTTAGAATCATTTGCAATGGTTGTACAAGAACAGAATTGGAAAAATAGGGGAAGCCAACCTTAGGCAGGTTTTACATCTGATTCCTTCTGTTTGTGATTTTCTGTCTGGCTGCATTTTGTTTACCAGAATAGTTTCAAACATTTTAGGGCTGACTTTAATTTTCATCGGTAGTGGAAAACAGGTGGTAACATATCGGCTGTCTGCTTTTGCCCATTTTCCACCACTGCCAGAAGTTAAAATCAGCCCTTTTGTGTCATAGCATCATTGAGATCCTATAATTCATGCAAAAACAATTTAAATGATTAATTGATGCAATTTTCTAGACTTTTTTCCTACAAAGCCTATTTGGAAAGGGTGTGTGGGAAGCTATATAATCGTTTTTTCTGTTTGGCCACAAGGCTGACTGAAAGTGGGCCAGTGCATGAGCAATATTTGTCTGACCTACAGTGCACTGAGCCCACGAGTGGATCTGGGGTCAGCATAATTGAAGTAATATGGGCAAGCCCCCAGCATGGAGAAAGCTTATGATTGAGAGCTCGTCCATTGTGTCCTGCTGCAGGATTTTAAATCTCACAGCCGCTGAAAGGGGCAGGCACTGTGGATGGGCCAATTTGTAACACAGCAAGCTTTTTCAAAAAATAAGGTCCCGAGGGAGGGCGGGAAGCCAAAGCGTGCCCATTTCTGGGATGGGACCATTGAAATTGTCAGAAGCCATGGGTCCAGAGGATATTCTGGCTTGGGAATTTCATCAGAGATGCTCCCCCTCCACTGCCATAACTTGGTCGGAAGTGTAGCGGAAAACATGTTTACATGCATAAATGGGAATTCCACCACATTTCTGATGAAGTAACAACAGTGGCGTGGGAGCAGCTCCATGGAAATTCCCAGCGCTGGTCTCCTACCATTGTTGTCCATCCCTCAAAAAATGGGTGAATTGTGGACAGTCTAACAATAAAGAAGTTGTGGTTGCTTCCGGGATACCTGGCATCCACCTGCATGATTAGATGGCAGCAGTCACAAACAAACGGAGCCTGAATAGAATGGAATGGCTTCTTGTTAATATATGGTAATATATGGCACAAGATTTTCTTAAACTGCTGTAACCAGTGGTGGTGAGGAGGTGGGGGGGGTGGGGTGGTGGTGGTGGTAGAATTCCCATTCCTCCCTATCGCTGAATGAACTCGATGCTGGGATAAACCCAGTGTACAGGTTGGTTCAGGTGCAAGTAGGGCTTACCTGGGTGCCAAGGCCTGGCCCCCCATTAAAATTCCAGCTGATGATTCATTTCCTTATGAAGGGGAACGATTGGGCTGATGTTTCTTAGCCAGTCATGCAGATTGACTTGGCTGCTTTTCTCGACTTGCCCCTCCCCTCGCTCTCGGCTGCTTTTCTCGACTTCCCCCTCCCCTCGCCCCCCAGCGGATGCTCAAGATGCGCCCATAGTGTTGCAGCCACCTGCTGCTGGCATTTAAATCATGTGACCTTGCCTTGACCATGAATACTCGAGTGAAGTCAGGAGCGAAGGTCACTTCTGTTGATGGACCAGAGCTGGGAACTTAAGGCCCTGATGTTTGTGGAAGACTTTCTAACATTTTCCAATCTCTTGCTTCCAGGAAAATACTCAAAATCTGGCAAATTATTGTTTGCAAATAAGGGACAGATGTGATTGTGCTATTACTTTGACTCTACACAATTAATGAATTTGATTAAAAAGCCTTTTTATTCATCATATGAAAGTAAATGTAATTTTTAAACACACACTGCACCTTCTTTTTAACGTCATTATAAGTGTGTATTTAAAGAAAGCTGATGCAAACAACTCTAGCTCTTTTTGATGAACCACACAATGACACTCACCAGCAACATAAAAGGTACATAAAACTTTTTGAAAGCAGAGTAAGAGACAATAGAGACAAATAATGTGCAGCCAAAGATTCTGTGGCATCAAAAATGGAATACACAACTTAACAAAGGCCAGGTTTTTAATGTTTCATATTGAGGATGCATTGATTTATTGGTTTTGCATAACTTCTAGTAGCTTTACCCTTGTATTCTCATCTGCTTTGATATATTCAGCTCTATTGACAATTTATTATATTGTAAAAAGAAAGAAAAGAAAGACTTGGTGGGGATAAGGAATAACAAGGGGCATAAAACATTGGTAGGAGTAGTATATAGGCCCCCTAACAGTAGCTATACCATTGGACAGAATATTAATCAAGAAATAGTAGGAGCTTGCAACAAAGGTAATGCAATAATCTTGGGGGACTTTAATCTTCATATAGACTGGACAAATCAAATTGGCAAAGGTAGTCTGGAGGACGAGTTCATGGACTGCATTCGGGACAGTTTCCTAGAACAATATGTCATGGAACCAACCAGGGAACAGGCTATTTTAGATCTTGTATTGTGTAATAAGACAGGGTTAATTAGCAATCTCATAGTAAAGGATCCTCTGGGGCAGAGTGATCATAATATGATAGAATTTCACGTTAATTTTGAGAGTGACTTGCCTAAGTCCGAAACTAAAGTCTTAAACTTAAATAAAGCCAATTACATAGGTATGAGGGGTGAGTTGGCTAAGGTAGATTGGAAAAGTAGATTAAAAGGTATGGCGGTAGATAAGCAGTGGCTAGCATTTAAAGAAATATTTCATAATTCTCAACAAAAATACATTCTATTGAGAAACAAAAACTCCACGGGAAAAGTGATCCAACCGTGGCTAACTAAAGAAGTTAAAGATAGCATTAGATTGAAAGAAGAATCTTATAATGTAGCAAAGAATAATAGTAAGCCTGAGGATTGGGAGAGTTTCAGAAACCAAAAGTTGACCAAAAAATTGATAAAAAGGGAA
Source organism: Squalus acanthias (assembly GCA_030390025.1). Classification (NCBI taxonomy): domain Eukaryota; kingdom Metazoa; phylum Chordata; class Chondrichthyes; order Squaliformes; family Squalidae; genus Squalus; species Squalus acanthias. The sequence continues at coordinate 176,850,550 of CM059425.1, read as the reverse complement.
AAAATAGAATGAGAGAAAACTAGCAGGAAATATCAAAGCAGATTGTAAGAGCTTCTACAAGTATGTAAAAATGAAGAAAGTAGCAAAAGTAAACATTGGTCCCTTAGAGGCTGAGGCAGGAGAAAATATTATGGGGAATAAGGAAATGGCAGAAACGTTAAACAAATATTTTGTCTTCACAGTAGCAGACACAAAAAGCATACCAAAAATGATGGGGAACCAAGGGTCTAATGAGGGTGAGGAACTTAACATAATTAATATAAGTAGAGAAAAAGTACTAGAGAAACTAATGGGACTAAAAGCTGACAAATCCCCATGACCTGACAGCCTACATCCTAGGGTTCTAAAAGAGGTGGCTGAAGAGATAGTGGATGCATTGGTTTTGATCTTCCAAAATTCCCTAGATTCGAGAATGGTCCCAGCGGATTGGAAGGTCGCAAATGTAACACCGCTATTCAAGAAAGGAGGGAGAGAGAAAACAGGGAACTACAGGCCAGTTAGCCTGACATCAGTCGTTGGGAAAATGCTGGAATCCATTGTTAAGGAAGTGGTATCAGGGCACTTAGAAAATCATAACATGATTAGGCAGAGTCAACATGGTTTTATGAAAGGGAAATTGTGTTTGACAAATTTATTGGAGTTTTTTGAGGATGTAACTAGCAGGGTAGTTAAAGGGGAACCAGTGGATGTAGTATATTTGGATTTCCAAAAGGCATTCAATAAGGTGCCACAGAAGAGGTTATTACACAAGATTAGGGCTCATGGTGTTGGGGGTAATATAGTAGCATGGATAGGGGATTGGTTAATGGACAGAAAACAGAGAGTAGGGATAAACAAATCTTTTTCAGGTTGGGAGGCTGTAACTAGTGGAGTGCCGCAAGGATCAGTGTTGGGGCCTCAGCTATTTACAATCTATATTAATGATCTAGATGAAGGGACCAAGTGTACTGTATCCAAGTTTGCTGATGATACTAAGCTAGGTGGGACAGTAAGCTGTGAGGAGAACACAAAGGGCTGGATTTTCAATGACCCGTGGAGTCGGGTTTGGAGGCGTGTGGGGGGTTAAAGTTGCAGATTTGGGGGTCCCGACCCCATCCCGCCTCCAAGCAATTTTGATAAAATCGTGTACGGTGTTCCCGCCTCCGTCCCGCCTCCAAGAGGCGGGAGAGGCCATTAAAGCCCTTAACAAGCCCTAAATTGGCTCTGTAATGCCATTTTGAAACGTTTTAGCTAGTTTAACCCTTTCCAACGTGAAGTACGCCTGATGTGAAACACGCCAGTGAAACCTGGCGTGAGCACAAGTGGATAGCTGACTATCAGCTGCAGGTCCACTATTACAACGGAGATGTGATGAAGGTAGTCGTAGTAGTAGTATTAGGTCTGAAAGTCACCTCTGATGCTGCTGCATTGAATGTCTTCAGAGACTGCCTGGCCTTTGCTCTGAGAGGACCTGGATGCAAATCTATCTATCTATCTCTCTCTCTCTCTCTCTCACTCTCTCTCTCTCACAATCTCTCTCTGTCTCTCACTCTCACTCTCACTCTCACTCTCACTCTCACTCTCACTCTCACTCTCACTCTCACTCTCACTCTCACTCTCTCTCTCTCTCACTCTCTCTCTCTCTCTCTCTGAGATGCTGCTCATTTTGCATCCAGGTCCTCTCACAGCAAAGGCCAGGCAATCTCTGAGACCAGGCAGTCTCTGACCTGCAATGATGACATCATCAGAGGCGACTTTCAGACTGAAACCACTAATTGGTTCATGGGTTCCCATATGCTGGAACTCAATTGCCCAATTAAGTGAAAATTGCATCAATCTCCCACATCCAATTTCAGACGGGTGGCTAACACGAAATGCGGATGACACGACCCCAACCCGCCCCAGTAGGATTGATGCCTGTTTGTGTTTTCTGCTTTTGAATTGGGTGATGAGTTAGGTGTCGGTTCATATTATGTGCAATCCTCCTTTGGACTAATGGTGGTAGTTATTACCCTGTTGGCCCTCAGAGATGCAAAAGATGTTTCTTTGTGACCCATCATGTTTTTGCAAGTATGTGGAGAGAAAGATGATCTGATCACCTCTAAAAGATTAGACTTCAAGAAAAAGAAAGGAGAAAAGTCAATAAACATTACAGCACCACCTGAAATAACCTACTCAAACAGGATTGAAAACTTGAACAAATTTACATGAAAGCCCTGGAAAAACAAAAACAAAATATATCAGAAATAATAACATTCAGGAATTTAACATAGACAAGCATAAACAGATCAGGAAATTTGAAAACCTAGCAAGAAACAATGCCCAGAAATAGCAACTATTTAAGTCTACAGTTAAGAGATTTAAACATATTTTAATTTTTTTTCTAATTTTTTTATATTTTAAACAGTAACTGGTTTTAATTTACAGATCAATGGTAATTATTATACAAGTGTTTCTTTCAGCAATTGTCCCAACCTTGTACCAAAACCATCACAGACATTTGATAAATTTATACCTTTGAGTTCATTGTTGCTTAACCATTACTGCCACCTACCTGTCATAGCAATCAAAATTGTGTAGGAAAAGAGAAGCAAATAACTAATTTTGGAAATGATCAGACATGTTCTCCACAGTACAGGGCCGATTTTTGTGTCAACCCAGCCTAGGGCAGGTAGTGCAATGTTTGCTCCTGCCAAACCTGTGCTGAACTCAGCTATATTTCTGGGTTCAGCACATTAGCACAGAATGATCCCGATTCATGTGATTAACACCTGTGATTGGTTGCTTGCCCATTAAAGGCCAGCAGCAAATTAAAGGGTAAAAGTTAGAGGAGGAAGTTAATTCCTTAACAAAGCAAAAACCATGTCAGGGAGCAGTTGTGGCAGCAACAGGGCTCCCTGGTTCTCTGAAGTGGGGGTGAAATTGTTGGGGGTGAAATTGGATTAAGCTCAAAAACGGGCAGGGGCACCAGGACGCGTTATCTGCCCATTTCCATTGAAAGGAGTTCAGGCAGCACTTCAAATTTGTGCTGCCTGTTACTTTACAGGCTGTGCATTCAGCAGGGGGCCGACGTTGCGAAGTTTGCGCAAGGCTAGCTTTACTTAAAGAAGCAAAGAGTTGGAATAAACGGATCTTTTTCCGAGTGGCAGGCAGTGACTAGTGGGGTACCGCAGGGATCGGTGCTAGGACCCCAGTTATTCACAATGTATATTAATGATCTAGACGAGGGAACTAGATGTAATATCTCCAAGTTTGCAGATGACACAAAGCTGGGTGGGTGTGTGTGTTGCGAGGAGGATGCAGAGAAACTCCAGTATGATTTGGACAGATGCATGGCAGATGCAGTATAATGTGGATAAATGCGAGGTTATCCACTTCGGTGGCAAAAACAGGAAGCCAGATTATTATCTGAACGGCAATAGATTGGGAAAAGGGGAGGTGCAACGAGACCTGGGAGTCCTTGTGCACCAGTCGTTGAAGGTAAGCATGCAGGTGCAGCAGGCGGTTAAGAAGGCAAATGGTATGTTGGCCTTCATAGCGAGAGGATTCGAGTACAGGAGCAAGGATGTCTTGCTGCAGTAGTACAGGGCCTTGGTGAGACCACACCTTGAGTATTATGTGCAGTTTTGGTCGCCTTATCTGAGGAAGGATGTTCTTGCCATGGAGGGAGTGCAGCGAAGATTCACCAGACTGATACCTGGGATGGCAGGAATGATGTATGAAGAGAGAGTGGGACGATTGGGCTTGTATTCGCTAGAGTTTAGAAGAATGAGAGGGGATCTCATTGAAACTTATAAAATTCTAACAGGGCTAGACAGACTAGATGCAGGAAGGATGTTCCCGATGGCGGGGGAGTCCAGAACCAGGGGTCACAGTCTAAGGATAAGGGGTAAGCCATTTAGGACTGAGATGAGGAGGAATTTCTTCACCCAGAGAGTGGTGAACCTGTGGAATTCTCTACCACAGAAGGCAGTTGAGGCCAATTCATTAAATATATTCAAGAAGGAGATAGATATATTTCTTAAGGCTAAAGGGATTAAGGGATATGGGGAGAAAGCAGGGACAGGGTACTGAATTTGAATGATCAGCCATGATCTCATTAAATGGCGGAGCAGGCTCGAGGGGCTGAATGGCCTACTCCTGCTCCTATCTTCTATGTTTCTATGTAAAGCTAGCCTGCACATCTTAAAGGCAGTCTGCACCTCTTAAAGGTGAGCTGCCTTCTGGTGTTAAAAGCGCTTCAGCACAAACTCAAAAGCTCAACAGGCCAGGGAAAGGGCACCCAGGGTCTCGGATGCAGCACTCGATTCCTTTGTGCAGGGGATCAACACTGGAAGAGAGGTCCTCTACCCACAGGAGGCCAGTAGGCCCTCTGGAAAGAAGGCTGTGGGACCAGATCGCCGAGGCTGTCACGGCCAACAGTGTCACCCCCAGGACATGGCTCCAGTTTCCAAAGAAGTTTCATGACTTCAGCCGAGTGGTCAAGGTCAGTGAATGCATCTTCAAAAGCTGTCTCCTACCAACTGCAACATTAGCCTCACACACTGCTCAATGCACCACTCCGCACAACAATCTCTACCAAACACGAGGCACACCTCCCATTCCTAGCTTTGCCTCACCCCCTTGGAGGAGACAGTGCTGGCCATTTTTGGCAGGGGCATGGCTGACCCCTTGGCCAGCAGTGGAAGTGAAAGAATACAAGATGCCGGTATCCTCACACTTATCCTCATTCTCACATCCCACTTCCCCCTCATCCCACAATCTCTTCTGATTTACAAGCTGCAGATGGTGTAAGCATGCACCTCTTGCTTTCCCCCCTCCCCCTCACCACAACCCTACCCTTGTGACTTTCTCATTTCGCACACCCAAGAATTCCAGCCAGCTCAGCCAATGGTTGAACAAGAAGAGGGAGAGGAGAGGGAAGAGGAAGAAGAAACTCTGTCACTCGATTTCACATTCCCAGCCACCAGCTCCTCGAGGTTGACCAGCAAGCCATCTGCAGTGTCCCCCAGTGAAAGTCAGCAGTCTTCTACCAGCCATGCTGCAGCCACTGGGGTAGCACTGCGTAACATAGAAACATAGAAGATAGGAGCAGGAGTAGGCCATTCGGCCCCTCGAGCCTGTTCCACCATTTAATGAGATCATGGCTGATCATCCAAATTCAGTACCCTGTCCCTGCTTTCTCCCCATATCCCTTGATCTCTTTAGCCTTAAGAAATATATCTAACTCCTTCTTGAATATATTTAATGAATTGGCCTCAACTGCCTTCTGTGGTAGAGAATTCCATAGGTTCACCACTCTCTGGGTGAAGAAATTCCTCCTCATCTTCTAGTAACAAGAGGATTCTTGACAGATCGGAAATGCCGTTTGTCAGCGCATGCGCTTCGCATGCCTGAAACCGGCATTTCCGATGTCCCTACGGGTGTGTACACAGCCCGTACACACCTGTAGGCATCGGAAAATACGGGCCGTTATGTTATCAACTTCACATTTTCTCTTGTCTCCCATTGACTTGAAATAGGAGCATCATGTGTTCCCATCCTAATCTAATTTCTCTGTCCAACTCCAACCTGAACCTGAGGAGCTATTCTGATTGATATTGCAGTAGGCTGCCATTCATGACTTTTCAGCTTTATAATCAGATTTTTCAGGTTATTACATAGAATTACACAGAATATACAGCACAGGAATAGGACATTCAGCCCAACTAGTCTGTGCTGGCTTTTATACTCCACAATCGTCTCCTCCCATTCCATCTACCTCACCTCAGCCTTTCAGCATATCTTTCTATTCCCCTTTCTCTCATGTACTCGTCTAGTTTCCTTTTGAAAGCATCTAAGCTATTTGCCTCAACCACTTCCTGTGGTAGCGAGTTCCACATTCTAACCACTCTCTAAGTAAATAAATTTCTCCTTAGTTCCCTATTGGATTTAACAGTAACTATCTTGTATTGATGGCCCCTAGTTTTGGATTCTCCCACAAGTGGAAACATTCTTTCCACATCTACCCTGTCCAACCCATTCATAATTTTAAAGATCTCTATCAGACCTCCTCTAAGTCTTTTCTTTTCTAAAGAAAAAAGGCCCAACCTGTTCAATCTTTCATTATAGATGTAATCTCTCAGTTCTGACACAATCATTGTAAATCTTTTTTGCACTTTCTCCAGTGCTTCTATGCTCTATTTATAATATGGAGACCAGAACCGTGCACAGTACTCCAAGTGTGGCCTGACCAGGGTCCTATACAAGTTTAACATAACTTCACTACTTTTGAATTCTATACCCCTAGAAATAAATCCCAGTGCTTTGTTAGCATTTTTAATTGCATTGCTGACCTGCGATGCTGCTTTTCATGATTTGTTCACCCATATCCCTAGATCCCTTTGTTCTTCAACCCCATTCAGGTTCTTATTTTCTAAGGTGTAGGTGATGTTTCTGTTTTTCCTACCAAACTGCATCACCTCACACTTATCTATGTTAAAGTTCATTTGCCACTTAATTGCCCAGTCTGCATATTTTCTAATATCTTGTGTTATGTTGCATTCTCCCTCAGTGTTAGCTATGCCCCCCCACCCCCCAAGTTTGGTTTAATTATGCAGTATTTGCTTTCTTTTACTGTAACTGGCTGATAAAGTAGCAGCATTGCTCATCTGAAGCCACAGAAGCACTTACTACTTCTATTGCCTATTTGTGCTATGTTCTCTGGATTAGTCTGCTTTCTCCTCTTGCTTTAGAGGCCAATTGGTGCATTAGCTTTGACACAATATCGTTGTAGTGCTAACATCAGAATCCTCATCATGAAACACTTATCCTGTGTTTCATTAAAATGGAAGGACAAGGAATTAACTGAACAATTCCCACAGGATTGTAAAACAATGCAAATTGTTTAACATTTTAACTTGGGTATGAAATTGGTTGGAAGCTAGGAGACATAGGCCCCGATATTAAGGCAAAGGTGGGTTCTGGGCGCGGGGGTGGGTGGGGGTGGGGAATTGCGTGTGCGAAACACAGAAGAAAATTTAAAGGGCCGGAATCTCCGATTTCAAGTTGATTGCTGAATTATATTTTTCCTTCTGGGTTTCACGTCTCCAAGCTGCTAGGAGCTAGGAGGTTTTGGAAGGAGACGGTGAGAGCTATTTGACATGGATTCAGGACAAGCAAGGCCAGCACCCAGATTCAATGATGCTTCCCTTGACTTACTGCTGGGTCAGGAGCAGGAGGGAGATAATTTTCCCCAGCAAAGGGAGGAGGAAGCCAAGAAGGCATGGTTGGAGGTGACTGAGAAGGTGAGCAGCAGGAGCATTGTGCCGTGGTCTTGGATGCAGTACAGGAAGTGGTTTAATGACCTAACCAGGACAGAAAGTGAGTACATTTGCTAATTCACCTACATCCTGTGGTGTACAACATTCCTCTCCCTCACTCTGTCTTGCCAAGCGTACTCCATCACATCACTCCTCACACCCACTTAAGTTTCAACAGCACCCATCATTCACTTTCTATGCACTTCCTCACCTCCCATTTACCCATCCACTGCCTCCACTCACCACAATCCTTATGAAATGTGATGCATCGGTCTGATAGTCACCCTCACCATCGGGTGAATACGTGACCTTCAGTGACTCACAGATCTGTTTTTTTCGCCCCTTGTATGAGAAGAGAGTGCAAAATGCAAGGGAGAGGGACAGGACTGTAGGTGGGCTGTGACAAATAGTCCAACTAACTTATGCAGAGGAGGAGGCCATGGAGATAACTGGCATATCTGGGTCCCTGTCAATGGGAGATGGAGAGACTGGGAACTTATAAATGTCTGGTGTCAGAATTAAAAATATCCCTGAAAAGAAAAAAAAGACTTGCATTTCTATAGCGCCTTTCACGACCACCGGACGTCCCAAAGTGCTTTACAGCCAATGAAGTAATTTTGAAGTGTAGTCACTGTTGTAATGTAGGAAACACAGCAGCCAATTTGCGCTCAGCAAGCTCCCACAAACAGCAATGTGATAATGACCAGATTTTTGTTTTGTTTTTGTTATGTTGATTGAGGGATAAATATTGGCCAGGACACCAGGGATAACTCTCCTGCTCTTCTTCAAAATAGTGCCATGGGATCTTTTACGTCCACCTGAGAGAGAGCAGATGGGGCCTCGGTTTAACGTCTCATCCGAAAGACGGCACCTCCAACAGTGCAGCACTCCCTTTGTGCTCAAGTCTCTGGAGTGGGACTATGAACTCACAACCTTCTGACTCAGAGGCGAGAGTGCTACCAACTGAGCCACAGCTGACACACATTCAGACTTTATTTCATCAATGACTGAACTATGAGAAGCCTGAGTATGGTGATTGTCAGGATTGTCACTTTGCCAGGACTAATCAATATCCATTTCTTCCAGGGCCTTCACGTGAAGAACAACAGTCTGTGGACATGCATGACAACGATTCCTCAGAGGACCTCATTCCTTCTGAGGGGAACTGTCACAGGACGTACAGCATGCATCAACGGAAATACTTACTCTTCGGTGGGTCCAGTTAGACAGTTAGTTGGGTTTTCACCTGGTGATTCACAATTCACAAGTGAACACGAGCAGACACTGGTGACAGGGACACCTGTGGAGAGTCTGCGTTGGTTGGCCCAATCCTCTCCAAATTCTGCTCAGCTGGTTACCGATACTGAACTCCGGGGTCCATCATTGAGAAGGAGAATAATAGAGGTCAGCAACAACTTTGCGAGGTACTGGAAGACATGCCACACATTCTACAATAGCTGAGAGGATGGAGTAGTCTACCTCCATCAGTAGTGGATTGGTGTTGCAGGTAATTGCGAGAATGTCGGCCATGGAGAGAGTGGCCACCTCCATGGAGCTTCAAGCATGGCCCTCAAATGAGTCTATGCAGGCCATGACCATGGCTGTGCAGGTGATGTCTGCCAGCATAAACAGGATAAGAGATACCTTGGCCTAGAAATTCGGTATCCCCGAAAAAGGGCGCGGGGATTGCGACGCGATAGCAACCTGCGCCCGTTTGAAGGACTGCAGACAGCACGTAAAATTCATGCTGCCTGTTACTTAGCATGATTGTAGCATTCAGCTGAGAGCACTGCTAAGTGGCTGAACGCTCAGCAGGGGGCTTAAGTTTATGCGAGGCTAGTTCCAATTAAAGCTAGCCTGCACAACTTAAAAGCAGTCTGCACCTCTTAAAGGGGAGGTGACTTTTGCCTGCAACTGGTGCTGCAAATGCTTGTGGAGGCTACTGTCATAAATAGAAGACTGAGTAATGGCTCAACAGGCCAGAGAAAGGGCACCAAGGTTCTCCGATGCAGTACTAGGGGCGTTGGTCCAGGAGGTCAACTCCAGGGGAGAGGATCTCTTCCCACAGGGGCCAGGAGGCCCTCCATACAACAGATAAGACTACAGTGGGAGCAGATAGCCAATGTGTCCAGTGCCAGCAGTATAGCTGCAAGGAACTGGACTCAGTGCAAGAAGTTTAATGACCTGGCCAAGGTCAGTGAATTAATCTTCAAATGCCATATCTCACCATCTGCACCACTAGCCTCACACACTGCTCAATGCACCACACCCCCATCACTCACCTACCAACAATCTCTACCAAACATGACACATACCTCACATTCATAGCTTCACCTCACCTGCACACACTTACCACAGCTGTAAGCTTCACACCCACATCTCACAGCTTGAACACACTGTCAGTTATTCAACCATGACAGCCACATCACCCAAACATATTACACCACACTCACTGACACACTTCCCTTTCTCTTGCAGAAAAATGTTGGGGCATAACAGACATCAGCAGATCTTAACTGGCGGGGGACAGGCTCGCCTGCATCACCTTACCCCCTTGGAGGAGACGGTGCTGGCCATTCTTGGCAGGAGCATGGCTGAGCCCATGGCCAGCGGCGGGTCTGAAGGAATAGAAGATGTCAGTATCCTCATACATTATCCCGCTTCTCACATTCAACTTCCCCTTCATCCCACAATCTCTTCTGATTTACAATCTGCACATGGTGTAAGCATTCTTTCCCCCCTCCCCTCACTACAACCCTATCATTGTGCCTTTATTATTTCAGACACCTAAGAAACCCAGACTGCCCAGCTAGTGGTCGAACAAGAAGAGGGAGAGGAGAATGAAGAAGAAGAAGAAACACCATCACTTGATTTCACGCTCCCAGACACCAGTTCAGATACTGACACTCCGCTTACTTTAGAGAATAGGTTAGACATGGGATCTGCATGTGGTGAGACACCGGGCACAAGTGGCCTGCAGGGGGAAAGGGTAGCTCAGTTGCCAGCTTCCCAGAGGGTGAGGTTGCACACGAGCTCTGCTGCACAGGACTCAGATGAAGACCTCGATGGGACGGCCTATAGAAGAACGCTGATGGGTATGCACAACAAAATGCTTGGTGCATTGGCAGCCCTGCCAGAAAGCCTGAATGCAACGTCAAGGAGCATGAACAAGTCTAGCTCCAGCCTTGCACAGGGCTTTGGGCAGAGCTTCGAGCCCATCCTTTCCAGCGTGGTAGGGCTGGGCAGATCCATTAACGTACTTGTGGACCCAAACATCATGCCGCATCTGAAGGCCAAAGTCTCAGCTTCCATTGCAGCACAAGCACAAGCCACCCAATGTCTGAGTGCTGCAGTGGAAGCTCAGACTGAAGTCATGCAAGCTCAGCTTATTGCTACGCAAGTACAGACTGCTCCCATCATGGCTGGGTTTACCAGTGTTGAAAGGGGCTTGCAGGGTGTCACTGCAGCAGATTACTAGGATTGCTGAGGCGCTGCCCCGGAGGAGTGGCAATGGATTCGTGGAGGATGACCCTGCTGTCCTCTCTCAGGATGACTGCATTCTTACTCCCATCACTGCCACTCTGCCAGTGCCCTTGCTGTTGCCTGTCAGCCAGCCAGCCACCCTCTTGGTTTGTCTTGGTGGCTCAAAGACTGAGGGAACAGGGGACTGGCGCAGAAAAAAAGCATCATGACTGCTGCCAGGATATTGGGCATTCACCATCATGATGTGCTGAGCATGGTTGTACACCAACTGCACATTCAGCGAGTGGGGTTGCGGTACATCTCAGCATTTGTATACGGTGCCCGCAAAGCCACGTGTGTGCAGTCGATGCCACCCTGCACCATGGGGAAATCTGCTATCCTGGCAAAGCTATGTGCACACTCAATCTGCTTCTCTCTGGTAGAGAGAGAAATGTGAGAAGTCGCACAACACCAGGTTATAGTCCAACAGCTTTATTTGAAATCACAAGCTTTCGGAGCGCTGCTCCTTCGTCAGGCGAACTGCGAGATGTTACAGATGTCGCCTGCTCCAGCCTGTAAGGATCCCGACACAAAGAAATTCAGGACCACGGTCACCTTCACAGCCACTGGCAGCTCTGTCCTTGCCCTGGAGAGAGGCTGCAGGTCTAGTTGCAAGAGGTGACAGAGTTCTGTAAGCATAGTAGTTGTAATGTAGGGCAGAGTATAAATCAGGAAATTAGAGGCGCATGTAACAAGGGTAATACAGTAATCATGGGGGACTTTAATCTACATATAGACTGGGCTAACCAAATTTGCAATAATAGTGTGGAGGACGAATTAATGGAATGTATGCAAGACAGTTTTCTAGATCAGTATGTTGAGGAACCAACTAGGGAACAGGCTATTTTAGATCTAGTATTGTGCAACGAGAAAGGGTTAATTAATAACTTTGTAGTAAAGGGGCCTTTAGGGAAGAATGACCATAATATGTAGATTTTATATTGAGTTTGAAAGTTATTGAGTTAAATCCGAAACTAGGGTCTTAAATCTAAACAAAACAAACTACATAGGTATGAGGTTCGAGTTGGCTAAGGTAGATTGGGAAACTACATTAAAAGGTATGATGGTAGATAAGCAATGGCTAGCAGTTAAAGAATTAATACATAATTTACAACAAATATACATTCCTTTAAGGCACAAAAACCCCACAGGAAAAGTGGTCCAACCGTGGCTAACAAGAGAAGTTAAAGATAGTATTAGATCAAAGAAAGAGGCTTATAATGTTGCCAAAAAGTGTAGTAAGCCTGAGGATTGGGAGGATTTTAGAATTCAGCAAAGGAGGGCCAAGAAATTGATAAAGAAAAGGAAAATAGAATATGAGAGTAAACTAGCGAGAGACATAAAAACAGATTGTAAAAGCTTCTATAGGTATGTAAAAAGGAAAAGATTAGTAAAAGTAAATGTGGGACCCTTACAGGCTGAGACAGGAGAAATTATAATAGAGAATAAGGAAATGGCAGAGAAATTAAACAAATATGTTTTTGTCTGTCATCACGGAAGAAGATGCAAAATACTTCCCAGAAATAGTGGAGAACCAAGGGTCTAGTGAGAATGATGAACTGAAAGAAATTAGTATTAGTAAAAAAATAGTACTGGAGAAATTAATGGGACTGAAAGCCAATAAATCCCCTGGACCTGATGGCCTACATCCTAGAGTTTTGAAAGAGGTGGCTATAGAGATAGTGGATGCATTGGTTTGTCATTTTCCAAAATTCCATAGATTCTAGAATGGTTCCCGCGGATTGGAAGGTAGCAAATGTAATCCCACTATTTAAGAAAGGAGAGAGAAAGAAAACAGGGAACTATAGACCAGTTAACCTGACATCAGTAGTAGGGAAAATGCTAGAATCTATTATTAAGGACGTGGTAACAGGGCACTTAGAAAATAACGATAGGATTGGACAGAGTCAACACGGATTTATGAAAGGGAAATCGTGTTTGACGAATCTGTTCGAGTTTTTTGAGGTTGTAACTAGCAGAATAGATAAGGGGGAACCAATGGATGTGGTGTATTTGGATTTTCAGAAGGCATTCGATAAGGTGCCATACAAGAGGTTATTAAACAAAATTAGGGCTCATGGGATTGGGGGTAATATACTAGCATGGATTGAGGATTGGTTAACGGACAGAAAAAAACAGAGAGTAGGAATAAATGGGTCATTTTCGGGTTGGCAGGCTATAACTACTGGGGTACACCGCAAGGATCAGTGCTTGGGCCTCAGCAATTCACAATCTACTTTGGTAGGAAAAATAGAAAAGCAGAGTATTTTTTAAATGGTGAGAGATTGGGAAATGTAGGTGTTCAGAGGGACCTGGGTGTCCTTGTACACGAATCACTGAAAGTTAACATGCAGGTACAGCAAGCAATTAGGAAAGCAAATGGTATATTGGCCTTTATTACAAGAGGATTTGAGTATAAGAGTAAAGATGTCTTACTTCAATTATATAGGGCCCTGGTGAGACCACACCTGGAGTACTGTGTACAGTTTTAGTCTCCTTACCTAAGGAAGGATATACTTGCCATAGAGGGAGTGCAATGAAGGTTCACCAGACTGATTCCTGGGATGGGGGGATTGTCCTATGATGAGAGATTGAGTAGACTAGGCCTATATTCTCTAGAGTTTAGAAGAATGAGAGGTGATCTCATTGAAACATACAAAACTCTTACAGGGCTTGACAGGGTAGATGCAGGGAGGATGTTTCCCCTGGCTGGGGAATCTAGAACCAGGGGTCACAGTCTCAGAATAAGAGGTCGGCCATTTAGGACTGAGATGAGGAGAAATTTCTTTACTCAGAGGGTGGTGAATCTTTGGAATTCTCTACCCCAGAGGGCTGTGGAGGCTCATTTGTTGAGTATATTCAAGACAGAGATCAATAGATTTTTTAATATTAAGGGAATCAAGGGACATGGGGATAGTGCAGTAAAGTGGAGATGAGGTAGAAGATCAGCCATGATCTTATTGAATGGCGGAGCAGGGTCAAAGGGCCAAATGGCCTACTCCTGCTCCTAGTTCTTATGTTCGTATGTTCACCTCCTTTGTAAATTGCAGGCACCTCAGGCACTGCTCCTGACTCAAGTTGAGGTAAGAGAATTTCTCTCGGAGGACCTTAGGTGGGTAAGGCCTCCTGCTGTGATCCCTTCTCCCCCTCCTCCTCCTCCCTCCACTTGATATCAGGCAACAACTGAGCCCACTGGATACAGCAAAGGCTATGGGCCCCGACACCATCCCGGCTGTAGTGCAAACGACTTATGCTCCAGAACTAGCCGCGCATCTAGCCTAGCTGTTCCAGTACAGCTACAACACTGGCATCTACCCGACAAAGTGGAAATTTGCCCAGGTATGTCTTGTCCACAAAAAGCAGAACACATCCAATCCGGCCAATTACCGCTCCATCAGCCTAGACTCAATCATCAGCAAATTGATGGAAGGTACCATCAACACTGCTATCAAACGGCACTTACTCACCAATAACCTGCTCACCGATGCTTAGTTTGGGTTCCGCCATGGCCCAAACATGGACAGAAGGGCTGAATTCCATAGGTGAGGTGAGAGTGACTACCCTTGATATCAAGGCAGCATTTGATCGAGTGTGGCACTAAGGAGCCCTAGTAAAATTGAAGTCAATGGGAATCAGGGGGGAAACTCTCCACTGGCTGGAGTCATACCTAGCACAACTGTACGATGGTTGTGTTTGTTGGAAGCCAATTATCTCAGCCCCAGGATATCACTGCACGAGTTCCTCAGGGCAGTATTTTAGGCCTAACCATCTTCAGCTGCTTCATCAATGACCTTCCCTCCATCATAAGGTCAGAAGTGGGGATGTTCGGTGATGATTGTACAGTGTTCAGTTTCATTCGCAACTCCTCAGATAATGAAGCAGTCCGTGCTCGTGTGCAGCAAGACCTGGACAACACCCAAGCTTGGACTGATAAGTGGCAAGTAACATTCGCGCCACACAAGTGCCAGGCAATGACCATATCCAACAAGAGAGCGACTAACCACCTCCCCTTGACATTCAATGGCATTACCATCATTGAATCCCCCACCATGAAACATTCTGAGGGTCACCATTGACCAGAAACTTAACTGCAACAACCACATAAATACTGTGGCTACAAAAGCAGGTCAGAGACTTGGGGGGAAAAATTCAGCTGCTTGCGCCTCCCGTTAGCGCCTTAAGAGGGCGCTAATGGGGCGTAAAGCAGCTAACGCCCGGGCGCAGCGCTGCCCACGCCTCCCGAAAAATTTAGTGGGAGGTTAGCGGCGGCGGCAGCCGGTAGCGCCCTGTGGCGCTGCGCCGCCGGCGATGACGTCATCGCCGTGCACAGCACCCCGCTCACGCCCCGGCCGTGATCTTCAGTCGCGCCCCCTGATTTACCGCCAGACGCTATGTCCGACGGGTTCAGGGAGGCGTACATGCGGCCGGGGCGGCGATATTTAAAGCGGAGGTGGCAGGCGGCCATTTTTGTTGCTGGCCGCCTGCCAGCACCTGCCCCCGGCCCCCGTGAAGCCCCCCCCACCGTGAAGTGCCGGCTGCGCTCCAAGAGCCCGGCACTTCTCTTGAGTGCCGGGCTCTTTTGCCGGCACTCCCGATCCCTGGGGGCCCAGCTGGGCCCCGGTTCGCGCTGCGCAGGGCCCCTCCCCTTTAAGAAGGGGAGGAAGGCCTGCAATACCGCGGCGCGACGTGCCGCAGCGCGTGGCGCTGCGGCACGTAGCGCCAGGATATTCACTCGCAGCGCCCCAAGAGGGATGCGGGCTGCTTCCAGTTGCGCCCCGCTTCCCTCTTGGGGCGCAACCACTGAAGTTCCGGCGCGGGGCCGCTAGTTTTTTCGGGGCGCTAAAAGTCGCGCCCCGGCGAGGTTAGCGCCCCAAATGGGGCGCGACTCAATTTTTACCCCTTGGTATTCTGCAGCGAGACTCACCTCCTGATTCCCCATAGCCTTTCCACCATCTACAAGGCACAAGTCAGGAGTGTGATGGAATAGTCTCCACTTGCCTGGATGAGTGCAGCTCCAACAACACTCAAGAAGCTCGACAGCATCCAGGACAAAGCAGCCCGCTTGATTGGCACCCCATCCACCACCTTAAACATTCACTCCCTCCACCACCGGCGTACCGTGGCTGCAGTGTGTACCATCTACAAGATGCACTGCAGCAACTCGCCAAGGCTTCTTTGATAGAACCTCCCAAACCTGCGACCTCTACCACCTAGAAGGTCAAGGGCAGCAGGTGCATGGGAACAAAACCACCTCGAGTTCCCCTCCAAGTGACACACCATCTTGACTTGGAAATATATCGCCGATCCTTCATCATCGCTGGGTCAAATTTCTGGAACTCCTTACTTAACAGCACTATGGGAGTACCTTCACCACACAGACTGCAGTGTTTCAAGAAGGCAGCTCACCACCACCTTCTGAAGGGCAATTAGATATGGATAATATATGCTGGCCTTGCCAGCGATGCCCACATACCATGAATGAATAAATATATGTTTTTAAAAAGGTTATATCACGCCTTAATTTTGTATACTCGAGGGAATACAAGCCTAATTTATGCAACCTGTCCTCAGAATTTAATCCTTTTCATTCTGGTACATGTGTGTATTTCAAGATAGTTCAGAGGCCAATGGATGACTATACTTCCTGTGCTCACATTATCTATCACATTACTGGAGATTCCTGTGGAGTTAACATTCTGTGGTTATTTCAGAGGACAAGAGATGAATAATTCTCTATGATAAGTCTACATGAAGGAAATGTCCATTGTGTGTATCTCAACTGGCTTCTGAGAGTAATGGAATTTCTCTTTTAAACAGATTATAATTATACTTAAAAGGCATAAAAGCCAGGAGCTATTGGGCAGGGAGTCAGTGATAGAGAAAGACAAGTTTTGTGAGCCAAGAACAGGATAAAAAGCTTTTTGTGCAGCTGTTTTAGTGTAATTTTCCCTTGGTATCAGATGGATTACCTATTGAACATTTATCTTATTTACACATATCAATGTGTGGTTACAATTGTTCTGCATCATATTAGTAAAATGCATTAATGCATTAGTAGAAAATTATTTTATCTATAATTCTAACAAAAGTATCAAACCATTAATTTTCATAAACTGCTATTTTGGGATTGAGTGGGCCCATGATGCCGCACCTGACAATGGGAGATTGGAACTGAGTTGGTCCTCTTTAGCAGACTTGGTAACCAGATATCTGAGTCAGGCAGGTCCACAGTACTGTAGGAATCTGTTCTCTGCCTCCTCTTACCTTGCTTGACCTGGTAAGGTCATTATATTTTTTGCAGCAATGAGTTGCCATGTGTGCTCATGGAGTTAGCACTGACTGCCCGGGCTATATCCTTCGACAGCACCTTGGCACTTTTTTTATGGGCCTTCTTCATTCAGGCTAAATCAGGGTCTTTTTCCTGTCTTATTTGGGTGAGAAACACTCTGAGGATTCGGAACTCTGCACCCTGCAGCTGACCACGAGACATTCTATAAAGATTTGCAATCCAACTTTTTAAAAAAACCTCTGTGATGATGCCTGGCCCTTAAAACCATAGCTGGCATTTAAATTTGGCATCTAAACACCATTCCCAACTCCCAGTCAGATTGTTTGTCTTGTTACTTGGTTGCTTCTGGTGGATGAATTATATAACATTCTCTGACAAAGTGCACAGCAGGGAGATGCTGCACTGGGCTCAGGCCTGTTTTTGAAAGGGATACAGATGGTCTCTGCTGGGGTTTGAAAAGTACAACCCGAATGTGGTTGACACATTGCACCTAAAATGGAAGCTGTAAACTTTTACACAATAAGTGTGGAGGTGTACTTCTTCCAAGAGATTGACAGCAAACACTATTTTGAAAGAAATCCATAAAATGAATTCAAATGGAAAAAAAGACGATTGCAGACACCATACTAAAAATGGTAAGCTCCTGCTCTCTTCCTGGGCTTTCAGATTAGGTCATATCAGTAGGTCCCAAGAAATATATAATTGCATTCAATTAATGCATTTCAAATATTTATTTGACCACCTTCCTTGCACTTACATCAATACTTAATTAACAAGGGCCAATTTTAACCCTGCCTGCCATTGGAAACCGGGTCGGACACACGGTTAAAATGGCCTGTGGAATTTACCCGCACTGATCCCACTGCTATCCTGTGGGTTGCGATCTTAACCTGCAGGTGAGTGGGACACCTGCTAGATGCCAGCGGGGTGCTTCTTTAAATATCTTATTTAAATGTCGGATGATGTCATCCCCTGCCACTTCCCTCTGCGTTCAGGCAGGGGCCTCCCGAGGCTCACACTGCGGATGTCCAGTCGGTTTGCCATCGCCTCAGCCCCCGTCCGCACAACCTCCGCCTTGAGTTAAAATTGGCCCTTCTGTGTTTCAAAGAACAATTTGATGACCTACTCCTCAGGCAGTTGTAAATATATTTAAATTAAGTTTTTATACATTGTTGTTCTCTGTAAATATTACAGTGGTATTTGCAACAGATTGCTAACATATTGTTACTGACTGGACAAAGGAGCTGAATTCCAGAGGTGAGGTGAGAGTGACTGCCCTTGACACCAAGGCAGCATTTGACCGAGTGTGGCATCAAGGAGCCCTAGTAAAACTGAAGTCAATGGGAATCAGGGGGAAAACTCTCCACTGGCTGGAGTCATACCTAGCACAAAGGAAGATGGTTGTGGTGATTGAAGGTCAATCATTACAGCCCCAGGACATTGCTGCAGGAGTTCCTCAGGGCAGTGTCCTAGGCCCAACCATCTTCAGCTGCTTCATCAATGACCTTCCCTCCAACATAAGGTCAGAAATGGGGATGTTCGCTGATGACTGCACAGTGTTCAGTGCCATTCACAACTCCTCAGATAATGAAGCAGTCCATGCCTGCATGCAACAAGACCTGGACGATGTTCAGGCTTGGGCTGATAAGTGGCAGGTAACATTCGCGCCACAGAAGTGCCAGGCAATGACTATCTCCAACAAACGAGAGTCTAAACACCGCCCCTTGACATTCAATGGCATTACCATCACCGAATCCCCCACCATCAACATCCTGAGGGTCACCATTGACCAGAAACCTAACTGGACCAGCCACATAAATACAGGTCAGAGGCTAGGTATTCTGTGGCGAGTGTCTCACCTCCTGACTCCCCAAAGCCTTTCCACCATCTACAAGGCACAAGTAAGGAGTGTGATGGAATACTCTCCACTTGCCTGGATGAGTGCAGCTCCAACAACACTCAAAAAGCTCGACACCATCCAGGACAAAGCAGCCCGCTTGATTGGCACCCCCTCTACCACCTTAAACATTCACTCCCTCCACCACCGGCGTACCGTGGCTGCAGTGTGCACCATCTATAAAATGCATTGCAGCAACTCGCCAAAGCTTCTTCGGCAGCACCTCCCAAACCTGCGACCTCTTCCATCTAGAAGGACAAGAGCAGCAGATGCATGGGAACACCACCACCTCCAAGTTCCCCTCCATGTTACACATCATCCTGACTTAGAAGTATATCGCCGTTCTTTCATCGTCGCTGGGTCAAAATCCTGGAACTCCCTCCCTAACAGCACTGTGGGAGTACCTTCACCACACGGACTGCAGCGGTTCAAGAAGGCGGCTCACCACCACCTTCTCAAGGGCAATTAGGGATGGGCAATAAATGCTGGCTTTGCCAGCGACGCCCACATCCCATAAAAACGAATTTTAAAAAAAGTAGCTCACTTCCTGACTCCCACCTACAAGGTACAAGTCAGGAGTGTATTGGAATACTGTTCACTTTCCTGGATGGAAGCATTGCAACAAGCCTCAAGAAACTTGACACCAACCAGGGCAAGCAGCCTGCTTGATCCACTAGCCTAAACATCCATCATCGGTGGCTGCAGTGTGTACTAACATAGAAACATAGAAGATAGGAGCAGGAGTAGGCCATTCGGCCCCTCGAGCCTGCTCCGCCATTCGATGAGATCATGGCTGATCATCCAAACTCAGTACCCTGTACCTGCCTTCTCCCCATATCCCTTGATACCTTTAGCTTTAAGAAATATATCTAACTCCTTCTTGAATATATTTAATGACTTGGCCTCAACTACCTTCTGTGGTAGAGAATTCCACAGGTTCACCACTCTCTGGGTGAAGAAATTCTTCCTCATTTCTGTCCTAAATAGCTTACCCCTTATCCTTAGATTATGACCCCTGGTTCTGGACTCTCCGACCATCGGGAACATTCTTCCTGCATCTAGTTTGTCCAGACCTGTCAGAATTTTATATGCTTCGATGAGATCCCCTCTCATTCTTCTATACTCCAGTGAGTATAAGCCCAATCGACCCAATCTCTCCTCATATGTCATTCCTGCCATCCCAGGTATCAGCCTTGTGAATCTTCGCTGAACTCCTTCCATGGCAAGAACATCCTTCCTCAGATAAGGTGACCAAAACTGCACACAGTACTCAAGGTGTGGTCTCACCAAGGCCCTGTACAACTGCAGCAGGACATCCCTGTTCCTATACTCAAACCCTTTCGCTATGGAGGCCAACATACCATTTGCCTTCTTCACCGCCTGCTGCACCTGCATGCTTACCTTCAGCGACTGGTGCACAAGGACACCCAGGTCTCGTTGCACTTCCCCTTCTCCCAATCTATTGCCATTCAGATAATAGTCTGCCTTTCTGTTTTTGACACTACTCTCCACAGGATGCACTACAGCAACTCACCAAGGCTTCTTCGGCAGGTCCTTCCAAAACCATGACCTCCACCATCTAGAAGCACAAGGGCAGCAGGTGCATGGGAACACCATCATCTCTAAGCTCTCCTCCAAGTCACACACCATCCAGACCAGGACATATATCGCCTTTCATTCATTGTCGCTGGGTCAAAATCCTGGAACTCCCTACCTAACAGCACTGTGGGAACACCTTCACCACACAGACTGAAGTGGTTCAAGAAGAAGGCCCACCACTAACTAGGGATGGGCATTAAATACCAGCCTTGGCAGCGACAACTTGCCATTCGTGTATAAAACTGGAAATTAAAATCAGACAGTTTCCATAATGGGCAGCTGATCGATAACACATGTATTACATGTGGGTGGCAAATTCAAAATTACATAGAATTACATCAAAATTTACAGCACAGAAACAGGCCATTCGGCCCAACAGGTTTATGCTCCACACAAGCCTCCTCCCACCTTACTTCATCTCACCCTCAATATAGCCTTCTATTCCTTTCTCCCTCATGTACATATCTAGCTTCCCTTTAAAATCTTCCCAATGGTACAGAGTAATAATGTATGGATCTCACAAAGTAGATAGTCGATGCACCTGAGGCCTAATTCTGGAGCGTGGTAGCAGTATTAAACATTAGGAAGACCAAAGCCATCGTCTTTGACTCCCACCACAAATTTCATACTCTGGCTAACAATTCTATCCCTCTCCCTGGCTGTTGTTTCAGACTATTCGCAACCTCGGCGTCCTATTTGAATCTGAGCTGAGCTTCCAAAACCATATCCTCTCCATTACAAAGACCGGTTAGTTCCACCTCCGTAACATCGCCCATCTCCGCCCCTGATTCAGCCATCTGCTGCTGAAACCCTCATCCATGCCTTTGTTACTTCCAGACTCAACTATTCTAATGCTCTCCTGGCTGGCCTCTCATCTTCCACCCTCTATAAACTTGAGCTCATCCAAAACTCTGCTGCCCATATCTTACTTCACACCAAGTCCCATTCACCCATTACCCTGTGCTCGCTGACCAACATTGGCTCCCGGTCCACCAACGCCTCAAATTTAAAATTCTCATCCTCATGTTCAATCCCTATAATCCTTGTCTCTCCCTATCTGTGTAATGTTTTTCAGCCCTACTAACCTCCAAGAACTCTGCGTTCTTCCAACTCTGGCCTCTTACACATCCCTCCCTTTGCCCCATCATTGGCAGGCATGTCTGTGAAGCGCCTTGGGACAATTTATTTTACATCAAAGGCACTGTATAAATGCAAGGTTTGTTGTTGTTGTGTTAGGGTCTAATTTTTCACTTGTCTGTTGAGTCTGGGGGCTTTACATTTTGAGGTCTTGGACTATGTATTTTGGTGGAAGTAACTGCGACCCTCTTGCTTGGTGATAGAACTGTGTGAGGAGTGTCCCCAGTGCATTGATCAGGTGTTGGCAATAGGTCACAATTGGGTACCAGATGACACATGCTATTTTTATTTGCTGTTGACATCTGCTGTTTGCCTATGAAGAGCTATTAAAGAAACAGAAACAGTATTCCAAACAAGACATTTTATGACCATAATTTTTCATTGGTTTTAAAATGCACATGCTTATTTGTATGCAATTTATATCTAGACATGGTATTGTTTCATTTTCAATCTAACCTTTCATTTTTACTTAGTAACAGTCCACTTTTATTCTCACCAGGTATTGTACCTCTAGTCTCAACAGGCCTGTGAATACATATGGATCAACTTCTAACAAGATCTCACATTCACATCAGTCAGTACTGGGCTTTGTTCCCTCATCTTACATTTTTCTTTGTGTCTATGTACAGATGGGCTTTCCAATATTAAACAGGACTCCTTTAATGGACAGCCTAATGAAGATTAATTCAATCTTTTACTTTCTGCAACATATCTTTCACTTCCTCTCCGTGACTATCAATCACTGCAGAAAAAAATAACTCATTCACCTCTATTGTGAAAGAATATGATTGTGACATCACCGAGTATCTTTTGGGACCGTGGATTAAAACCAGAAGAATTCAAATGGTGCCTACAGCTGTCAGCGATTTAAATAGAATTTTAAACACCTAAAATGGTCACATGTAAAGCAGTCACTAAATCAAGAGGAGCTTATGTTGCGTTTAATCGCTGTTACCCTATATAAAGCAGTCTGATCGGCCACTTTTTTCCAATGTCAGACCAGTTTTCATTTTTATTGTCAGCAATCTTGTCCATTCAGTTACTTCTGTGTAAATTGTTTTTCAGTAACCTATGCAAGGTTGTTAAGGACACGTTTATTATCCCATCTATTATGACCAGTTTTATAAATGGGCATAACTATGGATCTAACTTTAAACCTCGCTCAGTCCTGCTCATTACAATTTGATGACAAGTAAAATGATTTGATTGTGGAAGACTCTTGTCTCAGTTCAGGAGAAGCAAGGGGATGATTGCAGCTCTACAAAGGTGTCGGGTAATGCTATTTTTATTTGTTCTTGGGATGTAGATAACGCTGGCAAAGTCACATTTATTGCCCATCTCTAGCTTCTCTGAGTAGATTTTGGTGTTCTTCACCTTGAATCACTGCAGTGGTTGTGCAGGTAGTACTCCCATAATGTTGTTAGGTAGGGAATTCAACGATGAAGGAAAGATGGTATATGTCCAGGTCAGAATGGTGTGTATTTTGGAGGGGAACTTGCAGGTATTGGTGTTTCCATGGTGTTGCTGCCCTTCTCCTTCTTGGTGTTAGAGGTCACAGGGCTGGGATATGCTGCTGAAGTAAGTTTGGTGAGTACCTGCAGCACATCGTATAGATAGTACACAGTGCAGCTACAGTGTGCTTGAAGTGGAGGAGATGAATATTTAGTTCAGTGGCCCATCAAGGGTACTGCTCCTGTCCAGCTCGATGGACCAGCTGGTCCTTTCCTGCCCTTCAATTTAGTATGTTTGTATGTTCTGTATAGTATTGAACTTCTTGAGAGGTTAAGGCATCCAGGCAAGTGGTGAATATTCCATTACACTACTGACTTGAGCCTTGT
Organism: Squalus acanthias; assembly: GCA_030390025.1. NCBI lineage: Eukaryota > Metazoa > Chordata > Chondrichthyes > Squaliformes > Squalidae > Squalus > Squalus acanthias. Next base: position 176,826,988 of record CM059425.1, on the reverse strand, counting down.
AGATGGTGGAGAGGCTTTGAGGCCCCCCCCCCACCACTTGTTACAGATTACCCAGCCTCTGCCCTGCCCTTTTAGCCATGTTGTTGATATGGATGGTTCAATTAAGCTTCTCAGGATGTTGAAAATGGGGGAATGTGGTGATGGTGGTGCTATTGAAGGTCAGGGGGAATTGATTGGGCCTTTCTTGTTGGAGATGCTCATTGCCTGGAACTTATATAGTGGTATAATACCTGCTACTTGTCATCCCAGGCCTGGGTGTTTTCCAGGTCCTGTTAAAGACTGGCATGGGCAGCTACATTATTGGAAAAGTTGTGAATAGAGCTGAATGCTATAGAATGCACAGTGAACAGTTTTATTCCTGACCTGATGACAGAGGGAAAGTCATTAATGAAGCACCTGAAGGTGGTTGGGCCAAGGACGCAGCCCTGAGGAGCTCCAGCAGCCCTGTCCTGCGCTGCAATAGTCGACGTAGGTATGCTGGTTCTAATCTCTCTGGCAGAGAAGGTGGTTGCCAGCTATAGCCCTAGCTTGTCAAAAACATTCAACTCATTAGACCTGCCCTAACCTCAGTTGGTGGGGTCAGTGAGGGAGGTTTAAGGCAAATACATCTCAGCACCTACACTGAGATGCAGCTTTGCGGACTTTTATTTCACTAAGGTACTGTGTTTGACTGATTGGCATGGCTGTTTATGTTGAAGATCGGCTTAGCGGGGTAGACAGATGTTATAACTTTATGGAGATGAGGTAGTTAGTATATCTGACCCTGATGGCATGACTGGAGATGCCTGGGAAGGGATCCATTTTATCTAAATTTGCCCCTTGTGATTAGGTCTTGTATCTGTCTGGCAGCTGACAAAGATTTGTTTTACTGGTCCTTGTCTTCCTCTGGCCAGCCTTATCACACTGCTGACCCTGCTGTCCTTCCCCATCTTCCTCCAGCTCTGTTAGAATGAGTCCCTTTCTGATGGGGAAGCTGTGGTGGATAATGCATCAGACCACACTGATCCTGGAGAGCCTAGTAGGACTGTACTAGAGGATGCCTCGTTGTTGGTTAAGGCAGCTGAATTGAGCTTTGTGGACGCTATTGCTCTGCTCCACAGCTATCGTTATGGCAGCATGCACTTTATTGTATCTCATCTGTTTGGAGGTACTGGGTTTCCCAGTGGGGTCATGTGCTAATGGTGTTAAGGATATCCTTTGTCCTTGAGCAGCCAACCAGACCCCTGAGCTGGATTGTTGAAAGATGTTGGGATTCCTAACTGTCTTAAGATGAATGAATTACAACAGCTTCCTGGGTACCAGGCATTGCCATGCATTATTGTGTGCTTATTATACATATGAGTTGCAAAGAGAGTGAAACCCTTTCCTGTTTATAGAGTTTGCTGGATTCTGCAACAGCGTATGCACCGCAATAGGTGTGTCATCAATGTCTCCTTGGATCTGGGGAAAGACAGTTACTGGTATCACCAGTTCCCACTGATGTGTCATTTCCATTAGGAAGGAGATAAACTGGGAAGCTGTTCCATCATGGCATCTGCCATCTTTAACATGCAGCGGAGGGCTTGAGTGCTACTTCCACTGGTAGTTCTCAGATTGATGGAGGCCTCAGGTTCGGGCAAGCAGCTGGGATAACTATTATGGTCTTCCATGGGAAGTGCAGACTTCTGATATATTCTTGTGTTGGAGTACATACACTGGTGCTTGTGAATGGGTGAGTGAGTACACGGAGTGAAGATAAAGAAGATGATAAAAAATGGTCCTAGTCTCACTGCGAAGAAGGCCTTCAACTTCCACATCCCCCACCCTCTCTACAGCCTCTGTGCTGAGTAACCAAAGTGCCAGCTCTTCACAGAACTGAGGGTCTTGAAATTGTGTGGCCCTCCTGTTTAGGTCTGTCCTCGGTGATGATGCACTGCCTTGTCCTGGGAGGAGTAGAGGTAAGAAGCTCATATTGTTAGGAGGATGTACAGTGATAAGAAAGGGCCATTGTGCAGGAAACAGCAGATGCAAATACATTGACATGCAGCAAGGAAAGGACAGTGCAGATTCCTAGGAAGATTGTGGGTGATGGTAGCATTGTAGGCAGCTGTTGAGGATGTAAAGGTTAATCTTGGTTGCTGCTTTTTCAGCCAGTTCTATTATCTGTTATATTTCAATACAAATTATGCCTTTATAAGAACATAAGAACATAAGAAATAGGAGCAGGAGTAGGCCAATCGGCCCCTCGAGCCTGCTCCGCCATTCAATAAGATCATGGCTGATCTGATCCTAACCGCCAATCTACTATCTATCACAGAACCATCTCCTGCATCTAACAGAATTGCACACACGAAATAGGAGCAGAATCAGGCTACACGGTCCCTGGGCCCGCTCCACTACCCACAGGGCCATGACCGATCCGAACCTAGACTCATGTCCAAATTCCTGCCCGCTCCCCGTAACCCTTAATGCCCTTTACTTCTAGGAAACTGTCTATTTCTGTTTTAAATTTAATTAATGTTGTAGCTTCTACAGCTTTTTGTGGCAGCATATTCCATGGACCTACCACCCTCTGAGTGAAGTAGTTCCTCCTCATCTCAGTTTTGAAAGAGCAGCCCCTTATTCTAAGACTATGTCCCCTAGTTCTAGTCTCACCCGTCATCGGGAACATCCTCCCCGCATCCACCCGATCCAACCCCTTCACAATCTTATATGTTTCAATAAGATCGCCTCTCATTCTTCTGAACTCCAATGAGTAGAGTCCCAATCTACCCAACCTCTCCTCATATGACCACCCCCTCATCCCCGGGATTAACCGAGTGAACCTTTTTTGCACTGCCTCGAGAGCAAGGATGTCTTTCCTTAAGTAAGGACACCAAAACTGTATGCAGTATTCCAGGTGCGGTCTCACCAATACCTTGTACAACTGAAGCAATACCTCCCTATTTTTATATTCTATCCCCCTAGCAATGAAAGCCAACATTCCATTTGCCTTCTTAATCACTTGCTGCACCTGCATACTAACCTTTTGAGTTTCGTGCACCAGGACCCCCAGATCCCTTTGCACTTCAGTACTCTCCAGTTTCTTGCCATTAAGATAATAAATTGCTCTAGGATTTTTCCTGCCAAAGTGCATCACCTCACACTTTCCAGTGTTGTATTCCATCTGCCAAATCTCTGCCCACTTACTTAGCCTGTCTATGTCCCCTTGCAGGTTTTTTATGTCCTCCTCACTCACTACTTTCCCTCCCATCTTTGTATCATCTGCAAATTTTGATATGTTACACTTGGTCCCTTCCTCCAAATCGTTAATATAGATTGTAAAGAGTTGGGGACCCAGCACTGACCCCTGTGGAACACCACTAGTTACTGATTGCCAGTCTGAGAATGAACCATTTATCCCAACTCTTTGCTTTCTGTTGGATAGCCAATCCTCTATCCATGCCAGAATATTACCCCCAATCCCGTGATTTTTTACCTTAAGCAATAATCTTTTGTGTGGCACCTTGTCAAATGCCTTTTGGAAGTCTAAATACACTACGTCCACTGGTTCCCCTTTATCCACTCTATATGTTACTTCCTCAAAGAACTCCAGCAAATTTGTCAAACATGACTTCCCCTTCGTAAAACCATGCTGACTTTGTCCTATTAAATTATGATTATCCAAATGTCCTGTTACTGTTTCCTTAATAATGGACTCCAAAATTTTACCTACCACAGATGTTAGGCTAACCGGTCTATAGTTACCAGCCTTCTGTCTACTGCCCTTTTTAAATAAGGGTGTTACATTAGCAGTTTTCCAGTCTGCCGGGACCTCAGCGGAATCCAGGGAGTTTTGAAAAATTATTACCAATGCATCTACAATCCCTACCGCCACTTCCTTCAAGACTCTAGGATGTAAGCCATCAGGTCCAGGTGATTTATCCGCCTTGAGTCCCATTATTTTACCGAGTACCACTTCCTTAGTGATTTTGATCGTGTTTAGCTCCTCTCCCCCTATAGCCCCCTGTTTGTCCAGTGTTGGGATATTCTTAGTGTCCTCTACTGTAAAGACTGATACAAAATATTCATTCAGTGTTTTTGCCATCTCCATATTTCCCACCATTAATTTCCCGGTCTCATCCTCTAAGGGACCAACATTTACTTTAGCCACCCTTTTTCTTTTTATATAACTATAAAAACTCTTACTATCTGTTTTTATATTTTTTGCTAATTTACTTTCATAATCTATCTTCCCTTTCTTAATCAATCTTTTTGTTATTTTTTGCTGCCTTTTAAAGTTTTCCCAATCCTCTGTCCTCCCACTAGATTTCGCTACCTTATATGCCCTTGTTTTTAGTCGAATACTATCCTTAATTTCTTTACTTAGCCACGGATGACTGTCCTTTCTTTTACACCCTTTTCTTTTCAGTGGAATATATTTTTTTTGGAAGTTGTAAAATAACTCCTTGAATGTACACCACTGATCATGTGTCGTCTTACCCTTTAATCTATTTTCCCAATCCACTCTACTCAATTCCGCTCGCATACCTTCATAGTCTCCTTTATTCAAGCTTTGCACGCTTGTTTGAGATCCAACCTTCTCACCCTCTAATTGAATATGGAATTCAACCATGTTATGGTCACTCATTCCAAGGGGATCCTTTACTAGGACATTTTTAATTAATCCTGTCTCGTTACCCTTTCCCTCTTTAAGATTCAGCTGCATATTTTTAAAGTCTGCAACATGCCAGATCTCTGGCCACAAAGCTTATGAGCTTCCAATACGGGTGTTACCTACACCGAAGATCACTTGCTTAATGCTAATGAGGTGGGCCACAGAAGTCTCAATGTGTCCCGCCTCCAACCAAATCGGCAGATGTGGAGCCCATTACTCCTTGGTTTGCAGCTGGACTCAAGATTTAACCCAGTATTCAGAAACACCAGAAAACTGCTTAGTGTTAATACCAGCAGCACACATTGAATTTTAGTCGGATTTCTGCCACTATTAACATACTACAGTACTTCATGATTGTTAATGTTACCACCAACAGAAAATATAGTCACAAATCCTTTGAAAGAAATCAATTTCCTTTCTAACAGGTAAACTATATCAAAGCATTTTTCCAAATAAGATTCAACTGCACACTAACTATTGTGCTGCAAGGGATTCTTCAAAATTTGCTACAAAAACATATTGGCCCTGAAATTTGCCTCTCTGGCTTGCCGCGGGGGTAAGGATCGCGCGCGCACTTACCTACCGCGCCTGCCGTTGACCTCTGGGCCCACGGGAACTTCAGCTCCTGGGCCTGCTCCAAGTGCCGGCGCGCAGTGCTTGCGTGTTCCAGGGGCGCAGTTAGTGCGAGGCGTCCCCTGGGATCACGTGGGCCATGGAGAGCCAATGGCAGCAGACCATCTATCATTCATAGATTTGACAGGAACCTGTCAAATCTATGAATTGAAATCGGCCCCAAAAGAACAGCTAAACTTTAAATGAATTTAAAAAAAACCATCACATTTATAAAATAACTATATGTTAAATAAATTAACTACCGTAAACAAAAATTAAAATTTTTGAAAAAATTAAAATACTTTTTAACAGTGCTAAAAATAAACTTACCTTTCTTTAAAGTATCTAAAAAAGATAAACCTGTTGAAATTTTTTTTTAAATTATAATTAATTAACCACTTACCTTGTTGAAAACGGGTCCTGCGCCTCCTTTTTAAAAGCGTAGGTTCTTCAGTACTTACCCTCCCGTAGAAACCTGAAAAAAACCCTAAGTTTGCTGCGTGCGCGCAGCCTCTCCCGCGCACGCGGTTCACCTAGGAACCGCTCCCTTCACCAGACCGGAAGTTCCGGTTTCCCGCGCATGCACAGTGCATGCAGGAAACTGGCACTTCAGGAGGCCTTACGGGTGAGTACACAGTGCGTACTCACCCGGCAAGGGCCAAATTTTTGGCCCATTGCTTGTAGCTTAAGTAGGCGCTGCCAGTTGTCACGGAGCCATTTATTTTAACCTTACATACAGGTTAAGTTCTGCTTGGACTGACAATTCAACATGAAGCTCTGAACTGGCTGATTAATTGGACATTAATATAATGCTCAGTCAAGGTTGGGAGCTCACCTCTTCAGTAAGGTTTCTATATCATTGTCTCAACCATTCAATCCCTTTATTGGTTTGTTACAGATTTAACTTCAATACTGACTGATTTTAAAACATCGTCAGCACCTTTGCTAAATTAAACACAGGCTTTTGACCCCTTGGTTAATTGGCACGGCTGTTTGCTTTCTAAACTGTTCAGTGATTGACACTGATGGGCTGTGAGGAGAACAGATTGAGTTCGCTGAGGAGCTTTTTTAGCACACTGGAGCTTGGCAAGGTTGGGGGCACTCAGAGAGTGTCTGAATGATCCTGATAGTTAGAAATCTTCATGTGGTGTGGAGGCTGAGAAGTTTATACATGATTAACCTTTTAGCTATGCTTGTGTGAGAAGTAAATGGTGGGTAAGTAATAACCAGAGGGTTTAATTTTCTCTGTGCATTACAAACAGTGCATGCACTAATTGTACGGTAAGGATTGTAATTTTGTGAATCAGCATTAATGGAACAGCTATTAACTTTTGCCTGCACTTGGAAACTTGTACTGGGGAGTTAATGATGGGATTTTCCTGCTCTCGTCAAATCCTAGCGTAATTTCAGCATGGTGGACTTTGCAACTGCACCATGGTTGCACTCGTGACCCCAGCCAATTTTCCAGGGTCAGACTAATTTGAAATTTTCAGTGGGCTTTCAGCAGGTTCCCTGCCTCCATTGGGAGGAAAATGGCACTCTGACCAATGCAATCGAGTGCACTTTGATTGACTGCACTTGGCAAGGTGGCTCTTTAAATTTTAAATCTATCCTCTTCTCCTACTGTAACCATGAACGCCAGGAATATACTGAGCGTTACTCTGGTGTGAATGACAGGAAAGATGTTGCAGAACGACGACGACAACAAATATAATTGTTTTAATGTAGCAAAATGTCCCAAGGGGCTTCACGGTGGTGTAATCACAGTGGTCTTCCCAATGTTCAACAGGTAAAAATTGCAGTTCAGCCAAGACTGAATATATTGTGCAGTTATCCTGTTCTTTCTTACTTGTTCTTTGTGATAGTCTTTCAGGAGGGTGACCGCTCATTTGGTGTGATGCTTCATGACAAAGAGGTTGGGCCAAAGAGGTCTGCTGTGATGTCATCTGTTAGGGTGGGTTGAAGAAGGTAAGGCTGAGGTGATGCCACTCCAGTCAATCAGTCAATAAAGACCTCTTGCAGAATCTGCCATATGTTACCCCTTGCAGTAGCGAGTGAGAACATAGCCTGGTTTGATCAGTTGGACACCCTATGACCTTTATTGCAAGGGGGTTGGAGTATAAGAGTAAGGAAGTCTTGCTACAATTGCACAGGGCCTTGGTGAGACCACACCTGGAGTACTGTGCACAGTTCTGGTCTCCTTATCTAAGGAAGGATGTACTTGTCTTGGAGGCGGTGCAACGAAGATTCACTAGATTGATTCCTGGGATGAGAGAGCTGTTCTATGGTGAGAGATTGAGTATATTGGGCCTATACTCTCTGGAGTTTAGAAGAATGAGAGGTGATCTCATTGAAACATACAAGATTCTGAAGGGGATTGACAGGGTAGATGCTGAGAGGTTGTTTCCCCTGGCTGGAGTGTCTAGAACTAGGGGGCATAGTCTCAGGATAAGGGCTAGGCCATTTAAGACTGAGATGAGGAGGAATTTCTTCACTCAGAGGGTTGTGAATCTTTGGAATTCTCTGCTCCAGCAGGCTGTGAATGCCGAGTCTTTGAGTATATTCAAGGCTGAGATAGATAGATTTTTGGCCTCTAGCGGAATCAAGGGATATGGAGATCGGGCGGGAAAGTGGAGTTGAGGTCGATGATCAGCCATGATCTTATTGACTAGCAGAGCAGGCTCGAGGGGCCGTATGGCCGACTCCTGCTCTTATTTCTTATGTTCTTATGAATAGAACCCCTTCAAATTTACATACAGTGGTGACAGCTTGGTTGGCATCTTCAATGCGACAAGCGTGCCACCATGGTACCCTGCCCCCTGATGTTACGCAGATGCCCTATGGCAACCTGGAAGGATCCAGAACCATAAAAGTTTAGGGTCTCTGTCACTTTAACTACCATGAACAGAGCAGTAGTCTCAGTTGAGTGAGTCTGCAAATCTTTGTGATGAAGTTGGCAGAGATGCCCAATGGCATCCTTGGAGAGGCACAGCTGTCGGATGCATACCTCCTCTGTCAGGTCCTCATAAGGGTTGTGCAGCCTGTATGCATGTTAATGAGGGTCACCCCTGGTGGACTTCTATCCTCAGCCATGCTGCCTGATTCTCCTGGCCTGGGCACACTGCTGGTGCAGCTTCTCCTCCACCATAGAGTGGGTTGCCCATTGGGAAAGTCATCTCCTCCATAAAGTCAATGTGAGTGCGAGTTTGGGGCTGGGGAGGTTGGGAGTCCCAAAATATTGTTCTGGGAAGTACTACATTAAAATGAAGTGCAGGCGTCGGCGATTTAAAAAAAAATGTGAAGGAAGGGGTTTAAAAAAATAATTGCTTGGCAGCTTGTATGTAATCAGTGAGTCAAGTTAGTCGCTTCTTCATCTCACCAACTCCTCACCAACACTTGTCTGAAGTGATAGTGGAGCTTTTGGTCCAGTTTATTTGGAATGTAAACTTACACCAATTACAGGAATGGCATAATAAACTTCCACGTACTTGGACAGTGCAGCTGTGCAAAAGAGCCCTGAGGGGCTTTGACAGGCATAAGATTTACACTGTTAAAAAGATTGAGGAAAAATGCATTTAGTGCAATAACGATGCAGAAGTGGTGTAATGTGCAAAAACGCAAATTTCCTCGATCTTTTTGGTGCAATAATGGCATAACTACGACGTTACTGCTGAAGAGACTGGGCTGCACAGCGTGATCCTAAACGGGGTGCTTCGAGACAGAGTGCTAAATTGAGAATTTGGAGAAAGTGGTAATTCGGAGCAGAGGGGGAAGGAGGAAAGAGTGAGAGAAGCGGCTGGAGATAAAGGTAGGCCCGAGAGCCCGGAGGAAGTGCGAGCGTCAGGGAGCGAGGCAAGTGACGTCAGCACAAGGGAAGGAGCTGAAGAGAAAAACAAATTGTGAGTAGCTGGTGATTGTTCTTTTTTATGTCTTGAGTTTATTTCTGTTCAGTTAGTTAATAATCTATTAAGTAGAGGCATGGGAGGGCACCTCAGTCCTGTAGAATGCACACCTTGTGCCATATGAGAACTCCAAGATGCCGCTTCCAGTGTCCTGGACAACCATGTGTGCAGGAAGTGTCGTCAGCTGGAGGAGCTCAAGCTCCAGGTTTTGGAACTTGAGCAGCAGCTGGCATCCATGCGTTGCATCCATGAGGCTGAGAGCTATGTGGATAGCACATTTCAGGAGGTGGTCACCCCGCAGCATAAGGGTCCGCAGGCAGAGAGGAAATGGGTGACCGCCAGACAGACACGGAGATCCAGGCAGATAGTGCAGGAGTCCCCTGAATGCATCTTGCTCTCCAACTAGGATTCAATACTGCTGAGGGCGATGGTTCCTCTGGGAAGTACAGCCAGAGCCAAGTCCACGGCACCACGGGTGGCTCAGCTATACAGGAGGGCAGGAGAAAGATCGAGAAAGCAATAGTGGTAGGGGATTCGATAGTTAGGGGAACAGACAGGCGTTTCTGCGGCCGCAGACGTGATTCCAGGATGGTATATTGCCTCCCTGGTGCCAGGGTCAAGGATGTCACTGAGCAGCTGCAGAACATTCTGATGAGGGAGGGTCAACAGCCAGAGGTCATGGTCCATATCGGTACCAATGACATAGGTAGAAAGAGAGATGAGGTTCTGCAGGCAGATTTTAGGGAGCTAGGAAAGAGATTAAAAAGCAGGACCTCAAAGGTAGTAATCTCTGCATTACTCCCGCTGCCACGAGCTAGTCAGTATAGAAATAGGAGGATGGAGCTGATGAATGCGTGGCTGGAGAGATGGTGCAGGAGGGAGGGCTTCAGATTCCTGGGACATTGGAACTGGTTCTGGAGGAGGTGGAACCTGTATAGGTCAGACGGGTTGCACCTCAACAGAGCTGGAACCAATATCCTCACGGGTGGGTTTGCTAGTGCTGTTGGGGAGGGTTTAAACTAATTTGGCAGGGGGATGGGCACCAGGATGTCACATTAAAATGGAGAAACAAAGTGCACAAAGGATTGGGAGAGACAGATAGCACTAGAGTAAGAAATGGTGAGGTATTAAGTGGGGTCAGATTAAGAGAGAATACAAGAAAGTCTAAGATATGTTTACAGTGCACACACACAAAGTGTGGTAAATAAGGTTGGTGAGCTGCAGGCGCAAATAGCCACCTGGGAATATAATGTTGTGGCGATAACGGAGGCCTGGCTCAAAAAAGGGCAGGATTGGGTTTTAAATATTCCTGGATATAAGGTGTGAAGGAAAGAAAGGAGGTGGGGTGGCAGTATTGGTTAAGGAGAATGTTACAGTGCTGTAGAGAGAGGATGTCCTGGAGGGGTCAAGGACAGAATCTATTTGGTTAGAGTTAAGAAATAATAGAGGTGCCATTACACTACTGGGTGTCTTCTTCTTCTTAGGCAGTCCCTCGGAACCGAGGATGGCTTGCTTCCACATTAAAAATGAGTTTGCAGGTGACTGATGAGCCCAATGCAGGACCTACAGTCTATGTCACAGGTGGGGCAGACAGTGGTTGAAGGGGCGGGTGGGTGGGGTGCTTGGGTTGACGTACGCTCCTTCCGCTGCTTGCGCTTGGCTTCCGCTTGCTCCCGGTGAAGAGACTTGAGGTGCTCGGCGCCTTCCCGGATGCTTCTCTTCCACTTTGTGCAGTCTTGGGCCAGGGTTTCCCAGGTGTCGGTGGGGATGTTGCACTTTTTCAAGGAGGCTTTAAGGGTGTCCATGAAGCGTTTCCTCTGCCCACATGGGGCTCTCTTGCCGTGTCGGAGCTCTGAGTAGAGCGCTTGTTTTTGGAGTCTCGTATCGGGCATGCGGATGATGTGACCCGTCCATCGGAGCTGATCGAGCGTGGTCAAAGCTTCGATGCTGAGGATGTTGGCCTGAGCGAGAACACTGACATTGGTGCGCCTATCCTGCCAATGGATTTGCAGGATCTTGCGGAGGCAACGTTGGTGGTACTTCTCCAGTGCTTTGAGGTGCCTGCTGTACATGGTCCATGTCTCTGAGGCATACAGCAGGGCAGGTATCACTGCTGCTCTGTAGACCATGAGCTTAGTGCCGGGTTTGAGGTCCTGGTCTTCAAACACTCTCTTCCTCAGGCGACCGAAGACTGCACTGGCACACTGAAGGCGGTGTTGAACTTAGTCATCAACGTCTGCCTTTGTTGACAGTAGGCTCCCGAGGTATGGAAAGTGGTCCATGTTGTCCAAGGCCTTGTCATGGATTTTGATAATCGGGGGGCAGTACTGTGTGGCGGGGGCAGGTTGGTAGAGGACCTTTGTCTTACGGATGTTTAGTGTAAGGCCCATGCTTACACTGGGTGTATTCTATAGGCCGCCAACTAGTGGGAAGGATATAGAGGAGCAAATTTGCAGAGAAATTACAGAGAGGTGCAAGAACTATAGAGTAGTGATAATGGGGGACTTCAATTATCCTAATAAAGACTGGGATCATAATAGTGTAAAGGGCAGAGAGGGGGAAGAATTTCTGAAGTGTGTTCAGGAGAACTTTCTTGACCGTTTCTGGCCTAACGAGGAAGGAGGTCATTTACAAGCGGTCTTTACCTTTCACCATCATTTGTGCCCTTTTCTATGCCCAAAGATTGGATAGGCTGGGGTTGTTTTCTTTGGAACAGAGGAGGCTGAGGGGAGACTTAATTGAGGTGTATAAAATTATGAGGGGGCTATATAGAGTGGATAGGAAGGAACTATTTCCCTTAGCAGGGAGGTCAATAACTAGGGGCATAGATTTAAAGAAGGATTAAGAGGAGAGTTGCGGTGAACTTTTTTCAGCAATCCAACTGTGAAGTCACGCTAGAAACTCTCTCTCCTCTAAGCCTCGTGTCTTCAGGCACTGGGAAGAGTGGGAACAGGCGTTGAGAGGGAAAAAAAGTCAGCTTGACTAAATCATCCAATAATTACTGGACGTTGCTGGTATTTGATTGCATTGGAATACCAGGTCAGACATCCAGATCATGATACTAACTCAATACAAGAGCCATCCAATTACAGACACATCACTAAAATCAATCAATCATCTAATAATTACCAGTATGGGTTTTTTTATAATTATACAAAACTACTTGTATCTTGAACACAGATGAACGTTTGTTAGAATAGATAATTTCAGATTTCCAGGTGAAATGAATCTGCCTAAATTTTATGATCAGAACATCAAAAATAGTAAGGACAATTAAAAAAGTTATAAATTTTATCAAATTTAATAAAGAATAATTAGGATATTTACATTGTATGAATCAATTACAGAATGAATTAAAACAAAGATAAAGTTACCTGTAGTTGAAATATTAAACACTGAAACATGTAGGATTGCTTGAGGACTGACAGGACTGTGTTAACAAAGAGCAGTAGAGGGCAATGTAGACCAATGTTTAGTCAACTACAAACCTGGCAATAATCAAGCTCTCGATCAGAGAGTAAAACACATGCACAGTACAGAATGAGCAAGTCAACATTTATGAGATAATTTAGGGCAGCATAAATAGAAATGATCAGTGATTTATACAAGAATATTAAATGCATGCAAATAGAATTGCATTACTATTGCATTATTCACATGAAAACAACAGGTGCTTTTTTATCAAGGATTAGTTTCACCTTAATTATGTGATCAAGCAAACAACATGCACAAAGATATTTGTAGTTGGTTGGTCATATTGACAATAGAGTACACATTTCCAGATCAAATAATTCAACTTTGTGAGAGGGGCTCAAGGTTTTTGGGAAGGTTCGTGTATTATACTTAAAACAATTGCTTGAATAACAAGCATGAGAGAATGGAAATCAAGGTCTCTATTTTCAAGGTTAAATTGCATTGTACAGATTTGTTTCCTTCAGTAATGGAAATTGGATCAGTGAGACCTAGATTTATAAGCCAGGGATGTACTGTACAATCTTATCTCTATTAACTACACGACTAGTAACTTAAGTGGCTCCAGGTTATTATGAAAAAATGATGAAAGATTTGAAATTACATTTTGGCCATAATTACTTTTTTAGGGAGACCTGATTCTTCCTTCCCTCTACCGAGAGGCTGCGTGGAAAGAAATCACAAGAGATGCTTTCAGAAACTGAAAAATACTATCTCTGTGAAATCCAGAACCACCAGAGTTAACGTTTACAACCACCTTCTTGACGTAGCATCACCCTTCTCAAACATGCCCTCGCACTATATTTCTGATTGCAAATACTAGTTTTTTTTACAAACTTCTTGTAATAAAGAAGGATAGGAATTGCTAGATGAAGACAACGGTCCATCTCGTTCGCCTTCTACCATCCTGGTAGACACATGGAATAACAATAATGGAGTTGTTGACTAATCATGGCAATCAATCTCGACCAATAGTCTATAACAGACCCAGACATGAAGTGAGGAAAACCCCCATTGATGGAGGTTTGGAAACCATAGGTCAAAAGTCACCTATTCCTTCCAAGCATGCTACACTTACCACATGTTATGACTCAAATTACTCATATACTGTATCCCAAAATATTATTTTCTGAAATAAATTTATCAATTTGCATTTGAATGAATCGCTACCCTCTGCTTCCAGTGTCTCCCTCTGGAGCCTGTTCTATAGATTGTCCACTCGCTCACTGAAATAATAATGTTTCTGGAGCATAGTTTTGAATTTAACTCCCTTCAGTACAGGCTGTGCCCTCTGGCTCTACTGTTCTGGATAAGGTGAAATAGCTTGTCATGGTCTACATTATCTAGTCCATTTGGAAACCTAAAAACAGCAATCATATCACCTCTCAACTTGCTTTTTTTCCAGTGAGAACATGCCCAATTTACATAATCGCTGCTCATAATCAAATCCCTCCACTCCCTCAATCATTCTTGTTGCTCTCTTCTGTATCCTTTCAATAGTTACATTATCCTTTATATACTGCGGTGACCAGAACTGTACACAGTATCCTAAATGTGGTAACACCAATATTTATAAAGTGGCAGCATTACCTCACTATTTCAGCTCAATATTGGGTTTTTAATACATTCCAACATCTCAATTTATTCTCAATCAGGACCCCCATATCTTTTTTCATTATTGAATTTTATCCGACACCTGTCTGCCCAATTCCCAAGTATATTCAAATTCTGCTGTAGATTATCCTGTTCATGTTTGCAGTCTACTATCTTCATTAGCTTTGTATCATTTGCAAATTCAGCCACTGTGCTTGTGACTCCCAGCTTCAGATCATTTAAAGAAAGACTTGCATTTATATAGCACCTTTCACAACCTCAGGATGTCCCAAAGCGTTTTACAGCCAATTAAGTACTTTTGAAGTGGTAGTCACTGTTGTAAGAAATGCAGCAGCTAATTGCACACAGCAAGCTCCTACAAACAGCAATGTGATAATGACCAGATAATCTGTTTTTTTATGTTGATTTAGGGATAAATATTGGCCAGGACACCAGGGATAACTCCCCTGGTCATCTTCGAAATAGTGCCATGGGATATTTTGCATCCACCTGAGAGAGTAGATGGGGCGTCGTTTAACATCCCATCTGAAAGACTGCACTGGAGTGTCAGCCTAGATTTTTGTGCTCAAGTCTCTGGAGTGGGACTTGAACCCACAACCTTCTGACTCAGGAGGCAAGAGTGCGACCCACTGAGCCACGGCTAACACTGAAGATAGTGAACAAAAGAGGTCCCAATGTTGTGGATGAATGCAGTCCCAGTTTTGTCTTTCCAAATGCTTTTTTGTTGACTGTCAATCTAAATAGTCAGTTTAAGAGCTAACAACCCGAATCTAACAGGGAGTGGCTGTTCTACTTCACTGGACGTATGATTAATAGCTTGCTCTATAAACTATTCTGTGGAACACACAATAAGTGCTTACTTTTCCACTAGTAGATACTATAAATGGCTGCTTACACTAGGTATAAGTGTATAAACATGGAAATGTCACTCAAGATCACAAGATAGGTTTGTATCTTGATGAGGGCACTTCAGGTCACTTCTTCCAGAATACTGTCCCTACTGCAGCAACATTGTTGCAGAAGATTGGTGCCCCTTCTTAATTTGGCCATTTCCTCTTGAAAGGAACAGACTGTTCTAGGCACAAGGGAAGGTCGACTTAGAATGAGTCTGATGCTATGGAACTGGAAGAAAACCCGTATTTTCCGATGCCTATGGGTATGTACGGGCTGTGTACATAGGGACATCGGAAATGCCAGTTTCAGGCATGCGAAGCATTTCCGATCTGTCAAGAATCAGACAGATTGGGCGCCTGCCCTGGAGAACCTTTCTGCAGAACCTCCGCCCGCTGAAATCACTTAAAAATCTTACGCCTGGTAAAAGCAAGCGTAAGGCCTGCTTTTACCAGCATAAGAGATTAAAAAAGTTTAAAAAAAAATTTTGTTTCATTCATTTATAATTTAAAAATACTTTTAAAAAAGTAAGTTTATTTTTAGCCCCATAAAAAACTTCAATTATTTTTTCAAAAAATTAAATTTTTGTTTAAAATATTTAATTTAATGTAATTTTAACTCATTTTAAAAACACGATGGTTTCTCCCCTTGTTGACTCTTTTACAAACTGAGTCATAAAACAATCTTCCATTAACTCTAGATATCTCTTCCCTGCCTTACCAGTAGAAATATTATTGTCTTAATCAATTTCTGGTAAGTTATCATCTCCAACTACAAGTGTATAACAGTTGGTCCCTTACCAGTTGCCTTCTGTATCTTATTTTACAATTCCATATCAAGGCTTTCCCCCTGGCCTGAGGTGTATAGCATACCCCCAAAAATGGTTTACCTCTGTTACCATCTACTAATTCCACCTAAAGTGATTCTGTGTCTATCCTTTCCGTTTTTAGATCCTCTCTCACTTGAGTCTCAATACTGAAGTTTATATGTACTGACACACCGCCTCCTTTTCTCCTGATAAGGTCTTTTCTAAAAAAATTATTTCCTTCTAGATATGTATCCCATTGATTGGAATCATTCCACCATGTGTCTGTGATGCCAATCTATCACCCCCTGCAAGACTTTCCGGGTCACGCATCTTATTTGTCAGACTTCTTGCATTAATGCAAGAACAGCTCCATTGCTTTTTACTTTTCCCATTTACTTTATTAACATTTATACTTTGCTTTCTCTCACCATTGGAATTGGCCTTATTAAACTTTGATTTGTGTTTTCACTGATACACCTTAAGGTTTGTTCCAATCAGGTACGAGTGTACTCTTACACCTGTCACAACCAGCCCCGCATCTAGTTTATACATTCCCCCACCATTCTATCTCTCTTGGTGATTTTTTTCACATTGTAGTAATAGAGAGCTAGGGGAGTAACAGCCTTGAAGTGCCTTTGTTATAATAAATAAGAAGCTTTTTAAGTGCTCCTTTGTAAGTGGCTGTCCAAATAAACTATAATAACTGGCACAGTTAAACTGTCCAAGGCAATTATGCCTACAGTAAATAAATGCAAATAACACTAATACTAACATGAGCTGGTACTTCAATAGCCCTGTATATTGTCCCCAGTAGTGACGATTAATGCCAATTTTTAAAGATGAATAGCCAGTTGGATTTTATGTTAGAATGAACATGACAAAAAAACTAAGATTGGTGTTAAAAAGCAGGCATTGTTAATTAATCTATCACACTGGTACATGACTTTTTTGGCCTCAAAGGTGTAAAATGTCAGTACACTGAGGACTGAACATATGTTCTATTTGAACTCATGTATGTGATTGAAAAATGATCAGTATAGCTTGTATTCATCAATACTATGACTGTGTATATCATAGGAATAAGTACAACCTCACACAAGATTATTATGGTAGAAGACTAACAGGGTGTTGGTGCCATATTCCTGAATCATCCTGTTGCCAAAAGTTCATCATGTTGTCTGAAAGGAGAAGTTTGGAATGACAATTATCGGCTGCAGCATAAACTTTCTCAATATGTTTTTTGGAAACTATTTTTAAAAGATATAATTTACAGGAGAGAACTTAAACTCTCCCTGCTGGGCAGGAACAGAGCGGGCGCGTCGTAACGGTGCACTGATGGATGTTTCTCAGACTGGAGGGAAGTGTGCAGTGGTGTCCCCCAGGGGTTGTTCTTGGGACCACTGCTCTTTTTGATGTATATTAATGACCTTGACTTGGGGGTACAGGCCATAATTTCAAAGTTTGTCGATGCCATGAAACTTGGAAATGTAGTAAACAGTGAGGAGGATAGTAACAGACTTCAGGAGGACATAGACAGACTGGTGAAATGGGCAGACACATGGCAGATGAAATTTAATGCAGAGAAGTGTGAAGTGATACATTTTGGTAGGAAGAATGAGGAGAGGCAATATAAAGTAAATGGCACAATTTTAAAGGGGGTGCAGGAACAGAGAGACCTGGGGGTGTATGTACACAAACCTTTGAAGGTGGCAGGACAAGTTGAGAAGGCTGTTAAAAAAGCATATGGTTCAAAGGTCATCTCAAAGAAATGGTATTTTTTTTGTTCCTCTTTGCAATGCCCTTGACCATTTTTAGGCTATCTGTTTCAGAGCCTCCAGCGGAGGATATTCTTGAAAAGTGGGACAAAATCACACATGAGCAATCTAGTGCAGCTAAACTGATATTAATCCCAATGAGCCAAGCCCTTTCCTCCTTCCTACTGCTGCTGCAAGCTTCAGCCAGGTTTGGGGCTGAATTTTCAGGTCACTCCCAATTGCAGGATATGGGGTGGTATCGACCTGAAAATGGTGCGTAAGAACTTACCACACCGTTGCCACCATTGTGGTGGCCGTCGCCATTTTGCTGGGGTCCCAGATGCTGCCTGAAGAGAGTGCTCAGCTGATGTCACAGGACCCCGATGCTATTTTTGGACTGAGCTGGGCAGGTGGTAGTCCAGCTGAAGAGGATCCTGAAACTGAGTTCCTCTTCATTTGTGGGGTGCCGGGAGGAGCAGGAGTGCCTCCTCTTGGCTCCACAAATCCAGCCTGGGCCATGACAACTGGCTTACCACCACCCCCCGCAGAATGGGGGCTCCCCCCAGGATCCTACCTTCCTCCAACCCGGGAGGCGGCCGGGCTGTCTGATATTGCGGAGGCCTGGAGCCAACCTATTGCAAGTGAGGTCCCGAATTCCCTCCATGGCTTTTTTAAGACTTTTCTCTAATTTTCAAGCAGCCTCAGCACAACACTCCCATTTTACATAGGGTTCGTGCTCGAAAAGGCCAATTTATTTAAATAAGTTGCCTCAAATTTTGGCAGATTCAGCTCTGCAGAGCATTGGCAGGCACTCCATTGGTGCAAATCCTGCACAACTCATTCTGTGTAATTTTGGGGTCAGGATTTTTAATTTGTCACTATTATCAATCTTTTTTGTCATTGCACGTGTGCAGTCAAGACTGAGTATAGTCTTCTGATGAAACAGTTAGAGGGCAGAGGATAATTGGACCGGGCGTACCAATGAAATACTGTCCTCGTTTTAAAGTCATGGGGGGGGAACTTAAACCCCCAATGTTAAAATGTTAAAAATCTCAAACCTGAACCCAACCAGCCTTGAACCCGCTGTAGGGGGTGGTGGTTTGTGTCAGCTTCCCCTCTGACTTCTGAGCGGTTCGAATCGCTCCCACTCCCTTGGTTCTAGACCTTGGACTTATTTGGGGGTTGTGATAAAAAGTGCAGCAGACAACTGGTTTTGATGCAAGAACTTTGATCTTTATTTAAGTAAGTAAAACACAACACAAACACTCTTAACACTCTAAAAGTGGGGAACACTTCGGTACAAGCGAGGGGAATAACATTAGGAGAATACTTCACCCCTCCCAATCCCACTTCACTAGCTAGGTTGGACTCCAGAGAACCAGGGGTAATGCTCACCAAACGAATCCTTGACAGATGAGAGTTAGGGTTTAGAGTCTTTTGAGTAAAAGGTTTCGTAAGGCCCTTGTTGCCGTGAGGTGTCTGATGGTCACTAGAACTGTTGCTCTGGTTTCTTCTTGCGTGTCGGCCTGCTTCTGGAGCTGTTGGCCTTCTTTGTTGAACTGTCCTCTTCAGAGCTGTGGAATTGCCTTCTTGCAGAACTGTGGAACTGCCTTCTGCAGAACTGCTTGCTGAACTCCCTGCTGCTGTGTAACTCTTGAACTGCTTGTCTCCTTGAACTGCCGTGTAACTCTACTGGAGAACTCGAACTTGAACTGTTGTAACTGCTGAATTGACTTCTTGAGAAAACAGCCTTTCAATTATACTAATTGAAGCTTCCTTATCTGTGCATTGTAAGATTTTGGAGGGCTCATTAACGGTAACGACTTTAATAAGTGTCCAATGGCTTTTGGGATGGCTTGCATCCTGTCGATCTCCTTGGTTGATTACAGTTGATTGGTTTTGTGTTTTGTTTTCTAGGCTGGACTTAATCTTTCTATAGAATGTGTCTGAGTGGTTTTTATTATGCATGTTTCTGATGGGCCCTGTAATCGGTTTTGATGGGGCCCGTCTTTTGGGTGGGACTGTCTTTTCCCTGGGTCTATTGTTCAAATGTTAATGTCTGCTGGGGCTTGAATGAGGTCATCCCGGTTCCCCAGGCAGTGTAATTAACTGCAATAGCCAAACTGCTTTTACAGAGGTCGACCCACCTCCTTGCCCCTTTACAGGCCCAGACATGTTTTTAAAATGCCAAAACTTGGTTTTTGGTCTTAAATTCCTTATGTTAGGCCCAAATGCATTTTTATCACTCTGAGGTAGTTCCCAAGTCCTTTTTCCTTAGGTTTTGGGGATCTGTAAATTTTGGAAACCTTACACCGCCCACTTCTGGTTTTAATGGAAGCAGGATGGGGGGTTGGGGGGGGGTGGGGGTGGCGGGTGAGCAACCTGCTCCAGGAGGCAGGTCACTTATTTTAATGAGGCTGCGTGCCTCAGATTTGACCTCCATTTTATATTTAATGCTGACCGGCTGGATTTCCCAGGCCTCAGGAAATCCGGCACCTGAAAGGAGGCGAGAACTGCAGGATCCAGCAGGTAAGTGCCTTTCCAACGCTGCTTGTGGGCCAGGAGGAGATGGAGTGCTTCCCACCTGCCCTCCAGGCTAACCTGCTTCCCAACCAACCCCAATGTGATTGGCCATTCCTACTCCCCATGATCAGACCCCTCCCCCGCGATTCGATCTGCCCCCCGAGCCATGATCTCCCACCGGCCCGACCTTTCCGATCTACCCCCAACCCTTTCGATTCCCCCACCTCCGACTATTCCAGCCTCAACCCCCCACCACACCCCCTCCAGCCTCCGATCTCCCCCGACACCGGCCTCCGATCTTTCCCACGTCCATCCCACCCCAGCCTTTCTGATCCCTCCCTCCTTTCTGCTCCCCGGCTGGCCGGGAAACAAAAACAAAAACTGTTATTCAGGTCCTGCCGTTAAATTTGGCAGGTTCTGAGGGAAACCCGTTCTTCTGAGTTTCTGGAACGCAAAAGTGCGCCCCCACTCCCTCCCTGCTTCCCCGTAAATATCGGGGTCATACATTCTGTCCTTATCCTTTTATTCCCACCATAAATTCCTATGTCTATATATTTAACGATCTCTGGTGGAGGCATGGTTCTTGTTGTAGGCATTTTCTGTGTCTGTACTCGGGTTCTTCAGTCATGATTGGATGGGATATTCCTCGGCCTAGAAATTGGATAAGGTCCGAAAACGGTTGTGGGAAGTGCTTTGTGCCCGTGCCCATTCAAAGTGGTGCAGGCAGCACACGAAATTCGTGCTGCCTGCTCATTATAATGATTGCAGCGCTGATCTCAGTGGTAAACGCGCTGCTGATTGGCTTAGCGCTCAACAGGGGGACCAATATCGGGTGCAGTCTAGTGGCCAATAAAGTTTGGCCTAGGCTCTCTACACTACTTAAAGGGGAGGTACTTTGTTGCAGAAGCACCTCATTGTCATTCTGAACAGAGCCAGGGCCCAACAGCCAAGGGAAAGGGTGAGGAGATTTTCAGATGTGGCACTGGAGGTCTTGGTCCTGGGGGTTCAAAGATGCCATCAGGTTCTCTACCCGCAAAGGGGGGGGGGCGGGCAGGAGGCCTTCAAGGCTGAAGACCAGGAGGCTGTGGGACGAGATCGCTGAAGCCATCAGTGTGACGAGTGTTGTCCCCAGGACCTGGATTCAGTGGCGTAAAAAGTTCAATGACCTCACACGAGTGGTCAAGGTGAGTGAATGCATCATCAAATACCATATCCCACCAACTGCACCACTAGCCTCACACACTGCTCAATGCACCACACCCCCATCACTCACCTACCAACAATCTCTACCAATCACCACACATACCTCACAATCAGAGCTTCACTTCACCCTCACACACTTACCACTGCTGCAAGCCTCACACCCACATCTCACACCTTGCACACAATGCCAGCTATTCAACCATGACAGGCACATCACCCAAACACATTGCACTACACTCACTGACATACTTCCCTTCCTCTTGCAGGCAAAGGTTGCTCATAACCATAGACAGCAGCAGATGGGTGGAGGGGAAGCCTGTCTGCAGAACCTGACGGAGCTGGAGGAAGCAGTGCTGGAGATCACTGGAGGGGCAGTCACAGAGTCCGTGGTGAGCGGGGAAGTTGAAAGCATTGCTGATGATGACGGTATGCTCATACCTAATCCTTCTTTTCACTTCCCACTTCCTCTTCATCCCACAATCTCATCTCACTTATAAGCTGCTGATGTGTGTGTGCATCGATATCTTTCTTTACCCCCTCCCCTCACCACAACCTGACCCTTGTGCCTTTCTGCTTTCAGATATCCAAGAAGTCCAACCTGGCCAGCCAGTCCCCGAAATGATGGAGGACAGTGAAGGAGAAGAAGGAGACACACCATCACTGCCTCTGATACTCGCAGACACCAGCTCAGAAAATGGCACTGTGCGGACTTTAGGGAGTAGTATAGAGGCGGGATCTGCACGTGGTGAGTCACTGGGCATGAGTGGGTTGCAGCCAGGGCAGGGGCCTGGCAGGAGACTCTTGTCAGTGTCAAGGAGCATAGAGGAGTCCGGCCCTAACATTGTATGGGGCTTTGCGCGGAGATTGGAGCCCGTGATTTCCAGGATGGAAATGATGGGCAATTCCATGAGAGACCCTGTGGACCCAGCCATGATGCTGGGTGTGATGGGCGATGTCGCAGCTTCCATTGCAGCACAGGCGGAAGTGACCCAACGTCTCAGTGCTGCAGTGGAAGCTCAGGCTGCTGCCATCATGGCTGGGTTTACGAGTGTGGGAAGGGGCTTGCGTCATCTCTCAGCAGTCCAGCAATCTGTCCCCCAAAAGCAGGCTAGGAATGCTGACCCCGGGGGAGTGGCAGTGGCTCTGCGGAGCAAGAACCTGCTGCCTTCTCTCAGGATGACAGCATTCCTACTCCCACCACTGCCACTCCACCAGTGACCTTGCTGCTGCCTGTCATCCAGCCAGCCCAGACTGCTGCCGCCCATGCCGAGTTGGTGCAGTCTAATGTAGTTTTGGAATTAATCATTTATAAATTATGTTTGGAATTTTGTTTTTGTGGTGGCTTTCATTTCAGCATTGTGACCAAGAGGACCCTGTGATGTTCTGTGACAGAGGGATGGTAAGATGGAGAAGTGTTGAACTATGGGGAACTGGGGTTTCATTCATTGGAAACGGAGTCTGATGAGGCGTTCATGGACAGCCCCACTGGAACAGGGATCTGCAGCCTGCCTCCTCGCTTCCTCCTCCTCCTCTTCCCTCCTCCTCCTCTTCTTCTGTCCTCCACCTCGATGGTGGCAAGGGCTGCGCCCTCATGATGGCCAATTTGTGGAGCAAGCAGCAGACCACCACGAAATGGGACATCCGCTCCGCCGAGTACAGGAGGGCTCCTCCCAAGCGATCAAGGCAGCGGAACTGTTGCTTCAGCACCCCGATAGTCTGATTGATGATGTTAGATCAGAATTTGGGACTTTTTCACAGGGGCCCACTTCTGACACCGGGACTAATTGAAGTCCTAAGAGGTCACCCCTGCTCCCGGCATCCCAATTACTCACCAACGGGCCTTACTGTTACATCGAATTTGGAGCAAAACCAGACGGAGACGGAACTGAAGACAAAGTAAAAGTTTATTAGAAACTAGCCAGAAGGCTTTGTGCACAAAGGGAGAGAGGTTGATCTCCTCAGACTCGAACCCAACTCTCAAAGGAAAAACTAAATACAAGCATTGATATACCTTTCGATAGGCAACACCCACAGGTTACAAAAGTGGGCGTACACATACAAACAACGTCACTACCATTGTTCCCTTATTGGTTAATGATCAGTCATTCAATGTTGGGAGCCGCCTTGAAATGTTCTGTGACATTAAACATAACACATAGTTGTTATACACAGGGCCTTCATCTAGTCTCTGGGAGCGAGGTCTACCAGACTCCATCTTGTCTCTCAAACGAGGTCGCACCACACTTATCTTTCCTTTCCCATGCGGTTGTACCTGACCAACACTTCGTTAATTCTCGAGAAAAGCTTATTATGGTAAACAATGTCAGCTCCAAAGGGAGATAAGGGGTCTGAGGCCAAGAGAGAAATGTCCAACTCCCTGTACGGTTCAGTTTCCCTTATCTCTTCAGAAGGCCAACTACACATAAACACTGCTTCTGTAGCACTGATAATGACCTTCTAAAATGCCTGGAAATCAGTGCTGTGGCACCAATAGTCTGGCTTCTTGTAAGCAGCGATTCTTACAGTATGATTTAAAAGGGTTAATATAATGAACCAAATAGTCCATCATGCTTTGCAACTATCTAAAAGCTATATGTACGTATTGATATCCCTCTATAAGTGAATTAACTATCCTTTAGACATGATTTCTAATATTATTGCCTTACAGCCTTGGTTAATATAGATTTAAAGACTAAGGGGTATAGGTTTCGTTTCACAGGCCTAATTTGCGATCCCACAGTCCCCCCTTTCAACCCCCGGAAAGGATACTTGAAGTGGGGTTGAGAAATGTGCTCTCTCTACAACTACGTTAATATAATAAACTGATGGATATATATATATTGCAGAACCACCTATAGGTTTTCCCCAGCTCAAATTGCATGAATGATGAAGTTTACCTGTATTCCCTCCCCCCCCCTTTTTAGGCCTTTGGTTAATCCAGGTAGGCCGCCCATCTGTTGTATATGATCTGGTGTGACTCCTGTCGGGGTGGCCACCCGTCTGGGCACCAGGTATGCATCAGATGAGTAAAGTTAATAGTTAGGCAATCCCCGATTCATTATACCATTGCTTCAGTATTCATACACTTGAATTTTCTAACAAACGTCCAAAGTCGTCCAAGCTACGCGTAGGAGGGGCAGTGCATGCACTAACAGTTTTAATCATTTGTTTTGCAATCCGTTTTGCTCGAATCTTCTTACATTTCTTACATGCCATACATAACAGGCCGACAACCAGTATTAACTGCACCACGACCAATATGTGTGAAATTAGTCTGATCCATGGATGGATCTGTATATTTAGTCCCC
The DNA here is from genome assembly GCA_030390025.1 of Squalus acanthias. Lineage (NCBI taxonomy): Eukaryota > Metazoa > Chordata > Chondrichthyes > Squaliformes > Squalidae > Squalus > Squalus acanthias. The sequence goes on along the minus strand of CM059425.1, from coordinate 176,802,266 downwards.
AGTCCCAAATGTCATCCCACCATGTGGTCACCTTGATCGCGTTGATATCTTTATTCAGATTCTTGCTCCGTTGTTGTAGGGTATAATACACCCGTTGGGAATGTTGAATTCTTCCCCGTAACTGCTTTAAATGTTCGGGCAGTGGGGGTATCGGGTACCCAAAAGTGTTGATGTAGTTTCGCAAATCATTCTTAATGTCCTCGGATACTTGGAGAGAAGTGGTATCATACTGATGTATGTCCACCAGTTCCTCATGTCCAATTCATACGGGAATTTCTGGGGTGAAGCAGAACTCTGGGCGGGGAATATCACATGTTAGATTGTCGTAATGGAACGTATTCAAGTTGGTCGTAACACAATATTCACCCCTACCGGCGTATGCCACCTGGGTGGGTTTGGCGGTGGCATCCAATGCTTCCATGGTGCAGTTAATCTCCAGGTCTGTGGTATTAAAACCACATCGGCTCTGTGGGCTGTGGTTGATTGCATGCGGGCACATGATGATGGCATGTCGGGTAGTACATCCTTCTAGTCTGGTACCCACTAGATTTCCATTTATCATCACTGTGTAAGGTAACATATTATGGTGAGATATGTGCATGCCATCTTTTATTACACCAATATTTTGTACTTGGTATACCTCGCGTCCTTGAGTCTCCGGGGTCAGTACCGGAATGACCAGTACTAAGCCCAGGAGACCTCCCCCCTTTTGCTTACATTCTACTTGGGTGGGGTATACTCGTATCATGGCCCGAAATTGACAGGTCGTTATGTTAAGGCTATCCAGAAGGCGTTTGGGTGTACCCTTCCCAGCATGCCTGTGGGTTAGAGTCCCTTTTAATTGTTGGTTGGTAATCCACAAGGGTACTTCCCCTCCCTGTATTTGGTCTAAATTCTCTCGGGTCTGCTCAACTATCCAATTACCATATGTGCTGCAGGCATCGTTCGCCGCTGCCTGCTGTGAGAAATTGTGTTCTTCTTTGACTATCTTATTTATTGTCTGTGCGTGTGCTTCTAGTACAGTGGCTATGTCCTGGAGGTAGATGGTTAATATCTGATCCTCCCTTAATTCTTGACCCTCGTTCTTATTCTGTCCTTGTAAAATGGCTTTGAGCCGTGAGCTCAAATTTTGAACCTTCTGGTCTAATGCAGCCAGATCGATGGTATTAACCACTGACGCGCCTGTATTAAAAACCATCGCTGCATCATTTAGTAAATCCCTTTTCCGGCGCCATACCCGCCTGTTCCTTTTATTGTACCCACCTCCACTGTGGATCGCGCCTTGTCTCAATACTTGTGTTATGAGACGCTGATACAATTGCTGGGTTTGTGACGAGCACCATACGGGCAGGGTCAGGACTACTGGGACTAATTCATGTCGTATGTTATCATACAATATGTTTCTGGTTTGGGTGAACACCAATCCACTAACGGGTCCTTCCTTCATAAATGGGCAAATCAGTGGCCTGTAGGCTGGTGTCGGGTTAATGGCTTGGGGTGGATCTTGACCCCAATAACAGTGAATTATAGGGGGTGGAGGGCCATTCGGTACCACACCTTTACCATATTGTTGCCACTTGACTCGAGTGGGCATACATGAGGGGTGCCAAATGCCCTGATTATTCTGACAGCATTGAGCCATTCTTTCCCCGGTCTCGTAATCTACACATACTCCTATTCAGCGGTCATCCATGTAACATGTATGGGTGCTGAAATCATTCCCACACCACTCCAGTTCTGTGGCGGCTGCGGTCTGTTTGACCAACAGCAGCCCTATTATTCTTAATAAGAGCCATCCCATAGTGTTTAATATAATACCACTTCAAGTCAAAAGGGAGATTACTTTGCGTTGTTGGAGGGTCGGTATCCCCAGAAGTGGTAACAGTACTGAGGCTGGGTGGAACGTCTGTAAGAAAAACACAAGGCAAATAACAACTCGAAGACTCTACGTAATTTTACGGACTTGGTCCTAATCAAACACTTGGAGGAAAATAAAGTTATTCGCATTATTAATAATCATTTGATAATTCATTGCCTCAACTGACAGGCACATACATTCCATTCACTTCAATCCGATTTTTTTTTATGTAGCAACAACACTCTTCAGAAGAGAGAGAGAGAGAGAGAGAGCGCGTGCAGCCTGTGACCTTGAGAAGGAAAGCACAGGCTTTTAAAGTGACAGTACACTGAAAATGACAGAATCCAGTCTGCAGGGGTTTTTTTTTACTCCTCAGCCCTAGGGGTCCTGAGGGTCGGGGGAAATTCCTTCCCCGGGCGCCATCACCGGCTTAGTCTGGCTCCAGTGTCTCCACCTTACATCTAATTTTTCTTGCAGACAAACGGAGGTTCCTGTACTAAGGAGGATCTGGAAAGGTCCATCCCACCGTGGCTCAAATGTACCTCGAACCGGTCGCTGAACCATCGCCCACTGTCCCACACTAGGTGGTATTTTCCAAACTCCCTCCATTCTTTTATCATCCTGTACCTCCTGTAGATATTTAACCCGAAATTTATTGGCCTGATTTGTCTCACTGAGCATACGTAGGTACGTCAGGAGAGTGGTCTGAAATTGGGAGGTGTCTCCCGTACTCTGAGGGGGATAATTGCAATGGAATCGGAACACTCTGATGGAGGATCACACTTTCTCCACTAACCCCGCTTACTCGGATGGTTTGATCTATTGTAGGGAATTTCGAGTCGGTTATCGACACCGAGGCTCCCGTGTCTATAACAATACTGCCGGCCTCCTAACAGTACATTTAGACACGGGCGGGTGGCCCCCGGTCCTCCGACGGAGGAGACCGGGGTATCCTGATCGTGGTGAGGAGCTGGTGGCGGGAGGAGTCCTTCCAACTCTCGGTCAGACAGCGCCCCCCTTTGTGGTCCCTGTGATCCAAGTTTTCGGGGTCCCTGTCCCTCCCTTCCCCCACCCTTTTTAAAACAAGCACCCCGAGTGTGTCCGAAGCGACCGCAGTTGGTACATTGTTTACCCATCACCGGGCAATTTGATCGGCTACTGGACTTATTTCTTTCCACCCATTTTTAATCATCTCACTCTGGTATTTCAGATTAGCCTCTTGGACCCGCTTAACAACAGTGACACTGGTGGCCATAGCCGGAACGTCCGGTGAAAGGGGTTTCCCCTCGTCACTCATACTTATAATCACGTATATCCTTATGCTTTATCTTATACTTTAACTTACTTTAGTCTAATCTTATACTTTAATCGGCACAAACGTATCACCTTATGCTCTATCTTTATTTTTTCCTCTTACTCGTCACGGGATTACGATCCTGTGGTGTGTTCGAAGTTCCCTACACCTACTTGATCCTGGCCATCACGTGGGACTACGTCCTCTTAATTCAGGCTCAGGCTAGGTGTTTGAGATAGACAACCAACCAGCCTTGTCCGTGTCGATCACCCGTGACTCTCAACAATGACAAACACTCAAGCAGAACAATGACAAACACTTATACTTTAAATCGGAATACACACAGTTAGGTCTAGTCAATTCCGTCAACCCGTGAGTCGCTGTGAGGAGTAATTTAACTACGTGGATAATTTAATACTGTGCCTGGCTGGTGCTTATTTGCGAGCATGACTTGCCACCGAGGGATTTGCAACAGGGAGTCCAGGAAAAGCCCAACTCCAACAATTCTCTTAAGGAGTGACCCTCAACCACCGCACCCAACATTCCAGTCCAGTATCCCACTTCTGACACCAACTGTTAGATCAGAATTTGGGCCTTTTTCACAGGGGCCCACTTCTGACACCGGGACTAATTAAAGTCCTAAGAGGTCACCCCTGCTCCCGGCATCCCAATTACTCACCAACGGGCCTTACTGTTACATCGAATTTGGAGCAAAACCAGATGGAGACGGAACTGAAGACAAAGTAAAAGTTTATTAGAAACTAGCCAGAAGGCTTTGTGCACAAAGGGAGAGAGGTTGATCTCCTCAGACTCGAACCCAACTCTCAAAGAAAAAGCTACATACAAGCATTGATATACCTTTCGATAGGCAACACCCACAGGTTACAAAAGTGGGTGCACACATACAAACAACGTCACTACCATTGTTCCCTTATTGGTTAATGATCAGTCACTCAATGTTGGGAGCCGCCTTGAAATGTTCTGTGACATTAAACATAACACATAGTTGTTATACACAGGGCCTTCATCTAGTCTCTGGGAGCGAGGTCTACCAGACTCCATCTTGTCTCTCAAACGAGGTCATACCACACTTATCTTTCCTTTCCCATGCGGTTGTACCTGACCAACACGTTGTTAATTCTCGAGAAAAGCTTATTATGGTACACAATGTCAGCTCCAAAGGGAGATAAGGGGTCTGAGGCCAAGAGAGAAATGTCCGACTCCCTGTACGGTTCAGTTTCCCTTATCTCTTCAGAAGGCCAACTACACATAAATACTGCTTCTGTAGCACTGATAATGACCTTCTAAAATGCCTGGAAATCAGTGCTGTGGCACCAATAGTCTGGCTTCTTGTAAGCAGCGATTCTTACAGTATGATTTAAAAGGGTTAATATAATGAACCAAATAGTCCATCATGCTTTGCAACTATCTAAAAGCTATATGTACGTATTGATATCCCTCTATAAGTGAATTAACTATCCTTTAGACATGATTTCTAATATTATTGCCCTACAGCCTTGGTTAATATATATTTAAAGACTGAGGGGTATAGGTTTCGTTTCACAGGCCTAATTTGCGATCCCACAATGAATTTCCTTGTGGCAGCAGAGCTCTCATTATATGAGTGCTGGCCACGAGTGGTGGGGTTGCAGAGAGGTGTCATCAATCAGGTGCAGAGCGGATAGCCCTTGTCTCCGAGCAGCCACCCCAAGGTTTGATGTGGTAGCTGGAAGATTGCTGGCACACTGGACTGGTGCAGGATGAAGGCATCATGACTGCTGCCAAGATATCGGGCATTCACCAGCATGATGTGTAGGGTGTGGTCGCACACCAACTGCACATTAAGTGAGTGGTAGCCTTTGCGGTTATGGAACATCTCAGGATTGTTATGCAGCACCCGCAAAGCCACGTGTGTGCTGTCAATGGAGCCATGCACCATGGGGAAGCCCAAAATCCTGGCAAAGGCACATGTGCAGTCCTCATGCTTCTCTCTGTTCAGAGAGAAGACAATGAAGTCCCTTCTCCTGGAGTACAGAGCCTCTGTGACCTCTCGGATGCAGCAATGGATGACGAACTAGGAGATGTTAGCTCTGCCTCCGGCTCCAGATTGGAAGGATCCAGTGACGAAAAATTGAGGGCCACTGGGAGAGCCGTCGTCGCCCTGCTGGGGCTGCAAGTCTGGCTCCAAGAGGTGGCAGAGTTCAGTGACCACCTTCTTGATGAAGTGGAGCCTCCTAATACAGTGCTCCTGGCTTAAGTGCAGGTAGGAGAAGTGCTCTCGGTAGACCTGAGGTGGATAAGGCCTCCTGCTGAGAGCCCTCTTCCTCCTCCCTCTGCGAGCATCTTGTCCTCTCCTTCACTGCCTCCGCTTCATCTCCCTGTCATACTCAAGCACGAGGGGGGCTGCAAGTAGAGCCCCCATGACTGGGAGCAATTGGTGTGAGCAGAACCCTTTAAATCAGAAGCAAGGCGTTCTCCACTTGCAGAAACACTCTCTGTCACCTCACCAACTTTAAACAACTGTAGAAAGCTCCAAACAGTTGCACCAACTTACACAGAGCCAGTAGAAATCAAAAAGCAAGTCAGCTGCAAGTTATTGCTGATCCCTTTAAATAGTGCTGGTGGGGGCTCCTTCCTGCTTCTGATCGCATGGTCAGCTGGTAGTGATTTGGAGAGGGAGTTGAATGGAGCGGCGATGTCGAAAATGGCAGGTTGTGCGTCAAATCAGCGTTGCACACTCATTGACATCACGATCTGCTTCATTTCCATTTCTGCAGCGACCATAGGCGCTGCTGACCTGCCCAAAATGACGGCTGCCACGGGACCTGGCGGAAGCGAGGCGGCCGTCATTTCTTTTTCCAAACCAGCCTTTTCAGCCGGCGCAAACGGGTCCAATTTCCTGGCCCTAGTCCCCAAGTAGCTGGGCTGTCTCTTGTTGGCCAGGTTGGAATAAAGGCGGCACAGAGGACTGGTGCTGGATGAATGAATTCTGACTGCTGCCAGTAAACCAGGCACAGACCTTCATGATGCGCTGCCTGTAGTCTCAAACAATGTTGAGGAAGTGATATCTCTTTCTGTTGTGAAGGATGCCAGGCTGGTGATGGGGAGCCCGCAAGGCAATGTGGACCTTGGACCCTGGGGAAGCCTTCATTGTGAGTGACGCCTAGTCCTCTCTCTTCCTGATTCGCTCTGGGAATGTGATGTATGTGCTCCTCCTGGCAGAGAGAGCCTCGGTCATTTGCCTGATACACTGGTGCACAGCAAACTGGGATATGTCACTGATATTACTTGCTGCAGTCTGGAATGACTTTGTGGCGTAAAAGTTAAGGGCCACGTTGACCTTGACAGCAACGGGCAGTGCTGTCCATGCCCTGGTTTGAGGCTCTATTTATGGCTGCAACAGGCGACATAGTTTGGTGATAGCCTCCTTGGTGAAGTGCAGAAGCCTCACACATTTCTCCTTGGTGAAGTTGAGATACGAAAAGTTCTTTCTGAAGGCCTGCACATTGTTCTCCTCCTCCCTCTTGTCCCAGCTGCTCCTGCTCTCTTTTGTCTTCTTTGCTGCTTCCCCCTCCTCTAGCCCCAAAGGCAAACCTATCTGATTACCCTTGAGTGGAATAAACAGTTTGAAAAAAGACAGGGCCAGCACAAAGTTGTTCCCAGAACTCAGTATCACTTGTGGAATGGAGATACTAGCCCAAAATGGCCCAGAAGTTAACTAGCAGTGTAAGAGGACAAGCCAGCAAGTAACCTGTAAGGAGGGGTGAGCCCTTTAAATAGCTCTCCTGGAAGGTCCTCGCTAACTGTAAGCACCATGATTTGCTGGGCGAGTTTATCATGTGGCGAGTCAGGCAGACCAATTTCCCGAATTGGTCTTAAAACAAGCACAGGATCCTAATTTTATTGTAATGTACCTTTTTAATACTTCTGGCGCATGCTTTGGATGCCTACAGAGCAGCCCCATCCAATATGGTGGGGAGTGCACTTCTACCGCAGGACTGGCACATCCACCATATTGGGCCTTTAGGTGCCCGTTTTATGCCTGTACAACCATACTTTCTGTTCCTCCTTTAGCATGATCTCCAGGGTTCTCTGTGTAAAAGGATGTTCTCCCTCCTCCCTGGGCTCTGGCAGGATCCTGAGGAATCTCCTTCAAGGTATTTTGTCTGCTGCTGCTAACTTGCACTGTTGGAATTGTCACTACCCCTTTAAGGCTCAATAGCAGCTCTTCAAATCTGCTGCTGTGCTGGCTATTCTGTCCATGTAGTCTGCGTACTCCAGGCAAATGGTGCAATCTTCACTCAGAACGGTGATTAATTATTTTAATTAATGGACCTTGCAAAGTCTTAAGGTACTCAACATGCATGTTTAGCACAAGTTGCACTTATGCACATTCAGATGTGCCACCACTAAACCTCAATCAGAAAATTGGTGAGACCACACCTTGAGTACTGTGTGCAGTTTTGGTCGCCTTATCTGAGGAAGGATGTTCTTGCCATGGAAAGAGTTCAGCGAAGATTCACAAGGCTGATACCTGGGATGGCAGGAATGACATATGAGGAGAGATTGGGTCGATTGGGCTTATACTCGCTGGAGTATAGAAGAATGAGAGGGATCTCATCGAAACATATAAAATTCTGACAGGTCTGGACAAACTAGATGCAGGAAGAATGTTCCCGATGGTCGGAGAGTCCAGAACCAGGGGTCATAATCTAAGGATAAGGGGTAAGCCATTTAGGACAGAAATGAGGAAGAATTTCTTCACCCAGAGAGTGGTGAACCTGTGGAATTCTCTACCACAGAAGGTAGTTGAGGCGAAGTCATTAAATATATTCAAGGATGAGTTAGATATATTTCTTAAAGCTAAAGGTATCAAGGGATATGGGGAGAAGGCAGGTACAGGGTACTGAGTTTGGATGATCAGCCATGATCTCATCGAATGGTGGAGCAGGCTCGAGGGGCCGAATGGCCTACTCCTGCTCCTATCTTCTATGTTTCTATGTTTCTAGTCATGGAGCCCAAAGTTTTTGGCTTAGTTTACTTACACCCAATAGAATCCTTCTGTTTTCATATAAATCTATCAAAGTTATCAGTAAATATTAACTGAAGATATGAAACAGGGATTTCCAATGGGTATTCAACAACCACCTTCCACTGATCAAAAATAAAGCCAATTTGCTAAATTTCTTTGTGCCAGTCTCTTGCCAAAGTAACTCCCTCAGTCATCAATGGGAATGGACATTAACCTTGAGAATGTTCAATCTATAAAATTATTAGGTGGATAATTGGACAAGACAAATACGTCCAAGGCCATGTTATTAATCTAAATAGTAACGATCAGCAGAAATTATAAACTTTAATCACCATTAGATTCTGCCAGATGCAAAGAAAAGCAATGTAGGGAATAATTCAAACCAGTGTAAAGTAACTTCTGAAACATTTCATTATTGAATGCAGATTTTCGACATGAGGCAGTGAAACAACTAATGGGCCAACTATAATTCTCATTGTTGCCAACAAGGTGTCATAGCACTGAGTTTCTGAGGCTTTGCTGGCAGTGTGAGCCTCACTGACTGGGAGAACAGACGATGAAATCGGATGTGCAGCCGACACACTCGATTCACTGTGAGCCATCCTCTAAAAGTCAGCCTACCACAGGCTGGACTGACATTCAAACCTCTTTACAGGCTTAAAATTTGTGAGCATTGCTGGATCGGGGGGTTTTCTCACTGTTTTATTACAGTCAATTCTATTCACACATTTGAAACAGATCCAGAAGTGTATGGATTGCCTGGTTGGTAGGAAAAGTATTATTTTTACTTATTTTACTTAAATTCATTTTTGCTGCTGTTTAGGCTTGATTTTTGCATTGCAAGACTTTTATTTCCAAATCCATTTCAACACACCCATCTTGCTTGCAGTTGCTGTTTCACTTGCAGCAATCTAAAATGGTCAGATGGGAATTCCTTTGGGGGGTCCAGTGGTGTGCCCAAATTTGGAAGAGGCAGACCACACCTGAGGTGACAAGCCAGGGAAGTGTGACTGTACATCACGTTTTGTGCATGCACCTGTCCTTACCCCAGGCATTGTATTAACAGGCCCAGACAATCTCTCCTGGGCATGTCAAAGGAAGCCTGTATTCAGCACTTCATTTCATAAAGGGGCTGCCTAATAGCTATGTCATTATTCAGAGGCCGACCTGCAGACCACCTGTTCCACAGTGACAGCTCTTCTCACCGGTGAGCTTAAACTTTTACGTCGCTCTATTCTTCCAAGCCAGCATGGCGACATATGCCAAATCAATCAGCTATCCATAAATGCAGCGAGCAAGTGATAGAAGCATTGTTTGGAAGAACCAACATTTTGATCATTTTCCCTGTGGAAAAAAGGCAACAGCTCAACAGTGCGCAGAATTTTTCCCAGTTGACAGTTCTCAAGAATACAGACTCATGGCACCCATATTCTGTACAGATCATTCACCCTGGCTGCCACTTCCTGCTGTCCTCTAGGGAGAGTGTCTTGGAGTGTCAAGCAAGGCAACCTCCTTGTAGCCATTTCATACCAGCCATCAAACCGGGTATTGGGTGTCATACCATTGTCACTTGCCCACACTGGGCTTCCTTTCACTTCATTTTTTCTTGCCACTTCTTTCTTCCACCTACTAACCTTAGCATAGACTGATACATATTTAAACTCCATTTTGAGGCTTTTTAAAGGTTGAAATAATATTTGGCCCATATGCAACCAAATGTGAACTCCTGATTCCGTTTTGCACATCCACCATTAGGCCAGCTGGTGACACAAAGCCAAAATAATGCTGGGACATTTTGCTAATTATTCATATGAGCTGATACCACTAAATTGGACACAGTTACGTGAGTGTACCCTGGGCTAGTTTGAGCTATCTAGACATTCCAAGCACCTGGTCTTGCAAAATGAGCCCTTACGACGACAGGGTAGCAGAGTTAGCTTTCAGGATCCTACCCAATATAGCCTGAATCCTGGTGGATGTGTTTATAGCACAAAACTTGTCATAATTTGGCACCAGTCTCACTCATGCATTGTACTAATCCATCACAAAACTAGACTTATGTGATGAATAATACAAATATATGTGAACGGGCGTCATTTTAGTGTGACTGCTGCTACTGAAATTAATATTAGTAAATGTAGGTTCATTGCTGAACAGTTTCTACAAGTTCCATTCCATGCTGCTATTGTATTGGGCCTGCCTGCAGATGGGAATGAATGCAGGAACAGAAGCTTTTATGATATTCTTTGAGCCTGTCATGAGCAGCCTGCATCTGCTGGCAGAGAACATGTAACAGTGCACTTCTGACATCACTGCAGTCCTGCATGAGGGAATTACTCAAATGCAGTATGGCATGGAACAAGCAGTATCTTCAAGCCAGGGAAGGGGCACCCAGGGTCTTGGACGCCGCACTCCAGTTTTCTGCAGGGGGTCAACTCTGGAAGAGAGGTCCTCTACCCACAGGGGTCCAGGAAGCCCTCCAGAAAGAAGGATGTGGGACCAGATCACCGAGGCCGTCACTGCCAGCAGTGTCACCCCCAGGACCTGGCCCAAAGAAGTTTCATGACCTCAGATGAGTGGTCAAGGTCAGTGAATGCATCTTCAAAAGCCGTCTCCTACCAACTGCACACTAGCCTCTCACACTGCTCAATGTACGAGCCCCCCACCCCCAACCCCCATCACTCACCTACCAACAATCTCTACCAAACACGAGGCACATCTCACATTCCTAGCTTCACCTCACCCCCTTGGAGGAGACAATGCTGGCCATTCTTGGCAGGGTCATGGCTGAGCCCTTGGCCAATGACGGGGCTGAAAGAATACAAGATGCCGGTATCCTCATACCTAATCCTCCTTCTCACATCCCACTTCCTCCTCATCCCACAATATCTTCTGATTTACAAGGCTCGCATGGTATAAGCATGCACCTCTTGCTTTCCTGTCCTCCCCTCACCACAACCCTATCCTTGTGCCTTCCTCATTTCCGACACCCAAGAATTCCAGCCTGCCCAGCCAGTGGTTGACCAAGAAGAGGGAGAGGAGAGTGAAGAAGAAGAAACACTGTCACTCGATTTCACATTCCCAGCCACCAGCTCCTCGAGGTCGTCCTGCAAGGCCATCTGCAGTGTCCCCCACTGAAAGTCAGCAGCCATCCACCAGACATGCTGCAGCCACTGGGGTAGCACTGCATAACAGCACTAGGCTAGGCAAAGGCACACACAAGATAGTCACCAAAGGAATGCACAAGGGTGATTAGTTGATTTTTTGATGCAATATTGGATGCATATATGGATAAAGTTGGATTGGAAAGTTTGCTTTGTGGTGGCTTTTATTTCAGCATTGTGACCAAGAGGACGCTGTGATGGTCAGTAACAGAGGGAAGGTCAGGTGTGGGACAAATGTTGAAAGGGGAATTGGGGTTGTGGTCACTTGTACCGCAGGCGGATGATTCCATCCCAGATGTCCCAGCCAGAAAGTGGCTGACTGTGTTGCATCCTTCCTTCTGCTTCCTCCTCTTCCGTTTCTTTCTCTTCCCTCTGCGAGCAGTTTGTCCTCTTTGCTGCCTCTGCTTCATCTCCATGTATCCTCCAGGACAGTGAGCAAGTCGTCTTCTCAGAGGCAAAATATCACGGATGCTGGAAATCTGAAATAAAAGCAGAAAATGCTGGAAATACTCAGCAGGTCAGGCAGTATCTCGACCTGAAACGTCTTCTCAGAGGCCTTCCTTTACCATTCAAAGCCTTCCAAGCATCCAGCAGCACTCCCTGCACACTTGAACAACTTTTTAAATGTAATGCACCAAGCCACTACTTCAATAAAATATTTTTTAAAAGTCCAATAGCTGAAATCCAAAGTTACCTGAAAGATTTGTGTGTCCATTTAAGAAGCGCGGACAGTGTCTCTGTCAGTCTGCTACACGCAAGTTCTTCTGTGCATAGTTTGGAGAGGGCATTATGGCGTGCAGCAACGTTGAAAATAACAGTCTTGGAGTCAAATCAGACGTTGCACGCCAACTTACGTCACCATCTGCTCATTTAAATCTGAGAGGCCAGCCCTGGCAACGCCACGCTATGTCCCTCATCAAAATGGCGGCTGCTGTGTCCCGTGCCGGAAGCGGGCGGAAGCGTGGCAGCCGCCATTTTTTGAAGAAATACGGTGCAAACACCTGGCGTTAAGTTAGGGAATTTCTAGGTCAATATGAACTTCTCTCATGCAGTTCACTAGTCATTCAGCTGAGGTGCCCAACATCTGAGACATGGCTGGAGAATGGAGGCAACTTCCTCTCAGGGTGACCTCACATCCACCCATTTTACTATTCCCCTCAAATAATTGATGAAGTGCAAGAGAGTGGGCAGTTGTTGGCAGCCACTGCATTGTTAGACGTGGCTCCACCTGTTGCAGAGTCAACTCAAGGCCACCAAAGCCCTACAGGGACACAACGCAGCTGGTGTCACCACAGTTGCTTCTAGCACTCAGGGACCACTTGGATATAATAGGGCGAGCACATCTTACAAGATCACCAAAGGGAAGCATAGTGGTGGAATGAAGAGCACTTAATTTATGTAAATATCACCAAATAACTATTGATCTTTTTATTCACCCATTGGTGCGACCGTGCTTCTTGGAAAGGGTACGAAGAGGAAACGATCACTGGGAAGGAGCTGAATGGTCGCAGTTCAACTGCAGCAAAACTCCACCCAAGTGCTACGCACAGCTGAATTGCTGCTTTAGTCTCCAGTGGTGTGCTCCCCAGTTATTCAGGTGGTGGTGTGGACTTCAATGTATTTGCACTCTGCTGCTGTATAGGGGTTTCCAATTAGGATTATCAGACATGGATGGAAAGGGTAGCCTCGCCCTCCCAACAGTCATATATTCATTATCTTGAGCTCACTGAAAAATACGGCACCTTAAATATATCGGGAGCTTTAATCATGCAATAATATAGACTATTGCATGATTAAAGCTCCCTAGATAATTTACAAGTGGGATCAAGTTTTTGTGGTCAGAAACTATCTGAGCATTTGTAGAGTGATGAGCCTTCCTGTCCATGTAAGCATTAGGTTGACAAGTGGAATGCCAATGGTACAATCTATACTGCCATCTGGACTCTTGGGAAGCCGGCCAGCCAGCCAGAGTTCCCTCTCCTGCTGTTTTCCTTTCCCACTGACAAAGGTGTTTCTCCTGGCAAACGTGGCTGCAGCCATTTGCTTTATGCAGGTATGAACTGCAGACTGGGTAGCTTAAAGGCTTAATATCCTTGTGGTCTGCACAGCCGCCGGAAGAGCTGTCTTTGTCCTTGAGGTTGTCAGTAAGTCAGCTCGTAGCAGATGGCCTAGCTCAGTCACTGCCTCTGCAATGAAGCGGAAGCAGCATAGAGAAGTTTTCGCTGACACACCAGGTAGGAATGGCGCGCTCTATAAATATGGGTGGTTGGCTATTGATAGGAGCGAACATAATGCCTGAGCTGTCATTGCATCAGATGATTATGGCCCCTCATGAAATTGTCCTTTTCATCTAATTGATGTAGCACAATGGGAGCACCCAAAGGGATTCCCAACCTGACAGCTTTGGTAGCTGCAACTTGTAAAGCAGCAGCAATTGCAACAACAACTACTTGCTTTTATATAGCGACTTTAACACAGTAAAGCCAGAAAAATCTTGCACAGTAAAATACACAGGGAAGAATGTTACGCGTAATGTTAAATGCAAAAGGGGATAAATGTTCATTGACAAAAAAACTGCAGTTTACTAATACAGACAATAGTAAACTTCCTTTAAAGATAATACTAAACAGGGGCAGGTCCGTGGAGCAGAGATACACCCAAGGTGCACATTGAGAGCAGAGCTTTGCCAGAAGTTCTGAACTCAGCATGGGACATTATTTAAGTAACTATGTGACATAAATGATGGTTATGCTTGCTTGAAATGCAGCCACAGATGGGCCAGCAAAATTTGACCTTGCAAAATTCTATGCCCTATGAATTGGGGGCATAAGGTTGTGGCCTGAATTTGTGACCTGCACATGCCACCAGAGAGACTCTGCCAGAGTTAAAACTTCATAAAATCAGCCCTTATATGCATTATGAGCGATTTTGGTTCTGCTCCCCGTGATACCTGGGCAGTGGACTGCACCTGATATAATCTAAGCCCATCTGTATTTACAGGTTCAGGTCATTTTAATAGGACAGATATTCCTCCTGTACAGGCACAACCCAAGGTAGGGCCTAACACCAAAAAGTGGGGGAAATAAGTCAGCCACTGCTGTCGGCATGAGGACCTCCAACAGTGGTAATGGCTGTCAGCTGTGGGACTTTGGGCTGATGTCCAAACCCAGTTGCCAGAAGGTCTCTGTGGCGATCCTATTCTTCCTGCACCTGAAGAAGAAAGTATTTGTCTTCTCTATGGCTCCAACAGATAGCACCCATGCTTCAATCAAACTCCTGGATGAGCTGCTAATGCCTAAGGCCTGCTTCTTCTGGGCAATTTAATAAAATGGGTGGCCGCCAGGCTATGCAATCACAATGGAAAAACAATCATCAGTTGGAGGTGCCGTCTATCGGAGGAGATGTTAAACCGAGGCAAATCTTCCCTGTCAGGTGGACATAAAAGATCCCATGGCACTATTTCAGAGAAAAGCAGATGAGCTCTCCTGGTATTCTGCTCAACATTTATCCCTCAACCTACACCTAAAACAGATGATCTGGTCATTTATTTCATTGCTGTTTGTGGGACCTTACTGTGTGCAAATTGGCTGCTGCAATTCCTATATGCTAGTGTTCAGAGAGATTTAGGTGTCCTCGTACAGGGAACACAGAGAGTTAGCTTGCAGGTACAGCAAGCAATTAGGAAGGCAAATGGTATGTTGGCCTTTATTGCAAGGGGGTTGGAGTACAAGAGTAAGGAAATCTTGCTACAATTGTACAGGGCTTTGGTGAGACCACACCTGGAGTGCTGTGCACAGTTTTGGTCTCCTTAACTGAGGAAGGCTATACTTGCCTTAGAGGCGATGCAACGAAGGTTCACTAGATTGATTTCTGGGATGAGAGGGTTGTCCTATGAGGAGAGATTGATTAGATTGGACCTATATTCTCTGGAGTTTAGAAGAATGAGAGGTGATCTCATTGAAACATATATGATACTGAGGGGGATTGACAGGGTAGATGCTGAGAGGTTGTTTCCCTGGCTGGAGAATCTAGAACTAGGGGGCATAGTCTCAGGATAAGGGGTCGGCCATTTAAGACTGAGATGAGGAGGAATTTCTTCACTCTGAGGGTTGTGAATCTTTGAAATTCTCTACCCCAAAGGGCTGCAGATGCTCAGTCGTTGAGTATATTCAAGGCTGAGATATATATTTTTGGATTCTAGGGGAATCAAGAGATATGGAGATCGGGCAGGAAAGTGGAGTTGAGGTTGCAGATCAGCCAGGATCTTATTGAATGGTGGAGCAGGTTCAAGGGGCTGTGACTACACTTCAAAGTACTTCATTGGCTGTAAAACACTTTGGAATGTCCTGAGGTCATGAAATTTGTGGGTCTACTGCCGCTCTCTCCTCTGATTAATGGAGTGCTGGAAGGTCTATGAATTTTTGGGTCCAGGCTTTTGAGGATAAAATGCATATGACTGCCAGAAAGGAAATGCAAACCAAGGCAGAATTGGGTTATTCCCCAAATTCCCGTCCCTGTACACCAACTACCCAAAAATCTTGACCATTTGCACCAACATCCTAGAACTGTTATGCTAAATTGTTTTTATTTTGCTTTCTAGCATTTTGGGGTTTTTCTTTTACCCTAAGATAGTATTTCCCTTCCCCCTTTCTCACAGTAGGTAAGAGAAAATCCACATGTGGCCAGCCAAGACGACAGCTGATTGGGTTCCCAAGATAAATTGAGTATCACATCAGTGGCCATGCACGACAGAAGCGAAAGACCCGTTTATCCTCAGACCCAGATAGACTATAAGCTGCACGGACAAGCACTCAGCCACTACGATGTAAAAACTAATCTGGGTTAGCTGATAACTATGAAGATGACAATATCAAAAATCAGTGCTTGCTTAACAGGGTATTCAAAGTCAGAAACCCTGTTAGATGTGTTTTTCTGACAGGATTTTGTATGTAAGGGAAAAGGAATAGACCCCCCTGAACTGATGATATTGACTGCTGGCAATAGCTTCAAGATATCACAGTGTCACCATCTGCAGAAAGGCCATTCCAAAAAGCGATACGATGATTATGGTAGATAATGTTGCCAAAAAAATACTTGGCATCCTTGGAATGAGCATAATTTGTAGCTGCTGAGAAACGTCAAAATAAATATCTCAGACGGACTCGTCTAAGAGGCCCAAATTGAAAAATCTTATAGTAAATATCAAAGTTCTTGGAGCCGCTATAAGGGAAAGATATATCCTGAATTCAGTGAAAGAACTCACAATTATATCACCTCCCAAAATGGTTCACAGCCAATGAACTGCTCTTGAACTATGGTATCTACGTAAATGCAGCAGCCAACTTGTACAAAGCCAGCTCCCATGAACAGCAATGAGATAAATAACTAGTTAATCTCTTTTGATGACGTTGGTTAAGGACACCAGAAGAACTCCTGCTCTTATTTGAAAAAGAACCACTTCTTTTAGATCCACCTGAATGGGCAGACAGGTTTAAAATCTCATCCAAAATATAGCACCTCAGACAATGCAGCACTCCCTAAATACTGCACTGATGTGTCAGTCTACATGATGTGTTCAAGACCACACTGGGACTTGAACCCACAATCTTCTGACTTAGAGTGTAACCAGTGAGAAAAGCTGATACTTCAAAAACTGAAAACAATTAAAGATTAGGTTACTATAATTTTGTTGTTTTGCACTTTATTCATAGGGCAGAATTTTCATTGACCCGTGGAGGCGGGTTTGGAGGTGTGTGGGGGGTGAAAATTGAAGATTCGGGGGTCCCGAACCCATCCCGCCCCCAACCCGCCTCCATGCCAGTTTCGCTGGAGGCGGGTTCCTGACCTGTGCTGGGACCCACCTCCCCGAGGCGGGAAGGGGATTAGTGGCAATAAACTGCCTGTTAACAGGTAGTTAACAGGCAGTTTTTTGCCTAATCCCTATTTTTATGCCTGAAATGTGGGCTCTCCAACAGGTCCCAACCACGCCGTTTCAGCGAGGCGGGCCGTGAGTCTGCAGGGGTTGGAGGGGTCGATATGTCCGGTGGGCAGGTGAGTGATGGGTGCATGTGTGCAGAGGTAAGTGTGTAAGGTAAGTGTAAAGTGTGGAAAAAAGTTTTACTTACCTTAACTTCCTCCTGCAGGTGTCAGCCCTTCAGTTCTCGGGAGTCAGAAATCACACTGGCACAGAAAGCACAATGGCTGTTGAGCTGTCAAAAGCTGCAGCCTCTGCTTTTTGTTCTGCAGAGATCTCTAAATCAGCCTGAGAGGAAGGAATTAACTTAGAGTACAGATTGTCAGTGTTTGACAGCTTCAAAGAGCTGTCAAACGCTGATATTTCATCTGTCAAAAGCTCTTGACAGATGAAATGTCAATCTGTGACGTCACCTGTTGCCGGGTGGCCCTTAATTGGCCTGCTGCGCCCACTGGGTGGGCTCAACAAGGTCAATCAAGTGAAAATACAATGGGTTGGCCACAAGTCGATGGAGGCGGGACTGCAACCCAAAAAGTGGGAGTCTCGCCTCCATCCCGTCCCCAGTATCAAAATCCAGCCCAAAGTCTCAAAACTGGAAGTGACATAGATCAGATTGGGAGAGTGTTGGCGT
This sequence comes from Squalus acanthias, assembly GCA_030390025.1. Classification (NCBI taxonomy): domain Eukaryota; kingdom Metazoa; phylum Chordata; class Chondrichthyes; order Squaliformes; family Squalidae; genus Squalus; species Squalus acanthias. The sequence goes on along the minus strand of CM059425.1, from coordinate 176,784,313 downwards.
GAAATCCTGAACATCCCAAATATAGCATTGGCAACAAGCTGTGCCCCTTCATAACAAGCAGGAAGTCTGCGAGTGGTATTTGAAATCTCCCACATTGGATTTATATAATGTCTTCCATAGCCCTATGCACTTCACAGCCAATGAATTAGTTTTGGATTGCAGTTGCTGCTGTTTTGTAGGGAGACAAGGCAGTCAAGTTGTGCACAGCAAGGTCTCGCAAACAGCAATGGGATGAATGACCAGTTAATCAAGTTGGTTGAGGGAGAAATTAACTTTGCACTAAGAGATATCTAGAAGCTGCTGAGTAAGGGATCTGGTATCAAACTGAATTCCTGTAGAGATTCAGAAACTAGAAGAGTTGTATGTGTCAGCTTAGCTCAGTACTAGCATTCTTACATCTGAGTCAGAAGATTGTGGATTTACGCCCCACTCCAGGACTTCAACATGCAAGCTAGGCTGATACTTTAGTGCTGTATTGTTGGAGATTGTCTATTGGGTGAGATGTTAAACTGAAGTCTGCCTGTTCAGGTGGACATAAAAATCCCACGGCATTTTTTCGAATAAGAACAGGGAACTTTCTTGGTGTCCTGGTCAAAATTTCTCCCTCAACCAACTTGATTAACTGGTCATTCATCCCATTGCTGTTTGCGAGACCTTGCTGTGCACAACTTTACTGCCTTGTCTCCCTCCAAAACAGCAGCAACTGCAATCCAAAACTAATTCATTGGCTGTGAAGTACATAGGGCTATGAAAGACATTATATAAATCCAATGTGGGAGTACTATCACTGCAAAGACTGCAGCAGTTCAAGGGTAGGCCCACCACCACCTTCTCAAGGCAGCTAAGGATGGATAATCAATGTAGCCTTGCCAGCATTGCCTACATCCCGGGAATAAATAAAATAATGGCCCGTAATTTCCGATAGGAGGCTTCCTGCATGCGGATTCCTCCTATCGGAAATAAATCTATGCTCTTACCTGAGTGCTCCCGAGGTCCGGACACTTCCACTCCTGGGCCTCTCCACGGTCGAAATGCGCAGGGCCCACGTATCCCAGGGGCGCATACAGTTCGTAAGCGTCCCTGGGGTCACGTGGGTCAGGCCAGCTAATAGGAGAAGGGAATCTCCCTTCATACTTTTGACAGATAGACCCGTCAAAAGTATGAAAGGAGATCACCCCAAAAATACATCAAAACATTAAAGACATTTTTTTTTAAATCACGTTTTTAAAATGAGTTAAAATTACATTAAATTAAATATTTTAAACAAAAATTTATTTTTTTGAAAAAATTAAAGTTTTTTATGGGGCTAAAAATAAACTTACCTTTTTTAAAAGAATTTTTAATTATAAATGAGTGAAAACATTTTTTTTTTACTTTTTTGAAACTCTTATGCTGGTAAAAGATTACCAGGTGTAAGATTTTTAAGTGTTTTCAGCGGGCGGAGGTTCTGCAGAAAGCGAACTCTCTGCCCAGATCGGAAATGCCGGTTTTCAGCGCATGCGCTTTGCATGCCTGAAACCGGCATTTCCGATGTCCCTACGGGTGTGTACACAGCTCGTACACACCTGTAGGGATCGGAAAATACGGGCCTATATTCCTTCTTCTTAAAAATAGGTTTGATGGGAGTGACAGATAATTCTAAGTTAACTGTTGTTAAACCTTGACCTATTACTGTGCCAGTAGAATATGACAGTAACTTGGGACTACCTATCTGAAATTTGATTTAAGTAATTGCCTGGCATATACAGAGAATGGTATGGTAGAAAGTACAGTAAGTGTGAATAAAGCTGCATTGTGGTTACATATATATCAAATCAATCATGAGTGGTTTGCAACGATTGTTTCTGAGGAATTATTGCAAATAAAAAGTTTATCTTGTTTCTATGGATCCGTTCACCTTTCTTCCAGATTTAACAGTGCTTATGCTGGGTGATTTACACCATTGCAACGTGTAGCCACACTATGATTTCCATATGTAGTATATGGATTTGACTTATAGATGGCGTCGCTGGGGCCCAATCTCCGATTTTAACCTGATACCTTAGTGGGGGAGCAGTGATGACCTCCCATCAGACCAAACCTGCTGGGAGTTGAATTTATGGCCAGAAGAGGCCCAGTAAGGTAAGTTATTGTTATTTTAGTTTCCTCGTGGGCCAGGAAGAGCAGTTCTCCTGTGGGCCCCAGAAGGAAATCTTGGGCCTTCCCTGCTCTGGGATCCCCTCCCCCCTGCCCCCTCCCCCTCCTCCCTCCCTCCCCTCGGCCCTGCCCCCTCCCCCTCCTCCCTCCCCCAGCCCTCCCTCCCCTCGACCCTGCCCCCTCCCCCTCCTCCCTCCCCCTGCCCCTCCCTCCCCTCGGCCCTGCCCCCTCCCCCTCCTCCCTCCTCCCTGCCCCTCCCTCCCCTCGGCCCTCCCACCCCTGCCCCTCCCCCCCCCCCCCCGCCCCATGGACGTTTTGGTTGGGAAGACGACATGCAGTAGACAAATGAGGCCTGGCTGTTAAAGCCTGCCTGCTGCCGCTCACTTTGCTACATGTCCACTCGGGAGTAAAACTCAAAGCCTTGGTTTCTCTTTTTCTTCGCTAAAGATTTGGATTACAGCCCAGAGAAAAAAAGAGATGAAGGTTTACCATCCATGATGACATTAATTCATTAATTCGGGCAGTCCTACCTTGGATTTAAGTGAATATGACACCACAGTACAGAACTTCCCACATCTAGCAACTTATGCAGCATATACACATGCCATACAGTAAAGGGACATTGTCCAGTCAAACTGTTTTGTGAGACACTTTACAAGATATGCTAAATAAAGTATAAAAGTATCTCATTAAGGTTAGCATATGTTGTACAATTACTTACTTTCATTCCCATTTGTGATATTGCCCTGAATTTTGTAGAAGACATTTACTAATACAGTTACTGATTTTAAAATGCTAATCGCAAAATAGACAAAATAGCTCCACATTAGCACTTAATAAAGCTTTATACAATCATGTGACTCTGCTAACAGTTAGCACCAATATTCCCTTTAAGCTGTGCAGCTCTCTGGACCTCCCGCGCATCCAACTTGCCAGCCCGCTGGCTTTTCAATGAGAAAAACTGCGCATGCGCTGTATTTTGAATGGGCCGCGCAGCCCCAAGAAAATTAACGGGAACATTGGTTAGCATTTGTTTTGTTTCTGCAGTAACCGGCCGTGAAATTTGCCACCTTAGCACCGGCTGATAAGGCAGATTTCAAAGGAAAAATGGCGGCCCCCTTGCTTCCGCCCGCTTCCGGTGGGTCCCGCGGTGGCCGCCATTTTGGGCAGGTCGGCAGCGCAGCCGTTGTCTATGCTCAATGGAGAAATGGTATTGAGGTCGATCATAACGTCAGTCAGTGTGGAACACTGATTTAACACACAACCTGCCATTTTCGATGTCGCCGCTCCATTCAACGCCATCTCCAAATCACGACCAGCTGAACATGTGTTCAGCAGCACGAGGACCCCCCACCTGCGCTATTTAAAGGAATCAGCAACAACTTGCCGCTGACTTGCTTTTTGATTTGTACTGGCTCTGTGTAAGTTTGTGCAACTGTTTGGAGCTTTCTATAGTTATTTAAAGTTGGTGAGGTGACAGGGAGTATTGCTGCAGGTGGAAAAGGCCTTGCTTCTGATTTCAAGGATTCTGTTCAGACCACTTGCTCCCAGTCAGGGGGCTCTACTTGCAGTCCCCCTTGCACTGGAGCATGACAGGGAGATGGAGTAGAGACAGCGAGAAAGAGGACAAGATGCTTGCAGAGGGAGGATGAGAAGGGCAGGAGGGCTCTCAGCAGGAGGCCTTACCCACCTGGGGTCTTCCGAGAGCACTTTTCCTACCTGCACTTAAGCCAAGAGCAGTGTATTAGGAGGCTCCCCTTCACCAAGGAGGTGGTCACGGAACTCTGCCACCTCCTGGAACCAGACCTGCAGCCTCAGAGCAGGGCGACGATGGTGCTGCCAGTGGCTCTCAAGGTCACCGTGGCCCTCAATTTCTTCGCCACCGGATCCTTCCAGTCTGGAGCAGGAGACATAGCTAACATCTCCCAGTTCACCATCCATCGCTGCATCCGGGAGGTCACAGAGGCTCTGTGCTCCAGGAGAAGGGACTTCATTGTCTTCTCTCTGAAAAGGACGAGCGCGCATGTGACTTTGCCAGGATATCGGGCTTCCCCATGGTACAGGGCGCCATCCACTGCACACACATGGCTTTGCAGGGCACCGCATATCAATCCTGAGATGTTCCGTAACCGCAAAGGCTACCACTCACTTAATGTGCAATTGGTGTGCGGCCACGCCCAGCACATTATGATGGTGAATGCCCGATATCTTGGCAGCAGTCATGATGCCTTCATCCTGCGCCAGTCTGGTGTACCAGCAATCTTCCAGCCACCATGTCGAACCCAAGGGTGACTGCTCGGAGACAAGGGCTACTGCCCTGCACCTGGCCAATGACTCCCCTCCGCAACCCCACCACTCGTGGCCTGCACTCATATAATGATAGCCATGCTGCCACGAGGAAACTCATTGAGTAGATCATCGGGGTTCTGAAGCAACGGTGCCACTGCCTTGAACGCTCAGGAGGAGCCCTAGACTGCACGCTGGAGTGGGTGTCCCATTTTGTGGTGGTCTGCTGCATTGTCCAGATGCAGTGCTGGTCTCTCTTCTTCTTCCTCTTCTCCTCCATCAGTTTGCTCAAGATGTTGAGGGACAGGCTGTGCTGGTGGCACTTCTTGGGTATCTGAAAGCAGAATTCACAAGAGTTGGGTTGTGGTGAAGGGAGGGGGGAAGCAAGATATCCATGCATACACCATCATTAGCTTGTTAGTGAGAAGAGATTGAGGAATGAGGGGGATGTGAGAAGAAGGATTAGGTATGACTATACCATCATCATCAGCAATGGTTTCAACTTCTCCGCTCACCACGAACTCTGTGACTGTCATTGCAATAAATTGGAACACGGATTCCTCGAGGTCCATCAGGGTCTGAATCCTGGCTTGGCCGCCTCCCGTCTGTTGTTGCTCACGGCGATTGTGAGCCACCTTTGCCTGCAAGAGAAAGGGAAGTGTGTCAATGAGTGTGGTGCAATGTGTTTAGGTGATGTGCCTGCCATAGTTGAATAGCTGTCAGTGTGTGCAAGGTGTGAGATCTGGGTGTGAGTGTTGCAGCAGTGGTAAGGTTGTGAGGGTGAAGTGAAGCCATGATTGCGAGGTATGAGTGGTGATAGTTGGTAAGTGATTGATGGGGGTGTGGTGCATTGAGCAATGTTTGTGGTACGGATATTGAGATATGGCATTTGCTGAAGCCTTCACTCACCTTGACCAGCTGTGTGAGGTCATTAAACGTTTTGCGCCACTGGATCCATGTCCTGGGGACAACACTGGTTGCCATGACGGATTGTGCGATCTCCTCCCAAATCATTCTGCTGATGACCTTTGATGGCCTCTTTCCCCTCCTGCAGGTAAAGGACAGCCCGCTGTCGTTCCACCCCCAGGACCCAGGCCTCCAGTGCAGCACTCTCTCTCTTCCCTGTTGCGCCATTGTGTCTTCTTTTCTGATGAAGAGGGGCTTCTGCAACAAAGCACTTCCCCTTTAAGCAGTGGAGTGAGCCTAGGCCAAACTTTATTGGCTAATAGACCGTACCCGATATTGGCCCCACCAGTGAAGCTAATCAGCAGCGTGTTTAGCGCTGAGATCAGCGCTGCAATCATGGTAATGAACAGGCAGCACAAATTTTGTGTGTTGCCTACACCACTTAGAAGAGGTGCAGGCAAATAGCGCTGGGCAGTGCCTCTGCCCGTTTCCGGGCCTTGCCCAATTTCTAGGCACTAGTTTTGTTTTAAAAGACGTCTAATTTTCTTGATGTAGCTGTCACCGCAGCCAGCAACTGTTTCTCTGTTGTATTTTGTTTGCTAAAACACAGCAATTTGCTGCCAGAAAGTGATGAAAAACAGATGAGCTGTGATCTGTTTCTAAAGATACTGATCTCCCTGACATGAATGTTATGAAGCAAACACATTCCAAGGGAATCCCCTTGGCTCACACTTCCCATTGTGTTGCTACAGAACTTGCTTAAAAGAGGAGCCCTATAAAGGTGGACATTCAAAACAAAAATGATTTAAGAAAATGCAAGCCATGGACTTAATCTACAGGTAAGCAGTTATAGTTAATAATATGATCAATGTGTCAAGTATTTATGGACCTTTTGTTCTTTGTCTTGATAAGTATTATGAGTTAATATCACTTGCTGGTATTAAATGCTGGGAAGCACATCCGTGAGTTAAATGAATCCAATGCTCCAAGAGTAAATGTCCCAGCTTGAACTAGGCTTTGATTCAGAATGAGAGCTTGGTTTCAATACAAAAAACTCTTTATAAATGTTTTACTTTCCTTAGCCAAGGTCATGTTTTGTATCTATCCATTACCTGATTCTGTGGATGACCTAATTTACAGGGCGAGCTGTCTCTGCAAGCACCACTTTACTTAAAAAGAGATATTGATTTTTGATAATATTATTTTAAAGAAAGACGCTTTTATTATATTTCTTTCTTAAAATCTTTCCGGATTTCAGGGAAAAGAGTGCTGTGTGAGGGTTAATGGAATGGTCTCTGAAAGGTTCTTTATGTGGATGGGAGCTTGTTCGTTGTCCCAAAGCACCCATTGCCATTCCCCAAACCTCCCATTAATTCACAGTGAGAACTACTGAGTGGCTGCCACCCGAACTTGGCAGAAAAATAACGAACCTTATCATTAACACAAGCTGCCTCAAATTAAGTGAACAACTTTCTGTGGTCGTCTAGGAGGGAGCTCAGCTGTTGTAGGCACTCAAGCCTGCAATTTGTTTTTCACAGTGGTAGTCATGTGGAATTGGTGCCTGCACACAGGAGGATGTGAGCCACTGGGGGAGGAGACCAAGGGCAAAAGGAGAAAGAGCTTAGACAAAAGCCTCAGCTGAATCCTGTCATTTATTCTTTGTTATATCATATTACTGCATCTCCAAATGTATGTGCCAGACAATTATGCGACTGTCCTGCTGTTGGCTCTTCTATTAAATGCATATAAGTAATAACTATGCAGTTAATCAATTAAAAAAAGTCAAGCTCTCCAAGGGCTATTATCATATTGCAAATAATACAATAGCCAAACTTAAAATGCTGAAGTAATATAATAGTGTCACAAAAGTCCCAGAATATGTTTTGTTTCAATAAAGTTCTGGGATTTTGAAATAGATCATATAACGTGTTTTTAAAAAACATATTTTAACAAAAAGTTATAATACATTGTTGTTTACATTATCTCTGAATAACTCACGTAAATTTTTTTTTACATACCCTAATCTATTCAGTTCAATTTCATCCCAAATAAACTTTATTTGGGTGAGAGGAGTTGATTGGATCAAAATACCACTGAAAATGTTAAAATGTGTTTGCGTCTGTGTAAGAGATCTGAGCTAGCAGCTATTGTTGTAAAGGTCTGACGGTGGTCCTTTTCAACATCATCTTCCAGGTCAATTATAGAGTTGCATTGCTGTCATAACTCATCTGAAAAGATATGACAGCAGAGAATAAAATGGGAATGAGTGAAAGATGCAAGGATAAGCTTCAAACTGGATCAATGTGCATTCACTCTCACTGACAATTACTTTAGAATTATAGAATCATACAGCACTGAAGGAGGCCATTCGGCCCATCATGCCTGTCCTGGCTCTTCGAAAGAGCTATCCAATTAGACCCAATCCCCAGTGTCATCCACATCCCAAGAAGAAATTTAGAAAAATGTACACAAACTGACTTAAGAAAAGATAAGAGAATTATGATCGGCACAGACACGATGGGTCGAATGGCCTCCTTCTGCGCCATAAATTTCTATGATTCTATGAGTCACTTCCCCAAACTTACCAGGGACACCGATGGATGTAAAGGTACATCTGCCCGATTAGCAAAATTATTGACAATCTAGATAAAATATTGAAGATTTATATTTGTAAAATGTAATTATTCTAAAACAGATTCAAAACTAATCAGAACAAAGGCCCTGGATATATACCTTTTAATTATATTATTACATTGTTATTTTCCCTTTTCTGTCTCATACCCAGTAGAACCACACTACTGGTCCTTAGTTAGGAAAGAGGGCAAGAAGAATGGAAAGTTCTCAGTTTCCAACAATAATTTTCTAGAGATCAAATGATAGGCAATATACATCCATGAAGTAAGACTATATTTTATCGATACTAATTATATGCTACCTTGTAATAAACTGTGATCATTCCATTTATTAGTAAAATGGAGGGAAGGTTAAAAGTCCATCCTGTGCCCAACAAGTGGCCAATTTTATGGAAATAAAATGAGGTGAGGCAGTGGGTCTGTGTTTGAGAGTGAAACCTGATGAAATGCAGTCTACACATGTGCTAAATATGTCCTTGCTCTTGCTGTGGATCTCTGCTCCTGGGAGTTAACTTAGGGCAGATTCCACTTTCAGCAAACAAGAATTAAACAAATACACTATTTTGTTTCATAAAAGAAAAATATGCAGGTACAGAGAGTGTTCTGGAATTTCCAGATGATTGCAGTCTCCTGTAATATCAACACAGCTTCCAAGTTCAATAGTGGTAGTGCAGCTTTTGTGAGGCCAGTTGACTCGGACACATAACCAGAAGCAGTGTTTGGCAGCTTGATCATTGCCTGTGATATGATTCTTTGCTTGAAGGAGTAGCTCCGACTTACCCTTTACACCATGGCTGGCCAGAGGCTTATGTTGTGCGTACATTTAAAAAGTCAGAACTAGGAAACTATTAGCCCATTATTTTAATTTCAATGATAGGTAGTTGCTCGAAGGGATTTTTAGAGATGTGTTGTATGTTCATCTCAAAAGAGAAGTCGCACAACACCAGGTTATAGTCCAACAGTTTTATTTGAAATTACGAGCTTTCGGAGCTCTGCTCCTTCTTCAGGTACTTGTACCTGAAGAAGGAGCAGCGCTCCGAAAGCTTGTGATTTCAAATAAAACTGTTGGACTATAACCTGGTGTTGTGCGACTTCTCATTTTTGTCCACCCCAGTCCAACACCGGCATCTCCGCATCATCTCAAAGGGATGGGGCTGTTAGGGAATTGCAGCATAGCTTCTTGAAAAGGAGGTCCTATCTCACCAATTTGTTTACTTTTTTGAGGAGGATATAAAGTTGGTAAACGATGGAAGCCTGGTAGATATTGTATGTTAGAAATTTGGATCTTGTTACGGCCATGGTCAAATTTGCAGATGATACCAAACTAGGAGGGCAGTCGAATCGGAAGAGGCAGCTTCAGAAATTACAGAATAAATTGGACAAAATATGTAAGTGGACGGAACAATGACAGGTGGAATTTAATGCAGACAAGTGTAAAATGCTACATACGTAGGAAGAAAAATAGATGACATACATACTCCATAAATGGTGATGAAATAGCTAAGGATGGAGCTAAAAGAGGCCTAAGGGTCTTAGTAGATTCAACATTGAACATGTCCAAATAATGCACAGCAGCAATCAACAAAGCCAATCGGATGTTGAATTACATAACCAAGACCATAGACTAAAAATCAGAGGAGGTAATGATCAAATTTTATAATGCTCCGGTAAGACCATACTTGATTATTGTGGCCAATTCTGGTTGCCAAGAAACAAGAGAGACATTCAGGTGTTGGAGGTGCTGTTCCTCAAATTTGCATTGAGTGATATTTTTCAAGATAATTTTCACTGTCCCTAGCTAGGAGGTACGGAGGCCAGTTCTAGCCACAGCTACCCCAGCTGAGATCAGTCAACTCAACTGTAACCTCCTCCAGCCCTACAACCACCCCTCCCCCCCTCTCCCCCGAACACTCTGTTCCTCTGACTGGCCTTTTGTGCCCCCCCCCCCCTCCCTTTGCCCCATCAGTGCCGGCCCTACTATCTGGCATCTAGTCCCTACGCTCTGGAATTCCTTCCCTAAACCCATCCACCTCTCCTCCTTTAAGATCCTCCTTAAAACCCAACTCTTTAAACAAGCTTTTGGTCACCCCTCCTAATATCTCCTTCTTTGGCCTTAATATTGACTTTAATAACTTCAGACCTTAATTTTCGCTCCCAATTTCTCTACAGCAGGAGATGTGGGTTGGGAGTGTTGCCATTTCAGGGAGGAAGAGATGGGTTGGTGACCCTCTATTGGAGCACCATGCTGGCGGGGCAGTCTGCACCCTTGTGACCAACCTGCTTTTTTCTTTTCCTAGGCTCCTGAGTTGTTGGATCCTGTTCCACTTTGCCAACTTTCCCTGTTTCCAATTCTACCAGCCTTACCCCCAACCCCCTCAGCTATTCACACATTCTCTGATTCGTAAATGTCTTTCACTTCCTTCATCATGCTTCCTGTTATCTCATGTTAATATCACTTGAGCCATTTAATCATCTTCTACTTTCCATTTAAGCACTTTACAGATCATTCTACTTCCTCTCCCGTGTGTGCTTTTCCATTTTCCTTCTCTTTGCTCTGGTCCTTTTTAAATGCTATCCATCTATAATTGTATTCCAGTTCAGATGAAGGTTTAGATACCTGAAATGTTAACTTGTCTCTTTTCTCCAGAGATGCTGCCTGACCTGCTGACTGAGTGTTGCCGGCATTTTATGTTTCTGTTTCAGATATCCAGCATCTGCAGTTTTTGTTTTGCTTTTTGAAAAATGAGCTGGGGTTTCTTCTCCCGATCAGTATCCAATGATCTCTGCTAGAAAATACATATGTGGATGTGCAGCGAGAACAGGGTAAGTTTCAGCTGTGGTGTTCTCCTTAGTTATAAAGTCTGCCGACGCTCACTCTTGGAGCTCACACAGACAATAGCAACTTGGATGAAGACCGTCGGTCAGGTAGCTCGGGGAACCACAACGTGGGTCAGTGTTTTCAGGGGAGAGCACAAAACTGCAGGGAAAAAGAAAGGGTGCTGTCTCGTCCTTTTCCGTAAATATATCCCAGCTACTAAAGGATAAATATTTGAAAAAGAGAAATTCGGAAAGGTATCAAGAGAGGGCACTAAGTAGATAACTCTTTCAAAGGGCTGTCACAGATTTAATGGGATGAATGACTTTATTCTGCACAGTAAAATTCAATGATTTTATGGTTCTAGGGCAATACTGTAGCAAATTAATAGCTGTTCTGAATCAGTAGTCAGGCTAAGCAATTGTGTAAAATGGTTTAGTATAATTTTGTTGCAAAACAGCCCAATTTTAATTTTGCTCTTAAGCAAATTGTCTGCACCTCACACTGCCAAATGTCTGTGCAGGTTATCATGTCCCACTGCATGCACCAACCTTCAAATTACTACTGTCTGCTGTGAAGTATGATCAGTGCCATTCTGTAACACACTGCAGGATCCAATTTGCACAAACAGGATGGTATTGAGTGCTTGTTGACAGCATAAACAGGAAATTTGAATTCTGATAATACTTATGTCTATCTGCCAAACAGATTTCACTAATTCAAAGAGAAGGTGCCCTTATCCACCAAAGCGAACTGCCTAGTTTCATGCTACATTGTACTTACATTTAAACAGAATATTGGCCTGGATTTTGTGGTAAAAATAATGGTGAGGCTATCAGCACTCACCATTATTAAGGAGCAAATTGGACAGCAACTTCCGGCGTCCGCACATGCGCAGTTAGACGCGGAAATCAGGAAGTTGCTGTCCGAGTTGCCCTGCTCCTCCACAAGCTTTGATACACCGGTTCCTCGCTGAGAAACTTAGCATTTAAATACATGAAGGGCATGAAGTTGCGGTACTTACCTACTAGATACCCACTAGACACGCCAGAAAAAGTTAGGGTTTGTCCATTCAAGGGTAAGTGAATTTTTAATGACATGTTAAGTCTTACTCCAAACAACCTCTCTGCCCCATAAAATTTACTTTTACAAATGTGGAGTCTCATTCCTTCAGATTTTAATTATTGTTGGAGAATTTAAAAATGTTTTAAAACTTTTTCTTTCTGTCTCTTTTATCTCCATCTTAATCCCATCTTTCTTTCGCTCTCTTTATTTCACTTTCTGTATATGATTTCACATTGAATTAAATATTCTAATTATGTTTCCTGGTTTAGACTCTGTGGCCTAGAAATTCCATACTTGTGCGCCGGCCGTTAATGCTGGCTTGCTGTAAAAAAAAATGGCTGCCATTGACAGTGCTATCCGCTGAAATGTAAACGAGCAGATCGTGACATCAATCGACGTGCAACGCCTGACTTGTTGCCACATCTGTAAACTTCGATGTTCTCACTCTGTTCAACGCCGGGTCCTAAACACACTCAGAAAAGTGTGCATGAAGCAACCCTGCAGAGACGCTGTCAACACTTCTTAAAGGGACACACACATCTTTCAGGTAAGTTTGGATTTAAGTTTTGGACTTTTTAAAATATATTTTATTGAAGTAGCGGCTTGATGCAATAGATTTTTTTAAAATGTAAAGAGTGCAGGGAGTGCTGCTGGAAGCTTGCAAGGCTTCGGATGGTAAAGGAAGGCCTCTGAGAAGACAGAAAATGCTGGAAATACTCAGCAGGTCATGCAGCATCCATGGAGAGAGAAACAGAGTTACGTCTCAGGTTGAGATGCTGCCTGACCTGCTGAGTATTTCCAGCATTTTCTGCTTTTATTTCAGATTTCCAGCATCCACTCGCAGAGGGAAGAGGAAGATGCAGAAGAGGAAGAAGCAAAAGAGGAGGAAGCAGAAGGAAGGATGCAACCAAGACAGCCCCTTTCTGGCTGGGATATCCGGGATCAAATCATCCGCCTGTTGTACTAGTGACCACAACCCCAATTCCCCTTTCAACATTTGTCCCACACCTTACCTTCCCTCTGTTACTGACCATCACAGCATCCTCTTGGCCACAATGCTGAAATAAAAGCCACCACAAAGCAAACTTTCCAATCCAACTTTATCCGTATATCCATCCAATATGACATCAAAACATCAACTAATCATCCTTGTGCAGTCCCTTAGTGACTGTTTTGCGTGTGCCTTTGCCTATCCTAGTGATGTTACGCAGTGCTACCCCAGTGACCGCAGCATGGCTGGTGGAAGGAAGGCTGCTGACTTTCACTGGGGGAGACTGTAAATGGCCCTGCAAGACAACCTCGAGGAGCTGGCGGCTGCGACTGTGAAATCGAGTGACAGAGTTTCTTCTTCTTCTTCACTCTCCTCTCCCTCTTCTTGGTCAACCACTGGCTGGGCAGGCTGGATTTCTTGGGTGTCTGAAATGAGGAAGGCACAAGGGTAGGGTTGTGGTGAGGGGAGGGGGGAAAGTAAGAGGTGCATGCTTACACCATGTGCAACTTGTACATCAGAAGAGATTGTGGGATGAGGGGGAAGTGGGATGTGAGAAGGAGGATAAGGTAGGAGGATACCGGCATCTTGTATTCTTTCAGCCCCTCCGCTGGCCAAGGGCTCAGCTGAAGCGTTTGCAACCATCTTCAGCCAGAAGTGCCGAGTGAATGATCCATATCGGCCTCCTCCTGAGGTCCCAACCATATCAGAAGCCAGTCTTCAGCCAATTCGATTCACTCCATGTGATATCAAGAAACGGCTGAGCACACTGGATACATAGGCCCCGACAACATCCCGGCTATCATGCTGAAGACTTGTGCTCCAGAACTAGCCGCGCCTCTAGCTAAGCTGTTCCAGTACAGCTACAACACTGGCATCTATCCAACAATGTGGAAAACTGCCCAGGTATGTCCTGTCCACAAAAAGCAGGACAAATCCAATCCGGCCAATTACCACCCCATCAGTCTACTCTCAATCATCAGCAAAGTGATGGAAGGTGTCATCGACAGTGCTATCAAGCGGCACTTACACACCAAAAACCTGCTCACTGATGCCCAGATTGGGTTCCGCCAGGACCACTAGGCTCCTGACCTCATTACAGCCTTGGTCCAAACATGGACAAAGGAGCTGAATTCCAGACGTGAGGTGAGAGTGACTGCCCTTGACATCAAGGCATCATTTGACCGAGTGTGGCATCAAGGAGCCCTAGTAAAACTGAAGTCAATGGGAATCAGGGGGAAAACTTCCCACTGGCTGGAGTCATACCTAGCACAAAGGAAGATGGTTGTGGTGATTGAAGGTCAATCATCACAGCCTCAGGACATCGCTGCAGGAGTTCCTCAGGGCAGTGTCCTAGGCCCAACCATCTTCAGCTGCTTCATCGATGACCTTCCCTCCAACATAAGGTCAGAAATGGGGATGTTCGCTGATGACTGCACAGTGTTCAGCGCCATTCACAACTCATCAGATAATGAAGCAGTCCATGCCTGCATGCAACAAGACCTGGATGACGTTCAGGCTTGGGTGATAAGTGGCAGGTAACATTCACGCCACAGAAGTGCCAGGCAATGACTATCTCCAGCAAGAGAGAGTCTAACCACCTCCCCATGACATTCAACGGCATTACCATCGCTGAATCCCCCACCATCAACATCCTGGGGGGTCACCATTGACCAGAAACTTAACTGGACCAGCCACATAAATACTGTGGCAACAAGAGCAGGTCAGAGGCTAGGTATTCTGCGGCGAGTGTCTCACCGCCTGACTCCACAAAGCCTTTCCACCATCTACAAGGTACAAGTAAGGAGTGTGATGGAATACTCTCCACTTGCCTGGATGAGTGCAGCTCCAACAACACTCAAGAAGCTCAACACCATCCAGGACAAAGCAGCCCGCTTGATTAGCACCCCATCCACCACCTTAAACATTCACTCCCTCCACCACCGGTGTTCCGTGGCTGCAGTGTGTACCATCTACAAGATGCACTGCAGCAACTCGCCAAGGCTTCTTCGGCAGCACCTCCCAAACCCGCGACCTCTTCCACCTATAAGGACAAGGGCAGCAGGCGCATGGGAACACCACCACCTGCAAGTTCCCCTCCAAGTCACACACCATCCTGAGTTAGAAGTATTTCGCCGTTCCTTCATCGTCGCTGGGTCAAAATTCTGGAACTCCCTACCTAACAACACTGTGGGAGTACCTTTACCACACGGACTGCAGCGGGTCAAGAAGGCGTCTCACCACCACCTTCTCAAGGGCAATTAGGGATGGGCAATAAATGCTGGCCTTGCCAGCGACACCCACATCCCATAAATGAATTTTTAAAATGTATAATCATAATGAACAGTGAGCGCCATTCGTTCACTGCTGACTGCAAAATCAAGGCCATTTTCATTGTCATCCAAATAAAATCTATCTGTTAATATTGTCAAAAATTTAAAGCAGCACAAAAAGGAAAATTGGAATTTGAGTCTTTATAGAACAATGTGAAATTAATTGTATAATTTCAACGTTCATTTTGATTTCTTCACATTTGAATGTGTAATTGTCAGTGTTATACTTTCCTACTAGATTTAGCAGATAGGCGCAACTTTCAATACACTAACCTGATGCCATTGTAACTGCAAATTAGCTGATTCTTTCCTACCATTTGTAGCTAAAACCAAACCTAATTTGAATTGTTTCAATTGGTTTAACATGAAAATTAAACAGATATATAAAATACAGTCTTGAGTGATGCAATGTGTTTCTTCCAGGCTGCTCTACCACTGCAATTTATAGCTGTGATTCTCCGAGGGAGGGATACAGCTGAGAAGGTACCAGATACTTCCACACTGGCAGAGAGGACAGTCCGAGTGTGTGGCACCCAGGGCCAGTCTCTCTCACACCCTCAACAGTAGCACTGGAAGAAGTAGTGGCAGGTTAGATTGGGGGGGGTGCGGGGTTGGGGGGAGGTGCGGTTAGCGACTGGGACATTTGCTCCTGGTATGAAAGGTGTTAAAGATTATATTTGTTTTTTAATTATTTTATATATTTTATTCTCATTACACAGTGTAGCAGAGAAAAGCATTCTACCCCTGAAGCACATGATGCATTAGGTATTCACTCTCTAATGAGTATTTCTAGGCTGTAGATGTTAATACAAAACTCTAGCCACGAGGAATTGAGGGAGTGGGGCAGTAAAATATAAAAGTTAATTTTATTGTTGGGTTAGTGGGTTTTCTTCTTTATTTTGGTGAAGTGTGTGTGTGTTAAGTGGATGATACTGATTTTTAGCAGGCATGTTTTATCTTTTCTGGTTTTTTGAGATGTGTTTTTTATTTTTTGTGGCAGATGCTGGAGTGTATTAGTAGACAGTGTGGAGATCTTGGTCCATTGAGGTTTCTTCTAGGGCAGATAGTGTGGCTGGCTTTTTGTTGCAGATAGATATTTTTGGAATTCAGGGCCTTAGATCCATGTAGCTGAACAAAGGATTGTGTTTGTGTTGTGATGGAGGGGCAGCAATGGATTTAGTACTGGAATAATATTTACAGCTGATCAAGTTTGGCTGGTAGAGAGGCGGGTGTGTGAGGAGTGGGGAAGAGAAGGGACTCTTTCCTGGTTTGATCTCCGACGCACCAGACATCTAAAGCTCATCCTGAGCAGAGACCTAGAGCAGGTCACTTGTTTGTCCTCTAAGTTAGGGGATAGAAATCAGTGAAAAGGAATCATTTTTAAAAAGCAAATTAATTGCAGCACGGAGAAACGCAAAGGCTATTGTTAACGTGCAGTAATGATGGTAGAATCTGAAAGATTCACAAGTAGGGCTTTCAGAAATAGTAAGTTTTGAAAAATGTTCTTTCTTCATATTTAACATTTTTTCTATTTGCCCATACAAGTCTCCCTGTACCATGTGCTATCCCCCAGATGGAAGAACAAGCAGCTGATCAGCTACCAGACTTGTCAATTCCACTCCTCTGCTGCTAAAAGATTTGCAAGAGTGTCCTTGGGGTTACTTGTCATCTGATTTAATTTCTTTCTCTCTTTCATTTCTCTCAGAGAACACCTACGCTCTGCCCAGCGTCCCTCTTGATGAAGCAGTCGCTGTGAATTTGCAGTATCAGGGAGCGAAGCCTATGTCCCACAAATTATTCTCGCTGAACTAACAGGCAGAGTCACGAGGAATCATTGATAGAATTTGCAATAATTTTCACCTTTGCGATTCAAGTAGTTAATATTCAACCAATTGATACGACAACCTGACCGACTCCTCCCTGTTCCCATTCTGTTTTGCTCAGGGACACGATTTTGTCTCTTTTGGACATTATCATATCAGTGTGGAAAATACTTGAGTAACAACTATCACAATTGTCAATTGCTATAGATGTATGTGAGTTGTGGTGGTGAAAGTGCTCTCACAACACTCAGTGAGGCTAGGTTCTGTATTTTATAAATTTAACATTAAAGGAGTTTGCAAAAAGATCTTACGGAACAAATCTTTATACTGCAGGATCAGGGCTAATCAACATGGTAGCCTTGGTGGAGCCTGCTGTAATTGTTAGAATGGTTTCAAAGTTGCTCTCTGGATTCTATCTTTCAAAGTGTTCAAAAATTACTAAATGTATGATGGATTCTGTCACTGGCAGCAGGATGGATACCACCACTTAGACATTCTGAAAGCTTTGGCTAGGCTCATGGCCGTGGAATTATATTCTGTAGTACACTGTGTGAGGTGGATCACTGTGAAACATGAATAGCTTAGTTTACATTATTTTTACTGGAATTAATTCTCATGGTTCTTGGGCTATAGCATTAGAACTGACACCCATAAAATATAACACCATCACCATGCACTAGAATCATCATAGAATCATAGAATGGTTACAGCACAGAAGGAGGCCATTTGGCCCGTCGAACCCGTGCCGGCTCTCTGCAAGAGTACTTCAGCTAGTCCCACTCCCCCGCCCTTTCCCCGTAGCCCTGCAATTTTTTTACTTATCCAATTCCCTTTTTAAAGCCATGATTGAGTCTGTCTCCACCACCCTTTCAGGCAGTGCATTCCAGATTCTAACCATTCGCTGGGTAAAAAGGTTTTCCTCATGTCGCCTTTGGTTCTTTTGCCAATCACCTTAAATCTGTGTCCTCTGGTTCTTGACCCGTCTGCCAATGGGAACAGTTTCTCTCTAGCTACTTTGTTCCCAGGCTTCCCCAGGAAATTCCATCCAGTTTACCTCCTGATAGGCCCAACCTTTGTACCACAGGACTCTGATTTGTATATTAAAAGTGTGGGTGGAAGGCCTCAAAATCTCCCCCTTGTTCTTGGTACACTTGACTTTAGATTTATGCTGTTTTTACATCACATAATTCACAAAATACATCCAAGGTGGAATCGTGGCAACAATTGGTAGTACACAAGTAACAGGTGTGTGCCTAGGTTTACCCTGTGGTAAGAATATTGATTGATATGCAAATCCATTTTATATGTTGGTAATGACCGCTACCAGGCTAAATAAATTCCTAAACTAGCAACTACTGTCAAGGAGCTGGTATAGGGTAATCAGGGCTGGTACATTGCTACAGCAAGTGGAGAGGAAAGACATTTACACCAATTGTGAACAGTAGAGGAATTTGTTATGAAACATCCGGTTGCAATTCTTGTAGTGGTGGTAATTCAATAAAATACAGCTCAGTCATACTGGAGGCAAAATAACTTTCAAAACCACAAGCGTATCTAAGCAGAGAGCAGATACTCCCTACACGCATAGGGAAATACTTCATTTTCTTTACTATTGGACATTTTACTGTGAGCTTGAGGTATCAATTAATATATAATTACACAGGCACATATAACAGATTTACAAATAAAACATGGACAGCATGTTATATTCCAAAAAAGAAAGTCAAACACATTATATAGAAAGAGCCATATTGTGGAAGACTGAGGGATTAATCAGGAAAGCATTAACAGGTCGATTAGGGATACCCTGATGACATCCATTTCAGACAATACCTTACGTAATTAAATAAAGAAATAAAATGCTGGGAACAACAACAACAACAACTTGTATTTATATAGCGCCTTTAACGTAGTAAAACATCCCAAGATGCTTCACAGGAACATCACCAGACAAAATCTGATACCAAGCCACATAAGGAGATATTCGGTGACCAAAAGTTTGGTCAAAGAGGAAGGTTTTAAAGAGCATCTTGAAGGAGGAGAAAGAGGTAGAGAGGCGGAGAGGTTTAGGAAGGGAATTCCAGAGCTTAGGGCCTATGCAGCCGAAGGTATGGCCCCCAACGGTGAAGCGATTAAAATCAAGGATGCGCAAGAGGCCAGAATTGGAGGGGCGCAGATAAGAGGCAGCATCTGTGGAAAGAGAAACAGAATTAACATTTCAGATCGATGATCTTTCATCACAACCTTAAGTAATGCCTTGGTATTGAAAAGACAAACTTCAGTAATTATTATATTGAGATTAAAGTGGCCAGAAAACAATGGGTCATGGATTGCATGACCCACCACACTGGTGAGAGCAACTAAAACATCTACAAGAAGGCTCAGAGCAGTGTCCAGAATTGTATAAGCAAATCCAGGCACATTGCTATCATGAATATGATATTTTCCATTGCTGTTCATATACAACTAGACTTATCTAGTATTAGAAGCCAACAGGTGACCCTTTGAACAAATTGAAAAACATTTACTTAATTTAGAGTGGAATCTATACAGTCAATCCATTTAATATGGAATCTTTTTAAACTATCACCAGTGGAAATAAATTGCTGGTGAAAGTCCAGTTTAATCATTATTTTGTTACTATTTATTATTAACAGTATTTCCCTGAATTTTTGCACATGAACCACTTTTTCTAATTGGCTAGTGATTTTGACGTTCAGAATAAAATCCTATCAAATCAACTCGTTGATTCAAGCATTAGTAATTACAAATATATTTTAAATGAATTCTAAAAATGATAGCAGTATGTAATTAATATCTCAGCATATAGTTGAGACTTCCAATTGTCCTTTTGCTCAGTTATGACAAACATGTATAAATTGTCTTGCTTTTCAGCAGGAGTCTAAGGACAGATTCATGTCCATAAATCACAAGGAGAGGCTTTTGTGAGGAGAGAACAAATTTAATCTGTTTTCTACCAATTTCTCTGGTATCTCCTATTTATTGGAATACATTCCTACTTTGGTGAAAGGGGGGAGAGATTAATTTTTATCATATATTATGGTGTCTTATGACCATGAAGTCTGTTAATCTTTTTCTTCCCTATTGGTTCAATGCTTGTGTTTTATTCTTTTCCAACTGGTAATTTAAATGTTATTTAGCATTACTTCTCTTTTTTTCCCTCCTCTCTTATTCCTCACTTCTACTCTTTGGGGGAAAAATTCAGTTGGTTCCCCTCCCGTTAGCGCCTTAAGAGGGCGCTAATGGGGCGCAAAGCAGCTAGCGCCCGGGCGCGGCGAAGTTTGCGCCGCTCGCGAAATTAACTAGACATTTTGCGGCGGCGCTAAACACTACCGCCACGATCTCCTGCGCCGGCAGATCGTGACGTCAGACGAGTGTGCAACGCCCCGGTATCGCCCCGGAGCGGATATTGAGTGGCGCCCCCTGCCTTACCGCCTGACGCTAGCAACGACAGGTTGATAGGAGCGTTCTTCTGTCATGAAGGGAAAGGGGGAGCGCTATTTAAAGGTGACCGCTTCCTGCCTTTTATTGTTGGTGCCATTTTTGAACTATGCATTCTGAGAGAGAGTGAAAGAGACTTCTGGAGAGATTCAACGTTGTGTGAAGGAGTTTTGGGTACTGAGCAGCACTTTGCAGGTTCATTTTGATTTGCCATTCCTTGTATCGATTTAGAAGAGACTGTGGGGGCTGCACTCTGAGCTCTTTGCCTGGTACTCTCCATTGTTCTTTCCAGCAGATTTGATGTGCAGGTCTCTCCAGGCCGAGATTCAAGGCTGCAATGAGCAGGATGTGGATGGAAAGCAAGATCAACCATCCCCTTTAAGAACTGGCCCGTGCCATTGTGTGTGTGTTCCATTGCTGACTGACATTACATGAGCTTCGCCAGCGCTCTGAGTTAGCGCCTCACTCCTCGGCCTTTGCGCCTTAAGACAGGTGTGCAGCGCCTGATTTAGCGCTCCAATCACCTCCCGGGGCGTTAAAAGTGAAGTTTCCAGTCAGTGGCGATAATTAGCGCCAGGCGCTAATCTTTGCGCCCGGACGATATTTGCGCCCCAAACGGGGCGCGACTGAATTTTTCCCCCTTTATCTCTCTCTACTCTCAGGAACCACAATTTTTTTTATAAAGAAAGTTGAGGTGGGGAAGAAAGAGAGACTCTGCTAAATTGGGTGGGGTGAAGGACGAAAGTGATTCTGTTGCAGGGGCGAATTCCTGGTTACTGTCAGTGCTCAGCAGAACCGTTAAAAACCTTCATTCACCAAGTTAAATTGCATCTCATCTCTGGTGCAAAACTGCTCCACAATCTTAAAATCTTAGGGCTGGATTTTGTCTTGGGGTCGGGTTGGGGTCGGGTTACCCGCACTTCGTGTTGCCCCCCCGACTCCAGATTAATGTGGATGAATGATGCGATTTTAACTTAATTGGCCAATTGAGTTCCAACATGTGGGAACCCATGGCCAATGAGTTATTCCAGTCTGAAAGTCGCCTCCGATTACGTCATCATTGCTGCTGCATTTAAGGTCTGCAACAAGCCTTGCTTCCTCTGCAGGCTGCCAAGCTTTTGGACCTCTAATCTAAGCACCTGCAGCAGGAATGGCCAGCCAACGGCCCAGGGCTGCTCCCAGGTTCGATGACGTTGCCCTTCAGGCTTTGGTGGATGGAGCAAGAGCCAACAGGGAGGTGCTCTTCCCCTCCTCAGGGAGGAAGAAGCCTCCCAGCAGACGAAGGCTGTGTGGGTCCAGATCGCCCAGGAGGTCACCTCTTTATCATTCACATGCAGAACCTGGATCCAGTGCAGGAAGAGGTTTCATGACCTTCTACGTACTGCTAAAGTGAGTATGACTTTCCCTTCACCCTCAATCTGATCCCCATTGCCTCTCCTCACCAGCACTCAGCTTTAGCAACCTCTTCCTCCATATCCCACTTGACACTGACATCCATGCACCCTTACCCATTCCCTCTCCCTCTATGGTCACATTCACCTTACTATTCGACTATGCAGCCCTCACACTCCCTATCACTGTCATGCTTTGAAAACAACTTACAACACACAGGGAGGGCCCTTAGTCTCGCTAGCTCAATCCATCTTTGTCTCCTTCTAAGCATCTATGCTATGGATTCTCTACACTCACTCCTTCAATCTCACACAAACTCCACTTGTCTCCTTCATTGCAGGAAAAGAGAGCTCACAATAAAAGGGAAAGAGCCAGGACAGGAGGAGGGCCACCCTCAGTAGCCCAGCTCACCCCCTGGGAGGATACGGTCCTGGAGATCGTGGGCGTAGAGGAGGAAACGCAAGTGGGGGACGGACAGACGGGTGCATCAGAGCAAGCTGGTGACTGAATAGTGTTCCATCTCTCTCATTGACATTGCATGAGTCGCTGATAATGAATCTGAAGCTCTAATAGATGGATTTATGATCATCTGCAATATGCAATGTGCATGTAACCTTGGCATCACATCTCTGACTCTTTCCTTTACTCCCCCACAGGACCATCGCAAGCACCCGTCCCCACTAGCCAGGAGGAACAGCCTGAGCAGACAGACTCCTCAGAGGAAGCTGCAACCTCTGAGGGCACAGCGTCAGCAGAACTCAGCGCACCCAGCACCAGTGCAGACACTCACACCTCGGTGGGACCCTCGGGACATAGAGTAGTGTTGTCACCTGGTGTATCATAGCTCACAAGTGAGCATCAGCAGATGGTGGAGACAGGGACAGCAGTGGAGAGTCCTAGTTGGAGGGCGCAGGACTCTCCTAGCTCGGCTCAGCTGCATGTCGACCCTCTGCCTCTGGGTCCATCCATAAGATCAGCGGTGCTGGGACTTCAGGAACAGATGCAGGAGTCTCTGACAGGTTTTGTCTCCAGGGTCGCTGCGAGTGTGGAGCGAATGGAGGAGTCCATAGCGAACATGAGCAGAGCCTTTGTGGAGTCATTGGCGCATGAACGTGTCACCATGGAAAGGATGGCAACCTCCATGGAGGTGATAAGTCGCCAGAGTGCAGCAAACATGGTGAGTGTTCTGAATAGAATGACATCTCTGGAGGAGCGATAGGCATCTATTGAACAGAGAAACCAGACCTTCATGGAAGTCCTTCTGAGTAGGACTTCCAGTGCAGATACAGGTCCCCATGGCCCCCCTGATGTGCAGCAAGGTGCTCTCAAGCTCCTTGCAAGCGCTAAGGTGGACCTGACCCATGAGAGAGATGTTGGTGGCACACAACAAGGAGGTGGGGGCTCCTCTCCAAACGCTCACACTTCCATGCCACTGACAGGTCCTCGCTCAAAGCCCCACCAGAGTCTGCACCCAAGTGAGATCGGCATCTCAACCCCTGCCCAGCTGCAGGAGCAGCAGACTGTTGCCGAGCCCTCTCAGGTTCGCAACCCCAGAGGACGCCCGCCAAAGGAGTCGAGACAGGAGCAGCAACAAAGTGAGCAGGGGGCCTACACTTCTGCTGAAGCCACAGGGGAAGCACCACGTAGGAGCACGCGTAAGAGAAAGAAACTGCACAAATAGTCACAAGGGTAGTCACTTGGGTGAATTTTGATGTGTATTGTGAAAAAAGCCATCAGGTCTAAAGTTTAAATAAAAACTCTGATGGCTACAGCTGCAGTTGTGGCGTCTGTCATTTCGCTAATGGGACTTCCACAATGAGGCCTTAGGATAACTTGCAATTGTCAGTATGGTGGTCACATTGTTAGGGATCCGCTGGGTCTGGGCCATTGTCGTAGCTCTGGTAAGAAGCTGCGAGGCAAAAGTGCTTTCTTGTCTAGGCTAAGCAAATCTGGCCAAGATGAGTGCGTTCCTTGCATTCCGGGCAGCTATGGTCTCGCGTAATGCTGCCGTTGGTTGAGGGGCCTCTGCAAGTTGTTCGTTCTCTCTCTCCTCCTCCTCCTCATCTGAGGAGGCTATGTGAGGAGCCACTTGGTCCTCCAGCATCTGTAAGCCACGACGCTGTGCCATGTTGTGAAGTGCACAGCAAACCACAACGATTCTGGAGACCCTGGCTGCTGAGTATTGCAGGGCTCCACCTGATCTATCCAGGCATCTGAAGCGCATCTTCAGCATACCGATGGTTTACTCGATTATGGCTCTGGTGGAAATGTGGCTGGAGTTGTAGCTCTCCTCAGCTGCGTTGGATGGGCTCCTCAACGGCGTCATTAGCCACGTCCTCAGGGGATAGCCCTTGTCTCCAAGTAGCCATCCGTGAAGTTGGTCTGGCGGACTGAACAGCGGAGGCACACTAGACTGGCGCAGTATGAAGGAGTCATGGCAACTGCCAGGGTACTTGGCACAAACATGCAGAACTTCCTTGTTGTGGTCACACACCAGCTGAACGTTGAGGGAGTGGAAGCCCTTGCGGTTGACAAAAATACCTGGATTGCGATGGGGTGCCTTAAGGGCCACATGTGTGCAGTCAACGACGCCCTGCACCCTTGGAAAGCCTGCCAGATTAGCTAATCCAACCGCACGCGCTGTGACACTTGCTCGATCCTTGGTGAAATGGATGTGATTGTGCGCGATGGCAAAGAGGGCATCGGTTACCTGCGTGATGCAAGTGTGTGCGGCCGCCTGGGAGATGCCGCAGATGTCTGCTGCTGATCCCTGGAATGAGCCTGAGGCAAAAAAGTTGAGTGCGGTGGTGACTTTGACGGCCACTGGTAAGGGGCGTTCACCTGGTCCTCTGGGCTCCATGTCTTGTTGCAGCATTGCGCAGATGTCACCCACTACCTCTCGCGAAAGTCGGAGCCGCCTTTGGCACTGCTGCTCAGACATGTTGAGGTAGCTGACCCTCTGTCTGTAGACCCTGGTTGGGGGGTATCTCCTGCGCCGACGGCCTTCCATGCGCTGGCTCCTTCTGTCCTGTGCAGTTTCAGGTGGGTGAGCAGCAGCTTGGCGCTCCTGCTGTTGCTGCTGCTGTTGGTGGTGCTGTTGTTCATGGTTCTGCTGGTGCTGCGGCTGTTGTTCCTCCTCATCGGATACCCAGGAGGGAAGGAAATAAATGGCTCTCATGCCTCTGGTATATGTCTCAGTTGAGGAAGCCCACAATGAGGGTGGCGAGAGGGGTTTCCCAGGAGGTCACACTGCAGATGGGTGTCAGGCTCCAAACTTCCAGAGCTGTGGTTATGCCTTCTAAAAGTTCCCCCAGACCTGTGACAACAAAGTCCTGCCACCTGCAATTGATGGCTGATCAAATCTCCTATTTAAAGGTTGAGCTGCAGCTGAGAGTCAGCAATCCACTTGTGCTCCCGCCAGGTTTCACTGGAGTGTTTCCCATCAGGCGTGCTTCACGTGGGAAAAGGGTTAAACAACCTAAAATGCTTCAAAATGGCATTACAGAGCCAATTTAGGGCTTGTTAAGGGCTTTAATGGCCTCTCCCGCCTCTTGGAGGCGGGAGGGAGTCGGAAACCCTGCGACCAATTTT
Organism: Squalus acanthias; assembly: GCA_030390025.1. Lineage (NCBI taxonomy): Eukaryota > Metazoa > Chordata > Chondrichthyes > Squaliformes > Squalidae > Squalus > Squalus acanthias. The sequence continues at coordinate 176,758,883 of CM059425.1, read as the reverse complement.
GTCAAAATTGCGTGGAGGCGTGTTGGAGTCGGGATGGGGTCGGGACCCCCGAATCTGCAACTTTAACCCCCCACATGCCTCCAAACCCGACTCCACGGGTCATTCAAAATCCAGCCCTTACAGTTTGGTTAAGTACTGTAACATCTGGAGAGGCTGCCCTTGTGGTGTTAGTCCCATGTAGCTCATATTTCCACAGGCTTCATTGTGACCGTAGCTGGAACTGGAATGTAATTTCAGAAAATTTGACGCTTAGTTTCCATGGAGACCTGAGAACTTCTTCCTCAAGTTATAACAGAAAGTGTTAGATGCAGCAGCTGAAAATTATTATACTGCTTTTCAAAGAGATTTTTTAAGCTGGAGACCATTCTAATTTATTTGGTTTGGTTCTTTGTAGTTTTCAATTTCCTTTAATACAGATTCCTAAAACAGTCTGGGGGAGAAATTCAGTATCGCCCCATTTGGGGCACAATTATCGGCCGGGCGCAAAGATTAGCGCCTGGCGCTAATTATCGCCTCCGACTGCAAACTTGACTTTTATCGCCCCTGGAGGTGATTGGAGCGCTAAATCAGGCGCTTCACACCTGTCTTAAGGCGCAAAGGCCGAGGAGCGAGGCGCTACCTCAGAGCGCTGGCGAAGCTCATGTGATGTCAGTCAGCAATGGAACACACACACAATGGCGCCGGCCAGTTCTTAAAGGGGAGGGTTGATCTTGCTTTCCATCCACATCCTGCTCATTGCAGCCTTGAATCTCGGCCTGGAGAGACCTGTACATCAAATCTGCTGGAAAGAACAATGGAGAGTACCAGGGAAAGAGCTCAGAGTGCAGCCCCCACAGTCTCTTCTAAATCGATACAAGGAAGGGCAAATCGAAATGAACCTGCAAAGTGCTGCTCAGTACCCAAAACTCCTTCACACAGCGTTGAATCTCTCCAGAAGTCTCTCTCTCTCTCTCTCTCTCAGAATGCGTGGTTCAAAAATGTCACCAACAATAAAAGGCAGGAAGCGGTCGCCTTTAAATAGCGCTTCCCCAGTCCCTTCCTGACTGCAAAACGCTCCCCTCAACCTGTCGTTGCTAGCGGCAGGTGGTAAGGCAGGGGGCGCCACTCAATATTTGCTCCGGGGCACTACCGGGGTGTTGCGCACTCGACTGATGTCACGATCTGCCAGCGCCGCCGCAAAATGTCTCGTTAATTTCGCAAGCGGTGCAAACATCGCCGCGCCCGGGCACTAGTTGCTTTGCGCCCCATTAGCGCCCTCTTAAGGCGCTAACGGGAGGCGCAACCAACTGAATTTTTCCCCCTCTATTTTTAAATCAAGCTGCTTAATTCAAATTATCTGATGATTCAATCTTTTTAATATTAATATTAAACACTTTGTGATGTTATTTATGTTACTTTATTCAATATATAAGACACCGTGGATGTATAAAGAGATAAGGGTAAAAATTGAAAGAAAAAGGCATACACTAACTACATCGACAATAAAGGAGATGATGACAAAAGAAGCGATGAGGAAAGCAGTAAAAAAAAATTAGTCAGTTTAACCTTGGTAATGGGGAAGAGTGAGCACAGGCATTATATATTTATATATATATAGATATATATCAAATTCAATAGAAAAGCAATAGTGCCAGAGGACTGGTGGGCAGCTAATGTTATTCCTATATTCAAAAAGGGAGATAGAACAAATCCAGGGAACTAAAGACCAGAGGAGGAACGGGATCCAGGGGTACGGATACACAAATCACTAAAAGTAGCAATGCAGGTTAACAAAGCCATAAAATGTACAAACAAAGCACTGGTGTTCATTTCTAGAGGAATAGAAGTCAAAAGCAGAGAAATTATGTCCAACTTATATAGAACTTTGGTTAGACCACACTTAGGGGGGAATTTTTCGGGGGTCAGCGGGTGCGTTCGGTGGTGGGTCGGGTGGGAAAAAAATGTTTTGACAGCAGCTAGGAACCCTTTCCCAGATGTCGGGTCTGTCATCACTGAACAGACCTGACACCAAGTGGTGGGGGAGGCAATTTAGGTGATTAAGAGCTTGTTAACAGCAACTTAAAAACTATTTTGAGCCCACCTTTAAATTTTATGAGGTCGCCCGCAGGTTCCACGCTGCTCGGGGATCACGTCAGGTAAGCAGGTGAGGAGTTGTGTCACCATCTCTTCACTTGACAGCTGCAAATGTGCTTTTTTAAATTCCTTTATGGGATGTGGAAATTGCTGGCAAGGCCAGCATTTATTGCCCATCTCTATTTGCCCTTGAGAAGGTGGTGGTGAGCCACCTTCTTGAATTGCAGCAGTCCGTGCGGTGAAGGTACTCCCACAATGCTGTTAGGTAGGGAGTTCCAGGATTTTGATCCAGCGACGATGAAGGAACGGCGATATACTTCCAAGTCAGGATGGTGTGTGACTTGGAGGGGAACTTGGAGGTGGTGGTGTTCCCATGTTCCCAGTTAAGTTTCTGGTCAATGGTGAGCCCCAGGATATTGATGGTGGGGGATTTGGTAATGGTAATGCCGTTGAATGTCAAGGGGCTATAAAAGCTCCCATCTCACAGCCGTTCACTTTCAAAGGTCAGAAGCTGTTGCTTACTGCATTTGGAAGACAGATTGAGCTTTATGCAGCTTGCAAATGTTTGGAGCAAACTCTGTATCCAGTGTCACCTCATTGGAACAACCTCTCTCACCATTGACAGATCACTTCTGTCATCCCAACTTCACCTGCCATCTATTACATCACATCAGTGCCTTTGAAACTATCTCACCTTGGTCCTCAGAATCCCACCACGATCAGCCCCAACACCAGCACACCAGCAGCACCAACAACAACACCAACACCAACCTTCTCCGCAATCAACTGATGCTGCACAGGACAGAGGGCATCGGCACCCGACCACATTGCTGTCCGGGAGACCAGGGATGGCCTCACCATGGCCAGATTTACTTCACTTGACACTGTACACCCTGGCTGCCACATGAGAAATTAAATAAATACTTTGTTTCTGTCTTCACGGAGGAAGACACAAAAAACCTCCCAGAAATACGAGAAAACCAAGGTTATGACGAGAATGAGGAACTTAAAGAAATTATTATTAGTAAAAAAACAGTACTAGCAAAATTAATGGGACTAAAAGTCGATAAATCCCAAGGACCGGATGACCTACATCCTAGGGTTTTGAAAGAGGTGGCCATTGGAATAGTGGACGCATTGGTTGTCATCTTCCAAAATTCTATAGATTCTGGAACGGTTCCTGCAGATTGGAGGATAGCAAATGTAACCCCGCTATTTAAGAAAGGAGTGAGAGAGAAAACAGGGAACTACAGACCTGTTAGCCTCACATCAGTTGTTGGGAAAATGCTGGAATCTATTATAAAGGATGCACGAACTGGGCACTTAAAAACTAATAGTAAGATTGGGCAGAGTCAACATGGATTTATGAAAGGGAAATCCTGTTTGACAAACCTATTGGTGTTCTTTGAGGATGTAACTAGTGGAGTAGACAAAGAGGAACCAGTAGATGTGGTTTATCTGGATTTTCAGAAGGCCTTCGATAAGGTCCCACACAAGAGTTTGGTGAACAAAGTTAGGGCACATGGAATTGGGGGTAATATACTAGCAGGGATTGAGAATTGGTTAACAGACAGAAAACAAAGAGTAGGGATAAACGGGTCTTTTTCAGGATGGCAGGCTGTGACTAGTGGGGTACCGCAAGGATCGGTGCTTGGGCCCCAGCTATTCACAATCTATATCAATGATTTGGATGAGGGGACTAAATGTAACATTTCCAAATTTGCTGATGATACAAAGCTAGGTGGCAGTGTCAGTTGCAAAGAGGATGTGAAGAGGCTTCAAGGGGATCTCGACAGGCTCAGTGAGTGGGCGAGAACATGGCAGATGGAATATAATGTGGATAAATGTGAAGTTATCCACTTTGGTAGAAAAAACAGAAAGGCAGAGTATTTCCTAAATGGTGAAAGATTGGGGAATGCAGATGCTCAAAGGGTCCTGGTTGTCCTTGTACATGAGTCACTGAAAGTGAATGTGCAGGTGCAGCAAGCCATTAGGAAGGCAAATGGTATGCTGGCCTTCATTACAAGAGGATTTGAGTACAGGAGTAAAGAAGTCTTACTCCAGTTATATAGAGCCTTGGTGAGACCACACCTGGAGTACGATGTACAATTTTGGTCTCCTTATCTAAGGAAGGATATACTTGCCATAGAGGGAGTGCAATGAAGGTTCACGAGATTGATTCCTGGGATGGCGGGACTGTCGTATGAGAAGAGATTGAGTAAACTAGGCCTGTATTCTCTTGAATTCAGAAGAATGAGAGGGGATCTCATTGAAGCATACAAAATTAATACAGGGCTTGATAGGATGGATGCTGGGAGAATGTTTCCCTTAGCTGGGGAGTCTAGAACCAGGGACCAAAGGGTAGGCCATTCAGGACTGAGATGAGATGAAATTTCTTCACACAGAGGGTGGTGAATCTTTGGAATTCTCTACCCCAGAGGGCGGTGGAGGCTCAGTCACTGGGTATATTCAAAACAGAAGTCGATAGATTTCTGACTAGTAAGGGCATCAAGGGATATGGCGATAGGGCTAGTGAATGGAGTTGAGGCATAAGATCAGCCATGATCTCATTGAATGGCGGAGCAGGCTCGAAGGGCCGAATGGCCTACGCCTGCTCCTATTTCTTATGTTCTTATGTTCTTATGATGCGCCAGGTTGGCACCACCCCACACCAACACCATAAAGCATCCCTACAATGCCCAAGCCATTCCTTTCACACTCATCACCATTGCGGTGGGGAACCGTTATGTCTCACCATTCACTGCAACTCACTAAGCCACTTCCAAATCTGTCCAAGAACGCAAAGTGTTGAAAATAAAGGTTTCAATGTTTGACAGCACGTTAGCAGAAACTTCACATGAACATTGGCTAAAACACACAAGTGCCTACCCTTGTGTGTTGTTAGTTGGTATATTTGGACTAGGATGAGGGTGAGTGTGAGGGGTGGCTACTGAGACGGGGAAGTGATAATGTGATAGAGAGGGATGGGTGGAGGTGCAAGGTAAGTTGGCGTGAGTAAGGATGTGCAGGAGTAGGGTAGGGAAGGCAGAGTGATGGGGCTGTGATGAGAGGCACAGCAGGATGAGGTTGAGTGTGGCTTTGCAGTAACGTTTCGTGATCCATTGAGAGCAATGAAAGGTTTGCACCACTGCAGCCTGCTCCTCCTGACGACATCCCTGCTTGTGTCCTCCTGTGCAATGTGCAACCAGGCTGCGTTGGTCTCCTGGGGAGGTCTCTTCCACCCATGGGAAGGGAAGAGAACCTCCCTGCGTGCTGTGACTCCCTCCCTAAGCATATGGAGGGAGTCTTGGGAGAGCCTGGGTGCAGTGCTTGTCAGTGTTTGCAGCACCTAACTGCTGTAGAACACTGACAGCACAACTGTCAAAATTAATGTGGCCATGGTCCCTTTAAGGAAACCGGCTGATGACGCATCATCAAATGATGTCATCAGACCCGCTTCCTTCAATTGGCCGGGAAACGCGCTGGGCGAGCTTAACAAGCCCAATCAGGGGAAAATAATTTTGGACAGCGGGCTGGAGCCAGCAGTGGGGTTGCAACTCGCCACCGACCCCGGCCACACCGGACCCGCTGAGGTAGGGGAAATCGCGGCCTTAGAGTGCTGTGCACAGTTCTGGTCTCCATATTAAAAAAATGATGTAGAGGCACTGGAGAAAGTGCATAACAGATTTACAAGCATGATACTAGAACTAAGAGGGTACAAATATCAGGAAAGACCTACAGGCTGGGACTCTTTTCTCCAGAAAAGAGAAGACTGAGAGGTGACCTGACAGAGGTCTTTAGAATTATGAAGGGCTTTGATAGGGTCGACGTAGAGAGCCTATTTCCACCTGTGGGGAATCCAAAACTAAGGGCCATTAATACAAGATAGTCACTAATAAATCCGATAAGGAATTCAGGAGAAACTTCGTTACTCAGCGAGTGGTGAGAATGTGGAATTCGCTGCCACATGCAGTGGTTGAGGCGAATAGCTTGGATGCATTTTAGGGGAAGCTAGATAAGCACATAAAGGAGAAAGCAACAGGTGGATATGTCGATAGGGTGAGATGAAGTAAGGTGGGTAGAGGCTCGTGTGGAGCATAAACACTGGCATGGAGCTGTTGGGCCGAACAAACTGTTTCTGTGCTGTGAAACTCTATGTAAATCTGTGTAATATAGCATAATTGTTTTTATTGATAAAATGATTGAAATGTCAGGAGTAGACAAGGGTAAATTAGGCAGCACTGGTGGGTCCAGCAATATGGAGATGCACCTCAATAGGTAGTTTTTCACTGAGCTGGTGGAGACACATTTTTGGCAGAGGCAAAAGTCTCTATGGACCTTCCACAAATAGTGGGACACCTCCAATCTCAGCTTTTACCCAGGTGCTTTTGTGTTGCTGCCAATGTTTTGGAATCAACCTACAATGTAAACGAACAGATGACAGGTGATAAAAACAGACACATTTCTATCCGAAGCTTTTCTGCATAATATAAACGGGGCATAAACTGAGTCTTAATCTGCTGAATAAAAGTGAACTGCATGTGATAAACACAACAAATGTTGTATATAGAAAAGCTATTTATTTGTTTTTCTAACCTATTACTGCAAACCATAAAACCTTTGAAACTGACATTAGAATTGGTGATCTGCCACTGAAATATTTATCATGCAGGTGTTAGTGAATTTGCATATTTAACCGTTGTCCAATAAGGGAAATGTAAATAGGATTTGGTGTGAGTGATACTGGTTCGTACGGCAATTTAATTAAATGAAGTGGTAAAGGTATAATCAACAACTCTTATAGCTGGCTCACGGCAGAAGCATGGGAACATCTAGAAAAAAAAAGGAGGCTGCATTTATTCCAAGGGACTCTTCTGATATATTTGCATTGGTATTATTTTATAAAATCAGAAAATTGTTGATATTTGGGAATCAGACGTGTTATGGAACATTAAACTACCAGATAGTGCATTGGCAATTCATTTTGAATGACAATACGTGCTGCAGCATTCAGTCTCGGGTGATTTTAAAGTGTTCAAATTAACACAACTGATTTTTCCATCCAGCAGAAAAACAGTATACCTCTCAAGAAATGAGATAAGAGAGCTCTTAAATGGCTACTTGACACCAACGAGCCGTCTAGATGTTCCAAACAGATTAAGGAGTATCTTAGATCTGACAGACAATTATAGACAGTTGAGTTCTCTGTTTCAGTGAAAGGCATACTCCAGTGCATCTGTAACATGCATAAGTCTGTCAATCCAAAGGGCAATATCAACATGCCAATTGGCTGTCTCAATAATTTATTTATAAGCAAATGACAGAAATGTAATGTCTTACCAGCAGATACAGCTCAATGTCTCGGTAAACAATTATTCATGTTTTGGAAATTAATTCCTTTATCTAACTTCCATTACTTATTCGACCCATTATGTACCATAGTTAAAGATCATCGTCATCCAACAAAGTATTGCCAAAAATGTACTGATGACAGAGGAACACTTTGGACTTGTGAATAGTATTGTGTTACTGAAATAAGGAAAACTGCTGTAGCATTTGAAGCTTGCAGAATAATTGTGTTCAATTAACTAACGGCCCATCAGGCAACAGCCCAACTCAGCACTCTGCAAAAATAGAACAAAGGGAAGTCAAGGTAATTGATTCTTCCTGGAACTAGCACTCCCACACAGTTTTACACTGAATCTTTTCAAGAGCAGCAAGGGCATTATTTAACTGGTAATCACATTTCTTTAAGTTGAGAACAAAATACACCCAGTGTGTTACATTTTCTATTCAGTGGTTCTCTGAATCATTATCAATTCAACGTACCTGCTCCTCTGACTCTAGCCTCTGTATTTTCCCACTCCCTTCATCCCATCAGTGAAGTCTGCCTTGGCTCAGTGGTTTCTGCTGTTAGAAGATTCTGGGTTCAAGTCCCACTCTAGAGACTTGAGCACATAATGGCCCGTAATTTGTGACCCCTACGGGCGCACACGAGGTGCGTATGCGCCCGTAAGGGCCACGCAAGTTCCGGGTTTTCACATGCGAATCACATGCACGAAAACTTGGAACTTGCGATCTGTCAAGAATCTTCTTGACAGTTCCAACGCATCCCCGGGAAAAGGGCATCCGTGGGCTGAAAACTTCTGCCCAGTGAATGCCTGTGAAATTCTTATGCCTGGTAAAAGCAGGCGTAAGGCTTGCTTTTACCAGCGTAAGAGTTTAAAAAAACATAAAAATATTTTTTTTTCAATCATTTATACGTTAAAAAACCTGTGCAATAAGGTAAGGTTACTTTTAGCCCCTTTAAAACTTTTACATTTATTTTTCAAAAAATTTAATTTTTGTTCTAAATATTTAATTAAATGGCATTTTAATTAATTTTAAATATGTAATTTTTTTTATTTATTTGATGTGCAGATGAATTTTTTGGGGTATTCCCTTTCATGCTTATGGGGTTTCTGTACATACGGAATCCCCATAAGCATGAATGGGGATTCCCTTCCTTTATTGGTTGGGCCGGCCCACGTGATCCCAGGGGCGCTTGTGAACCGCCTGTGCCCATGGGATACGTGGGCCTCTACCCACGGGTACCCAGAGAGGCCCAGGACCGCGAGTCTCCGTACCTCCCGCACCACCAGGTACATGGGCATTTTATTTGCGGATCGGAAGCATTTCCCCCATGGGAAGCCTCCGAACACAAATTCAGGGCCAATGTCAGCTGATGCTTCAGTGCAGACTGACAGAGCGTTGCACCATTGGATCTATATCTTTCTGTTGAGACATTAAACCGAGGCTCTGTCTGCCCTATCCGATCAAGGTAAAAGATACCACGGCACTATTCGAAGAAGAGCAGGGGAGTTCTCCCCGGTGTTCTGATCAATATTTATCCCTCAACCAACATTACTAAAATAGATTATCTGATGTCCCAAAGTGCTTTACAACCAATGAAGTACTTTTGAAGTGCAGTCACATATAGGAAACATGGCAACCAATTTGTGCACAGCAAGCTCCCACAAACACCAATGACATAATGACCAGATAATCTGTTTTGGTGATGTTGGTTGAGGGATAAATATTGGCAAGGACACCGGGATAACTCCCCTGTTCTTCTTGGAATAGTGCCATGGGATCTTTTACATCCACGTGAGAGGGCAGATGGAGTCTCGGTTTAACATCTCATCCAAAAGGTGGCACCTCTGCCAGTACAGCATCCCCTCAGTACTGCATTGGAGTGTTAGCCGAGATTATGAACTTATGTCTCTGGAGTGGGACTTGGACCCACAACATTCTGACTCAGAGGTGAGAGTGCTACCACTGATTCACAACTGACATCTAAAAACTGCACAAGAGGGATACATCAGCTTACACTGGCAAGTTGGGACTGACCTCTTAGCCTTATATGAAATATAACAGCAATACTGTCAAGGGGTTGAAAAAATAGAAGAGGAGATTTGATAGAATTTGACTGGCTTTACACAAGTATGTGCAGCCCTTTGACCAGTGACCACCTCCTCTGACGTAGAATCAAAGCACTGAGAGATACCATCCGACACAACTAGCCTATTCCACACGATCCTGCTGCAACTCTAATGACCTCTTTCCATGCAGCCCCCATATCCCTCTATATTCTTCTTTCTCATGTATACATCAAGCCTCCCCTCAAATACATCAATGCTCTCGGCTGTAACCATTCCACATGGCAGCGAGTCCCACAATCCCACCTCTCCCGGCTTTAACCATTCCACATGGCAGCGAGTCCCACATTCCCACCTCTCCCGGCTTCAACTACTCCACAAGGCAGCGAGTCCCACAATCCCACCTCTCCCGGCTTTAACCATTCCACATGGCAGCAAGTCCCACATTCTCACCTCTCTCGGCATCAACTACTCCACAAGGCAGCGAGTCCCACATTCTCACCTCTCTCGGCATCAACTACTCCACAAGGCAGCGAGTCCCACATTCTCACCTCTCCCGGCATCAACCATTCCACATGGCAGCGAGTCCCACATTCTCACCTCTCTCGGCATCAACTACTCCACAAGGCAGCGAGTCCCACATTCTCACCTCTCCCGGCATCAACTACTCCACAAGGCAGCGAGTCCCACATTCTCACCTCTCCCGGCATCAACCATTCCACATGGCAGCGAGTCCCACATTCTCACCTCTCCCGGCTTCAACTACTCCACAAGGCAGCAAGTCCCACATTCTCACCTCTCTCGGCATCAACTACTCCACAAGGCAGCGAGTCCCACATTCTCACCTCTCTCGGCATCAACTACTCCACATGGCAGTGAGTCCCACATTCTCACCACTCTCGGCTTCAACCACTTTATTAGTGACTATTTTAATTTATGGACCCTAGTTCTGGTCTCGCCTGCAAGTGGAAACCTCTTCTCTCCGTCTATCCTATCAAACTGTTTCATAATCTTAAAGATCTCTATCAGGTCACTCCTCAATCTTCTATTTCCTAGAGAAAAGAGCCCTAACCTGTTGAAACATTCCTGATTGGTATAACCTCTAAGTTCTGGTATCATTCTAATAAATCTTTTTTGCACCTTCTCCAGTGCATCTATATCCTTTTTATAATATGGAGACCAGAACTGTTCACAGTACTCCAAGGGCTCAAAATTCAGATTCATAGCGCCCATTTTTTGGATGTTATGAGTGCCCTTAGAGCTCCAAATGGTGTCCGCGGCGCTAGCGCACACCTCTGGTGCGAATCGTGCCGGACGCCATATTGCTGAGGGCATTAGCGCATGTGCAGTGAGTGTCCACTGGAAGTATGCAGAGTAGGCAGATCGTGACGTCAATCAGCGTGCAACACTGATTTGACGCCAGTCATGTCATTTTGGAGCTCAACTCTCCAGCTAACGCCCTCTCTTAAACTCGCACAGCTGAACACATGTTCAGCAGTAGGAAGGACCTCCCATCAGCGCTATTTAAAGGGATCATCACTTCCTTACAGGTTAGTTGCTGATTGGCTGTTGCTACAATTGTACAAGTGTTTGTTGCTTTTTATAGTTGTTTAAATTTGCCAAAGTCTACAGGGACTGGTGTGGCAGGTGCTGAAGGACTTTTTTCTGACTTTAAGGCTTCTGCACAAACCACTTGCTGACAGACATGGGTGCACTAGTAGCATTTCCCCATGGAATACAGCATAACTTGGAGAATGAACAGAGGGCAAGCAGATCAGGGAAAGCTGCTGGAAGAGGGGGAAGGAGAGGAGGAGGAGAAGGGCTCTCAGCAGGAGGCCATATCTGCCCAGGTTGTTCAGGCAGCAATTCTCCTCCCTGAACCTCAGCGTATTCTGGTCGCCATATTATAAAAAGGATATAGAGGCATTGGAGAGGGTGCAAAAAAGATTTACAAGGATGAAACCAGTAATGTGAGAGTATACCTATCAGGAAAGGATGAACAGGCTGGGTCTCTTTTCTCTTGAAAAGAGAAGGCTGAGGGGTGACCTAATAGAGGTCTTTAAAATTATGAAAGGTTTTGATAGAGTGGATACAGAGAGAATGTTCCACTTGTGGGGAAGAGCAAAACTAGAGGCCATCAATATAAGATAGTCACCAAGAAATCAAATAGGGAATTCAAAAGAAATTTCTTTACCCAGAGAGTGGTGAGAATGTGGTTGAAGTGAATAGTATAGATGCATTTAAGGGGTGGTTAGATAAGCATGTGAGGGACAAGGGAATAGAGGGTTATGCTGATAGAGTTAGATGAGGAAAGATGGGAGGAGGCTCGAGTGGAGCATAAACGCCGGCATAGACTGGTTGGGCCGAATGGCCTGTTTCTTTGCTGTACTCCTATGTAATCCTATGTAAGTGTAGACAGTGTTTCACACTGCAGGCAACCTTTAAATAGAGATCAGACTTCCCACGAAATTGGGCCCCTGCTGAGCGCTGAGCCAACCAGCAGCGTGTTTAGCGCTGTGCTCAGCGCTCCAATCATGTTAATTAGCAGGCAGCATGAATTTCGCGTACTGCCTACATTACTTTCAAAGGGAGCGGGCAGATCACACATCGCGATCCCCGTGACCATTTTCGGGCCTTATTGAATTTAGTCCCAAAAGAAATAGCTCTTGTGGACTATGGCTTCAAATGAATTTATTGGCCCAAAAATTTGTGTTGATACGCGAGAGTACGCACTGTGTACTCTCGCGTATTCTGTCTCCAATTGCCGGTTTTCTGCATGCACTGCGCATGCGCTGAAAACTGGCACTTGGTGAATGGAAAAGGGGGCGGTTCCTAGGTGAACCGCGTGCCCACTACAGGCTGCGCGCATGCAGTGCACTGAGTGGTTTCAACGCTCAGGTAAGTATGGAAGATTTTACACATAAAAAAAGGAGGAATAAAACCCACTTTTAACAAGGTAAGTAGTGAATTAAGTATTATTTTGAATTTTTTTTAACAGGTATATCTTTTTTAGAGACTTTAAAGACAGGTAAGTTTATTTTTATAACTTTTTAAAAGATTTTAAATTTTTCAAAAATTTAATTTTTTATTTAAAATGGTTAATTTATTTAACTATACTTATTTTATTAATGTGATGGGCTTTTTTTTTAATTTAATTGAGGTTTAGCTGTTCTTTTGGGGGGCTATAGTATTCATAGCTTTCACAGCACTTATGTGAAAGTTATGAATGGAAGATGGTGTGCTGCCATTGGCTCTAACTGAGTCACGTGATCCCACAGCTCGCACGAATTAACTACGCCTGTGGGATACGCAAGCCCAGCACAGCAGCTGTCCAGAACATCAAGTTCGTGCGAGCTGGAACTGAAAAAGCCAACGCGCAGTGAGAGATCGCGGGGAAGCCTTACCCTCGCACGAAGGCTTCCTCACGAATTTTTGGGCCATTGACTTTTTTCAATTTCCATATGAGATACGAGGGTAGGTTTTCCTGACCTCCAATTTGAAACATTGTTGGTCCACTGAAATTGGGACCTTCTGGGTGCTGATGGAGATCTAAGCATCAAGGGAAGGGCTTAAACTTCTTAAAAATGACTAACCTTAGAGTCTACGGCCTGCCCCTGGGACCCTGCAAATCATCTGGTTGATGGGCATTCAGGAGCACGCCATATTTCTCTGAGCACCCCTTCATTGGGATGCTAAGCAAATGATCCTGCAGGAAAATGAGGCAGAAGGCTAGGAATGCCCCTCCCCATCACCTCAGCAGTATAGCATCGATGGGCCTGCGCCTAATGATGGACGCCCAACTCCACTGCTGTCCCGCCAAGCCACAAAAATCTAGGGGCAAAATAAAAGGGATGGAAACTGGACAAACAGGCGTCCACTCTTTTTTCCATCACGTTTGCACTCAAGAAAATGTATCTGGAAATTCTGACTTATATTCTGTTGTGTGTATCCCGTGAAGTAAAACATACATGATTATCTTATTCTGCCAACAAGTGCAAAACAAGAACTGACTCCTTTCACTTCCTTTCCAAAGCCAAGTCCTCGTACTACTTTAGGGGTACATTTACACTGTAGCTATCAATCTGAGATGCATACCTGTAATTGAGGTTTCAGCTAGCTTTGCTCCATTTTTTGGCTGGAACTTTAACTGTTCTATTAAGAGAGAACTCGATGCATTCAGGGACTTTCTCCAGCAGAACTGAAGCTTCTCTTCCCACTCCTTCATCCTCACCTCTGGAGTTCCCCAAAGATCAATTCTGTTAGATACCCTGCCACAGTAAAATCTGGGCCCAGTTTTTCCACAGTGTGTGAACTGTAAAATTTACTAAAAAATGGCTGGCTCATGGGGTCAGTTACTTCCCTTGACCTATCAAAGAGTTCATTTGGAATTGGCTAGTGCCGATAGTAATCTTTTAAAAAGTTATAAAAATAAACTTACCTGTCTTTAAAGTCTCTAAAAAAGATATACCTGTTAAAAAAAATTCAAAATAATACTTAATTAACTACTTACCTTGTTAAAAGAGGGTCTTACGCCTCCTTTCTTTATGTCTAAAATGTTCCATGCTTACCTGCGCGTTCAAAGCACTAAGTGCACTGCGTGCGCGCAGCCTGTAGCGCGCACGCGATTCACCTCGGAACCGCCCCCTTTTGAATTCACCAAGTGCCGGTTTTCAGCGCATGCGCAGTGCATGCAGAAAACCGGCAATTGGAGACAGAATACGCGAGAGTACACAGTGCGTACTCTCGCGTAGCGGCACTAATTTTTGGGCCATTATTACTCAGCACAAAAGCAGCAAAAGAATAGACCAATCCTCTTGAGGATTACAGCTGCACTGCTTATTCTCCAACAAAAAGAAAGAAGACTGGACATTACAAAGGCTACAGTGATTGATAATACTCAACATTCTTAAATAAAAGCAAGAGCTAACAGTCAACATAAATTCTTGCATCCACCACACAGTTTTTCATATTCACTAAGCACTGAAAGTGAATTTAAATTTGATGGATTTTATTTATTGACTAGAAAATGTTATATGCAATTGATATTGGCTTTGATATATAGTAGCATTGAGTTTGATCAATATCAAACATATGCATTACCATGCAGTTGTTTTGAATAAATACACTGAAAGTGTTTCCATTGATCAATAACTATCACAGAGAAGATATACCAACCACTTTCCAGAATCGCTCGTCTATAATCGGAAGCAATTGCACCATGAATGTTTATCTCACAAACTTATTGAGCTGTGTAAAAAATTTTGAGCAAGTAAATACATCCCATCGTTGAAGAAGAGTTCATTAATTCTTTTAAAATGGAATTTGGCAGTTGTTTGAAAAAAGAGGAATATTAAAGAATTTGGGGAGTGAGCAGGAGAGTGGAAGAAGATTCTTTGGCTCCTGTGGACAAAGGCAAAGATGTAGATTTGATGAGCCAAAGGGTTCTTCTCTGTGCCGTAACATTCTATAATAGGGGTAGAAGTTGGCTATGGCCCTTTGGGTTGATAACCAGCGGCGAGCCAACAGTGGGGCCTGAAATTGTTCCTCGGGCCTTAATATCATTATTTGGGCGAGGTGCCAGTGCCTGTCACGCCACCATTGGCAGCTTGCGGGACGGGTGGGGGAGGGGTTAAATCATCAAATTTGGGAAACCCGTAGCCAACCCGCTGCGAACGCACCTGTTTCCGTAAACCTGCTCTGTGACAACAATAGCCAGAATAGAAACATAGAAGCATAGAAGATAGGAGCAGGAGTAGGCCATTCGGCCCCTCGAGCCTGTTCCGCCATTTAATGAGATCATGACTGATCATCCAAATTCAGTACCCTGTCCCTGCTTTCTCCGCATATCCCTTGATCCCTTTAGCCTTAAGAAATATATCTAACTCCTTCTTGAATATATTTATAATGAATTGGCCTCAACTGCCTTCTGTGGTAGAGAATTCCACAGGTTCACCACTCTCTGGGTGAAGAAATTCCTCCTCATCTCAGTCCTAAATGGCTTGCCCCTTATCCTTAGACTGTGACCCCTGGTTCTGGACTCCCCCGCCATCGGGAACATCCTTCCTGCATCTAGTCTGTCTAGTCCTGTTAGAATTTTATAAGTTTCAATGAGATCCCCTCTCATTCTTCTAAACTCTAGCGAATACAAGCCCAATCGTCCCACTCTCTCTCCATACGTCATTCCTGCCATCCCAGGTATCAGTCTGGTGAATCTTCGCTGCACTCCCTCCATGGCAAGAACATCCTTCCTCAGATAAGGCGACCAAAACTGCACACAATACTCAAGGTGTGGTCTCACCAAGGTCCTGTACAACTGCAGCAAGACATCCTTGCTCCTGTACTCGAATCCTCTCGCTATGAAGGCCAACATACCATTTGCCTTCTTAACCACCTGCTGCACCTGCATGCTTACCTTCAGCGACTGGTGCACAAGGACACCCAGGTCTCGTTGCACTTCCCCTTTTACCAATCTATTGCCGTTCAGATAATAATCTGTCTTCCTGTTTTTGCCACCAAAGTGGATAACCTCGCATTTATCCACATTATACTGCATCTGCCATGCATCTGCCCAATCACCCAACCTGTCCAAATCATACTGGAGTTTCTCTGCATCCTCCTCACAGCACACACGCATGAGTAGTTAACAGGTAGTTAACAGGCATTTAAGCAGCTTATCCCCATTTTACCAACACAAGTGCAGGCTTCCTGAGGTCGGGAAACCCCGCCAGGGTCAGCGAGGCGAGCAGTGGGTCTGCGGGGGTGAGAGGGATCGAAAAGTGTGCTGTGGAGGTGAGTGATGGGTGCAAGTGTGGAGAGGTAAGTATGGGAGGTGAGTGAAAAGTGTTAGAAAAAGTTTCCTTACCTTTGTTTCTTCCTGCAGGCTTCAACCCTTGGGGATCCGGAGGCTCCTCATCTCCATGGCAGAGATGAAAGAATGGCTGCTGCATTCTCCGATGCAACAGCCATCTGTTTTCTGCTAAAGAGAGAGGTTTGGTGAGTCTTCAGTACAAGGACTCACCATAGAACAGAGATTGTCAGTGTTTGACAGCTTCTCAAAGCTGTCAAACGCTGACAATTCATCGTCAAAAATTTTTGACAGATGAAATGTCATACGCTGACATTCTCTGTCAGCGGCTTTCCCTTAATTGGTCTGCTAAGCCCGCAGGGCGGGCTTAACAAGGTCAATCAAGGAAAAATAGCGTGGGTTGGCCGGACGTCGTTGGGGGTGGGACTGAAACCCTACAACCAGCAGTCCCGCCCCCAGCGCGCCCCCATTGAGAAAATCCAACCCTTTGAGTGGAGTTCCCACTTCCACAACCTCTTTTGCCATCATCCCTCTCCTGGGCCAGCGTCACATCACTCCTACCACTCTGCGGGAGGGCAGCTTGGAGCAGATCAATGATGCGTTGTAAGGCCATGGCTAAGGTATCTGTCATCCTGTTTAAGTTCGCAGACATTTTGGCATCCACAGTTTGCACGGTCGTCATTAGGGTCTGCAGGGACTAATTAGAGTGCCGCGCTTCAAGTTTCAAAGAAGAGGCCAGTCTATTCATGGAAGTCATCCTCGCAATGGCTTGCGACATCAATCAATAAAAGCTTGAGCTGGACTCCTCCAGCCTCTCTGTTATTGTGAGGATTGTGCACGGCAGGACTGTCAGTACCGCACAGATTTGTTGCTGAGCCTCTATCATTCTCCTTTTCATCGATGGTCCCCAGGGTTCAGCATCTCTGTCTAGCTGAGCTTGGAGAGGAGTGTGCCCTCCAACAACGCACAGCAGTCCCTGCCACCACTCTCTGCTCGTGCTCACTTGTGAACTGTGATTCACCAGGTGAGTTCCCATCTAACTCTCTAACAGGACCAACCCAAGTGCTCATATTTGTGCTGGTTCCTAGTAAGCATATGTCCTGTGATGGTGCACCTTCAGAAGGAATCAGCTCCTCTGAAGAAATGTCATCTGTAAAGGCCACGTACTGCTGTTCTTCACCTGATGGCCCTGGAGGGGTTCGATCCCGCTCCCTTGTATCTTGTGCTGTGTTCTCCTGAAAAAGGGTACGACAGACCTATGAGTGTCTGTAAGGAATGTGTGCATCTGACGGATGCAGTGCATTCAGTGAGGGTGACTATCAGGCAGATGCATCGCAAGTGGAGCTGGCATGTATTCGAGGATATGTTGACAGTGCTTTTGAGAATGTGTGCTGAGAATTGGGTGAGCTGACTGAGGTGAGTGGCAGTGATGGATGGAGAAAGTGGAAGGTGAGGAAGTGCATTGAAACGGAATGATGGGTGGTGCTCAAACTTAAGTGGGTGTGAGCAGTGATGTGATGGAGTACACAAGACAAGACAGAGTGAGGGAGGACTACAGGATGTAGGTGAGTCTGCAACTGTGCTCACCTTTCCTGACCTGGATCCAGGCATGGAGCACTACATTCCTCCTGCTCACCTCTTCAGCCACATCTAGCCTCACCTTCTTCGTCACAGCAGCAGGTTTTTTCTTGCCATTCCTGGGGAATAGGACTTCCTTCCTCGCCCTCACTGCACCCAACAGTACTCACTTGCCCTTCCTGACTCTATTTCAAATTCAATTTCTCGCATGAAACTCACCCAACTCCTCCAAATTCTATCTGTGCTTTGACCCTTTAAATAGTTGCGGTGAAATCGCAACATGCGGGTGCGCATCACATCTGCTCACGCGCATTGGAGATGCGCAACCAGGCAGTAAAATTATAATGAGGCATCCGTGTTGAAATTGGACATTCCCACATGTCCCACGAACTTTTCTGTTTTGTGCCTGATACCTGATATCCCCACCCCCACCCCCACCAAGATCATGGCTCTGCGATAATATTGACCCCAATGACTCTCATTATTACTATAGTTCTCTGGTATTCCATCTGTTTTGTAGTTTTAAAATCTAGATGCTTCTTAATGTAATAATTATGCTTATATGTATATTCAGTGCTGTAGAAACAATGAATAATTGCAGTAATTTAATGTTTCTGTTGCATTTTATGTTAGAGTGCTTTTTATAATAATGCAGGAATGAGATACAAGGGTCAACTGCAAATTGTTTCTGTTCTTGACAGCATTGACCTCATATTGTTTTGGAAGGAAGCTGGGAAACTGGACTGGTTTCAGATTCTGATACTAATATCAAGTTGGTTCCGTGTCAATTATATAAAAGCCTTGGGAATGTGAATTTTGCTATTTTATAATGGAGAAGGTGAGAGAGAACAGGATCGGTTTAATGACAAATAAAGCCTCAAGCTCAGAACATTTCCAAGTTCACCGTATTGTGATATGCTTTTTCAGAACACAGTCACATTAACTTTCCTCAGGGAACAATGTGATCTGGCAATTTTCTGTTACAAAACCCCTTGCTCTACGAGTAGAAGCCTTAAAAATAGTGCATCTAAATGACACACAGTGGATTTATCAAGTATAATCAGCAAAAATGTCCCCTATGAAAACGTGCACTCCTTGGCCTGTGACCTCATTTGGTCACACATGGAGCTGCTTTTATCCATAGAATCATAGAATAGTATAGCACAGAAGGAGGCCAGTCAGCCCATTGAATCTGTGCCAGCTCTTTCGAAGAGCAATCCAGTTAGTCCCACTCCCCCGCTCTTTCCCCATAGCCCTGCAATTTTTTCTCCTTCAAGTATTTATCCAATTCCCTTTTGAAGGTTACTATTGAATCTGTATCCACCATCCTATCAGGCAGTGCATTCCAAATCCTAACCACTCGTTGTGTAAAATAGTTTTCCCTCATGTTGCCTCTGGTTCTTTTGCCAATCACCTTAAATCTGTGCTTTCTCGTTATTGACCCTTTAGCCATTGGAAACAGTTTCTCTTCATTTACTCTATCTAAATTCTTCATGATTTCAAAAACCTCTATCAAATATCCTCTTAGCCTTCTCTGCTCCAGGGAGAACAATCCCAGCTTCTCTCGTCTATCTACGAAACCGCAATCCCTCATCCCTGGAAGCATTCTAGTAATATGTTATTGAATATACTTCAAGACTCAAGTGTGTGTAGCTTAATAGTATAAGATTTTTCTGTGGTTTTCAGTCTTGGTATTGGCAGTTAATGTCAGTACTTGTCTTGCTGGATTAATGTTGAATTATATTTGCCCAGTACAAGAATTTATAAACTGGTGTAGGTGGATCATAGCAAGAACAGTAAATAAATTAACTTATCGAGAAGTTGCACAGAAATTAAAAATAATTTCATTTGAAAGTCATCTTTTTAAATTTTCTCTCTAGAAGAAAGGTGTAAATATTATACTTATGGGCACTTAATCAGCCAAACCACTGGTAAATAAGGTGCGAGGGCCAGGAATAGGAACATGGGAACATAGGAACAGGAGTAGGCCATTCAGCCCCTCAAGCCTGTTCCACCATTCGATGAGATCATGGCTGATCTGCGACCTAACTCCATATACCTGCCTTTGGCCCATATCCCTTAATACCTTTGGTTAACAAAAAGCTATCAATCTCCGATTTAAAATTAACAATTGATCTAGCATCAATTGCTGTTTGTGGAAGAGAGTTCCAAACTTCTACCACCCTTTGTGTTTAGAAGTGTTTCCTAATTTCACTCCTGAAAGGTCTGGCTCTAATTTTTAGACTATGTCCCCTAGTCCTAGAATCCCCAACCAGCGGAAATAGTTTCTCTCTATCTACCCTGTCTGTTCCCCTTAATATCTCGAAAACTTCGATCAGATCACCCCTTAACCTTCTAAATTCAAGGGAATACAACCCTAATGCCCCCACCCCCCATCCCGCATTTAAATGACTACACTGGGGCTGTACCTACGCAGGCACTGCTATGCCCCTCAGGGGAGACTCCAGAAATCACAGCGCAGCACAAAGAGTGAAGAGACCTGGCATAACGAATTTCCGCCCTTTCTGCACCTTCGTGCCCAAGGAATAGGCATTCCCCGGGACAAAGGTGAGGAAAATTGACACCGAGTTTTTGCTGGAATCAGTTGGGACTTTCAGTATTTAACAGAAGAAATCGCTGGAAATTGAAATTGAGGGTTACATTAGACCTTCAGACCTAAAGGACCTGACCTAATTATGCACTATTTGATGTGTGATTTGAAATGTCATTAAACTGATGCTGAGCCAGTATCACAAAAGTTAATAGCTGAATTACCCATCATGCTATGGGAAAGGATGAGTCTTCAGGTTTCAATTTTGCCTTTACAGCCAGTGTGTTTCAGTTATCTTTGAAGTCAAAACCAAAACTAATCTAAATCGCTGGCACGTGGGACTGTAAGAATCAACAGGGATCGCAGGCACATGTTGTACTCATTTGGACACTAACACTGACTGGGTACAAACATTGAGAAGTCTCAACCTTCCCCCAGGCCAATCACTCTGCCAAGGAAAATGGATGCATCTGTCCTACAAGACCACTTGAGAAATAGATAGATACTCTCCTATTAGACACAAGGGATCAAACACTCCTCCTTTTTATATGAGTCTGCCAGAAGTTTGACCTCTGTATTCTCCTCAGACTGCTAGGTGGAAAATAAATAAGTTAAATACAGTTTTGAGAAATGAACAGCACTTACCGATGTGGCTGCAGCCACGAACAACAGTTGTTTGTCTGGCTGTTATCAAAATATTACAAACAATAGAGCAAAAGAAAAATTTGCGAAGTTAAATAAAACAGGGCTAAAAATCTGTGGCTATTCCGAAACATTCCTGCTGTAACTTCAGTGTGAGTGTGGGGGAATTCACCGCAAATTAGACCGAGACCCAAATATGCCAGCTTCCAGCTTCCCTCAGAGTTTTCGAAGCCTCTGCCCACCCTAAACAGCAGGAGCATAGGAAGATAGGAACAGGAGTAGGCCACTCAGCCCCTCGAGTCTGTTCCACCATTCAATGAGGTCATGGCTGATCTGTATATTAACTCCATTTATCTGCCTTTTCTCCATATGCCTTGATAACCTTACCCAACAAAAATCTATCGATCTCATTCTTTAAAATTTCAATTGACCCAGCATCCACAGGTTTACCCAGTAACAGTTCAGCCCAGTTTACTATGGTCAATTCATTTCTTATCCCTTTGAAATTTTCCATAATTTAATTTAAAAACTTGGTTTGTGACCCTCCCTTCTCCTTCTGAAACTTAATAACAAATTCAATCATATTATTTGCTATTCCTAAGATGTTCCCTTACCGTCAGATTGCTAACTAATTTTGGTTCATAACTCATCACTACTTCTAGTATGGCCTATTCGTTTGTCAGTTCTCAAACATATTGGGGATATTTTTGACTTTGGGCTATAGTGTAAAATGGGTGATAGCAAATCGACAGCCTGTTGTACATCTCTCCCGATTTTCATTCCCATTGACATCAATGACCATGTTTTCTTGAATGCAACCTGTGCTGGCTGCTTCAGGGCAACCCAATATTGCAGAGGGAGCCAAAAACAGGCATTAGGCTCCTTATTTGTATATACATAGGACCGAACACCTGTTTCAGGCACAGGCCCTTTTCACCTTTTTTTTGCCTATACCAATATGGCGGGCAACGCATTTCTCATAATGAGCATGCGCTTCCTGTTTCAGACTTCCAGACAATCTGGGAGGGTTGGCAACCCTGATCCTTACTTACTGACCTGGGATAGAGAGCGAGAACATTAGCCAGGATTCATGCTCATTATCACTATCCAGTGACACTCTGCTGGAAAGCGTCAGTAGATGTTGGGTGAGGACTGGGTTAAGGTCAATTGTTATGTTTTACAAGGTGAATAGCCTGGTGAAGCTCACACAGGGATAATGAGCACCTGGGTAAGATACAAGGTGGTGGGGGGGGGGGGGTCAAAGAGCCAGGTGGGGAGGGGATAGGGGATAAACACAGAGTGGGTAGGGGGGTGAAGGGAAAAGAAAGGAAAGGAGGATAAAATGATTATTGCATTGAAGTAGGGAGGAGAAACCAAGGGAGGGGAATATATAAGGGGAAGAGGAGACACCAATGGGTGAGGGAGATGATGGGAGGAGGGGAAGAGGGGAAACAGAGGGTGGGGAGGGATTTACAGGGGAGAAACCAGAGATGGGATGAACTTTGATTTCACCTGTTACTAATAGTACTCACTGAAATTGCACCAAAAACTAATACTAATACTGGTAACACTCAGATTCTCTTAATAATAAACAGTAATACAATAACTCACTGATAGTCAATATGTAATTGGTATTAATATGTCTAATGCCTCAATATCCTGCCTGTAAACCTATAACATGCTGATACTCACCCTGTAACTACAACCAGAATCCCCCTGCACTGTTCAAGGTTTTGTCAGGCTCCCAGTCAATGCTATTTTTAACATGCCCAGTCTCTCTCGCCTCTCGCTGCCTGGCCTGGGTTGCGGTCTGGACCTCTGAAAAGAAGAATTAGAATTTTTTTTTAACCCCATGAAAAAAGGCACCTTTTCTTTCTTTCTGGGGGGAAGGGGGGAGAGCAGCTTCCCCCGGGAATTGTCAGTCCCTTTCTGTAGGCAGGCACTTAAAATGCTGGCACCCACCTGGGTTATTTAAATTACGAAACCTCCCCCTGTCCCTGCAAACTTTGGAGAAGCCAGCCTTGGGGGTCCTGGGTGGGTGCATTTTGCAGATTTTGGTAAGCTATCATTTTGACACTTTAGTCAAACAATTCTTTTAACTTTACACACAGATGAAAACATAAGCCTAAATTCAGTTAACTATTCACCCCTGCTATATAATGCACCACATTAATGGGAATGAGGCAACATCTTGCTAAGTAACAAACAAAGACGGTGAAATCTTTGGATAGTGAATCAGCTGCTTGTTATACAACTTCCCAATTTTCCTTTCTAGTGACTTCAATGGAAAGAAAAATGGAGCTGAGTGTATTATGGACAGCTGATTCGCTACTGTCCATTTGCGTTCTTGTTGAAGTTAAATTTCACCCCATATCGTCAGCAATTAACAAAGGCTGAACCCTGACTTAATATCATAAGTGAGCAGATGGTCAGCTAACTGCCATTATCAGTCTAATATGATCCTCTCCAAACTCTGCAAACAAATAGGGCTAGAAATCCGGCTCTGTAACACCCGATTTTTCAACACTATGGGTGCTGTTTAGTGACAAAAATGGCGTCCGCGCGCGCACACTTCCGGTGTGAGCTGCGCCGGACGCCATCTTGGTGAGGGCAGGACAGCATTAGGAGCGTGTGCCGAAAATAGGTTGAGTGGGCAGATTGTGATGTCAATCAGCGTGCAATGCTGATTTGACGGCAGCGTTGCCATTTTCGTCCACAATGCTGGAGCTAATGCCTTGTCTTAACCTCCCACAGCTGAACATGTGTTCAGCAGCAACAAGGAACCCCCACCAACGATATTTAAAGGGATCAGCAAACACTCTCTGGTTAGTTGCTAATTAATTTCTGCATAACTTTGTGGAAGTGATTGGAGCTTTCTAGAGTTGTTTAAAGTTGGTGAGGTGACAGGGAGTGGTGCTGCAAGTGGAGAAGGCCTTGCTTCTGACTTCAAGGCTTCTGGTCAGACCACTTGCTCCCAGCCATGGGTGCTCTAGTTGTCATCCCCCTTGGCCTGGAGCATGACAGGGAGATGGAAAAGAGACAGCGAAGAAGAGGACAAGCTGCTCGCAGAGTGAGGAGGAGGAGGGGAAGAAGGGCTCTCAGCAGAAGGCCTTACCCACCTAGGGTCTTCTGAGAGCAATTCTCTTACCTCAGCCTGAGCCAGGAGCAGTGTATGAAGCATCTGTGCTTTACAAAGGAGGTGCTCATAGAACTCTGCCACCTCTTGCAACTAGACCTGCAGCCTCACACCAGGGGAAGGACAGCGATGCCAGTGGCTGTGAAGGTGACCGTGGTCCTGAATTTCTTCGAGTCGGGATCAATGTTCCCGCTAAGCTGCCTGCATGCATGGCTGCGCAGTAATCTGCAAGGTACTGCACAGGCCGCTCTGAAGCTTTTCCATTTGAAATACCACACATGCGCAGAAATTTAAAGGGACAGCGCATTAAAACAAACAGGCCGCACACAACAAAGACAATTTAGAGGGAACATTGGTCGTGATTCTTCCAGGCTGGAGCAGGCGACATCTGTAACATCTTCCAGTTCGCCGTCCACTGCTGCATAAGGGAGGTGACAAACGCTCTTTATGCTAGGAAAGGGGAGTTCATTGTTTTCTCTCTGACCAGAGAGAAGCAGGCAGAGTGTACACGTGGCTTTGCCAGGATAATGAGCTTCCCCATGGTGCAGGGCGCCATTGACTGCACGCACGTGGCTTTGCAGGCGCCGCATCTAAATGCTGAGATTTACCGCAACCGTAAAGGTTTCCAATCACTGAATGTGCAGTTGGTGTGCGACCATGTTCAGCACATCATAATGGTGAATGCCCAGTATTCTGGCAGCAGTCATGATTGCTTTTATTTTGTCAGTCCGCTGTTCCCAAAGTCTTTGAGCCACCATGACAAACCAGAGGATGGCTATTGGGCGACAAAGTCTATCCGCTAACCACCTGGCTTATGACTACGCTGCTCAACCCACGCACACGTGGGCAGCATGCATATAATGAAAGCCATGCTGCCACATGGAATCTGAGAGAGCAGACCATTGGCGTCCTTAAACAGCTATTCCACTGCCTGGACCGCTCTGGAGGAGCCCTGCAATACTCACCAGAGCGTGTCTCAAGATTCGTCATGGTGTGCTGCATGCCCCACAACGACGCCACCATGAGGCCACAGCCCTTGCCATCAGGCATACAATGATCAGCTGAGGAGGAGGAGAAGGAAGAGGAGGAGGAAGAGGAGGAGGAAGAGGAGGAGGAAGTATCAGAAGAGGAGGAAGCAGAAGAGGAGGAAGCGGAAGGAAGGAGGCAAGCCAGTCAGCCGCTTTCTGCCCGTGCTGTCCATGATCGACTCATCCGACTGTGGTACCAGTGAATGCAAGCCCAATTCCCCATTCAACAATAGTCCCACATCTTACCTTTCCTCTGTTACTGACAATCATAGTGCCCTCTTGGCCACAATGCTGCAATAAAAGTGACTACAAAAGAAACATTCCAATCCAACTTTATACAACAATGCAGCCAATATTGCACAACAAAGTCAACTAATCACCCTTGTGTATTCCCATAGTGCCTGTCTTCAGTGTGCCTTTGCCTGTCTTAGTGCTCCTATGAAGTGCTACCCCAGTAGCTGCAGCATGGCTGGTGGAAGGCTGCTGACTTTCAGTGGGGGAGACTGCAGATGGCCTTGCAGGATGACCTTGAGCAGCTCAGGCCCTAGAAGGCCTGGCTGTGGGCTGCACCACCTTGGCATGGGCGGCAGCAGCCTGGGCACTGGTGGAGTGGCAGTGGTGGGAGTATGAATGCTGTCATCCTGAGAGAGGACAGCAGGTTCGTGCTCCACAATCCACTGCCACTCCCCTGGGGTGTCACCTCAGCATTCCTAGTAATCTGTTGGGAAGACAGATTGCTAGACTGCTGTGACACCTGTCGAAGTTTCGACTTCCGAGTAAGACTCTTTAAACAATATTGTCAAAGAAGGCTTTATTATTTACTTTACTTTCAAGGAGAGTGCAACCATAGCCAAATAGCTACGACGACAGACTGAAGAATCACAGAAAATGGAAGATCTTATACACTGAAAACACAAGCTTCCCATATCACATGACATGTTGTTTAAGGTAAGCTAAGTTACGAGTTAAAAAAACATAAGAAATGCCTTACAATGAGACTAGCTAATCTCTACAAAATGGAGTCTATCTATCTGTTCTTCTCCTTCTACCAAGGCCAAGGCACCTGGCTGTTTACTTCACTAGCCCTTGGTTATCTCAAGTTGATTAGAAGAAGCCTGTTATGTTCTGTACAATGCAAAACAACATAGTCTGCAAGTTTAAATTCATCTTCATGAGAAACATAACAGCGGATTCTTGCTTTCCAAGCAAGTCAGAGTCGGCCATTTTGTATTTTTGTTTGTCTCAAGGAAGCCATTTTGTCCGAGACAAAAACTGCACTTCCACATTCCCCCCTTTTTGTCCTTCTAGGACAAAATAGCTCAATTTAACCCTTTCGGTCTCTCCTGTCGGTTCCTGTACCAAATTTGGATTTTGGCCAGGGATGCCAACTTCTTTTCTGTTTTAACCATCCTCGGGATTATACCTGTATTGATGGCTGACCTTATTTAAGATCGTCTCTCCTTTCTGTCTATCCTTAGGGTTGGGCATGTAATTCTTTCAATTCTAATTTGTCCAGTTTTAATTTTGGCCACTGTAACTGGCATCATCTTGGTCATCTAATCCTTAAATATTTATCTTACCCAATCGCCTTAGCTCTTCCCCTAGGGGACTGTCCTTCTCTTCTTCATTTATTTCCCTCTGTACTATCATACTTCCTCCAGGTATAACTGCCTTACCTAGCCTATTACAACAGCATTTAATCATTGTGACAAACAGAATTACTGCTACCATTACTACTAATCCATACAATAATATTTGTCCCATTGATCCCAGCCATCCTCCCAGTATCCAGTCAAACCATCCTTGGCTCTTTGGATTCTTATACTGACTCACTGCATCTCTTATGTGTTTAACTATGTTAGTTATATTTTCTGAACTGTCTGGGATATAGGTACAACATTCACTCCCTATCAAAGCACAAGTTACTACTTTATTTGCCAACAGATAATCTAATGCCATTCGATTCTGCAATGTCATTACTCTTATAGCTAACATTTCAGCACTCATTTCGGACAATCCTTCCTCAGTTTCATTTGCCACTTTTTCTATCAGATCTGCTAGCTCGGTTACTTCTCCCATTAATTTCCCTATTCCGTATGGGGCTATTAATACTCCAGAGACTCTTCCATAAGTTGCTATCTCTCTTTTACTTCTTTGGAATTCATAATGTTCTCCTCTATTGTCTAAAATGTGGATTTAAGGTACTACATAACCCAAATAGCAGGACCCTGTCCAGTTATATGGCAACCATGGATAAGCCTTGTTCCCGCATATAAAATAGGTGCAATTATAGACCGACAAGTTACCCTCTCCTCCCATCCATATTCGGATAGGGCCGCCTGTCCAGTGGGACCTACTGGTTTTATTATTTACTTTAGTCCAGTCAAACTGAAAAAATCCCTGCTCAAGCAGGCCAGGAATTGGTGGTTGCCACATGACTGTTTGATTACAGGAACTCTCTCCGACTTTCTTTTCATCTTGCATCCTGCTTACTGCAGCCTGCTTTTTAAAACATAATGCCCCTTGTGGCCTACCGACTCCTGAGGTATTAGTTAATACAAGAAATGGGGGTGTTCGAGTATGATTATAATTGGGCTGATACCACCCCTGAAAGGTGGTTAGGTTATACCCTGCTGATCTCCACTGTTCTACATCTGAGGTCTTATCCGGGTCCCTTGAACTGTTTCTTCTTATTACCCATTCTGCTGTTTCGGAAGTATTAAAGGGAATTGATCTGAGGGGGATCCCTCCCGTGGTGTGAATAGGTATATGGGCACAGACCCAACAACTAGATCTACCACTAATTTTAGCATGCTCGTAAGACATGTACAAGAAAGTGTTAACGTGTAATTCTCGTTTCTTCCGGGATCCTTCCCCACCTCTTTGGCACGCCATGCATATCAGTCCGATTAATATGCAAAATATAAGTAACAGCTTCATTGTGTAAGTCTTCAAAATTTAATTTTTCGACACTGATCTTTTTTTCTATTATCCCCCACCCTGTGTTGTTTTGCATTTTACGATTCCCTTATCACTTCTATTTGTCTTTTGATGCTTGATATTCAACCTTGCTGGCATTTCTGCTATCTATTTCTGGCTGCATGTTGTCAGTTTCTGTTCTAAGAATTAAAACCCATCTTTGAATCTAACAGCTATTTCTTACAATTCCCTTCTTTGAGAAGGAAATAACCCTTATTGACCTCTCACAATCGGCTCTTGACTAATCTAGCTAGTTCTTATTGCTCTCTCAACTTGGACATTAGTTAGTAGGGAGTCTTGAAGATTTCTCCCTTCCTTACAGTCCATTCCTTTGAGGGGGAGGAGCAACCTCTGACCCCTTACTCAAATTCAATTCACTGTTCCGGTGTTCCAATTCTGCCCCGCCTGGGGTATCCTCTGTTTCTTCTATCTTTCCTGATGTTACCCCGCCTGGGGTCTCCTCTACATTGCTTCGGATCTTCTCTTTCGGTGTGCTCAATTTGTTAGTGCTGGTTAGTCATGGGCATGAGTACCCAATTGGCTTGTGTATCTTACTACATAGGTTACATATATCAAATACACTATCATTACAAGTTGGAGAACTACCAGAGCGTGTGAAATAATACAAATCTAAGTGTGTGCTGATATATTAAGCCCAATTATCCCACCAGTGTGAGTTGTCCCCATGCTGTCAATTTCAATATCTATTCTCGAGTTGTCTTCCTTCAGAACATAAAAATGCTTTAGGGAGGAGTTCAGTCGCATCATGAGCTCACTGATAACCTTAGACAACAGGGGAATGTCATATCCGAATTGTGCCACATAATTGTGCAGCTCATACTTAAGTACCTCATTTACTGTCAGTTTCACTTGAGCATAGGTTTCGATATTATGTAAAATGTGTTGGTTAATGGGACAGGTCCTGTTAGACCCGTAAAGCATGGTAGTTGCGGTAGTAGTGACACAGGAGGCACCACCAAAACCACCTCATACTGGATTCGCACTGATTTTTTCCCACGCTCTGTTACCTACAAAACACAATTATTACAGTCACAGTTAAATTCAGTCTTACAATCATTTCAAGCGACATTACAGTTTAACATCTAATCAACAAATCATGGACTTAAAAGATTCTCCAGACCGCTCTTTTACTTGTATCCATATTGTGGATAGTTCTTACTAAACATGATTTCTCCTTAGCCCTCAATTGTCCCAATCCAGATTCCAGGTAACTCTCCACTTCAACTTCAATTTCAATCCCTCTAACAGGTACCAGTGTATTTAACTCTATTCTGATTATTTCATTAATTAGATAGTTTCTCGATGGAGTATGTGTCAATGCTTTAAAGGTTGTCTCGCTCTCCTGAGCCACATTAACCATTTCATGTCTTGCTGTTGTCAAGTAACTGAGCATGTCTGAGACCCGTTCTTCAGTGCAGATTCACCATACATTCCCAGATGGTAATTGCTTCATACGTAACAAATCACATTTGCACACTCATACCGGTATCTCAATATCATGCCACATGTGCCTTTCTCGGGCTTTCAGGTATCTTATCAAAAGATTGGCTTTGTTCATCTTCCTCTGTATGGTCCCGATGTCTTGGATAGTGGCCAGGCTATCATATTCAGTTTTCTTAAAAGTTCATTATAGGCAGGGACACAAATGTCTCCAAGAGAAAGCTATCAATTTATTATTCTTAGCTACACTTTCCTGACTTTCACCAGAAAGTTTTTAAAATTCCCATTCAGCAGTGTAATTCTCCTGTTTCAATCTTACACCTTCAATCACGTCCTCTCTCCATTTTGCACATCCCATTAATTACCATTCATATCTCATTCATGAGCCCTGGAGAAACTTTACTGTCCAGTACAATATTTAAGATTGAAAACATAGATCAAACATTCTCACTTGGTCCAAGTTATTAACACTTTTTATTTATCATTATTTTAGAGGATCTTTTATTTTCCCAAAAGTAACCCAATATATATATAGTGCCTGAGTCTATTTTGTTATTACAACATTATCCCAAAATCCAAACAGCAGTACTGTTGAACTGATAGGTTTTGTCAATGTTCAATTTCATTTCTATCAATTTATCTTCCATTTCCAATTTCAGAAACAAGTGATTACCAGGCTAGGTGGCTTATACAGTGTTTTAACATTAGAGACAGAAGTGCTGCAATTAGTTTACAAGGTGACTTCCACATAATAGAAAGGAGAGAATCCATTGTGGCTCTGCTTAGAGCTCAAGGGGTTAATTTATCAAATCATAATTTTCCTTCTGTCACTGTGGGGAAATATTAACTTAAAATTAATAATGTCCAATATCTTTAAATTTCATACTAAAGTTGTTGCTCGGTGAACTTAATCAGCTGTCAGTGGAAAGGGTTAACTCCTTTGCAGGTCTTTAAGAAGGTGGAGCGAAACATTGTCAGGCGCACGCAATTGCGTCACTTTACGTAAATTAAAAAAAAACTTTCCCGATCGAAAAAGACAGTTGTGTTTTCACACTTTAACTGAACACGAACAGAACAGATAAAACAAAACAAACTAGTACATGCTTGTAGAAAACCATAAATTACATCTTATTTTTTATTGTCCTTTCTTCAGATGTCTTTGCAAAATACTGTAAAAACATTGAATATAGCTGGAGAAAAATTAGTTTTTCACATTTAAGCAAATCAAATCAAAGTGCTTTGGAAGATTTCACCATAGCAACTGCGACTCCAAGGTTAAATCTTAGACCGAAACTTAATCTTTTGTTAAACAAACTTTTTTGTTGTTCTTCTCAGTTTTTACACACCAGCTTAACTTAAATTGTAGTTCAAAGGTTTTTTTTCTAATTCTTGGGACACAATGCTTTCCCTGCAAAGTCTGATATAAAATTCCTGTCCATCCCTGACAGTAAAGGCGAATTTCGCTTGTGATTCCTCTGCCAATGGTATGGACCAGAACCCATTCTGTATCCAAGACTGTAAATATTTCAAAATCTGGTTTCAGACCATTAAATATCTTATTCAATGTGGTCTACACAAATTTACACCAACCAGAATTTCACCGTGCACAATGAAAGTCTGGTTTTTAATAGGTTAATTAACCTCAATAATTCCAATTCAATCCAGATCAATTAAAAAAAAAACTAACCAGTGTCAGTTGGAAAAGAAAGAAACCATAGTCACATTAACAAAGAAACAATTACCCATGCCTTGTAAACATTCAAATTAATTTTCTTTCCAGGCACATTGGCAATTGTGACTTCAAGGCTGAAGCTTATACTTCTTTTGTAAAACAATTAACAAACTTAAACCAACAACGCTTGATTATCATTCAAGACAAGTCTTCAAAGGGTTAAACAGCTTTTTAGCTCTCTGTACAAAAGAGTGGGTGGAGCTAAAACATAAACAAAAATGACAGACACCTTTTTTTTAGGCAGATTTTTCAGACAAAATAATACTGTAACTTAACAAACTTAAACATTCACAGCCATGGAAAACTTTCACTCTTTTCACTTACACTTTCACCCAACTTTCACACAAACTGAGATCCCAGTATTCCTTTTAAGATTCCTTTCACTCAACAAATCTTGCGTATTAGCTTTTATCTCGGCACAGACATTAATAACTTCCATGCCGGTAAAACTTTAAATTTCTTTTTTTTACATTCCTTTCAGATTTCAATGTCGGTAAATTCCTTTACATACACCTGTAATCCCTTTTCTGAACAAATTATTGTTGCTTGCATTTTGCATAGCAAATCTCTCCCTAAAAGGTTCATAGGGGCATTGTCTGATAGGAGAAAGGCATGTTGGCCAGAGAAATTGTCTGCTTGTATTGAATAAATAGTATTCTGGTCCGTCGGTGTTGCGGAAGCTGCTTGCTCCATTAAGAGGGAAACTTTATTCTTTTGGTCCCTATTTCTCTCCTGAATTCCTTTCAGACTTTGTGTCAATTCAGGAGTTGTTTTATGTCTCCAATCTAGGCAGACTAAAGTCAGTGGTTCTTTAAGTTCTGTTCTGAGACCATTTACAAGGGCATTGATTAAAGAAATCTGGTAATTTTCATTGGTCATTCCAGAATGCTGCCCCATAATTGCTTCTATTCTTAAAGTCATTTGTCTAACTTCATCTTGGTTAGCCAATTTACTCGCGGGGTCTTTTCTCTTATTTTTAATGTCAGATCTACTGGCTTGTATACTACGGTCCTTACGCCTTTCTGCTTCCTTTTTCCAGTCTGAAAAGGCTGACCAATTTAATGACTTTTTACCTCTTCTTTGTGGGTCTCTATTTGCGAGACAGTTCTGGAAGACGTAAAAAGCTGGAGTTCCTTTTTCTGGGATCTTACTCTGTGAAGCTCCCATCTTAGTAAAGTTTTAATTATACTAGGCACTCTTCTTCTAAATCGCAAGTTTCAACCTTTACCCCCTTACGATTATTTCTGACCATCCAAAGTTCTACAAGACAATAACAAGAACTAACAACAATCAAGACAATTATAAGTAAGATGTAAAAGCCCAAACAGGCAAACAAATCAAGTAATCAAACATTTAACCTTATACTTTAAACTAAACAAATAGTCAATTCTCAGTTTTGCATTGTTCTCCACTACAAACTGAGTCCTTAACATTTAACTTATACTCTATACTCTGCCGCGAGATTCTTTTTTTTCTTCTTTCACGGCTCAAGGGGCCCACCCTTGATACTGCAGTTTTAATCTTTTAGCGCTTTCTCATAACCTGGTACCTTTTATCAGTCCGGGATACAACCCTGTCGACTTTTTCCCTTGCCTCCTTTGCCCGATAGTTTTGAGAGTATCGTCAGTATCCTCCTCCCTTTTTTTTTCAACGTTAAAAATCAAAATCTTACAAGATTCAACTCAAATCTAAAACACGAGTCTTAACAATCGCAGTACTCCTGTCAGAAGAAACAGACTACACCAATTCAGTATCTAATGAGAAATCCTTTTTGTGATAAAACATCACTGTGGCCATTCAGGATTTGTCACTAGAAATTCTAGGTGTCTTTTGTCCGTGACTTACCGAAAGGTAGCAAGCGATCTCGGTGGAACCTCTAAGAAATACTGTCGAAGTTTCGACTTCCGAGTAAGACTCTTTAAACAAGAAGGCTTTGTTATTTACTTTACTTTCAAGGAGAGTGCAACCATAGCCAAATAGCTACGACGACAGACTGAGGAATCACAGAAAATGGAAGATCTTATACACTGAAAACACAAGCTTCCCATATCACATGACATGTTGTTTAAGGTAAGCTAAGTTACGAGTTAAAAAAACATAAGAAATGCCTTACAATGAGACTAGCTAATCTCTACAAAATGGACTCTATCTATCTGTTCTTCTCCTTCTACCAAGGCCAAGGCACCTGGCTGTTTACTTCACTAGCCCTTGGTTATCTCAAGTTGATTAGAAGAAGCCTGTTATGTTCTGTACAATGCAAAACAACATAGTCTGCAAGTTTAAATTCATCTTCATGAGAAACATAACAACGGATTCTTGCTTTCCAAACAAGTCAGAGTCGGCCATTTTGTATTTTTGTTTGTCTCAAGGAAGCCATTTTGTCCGAGATAAAAACTGCACTTCCACACAGCCTGCAAGCCCCTTTCCACACTGGTAAATGCAGCCACGATGGCAGCAGTCTGAGCTTGCGTGGCAGCAAGCTGAAACTGCATGAGAGCAGTCTGAGCTTGTAGACAGAAGTCTGAGCTTCCACCTCCACACTCAGGTGGCTTCTGCTTGTGCTACAATGGAAGCTGAGACATCAACCATCAGATGGTGCATCATGGTTGGGTCCACAAGTGTACTGATGGAGTTGCCCATCACTTCCATGTTGGAAATCATGGGCTCCAAGCTCTGCACAAAGCCCTGTGCCAGGTTGGTGCCGGACTCCTCCATGCTCCTTGACATTGCACTCAGGCTTTCTGGCAGGCCTGCCAATGCTCCAAGCATTTAATTGTGCATACCCATCAGCCTTCTTCTGTAGGCCCCATCAAAGTCCTTATCTGAGTCCTCTGCAGTAGAACTTGTATGCGACCTCGCCCTCCGGGGAGCTGGCACCTGCACTACCCTTTCCCCCTGCCCTGGCTGCAGGCCATTTGTGCCCGGTGTGTCATCATGTGCAGATCCCGTCTTTAACTTATCCTCTGAACTACGCGGAATGTCAGTATTTGAGCTGGTGGCTGCGAGTGTGGAATCGAGTGATGGTACTGTGTCTTCATCATCAGTGCCTTGGTGTTCTTCTATTTCATGCTCCTCTATCTGTGCCTAGCCAGGTGTCAGTTCTTGGCTATCTGAAAGGAGAATGGCATAAGGGCAGGAGGGATTGCAAGAGGTGCATGCTTATACCATGTGCAGCGTGTAAATCAGAAGAAATTGTGGGATGAGGGGGAAGTGGGATGTGAAAAGGAGGATTACGTATGAGGATATTGGCATCTTGTATTCTTTCAGCCCTGCCGCTGGCCATGGGCTCAGCGATGCCCCTCCCAATAATGGCCAGCACTGTCTCCTCCATGGGGTTCAGGTTATACAGGCGCGCCTATCCCCCACTGGTTAGGTCCTGCTGGCGCCTGTTGTGAGCTACCTCTTCCTGCAAGAGAAAGGGAAATGTGCCAGTGAGTGTGGTGCAATGTGTTTGGGTGATATGCGTGCTATGGTTGAATAGATGACATTGTGTGCAAGGTGTGAGATGTGGGTGTGAGGCTTGCAACAGCAATAAGTGTGTGAGGGTGAGGTGAAACTATAAATGTGAGATATGAGTTGTGTTTGGTAGAGATTGTTGGAAGGTGACTGATGGGGGCGTGGTGCATTGAGCAGTGTGTGAGACTAATGACGCAAATGGTGGGATATGGCATTTGAAGATGAATTCACTGACCTTGACCATTCATTTGAGGTCATTAAACTTCTTCCTGCACTGCGTCCAGGTCCTGGCATTCAGCACAGTGGCTATCTGCTCCCATTGGATTTTACATATTTGTTTGGAGGGCCTCCTGGCCCCCTGTGGAAACAGGACCTCTCACCTCGAATTGACCTCCTGCACCAAGGCCTCCAGTGCTGCATCGGAGAAACTTGGCACATGCTCTCCACTGCTGTGACATCACTGGTGTTTTCTCCTCCACTCCCTCTCTTCCCCAGCCAGTTGAATCACCTGCTGCAGGCAGAATGCACCTCCCTTTACGAGTTGCAGGCTGCCTTTAAGAAGTGCAGGCTAGCTTTAATTGGAGCTAGCCTCGCACGAACTTGGGGCCCCTGCTGAGCGTTCAGCCTCTCAGCAGCGCATTCAGTGCTTGGCTGAATGCCGCAATCATGCTAATCAGCAGGCTGCACAAAGTTAGCGTGCTGCCTGCATTCCTTTGAACGGGTGCGGGATTATCATGCATCACGATCTCCGTGTCCGTTTTCGGGGGCAAATGTATTTTTAGCCCATAACCTTCACATTTTGTTCATTTCCTGTTTAGATTTTGAACAATTGTCTTTAAATTTTAATACAATTCATAATTTTTAATTTGAATAGCTTTAGCTGAACATAAAGACCACTCCCAACAATACTTCCTGAGAACATAACAGGATATTGCTTTGCTACATGAGAGAAGTTCCCATTTCCCTTGTTTTTTAATGTGAGACCACAAGATGGATGTGTTACAATTTCTAGCAATTTCCACCCTTCCTTAGAAAACCCAACTTTAATAAAACTCTATGGGGATACTTATGTTGAGATACATCTAAAATTGCTTCTTCTCTATAATGACAACAGTCAATCCTCAAGTGGAAAGTCCAAACTGCAGGAAATATCAGAAACAGATGCAGAAAACGTAGAATCTCTTCATAGCTCTGCTGAAGGGTAAACTAGGAGCTCAAGGTCAGCAGTATCGGAATTTAATAAAATGCTATAGTGTCATTAAGGCATCTAGATTTAGGCTAGGACTATGTAAGATAGTAGGAATGTCACTGCATTCAACATTATTAAATATTTGAAAGTATGGGTGGAAATTAATATATATACAGAGCTGAACATGATTAAATATCTAGCAACTGGTACTTAATTCATGAATACAACTTCACATCAAAAATCAGTCCAAACCAGTCTTCTCATCTGCCTTTCATCCACCTTCGGCTTTTTGTCACTGCTCAATACATTGCACTTCAGCAGAATTTGAATATAATAAATGGTCATCTTAAGCATGGAACACACATTGGGGGTAATTTTGCATCTTTTGCAATTTTCATTTCCGTTGAAGTCAATCTCGGGAGAGATGTAAAACGGGCTGCTGATTTGCTATCACTCGTTTTTTAAATTCATTTATGGGATGTGGGCGTCGCTGGCAAGGCCAGCATTTATTGCCCATCCCTAATTGCCCTCGAGAAGGTGGTGGTGAGTCGCCTTCTTGAACCACTGCAGTCCGTGTGGTGAAGGTACTCCCACAGTGCTGTTAGGTAGGGAGTTCCAGGATTTTGGCCCAGCGACGATGAAGGATCGGCGATATAGTTCTAAGTCAGGATGGTGTGTGACTTGGAGTGGAACTTGGAGGTGGTGGTGTTCCCATGTGCCTGCTGCCCTTGTCCTTATAGGTGGAAGAGGTCGCGGGTTTGGGAGGTGCTGCCGAAGAAGCCTTGGCGAGTTGCTGCAGTGCATCTTGTAGATGGTACACACTGCAACCACGGTACGCCGGTGGTGGAGGGAGTGAATGTTTAAGGTGGTGGATGGGGTGCCAATCAAGTGGGCTGGATTTTACACTATCGCAGAGCCAAAATGATCCCCATTGTATCTATATGTGTGAATTGTCATTGAACTGGTGGCTGACCCAAACCCAAACCTCCAACTCAAACGATCCAAATTGAGAAACCAAATTGAGCATAATTTTTGTGTGAATTAAGCTGAAGTGGCTCATTTTGGGTTGCTTTGGATTTTTGTCACTTATTTCAGCTTCCTAGTTCTATGAATTTATTATTTAAAAGAATTTCCCTTTCTTTAAGAATCCCTGTTAGACTTGCTATTGCATTAAATTCCTGCTGAGTTAGCTAAAAGATGTTGCTTTCATATATTGAAGTTAAAACAGAGAAGAAACGAGGATTACAGGACATGCTAAAGATACTGAAGATCTGTATTCATTTACAAATTACAGGCTTAACCTTATACTGCACTTGTAAGAGGTGGATACAGTTACTTATTCCAGTCCTTTAGCCACAATATAAACAGGGAGGGAGAGATCTGTTTTGCATCTTGCCAAGTAACGACAGATGTCAAGTGCTGTACTCATCTAAGCAAAACAGTTACACAAAAAGGGTTGCAATCGCCCATTCAATATATTCCAGTAATCATTTACTTTAAAGTCAATGCATCATCATGAAGCAAGATAAAGCATGGCAGTTAATAGAAAAAGACCCATCATAACTACAGAAAAAGACTTATGGGAAATAATCATTTGCAGGGCATCTGGTTTATGGTGACTGAATAAGGGAATCAAGGGATATGGAGATAGTGCAGGAAAGTGGAGATGAGGTAGAAGATCAGCCATGATCTTATTGAATGGCGGAGCAGGCTCGAAGGGCCAAATGGCCTACTCCTGCTCCTATTTCTTATGTTTCTTATGTAAGTCAGAATCTGTTTTTATTACATGGGGTTCTGGGATTTTGGAGATTGCATTCTGTGGCTTATGTTTTTCCATGAAAACCGAAAAGCAATAGTGTTGCCTGTAATATACAAAGGGCACTAGTTATGATGACAGACAATATAGCCTAAACTTTCTGAATGGCAATATTTTAACACCAGCATTACTTCATTTATTTTAAACAGGTTAACGACTGTTAAAATAACACTGATAATCTAGGTTTATAAGTCAAGTTCCATTTTTATTATTTGGGATTTCATATAATATGGAGATGTTATTCCACAATTCTGTTGGTTTTTCTATTGAAATGGAAAACCAGTGGTTCTGATCACCTGCTTCATGACCCAGTAAGTAAGGGAGGGCAGGAGAGCTTGTGCTCAAAATAACAACAGAAAACGCTGGAAAAACTCAGCAGGCCAGACAACATCCGTGGAGAGAGAAAGAGAGTTAACGTTTCAGGTCGAAACTCTGCTTGTGCTCATCTTGACCTGGCACTTGTAACTGACTCAAACAAGGTACAGGAAATGAAAGCCATAGCACCCCAGGGGGACAGTGACCACAGAATGATTTAATATGAACTGGGATCCAATTAAACCTAAGATCAGGATCAAGATTTATACCTTTAAAAGGGCTCAATTCAAAGAGATGAGGAACGATTTAAATCAGATGATTTACTGTTGGATTGGAGGAGGATGGTTAACAACATTTTAGTGGAAGACAAATGGAACACCTTTAAGGGAATAATGCTGGACATGCATGACAAGTTCATAACCAAGATCAACAAGCTCAGACTAAACAAACAAATTAAAATGGAAATGAAGTAAAAAATTACCTCTAGAAACCTGCAGGAAGAAATGAGAATGGGCTCACTGGGATGAATATAAGATCACATAGAAACAAGTTAAAAGGGTAATAGAGGGGCAAAGAGAGGTTGGTCAAAAATATATTTGCAGAGGCAAAACATAACAGTAAATTAATTATTTCAGTACTACAATAGAAAGAATTGTCAGCGAAGAACATTAAAAAAATGCAAATAGACCTGAAACTGAGGAGAAGCATAACATAGTAAACAATCTGACCAATGACTTTCTCCAGGTATTCACAAGGGAAGACATGGACAACACCCCCTCCCCACAAAAAAGAGTATCAAGTCAAAATTCAGGACGACGATATAAATGAGATGAAGTGCTAGACAAGCTGAAAGGGCTTCAAACAAATAAATCCACAGGGATACATTCGCCAGGAATTTCCTCAGGGATTTTCCTAATTGGTCACCGCGTAATTTTGGTGGAAGATTAGCGGAAACTCCATTTACACAATTTATCCGGGGTTCTCTTGATCTTCTGCTAAAGGTATGACAGCCGATCAGGAGAACCACAGAGGAAATTCCCAGCACCTATATTTATCCCAGAATGTTGAGACAGACTAGCGAGGAGATTTATGAGGCACTGACAATCATTATGAGGGAGTCAATAGACACTAGGGAGGTACCGGTGAATTGAAAGTAGGCTAATATGGTACCCATATTGAAAAAGGTGGAAAAAACAGTCACACAACTACAGACCCATTAGTCTTACATTAAATCTGTGTGAAATAATAGAATTGATTATCATGAGTAAACTTGAGGACTATCTGTATTACAAGAATCTAGCAAACAGCAGTCAACCCGGCTTTAGATTGTGAAGTTCTTGCCTAACCAGCCACTTTGATTTCTTTCAGGAATTGACAACCCAATCAACTGTGGTAAACCCAATGACATTCTGTACTTAGACTTCCAAAAGCCATTTGATAAAGTTTCACATGAAAGGTAACTAATTAAACTTAAAGCTGTGGGGATTCAGCGTAAAACTTGGGGATGGATAAGAAATTGGCTGAAGTTTAGAAAACAAAAGGTACTGCTTATAGGGGTAATATCAAGATGGAGAGCAGTACTAGCAAGGTGTCCCCAGGCTCAATATTGCGACTACTGCTGCTTCTAATTTGCATCAATGACTTGGATTCCAAGAAATGCTCTGGTCTGGACAGCATCTGACTGGTGGAATTTTGCAAAGACTATTCAAGACTGAAATTTCAATTACGCAACAGTTTTGCAGAATTTGAGTACAGGCTAAATGGTCGATGTAAGCAAGAAAGAATGGTATTATGGCCTTCCCATTTAATTGCAGATATACAATGAGCTTCAATCCTTCTCCCACAGTCTTGTGGCCAAGTTAGTGCTTCTGTGCAGGACAAGACTTCCATTCTATCAGTTTGCATAGTTTCAAAAGGATGGTGCTCTAAACCAATGCTTTCTCCCCTATATGACTGCTTTATACAGGACTCCTGTGTGCTTCTATCTACATTAATCTTTGTTTAGTGGACTTGCAATTTTCAATAGTTTCAAGCCTTTGTCGATTTTCCAAACATAAAACAGTAGTCTCTGCATTTCAGAATCAGGAATCTATACAGCCAAATCAGTTTGTATTTCAAGCATTAATGAACAATTCCAGGGTCAACAAATGCTCTAACCAATTGCAATTCACCCAATTATAAACCTGGCAGATATCAGATGATTTACTGTTGAAGTGATTATTCAAGCAATCATGACACAACAATAAAATAACAGGAAGCTCTTAACAGCACTGTCAGAGCAGCGACTATTGCAGAACAAGCACCAAGGGAACACAGAAAATCATAAGTGATGTGTGGGTGGATTTGAAGAAGACCTCACAGATTGATAATAATGATTACAACATTCTGTTCGAGATCTGTGGTTATTACCATCTTAAAGGTTTTCAATCTCCCCCGCCCCCCTCCACCACCCCCCCAACCCCGATCCCTCACTTCAGTTAAATTGATTGTCCTCAAAGATAATGGTATGATATAATATTTTATAAGAAAATATAGTGCATAAAATTAAGCAGGGTTGTAAAGATGGGATGGGGAGGTGCAAAAATGGCAACTTGATATTCTAATTGGGTTAGCTGGTATGTTATTCAGAGATGTTGTCAGTCAGTGAAAAACAGAATGGCTATGGTGACAGAAGGTACTAGTAAATATAGAGGGAATTGTGTCCAGCCATGCCATGATAGTTTGTTTGAAAGGGAATTCAATGAGACCCATTACAAGTGAATGTTTCAGCAAAAGCATTGTTAGTGGTGGCAACTGATCTGATGTTCTCTTTATGTTGGAGAGCATTTAATTACCTTCAAGCTAGTTTAGAAGATCAAACAAGTAAAGATAACAGCATGAAATACTCATACCTGATTTTCACACTTCAGTAAATACCACCACTTTTTGTTATAGGTTGATAGTGGACTTGTCAGCTATACATACATATATATGTTGGTGTATATATTCTAGCTCCGTAATGCAGAAACCAGATCTAATAATGTTTGATGGTTTGATCTGTGCAGTGAAGTAGCTCAAAGTCATTACAATTTGCAGCATTAGGTGGGTGGACTTATTGTCACTGACAGTCACATCACTCGCTGAGCCAACTCGTTTTATCAATTTCAGTATAGACTGGTGCTTGTTTATGCTGTGGGGAGGGGCTGTTTGATAGACACATGAATTAAATATACAATGCATTCTATGAATGTGGCCCCAGAAATAGTATTAGCTGATAAACTGTGTTATGTTACAGGAATTTTCTTATAAGAACATAAGAAATAGGATCTTGACACTTTTGTCTTCTGTTCAGGCCGAAAATCAGTTTCCAGAAGCAGACACTTTCCTATGATCCAAATGCTACGTCTGTATACATGCTCAGTATAGGTGTTACAAAGTTGGGACTACCGTAGATAGCTACTCGGGTATGGTGGTATCAGTTACTCTCAAGTGGTCAGAGTGCCTACATTTTATGGAAGTTGATTATCATTGCCATATAGCTACTGATGTGGTAGTAGGACTCAGGAGTGTAACAATGAAACTCCTTTCTGATCTGGACTGGATTTCTGTGTGTGACACACATGTACTCCTTCAATCTCTCTAAAGGTGGACTGACTTAACACTGGGTGAGGCAAAGATTGGTTCAAATCTTAATGTGCTTTATTTCACAGTAGGTAAAATATTCAGAACAATGAGATTGACAAGAGTCGCTTGATACAATTGGCACAATTTCTCCACGTAATTTTATAAAAATAAAGA
This sequence comes from Squalus acanthias, assembly GCA_030390025.1. Lineage (NCBI taxonomy): Eukaryota > Metazoa > Chordata > Chondrichthyes > Squaliformes > Squalidae > Squalus > Squalus acanthias. Next base: position 176,716,927 of record CM059425.1, on the reverse strand, counting down.
ACATGCCAGTGCTACCACGCTCTGATGGGTCATATAACTCCATTTAATAGTACAACCTCTCTGTACCATCTTATTGCCCAGGACATTATAATTTGTCCCTTTACAGCCTTCTGCTGCTCGACTCCCTCTTGGTGTCAGCCCTCACAGAAATTTAAAAAGGTTCCCAACACCAAGGTGCGAAGTGTCCTCCTGAATAACCAGACCTGGCCAAGGAATCATACATTATTTGAGTTCCTGAAAGAACTTCCCATCTAACATTATAATGACCATTCATCTATCTATTAATCCACAACACAGCATGAGGCTGTTTTGGGAAGATAATCCCTTTTAAGCAAGATTTTTCTAAAAAGAAAAACACTTTAACATAACTCATGTCCAAGTTCATTCTGTGAAACAAATGGCCAAATAATCTCAATTTGTGACAATATTTTAACATGGCCATGTTTAACAATTAAATCCCATTTGTGTTTTATAGTTCACTGGAGATTCAGTTGGATTCCCAACATGTTCTCCTAGCTCTCCTGAAAGATGGAAATACCAGGCCAGGCTAAAAGTACTTGATCAGATTTATTTACAGATTAATTAATGCACAGAAGCCCAATGAAACAGTAAGATACTGAACCAGTGCAATACTTAAAAAACAATTGATCCAAAGCAGATGAATTTGCCGTTTTTAGAATGTGTTTCTTACAGATTCTGATAAGTCAGGTTTGTTTCTTGGGGGCTAAGTTCCCATCGGGATTCTCCCATAGCGTCAGCGGAAGAGCTGCAGAAACCCCGGACAATGGCATAAACCCTGCTAACGCAATTCTTTTGGAGTTTCCGTAGTTACAGCGGCGAGTGGGAGAACCCATGCGGAGATGAATCTTAATTCATCCACAAAGTTCAGATTTCCTGCCAGAATTCGCCAATAAATGTCCAGTTCAAAGACCTCTGAAATCAGAGCTGTCAGTCATTTGTGATTAAAGACATAATAGTATGAATATTGCATAAATACCAATGAACAGGTGCTCACTTGTCTGGATTTTGAGACCTTTATAATGTCTTATTCAAATGACATTAAGGACAAAATATCTCAATTCCAGATCAATCGCCCTGGCCTAATCCTGTAGACCTTGATTTTGAAATTTGGTAAAGGAAGAAAGAGAGTTACCAATTTCGATCCAGTTATTTCAAACATGTACGAAATAAAGAGCTGAATGTCCCTGTTTTGTCACAAATGGGCCCTAGCAATGGTATAGACTGGTAAACAAATTCATACAGTCTCAATTTCAAATGAAGCCAAGATACAGGAGTCAGAAGTTCCATTTCTCTGAACATCGCTGAGCTTCAAACTTAGATTAACTCAGACAGGATAGGCTGAGTTACCAACATATGCAGATGGCACTGGTTAGCACCACACTTGCACTGAGAATATCCGCTGGGATTCTCCCGATCTGTAACTTCAGCAGAAACCGCAGATACACTGCATATATGCGGCTTCCATCGATTTTACACCGAAGATACAATGGCCGATTGAGAGTATCCCTGAGGAACTTCCCAGCATTTATTTTTGTGATTAAGCTGCACTGCTCAATACCACCAATGATATCTGATGCTGCCTTTATATTATAACGCTGTGGCTGATGGAACCTACAACTTCTTTGTAATAAACTTGAGGACTTCAGGTGACACAAGGGGGGAAAAATTCAGTTGGTTGAGCCTCCCGTTAGCGCCTTAAGAGGGCGCTAATGGGGCGCAAAGCAACTAGCGCCCGGGCGCAGCGATGTTTGCGCCGCTCGCGAAATTAACTAGACATTTTGCGGCGGCGCTAAACAGTACCGCCACGATCCCCTGCGCCGGCAGATCGTGACGTCAGTCGAGTGCGCAACGCCCCGGTAGCGCCCCGGAGCGGATATTGAGTGGCGCCCCCTGCCTTACCGCCTGCCGCTAGCAAAGACAGGTTGAGGGGAGCGTTTTGCAGTCAGGAAGGGGCTGGGGGAGCGCTATTTAAAGGCGACCGCTTCCTGCCTTTTTTTGTTGGCGACATTTTTGAACCACGCATTCTGAGAGAGAGAGAGCGAGAGACTTCTGGAGAGATTCAACGCTGTGTGAAGGAGTTTTGGGTACTGAGCAGCACTTTGCAGGTTCATTTTGATTTTCCCTTCCTTGTATCGATTTAGAAGAGACTGTGGGGGCTGCACTCTGAGCTCTTTCCCTGGGCCTCTCCATTGTTATTTCCAGCAGATTTGATGTACAGGTCTCTCCAGGCTGAGATTCAAGGCTGCAATGAGCAGGATGTGGATGGAAAGCAAGATCAACCCTCCCCTTTAAGAACTGGCCGGGGCCATTGTGTCTGTGTTCCATTGCTGACTGACATCTCATGAGCTTCGCCAGCGCTCTGAGTTAGCGCCTCGCTCCTCGGCCTTTGCGCCTTAAGACAGATGTGTAGCGCCTGATTTAGCGCTCCAATCACCTCCAGGGGCGATAAAAGTCAAGTTTGCAGTCGGAGGCGATAATTAGCGCCAGACGCTAATCTTTGCGCCCGGCCAATAATTGCGCCCCAAACGGGGCGATACTGAATTTTTCCCCCAAGGTGCCATATAAAAAGGTGGTTTTCCCTCCAACATTTGAAGGCACAACTGCATTTGTTCTGGGCTCATATATACAGAATGCTCATCAACCTGCAAAGGGCAATAATGCAGGTTATATATTTCTTGGCCAGAAAAAATACTAAAATTCATAATTGTGATTTTTAAACAACTGTGTGTGTAGTTGCTCTTATATTGCTGCTAGTACTCTGAGATCAGCTTCACAATGTAAATGTGATGAATCCCCAGGCACCAGAAGACAAAATGTACAAAACCACTTCAGTTTGAATCTGTTCAATGCTTTCAAAAGAAATTTTCTGGAAGAATAGTTATCTGCAGGACTATTGACTCTAACCCTCATTAACACCTAAATTGGGTAATTTAATGGAATCTGCACTCTAATAAAAACTGGATGGTCTAGAAGCAAACTTGCTGATGGAATGAACCTGTTCTCTTCAGTATTTCTCAAGTTGTGTTAGTTCTATAATTAAAAGCAATAATTAACATTTGTCCTTGTCTTTACGATATTCAAATCTTCACAAAGATGCACAGGTAATCAAGATGTACTTCTGTTTTTATTTGTACGAAATATTCTAACTGGATACGACTATTAAAACTTATTGTTCTAAATAAAATCTATTGGCCAGGAATTTGTGATTGTAATGACGGCGAAACTGTCAGCGTTCGCCATCATTACTCTGTGAAACTAACAGCAACTTCTGGCGCAAAAAGAAAATACTGCAGATGCTGGAAATCTGAAATAAAAACAGAAAATGCTGGAGACACTCAGCAGGTCAGGCAGCATCTGTGAAGAGAGAAACAGAGCTTCTCTCTTCACAGATGCTGCCTGACCTGCTGAGTGTCTCCAGCATTTTCTGTTTTTATATCAACTTCTGGCATCCGCACAAGCGCAGTTAAACGTGGAAATCCAGAAGTTGCTGTCAGTGATTTCCCACTCCGCCACAGGGTGCACTGTTGAAGTCCTCGCAGGTGGAAATCTTAGAAATCGCTTGAATTGATGTAAACTTCCACTTTTTATGCTCTAATCTCACTGTAAAAACCCCCCAAAAAGTTAAGCCTTGTTGAATGAGGTATAACAGAGGTATTAATGGCATACTAAGCCATAATTACTGCTGAACAACCTCACTGGTCCTGAAAAACTAATTTTATATTTGTGGAATATCAAATTTCTCCGTTATGATATAAATTCCATAGATTTTTAAAATAATAAGTTATTTTAGTTGTTTTAACGTTTGTTTATGATATTTCAGCTTCCACCTTAATCCCATGTTTATATCCCAATTTTTATTTCGCTCTCTGTAAAATGATTAAAAAGTGAAAGATAATCAGTGTTTTTTACTTCCTGGTTTGCGGTCTATGAGAATTCTTCAATGTGATTGGCTGCTTAGCCTACTTGATAATATCACTGTTGCTGGACGTCGGAGATCACCTATAGTTGGCGCCATAATTAAATTAACACTGGGAAAAGTGAAATCCACGTGACAGAGATCACTAGATCTTTGTGGGCAGCTTTCTTTGAGGTCAATGGCGAGCGCCGTCACTTCGTTGCTGATCGCAAAATCCAGGCCATTATCAGTCACGTGCTTATTTTGAATATTTGTGTTAGATTCAAATATCTATACACAAAGAGATCTCCTGTGGCATTGGTCCAGCGCTAAACTAACCATGCAATGCCGTCCTGGTGGTGTTTGTCCTGACAGGAGGCCCCAATGTACCGTGATCATAGCGTCATTGCAGTCAGAACAGCCTGCTCTGAAAGCAAGGCTGTCATTTCAGAAAGCAGTGCAGTCTCTTAAAGGGGAACTGCCTTCTGAAATGAAAAAAATAAAAATCATGTAAAAATAGGCAGTTTTTAGCCCTTGCAGTTCAACTGCCTTCTGAAAAAAAATGAACGTTAAAAAGAATTCCCAAATGGGAGTCTTCAGCTCTGAAAACTGAATTGCCTACGCACATAAAAAAATGGGAAAAAGTGCTTCAGCACTAACAAAAATGGCTCAGCAAGCCAGGGAAGGGGCACCCACGGTCTCGCATGCAGTACTCCAGCTTTGTGCAGGGGGTCAACACTCCAGAAAGATGGATGTGGGACCAGATCACTGGAGCTGTCACTGCCTGCAGTGTTGCCCCCATGAACTGGCTCCACTGCCCAAAGAATCTTCATGACTTCAGACGAATGGTCAAGGTCAGTGAATGAAACATAGAAACATAGAAAAATAGGAGCAGGAGTAGGCCATTTGGCCCTTTGAGCCTGCTCCACCATTCAATATGATCATGGCTGATCCTCTATCTCAATACCATATTCCCGCAATCTCCCCATACCCCTTGACATCTTTTGCATCTAGAAATCTATCTATCTCCTTCTTAAATATATTCAGTGACTTGGCCTCCACAGCCTTCTGTGGTAGAGAATTCCATAGGTTCACCACCCTCTGAGTGAAGAAATTTCTCCTTATCTCAGTCCTAAATGTCCTATCCCGTATCCTGAGACTGTGACCCCTCATTCTAGAGCCCCCAGCCAGGGGAAATATCCTCCCTGCATCCAGTCTGTCTAGCCCTGTCAGAATTTTATACGTTTCAATGAGATCCCCTCTCATTTTTCGAAACTCTAGTGAATACAGGCCTAGTCGACCCAATCTCTCCTCGTACGACAGTCCTGCCATCCCAGGAATCAGTCTGGTGAACCTTCACTGCACTCCCTCTATGGCAAGTATATCCTTTCTTAGGTAAGGAGACCAAAACTGCACACACTACTCCAGGTGTGGTCTCGCCAAGGCCCTGTATAACTGCAGTAAGACATCCTTGCTCCTGTACTCAAATCCTCTTGCAGTGAAGGCCAACATGCCATTTGCCTTCCTAACTGCTTGCTGCACCTGCATGTTTGCTTTCAGTGACTGGTGTACAAGGACACCCAGGTCCCTCTGTACATCAACATTTCCCAATCTATCACTATTTAAATAATACTCTGGCTTTCTGTTTTTCCTACCGAAGTGGATAACTTCACATTTATCCATGTTATACTGCATCTGCCATGTATTTGCCCACTCACTCAACTTGTCTAAATTGCCTTGAAGCCTCTTTGCATCCTCCTCACAATCCCACCTAGTTTCGTGTCGTCAGCAAACTTGGAAATATTATATTTGGTTCCCTCATCCAAATCATTGATATTTTTTGTGAATAGCTGGGGCCCAAGCACTGATCCCTGCGGTACCCCACTAGTCTCCGCCTGCCACCCCGAAAAAGACCCATTGTATAGAAGTTGTGTCACAAGGTGAGGAAGTGAGGAAATTTAACACGACCCATCATCAATGACAACAGCCTGTCACTTCTGAATTTGATGCAATCAATGCAGGAAGGCTTAATCAATGACTTGAGAAATTAACAATAACATTTTATGCATTGATTGGTACCTTTTTTTCTATTCTGCCTGTGCTGTATGATAAAGAGAATTAAAACAAATCTTTACTGTCTGATCAAAGCTGCAGGCCCAGAATTCCCCATCATTGAGTACTGATCAAGGTTATACATGTCAGCCATCACTGGGGCCTAGACTGTATTCCACAGGGGAGTCAGTGAGCTAAATCTCCAGTTGTTTTTTCTTCTCTAATGTAGAGATCACACTTATAGTCAGAGTATTTTTTTGAATATTCAAAAATATCAGTATTTTATTATTAAACGTGCTCTCAAAACCCAGGTAATTTTGATTTTGTAATCCACTTCATAACTGGTTTCTGTTTTTAAAATAATGTGTAGTTCATCCCAAGACAATGAACAGACCATTCTACGGAAACATCTGGGGCTAAATGTCTGCATACCAGGAATGTTTTTTCTGATAGCTGAACAATACCCAGATCAACAGTAAACAGCACAACAACATTTAGAGGAAACGTCAGCATTCCCAGGAAACTCCAGCATTTAATAACAACAGAAAATGCTGGAAACACTCTGCAGGCCAGGCAGCATGCATGGAGAGAAATAGAGTTAATGTTTCAGGTCTGTGACCCTTCGTCAGACCTGAAATGTTAACTCTGTTTCTCTCTCCACGGATGTGTTTCCAGCATTTTCTGTTGTTATATCAGATTTCCAGCATCCGCAGTATTTTGCTATTGTACAAAGTCCTTTGGGGGAAAAATTCGGTTGATTAGCGCCTCCCGTTAGTGCCCTAAGAGGGCGCTAACGGGGCGTAAAGCAACTAGCGCCCGAGCGCGGCGATGTTTGCGCCGCTTGCGAAATTGACCAGACATTTTGCAGCGGCGCTAAACACTACCACCACGATCTCCTGTGCCTGCAGACCGTGACATCAGTCGAGCGTACAATGCCCTGGTAGCGCTCCGGACCGGATATTCAGTGGTGCCGCCTGCCACTAGCAACGACAGGTAGAGGGGAACGTTTCGCAGTCAGGAACGGGCTGGGGGAGCGCTATTTAAAGGCGGATTCTTCCTGCCTTTTTTTGTCGCCGACATTTTTGCATCACGCATTCTGAGAGAGAGAGAGAGACTTCTGGAGAGATTCAACACTGTGTGAAGGAGTTTTGGATACTGAACAGCACTTTGCAGGTTCATTTTGATTTGACCTTCCTTGCATCGATTTAGCTGGGGGCTGCACTGATTCGGGGCGTTGTCCTGCACCTGCAGAATCAGAGGCATCAGAGATGCAGAGACAGAGTGGCAAACATGGCCAGAGGGAGGAGGACCAACAGGCCTCTGCACAGGAGACCTTACCCTCCCAGGGTATTCCGGGAGCAATTCTCCTACATTCATTTGTCTGAGGAGCAGTGTTTGCGCAGGCTGCGCTTCAGCAAGGAGGTGGTCACTGAGCTCTGCCACCTGCTGCAACCAGATCTGCAGCCTCAACTGAGGACCAGGACGTCTCTGTCGGTGTCAGTGAAGGTGACAGTGTCTCTGAATTTTTATGCCAGCGGCTCCTTTCAAGCATCTACTGGGGACATCGCCAATATCTCCCAGTTCGCTGTCCATTGTTGTATCCGGGAGGCGACAAATGCCCTGTATAAAAGGAGACGCCAGCACATCTCTTTCCCCATGACCCGGGCCAAACAGCATGAACGCGCATGTGGCTTTGCTAGGATAGCGGGCTTCCCCATGGTACAGGGCGCCATTGACTGCACGCATGTGGCATTGCGGGCACCGCATGAAAATGCAGAGGTTTTCCGAAACCGCAAGGGCTACCACTCCTTAAATGTCCAGTTGGTCTGTGACCACAGACATCTCATATTTGTCGTCAATGCCCGCTATCCTGGCAGCAGCCACGATGCTTTCATCCTGCGCCAGACTGGTGTGCCAAGCTTTTCCAGGCACCGCATCACCCAAGTGGTTGGCTCCTCTGGGACAAGGGTTATCCACTCTGCACCTGGCTGATGACACCGCTCCATAACCCCAACACCCCTGCCGAGCTGTGGTGTAATGAGAGCCATATCACCACCAGGAACATAAATGAGCAGACGATCGGCGTGCTCAAGCAACGGTTCTGCTGTCTGGACCACTCAGGAGGAGCCCTGCAGTACTCTCCTGAGCGAGTCTCCCTCTTCATAGTTGTATGCTGCATGCTTCACAACCTGGCAATCCTGAGGACCCAGCCAATGCCACCAGGGATTGGTGCACCACCTGAGGAGGAGGAGGAGGAGGATGATCAGCAGCAGCACCAACGTGGGAGGGAGGCCCACAATGTTGCCATTGCAAGGGCCGTCCGTCAACGGCTGATAACAAGCCGCTTCTAGGCCCCTACTCAGAAGATGGCTTCTGGCATGGAGAACAACATCATGGAAAGCAACCCGCAACCCCTATTGCCGGCCAAAGCTGGCCAAAAATGTGTGGGTTAGGTTGATTTGGCCATGATAAATTGACCCTTAGTGTTAGGGGGGATTAAATATGTGGGGTTATGTGGATAGGATGGGATATGTTAGGGGGAATTAAATACGTGGGGTTACGGGGGTAGGGTGGGATATGTGTACTGTGGGGATTAAAGCAGGGACAGGGTACTGGATTTGGATGATCAGCCATGATCGTATTGAATGGCGGAGCAGGCTCGACGGGCCGAATGGCCTACTCCTGCTCCTAGATTCTATGTTTCTATGTTTCTATGATTCCAAAGGCCAAAAATGTAAATTTTGAATACAACAACTTTTTTCTTTAACAAACTCTGTGTGTGTCATTTATTCAGGACAAACAATTTGAAACAAACACAACAAATCATGAATTAACAGAACTGGTTCTCACAAGATGGAGATAAACGGCAAAACAGTAAACAAATGTAATCACACGAACCTCGACTTTTACTACAAACATTCCCACCATTTATTTAGACCTCCTACTGTTTGCCCTTCGATGGTGATCTCCATCCCCTGCGCACTTTCCCCCTTCCCACCCTACTGCTCCTCCGTAATGTGGCCCCAGTGGCTGCAGCAAGGCTGATGGAAGGCTGCTGAATGTCAGATGCTGAGACTACAGATGCCCTTGAAGGATGCCCTCGACCCGCTCTGGGCCTGGAGGCCCCAGCTGCAGACTGCACCAACTCTGCATGGGCGGCAGCAGTCTGGGCTACAGGCGGTGGCAAGTGCAATGGGGAAGTGTCAGTGCTGGGAGCAGGAATGCTGTCATCCTGAGAGAGGACAGCACCTTCCTGCTCGACCGACACACTGGCACTCCCACGGGGCAGCACCTCAGCATCCAGAGCAACCTGTTCGAGCACAGATTGCTGGCCTGCTGCGGCGCCGTGAGAGCCCCGGGGCAATGTGGCCGAACCAGCGAGGATGGCAGCAGTCAGTGCTTGCGTGACACCAATCTGAGACTGCATGAGAGCAGTCTGAGACTGGATGGCAGCAGCCAGTGACTGAATTGCAGCACTAAGCTGTTGCGTTGCATTGGCCTGTGCTGCAGCGGAGTGCTCCACACTCCTAGCCAGTCCATCAATGCTCTCAGGCACCCTTGCCATTGCACACATGAGCTGAGTGTGCATGCTCAAGGCCTGGCTATTCATTTCCACGATGATGCGCTCCTCCTCTGAGTCCAGTGCAGCAGGACTCGCTGGCCTACTTGCCATCTGGGGAGATGGCCCCCGAGCTTCCCTACCCCCATGGCATTGCTGCAGCCCGCTGGGTCCCGGAGCTTTGTCCTCATCATACCCTTCCCCTCTGCTCCCCTCCAGGGAAGGCGTGGTCCCAGTGTGGGCATGGGCTCCCTCGGGAAACGCAGGCGCTGAGGCTCCGGCTTCCTCTTCCTCCTCACCTGGGGCGTCGATGCCACTGGTTGGTTGAGGGACAGGCTGGTCAGCTGGTGGTTCACTATCTGAAAGCAGGGAGGTACAAGAGTGCTTTTAGCATCAGGACAGGGAGGCAGTGAGGGATCAAGGACTGGAGACATTTAGTAAGTTGGATTGAAAGTGTAAAAAGCTGGTGTTGTGAGGGGTAAGTGGATGAGAGAGGAGAGAAAGCTGATGAACATACCATTGCTGTCCCCAAGGGGGTCGACCTCTCCAGCGGCCACGGCACCTATCACCTGGCTGGCAACGATCCTCTGCACGCGCGCCTCCAAATCGCTGAGGGTGTGTAGGTCAGCCGGTCCTCCTCCCGTGCGTTGCTGCTGGCGCCTGTTGTGAGATAGCTTGGCCTGCAAGAAAAAGGACGGCGTCTGAGTGAATGTGCAGCCATGTGCTTGCCTGATGTGCCTCCCATAGTTGAATAGCCCTTAATGTATGCAAGGTGTGGAATGTGCGTGTGCGTTTTATGAGATGGCCATTGGTCTTGGATAAGTGTTGGGCATTTGGGGTTTTTAAACCCTCTGGGCACAGAGTGAAGTTGAGATGGAGGGATGTAGAGGTATTGGAAAGCAGCCACTCACCCTGACCACCCGAGTGAGGTCGTTGAACTACTTCCGACATTGGGTGTGGGTCCTCGGCACCAGGCTCCTGGAGGAGACGTGCTGAGCCACCTCCCTCCAGAGTCTTCTGTATTCACGGGGCAATGGCCTCCTGCCACTCTGTGGGTAGAGCACTGCCCTTCGCTGCTCCACAGCGCCAACCAGAGCCACCAAGGCCCGGTCACTGAAGCGCTGAGCTCTTTTCCTGGGCCTCTCCATTGTTGGTTCCAACAGAATTGATGTACAAGTCTGTCCAGGCCGAGATTCAAGGCTGCAATGAGCAGGGTGTGGCTGGACAGCAAGATCGACCCTCCCCTTTAAGAACTGGCTGGCGCCAGTCTGTCTGTGTTCCATTGCTAACTGACAATACCTGATCTTCGCCAGCGCTCTGAGGTAGCGCCTCGCTCCTCGGCCTTTGTGCCTTAAGACAGGTGTGTAGCGCCTGATTTAACGCTCAAATCACCTCCAGGGGCGATAAAGGCCAAGTTTGCAGTCGGAGGCGATAATTAGCGACAGGCGCTAAACTTTGCGCCCGGCTGATAATTGCGCCCCAAACGGGGTGATACCGAATTTCTCCCCTTTTGTTCCTTATATATTCTGGCTATAGTGTGGGCACCAAGTGCAAAATCGTTAAAAAATAATTTTAATGATCCCTAAGAATATGTTAATTTGGAGCAAGATGGTTGAATTGCTGCTTGTACCAAATTTTATCAATTCCTTGTTGACAAGGCATCCATTGTGTCCTTGGTGGGGCAATTTTAAGATCATTTTTACTGTGAATTGACATAAAAATAAATTGTGCTTCTATCTGGCCTTTACTTCACAGCTGAGCCTCCTCACCATTTCAAACGTATATATATATTAAGAGCTGTACCAAAAATAACCACATTTAACAATAATAAGCTTACTTCAGGATATGGATAATAACTGAGCAGAGTCTGTCACTATTTCATTCAACAGTAGTCCCTCACAACCCACCTGCCCATGATAAATACCACTTTATGGATGGTGGAAGAACTTGTGCTAGAATGAAAATATTGAAGAGAAACTGAAATGATCCCAATTTTATTTTCAAAATCAAAACATAACATTCATACAGTATTTGTTTTGCATTGTACACGTCTGCAATTGTAGAGGTGATTGGGCAGACTAAAAGTACGCATGATGTGCCATGTTTCTGTGACATTGCGCTAGTAATTTTGGATAAGGTTTTAATGTCATTTTTCTATTGAATTCCGAATCTTAAATAAAAACGAGGTAAATGGTTAATATTTGAGTGAATTTTAATACTACTTAAAATGTCACATCGTGTAGAACAAATTAACTAGGAGATAACACACAGCTATGGATTGCTGTAATAATCTTCCTTTGGTAAAATTAGTTGGAAACTTAACTATCCTAAATTGATAGAGTATTTATTAATAGGTATTTTTAAATTTAAAATTGCCACACACATTTGTTTCCTATATTCTTCAGCCTGTATGATGATGTATTCCACACGAAGGTACTGTTTTATGAAGCTCAACCCACCAGAGGTATCAGGAGAATTCCCACAGAAATTCAACACCATGCTGTATTGGTGAGAAGGACCAGGAATCTGCTGCTCAGATAGCCTCTCTTCTTTGGGACATACTGCAGTGCGGTGACATTGGGCAGTCGTGTCATGCTTCTGTTTGCTATTCAGTAGGAAAGGAGATGAAAAGTGCTGGCCATGCTGACCTATGCAGGAGTCACCTGTTTTAAACATGTGTGGGCAGCACATTGGCTGATACTGCAGACAATTACTATCTTAGCCTAGATTGAGGCAGCGGCAGAAGAATTGGGGTGGCGGTAACCTTGATGTCACTGGAAGTGCCATCCTTATGTTGGAGGTTGGATACCGGTGATCTTGTCATGGAGGGGACAGCTTTGCAACTAGCTAGGTGCTGACTCAGAGCTTGCAGAGCCAATTGTTCTTGGTCATTGCCAGGTCAGCTTGCCAGGCCTACAGTTATGGCTGGTGGCATAATGGTGGGTAGGATAATAAGAACATAAGAACATAAGAAATAGGAGCAGGAATAGGCCATTCGGCCCTTCGAGCCTGCTCCGCCATTTAATGAGATCATGGCTGATCTTCTGCCTCAACTCCATTCACCGGCCCTATCGCCATATCCCTTGATGCCCTTACTAGTCAGAAATCTATCGATTTCTGTTTTAAATATACCCAATGACTGAGCCTCCACAGCCCTCTGGGGTAGAGAATTCCAAAGATTCACCACCCTCTGTGTGAAGAAATTTCTTCTCATCTCAGTCCTGAATGGCCTGCCCTTTATCCTGAGACTGTGGCCCCTGGTTCTAGACTCCCCAGCCAATGGAAACATTCTCCCAGCATCCACCCTATCAAGCCCTGTAATAATTTTGTAAGCTTCAATGAGATCCCCTCTCATTCTTCTGAATTCAAGAGAATACAGGCCTAGTTTACTCAAACTCTTCTCATACGACAGTCCCGTCATCCCAGGGATCAATCTCGTGAACCTTCGTTGCACTCCCTCTATGGCAAGTATATCCTTCCTTAGGTAAGGAGACCAAAATTGTACACAGTACTCCAGGTGTGGTCTCACCAAGGCCCGATATAATTGGAGTATGACTTCTTTACTCCTGTACTCAAATCCTCTTGTAATGAAGGCCAGCATACCATTTGCCTTCCTAGTGGCTTGCTGCACCTGCACATTCACTTTCAGTGACTCATGTACAAGGACACCCAGGTCCCTTTGAGCATCTGCATTCCCCAATCTTTCACCATTTAGGAAATACTCTGCCTTTCTTTTGTCTTGCACTATTCCAACAGTGCAATCATGCATTTGGGGCTCTTTCCCCCCATCATTCATTTTAAATTGCCCTACCAAAATGCACAAGACTCTGTAGCATGCGTTAGATGTCCTGTCAGTCCTTCAGCTTATGTTTGTATTGTAAATGCCTCTTTTCATGTCTGCTCTTGTGTGAATGCTTCAGTTACAGTAGGTTCCCAGGGATTCTGCATAAACTTTTTGAATGTTTTTGATTCCACAGGAATATTCTGATCATGTTCTGCTGTCAAAAAAATACTGAGGAAGGAACAAAAAACAGAAAAATAAGACAGAAAACCTTTAAAAACCAGCATTAAAATGCCATTGAAAAAAAGAGGAAAAAAATCACTATAAATGCCTTTTCAAGAGTTTCTTTACATATGGAGTGTCTCTTTGTGGATGGGCAAACTGAGGGAACAGGTGAATCCCATTGTAAATGGTAGAAAATTGTGTGTGCTCCAATTAATATACATGTAGCTCTTACTTATATATTAAATGACAGCAATCTATGTGAGTATTAAGTCCAAGTGGAAAATTGAACGAGGCAGGATTCTATTGAGGACCAGGTAGGATTGCTTAGTGCCACATTTCCTGGTCCTTACCCACCTGAATTGCGCTGGTGGGAGCAATATACCCTGAATGTGTCTTGCACTGCTGGGGGTGGAAAAGGTGTGGCGGGGGGCGGGGGGGAAGCAGAGGGTGATGTTGTTTATGGAGGGCAGCAAGAAAGGGTTGAATAATGAAGACTTGAGGATGGCTTTGCTTGAATACCCTTGAGTATTTTATGCAGAAATCCATAGGTGGGCTGGTGTCCACACTCGGGTGAATTGTATGTGGTTTTTGGAGAGAAGGGACTTGCTCGGTCAAATGGCTTTTCCATATTCCATGCTGTCTAGTGTTCTGGTTCTTTTCTGTATGGAGTAGTATGGCTCCAGCCAAATGCCATGTGCAATGTGTTGCCACTGTTTAAAGGCACAGAGCCCTACTGTCAATTTGTTTTAGTTACTGTTGTTGCCTGCATTGTTTTCATCTTCAGTAGGTTCCTGGGCACCTCATCATGCCCAAGTATTTTGTGACTATGACCAGATTAAAAGTTTTTGCATGTTTTAGACACTTTACTTTTCATGCACCAAGCAGCTAGCTGTTTTCAGCTAATTAATTTCCAGAGTCATTTATGTATGGCTGGATAGATTTTATATTGGTGGTAGTCTTCTTTAGAAAGTGGTTTTGTCATACAGTCCTCATCAATGTCATTTTTTTTGGTTTTGGGATTGGCACAGGAAAATATTATACATCTTAATGAAAAACTTCATTATTGGAGAATCCAATTTCTGCTTTTTGTACTGAATATCAACCTTCAAGCCCTCCAAGGTCAGGTATAAGATCAGTTAGATGTGGGATAAAGTTCTGTCACCACTTTGTGCTAACCTCAATTTTGGAGCCACGCAGAAAACTTCAAAACCTCACTGAAATGTCAATCACTGTGAACGAGGTTTTGCCAGGAGGGCAGCAATGTTTAACCTGAGGAGAATCATCAAAAGAGTTGATACAGTGTTCATAGAATCATAGAATCATACAGCACAGAAGGAGGCCATTTGGTCCATCGTGTCTGTGCTGGCTCTCTGAAAGAGCTATTCAATTAGTCCCACTCCCCTGCTCCTTCCCCATAGCACTGCAAATTTTTCCTGATTAAATAGAGATCCAGGGGGTGAAATTGGATTGGGCCCGAAAACGGGTGTGGGGAGCGCAAAGCGCGATCTGCCCGCACCCGTTCAAAGTAGTGCAAGCAGCACGCAAATTTTGTGCTGTCTGCTCATTATAATTAGAGCGCTGAGCTCAGTGCTAAACAGATGCTGATTGACTCAGCCCTCAAGGGGGCGGGTTGGGGGGGGGGGGCAATATTGAAGTCTACTGGCCAATAACATTTTGTCTAGGCTCTCTGGACTTCTTATAGGGGAGATGATTTGTTGCAGAAGCACCTCATTGTCTGTGTGGATACAGCCATGTCGCAGCAGAGAAAAGAAAGGGCAAGGTACTTCTCTGATGCAGCACAGGAGGCCTTGTTCCTGGGGGTACACAGAAGAAGACAGGTCCTCGAGGCCTTCCAGGCAGAATGCCATAAGGCAGAGGGAGGAGATAGCACAAGCGCTCAGTGCCACGTGTGTTGCTCCCAGGAACTGGATCCAGTGCGGCAAGAGGCTTAATGACCTCACACGAGTGGTCAAGGTGAGTGAATGTGTTTTCAAATGCCATATCCCACCAACTGCACCACTAGTCTCACACACTGCTCAATGCACCACACCCCATTCACTCACCTACCAACAATCTCGAGCAATCACGACTCATACCTCACAATCATAGCTTCATCTCACCCTCACACACTGAAAACCTCACATCCATATCTCACACCTTACACACAATGCAGCTATTCAATCATGACAGGCACATCACCCAACCACACTCACTGACACACTTCCCTTTCTCTTGCAGGACAAGGTGGCTCACAACCGCCGTGAGCAGCACAGGCAGGCCGTGGGGGAAGCATGTCTTCAAAATGTTACTGAGCTGGAGGAGATGGTGCTGGAGATCATTGGAGGGGCCGTCACTGAGGCCGTGATGAGCGCCGAGGTTGAAAGCAATGCTGATGATGCTATGCTCATACCTAATCCTTCTTCTAACATCCCACTTTCCCCTCCTCCCACAATCTCTTCTCACTTACAAGCTGCTGATGGTGTAAGCATGCACATCTTGTTTCACCCCCCTCCCCTCACCACAATCCGACCCTTGTGCCTTTCTCCTTTCAGATACCCAAGAACTGCCAGCAGCCCAGCTTGTCCCCGTCCAAGTAGAAGAGGAGAGTGTTGGAGAAGAGACACCGTCGCTCGATCTGACACTCCCAGGCACCGGCTCAGAAAATGGCACTGCGCGAACGTTAGAGGGTTGTATAGAGGCGGAATCTGCACGTGGTGAGTCACTGGGCACAAGTGGGCTGCAGCCGGCCAGGGGGAAAGGGTAGCTCAGGTGCCAGCTCCCCAGAGGGCAAGTTCGCACACGAGTTCTGCTGCAGATAATGATTGCGATGAGGCGGCCTTCAGAAGAAGGGTGATGGGCATGCACACAGAAATGCTTGATGCAATAACAGGCCTGCCAGAGACCCTCTTGTCAGTGTCATGGAGCATGGAGGAGTCCGGCTCCAACACTACATGGGGCTTTGCACGGAGCCTGGAGCCCATGATTTCCAGGATAGAAGTGATGGGCAACTCCATTAGAGCACTTGTGGACCCAACCGTGATGCTGGGTGTGATGGGCGATGTCGCAGCTTCCATTGAACTACAAGCATAAGCGACCCAATGTCTGAGTGCTGCATTGGAAGCTCAGAGTGCTCTTAATCAGGCTCAGCTTGCTGCCATGCAAGCTCAGACTGACACCGTCGTGGTTGGGTTTACAAGTGTGGAAAGGGGCTTGCAGTGTCTCACAGCAGTCCAGCAACTTGTGGTCCAACAGATGGCTAGGAATGCTGAGGCACCGCTCCGGGAGAGTGGCAGTGGCTCCATGGAGCAAGAGCCTGCTGTCCTCTCTCAGGATGACAGCATTTGTACTCCCAGCGCCCTTGTTGCTGGTTGTCAGCCAGCCAGCCTAGACTACTGCCACCCATGCCGAGGTGATGCAGTCTATAGCCGGGCCTTCTAGGCCCAGAGCTACTCGAGGTCGTCCTGCAAGGCTATCTGCAGTGTCCCCCATGAAAAGTCAGCAGCCTTCCACCAGCCATGCTGCAGCCATTGGGACAGCGTTGCATAGGAGCACCAGAGTAGGCAAAGGTACACAAAAGACCAACACTAATGGGAATGCACAAGAGTGATGAGTTGACATTGTTATATAGTATTGGATTGATTCATTTATAAATTATGTTTGGAATATTTGTTTTGTGGTGGCTCTCATTTCACCATTGTGCCCAAGAGGACACTGTGATGTTCCGTGACAGAGGTATGGTGAGGTGGGGAAGTGGTGGGCAACAGGGATCTGGGGTTTCATTCATTGGAACCGGAGTAGATGAGGTGCTCACGGACAGCCTGTCCAGAACGGGGATCTGCAGCCTGCCTCATCCCTTCCTCCTCCGCCTCCTCCTCCTCCTCCTCCTCCTCCTCCTCCTCCTCCTCCTCCTCTCCTCCTCCTCCTCCTCCTCCTCCTCCTCCTCCTCCTCCTCCTCCTCCTCCTCCTCCTCTTCCTCCTCCTCCTCCTCCTCCTCCTCCTCCTCTTCCTCCTCTTCCTCCTCCTCCTCCTCCTCTTCCTCCTCCTCCTCCCCCTCCTCCTGAGGTGCTCACAGAACCCGTGGTGACAAGGGCTGCACCATCATGATGACCAAGCTGTGGAGGATGAAGCAGACCACTACAAAATGGGACATCCGCTCCGGCGTGTACCGGAGGGCTCCTCCCGAGCGGTAAAGGCAGTGGAACCATTGCTTTAGCACCTCGATGGTCTGCTCGATGAGGTTCCTCATGGCAGCATGGCTCTCAGTATATGATTGCTGGCCATGAGTGGTGGGGTTGCGGAGGGAAGGTGTAGAGTGGATAGCTCTTGTCTCCGAGCAGCCACCCTTGGGTTTGACATAGTGGCTGGAAGATTGCTGGCACACCAGACTGGTACAAGATGAAGGCATCCTGATTGCTGCCAGGATAGCAGGCATTGACCATCATGATGTGCTAGGCGTGGTTAACAGCACGTTAAGAGAGTGGTAGCCTTTGCGGTTGCAGTACATCTCAGGATTGACATGCGGTGGCCGCAAAGCCACATGCTTGCAGTCAATGGCACCCTGCACCCTGCCCGGTATCCTGGCAAAGCCACAATTGTGCTCCTCCTGTTTCTCTCTGTTCAAAGAGAAGACAATGAAGTCACTTCTCCTGGAGTAGAGAGGCTCTGTGACCTTCCGGAAGCAGTGATGGATGGCGAACAGGGAGATGTTAGCTATGTCTCTTGCTGGAGACTGGAAGGATCAGGTGGTGAAAAAATTGAGGGCCACGGTGACTATGAGGGCCACTGGCAGCACAATTGTCATCCTGCTCTGAGGTTGCAGGTCTGGTTCCAAGAGGTGGAAGAGTTCTGTGATCACCTCCTTGGTGAAGCGGAGCCTCCAAATACACTGCTCCTAGTTTAAGTGCAGGTTAGTAGAAGTGCTCTCGGAAGAGGCTAGACAGGTAAGGCCTCCTACTGAGAGCCCTCCTGCCCCTCCTCCTCCCTCTGTAAGCAGCTTGTCCTCTTCTTTTCTGCCTCTGCTCCATCTCCCTGTCATGCTCCAGTGCGAGGGGGCCTGCAAACAGAGCCCTCATGACTGGGAGCAAGAGGTCTGAGCAGATCAAAATAGCAGATCATGCATCAAGTGAACATTGCACACTCACTGATGTCCCTCGTGCAGTTAAATGCATGTTCTGCTGTGCGTGATATGGAGAGTGTGTGCAGTCGAGCAGCGACATCCAAATGAGAAGATTGTGCGTCAAATCAGCATTGCACACTCACTGACGTCACGATCTGCATAATTTCAATCCCCTCAGTGATCATTTCTATCGGCAACACTGCCAGCCATCGCAAAATGGCATCCGCCATGGGACCCGCTGCCAGCTGGCGGAAGAGCGGAGGCCGCCATTTCTTCGCCCGATTATAAGAACATAAGAACATAAGAAATAGGAGCAGGAGTAGGCCAATCGGCCCCTCGAGCCTGCTCTGCCATTCAATAAGATCATGGCTGATCTGATCCTAACCTCAAATCTAAAGAACACAAGAAGTAGGAGCAGGACCCGGCCACTCAGCCCCTGGGCCCGCTCCGCCACCCACAGGGCCTTGACCGATCCAAACTCAGCCTCATGTCCAATTTCCTGCCTGCTCCCCGTAACCCCTAATTCCCTTTACTTCTAGGAAACTGTCTATTTCTGTTTTAAATTTATTTAATGATGTAGCTTCCACAGCTTCCTGGGGCAGCAAATTCCACAGACCTACTACCCTCTGAGTGAAGAAGTTTCTCCTCATCTCAGTTTTGAAAAAGCAGCCCCTTATTCTAAGATTATGCCCCCTAGTTCTAGTTTCACCCATCCTTGGGAACATCCTTACCGCATCCACCCGATCAAGCCCCTTCACAATCTTATATGTTTCAATAAGATCGCCTCTCATTCTTCTGAACTCCAATGAGTAGAGTCCCAATCTACTCAACCTCTCCTCATATGTCCACCCCCTCATCCCTGGGATTAACCGAGTGAACCTTCTTTGTACTGCCTCGAGAGCAAGTATGTCTTTTCTTAAGTATGGACACCAAAACTGTATGCAGTATTCCAGGTGCGGTCTCACCAATACCTTATATAACTGCAGCAATACCTCCCTGTTTTTATAATCTATCCCCCCAGCAATAAAAGCCTTCTTGATCACCTGCTGCACCTGCATACTAACTTTTTGATTTTCTTGCACTAGGACCCCCAGATCCCTTTGTACTGCAGTACTTTCCAGTTTCTCGCCATTAAGATAATAAATTGCTCTCTGATTTTTCCTGCCAAAGTGCATAAACTCACATTTTCCAATATTGTATTGCATCTGCCAAATCTCCGCCCACTCACCCAGCCTGTCTATATCCCCTTGTAGGTTTTTTATGTCCTCCTCACTTTCTACTTTCCCTCCCATCTTTGTATCATCTGCAAACATTGATGTGTTACACTCGGTCCCCTCCTCCAAATCGTTAATATAGATTGTAAAGAGTTGGGGACCCAGCACCGACCCCTGCGGAACACCACTGGCTACTGGTTGCCAGTCCGAGAATGAACCATTTATCCCAACTCTCTGCTTCCTGTTAGATAACCAATCCTCCACCCATGCCAGAATATTACCCCCAATCCAGTGATTTTTTATCTTGAGCAATAATCTTTTATGTGGCACCTTGTCGAATGCCTTCTGGAAGTCTAAATACACTATGTCCACTGGTTCCCCTTTATCCACCCTGTACGTTATGTCCTCAAAGAACTCAAGCAAATTTGTCAGACATGACTTCCCCTTCATAAAGCCATGCTGACTTTGTCCTATTAAATTATGTTTATCTAAATGTTCCGTTACTGTCTCCTTAATAATAGACTCCAAAATTTTACCCACCACAGATGTTAGGCTAACTGGTCTATAATTTCCAGCCTTCTGCCTACTACCCTTTTTAAATAAGGGTGTTACATTAGCAGTTTTCCAATCTGCCGGGACCTTTGCTGAGTCCAGGGAATTTTGGAAAATTATTACCAAAGCATCCACAATCCCTACTGCCACTTCCCTCAAGACCCTAGGATGTAAGCCATCAGGTCCAGGGGATTTATCCGCCTTGAGTCCCATTATTTTACTGAGTACCAATTCCTTAGTGATTTTAATCGTATTTAGCTCCTCCCCTACTAGAGCCCCCTGTTTGTCCAGTGTTGGGATATTCTGTCCTCTACCGTAAAGACTGAAACAAAATATTTGTTCAGTATTTTTGCCATCTCCATGTTTCCCACCATTAATTTCCCGGTCTCATCCTCTAAGGGACCTACGTTTGCCTTAGCCACCCTTTTTCTTTTTATATAACTATGGAAACTCTTGCTATCTATTTTTATATTTTTTGCTAATTTATTTTCATAATCTATCTTCCCTTTCTTAATCAATCCTTTAGTTACTTTTTGCTGTCTTTTGAAGACTTCCCAATCTTCTATCCTCCCACTAAGTTTGGCTACCTTATGTGTCCTTGTTTTTAGTCGGATACTATCCTTAATTTCTTTACTTAGCCACGGATGGCTGTCATTTCTTTTACACCCTTCTTTCCTCAGTGGAATATATTTTTTTTGAAAGTTGTAAAATAACTCCTTAAATGAACACCATTGCTCATGTACCGTCTTACCCTTTAATCTATTTTCCCAGTCCACTTTAATCAATTCTGTTCTCATACCATCATAGTCTCCTTTATTCAAGCTCAGTACGCTTGTTTGAGAACCAACCTTCTCACCCTCTAATTGGATATGGAATTCAACCATGTTATGGTCACTCAGTCCAAGGGGATCCTTAACTAGGACATTATTAATTAATCCTGACCCATTACACAGGACCAGGTCCAAGGTTGCTTGCCCCCTTGTAGGATCAGTTACATACTGCTCAAGAAATCCATCCCTAATACACTCAATAAACTCTTCCTCAAGGCTGCCCTGCCCAATTTGATTTGTCCAGTTAATATGATAGTTAAAATCCCCCATAATTATAGCTGTTCCCTTATTACATGCCCCAACTATTTCCTGATTAATACTTCTTCCAGCAGAGTTGCAACTATTAGGAGGCCTATATACTACTCCCACTGGTGTTTTTTTCCCCCTTATTATTCCTTATCTCCACCCAAACTGTTTCATTATCCTGATCCTTTGACCCAATATCATTTCTCTGTATTACAGTGATTCCTTCCTTTATTAACATAGCCACCCCACCTCCCCTTCCTTCCTGCCTGTCCTTCCTGATTGTTAAATACCCTGGCATATTTAATTCCCAGTCGTTGTCACCCTGCAGCCATGTTTCTGTAATGGCCACAAGATCATACCCATACGTAGTTATTTGTGCCGTTAACTCGTCCATTTTGTTACGAATGCTACGTGCATTCAGATAAAGACCTTTCAAATATGTTTTGTGACACTTAGTTCCTGCTTTTTCCTTTTTTAACACTTTACCTTTTACTCCATACCTTCTGTCCCTTCCTGACACGCTTTCCTCTGTCTCCCTGCTCAGGTGCCCAACCCCATGCCACTTTAGTTTAAACCCTCCCCAACAGCACTAGCAAACACTCCCCCTAGGACAGCGGTCCCGGCCCTGCCCAGGTGCAGACCGTCCAGTTTGTACTGGTCCCACCTCCCCCAGAACCGGTTCCAATGTCCCAGGAATTTGAATCCCTCCCCCTTGCACCATTCCTCTAGCCACGTATTCATTTGAAATATCCTCCTATTTCTACTCTGACTAGCACGTGGCACTGGTAGCAATCCTGAGATTACTACCTTTGAGGTCCTGTTTTTTAATTTACCTCCTAACTCCCTATATTATGCTTTTAGGACCTCATCCCCTTTTTTACCTATATCGTTGGTGCCTATGTGCACCACGACAGCTGGCTGTTCGCCCTCCCCCTCCAAAATGTTCTGTAGCCGCTCCGAGACGTCCTTGACCCTTGCACCAGGGAGGCAACACACCATCCTGGAGTCTCGGTTGCGGCCGCAGAAACGCCTATCTATTCCCCTTACAATTGAGTCCCCTATCACTATAGCTCTTCCACTCTTTTTCCTCCCAGCCTGTGCAGCAGAGCCACCCATGGTGCCAGGAAGTTGGCTGCTGCTGCCTTCCCCTGATAAGTCATCCCCCCCAACAGTATCCAAAGTGGTATATCTGTTTGAGAGGGGGATGTCCACAGGGGACCCCTGCACTACCTGCCTTCACCTCTTACTCTGCCTGGTGGTCACCCATTTACTTCCTGCCTGTACACCCTTTGCCTGCGGTGTGACCAACTCGCTAAACGTGCTATCCACGAGGTTCTCAGCATCGCGAATGCTCCAATACGCATCCATCCGCAGCTCCAGCGCTGCAATGCGGTCTGTCAGTAGCTGCAGCTGGATACACTTCCCACACACATGGTTGTCAGGGACACAGGAAGGGTCCCTGATTTCCCACATCGAGCAGGAGGAGCATAACACGGGGCTGGGCTGTCCTGTCATGACTTACCCTTTAATTAATTGAACTTAAATTAAATCAAATCAATACCACCAATTACACTCAATTAAATGATATACTCAAGGGCTCTTGGTTACTAGCACTAGAAACTATATCCACAAAATTAAGACCTTCTAAACTTTATAAACTATGAACCTTAACTGTCAAACTATAGAGTAGTATAAATACTTACCTAGCCGTACTCACCCAATCAACTGCTCCCTCCTGCCCGCATCATGTTTTGAATCGCCAGTCTGAGATTGGTATGCCTGTAAAAGAAAAGCCCGCGAAAGTGAGTTTAAATACTTACTGGACCTCCGGTCTCGCCGCTCCCGACACCAGCCTGTGAAAGAAAAGCCCGCGAAAGTGAGTTTAAATACTCACTGGACCTCCGGTCTCGTCGCTCCCGACACCAGCCTGGTAACGGGTGGCGTTTAACACCCGAATTTCTAGGCCTATGCTTCCACTTGTGGGGAATCCAAAACTAAGAGTCATTAATACAAGATAATCACTAATAAATCCGATAAGGAATTCAGGAGAAACTTCGTTACTCAGCGAGTGGTGAGAATGTGGAATTCGCTGCCACATGCAGTGGTTGAGGCGAATAGCTTGGATGCATTTTAGGGGAAGCTAGATAAGCACATAAAGGAGAAAGCAACAGGTAGATATGTTAAGAGGGTGAGATGAAGCAAGGTGGGTAGAGGCTCGTGTGGAACATAAACATGAACCTGTTGGGCAATTCTTCAAGCGAACGCAGACAACGGCCACGCTATCGACCTGCCCAAAATGGCGGCCGCCGCAGCCCGCTTCGGAAGTGGGCAGAAGCGAGGTGGCAGCCAATTTTTTGCCGAAACCGGCCTTAACAGCTGGCACTAAGTTGCCAAAATTCGCGGCCCCAATTCCCTTTTGAAAGATACCATTGAATCTGCTTCCACCACCCTTTCAGGCAAGGCATTCCAGATCATAATAACTCACTGAGTAAAAAAATCTCCCACTGGCTTTTTTGTCAATTATTTTTTATCTGTGTCCTCTGGTTACCAACCCTCCTGCCAGTAGAAACAGTTTCTCCCTATCTACTCTATCAAAACCCCTCAATTTTGAACACCTCTATTTAATCTCCCATAACCTTCTCTGCTTTAAGGAGAACAATCCCAGTTTCTCTAGTCTCTCCAGATAACTGAATTTCCTCATCGCTGGTGCATTCTGGTAAATCTCCTCTGCACCCTCTCCAAGGCCTTGACATCTTTTTTACAGTGTGGTGCCTGGAATTGTACACAATACTCTAGCTGATGTCTAACCAATGATTTACAAAGATTTTGCATAACTTCCTTGCTTTTGTACTCTATTTTTAAAGCCAAGGATCCAGTATGCTTTTTAACAGCTTTATCAACTTGTCCTGCCACCAGCAGAGATTTTTGTTTGTAAACCCCCTAGTCACTCTGATCCTGCATCCCCTTTAAAATTATACCATTTAGTTTATACTGTCTCTACTAATTTTTCCTTCTAAAATGCATCACTTCACACTTCTCCACGCTAAATTTTATCTGCCATGTGTCTGCCCATTTCAGCAGTCTTTCTATGTTCTTCTGAAGTCTGTTACTATCCTATTCACTGTTTCCTACTATTCGCCCCATAGCACCTGGCATAGATAACTGGCTAAAGGAGACAAGTGGGCACTGGGTATTCACACACCAGATTCTTAATTGTACATTGCAAACCACATTTATATTAATTATACCTCACGATTTGAATTGAGGTGGACAATGCATTTTGTCTAATGTCAACTAAATTACAAGCATATGGTTGAAATAGGTAGTGGTGAAAAACAATCAGAGACAGAGAAGTTCTTGACACCCTCAAATCATCTGCTACCATTTACTAAACGTCAGCAATTACCTCCTTAGAGACTTCTCATTCTTCTTGTATTTGTCACTGTAGGTGTTATTGCAATCTTCTTACATATCTGCAGTTAGCTTCTTTGAATAGCTTTTATGATACAAAAGCAAAAAACTGCAGATGCTGGAAATTTGAAATAAAAACAGAAAATGCTGGAAATACTCAGCAGGTCAGGCAGCATCTGTAGAGAAAGAAACAGAGTTAACGTTTCAGGTTGATGACCCTTCGTCAGAGCTTTTATAATGATGCCTGTTGTGAGGAATTCATTTAACACAACTGCCATTTCCTGACTCAACCATAATTAATATTTCTACCCCCTTATCCCTTAAAGGGCTTTAACACCCTACCTGCTTTGTCCATAGTTAAAACAATTGTTGGGGCAAAAAAGTCAGTCGTGCAATGCCTGTTGTTTGCGCATTACGGGTGCCATTTTGGTTTGAAAATGGCGTCCAAGCAACACGTGCACACTTCTGGTGCGGGTGGCGCCAGGTGCCATTTTGGTGAGGGCGTTAACGTTGGCGCTGGGTGCGTGCACCATAAGTAACGCTGATTTGACGCCAACACTGCCATTTATGACCTCAACGTTGGAGCTAACACCCTCTCTTAACCTTGCACAGCTGAACATGCATTCAGCAGAAGGAAGAACTCCCCACCAGCGCTATTTAAAGGGATCATCAAGAAGTAGTGTGACATATGCTCAAGAACTTAGTATTGATTGCAAAGAGTCTGCTCAGATCAGTTGCTCCCAGACATGGTTAAAGTAGTTTGTATCCACGTTGGCCTGCAGCATGACATGGAGAATGAGCAGATGTGACACAGAGCAGGACAAGCTGCTAGAAGAGGTAGGAGGAGGAGGGGGAGAAGGGCTCTCAGCAGGAGGCCATATCAAGCCAGGATGTACAGAGAGCAAGTCTCCTACCTCAACCTCACCTGGCTCATGACTCCTTTGCACAACCCATGTACATGTGGGTCGCATGCATATAACGAAGCCATGCTACCATACAGAATCTGATAGAGCAGACCATAGGCTTCCTTAAACAATGCTTTTGCTGCCTGGACCTCTCTGGAGGAGCCCTGCAGTACTAACCAGAGCACATCTCAAGATTCGTGGTGGTGTGTTGCATGCTCCACAACCTTGCCATCTCGAGGGCACAGCCCTTGCTTCCAGGCATACGGTGACTAGCTGAGGAGGAGCAGGAGGAAGAAAGAGGAAGAGGAGGAGGAGGAGGAGGAAGAAGCGGAAGAGGAGGAAGCAGAAAGGAGAAGGCAACCCAGACAGCCCCTTTCTGCCCGGGCTGTCCGTGATCAATTCATCCGACTTTGGTACCAGAGAACACAACCCCAATTCTACATTAAACAATAGTCCCACAACTTACCTTCCCTCTGTTACAGACCATCACAGCATCCTCTTGGCCAAAATACTACAATAAAAGCCAACACAAAAAAAAAATTCCAAACCAATTTTATGAATCAAACCATGACAATATTTCATTCAAAAGTCAACTAATCAACCTTGTGCATTCCCTTAGTGCCTGTGTTCCATGTGCCTTTGCCTGTCTTAGTGCTCCTACGAAGTGCTACCCCAGTGGCTGCAGCATGGTTGGTGGAAGGCTGCTGAATTTCAATGGGGGAGACTGCAGATGACCTTGCAGGATGACCTCGAACAGCTCTGGGCCTAGTAAGTTCGGCTTTGGACTGCACCGCCTTGGCACGGGTGGCAGCAGTCTGGGCTGGCTGGCTGACAGGCAACAGCAAGGGCACTGGCAGAGTGGCAGAGTGGCAGTGGTGGGAGGAGGAATGCTGTCATTCTGAGAGAGGAAAGCAGATTCGTGCTCCACAGAGCCACTGCCACTTCCCCAGGCAGCGCCTCAGCAATCCTAGTAATCTGCTGGAGGACAGATTGCTGGACTGCTGTGACACCCTGCAAGCCCCTTTCCACATTGGTAAATGCAGCCTTGATGGCAGCAGTCTGAGCTTGTGTGGCAGTAAGCTGAGTTTGAATGTCTTCAGTCTGAGCTTCCACCTCAGCACTCAGATGTTGGGTGGCTTCTGCTTGTGCTGCAATGGAAGCTGAGACATCAGCCATCAGATGCTGTGTGATAGTTGGGTCCACAAGTGCACCAATGGATCTTCCATGCTGGAAAGGATGGGCTCCAAGCTCTGTGCAAAGCCCTGTGTAAGGTTGGAGCTGCACTCCTCCATGCTCATTGACAGTGCATTCAGGCTTTCTGGCAGGCCTGCTAATGCGCCAAGCATTTCATTGTGCATACCCATCAGCTTTGTTCCGTGGGCTGTCCCATCGAAGTCCTCATCTGAGTCCTGTGCAGCAGAACTCGTGTGCAACCTCACCCTCCAGGGAGCTGTCACCTGCGCTACCCTGCCCTGGCTGCAGGCCACGCATGCCCGGTGTCTCACCACGTGTAGATCCCGTGTCTAACCTATCCTCTAAAGTACGCGGAGTGTCAGTAGCTGAGCTGGTGGCTGTGAGTGTGAAATCATGTGACGGTGATGTGTCTTCTGCATCACTGCCTTCTTCCTCTTGCATTTCCTGCTCCTCCACCAGTGACTGACCAGGTTGGAGTTCTTGGCTATTTTGAAAGGAGAAAGGCACAAGGGTAAGGTTGTGGTGAGGGGAGGGGTGGAAAGCCAAAGGTGCATGCTTACACCATCTGCAGTTTGTAAATCAGAAGAGATTGTGGGATGAGGGGGAAGTGCGATGTGAGAAGGATCACTAGGTATGAGGATACCGTCATATTCAATTGATTCAGCCCTGCAGCTGGCCACGGGCTCAGCAAAGTCCCTCCCAAGAATGGCCAGCACTGTCTCCTCCACCAGGGTAAGGTTATGCAGGCATGCCCATGCCCCTTCGGGTAGCCTCTGCTGGCATCTGTTATGCGCCACCTTCTCCTGCAAGAAAGAGGGAAGTGTGTCATACAATCTGTTTGGGTGATGTTCCTGTCATGGTTAAATAACTGACAGTCTGTGTGAGATGTGGGTGTGCGGCTTGTAGCAGTGCTATGTGTGTGAGAGTGAGGTGAAGCTATTAATGTTAGGTATGAGTTGTGATAGTTAGAGATTGTTGTTAGGTGAGTGAATGGGGGGGTGGTGAATTGAGCAGTATGTGAAACTCATGGTTCAGTTGTAAGGATATTGCATTTGAAGATTAATTCGCTGATCTTGACCACTTGTGTGAGGTCATTAAACGTCTTGCGGCACAGCATCCAGGTCCTCAGGGCTACACTGCTGGCATTGACCACGATGGCTATCTGCTCCCATTGCCCTTTCTGATTTTGCCTGGAGGGCCTCCTGGCCCCCTGTAGAAACAGGACCTCTCTCCTGACCACCTCCTGCACCAAGGCCTCCAGTGCCGCATCCGAGAATCTTGGAGCACGCTCTCTCCCCTGTTGTGCCATCAGTACTTCTTCTTCCTGCTCACACTCTGTTCCCCAGCCAGTTGAATCACCTACTGCAGCCAGAATGCACATCCCCTTTAAGAGGTGCAGACTACTTTTAAGAAGTGCAGGCTAGCTTTAATTGGTGCTAGCCTCGCATGACCTTGGGCTCCCTGCTGAGCGTGCAGCCACTCAGCAGCGCGTTCAGTGCTGGGCTGCATGCCACAATCATTCTAATTAGCAGGCAGCACGAATTTGGGGCAATCCAATTTTTAGCCCGTGCTGTTATTAACCTTTTATTAGCGCTTTCTTCCTTCTCTTACTTATTTAGTTATCCTCAATAGACTTTTGTATGACACCCAGTCCTCATTCATTTTTGTTTGCATGTATTTTTAAAAAAAATTCTTCTTAGCCTTTAGGTTATGTCTGACCTCCTTATTCATCCACTTGTGGTCTTGGTTATGCTATTGTTTTCTTTGTAGTACTGTCCAGTACTTTCCCCACTATAAATATTAAATTAGCATGCCTTTAATTCCCATGATCATCCTTTTGTCCTTTTTGGAAGACTGTAACAACATTAGATACTTTCCATTCTTTTAGTACCCTCTTTCTTTTTAAGTTCTTTCGAGGGACTTGAGCACAAAACCTCCAGGAGGCTGAGCCCAGAGGAGGTTGAGTCCGCCTGCACACCCTTTCCCCTCTGGAACAAAACATGCTGGCCATCATGGGCATGGGGAGAGTCATGGCCGTGGCATGTGGCAACTCTGGAGGAGACGTCATACAGGGTTTCTTCACACCTTATTCTCTTTTTCCCTTCACACTTCTTACTCACCCCACACACTCTGCATGACAAACCACAGCTGCTTTCAGCAGCCACTCATCTCTCTCTGCTCTCCCTTCACACTAAAAGCTAATCATTAACCCTGTCTTTCATTTCAAGTGTTGGAAATGTGGACGCCCCTGTTCATCCCACACAAGCTGCACATTAATAAAGTGGTACCACTTGAGATTCATGAAGGCAGTTACATTCTGTGAAGGAGTCTACAGGGTGACATGGGTAGTAGTCAATGCTACCTTCTATTTGCTCTACCTCCCAGATTGGGGAAATCCTGAAATCTGTGTGAAATCAGAGCCCTATCCTGTTCCTTCTGGATGTCCATAGAGAAAATGATGAATGTGATTGTTCTAATAAATAAGGCATCAGTCACCTGTTTAATACAAGCATATACTGCAGACTGACTGAGGTTACTGGTGGCAGTCTGTGGCAGTCTGGAAGATGCCAGAGGCAAAGATGTTCAGGGCTGCATGACTTTAACTGCAACAGGCAAAGCTGTGCTAGTTGGGCAGTTTGTCAGAAAACAGCTCAATTGATCCTGATTTGAACTTATTCATGAGGCTCGGGCCTGTTTCAGACAGGATTGGAGTCCCCAGGCAAATCAGACCAGCTGTAAAAACAAGGGTAAGCAGATGGGAGGAACCAATGTTTTATGTTCCACCCGCTACCACCCTGTATTTCAATGCAAACGGGGTGATAAGGAGAGGAAATTCAGCCCCAAAGACTTTGCTATTTTAGCCTAAACAGTCTTTGAGGAGATTGAAAACATAAAACGAGCCTATGTGAATTCCAGCATGTAATTTATCGCCAGTGAGTTAATTTAAAGATTTAGGTCTTATAATCTCTGCTAGGGCAGATTGTGTATAATGCACAGCTTAAGTGTTTGTGGAGATGAGATCTGCTCATTAAACTATTGAAAGTGAAAATGGTTATTTAAAATTGATGAATTATAACACTACTTAATTCAAACTGATAGCTGCTCTGCGGATGGATCTTTTTTTATTGAATTAGTTTTCGTGGGACAATTCCAAAACCAAATTAGGCATCACAATACATCACTAGACATAAACCAGATCCCAATCATTTTCTTATATCTGTGATAGAGCTGCTCAAGTTGGCTCACCCTCCAGTTTTCACTCCCTGTGGGAAAATTGCTGATCTTTGATTGGTGCCTCCATCTGGCAACATAAATCAGACCAGAAAATCTCTATGTAGGGCCCTGTTAGCACAAACCCACATGGATTTTTCTGCGGTACAGCAAGCAGCTCTGGACCACCTATGCTTCGCTGCAAATTCTGAGATAGGTGCATGTTTGGAATTCTCGGCAAAAAATCCAAGAAATCCAAATTTAGCTGAATAAATCTTGGTCCAATTATATATTACATAGAATTACATAGATTTTATAGCACAGAAATGGGCCATTTGGCCTACCTGGTCTATGCCGGGTGTTTATGCTCCACACGAGCCTCCGCCAACCCTACATCATCTAACCCTGTCAGCAGATCCTTCTATTCCTTTCTCCCTCACCTACTTATCTAACTCCCCTTAAATGCATCAAAGCTATTCACCTCAACTACTCCATGTGGTAGCGAGTTTCACACTCTAACCATCTCTGGGTAAGGAAGTTTCTCTTGAATTTCTTATTGGATTTATCAGTGACCATTTTATATCTATGATCCCCTAGTTTTGGATTCCCCACAAGTGGAAACAGCCTCTCTACATCTACCCCATCAAATCCCCTCATAATTCTAAAGACTTCCACCAGGTCACCCCTCAGCCCACTCCTTTCTAGAGAAAGGATTCCCAGTCTGTTCAGTCCTTCCTGATGGTTATAACCTCTCGTTCTGGTATCATCTTTAAAATAGCCAGAGTCAGGTGCATGTGATTTCGCAACTTAGTGCCATATTTTCTCTTACTACGCATCTCTCAGTTCAGTTTTTATGATCAGTTAGCAAGTGTGAGGGGAGAGGAGGGGAAGGTGACTTAGGGAATCCTTGGTCCATCCTTTAACAACAAAAAAGCTGATGCCCAGTAACTTCCTATTACCCTGCAAGGAAAAACTACCAAAATAATTTGATGGCAACTCCACAGCTCACAAAGCAATACAGAGACTGTTTCCGA
Source organism: Squalus acanthias (assembly GCA_030390025.1). Classification (NCBI taxonomy): domain Eukaryota; kingdom Metazoa; phylum Chordata; class Chondrichthyes; order Squaliformes; family Squalidae; genus Squalus; species Squalus acanthias. The sequence continues at coordinate 176,685,682 of CM059425.1, read as the reverse complement.
TTGAAGACACTGATGGGGTTAGTCATTGTACTAATGTACCCATTGAATTGTGTTTACGGAAGCAAAATCCTCCTTTCTTCATCTGATTCCTAAAGGTTGTGGCTTGTTCATGGCTTATGGGGTGTGACTGATGCACATTAAAGAAGGAAACAAAGTGCTGAATTGACTGTTTCATTTGGGACAATTATAGCACAACTGAACAGAAGGCTGATTATAGGCTTGTATCCCTAGCCTTGTACAGTGCGATTATCTTGTCCGAATCAAAAAACCATGAACCTTAATAGAGAGATGGGCAATTCTAAAATGTTTGACACTGTGGGTCAGCTTTCCTTAATATTTCCTTCTTTTTGATATACAAAGCCCGATTTTATCCCTGCCCACCCCACAGGAATGGGGCAGGCAAGTGGTTAAAATAGTGGGAGAGTACTTTACCGCTACATTCCCGACCAGCACCCATCAATTACCATTTTAATCGCGCACTTTTCAGAATCATCTGAGGTGCCAACTACAGGCAGGTGGGGGCCTCAGGAAATTATGGAAATCGGAGTCCTATGACGCAATCCTGTCGCCATTTTAGCCACAAATCGCGGAAGTATTACCTCAATGCCCAACCCACCAGTGAAACCTGGCAGGATTGATCTCTGAGAGTCACTGAAGCAGTATTTAAAGGGCACTCACCTGCAGGTAATTGGATCACAGATTCTCTGTGCTATTTGGATTACCAGGAGAGTTTCTAGCTTCCAGATCACTTCTTTCTCGCCTTTTCTGCCTTATTATCCACGGTAAGCTTTATCTGCTTATACTGGGTGCTACTATTGCCAGTTTTATTTGGATGGAGGAACAGTTGGAGAAAGAAGAGCAGCAGCAGCTGCGTTAGCAACCAACACCAGCAGAAGTAGGCCTATCAAAGATAGAAGGTGGGGGGGAGGGGGGCTTCTCGTAAGAGGCCATACCCAGCCACAGGGTGCACAGGCCAAGAGCCACTTTCTCAGAGCTATCTGAGGAGCGGTGCATCAGGAGGCTGTGCTTCACCAGGCTGGCTCTTGCAGACCTCTGCAGCCTCCTGCAACAGGACCTGCTGCTTGCTGCATCGGGGGCCATGTGTGCTCAGGGCTGTCAAATTCACCACAGCCCTTAACATCTTTGCCACTGGCTCTTTCCAGTCTGCTATGGTGAACAACAGCCACATCTCCCAGTTTGCAGTACACAGCTGCATTAACCCTCTGTTCACTAGAGCTGAGCAGTACATCACCTTCCCCATTGACCACAAAAGCCAACTGTAGACGCTCAGGGATTTGCAGCAGTAGCTGGCTTCCCTTGCATCCACAGCATCATTGATTCCACAGGTGTTGCCATCAGGGCACCAGAATACCAGCCAGCAGCATTCGTCAATAAGAAAGGCTACCACTCCATTAATACGATAGCAAAATACTGCGGATGCTGGAAATCCGAAATAACAACAGAAAACGCTGGAAAAACTCAGCAGGCCAGGCAGCATCCGTGGAGAGAGAAAGAGAGTTAACGTTTCAGGTCGATGACCTTTCATCAGAACTGGGAAGAGCCGGAAATCAAATAGATTTAAGGCCAGGGTAAAGCTGGGAAAAGGGGGAGGGGATAAAGGAACAAAGGGGGAGATGAAGAGACATAGAGACATTAAGAGATATGCAAGGCTAGAGGTGGTGTTAATGTGACAGATTAAGGCTGAATGAAGTGTGAAATCCACTGGCAGAATGAAGGACAGCTGCCAGCTTCTAGGAGGAAAAAAAAAGGTGGGGGGGGACAAATAAAAGGGTGGATAAAATAAAATATAAATGTGATTGGAGCTGAGGTTATGATCTAAAATTGTTGAACTCGATATTGAGTCCAGAGGGCTGTAGCGTGCCTAAACGAAAGATGAGGTGCTGTTCCTCGAGCTCACTCCATTAATGTCCAGGTAGTGTTCACTCACAGAACAAGGATCATGCAGGTTGGTGCACGGTATCCTTCACAACGCATTTTTCCTGCAATAGTGCACCATTTCCCAAGTATTTGACCCTGCCAGGAACGTGACAGGATGGCTGATGGGGGACAAGGGATACCCTCTACATACATGGCTGGTGATACCTCCATGACACCCCTCCACATCCCCACCACGCCTAAGGAACACAGGTATAATAAAAGCCAGGGACCACCAGGATGATTATTGAGCACACTCTAGGGATGCTGAAGCAGAGATTCAGGTGTCTCAATAGGTTTGGGGCCTCCCTACAATATGCCCCAGAAAGAGTCCAGTGCATCGGAATGGTCTGCTGCATCCTGCACAACCTCGCCATATAGTGAAGCCTGCATTTGGAGGAGGCAGAGAAGCAGTATCAGACCTCATCGGACAAGGAAGACCAGGAGGAAGGTGAGGAAGCAGAAGAAGGAGGGCCAGCTCAATGCCTTGCAGCAAGAGATTTGAGGGATCAGTTAATTCCACTGACTTGCTCATTCCCTTCTCCTGAAAATGTATACAGAGCACCTCTACTTAACAGTCCTTGTTACATCCTTCACCACTCCCTTAGTCCTGCATTAAAGAACAATCAATGACATACTAACAATGCAGACTCAGAAGCTTCTATTAAACCACACTGCAGTCCAAAGTGCCAAATGTGATAAAGGTGATGAATTTAATTCCCAACATAATACTTGCTTTCCATTCATTTCTCACCCAAATGTCAACCCGTGGTGCCTTTCTTATAAGAAGCTTTCCTAAGTCTACTAGTCCTCTGAGGTATTCCCTTTGTGGCCTCAACAAAGTCGGTGGAAGATTGTTCCTCATGTTGGGTCCCTTGAGATGCTCGAGCCTGTGAGGGCCCGACCATAGACTGCTGTAACTCGGATGCTGCAGGATCAGTCTGACCAAGCTGATGTACTGGCCCCATGGTGGGTTTTAGTTGTGGGGAGTGTGGGGAAGGAGCTGACATCCTGAGAAAGGGCAACACGTCTGCTCCCATAGCACCACCGCCATTCCTGTGGGGCCAGGGTTCATCACTTCCACTGATCTGCGGGAAAGCTGACTGCAGAAGATGAGTGACTCCTTCAAAGCCCCTGTCTATTTGGTCCACCAATCTCTCCAAGCTGGATACGTGTCTTTCCAAGATGGAGCCCAGAGTCTGCAAAGGCTGGTGACACGGGCACATTTTGTGAGGGCCCGGTTGCAGTGTCGGTGAAGGTGACCCAACACTCTCCACAGTAGACTGCAGAGTGCTGATGCCATGTGAGATGACACCGTGGACTTCTCCACACTTTCAGCCGTAGTGCTGAAGCTTCTTGAAAGATTTTCCAATACGTTGTACAATGTCTTGTGAGAAGCATTCAGTTTTCTTTTTGTGGCTGGACCCCTGTAGTCGTCATCTCTGTCCTGCTCAGCAGAGCTGGGAGAGGAATGCGTCCGCCGGTGGGCTCTCCCTGCCACCAGTACCTGCTGCTGTTCACTCGTGCTGGGTCTTTCACCGTCTGCAGATCCATTTGCCTCATGATCTAACCCACTCGAGTGCCAATCATACAATTGTAGAATCATAGAATAGTACAGCCCAGAAGGAGGCCATTCGGTTAATCAAGTCTGCGACGGCTCTTTCGAAGTTAGTCCCACTCCCCCGCTCTTTCCCCATATTGCTGCAGTTTTTTCTCCTTCAAGTATTTATCCAATCCCTTTTCAAGGCTACTATTGAATCTGTGTCCACCACCCTATCAGGCAGTGCATTCCAAATCCTAACCACTCATTGCGTAAAATTTTTTTTCCTCATGTTGCCTCTGGTTCTTTTGCCAATCACTGTAAATGTGTGCCCTCTGTTTATTAACCCTTCAGCCATTGGAAACTGTTTCTCTTTATTTACTCTATCTAAATCCTTCATGATTTTAAACACCTCTATCAGATCTCCTCTTAGCCTTCTCTGCTCTAAGGAGAACAACCCCAACTTCTCCAGTCTATCCATGTAACTGTAATCCCTCATCCCTGGAGCCATTCTAGTAAATCTCTCTGTACCCTCTCCAAAGCCTTCATGTCCTTCCTGAAGTTTGGTGCCCAGAATTGGACAAAATACTCCAGCTGGGGCCGAACTAGTGTTTTATATTGGTTTAGCTTTTGTGCTCTATGCCTCTATTTATAAACTTCACCTGAGGAAGGGGCGATCGACAGCTCCGAAAGCTTGTGATTTCAAATAAAACTGTTGGACTATAACCTGGTGTTGTGCGACTTCTCATTTCTATTTATAAAGCCCAGGATACCATACGCTTTATTAACTGCTTTGTTAACCTGTCTGCCACCTTCAAGGATTTGTTCACTAACACCCCCAGGTCTCTCTGTTCTTCCATCCCCTTTAAAATTGTACCATTTAGCTTGTTTTGTCTCTTTTCATTCTTCCTACCAAAATGTATCACCTCACACCTTTCTGCGTTGAATTTCATTTGCCATTTGTCCGCCCATTCCACCAGCCTGTCTATGTCCTCTTGATGTCTATCACTATCTTCCTCACTGTTCACTACACTTCCAATTTTTGTGTCATCTGCAAATTCTGAAGTTGCACCCCCAAGTCCAAGTCATTAATGTATATCAAAAACAGCAGTGGTCCTAGTACTGAACCCTGGGGAAACACAACTGTATATCTCCCTCCAGTTCAAAAAACAGCCATTCACCACAACTCTACTTTCTATTCGAAATAACAACAGAAAACGCTGGAAAAACTCAGCAGGCCAGGCAGCATCCGTGGAGAGAGAAAGAGAGTTAACGTTTCAGGTCGATGACCTTTCATCAGAACTACTTTCTATTCCTTAGCTAATTTTGTATCCATGTTGCTACTGCCCCTTTTACCCCAGGGGCTTCAATTTTGCTAACAAGCCTATTATGTGGTACTGTAGCAGTCGGCGCAGACTCCATGGATTTTTAGATTATGAACCCTTATTAAAAACTGGACAGGCTGCTTGGGGGGGGGGAAGCAGTGAAAAAAACCACTCAAGCTGGAGGTGACTCACATAAACCAGGTTGCATTCGTATGGAAACGAACTGTCCTTGGGAACAATGGCCCAAGAGGCCCACTCCCAAGTCTTGATTAACAAGGCTGACGACTCATTGTTTCTGGTCAAGATGAGCTCGTTAAGTTAATCGGCTGGAAGATCGAAAACCATTCAAAATCTGGGAGGAAGCTTGGAAACCATTTGCCTGAGGCCATGTGTCCATTAAAACCACAGACAGCGGTCTGTGTATTGGAGGGGTATATCAGAGAGCAGTTTGGATAGCTCTCTCTCTCTCTCTCTCCTGCCCTCCACACAACGGAACGTCAAGAAGAGCTGAGCCTTGCTCTTCCAACCGAGACGGACTTCGACTAAGGCTGGGACTCGCATGCCGCAAGGCCGGTACGGAACCAGGTAGCCGAGACGTATGGGAGGAAGCTGCAAGCAAGATCAAAAGGGCAATCTAGGTGAGCATTGCCAAGCCTACACACCCACAAGATCACTTAGCTGTGTGAGGGGGTGCCTGTATGTTCCTACCAAACCAGAGGTGGTTTAGCGTTGGAAGGGTCCTGTGAAAGTTTACTTCACGGGAGGGTGTTTTTAGGCCGTGGTAAGTCAGCACAGCAGGGGCTTGTTGGACAAGTCAGGGTTGTACTGTTTTAAACTGTACTGTTGTGCTTCACACCGCTCATACTGTATGCGAGTGGAGTGGTTTTCGTCAACCTTAATAAACACTGTATGGGTGAGCCCGAAAACGCTGTCCATGTTCCAATCTCTCCTCAGTAATCCCTATCGTCCAGAACTTGTAGTATGGGGGTTTGCGTGCTCGCTACGGGTGGGGCGAAACCACTTACAATAATTGGCGATTGCGGCAGGGGCCATAGGAAATTGGCCACCGCAAAAACCGGTTACAGTACTTTATTAAACAGCTTTTTAAAGTCCATACACAACATCAACTGCACTGCCCTCATCCACCCACTCTGTCATCAAAAAGCTCAATCAAATTAGTCAAACATGATTTGCCCTTAACAAATCCGTGCTGGCTTTCCTTTACTAGTCCATACTTGTCCAAGTGGCTGTTAATTTTCTCCCGGGTTATTGTTTCTAAAAGCTTCCCCACCACCAATGTAAACTGACTGGCCTGTAATTGCCAGGTTTATCCTTCTCGTTTGAACAAGGGTGTAACATTTGCAATCCTCCAGTCCTCTGACACCACCCCTGTATCTAAGGAGGATTGGAAGATTGTGGTCAGCACCTCCACAATTTCTACCCATACTTCCCTCAGCAACCTTGGATGCATCCCATCCAGACCAGGTGACTTATCAACTTTAAATACTGCCAGCCTGTCTAAAACCTCTTCTTTATCTATTTTTAATTCATCCAGTATCCCAACAACCTCCACGTTTACCGTAGCTTTGGAAAAGTCCTCTTCCTTGGTAAACACTGAAGCAAAGTACTCATTTAGTACCTCAAACATGCATTCTGCCCAATGTTCCCCCTAAGGTGCGTGGGCATGCGGTCGCACACCAATCGGGAGGTCCCGCACAGGCCGCTCTCCAGCTGCTGCCGCTGGCTGCACAGCAAATTTAAAGGGACCACGCACCAAAAAAAATTAGCTTATGATCCTGTGACTATTACATAGAATTACATAGAAAGACAGCACAGAAACAGACCATTTGGCCAAATCAGTCCGTGCCAGCATTTATGCTCCACTCGAGCCTCCTCCCATCCTTCCTTATCTAACTCTATCAGCATAACCTTCTATTCCCTTCTCCCTCATATGCTTATCTAGCCTCGCCTTAAATGCATCTTTACTATTTGCCTCAACTACTCCCGAGCACGCGGGTAACCCGGAAGTAAGTGGGTTTTTAACTCAGCCACCTCATTATAATTTTACTTCTGGTTTCCCGTCCAATCAGCGGCAGCAGGTGAGACGTGGACCCGCATGACGCGATTTCAACTCCAGTATTTAAAGGGACACTCCAAAGATACAAGCTGGAGGAGTTTGTAGTTGGGGAAAAAAGGGAAGCGCGAGTCAGAATGGAGTCCAGATGGGCAACGGCTGCATCTCGTTTCACTGACGCCTTCCTGGATGAGCTGCTGGGGGCTGTGAGGAGAAGGAGAGAAATACTGTTTCCTACCAACGGGAGGAAGAATCCTGCAGCTGACACCAGGAAGGCGTGGTTGAAGGTAGCGAGGGAGGAGAGCAGCAGGAGCCTGGTGCCACGTTTCTGGTGACATGGGTGCACTGGTGCAACCTAAATGAACTTTGCATTAATAAGGGAATCCCTGCTATCCCAGGCAGCAATGTGAGCAGCTGGGGGTGCATTGCCCTCATCACCCTCCTCCTCTTCTTCTTCCTCCTCCCACTCCGAATCATCCAAGGATGATGAGCTCTTGGTCTTGTTCCTCATGCATGTCTAAGCCTCGCTGTTACGCAATAACCATGGCCATTCTGGAGACCCTAGCTGGTGCGTACAGAAGGGTACATCCAGATCTGTCCAGGCACTTGAGATGCATCTTCAGCATGTCAATGGTCTGTTCAATCACACATCTGGTGGTGACGTGGCATTCATTGTAGCATTGTTGGGCTTTAGTGGCCGGGTTTCTGACGGGCGTCATGAGCCAAGTTTGCAGTGGGTATCCCCTGTCGCCTAGCAGCCAGCCCTTAAGTCTGTTTGCAGGTCTGAAGACGTGAGGGAGCCTGGATGAAAGCGTCATGGCAGCTGCCCGTGAATCTTGCACATACCTGCAGAAACATCTTTTTTTGGTTGCACACCAGCTGCACATTGATGGAGTGGAAGCCCTTGTGGTTGACGAATACTCCTGGTTGATCTGTTGTTCTGGAGGTGCCCGGATTGCCACATGTGTGCAGTCGATGGCGCCTTGTACCTGTGGGAAGCCAGCCAGAGCCGTAAAGCTGAGTGCCCGCTCATGCTGACTGGCATCATCGCCTGTCTTATGCATTTCTGTACGGCCGACTCGGAGATTCTGCACATGTCTGCAGCAGAGCCCTGGAAGGATCCGGAGGTTAAAAAGTTGAGGGCGGTGGTGACTCTGACAGCCGCTGGTAACACATGGCCACCAGGTCCTGCAGGCGGCAGGTCTTCTTCTAGGAGGCTGCAGATGCCTGCCACCACCTGATGTGATATCCTGAGCCTCCTGAGACACTGGTGTTCAGCCATGTCAAGGAAACTGATCCTCTGACTGTAGACCCTGTTTCGTGGGTAGCACCTCCTGCGAGCTGCACCTCTCTGCTGCTCCCCTCTCTGCTGGTCCTCTCTCTGCTGCTCCTCTCTCTGCTGGTCCTCTCTCTGCTGGTCTTCCCGCTGCTCTGCAGCTACAGGTCTGTGAGCAGCAGGCTGTTGCTGGTGCTTTTGCTGATGCTGTTGCTGGTCATCTTGGTCCTCATCTGAGGTCCAATCTAAGGCAGCATAAGCAGCACCCATCCTGATGTGATAGAGCAAACCTCCAAAGTGTAGAAAGTAACCGCTAAATTGTGCAAAGTAATCTCTCAGCAAAAGTATCGTGAACAAACCCTTTCCCACTAGCAGGTAAGAAAGCAGCTATGAGTACTGAGTATTTATTGGCATCTTTGCCTGAGATTGCTTCAGCCCCCTCAATTGTCACTGTGCACTCACCTTGTTTTCACAAGCGAGTTTCAGGAAGCCCGGGAAACCCATGGACCCGATGTTAAACTGAAAACTATTGGCCGTATATTTCGATCCCTACGAGTGTGTACACACCCGTAGGGACATTGGAAATGCCGGTTTCAGGCATGCCAAGCACATGCGCTGAAAACCGGCATTTCCGATCTGTCAAGAAATCTCTTGACAGATCGGACGCCTGCCCTGGCGAAGGGCCTCTGCGGGGGGAGAGTTCCGCTTTCTGGAGAACCTCCACCCGCAGAAAAACCCTTAGAAATCTTACGCCTGGTAAAAGCAGGCATAAGGCCTACTTTTACCAGCATAAGATTTAAAAAAAAAGTTTTAAAAAATAATAATTTTTTCACTCATTTATCATTTAAAAATACTTTAAAAAAAGGTAAGTTTATTTTTAGTCCTGTAAAAAACTTGAATTATTTTTATTAAAAAAATTTAATTTTTGTTTAAAATATTTAATTTATTGTAATTTCAACTAATTTTAAAAATGTGATGGTATTTTTAAATTTTATTCAATGTTTTAAAGTGTTTTTGGGGTGATCTCCATTCATATATTTGACAGGTATATCTGTCAAGCGTATAAAGGGAGATTCCCTTCTTTGATTGGCTGGCCTGGCCCACGTGATCTCAGGGACGCTTGCGAACCGCATGTGCCTCTGGGATACGTGGGCCCTGCACATTTCGAGTTGGAGAGGCCCAGGATCAGAAGTGTAGGCGCCTCGGGAGCCCTCAGGTAAGTCCATAGATTTTTTCCAGATCGAAGGCCTCCGCACGCAGGAAGCCTCCGATCGGAAAATACGGCCCAATGGGTCAATATTGCTCTAATTGAGCGATTAGCATATAGAAATTGACAAATCGCCTCTCCCGAGGGGGTTGTGCACACGCAGCCTAACGCGCTCCAGTCAAATGCAGAAGTCGGCTGATTGGAGCTGGCTTCCCAACACACTGTCAATTTTGAATTTTGTTGGTTTTAACTGCCCACCCAAACCCACGCGCTCTTCACGTTAAAATTCAGCCCACTCTCTCTGTGTCTACTCTATCAAAACCTTTCATAATTTTAAATATCTCTATTAGGTCACCCCTCAGCCTTCTCCTTTCAAGGGAAAAGAGACCCAGCCTGTTCATCCTTTCCTAATAAGTACATTGCAGTTCTGGTATCATCCTTGTAAAATTTTTTTGCGCCCTCTCCAGTGCCTCTATATCCTTTTTATAATATGATTTTGTAATATTATAGGATGCCATACCCTTAAAAAAAGTTTGCAAAGCTTTCAACTGTCAAACAGTGTTACTGTTTTCACATTAAGGAGGTAATTATATCGCAGGCTTCTAGCATGAAATCCTAAAATTGATGTTGACACAAACAACAGCTGTCTTGATACTTCACCCATTGTTTAAACTCATGTAGTAAATGGTATGACATCTGTTCCACTTACCAAGCCAGGTAATCAATGTGAAGTTATTAAAGCCTAGAAATCACTGTTGGCAATATTAATGAATAAATGCTTAATGCGCTCATATTCATCTGTCCCCTTTTTTAGTGGAACCATTAAAATAAATGGCTTAATGCCTATGTTAAAATAGCAGATAAAGGATAGTCATATGAACTGAAGTATTTGTACGCTAATATCAAAACAGTAGTTTCTAGGCTTAAGCGTGTTGTATAGGATAACATGACTAATTATTTTATAGCTCAAGGTGGAAAATAACCTACAAAATAGAGAATACTACACACATTCAGTGGCAAAGCTGCTTTCAAAATCCATTCCACTAAGACATCTTTATTGGGCCTCTGTGCTGTCTGAAATCATTTCCATAGAGACAGCACCAGCTTCCCTCTTTGTCTGAACACTGGGAAATTGTCGCTGTGGTAACAGCTTGGACTCTTCCAGGCTATGCTCAGTCTAGAATCTTGCTCATGGCTCTCACTTGTTGACACAAACCCATTAAATCACTAACCAAGATCAATTAATTCATGCAAAGCTAATTCTAATCAAATATACTAGTAAAAATGTTTTACTTTATTTTTAAAGGGTTCATTCAAAATAAAAATATGGTTACTCTTTCAGTTTTACGTAAAGTAAATTGGGTAGAATAACCTTAAATAATCATTTTTTTTATTTTGACATTTGATATTACATTCAAAAGGCATCCAGCACTTGGGTAAGGGATTAATTGCAGTCCTTATTCTATTGCATTTAATATGTGGCTGTCAATTGTCTCAGGAATTTTTCGATGATGAAATTCATCTTGGGCGGTATCACAAAACAGGCGACTGCGAATCGTCAACCCGTTTTACACTCCTCCCAATTTTAATTTCCATTGTCTTTAATATGCCCAAGAGGAGTTTCACCCCCTTCATGTTTTACATATTAAGCTTCATCCAATATGGCAGATCTGGAAACTGAAGCTGAAAGAAGAAGCAATTTGCTTTGCTTTGAAAGAAAACAATAGGACTGAGATTTTCCGGGGGGTCAGTGGGCGCAATCGGTGGCAGGTCAGGTGGGAAAGTCTTTTTTTTCCCCAGTGGGTCGGGACCCCGCTGTGAACCCGCCGCCACGCGCCTTTACCAAATGTCGGGTGTGTGAGCACTGAGCAGACCCGACATGAAGCAGCGGGGGAGCCAATTTAAGAGATTAATGGCTTGTTTACAGCCACTTAACAATGGTTTTAAACTGACCTTTTGAATTTGACAGCTTGCCCATGGGTTTCACGCTGTTGCTGGACCACGTCTGTGAAGCTGAGGCAGGAGGTCAGTGGCCATTGAATCAGCTGATGAGTTGACAGCTTCAAATATACAGTAAAGGCTCCCACCTTACAGAGATATCTTCCCTCAGCCACAAGCTCTTCCTCACTGCATTTCCACAACAGATTCACCATGCTGCAAGTCTTTACACAAGTCGCCATCCAGTCTGACCTCATTACCTCTCTCAGTATTGACAGATCGCTTCTGTCATCTCTACTTCACCTGCCATCTATTCTATCAGCATGGGTGCCCTTTATACTCTCTCACCTTGGTCCTCAGAATCCCACCACGATCAGCCCCAACACCAGCAGCACCAGGCACACCAGCAGCACCAACAACAACACCAGCCTTCTCCGCAAGCAACTGATGCTGCACAGGACACAGGGCATCAGCACCCGACAACATTGCTGCCCGGGAGGCCAGGGATGGCCCCAGCATGGCCAGATTTACTTCACTACAATGCCCAAGCCATTCCTTTCATACTTATCACTATTGCGGGGGGTACCGTTATGTCTCACCATTCACTGCAACTCACTAAGCCACTTCCAAAGGTGCACACAAATCTGTTCAAGAACGCAAAGTGTTGAAAATAAAAGTTTCAATGTTTGACACCACATTAACAGAAACTTTACATGGACATTGCATAAAACACCCAAGTGCCTACCCTTGTGTGTTGTTAGTTGGCATGATTGCACTAGGATAAGGGTGAGAATGAGGGGTGGCTAGTGAGATGGGGATGTGATAATATAGAAAGAGAGAGAAGGATGGATGGAGGTGCAAGGTAACTTGGTGTGAGTAAGGATGTGCAGGAGTAGGGTAGGGAAGGCAGGTTCAGGTTGAGTGTGGCTTTGTACTAATGTTTCGTGATCTACTGAGATAATTGAAACGTTTGCGCTACTGCAGCCTGGTCCTCCTGACCACATCCCTGCTTGTGTCCTCCAGTGCAATGTGCAACCCGACTGTGTTGGTGTCTTGAGGAGGTCTCTTCCGCCCATCAGAAGGGAAGAGGACCTCCCTACATGCTGTGACTCCCTGCATAAGCATATAGAGGGAGTCATGGGAGAGCGTTGGTGCAGCCCTGCACCTCTGTCAGTGTCAGTGTTTGAAGCACCTCAATGCTGCAGGACACTGACAGCACAAATGTCAAAATAAAGTTGGCCATGGTCCCTTTAAGGAAACCGGCTGATGACGCATCATCAAATGACGTCACCAGACCCGCTTCCTCTAATTGGCCGGGAAACGCGCTAGGCGGGCTTAACAAGCCCCATTACAGTAAATTCATTTCAGAGGCCGGGCTGGAGCCAACAGCTGGGTCGGGACCTGCCACGGACATCGCCCGCCACGGACCCGCCGAGGTCAGCAAAATCACGGCCTAGATGTTAGAGGGTATTTTAGTACCATAATATCCATTGACATATACAGCTGGAATTTCTCCTGATTTGCAATTCATGGGGTATCTCTTCCTCGCCAGAAAATACTGCACAATTTACACATTAATAACAGTGTGTGCATTAAACTCACCATTATTTTGGCAGCATGGTTGAGAAGGACATCAAGGGGCAATTTCTAAGTGTGCGTTGTTGGCGGGAATCTTTGCCTGCTGCCAGTGCATGCTCGAGAAAGCAACCCCCAATAGATGACAACATAGGAAACTTGGAACAAGCAGATGCCCTCATCAAAGATTCTCCATTAATACACAATTTGCAGTGTCATGGATTCTTCACAGCATTTAACCCCTTGGACTGCCATCAGTTCCAGGGAAATTCCTGTCTCTATGGACTGACCAATTTTATATATTTCCAGCTTACGTACTATGACACTAATATAAATACTAATGGGCTGGACCTTGCTGGAACGGGGTATCTGACAGCATGACCTGTTAGTTAGACTGTTTTCTGCACCCTTCAGCTCAAAATTGTTTTGTGCTGTAACTTCCTGGAACTGAGAGGAGGGTGCAGTGAGGGCAATGGGGCATCTGGGACCTTGGTGAATGGTGGAACCAACAGTGTATCTCCTTAACCAATGAGATTTAAGGATTGAGAAAGAAACAGAGGAATGACTGAAAAGGAAATAGGGTGAATTAGAGTCAAATCAGGTACAGAAAGAAAACAAAGAGGAGGCAAGAAAGATTGGATTAAGAGAGAGAGAATAAAGAGAAAGGAAAAGTAAGAAAAAAATTAAAATTTGACATTTTTAAAATCTCTAAGAATAATTTGCTACCTGAATGGAATGAGTTTCGACAGTTTAAATTGTTCGGTTTCAGGGTCAGAGAGAATGATTGGCATCACATTAACAATTATCACACTGTTAATTACCAGACTTAACTTTCTGTGGCGAGTTTAACGGGCAATTAATGTACAAATCCAACAAGTACTTACAAATAAAATGGAGGCTCAGGGCGAGATGTCATCCGTGTAAATCGACCAGCAAGTTCTGGAGATTCGCAACTCACAGTGTATCTCTTAATCCTTGAACTTGCTGCAAGATCTAGCTCAATATTTCATTAAAGAAAGCTACTCAAATGCCATAAGTATATTATTTCTGTAATATTAACCTTACACTACTAAAATGAACACTTAAAAATACAATCATTATTTTACTATAAACTACATTTAACTTTCAGCCAAATTTTCCATTGAAATCAATGAAAGGAGAATCATGAACATTGCACCCACGATGAGCCACAGCTGCATGTGATGCCCTGCAGGTGGTGTAGAGGCTCGAGACATTTTGCACTTTAATTCAGATCATTCAGATCATTCTGTCTTCCCTTTTCCCATATTCTCTTTTGTTCCGTATTTTCTATCTAACTTAACTCTTTAAATTTGATTTTCTATCGAATCTATCTTTTCTAGCTTTAAACCTTTTATAGCGAACTCCTGCTGTCCATTTTGCAGATAAAAGCAATGTAATAAAAGCAGGATTTTCATTCTAATGAAAGGTCATCCACCTGAAACGTTAACTCTGTTTCTGTCTCCACAGATGCTGCCCGACCCGCTCAGTATTTCCAGCATTTTCTGTTTTTATTTCAGATTTCCGGCATCCGCAGTATTTTGCATTTGTTTCACGATTTTCATTCGCTGTCTTAAAAGCTGTTTTTCAGCTAATCAAAAGCTCAGGTCAACTTTTGACACATTTTCCTCTTTTATTTCCTCTTCTTTTTCTCTTCAAAGCTGGGTCCGATTCCACAAAGGCCATCACAGCAGAAGCCAATTTGGCCATACCAATATCCACATGGATGCAGGGGTCATGGAAAGGTGATCAGGGACAGGAACCTTGGCTAATTTTCCCTGGCTGAGACCAATTGCAGCATTCTGGCTGCTTCCAGCTGAGATCAGCAAACTCAGCACAAATCAGGAATCAAACCCTACGACCTACACCAGGCAGTGCCTCTAGCCACGGTGCCATCATGGGATGGAGGACAATTCCGTTGATGCCATTTTATACATCAAACATAGATGGTGCTTTGCCAATAAGTAATCTTTTTTGGCAGCTTCCAGAGCTTGACAACACCCAGAGATGTAAACTCAGCCATGACATCGAAATGGTTAATATCCTGAGGAGGTGAAAAACCATAGCTAAAATGTAAAGAAGATAAAGTTCTGTGGATTTTTTTTCTGACCATCGAAGATATTTCAGTAATATTTAACATTACAATTCGCTTAAAATGGGCATTCCACAGATGACATTTCCATGATCCCAGTGAGACTGGAACCATAGCATTCTCTGGAGTATTTGATCAGCTATTGCTATACTTATCCTTATAACCGTTAATGGGTTCCATTTGGTTGCACATAACTCATTGCCACCTATTCTTGTGCCATTACAAAATCACACATCAAATAGCACGTGTAGCGATACTGATCCATTCATTTCCATACAGTTGTGTGTACCTCACTAAATTGCCTGTTATTATTGTGCAGTTACATAATCACACAGAACACAGTAGCCATGGATATTGATAGAGCTGCCTCCTCTTCTTAGCTACAGAGGGTTACATAGGCAGGACACAGACTACAAGAGATCCCTGAATCCAAAGAAGTGGCTCAGACCAATTGGGCCGAATGCCATTTCTGTGTTGTAAATTCTATGTCATGCGATAGCATTCTATGTAATTCTATGTAAGCAGGTCATTGGCAGATTAGACGGTTTCAAAAATTCACAATGCCAACAAAAAGTCACAAATGCTTCAGGAGGGAAATAAGGGTCTGTGGGGGGGAAAGGGTGAGCAAGTTACTCCTATAAAGTTTTCCATGACTTGCCAAGTATAAAGTTGTATATCTACATACTTTAAACTGTTCCAAACCATTTAATTAAAACAGCTCCACATAAATAAAATCAACATCGGAAAGGTCTTTCTATTCTTGCCAAAATATTTAAGCAATTAAGAATATTCCTGCAATGTTCCTATGCTAATACTGGACATCATGCAGCTGACTGACATCAGTTTTCAAAAGGACATCAGTCAGAATAATTCGTAGATGCCATCTGCTGAGTAGGTTCTCTGACACCAGGCAGATGGTTTTCCTGCTTGATACCTCCTTTGAATATGAATTGATTCATCAGCCAGCACTCCTTACTAAATGACACTTAAAGACAGAGGGGATGAAATTCGATTAAGCTGAAAAACGGGCGCGGGGAGCTTGAAATGCTATGTGCCCACGCCCATTCAAAGTGGTGCAGGCAGCATGCAAAATTCATGTTGCCTGCTCATTATAATGATTAGAGCCTTGATCTCACGCTTAACATGCTGCTGGTTGGCTTAGCGCTCAACAGGGGGGCCAATATCGGGTGCAGTCTACTGGCCAATATAATTTTTGTCTAGGCTCCCTGCACTACTTAAAGGGGAGGTGCTTTGTTGCAGAAGCACCTCATTGTCACTCTGAAGCCATGGCTCAACTGGGAATAGAGAGGGCAAGGAGGCTCTCAGCTGCAGCAGTGGAGGCTTTGGTTTTGGGGCTGCACAGAAGAAGACAGGTCCGCAGGGGGGCAGGAGGCCTTCCAGGCAACACGCCAGAAGGCAGTGTGAGGAGATAGCACAAGCCGTCCGTGCTTTATATGTTGCCCCCAGGACCAGGATCCAGTGCCGCAAGAAGTTTAATGACCTCACACGAATGGTCAAGGTGGGTGAAAGTATCTTCAAATGCCATATCCCACCAACTGTACCACTAGCCTCACACACTGCTCAATGCACCACACCCCCATCTACCAACAATCTCTATCAATCACGACTCATACCTCACTCATAGCTTCACCTCACCCTCACACACTTAATACTGCTGCAAGACTCACACCCACATCTCACACCTTGCACACACTGCCAGCTATTCAACCATGGCAGGCACATCACCCAAACACATTGCACCACACTCACTGACACACTTCCTTTTCTCTTGCAGGCAAAGGTGGCTCACAACCGCCGGGAGCAGCAGCAGACGGGCAGAGGGGAAGCCCGACTGCAGAACCTCACTGAGCTGGAGGAGAAGGTGCTGGAGATCATTGGAGGGGCCGTCACTGAGGCTGTGGTGAGTGGTGAGATTGAAAGCATTGCTGATGATGGTAGGCTCATACCTAATCCTTCTCACATCCCACTTCCCCCTCATCCCACAATCTCTTCTCACTTACAAGCTGCTGATGGTTCTGCCTGTCAGCCAGCCAGCCCAGACTGCTGCTGCCCATGCCAAGGTGGTGCAGTTTACAGTCGGGCCTTCTAGGCCCAGAGCTGCTCGAGGTCACCCTGCAAGGCCATCTGCAGTGTCCCCCATGGAAAGTCAGCAGCCTTCCACCAGCCACACTGCAGCCACTGGGGTAGCATGGCATACGAGCACTAGAGTAGGCAAAAGTACACGAAAGACAGACACGAAGGGTATTAGTTGACGTTGTTGTGTAGTTTTGCTTTGAGTTATTTATAAATTATGCTTAGAGTGTTTGTTTTGTGGTGGCTCTCATTTCAGCTTTGTGTCTAGGAGTATGCTGTGAGGTTCCGTGACAGAGGGATGGTAAGATGGGGAAGTGGTGAGCAACGGGGATCTGGTGATTCATTCACTGGAATCGGAGTGTGATGATAGGTGTGGAGTGGATGGCCCTTGTTTCTGAGCAGCCACCCTCGGGTTCGACGTGGTGGCTGGAAGATTGCTGACACAACGGACTGGCGCAGGATGAAGGCATCATCTAAGTTGTTAATAAATACAGTGAATAGTTGAGGCCCCAACACAGATCCCTGAAGTCCCTTCTCCTGGAGTACAGAGCCTCTGTGACCTCCCGGATGCAGCGATGGACGGTGAACTGGGAGATGTTAGCTATGTCTCCTGCTCCAGACTGGAAGGATCCAGTGGTGAAAAAATTGAGGGCCACGGTGACCCTGACGACCACTGGCAGCGCCGTCGTTGCCCTGCTCTGAAGTTGTAGGTCTGGTTGCAGGAGGTGGCAGAGTTCTGTGACCATCTCCTTGGTGAAGGGGAGCCTCCAATTACACTGCTCCTGGCTTAAGTGCCAGTAGGAAAAGTGCTCTTGGAAGACCCTAGGTGGGTAAGGCCTCCTGCTGAGAGCCCTCCTGCCCCTCCTCCTCCTCCCTCTGCGAGCAGCTTGTCCTCTTCTTTGCTGCCGCTACTCCATTTCCCTGTCATGCTCCAGCGCAAGGGGGACTGAAAGTGGAGCCCCCTGACTGGGAGCAAGTGGCCTGAGCAGAACCCTTGAAATCAGAAGCAAGGCATTTTCCACTTGCAGCAACACTCCCTGTCACCTCACCAACTTTTAATAACTGTAGAAAGCTCCAAACAATTGCACAAACTTACACAGAGCCAGTAGAAATAAAAAAAGTCAGCTGCAAGTTGTTGCTGATCCCTTTAAATAGCGCTGGTGGGAGCTCCTTCCTGCTGCTGAACACATGTTCAGCTGTTTGTGATTTGGAGAGGGTGTTGAATGGAGTTGTAACGTCGAAAATGGCAGGTCGCGCGTCAAATCAGCGTTGCACACTGATTGACATTACGATCGACCTGAATACCATTTTTCTAGCAAGTGCAGGGAACAGCCACGTTGCCCACCTGCCGAAAATGGCGGCCACCTAAGGACGCGCCGGAAGTGGGATGAAGCTTTTCTCCAAAACCAGCCTTATTAGCTGGCGCTAAGGTGCTGAATTTCATGGCCAGAATACATGAGGTTTTTCCTTTTTTTAATGTTGACAGAAAAGAAGTGGCTCATGCATATTTTCAGAAACCAATCATTTAGCATTTCAAATTACAACATAAATAAACAAATTAATAGATTTTGAAATTTCACTAAGCAATGATCTTATCAAAGTGAGGCTCTAAAAGCATCCATTTGGATGCTCTATTCCTCTTACAGTATTCCATCGATTCTGCTTTTCAAAACTGTAGAGCAGGTACCCCACATGCCTCAGCCGGTAAATGTAGTGCACAATATGGAACTCAGCCATGCAGACCAGGAAGATCCCAAGATTGATTGTCATTCAATCCTGGGTTGCAGCAGGAGATGCTGCAATTGGCCTCCACAGCCCTGGACTAGGGAGGGGAGAAAATCAGCTGCTTAACTGTTCCAGCGATCTCTGCTGGAAACCGTATGTGTAGACGTTAGATAAGGACAGGATCAGGACCAGCTCTGTTGTTATCAGTAACCCGCTGACACAAACTATCACAGATGAAGAATGACCACTTGAATCAGGTACTGGAAGGCAGCATGCTCCCATGGATAATACCCAGCGTGAGCCAGCACTTTCAGGGGACAAAG
The DNA here is from genome assembly GCA_030390025.1 of Squalus acanthias. Lineage (NCBI taxonomy): Eukaryota > Metazoa > Chordata > Chondrichthyes > Squaliformes > Squalidae > Squalus > Squalus acanthias. The sequence goes on along the minus strand of CM059425.1, from coordinate 176,666,560 downwards.
GGGGTAACATTCAACTTCGACAGGGGCACAAAATGGGTGCTTATAGATCGGCTGCTTGTTCTACAGCCCTGCCCTGATTCCTTTCCAATGAAGTTAATGGAAAGGAATATAGGGCAGGTTGTATAACGGGCAACTGTTTCGCTCCCAATCGTTTTACGCCCTGCTGAAGTTGAATGTTACCCCCAAGGAGAGAAAATAGAACTGAATTCCTTGTGTTATATTTGGGATTTGTCCTGATGTCATCCTATACCTAGAAGGCATGCTTAATTTTTAATGTGTGCCATGTAACGTTAGAATAAATTCAACACACCCAGCAAGGAGCCACGCTCGAACAATGTACAAGCCTTAGATAAAGCTACAACATTATGGCCCTGCTTCTCCAATCTTCGCTTCTTTGGAGTGTGATTCTACATTCGGAGTGTTGAATTCACCCTGTTACATCTTCTGTTCATTAACTTAGGATAATATTATTTTATGCAGGAATGATATATTTTTGATTTAAATGGTAGTGAGATAATCATGGAGCTGACACAAAAGATTAGAATAAAAGTCATTTGTGCTATTGAGGAACTTGGCTGATTATAACTATAGTGGATCACAAGACATTCCAACATTGTTAACTTGCATGAGGTAACTGTACTATAAAGTCAGGATGACAAGTGTTGCAGAAGAGTTTCTTTGAACACTGAGAGCTAAAAATTCGGTTGTGTAGCGCCTGTTGTTTGGGTGCTACGGGTGCTTAATTGGGACCAAAATGGCGTCTGAGCAGCGCGCGCGGACTTCCGATGCGGGCTGCGCCAGTTGCCCTCTTGGTGAGGGTGGTAGGGCGACCGTTAGGGGCATGTGCTGGAAGAATGGTAAGTAGGCAGATTGTGACATCAATCAGTGTGCAACGCTGATTTGACACCAGCACAGCCATTTTCATCGTCGTCGCTGGAGCTAACGCCCTCTCTTAACCTCATTCAGCAGCAGGACTGACCCCCCACCTGCGGTATGTAAAGGGACCATCACCAACTTTCCGGTAACTTGCTTTTTGATTTCTACTGGTTCTGTGTAAGTTTGTGGAACTGTTTGCAGCTTTCTAGAGTTATTTAAAGTTGGTGAGGTGACAGAGAGTGGTGCTGCAAGTGGAGAAGGCCTTGCTACTGACTTCAGTGGTTCTGGTTAGACCACTTGCTCCCAGTCATGGGGGCTCTAGTTGTCATCCCCCTTGGCCTGCAGCATGACAGGGAGATGGAGCAGAGGCAGCAAAGAAGAGGACAAGCTGCTCACAGAGGGAGAAGGAGGAGGGGGAGAAAGGCTCTCTGCAGGAGGCCTTATCCACCTAGGGTCTTCAGAGAGCAATTCTCTTATCTCAGTCTGAGCCAGGAGCAGTGTGTGAGGCATCTACGCTTTATGAAGGAGGTGCTCACAGAACTCTGCCACCTCTTACAACCAGACCTGCAGCCTCACACCAGGACAAGGACAGCACTGCCAGTGGCTGTGAAGGTAACCATGTCCTGAATTTCTTTGTGACGGGATCCTTCCAGGCTGGAGCAGGTGACATCTGTAACATCTCCCAGTTCACCGTCCACTGCTGCATAAGAGAGGTGACATGAGATCTTTATGCCAGGAGAGGGGATTTCATTGTCTTCTCTCTGACCAGGAGCGTGCACATGGCTTTACTAGGATAGCGGACCTCCCCATGGTGTAGAGCGCCATCGACTGCACATGGCTTTGCAGGCTCCGCTTCCAAATGCTGAGATGTACCTCAACCACAAAGGATTCCACTCGCTGAATGTGCAGTTGGTGTGCGACCATGCTCAGCACATCATGATGGTGAATACTCAGTTTCCTGACAGCAGTCATGATGCTTTTATTCTGTGCCAATCCGCTGTCTCCTCAGCCTTTGATCCACCAAGACAAACCAGAGGGTGGCTACTGGGCAACAAGGTCTATCCCTTGGCCACCTGGCTCATGACTCCCCTCCACAACCCAACCACACGTGGCCAGCATGCGTACAATGAGAACCATGCTGCCACCTGAAACATAGAGCAGACCGTTGGGGTGCTGATCCAACACGGTTCCACTGCCTGGACTGCTCTGGAGGAGCCCTACTGTACTCGTCGGAGCATGCGTCCAATTCGTTGTGGTCTGCTGTATCCTCCACAACTTGGCCATCATGAGGGCACAGCCCTTGCCACCAGGGATACAGCGACCAGCTCAGGAGGGGGAGCAGGAGGAGTAGGAGGAGGAGGAAGAGGAGGAGGAGGAAGTAGAAGGAAGGAAACAACCCAGACAGCTCCTTTCTGGCCAGGCTATCAAGGATGGAATTATCCGTCTGCGGTACCAGTGAACGCAACCCCAATTCCCCTTTCAACATTTGTCTCACACCTGACCTTCCCTCTTGGCCACAATGCTGAAATAAAAGCCACCACAAAGCAAACTTTCCAATCCAACTTTATCCACATATGCATCCAATATTACATTGAAAAAGCAACTAATCACCCTTGTGCATTCCCTTAGTGAATGTCTTGCGTGTGCCTTTGCCTATTCTGGTGCTCCTATGAAGTGCTACCCCAGCGGCTGCAGCATAGCTGGTGGAAGGCTGTTGACTTTCAGTCGGGTGGACTCCAGATGGCCTTGCAGGATGACCTAGAGCAGCTCTGGGCTTAGAATCACAGAATCCCCACAGTGCAGATAGAGGCCATTTCGGCCCATCGAGCCTGCACCGACACACATATCCCACCCTATCCCCGTAACCCCACATATTTAATCCCCCTAACACTAAGGGTCAATTTATCATAGCCAAATCAACCTAACCCGCACATCTTTGGACTGTGGGAGGAAACCGGAGCACCCGGAGGAAACCCACGCAGACATGGGGAGAATGTGCAAACTCCACACAGACGGTCACCCTAGGCCGGATTCGAACCTGGGTCCCTGGCGCTGTGAGGCAACAGTGCTAACCACTATGCCACCGTGTTACCCAAAGACCAGAAGACCTGGCTTCGGACTGCACCACCTTGGCATGGGTGGCAGCAGTCTGGGCTGGCTGGCTGACAGGCAACAGCAAGGGCACTGGCGAAGTGGCAGTGGTGGGAGGACGAATTCTGTCAATCTGAGAGAGGACAGCAGGGTCGAACTCCACGGAGCCACTGCCAGTCCCCTGGGGCAACACCTCAGCAATCCTAGTAATCTGCTGGAGGACAGATTGCTGGACACCCTGCAAGCTCCTTTCCACACTCGTAAACCCAGCCATGATGGCAGCAGTCTGGGCTTGAGTCTGAGCTTCCACTGCAGCACTCAGACGTTGGGTGGCTTCTGCTTGTGCTGCAATGGAGCTGAGACTTCAGCCATCAGATTATTGGGTCCACAAGTGCGTTAATGGATGTGCCCAGCCCTTCCACGCTGGAAAGGATGGGCTCCAAGCTCTGCCCAATGCCCTGTGAAATGTTGGAACTGGACTCCTCCATGCTCATTGACATTGCATTCAGGTTTTCCGGCAGACCTGCCAATGCACCAAGCATTTCATGGTGCATACCCATCTGCGTTCTTCTGTAGGCCACCCCATCGAAGTCTTCATCTGAGTCCTGTGCAGCAGAACTTGCGTATAAGCACGTCCTCTGGGGAGCTGGCACCTGTGCTACCCTTTCCCCTTGCCCTGGCTGCAGCCCACTCGTGCCCGGTGTCTCACTATGTGCAGATCCCACATTTAACCTATCCTCTAAAGTACACACACTGTCAGTATCTGAGCTGATGACTGGGAGTGTGAAATCGAGTGATGGTGTTTCTTCTTCTTCTTCAATCTCCTCTCCCTCTTCTTGTTCAAACACTGGCTGGGCAGGCTGGATTTCTTGGGTGTCTGAAATGAGAAAGGCACAATGGTAGGGTTGTGGTGAGGGGAGGGGGGGAAGCAAGAGGTGCATGCTTACACCATGTGCAGCTTGTAAATCAGAAGAGATTGTGGGATGAGGGGGAAATGGGATGTGAGAAGGAGGATAACGTATCAGGATACTAGCATCTTCTATTCTTTCAGCCCCACCACTGGCCAACGGCTCAGCCATGCCCCTGCCAAGAATGGCCAGCACCGTCTCCTCCATGGGCTGAGGTGATGCAGGCGAGCCTGTCCCCCGCTGGTTAAGATCTGCTGGCACCGGTTATGCGCCATCTTTTCCTGCAAGAGAAAGGGAAGTGTGTCAGTGAGCGTTGTGTAATGTGTATGGGAGATGTGCCTGTCATTGTTGAATAGTTGACAGTCTGTTCAATTTGCGAGATGTGGGTGTGAGGCTTACCACAATGGTAAGTGTGTGCAGGTGAGGTGAAGCTATGAATGTGAGGTATGAGTCATGTTTTGTAGAGATTGTTGATAGGTGAGTGATAGGGGTGTGGTGCATTGAACAGTGTGTGAGGCTAGTGGTGCAGATGGTGGCATATGCCATTTGAAGATGAATTCACTGGCCTTGACCACTCGTGTGAGGTCACTAAACTTCTTCCTGCACTGCATCCAGGTCCTCGGGGCTACACTGCTGGCATTTACCAGTGACTATCTGCTCCCACTGCACTCTGGTCTGTTGCCTGGAGGGCCTCCTGGCCCCCTGTGGAAAGAGGACCTCTCTCCTGGAGTTGACCTCCAGTGCTGCATTGGAGAACCTAGGTGCATGCTTGCTCCCCTGTTATGCCTTAATTATCACTTTGTCCACTTTCTTCCAAGCCACTTCAATCACTGGTTGCAGCCAGAATGCACCTCCACTTTAAGAGGTGCAGATTGCTTTTAAGTGGTGCAGGCTCGCTTTCATTGGAGCTATCCTCACACGAAATTGGGCTCCCTGCTGAGCATTCAGCCACTCAGCAGCATGTTTAGCACTGGGCTGAACGCTAGTCATGTAAATTAGCAGGCAGCATGAATTCTACGGGCTGCCTGCAGTCCTCCGAATGGGCACGGGTTGCTATCGCATCGTGATCCCCGCGTCTGTTTTCTGGGGATGCCTAATTTCTAGGCCTGAGTACTCTCCAGGACTTCAGTATGTGTATTGGTTTGTTTCATCTTCTATCTGTACAATTAATTCATTATGTTTTGTGTTCAGTATCTTGAACCAGCAAGCACTATGGCCTCACCTTGTGATAAGATAGTGTTGTAATCTGTCCAAAGCAGTTAACACTTTAAGTGGCAAACACTCGCTTTGAAACTTGCTTTTATTGTGCAGGTGGAAAGATAAAACTGAATTGGTATCAGGAACTGGACATTAGAGCGGCACCAAAGGGTTATTGGTTTGAATTCCTTTAATAAAGACAACTAACATTGGTATTGAGTGTTTGAAACATTTTTCGCTCCATCAATCGTATTAGGAATCGTGTGTGTATAATATTGTAGCCGTCTTAAAATGGTGCTAACCATGTGACACTATAGGCCAATCAGATCTTCCATTTTCAGCCAACATGATCATTCCCTGTTTGTCCCTCCATCTTGGATATTTTACAGATTATACCTGCCTGTACTTCCTCCAATTTCAGACCCTGATGGATTACATCGTAGAGTACTTAAGGAAGTGGGTAATGAAATTGGTCACACCCTGATGGACATTTTTATGGAAACATTGGAAACAGGAAAAGTGCTGAGAATATCAAATATAATTTTGGCTTATAAAATGGGGCAAAAGAATAACCCTGAGAAGTAGTATGGGCCAGGGAGGATGACATGTGTAGTGAGGTGTTTTGAAATTAGAAGGGATCCTGTAAGAGGAAACAATGAAGCACCTACAGAAGTATGGCCTTATAAAAGAGAATTAGTTTGGCTTTATAGGTGGGAGGTAATATCTGACAAAACTATTCAATGTCTTTGAGGAAATTTCTTCTTAGGCAGTCCCTCGGAACCGAGGATGACTTGTTTCCACATTAAAAATGAGTTCTCAGGTGACTGATGAGTCCAATGCGGGACCTACAGTCTCTGTCACAGGTGGGGCAGACGGTGGTTGAAGGTGCGGGTGGGCGGGGTGCTTGGGTTGACGTGCGCTCCTTCCGCTGTTTGCGCTTGGCTTCCGCTTGCTCCCGGCGAAGAGACTCGAGGTGTTCGGCGCCTTCCCGAATGCTTCTCCTCTACTTTGTGCGGTCTTGGGCCAGGGATTCCCAGGTGTCAGTGGGGATGTTGCACTTTTTCAAGGAGGCTTTGAGGGTGTCCTTGAAGCGTTTCCTCTGCCCACCTGGGGCTCTCTTGCTATGTCGGAGCTCCGAGTAGAGTGCTTGCTTTGGGAGTCTCGTATCGGGCATGCGGACGATGTGACCCGTCCATCGGAGCTGATCGATGGATTTGGGGAAATAACAGACCTAGCAATAGGGGGAACTGCAGATGTCATAGAAACATAGAAACATAGAAACTAGGAGCAGGAGTAGGCCATTCGGCCCGTCGAGCCTGCTCCACCATTCAATACGATCATGGCTGATCATCCAAAATCCAGTACCCTGTCCCTGCTTTCTCACACAGAATCCCCACATCGAGCCTGCACCTATCCCACCGTATTTAATTCCCCCTAACATATCCCATCCTATCCCCATAACCCCACCTATTTAATCCCCCCCTAACACTAAGGGTCAATTTATCATAGCCAAATCAACCTAACCCGCACATTTTTGGACTGTGGGAGGAAACCGGAGCACCCGGAGGAAACCCACGCAGACACGGGGAGAATGTGCAAACTCCACACAGACAGTCACCCGAGGCCAGATTCGAACCCGGGTCCCTGGCGCTGTGAGGCACCAGTGCTAACCACTATGCCACCGTGTCATGTATTTCATTTTTAGCATGCTTTGACACATTGCCACGCAGGAAATTGGCTCATGAGGCCAGGAGGCAGAGGTGTGGGGAGAGGAAGATACCAGAGTGAGATGTGAAGATACTGGTGGATAGCCTATTAAAACTGTCAGTGCATATGTGACAATTGTAAAGAAATCAAACCAGATCTTAGGGTATACTGCTAAAGCCAAGTTCCATGGTATTATAGTGGACTTGTATAAGCAATCGTCTGGCCTTCCTGGAGCACTGTGTATATTTCTGTTCACTGTGCTACGGTAGAGCCATCCTGGCTTTGGAGAGGGGACACAGGAGAGCAATTAAATTGATATTGAGGATTGAGCAGTTAAACATACAAGGAGAGAATCAGGGATCTAGGAATATCAACATAAATAGAAGAGATACGTTAACATTTCTACTAGAGACGCTTTGTCATCTGGTGAAGTGTCTCTACACAAAACATTAATACATCTTTTCTCTTTTCAGATGCTGATGGACTGAGACCAATACCTTCAGTAGGTAGTGTTTAGGGTCTATATGGAGAGAGAGAAGACCACTACTAGCTCATTCTCCAACCAATGACTTAGGGAACTTACCACTGCTACCCCAGGAATTACCGCCATTCTTCTTCAGTCCTCCCTTGGGTCAGTGGAGATAGTGGTAGTAAATGGGGAAATCAGGCCCCATCACCCCACTGACATTTACATGTGGCAGACAGTGAAAGGGAAGCCAGAAGCCTTCTCAGCCGGGGCAGGGGGAAGAAACTTGAGGTCATGGTGGGAATGTAGGGAGAATCATCGCCGGCCAATATCCCCCCATTTCTCACCACTATCCCATCTGCTTCACGGTGCGATGACGGAGGAAATCCCAGTCCCTGATATCATCATCAGACAAGAGGACCTGGATTTGCAGTCGTGGAAATGTAAGAGAGGTGAATTAAAATACAAGATTGAAATGACACAAATCACTAGAATACCCTTGGTTAATGATTATAATTCTACCAATGTTAATCACGCTGTCAGTGGCAGCAGCTCAGTTGCTGTGTAGTCAGTCACACTCTTGTTTTAAACAAAAAATATTTTTTTAAATAGGGGGAATTTTAACCCCCAAGAACTTGTTGGTTTGGGGCGGGTGGGGGGTTTAAAATCTTTGATGTTTCAATCGGGTGCGCAACCTGGTTCCACTTCCGGTTTCATGGAGGTGTGTTTGCTGCCGACGAGAATCCTACTCACCGAAGTCATGGATTTAATCATTGCAGGTGGGCGAGTAGTTATTGGTGCAATTATTGTCCTTAGGCGATGTCTTTGCAAATTGCTTTTAAGTTCGCTCCAAATTTAGCATCTGCAGCACGGTTTTCTCAGGACTCGGGAAACTGACCAGGGAAACGGAGGTGAGATTGAGCAGCAGTTCAGGTGGGTATTTAAAGATGTCATTGTCCCATCTAAATAAAAGCTCATGGGCACAAAATTTGGATCCGTAGCATCCATTTCTGGGCGCTACGATTGCCCTTAGAAGCCCAAAATGGCATCCGCGCTGCGTGCGCACACTTGTGGGGCCAATCGCACCTGTCGCCATATTGCCGAGAGCATTAGCGCTCGCGCAGTGAACGCCCGCTGGAAGTATGCAGAGCAGACAGATTGTGATGTCAATTAGCGTGCAACGCTGATTTGACACCAGCGCTGCCATTTTGGAGCTCAATGCTCCAGCTAACGCCCTCTCTTAAGCTCGCACAGCTGAACACATGTTCAGCAGCAGGAAGGACCCCCGGCCGGCACTATTTAAAGGGATCATCACCTACTTACAGGTTAGTTGCTGATTGATTTCTTCTGGCTGTTGGTGCATGTCTACAAGTGTTTGGTGCTTTCTATAGTTGTTTAAAGTTGCCAACATCTACAGGGAATGGTGCGGCAGATGCTGTAGGACTTTTTCCTGACTTCCAAGGCTTCTTTACAAAACACTTGCTGCCAGACATGGGTGCACTCATAGGAATTCCACTTGGAATACAGCATGACTTGGAGAATGAGCAGAGGGCACGCAGAGCAGGACAAGCTGCTGGAAGAGGGAGGAGGAGGGGGAGAAGGGCTCTCAGCAAGAGGCCATATCCACCCAGGGTGTTCAGGGAGCAATTCTCCTCCCTGAACCTCAGCAAGGAACAATGTGTGAGATGTTTGCGCTTCAGTAAGGATGTGCTCACTGAAATCTGCCACCTGCTGTAGCCACAACTGCAACCTCAGGACAGGGCAAGGACTGCATTGCCAGAGACTGTGAAGATGACTGTGGCCATGAACTTTTATACATTGGGTTCCTTTCAGGCTGGAGCTGGAGATATTTGCAAGATCTCGCAGTTTGCCATCCACTGTTGTGTAAGGGAAGTTACTGACGCACTCTGTTCAAAGAGAGCTGACTACATTTCATTCTCTCTTGCCAGAGAGTAGCAGGCGGAGCGAGTATGTGGCTTCGCAAGGAATGCAGGCTTCTCCATGGTGCAGGGTGCCATTGACTGCTCGCACATTGCTTTGCGGGCACTGCAAGTCAACTTTGCCATGTACTGGAACCGAAAGGAATGACATCCCCTCAACGACCAGCTGCTGTGCGACCATAGTGTCAGCGATGGCTCAGTGTGTAGCACTCTCACCTCTGAGTCAGGAGGTTGTGGGTTCATAGTCCCACTGCAGAGACTTGAGTGCAAGAATCTAGGCTGACACTACAGTGCAGTGCTGAGGGAGTACTGTACTGTCGGAGATGGCATCCTTCGGATGAGACATTAAACCGATGTCCTGTCTACTCTCTCAGGTGGATGTAAAATATTCCATGGCACTATTTCGAAGAACAGCTGGGGAGTTATCCCCGGTGTCCTGGCCAGTATTTATCCCTCAACCAACATAACAAAAAAAAAACAGATTATCTGGTCATTATCACATTGCGGTTTGTGGGAGCTTGCTGTGCGCAAATTGGCTGCCACATTTCCCACAGTGACCACACTTCAAAACTACTCCATTGGCTGTAAAACACTTTGGAACTACCGGGGCTCGTGAAAGGCGATGTATAAATGCAAGTCTTTCTTTCTTTCTTTCTATAGGCAGCGAATCATGGAGGTCAATGCCCGGTATCCTGGCAGCAGTCATAATGCCTTCATTATGTGGCAGTCCGCTGTGCCATCTGCATTTGAGCCACCATGGCAAGCCAAAGGGCGGCTACCCGGCGACAAGGGCTAACCGCTGACGACAAGGCTCATGACTCCCGTGCGCAACATGTGGGCAGCTTCCATACAATGAAAGCCGTGATGCCACACAAAATATCATCAAGCAGACCATTGGCATGCTGAAACAACACTTCATCTGCCTGGACCACTCTGGAGGAGCCCAGCAATACTCGGCAGTGCAGGTGTCAAGATTTGTGGTGGTCTGCTGCATGCTGCACAACTTCGCCATCATGAGGGCACAGCCTTTGCCACCTATATGGTGAGCAGCTGAGGAGTAGGAAGAGGAAGAAAAGGAGACGGAGGAGGATGAGGAAGAGAAAGGGAGGTGGCAACCCAGACAGCCCCTTTCTGGCTGGGCTGTCCATGAAGAACTCATCCGAATGTGATACCGGTAACTGCAACCCCAATTCCCCATTCACCAACAGTCCCACACCTTACCATCCCTCTGTCACTGACCATCACAGCGTCCACTTGGCCACAATGCAAAAATAAAAGCCAACACAAAATAAAGTTTTCCAAACCAAATCATGCCATATTGCATACAAACATAAACTAATCACCCTTGTGCATTCCCTTAGTGCCTGTCTTCCGTGTGCCTTTGCCTCTCCTAGTGCTCCTATGAAGTGCTACCCCAGTGGTTGCAGCATGGCTGGTGGAAGGCTGCTGATTTTCAGTGGGGGAGACTGCAGATGGCCTTGGAGGATGACCTTGAGCAGCTCTGGGCCTAGAAGGCCCAGCTTCGGACTGCACCATCTCGGCACGGGCAGCAGCAGTCTGGGCAGACTGGCTACAGCAAGGGCACTGGCAGAGTGGCAGGACAAATGCTGTCACCCTGAGAGAGGGCAGCAGGTTCGTGCTCCACGAGCCACTGCCACTCCCCCCAGGGCGGCGCCTCAGCAATCCTAGTAATCTGTTGGAGGACAGATTGCTGGACTACTGTGACACGCTGCAAGCCCCTTTGAACACTGGAATCCAGAGCCATGATGGCAACAGTCCGAGCTTCCATTGCAGCACTCAGACCTCTGGTGGAAGCTGCTTGTGCTGCAATGGAAGCTGAGACATAGAAACATAGAATCTAGGAGCAGGAGTAGGCCATTCGGCCTGTCGAGCCTGCTCCACCATTCAATACGATCATGGCTGATCATCCAAATCCAGTACCCTGTCCCTGCTTTAATCCCCACAGTACACACATCCCACCCTACCCCCGTAACCCCACGTATTTAATTCCCCCTAACATATCCCATCCTATCCCCATAACCCCACATATTTAATCCCCCCCTAACACTAAGGGTCAATTTTTTTATCATAGCCAAATCAACCTAACCCGCACATTTTTGGACTGTGGGAGGAAACCGGAGCACCCGGAGGAAACCCACGCAGACACGGGGAGAATGTGCAAACTCCACACAGACAGTCACCCAAGGTCAGATTCGAACCCGGGTCCCTAGCACTGTGAGGCACCAGTGCTAACCACTATGCCACCGTGTTGCCCGTGAGACATCGGCCATCAGATGCTGCATTGTAAGCGGTTTTTGATCCTAGCCCAATTGCTAGACGGACGGTTCGAATCGCCCCCGCCTTATGAAAGTTCTATACCCGGGAATTATTATTCAGAGTGTACATGAAATAAGTCACGGACAGGAATGCTTCGGACAAAATTAAACTTATATTTATTTGGTCTAACATACACTGGCTAAAACATGCACTACTAAACAAAATCACTGTCTCTGTGGAGAATAAAATCCAGGTTACAAACAACATACATACAGTACAAAACTGAGTAATTCAGTAATTCCCTTGTTGCTATGGTGGGCTCTAATTCCACCCCTACCAACGAATTACCCAGTCGCATGAGCCCCTTTCGCCTGGCTGAACCAAACGAAGCTCCCACCCCAGAATAGCCCAAAAGCTTCACTTCTGAGAAAAAACCTGAGCTCTTTACACCACACCCAGCTCGCCTGGGATATCTGGTTTACCGGCTTGGGACACTCGAGACCATGCTTACCCCCACACGCAGTTGGTTTCGATCGCTCCGCTCGGCGGCTCCTCTGGTACTTCTTGTTAGGTCGATCTTGTTGCAGCGAGAGCGAGAGAGAGAGAGAAATGGTGGGAAAGAATCTATCTTTAAAAACTCTCTTTCTCTCTCCACGGATGCTGCCTGGCCTGCTGAGTTTTTCCAGCGTTTTCTGTTGTTATTTCAGATTTCCAGCATCCGCAGTATTTTGCTATCGTATCTTTAAAACTGTTGGACTATAAGCTGGTGTTGTGCGACTTCTCATTTTTGTCCACCCCAGTCCAACACCGGCATCTCCGCATCATATCTTTATAGGAGTCTTGCTACCCCTATCTTTCGCGCCGATCTTTAAAATCCTTTTGTTTCTAAGCACTCCGGTGCTTAATCAGTGATGGGCCATCACCAGACCCATGTGTACTCCGTGATTGGACTAATGGCCCTAAGTCTGGGACATATTTTGGTCTTTGTGTTGGGAAAAACTGGCTCCTCTCCGGCTGGCTAGGCCAGTGGGTTCATTGTTCTGCTTCTCTTCTGAGATGGAGGTGAGAAGTGCTTTTGCATATTCTGGGTGACTGACAATTCTTTTGTCACAGCCAACTGCCATGCGTTCTCTGGAGTTTTAACAAACCAGTTTTTCACATATCTGCACAGGGTGATCCCATCACAGGGAAAATACCCTCAGAAAAATCCCATAAAGTCCACAAAATATTCTCGACTGAGGCCATTCTTCAAACAGAGACTTTGCGATCTCTTCAGCATCATGGTTGGGTTCACAAGTGTGCTCATGGAATTGGCCACCACTTCCATGCTGGAAAGGATGGGCTCCAAGCTCTGCACAAAGCCCTGTGCCAAGTTGATGCCGGACTCCTCCATGCTCCTGTGCAGAGACAGACTAGTCATCGGGACACGAGGCAGGATGGCTGAGGTGGAGGCAACGGGTGAGAATTGGGAGCGCTTTGAGTGGAGTTCACACTTCCATGTCCCCTTTCGCCATCATCCCTCTCCTGGGCCAGCGCCACACCACTCCTACCACTCTGCTGCAGACCAGATTGTTGGAGATCAGTGACGCATTGTAAGGTCACGGATAAGGTATCTGTCATCCTGTTTAAGGCAGCAGAAATTTTGGTATCCAAAATCTGCATGGCTGTGGTCTTGGCCTGCATGGACTCATTTGAGAGCCGTGCTTGAAGCTCCAGGGAGGTGGCCTCTCTCCATGGCAGACATTCTTGCAATTTCCACGCCACAAATCCACTAACAACTGAGTTGGACTCCTCCATTCTACTGTGAAGAGTGTGCGTGGCACGTCCATCAGTACGTCTGTCAGTACCTGGCTAAGTTGCTGATACACCTCTAGCATTCTCCTTCTCAATGATAGGGTTCAGCATCTGTGTCAAGCTGAACAGAGCTTGGGGGGTTTGCGCCACCAGACACAGACTCTCCACAGATGTCCCTGCCACCAGTGGTTGCTTGTGCTCACTTGTGAGTTGTGAATCACCAGGTGAAAACACAACTAATTCTCCAACTGGACCCAATGAAGTGCGAGTATTTGCGCTGGTGCATGGCTGTACTGCCTGTGATGGTGCACACTCAGAAGGAATGAGGTCTTCTGAGGAATTGTCCTCATGGATGTTCAGTGGGACTTGCTGTACACATGAAGTCCCTGGAAGACAAAAGAAAGAGATATGATTTTGTTGTGGCAAAGTCACAATCTTGACAATCACCATACTCAGTATTCTCATAGTTGAATCATTGGTGAAATAAAGTCAAAATATGTGTGTCAGAGATATTTGTAATTCTGTCACCAGCTATCTGTGAGTTTCCTGTCTCTCTATCTGACTGAGAGGGATGCAGATGTGCCAGTTATCTCCATGGCATCCTCCTCTGCATCAGTTAGCCGGACTATTTGTGGCGGGTCACCTCCAGTCCTCTCCCTCTCCCTTGCATTTTGTTCTCTCTTCTCTTACAAGGGTCGAAAAAATAGATCTGTGAGTGAATGAAAGTGAGGCGTTCACCCGATGGATGCAGTGCATTCAGTGAGGGTGCCTATGAGACAGATGCATCACGTTGCATAAGGATTGGGGTGAGTGGCAACGGTGGACGGGTAAATGGGGCGGCGATGAAGTGAAGGTTGGGTCTGCTGAAAGTTGAGTGGGTGTGAGGAGTGATGTGATGGAGTACGCTTGGCAAGGCAGAGTGAAACGGGGGGGGGGGGGGTGCGGGGGGCTTAAACCACAGGATGTAGGTGAATCAGCAAATGCACTCACTTTTTCTGACCTGGTTAGGTCATTAAACCGCTTCCTACATCGCATCCAATACATGGGCAAAACACTCCTGCTGCTCACCTCCTCAGCTGCCTCCAACCATGCCTTCTTGGTGAGAGCTGCAGGTTTCTTCCTCCCATTGCTGGGGAAAAGCATGTCCCTCCTACTCCTGACTGCATCCAGCAGTAATTCCAGCGATGTGTCATTGAATCTGGGTGCGACCCTTGCTCTATGTCCTCCATCCATCTTGAACACCTCCAATTTCCATTTGTGCATTGTCCCTTTAAATACAGCTGAGATCACACCATGTGGGTGTGCATCACGCCCCCTGCGCAGCTTGGAGACACGAAACCTGGAAGTCAAAATTAATTGGTACAATTGAGTTGAGATCGCAGAATCCGACCCGCTCAGTTGAATTCTGGGTTTCTCCCACGCAATTCCACTCCACCTTCGCTTGGACGCCTCCTTCATATTAACATCGGGGCCAATGTTTCTAACTGGTTCTTAATACAATGGCAGGACTTTGTCTTTAATTCTGGCATCCACCATTTCAAATTTGCAGTCTACAGGCTACTTAATCACTTGGACAGCTTGTTTCAAGCAGAGGGAATTAAAAAGTGGATTCAGTCAAGCACAAAAGAGGATAACTACAGGAGTGAGTAACACATCCTCACTTGGTTTGTTTGAGGATGTAACTAAATATATATATTACACTAACAATCTCTCTGCAAGAACCACCATATTTCATCCATCCTTCTCCCCTCCTCCCAGGAATGCAGCTGGGTTGATTTTCTATCAGGGCTTCACTACTACGTAATATTTCACAGCTATTAAGTAGTGGCTGCTTCCCTCCTAAATTTCATTCTAATTGTTCTTATCTCTTAAGTGTCTGTTAAATTATGGAGTTTGTAGTTCTGGTTTCAATTAATAGGCGATGGTAGAAGGTAGTGGATACGGCACTGAGTACTAAGATGAACCTGGTTTTCCAAACATAGAACTACAGCAGGTACTCAGATGTCAGTTCCAGTGACTAGTTTGGGCTCTTTCTCTGATTATTTTGTTGGTGGTGTATAATTGACTGGTGTACTTTTCTGGCTATTACATACGTAATTGTATGTTTAAAGTACAACATGTCCAAAGCAAATGTCAATCTGATATGCACAGAGATACATGTATTGTAACAAAGTATTATTAAATGAAATCTGCTTCCACTATCAATATCCTTGTCAGCTGTTTAGAAGCAGAGATTATTTTTGCATGTTCGGTCTAGGTATAGAGTTGGTTTGTTTTTATTGTAGTAAGTTGCTTTTTAAATATTTTATATAAATATTTATACTTTCCACATAAAATTTGGAAATTATATTTTTTGCTAAGCTTATTGTACCTCCTACATTTAACAAACACTAGTAACTTGTGGAACATGGTGTATCAATCTGCTGTGCTGGAGGTTGGTTGGACGTGTGAATGTCATGAACCGCCAATATGTCAAGTTTGTGATCCGACCTATATGACAGATCACAAGGGGCAATGCAGGTACCACAACTGCGTGCTGCACTGTTAGGGTCCTTCTGAATGCCCCACTGGCCCAAGCACATTTGGATTGTTTATTGCCAGTTTACTCCCCTACTCCCTTAAAGGTGTTGAGTCCTTATTGGAGTATTGCTCCACCCTACCTGCCCAAGTGGTCAATCTTCACGTATAAGCTTAGACAGTGAATATTGGTAGGCTATTTAACCACAGGACCATCATAGCTCTGGAGAATGTACGCACACACTTATTTGCAGAAGAATCCTGGCTGACTTGTTCCCTTGCCCAACTCAGAAGTGCTGAGGCCAATTATAGAAGCTCTACTGTCATGCTTGTTGAGATCAGTAAACTCAGCTCAGGTCAGCAATCAAATCTGGAGCCTTCGGACCTGTATGACTCACCTACTCACTATACTTCTCTGCTGAGCCGTTGGGGAAGACACCTATGCCATTTTATTTTAACAATTGAATGATTGTTGCCAAATGCATTTCTGGAAGAAAACTTCAGATCAAGTGATTTCTGTACTCCACACACACTGACATGTTCATACTAAAAGCGGTGCAGAGTTTTCAGTATTTTTAGTCAGTATATAGAGCTATTTGTGAATAATGTATTTAAGTACTTGGTGCTTGAGCATATTTTTCAGAGGGAATTAAGCAGTGTGTGTGAACAGCATAAACAGGGCACAAAAAAGTACATTTTGATGTGGAAGTTCCTCCTTAGTAGTACTGTGTTCCATTGAACAGTTATATACTCTGGAAATTTATAACTTGGGGAGAAAGCAGGGACAGGGTAGTGAATTTGGATGATCAGCCATGATCTCATTAAATGGCGGAGCAGGCTCGAGGGGCCGAATGGCCTACTCCTGCTCCTATCTTCTATGCTTCTATAACAAGGAGATACGTTGTCGCCTTTTAGTGTGCTTCACATTTTAAAACTGGTGGTTAAAAGCATCTTGGGAACAGTGGCATTCTCAAGCTGTGCTCCAGCGACATCTTGAATGGGAGCTGTATGCTGTGAGTAGTGTCAGAGCACAACTTCTTAGGAATGAAATTCCTCAGTGCACAGACACTGCGTTAAATTGAAATTCCATTTTTTTGCCGAACCCGTAGGTGCATTAAAAGTAACGCATCAGTGGCCAAACTACATCCAAAAGCACCTGCAACAATGCTGCTAACTCGTTAAAATCTATAAAAAGCACAAATTGGGCCAATCTGGTGGTGGAAAATTTCTGGGCAGCATCGAGGGAGGATACACAAGGCAAAAACTTAAGGGCAATTTTAACTCCTGGGCGGTTGGCTAGCGGAACGCCTGTCGTCCAGGAGGTGCTGTGAGTGACCCCGCTCCATTTTAATGGCCAGACCTCATTATCAGAGAGGCGTCGAGCTGCTCTCTTAAAATGGTCATCCAGAAGGCTCCCACGTAAGTTGTCAAGGAGTTTCGGGAAGGTTTCGGGAACATGGAATGGGGGGATGCCCAGGATGACAGCGACAAAAACTTTCTTTGTGGTGCCTGGAGGAGCATCCAGGTCCCACAAAAATAACTTTTACACACCTGTAAAGACCTCCACTTCTTGCCTGGCAGGTATTGCTGAGCAGAGCTCTGCTCAGTAGGCTATTAAAATAGCTTTGGAGTCCGAAGCACCGTTCCCGCTAAGCTGTGCTATGCACAGCTGTCTGGAGGTCCCGCACAGCCCAGGACCAGCTTTTGAAATGGGAGATTTTGCGCATGCGCAAAATTTTGAATGGGCTGCGCCCAAAAAAAATAGGGGGAACATTGGTCTAAAGTACATCATAGGACCCCAATTTTCATGTATTCATGAGGCTTCCTTCTGAGTCTGGCGGGCACCTCAACCGCGCAAAACAAATGATAAAATGGCCGCAGAGCGGTAAAAGGACGATAAGTGCACCGCTTGGATTTTAACTCCTCTTCCGTCAGTTTCCACTGGGTGGAGAGGGTTAAGATTCCCCCTCCAGATTCAGTGATGGCAACCTATGACTGATAAGTTAGATGTGCTGTCACTACGTAAGGGCACGGAGAAGAGCTTCGTACAGAGTGCAACCCATTAATATTCAAAGGTTAAAACTGGCGGAAAGGGACACATTCCTGCTTTGGACAATTAAAATTATATACCTCATCTATGCAACTGTATTTCTGCAGATGTGAAGCAATGTTTTTTTTTATTCATTCATGGGATGTGGACATCGCTAATTGTGCTTGAGAAGCTGGTGGTGAGCCGCCTTCTTGAACCACTGCAGTGCGTGTGGTGAAGGTACTCCCA
Source organism: Squalus acanthias (assembly GCA_030390025.1). NCBI lineage: Eukaryota > Metazoa > Chordata > Chondrichthyes > Squaliformes > Squalidae > Squalus > Squalus acanthias. The sequence goes on along the minus strand of CM059425.1, from coordinate 176,648,509 downwards.
CAGTGCTGTTAGGTCGGGAGTTCCAGGATTTTGACCCAGCGACAATGAAGGAACAGCGATATACTTCCAAGTCAGGATGGTGTGTGACTTGGAGCGGAACTTGCAGGTGATGGTGTTCCCATGTGCTTGCTGCCCTTGAACGTGCCATGAAATGTGTCATGCTTTATCTACACGGCAATAACATGTCTAATCAGGTACAAGTACTTATCATGTGTCCTTTTCTTCTTACAGATATACCAGAACCCAGGAGCAGAAAGCCAGAGCTTCTCAGCAACAAGCCTCACTACTACAATTAACTTCATCATGACTTGAGGCAGGTGGCAACCCAGAGATTCACTGCACACAAGTGTGAAGGAGGGAGAAGCAGGGGCTGCAGAAAGGCTAGCTGGAGACGGGTGAAGGCCTAACATCATCATGGTCACTGTTGTCACTTTATGATTCTGATCTCACAGGGTTAACAATGAAATGGAAGATGCTCTAGAAGTGTGAATGACACTAGTCACTTGCCTCCAATATGGGTTCACTACAATTGCAGCTTGAGCTCTCTGCTTTGCAGACTGTCATTAAAAAGCATGGGCATCTGCACCTTAACTCACACAAGTGAGAAGTCGCACAACACCAGGTTATAGTTCAACAGCTTTATTTGAAATCACAAGCTTTCGGAGCGCTTCACCTGACGAAGGAGCAGCAGCTCCGAAAGCTTGTGATTTCAAATAAAGTTGTTGGACTATAACCTGGTGTTGTGCAACTTCTCACTTTTGTCCACCCCAGTCCAACACCGGCATCTCCGCATCATTAACTCACACAGGCAGTGAGCACAGTTGGCATATATTTTACAAATACTCCCATTGACGCTGTTGAGGAGGTTGGATCCAAAATCCCAAACAAAATAATGGCACGCTACAATGCACTGGTGATTTATTCCAGAGAATCCTGAGTAAGGGATTCTAACACCTTGTGGCAGTACAAAGGTTTGTGCTCAAGTAGATCAGTAGCTGAAATAAGGAATCAGCCTCTAGCAGGAGCATGAGGGCATAAAAACAAGTGTTTATCTCTGAAGTCACTGCCAGTTCTTTCTCTGCACTTGCCTCTGGAGAAATGGCAGGAAAAGCTCTCCAAATGAAACTGAGCAGGAAGAGGGGGAGAGATATTGTCTAGAGAGCCCGATTAACATCTATTCATGAGGCTTCCTTCTGAGTCTGACAGGCGCCTCAAATGCCCAAGAAAACAACGGTGTTAAAATGGCCGCAGAGCAGTAAAAGGGTTGTAAGTGCACTACTTGGATTTGAATAGTGTGGGCATGAGGATAGATTAATATTGTAGAGGTCAGTTTAATTACCTTTGGAAATTAGGGAGTAGACAGAATTTTCCCTCAGGTGATTAAATAAATGGAAAGAGTTCATGGCAGATGGTACATGATCTGTGAACAGACAGGGCATGATGGGCAGAACAGGTTTTTTGTTTAATGCTTTCTTCTGTTCTTATAAATATTTCTTGTTTTTAGTTTAACTTCTTTTGGATGGATGTACCGAGAAAAGGGGAGGGATGTCCTAGTAAGAGAAAGGATAGAAGGAGTGGAGGGTAGGAGTTCAGACACAGAGACTGGGTGGATGAAAGATTGCACTGTCAGGAATGAGGAAGGTGGAAAGGTTGAGGAAACCCTGCGGCTGATTTCGGAATATGCTCATGTATATAAGCCAGATTACTGCCGCAGTTAATCACCATAATCAAGGTTAGTTCCTGCAGTGAAATGATATGACTATCAGTCATCAAAATACTTCAGAAATTGCTGCTTTTTATTATTTGACTTTACCATGCATGTACTGCTGACAGATGATGGATGTAAGCTGTAAACATCTCAGGAACCCAATCTATTGTTATTAAGTATACATGACACATGCAAATACATGCACTTTAAATTGACTTACAATTTTGAATGTGAGTTAAAAGCAATTTGAAATTTAACTGAGCCTCTTTCTAATACTCTTCATGATGCGGCTGCTATTGTTTAGGTATGAATTGAATACAAGCACTTTCTATTCTTTTTTAGTTCTCTAACTAGAGAAGAAGGTTCATTGGAACATCAACTCCATGCCAGGTGCAACGTATCCCAACCAGCCTGTACTGTATCCCATATCAAGTCTCAATCAACTATCACCTCTGTCCTCACTGGCCTACATTGGCTCCAGAACTCCCCAATGCCACCAATTTACAATTGTCATCCTCATATTAAAATCACTTCATAGGCTTCTCCCTCCCTATCCCTGTAACCTCCGCCAGCCCAACAACACTTTTAGAACTCTTCATTCCTCCAACTTTGGCCTCTTGTGCAGCCCTCCCTACCTTCGCCCTGCCATTGCCGGCCGTGCCTTCAGCTGCCTAGGCTCCACACTCTGAAATTCCCGCCCTAAGTTCCTCTGCCTCTCCACCACTCGGTTTCACATCTCATCCAAAAGATGCAGCACAACCTCAGTACTTGATGTTCAAGTCCTGGAGTGGGGCTTGAGCCCACAAGCTTCTGATGATTCAGTCTATCGTACCTGGCTCTTTGTTAAGAATTATCCAATTAGTCCTACTCTCCTGTTCTTTCCCCATAGCCCTGCAAATTTTTCCTTTTTTAATATTTATCCAATTCCTTTTTGAAAGTTACTATTGAATCTGCTTCCACCACCTTTTCAGACAGTGCATTCCAGATCATAACAATTTGCTGTGTAAAAAGAATTCTCCTCATCTTCCCTCTGGTTCTTTTGCCAATTATGTTAAATACTGGGAAGGCGATGAAAGTGAAGGAGGTGGGGGTGGGGGGGGGGGGGGGGACACAATGGGAGCAAGGAGGTGGGAGAAGCACAAGTAACTGGGGCAAGGAATGAGAAGAGAGTGGCTGAGGGCCATAACCCCCACCACAATTGCAGCCTGCAGTTGTTGCATGGCACCTACTCTACACAGCACTATGTTGTATCATCTAGCACCTCCCACCCAAAAGGAAGGAAAAAAAATAAAAAGACAGAGAGAGAAGCATAAATAGTTACAGGGGAGGAAGGAAAAGAAGAGAAAAAGGGACACAACCAGAGGATGAGAGACAAAGCGAAAAACAGCAAAATGAAGTAGGTGGGTCTTGCAGGAGAAGAGGGAGGTGGAGAGGAGGATAACATTTAGGGAGGGATTTCCAGAGCATGGGACCTAGTGGGGTAAAGGAGGGGATAGGTGAACAAGAGGCCAGAATCAGAGGAATGGAGAGTTTGGGGGGCGGGGGTGCTGGTAGGATAGGAGAAGGCTACAGGGATAGGGAGGGGTGACCCATGAAGATACATAAACTGAGTTTAACTGCAGGAAATTGCGGTTCACATAAAACTGGATGTCAGAGGCAGTGGAGGGGTCGAGAAAGGTGATGGAGAGGTAGAGCTGAATGTTATCAGTGTACATATGGAAGCTGACGTCATCTCTTCGGATGGGCAGCATCGAGGTGAGGAAGAGGAGGGGGCCAAGCATGAATCCACAGAGGAATCCAGAGTTAATAGTATGGGGATGGGAAGAGAAACCATTACCAGAGATACTCGGGCACGATGTCATAGGTAAGAGTGAAACCAACGAGGGCAGTCCCAATCAGCAGGGTACAACAGAGGAGAGGCATTGGAGGAGGATGGTGTGCTCGACCATGTCAAAGGCTGTAAAGAGGTCAAGGAGGATGCAGAGGGAAAATGAATCACGGTCACAGTCACAGACACAGAGGATGTCATTCATGACTTTAATTAGGGTCATTTCAGTGATCTGGCAGGGAGGGAAACCTGATTGGAGAGTTATAATTCATAACAAATCTGATAAAAATATTGTGCCTAGGAAGCAGGACATTCAAGATCTATATTTACATTATGGAATGTGCCAGCATTAGGCACATATGGTTGTAAAGTCTTGTATGGTACATAAATGCAGAGCATGACTTTCTCTTACTCTGCCCTAATAATGTGCTTCAACATCAATGTCTACTGCATCACTGTGACATTTGTATTTCCCACACCAGGTATATATATTATCAGACAGATGTTCTGCAATATGGCACCAATTAGTGCTGAAACAGGATCAATTGCGCCACACAAGTGCCAGGTAATGACTATCTCCAACAAGCAAGAGTCTAAACACTGCCCCTTGACATTCAACGGCATTACCATCGCCAAACCCCACACCATCAACATCCTGGGGGTCACCATTGACCAGAAACTTAACTGGACCAGCCACATAAATACTGTGGCAACAAGAGCAGGTCAGAGGCTGGGTATTCTGCGGCGAGTGTCCCACCTTCGGACTCCCCAAAGCCTTTCCACCATCTACAAGGCACAAGTCAGGAGTGTGATGGAATACTCTCCACTTGCCTGGATGAGTGCAGCTCCAACAACACTCAAGAAGCTCAACACCATCCAGGACAAAGCAGCCCGCTTGATTGACACCCCATCCACCACTTTAAACATCCACTCCCTCCACCACCGGCGTACCATGGCTGCAGTGTGTACCATCTACAAGATACACTGCAGCAACTCGTCAAGGCTTCTTCGGCAGCACCTCCCAAACCCGCATCCTCTACCACCTAGAAGGACAAGGGCAGCAGGCACATGGGAACACCATCACCTCCAAATTCCCCTGCATGTCACACACCATCCTGACTTGGAAATATATCGTCCGGAATTTTCCGGGGTGTCTGCGGGTGGGCAAAGTGGGTTTTTTTTGACAGCGGGTCGGGAACCCACTGTCAACCCGCCACAACATGCCTTTCCCAATGTTGGGTCTGTCAGCGCTGAGCAGACCTGACAGGCAGTGGCGGGAGACCCAATTAAATCATTATAATGTATTTAACAGACCCTTAACAGGCTTTTTTAACATTAACTTCATGGTCATGGGAACCACACTGTTCGGGGACCACATCTGTCAACCTGAGGCAGGAGTTCAGTGGCCATTGCTCGAGCTGATTATTTTACACCTTCAAATGTACAGTAAAAGCTCCCATCTGACAGATCATCACTTTCCTCAGCCACAAGCTGTTTCTCAGTCCATTTCCAGCACAGATTCTGCAGGCTTTCCATTTTCCACTCTCACCTCATTGGAAGAACTCTCTCACCATTGACAGAATGCTTCTGTCATCTCTACTTCTCCTGCCATCTGTTCTACCAACATGGGTGCCCTTTATACTCTCTCACCTTGGTCCTCAGAATCCCACCACGATCAGCCTCAACACCAGCAGCACCAGGCACACCAGCAGCACCAACAACAACACCAACCTTCTCCACAATCACCTGATGCTGCACAGGACAGAGGGCATCAGCACCCGACCACATTGCTGCCCGGGAGGCCAGGGATGGCCTCACCATGGCCAGATTTACTTTATTTGATGCTGTACACCCTGGCTGCCACATGATGTACCAGGTTGGCACCACCCCACACCAACACCATAAAGCATCCCTACAATGTCCAAGCCATTCCTTTCACACGGTGTGTACCGTTATGTCTCACCATTCACTGCAACTCACTAAGCCACTTCCAAAGGTGCACACAAATCTGGCCAAGAACGGAAAGTATTGAAAATAAAGGTTTCAATGTTTGACACCACATTAACAGAAACTTTACATGAACATTGCATAAAACACCTAAGTGGCTACCCTTGTGTGTTGTTAGTTAGTATGATTTGACTAGGATGAGGGTGAGTGTGAGGGGTGGCTAGTGAGATGGGGAAGTGATAATGTAGATAGAGAGAGGTGGGTGGAGGTGCAAGGTAAGTTGGTGTGAGTAAGGATGTGCAGGAGTAGGGTAGGGAAGGCAGAGTGATGGGGATGTGATGAGTATCACAGCAGGATGAGGTCGAGTGTGGCTTTGTGATCATGTTTCGTAATCTAATGAGATCATTGAAAGGTTTGCGCCACTGCAGCCTGGTCCTCCTGACGACATCCCTGCTTGTGACCTCCTCTGCAATGTGCAACCAGGCTGTGTTGGTGTCCTGGGGAGGTCTCTTCTGCTCATGGGAAGGGAAGGGGACCTCCCTGCGGCTGTGACTCCCTCCGTAAGCATATGGAGGGAACCATGGGGAGCCTGGGTACAGCCATGCACCTCTGTGCAGTGATTGTCAGTGTTTGCAGCACTTCAATGCTGTAGAATACTGACAGCACAAACGTCAAGAGTAAGGTGGCCATGGTCCCTTTAAGGAAACCGGCTGATGACGTGTCATGAATGACGTCACCAGACCCGCTTCCTCTAATTGGCCTGTGAAATGTGCAGGGCGGGCTTAACAAGCTCTAGCAACGTAAATTAATTTTAGACAGCTGGATGAAGCCAGCAGTGGGGCCGCGACCCGCCACCGACATTGCCCGCCCCGGACCCGCCGAGGTGAGCAAAATCCTGGCCAGGGCCTTTCCTTCATTGTCGCTGGGTCAAAATCCTGGAACTCCCTCCCGAACAGCCCTATGGGACTACCTTCACCACACGGACTGCAACGGTTCAAGAAGTTGGCTCTCCACCACCTTCTCAAGGGCAATTAGGGATGGGCAATAAATGCTGGCCTTGCCAGCGACGCCCACATCCCAGGAACAAATAAAAAACAATCAATAGATTGCTTCATACCCAATTTACGTGGGATCCTTACAGCCAACAGCTTCACAATAACAGCCACAACTTTCATTTTGCCATTATAGGCTGTATTTGAACACAGGTCAGTGAGGTAATATGGCTGTCCAACCCAGTTCCCACTTATATAGCTTCTGGAGATGGCAGCCACGGATGTGAGGTTACCAGCTGTGCAATCTATAAAGATGAAAGCAGGGATGATTCCACTAAGCTATGTATAGAATTCCTGGTACGTTCCCAAAAGTCATCATTGACTGCAGTTTGCTGTAGGCTGCCTTTCCCACAGCACCATTCAACTAGCTGCTGATTAAATGAATGAAAATGTGTGATTGCAATTCCCACTGTACATTCCATCTGTTTGCTTCTCGATCTGTAGCTCTGAAAACTGCAAGGACTAATGTGCACCTCTGACAGCTGCCACATTGGTAGAGGTATCTATTTACTGGAATCATCACCAGTCCTACGTTATAGTACCCGTCAAAATCATTGTTAGACACCAGTTTTTTTTCTAATATCTTTTTTCTAAAATTCCAGTTTCAAGGAAACTGCGAGCTCCGGAGCACATTTCTTTACTGTGAGCTGCAAGATGAAGTTTGTTGCTCGGTGGGACAGTTATTCAATAATTATTTCATTATTCTGAAAAGATAAGTAAACAGTTTTCAAATTCAAGGAAATGGAATAGTCCCTTTAGGTTACTAACTCAGTGAGCGCCCACCATGAACCATTTCAGCTGTGCTTCAGGTTGAAGCTGCAGTGCCCTGGAACGTAAGAGAATAAGAATTTCAAGGAACAGGAAAAGACATTTCGCCCAGGAAGATCATCCCTTTTTCACAGATTATTCATATCGACCCACCATCTCACCATCGGACTGATCGCACAGTCCTGTGTGCCAGAAGGGCAGGTGTCCAACTGGCACAGAGGGAATGCTGAACTGGGAGGTCAGGCCAGGCACCAGTTTCTTTATGGCCTGGAATTTTTTCTTATTTGTTCTTGGGATTTGGGCAACTCCAGCAAGGCTGAATTTATTGCCCTTCCCTAGTTGCTCTGAGAAGGTTGTGCTTGGCCTTCTCTTTGAACTGCTGCAGTTCTTGTGGTGATGGTGCTCTCATCATAGGGAATTCCAGGATTTTGACCCAGTGACGATAAAGGAATGGCACTATGGGGGGAATTTTGCCAGTCCTGGGGAGGCGGGTTTGGAGGCGGGACTGCCGGGAAAATGGCAGAAACGGGGTTGGGAGCTCATCCCGCCCCCAACCCATCTCCGTGCCATCTTCCCAGGAGGCGGGTACCCGACCCGCGCTGGGAGCCGCCTCCCCGAGGCAGAAAGGGAATTACAGCCACTTAACTGCCTGTTAACAGGTAGTTAACAGGCAGTTAAGAGGATTATCCCCATTTTACCCCTGCAAGTGCGGGCTTCCCGACGTCGGGAAACCCCGCCAGGGTCAGCGAGGCGAGCAGTGGGTCTGCAGGGGTCGGAGGGGTCGAAAAGTGCGCTGTGGAGGTGAGTGATGGGTGCAAGTGTGGAGAGGTAAGTATGTGAGGTGAGTGTAAAGTGATAGAAAATGTTTACTTACCTTTGTTTCTTCCTGCAGGCTTCAACCGTTGGGGAACCGGAGACTCCGGCATCTCCGCGGCAGAGATGACAGAATGGCTGCTACATTCTCCGAAGCAACAGCCATCTGATTTCTGCTCAGCAGATAGGTTTGATAAGTCTTGAATACAAGGACTCATCAAACAACAGAGAATGTCAGTGTTTGACAGCTTCTCAAAGCTGTCAAACGATGACAATTCAACTGTCAAAATTTTTTGACAGATGAAACGTCATACGTTGACGTTCTCTGTCACCGGCTTTCCCTTAATTGGCCTGCTAAGCCCGCTGGGCGGGCTTAACAAGGTCAATCAAGGGAAAATAGCATGGGTTGGCCAGAAGTCGTTGGAGGCGGGACTAAAACCCGACAAGTGGGAGTCCCGCCTCCAAAAGCTCCCCATTGGCAAAATCCAGCCCATATGTGTCTAAATCATAATGGTGTGTGACTGGGAGGTGATACTGTTCCCATGACATTGCTGTTCTTGTCCAGTGTTTGAAGTTGCAGGGCCGGGAGGTGCTGTTGAAGTAGGTATTGGAGAGTCACTGCAGTGCATTGTGTAGATAGTGCATACTGCAGTCATAGTGCACCAGTGGTGGAGAGGATGGATACTGAGTCCAGTGGCAGGGATGCTGATAGGCAGACTGCTCTGTCCTGGATAATGTTAAGCTTTGTGTGTGTTGTTGCAGCTATTATTGTGAAGCTGCTCTAGGTTTTAGGCCTTTTAAACCAGACTAAAGTGATCTCACTAAAAATGTACCATCTGAATATTAAAAGGGAAACCTAACACAATTTTTCATCTCTTTGGGACAGGTTGTACCCATTTGAAATGGGCTTAAAGGAAGCTCCACAGATAATAGAGCTCTTAAAAGATTCAGAGGCTTTTCAGCCTTTTTTATTTTCCAGTTTTCCAGTAAGATTTTTGAACTTTTTTTTAATTAATTTTTTGTCAGCATTTTGTTATTCTTTTTTAAAAGTCCTTCTTTCGTTTCATTTCAAGAAGTTATTCCTTCTCTCATCAGTATATAATGTTTATGTAGAACCAAAAATAGGCAAATTATCTGCTAATTCACCAGAAAGATGACTACAATTAAACTATTTCCAAAATAGGAAGAGCCGAAAAATGAACATGAAAAGGATCTCTCATAAGAGAAACTTCACTGGGAGTGACCAGCCATCGAAGTGAAGGTCTTATGGTGGTCAGCAAATCAGGTTCAAATAAATGTTGGGTTGGTTTTGAAATACTACAAATATTTGGCTGAGCTAGTACAAGATGGCAGAAGGCATGTCAGGGAGCTCAGCAATTACCAAAGCTGGACTGCCACACGCCTGCAGGCTCTGACACATCTATCTGGCTGTAGCAAACTGACTCCGCAGGAGTTTCAGGCCAGCATGGAGCCAGTTGAAAATCTGTGCCGTCTTCCACAAGGACATCATAGAGCCAGCACTTTCAGCATTAGTCAGAGTTACCCTCAACTTTTTTGCCCCGTCTCCTTCCAGGCTAGCATAAAGATCATCTGCAGTACCAGCCAATGTGCTGCCTGCACATATGTCAACTTTGTGACTGATGCATAGATGAGCTTGGCCAGCACTTTCATCTCTTATCCCACTGAAGAGTAACAGCAGCGCAACACAGCAGTCCCATGTCACCTCACTGTCACATTTCTGAACCGGGGCCTTAGCTTTTCACCATATATACAAATGAATAGAGAGTTGTATCCAAGTTTGCCGATGACATTATGTTGGGAGGCACAGCAAGTTGTGTGGATTGGAGCAGGAGGTTACAAAGGGGCATTGACAGATTAAATGAGTGGGTAAAACTATGGCAGATGGAGTTTAACGTGGGGTAGTGTGAGGTCATCCACTTTGGTCTGAGAAAGACAAATTGGAATCTTTTCTTAATGGTTAAAGACTAGGGGGTAGAAATTAGGTCGCACCCCATTTGGGGCGCAAATATCGTCCGGGCGCAAATATTAGCGCCTGGCGCTAATTATCGGCACTGACAGGAAACTTCACTTTTACCGCCCCGGGAGGTGAGTGGAGCGCTAAATTAGGCGCTGCACACCTCTCTTAAGGCGCAAAGGCCAAGGAGTGAGGCGCTAACTCAGCGCACGAGCGCAGCGCAGCTGCTGCCAGTTAGCGAGGGAACACAGACACAATGGCGCCGGACACTTCTTAAAGCGGGGGGGGCCACTTGCTCCCCAGCCACACCCTGCTCATTGCAGCCTTGAATCTCAGCCTGGAGAGACCTGTAATCCATTTTGCTGCCAAGCATGGAGAGGGTGAGAGAACGAGCTCATCGCTTCACCGAGCGGGCCTTGGATGCTCTGGTTGACGCAGTGGAGCGCAGACGATGCATGCTGTTCCCGGAGAGTGGCAGGAGGCCTTTGCCACGCGAGTTCAGAAGAGTGTGGAGGGAGGTGGCTCAGAGCGTCTCCTCCAGGAGCATGGTGCCCAGGACCCATGTTCAATGCCGCAAAAAGTTCAACGACCTCACTCGGGTCGTCAGGGTGAGTGGCTTTTTCTCAATACCTCTCCATCCCTCCATCTCAACCTCACTCTATGGCCAGAGGGTCTTAAAACCCCAATGCACAACACTCATCCAACACCTATGGCCCTTTCATGAAACACACACACACATTCCACACTTTGCATACAGTAAGGGCTATTCAACTATGGGAGGCACATCAGGCAAGACCATGGCTGTATATTGTAAGGGCTATTCACCTATGGGAGGCACATCAGGCAAGACCATGGCTGTATATTGTAAGGGCTATTCACCTATGGGAGGCACATCAGGCAAGACCATGGCTGTATATTGTAAGGGCTATTCACCTATGGGAGGCACATCAGGCAAGACCATGGCTGTATATTTACTCAGATGCTGTCCTTTTTCTTGCAGGCTAAGCTGGCTCATAATCGGAGACAGCAGCAACGGACGGGTGGAGGGCGGCTTCAGCTGCAACCCCTCAGCGATCTGGAGGAGCGCGTCCACAGGATTGTGGCAAGCCGGGTGATCGGTCCCGTCGCCACTGGAGACGCCGACCCCGTTGTGGACAGCAATGGTAAGGTCATCACCTTTTTGTCCTCTGTCCTTCCACTTGTCCCTCACAATACCAGCCTTTGACACTTTCAATCCAACTTGCTAACTCGCTGCACTTATTCCTCCCTTACTGCCACCCTGTCCTCACGCTAAAGCCACTCTTGTACCTCCCTGCTTTCAGATGGTGATTCACCAGCTGAGGAGACGGGCCCTGAAGCTGCCACTGGGAGTGATGCTGCAGCTGAGGAGGAAGAGGAAGCCGGAGCATCAGTGCCACCCTCTCCTGAGGAAGCCCATGCCCACACTGGGAACACGCCTTCCCCGGAGGGGAGCAGGGGGGAAGGACCCAGCGGGCTGCAGCAACGCCATGGGGGGGGGAGGGAAGAACGGGAGCCTTCTCCCCAGAGGGAGAGTATGCCAGACACTCCTACTGCAATGGACGCAGAGGAGGAGCGGCTGATTGCAGAAATGAACAGCCAGGCGGTGGGCATGCACACTGAGCTCATGGGTGCAGTGGGAAGGGTGCCCGAATGCATTGAGTCACTGGCAAGGAGTGTGGAGCACTTCGCTGTAGCACAGGCGGATGCCACACTAAAGCTTAGTGCTGCAATTCAGTCACTGGCTGCCAGGACCCCATCTGAGACTGCTCTCATGCAGACTCAGATTGAGGCCACGCGAGCACTGACTGCTGCCATCCTCGATGGTTCGTGCACATGTCCCCGGGGCTGTCACCGCGCCGCAGCAGGCCAGCAATCTGTTCTCCGGCAAATTGCTCCGGATGCTGAAGTGCTGCCCCGTGGGAGTGCCAGTGTGTCGGGCGAGCAGGGAGTTGCTGTCCTCTCTCACGATGACAGCATTCCTGCTGCCAACACTGTCACTTCTCCACTGCACTTGCCACCGCCTGTAGGACAGACTGCTGCCGCCCATGCAGAGTTGGTGCAGTCTGCAGCCGGGCCCTCCAGGCCCAGAAGTGGTCGAGGCCGTCCTTCAGGGGCATCTGCAGTGTCAGGGTCTGACGAGCAGCAGCCTTCCACCAGCCTTGCTGCAGCCACTGAGGTCCCATTACGGAGGAGCAGTAGGGTTAGAAGGGGGGAAGTGCGCAAGGGAAGGAGATCACCCTCGAAGGGCAAAAAGTAGGAGGTGTGCCAAAATGCTGGTCATTTTTTTATTAAAGGCCGAGGTTCATGGTCCAACTTTTGTTTAGTGTTTTGGACATTATCTCCAGGTTGTGAGAACCAGTTATGTTATTGACTGTTTTTTTGTGTTTATTTCTATGAGTTTGTCATGAGGAATTGACACACACAGAGTTTGTAAAATAAATAAGTTTCTGTATTCAAAATATACATGGCTGGTGGCTGGAATTATTGGTGCCTTGGCCGGCTTAGGGGTTGCGTGCTGGGTTGATTAGTGTTTGTAGCAATGGCAGGGGCCCTAGAAGCGGCTTGCTATTAGTCGTTGACGGACGGCCCTTGCAGTTTGACCATTGTGGGCCGCCCTCCCGCCTTGGTGCTGCTGATGATCATCGTCCTCGTCCTGTTCCTCCTCTTCCTCCTCCTCCTCTGGTGGTGCTACAAGGCCTGGTGGCATTGGCTGGGTCCTGAGGATTGCCATGTTGTGCAACATGCAGCACACGACTACGAAGTTCGAAACTTGCTCAGGCGAGTACTGCAGGGCTCCTCCGGAATGGTCCAGACAGCGGAACCGTTGTTTCAGCACGCCGATTGTGCGCTCAATAATGTTCCTGGTTGCTTGATGGCTTTCATTGTACCGCAGCTCAGCAGGGGTGTTTGGCGTACGGAGCGGTGTCATCAGCCAGGTGCTCAATGCGTACCCCTTGTCCCCCAGAAGCCAACCAACTGGCTGATGCGGTGCCTCGAAAAGTTCTGCCACAGTAGTCTGGCGCAGGATGAAAGCATCGTGGCAGCTGCCCGGATAGTGGGCATTGACAGCGAGTATCACCTGTCTGTGGTCACAGACCAACTGCACATTCAAGGAATGGAACCCCTTTCTGTTCCTGAATTCCTCTGCATTCTCTCGCGGAGCACGCAAAGCCACATGCGTGCAGTCAATGGCGCCCTGCACCATGGGGAAGCCCGCTACCCTCGCAAAGCCCATAGCACGGTCACGCTGCTTGTCTGGGGTCATAGGGAAAGAGATGAAGTCTCGTCTCCTTCTGAAGAGGGCATTGGTGACCTGCCGGATGCAGCGATGCACCGCAAACTGGGAGATATTGGCGAGGTCCCCAACAGCAGCTTGGAATGAGCCAGTGGCGTAGAAGTTCAAAGCCACTGTGACCTTCACTGCCACCGACAGAGACGTCCTGGACCTCAGCTGAGGCTGCAGATCTGGCTGCAGCAGGTGGCAGAGCTCAGTGACCACCTCCTTGCTGAATCGCAGCCTTCGCAAACACAGCTCCTCGGACATATGGATGTAGGAGAGCTGTTCACGATATACCCTGGGAGGGTAAGCTCTCCTGTACATGCGCCTGATGGCCCTCCTCCGTCTGGCCATCATTGCCACTCTCTGTCTGCGTCTCACTATCCTCCGATTCAGCTGGAGCAGGACGACGCCCCCAATCATTGCAGCCCCCATATTCTCTTTGCCAGAAAAGTAATGAGGTACAGCAACTAAAGTAGCAACAAAGTTAGGATGAACTAGGCAAAACTACCTCACAAAGCGTTGAGTCAATGTAGAAGTCTCTCTCTCTCTCTCTCCGAATCTCTCTCTCTCTCTCAGAACGAGTGGTGCATAAATGTCGACCACAGAAAAAGACAGGAAGAGGCCCCCTTTAAATAGCGCCCCCCCCAGCCCCACACCGATTGATAACGTTCCAGTCTTCCGGTCGTTGGAAGCGCCAGGCGGTAAGGCAGGGGGCGCCACTCAATTTCCGCTCCGGGGCGCCCCAAGGGCGTTGCACCATGGAATGACGTCACAATCTGCGCGCGCAGGTGGTCGCAGCGGTAAGTTTCAGCGCCGCCGCACAATCTCAAGTTAAGTTCTCGAGCGGCGCAAACAGCGCTGCGCCCAGGCGTTAGCGGCTTAACGCCCCATTAGCGCCCTCTTAAGGCGCTAACGGGAGGCGCAACCAAGTGAATTTTTACCCCTAGGAGCTGTGGAGAAGTAAAGGGATTTGAGTATCCATGTGCACAGATCACTAAAAGCTAATGCACATGTACAAAAAGCAAGCAAAAGTCTAATGGACTGTTGCCTTTATCTCAAGGGGCTACAAAACAACAGTACTGCGGAAGTGATGCTTCAGTTGCATAGAGCCTTGGTCAGACCCCATCTTGAGTACTGCATTCAGTTTTGGGGCTCGCACCACAGGAAAGGTATATTGGCCTTGGAGGACTTACAGCACAGATTCACCAGACTGATAACATGGCTTAAATTGTTAGATTATGAGGACAGGTTAGTTTGTATTCCCTTGAGTTTAGAAGGTGATCTAATCAAAGTCTTTAAAATGATAAAGGAATTCATTAGGGTAGTAACCAATGTTCCCGTTAAGTTGTGTGGCCACGCGCCGCGCAACTATCTGGATCTCCCGCAGGCCGCTTGCTGGCTTCTCAATGGAAAAACTGTGTATGCACGGGAATCTGAATAGTCCGCACAGTCCCTTAAAGGGGCCACACACTCAAAAAAAATTAGAGGGAATATTGGTAGTAAAAGAGAAACTATTTCCTCTGGAGGGGGAATCCAGAACAAGAGGCACAATCTTAGAATTAGAGCAAGGTTATTTAGGAGTGAAATCAGGAAGCACTTTTTCCACACAAAACGTAGTAGAAATCTGAAACTCACCCCCCAAAAGGCTGTGATTACTGACTCAAATGACATTTTCAATACTGAGATCGATAATCTTTTGTTAGGTAATGGTATCAAGGGATATGGAGCAAAGGTGGGTAAATGGAGTTGAGGTACAGATCAGCTATGATCTGATTGAATGGCAGAGCAGGCTCAAGGAACTGAATGGCTACTCCTGTTCCTATGCTCCCAAAGTATCGATGGCAGCCATGTGACTATCGTGTAGCCCATCCTGTGCATCAGTATTTAATAATCATGCAGGTAGGTTGTGTTACACTAACTTTATGCATCGAGCTCTTTAAAGATGTGTGTGCTGAGAACGCAGTTGTAAGTATGTGGGTTCAATAATTCTTTTCTAGTTACCATGAAATGAAGGAAGAAATATTACTGTAAAATATAGTACCAGACTTTTTTTTAAATCATCCCAAAATAGTTCAACACAATTGGCGTTTGCGCCCTTAGGCTAGGGAGGGGTGGGGGGAGACCCCCTCATGGTTGCTCCTTCTGATTGCTATCTTGTGGCCTCGGAAAAGGAGCTGTGTGTGGTCATCATGTGAACCTGGCTTGACTGTGATGTCTTTCACAGTTGAATAGTCAGATCAAATATCCAGGCTCACAGATTTAGAACAGTCATTTGATGAGGTACTGGAAGGCTGCTAACATCTTTGGAATTATATCCCAACAAGTAAGAAAAAGGAGAATGTTGCAAAAGAAGATATATCGGAGGAACATGTCAAGAGTATTTGGACTGGTGATGTAAGCGAATTTTCTCAGATCAGCAACTAGCTGTTCAATGTAGAAGCCACCATAGTATAATGATTTTAATTTAAAATACTAGGGGGGAGAAACTTTTGAAATCTTGAAAAATTAGTGCCAGGCGCTAATGATTGTGAGCTTCCAGTAAATTGGCTGTTCGCGCTCCAGGAAGGAAGTGGAGCGCTAAATCAAGTGCTACCACTTCTCTTGGAGCGCTAAAGCCGGCAAGAGGGGCGGTAGCGGTGCAGCGTCCCGTGCAGCGCTGCCGGGAACGGAGGCTCCATCCCTCCCTTAAAGGGAAGGGCCATTGCTGCAGGCTCTGCATTGAAACAAGGTCCCTCATTGCCGACGGCAGCCACAATCTGACACAATCAGCCCCAAGCACTCTAACAGATTAGAGGGCTGATCAATCGTGGCCGAAGAAAATGCTGAAAAATGGACCTAAAGCATTAAGAAATGTTTTTTCACGCAACCATCATCACCTTTAAATACCGCTCCCGAAGCGCCCGGCCTCCCTGACAATGCCTCCTGCAGCTGTCTGTGTTGTCGCCCGGCGATGCTGCAGGGGACGGAATCGAATTTCGGGTCCGGGGCGCTACCAGGGCGATGCGCAGCACGATGATATTACGATCTCCGGGCGCAGGAGATCGTGGCACCAGGGGTCACCGCTGCTGCAAACCTCGACGGGAATTTCGCGGGCATCGGTACTCTCGCCGTGCCCGGTCGCAAAGCCGGTAGCACCCCATTATCGCCCCCCGGAGGCGCTAACAGGAGGCGCAAAGGAGGTGAATTTCTAGCCCTAGGAAAATAATTTGGGATATGTAGCTGAAATAGCAGCGAGGTGAATTATTCCATTTCTCAGAATTTAGTGTTCCTTCTAAATTCTGGTAAAGTAGCGGGACCTGCTGCAGGCACTAATTAGACTAAATTGCTTTTGACTAATGAAATGTGCATACAAAACATGAGTGGCCGCTTTACATAGCCAGCTCAGCCTACTCGGGGACATTTACATTACAAATGCAAGTTCTGCTTCCCGCTTAGCTCATTAATATCAGGATTAAATTGATAGCTAGCATGGAAAATATTAAACATTTATAGCTAGCCAACACACCGGGAGGTCAAAAATCCACTTAACAAAAAAAGGTGTAAACTTCCTTTACATATTAAAAATACTCTGATTAGCTGGTTGATGTTAATTTGTTGCTATGGACACAATAAATTATCATAGAAGCAACAAAGAAACTTGCCACAGAAATTCCTACTCTAAAGTGTATGATTACGTTTCAATTTTTTGAAGAATGAAGTGGTATCTGCCGACCAAAGTTCAGTAAGATTCCCAAGTATTATTTAATTAGGCAATGCTTCCTGTTGAATTTCTATTCATTTGTATAATTGTGCTATTAATAATGTTTAACATTAGGAATCTAACTAAATATTCAGGTCATGATGTGGAGACTGCTAAACTTACCTGACGAAGGAGCGAACTGCTCCGAAAGCTTGTAAAATTAAATAAATCTGTTGGACTATAACCTGGTGTTGTGCGACTTCTCATAAATATTCAGGCACCAGGCATTCGCTCTTGCATATGCTAATGCAGCACTTAACACCTGTTTAAGGACCCTCTCTGAAAGTGGTCAGAAGCTGAGCACAGCAGGTTTTTCTGGTTCCTCTGCAGCCTAACTAGCTGTCCTTAAAGGGGCTGCTGAACGTCACCAATAGAAAGGTAAGTTTTTTCTTTTGAACTCACCTTGATGTGGGCCCACAGCACTACTGCAGGCCGCTGCTGACCTACGCTCGGACCCGATCCCCCTCTCGTTGGCCTTTCCCAGGACCCTCCTGCGGGCTGCTGCCTGTGTCGTTGCCAGCCCAAATTGGTCCAGAGGAAATCAGCGAGCTGCCTCAGGAGGCCTGACAGGCACCTGCAGTTCACCGGAACAATTCAGATGAGGCCCAATTTCAGATGAGCCTCCAGCTGCTGGCGTGCGCGGCAAGTGTGTCGATGATAATGGGCCAAAACAAATTTCTTCCTCATTGGGCTGCATTGGATTATAGTAAAATGTAAGGTAAAACCACAGAAGATATGCACGCAGGACAAGTTAACAATCAACATTATTACTTGAAGTGTTTGAACATTTTAATACTTACACAATATATGATAGTTGTCATTGCTCCGCTGAACTTTCTTCTCTTCTTCCTCCTAAGTTATTAAAACTTCATCCTATGTCCTCTTTGCTCCTTGTGTGGAAATCAAGACTCTTTGCAGCCTCTCTAACGCTGACTCATTCTTTCCCAGTACCTCAAAATTATGGAGCTCCTCAGTTCCCTTAGCCTTTCTTCCTCCTAACTTCAATTCCAATTGAATATCTTGTAGAACTCAACTATTAGCTGATTTCAACTACGATAGCAAAATACTGCGGATGCTGGAAATCCGAAATAACAACAGAAAACGCTGGAAAAACTCAGCAGGCCAGGCAGCATCCGTGGAGAGAGAAAGAGAGTTGACGTTTCAGGTCGATGACCTTTCATCAGAACTGGGAAGAGCCGGAAATCAAATAGATTTAAGGCCAGGGTAAAGCTGGGAAAAGGGGGAGGGGATAAAGGAACAAAGGAGGAGATGAAGAGACATTAAGAGACATTAAGAGATATGCAAGGCTAGAGGTGGTGTTAATGTGACAGATTAAGGCTGAATGAAGTGTGAAATCCACTGGCAGAATGAAGGACAGCTGCCAGCTTCAAGGAGGGAAAAAAAAAGGTGGGGGGGGACAAATAAAAGGGTGGATAAAATAAAATATAAATGTGATTGGAGCTGAGGTTATGATCTAAAATTGTTGAACTCGATATTGAGTCCAGAGGGCTGTAGCGTGCCTAAACGAAAGATGAGGTGCTGTTCCTCGAGCTTACGCTGAGCTTCCGTGGAACAGTGTAATAGGCCGAGGACGGTGAGGTCAGAGTGGGAGTGAAGCGGTGAATTAAAGTGACAGGCCACCGGGAGCTCGGGGTCCCCCTTACGGACTGAACGGAGGTGTTCCGCAAAGCGGTCACCCAATCTGCGTTTGGTCTCCCCAATGTAGAGGAGTCCACATCGTGAGCAGCGAATACAGTATACTAAATTGCAGGAAGTACAAGTAAATCGCTGTTTCACCTGGAAGGGGTGTTTGGGGCCCTCGGCCTATTACACTGTTCCACGGAAGCTCAGCGTAAGCTCGAGGAACAGCACCTCATCTTTCGTTTAGGCACGCTACAGCCCTCTGGACTCAATATCGAGTTCAACAATTTTAGATCATAACCTCAGCTCCAATCACATTTATATTTTATTTTATCCACCCTTTTATTTGTCCCCCCCCACCTTTTTTTTTCCTCCTTGAAGCTGGCAGCTGTCCTTCATTCTGCCAGTGGATTTCCCACTTCATTCAGCCTTAATCTGTCACATTAACACCACCTCTAGCCTTGCATATCTCTTAATGTCTCTTAATGTCTCTTCATCTCCTCCTTTGTTCCTTTATCCCCTCCCCCTTTTCCCAGCTTTACCCTGGCCTTAAATCTATTTGATTTCCGGCTCTTCCCAGTTCTGATGAAAGGTCATCGACCTGAAACGTCAACTCTCTTTCTCTCTCCACGGATGCTGCCTGGCCTGCTGAGTTTTTCCAGCGTTTTCTGTTGTTATTTCGGATTTCCAGCATCCGCAGTATTTTGCTATCGTATTAGTGTTTGGTTCACTGCCACCTCTCTTCTTGGAATGCCTACCTTGAAGAAGTTCTGCTCTTCTCTTCGACGGGATTTCCGTTTGGCTCTTCAACCTTGTTCATCTTCATTGATTTCAGTTTCCCTTCTCGTGTTTGATCAGGTATCTGCCAAGACTCGGTTTCACAGCCACATTACTTTCCTCAGCAACTGTCTCCGGTTCCGACTTATCCCACGTGGATTCCAACTAAACTTCCACCCTTCGTGTTTCGGATCCACCCAGGATTACAAATATCTCCAAGATATTCATCGTTCCTCGAACTACTGCTCTCGCCGCATCTTGAGATCCACGCTCAACGCCATGCGGCGCCACATGAACACTCTCGACATCTCTCTTCAGCAGCACCGACGCACTCTATCTCAAAGCTGTCCGGGTCCACAGTTCCATTTCATCCTTAGACTCATCCGACGCTTCAACAAAAAACTTTTCTTCTTCCTTTCCGATGTCAAGGATCGCAAGCTTCAACAACTCTTGGACACTAAAGCCCCTCCGGAACCTTCTTCCCCTTCACTTTCCTCTGACCCCCCTTCTCCCAATCTCACCCCCTGCCACGTTTTCACTATCCCCTCTGACCTTCCCCTCTCTGACTCCGAACGATCAGTCCTCAGCAAAGGCCTGAGCTTCATCCCCTTACGCCCCCATCTCAATGAATTTCGAGCTCGGCACGATGCTGAGCTCTTTTTCCGCCGCCTCCGTCTCCGTGCCCACTTCTCTGGCCAGGAGTCTTCCCCCCGCACGGCTGACCCTTTCTCCCGCTTTCAGAATTCTCGTTCCACCTGGACCCCTCCCTCTGGCCTCTTACCCTCTCTTGATCTTTTCATTGCTAACTGCCGCCGTGACATCGGCCAGCTCAATTTCTCTGCTCCCCTCACTCACTCCAACCTACCTCCCTCTGAACTTGCAGCACTCCATTCTCTCCGATCCAACCCTGACATTGTCATTAAACCTGCTGACAAGGGTGGCGCTGTTGTTGTTTGGCGAACCGACCTCTACCTAGCGGAAGTTGAACGCCAACTCTCTGACACCTCCTCCTACCTCCACCTGGACCATGACCCCACTACCGAACATCAAGCCACCGTGTCCAAGACTGTCACTGACCTCATCTCCTCTGGAGATCTTCCCCCCACGGCCGCCAACCTCATAGTTCCCCAACCCCGCACAGCCCGCTTCTACCTCCTTCCCAAGATCCACAAACAGGACTGCCCCGGTAGACCCATCGTTTCAGCCTGTTCTTGCCCCACGGAACTTATCTCTTCCTATCTCGACTCTATTTTTTCTCCCCTTGTCCAGTCTCTTCCCACCTACATCCGCGACTCTTCCGATGCCCTCCGCCATTTTAACAGTTTCCAGTTTCCCGGCCCCAACCGTCTCCTCTTCACTATGGACGTACAATCCCTCTACACCTCCATTCCCCACCAGGATGGCCTGAGGGCGCTCCGCTTCTTCCTTGAACAGAGGCCCAACCAGTCCCCATCCACCACCACCCTCCTCCGCCTGGCTGAACTTGTTCTCACATTGAACAACTTCTCCTTTGACTCTACCCATTTCCTCCAAATTAAAGGTGTTGCTATGGGTACCCACATGGGTCCTAGCTATGTCTGCCTTTTCGTGGGATATGTGGAACACTCTTTGTTCCAGTCCTACTCGGGTCCCCTCCCTCACCTCTTTTTCCGGTACATTGATGACTGTATCGGTGCCGTCTCCTGCTCTCGCCCTGAACTAGAACATTTCATTCACTATGCTTCCAATTTCCACCCTTCCCTCACCTTCACATGGTCCATCTCCGACTCTTCCCTTCCCTTCCTCGACTTCTCCATCTCCATCTCTGGGGATAGGTTATTGACTAACATTCACTACAAGCCCACCGACTCCCACAGCTACCTGGACTACACTTCCTCCCACCCCGCCTCCTGTAAGGACTCTATTCCATTCTCCCAGTTTCTCCGTCTCCGCCGCATCTGCTCTGATGATGCCACCTTCCATACCAGTGCTTCCGACATGTCTTCCTTTTTCCTCAACCGAGGATTCCCCTCTACCGTGGTCGACACGGCCCTCGACCGTGTCCGTTCTATCTCCCGCACATCTGCCCTCACCCCTGCCCCTCCCTCCCGGAACCACGATAGGGTTCCCCTTGTCCTCACCTTTCACCCCACCAGCCTCCACATTCAACGGATCATCCTCCGCCATTTCCGCCACCTCCAGCGTGATCCCACCACCAAACACATCTTCCCCTCACCTCCCCTTTCAGCATTCCGTAGGGACCGCTCCCTCCGCGACACCCTAGTCCACTCCTCTACCACCCCCAGCACCCCTTCCCCTTCGCCCGGCACCTTCCCGTGCACGCGCAGGAGATGCAACACATGCCCTTATACCTCCCCTCTTCCCACTGTCCAGGGCCCCAAACACCCCTTCCAGGTGAAACAGCGATTTACTTGTACTTCCTGCAATTTAGTATACTGTATTCGCTGCTCACGATGTGGACTCCTCTACATTGGGGAGACCAAACGCAGATTGGGTGACCGCTTTGCGGAACACCTCCGTTCAGTCCGTAAGGGGGACCCCGAGCTCCCGGTGGCCTGTCACTTTAATTCACCGCTTCACTCCCACTCTGACCTCACCGTCCTCGGCCTATTACACTGTTCCACGGAAGCTCAGCGTAAGCTCGAGGAACAGCACCTCATCTTTCGTTTAGGCACGCTACAGCCCTCTGGACTCAATATCGAGTTCAACAATTTTAGATCATAACCTCAGCTCCAATCACATTTATATTTTATTTTATCCACCCTTTTATTTGTCCCCCCCCACCTTTTTTTTTCCTCCTTGAAGCTGGCAGCTGTCCTTCATTCTGCCAGTGGATTTCCCACTTCATTCAGCCTTAATCTGTCACATTAACACCACCTCTAGCCTTGCATATCTCTTAATGTCTCTTAATGTCTCTTCATCTCCTCCTTTGTTCCTTTATCCCCTCCCCCTTTTCCCAGCTTTACCCTGGCCTTAAATCTATTTGATTTCCGGCTCTTCCCAGTTCTGATGAAAGGTCATCGACCTGAAACGTCAACTCTCTTCTCTCTCCACGGATGCTGCCTGGCCTGCTGAGTTTTTCCAGCGTTTTCTGTTGTTATAGCTGATTTCAACTGTTCATTTTTCATTTATCCACATATGAATCTTTTAGCTCCTTTTTAAAGTTAATCCTTTCCTTCCCTTTATTTTGTCTCCCCATGTCACACATCTTCCTGGTCAAGAGGTGAGGGTGTGATATTTTGAAGTTGGCCACCAGCAGATGCATCAGGATTGGTTGGGGATAACTGCTTCTGGTGTTCTGTCCTTCCCTCTTGCGTTTACTCAATACATCACTCAGACATGAAGCCAGTGTGTAATAAATCCAAGAAGCAAGTCTACCTCCTTGAAGCAGTGTGCAAAGGCTTTAATAATTTCCTTCAAGATATTTTTATATTGTATTTGCTCCATTAGCTGCCACTGTGCTTCTTTCAGCTGGGAAGAGTAAAGCTTCAACCCGCAAGTATGCAGAGAGTTATCGGCAACGCTTTTCTATGAAATTCTATTCACATTTAAGGGGAGGTTTGAGGCCTACATGAGGGCGAAGGGAATAAAGGGATAATGGAGAACAGGATGGGCGGAGGTATTTAGAGTGAGAGGAGGCTTGTGTGGAGAATAAACACCAGCTTAGACCAGATGGGCCCAATGGGCTGGGCGTGTGGGGCCCAGCATTTCCTACAGAACCGGGTACAGCAGCACCAAAGTGGTGAGTGGAAGCAGTGCCATGAGAGGAGCTGCCAGTAAAGGGGTGAGTGAAACCTGGGGACTTTAATGTGGGTAAACAGTGAAAGATTGTTTCCACTGGTGGATGAATGGGGAACAAGAGGTTGGAGACTGAGGATTCTCTTGGGAAGGACCAAGTGGGAGGGAGAAAGAGAAAGTTTTTTGCTATTAGACCATGAGGTGCTTCATCACAAGAGACCAGAAAATAATTTAAAATGGACTGGAATAAGCATTTGGAAAGGATATATATAAAGGAATCTGGGGGGAATGGGGTTACAGGAGAGAGGGTCAGCACCAGCACCGGCACCAGGGGACAAATGGTCGTCTCCTGTGCTGTAATTGCTATCATTCCATGAAAATCTCTTTTTTTTTAACTGAGTCTGGGCCCAGAGAGTGGTTTAGAAATGTTTGCGCTGAGCTGAGTTTAGGATGATGTGCCCTCTGAGAAGTGCCCCAAGCACTGTGCCCGCTTCCCTTTGTGCGATCTCTCGGTTTGGTTGAGGTGTGCTGGCAGGTTTTGACGTGTGAAGTCCAAGTACAGATCGGCTCTGACAGGATCCCAGTTCAAAGTTGTCATCTTCACACAAAACCTGAGTCCAAACCAGAGTCTAAGGAGATGGGAAGAGAGATCAGGCCTGTTAAAAGTGGCATTGACTGGGGAGTTTGACTTCACCTTGTGCCGTGCAGGGAATATCTGGCTGTAGTTACAGGATGAATATCAGTGAGTTATAGGATTACTACTAGTTACAAGTAAGATATTGGGGCATTACACCTATAACTATCAATTACATATGGACTATCAGTGAGTTATTACTGTTGGTTATGAGGGTGTTACCAATATTACTATTAGTTATCAGTGTAATTTCAGTGAGTTACTATTAGTTACTGGAGGAATCAAAGTTCCTCCCACCTCTGGCTTCACCCCTGTGAATCCTTCCCCCACCTTTAGTTTCCCTTCTTCACCTGCTCACGGGCGGTCTCCTGGTTCTTGGAACTTCTAGGACAACAACTGCTGGCACCAAGCCATGAGCAAAGATACTCAACTACAAGGGACCCAACCTTTATAAAGTAAATATAATAGCATTTGCAGATGTCACGTGATCAAACCTCAAGAATTGCCTCCAACCAAAGTTGGCAACCGTAGGTCGAGTGCCAACAAACCTAGTCACTGGCGAGAAAATGAATTGAAATATTAGTTGAATGAAAATCAATGTAAGCCCTCAGAATGCTTGTAATGCATTTATATGATAGAACCACTTCTTAAAATGGTGCAACTGAGGAAGGGTCACTCTAAGCCACTCTGTGTTTTCTGTTTATATAATCTCGTGCAGATTCCAAAGCAGCAGAACAGCCATGCATACACAAGAGATGTCTAACTATGTTTATGGTCACTTTTCACTTCCCCGGTGGCTGAGTAAAAACTGGAAGACTGCATCGTCGGCTTGCATAGTGTTTAGTCCATTGGTGACAAGAGAGCATAGCAGCCTCTACCTCCAACTGCAACGAGACATTGGCCCAGATTTTGCTGTAAAAATAACAGTGAGGCTAACGGCGCTCACTGTTATTTATGCGTAAATCGGACCGCATCTTCTGGCGAATGGAGACTCACAGTTAAACACAAAAACCCAGAAGTTGGTGTTCAAGATGTGCTGCTCCTCCGTAAACTGCACGAAAACGCCATTTCACCGTCTGGCTCCCGATTCAAATGTATTGAACGGCGTGAAGTTCCTATACTGATGTCGTAGATACAGACTAACCTCGTCCATTTCAGTCTAAGTCCCCTTTTAATGGTGTGGTAAGTTTTAATTACTGCCAAACAACCTCTCTGGCACTGAAAATTAACTTTTACAAGTGTGGAGTCTCATTCCTTCAGCTTTTAATTATTGTTGTAATTAGATTTAAAAAAAATTTTTAAACTTTTTCTTCCTGTCTCTTTTATCTCTCTTAATCCAATCTTTCTTTCCCTCCCCTTATTTTGTTCACTGTACCTGATTTGACATTGAATGAAGTATTCTAACTGACACTTCCTGGTTTAGACTCTGCGCTGCTCATTTATCAATCCTTCTATCTGATTGATTAAGGAGAGACACAGTTGCTTGCCCTGTTCACAGGGGTCCCAGACGCCCTGTAGAGGGTGCCGTGCAGTTTCACCGTCCCACTGGCAGCAACTTGCCATGCAAAACCCCATGGAAAGACTTGCATTTGCCCACAGACCCGCCATTCGTTCGCCGATTCAGCAAATTCTGGCCCATTACATCTTGGGGTGCTACGGGTCTAGAGGAGCCTCAGAAACCAGTGCACTGGGTGATTCCCGATACCTCCAGAGATAGCAGTGCTTCCATCCTTCGACACAACTCTGCAGAGCCCAGGATGCCATTGGGACTTTAAGGTGCCAAACTCAATTCTTCACTCTTTAACAAAAGCAAAATACTACTGGATAGCTTCACTCTTTAATATTACATTAACTTCAGTGGATGCTCGATTAAAAACTGATTTTTTTTTGAATCATTAAAAAACCATAATTTTGTAGCAAGAATTAAATCTTTACCTAAGTACTGCATTGTATGTTGTGGAACTTAATAAACGTCAGTCATCGGAGATTATCTTTTTCATTTCTTGCATTCTATGAAAAACCAAACAGTAACTTGTTAGTTTATATCTATTCAAAAAATATTGCTGGAACCATCAATTATGAAACTGCATTCTCTGTACAATTTAGAAACTTAATATTTTTGATGGCTCATGTAAAGCTCGATCCCAGAGGCCTTCAAGATTTAGAGATGTGCTCAATTAAGTGCAGACCAATTCTGAAGTTCAGTATATCCCAAGGTGATTTGTTTCAATTCGATGACGTTTTTATTCTACCAGCCAAAGGATGGAACTAAACACCAGAAGGAAATCTGGATGTAATCAATAGGGCACATGAATGGTAACTTTATAAGTAATGTTATTTGTTACTGAGTTTCAATTTTGTTACATGATTTACAGTGTAGTAAATACATACATTGTGAAAACAGCAGAACTAGTGCTGGATCCTGTGTTAGAGGGGATCAGGATTAGTCTGTTATTAAAATATCTATTAAGGTTTCTATCAACTTTGTAAGAAGAAGAATTTCCTGATATCAGTCCATATTTTATGGGTTTCCAATATTCAGTTGGATGTCACTTCCTCAAAAAAAATCAGGAAGGCTCTTCAGGCGAGATCTCCCCCATTCTAAAGTCATGCAAGAGGGAAGTAAAGAAAGTGAGGCAAAGGGGGAAGAATTTGGTTGCTTTGCACCTCCCGTTAGCGCCCTCTAACGGGCCGCAAAGCAACTAGCGCCCGGGCGCGGCGCCACCAACGCCGCCCACGAAATTCAGCGGGAGGTTAGCGTTGGCGGTAACCGTTAGCGCCCCGCGGCGCTGCGCCACCGGCGATGATGTCGTCACCGTGTGCAGCACCCCACTCGCGCCCCGGCCGCGATCTTCAGTAGTGCCCCTGACTTACCGCCGGACGCTATGTCCAACAGCGTCAGGGGGGCCTACATGCGACTGGGGCGGCGCTAATTAAAGACGAGGTGCAGGGCGGCCATTTTTGTTGCCGGCCGCCTGCCAGCACCTGCCTCCGTTGCCGTCCCCGGCCTCCTCTGCAGCCCCCCCGCGGAGTGCCGGCTGCGCTCCGTGAGCCCGGCACTTCTCTTGAGTGCTGGGCTCTTTTGCCGGCACTCCGATCCCTGGTGGCCCAGCTGGGTCCCAGGTCGCGCTGCGCAAGGCCCCTCCCCTTTAAGAAGGGGAGGAAGGCCTGCAGTACAGCGGCGCGACGTGCCACAGCGCCACGTAGCGCCGTGATATTCCCTCGCAGCGCCCCAAGAGGGAGGCGGGGCGCTTCTAGTAGCCTAAGGCGAAGTTAGCGCCCCAAATTGGGCGCGACTCAATTTTTCCCCCAAAAACTCTTGGGGCACCAAAACACCCCTTGGGAGGCAATTTCCCAGAGTGCTTTTGTCACTGTTGGTGCCTATGTTAGGTCTGCTTCCTTGGGTCAGGCTGCAGTTGCGCTGACCACCCAGGTCAGGTGTACAAGCTAGCAATGCACTTTCACCAATTGCTGAACTGTACAGACATTCTCCCGGCATTGAGGAAGGTCCTGGCCAGACTTGCAAAGTGATTATGCAATAAATGTGCAGTTACAGGTTGTCAAATATGCCCTGCAATATAAACGGGGCAGAGTTGGCAGCAAGGCAGTTCTGTGATATAAGTGCTGTATAATCAACAGAGCTTTGAATCATATTTTAAAGAAAAGTTGGAGATGGTCATGCAAAAGTCTCACACAAGATCCTTTCAACCGATTAATGTAGCATCCAATTATTGACCACATAGGGAAAATAAAGAGGAGAATAGCAAAGTTGTTTTTCCTGTGGTAACTAATAGAATAGAATTTATATTTTATAATACAATAAATCTAATTAAGAGTTATTAACAATTTAATGCTTACTCAATCTAAGTATGTAACATATATTTTATGAGCCTGAATTTCAACGCAGTCATCAATAAAGCTGCAACATTAGTTATATTATGTACTAAGATTTATGTCTTGATTTAGCTTTTAACTGAAACTCTTCTCTATTCTGGGCAAACTACAAACTCATCTAATTCCGGTTCAATGCAAAGTGTTAAAATTGCTTACAATTGTAAAAATTATTTAATTAACTGTTTCATTTGTAATTGAGCCAAACAGCAATTAATCTTTCCTGCCCAACTTAAAGCCTGTTACGAGCTGAACAAATGAGACTTGTGCTAGCTGGCTGGAAGCTAATAAACCATTTAAATTCATTAACATTTTATTTTTTACTGTAGTGACTACAATCCATATTTTTCTGTTCCTGCAATCTCTAGTGCTACCTTTCCTAAAGGCTCTGTTTCCTTTGCGGTTACAGCCCCTTGTGTTGCTATTACAGTAGCAAGCACTGCAATTAACCCAGTGCGGTTAAATTACAGAGATCAGATGATAAGTCTAACTTGTTTATTAAAGCTTGCTGGCTTTCAAAAGGGGGCTGACATTCCTCATGTGTTATACATCAAACTTTCTTAAGACTTACTATAAAATATTCATGATGGAGCATTAAAACGTATTCAATTAGGCATGACATATTGAGCCTTTACTTCAGCATGTGTAATTGCAGCCATGACCTTTTCTCAGTCAGGGACCCATATATTTATTTATGAAGGCACAACACAAATCATCTTCACTAGTAGTCACTTCACACTTTGTGCACTGGTTTGTCTTCAGAGATTACAGGTGTTAAATTTCATTTTAAGCAATTTTTAAAAATTTGATGCGCTATCTCTGCACACAGAATTGGGAAAGGTTCATCTTTATTATTTTCTTCTTTTTCAATTTTCTCCCCCCTAGTCCTGCAAATGCTGATTCATGCTAGAATATGAATCCACAGGCTCTGACAGCCCTCTGCTAACTCATCCAAGTGGCTATTCTCAATTGTGTGAGTCTAATGCAGCTTTTACAATGAGCTAAGTAACATACTAATGTTGGCAGTCATAGCGTATCTGTCCAGTTTATTTTGGGGTAGCCAATGGCTGCAAGTGACCCATAGGTTGAGAGCCAGTGGCACGAGCATGAGTCTTGCACAGTATAAAAACTGGACATCTGTCCTCATTTGATGTTCTGTTTGATGCCCAAACCTTCCAGGGAACCCTGGCTAAACTTTCCTCCCGCTAACTTGGGGATGCTGATTCGACACCTGCACCCACCTTGCTTGCTGAAATCAAATAACTCAGCGTTTGAAGCTTGGAATTTACTGGCCTGTAAGGTTCAATACCGCACCATGTAGTGCCTTTACCACTGAGCTCTCCAGGATGTTTGGAGTCGTCGTATGTGAAGGAAAAACATGCCTAGCAGGGAACTCAAAATAACTTCTTGTACAATATTTTTAACAAAGTGCAAGTAATGTTCACAAAGCACATTTGGCCCTTTCTCAGTTTGAGATTTTGCTGGCACTCAGAGGGCGGAATGATTGACAGTGGGTTGGGAGCCCGCTCCGAACCCGCCTCCATGTAAGTTTCCAAAGTGTCGGGCCTACGATTACAGAACAGACCTGACACCAAGCGGCGGGGGAAGCATTTCAGATAATTAAATGCTTGTTAACTACTATTTTGCCAGCCTATTTCTATTTTCCCACTTTTTTAACGGGGTTCACATCGTTTGGAGATCACGTCAGGTAAGTAGGTCGGGTTCTCTATGTCTCCCCATTGCTGTGAATAGGTGACAGCTGCAAAAGTGGTATGAAAGCTACCATTTCACAGCTGGTCACTTTCCAATGTCAGAAGCTTGAGCCTTCAGGACTTGGAAGACACTTTTGAGCTGTATGCAGTTTGGAAGTTTTTGGAGTAAACTCTATATCCACTGTCACCTCCTTGGAGCAAGCTCTCTCACCATTGAAAGATCGCTTCTGTCATCTCAACTTCAGCTGCCATCTATTCCAGCAACATCGGTGCCCTTGGAAAAAATCTCACCTTGGCCCTCTGAATCCCTCCATGATCAGCCCTAACACCACCATTACCAGGCACAACAACATCACCAACAACATCACCAACAACAACATCAACCTTCTCCGCAATCACCTGATGCTGCACAGGACACAGGGCATCAGCACCCGACAACATTGCTGCCCGGGAGGCCAGCGATGGCATCACCATGGCCAGATTTACTTCACTTGATGCTGTACACCCTGGCTGCCACACGATGCGCCAGGTTGACACCACCCCACACCAGCACCATAAAGCATCCTTATAATGTCCAAGCCTTTCCTTTCACACTCATCACAATTGTAGGGGGTGGGGGGGGGGAGAGAGAGTTATGTCTCAACATTCACTGGAACTCACTAAGACACTTCTAAAGGTGAGCACAGATCTGTTCAATAAGGTAAAGTGTTGAAAATATAGATTTCAATGTTTGACAACACATTAACAGAAACTTCACATGAACATTGGCTATACCATCCAAGTGTCGAACCTTGTGTGTTGTTAGTTGGTATGCTTGCAATAGGCCTACTCCTGAGGTCCCCATCATCACAGAAGCCAGTCTTCAACCAATTCGATTCACTCCACGTGATATCAAGAAACGGCTGAGCGCAGCAAAGGCTATGGGCCCCGACAACATACCGGCTATCGTGCTGAAGACTTGTGCTCCAAAACTAGCCGCACTGCTAGCCAAGCTGTTCCAGTACAGCTACAACACTGGCATCTATCCGACAATGTGGAAAACTGCCCACGTATGTCCTGTCCACAAAAAGCAGGACAAATCCAATCCGGCCAATTACCGCCCCATTAGTCTACTCTCAATCATCAGCAAAGTGATGGAAGGTGTCATTGACAGTGCTATCAAGCGGTACTTACTCACTAATAACCTGCTCATTCATGCCCAGTTTGGGTTTCGCCAAGACCACTCGGCTCCCGACCTCATTACAGCCTTGGTCCAAGCATGGACAAAGGAGCTGAATTCCAGAGGTGAGGTGAGGGTGACTGCCCTTGACATCAAGGCAACATTTGATTGAGTGTGGCATCAAGGAGCCCTAGTAAAACTGAAGTCAATGGGAATTGGGGGGAAAACTCTCCACTGGCTGGAGTCATACCTAGCACAAAGGAAGATGGTTGTGGTGGTTGAAGGTCAATCATCACAGCCCCAGGACATCGCTGCAGGAGTTCCTCAGGGCAGTGTCCTAGGCCCAACCATCTTCAGCTGCTTCATCAATGACCTTCCCTCCATCATAAGGTCGGAAATGGGGATGTTTGCTGATGACTGCCCAGTGTTCAGCGCCATTCACAACTCCTCAGATAATGAAGCAGTCCATGCCCGCATGCAACAAGACCTGGACGACGATCAGGCTTGGGCTGATAAGTGGCAGGTAACATTCGCGCCACAGAAGTGCCAGGCAATGACTATCTCCAACAAGTGAGAGTCTAACCACCGCCCCTTGACAATCAATGGCATTACCATCGCCGAATCCCCCACCATCAACATCCTGGGGGTCACCATTGACCAGAAACCTAACTGGACCAACCACATAAATACTGTGGCAACAAGAGCGGGTCAGAGGCTAGGTATTCTGTGGTGAGTGTCTCACCTCCTGACTCCGCAAAGCCTTTCCACCATCTACAAGGCACAAGTGAGGAGTGTGATGGAATAATTTCCACTTACCTGGATGAGAGCAGCTCCAACAACACTCAAGAAACTCGACACCATCCAGGACAAAGCAGCCCGCTTGATTGGCACCCCATCCACCACCTTAAACATTCACTCCCTCCACCACTGGCGTACCATGGCTGCAATGTGTACCATCTACAAGATGCACTGCAGCAACTCGCCAAGGCTTCTTCGGCAGCACCTCCCAAACCCGCAACTTCTTCCACCTAGAAGGACAAGGGGCAGCAGGCGCATGGGAACACCACCACCTCCAAGTTCCCCCCCAAGTCACACACCATCCTGACTTAGAAGTATATCGCCGATCCTTCATCGTCGCTGGGTCAAAATCCTGGAACTCTCTACCTAACAGCACTGTGGGAGTACCTTCACCACACGGACTGCAGTGGTTCAAGAAGGCGGCTCACCACCACCTTCTCAAGGGCAATTAGGGATGGGCAATAAATGCTGGCCTTGCCAGCGATGCCCACATCCCATAAATGAATAAAAAACAATGGATGAGGGTGAGTGTGAGGGGTGGCTAGTGAGATGAGGAAGTGATAATGTAGATAGAGAGGGATAGGTGGAGGTGCAAGGTAAGTTGGTGTGAGTAAAGATGTGCAGGAGTATGTTAGGGAAGACAGAGTGATGTGGATGTGATGAGTGGCACAGCAGGATGAGGTTGAGTTTAGCTTGGCAGTAACGTTTCGTGATCTGCTCAGATCATTGAAAGGCACTGCAGCCTGCTCCTCCTGATGACATCCCTGTTTTTGCCCTGTGCAATGTGCAACCAGGCTGTGTTGGTCTCCTGGGGAGGTCTCTTTCGCCCATGAGGAGGGAAGAGAACCTCCCTGCGTGCTGTGACTCCCTTCATACGCATATGGAGGGAGTCATGCAAGAGCCTGGGTGCAACCGTCCAGCTTTGTGCAGTGCTTGTCAGTGTTTGCAGCACCTCAATGCTGCAGAACCGTCAAAATGAATGTGAACATGGCCCCTTTAAGGAAACTGGCTGATGACGCGTCATCAAATGACGTCATCAGACCGGTTCCTTTTAATTGGCCGGGAAACACGCAGGACGGACTCAACAAGCCCAATCTACGTAAAATCACTTGGAGAGAGCGAGCTGGAGCCGGGAGCGGGACCGGGACGCGCCAACCATCTCTCCCGCCACAATCACACCTCAGATTTTCAGTAGGCAGCAAATGAATGGTTGCAAAACATTCTGGAGGCAGTGCCAAAACTATCAACTTGTCAGTAACCTGAGAGAACCTTCCTAAAGCAGACAGTATATCAGCTTGTGCACATCACACCATAGTGTGGGCAATTTGTTGCACAGTATTTGTTTTTTATTGACGTGTAGTGAGTCCCTGTAGTAAAAAGAATTAGTATGAAAAGAGATTTTTAGAAGTAATATGAATTGCAGTTCCATTCCTGCTTATCAGCTAAACAAATTGTATAATGATCTCAAAATGCAAAATGTCAGCTAGCAAAATGTTCTACTAAGGCCGCAGTAATCCAAGCACTTTCATGTTGAAGTATGCATTGATGCCAAAGTGGCAGTGTAACTTGGGAATAAAAAGCAATAACGCTGGCAAGCTGGAACAAAAAGACTGAAAATGCTGGAAGCACCGAGTGGGTCAGTCAGCATCTCTGGAGAGAACAGACAGGGAAAGCTTTGGGGCCCTTCTTCAGAACTGAAAAATCAGCAAACATTTTAATAGAATCAGCCAGAAGGAAGAGGAGAGAGAAAAGGAGGAAGTATCAGTTGGATGACCTGTTGCCTGCTTAAATGAAAAGCAGGAGATTGTTAGATGATGCAGTCATACATTACAACAATGTATTAAAGAAACAAATGAGATTTAAAGAAGCAAAGTATAAAAGCAAAAAGACTATAGAAGCTGGGAATGTGAAACTAAAACATTTCCCGTAAGGCATTGGAAGGCCTATTCAATGGGTTGTACTATTGGGATCATCTTCAACTTCATGAACACTACTTGTTTCCCCCTTCCCCCACCCCCTCCCCCCACCCCCAGCCCCCAAGGAAACTTAATCCATGTGTTCTGGTAGGAACATTTAGTAAAAGGATTTTAATATAGAGGCATAGTATTTGTTAGGCATTTTAACAAATATATATTAGTTCTAAAAAACTGTAATATTCTTCCACTTTCAAGATAATTGTACATCTAGAGAATAACAAAATGAAGAGAAGCTGACTTGAATACAGACTCTAGCCTCATCTCACAAACGTATAATGAAATTAAAGTAGAAGTGTCTCATTTTAAGGTGAAAGAAGAGACCCATTCATGCACAAACTGAAGTTATTACAAACTGCATCTTTATGACCATTCAAGTGGATTCAAGGTAGATGGAAATCCCATTAGTTAAGACTGAAATGCCAAAATGATTTATATACCGCAGAGGGCAATGGATTAAAACATAGGAAGAGTTGAGTAAATTGGCCACTATTGTGTGCAGAGTTCTGTAGATAATCAAATGATCATTTGTACCCAATGCTTGTAAGGTTGCTTCCTTACATACATAGTTTTAAAGCATTGGGTTTCTGACAGTGTTTGAGTAGTTTTAATACTGAATATAATTCACTAAACATAAATTTTAATGGGAATGTAAGTACAGTATACACAACAAGAATGACAATTTGCATTTATATAGCGCTTTTAATGTAGGAAAACGTTCCAAGGCACTTCACAGGAATGTAATCAGACAAAAATTGACACTGAGCCAAAGAAAGAGATATTAGGACAGGAGACTAAAAGCTTACTCAAAGAGGTAAGTTTTAAGGAGGGTCTTAAATGGTAAAGAGAGGTGGGGAGACATAGGGGGAGAAATTCAGTATCGCCCCATTTGGGGCGCAATTATCGGCCGGGCGCAAAGATTAGCGCCTGTCGCTAATTATCGCCACCGACTGCAAACTTGACTTTTATCGCCCCGGGAGGTGAGTGGAGCGCTAAATCAGGCGCTTCACACCTGTCTTAAGGCGCAAAGACTGAGGAGCGAGGCGCTACCTCAGAGCGCTGGCGAAGCTCATGTAATGTCAGTCAGCAATGGAACACACACACAATGGCATGGGCCAGTTCTTAAAGGGGATGGTTAATCTTGCTTTCCATCCACATCCTGTTCATTGCAGCCTTGAATCTCGGCCTGGAGAGACCTGCACATCAAATGTGCTGGAAAGAACAATGGAGAGTACCAGGCAAAGAGCTCAGAGTGCAGCCCCCACAGTCTCTGCTAAATCGATACAAGGAATGGCAAATCAAAATGAACCTGCAAAGTGCTGCTCAGTACCCAAAACTCCTTCACACAACGTTGAATCTCTCCAGAAGTCTCTCCCTCTCTCTCTCAGAATGCGTAGTTCAAAAATGGCACCAACAATAAAAGGCAGGAAGCGGTCACCTTTAAATAGCGCTCCCCCTTTCCCTTCATGACTGCAGAACGCTCCCCTCAACCTGTCGTTGCTAGCGTCAGGCGGTAAGGCAGGGGGCGCCACTCAATATTCGCTCCGGGGCGATACCGGGGCGTTGCGCACTCGACTGACGTCATGATCTGCCGACGCAGGAGATCGTGGCGGCAGTGTTTAGCGCCGCCGCAAAATGTCTAGTTAATTTCGCGAGCGGCGCAAACTTCGCCACGCCTGGGCGCTAGATGCTTTGCGCCCCATTAGCGCCCTCTTAAGGCGCTAACAGGAGGTGCAACCAACTGAATTTTTCCCCCATAGAGTTTAGGGAGAGAATTCCAGAGCTTAGGACCTATGCAGCTGAAGGTACGGCGCCAATGGTGGGACAAAGGAAATGAGGGATATACAGGAGTCCAGAGTTGGAGGAACGCAGAGTTCTTGGTGGGTTGTAGGGCTGTAGAAAGTTACAGAAATAGGGAAAGGTAAGGCCATGAAGGAATTTGAACACCAGGATGAGAATTTTAAAATTGAGGGATTGGTGAACCGGGAGCCAATGTAGGTCAGCAAGCACAGGGCAAGCTCATTGTGGTCCAATTCTGAGGGCCAAGGTGAGTTCAGCAGAGTTTTGGGTGAGTTCAAGTTTACAGAGGGTGGTAGGTGGGAGGCCAGCCAGGAGAGCACTGGAATAGTCAAGTCTGGAGGTAACAAAAGCACGGATGAGGGTTTCAGCAGCAGATGGGCTGAGGCAGGATGGAAATGGGCAATGTTACGGAAGTGGAAGTAGGTGATCTTTGTGATGAAGTGGCTATGGGGTCAGAATCTCAGCTTTGGGTCAAATAAAATACTGAGGTTGCAAACAGTCTGGTTCAGTTTGAGACAGTGGCTAGGGAGGGGGATAGAATCGATGGTACGGGAATGAAGTTTGTGACAGGGGCTGAAGAAAATGGCTTCAGTCTACCCAATGTTTAAATGGAGGAAATTGTGGCACAAACAAGACTGGCTGTTGGACAACACAGAAGCAGTGGAGGGGCCGAGAGAGGTGGTGGTGAGGTAACGCTGGATGTCGTCAGCGTACATGTGGCACCTGATGGGACAGCATTAGATGAGAAATAGGAGGGAGCCCAGGTTAGATCCTTGAGGAACTCCAGAGGTAACAGTATGGGGTTGAGAAGAGAAGCCATTGCAGGAGATTCTCTGGCTACGATTGCATAGGTAAGAGTGGAACCAGGCGAGGACAATCCCACTCAGCAGGAAAACAAAGGAGAGTGGTGTTTTAAAACAGTCTTCTGTTGTTCAGTTGAATGGTAAAGAATTCAGTCTTATGGTTATAATCACTTTATTTTTATACTTTAACATAAAAAACATATTCAAGAAAGGAGGGAGAGAGAAAACAGGGAACTACAGGCCAGTTAGCCTAACATCAATAGTCGGGAAAATGCTGAAAACCATTATTAAGGAAATGATAACAAGGCACTTAGAAAATCATAATATGATTAGGCAGAGTCAACATGGTTTTATGAAAAGCAAATCGTGCTTAACAAATTTATTAGAGTTTTTTGAGGATGTAACTAACAGGGTAGATAAAGGGGAACCAGTGGAAGTAGTATATTTGGATTTCCAAAAGGCATTCGATAAGGGGCTACATAAAAGATTGCTACGCAAGATAAGGGCTCATGGGGATGGGGGTAATATATTAGCTAGGATAGAGGATTGGTTAATGGATAGAAAACAGAGAGTAGGGATAAATGGTTCATTTTCCGGTTGGCAGGCTGTAACTAGTGGGGTTGCGCAAGGATCAGTGCTTGGGCCTCAGCTATTTACAATCTATATTAATGACTTAGATGAAGGAACCGAATGTATTGTATTCAAGTTTTCTGACGAAACAAAGCTAGGTGGGAAAGTAAGCTGTGAGGAGGACACAAAGGCTGCGATTTTACGAACCTCGGTGGGTCCATGGCGGGCGATGTCGGTGGCGGGTCCCAACCCTGCTGCTGGCTCCATCCCGGCCTCTGAAATGAATTTCCCTTGACTGGCCTTGTTAAGCCTGCCCAGCATGTTTCCCAGTCAATTAGAGGAAGTGGATCTGGTGATGCCATTTGATGATGCGTCATCAGCCGGTTTCCTTAAAGGGACCATGGCCAACTTTATTTTGACATTTGTGCTGTCAGTGTTCTACAGCATTGAGGTGCTGCAAACACTGACAAGCACTGCACACAGGTGCACGGCTGTACCCAGGCTCTCCCATGATTCCCTCCATATGCTTATGCAGGGAGTCACAGCACGCAGGGAGGTTCTCTTCCCTTCCCATGGGCGAAAGAGACCTCACTAGGAGATCAACGCAGCCTGGTTGCACATTGCACAGGAGGGCACAAGCAGGGATGTGGTCAGGAGGACCTGAGTGCAGTGCCGCAAACCTTTCAATGATCTCAGTAGATCACGAAACGTTAGTACAAAGCCACACTCAACCTCATCCTGCTGTGCCTCTCATCACATTCCCATCACTCTGCCTTCCCTACCCTACTCCTGCTCACACCAACTTACCTTGCACCTCCACCCATCCCTCTCTCTCTCTATCTATATTATCACATCCCCTTCTCGCTAGCCACCCCTCACACTCGCCCTCATCCTAGTCCAATCATATCAACTAACAACACACAAGGGTAGGCACTTGGGTGTTTTAGCCAATGTTCATGTAAAGTTTCTGTTAATGTGGTGTCAAACATTGAAACCTTTATTTTCAACACTTTGTGTTCTTGGACAAATTTGTGTGCACCTTTGGAAGTGACTTAGTGAGTTGTAGTGAATGGTGAGACATAATGGTACCCCCCGCAATGCTGATGTGTGTGAAAGGAATGGTCTGGGCATTGTAGAGATGCTTTATGGTGTTGGTGTGGGTTGGTGCCAACCTGGCGCATCATGTGGCAGCCAAGATATACAGCATCAAGTGAAGTAAGTCTGCCCATGGTGAGGCCATCCCTGGCCTCCCGGGCAGCAATGTGGTCGGCTACTGATGCCCTCTGTCCTGTGCAGCATCAAGTCATTGCGGAGAAGGTTGGTGGTGTTGTTGGTGCTGCTGGTGTGCCTGGTGCTGCTGGTGTTGGGACTGATCATGGTGGGAGTCTGAGGCCCAAGGTGAGAGAGTATAAAGGGCACCAATGTTCATGGAATAGATGGCAGGTGAAGTAGAGATGACAGAAGCGATCTGTCAATGGTGGGAGAGGTAATGAGGTCAGACTGGATGGAGACTTGTGTAAAGACTTGCAGCATGGTGAATGTTGTGGAAATGCAGTGAGGAAGAGTTTGTGGCTGAGGGAAGATATCTCAGTCAGGTGGAAGCTTTTACTGTATATTTGAAACTGTCAACTCAACAGCTGATTCAATGGCCACTGAACTACCGACTCAGCTTGACAGACGTGGTCCATGACCAGCGTGGACCCCGTGGGCACTAATTATAGGTCCCCTGTTGTGAACCCGCCACTGTTTGTCGGGTCTGTTCAGCGCTGATTGCGGAGAAGGTTGGTGTTGTTGTTGGTGCTGCTGCTGTGCCTGGTGCTGCTGGTGTTGGGGCTCATTGTGGTCCAATTCTGAGGGCCAACGTGAGGCAGTATAAACTGCACCCATGTTGATGGAATAGATGGCAGGTGAAGTAGAGATGACAGAAGCATTCTGTCAATGGTGAGAGATTTCTTCCAATAAGGTGACACTGGATGGAGACTTTGCTGGAAAGAATTGCAGCCTGCAGAATCTATGCTAGAAATGGACTGAACAACAGCTTCTGACTGAGGAAAGTGATGATCTGTCAGATGGGAGCTTTTACTGTACATTTGATGCTGTCAAATAATCAGCTGGAGCAATGGCGATTGAACTCCCGCCTCAGGTTGACAGATGTGGTTCCGGAGCAGTGGGGTTCTGGTGAAATTTAAAAAGTAAGTTAAAAACGACTGTTAAGGGTCTGACAACTAGCTGTTAATCATCTCAATTGGGTCGCCCGCCTCTGCCGGTTGGGTCGGGTCCGCGATGACAGACTCGCCTGGGGGAAAGGCGTGTGGGAGCAAGATGACAGCAGGTTCCTCTCCCGCTGTCAAAAATAACAACTTTCCCACCCGACCCGCCACCGATCGAGCCCGCTACCACCCC
Organism: Squalus acanthias; assembly: GCA_030390025.1. Classification (NCBI taxonomy): domain Eukaryota; kingdom Metazoa; phylum Chordata; class Chondrichthyes; order Squaliformes; family Squalidae; genus Squalus; species Squalus acanthias. The sequence goes on along the minus strand of CM059425.1, from coordinate 176,609,479 downwards.
GGAAAATTCCGGCTGATGATTTTGATTAGGGCTGTTTCAGTGCTGTGGTAGGCGTGGAAACCTGATTGGGAAGGTTCAAACATGCAGTTGTGGGAAAGATGGGAAATGAGTTGGGAAGTGACAACACATTCAAGGACTTTGGAGAGGAAAGGGAATTTGGAGATGGGGTGGTAATTTGCAAGGACAGAGGGGTCAAGGGTAGGCTTTTTGAGGAGTGGGTGATGACATAAGATTTGATAGGGAGGGAGATAATACCTGAGGAGAGGGAACCCTTAACAATATCAGCTAGCATGGTAGGCACAACTTCCAGGCCTAACAAAATGTAAAACAAGTTCTGCATATTTTCCATATATTCCAGAAGAAACAAATGTGTACAAATCTTTGGAAATCTCAGGGAGACTATAGTCCTTTGATGTATTCCGGTGTCATTTTAATAGCATTCTGTGAGGATCAGTGTAATCTCTGTCTATCTTCTGCTGCTCTAGCGGTTGACTTCAACTCCCGAGAATATGAGCTGCTTTTCCAGGTAATTAGATGAATGCCAATAGCAAATAGAGCTGAATCTGTTACAAAAACAATATTAATGATTGTGTTGTTGGGCCAATTTGAAAATGGAATCTCTGGATTTATTTAAGCAAACCAACTGCAGTTGTTTGTAAGCTACCCAGGGAAGCAATGTGACTAGTTTCTGTGTTCAGTGATTCTTTGGACTGGGAACACAATTGCATTTAGACAACTTTCCTAATGGGGGTAACAAGGGAGCAGGAACACAACAGGTGACAAAAAGTTGAAATAATAAAGCGCAGACAATGATGAATAACCATGATACTGGTGCTAGGTCCTCTTCTGATTTAGTGCTGTTGTTCACAACAATTAATGGATTTCATGATATTTCCTCAGAGCATTGGATCTCAGCAGCAACTTACTTGTCATGGTAAGTATTACAGAAAGCTTTTTTACTTTGAAAACATTATGTTTGGTTCTAAATAATAGGCTGCTGTAGAGTTAGTATAATATAGTCTGAAGGTTCCACTGATGTTCATGACTTGTGCTTTCACAGTTTATGGAATCATCAGAAACCCTAGATGAAAATAAAGCCTTGTAACTTTCTAAACATTATTCATTATTCTATATATTATGTTCACGGAACTATAAAAATAACTAATAATTAGTAATTTCGCTCGATGGTTTACTGGTTATATGGACCACCCAGTGTGATACTGAATAATAACGACTAGGAAAGTCCCATATTCAATCCATAGGGCGGTTTGGGTTCGGCTGTGATTCACTTCAGGTTTGAAGAGTTTTATGAACCTCGGGATGAGTTTCCATGGCAGTCCACCTGCTTGTCAGCAGCAACTTCACTGGATGAGCCGCAGAAACCGTTTTTCTGGGATTCCTGCAGCTCTTCTGCCAAAATTACCGCTGATGAGCAGGTAAACTCCCACGGAAATTCACCCCTCATTGTCCAGGCTCATACATAAAAAATAGCTGTCTGGATGAGCTGCCAGTTTTTGATCCCATCAAAGTTATTTTCACATTGAGCACTGCATACAGCTTGGTCAACACACATAACGGAGGAATCTAAGTCTGAGAGGCAGAGGATAGCAACGAGGCTGATCCCCAGGGATAAACTTGGTACATTGTTAGCCATTCAGCACATTTAGTGGCATCCTTATAGAATACCAACCTTACTAAATGAGCCTGGTATCCTGGCATTATCCACCATTCCTAGCAGGTGTTGACCATGCTCTGTGTAAAGAAATACTTCCTTACATCTGTCCAAAACTTGTCCATTGCAGCTCTGAACTTGGCATTTCTGAAAGAATTGTTCGGTGTTTAGTTTCTCTATTGTCTTAAGTATCACATATAACTCCGATATGATCCTCTGAGTTTTCTCTTTTTGAGATTGATCAGCCCCAATGTACCAAGTTTATCCCTGGGAATCAGCCTCATTGCTATCCTCTGCCTCTCAGACTTGGATTCTTCCATTATGCTGTGCTGATCAAGCTGTATGCAGTACTCAATGTGTAGTCTGATCAAAGCATTGTACAGCTGACAATTGACCTCTTCAGATTTGAACTCAACTAATTTGGCAATATAACTCGGAATCTGTTTCATTTGTTCTTCGCTGCTGTACACTGGTTGGGCGTGCTGAGCAACAAGCCAACAAATTCCCATTCGTCTTTTTCAACTCCTCCCTGAGCAAGCTCTGTTCTATTCATGGAGCACATGTACCTCTGGATTTTAATTCCAATAATCATCATCATGCATTTCCATACTTTGAATGCCATTTATCACTGATCAGCCCATGTATGAAACCTGCCAGACGACCCTTGTAAGACATGGGCCCCGATATTAATTGGGTGCGGGGAGGCCAAAACTGGCCAAAGAACCCTGCAAGGCTGGGGACGTGAAGGACCAGCGGTTCTTAATGGCAGGGCCTCATTAACATATTGTGGCACCTCCTCCTGCCTGGCAGTCGGCCAAATAGACAGCCTGTCTGGTGGGAAGAAACACTAGCAGCAGGAGGCCAGAGCTGGAAAACCATGGCACTGGGAAAGAAGCTCCAGTCGGCAATCGGGAGGGGGGGGGAAGAAAAGGAAGAGTCATAGAGTCATAGAGTTATACAGCACAGAAAGAGGCCCTTCGGCCCATCGTGTCCGTGCCGGCCATCAAGCCCTATCTATTCTAATCCCATTTTCCAGCACTTGGTCCGTAGCCTTGTATGCTATGGCGTTTCAAGTGCTCATCTAAATGCTTCTTGAATGTTGTGAGGGTTCCTGCCTCTACCACCCTTTCAGGCAGTGAGTTCCAGATTCCAACCACCCTCTGGGTGAAAAAGTTTTTCCTCAAATCCCCTGTAAACCTCCTGCCCCTTACCTTGAAACTATGCCCCTTTGTTATTGACCCCTCTACTAAGGGGAAAAGTTCATTTCAATCTACCCTATCTATGCCCCTCAAGAGGAGAAGGGGTGGTCGGCAATCGGGAGGGGGGAGGGTGAAGGAAGCGCCGGTTGGCACTGGAAAGAAGGCTCTGGTCGACAAGGCGGCCGGCAAGGCCAGGGGTGGAGGGTAGGCCTGCGATCGGGAGGGCTGGGGCAGGCCTGAACAGTACCTTGAATAATGCATTTTAAAATTTAAAGGGGTGAGAATGGGATGGGGTTGGGGTTGGGGTCGGGTTGTCTGAACCTGATATTTTAACTACAGCCCAACCCTCTCCTGCCTGTCGGGGGCGGGGATGCTTAAAATTGAGGCCATTATTTTCTTCACTAAGTCCTTGGCCCTGCTACTTTGTTTTATCTGCAAATTTAACTACCTTTCACTGCACTGTGAATCAAAGTCATGACATATACCCAGAAACAGGAGGGGTCCCAGCACAGATTGCTGTGGTACCTCATTCAATATCTTCTTCTAACTCTCTGGATCCTTCCATTTAGACAGTTGCTAATTCATAGCCATGTCTTACCATTAGCAGATAAAGCAGTTTCTCTTGATTGAGCTGCAATTTCCTCCAGTTAAACATGAGAAGCCTGAAAATAGTGGCCGCGATTTCACAGCTGTGGCGAGTCGGTGCAGCCGGAATAGACAGCGGCTTCAAACTCCGCACCCGTCTTCATCCCGCCTCCTCCAAGTGACTTTGCCATGATTGGGCTGTTAAGCCGCCCTGTGAGGTTCCCGGCCAATTAATAGGAAGCAGGCCTGATGATGTCATCTGATGACATGTCATCAGCCGGTTTCCTAAAGGGGCCATGTCCACAATGATTTTGACAGTTCTGCTGTCAGTGTTCTACAGCATTGAGGTGCTGCAAACACTGACAAGCACTGCACAGAGGTGCACGGCTGCACCCAGGCTCTCCCATGACTCCCTCCATATGCTTATGGAGGGATTCACAGCACGCAGGGAGGTTCTCTTCCCTTCCAATGGGCAAAAGACACCTCTCCAGGAGACCAACGCAGCCTGGTTGCACATTGCACAGGAGGGCACAAGTAGGAATGTCATCAGGAGGACCAGGCTGCAGTGGCGCAAACCTTTTAATGATCTCAGTAGATCATGAAATGTTACTGCCAAGCCACATTCAACCTCATCCTGCTGTGCCACTCATCACATCCCCATCACTCTGCCTTCCCGACCCTACTCCTGCACATCCTTACTCACACCAACTTACCTTGCACCTCCACCCATTCCTCTCTATCTACATTATCACTTCCCCCATCTCACTAGCCATCCCTCACACTCACCCTCATCCTACTGCAAGCATACCAACTAACAACACACAAGGGTAGGCACTTGGGAGTTTTAGCCAATGTTCATGTGAAGTTTCTGGTAATGTGCTGTCAAACATTGAAAGCTTTATTTTGAACACTTTGCATTCTTGAACAGATTTGTGTGCATCTTTGAAAGTGTGTTAGTGAGCTGCAGTGAAGGGTGAGACATAACGTTCCCCCCCCACCCCCACTACCAATGGTGATGAGTGTGAAAGGAATGGCTTGGACATTGTAGGGATGCTTTATGGTGCTGGTGTGGGGTGGTGTCAACCTGGTGCAGCCAAGGTGTACAGTGTTAAGTGAAGCAAATCTGGACATGGTGAGGCCATCGCTGGTGTCCCGGGCAGCAATGTGCACAGGTGATGATGCCCTGTGGCCAGTGCAGCATCAATTGATTGCGGAGAAGGTTTGTGTGGATGTTGGTGCTGCTGGTGTGCCCGGTGATGCTGGTGTTGGGACTGATCATGTTGGGATTCTGAGGACCTAGGTGAGATTTTTTCAAGGGTACCGATGCTGATGGAATAGCTGGCAGGTGAGGTTGAGATGACAAAAGCAATCTGTCAATGTTGAGATAGGTTGTTCCAAGGAGGTGACAGTGGATAGAGAAATTACTCCAAACACTTCAAAAGTGCATAAAGCTCAAAAGTGGGTTCCAAATCATTAATGCTCCAGCTTCTAAGATTGGGAAATGAACAGCTGTGAAATGGTAGGTTTTATACCACTTTTGTAGCTTTCACCTATTTACAGCAATCCACAGTCATTGAGAACCCGACACACTTACCTGACGTGATAGCCGCTCTCGGGAACCTCGTTGAAGACCTGGTAAAATGGTAAGTACATGGGAAAATGGTTCTTAACTACCTTTTAATAAGCTTTTAACTATCTAAATTGGCTGACCCGCCACTTGATGTCGGGTCTGTTCAGGGATGACAGATCCGACACTTGGGAAACTGACAAGGAGGCGGGTTTACAGCGGAATATCGTCCCGCTGTCAATCTTCGTGATTTTGACAATGGACCCGCCTCCAAACCTACACTCTGAGCGCCGGCAAAATTCAGCCCAATGTTTCACACTGAACCAAAGAGGCCTGATGTGTTGGAATGTGGTAATCTATGTAAGGGGAGGACTTGTTCAAAACTCAAAGAGGATACAAAGTAATGGTCTCTGATATACTTCCAGTATTTGGGAAAGGACAGGAGTTCAGGGAAAAAGAAATGAGGAGGCAAACCAATGGCTGCCAGCACGGTGTAAGAACAATAATACTACCTTCATAAATAACTGGACATCCTTCCAGAATAAAAAGGCCTGGTAGAGGAGAGGTGGGCTACACTTAAACCAAATAGGGACCTAGACACCAGTAGTTGCCATGGAGAAATGGTGGAAATTACCATTAATCCCATTTCTCCAGGGTTTCTACCGATCTTATGCCAAAGTTACAGCCTGGTTCTGGGTTCAATCTCCCATCACAGAGATGAGGACCACGATTTCCCCAACCTCGGCGGGTCCAGTGCAGCCGGGGTCGGTGGCAGGTTGTGACCCCGCTGCTGGCTCCAGCCCGCAGTCCAGAGTGATCTTACCCTCTGTCCTGTGCAGCATCAGTTGACTGCGGAGAAGGTTGGTGGTGTTGTTGGTGCTGCTGGTGTGCCTGGTGCTGCTGGTGTTGGGGCTGATCGTGGTGGGATTCTGAGGACCAAGGTGAGATAGTTTCAAGGCACTGATGCTGATATAATAGATGGCAGGTGAAGTTGAGATGACAGAAGCGATCTGTCAATGGTGAGAGAGGTTGTTCCAATGAGGTGACACTGGATACAGAGTTTGCTCCAAACACTTGCTAGCTGCATAAAGCTCAATCTGTCTTCCAAATGCAGTAAGCAACAGCTTCTGACCTTGGAAAGTGAACAGCTATAAAATGGGAGCTTTTATAGAACATTTGCAGCTGTCAAGTTAAGAAATCATCCCATGCGGACACAACTCCCGACCTGCTTACCCGACGTGATCCCCGAGCAGCGGGGAAGCCTTGGATGAACTCTTAACATCTAAAGGTGTGTTTTGTGTGTGTGTTTTGTGTGTGTGCATGTATTTTGTGTGTGTGTGTGCGTTTTCAGCCCTTCTGTGGGAACAGCTGTTAACCGGTGGCTGTTTATTAACTCTGTCAAATGATGCCAAGTAAGTCTTTCCTGTTCCATGTTGAATTACTCCAGAGTTTGCAAACAGCTGTTAAATTCCTTCATCAAAGTAACACAATGCCAGACAGTCTTTTTGTCACTCTGTAGTCCCATAATAAATGACTACTTTCCTTGGTTCTGAGTTATTTTTCTTCATTAACCAATTTTAATTGAGTAACTAAACCTTTTGAGCCATAATTTGCTGTCAAAATAATGGTGAGGCTAATGTCACTCACTGTTATTTATACACAAATGATACAATAACTTCAGGTGAGGGCAGATGTGTGATTAAAACGTGGCAATCCAAAAGTTGCTGTCCGAGATGTGACGCTCCACCCTTAGCTTTCTGAAAATAGCATCTTGCTGTCTGACTCACCATTGAATTGCATTGAATGGCGTGACGCTACTGTATTTGTGCAACAGATACGAACTAAACTCACCACAAAGAAGTTAAGTCTTGTCCCTTTCAGTGAAAGTACCCTTTTAACGACGTGATAAGTGCTAATTACTGCCAGTCAACCTCTCTGGCACTGAAAATAAACTATTACAAGTGTGGAGTCTCATTCTTTCGGGTTTTAACTGTTGGAAATTTAAAAAAAAAATAAAATTAATGTTTTTTTACTTTTCCTTTCTGTCTCTTTTTTTTCTCTCTCTCTTAATCTAGCTTTCTTTACCTTTTTATTTCTGTCTCTGTACTTGATTTGACATTGAATTCACCCACTCTAATTTACACTTCCTGCTCAGTCCTTCTGCTGTTAATTTCACAGTGCTTCAATCTGATTGGTTAAGGAGATACACAGTTACTTGTCCTGTTCACTCAGGTCCCAGATGCCCTGTAGAGGGCGCCGCACTATTTCCATCTCCACTTCCAGCAACTTGCAACGCAAAATATTGTCAACATTAAACGGGCAAGGGCAAGTCTAACTAACAGCGGGTGCCATGCGTTGCCCTGCCACAGGAAATTTTGGGTCATTATTATTTATATTATCAGAGAGCAAAAGAAAATAAAAACTATTTGCTGCATACTTTTGGAATATTCTAGAGTGGAGAGTTTGGAATGAAAATGGCTTTAAACAGATAATTAAAGGAGATGTTGACTGCACACACTGAGGCAATGGCAGTGACTGTACTTCCAGAAGCTTTACATCAGCTGGAAAACATCAGTGTCCTCACTAAAATACAGATGTCATAGTGCCTTCAAGTTACTGCCCTATAATGACCATGAAGGATGAAATCGCTGCTCTAATATTCCATTACTTAAGAAAAGATGCAACATCACCTTCTAACCTATATTTTACAGTCCCTACACATACTCAGAATATTGTTAACAGCAGAAACAAGGCTGGAATTCCTCTTGTAAAAACCCACAAGGGATTGCCTGTTTTTCTCTGTAATTAATGGCCTGCTAGAAAACTCATGGGAATTTACGGCTATGATATTTCTGCAAATGCAATTTTGTTAGTGGGTCATTAATGATGGAGCAAGACAGTCAGTCATTCTCCTCTTTTGCATTACAAGAGCAATTTCACCTAGAGCGATGTCCTGATGAAGGCAATCCTGGAGACCACCAGAGGAAGATGAGCAGGGTTGAGGGCTTAGAGAAGAGCGTTTCCCAGCTTCATGATAGACCAATTGATGTCAGTACTGCTTAAGGCTTTGTCAATCAAACAAACAATATCTGGTAACAGTAAGCTGCTGAAATTCTTGCTGGAAAGTTACTTTTCTGGTAACGGTAGCTTAGTCTCTCAGGTAAATTTCATGAATTTGTGCTCCCATGCAGAGCTTCGCCCACTGGAATTCAGACAGGGAAATCTTGCGGGGCTCCCGATCTCTGCACTGAATTTCTGATTTAATCTACTGAATTTTGATCTACCAATGAAAAGGATGAGATCAGGTAGCCATCAATGCAAGACAAATTTAATGCAGGTGCACAAAGTAGAACCTGAATTTGCTTCATTTCACTCAAACTATTAAAAAGGGAAACATCAATTAACTTGTGTATATAAATCAGGAATTCTGGTATATCAAACAGAATTATAATGAGGGATTTTTTACAGTTTACAGTGATTGTGCAATGCTAATATCCAGACTATTTTAATGATGATAATAAACACCAGAATAAACCACACCAAAAGTTACATTTCATTTGTGTGCTTTGCACTGACACCAAACCTGAAGCAGGTGCACTCTTTAAAAATGAACAAAATTGGCAGCATCTCAAGCTGCATCACATGATATTTCATGAGTCCTTCAAGGAGAGACCCTGCAAACATAATGCTCCGCCATTAATGGGAGATGGAGAGTGTTGGTGCTGCAGAGCAGTATACACGGTTTAGACTTTACTGCCTTTGTGCATTCACTATTTTCAAGGATAATGCATGAAGCAGTGAACCACAAATTATTTAGGTTCAAGGAGTTACATTGTCAGAACATATTATTCTCTCGGTATGTTTTTCAGACTGTTCCCTGTCAACTTTAGGCTACAATATTAGATAAACAATTTGATTCACAGTAACAAGTTAGCACTGTTGCCTCACAGCGCCAGGGACCCGGGTTCGAATCTGGCCTCGGGTGACTGTCTGTGTGGAGTTTGCACATTCTCCCCGTGTCTGCGTGGGATTCCTCCGGGTGCTCCGGTTTCCTCCCACAGTCCAAAGATGTGCGGGTTAGGTTGATTTGGCTATGATAAATTGACCCTTAGTGTTAGGGGGATTAAATATGTGGGGTTACGGGGATAGGGTGGGATATGTGTCAGTGCAGGCTCGATGGGCCGAAATGGCCTCTATCTGCACTGTGGGGATTCTGTGATTCTGTGAACAAGCTATTTTGCCAGTGACTAACTCAAAATTGCATAGCATCTACAGCACAGAAACAGGCTATTCAGCCCAACTGGTCTGTGCCAGTATTTATTCTCCACACAAGCCTCCTCCTACTCTAATTACCTCTTCCCACCCTGCCCCTGTATCCCTCTATTCCCTTCTTCCTGATGTATGCATCAAGCCGCTCCTTAAATATGTTAATGATATCTGCTTCAACCATTGCATGTGGCAGTAAACTCCACTTTCTCACCGCTCACCACGTAAAGAAATTTGTCCTAAATTCTTTATTTGATCTGTTAGTGGCTATCTTATATTTATGCCCTCTTGTCCTGGACTCACCCACAAGTGAAAACAGTTTCTCCACATCCATCCTATCAAACCCCTTCATAAGTTTAAAGATCTCTATCAGGTCTCCTCTTAGAGAGCCCCAGCCCGCTAATTTTTTTCCTGATAGTTGCATCTTCTCAATTTTGGTAACATCCTTGTAAATCATTTCTGTACTTTCTCCAGTACTTCAATAACCTTTTGTAGCACGGAGACCAGAACTGTGCACAATACTCCAAGTGTGGTCTAACCAAAGTTCTATATAATTACCTCCCTGCTTTTGTATTCTTTTCCTCCAGAACTGAACTCCAGTGCTTTGAACCTAAGAACATAAGAACTAAGAGCAGGAGTAGGCCTTACGGCCCCTTGAGTCTGCTCTACCATTCAATAAGATCATGGCTGATCATCGACCTCAATGCACTTTCCCTCCCGATCTCCATATCCCTTGATTCCCCTAGAGTCCAAAAATCTATTTATCTCAGCCTTGAATATACTCAAAGACTAGCATTCACAACCCTCTGGGGCAGAGAATTCCAAAGATTCACAACCCTCTGAGTGAAGAAATTCCTCCTCATCTCAGTCTTAAATGGCCTATCCCTTATCCTGAGACTATGCCCCTAGTTCTAGACACTCCAGCCAGGGGAAACAACCGCTCAGCATCTACCCTGTCAATCCCCTTCAGAATCTTGTATGTTTCAATGAGATCACCTCTCATTCTTCTAAACTCCAGAGAGTATAGGCCCATTCTACACAACCTCTCCTCATAGGACAGCCCTCTCATCCCATAAGAACATAAGAAATAGGAGCTGGAGTAGGCCAACTGGCCCTTCAAGCCTGCTCCGCCATTCAACAAGATCATGGTTCATCTCCTACCTCAACTCCACCTTCCTGCACTCTCCCTATATTCCTTAATTCCCTTCATTCCCCAAAATTTATCAACCTCTGTCTTGAATATACTCAACGACTGAGCATCCACAGCTCTCTGGGGTAGAGAATTCCAAAGATTCACAACCCTTTGAGTGAAGAAATTTCTCCTTATCTCAGTCCAAAATGGCCGACCTCTTATTCTGTGACTGTGACCCCGTGTTCTAGATTCCCCAGCCAGGGGAAACATTTTCTCAGCATTAACCCTGTCATGCCCCTTAAGAATTTTATATGTTTCAATTAGATCACCTCTCATTCTTCTAAACTCTAGGGAATATAGGCCTAGTCTACTCAATCGCTCCTCATAGGGCAATTCCCTCATCTCAGGAACCAGTCGAGTGAACCTTCATTGCACTCCCTCTAAGGCAAGTATGTCCTTCCTTAGGTAAGGAGACCAGAACTATACACAGTGCTCCAGGTGTGGCCTCACCAATGCCCTGTTTAATTGTAGTGAGACTTCTTTACTCTTATACTCTAATCCCTTTGTAACAAAAGCTAACATACCATTTGCTTTCCTAATTGCTTGCTGTCCCTGCATGTTAACATTCTGTGATTCATCTACAAGGACACCGAGGTCCCTCTGAATGCAAACATTTCTCAGTCTCTCACCATTCAAAAAAATTCTGCTTTTTTGTTTTTCCTACCAAAGTGGATAACTTAAAACTTCCCCACATTGTATTCCATTTGCCATGTTCTTGCTCACTCAGTCAACCTGTCTATATTTCTCTGCAGCCTATTTGCGTCCTCCTCACAGCTTACTTTCCCACCTAACTTTGTATCATCAGCAAACTTGGATACGTTACAGTCAGTCCCTTCATCTAAGTCATTAATATAGATTGTAAATAACTGAGGCCCAAGCATTGATCCTTGCAGTACCCCACTAGTCACAGCCTGCCAACCTGAAAAAGTCCCGTTTATTCCTACTTTCCGTTTACTGTCCATTAGCCAATCCTCAATCCAGGTTAATATATTACCCCCAATACCATGAGTCCTAATTTTGTGTAATATCCTCTTGTGTTGCACCTTATCGAATGCTTTTTGAAAATCCAAATACACTACATCCACTGGTTTCTCCTTATCCATCCTATACTAGTTACATCTTCAAAAAACTCTAACAGATTTGTCAAACACAATTTTCCTTTCATAAAACCATGTTGACTCTGCCTAATCATATTATGATTTTCTAAGTGCCCTGTTACCACATCCCTAATAATAGATTCTAGCATTTTGCCTATGACTGATGTCAGGCTAACTGGCCTATAGTTCCCCATTTTTTCTCTTCCTCCTTTCTTAAATAGTGGGGTTATGTTTTCTACCTTCCAATCCTTGGGGACTGTTCTAGCATCTAGGAAATTCTGGAAGATTAATACCAGTGCATCCACTATCTCTGTAGCTACCTCTTTTAAAACCCTAGGATGCAGGTCATCAGGTCCAGAGGATTAGTCGCCACTAAGTCCCATTAATTTCTTCAGTACTATGTCTTTACTTACACTGATTTCTTTAAGTTCCTCATTCTCTCTAGGCCCTTGGTTCCCTATTATTTCCGTGAAGACAGATGCAAAATATTTGTTTAATATCTCTGCCATTTCCTTATTGCCCATTATAATTTCTCCTGTCTCTGCCTCTAATGGGCCCACGTTTACTTTCACTAATCTCTTCCTATTTACATACCTATAGAAATGTTTACGATCTGTTTTTATGTCTCTTGCTAATTTACTCTCATATTCTTTTTTCTCTTTCCTTATCAATTTATTGGTCCTCCTTTGCTGAATTCTAAAATCCTCAGGCTTACTACTCTTTTTGGCAACATTATAAGCCTCTTCCTTTGATCGAATACTATCTTTAACTTCTCTTGTTAGCCACGGCTGGACCACTTTTCCTGTGGGATTTTTGTGCCTTAAAGGAATGCATATTTGTTGTAAATTATGTATTAATTCTTTAAATGCTAACCATTGCTTGTCTACCATCATACCTTTTAATGTAGTTTCCCAATCTACCTTAGCCAACTTGCCCCTCAAACCTATGTAGTTTGCTTTGTTTAGATTTAAGACCCTAGTTTTGGACTTAACTAAATCACTTTCAAACTCAATATAAAATTATGGTCACTCTTCCCTAAAGGCCCCTTTACTACAAGGTTATTAATTAAGTCTTTCTCATTGCACAATACTAGACCTAAAATAGCCTGTTTCACTCTTTATGTCCTCATTAATTTGTATTGTTACTTTTGATGATTTATGTATCTGTATTCCCAGATCAATTTTCTCCTCTATCGCATTTAGTTTCTTACCTTCCAAGGAATAAATGACCTCCTTATTCCTCCTACTAAAATGAACCACCTTACACTTCGCTATATTGAATTTTATTTACCATTTATCCGCCCACTCTGCAGGCCTGTTTATGTCTTCCTGTATTTTTGTGCTGTCTTCCACATTATTAGTTATACCCCCCAATATGGTATCATCTGCAAATTTTGACACCATACCTCCAGTTTCTGAGTCCTATAAGAATATGGGCTATAAAGGGTATTTTGAGGGATCAGGCATTGCAAGAGTTAAATGACCACTAATTCTAAGTTATTAGCAGTCCAAATCATTTATGTATATAGTGAACAATAATGGTCCCAGCACAGATCCCTGCGAGACATCACTTCCCACTTTCTCCCAGTCTGAGAAACCTCCCTTAACTCCTACCTTCTGTTTTCTGTTTAGTAGTCATCTTTCAATACATTCTGCGACCTGGCCCCTGACTTTACCTTTGTCACAGGTCTCTTATGTGGCACCTTATCGAAGTCCTTCTGAAATTTCAAGTATACCACATCTACTACATGGCCCTTGTCCACTTTTCATGTTACTTGTTCAAAGACTTCAATAAGGCTGGTTAAACATGACCTTCCTTTTAGAAATCCATGATGACTATTTTTTAATTATATTCTCTGGGCTAAAAATTCAGGGGTTTAGCACCACTCGTTCCCACCAGATTCAGGGAAAATAAATGGCAGCCACCACACTTCTGCCCGCGGTTCCCACGGCAGCCGCCAATTTTGGCTGGGCGGCAGTGCCGCTGATATCGGCGCTCGTGAAAATTATATAGATTATGCAGATCGTGACATCAGTGAGTGTGCAACGCTCACTTGACACCCGATCTGCCATTTTCAACTTTGCTGTTCCACTTAAGTGCAACCAGCTGAGTAAGTGTTGACAAGCAGTAAAGAGGCTCCAGCAGTGTTATTTAAAGGGATCATCAGCAACAACTTGCAGCTGACATGTTTCTGCAGTTTGACTGGCTCTGTGCAACTTTCTGCAACTCCAGCAGCTTAATTAACTTCTTTCAAGGTTCTAAGGTAACAGCGAGTGTTGGGGCAAGTGGAGAACACCTTCATTCTTATTTAAAGGCTTCTGGTCACACCATTTTCTCACAGTCATGAGGGTTCTACTTGCAGTCCCCCTTACACTCGACTATCTTCAGGAGAGGGAGCGGAGGCAGCGAAGAAGAGGAGAAGATATGTGCAGATGGAGGAGGAGGGCCAGGAGAGCTCTCAACAGGAGGCCTTACCCACCTAGGGTTTCAGAGAGCAATTCTCTTATATCCACTTAAATGAGGAGCAGTGAATTAGGAGGCTCCGCTTCACCAAGGAGGTGCTCACAGAACTCTGCCACCTACTGCAACCAGACCTGCAGCCTGAGAGCAGGGTGACCACGGCTCTCCCAGTGGCAGTCAAGGTCACCGTGGCCCTCAATTTCTTCGCCAGTGGATCCTTCCAGTCTGCAGCAGGATACATAGCTAACATCTCCCAGTTCGCCGTCCATCGCTGCATCCGGGAGGTCACTGAGGCTCTCTGCATCAGGAGAAGGGACTATGTTTTCTTCTCGCTGAACAGAAAGAAGCAGGACAAGTGCGCATGTGGCTTTGCCAGGATAGCGGGCTTCCCCATGGTGCAGGGCGCCATCGATTACACACACGTGGCTTTGCTGGTAACCGCAAGGGCTACCACTCACTTAATGTGCAGTTGTTGTGCGACCACGCCAGTGATTCCTGATGGTGAATGCCCACTATCCTGGCAGCAGTCATGATGCCTTCCTCCTCCGTCAGCCCGGTGTGCCAGCAATCTTCCAGCTGCCACATCAAACTCGAGGGTGGCTGCTCGGAGACAAGGGGGGAAAAATTAAGTTGCTTTGCACCTCCCGTTAGCACCCTAATAGGGCGCTAATGGAGCGCAAAGCAACTAGCGCCCGGGCGCGGCGATGTTTGTGCTGCTCGCGAAATTGACCAGACATTTTGCGGCGGCACTAAACACTACCGCCACGATCTCCTGCGCCCGCAGATTGTGACGTCAGTTGAGCGTGCAATGCCCCGGTAGCGCCCCGACCTTACTGCCTGCTGCTAGCAACGACAGGTAGAGGGGAATGTTTTGCAGTCAGGAAGGGACTGGGGGAGCGCTATTTAAAGGCAACCGCTTCCTGCCTTTTTTGTTGGCGACATTTTTGCACCACACATTCTGAAAGAGAGAGACTTCTGGAGAGATTCAACGCTGTGTGAAGGAGTTTTGGGTACTGAGCAGCACTTTGCAGGTTCATTTTGATTTGACCTTCCTTGCATCGATTTAGAAGAGACTTTGGGGGCTGCACTCTGAGCTCTTTTCCTGGGCCTCTCTATTGTTCTTTCCAGCAGATTTGATGTACAGGTCTCTCCAGGCCGAGATTCAAGGCTGCAATGAGCAGGGTGTGGATGGAGAGCAAGATCGACCCTCCCCTTTAAGAACTGGCCGGCGCCAGTGTGTCTGTGCTCCATTGCTGACTGATATTACATGAGCTTCGCCAGCGCTCTGAGGTAGTGCCTCGCTCCTCGGCGTTAGCGCCTTAAGAGAGGTGTGTAGTGCCTGATTTAGTGCTCCAATCACCTCCAGGGGCGATAGAAGCCAAGTTTGCAGTCGGAGGCAATAATTAGTGCCAGGCGCTAAACTTTGCGCCCGGCCTATAATTGCGCCCCAAACAGGGCGATACCGAATTTCTCCCCGAAGGGCTGTCCACTCTGCATCTGGCTGATGACTCCCCTCTGCAGCCCCAACACTCGAGCCCAGCATTCATATAATGACAGCCATGCTGCCACCAGGAGCATCATTGAGTAGACCATCGGGCTACTGAAGCAACGGTTCCGCTGCCTTGACTGCTCAGGAGCAGCCCTCCAGTTCTTGGCGGAGCAGGTGTCCCATTTCGTGGTGGTCTGCTGCATGCTTCACAACTTGGCCACCATGAGGGCACAGCCCTTGCCAGCAGGAATTGCGGGACCACCTCAGGAGGAGGACGAGGGAGAGGAGGAGGATGAGAAGGAAGAGGAAGGTGAGCAAGAGGAAGAGGAGGAAGGGTGGAGGCAGGCAGCCAATCCCACTTCCAGACGGGCTGTCCATGAACACCTCATCAGATACCGATTACAATGAATGAAACCCCAGATCCCCGTTGCTCACCACATCCCCATCGTACCATCCCTCTGTCACGGAATATAACAGCGTCCTCCTGGGCACAAAGCTGAAATGAGAGCCATCACAAAAGATTCCAAACAAAATTATTAATTTATCAACGATTAATTTACACATACGATATTAACTAATCGCCCTTGTGCAATCCCTTAGTGCCTGTCGTTCGGGTGCTCTTTATCTCATGCTCCTACGAAGTGCTCCCCCAATGGCTGCAGCATGGCTGATGGAAGGCTGCTGAATTTCCATGGGGGAGACTTCAGATGACCTTGCAGAATGACCTCGAGCAGCTCTGTGCCAAGAAGGCCCGGCTGTAGACTGCACCACCTCAGCATGGGTGGCTGCAGTCTGGGTTGGCTGACTGACAGGCAGTGGCAAGGGCAATGGCGGAGTGGCAGTGGTGGGAACAGGAATGCTGTCATCCTGAGACAGTACAGCCGGGTCCTGCTCCACTGACCCATTGCCACTCCCCCGGGGTGGCGCCTCAGCATCCCTAGCAATCTGCTGGAGCACGAGGTCCTCGTCTGAGTCCTGTGCAGCAGAACCCATGAGCGAACTTGCCCTCCGGGGAGCTGGCCCCTGAGTTACCCTTTCCCCCTGGCCTTGCTGCAGCCCGGTGCCTGGTGTCTCACCCTGTGCAGATCCTGCTTCTACACTAGCCTCTAAATTATGCGCAGTGCCAGTTTCTGAGCTGGTAACAGATGCAGTGACACTCCCCCCTTGCTCTCCTCCATCGCCTCGGGGACAGGCTGGGCTGGTTCTTGGTCTTGATTATCTGAAAGCAGATAGGCACAAGAGTCGGGTTATGATGAGGGGAGGGGGGTGGTAAAGCAAGATATGCATGCATACAGCATCAGCAGCTTGAAAGTGAGAAGAGATTGTGGGATGAGGGGCAAGTGGGATATGAGAAGAAGGATTGGGATTGAGCATACTGTTGTTGACCCAAGGACTTCAACCTCGCTGGTTACCACGGCCCCCATGATCTGCCGCCCAATGATCTCCAGCACTCGCACCTCCAGTTGGCTGAGGTCCTGCATGGTAACTTGCCCCCCACCTGTCTGCTGCTGCTTCCGCTGATTATGTGCCACCTTGGCCTGCAAGAGCAAGAGAAGTGTGTGAGTGAGTGTGGTGCAATGTGTTTGGGTGATGTGCCTGCCATAGTTGAATAGCTGTCTGTGTGTGCAAGGTGTGAGATGTGGGCAGGAGTGTTGCAGCAGTGGTAAGGTTGTGAGGGTGAAGTGGAGCTATGCTTGTGAAGTCTGATTGGTTGGTAGAGATTGTTGGTAGGTGATTGATGGGGGTGTGGTGCATTGAGCAGTGCGTGAGGCTTGTGGTGCAGATGGTGGGATATGGCATTTGCTGAAGCCTTCACTCACCTTGACTTGCCATGTGAGGTCATTAAACTTCTTTCGACACTGGATCGACGACCTGGGGACCACAGTGCTGGCTGTCGCATAGTCGGCTATCTCCTGCCACAGCTTTCTGGATGTATGCGGCGATAGCTTCCTGCAGCTTTGCGGGAAGAGGACAGCCCGCCTCCTCTCCACAGCCACCACCAGTGCCTCCAGAGCCGCGTCTGAGAATCTCCAGGCTTTCTCCCTGTGACAAGGCTCAGCCATCTGCTTCTAGTACCGCCTGTTTCCAGATGAAGTTGGAACTGGATTGACAATGAGGTATTGTAGCATCAATGAACCTCCCCTTTAAGTATCTGTGCCAAACATGACTGGGAATTAGACTGGGCCCGATATTGGCCCACTTGTTGAACGGTAAGCCAATGAGCAGCGGTATTAGCACTGAGATCAGCACTATAATCATGTTAATGAGGACTGAGCAAGATTTTTGCGTGCTACCTATACCATTTTGACCAGGTGCAACTTAACAGTGTTGGGCCATGAGACCACCCGTTTTCTGGTCATATCCAATTTTTAGCCCTCTGTCTCTAGATGTTTTATTATCTGTTCTTTTAGCAAAGGTTCTAGTATCTTTCCTGCCACTGACATTAAGATAACTGATCTATAGTTCCCTGGATTAGTACTTTATTTCCCTTTATGAAAATAGGAATTATATTTGCTGCCTGCCAGTCCTTTGGCACTATTCCTTTTTCTATTGAATGTTTATGTGTGGATGCTAGTGCTTTTGCTATCTCCTCCCTAGTTTCTTTGAGTATCTTTGGTTGTAATCCATCTGGATCCAGGGTTCTGTTCTTCTTAAGTTTGGTTAGTTTGTCTAGTGTCACCTTTCTTTCTATCTTAACTGTAGTAAAAGCTCTCTTGACTTTTTCTACTGGTGTCATTTCCTCTTTATAGCCCCTTCAGTAAAAACTGAGGCAAAGGCTGGAATTTTGCCGGTGCTCAGAGGGCAGGACTGGAGGTGGGTCAGAGGTTAAATTTGCAATGATTGACGGCGGGTTCCGAACCTGCCATGACCCCGCCTCCACGTAACTTTCCCGAGTGTCGGGTCTCTGATTTGCAAACGGACCCGACACCAAGCGGCAGGAAAGGGATTAAAGGCAATTAACTGCCTATTAGGTGGTATTTTAGAGCTACTTTCACAGGGTTTTTTGATTTTCCAGCTTCTGGGCCGGGTTTCACGACATTCCGACAACACGCCAGGTAAGTGTGGCGTGAACACCAGCGAGCTGGAGACTTCACAGCTGCAACTGCAGTGCAAAAGCTGCACTCTCAGATCTTGTCATTTAGAAATCTGTGAGGTTGCTGATTGAATAATTTGGGGGGCGTAATCTGTGTTTAGGCTGCAAGTATGTGTTGTGCACTATAGATCCACTGCATTGCTGGATTTTAAAGGCACCCTTACCCTAAACTGTGCCACCTCAAATTGTCAGCACACAGATGGCAACGATGCCAAACCTTCGTTCTACATCAATTTATTACAATATTGGCAAAGAACAGAAACTTTACAAATAAATCTATCATAACACCCAAGTGAGAACCCTTGTGATTATTAACGTGACATCTTCCACTACAGCATGGAGGGAGTCCTCATCGAAGCGGGGAGCAGCCTTGGGTTTTTGCACTGCCATACCTGCAGCAGCCGGCACTTCAGGGAACAAAACGGAAATGAATCTGCAGAGGGGACATGGCCCCTTTAAATAATCAGTCCAACATCGCTTCATCAGACGCGAACAACTGACCCGCACCCAGCAATTGCCTTGGAGAACCCGCACGTTGGCCTTAATGAGGCCAATCAGCGGAAAATTTCAACTGCAGGGCGGCGGGAACCGGGAGCGAGTCCGGAACCCGCTGAACAGCGGACCCGCCACCATCCCACCTCCAGGCGCAAAATCACGGCCAAAGTATTTGTTCCATATCCCTGCCATTTCAGTACTATTTCCTGTGAGTTTATCTCGCTCATTCCTTAGTGGCACCATGCCTATCTTAATTCTCCTTTTGCTACTTATGTGCCTATAGAACACTACCGTGCCTGAATTGAAACAGCCTCTACCAAGCTACAACAAGATGGAAAGACTTCATTTTTATCACAGACATTACTCCAGCCAGCCAGTGCACCGAGCCAATCACAAAGAGTAACAGTGGTATTCCTCTGCAACACCATGCATAAGTATAAGCTAAGTTTTTCACTTAGTTCATTGTTCTTCATTAATAACAAAGCATTTCACAAATAGCATTAGCTTTATATGAATAGAATACCGCATGAATCCCAGTGTGATACAATATTTAAAGAACTTGTGTAGCCAACCGGACTTAACATGCTCATAGTTTTGTCACTCACGTTGTGCAGTCAGCTCACTTACTGTTTAAATGTTGTATAATGCCGGGACTCAAGCTTTCACTTGCTTTCAACATACAATAAGGGACTGTGCTTGCAGCTGAAACCCAACATAAGAATGCAATTTTCTTCATAACAACTGCAGCTCCATATCCACAATAACGGGGTTTAATTGGGTTCTGCAAACTGATTCTATTTCTAATTTTATGGCAATTCTTGTGAAGTAGTGAACCCTTTGAAGGAACCACTGTGCAACTGGCCTAAGCTTGAAAGCAGCATATTTTTCCCAAATGATTTCTTGCCATTAGAAAGCAACTGAAAGCAGCTAAAATGTTTTTTATTTGTTCAGGATGATGTAACTCAAAAGTTCCTCACATTGCAAGAGCATGTGACAGAGGAGGAGGCAGCAGAATGCAAATGCATGCTTCTACTTTACTCAAGGCCAAATATTAGATTTTTAATCATCCTCCAAAGTCGACAAGATATTCAGAAGTGTTGAAATGAAAACCAGAAAATGATTTTCTATTGTGTTTGGGTGGCACAACGTCTAAAAAACAACATTTGAATGATGAAGAAAGAAGGAAGACAAGAAAGTAACAGAACGAGTTCTGCAGGATCCCACCCAAAATGTCAACTTGCCTTTTCTCTGATAAAACAGAATCCCTAGTACACAGACACACTCAAAGAATACAGAAAGTGCACAGTCCCAGCAGTATTCTCTCTTCTATTATCAATTTTCTGTAACTGTCAAACTGTTTTGAAGTAAATTTCTGGAAGCCAGGCTTGTATTTGCAGTGTCCTAATCATGAAGAATATGTTTGGAGTTCTGGTGTCTTTGACCTAATTTGCAGCAACCTAAAAACAGAGCATTCACAGCCACGCAGATGTATATCTGCGAACATGCACCTTTAATAATTCAGTTATTGCCACAGCAGCTTCTAGTTACTTAGAAATGGATTTAGCACTGAAACTTAGATGCTTTTAGACTAGTTGAACTTCACAGTTGATGCTATTGTGCAGCCTTACATCAACACAACCTGTAGAGTAATTTCGAGTCACTCTAAGGGCTCGATTTTGCCATTGGGGGTGGGCTGGGGGCGTGTCAGGTGGTCGTCGTGTCAGGATCCCGACTCTGATGTGAAGTGGGACAAAAGTGCGATTTAGCCCTAATTGGGCACTTGATTTCCAGCGTGTGGAAACCCCTGGCCCAATGAGCCATTTCATACAGAAAGTCGCCTCCGATGACATCATCAATACTGCTGGATTTAAGGCCTTCAAGCGGCCTTGCTTCTTTTTCAGCCTTTAAACTTTATGCCCATTGTTCTGAGCGCTTCCTTCAGCAATTATGTCCACCAGTAGACCAAAGTGTGCTCCAAGATTCAATGAGGCCTCCCTCCAAGCTCTGGTGGAGGGAGCAAGAGCAAATAAGGAGGTGCTCTTCCCTTCCTCAGGGAGGAAAAAGCCTCCCCAGCAGACTAAAGCTGTGTGGCTGCAAGTGGCCCAAGAGGTAAACGCAATTTCTATGTGCAGCAGAACCTGGCTGCAGTGCAGGAAGAGGTTTCATGACCTTCTCCGCACAGGAAAAGTGAGTATGACATTCCCATCAGCCTCAATCTGATCCCCATCGCCTCTCCTCACCAACACTCTGCTTTGCCAACCTCTTCCTCCACATCCCACTTGACCCTTACATCCCTGCACCCTTACCCATTCCCTCTCTCTCTATGGTCACATTCACTTAACTATTCGACCATGAAGCCCTCACACTCCCTATCACTGTGATGCAATGACAACAACTTACAACACACAGGGAGGGCCCTTTGTCTCCTTCTAAGTATCTATGCTATGGATTCTCTACACTCACTTCTTCATTCTCGCTCAAACTCCACTTGTGTCCCTCATTGCAGGAAAAGAGAGCCCACAATAAGAGGGAAAGAGCGAGGACAGGAGGAGGGCCACCCTCAGTAGCCCAGCTTAACACTTCAGAGGAGGCGGCCCTGGAGATCGCCAGAGTGGAGGACGATCCGCAAGTGGGGGCGGACAGACGGGCGCATCGCAGCAAGCTGGAGACAGAATAGTTTAGCATCTCTCTCATTGACATTGCATGAGTGACTGATAATGATTCTGATGCTCTAACAGATTGACTTATGATCATCTGCACAATTCAATGTGCATGCAACCTTTACCTCACATCTCTAACTCTTTCCTTTACTCCCCCACAGGGCCATCGAGAGCCCCCATCCCTACTGTCCAGGAGGAACAGCCTGAGCCTCACGACTCCTCAGAGGAAGCTGCAACCTCTGAGGGCGCAGTGCCAGCAGAATTCAGCGCACTCAGCACCAGCGCAGACACTCACACCTCGGTGGGACCTTCCCGAGATAGAGTAGTGTTGTCACCTGGTGTATCACAGATCACAAGTGAGCATCAGCAGATGGTTGAGACAGGGACAGCAGTGGAGAGTCCTGGTCGGAGGGCGCAAGACTCTGAACTACAATTTAAGTTAAGCTGGTGTGTAAAAACTGAGAAGAACAACAAAAGTTTGTTTAGCAAAAGATTATGTTTCAGTCTAAGATTTAACCTTGGAGTCGCGGTTGCTATGGTGAAATTTCCAAAGCAGTTTGATTTGATTTGTTTAAATGTGAAAAACTAATTTTTCTCCAGTTATATTCAATGTTTTTACAGTATTTTGGAAAGACATCTGAAGAAAGGACAATAAGAAATATGACATAATTTACTGCTTTCTGCAAGCATGTGCTATTTTGTTTTGTTTATCTGTTCTGTTCGTGTTTAGTTAAAGTGTGAAAACACAACTGTCTTTTTCGATCGGGAAAGTTTTTTAAAAATTTATGTGAAGTGACGCAATTGCATGCGCCTGACAATGTTTCACTCCACCTTCTGAAAAACCCGCAAAGGAGTTAACCCTTTCCACTGACAGCTGTTTAAGTTCACCAAGCAACAACTTTAGTATGAAATTTAAAGATATTGGACATTATTAAATTTAAGTTTCTTAATTTTAAGTTAATATTTCCCCAGACTGACAGAAGGAAAATTATGATTTGATAAATTAACCCCTTGGGCTCTAAGCAGAGTCGCAATGGATTCTCTTCTTTCTTTTGTTATATGGAAGTTACCTTGTAAACTAATTGCAGCACTTCTGTCTCGAATGTTAAAACACTGCGTAAGCCACCTAGCCTGGGAATCACTTGTTTCTGAAATTGGAATTGATAAGATAAATTGATAGAAATTAAATTGAGCATTGACAAAACCTGTTAGTTCAACAGTTCTGCTGTTTGGATTTTAGGATAATTTTGAAATGACAAA
Source organism: Squalus acanthias (assembly GCA_030390025.1). NCBI lineage: Eukaryota > Metazoa > Chordata > Chondrichthyes > Squaliformes > Squalidae > Squalus > Squalus acanthias. Next base: position 176,586,443 of record CM059425.1, on the reverse strand, counting down.
ATGGACTCAGGCACTATATATATTTTGTTACTTTTGGGAAAATAAAAGATCCTCTAAAATAATGATATATAAAAAGTGATAATAACTTGGACCAAGTGAGAACGTTTGATCTATGTTTTCTATCTTAAATATTGTAGTGGACAGTAAAGTTCCTCCAGGACTCACGAGTGAGATATGAATGGTAATTAAAGGAAGTGATTGAGGGTGTAAGATTGAAACAGGAGAATTACACTACTGAATGGGAATTTTCAAAACATTCTAGTGAAAGTCAGGAAAGTGTAGTTAAGTATAGTAAATTGATAGCTTTCTCTTGGAGACATTTGTGTCCCTGCCTTTAATGAACTTTTAAGAAAACTGAATTTGATAGTCCGGCCACTACCCAAGACATCGGGACCATGCAGAGGAAGATGAGCAAAGATCTCCAGACGACTACAATCTTTTGATAAGATATCTGAAAGCCCGAGAAAGGCTTGTATCGGAGTACACGTGTCTCACGATATTGAGATACCGGTATGAGTGCGCAAATGTGATTCATTACGTATGAAGCAATTACCATCCAGGAATGTATGGTGAATCTGCACTGAAGAACGGGTCCCAGACATGCTCAGTTACTTGACAACAGCAAGACATGAAATAGTTAATGTGGCTCAGGAGAGTGAGACAACTTTTAAAGCATTGACACATACTCCATCGAGAAACTATCTAATTAATGAAACAATCAGAATAGAGTTAAACACACTGGTACCTGTTAGAGGGATTGAAATTGAAGTTGTAGTGGAAAGTTACATGGAATTTGGATTGGGACAATTGAGGGCTAAGGAGAAATCATGTTTAGTAAGAATTATCCACAAGATGGATATGAGTAAAAGAGAGATCTGGAGAATCCTATAAGTCCATGATTTGTTGATTAGATGTTAAACTGTAATGTCGCTTGAAATGATTGTAAGACTGAATTTAACTGTGACTGTAATAATTGTGTTTTGTAGGTAACAGAGCGTGGGAAAAACCAGTACGAATCCAGTATGAGGTGATTTTGGTGGTGCCTCCCGTGTCACTATTACCGCAACTACCATGCTTTACGGGTCTAACAGGACCTATCCCATCAACCAACACGTTTTACTCAATATCAAAACCTATGCTCAAGAGATACTGACAGTAAATGAGATACTTAAGTATGAGCTGTACAATTATGTTGCACAATTCGGATACTACATTCCCCTGTTGTTTGAGGGTTTCAGTGAGCTTGTGATATGACTGAACTCCTCCCTAAAGCATTTTTATGTTTTGGAGCAAGACAACTCGAGAATAGATATTGAAATTGAAAGCATAAGGGACAACTCACATTGGTGGGATATTGGGCTTAATACATCAGCACGTCCTTAGGTTCGTATTATTTCACATGCTCTGGTAGTTCTCCAACTTGTAATGATAGTGTATTTGATATATGTAACCCATGTAGTAAGACTTTGAACTATGTAAGATCAGAAGTTTGATTAAGATCTACCCAATTAAACACAAATGCCACAAGGTAGGGAGTCAAAAATTGTTAGGACTAATAATACAACATAGGGACAAACATAGAAATTCCTCCTTGGATTAGAATAATTTCCCATGTACTGGTTATAGCCCAACTCATAGTACTAACATGCTTACTACTATACACCTGTTACCTGAAACACCTAATGCATGAAACCCGATCGCGTTTAAATGTGACTACAGCCCAGAACATGTTAGAGTTACATAAACGGAAGAAAAATAATCCATATGTAAGATTTTAGTTTTGAGGGGTCGGCAAATGCCTCGCCCTGAAGGTAGGGATCTGTAGGATAGAGTGTACCTGTAGGATTTAGTAAACATTATTAAGATTCTATAGCCATTTTTATATAACTATAATATGTGAAATTGTATGTTAAAAGCCTAAAAGCCTGTATAAAATGGTGAATGGCTGAGAGCAAAGCAGGATGGGATATTATGCCAACCTGACTAAAAACCTCTGTTTTAAATTACTGAAGTAATGGAATGTTGTGCTGCACAAACACGAAGACTGTCGGGGACATGGAGTTCGGTAATGTTATGGAAAAGAGATAAGAGCTAGAGAGAGAGATAGGAGTTGGAGACATCCTTCATTGGTACAGCTATAGGATGGGCAGACTATTTAGAAAACATTCTGGGAAGTGTTCTGTGAAAAGTGAACATCTGAGATAAGGGTACTTTGTTATGCATCGAGAAAAACCTCGTAGGATCAACAAGGTCATAAGATGGCTAACGAGGGAAGCAAGACTTTTTACCAGGTGTCAGAGGGTTACTTACTGCCACGTAGGCAAAACGAGGGGAAAAAGGGTATAAAGATACAGGTTTTGAACATCGAAAGCGCACACCGTGTAACCAGAGATTGATAGGAGCTTCGGTCAACAGAACACAGCAAGATCCCAAGAAGCGAGCTTCAGTCAACAGAACACAGCAACTTACATCAGGAGATTGCGCCCCAGTCACTCGGAAGGAACACCGGGGTTCAATGAACAGACTGCGACTATCTTCTTGTTAAGTATTACTTCTTTGTACTGGATGCTTAATGCTTAATAAACCTGTTTTATTTATACACAATATACCTGTACCCAGAGTGGTTTGTGTAGTCATGGACAAATTATTATAAAGAGCTTTTGAAAGCTACAAATTGGCGCCCAACATGGGGCTGTGACTATTAACTGAAATCAGGTCCATTGTGCATAAGGCAGGCGTTTGGATTTTTGCTTGGATTTTCATCTGATCAACGAAAGTTCTTGTGGAAGGTTAGGTTATCTAACAGATAGTGTCTCTTTAACTTACAGTAAGAATGTCGAGTGAGAATTTTTTTGTAGACTATAAAGCGAAGTTAATGAAGAAATGCGATGATGCACAGTTGCAGACGTTGATAGTAGAATGTCTAACAAAGGATGTGAGAGTATCTTTCGAGGACGTTGTTGCGTTCATTGAAAAGCAAGTTAAGGAGAAGAGATGGAAGCCGGATAGGGCAGCACAGCTAATGACCTATGCCGCAGTATATTGTGTAGAATAAGATAAAGAAACCTTCCTGGAAATGGAAGATGATCAGGATAAATTAGAAAAAGACAAACTACGGTTGATACAAGAGAATCTAACGTTAACGGGTGAAAAGTCAAAATGGGAGAAAGAAGCCATAGAGTTAAAAAACAAGAATGAAATTCTTCAGGGACAGGTCGGTGCTTCGGCAGCAATAATGCAGCAACAGAGTATTAACACCGTTCATGCCGGCGCTGCAATGCAGAATCTTGAGGAGGCTAAAAGTCAAGTAGCCTTCTTAACAAAAGACAATGACCGTTTTACCAGCCAATTAAATGATGCACGAGGAGCCCTAAGAGAGGCTCTTCAGCGTCCCCAAAGAGAGACCGACCACCGGCAATGTAACATCACTATACAACAATTAGAGAAACAACGGGCTGTAATAGCGGCAGTCACGGGAGTAGACCCCCCTGCGAGTTATGATAAAGAATGCGAGGAGGTAAGTGGAGAATTATTTCCTCCCTTACCACCTCCTCCTACGTCAGCCTCCGTAGTCAATGTCAGCAGTGACATGGAAAACCCCCCGCTGGACGGTTCCGCATACATTGAGAAACCAGTCCTAACTAGAACTCAAGTAACCCCTAAGTTGCTGAGACGCCGATTTAAAAAGAGGAAAAAAAGAGAGAGAAACCTAAAGTTTTACCAACATGGAAGTTATTAATGTCTGTGCCGAGACAAATAAAACACAAGATTTGCTGAGTGAAAGGAACCTTAAAAAAAAATTCTGGATCTGTGCTCCAACAGGTTGCTAGGGATGCTGAGGCGCGCCCCGGGGGAGTGGCAGTGGGTCAGTGGAGCAGGACCCTGCTGTACTATCTCAGGATGACAGCATTCCTGCTCCCACCACTGCCACTCCGCCATTGCCCTTGCTGCTGCCTGTCAGCCAGCCAGCCCAGACTGCAGCCACCCATGCCAAGGTGGTGCAGTCTACAGCCGGGCCTTCTAGCTCCAGAGCTGTTCGAGGTCATCCTGCAAGGCCATCTGAAGTCTCCCGCAGGGAAATTCAGCGGCCTTCCAACAGCCATGCTGTAGCCACCGGGGGAGCACTTCGTAGGAGCATGAGATTAGGAAAAGCCAGACGAAAGACAGCCACTAAGGGATTGCACAAGGGTGATTAGTTAATAGTTTTCATCTAAATATGCGTGATTTTATTAGTGATAAATGTATTCATTTTGATTGGAATCTTTTGTAGTGTCTCTCATTACAGCTTTGTGCCCAGGAGGACGCTATGATATTCCGTGAGACAGGAATGGTATGATGAAGATATGGTGATCAACGGGGATCTGGGGTTTCATTCACTGGAATCAGAGTCTGATGAGGCGTTCACAGGACAGCCCATCCAGAAGGGGGATTGGCTGCCTGCATCCACCCTTCCTCCTCTTCCTCTTGCTCCTCGTTGTCCTCCTCAACCTCTTCCTCCTCTCCCTCATCCTCCTCCTGAGGTGGTGCCGCAATTCCTGGTGGCAAGGGCTGCACCCTCACGATGGCCAAGTTGTAACACATGCAGCAGACCACCACAAAATGGGACACCCACTACGCCGAGTACTGGAGGACTCCTCCTGAGTGGTCAAGGCAGTAGCCCGATGGTCTGCTCGATGATGTTCCTGGTGGAAGCATGGCTCTCATTATATGAGTGCTGAGCAAGAGTTTTGGGGTTGCCGAGGGAAGCCATGAGCCAGGTGTAGTGCGGATAGCCCCTGTCTCCGAGCAGCCACCCTCGAGTTTGCTGTGGTGGCTGGAAGTCTGCTGGGACACTGGACTGATGCAGGATGAATGCATCATGACTGCTGCCAGAATAGCGGGCATTGACATTGAGGATTCGCTGGGCGTGGTCGCACACCAGCTGCACATTAAGTGAGTGGTAGCCTGTGCGGTTACGGAAAATCTCAGGATCTCAGGATTGTTATACGGTGCCTGCAAAGCCAGGTGTGTGCAGTCGATGGTGCCCTGCACCATGGGGAAGCCCGATATCCTGGCAAAGCCACATGCACGCTCGTCCTGCTTCTCTCAACTGGGAGAGCTGTGGTCGCCCTGCTCTCAGGCTGCTGGTCTGGTTGCAAAAGGTGGCAGAGTTCTGTGACCTCTTCCTTGGTGAAGCGTAGCCTCCTAAGACACTGCTCCTCGCTAAGGAGAAGTGCTGTTGGTAGACCCTAGGTGGATAAGGCCTCCTGTTGATGGCCCTCTTCCTCCTCCCTCTGCATGCATGTTCCCATCTTCATCGCTCCCTCTGCTCCCTCTGTCAAAGATTCTGGAGTGCGAGGTTGACTGCCAGTACAGCCCCGATGACTATGAGCAAGTGTTGTGAGCAGAAGCCTTTAAAAAAATAATGAAGGCGTTCTGCACTTGTAACCTTCAAAGAGGTTAAGAAGCCACGCTGTTGGAGTTGCAGAAAGTACCACAGAGCCACTCAAACTGCAGAAACAGGTCAGGTGCAACTGATTGCTGATGATCCCTTTAAATATCGTTGCTGGAGCCTCCTTCCTGTTGTTGAACGCTTGCTCTCCCTGTCGTTGTTTAGGCATGCCAGTAAGTTGAACGGCGAAATCCAATGCTGCAGATCGGGTGTCAATTGGGTGTTGCATACTCACTGACGTCACGATCTCATTAATTAAAATCCCTCCAGCAATCGCGTTTACTGGCAGTGCTACCAGCCCACGCAAAATGGCGGCCACCGCGGGATACGCCACCAGCTGGTGGAATAGCGCCGGTCGCCTATTTTTTCGACATTTCATTACACTAACGGGTGGCGCAAACCACCCAAATTTTTAGCCCTTCAGTTTTAAAATCCTCGTCTTCCAAAAAAAAATCAAAAACAAAACAAGCACAATTAGATACACTGTACTTCATATAGCTGTGCTTCCAACTTAAAGGTCTCCTATTTTTCTTGGTTTCATTGTGTTGAGACAAAAATGGCTCATCATGGACTAAAGTATCCTTTATAAAAGAGAGGATAAAGAAGGAAAAATTCAAAGATTCAGTTGTAGGCACTTTTAGTTCTCAATCCCATTCCTTATGGGGCTTCAAATCTCCCTTACAATGACTCTAGCACCATCATTATCCAATCCTCTCCAGCTACAGGAGTGGTGCCGGAGGACTGGAGGACTGCTAACGTCGTACCTTTGTTTAAAAAGGGAGAAAGGGATAGACTGAGTAATTACAGGCCAGTCAGTCTAACCTCAGTGGTGAGAAAATTATTGGAAAAAACTCTGAGGGGCAGGATAAATCCTCATTTAGAAAGATACGGATTAATCAAGGACAGTCAGCATGGATTTGGTAAGGGAATGTCGTGTCTGACTAACTTGATTGAATTTTTTGAGGAGGTAACAAGGAGGGTCGATGAGGGTTGTGTGTTTGATGCAGTGTATATGGATTTTAGCAAGGCTTTTGATAAGGTCCCACATGGCAGACTGGTCACGGAAGTAAAAGCCCATGGGATCCAAGGCAAAGTGGCAAGTTGGATCCAAAATTGGCTCAGAGGCAGGAAACAAAGGGTAATGGTCGACTGGTGTTTTTGTGACTGGAATGCTGTTTCCAGTGGCGTTCTGCAGGGCTCAGTACTAGGTCCCTTGCTTTTTGTGGTATACATCAATGATATAGACTTGAATGTATGGGTATGATTAAGAAGTTTGCAGACGATACAAAAATTGGCCGTGTGGTGGGTAATGAAGAAGAAAGCTGCAGACTGCAGGAAGATATCAATGGACTGGTCAGGTGGGCAGAACAGTGGCAAATGGAATCCAATCCGGACAAGTGCGAGGTAATGCATTTGGGGAGGGCTAACAAGGCAAGGGAATACACAATAAATGGTAGGACACTGAGAAGTGCAGAGGAACAGAAGGACCTTGGAGTGCATGTCCACAGATCCCTGAAGGTAGCAGGACAGGTAGATAAAGTGGTTAAGAAGGCATATGGGATACTTGCCTTTATTAGCTGAGGCATAGACTATAAGAGCAGGGAGGTTATGCTTGAACTGTATAAAACACTAGTTAGGCCTCAGCTAGAGTACTGCGTGCAGTTCTGGTCACCACATTACAGGAACGATGTGATTGCACTAGAGAGGGTACAGAGGAGATTTATGAGGATGTTGCCTGGACTGGAGAATTTTAGCTATGAGGAAAGTTTGGATAGGCTGGGGTTGTTTTCTTTGGAACAGAGGAGGCTGAGGGGAAACCTAATTGAGGTGTATAAAATTATGAGGGGCCTAGATAGAGTGGATAGGAAGGAACTGTTTCCCTTGGCAGAGAGGTCAACAACCAGGGGGCATAGATTTAAAATAAATGGTAGGAGGTTTAGAGGGGATTTGAGGGGAACATTTTTCACCCAGAGGATGGTGGGGGTCTGGAACTCACTGCCTGAAAGGGTGGTAGAGGCAGAAACCCTCATCACATTTAAAAAGAACTTGGATATGCACTTGAAGTGCCGTGGACTACATGGCCTCGGACCAAGAGCTGGAAAGTGGGATTAGGCTGGATAGCTCTTTGTCGACCGGCGCGGACACGATGGGTCGAATGGCCTCCTACTGTGCTGTAAATTTCTATGATTCTATGATTCTATGAATGGTGCGTTTGATGGATTAGTTCACAGATGTTGAAGACCCATAACAAGTCAAAAATTATGTTTACATTATGATTTATAATACATGTATGAACAGCAAAGCTAGATGTGACTTTATCAAAATATATCTCTCAAAATATATCTCTCAAACAGATATACCACTTTGAATACTGTTGGGGGGGATGACTTATCAGGGGAAGGCAGCAGCAGCCAACTTCCTGACACCATGGGTGGCTCTGCTGCACAGGCTGGGAGGAAAAAGAGTGGAAGAGCTATAGTGATAGGGGACTCAATTGTAAGGGGAATAGATAGGCGTTTCTGCGGCCGCAACCGAGACTCCAGAATGGTGTGTTGCCTCCCTGGTGCAAGGGTCAAGGACGTCTCGGAGCGGCTACAGAACATTTTGGAGGGGGAGGGCGAACAGCCAGTTGTCGTGGTGCACATAGGCACCAACGATATAGGTAAAAAAGGGGATGAGGTCCTAAAAGCAGAATATAGGGAGTTAGGAGGTAAATTAAAAAATAGGACCTCAAAGGTAGTAATCTCAGGATTGCTACCAGTGCCACGTGCTAGTCAGAGTAGAAATAGGAGGATATTTCAAATGAATACGTGGCTAGAGGAATGGTGTAAGGGGGAGGGATTCAAATTCCTGGGACATTGGAACCGGTTCTGGGGGAGGTGGGACCAGTACAAACCGGACGGTCTGCACCTGGGCAGGGCTGGGACCGCTGTCCTAGGGGGAGTGCTTGCTAGTGCTGTTGGGGAGGGTTGAAACTAAAGTGGCAGGGGGTTGGGCACCTGAGCAGGGAGACAGAGGAAAGCGTGTCAGGAAGGGACAGAAGGTATGGAGTAAAAGGTAAAGAAATTCAGTATCGCCCCATTTGGGGCGCAATTATCGGCCGGGCGCAAAGATTAGCGCCTGGCGCTAATCATCGCCACCGACTGCAAACTTGACTTTTATCGCCCCTGGAGGTGATTGGAGCGCTAAATCAAGCGCTTCACACCTGACTTAAGGCGCAAAGGCCGAGGAGCGAGGCGCTACCTCAGAGCACTGGCGAAGCTCATGAGATGTCAGTCAGCAATGGAACACACACACAATGGCGCGGGCCAGTTCTTAATGGAGTGGGTTGATCTTGCTTTCCATCCACATACTGCTCATTGCAGCCTTGAATCTCGGCCTGGAGAGACCTGCACATCAAATCTGCTGGAAAGAACAATGGAGAGTACCAGGGAAAGAGCTCAGAGTGCAGCCCCCACAGTCTCTTCTAAATCGTTACAAGGAAGGGCAAATCAGAATGAACCAGCAAAGTGCTGCTCAGTACCCAAAACTCCTTCACACAGCGTTGAATCTCTCCAGAAGTCTCTCTCTCTCTCTCTCAGAATGCGTGGTTCTACAATGTCACCAACAATAAAAGGCTGGAAGCGATCACCTTTAAATAGCGCTCCCCCAGACCCTACCTGACTGTAAAACGCTCCCCTCAACCTGCCGTTGCTAGCGGCAGGCGGTAAGGCAGGGACGCCACTCAATATCCGCTCCGGGGCGATACCGGGGCGTTGCGCACTCGACTGATGTTACGATCTGCTGGTGCAGGAGATCGTGGCGGTAGTGTTTAGCACCGCCGCAAAATGTCTAGTTAATTTCGCGAGTGGCGCAAACATCGCCGCACCCGGGCGCTAGACGCTTTGCGCCCCATTAGCGCCCTCTTAAGGCACTAACGGGAGGCGCAACCAACTGAATTTTCCCCCTAAGTGTCACAAAACATATTTGAAAATTCTTTATCTGAATGCACGTAGCATTCGTAACAAAATGGACGAGTTAACGGCACAAATAACTATGTATGAGTATGATCTTGTGGCCATTACAGAAACATGGCTGCAGGGTGACAATGACTGGGAATTAAATATGCCAGGGTATTTAACAATCAGGAAGGACAGGCAGCAAGGAAGGGGAGGTGGGGTGGATATGTTAATAAAGGAAGGAATCACTGTAATACAGAGAAATGATATTGGGTCAAAGGATCAGGATAATGAAACAGTTTGGGTGGAGATAAGGAATAATAAGGGGAAAAAACAGTAGTGGGAGTAGTATATAGGCCTCCTAATAGTTGCAGCTCTGCTGGAAGAAGTATTAATCAGGAAATAGTTGGGGCATGTAATAAGGGAACAGCTATAATTATGGGGGATTTTAACTATCATATTAACTGGACAAATCAAATTGGGCAGGGCAGCCTTGAGGAAGAGTTTATTGAGTGTATTAGGGATGGATTTCTTGAGCAGTATGTAACTGATCCTACAAGGGGGCAAGCAACCTTGGACCTGGTCCTGTGTAATGAGTCAGGATTAATTAATAATGTCCTAGTTAAGGATCCCCTTGGAATGAGTGACCATAACATGGTTGAATTCCATATCCAATTAGAGGGTGAGAAGGTTGGTTCTCAAACAAGTGTACTGAGCTTGAATAAAGGAGACTATGATGGTATGAGAGCGGAATTGATTAAAGTGGACTGGGAAAATAGATTAAAGGGTAAGACGGTACATGAGCAGTGGTGTTCATTTAAGGAGTTATTTTACAACTTTCAAAAAATATATATTCCACTGAGGAAAAAAGGGTGTAAAAAAAATGACAGCCATCCGTGGCTAAGTAAAGAAATTAAGGATAGTATCCGACTAAAAACAAGGACATATAAGGTAGCCAAACTTAGTGGGAGGATAGAAGATTGGGAAGTCTTCAAAAGACAGCAAAAAGTAACTAAAGGATTGATTAAGAAAGGGAAGATAGATTATGAAAATAAATTAGCAAAAAATATAAAAACAGATAGCAAGAGTTTCTATAGTTATATAAAAAGAAAAAGGGTGGCTAAGGCAAACGTAGGTCCCTTAGAGGATGAGACCGGGAAATTAATGGTGGGAAACATGGAGATGGCAAAAATACTGAACAAATATTTTGTTTCAGTCTTTACGGTAGAGGACACTAAGAATATCCCAACACTGGACAAACAGGGGGCTCTAGGGGGGGAGGAGCTAAATACGATTAAAATCACTAAGGAATTGGTACTCAGTAAAATAATGGGACTCAAGGCGGATAAATCCCCTGGACCTGATGGCTTACATCCTAGGGTCTTGAGGGAAGTGGCAGTAGGGATTGTGGATGCTTTGGTAATAATTTTCCAAAATTCCCTGGACTCAGCAAAGGTCCCGGCAGATTGGAAAACTGCTAATGTAACACCCTTATTTAAAAAGGGTAGTAGGCAGAAGGCTGGAAATTATAAACCAGTTAGCCTAACATCTGTGGTGGGTAAAATTTTGGAGTCTATTATTAAGGAGACAGTAATGGAACATTTAGATAAACATAATTTAATAGGACAAAGTCGGCATGGCTTTATGAAGGGGAAGTCATGTCTGACAAATTTGCTTGAGTTCTTTGAGGACATAACGTACAGGGTGGATAAAGGGGAACCAGTGGACGTAGTGTATTTAGACTTCCAGAAGGCATTCGACAAGGTGCCACATAAAACATTGTTGCTCAAGATAAAAAATCACTGGATTGGGGGTAATATTCTGGCATGGGTGGAGGATTGGTTTTCTAACAGGAAGCAGAGAGTTGGGATAAATGGTTCATTCTCGGACTGGCAACCAGTAGCCAGTGGTGTTCCGCAGGGGTCGGTGCTGGGTCCCCAACTCTTTACAATCTATATTAACGATTTGGAGGAGGGGACCGAGTGTAACATATCAAAGTGTGCAGATGATACAAAGATGGGAGGGAAAGTAGAAAGTGAGGAGGACATAAAACACCTACAAGGGGATATAGACAGGCTGGGTGAGTGGGCGGAGATTTGGCAGATGCAATACAATATTGGAAAATGTGAGGTTATGCACTTTGGCAGGAAAAATCAGAGAGCAAGCTATTATCTTAATGGTGAGAAACTGGAAAGTACTGCAGTACAAAAGGATCTGGGGGTCCTAGTGCAAGAAAATCAAAAAGTTAGTATGCAGGTGCAGCAGGTGATCAAGAAGGCCAACGGAATGTTGGCTTTTATTGCTAGGGGGATAGATTATAAAAACAGGGAGGTATTGCTGCAGTTATATAAGGTATTGGTGAGACCGCACCTGGAATACTGCATACAGTTTTGGTGTCCATACTTAAGAAAAGACATACTTGCTCTCGAGGCAGTACAAAGAAGGTTCACTCGGTTAATCCCGGGGATGAGGGGGTGGACATATGAGGAGAGGTTGAGTAGATTGGGACTCTACTCATTGGAGTTCAGAAGAATGAGAGGCGATCTTATTGAAACATATAAGATTGTGAAGGGGCTTGATCGGGTGGATGCGGTAAGGATGTTCCCAAGGATGGGTGAAACTAGAACTAGGGGGCATAATCTTAGAATAAGGGGCTGCTCTTTCAAAACTGAGATGAGGAGAAACTTCTTCACTCAGAGGGTAGTAGGTCTGTGGAATTTGCTGCCCCAGGAAGCTGTGGAAGCTACATCATTAAATAAATTTAAAACAGAAATAGACAGTTTCCTAGAAGTAAAGGGAATTAGGGGTTACGGGGAGCAGGCAGGAAATTGGATATGAGGCTGAGTTCGGATCGGTCAAGGCCCTGTGGGTGGCGGAGCGGGCCCAGGGGCTGAGTGGCCGGGTCCTGCTCCTACTTCTTGTGTTCTTTAGATTTGAGGTTAGGATCAGATCAGCCATGATCTTATTGAATGGCGGAGCAGGCTCGAGGGGCCGATTGGCCTACTCCTGCTCCTATTTCTTATGTTCTTATATGAGGTGTTTCTGCTTATGGTCATCCCAGCACTGTGTTGGCCAGTCCACGTTACTTTCTGTGTGAACGCCTATGGGGCATCCAAATCATAGAATGATACAGCACAGGAGGCCATTTGGCCCATTGTGCATGAGCCAGCAAATGAGGGGTGTCCCAAAAAGCTAGTGGTCGGGTTTGTGCTGGGACCCTCCACAGCCAGCAGGATCTGTGGGTATCCTGGGAGGAACCTGAAGATTCTTGTTGGAAGCAGGTGAGTTTTTGAGGCCTCAATCTGAGAAACCTGATGTGCAACTGCCCTTGAGGCCTGCAGCTATGCTCAAATTTGCTGCCCGATATTTAGGTGCAAGGCTCAGCCATTGGAGGGGCCTATACTGGGGAGCAATGGCTGGAATTTTGCCGGCACTCAGCGGATGGGATAGGTGGTGGGTCAGCTGTTAAATTTAAAATGATTGACAGAGGGTCGGGAACCCGCTGTCAAAATGCGCACACTGGACTTTCCCGATGTCAGGTCTGCCAGCACTCAGTAGACTCGACGGGCAGCAGCGAAGGAGGTAATTAAAATCATTAGTACCTTGCTTACAGCCACTTATCAATGGTTTTTTCTCAGCTTTTTGGATTTGGCAGGTTGCCCACCAGTTTCTCGCTGTGCCTAGACCTCATCAGTGAAGCTGAGGCAGGAGGTCAGTGGCTATTGAATCAGCTGATGAGTTGACAGCTTCAAGAGTCAAGTCAAAGCTTTCAGCTGATTGAGAAATGTTCCCCTAACCACTAGCTTCTCTAAACTGCAATTCCACTACATGTCTTTACACAAGTCTCCATCCAGTCTGACCTCATTACCTCTCCCACCATTGACAGATCGCTTCTGTCATCTCTACTTCACCTGCCATCTATTCCATCATCATGGGTGCCCTTGAAACTCTCTCACCTTGGTCCTCAGAATCCCACCACGATCAGCCCCAACACCAGCAGCACCAGGCACACCAGCAGCACCAACAAGAACAACAACCTTCTCTGCAATCAACTGATACTGCACAGGACAGAGGGCATCAGCACCTGACCACATTGCTGCCCGAGACATCACAGATGGCCTCACCATGGGCAGATTTACTTCACTTGACACCCTGGCTGCCACATGATGTGCCAGGTTGGCACCACCCCACATCAACACCATAAAGCATCCCTGCAATGCCCAAGCCATTCCTTTCATACTTATCACTATTGCGGGGGTACTGTTATGTCTCACCATTCACTGTAACTCACTAAGTCACTTCAAAAGGTGCACACAAATCTGTCCAAGAATGCAAAGTGTTGAAAATAAGGGTTTCAATGTTTGACACCACATTAACAGAAGCTTTACATGAACATTGCATAAAACACCCAAGTGTCTACCCTCGTGTGTTGTTAGTTGGTATGATTGCACTAGGATGAGGATGAGTGTGAGGGGTGTAAATGAGATGGGGATATGATCATGTAGATAGAGAGGGATGGGTGGAGGTGCAAGATAAGTTGGTGTGAGTAAGGATGTGCAGGAGTAGGGTAGGAAGAGTGATGGGGATGTGATGAGTGGCGCAGCAGGATACGGTTGAGTATGACTTTGTACTAACATTTCGTGATCTACTGAGATCATTGAAACGTTTGCGGCACTGCACCCAGGTCCTCCTGACCACATCCCTACTTGTGCTCTCCTCTGCAATGTGCAACCAGGCTGTGTTGATCATCTAGGGAGGTCTCATCTGCCCATGGGAAGGGAAGAGGACCTCCCTGCATGCTGTGACTCCCTCCATAAGCATATGGAGGGAGTCATGGGAGAGCCTGGGTGCAGCTGTGCACCTCTGTGCAGTGCTTGTCAGTGTTTGCAGCACCTCAATGCTGTAGAACACTGACAGCACAAATGTCAAAATAAAGTTGGCCATGGCCCCTTTCAGGAAACCGGCTGATGACACGTCAGCAAATGATGTCACCAGACCCGCTTCCTCTAATTGGCTGGGAAACGCGCTGGGCGGGCTTAACAAGCCCCATCAAGGTAAATTCATTTTAGAGGCCGGGATGGAGACAGCAGCGGGATCGGGGCCTGCCACTGACGTCGCCCGCCATGGATCTGCCGAGGTTGGTAAAATCGCAGCCCGAACAGCATTGCCCCTAGGCCTGGACAGGCACAGTGCACTTTGGCTGTGCTCTTTCTGTCCAGGAATCAGATGAGTATTGTATCTATTTCATTTTATATTTAGCAATAAAGTATTTTGAATGCTTCATTCATTAGTAATAACATTATTACTGAAAACAATTGTTAGATTTATTTTTAACAGTAGGTGTGCAAAATATGACAAGCACAGTATCACGTAATGCTGTTGTGCAACATCAGACTTATGCAGGATGTGGCTTTTATCTGGAAAGCTATGAAATTCTGGTTATTTCACGTAGATATACTTACTACTTGGGAATAGTGTGGCACAAAATCAGTAGCATTATTGCCATCATTTAATTTGCAATGACAATAAAAACTACTGAGAATTGAATACATTGACTTAGATTATAAGTAGTACTGAATAAGAGTCTGTCTTGACTGTAAAATAATGAGTTCACAGCCTCAGAACCTTTTACTGTCTCTGCTCGCTGCCATTGTGATATCAAGAGAACCATAGACAGCACCAAAAAATACATTTTAAATACGAAGAGAAATTTATGCCTGTAATTTAATGCTGACAATGAACTACCAGTGGGCCAAACTTCCTCTAAGGTTCCCCCCTGCCCTAGCCCTGAACTCGCATCTTTCTCTAGTTTCTCTCCTATCTCTCCTCTTGTCCATGAGACGTACCTCCTGCTCCCTCGACCCTATTCCCACTAAACTGCTGACCACCCAACTTCCCTTCCTGGCACCCATGTTATCTGATATTATTAATGGTTCTCTCTCCTCAGGAACTGTCCCCCTCCCCTTCAAATCTCCCCTCTCCTTAGAAAACCAACCCTTGACTCCCTCCGTCCTTGCAAACTATCGCCCCTATCTCCAACCTCCCTTTCCTCTCCAAAGTCCTTGAATGTGCTGTCGCCTCCCAAATCCATGCTCCTCATTTTCAGAACTCCATGTTTCACTCCCTCCAATCAGGTTTCCGCCTTTGCTACAGTACCGAAACGGCTCTTAGCAAAGTCACAAATTACATCCTATGTGACTGTGACCATGGTAAACTATCCCTCTTTGGTCTTCTCGACCTGCCTTTAACATGGTTGACTGCACCATCCTCCTACAACCCCTCTCCTCCATCGTCCAACTGGTGCGACTTCACTCGCCTGGTTCCATTCTAATCTATCCAGTCCTAGCCAGAGAATCACCTGCAATGGCCAGAATTGGGAGAGCGCAGAGATCTTGGAGGGTTGTAGGGCTGGAGGAGGTTACAGATATAGGAGGGTTGAGGCAATGGAGGGATTTGAAAACAAGGATGAGAATTTTTAAATCGAGGCGTTGCTTAGCCGGGAGCCAATGTAGGTTGCCGAATCCTGACCTCGGCTGCAATGCTGGAGAGGTGGGTGGAGTGGGAGGAATCATTGAGTAGACAGCAGACATTTCCCCCACAGGGAGAAAATAACATTTGCCAAGAAAGTTGTCTCCAGGCTGCTCATGCACACCTCCCAGCAACCAATTGAGAACAGAATTGACAGCAACAGTCGCACTCCCAGGTCTCTGGAAATCCCTAGGGGACCAGGGGAGGAAAATGAGGAGGAGAGGGAGTACACCATCACTGAAAATACGCATGTATGTATTACTTAGGAGTCCAGAGTTCATTATAGCCCTTGACTTTGCCCCAGAAGTTGACAATCTTTATGCACTACTTCTAGCGGTTAACATGTTTGTATCAAGTTTCTGTGTGATCCAAAAAACACTGTCAAAAATCCATGAAACCCATATCTACTAATATATTAAAAATCTTACACTTATGTGCACTTCTGTGTCAACTTTTTCATTATAAATTCCTATGTCCACATTTAAATGAAACTAAACCAAACGCAGATTGGGCGACCGCTTTGCGGAACACCTCCGTTCAGTCCGTAAGGGTGACCCTGAGCTTCCGGTCGCCTGTCACTTTAATTCTCCGCTTCACTCCCACTCTGATCTCTCTGTCCTCGGCCTCTTACATTGTTCCAATGGAGCTCAGCGTAAGCTTGAGGAACAGCACCTCATCTTTCGATTAGGCACTTTACAGCCTTCTGGACTCAACATCGAGTTTGACAATTTCAAACTATAACCCCTGCTCCCATTTTTCATGCTGTATGATTTTGCCATCCCCATTTGCAACATTTTATCTTTCCTGCCTCTTACCTTAGCACAGTATATTCCTTCAATTCCTCCCTCCCCTCCCCCTCCCCCTCCCTGTCTCTGCACCTGCTTAATATCTGTTACATCTCCAGCTTTTTCCAGTTCTGATGAAGGGTCTCAGACCTGAAACGTTAACTCTGTTTCTCTCTCCACGGATGCTGCCTGGCCTGCTGAGTGTTTCCAGCATTTTCTGTTGTTATTTTAAATGAAACTACTTCTGTAAACCTGTCTTGCTGTAATTACACTCTTCTACCAGTGGTGATGCTGTAGTGCCTCCGATTTCACCAGCTTGGACTGCGGATAAACTCCGATGGTGCAACCAAATCTACTTCTGTGCTTCCAAACTGGCCATATTGTTATTTAACTATAAATAATATAAAATCAAAGTATTATATAAAAATAAAGACCGAAGATACGACCTTAAAATGGGGACAGAACTACATCTGCATGTCTTAGTCCAATTATCCACCACCGTCCGAACCCCATTTCACCTGAAGGCTATAATTGCTCTTGATTCCCTGTGTGCAATGCCATGGAAGACTGACTAAAGAAATGGAATGTGACCTATTCAGTTAACATATTCCAGTGGTCCTGCCCATGATAAATACAAATCTTTTAGTTCATTATCGCTGAAACAATGCTTTCATCTATACAGCTATTTTCTCAAGACACTAGGTTATCAAAGGATAACATCATATTATAATTTAATACAACTCAACAAAATTGCAATTAAGCACTATCTCAAAATAAAAGTACTTCCCTATTCCTTTTCAGTCAGCACACAAGGCCAACTGAAGTTTAACAAGACTCACAAGTGCTCAACTACTATTAGTGCAAGAGTACTAATCACATTTTTGAACAAAATTGGAAACAAGAACAGTTCTGTAACAGCATATGGCTGAATAATCACTTTTAAAATATTTTTTAAATGGATATTGAGCTTGGCAGCTTGCCAGTGCCAACCATGAAAACGTTTTACATTACAGCAAAATTAAGTTTATTCAGTTCTGTTATAAAATGAACATTTTTCAAATAGCAGATATCATGCTCTTGAGAATATACTATAACCAACTGCAATTTGTTTGTATTTCTTTGGGTGTTAATGTTAGAGTCTATTATGTATTCATTTGTGCTTCGTTTAGTAGCATATCTATATAATCTGTAGGCTTATATCAAATAAGTTTGGTAGGAAACATTGCAAAGTATAATTTTAGATGAAACCTTAACAATTTTACATTCTAACTATGTAACTACCATGCTATAAACTGATAGTAAAAGCATGGCAATACAGGACTGTAGGGCAATACTTGAATTTAGTGGCAAATTTCTGTTTTAATATGTAAGCTAATCAGCTTGTTCATGTAATGTAGGTGTAATCTAATCACAATAATGAACTTGAAATGTGCTTAAAGATGCTTGTGTGAATTCTAAATACAATATCCCTTGTATTGAGGATTTTATTTAGCTTACGAAAATTGAGTTACAACAGTCATTGCCAGTGGAGCCAGACCTCACACTTGCGTAGAATAGTTGACAAGCAGAAGTAATGCACATTAAAGAAATCAATGGCCACCTTACATAGGATTTTATAAACTAGATTCTGTCTTTGTTGAGTTAACATTATCATGGAGTTGAGTAAATGGTAGAAAGTAATAGTACACACCTAGCACTGTGTCTCAGTTGATGTTCACTGCTCAATGACCTATATTTAAATTTAATTTACAAGATTGTGCAATGTTCAGAAACAGCAGAATCTAGAGATTGAAACACAGTCACCAATTTTCCCTGTGTTTTAAAAACATTTTTCATATGGTTCTGAAAATTTAGAATTCCATCGAAATCCTTATTTTTGCCTGCTGTTAGTACAGATGCTAGGAAGCTTATCCTGGACCCTGAGGAGGAGAGAAAATTTGTTGGATTCAGGATGGCTAGCAGCACAAGCCTCTAAATCCCTCTCATGTCCTAGCTGTGCACAACAGTCTATATTTGGGATTTATGAATAAAAGTAAATTTTGTCCAAAGACCAATAGTGTAGAGAAGTCAGGCTCTTTTTATTAGGGCAGGCAGAGTTTCACTTAGGCAAAAAAATGAGAGGAATGACCCTCTTGCTGGTGAATGCTAACACCAGTGATTTCCTCTTGTTTATGTACTCTGCAAATCTGTTTAACCATTTGTACATGTGCAAGACAAAACACATGCAATTGTTACACATGTTCATAAAAAAAAACAAGAAAATTTGGCTCAGTGCAATAAATAACTCAAACTGCATGATTGAACAGGGCCTGCAAACCCGCGGGCCTTCAATCCTGGTATAAATGCAGGATCTGCCCCCTTCCCCGATAGCCTCTGGCATTGACCCTGGCAAAGTTTGGGGGATCATGGGGAAGTCACCTCATTAACATAACATGGACAGGTGCCCGCACCATTAGTGGGCCAGCTCAGGTGTCTGCCACACTGGAGAGGCTGAAAAATTTAGCTTTGGATGCCCATGCGGGTTGGAGAGGGGGGGCTGGGGGTGCCTGGATCCGTCAGGTGGGATACACATTTGCCGTTTCATAGGCCGGTATGCCTGCTTTCACTTGACATATGGGCCCACTGACATCCCATCAGGCCAGGGACAAAGAGCAAGGGAGCCTCCTACATGATCACACTCCTTCCTACGGTGCTGATATTGTTCGGCATGGGTGGAGGCCCTGCCCCTAACAAGGCCCCGTGTAAAATTCTGGAGAAGGCTGAGAACCAGCGTCTCTGGAACCCAGCCTAACTCACAGCTGTTCTGCCACGTTCCCAACGAGACTTATGCAAGAATGTATTGAAAGGCCACGGATTGTTAGCCCTAGTGACACAATCTTCAGTGTGTTTTAGATAGCTCAAACAAACAAAATTGCACAACTGTAGTTTTGGCTACTGGCCTAACTTCTTACTGCAAAATGGAATAAGATTTAACAGTATTGAGTACAGCCTGTTTTAACTCTTCTATAAAGTACAAGTTGCACCAATATTTTGCATGCACATTTTCATCAAACCTCTATAACATGCAATCCTTATCTCTCCTTATTCCTCTGATGCCCTTCATGCCTTCCTCATATTTAAAAGACATAAAAACATACATGAAGGTTTGACTAATCAGGCTCAATGATTCTTTGAGAATATTTCCCATTTTACTGTGGTCTCTATATTACCAGGTGGCACATGACTGGAAGCAACATTTAAATTGTGGAGTTTAATTAATTGGATTAATTTTTATCTTGCCTCTTTGGTTCTCTGTGTCTCTGATTCTCTCCCCATGCTTTTGTCTCTGAACTGTTCCATGTTTGTTCCAGTTCCTGCCCTCACTTAATGCTTCTGATGCCCATCATGATGTATAGCTCTGATGCCACTTGTGCTTCTAATGCTTTTTCATACCTCCAATGCACCCTCATACCCTAATCCTGTCTCTCTTCTGGCCAAATTTTCTGCCTGTTGCTCAGTATGCCTCAATGTAATAACACTGCTCCTTTCTGCTGTGACAAGAAAGGATTCAAGAAACACTATTAGGATGCTAATCTACCCCAGTGTAGCTTACACTCTGAAACTGTTCTGTTATTATTTCAAAAAATAGACTAGTTTCACAGCACAAGAAGATTGATAGGTCCACCTGCCAATATGAATGTTCTCACTCGCTATGAGAACAAGTGTAAGACTGTGATGCACTATTTTAACATGTCCTAGCAGATGATCTGTAGGGGAACTCCAGTTCATATCCTGTGGGATTTGGGAATCTGGAGACAGATTAAGCATGGGGATGGGTAAGAACTTAAAAGAATATTAGGTAGCTAGAAGGGAATAGCATGCTAATTGGGTACATTAAGCATTCCACACGTGGGTGACAGGGGCACTTATTAATGTCGTGTTCTGCTTATAAACCAGATTTAATAGCAAAACGTTCTTCATTCTAACTATCCTACATTAATGACTGCGATCCAGCCCATAGCAGCGTAAGTGGAATAGTCCACTGGCGACAAGAGCAGCAGCATAAATGAAGACAGCCATTGGTTTTCAGAATTTGAAAGCTATGCTAATAATTCATTTTAGTTCAGGGTTTTACTATAATTTCATTGTCAGTTTTTACACGAGGCGACATCTTTCATAAAGCATTCTTCAGCGAGAGAGAAAAGAGAGATTTCCCTATGGCCATCACCAGTGCTGTTCTGCGATCAGCTAAATAAGGCACACTGGTAAGTAATGAGTAAGCCAGATCAGATGTAAATGCTCTCTCCCCATGAGGCACTTATTTTAGTGGTCTGTAATTTTTTCAAAATGATGAAAATCATTCTACCTCCGGCAGCTATATTTCAGTGACTGGTTGCTGTGGCCTGTAGCTACTTGTTTGCAAAGCCATTACTTTAATCACTATGAAGGGGAAGGGAATATCTTTAAAATGGAAAGTTGGGGACAGTACCAACCACCTAGGTTTGTGCAGTCAGTAGTAATTCTAAAAGTGGTGTGTGCAGAGGCTTGGAGGAGGCGGCGGGGGACCTTCTAGGATGTCCACTTGTGTAATCCTCTGAAAAAAATATACATTAAGTTACATATTTTTGACTTCTCTTTTCTGATAGATCCTAGATCGGTATAGGAATGGGGAGAATGTGACCTCTCGGTGAATGCTGTTTAATGTCAAGAATTTCAGTGTAACCTAACTTTGTGACTTGTAACCTTAGCTTTGCAGAGCATAACTGTCAATACTAGATGGCATTTCTCTACTGAAGTTTACAGTTGGACCACCATAGTGAGTACTACTAGTATTGTTATTTTCAGTGGAATATAATGATCTATATTGCATTACTATTTTAACCATAATTTAAAAACAAACACTTCCTAACTTGACTACAAATGAACATCTAACTTCTTTTCTTTGTCATCAGATAACCAAATGAATTAGGTGCCTTACTTCTGGGGCTACCAATTATAGAGTTCAATGTCTTGTTCAGTTTCAGGTGCTGGAATGCCTCCATCTTGGTATACTGAAGGCTGAATGCAAGATACACTTCAGAATGTGCGTAAAGTCCTTTCTCACCACTACCTATCTGAATTCGCTCTCATGATCTTTTTCTGTCTTTCCTTTCTTTCTCTGGGTCTCATACTGACTTTTCCAGTCCTCAGATAGGACAATGTCAGTGGTCCTCTAACTCTACAGATAACCACTTCTGCCATAGGGATCTATTCCAGCAACAAGCTCTCTACTGTGGAAGTACTTATCCTGAGAATATAGTGATGCTGAAGGTAATCAAGTCTACTTTTGGAGAACGGAGTGTTTGGGCCATGCATTGTACTGTTACACTATTGCTGTGTATATTCCTCTGCTTCCTTTGACCACTTCCCTTTTTAAATAATTTTTGTTTTACTTCTATTCTTAATTTGTGGATTTAAGGTAATAGCTCACTGAATATCATAAATCTGGCAAACTGTGCATGGTAACTAGTAAACTCCACTGTAACAGTCTGCGTTTAACAGTCTTTTCAATATATACGTACAAAAGGTTTCATTTCTTTTAAATTATGGGATAAGGTGAACATTGCTTTTGTTTAACATTTTAATAAACTGTGTTTTTCTCATTTGTGTTTTAAAGGCATTACTTATGTAATATTCACACTTGGAACGAAGTACACTTTCTTGTTCATTATCGATTGCGCACCTGAGTACTGCTGCAGCTGTGCCCATGAAGAGAAGGGCTTAAACCGACCAAACAGAAATATCAAGAAATGTTCTTTTTATTATATTATATATTAGTAAAGTCAGTTGAAGTGCGTGAGTAAAAAGTCAAGTGAATTGTACAGAAGAAACAATCTATGCAGCAGGTTAGGTGCATTCACTGTGCATCTGAAGGAGAGCACTCACTCCTTTTGGCCTAAAATATTTTTTCAGGTTCCCTGAATTCTGACATCAGAACCCGGATAACACTGTTTAGTATTGTTAGGGCTTTACAATAAAAGCTAAAATATCAACCATATGATGGCAAAAAAAAGTTCTTTCTTGTGGTTAAAATGTTCACTTCTAGCTACTTTCCGATGAAGTTGGTGGAGCTGTCGAGGAGGACCTTCTCCTTCTGGTTGATGACCGCGACCGCTCAGCACTGTAGGTAATTTGTTTGTCATGGTGTTGTATCTGAGCTTCAAGAAATTCCCTCTGCTGATGGCTGATTGTCTGACTAATCAGTCCAGGTAGAGCTTGGATACTCCCTATTAATGTCTCTAATTTATTTTCCAATGTTACAATCCTTTTCTCAAGATCTTCACCTCTTTCATTTAGGTCTGAGATCATGTCGTACATAATGTTTTGAGTCTAAAATGAGGGGAAAGAACAGAGTTGGTAGTTTTAGTATTTGCTGAATATTTTCCAGAAACAATTTGTTTTTGCCCCAAGTTAACAGCAATCATTAAAGTCAGGTCTATTCTAAATGATGCATGAAAAATCAACATGATCACTTTAACAGCAAATCATAATAATTGGAGGTTGTCAACATAACCAGTCATCCAATAATTAATGCATGACCATTCTGACAGAAACAACTGTTTTATGTTTCTCCACATTTCAGTATTTAAAGTCAAATATCCATATTGTAAATTCAACAGTGAACGAATCCTCACAGGTTCCAATCCCGATTCTTGGCATTATCTTTCCATATATCAATCACAACCGTGGATATTATTTTTCTCAAAGCCAATATCCCAGTCTTGAAGAAAAGATTTATTCTTAACCATAGGTATTTGATAGGTCTTGCATTAATAAAGAAAAAATTATATAGCAAATATACATTTAAAAATACTTCAGATCCAACTACAAATAACAGTCATATTTGTTATTCGCACAATATAATGAATTAAAGGAATGAAGAGTATAATAAAATTACTAAACAGGTTTCATTGATCGGACCCAAATAAATGGAATTAAACATGAATAACTCACCCATCACAAACTTTCAAACAAAAGAAATTAAAATGTCAATATCCTTCCTCAAATTTCTAATCCCGATTCCCTGGAGTTTGACCTCCTTTGATCAATCAAAATACAAATTCAACTTTCAACAGGTAATCACCACACTAAATTTTTGTGCCATAGACTAATTTCAGGCTGTTTTGGGGCAATTTCCAATGTTTCTCAATTGACTGTACAGATGCATTCGGCAGGCCACTGATGCTTTGTTTGCTTGAGCAAGCTGTTTGTCAGCTTCCCTGTATCAGAATGATATGGGTGTGTAATTTTAACAGGATTTTCTCCGGTTGCTTACGTGACCAGGAAAGATTCCCGCAATGTCCAGCTCAGCTGTAATTACCAACACTGCAGCATGCATATCAGTGCTTGTTTTCCTGACAGCTGCCACAGTGCTTTCATATTAAGGCAATTCACGGCGTCACTATTGTTTCAAGCAGAAAGGCTGGCTAGATCCTGGTGCCTTCACTGATGACACCTGTGTGCCCCTTAGGACACAAGCAGAACAATGAGATCCACTCTGCCATCAGAGTTATGGAATGTAGAAGGCATGCTACAAGTGTCTAGGTTGATTTAGGGTGGCTCTGCAAAACAGTCCGGCTCATATCTCAAGAATAGTGGTGGTGTGCTGCATGCTACCCAACCTTTTTTCAAAGAGGTCTCCTCATGGAAGCCAGAGAGGAGGAAGGTGCCCAAAAGGCCGGGGGCTGAAGGTGGCCAGAAGCAGCAAGAAGATGCATCCAAGAGAAGCCAGTGCCAGTGGCAAGAAACAAAAGAACAAAAGAACATAACATTTGGAACCAGCTAATTCAAGAAACCTTCTCTTGAGAATCACATCAATGTATGAGCAGTCGTGCCAACATTATCCCCTTGCCCATTCCCAAAAATTGGTAGGCCAAACAAAACATGAATCTTCCACTCATTACATTTCGTACTAAGCACGTCCAAACCTAACATTTATTTACAAGCCGCACTATAATTGCAAATAATTGCAGATTGTCACCATTGCGACATAGGCCATTCAGCCCCTTGAGCCTGTTCGTCCATTCAATTAGTTCATAGCTGATTTGTATCTCAACTCCATTTACCCACCTGTGACACTGTGTACACAGACAGAATGGTACCTAGCAGTTGCTTGAAATTCTGTGCCTGCAGCCCCGCCCCCGTGTTTGAAAATTCAATGACACAATACTCTGCAATTGGTCCCTCAACAACAACAACCTCAATTTCCATTTATACAGTGCCTTCAATGTAGAAAAATATCTCAAGGTGCTTCACAGAGGCATAATCAGACAAATATGGATGCCGAGCCAAAGCAAAAGATATTAGGAGGTGAGAGTTAGGTTTTAAGGAGTGTCTAAAAGGAGGAGAGGGAGGTCGAGAGGCGGAAAGGTTTAGGGAGGGAATTCAAGAGCGTATGGTTTAGATGGCGGAAGGCACAGCTGCCAATGGTGGGGTGAAGGGAGGGATGATACACAAGAGGACAGAGTTAGAGTAATGCAGAGTTCGGTTGCAAGGCTATGGAGTTTGTGGCAGGGGCTGAAGATGAAGGCTTCAGTCTTCTAAATATTTAACTGGAGGAAATTGAGGTTCATCTAAGATGAGATGTCAATCAAGCAGTCTGACAACACAGAGAGAGGGGGTGGGGTTGAGAGAGGTGGTGGAGGGGTACAGCTGGATATCATTAGCATACATGGGGAAGCTGACCCCATGTCCTCGGATGATGTCTCCAACGCGCAGCATATAGATGAGGGAGAGGAGGGAACCAAGGATAGATCTTTGGGAGACTTCAGAAATAACAATGCAGGAGTGAGAAGAGAAGATATTGCTGGAGATGCTTGGACTATGATTGGATAGGTAAGAGTGGAACCAAGTGAAAGCAATCCCATTGAGCTGGACAAGAGGAGAGGCATTGGAGGAGGATGATGTGGTCAACTGTGTCAAAGGCTGCAGAGAGGTCGAGGAGGACGAAGGGGAATAGTGCCCCACAGTCACAAAGAATGCCATATGTGACTGATTAGGGTTGTTTAAGTGCTGTGGCAGGGACAGAAACTTGATTGGAGAGATTCAAACGTGGAGTTGCGGGAAAGGTGGGCACGGATTTGAGAGGTGACAACAGATTCAAGGACTTTGGAGAGGAAAGGGAGGTTGGAGATGGGGCACTAGTTTGCAAGGACAGAGAGGTTGACAGTGAGTTTTTGAGGAGGGGTTGATGGTGGTTTTGAAAGGAAGGGGGACAGTACCAGAGAAGAGGCAATCATTTACAATTTCAGCTAGACCAGGAAGGGAAGTTGGGTGGGCAGCTGTTTAGTGGGAATGGGATCAAGGGAGGATATGGGTTTCATGGACAAAATGAGCTTGGACAGTGCATGAGAGGAGCTAGGAGACAAACTAGAGAAAGGCACAGTTGGAAATATGGGTGGAGAAACTGGAGAAAAGTGTCTAGCAGTAGCCTGAGCAGCCAGGGAGGGAGCTTGGCCTACTACATGGATCTCTGTGGTGATGGTGTCCACTACAGTTCTGCTCGAAACTGCTACATGCTCCAGGCTAGTCTGCAGTGGCTATGAAGCCATCCTTGATGGTGTGGCACATGCTAGCCACAAACTCTTCCCATTAGCCTGACAAGTGCTACACATTCTGGGAGACTCCTCATTTTCCACCGCCCACCACCCCACCCCCGCCCCCCATCACTCCTCCTGCCCACTTATGTTCATTGCTTTACCCTGTGTGTTCTCCTTATGTTTACTATCTACAAGATGCACTGCAGCAACTCGCCAAGGCTTCTTCGGCAGCACCTCCCAAACCCACGACCTCTTCCACCTAGAAGGACAAGGGCAGCAGGCGCATGGGAACACCACCACCTCCAAGTTCCCCTCCAAGTCACACACCAGCCTGACTTAGAAGTATATCGCCGATCCTTCATCGACGCTGGGTCAAAATCCTGGAACTCCCTCCCTAACAGCACTGTGGGAGTACCTTCACCACACGGACTGCAGCGGTTCAAGAAGGCGGCTCACCACCACCTTCTCAAGGGCAATTAGGGATGGGCAATAAATGCTGGCCCTGCCAGCGAGGCCCACATCCCATAAACGAATAAAAAAAAAACTATCCACTGTCCCCAGGCACATGTCCCTGCAGTGTTGCTTGGCAGGTAGAGAGTGAATGATGGTGTGAGTGATGCTGTGCGAGCAAGGACTGAAGCAGAGGGGCCTGGCAGACATTTTTCCTCCTTCTCTGCTTCTGCTTGTTGTGTTTCACTAGAAGATGAGAAGAGGAAGAGAGGTTAGAATGGATGGTAAAGAAGCAGAGTTCTCTTACTACTTTCAGAAAAAAAGAAGTAACATAAGTTTACTTGCAGGAAGGTTAGGTGTTCTTCTGCAGCAGTGGATGGAATAGCTATAGGATATCAGGAAAAACATACAGCTGGCATATGCCCTCCCATTTCTCCGTCACTGACTTCCTCTACTGTGGGCTTCCCCAGGATTTGGAGAGCTTCCTTCATATAGGGCGATCAGAGGCCTGAGATTGGCTTATTTGTCCCTTATTTTATGGGTGTTTTTTCTCCTTTAAGAAGAATACAGACAACAACAACAACAACTTGTATTTATATAGCGCCTTTAACAAGACGCTGCACAGGAGTATTTTAAGACAAAAAATTTGACACCGAGCCACATAAGGATAAATTAGGGCAGGTAACCAAAAGCTTGGTCAAAGAGGTAGGTTTTAAGGAGCATCTTAAAGGAGGAAAGAGAGGTAGCGAGGCGGAGAGGTTTAGGCAGGGAATTCCAGAGCTTAGGGCCTGGGCAACAGAAGGCACGGCCACCAATGGTTGAGCGATTATAATCAGGGATGCTCAAGAGGGCAGAATTAGAGGAGCGCAGATATCTCGGGGGGTTGTGGGGCTGGAGGAGATTACAAAGATAGGAAGGGGTGAGGCCATGGAGGGATTTGAAAACAAGGATGAGAATTTTGAAATCGAGGCGCTGCTTAACCGGGCGCCAATGTAGGTCAGCGAGCACAGGGGAGCTGGGTGAACAGGACTTGGTGCAAGTTAGGACACAGGCAGCCGAGTTTTGGATGACCTCAAGTTTACGTAGGGTGGAATGTGGGAGGCCAGCCAGGAGTGCGTTGGAATAGTCAAGTCTAGAGGTAACAAAGGCATGGATGAGGGTTTCAGCAACGGATGAGCTGAGGCAAGGGCAGAGACGGGTGATGTTACAGTGGTGGAAGTAAGCGGTCTTAGTTATGCTGCAGATATGTGGTTGGAAGCTCATTTCAGGGTCAAATATGACACCAAGGTTGCGAACAGTGTGGTTCAGCCTCAGACAGATGTTAGGGAGAGGGATGGAGTCAGTGGCTAGGGAACGTGGCGGGGGCCGAAAACAATGGCTTCGGTCTTCCCAATATTTAATTGGAGAAAATTTTTGCTCATCCAGCACTGTATGTCGGACAAGCAGTCTGACAATTTAGACACCGTGGAGGGGTTAAGAGAAGAGGTAGTGAGGTGGGTGTCATTAGCGTACATGTGGAAACTGACGCTGTGTTTTCGGATGATGTCGCCAAGGGGCAACATGTAGATGAGAAATAGGAGGGGGCCAAGGATAAATCCTCGGAGGACACCAGAGGTAACGATGCGGGAGCTGGAAGAGAAGCCGTTGCAGGTGATTCTCGGGTTACGATTAGACAGATAAGAATGGAACCAGGCGAGTGCAGCCCCACCCAGCTGGACGATGGTGGAGAGGCGTTGGAGAAGGATGTATGTAAGAATGAAGAAGACAGTATGAAAGGCATTTGTTTGACAGCATATGCAGTGGAATCCAGGTGCTAACAGGCAGAGCATGAAAGGATTATGGCAGATGCTCAAACCCAACTATGGCATCCTGAATGAGGCTATCGAGGTGGAGCATGCATGAAAGATTGTGCGGAAAGATTTGGAGATGACGGATGGGCATGTAAAGGTTGGCTGTGGACAGGGGTGCACACTAAAATAGTCCTGTGATGAAGCCCTTGAACACAGTGAGGGCAAGCTGTGAGCAGCTGACATACATGGCAGTACAGTGCATTGTTCCAAGCTGTGGGTGACTCATCTCGTCATCCCTGCGCTAAAAGTCTTGTGGCATAGTGCAGCTGTTCTGTGGTCGATGGAGGCAGCATTTACAGCCTATTCTACTTCCACTGTTCCACTAATTTTGTTGTGTTTCTCCCGTGCACTCAAACTCCTGCATGATGTCCTAGAGGCTTCTGATCTGAGAAAGTCGACACATGGCACCTGCATGTTGGTCTTTCTGTCTTCAAGTGCACGAATCTGCTGCTGCTGCTGCCTGGCCCTTTAAGCCGTTGCCAGATTTTATTTCTTGCAGCAGTTCTAGTTTTTCCACCTCTCCGTCGCTAACACCCAATTGATGGCAGGACTCCTGCTGGGAGCCTGCCCACCGCTGTTTAAATTAGCTGAGTCTAGACAATCCGCTGGAGTTGGTGCTGAATATGTGAGGCAGCTTAAGGTCTCACCCACCACATTTCTGCCAGTGCTATAGCCATGCAGGAAATCCTGGGCAATGACATTAGTACAACCGTACTGTGTTTCCTATCACTGTGCTTCCTCTAGGTGCAAGCATGTGATGTGTGAGCTCTTAAACGTAGCTCAATTTTAACCCCGAGCAGGTTTCAAGTGGGCGAGTCAAAATGCAATTTCTTTTTATTCATTCACGGGATGTGGGTATCGCCGGCAAGGCCAGCATTTATTGCCATCCCTAATTGCCATTGAGAAGGTGGTGGTGAGCCTCTTTCTTGAATTGCTGCAGTCCATGTGATGAAGGTACTCCCACAGTGCTGTTAGGTAGGGAGGTCTAAGATTTTGACCCAGTGACAATGAAGGAACTGTGATATATTTCCAAGTCAGGATGGTGTGTGACTCGGAGGGGAACTTGGAGGTGGTGGTGTTCCCATGCGCCTGCTGCCCTTGTCCTTCTCGGTGGTAGAGGGAGTGAATGTTTAAGGTGGTGGATGGGGTGCTGATCAAGCGGGCTGCTTTGTCCAGGATGGTGTTGAGTTTCTTGAGTGTTGTTGGAGCTGCACTCATCCAGGCAAGTGGAGAGTGTTCCATCACACTCCTGACTTGTGCCTTGTAGATGGTGGAAAGGCTTTGGGGAGTTAGGAGGTGAGTCACTTGCCACAGAATACCCAGCCTCTGACCTGCTCTTGTAGCCACAGTATTTATGTGGCTGGTCCAGTTAAGTTTCTAGTCAATGGTGACCCTCAGGATGTTGATGGTGGGGGATTCAACGATGGTATTGCCATTGAATGTCATGGGGCGGTGGTTAGACTCTCTCTTGTTGGAGATAATCATTGCCTGGCACTTGTGTAGCGTGAATGTTACTTGCCACTTATCAGCCCAAGCCTGGATGTTGCCCAGATCTTGCTGCATGTGAGCACGATCTGCTTCATTATCTGAGGAATTATGAATGGTACTAAACACTCTGCAATCATCACCAAACATCCCCACTTCTGACCTTAATCTACATATTGACTGGGCAAATCAAATTACCACTAATGGTGTGGAGGACGAATTCTTGGAATGCATGCAAAATGGTTTCCTGGATCAGTATGTGGAGGAACCAACCAGGTAACAGGCTATTCTGGATCTGGTACTGTGTAATGAGAAAGGGCTAATCAATAATCTTGTGGTAAAGGGGCCTTTAGGGACAAGTGACCATAATATGATTGAATTTTACATTACGTTTGAGAGTGATGTAGTCCAATCTGAAACTAAGGTCTTCAATCTAAACAAAGGAAACTACAAAGGTATGAGAGACAAGTTAGCCATGGTAGATTGGGAGACTACACTAAAAGGTATGAAGGTGGACATACAATGGCTAACATTCAAGGAAATAATGCATAATTTGGAACAAACATATGTTCCTCTAGGGCATAAAAACCCAAAAGGAAAAGTGATCCAACCATGGCTAACAAAAGAAATTAAAGCTAGTATTAAGTCAAAGGAGGAAGCTTATAAAGTTGCCAGAAAAAGCGGTCAGCCTGAGGATTGGGATCTTTTTAGAAATCAGCAAAGGGGGACCAAGAAATTGATAAAGAAAGGGAAAATGGAATATGAGCACAAACTAGCGAAAAATATAAAAACGGACTGTAAAAGCTTCTATAGGTATGTGAAAAGGAAAAGACTGGCGAAGCTAAATGTAGGTCCTTTACAGTCAGAGACGGGAGAATTTATAATGGGGAATGAGGAAATGGCAGAGAAATTAAATAAATACTTTGTTTCTGTCGTCACGGAGGAAGACACAAAAAACCTCCCAGAAATACGAGAAAACCACGGGTGTGGCGAGAATGAGGAACTTAAAGAAATTATTATTAGTAAAAAAACAGTACTAGCAAAATTAATGGGACTAAAAGTCGATAAATCCCAAGGACCGGATGACCTACATCCTAGGGTTTTGAAAGAGGTGGCCATTGGGATAGTGGACGCATTGGTTGTCATCTTCCAAAATTCTATAGATTCTAGAACGGTTCCTGCAGATTGGAGGATAGCAAATGTAACCCCGCTATTTAAGAAAGGAGGGAGAGAGAAAATGGGGAACTACAGACCTGTTAGCCTCACATCAGTAGTTGGGAAAATGCTGGAATCTATTATAAAGGATGCAATAACTGGGCACTTAGAAACTAATAGTAAGATTGGGCAGAGTCAACATGGATTTATGAAAGGGAAATCCTATTGGAGTTCTTTGAGGATAAAACTAGTGGAATAGACAAAGGGGAACCGGTAGATGTGGTGTATTTGGATTTTCAGAAGGCCTTCGATAAGGTCCCACACAAGAGGTTGGTGAACAAAATTAGGGCACATGGAATTGGGGGTAATATACTAGCATGGATTGAGAATTGGTTAACAGACAGAAAACAAAGAGTAGGGATAAACGGGTCTTTTTCAGGATGGCAGGCTGTGACTAGTGGGGTACCGCAAGGATCGGCCCCGGCTATTCACAATCTATATCAATGATTTGGATGAGAGGACTAAATGTAACATTTCCAAATTTGCTGATGATACAAAGCTAGGTGGCAATGTCAGTTGTGAAGAGGGTGTGAAGAGGCTTCAAGGGGATCTCGACAGGCTCAGTGAGTGGGTGAGAACATGGCAGATGGAATATAATGTGGATACATGTGAAGTTATCCACTTTGGTAGAAAAAACAGAAACGCAGAGTATTTCCTAAATGGTGAAAGATTGGGGAATGCAGATGCTCAAAGGGTCCTGGGTGTCCTTGTACATGAGTCACTGAAAGTGAATGTGCAGGTGTAGCAAGCCATTAGGAAGGCAAATGGTATGCTGGCCTTCATTTCAAGAGGATTTGAGTACAGGAGTAAAGAAGTCTTACTCCAATTATATAGGTCCTTGGGGAGACCACACCTGGAGTACGATGTACAATTTTGGTCTCCTTACCTAAGGAAGGATATACTTGCCATAGAGGGAGTGCAACGAAGGTTCACGAGATTGATTCCTGGGATGGCGGGACTGTCGTATGAGAAGAGATTGAGTAAACTAGGTCTGTATTCTCTTGAATTCAGAAGAATGAGAGGGGATCTCATTGAAGCATACAAAATTATTACAGGGCTTGATAGGGTGGATGCTGGGAGAATGTTTCCCTTGGCTGGGGAGTCTAGAACCAGGGGCCACAGCCTCAGGATAAAGGGTAGGCCATTCAGGACTGAGATGAGAAGAAATGTCTTCACACAGAGGGTGGTGAATCTTTGGAATTCTCTATCCCATAGGGCTGTGGAGGCTCAGTCATTGGGTATATTCAAAACAGAAGTTGATAGATTTCTGACTAGTAAGGGCATCAAGGGATATGGCGATAGGGCCAGTGAATGGAGTTGAGGCATAAGATCAGCCATGATCTCATTGAATGGCGGAACAGGCTCGAAGGGCCGAATGGCCTACTCCTGCTCCTATTTCTTATGTTCTTAGAGGGAAGGTCATTGGTGAAACAGCTGAAGATGGTTGGGCTTAGTACACTGCCCTGAGGAACTCCTGCAGTGATGTTCTGGGGCTGAGATGATTGGCCTCCAATAACCACAATCATCTTCCTTTGGGCTAGGTATGACTCCATCCAGTGGAGAGTTTTTCCCCTGATCAAGGGCAGTCACTCTCACCTCACCTCTGGAATTCAGCACTTTTGTCCATGTTTGGACCAAGGCTGTGATGAGCTCTAGGCCAAGTGATCTTGGCGGAACCCAAACTGGGCATCGGTTAGCAGGTGATTGGTGATTAAGTGCCTCTTGATAGCACTGCTGATGACACCTCTCAACTTTGCTGACGATTGAGAGTAGACTGATGGGGCGGTAATTAGCCAGATTGGATTTGTCCTGCTTTTTGTGGAGAGGACATACCTGGGCAGTTTTTCACATTGTCAGGTAGATGCCAGCGGAGAGGTACCACCAACGCTGCCTCCGCAAGATCCTGCAAATCCACTGCCAGGATAGGCGCACCAACGTCAGTGTTCTCGCTTAGGCCAACATCCCCAGCATTGAAGCTTTGACCACGCTCGATCAGCTCCGATGGACGGGCCACATCGTCCGCATGCCCGATACGAGACTCCCAAAACAAGCGCTCTACTCGGAGCTCCAACATGGCAAGAGAGCCCCAGGCGGGCAGAGGAAATGCTTCAAGGACACCCTCAAAGCCTCTTTGAAAAAGTGCAACACCCCCACCGACACCTGGGAATCCCTGGCCCAAGTCCGCACAAAGTGGAGGAGAAGCATCCGGGAAGGCGCCGGGAGCAAGCGGAAGCCAAGCGCATACAGCGGAAGGAGTGCACGTCAACCCAAGCACCCCACCCACCCGCCCCGTCAACCGCCGTCTACCCCACCTGTGACAGAGACTGTAGGTCCCACATTGGACTCATCAGTCACCTGAGAACTCATTTTTATTGTGGAAGCAAGTCATCCTCGGTTCCCGAGGGACTGCCTAAGAAGAAGAGCTGTACTGGAACAGCTTGGCTAGAGGCGCGGCTAGTTCTGGAACACAAGTCTTCAGCAATACAGCCGGGATGTTGTCGCGGCCCTAAGCCTTTGCTGTATCCAGTGCGCTCAGCTGTTTCTTGATATCACGTGGAGTGAATCAAATTGGCTGATGACTGGAATCTTTGATGGTGGGGACCTCAGGAGGAGGCCGAGGTGGGTCATCCACTCGGCCCTTCTGGTTGAACATGGTTGCGAATGCTTCAGCCTTGGCTTTTGCAATTGCTGGCCTGAGTTTGAGGCCTGGGGTATTTTGACTCCCGGCCCTCCTCTGCATGTCGCCAGTGAGCAAGCAGACAACCTGTTAGTTTTTAACAGCTGATCCGCCCAATTTCCGTCGTGTGGGTAGGGTTAAAATTGACTCCAAATTGAAATCAGGTTGGTTCAGAATTGTGCTAAATGGCATGAATGAAAGAAAGAAAGACTTGCAGTTATATAGCGTCTTTCAATTAACTCAGGACATCCCAAAGCACTTCAGAGTAGTATTTTTTTGAAATGTAGTCACTGTTATAATGTAAATAATTTTGTGATGCCGATAAATCCCCAGGGCCTGATAATCTACATCCTAGGGTACTTAAGGAAGTGGCCCTAGAAATAGTAGATGCATTGCTGATCATCTTCCAACATTCAATGGAATCTGGAACTGTACCCATGGATTGGAGGGTAGCTAATGTTACCCCACTATTCAAAAAGGGTGGTAGAGAGAAAGCGGGGAATTACAGACCGGTAAGCCTGACATCGGTAGTGGGGAAAATGCTAGAGTCCATTATAAAGGATGTAATAGCTGAGCACTTGAAAAACGGTGACAGGATCGGACAAAGTCAACATGGATTTACAAAAGGTAAATCGTGCTTGACTAATCTACTGGAATTTTTTGAGGATGTAACTGGGAAAATAGATAAGGGAGAACCAGTAGATGTGGTGTATTTGGACTTTCAAAAGGCTTTTGATAAGGTCCCGCATAAGAGATTAGCGTGTAAAGTTAAGGCACATGGGATTGGGGGCAAGGTATTGACGTGGATAGAGAACTGGTTGGCAGACAGAAAGCAGAGAGTAGGAATTATTGGGTCTTTTTCCAAGTGGCAGGCAGTGACTAGTGGGGTACCGCAGGGATCGGTCCTTGGACCCCAGCTATTCACAATATACATTAATGATCTAGATAAGGGAACTAAATGTAATATCTCCAAGTTTGCAGATGACACAAAGCTGGGTGGGCGCGTGTGCTGCGAGGAGGATACCGAGAAACTCCAGGATGATTTGGACAGGTTGGGTGAGTGGGCAGAATGGTGGCAGATGCAATATAACGTGGATAAATGCGAGGTTATCCACTTTGGTGTCAAAAACAGAAAGGCAGACTATTATCTGAATGGCAATAGATTGGGAGAAGGGGAAGTGCAACGAGACCTGGGTGTCCTTGTACACCAGTCGCTGAAGGTAAGCATGTAGGTGCAGCAGGCGGTGAAGAAGGCAAATGGTATGTTGGCCTTCATATCGAAAGGGTTTGAGTATAGGAACAGGGATGTCCTGCTGCAGTTGTACAGGGCCATGGTGAGACCACACCTTGAGTACTGTGTGCAGTTTTGGTCGCCTTATCTGAGGAAGGATGTTCTTGCCATGGAAGGAGTTCAGCGAAGATTCACAAGGCTGATACCTGGGATGGCAGGAATGACATATGAGGAGAGATTGGGTCGATTGGGCTTATACTCGCTGGAGTATAGAAGAATGAGAGGGGATCTCATCGAAACATATAAAATTCTGACAGGTCTGGACAAACTAGATGCAGGAAGAATGTTCCCGATGGTCGGAGAGACCAGAACCAGGGGTTATAATCTAAGGATAAGGGGAAGCCATTTAGGACAGAAATGAGGAAGAATTTCTTCACCCAGAGAGTGGTGAACCTGTGGAATTCTCTACCACAGAAGGTAGTTGAGGCCAAGCCGTTAAATATATTCAAGAATGAGTTAGATATATTTCTTAAAGCTAAAGGTATCAAGGGATATGGGGAGAAGGCAGGTACAGGGTACTGAGTTTGGATGATCAGCCATGATCTCATCGAATGGCGGAGCAGGCTCGAGGGGCCGAATAGCCTACTCCTGCTCCTATCTTCTATGTTTCTATGTTTCCCAGCACCTAGGGTAGCAGGTTGGCGCACCATGGGGGTCAGAGCTAAAATATCAGACACCAGCAGCTATGGATGGAATGCTGACTACCCTTAAAGTGCTGCCATTTAAAAAAAAAGAAATAGGAGCAGGAGTAGGCCATATGGCCCCTGGAACCTGCTCCGCCATTCAATAAGATTATGGATGATCATTGACCCCAACTCCACTTTCCTGCACTATCCCCATATCCATTGATTCCCCTAGAGTCCAAAAATCTATCTATCTCAGCCATGAATATACTCAAAGACTCAGCATTCACAGCCCTCTGGGGCAGAGAATTCCAAAGATTCACAACCCTCTGAGTCAAGAAATTCCTCCTCATCTCAGTCTTAAATGGCTGACCCTTATCCTGAGACTATGCCCCGAGTTCTAGACTCTCCAGCCAGGGGAAACAACCTCTCAGCATCTACCATGTCAATCCCCTTCAGAATCTTAAATGTTTCAATGAGATCACCTCTCATTCTTCTAAACTCCAGAGAGTATAGGCCCATTCTACACAATCTCTCCTCATAGGACAGCCCCCTCATCCCAGGGATCAATCTAGTGAACCTTTGTTGCACCACCTCTAAGGCAAGTATATCCTTCCTCAGATAAGGAGACCAAAACTGTGCACAGTACTCCAGGGGTGGTCGCACCAAAGCCCTGTACAATTGTAGCAAGACTTCCTTACTCTTGTACTCCAACCCCCTTGTAATAAAGGTCAACATGCCATGTGCCTTCCTAATTGCTTGCTGTACCTGCATGCTGGGTGGGCGTGTGTGCTGTAAGGAGGATGCAGAGAAACTCCAGTATGATTTGGACAGGTTGGGTGATTGGGCAGATGCATGGCAGATGCAGTATAATGTGGATAAATACTTTGGTGGCAAAAACAGGAAGACAGATTATTATCTGAACGGCAATAGATTGGGAAAAGGGGAAGCGCACCAGTCGCTGAAGGTAAGCATGCAGGTGCAGCAGGCGGTTAAGAATGCAAATGGTATGTTGGCCTTCATAGCGAGAGGATTCGAGTACAGGAGCAAGGATGTCTTGCTGCAGTTGTACAGGGCCTTGGTGAGACCACACCTTGAGTATTGTGTGCAGTTTTGGTCGCCTTATCTGAGGAAGGATGTTCTTGCCATGGAGGGAGTGCAGCGAAGATTCACCAGGCTGATACCTGGGATGGCAGGAATGACGTATGAAGAGAGATTGGGTCGATTGGGCTTGTATTCGCTAGAGTTTAGAAGAATGAGAGGGGATCTCATTGAAACTTATAAAATTCTAACAGGACTAGACAGACTAGATGCAGGAAGGATGTTCCCAATGGCGGGGGAGTCCAGAACCAGGGGTCACAGTCTAAGGATAAGGGGTAAGCCATTTAGGACTGAGATGAGGAGGAATTTCTTCACCCAGAGAGTGGTGAACCTGTGGAATTCTCTACCACAGAAGGCAGTTGAGGCCAATTCATTAAATATATTCAAGAAGGAGTTAGATATATTTCTTAAGGCTAAAGGGATCAAGGGATATGGGGAGAAAGCAGGGACAGGGTACTGAATTTGGATGATCAGCCATGATCTCATTAAATAGCGGAGCAGGCTCGAGGGGCCGAAGATCATTTGTCACTACTGTCCTTACGTCATCCTTTATTAACAGGGCTACTCCGCCTCCTTTTCTATTCTGCCTGTCTTTTCGAAAGGTCAAGTACCCTGGAATATTTAGTTCCCAACCTTGGTCAACTTGCAACCACGAGAGGAATTTTAACCTAAAAAAAATGGGTGGGTTGGGAGTGTGTGGGTAGTTAAAGTGTTAAAAATTGGAATCCCGACCTGAACCTGCCTCCAACCTGCCCACTTCTGGTTTTAACGGGGCGGGATGTGTGGCAGGCAGCCAATCCGCTGCCAGGAGGCGGCTCATCTATTTAAATATTATAATGAGGCTTGAAGCCTCTTCTTTAACCTCCATATTGTATTTAACTTTAGCTGGTCGGGTTTTGCACACCTTTACACTTACCTCCTGAATCCAGATCCCTACCTAACCTACCCCCTGTGATTGGAGACCCCCTCCCACGAGGCCTCCGAGCCCCCCCAGGCCATCATCTGACCCCCCTCCACTGCTGCTGCCGCCTCACAGCCCCCGATCCTCATCAGACACCAACACCCCCCTCCGTTGCTGCTGCCCCCTGACCCCCATGCGATTCCTCCCTCCTCTGTGCGGCCTAATGACGCAGGCCTACCCGCCCGAAGCCAGCCAGCCTCTCAGTCTGGCTGGCTGCGGGTGGGAAACAGAGGCTTTCCATTCAAATCAGGCCCTGCCGTTAAATTTGGCAGGGCCTGTGGGAAAACCGTTCTCCCGGGTTTCCCAACCACCTCGGAGTGCCCCCGCCCCAAACCCGCCTTCCCCATTAAAATTCAGCCCCACGTCTCTGTAATAGCTATTAGGTCAAACCTATTTATCTCTATTTGTGCCACTAATTCGTCATCTTGTTACGAATGCTTTGTGCATTCAGATAAAGAGTCTTTAATTTTAACTTTTTACCATTATTCCCTGCTTTCACCTTATTCGCTGATGCCCTATTACCGTTAAACTCTCTGTCCCTTCCTGTCACACTCTGCTTATCTTTATCCAAATCGCTACACTGCTCTATTGCCTTGACTTTTCTCTTTTGAATTCTAAATTTCCCCTCAACTGATCCCTCCCCTCCATTTTTAGTGTAAAGCCCTATCTATAGCCCTAGTTATTCGATTCACCGGGACACTGGTCCCAGCCCAGTTTAAGTGGAGCCCGTCCTAACGGAACAGCTCCCTCTTTCCTCAGTACTGGTGCCAGTGCCCCATGAATCGAAACCCCTTCTTCCCACATCACTCTTTGAGCCACCCATTTAACTCTTTGATCTGCCAATCCCTGTGCCAATTTGCGCGTGGCTCAGGTAACAATCCAAAGATTATTACCTTTGAGGTTCTGCATTTTAATTTGAACCCTAGCTCCTCAAACTCTCTCAGCAGAATCTCATTCCTGGTTCTACCTGTGTGTTGATTCCTACGTGGACCATGGCAACTGGATCCTCCCCTCCCCCTCCCCCTCCAAATTTTTCTCCAGCCGCGAGGAGATATCAATAACCTGGCACCGGGCAGGCAACATAGCCTTCGGAACTCCCGGTCGCGGCTAAGAAACCTTAGGATACAAATAGCGCTTTGAAAATTGGCCTCTTGGGGGCCAAGCAAATGAAAGGACATTAAGGGCTGGATTTTCATTGACCCGTGGAGGCGGGTTTGGAGGCGTGTGGGGGGTTAAAATTGCGAAAACTGGCGGGCGGGCACAAGTCCGCCTCCATGCAATTTTCATTAAATCGTGTCTGCTGGTCCCGACTCCGTCCCGCCTTTAAGAGGCGGGATAGGCTGTTAAGGCCCTTAACAAGCACTAAATTGCCTCTATAATGCCATTTTGAAAGGCCTTTGTGATTTTAACCTTTGTTCTACGTGAAGCACGCCTGTTCTGAACCACGAATGTGAAACCTGGCGGGAGCACATTTGGATATGGATAGTTGAGGCAGGCAGGCAGGCTGGCTGGCTGGCTATGGGGATGCATATATGGATAGCTATGTGGATGGATGGATGGAGAGGAGACATATCTGGGAGTGGTGGTATAAAAATATCTGGGAGCAGACTTAGGACTGCTGCTGCTCATTTTGCATCCAGGTCTCTCACAGCAAAGGCCAGGCAGTCTCTAAAGACCTTCAATACAGCAGCAATGATGACATAATCAGAGGCGACTTTCAGACTGAAAACACTAATTGGGTCATGGGTTCCCACATGCTGGAACTCAATTGCCCAATTAGGTGAAAATTGCATCAACCTCCCACATCCAATTGCAGTCGGGTGGATAACACGAAAAGTGGATGACACGACCCCAACCCGCCCCAGTATCAAAATCCAGCCCTAAATGTTAGGTGGCCCTCTGTCAAGAAGAGTGCCACCGACCCAGAAGAAATATTTAGATTTTTCCATCTGGGCTCCCCTTCATTGGCCATCAGCACCTGTTGCGAACAGATGCTTAG
Organism: Squalus acanthias; assembly: GCA_030390025.1. Classification (NCBI taxonomy): domain Eukaryota; kingdom Metazoa; phylum Chordata; class Chondrichthyes; order Squaliformes; family Squalidae; genus Squalus; species Squalus acanthias. The sequence goes on along the minus strand of CM059425.1, from coordinate 176,546,552 downwards.
CATCTAGAGTGCTGCTTGTGCTCTGCAGTTACATTATGGGCTCACACCAAATTTAAATACAACTCTTGGCCCTAACGAGGCTTCCGCACAGTTGGTACACAGGCTCCTGGTGCACTAGGTGTATCCTGTCCATGATGTAGTGTGCTGAGCACATTTGTTGCAGAGTAGGCTTTAAGCCTCTGTGCCTGGTAATACAGGGCCCAGCAACTAAAGGACGGTAGCACTGCAGTGCATTATCAGCCCTGTAAGCTCAGTACATAATAGGAACAGGAGTAGGCCAATTAACACTTGGAGCCTGTTCCACCATTCAATGAGATCATGGTTGATCTGTGCCCTAACTCCATATAATAGGCCAACTTTCTGAAATGCAGCTCCCAGTCGGGAGCCTTGACTGCCCGGAGTGTATATTCAGAAATTGCTGAACAATCCTCACGATTTTCTGTCCATGATGAATGGAAAATCCTGGGCAGTGCGCCTACAATTATAAAATGAACCTTATTATGTAAAGCTGTAATTACATAAAAATAATATTTTAATAAAGCCAATTCTAAAAGTAAGCTTGAAATTAGTTATATAAACTGCAAACGGTGTTCAAGTTTAAAAGCTACATTGAAAGAGTTATCAAAAATTTATGTATTACTTTTCTTGTCCAACCCACCATAATTTAAGATGGTCAAACTCAAGCTAATTAAAAGCAATAAAACATAAAAGGTCATGTTAAAAAGTTTCAGAATCACATGTAAACAAATGTAATGTACATTATGCACATCAGATAATTGGAAAAAAGGCCTATGAAGACAGTGATGTCTAAGTCCCAGTATGAGACCTATGTATTGCATGTTTTGTATCTTTTAGATATGCACTGAAAAGTAAGGGTTACTAAAAAACAGACTTAGACACTGTGGTCAACATTTTGGAATGTTACAATGCAGTTATTTGCTGGACCTTTATCAGTGACTAATGCAAAGAAAATCTGTTACATTAGACTAGGTATTAAATTATGTTTCTGATGAATTGCTATAGGTTGGTTGACGAAAATGGCACCAGAGTGGCACGTTATGTGACAGTGCTTTAAGACTCAGCACAGAGGGGCAATGCATGTAACAGCGCATTAACACGCATGAACACAGAGTGGCACTGCATGCAACCATGCAGTAACACTCAGCACAGTGTGGCACAGCATGTGACAGTGCATTAACACTCAGGTAGAATACATTTTTGAACAGATTCAAATAAAGGACATATAGGATTTCCAGGGAGATGAGCTATCTTAAGCAGCATTGCCAGAAGCATAGGAAGAAGTTATTCTGACATCCTCTTAGAAATACAATCAAGGATTAAAAATAGGCTAAAAAAATCTTTACACTTATATATAAGGGGAGATTCCACAATCCTATGTTCCCAATGGGGAACCATGCTCGCAGGGGAGTGCAGGTCAGGAATAAAGCTACAACACTGTAGCTCTGATTCTTCAGCCCCCACTCCCTGGAAGCACACCTCCCTGCTGGGAGTGTGGGATTGCAAAATTACCCCTAAAGTCCCAACTTCCTTATACTTTAGTTTGGATCTTTAATAATCGGTCAACCCTGTTCTGTTAATGACATTCTTTGATCATCAGACAAGAAACATAATTTAGTACTGTATAGTGGGTAATGTCAGTTCATTTTCCCTGTTCCCTGTAATGTAAGGTGAAACCTGGTTACTTTTTAGTTCTTCACCTTAATCAGAAAGGAGAAAACTGAATCAATTTAAAGAAATGAATTTCAATATGAGGCATCCCTCAAACCTTCTATTGGGAGTCAATACTCCTTTCAAGCTCTGATTTACTCCACCGTTATTAGGCTGAATCAATGTTACTATTCTTATCCAGTAGTTTGGTATCCTTGTTGCATGAAAATCCAGTGTCTTCCTTAAAGGACATCGAAAGTAAATCTGAGACACATCATATGCTGATTTTACTCTAGACCAAACTAAAGTTTACCTTTGACATATGACTCAGGAATGTAAGGACTTTTGGAATCACTTATAACAGTAGACCTTGGGCACTCTAGTCCTTTCAATAACCAGATCAGGAGCTGATGATTGGAAAGTGCAGATTGCCACATCTCCTTTTTGAGACTTTTCCGGTTTGGTAAATTAAGCTGTGAATTCACAGGAGGAAGATATCTGAATCCTTTTATTTTATGGCCAATTTAGAGACTTTAAGATTAACTCTGCGTTCTTTTTAATGACGTCACAAATTGGTTGGAAAACACTCAGGAACCTTCTCTGTTAGAAAGATTGGGTCCACTCTATTTTGTTTGCTCTTACAGCAGAAGAACGTCAAATTGCCTTCTCAGCTATACCAGAAAATATATCTGTTAACAGTCCCATTTACAAAATATGTGTCATTTCCTGATGCAGAACCCTGTCAAGAGGCTGTTACTAAGCTCTTGCTCTGTAACTTGTGTTACTGCCAAGCAATGATTCATGACTGCTTTTTGAAACAGTGTCTATCGCTTCAGTATCCTAACAGAAGGTCAGAAACCTTGTCCTTCCTTGTTTGCCTATACCATTATGGTGTTGTTTGCCCATAGCAGAACTGACTGACCTATATGAGGATGAAAGAACATAGAACATAAGAAATAGGAGCAGGAGTAGACCAATCGGCCCCTCGAGCCTGCTCCGCCATTCAATGAGATCATGGCTGATCTGATCCAACCTCAACTCTAAAGAACACAAGAAGTAGGAGCAGGACGAGGCCACTCGGCCCCTGGGCCCGCTCCGCCACCCACAGGGCCTTGACCGATCTGAACTCAAACTCATGTCCAATTTCCAGCCCGCTCCCCGTAACCCCTAATTCCCTTTACTTCTAGGAAACGGTCTATTTCTGTTTTAAATTTATTTAATGAAGTAGCTTCCACAGCTTCCTGGGGTAGCAAATTCCACAGACCCACTACCCTCTGAGTGAAAAAGTTTCTCCTTATCTCAGTTTTGAAAGAGCAGCCCCTTATTCTAAGATTATGTCCCCTAGTTCTAGTTTCACCCATCATTGGGAACATCCTCACCGCGTCCACCCGATCAAGCCCCTTCACAATCTTATATGTTTCAATAAGATCGCCTCTCATTCTTCTGAACTCCAATGAGTAGAGTCCCAATCTACTCAACCTCTCCTCGTATGTCCACCCCCTCATCCCCGGAATTAACCGAGTGAACCTTCTTTGTACTGCCTCGAGAGCAAGTATGTCTTTTCTTAAGTATGGACACCAAAACTGTATGCAGTACTCCAGGTGCGGTCTCACCAATACCCTATACAACTGCAGCAATACCTCCCTGTTTTTATATTCTATCCCCCTAGCAATAAAAGCCAACATTCCATTGGCTTTCTTGATCACCTGCTGCACCTGCATACTAACTTTTTGATTTTCTTGCACCAAGACCCCCAGATCCCTTTGTACTGCAGTACTTTCCAGTTTCTCGCCATTAAGATGTATGAGGGAACAAACAATTCCCTAAACTCTAATTTATTTACGTATCACTGTGTTTCCTTAAGAGGACTTATGAATGTTTAAAAAGGCAATACCTGTCGAGGTAATTATTAGGCGTGACAAGTATTATCCCAAACACTCCCATGTACTTTTTTGTAACCAATCACTTAAAAAAAAAATCATATCCACAGGATTTTTTGTTAGGTTCCAGCAAATCTCAGCAGAGGCACACTTTAAAGAAACAACTCCAATGACACCAGTGACTCCAACACATCTGCTTCACTCATGATCTGATGAAATCTATGAATAAAGGACTCCACAGATGAGATCTGTAAAGGTCATATTTTTAAAAGTTCTTCAAACTAATTACCTTGAAGTAATTTTGCAAATTTGCACTCCTTCACAAAAATCCTGCAGCTTCCCACACTCAAATTTCTGATATGTGCTCCCATCTAGTGAAACTCCACACCGGGAATTTTAATACGCAAAATATATCCCTAAGTACTTTCCACAACAGTTAGAGTTACCTTATTTATGATCGCTATTCCGTTCTGATACCTGCGAAAATACTCTCCCTGCCATTCCATCCCTGAGAATTTCTGTTGATGCAGTATCTTCCTACCTCAGCTGACCTGTAGGAGAGAGTTTAAGCGACGGTGTCTCAAAAAGCCTCATAATAGAGATGACAAAGATGGTTTCTGCCATCAATGTAGGAATCTGAGGTAAGTACGGTCCTGAAGCCTGATGCTAACCTGCTCCCACACACAGGACTGTTCCTCTGGCAGAGAGGTCAGCAATGGGAGAATCTGCAACTTGATTCCTATAAAGTTAATATCATGGATGGATTCCTTTTGTGACATTTTCATGTTTACTAGAACCTCAGCTATCTGAAAATGGAGACTATTGGAGAACATCCCTGCTTTCTTTCTGGTAGCGTATGCTCACCAGACCGTTATTTAAGTAAAAGTAAATGTGCAATCCCTTCAGTCATGGGTGTGGTGCTAAGACTTTATGAAATTCTACATGAGGCTGGACCATGAGCTTGCATTGTATCTTTGCTATGCATCCATCACCTGGGACCAGAGACATCCTTGTGGTTTCTGTTTGGTCTCTGACAAAGATGTAAAAGCGTGCACCTTTAGATCGATGGCCATCTAGCCAGGACCTTAACATACTGCCTAAATGGCTTTAAGTAGAGACCAACTTGAACTCTTCTTTTCTGAGGTCCATAATAGATTTTTTTAATAATCATCATTTTAGGGACAAAACAGCACAAATTGAAACTAGTCCTGTAGCCTTCCCCCATCTCTGCAGCATCTGAGCTAGCTCCACCTGCTCCAGGGAAGCCCTACAAAGTAACTGTATGGCAATATTCCTCAATTGTGGAAAAAGGCAGTTGAAATAAAGTATTTTTGTGGTAGCATTTCCTTTACTGAAGCATCTGTAGTGATTTGTGCCCATTTGTTTGCGGGACTGATTCCTACGACTGAGAAAAAGGAACGAGACAAGACAGAGTGAAACACGTAGAGTGTGAGAGGGGGGAAATCACAGGGAAATACAAATCATTCCAACGATCTCCCCAGTTAGATTACCCGGTTTATCCATTGTACATATGGATAATAAATAAACAAGAAGTACTTTTTATGATATCTGCATACATTAAAGAACAAAAATGTTAGAATCACAGAAATAACTCTTTGTGGTGGTCAGGTAAAATATTAGAAATTAACGATCAGAACAGTAGCCTATCAATATAAAAGAATTTCAAAGTGAAAAATTTGAAGCAATTTTAGAAAATTCACATGAATCCTACTAACCTTAGCAAGGTCCACCAAAGTATTTGCCTGATCATTTAATTTTCTTTGTTCCATTTTTACACTTCGTAACCTGAATGCAACATTCATTTTAGTTGGTCAGTTTTATTTCATCTTTCAATGTTATCTTCAAAAAAAAACATGCAGTAAAATTCACCAGAGCAAACCACCTGCATGAACAATGATTTCTTACTTTTAAAAGTTCAAAACCACTCATCTGTCTGGTAAATGAGAAGCATGCTTCCTTGACATGAAAAAAGTTGGTAGCAGAGAGAAATGTAAGCACTTTACATTATATTAGCCATAGCTTCAGATGAAATAAAATAATAATAAAAAAGACTTTACAAATGTCAAACCAAAGCTTAGGCATTCATTAAAAGCCTAAGTATCATGACCAATAGACATAGGATGGAAGAAGATCAGTCTCAGACTATCGCCAAAGTTCAGCACAGTTTCCATCAGAGCTTGATGCCCATTTCCTCGAAACAGAGTATTATGATTTAGCTGGAATCCTAGGGACATCTAAACTATGGTTTGTTATATAATAGATAAATTTGTTATAAGATATATATACACACATAATAAAAGAAATTTGGAGTACCAATATTTTCTAAATGTGCTGAACAAGCTGAAGAACAGCTGTAAAAGGAAACAATCATTTCCCACTTTGAACCAAGCACTCTTAGCACAGACCACATGTTAACATCTAATGCTCTAAATCCATTTTAACCTCGATTCAGAAGATCCCCACTATACAATTATGATATGATTAGTTACTTTTCACATACTTTCCCTGTGGACTCTGGAAGCAAATTTGCCGCTAACAAATCTGAAACATTGGAAACTGGGTTGACAATACCCAAACTCACTTCATTTAAGACTCCTAACAGTTGCTTGTATTTAATAGATAGCTGAATTAAAGTAAGTTCCCAAGAATAACCTTTCACATTCTTTTTTGAATTTTGAGAGTTGATTAAGTTCCTGATTAAACTCACTGTTGTGAAGCTCAAAATCATAAACCTATGCATTAAATTTCATTGCTTCCTTCTATTTAAACTGTACCACAAAATGACCAGGTGGAGCACAAGGCTAATGGTCCACTCAGGACATTATCAGTGGAAATCAAGAAAGGAACATAAGATTATAATATTAATTGAATTACACAGTCATGACTGTAAATCTTTTCAAATGATCATTTTAATAAGAAACCATTACTTCTATTATTTGTCTAAATTCTAAATGTTTGTAATTGTTCATCGAGTTAAATTTTGCCTTCTTTCAGAATGCCCCGATTTAATTCAGCTGTGGGCTAAACTGAATCCAAATCCAGTTATGGTTTTTAATATTTCTAACACTCCTCTTTGAGGAACCCTGGCCCCGCACATCTGAAGTATTCCTATGTCCGTGTGGCCTGATACCGGTCCGGTAAACTCTGAAATGGGTTTGATTAAGGGAAGTTTGTATCCAATGTAACTCAGTGATAAGTGAGATTCCTATTAAAAAGGAAGTATTTTAAACATCTTGCAGCTAAAGAGTCTCATAACCTGTTTTAGAACAGCATCCTCCTCAACTAAATTAATTAATAATGTGTACATCACACGTCAGTGTACTTTTTTAAATTTATAAATGGATTGATGTGATCTAACACAATTTATGACATTAGTTTTGCCACTGCAGAATAATTTTGAAGAATTATTTCTTCTGTTGATTATTTCTTGGAATCCATAGTTCAAAGCTGTACTTGTTCATTGTTGGGTTGTACTGGAACATGGAGTTGAAACTTGATTTTAAATTAACTATTTTTATACATGAAAACTGTAATTACAGGAAATTTAATTATGGTAAATTATTTTCATTTATAAACACATATTAAGTTATAGGGGGAGAAATTCATTACAGCCTAGGAGTGAGCGCTAGCTTTGGAAAAGTTTGAGATTTAGCGCCAGGCGCTAATGAATCTCGCTGCAGGCAAAATTCAGTGTCATCGCTCAAAGAAAGGACTGGAGCACGAAATCAAGCGCTAATGACCTGGCTCAGTGGGGTTAAACTCAAAGCGCTAAGCAATTTCAGGTGCAGTCTAATTGCTAGTCATCATTGCCACAGGCTCTTTCCAGTTCTTAAAAGGAAGGAACCTCATTCTCAGCATTGCTGGTTCTGCAGCTGCCTCAGCCAGCAGCAGCAGGTCAAGTAGAAGGAGCCGGACGACTCAAGCAGCTGTACTGATGGCAGATCCATGCCCCAGGGAGAGAGCCTACAGATTCTGTGATCAAGCATTGGAGGAGTTGGTGTCCGCTGTGGAGAGACGGAGGGCGGTGCTCTACCCAGCAACTGGCAGGAGACCCTCGCCGCAAGTCTTCCGCACCATGTGGAGGTAGGCAGCCCAGCATGTCTCGGGCAGTGTAGGAAGAAATTTAACGACCTCACTCGGGTGGTCAGGGTGAGTGAATGCTTCAACAAATGCTACATACCACCATCTGAACCACAGTCTGTACACAATGCCCAAAGCAGCACAACCCGAGCACTCACCCACCAACAATCTCTACCTACCAACACTCACACCCACATCTCACCTTGCACGCATTGACAGCTATTCAACTATGGCAGGCACACCACCCAAACACATTGCTCCACACTCACTCACACACTTTCCTTTCTCCTGCAGGCCAAGGTGGCACACAATAGGAGGGAGCAGGAGTGGACAGGCGGGGGACAAGCCGACACCCAACCATTGTCTGCGCTGGAAAATAGAGTGCTGGAGATTATTGGGCGCCAGGTGGTGGGCGCCGTGGCCACTAGAGACGATGACCCCCTTGGGGACAACAACGGTATGTTCATCCCTACTCCTTCTTCTTACATCCCACTTCCCCCTCAACCCACAAGCCTTTTGCACTTTCCAGCTAATCATGCTGCATGCATCCATTTCTCCCTTCCTGCCCCCTCCTTTCACCTTAACCCGACTCTTGTGCCTTTATGCTTTCAGATAATGAGCAAGCACCTGAGCAGCTTGTCCCTGAGGGCACCGTTGAGAGTGAGGCGGGAGAAGAGGACGAGGAAGAACACATCGCGTTACTGCATGTTTCACCCGCAGGCACCAGCTCAGATACTGGCACTATGCGTTCTTTAGCGGGATATACACAGGGTGAGGCACCAGTGACGAGTGGGCTGCAGCAAGGCCAGGGGGAAAGGGTAGCTCGGGGGCCAGCTCCCCGGAGGGCGAGTTCTGCTGCACAGGACTCAGATGAGGACCTCGATGAGGAGGCCTTTAGAAGAAGGGTGATGGGCATGCACACGGAGATGATAGGTGCAATGGCAAGTAGGCCCGAGAGCCTCTCCACAATGATAAGGAGCATCTGCCTCCAACATTGCACAAGGCTCTGCACACACCATGGAGCCCATCATTTCCAGTCTGCAAAGGATGGTAGACTCCCAGAGAGACCGCGGCGACCCAGACCTGATGCCGCGTGTGATGGGCGATCTGGCAGCTTCCATTGCTGCACAAGCGGAAGCGATGCAACGTCTTAGTGCTGTAATGCAGTCTATGCTTGGTCGCATCCAATCTCAGACTGCTCTCATGCAGTATCAGCTTGATGCCATGCAAGCTCTGACTGCTGCCATCGTGGCTGGGTCTACCACCGTTGACCGGAGTTTTCACGGTGTCGCAGCAGGCCAGCAATCTGTGCTCCAACAGATTGCTAGGGATGCTGAGGTGCTGCCCCAGGGGAGTGGCAGTGGGTCAGTGGAGCAGGAACCTGCTGTCCTCTCTCAGGAAGACAGCATTCCTGCTCCCACCGCTGGCACTCCACCATTGCCCTTGTCGCTGTCTGTCATCCAGCCATCCCAGACTGCTGCCGCCTATGCTGAGGTGGTGCAGTCTACAGCCGGGCGTTCCAGGCCCAGAGCTGGTCGAGGGCATCCTGCAAGGCCATCTGAAGTCTCCCACACGGACACTCAGCAGCCTCCCACCAGCCCTGCTGCAGCTACTGGGCCAACACTTCGTAGGAGCACTAGAGTAGGCAAAGGCACAGTAAGGAGAGGCACTAAGGGATTGCTCAAGGATGAATAGTTAATATTGTTGTTGTAAATATGTGTCCCCTAATTATTGATAAATTTATTAATTCAGTTTAGATTCTTTTGTGGTGTCTCTCATTTCAGCTTTGCGCTGTGATATGGCCTGCGACAGGGATGGAATGATGGGGATGTGGTGAGCAACGGGGATCTGGGGTTTAATTTATTGGAACCGCAGTCTGATGAGGTGGTCATGGACCGCCCTTCCAGAAGGCCGATTGAGTGGCTGCCTCCTCCCTCGCTCCTGTTCCTCCTCCTCCTCCTTGTCTTCTTCTTCCTCTTCATCCTCCTCCTCCTGAGGTGGTCCCGCAATCCCTGGTGGCAAAAGCTTGGCCCTCATGATGGCCAAGTTGTGGAGCATGCAGCAGACCACCACGAAATGGGACACCCGCTCAGCCGAGTACTGGAGGGCTCCTCCAGAGCGGTCAAGGCAGCGGAACCGTTGCTTGAGCACCCCAATTGTCTGCTCGATAATGTTCCTGGTCGCAGCATAGCTCTCATTATATGAGAGCTGGGAAGGAGTGTTGGGGTTGTGGAGGGGAGTCATGAGCCAGGTGGAAAGTGGATAGTCCTTGTCTCCGAGCAAACAGCCTCAAGCTTGACGTGGTGGCTGAAAGCCTGCTGGCACACTGGTGTGGCGCAGGATGGAAGGCATTGTGGCTGCTGCTAGGATAGCGAGCATTGACATTAAGGATTATCTGTCTGTGGTCGCACACCAACTGTACATTAAGTGAGTGGTAGCCTTTGCGGTTACGGAAGATTTCAGGATTGTTATGCGGTGCCCGCAAAGCCACATGGGTGCTGTCAATGGCGCCCTGCACCATGGGGAATCCCGCTATCCTGGTAAAACCACATGCACATTTTTCCTGCTTCTCTCTGATGATGGGGAAGGAAATGTAGTCCCTTCTCCTACTGTAGAGAGCCTCTGTGACCTCCCGGGTGCAGCGATCGATGGCGAACTGTGAAATGTTAGCTACATCTCCTGTTGCCGACTGGAAGGACCCGCTGCCAAAGAAATTGAGGGCGACGGTGACCTTGACTGCCACAGAGAGAGCCGTGGTCACCCTGATCTGAGGCTCGAGGTCTGGTTGCAGGAGGTGGCAGAGTCTGTGACCACCTCCTTGGTGAAGCAGAGCCTTCTAATACACTGCTCCTCGCTTAATTGAAGGTAGGAGAAGTGCTCTTGGAATACCCTCAGAGGGTAAGACCTCCTGTTGAGAGCCCTCATGGCCCTCCTCCTCCCTCTGGCCACATGGTCCAATCTTTCTCGCTGCCTGCGCTCCCTCTGCCATAGATCCTGGAGGGCGAGGTCGACTTCCATTACAGCCCCCATTAATGTAACCAAGTGTAGCACTTTGATATCTTGTCAGAATAAATGTCACTAATTTTGAGTAGCCACAACACTCCTGAAAGTAAAAAATCTTTAAATGACTCAATTAAACTGTTGCACAATCTCAATCTGACAAGGAAGCAGTGATCTGAAAGCTGCGACTGATCCCTTTAAATAGCGCCCCTGGAGCCGCAATCCGCCTGCTTCACGCATCCTCTCCCTGTCGTTGTCAGAGTGAGGCGCTAAGGCAGGGGACGATAATCAATTTGGCAGATTGGGCACTGAGTGAGTGTTGCACGCTCACTGACGTCACGATCTGCCTGGAGCTATAGCCCCAGGCGTTAACTGTTAGCGGTGGCGCTAAGGGGCGACTGGATTTGGCATGTGGCGCTGGATTCACCTCGCCCCAGCGCTACTTCATTAAGGCCCCGTTAGCGCCCTCGCCAGGCGCTAACAGGAGGCGCCAACCACCTGAATTTGACCCCCATAATCTCATATATGAAATATTGCAATTATTTTAATCAATGTGGTCTTATAATTCTTTGCAAAGTTATATTTTTCTCATAAATTGAACATTTATGGTAAGTTTCTGAATGCCATATTGCACATTCGATAGGAAATTCAATTCATCTGAGAGGCAAGAATCAATCTGTTTAAAAGCCCGTTTACCCTGAAATATTAGGCATCTCCTCAAAACTCATCTCATTATTCTGTAGATTAAGATAAAGCTTGTTCAAACTTTTGTTTTACTTCTATTTTCTTTAGATATTAGGATTGCTTAAAATGTGCCCCCCCGCACCCCCCTCTATTCTACCTAATTCCACTAATTGGAGTAGGTAGCTTGAGGTTTTTAATGTAAACTCTTAAAAGTGCATTCATGACCAAAAAACCTGTATGTAGTGAAATGCCATCTGTGACTGCTAATTCTAAAATACATTATTTGCCAGTATGTTTTCTCAGCACATTCATTTTGCTCTCAAGATATCTGCCAAAGTAGTTTCACAAGCAGAAGAGCTGAATGCTGGCATCTAGTAATCATCGAGGTGTCGCACATGTGTCCGACAACAGCGGGTGATGATTTCATATATGTCAACAAGAAACTGATGTAAGTGAGCCAGTAATTGGGCATGAGCCAACAATAGCTGAAAAAACAGCTACATGCTCACTCTCTCTGAGCACTAACTGTAACTCTGCCAACTTTCTCACATTCTGAAATATAGACAATACAAAAAACAAAACACATTGATCCCCTCCCATCGCAGCTCCTAACCACCCAACTTATCTCCTCACCTACATGTTTCCCAACATCATCAACCTGTTTCCTTTATCCCTCACTGGCCCCATCTTCTTCAAAACTGCTTCCCTCCTCAAGATGGCCGTGGTTTTACTTAGCTGGCTCCATCCCTCTCTGTGAAATGAATTTCCCTTGATGGGGCTTGTTAAGCCCGCCCAGCGCGTTTCCTGGCCAACTAGAGGAAGCGGGTCTGGTGAGGTCATTTCATGAGGCGTCATCAGCCGGTTTCCTTAAAGGGACCATGGCCAACTTTATTTTGACATTTGTGCTGTCAGTGTTCTACAGCTTTGAGGTGCTGCAAACACTGACAGTCACTGCACAGAGGTGCACAGCTGCACCCAGGTTCTCCCATGAATCCCTCCATATGCTTATGGAGGGAGTCACAGCACGCAGGGAGGTCCTCTTCCCTTCCAATGGGAGGAAGAGACCTCCCCAGGAGAGCAACACAGCCTGGTTGCACATTGCAGAGGAGGGCGCAAGCAGGGATGTCGTCAGGAGGACCAGGCTGCAGTGGCGCAAACCTTTCAATGACCATGAGCTTTTATTTTCTGCAATAACTTTTGATGTGGCACCTTACCAAATGCTTTCTGGAAATCTATGTATAGTACATCAACCGATTCCCCTTTATCCACAGCATATGTTACTTCCTCAAAGAACTCCAATAAATTGGTTAAACATGATTTCCCTTTCACAAAACCATGTTGACTCTGCCTGATTACCTTGAACTTTTCTAAGTGCCCTGCTATAACGTCTTTAATAATAGCTTCTAACATCTTCCCTATGACAGATGTTAAGCTAACTGGCCTGTAGTTTCCTGCTTTCTGTCTCCCCCCTTTTTGAATAAAGGAGTTACAGTCGCTATTTTCCAATCTAATGGAACCTTCCCCGAATCTAGGGAATTTTGGAAAATTAAAACCAACGCATCAACTATCTCACTAGCCACTTCTTTTAAGACCCTAGGATGAAGTCAATCAGGTCCTGGGGACTTGTCAGCCCGCAGCTCCAACAATTTGCTCAGTACCACTTCCCTGTTGATTGTAATTTTCTTGAGTTCCTCCCTCCCTTCCATTTCCTGATTTACAGCTATTTCTGGGATGTTGAAGACCGATGCAAAATATCTGTTCAATTCAACTGCCATCTCCTTATTTTCCATTATTAATTCCCCAGACTCACTTTCTATAGGACCAACGCTCACTTTGTTAACTCTTTTCTTTTTAAATATCTATAGAAACTCTTACTGTCTGTTTTTATATTTTTATCTAGCTTTCTCTCGTACTCTAATTTTTCTCTCCTTATTAATCTTTTAGTCATTCTTTGCTGTTTTTTATATTCTGTCCAATCTTCTACCTGCCACCCATCTTTGCGCAATTACATGCTTTTTCTTTAAGTTTAATACTATCTTTAACTTTTTTAGTTAACCACGGATGGTGGGTCCTCCCCTTAGAATTTTTCTTTCTCGTTGGAATGTATATATTCTGTGAATTCTGAAATATCCCCTTAAATGTCTGCCACTGCAACTCTATTGACCTATCCCTTAACCTAATTTGCCTGTTCACTTTAGCTAGCTAAAGTGAAAAGGTAAGTTTAAAAAGCCTGTTAAGCATCTGTCAACTAGATGCTACTGAGATTAATTGGGTTCCCCGCCACTGTCTGTCAAGTCTGCTCAGCGCTGACAGACCCGACACTGGGAAAGGCACGTGGTGGCGGGTTGACAGCGGGTTCCTGACCTGCTGTCAAAAAAAACACTTTCATAGAAACATAGAAACATAGAATCTAGGAGCAGGAGTAGGCCATTCGGCCCGTCGAGCCTGCTCCACCATTCAATACGATCATGGCTGATCATCCAAATCCAGTACCCTGTCCCTGCTTTAATCCCCACAGTACACATATCCCACCCTACCCCCGTAACCCCACGTATTTAATTCCCCCTAACATATCCCATCCTATCCCCATAACCCCACATATTTAATCCCCCCTAACACTAAGGGTCAATTTATCATAGCCAAATCAACCTAACCCGCACATTTTTGGACTGTGGGAGGAAACCGGAGCACCCGGAGGAAACCCACGCAGACACGGGGAGAATGTGCAAACTCCACACAGACAGTCACCCGAGGTCAGATTCGAACCCGGGTCTCTGGCGCTGTGAGGCACCAGTGCTAACCACTATGCCACCGTGTTGCCCTTTCCCACCCGACCTGCCACCGATCCCGCCTGCTGACCCCCTGCAAAACTCCAACCTTTATCTCTCTCTCCTCCTTTAAGAAGCTCCTTAAAACTCACCTCTTCGACCAAGTACCTGTCCTAATATCTCCTTATGTGACTCGGTGTCAAATTTTGTTTGATAACGCTCCTGTGAAGGCATTAAAGGCACTATATAAATGCAAATTGTTGTTGTTGTTGAAGAGCAAATTTAGGACCAATGTCAGGAAGTATTTTCTACATAGAGGGTAAGACACTGGAATCATTTAAGAAAAAAAAACTATTTTTCTGACTTTGCATTCCTGGAAGAGAGCCTCACCCACCAAGAGTGCACATCAGAAATTCTGCTGCACTGCACAATTTTCTCCTCATTATTTTAAATAGTTGAAAAAACACGGGCAGTGTGTCCTATAATTTCCAAAATGCCCTGTCAACAGAAGAGGCTCTATGCTAAGAGTGCAAAGTTGGAAAATTACGGCTCAGATTCTGTAATTGGAAGATGATTGAGTTGGTAATCTAGAAAGGTGAGATCAATTCCACTGAAGGGCCTTCTTCATTCAAAACTATCTTGTGCTAACTCCAGAACTTTATCCCAAAACTTTGTGCACGTGTACAACAACATTTTGGCCTATCACTCAAAACACTATTATTTGATCTTTCCGCTATTGTTGTTGTTATTGATGTCATTAATTTCCATTATTTTTGGTCTGTTTTGTTTATTCCTTCCTCTCAGCCATAATAGTTTAGATCCTTTCACCTGAAACTGTTTTTATATTGGAGTGAGTGGAGTGTTTGTGCTACTGCGGCAACCCTAATGTTAGCTGGTCAGACGTGCTAAAATCAGCCATCAGGAAGATCCAGTAAATGTGAGTCATAGAGTCAGAGGGCTGGATTTTGTCTTTGGGGGCGGACTGGGGGCGTGTCAGGTGGTCGTCGTGTCCGGACCCCACCTCCGATGTGAGGCGGGACAAATGAGTGATTTTGCCTTAATTGGGCACTTGATTTCCAGCGTGTGGGAACCCCTGGCCCAATGAGTATTTTGATGCTGAAACTCGCCTCCGATGACATCATCTATGCAGCTGCATTTAAGGCCTGCAAGCAGCCTTGGTTCTTTTTCTGCCTTTCAGCTTGAGCATAATACTTCTGAGGGATTTGTGCAAAAACCATGTCAGGCACCAGACCAAAGTGTGCACCCCGATTCGATGAGAACTCCCTCCAAGCTCTGGTGGAGGGAGCAAGAGCAAATAAGGAAGTGCTGTTCCTTCTTCAGGGAGGAAAAAACCTCCCCAACAGACCAAAGCTGTGTGGCTGCAAGTGGCACAGGAGGTGAATGCCATTTCAATGTGCAGCAGAATCTGGCTGCAGTGCAGAAAGAGGTTTCATGACCTTCTCCGCACAGGAAAAGTGAGTATTCCATCTCCATGACCCTCAATCTGATCCCCATCGCCTCTCATCACCAGCACTCTGCTTTGTCAACCTCTTCTTCCACATCCCACTTGACCCTTACGTCCCTGTACCCTTAACCATTCCCTCTCTCTGTATGTTCACATTCACTTAACTATTCGACTATGCAGCCCTCACACTCCCTATCACTGTGATGCAATGACAACAACTTACAAAACACAGGGAGGGCCCTTGGTCTTGGCACCCCACTCCATCTTTGTGTCCTTCTAAGCATCTATGCGATGGATTCTCTACACTCACTCCTTCATTCTCACTCAAACTCCACTTGTGTCCCTCATTGCAGGAAAAGAGAGCCCACAATAAGAGGGCGAGGCAAGGACAGGAGGAGGGCCACCCTCAATAGCCCAGCTCACCACTGCAGAGGAGGTGGCCCTAGAGATCGTGGGAGTGGAGGAGGATGTGCAAGTGGGGTTGGACAGACGGGCGCATCAAAGCAAGCTGGTGACAGAATACTTTTTCATCTCACTCATTGCCATTGCATGAGTGACTGATATTGATTCTGATGCTCTAACAGGTTGACTTATGATCAGCTGCACTTTTCAATGTGCATGCAATGTTTATCTCACATGTCTAACTCTTTCCTTTACTCCCCCACAGGACCATCAACAGCCCCCCTTCCCACTATCCAGGAGGAACAGCCTGAGCCCCCCGACTCCTCAAAGGAAGCTGCAACCTCTGAGGGCGCAGCGTCAGCAGAATTAAGCGCACCCAGCACCAGCGCAGACACTCACACCTCGGTGGGACCTTCGGGTCATAGAGTAAAGTTGTCACCTGGTGTATCACAGCTCACAAGTGAGCATCAGCAGATGGTGGAGACAGGGACAGCAGTGGAGAGTCCTGGTCGGAGGGCGCAGGACTCTCCCAGCTCGGCTCCGCTGCATGTCAACCCTGTGCCTCCGGGTCCATCTAGAAGGAGAGTGGTGCTGGAACTCCAGGAACAGGTGCAGGAGTCTCTGGCAGGTTTTGTCTCCAGGGTCGCTGCGAGTGTGGAGCGAATGGAGGAGTCCATCGCGAACATGAGCAGGGCCTTTGTGGAGGCGTTGGCGCATCACCATGGAAAGGATGGCAACCTCCGTGGAAAGGATGGCTACCTCCGTGGTAAGGCTGGCTACCGTAGAGGAGAGGATGGCTACGGTAGAGGAGAGGATGGCTACGGCCATGGAGGAGCTTAGTCACCAGGGTATTGAAAACATGGTCATTATTCAGAATAGACTGACATCTCTTGAGGAGCGATGGTCAGCTATTGAGCAGAGAAACCAGACCTTCATGGAAGTCCTTTGGAGTAGGACTTCCAGTGCAGAAACGGGTCCTCATGGCCCCCCTGAAGTGCAGCAAGGTGCTGTCAAGCCACTTGCTAGCTCTGAAGTGGGGCTGACCCATGAGAGGGATGTTGGTGGCAGAGAACAAGGAAGTGGGGGCTCTTCTCCAAGCGCTCACACGACCATGCCACTGCAGAGCCCTCGGTCAGAGCCCCACCAGAGTCCTCACCCAACTGAGATCGGCGTCTCAGCCCCTGCACAGCCGCAGGAGCAGCAGACTGTTGCCGAGCCCTCACAGGCTCGCAACCCCAGAGGACCCCCGCCAAAGGTGTCGAGGCAGGAGCAGCAAGAAAGTGAGCAAGGGGCCTCCACATCTGCTGAAGCCACAGGGGAAGCACCACGTAGAAGCACGCATAAAAGGAAGATAAAGCACAAGTAGTCACAAGGGTGGTCACTTGGGTGTTCTGTTGTGTTTATTTTTGAAAAGCTATCCGTGACTTTGTGATAAAAAAATCTTGATGGCAAACTGTTGAAGTTGTGGCCTGTGTCATTTCACAAATGGGACTTCCACATTGAGGGCTTAGGGCGACTTGCAATTGTCAGTATGGTGGTCAGAGTGAGAGGAATCCGTAGGTTCTTGGCCATTGTCGATGCTCTAGTAAGAAGGTGCAAGGCAAAAGTGTTTGATTGGGCAGGCTAAGCAAATGTGGCCAACATGAGTGCGTCCCTTGCATCCCGGCCAGCAATGTGCTCGCGTGCTGTTGGCGCTGGTTCATGCACCTCCGCAAGCTGTTCGTTGTTTCTCTCCTCCTCCTCCTCCTCCTCCTCCTTATCTGAGGAGGCTATGCAATGAGCCACTTGTACCTCAGGCAGCTGCAAGCCATGATGCTGTGCCATGTTGTGAAGTGCACAGAAGACCACGATGATTCTGGAGACCCTGGCTGCTGAGTACTGCAGGGCTCCACCTGATATATCAAGGCATCTGAATCGCATCTTCAGCAAACTGATGGTTTGCTCGATTATGGAGCTGGTGGAAATGTGGCTGGAGTTGTAGCGCTCCTCAGCTTCATTGGATGGCCTCCTCAACGGTGTCATTAGCCACGTCTTCAGGGGATAGCCCTTGTCTCCAAGTAGCCATCCGAAAAGTTGATCTGGCGACTGAAGAGCGGAGGCACACCAGACTATCTCAGGATGAAGGAGTCATGGCAACTGCCAGGGTACTTGGTGCTAACATGCAAAATTTCCCTCTTGTGGTCACACACCAGCTGCACGTTGAGGGAGTGGAAGCCCTTGCGGTTGACAAAAATACCTGGATTGTGATGGGGTGCCTTAAGGACCACATGTGTGCAGTCAACGATGCCCTGCACCCTTGGAAAGCCTGCCAGATTAGCAAATGAAACTGCACGCGTGGTTACACTTGCTCGATCCTTGGAGAAGTTGATGTAATTGTGCGTGATGGCAAAGAGGGCATCGGTTACCTGTGTGATGCAAGTGTGTGTGGCCGCCTGGGAGACGCCGCTGATGTCTGCTGTTGATCCCTAGAATGGGCCTGAAGCAAAAAAGTTGAGTGCTGTGGTGACTTTGACGGCCACTGGTAAGGGGTGTCCACCTGCTCCTCTTGCTGCAGCATTGCGCAGATGTCACTCACTACCTCTCGCGAAAGTCTGAGCCTCCTTTGGCACTGCTGCTCAGTCATGTTGAGGTAGCTCATCCTCTGTCTGTAAACCCTGTTTTGGGGATATCTCCTGCGGCGACGTGCGCTGGCGCCTTCTGGCCTGTGCAGCTTCAGGTGGGTGAGCAGCAGCTTGGCGCTCCTGTTGTTGGTCCTGCAGTTGGTGCTGCTGTTGTAGCGGGTTCTGCTGCTGCCGCGGCTGGTCTTCGTCCAAATCTGGTGTCCAGGAGGAAAGGAAATAAATGGTTCCCATGCTTCTGGTATATACCTCAGTTGAGGAAGTGCTCAGTCAAGGTGGGGAGAGGGGTTTCTCGGGAGGTCACACTGGAGATGGGTCTCAGGTTCCAAACTTCCACAACAATGAGTAGGCCTGCTAAAAGTTCTCCCAGACTTGAGACAACAAAGTTCTGCCACCTGCAAATGATCATTGGTGAAAACTCCTTTTTAATGGAGGAGCTGCAGCTGTTAGTAAGCAATCCACTTGTGAGGCCGCCAGGATTAACTGGCGTGTTCCAGAGGAGACGTGCAGCACGGGGGAAATGTGTTAAGCTCACAAAGGCCTCTCAAAATGGTATTATAGAGGCACTTAACTGGTTGTTAAAGGCCTTAAGGGCCTATCCCGCCTCTTGGAGGCGGGATGGAAACGGGGTCTGAAACCCCAATTTTGGGAAAATTGCTCGGAGGCGGGATCGGATGCGCCCGCTATTTTTTGCGATTTTAACACCTCACACGCCTCCAAAGCCGCCTCCTCGGGCCTGGCAAAATCGAGCTCAGAGAGTCATAATGACACAGAAGGAGGCCATTCGGCCCATCGAGTCCCCGCCGGCTCTCTGTAGAGCAATCCAGTCAGTCCCATTCCCCCACTCTATCCCTGTAGCCCTGCAAGTTTATTTCCCTCAAGTGCCTATCCAGTCTCCCCTTCAAAACATTGAGTGTCTCCGCTTCCACCACTTCCGTCGGCAGCAAGTTCCAGGTCCTCACCACTCGCTGCGTAAAAAAGTTTTCCCTCACAATCCCCCCTGTATCTCTTGCCCAAAACCTTAAATCTGTGTCCCCTAGTCCTTGTACTATAAACTAGCGGGAACAGCATTTCCCCATCTAGCCTATCTAAACCTGTCATAATCTTGTACACCTCTATCAAATCACCCCTCAACCTCCTTTGCTCTAATGAAAACAAATCCAGCTTCTCCAACCTGTCCTTGTAGATAAAATGTGGTGACCAGAACTGGATGCAATACTCCAGTTGTGGCCTAACCAGCACTTTATAAAGGTTCAGCATAACTTCTCTACTTTTGTGCTTAATACCTCTATTTATGAAGCCCAAGATCCCATATGCTTTGTTAACCACTCTCTCAATATGTCCTGCCACCTTCAGGGACCTATGCACATTAACTCCCAGGTCCCTCTGTACCTGCACACTCTTTAAAACTGTGCCATTAAGTGGATATTGCCTCTGCCTGTTCCTTCTGCCAAAATGCATCACCTCACACTTCTCTGTATTAAATTCCATCTGCCACTTGTCTGCCCATTCTGCTAGCCTTTCTATGTCCTGCTGCAGTCGATTGGTATCATCCTGGCTGTTTGCCACACCACCAGGTTTGGTGTCATCGGCAAATTTAGAAATTCTACTCTGTATTCCAATATCCGGGTCATTTATATATCACAAAATGCAGTGGCCCCAGCACTGCCCTTTGGGGAACACCACTGTCTACCATCCTCCAGTCTGAAAAACAGCCATTTACCACAACTCGCTGTTTTCTGTCCTTAAGCCAATTCCTTATCCAAGCTGCCACTGACCCACCTATTCCATGAGCCTCAATTTGTTAACCAGCCTTCTATGTGGTACATTGTCAAACGTCTTCCTCAAATCCATGTAGACAACATCCATTGCATTCCCTTCATCAATCCTCCCTGTTACTTCGTCAAAAAATTCAATTAGATTAGTCAAACACGATCTGCCTTTTACAAATCCGTGTTGGCTCTCCTTAATTAGCTTAAACCTCTCCAAGTGCCCAATTTTTTCCTTGATTATTGTTTCTAAAACTTTACCCACCACTGATGTTAAACTGACCGGCCTGTAGTTACTAGGATTGTCCTTACACCCTTTCTTGAACAATGTCACATTTGCCACTTTCCAATCCTCAGGCACCTCCCCCGCATCTAGGGAAGATTGGAAAATTATGGCAAGCGCTTCCGCTATCTCCTCCCCCCAATTCCTTTAGCAACCTGGGATGCAAGCCAGCTGGACCAGGCGACTTATCCACTCTAAGCATACCCAGCCTTTCTAGTACATCCTGTCTGTCAATTTTCACCCCTTTCATTGCTTCTACCTTTTCCACTTCTACTGATATTTTGTCAACATCCATCTCCTTAGTAAACACCAATACCAAGTACTCATTGAGTATTCTAGCCTTGCCCTGCGCCTCTAAGCATATATCACCTTCTTTGTCCCTAATAGGCCCCACCTCGCCTCTTACTACCCGCTTACTGTTTATATGCCGGTAGAAGATTTTTGGGTTCCCTTTTATGTAAACCGCCATTCTACTCTCATATTCTCTCTTTGCCAATCTTATTTTCATCTTCACTTCCCCCCTCAACTTATTGTATTGGATCTGGTTCTCCCTTGAAGAATTCACCTGACATGCATCAAACACCCTCTTTTTTTGTTTCATCATCTTCTCTATCTCCCTCGTCATCCAAGGAGCCCTTGCTTTGGTTCCCTTACCCTTCCCTCTTGTTGGAGTCTTCCCAGTAGCCGCATTTAGTGAATACGACAGGTTTAAATGTGGTTGCTGCTGACTGTGTGAGACTGGCAGTACAAACAGCCCACTCAGACCAATAAAAAAGGACCTTTTAACACTTCCAGGAGCTGGGGATAGATCAAGATATATCACCTAAATCTTGCTGTCATGGTGCTTTTGTTTCTATTGTAGAGTGTATTTTTCAATCAGTGCACAGAGATTAAACTTGTTGTTATAATCAATTTCTTTAATGGTAAAGGGGTAGACGGATCATATCTGTACATATATACCCATTAGGTACTGGCATTTTATGCTCAATAATGTACTTAATGCAGGCCATTATCACCCCTGCTTTATTTCATTTATGTACGGTATGCCCAATATATGACGACCCAGCATCATCCAGAGCTGCAATACGATACTTTTCATTCAAGAAAGCATTTTGCATACAGAACATTTAGCAGGTGTTGCCACTATCACTCGACTCACATTGCCTTCAAGTGCATTATAAGGGTCGATTTTAACTGAGGCTGAGAATCGGGGCTGCTGGGGCCGAAGTGAATGGTTAGCCATCCGGTTCTCCAGAGCATAAGGCCTGGGAGTTCTTGCATCTCCCAACACTGACTCCTGCCTCAAGTTAACAGGAATGGTGGGAGTAGTCAATCGCCGATGGCCGGCCGCCGCCAGGGACCCGTGGAAATGGTCCCCAGCATTGTAAGTTAGGAAGGACGGGAGGTCAGGAACAATCAGGGCCAACCTGAGCAGGGGAGGTCTAAGGTGTCCTTGTTGGGCCAGGGAGAGTACTCCTGCTCCAAAAAAATTACATGATCATCTTCTGGTCACAATGCTGGTGGGTCCGGGACTTAGTCAGCCCACAGTTAAAATCGTGGGCATGTCCGAATGACGTCATCAGACTGCGACTTCACCACTTAAAGCAAGCCCTGCTTTTCTGAGGCAGGTGCCTTTCCCAAAGCTCAAAAGATGTCAATTAAAATGTCGACCACTGTAAACAGTCTGGGAATGGTGGGGAAAGTTCCCAAACACCGTAAACAGTCTGGGAATGGTGGGGAAAGTTCCCAAACACCGTAAACAGTCTGGGAATGGTGGGGCAAGTTCCCAAACACCATAAACAGTCTGGGAATGGTGGGGAAAGTTCCCAAACACCGTAAACAGTCTGGGAATGGTGGGGGAAGTTCCCAAACACCGTAAACAGTCTGGGAATGGTGGGGGATGTTCCCAAACACCGTAAACAGTCTGAGAATGGTGGGGGATGTTCCCAAACCTGATCAGTCTGGGAATGGTGGGGGAAGTTCCCAAACACTGTAAACAGTCTGGGAATGGTGGGGGAAGTTCCCAAACACTGTAAACAGTCTGGGAATGGTGGGGGAAGTTCCCAAACATCGTAAATAGTCTGGGAATGGTGGGGGACGTTCCCAAACACTGTAAACAGTCTGGGAACGGTGGGGGAAGTTCCCAAACACTGTAAGCAGTCTGGGAATGGTGGGGGAAGTTCCCAAACACTGTAAACAGTTTGGGAATGGTGGGGGAAGTTTCCAAACACCGTAAACAGTTTGGGAATGGTGGGGGAAGTTCCCAAACACTGTAAACAGTTTGGGAATGGTGGGGGAAGTTCCCAAACACTGTAAACAGTCTGGGAATGGTGGGGGAAGTTCCCAAACACTGTAAACAGTTTGGGAATGGTGGGGGAAGTTCCCAAACACTGTAAACAGTTTGGGAATGGTGGGGGAAGTTCCCAAACACTGTAAACAGTTTGGGAATGGTGGGGGATTTTCCCAAACACTGTAAACAGTTTGGGAATGGTGGGGGAAGTTCCCAAACACTGTAAACAGTTTGGGAATGGTGGGGGAAGTTCCCAAACACTGTAAACAGTTTGGGAATGGTGGGGGAAGCTCCCAAACACTGTAAACAGTCTGGGAATGGTGGGGGAAGTTCCCAAACACTGTAAACAGTTTGGGAATGGTGGGGGAAGTTCCCAAACCTGATATTAAACCACCGCCTGCACCTTTCTCGCCGGGCAGGGTTAAAATCGTTCCTATAGTTTCATAATATTTCAGACCCTGAACGTAAATAACAATTCCCAATCTCTCACAGGCATGCATGAATCCATGCACAGCTGACAACAGCCTAAATTATCACTGCACCCAAATAAAGCTATAATCAGAACAGCAGAAAAAGACTCACTAATAACCCAGTCTCATTTAAAACATCCCGAGAGATTCGTACCCATCCCTGCAATTAACAACAGTTGCTCCAATTAAGGTACTGGCACTCAGAGCCAGTATAATCTATAAGCCAACTGATAAAAGACAAGGAGGTGTTGTATGGTTTTCTCCAAATTTTCCAATCTGCAGTACACAGGCTCTAGGGAGCCCACTGGAACAAACAATTTAAAATCAGCTCCATGATTCTCAGCCTTGCCAGAAAATTAGTAGCCAATGAAAACTCTCTCTTCACCAATTTCTGCAATTCAATAGAAGGCATAGGCCGGAATTTTCTTTACCTGGACGGGTTGGGTACGAGCGGTCAGCGTGGCGGGTCGCGACCCTGTTGCTGCTTTCATCCCGCTCCAGAAATCGACTTTGCACTAATGGGGCCTACTAAGCCCGCCCAGCACGTTACCCAGCCCAATTAAATGGTGCGGGGCTGATGCATTGTGGTCTATTTTATTTGGATACCCCACCACCATTATGAGCATAATTCGTGTTTTCAGAGCCCAACTGCAACTCAATTTCTTACACTGTGAAACTGTTAATCTCTGTCCAAAGCAGGTGAATCACTTTAATGTACTTAGCACTTCTTTTCCCAGGAACATTGGTGATAACAAAAACTCACCTACTAAGAGAGATAGAAACTGCAACTAGTGTGTGAAAAGCAGCATTATTGTACTCTCAACTCATGTTATGAGTACAACTTAGCTGCCGAGGAAGTTCAGGCCAAATTTCTTCTCCCCCCCAAATGCAAATTGGGCGAGTGCACCCAAAGTGTACTCCACCCCACGGTACATGAACCTACCCATATTAGCAGGTTCAGGTCATCTTAATAGCCCTGATATTACCCCAGTGCTGGAGACTCCTTAGAAGGAACTTACAACCAAAGGTTTGGAGAGGAAAGTTTATTGCCACGGTAGGTCTGATAGGCACAAGCACTAAAGCCCAGTTGCTGTGGGCACTGTCATGTTTGGGTCTCTGTTAAGTAGAGACCCAGGAAAATAATTTGGGAGGCACAGGCACATCAGTCCTGCCTCATTACCTTCCTATTTACACTCCATGTCCTCCCCGGGGAAACCCCTGGAAGTGTACATGAATCTGGAATTGTGGCTCTCCACCATTTTTTCCTGTACTTCACGCCCAGGTAACACCCCGGGTACAAAGCAGTGTAAAATTGGCCCCTTTAAGTATCAAATTTCCACAGAACATTACTCATTGAACTCATTGAACACACAGTGGTCCTTCATAGCGGACGTGGCTCTGTTGGTAACGCCCTCACCTCTGAGTCAGAAGGTTTGTGGGTTCAAGTCCCACTCCAGGCACAAAAAATCTAGGCTGACACTCCAGTGCAGTACTGAGGGAGTGCTGGACTGTCGGAAGTGCCGTCTTTCGGATGAGACGTCAAACCGAGGCCCCATCTGCCCTCTCAGGTGGATGTAAAAGATCCTATGGCACTATTTCGAAGAAGAGCAGGGGAGTTATCCCCAGAGTCTTAGCCAATAGTTAGCCCTCAATCAACATCTAAAACAGATTATCTGGTCTTTATCACATTGCTGTTTGTAGGAGCTTGCTATGTACAAATTGGCTGCCGTGTTTCCCATATTACAACAGTGACTACACTTCAAAAAAGTACTTCATTGGCTGTAAAGTGCTTTGGGGTGTCCAGTGGTCGTGAAAGGCGCTATATAAATACAAGTCTTTCTTTTTACCCCATAGAATGCATTCTCTTGATTTTTTGAACAAGAATTTTTTAATGTCAATTTTATTATTTATTATAATTTATTCTCTAACATGACTTGACAATGCAAGGATTCTGATGCGATCATGTTTTACCTATTGAAGACCAAGGTCAATAATATAAGACAGTTGAAAAGTGAATTTTCTTCCCAGTTTATGCAAAGTTTTGAATGGGGGAACTAGAACAGATGTGCTATCAAATCAGTCTGCTTATTAGTGCCTAGAATTATTATTATTTGGCTACAGAAATATGTGTCAATAGTACAAGAATCAAGTAAAATCTCTTATTCCAGCAGCAAAATTAATTGCTATCTAGTTTATTCCTTCTGCAGATCACAGAAGCAAATGGCTTGCATTTTCCAGACATGATACCAGTTAACAATTCATTGTTATTTTTTTTATTTTTTTATTTAAATTAGAAGTCTTACAGAGAACTCCAAATCCTTTCAGGCTCAATAATTCAAACCCTACCAAGGAAGATTAATAGTAACTGACAGTATTGAATGATGATTCTATTGCTTTGTAGCTGTTAATAGAATTTATTAAATTACATTAATACTGTATATCATTTTATTTTATTGCAAAATTCTTTCTTTTTTATATAATAGATTCTTCACAGGAAAGTTTAGCTGCAAGAGTAAAATAAATAACATGAAATCCGTATTAGGCCAAAGCTTTATCTCTCTTGTCTTTTTCAAACAACCATCTTACTATTTCTTCATTCCAGCTGAATTTCACTTATCACAGATTAGATCATGGTTTCTGATCAGGTTTCCATGGGAGTGGTCAAACCATTGGATTCACAATGATAATACCTCTTTCTTGCATGCATACGGATTTCAAAAATCTTTGGAATACAACACATACAACTTACTTCCGAGCTCTAGTTTCATTTTGTAGAAATAAAAAAAGACAAACAAAAAGAAAGTAAATGTAAAATAAGGTACAACATAAAACAAAGCATAAAATAATATCAATTTGACACAAGTTTCACACATATTAGAACAGACTGGGATACAAGCGAACACCTTTCATTTAATTTAACCCTTTGAAAAATAAAAGGTTTTTGTGAAACAAATCTGTTCCATCAAACAATTTTCCAAAATGGATATTCTGAAATAATGCAATTTTGAATATTTGGGACACAATTCTAACAAAAGGTTCAACATACCGACACATATTTACATCAGAATGGTACAGTGGTAGAAACACAAAGAATTATAATCTTGTATTATTTTTGGAAGCTTTGCAAAAATGTTACCATGTGATTCAAAGGGTTAAACACGGGGCCTAACATAAAACCAACCCAACACAACAAACTAAAAGACACATACATCATTTTTCACAAATTAGCAAAAATATTGAAAAGTATTATTTACTACCGTGTTGCACAAAAAGGAATGTGGATAGAAATGTTTTGAATTTTTGTCTCTGTAACTTATAGGGGTAATTCTGTGATCTTCGCTGGAAAGGGGGCACAGATTGAAGACAGAGCTATAACACGCCGTTCTCCTAACTCTGTGAGTGTGGCTCCCCGCTAGGAGTGTGCACAATCACAGAATTACCCCCTATATTTAAGTATGCATTATCAAAAGTATATATAATATTAAAAAATTCAGATTTAAATACAGGAAGCAGTGTTAACACATCAATTAGACATTTAGGATTAAAAATTCTAGCATGATATTAACAATCATTTGAAAGAGAAAAAAACTTTTTTTTAAAGTGTACATGCACTCTGAGAACTGATGATACAAACAATTGCAGGTAAAAGTTCTGTCTTCACTAATTTTCCTGAAAAGTTGACTTAAGTATAAAGTGATGGAAGGCCATTTTACACTCTTATTTCTTTGTCACTAGAATTAGTGATGATAGAAATTTTACCCTGTTGTTTGGTAAAACAAAAGCATCGGCAAAGATAGGAGCAATACTCACTGATGGATGGCTTGCAAGAATTTGCGTTGGTGCTTCCTCACTTTTGCATGGTCTATCTTTTTAACTAATTTTGTGTTTTTATATATTAACCATGTTTCCCTGAGAACATTGGCAGCAGCATTTTTCACCTGTACAAGAAAGCTTAGAGTCAGTTTCTATGCACATTTGGGTACAGAGCATGTTTTTAAAATACACAGGAGGCTATGAAACAAATGAGCCTAATATCAATCTTCTATCACAGATTACTTTAGCCCAAATAGCATCTGGATCTGTGGTTATGACAAGATGCAACACTAAGGCTCCATTCGCTAGACTTTATTATAATCTGCTGTTGTGATACCAAAAGCAATTACAAACATTTTTAAATTGCAGTTCATTTGTCATTGTGAATTGAAACTTTGCTGTGGCACGTGAAATTTAACATAGCGCCTTCAATAAAACTCTGGAACCCAGCTGTGCCACGAGAGTATAGTTAATTATGGTTCTAGTGTTATGTCATCATTCCCAATATAAGGGTCCAAGGGTTCCGTAAGAAAGGTTACAAATCGCACCACAGTTTCTGAGCTACTCCAAGCTAATTGGAGACAGAAAGTTTAAATATTCAAAAAGAAAATCAACATTTTTATAGGACGTAAGGCATAATACAACAGTATAAAGCCAAAGCTAATGTGTTCCTGATAAAGCATTTTAAATTCATTGGGTGACATTTATGATGTAACATACACTGACCCCGTGCCATTCATATTGGGCCAGAATTTGCTGTCAAAATAACGGTGAGATTAATGGCGCTCACTGTTACTTATGTGTAAATGATACAGCAACTTCAGGCGAGGGCAGATGTGCGGTTAAGCGCTGAAATCATAAAGTTGCTGGCCGAGTTGCGCCACTCTACCGTTAGCTTCGCGAAAATGGTGTCTCACAGTCTGCCTCGCCATTGACATGCATTGACTGGCATGAAGTTGCTGTATTTGCGTGGTAGGTACGAACTAAACTCGCCACAGAAAATTAAGTCTTGTCCATTTCAGTCTAAGTACCTTTTTAACAATGTGATTAGTGTTAATTAACTATTACAAGTGTGGAGTCTCATTCCTTCAGGTTTTAATTGTTGCTGGGGATTTGTAAAATTTTAAATTAATTTTTTTAACTTATCCTTTCTGTCTTTTTTTGCTCTCTCTTTTAATCCAATATTTCTTTCCCTCTCTTTCATAGAATCATAGAATTTTACGGCACAGAAGGAGACCATTTGGCCCATTGTGTTTGCGCCGCCTGAAAAAGAGCTATCCAGCCTAATCCCAGAATCCAGCTCTTGGTCCGTAGCCTTGTAGGCCACGGCACTTCAAGTGCATATCCAAGTACTTTTTAAATGCGCTGAGGGTTTCTGCCTCTACCACCCTTTCAGGCAGTGAGTTCCAGACCCCCACCACCCTCTGGGTGAAAAAAATTCTCCTCAACTCCCCTCTAATCCTTCTACCAATTACTTTAAAACTATGCCCCCTGGTTATTGACCTTTCTGCTAAGGGAAATATGTCCTTCCTATCCACTCTATCTAGACCCCTCATAATTTTATACACCTGAATTAAATCTCCCCTCAGCCTCCTCTGTTCCAAAGAAAACAGCTGCAGCCTATGCAATCTTTCCTCATAGCTAAAATTCTCCACTTCTGGCAACATCCTCGTAAATCTCCTCTGTACCCTCTCTCGTGCAATCACATCTTTCCTGTAATGTGGTGACCAGAACTGCACGCAGTACTCTAGCTGTGGCCTAACTCGTGTTTTCTACAGTTCCAGCATAACCTCCCTGTTCTTATATTCTATGCCTCGGCTAATAAAGGAAACTATCCCGTATGCCTTCTTAACCACCGTATTTATCTGTCCTGCTACTTTCAGGGATCTGTGGACATGCATTCCAAGGTCTCTCTGTTCCTCTACACTTCTCAGTATCCTACCATTTATTGTGTATTCCCTTGCCTTGTTAACCCTCCCCAAGTACATTACCTCACACTTCTCCGGATTGAATTCCATTTGCCATTTTTCTGCCTACCTGACAAGTCCATTGATAGCTTCCTGCAGCCTACAGCATTTTTTCCTCATAGCAACCACACGGCCAATTTTTATATCATCTGCAAACTTCTTAATCATGCCTCCTACATGGAAGTCTAAATCGTTGATATATACCACAAAAAGCAAGGGACCTTGTACTAAGCCTTGCGGAACCCCACTGGAAACAGCCTTCCAGTCACAAAAACATCCATCGACCGTTACCCTTTGCCTCCTGCCACTGAGCAAATTTTGGATCTAACTTGCCACTTTTCCTTGGATCCCATGGGCTTTTACTTTTCTGATCAGCCTGCTATGTGGGACCTTGTCAAAAGCCTTGCTAAAATCCATGTAGACTACATCAAACCTCATCGACCCTCCTCATTACCTCCTTAAAAAATTCAATCAAGTCAGTCAGACATGACCTTCCCTTAACAAATCCATGTTGACGGTCGTTGATTAATCCGTGACTTTCTAAATGATGATTTATATTGTCCCTCAGAATTTTTTCCAATAATTTGCTAAATCTAACTGAATTATGATCACTACCACTAAAATGCTCTCCCACTGACACCCCTTCCACCTGCCCAGCTTCATTCCCTACAAGTAAGTCCAGAATTACCCCTGCTCTTGTTGGGCTTGCTACGTACTGGCTAAAAAAATTCTCCTGAATGCATTTTAAGAATTCTGCGCTCTCTATACCTTTTACACTAGTTCTATCCCAGTTAATATAAGGATAGTTGAAATCCCCTACTATGACTACCCTATTTTTCTTGCACTTCTCAGAAATTTGTCTACATATTTGCTCCTCTATCTCCCTCTAACTGTTTGGGGGTCTATAGTACACGCCCAGCATTGTGACTGCCCCTTTTTTATTCTTCAGTTCAACCCATATGGCCTCATTTGATGATCCTTCTAACATATCATCCCTCTTCACAGCTGTAATTGTTTCTTTAACCAATATTGCGACCCCTTCCTTTTTTATCCCCCTCTCTCTTGTCTGAAAATCCTGTAAACAGGAATGTTGAGCTACCATTACTGCCCTTCTTTAAGCTCATCTGCCTTATTCACTAGAATCCTTGCAATGAAGTATATACCATTTAGCACTGCCAAACTCCCTTGTTGTCTATTTTCTAGCCTTTATTTCATCTGCCTTTCAAACTCGCTTACTAATTTTCTGCCTTCCATTTTTAGTTTTACTTCTGTACCTTTTGAATCTACGCTCAGGTTCCTATCCCCCTGCCAAGCTAGTTTAAACCCTCCCCAACAGCACTAGCAAAGCCCCTCATGAGGATATTGGTCCTGGCCCTGTTGAGGTGCAACCCGTCCGGCTTGTACAGGTCCCACTTCCCTCAGAACCGGTCCCAATGCCTCAGGAATCTAAAGCCCTCCCTCCTGCACCATCTCTCCAGCCACACATTCATCTGCTCTATCCTCCTAGTTCTGTACTCACTCGCGTGTGGCACCGGGAGTAATCTGGAGATTACTGCCTTTGAGGTCCTGCTTACTAATCTTTTTCCTAGCTCCCTAAATTCTGCCTGCAGGACCTCATCCCTCTGTCTACCTATGTCATTTGTACCAATATGAACCACGACCTCTGGCTGTTCACCCTCCCCCCTCAGAGTGTCCTGCAGCCGCTCAGTGATATCCTTGACCCTGGCACCAGGGAGGCAACATTCCATCCTGGAATCACGTCTGTGGCCACAGAAACGCCTGTCTGTTCTCCTAACTATTAAATCCCCTATCACTATTGCTTTTCTGACCTTCCTCCTTCCCCCACCCCACCGTACAGCTGAGCCACCCATTTTTCTTTCTGTAACTGATTTGGCATTGAATTCACCCACTCTAAATTACACTTCTTCTTTGTCAGTCCTTGCACTGTTAATTTCACGATCCTTCGACCTGATTGGTTAAGGAGATACACAGTTTCTTGCCTTGTTCATTCAGGTCCCAGATGCCCTGTTTCCCTCGCTGTGCCATTATCAGCTCACACTTTCAGCAACTTGCCACGCAAAAAAATTTAAAACCTAAACGTGTAAGGGCAAGTCTAACTAACGGCAGATGCCGTTAGATGCCCTGCCACAGCAAATTATAGCCCAATGTTTCAACACAGTAATTCCATTCTGTCACGAATTAGGTAAAGGGAACATTGAAATACAGCATTTGCATGCTGTTAAATATTGTTAGTACCACCGAAAATGGCATTAATGTTACTTTACTGCAAGGTTGATATTAAAATTGGGGTTCATATCTACCGTTATGGATATAAGCAGTAATTACCTTGGTTTCCACTGTCTCAGGTTATCAGCAACACCTGCCACCTCCACATCTTCCAGGGTCCTATTGCTGCCTGACTGATGTAGGGAGTGGAGCTAGTTGCTTACAGGACCTCGGAGAGCAACCAGCAGAACTGAGCTTGGTAGACACATGCATGGTATACCCTGTGGTACTGCAGCCAGATATTGGAGGATTCCTTATTGGAGTTGCTCACGGGGTATCCTGGGCCTGTAAGTGACTATATTTTCCAGACACCAATGCCTTTGCTCGCTCTCCTGTAAGCTCTTATTTTCCTTCTGCATATCCATCTTTACTTGGTTTAATATTTAATAAAAACTTTCTTTGATTTTGCTGCTATTAATTTCTGGTAAACATTTTGAAATGCATTTAGTATATATGTTTCATTTTTCCATTCAGGGTCACATTAAGTTTGTCTTATCTAACAAACAGCAGCCCTCCTCATTGCAACAAGGAAGGGGGAGAAAATGACCATTCAGTACCTCTGATTGTGTGCCCATCATTGCTCGTAATACATTGTGAAAAACATTTCCTTTATGTTTACTGTTTGGTTACTGTGCAACAGTCATTCGAAAAAGAAGATATTTGGTGTATAATGTTCTAAATGAAACTGTGTCCTGTTTATTTCAATTTAAGACTTCTGAATCCTTGAGCGAGTAATAATAGGCTGAATCCTTGATCTCGTAATAATATTTTTAAAATTAATCCCTACTTGCCCCTGAGAAGGTGATGGCGGGCCTTTTTCTTTCAACCACTGCAGTCCATGTAGTGAAGGTGTTTCCATAATAAGAACATAAGAACATAAGAAATAGGAGCAGGAGTAGGCCAATCGGCCCCTCGAGCCTGCTCCGCCATTCAATAAGATCATGGCTGATCTGATCCTAACCGCCAATCTACTATCTATCACAGAACCATCTCCTGCATCTAACAGAATTGCACACACGAAATAGGAGCAGAATCAGGCTACACAGTCCCTGGGCCCGCTCCACTACCCACAGGGCCATGACCGATCCGAACCTAGACTCATGTCCAAATTCCTGCCCGCTCCCCGTAACCCTTAATGCCCTTTACTTCTAGGAAACTGTCTATTTCTGTTTTAAATTTAATTAATGTTGTAGCTTCTACAGCTTTTTGTGGCAGCATATTCCATGGACCTACCACCCTCTGAGTGAAGTAGTTCCTCCTCATCTCAGTTTTGAAAGAGCAGCCCCTTATTCTAAGACTATGTCCCCTAGTTCTCGTCTCACCCGTCATCGGGAACATCCTCCCCGCATCCACCCGATCCAACCCCTTCACAATCTTATATGTTTCAATAAGATCGCCTCTCATTCTTCTGAACTCCAATGAGTAGAGTCCCAATCTACCCAACCTCTCCTCATATGACCACCCCCTCATCCCCGGGATTAACCGAGTGAACCTTTTTTGCACTGCCTCGAGAGCAAGGATGTCTTTCCTTAAGTAAGGACACCAAAACTGTATGCAGTATTCCAGGTGCGGTCTCACCAATACCTTGTACAACTGAAGCAATACCTCCCTATTTTTATATTCTATCCCCCTAGCAATGAAAGCCAACATTCCATTTGCCTTCTTAATCACTTGCTGCACCTGCATACTATCCTTTTGAGTTTCGTGCACCAGGACCCCCAGATCCCTTTGCACTTCAGTACTCTCCAGTTTCTTGCCATTAAGATAATAAATTGCTCTAGGATTTTTCCTGCCAAAGTGCATCACCTCACACTTTCCAGTGTTGTATTCCATCTGCCAAATCTCTGCCCACTTACTTAGCCTGTCTATGTCCCCTTGCAGGTTTTCTGTTAGGGAGGGAATTCCAGGACTTTGACCCAGCGACAATGAAGGAACAATGATAAATGTTCAAATCAGGATGGTGTGTGACTTAGAGGGAACCCAGAGATGATGGTCTTCCCATGCATCCCTTGTCCTTTTGGGTGGTGGAAGTCATGGGTTTGGGAAGTGATGCCAAAGAAGCCTTGGCGAGTTACTCCAGTGCATCCTGTAGATAGTACACACTGCAGCCACTGTACACCAGTGATGGATGGGGAGGATGTTTAGGTTTGTGGATGATGTGCTAATCAAACGGGGTGCCTTGTCCTACATGAGGTTCTTGAGTGTTGTGGCAGCTGCACCCATTCAAGCAACTCGAGAGTATCCATCGTACTTCTGACTTGTGCCTTCTTAGTGGTGAAAAGGCTTTGGAGAGTCAGAAGGTGAGACACTTGCTGAAGAATACCAGCTTGTGACCTGCTCTAGTAGCCACGGCATTTATGTGGCTGGTCCAGTTGAGTTTCTGATTAACGGTAACCCCAAGGATGTTGATCGTGGGGGACTTGGTCATTGAATGTCAAGGGGAGGTGGATAGGTTCTCTCTTGTTGCAGATGATCATTGCCTGGCACTTGTGTGGTGCAAATTTCACTTGCCATTTATCAGCTCAAGCCTGGATGTTGTTCAGGTCTTGGTGTATGCAGGCATGGATTGCTTTATTATCTGAGAAATTGTGAATGGAACTGAACCATAATCGTAAGCGAACATCCCCATTTCTGACCTTATGAAGGAAGGAAGGTCATTGATGAAGCAGCTGAAGATGGTTTGTTGTAGGAGGCTGCACTGAGGAACTCCTGCAGTGATGTCCAAGAGGTTAAGATGATTGGCCTCCAACAATGACAACCATCTTACTTTATGCCTGTATGACTCCAGACACTGGAGAGGTTTTCCCCCTGATCCCCATTGACTTCAGTTTTACTAGGGCTCCTTGGTGACCCACTCGGTCAAATGTTACCTTGATGTCAAAAGAAATCATCTCACTTCACTTCTGCAATTCAACTCTTGTGTCCATGTTTGGACCAAGGCTGTAATGAAGTCTGGCGCTGAGTGGTCCTGGGGGAACCCAAACTGAGCATAGATGAGCAGGTTATTGGTGAGAAAGTGCCGCTCGATAGCACTGTTGATGACACCTTCCATCGCTTTGTTGATGATTGAGAGTAGACTGATAGGGAGGTAATTGGCTGGGTTGGATTTTTCCTGCTTTTTGTAGATAGGACTTACATGGCAATTTTATATATTTTCATGTAGAGGCCAGTGTTGTAGCTGCACTGGAACAGCTTGACTAGGGGTGAGATTAGTTCTGGAGCACAGGTCTTCAGCACTACAGCCGGGATGTTGTCCTGGCCAATAGTCTTTCCTGTGTCCAGGCTAAGATATATTTTCAGCAAATTGTTTTCTACTTGGACCAAAGCACTAAGCTATGGGGAGGTTGCTGTTCGAGTTGCGAGGAATATAATCAACTATAAGGAGGAATGTCAAATGAAACAAGTTATATCAGCCAAAAATTGCTGCAGTCTAGTATCACTGCAATATGTTTCTCTTCAGCTTGTTTTTGTAAATTTGCTTTGGAATTTTTCCAAATATGCAATGCTGTAGTTGCCTTTTTACTGTGTAATATTTTAAGATGTCCTCAGCTACTGATCAGATATTATGTGCCATGTTGTAAGTGCCATATATCATCGCTTTGCTACAAATAAACTGAAATCTATCTTTCATTTCTTCAGAAGAATTTTCTGATACATGGCACATCATCCTCTTCTTTAGACATTTGTCCTTGCCAGCTTGACTACTTGCATTTCATTTAAATTGTGAGCAAAGACATGCAGCAAGCTGACAGAAATTGGTTACACTATGCACCACCGGAATTCTAATGCACAGTAACAGTCAAAACAAAAACATAATTTCAGTGTGTAGCAAAGACATATTACTAACCAGTGATGTTCTCAAATTGATTTTTTTCCATTTAGTAATAGATACTGAATTGGATGTGCAGGACATATTCTGTTAATGAAAATACCACCTCCCCAACCTAATTTTAGTTCCATTTGAAAAAAAAGAATGCTTACTCGTTTAGACAGTTGCGTATCCATCATAAAATTATGCACATGTTTTTCTGCTTTGGTAAGTTCCAGCTTCCTGGCAACCACAGCTACAACCAGAGCTGTGCAGCCAGCGCCCTGTATGTAAAAAGAATGAAAAAAAAAAAACATTTCATAACATTTAGTTCAAAATTTCAATATATACACATGGCTATGGTGGAGGGGGGCAATGACTTAGCACATTGTCCTTTCCTCTCTGAGAGATGGGAATGAATCCAGACTGGAATTATAAGCCAAGTGCTTCCTCTGTCTGCCAGCTGGAAGAGTTCTGTGTAAAATGAGTTTGGGGATTTTCAACCTAGTTTCTAACCTAGTGGAGCACAAAACTATCCACAATTCAGTACAATTGGCACCACATTGGCAATCTTACTCAGGAGGCCCAAGCAATTAAAATAGAAATCAGTGCAGGAAATGGGAAAAGGTGTGCTTCTGAAGTTGTGATTAATGGGGCTGAGTATAGGGAACATCTGGTCCATGATATACCTAACTAGGGAGTGCTTGATGCCAGAGGTAGGAAAGTGTTCTAATTGCCAGGGCTGAAATCTTTCACTTTGATAATCACAAAAAGTCTATCAAAAATATAAATTGAAGGAAAGCTATATATTTATACATGATACCACACAGCGGGGCAGATTTTCTTCTGTTATGTGTGGGCATTAATCGCCTGGACACAGCACACAGAGGAAAATTGGCTCCAGTAAGAAAAAGATAAAACAATTTTGAAACATTTGTTCTCACCAAGTCTAGCAAGGCAAATTTATTGGGCTGCGGTTAAATGGATGGGGAAGTACACGGGGTAGATTTTTATCTTTACCTTCTGGTCGTTCAGCATTTCTCAGGAAAATCCGGCGGGATGATTGTACACTCATAACGGAGCCCACCTGATTTTCCTTCTATTTAAATGAATGGGTGTGTGACCCTCCATGCCTGACTTTCCTCTCTGCGCTCTGCCCATATTTAGCACCCAGGCGGTAAAGACAAAAATCCACCTTCACAGACTCTGCACTTTTGTCAACAATTATATTAAGGATTGACTGTGGCAGTTCTTTTGCTCTTAGCTGTAATACTGGGGGAATATACCTGATTTTTAAAAAAATTGTAAAGTAATGCTGACACAATGCATTTTTGTCATTGAGGATCTGAATTGTGAAAAGATGAAATGAATATAAGAAAGACACCTGGGGCTATCCATGTTGCAGATAAAATAAAGTGCTCTAACTTTGATTGCCTGCAGCCCAGATGCATTCATGAGGTCTTGATGCTTTTGCTGTACAGCATTACAGAATGAGATAAGGCACATAAAAGTACTTATTACAGTTGAGAAGTCAGCGGATTTAGTATTATTTTTAAAAAGCCAGCACTAGTGGGGGGTGGGGGTATCTATTTCTGCTATCTCCAAATAGCTGATGACTTGAAACCTACTAGAAGATCAAAGTATGAAAAATTTGAATCACAGCCTGTTCTGATGGATCATCAAATAATTGCTGTACAGTTATTTATGCTGGGCAAATAATGTACTTTATAGTTGCCTATAATTTGCAGTCAAAATCTTCTTCTTAGGCAGTCCCTCGGCACCGAGGATGACTTACTTCCACATTAAAAATGAGTTCTCAGGTGACTGATGAGTCCAATGCGGGACCTACAGTCTCTGTCACAGGTGGGGCAGACAGTGGTTGAAGAGGCAGGTGGGTGGGGTGCTTGGGTTGACGTGCGCTCCTTCCGCTTGCTCCCGGCGAAGAGACTCGAGGTGTTCGGCGCCTTCCCGGTTGCTTCTCCTCCACTTTGTGCGGTCTTGGGCCAGGGATTCCCAGGTGTCGGTGGGGATGTTGCACTTTTTCAAGGAGGCTTTGAGGGTGTCCTTGAAGCATTTCCTCTGCCCACCTGGGGCTCTCTTGCCGTGTCGGAGCTCCGAGTAGAGCGCTTGTTTTGGGAGTCTTGTATCGGGCACGTGGACGATGTGACCCGTCCATTGGAGCTGATCGAGCGTGGTCAAAGCTTCGATGCTGGGGATGTTGGCCTGAGCGAGAACACTGACATTGGTGCGCCTATCCTGCCAATAACGGCGAGGTTAGTGGCACACGCTGCCGTTTAATCATAAATAATACAGCAACTTCAAGCGAAGGCAGATGTGCAGTTAAAACGCTGAAATCCAAAAGTTGATGTCTGAGATACACCACTCTGCCGTTAGTTTTGCGAAAACGGCATCTCGCTGCCTGGTTCACCATTGAAATGCATTGAATGGCGTAAAGTTGCTGTATTTGCGCGGTGGATACAAACTAAACTCGCCGCAGAAACTTAAGTCTTGTCCATTTCAGTCGAAATAGTCTTTCAATAATATGATATTTATTGCCAAACAACCTCTTTGGCACTGACAATTAACTATTACAATTGCGGAGTCTCATTCCTGGAGGTTTTAATTATTGGAGAATTTAAAAATGTCAAAATTAAAAAAGAAATTCGACTTTTCTTTTTGTCTCTTTTTTCCTCTCCTTCTTAATCCAATCTTTTCTTCCCTCTCTTTATTTCTCTTTCTGTAACTGATTTGATATTGAATTCACCCACACTACACTTCTCAGTCCTTGCGCAGTTAATTTGACAATGCTTCAATCTGATTGGTTAAGGAGGTACACAGTTGCTTGCCCTGTTCACTCAGGTCCCAGATGCCCTGTTTCCCTCGCTGTGCCATTATCAGCTCGCACATTCAGCAACATGCCACGCAAAAAAATTAAAAAACCTAAACGTGCAGGGGCAAGTCTAATTAACAGCAGATGCCGTTAGATGCCCTGCCATAGCAAATTATAGCCCATTGCGTTTTTCTCCCCAAACTATTACAGGTAGAGCATAGAAATTCAGTGGCGCCACGCCCATATTTCAGGCGCAAAACAAACATCTAAGTCTCCAGTTCGGCGTGCTGGAAGTGCACGCCCGCCATATTGGTTAAGGCAGAATAAGAATCCCCCGTTGCATATTTGCATATGTAAATAGAGGGCCTAAAACGTGTTTGAATCCCCCTTTGAAAAATTGGGTTGCCCTGATCACAGCTGGCGAATGGCCAGCTGCATTTAGGGAGACATGACCCACATGCGACCTAACCAGCAGTCCTCACAAAAAAGCCGCCACAAAAATACTTACCTGAATGTGGTGCCGGGAGGATCAAAAGTGCTATTCCCGGCTCCGTTGCCGTGCCGAACATTGTTGTTCGCTCCACCTCATCCAGATCACTTTCCCCCCTCTCGCAGGACCTACCTGGCAACACAGCGGCTCAAAACTGAAATTCACTTGGCCGGCGAGCTGCCTGGGGACACCCAGCAAACATTTGCATCTTGCCGGCCTCTTGTAAATGAGGCCCAAGGCCCAATATCTGCTGCACCTCGGGCCTACCCATTCTGGCGCAAACTAATTTCTAGGCCAGAAAGTCCCATAGAATGCCACATTCCTTTGGTTTATAAAATATTTTCAGCTTATTCCTTTGTCCATCTTATAATTGATCCATAAAACTAGCAATGTATCTCCTTTTCTAAACACAAGACTAAAATGTTTGTATACTTCACCCCAAATTAAAACACAGTAATATTTTTATTAATTTATTCAGCCCCACACCAACGTGGTTCATTCTTAATTGCCCTTAAGTGGCCTAGCAAACCACTCTGTTGTATCAGCACATGAGGGATGGGCAACAAATGACAGCCTTGCCAGCAATGCTCACAGTCTGAGAATTCATTTAAAAAAAACAATTTACTGTCTATAGATGTGTCAAACTAGCGACTGATGCATTGTTCAGCAGGGACATTACTTACAACTCCTTTCCCACTAAGGTAACAACAGCAGCATGACACCACAGCCCAAATTTGCTACACTGCTGGATTTTCCAAAGCCCAGTCTTCTTCTTCTTAGGCAGTCCTCGGAACCGAGGATGACTTGCTTCCACATTAAAAATGAGTTCTCAGGTGACTGATGAGTCCAATGCGGGACCTACAGTCTCTGTCACAGGTGGGGCAGACGGTGGTTGAAGGGGCGGGTCGGTGGGGTGCTTGGGTTGACGTGCGCTCCTTGCGCTGTTTGCGCTTGGCTTCCGCTTGCTCCCGGCGAAGAGACTCGAGGTGTTCGGCGCCTTCCCGGATGCTTCCCCTCCACTTGGTGCGGTCTTGGGCCAGGGATTCCCAGGTGTCGGTGTGGATGTTGCACTTTTTCAAGGAGGCTTTGAGAGTGTCCTTGAAGCATTTCCTCTGCCCACCTGGGGCTCTCTTGCCGTGTCGGAGCTCCGAGTAGAGCGTTTGTTTTGGGAGTCTCGTATCGGGCATGCAGACGATGTGACCCGTCCATCGGAGCTGATCGAGCGTGGTCAAAGCTTCGATGCTGGGGATGTTGGCCTGAGCGAGAACACTGACATTGGTGTGCCTATCCTGCCAATGGTCCAGTGGGTCATTGATGGCATCCATGTGGGTATCAAGGGACATAGAGCAAAGGTGGGTAAATGGAGTTGAAGTACAGATCAGCCATGGTCTAATGGAATGGCGGAACGGGCTTGAAAGCCTGAATGGCCTTCCTACCTTCTTATGTTCCTATGCTCATCACCAGTACAAATTGGTGGAGCGTTGGTGGCACATGCTCCGCCCATTTGTACCTCAAAATTGTAGCCGGGGTCCTACGTACGTCATAGGACTTCGATTTGCATATTACAAGTGGCCTCCCGTCTGAAGCAGGTGGGTGCTCTGGCTGCCCTTCCCAGGACTATAACTGTCCTTAATACAATAATCTATTGAATGTACAGTGCATCACTGTTAGTTGCTGAAACATGTAACTTACCATAATCCCTGTGAGTAGACAAACTCCTTTCCCACAATATGTATTCGGTACCATATCACCATAGCCAATGGAGAGAAAGGTGATAGAAATAAGCCACATTGCTCCAAGAAAATTGCTTGTGACATCTTGACTATCATGATATCTGTAAACCAATTAGAATATCATTACACGATTGATTCCTATTGTAATAAAAGTGCACATTTCAGTTGTTACTATAATTTTTTTTGGACTTAACCTTCTCTGCAGTGTGCAAAATACAGAAATCCTTTCTCCATGTATATATTTGTAAAAATATTTTTTGAACTGTAATGATGACTATCATACCCCGGTTACACTACACATTTGTGATTAGATAAATCTGGCAAAATCTGGTCTCTGACTGGTGATAATATGAACTCAGGCAAACCATAACCTGGGTTCGGGAGTTAGTCAATTTACCCTGTAACTCAGAACAGTATTGCGACAAAAATTACAGAATAGATACAGAATCTGAATCAAGAACTGCTCAGAGGCTGAAGATATAGGAAACATTATAATACGGTATTATGAATCTAGAGCCTTTGAGGGAAAGCATATAAAGATCACTTGTTCTTTGTCCATTCACTATTGGATTACTGAAAGCAAATTTCAAACAGACGATGAAATAAAATTAATTAAGGAAATAAAATTAACATTTCGAGAAGTATTACAATAAAACTGTTATTGTTTATGTGCCCGAATCACCAGATAAAGCCACTAACCCAATACACATAGCAGATAATAAAAGGATGTTAAGGTATATTACAACAACAACAACTTGTATTTATATAGCGCCATTAACGTAGTAAAACATCCCAAGGCGCTTCACAGGTGTATTAAAAGACAAAAAAAATCAATTTGACACCGAGCCACATAAGAAGAAATTAGGGCAGGTGACCAAAAGCTTGGTCAAAGAGGTAGGTTTTAAGGAGCATCTTAAAGGAGGAAAGAGACGTAGCGAGGCGGAGAGGTTTAGAGAGGGAATTCCAGAGCTTAGGGCCTAGGCAACAGAAGGCACGGCCACCAATGGTTGAGCGATTATAATCAGGGATGCTCAAGAGGGCAGAATTAGAGGAGCGCAGATATCTCGGAGGGTTTGTGGGGCTGAAGGAGATTACAGAGATAGGGAAGGGCGAGGCCATGGAGGGATTTGAAAACAAGGATGAGAATTTTGAAATCGAGGCGCTGCTTAACTGGGAGCCAATGTAGGTCAGCGAGCACAGGGGTGATGGGTGAATGGGACTTGGTGCGAGTTAGGACACGGGCAGCCTGAGTTTTGGATGACCTCAAGTTTACATAGGGTAGAATGTGGGAACGTAAGATATTATAACATAGCGAATGGGAATACATTTTTTTCTTATATTTCTCATAATGACAAAAACAGTCCCTCACCAGCTCCAAAAGATTAGTAAAATTGGTTTCTTAGTTCACTAATTCTTAATTAGCAACAGTCTGTTACATTCAGTAAACTCAAGGAAATCCTTCATATCAGGTGTTCATATCAAACTACAAATAACAGCAATGTACATGGCGAATAAGAAAATTAATATTTCAAACGAATGAAC
The DNA here is from genome assembly GCA_030390025.1 of Squalus acanthias. NCBI lineage: Eukaryota > Metazoa > Chordata > Chondrichthyes > Squaliformes > Squalidae > Squalus > Squalus acanthias. The sequence continues at coordinate 176,504,685 of CM059425.1, read as the reverse complement.
AAACTAATACTAAATCTCAATCAATTATCGTTAGATATCAGCATTGGAATATGCACTGTTGCAATGTCATCATTGGATCATCCAATCCTGCTCTAACATTCTGGCCTACAAATTGGGCCGTGTAATTTTTCAGGCGCTACACAGCCTCCTAAGGCCCCAAATGGTGGGCAAGAAGTGTGCACACATTTCTGCTTGGGAGTCCGCTGACCGCCATATTGTGTAAGGACAAACAAGAGATATCGTTTACCCACGCCTGAAGCAGGCGTTAAACAGTTTGCATATGCAAATAAGGGACCCAATGGCTGCTTCAGGTCCCCGCTGCAACATTGGTTTGCCCCGAGGCAACGCCAGCCCTAAAGAAATGGCTGCAAAAAAAAAGGTAAGTTACTTACCTGTAAAGTGCCATCTGATCGCTGCTGCTGCCGGCCCCCCAGGCTCTGAGATCCCCAACCCGCCGACCTCAAGGCCCTGACCCCAGCCTCCGATCATCCCCCGGCCCTGACCCCTCCACGCCCCCTGACCTCCCTCTCCGCCGACCTGGCCACCGATCCTCTCCCCCACCCAGGACCTGCAATCACCGATCCCCCACCTCGAGGCTCGTGGTCCCTCACTTACCTAAGGGCCACTGTGTTCCGTCATTCTGGACAGCTCCTCCTGCAACACTTGCCTCATGGTAATGAGGTTCAAGGCCCAATGTCTGGGGCTCCTCAGATGTCTGAATTCTGCCACAGGGTATTGACCCTGCGCAGCGGGAAAATTGGCGCTCTCGAATTTGTAGGTCTTTGGCTGTGATTTTGCCGACCGAGGCAAGTCCAGGGCGGCCGGGGTCGGTGTCGGGGTCCCAGCCTGCTGCCTACTGCAGCCTGCACTCTCCAAGCGATTTTTCGTTGATTGGGCTTGTTAAGCCCTCCCTGCGAGGTTCCCGGCCAATTAATTGGAAGCGGGTCTGATGACGTCATTTGATGACGCGTCATCAGCAGGTTTCCTTAAAGGCGCCATGGCCAAATTGATCTTGACAGTTGTTCTGTCAGTGTTCTACAGCATTGAGGTGCTGCAAACACCGACAAGCACTGCACAAAGGTGCACGGCTGCACCCAGGCTCTCGCATGACTCCTTCCATATGCTTATGGAGGGAGTCACAGCACACAGAGGTCTCTTCCCTTCCCATAGGCGGAAGAGACCTCCCCAGGAGATCAATGCAGCCTGGTTGCACATTGCACAGGATGGCACAAGCAGGGATATCATCAGGAGGACCAGGCTGCAGTGGCGCAAACCTTTCAATGATCTGAGCAGATCACGGAAAGTTACTGCAAAGCCACACTCAACCTCATCCTGCTGTGCCACTCATCACATCCACATCACTCTGCCTTCCCTACCCTACTCCTACACATCTTTACTCACACCAACTTACCTTGCACCTCCACCCATCCCTCTCTATCTACATTATCACTTCCCCATCTCACTAGCCACCCCTCACACTCGCCCTCATCCTAGTGCAATCATACCAACTAACAACACACAAGGGTAGGCACCTGGGTGGTTTAGCCAATGTTCATGTGAAGTTTTTGTTAATGTGTTGTCAAACACTGAAATCTATATTTTCAACACTTTACCTTATTGGACAGATCTGTGCTCACCTTTGGAAGTGACTTAGTGAGTTCCAGTGAATGTTGAGACATAACTCACCCCCCACCACCCCGCCCAATTGTGATGAGTGTGAAAGGAATGGCTTGGACATTATAAGGATGCTTTATGGTGCTGGTGTGGGGTGGTGTCAACCTGGCACATCATGTGGCAGCCAGGGTGTACAGCATCAAGTGAATTAAATCTGGCCATGGTGATGCCATCCCTGGCCTCCCGGGCAACAATGTTGTCAGATGCTGATGCCGTGTCCTGTGCAGCATCAGGTGATTGCGGAGAAGGTTGGTATTGTTGTTGGTGATGTTGGTGTGCCTGTTGATGTTGGTGTTGGGGCTGATCATGGAGGGATTCAGAGGATCAAGGTGAGATTTTTTCAAGGGCACCAATGTTGCTGGAATACATGGCAGCTGAAGTTGAGATGACAGAAGCGATCTGTCAATGGTGAGAGAGTTTGCTCCAAGGAGGTGACAGTGGATAGAGAGTTTACTCCAAATACTTCCAAACTGCATACAGCTCAAAAGTGTCTTCCAAGTCCTGAAGGCTCAAGCTTCTGACATTGGAAAGTGACCAGCTGTGAAATGGTAGCTTTCATACCACATTTGCAGCTGTCACCTATTCACAGCAATGGGGAAAGATAGAGAACCCGACCTACTTACCTGACGTGATCTCCAAACGATGTGAACCCCATTAAAAAAGTGGGAAAATAGAAATAGGCTGGCAAAATAGTAGTTAACAAGCGTTTAACAAGCATTTAACTATCTTAAATCCCTCCCCCGCCGCTTGGTGTCGGGTCTGTTCTGAAATCGCAGACCCGTCACTTTGGAAACTTACATGGAGGCGGGTTCGGAGCGGGCTCCCAACCCACTGTCAATCATTTTGATTTTGACAGCAGACCTGCCTCCAAACCCGCACTCTGAGCGCCGGCAAAATCGCAGCCTTTGTGTCTATCTTTTAGCTTTTTCTTTTTAATAGGTCATTCTCTTGGTCTGTAACTTTCGGCAATTTGTTCATTTATTTTTATAATCTCTACAATGCTGTCCATCGCTCTAAAAGCCACACAGATTGTCCTACCTCGCTGTCATTATTAGAGCCTATAATTAGATATCAGGATTGAATAAACAATATATAGAAATATTAAGCACAATAAACAAATGTTTCATTTAGTGCCCAGTAGCTTGTTTTGTCATGGAGATGGGCATATCTATATATTTTTAAGAGTCTTGCAACTGCCGATACTTCCTGTCCACCATTCATACTTCCTGTTGTCATGATTTTTGAGTAACACTTTCAATGTAAACACTATAATGGTGAAAAACAATGAAAGGTACGGAAGCACCTAACCATCTGTCACACTGTAGTTACAGGCCTCCCATTCCTTGTGGTGCTGTGGTGCAAGCCACACAGGTTTCCCATTAACTATGTATTTGTGACTTGATAAGCAGGTCCTGGCAAACTGTGCCTTTCACATAGGGGTAGACATTCTCAAAGATGGAAGTCATCCCATGCTAACTGTAGTTTACACTTGGTTGCGTCTGGGAGGATGGCACTTTTTCAGTGCACCCTGAAACTCAATGGAATTTATGCATTTCTGAAGCAGAACCCTGGCAAACATCAGGCCTGGCCCAAGTTCCTGGCCCCACAAAGGCACAATTATAGACTTACTCCCTGCCCCATATCAGGAATTTCGGAGTTACAATAATTACTTTGGCGAATAACTTAAATGATCACTATAACCGACTGACCAGTGTGAATGATTCCAGGTGACTATTGTATTGCACAGCAGTGCTGCTCAGAGCTTAAACAGTCGGGGGAGTTGTGGGGCTGGAGGAGATTACAGAGATAGGGAGGGGCGAGGCCATGGAGGGATTTGAAAACAAGGATGAGAATTTTAAAATCGAGGCGTTGCTTAACCGGGAGCCAATGTAGGTCAGCGAGCACGGGGTGATGGATGAACGGGACTTGGTGTGAGTTAGGATACGGGCAGCAGTGTTGGGGATGACCTCAAGTTTACGTAGGGTAGAATATAGAAGGCCAGCCAGCAGTGCGTTGAAATAGTCATGTCTAGAAGTAACAAAGGCATGGATGAGGGTTTCAGCAGCAGATGAGCTGAGGCAGGGATGGAGTCGGGCGATGTTCCGGAGGTGGAAATAGGCTGTCTTAGTGATGGCGTAGATATGTGGTCGGAAGCTCATCTCAGGGTCAAATACGACACCAAAGTTGCAAACAATCTGGTTCAGCCTCAGACAGTTGCCAGGGACAGGGATGGAGTGGTTGGCCAGGGAATGGAGTTCGTGGCGGAGACCAAAGACAATGGCTTCGGTCTTCCCAATATTTAGTTGGAGGAAATTTCTGCTCATCCAGTACTGGATGTTGGACAAGCAGTCTGACAATTTAGATACCGTGGAGGGGTTGAGAGAGGTGGTAGTGAGGTAGAGCTGGGTGTCGTCAGCGTACATGTGGAAACTGATGCTGTGTTTTCGGATGATGTCGCTGAGGGGCAGCATGTAGATGAGAAATAGGAGGGGGCCAAAGATAGATGCTTAGTGGACACCAGAGGTAACGGTGCGGGATCGGGAAGAGAAGCCATTGCAGGTGATTCTCTGGTTACGATTAGATAGATAAGAATGGAACCAGGCGAGTGCAGTCTCACCCAGCTGGACGACGGTGGAGAGGCGTTGGAGGAGAATGGAGTGGTCAGCCATGTCCAAGGCTGCAGACAGGTCGAGAAGGATGAGGAGTGATAGGTTTACCTTTGTCGCAGTCACATAGGATGTCATTTGTGACTTTGATAAGAGCCGTTTCAGTACTGTGGCAGGGGTGGAAACTTGATTGGAGGCATGCAAGCATGGATTTCTGGGAAAGATGGGCATGAATTTGGGAGGCGACAACACGTTCAAGGACTTTGGAGAGGAAAGGAAGGTTGGAGATGAGTGGTAGTTTGCAAGGACGGAGGGGTCAGGAGTTGTTTTTTTGAGGAGATGGGTGATGACGGCAGATTTGAAGGAGAGGAACAGTACCTGATGAGAGAGAACCGTTACCAATATCAACGAACATGGGAGCCAGACAAGAAAGTTGGGTGGTCAGCAGTTTAGTGGGAATAGGGTTGAGGGAGCAGGAAGTGGGTCTCATGGACAAGATGAGCTCGACAGGGATAAACTTCACATTCCCCCATTATTTTCAATGCAAGTTTAGCATTTCATGCATACATGTAAATTATTGATAAAGTACTGACTTAAGTAATTATCCAAAAGATTTTGCAAAGCACTATGAATCATCATGCCAGTAATTGTCTGAATTGGTCAGTGCTTTCTTTTGAAATTACATTTTCCTTTAATGGTTACATCTAAAGTTGAATTCTCCAAATCAAATTGAAGGTAATTTAGTTTTACTTCACTGCTGTCTTGCTTTCTAAATATTATAATCCACTTATATTCATACAAATAAATAACCACCACAAACTGTCTTTTCTTAAGAAACCTGAAGAATGTAATCAATTTATATAAGTGAGATCAGTTGTGCTAATTAAGTAAAATCAGATTTAGAAATAATATTAGAAAATAAAGCTTCCAAGCACTTCAGAAACTTGGATCCTGTCTCTATGAAATGCGGGCCCTGATTTTGCAGGAACAGCAAAACCAGGGTTGTGCTCACCTGTGGCTCCCTGTATATGGAAACGTGCCCCAGTTGGGCATTTAAAGGGCTACTGCTTGCCAGTAAAGGACAGTTCGTTATGTTTCTATCTTACACTGGAGCCCACCCACCTGTTAAAGCACAGGCGCAAGCAGCATGGACAGAGGCTGCAGATAAGATGAAGTTCTATCTTGTTTTAATCTAGAATCTGTCCCTTTTATTCAGTCACAATAAAAATGAGTTCAAAAGCACACAGCACTATCCCGATCTATAGCAATAAATATGTTGTGAAGCTTGTTGGTTGGTTTTCAAGGTTACAGGCTTGAGACGAAACAAACCACATATTTCAAATACACACTGTGTGATTGGTTCAGTTATGTGTATGACATCCAGTTATTCTTAAATCCAAGTGTTAATTATCAAAATTCAACAAATCCCAGCACCCAAAGAGTATTTAAGTTGATGGGATTGCTCATTAAGATGAGTTAGCAGCGGAGAATTGAATGGTGTTGAATAGATTGGAATCTTCCACTCTCTGGAAAATTCTTTTTATTATTCATTCACGAGATATGGGCATTGCTGGCAAGGCCAGCATTTATTGCCTATCCCTAATTGCCCTTGAGAAGGTGGTGGTGAGCCGCCTTCTTGAACCGCTGCAGTCCATGAAGTGAAGGTTCTCCCACAGTGCTGTTAGCTAGGGATTTCCAGGATTTTGACACAGCAACGATAAAGGAACAGCAATATATTTCCAAGTCAGGATCATGTGTGACTTGGAAGAGAACTTGGAGGTGGTGGTGTTCCCATGCGCCTGCTGCCCTTGTCCTTCTAGGTGGTAGAGGTTGTGGGTTTGGGAGGTGCTGTCGAAGAAGCCTTGGTGAGTTGCTGCAGTGCATCTTGTACATGATGCACACTGCAGCCACGGTGCGCTGGTGGTGGAGGGAGTGAATGTTTGAAGTGGTGGATGGGGTGCCAATCAAGTGGGCTGCTTTGTCCTGGATGGTGTCGAGCTTCTTGAGTGTTGTTGGAGCTGCACTCATCCAGGCAAGTGGAGAGTATTCCATCACACTCCTGACTTGTGCCTTGTAGATGGTGGAAAGGCTTTGTGGAGTCAGGAGGCGAGTCACTTGCCGCAGAATACCCAGCCTCTGACCTGCTCTTGTTGCCACAGTATTTATATGGCTGGTCCAGTTAAGTTTCTGATCAATGGTGACCCCCCAGGATGTTGATGGTGGAGGATTCAATGATGGTAATGCCGCTGAATGTCAAGGGGAGGTGGTTAGACTCTCTCTTGTTGGAGATAGTCATTGCCTGGCACTTGTGTGGCGGGAATGTTACTTGCCACTTATCAGCCTAAGCCTGAATGTCATCCAGGTCTTGCTGAACTGCGCACACAGACTGCTTCATTATCTGAGGAGATGCATCATCTCACCATCAGTAAGCTCCCTGCTGGAGTGGAGCTAATTTACAGAACAAACGGGAAACCGTTCAACCTCCGTCGCCTCCAGTCCAGATCCAAGGTCGTCCCATCCTCTGTCGTCGAATTACAGTATGCAGACGACGCTTGCGTCTGCGCTCACTTGGAGGTCAAACTCCAAACCATCGTCAACGCCTTCACCGAAGCGTACGAGAGCATGGGCCTTACACTAAACATCCGTAAGACAAAGGTCCTCTACCAACCTGCTCCCGCCACACAGTACTGCCCCCCCGATTATCAAAATCCACAACAAGGCCTTGGACAACGTGGACCACTTTCCATACCTCGGGAGCCTACTGTCAACAATTTAGACGTCGATGACGAAGTCCAATACCGCCTTCAGTGTGCCAGTGCAGCCTTCGGTCGCCTGAGGAAGAGAGTGTTTGAAGACCAGGACCTCAAACCCGGCACTAAGCTCATGGTCTATAGAGCAGCAGTGATACACGCTCTGCTGTATGCCTCAGAGACATGGACCATGTACAGCAGGCACCTCAAAGCACTGGAGAGGTACCACCAACGCTGCCTCTGCAAGATCCTGCAAATCCATTAGCAGGATAGGCGCACCAACGTCAGTGTTCTTGCTCAGGCCAACATCCCCAGCATCGAAGCTTTGACCACGCTCGATCAGCTCCGATGGACGGGTCACATTGTCCGCATGCCCGATACGAGACTCCCAAAACAAGCACTCTACTCGGAGCTTCGGCACGGCAAGAGAGCCCCAGGTGGGCAGAGGAAACGCTTCAAGGACACCCTCAAAGCCTCCTTGAAAAAGTGTAACATCCCCACCGACACCTGGGAATCCCTGGCCCAAGACTGCACAAAGTGGATGAGAAGCATCCAGGAAAGCGCCGAACACCTCGAGTCTCTTCGCCAGGAGCAAGTGGAAGCCAAGCACAGCCAGCGCAAGGAGCGCACATCAACCCAAGCACCCCACCCACACGCCCCTTCAACCTCCGTCTGCCCCACCTGTGACAGAGACTGTAGGTCCCGCATTGGACTCATCAGTCACCTGCGAACTCATTTTTAATGTGGAAGCAAGTCATCCTCGGTTCCGAGTGACTGCCTAAGAAGAAGAAGGTGGGAATGTTACTTGCCACTTATCAGCCTAAGCCTGAATGTCATCCAGGTCTTGCTGCACTGCGCACACAGACTGCTTCATTATCTGAGGAGATGCAAATGGAACTGAACACTGCGTAATCATCAGCGAACATTCCAACTTCTGACTTTATGATGGAGGGAAGGTCATTGATGAAGCAGCTAAAGATGGTTGGGCCTAGGACACTGGCCTGAGGACCTCTGCAGAGATGTCCTGGGGCTGAGATGATTGGCCTCCAACAACCACAACCATCTTCCTTTGTGATAGATAAGACTCCAGCCAGTGGAGAGTTTTCCCCCTGATTCCCATTGACTTCAATTTTATTAGGGCTCCTTGATGCCACACTCGGTCAAATGCTGCCTTGATGTCAAGGGCAGTCACTCTCACCTCACCTATGGAATTCAGCTCCTTTGTTCATGTTTGGACCAAGTCTGTAATGAGGTCTGGAGCCGAGTGGTCTTGGCGGAACCGAAACTGGGTAAATGTGAGCAGGTTATTGGTGAGTAAGTGCTGCTTGATAGCACTGTCGACGACATCTTCCATCACTTTGCTGATGATTGAGAGTAGACTGATAGTAATTGGCCGGATTGGATTTGTCCTGTTTGTTGTGGACTTGACATGCCTGGGAAATTTTCCACTTTGTCGGGTAGATGCCAGTGTTGTCGCTGTACTGGAACAGCTTGGCTAGAGGCGCAGATAGTTCTGAAACACAAGTCTTCAGGACTATAGCCGGGATGTTGTCGGGGCCCATAGCCTTTGCTGTATCCAGTGAGGTCAGCTGTCCCTTGATATCACGTGGAGTGAATTGAATTGGCTGAATACTGGCTTCTGTGATGCTGGGGGCCTCAGTAGGAGGCTAAGATGATCATCTACTCGGCACTTCTGGCTGAAGATGGCTGCAAACGCTTCAGCCTTGTCTTTTGTATTCACGTGCTGGGCTCCGCCATCATTGAGGATGGGGATGTTCATGGAGCCTCCTCCTCTTGTTAGTTGTTTATTTGTCCACCACCATTCACGACTGGATGTGGCAGGACTGCAGAGCTTTTATCTGATCTGTTGATTGTGGGATCACTTAGCTCTGTCTATAGCATGCTGCTTCTGCTATTTAGCATGCATGTAGTCCTGTGTTGCAGCTTCCTCAGGTTGGCACTTAATTTTAAGGTATGCCTGGTGCTGCTCCTAGCATGCTCTACTACACTCCTCATTGAACCAGGGTTGGTCCCCTGGTTTGATGGTAATGGTAGAGTGAGGATATGCCAGGCCATGAGGTTACAGATTGTGGTGGAATACAATTCTGCTGCTGCTGATGGCCACAGCGCCTCATGGATGCCCAGTTTTGAGCTGCTAGATCTGTTCTCAATCTATCCCATTTAGCATGGTGGTAGTGCCACACAACATATTGAAGGGTGTCGTCAGTGTGAAGAGGGGACTTCGTCTTCACAAGGACTGTGCGGTGGTCACTGCTACCAATGCTGTCATGGACAGATGCATCTGTGACAGGTAGATTGATGACGATGAGGTCAAGTAATTTTTTCCCTTGTGTTGGTTCGCTCACCTCCTGGTGCAGGCCCAATCTGGCAGTTACGTCCTTCAGGACTCGGCCAGCTCAGTCAGTAGTGGTGCTACCGAGCCACACTCATTGATGGACAGGGAATTCTCCCACCCAGAGTACATTCTGTGCCCTTGCTACCCTCAGTGCTTCGTGCAAGTGGTATTCAACATGCAGGAGTCATAGAGTCATAGAGTAATAACGGCACAGAAGGAGGCCATTCAGCCCATCAAGTCCGTGCTAGCTCTCTGCAGAGCAATCCAGTCAGTCCCATTCCCCCGCTCTATCCCCGTAGCCCTGCAAGTTCATTTCCCTCAAGTGCCTATCCAGTCTCCCCTTGAAAACATTGAGTGTCGCCGCTTCCACCACTTCCGTCAGCAGCGAATTCCAGGTCATCACCACTCGCTGCGTAAAAAGTTTTTCCTCACATCCCCCCGTATCTCTTGCCCAAAGCCCTAAGGGGGAAAAATTGAGTCGCGTCCCCTTTGGGGCACCAACTTCGCCAGGGCACTACTTTTAGCGGCCGAAATTGAGTGTTAGCATCCCAAAAGGGAAGCGGGCGCTACTGGAAGTGCCCCGCCTCCCTCTTGGGGCGCTGCGAGGGAATATTGTGGCGCTATGTGCCGCAGCACCACGCGCTGCGGCAAGTCGCGCCGCGGTATTGCAGGCCTTCTTCCTCTTCTTAAAGGGGAGGGGCCTTGCGCAGCGCGACCCGGGACCAAGCTGGGCCACCAGGGATCGAAGTGCCAGCACAAGAGCCTGGCACTGAAGAGAAGTGCCGGGCTCATGGAGTGCGGCCGGCACTCTGCGGGGGTGGGGGTGGGTCAGGGAACCGGGGACGGCAGCGGAGGCAGGTGCTGGCAGGCAGCCAGCAACAAAAATGGCCGCCAGGCACCTCGCCTTTAAATAGCGCTGCCCCGGCCGCAGGTAGGTCCCCCTGACCCCGTTGGACATAGCGTCCGGCGGTAAGTCAGGGGGCACTACCGAAGATCGTGGCCAGGGCGCGAGCAGGGCACTGCGTACGCCGATGACGTCACCTCTTAGGGCGCTAATGGGAGGCACAAAGCAACCGAATTTCTCCCCCTAAATCTGTGTGCCCTAGTCCTTGTACCATCAACTAGTGGGAACTTTTGTTTCTTAACTTGTCCCATTTCCATCTCCTCTTGCCTTGCACCATCATCCCTTTTGTCTCTTAATCTCTCCTGCCTTCCATCTTATCACAGACCTTCCCTTTTGTTCTTTCCTCCCCTCCCCGCTTTCCCTAACCCTACACTTGCTTAAAAACCTGTTCCATCTGCAACTTTTTCCAGTTCTGACGAAGGTCATCGACCTGAAACGTTAGCTCTGTTTCTCTCTCCACAGATGCTGCCTGACCTGCTGATTATTTCCAGCATTTTCTGTTTTTATTTCAGATTTCCAGCATCCGCAGTATTTTGCTTTTGAACTAGTTCGAACAGCCTTTTCCCGTCAAGCCTATCCAAACCCATCATAATCTTGTACACCTCTATCAAATCACCCCTCAACCTCCTTTGCTCTAATGAAAACATAGAAACATAGACATAGAAACATAGAAGATAGGAGCAGGCGTAGGCCATTCGGCCCCTCGAGCCTGCTCCGCCATTCGATGAGATCATGGCTGATCATCCAAACTCAGTACCCTGTACCTGCCTTCTCCCCATATCCCTTGATACCTTTAGCTTTAAGAAATATATCTAACTCATTCTTGAATATATTTAATGACTTGGCCTCAACTACCTTCTGTGGTAGAGAATTCCACAGGTTCGCCACTCTCTGGGTGAAGAAATTCTTCCTCATTTCTGTCCTAAATGGCTTACCCCTTATCCTTAGATTATGACCCCTGGTTCTGGACTCTCCGACCATCGGGAACATTCTTCCTGCATCTAGTTTGTCCAGACCTGTCAGAATTTTATATGTTTCGATGAGATCCCCTCTCATTCTTCTATACTCCAGCGAGTATAGGCCCAATCGACCCAATCTCTCCTCATATGTCATTCCTGCCATCCCAGGTATCAGCCTTGTGAATCTTCGCTGAACTCCTTCCATGGCAAGAACATCCTTCCTCAGATAAGGTGACCAAAACTGCACACAGTACTCAAGGTGTGGTCTCACCAAGGCCCTGTACAACTGCAGCAGGACATCCCTGTTCCTATACTCAAACCCTTTCGCTATGAAGGCCAACATACCATTTGCCTTCTTCACCGCCTGCTGCACCTGCATGCTTACCTTCAGCGACTGGTGCACAAGGACACCCAGGTCTCGTTGCACTTCCCCTTCTCCCAATCTATTGCCATTCAGATAATAGTCTGCCTTTCTGTTTTTGATACCAAAGTGGATAACCTTGCATTTATCCACGTTATATTGCATCTGCCACGCTTCTGCCCACTCACCCAACCTGTCCAAATCATCCTGGAGTTTCTGTGTATCCTCCTCGCAGCACACACTCCCACCCAGCTTTGTGTCATCTGCAAACTTGGAGATATTACATTTAGTTCCCTTATCTAGATCATTAATGTATATTGTGCATAGCTGGGGTCCAAGGACCGATCCCTGCGGTACCCCACTAGTCACTGCTTGCCACTCGGAAAAAGACCCATTAATTCCTACTCTCTGCTTTCTGTCCACCAACCAGTTCTCTATCCAAGTCAATACCTTGCCCCCAATCCCATGTGCCTTTACAAATCCAGCTTCTCCAACCTGTCCTTGTAGCTAAGATCCCCCATCCCCGGAACCATTCTGGTAAATCTCCTCTGCACCCTCTCAAGGGCCTTCGCATCCTTCCTAAAGTGTGGTGACCAGAACTGGATGCAATACTCCAGTTGTGGCCTAACCAGCGCTTTATAAAGGTTCATGATGCGGAGATGCCGGTGTTGGACTGGGGTGGACAAAAGTGAGAAGTCGCACAACACCAGGTTATAGTCCAACAGTAAAACTGTTGGACTATAACCTGGTGTTGTGCGACTTCTCACTTTTATAAAGGTTCAGCATAACTTCTCTACTTTTGTACTCAATACCTCTATTTATGAAGCCCAAGATCCCATATGCTTTGTTAACCACTCTCTCAATATGTCCTGCCACCTTCAGGGATCTATGCACATTAACTCCCAGGTCCCTCTGTCCCTGCACACTCTTTAAAACTGTACCATTAAGTGTATATTGCCTCTCCCTGTTCCTTCTGCCAAAATGCATCATCTTGCACTTCTCTGTATTAAATTCCACCTGCCACTTGTCTGCCCATTCTGCTAGCCTTTCTATGTCCTGTTGCAGTCGATTGATATCCTCATCACTGTATGCCACACCCCCAAGTTTGGTGTCATCGTGAAATTTAGAAATATTACTCTGTATTCCAATATCCAGGAGTACTGATTCATCAGCTGAAGGAGGGCGGTAGGTGGTAATCAGCAGGAGTTTCCTTGCCCATGTTGACCTGATGCCATGAGACTTCATGAAGTCCGGAGTCAATGTTGAGAACTCCGAGGGCCACTCCCTCCCAACTGTATACCACTGTGCTGCCACTTCTGGTGGGTCTGACCTGCCGGAGGGACAGGACATACCCAAGGATGGTGATGGAGGTGTCTGGGACGTTGGTTGAAAGGTATGATCCTGTGAGTATGACTATGTCGGGCTGTTGCTTGACTAGTCTGTGGGACAGCTCTCCCAATTTTAACACCAGCCCCCAGATGTTAGTGAGGAGGACTTTGCAGGGGTGACTGGGTGGATCTTCATGAAACACCATTTCAACAGGGTATGCTTGGGCTTCTGTGGGAATTACGCCAATTACGTCCTTTACATGCCTAAGCTAAGGGCTGGTTGTAGCCCCGCTGAGACCCCAAGAGAGGAGATAGAAAGAAAAGGGAAGGGAAAAAAGAAGGAAGGAAGGAGGGAAGGGAAGCAGAGGAAAGAAACGGAGGGAGGGATGGAGGGCGGGAGGGAGGGAGGGAAGCAAAAAAGCATTTTGCATCCAATTAAGCACTTTTGAAGTGCATAAACTGTTGCAATGTAGGGAAATTATTACTTTGTATAAATTTCCCAATCAATTTCTCTGAGGATCTGAAGATTACAAAAAAACTTTTATTTCTGTTGGGGTCTTCCTGGGCCTTCTCTCCACTGTCGGAGAGGTTCCACATTGACATTCTGGGACTCAAGCGCTGCTGGAGCATCCTTACTGGCAGGATGCACCTGCTCTGAGCATACAAATGGCCTCTTCCCCACAATTTGCAATGGGGTCTGGGCCTCCTCAGTTGATGCACTTAAGGGCTACTTCGCCTGGTGGAGGAGGCTAATTGGAATTTCAATCTTTGGATATATAAAAATGATCTGTTAAGGAACAGCTTAACATCTAGGTTGTGATCATTTATTGTTTTCTTTCCAAGGAGATAGATAATAGAATTTGTCCTTTAAATATGTATGTATTATTTTGCCATTATACATTGACTTCCTCATCTCTTGCTTAATAAAGCCACTTAATAGGACCTCAGACTTTAACTTTGGACTCTTTCACATGGTCTGCTCCCTGTCCTCTCTTTATGACCAAGATGTTTCCGTTCTACTCTCAGCCATACTTAGCGTCAGGAATTCCCATGGAGCCCTTGGCGGATGCCCCATTTACATGTGTAATGTGCACTGTTGCATTATTAACGTGTATATAAGGTCTCTGCTAAACTCCTGCCAAATAGGTGGAGCGGAAGAAGTCCAGAGGAAGTTCACCCCCTATGTATCCTGACATCTATCTGTGTCCAGTCGCATGTGCATTCCAGGTCCAGGCCCATTTGTTGTACCTCCCTTTTTTCTCTTGCCTTCTCTTGGGTCCTTACCTGAGAGGGTTATAAACTAAATAGTGGGGGGGGAGGATCCAGGTGAGCGGGAATTTAAAAAGTCAATGAGAAATGAGAAAGCAATAGAGCAGGATAGAGATGGGGGAAATAATAACCAGAGTGTGACAGGAAGGGACAGAATGTTTAAAAATAAGAGGGCAACAGAAAATGGGGCCAAAACAAGGAGAAATGGTAAAAAGACAAAGTTAAAAGCTCTATATCTGAATGCAGGCTGCATTCGTAACAAGATAGATGAGTTGATGGCACAAATAGATACAAATGGGTATGATCTGATCGCCATTACAGAGATGTGGTTGCAAGGTGATCAGGGCTGGGAACTGAATATTCCAGGGTATTTGACAATTCGGAAGGATAGACAGAAAGGAAAGGGAGGTGGGGTGGCTTTGTTGGTAAAGGATGAGATCAGTGCAGTGGTGAGAAGTGATATTGGTTCAGAAGATCAAGATTTAGAATCGGTTTGGGTGGAGATAAAAAATAATAAAAGGAAAAAGTCTCTGGTGGGCGTAGTCTACAGGCCCGCGAACAGTAGCAATACTGTTGGGCAGAGTATAAATCAACAAATAATGGTAGCCTGTAAAAAAGGTACGGTAATAATCATGAGTGATTTTAATCTCCATATTGATTGGACAAATCAAATTGGCCATGGTAGCCTTGAGGAGGAGTTCATAGAGTGCATCCGGGATGGTTTCCTAGAACAGTATGTAATGGAACCAACCAGGGAACAGGCTATCTTGGATCTGGTACTGTGTAATGAGACAGAATTAATAAATGATCTCATAGTAAAGGATCCTCTAGGAAAGAGTGATCATAGCATGATTGAATTTCAAATTCAGTTGGAGGGTGAGAAAGTTGTATCTCAAACCAGTGTCCTGATCTTAAACAAAGGCAATTACAGTGGCATGAGGGCAGAACTGGCTAAAGTGGACTGGAAAAATAAATTAAAGGGTAAGACAGCTGAAATGCAGTGGCAGACATTTAAGGAGATATTTCATAACTCTCAACAAAAATATATTCCAGTGAGAAAGAAAGATTTTAAGAGAAGGGAGCACCATCCGTGGCTAACTAAGGAAGTAAAGGATGGTATCAAATTGAAAACGAAGGCATACAATGTTGCCAAGATTGGTGGGAGACCAGAGGATTGGGAAATTTTTTAAAACCAGCAAAGGATGACTAAAAAAATGATAAAGAGAGAGAAGATGAATTATGAGAGTAAACTGGGAAGAAACATGAAAACAGATAGTAAGAGCTTCTACAGGTATATAAAAAGGAAGAGGGTAGCTAAAGTAAATGTTGGTCCCTTAGAGGATGAGACTGGGGAATTAATAATGGGGAACGGGAAAATGGCAGAGACTCTGAACAAATATTTTGTATCCGTCTTCACGGTAGAAGACACGAACAACATCCCAATAATGGATAATCAAGGGGCCACAGGGAGGGGGGAACTAAAGACAATCACCATCACTAAGGAAATAGTACTTGGTAAAATAATGGGACTAAAAGATGACAAGTCCCCTGGACCAGATGGCCTGCATCCCAGGGTCTTAAAAGAAGTGGCTGCAGAGATAGTGGATGTATTGGTTGCAATATGCCAAAATTCCCTGGACTCTGGAGAGGTCCCAGCAGATTGGAAAACCGCAAATATAACACCCCTATTTAAGAAAGGAGGGAGACAGAAAGCAGGAAACTATAGTCCAGTTAGCCTAACATCTGGAAAATCATAATGCAGTCAAGCAGAGTCAGCATGGTTTTATGAAAGTAAAATCATGTTTAACAAACTTGCTGGAGTTCTTTGAGGAGATGACGAGCAGGGTGGACAAAGGTGAGCCAGTGGATGTGGTGTATTTGGATTTCCAGAAGGCATTCGATAAGGTGCCACATAAAAGGTTACTGCACAAGATAAGAGCTCACGGAATTGGGGGTAATATATTAGCATGGATAGAGAATTGGCTAACTAACAGAAAGCAGAGAGTCGGGATAAATGGGTCATTTTCCGGTTGGCAAACGGTAACTAGTGGGGTGCCACAGGGATCGGAGCTGGGGCCTCAACTATTTACAATCTACATTAATGACTTGGATGAAGAGACCGAGTGTAATGTAGCCAAGTTTGCGGATGATACAAAGATGGGTGGGAAAGCAAGTTGTGCAGAGGACTCAAAGAACCTGCAAAGGGATATAGACAGGCTAAGTGAGTGGGCAAACATTTGGCAGATGGAGTATAATGTGGGAAAGTGCGAGGTTATCCACTTTGGCAGGAAAAATAAAAAAGCAAATTATTATTTAAATGAAGAGAGATTACAAAATGCTACAGCTCAGAGGGACCTGGGGGTCCTTGTGCATGAAACACAAAAAGTTAGCATGCAGGTACAGCAAGTAATCAAAAAGGCAAGTTGAATGTTGGCCTTTATTTCAAAGAGGTTGGAGTATAAAAGCAGGGAAGTCCTGCTACAACTGTACAGGGTATTGGTGAGACCACACCTTGAGCACTGCGTACAGTTTTGGTCTCCTTATTTAGGGAAGGATATACTTGCATTGGAGGCAGTTCAGAGATGATTCACTAGGTTAATTCCAGAGATGAGGGGGTTGACTTATGAGGAAATGTTGAGCAGGCTGGGCCTATACTCATTGGAATTTAGAAGAATAAGAGGTGATCTTATTGAAACATATAAGATACTGAGGGGGCTCGACAAGGTAGATGCAGAGAGGATGTTTCCCCTCGTGGGGAAATCTAGAACGCAGGGGCACAGATTTGGAATAAAGGGTCGCCCTTTTAGAACTGAGATGAGGAGGAATTTCTTCTCTCAGAGGGTCGTAAATCTGTGGAATTCTCAGCCCCAGAGAGCTGTGGAGGCTGGGTCATTAAATACATTTAAGGTGGAGATCGACAAATTTTTGCAAGATAAGGGAGTGAAGGGTTATGGGGAGTGGGTGGTAAAGTGGCTTTTAGCCCAAGATCAGCCATGATCTGGGATAGTCAGAGTGTGAAAGGCTTAGAGGGAGCAGAATTCTTAAAGTGCATCCAGGAGAGCTTTTTGAGCCAGCATGTCGAAAGTCCTACAAGAGAAGGGGCGGTACTGGACCTAATTCTAGGGAATGTAGCCGGGCAAGTGGTAGAAGTCTCAGTAGGAGAGCATTTTGGTGACAGTGACCATAATTCGGTGAGATTTAAGGTAGTCATGGAAAAGGACAAAGATGGACCAGAAATAAAGGTTCTAAATTGGGGGAAGGCCGATTTTAATATAAGGCAGGATCTGCCCATAGTGGATTGGGATAAGCTACTTGTAGGAAAATCCACATCAGAGCAGTGGGAGTCTTTCAGAAAGGAAATAGAGAGTACAACGCCAACATGTTCCCGTAAAGGTCAAGGGTGGGACCAACAAGCCCAGGGAACCCTGGATGTCAAGGGATATACAAGAATGGATTAGGAAAAAAAGGGAGGCTTTTGGTAGATACAAAGGACTAAAAACAGTGGAAGTCCTAGAGGAGTATAGAAAGTGCAGGGGGGTACTGAAAAAAGAAATTAGGAGAGCAAAGAGGGGGCATGAAAAAACACTGGCGGACAAAATAAAGGAAAATCCCAAGGTGTTTTATAAGTATATTAAGGGCAAGAGGATAACCAGGGAAAGAGTAGGGCCCATTAGGGACCAAAGTGGCAATCTGTGTGTAGAGCCGAAAGATGTAGGTGAGGTTTTAAATGAATATTTTGCATCTGTGTTCACTATGGTGAAGGACGATGTAGGCATAGAAATCAGGCAGGAGGACTGTGATATACTTGAACAAATTAGTATTGAGAGGGAGGAGGTACTAGCGGTTTTAGCGGGCTTAAAAGTGGATAAATCCCCAGGCCCAGACGAGATGTATCCCAGGCTGCTGTGTGAGGCAAGGGAGGAGATTGCAGGGGCTCTGACACAAATTTTCAGAACCTCTCTGGCCACAGGGGAGGTGGCAGAGGACTGGAGGACAGCTAACGTAGTACCATTATTCAAGAAGGGTAGTAGGGATAAACCAGGGAATTACAGGCCAGTGAGCCTAACATCAGTGGTAGGGAAATTATTGGAAAAATTCTGAGGGACAGAATTAGTCTCCACTTGGAGAGGCAAGGATTAATCAAGGATAGTCAGCATGGCTTTGTCAGGGGGAGATCATGTCTGACCAATTTGATAGAATTTTTTGAGGGGGTGACGAGGTGTGTGGATGAGGGTAGTGCAGTTGATGTGGTCTACATGGACTTCAGTAAGGCTTTTGACAAAGTCCCGCATGGGAGACTGGTCAAGAAGGTAAGAGCCCATGGGATCCAGGGCAATTTGGCACATTGGATCCAAAATTGGCTTAGTGGCAGGAGGCAGAGGGTGATGGTCGAAGGTTGTTTTTGTGACTGGAAGCCTGTGTCCAGTGGTGTACCGCAGGGATCGGTGCTGGGTCCTTTGCTGTTTGTAGTGTACATTAATGATTTAGATATGAATGTAGGAGGTATGATCAGTAAGTTCGCAGATGACACGAAAATTGGTGGAGTCGTGAATAGCAAGGAGGGAAGCCTCAGGTTACAGGACGATATAGATGGGTTGGTCAGATAGGCAGAACAGTGGCAAATGGAATTTAACCCTGAAAAGTGTGAGGTGATGCATTTTGGGAGGACTAACAAGGCAAGGGAATACACAATGAATGGTAGGATCCTAGGGAGGACAGAGGATCAGAGGGACCTTGGTGTGCATGTACATAGATCCCTGAAGGCAGCAGGACAGGTAGATAAGGTGGTTAAAAAGGCATATGGGATACTTGCCTTCATTAGCCGAGGCATAGAATATAAGAGCAGGGAGGTTATGATGGAGCTGTACAAAACGCTAGTTAGGCCACAGCTGGAATACTGTGTGCAGTTCTGGTCGCCACACTATAGGAAGGATGTGATTGCATTGGAGAGGGTGCAGAGGAGATTCACCATGATGTTACCTGGGCTGGAGCGTTTCAGCTATGAAGAGAGACTGGACAGGCTGGGGTTGTTTTCCTTAGAGCAGAGAAGGCTGAGGGGGGACCTGATTGAGGTGTACAAAATTATGAGGGGCATAGATAGGGTAGATAGAAAGGAACTTTTCCCCTTAGTAGAGGGGTCAATAACCAGGAGGCACAGTTTCAAGGTAAGGGGCAGGAGGTTTAGAGGGGATTTGAGGAAAAACTTTTTCACCCAGAGGGTGGTTGGAATCTGGAACTCACTGCCTGAAAGGGTGGTAGAGGCAGGAACCCTCACAACATTCAAGAAGCATTTAGATGAGCACTTGCAACGCCATAGCATACAAGGCTACGGACCAAGTGCTGGAAAATGGGATTAGAATAGATAGGGCTTGATGGCCGGCGTGGACACGATGGGCCGAAGGGCCTCTTTCTGTGCTGTATAACTCTATGACTCTATGAATGGCGGAGCAGGCTCAAGGGGCCAAGTGCCATATTCCTGCTCCTATTTCTTATGTTCTTATGCTTTCCAGTACCTGTCTGGCCCAAATTACCATGATGGCAGTGTGACTCTTTTCATCAAATTACACCTTGCTCTCTCCCTCTTGTACCTTCTCCTCCTTCGAGTACCTCTCACCTCTCCGAAAAATTTTCTGTGTCTACCACGCCCCCCAAGCCCCACCCCAAGTTTCAACCAATTATCCTCCTTCCTGTCCTTGTTCAGTCTTTGCACTGACTGACTCGTCATCCTTGATCATTTTAATCTCTATCTCAGCTCCCTTTGTGCTCTCTCCTCTAAATTCACTGCGCACCTGTCCTTCCTAAGCCTCTCCCTCCATATAAACTCTCCTACCCATTTCACAAAATCCCCCTTGCCAAGCATTTCCTGTGGCCTCTCTAATCCCTTGATCTTGATCATGGAGAAGGCCATCTCCAACCACTTCCTTGTATCCATCACCACCCACATCTCCCTAACCCACCAAACCCACTTCCTTCTGTGTCCACCTCTTGAAAAAAAGGATTTTGCCCCCAAGGCATTTCAACTACAACTCCAAGGCATTTTTAAACTCCCAGCTGCCTAGCCTATGGACCTCCATTCGACACAATACTTCTGCAGCTGACGATCTGCTTAACCACTCTTCACCTCCATCTTTGATGCCCTTGTTTCCAGCAAAACCATTACTCTCATCCTGATCATCCCCCCAATATGCCCCACGTTTTTGCTCCCTCAAGTTCAAGGGACGCAGACTTGAGAGTATCTGCCGCACAACTGGTTTAACCATCCATCACTGCATCTGGCTGGACCATTTTAACTGCTATTGGGCCTCACTATGCCAAAACTGTCCAGTACTCCAGGATAATCTGGAGAGCAAAGATAACCCCAAGCTTTTTTTCTACCCTACCAATTGTCTCTTTAAACTTCTCTCCCCTGCCCCCTCCACACTCATCTCCAACAACAAGTGTGACGTGCTCATGGACTTCTTTGTCATTAAGATTGAGACCATCCATTCAGATGCCTCTGTTGCATCCCACCCAAATTATCCTTGTCCACCAAGTGAAACTTCCCCTAAGGCTCCCCCGTCCTAGCCCTGAACCGACGTCTTTCTCTAGTTTCTCTCCTATCTCCCTTCATGCTCTTTCTGAGTTAATTTTGTCCATGAGACCCAACTTCTGCTCCCTTGACCCCCGCCTCCTACTAAATTGCTGACCACCCAACTTCTCTCATAGCCCTCATGCTGGGTAACATTGTACATGGTTCCCTCTCCTTAGGCACTGTCCCCCTCCTTTCAAAACCACCGTCATCACCTCCTTCTCAATAAACCCACCCTTGACCTCTCAGTCGTTGCAAACTACGATTCCATCTCTAACTTCCCTTTCCTCTCAAATCCATGCCCATCTTTTCTGCAACTCCATGTTTGACTCTCTCCAATCAGATTTCTGTCTCAGCCATAGTACCCATCAAAGTCACAAATGTCATCTTCTATGTTTGTGACCATGGTGGATTTTCCTTCCTCGTCATCTCTGCAACCGTTGACAGTCAACCACACCATCCTCTTCGGACACCTTTCCTCCAATGTTCAGCTCAGTGGGATTTCCACCCTCGCCTATCATATTGTAACTAGAGTATCTCCTGCAATGGTTTCTCTTCCTGTCACCTCTCTTGAGCCTTCCACTGCCTCTTCTTGTCGGCCTGCAGCTCATTGGCCTGCTCAGAATCCTGCTGAATACGCACTCCTCTTCCACCCTCTGTAAGGGAGCCAATATGATTTATTTTCAAAGAGATAATGCAGCCATTTCTTCAGGGATCCAGGCCACTTCCCTAACCTGAATCCCAGTAGATCACGCTCACCCAATAGGAGGGTGGTATGCCTCAATTTACATGGTGAACTGGCCTCTACAAACGTGCTGGGTCTCTACAGAGTCGGCCTAATAGGCTCTATCCCCTGACAACATTGCCTTATAAGGGGTGGATGAAGGTTCCACTCCTTATAAGACAAGTTAGGAAATTGCACCGGGCCTCTGCCATGTGGGAGGGGGAAGGTTCTGCTGGTCTCCTGCTGGAGTTACAGGAGGAGACCAGCAGAACCCCAGAGGAATTTCAGCACTGCAATCTTTTTATTATTTTGTTTATTCAAAGAGTTTGGTAGAACGTTGTTTATTGTAAATATATAATTATATGACTGTTTCTGATATACTTTCTCATCTTTATAAAATAATTTTATTTCATATTTTAAATTTAAAATGAATTTTGATGTGATTCTCTATTGTTTTCGAAGATTGAGGTGAGATATACTGAAGGAATAAGATAGGCCCAGTAGCTGAAAGCAGTTATCGGAAAGGATGTTTTGTTTATTTCACAAGCGTATTATGGAAAGCTTACTTAGGTCTCAAGCCAGTTCACCCCTGGTTGTGACTTTCATAGCTACGGATCCCAGTCCTTGAAGATGTCAGCAAGTCAGCCCTTAGCAACTGGTTTGCACTCTCACTTCCTCTGCAATGAAGCAGAGGCAGTGAAGACAGGTCTCGCCTGACATACTAAGGTAGCAAGGTGTGCTCTGTGGATTTTGACGGCAGTGAACGAACGCACTGCTTGGGATGTGACTGGGCCTGTAGATTTTGTTGCCTCTTGAATTTATCCTCCACATAAATTTTGGGTTTTATAACTAGGAACATAGTGTCCAACAGTAAAAAAGTAATGCTAACTTTTTACAAGGCAATGGTTAAGCCACAATGGCAGTACTTATGTCCCATCTCTAGTTGCCCCGGGTGCTTTAAGACTCAACCACATACTATGTGACTGGAATAATATGTAGGCCAGATTGAGTAGGGGTAGCAGGGTCCCACCTCTGGGTATTGGTAAATCATTTGGGTTTCCTTGGTTTTTTTCTGTTGCTTGCCCACAAATGATCAGATTTATTGAATTCAGTTTGACAACATGCCCCGGTGGGATTTAAACCTACAACTTTTGAGTTGCTACTCCAGTACCGTAACTATAAGGCTACAATACCCATCTCCATTCCAGCTACCCTTTCCCTCTCTCGCAACATCAACCTCCCACCCAATGGAATCAGGCACATGAAAATTCACCCCATAATTTCCCATTTCTGGCATCATCGTGACGAATCTGTGCTGTACATTCTCTATGGCTTTAGTGTCTTTTCTATAATGGGGCGTCCAAAACTGCATATCCTAAGAACAAATAAAACAAAAAATCACCTAGGATGAGATTACTGAGTGCCGCGCCCAGTTAAAACATTGGGTAGGATTTGGAGCAGTGATAGACAATGTGGATATGAAATGAGGCAAGAGGGGTGAAACAGAGTAAGGAGAAAGTGTCAGAGGAGTAAGGGGAAAGTCAAGGTGTGACTTGTTGATAAAGGCCATTCTGCCACCACCTTTACTCAATCTTCTGAGAGAGGCAAAATTAAAAAAGAGAAAAAAGGTCTTTGGCCAATTTTGGAAAAACTGGTGGGAAATTCTTTTCCAAATCCCTACGATAATCAAGCAAGTTGCCAGGGAAGTGGGGCATGTTCTTTATTTTGTACCATATGCCACACTGATTGAACTAAATGAGTCCAATCATAATGGTCATTCTGTATGTTCATCTTACCATGAAATAAAGCAAGTTATCAATTTGTATCAGGCCTCAGCTCACCAGTGTTGGCTTGAGCTGCCTTCAGAGAGATTGAAGATGCATTTGTGTGACAGGTACAAATATCAAGTCCAGGTGACAATCAAATGCTATTGTTATGACCCTGCATTATGCTATCATGCAAGCAGATATAGGGCAGTGTGAGTCAATTCCCAGAAAAGTAAGACTGCTTAGTGTTGGACTATAACCTGGTGTTGTGCGACTTCTCGCTTACGGGAACGACTGATGCCACAGAACCCAAAGGTATTTACAGCAGACCCGAATTTGTAACACTCCTCCCACGCTTTTTGTTTCTCTTATGAAAATAGCCCCACATCCTAGAGCCTTTTTCAGAGCTAGGAGTCCTAGCACTGGATATCATTTTGATTGCCCTCCTCTTTAGCTTCTCCATGGCCTTAAAATCACCTTCACGGGTGTGAACCAAAACTGACCGAAATGCTCCAAATATGTTCATACCAGACTAAGTATAGTATTGTCAGTTTGATATTATACGGTCAATTTCTACACTTCTAGCCATCACATGGTCCATCTCCGACTCTTCCCTTCCCTTCTACTTCTTTGTCTCCATTTCTGGGGATAGGCTATCGACAAACATCCACTACAAGCCCACTGACTCCCACAACTACTTGAACTATACTTCCTCCTACCCCGCTTCCTGTAAGGACTCTATTCCATTCTCCCAGTTTCTCCATCTCCGTCGCATCTGTTCTGACGATGCCACCTTCATACCAATGCTTCCGATATGTCTTCCTTTTTCCTCAACTGAGGATTCCCCTCCGCCATGGTTGACAGGGTTCTCGACCGTGTCTGTTCCCTTTACCGCACTTCTGCCCTCACCCTTTCCCCTCCATCCCAGAACCACGATAGGGTTCCCCTTGTCCTCACCTTCCACTCCACCAGCCTCCACATTCAACAGATCATCCGCTGCCATTTCCGTCACTTCCAGCGTGATCCCACCACCAAACACATCTTCCCCTCCCCTCCCCTTTCAGCATTCCGAAGAGACCGTTCCCTCCGCGACACCCTGGTCCACTCCTCAATCACCCCCCACATCCCCTCCCCTTCCCATAGCACCTTCCTGTGCAAGCGCAGGAGATGCAACACCCGCACGACTCCCACTCTGACCTCTCTGTCCTTGGCCTCCTACACATTTCCAATGAAGCTCAACGTAAGCTTGAGGAACAGCACCTCATTTTTCGATTAGGCACTTTACAGCCTTCCGGACTCAACATCGAGTTCAACAATTTCAGACCATAACCTCTGCCACCATTTGTTTAGACAGCAGCTGTTGATGATTCTGCCATTCCCATTTACACCTCTTCTAGACCTATCTTTTGTTTTTTAAACTTGTCCCATTACCATCTCATTTTGCCTTGCACCATCATCCCTTTTGTCATTTAATCTCTTCTGCCTTCCAGCCTATCACAGATCTTCCCTTTTGTTCTTTCCTCCCCTCCCCCCTTTCCCAGCCTCTGCACTTGCTTAAAACCTGTTGTATTTCCTGCTTTTTCCAGTTCTGACGAAAGGTCATCGACCTGAAACGTTAACTGTGTTTCACTCTCCACAGATGCTGCCTGACCTGCTGAGTATTTCCAGCATTTTCTGTTTTTATTTCAGATTTCCAGCATCCGCAGTATTTTGCTTTTTGTATTAGCCTAAAACTTTATTTATTTTCCCAATGGCCTCGCCACATTACATGTGTGCTGTCAATGCTTCATCCAGTATGGCCCCTACATCTCTATCTTGCTCTGTAATCTTTGAATGTCATTATGGATGCAGGACACGGAATTCAACAACAGTTAATATAGACACCAAGAGTTACTGTTGATACAAAAGCAAACGGTAGCGTAGTGGTAATCCAGAGGCCTGGACTAATGATCTCAGAGATGTGAGTTCAAATCCCACCACGGCAGCTGGGGATTAAGTTCAGTAATTAAATAAATCTGGATCATTATCAGTAATGGTAACCATGAAACTATCGGATCGTCGTAAAAATCCATCTGTCCTTTAGGGAAGGAAATCTGCCGTCCTTACCTGGTCTGGCCTATATTTGACTCCAGACCCACAGCAATGCCCGCTGAAATGGCCTAGCAAGTCACTCAATTGTAACAAAACATAATAAGAATGAATGGGCACACCCAGCCCAGTCAACCCTGCAAAGTCCTCCTCACCAACATCTGGGGACTTGTGCCAAAATTGGGAGAGCTGTCCCACATTCTGACAGAATCATACCTTTCAACCAATGTCCCAAACTCCTCCTCCATCACCATCCCTGGGTATGTCCTGTTCCACCGGAGTCTCATTGCTTCAGGTCACCTCCTACTGCCCCCCCTCCCCCACCATCAGCTGCTGAATCAGTACTCCTCCATGTTGAACACCACTTTGTTCAGAAGCACTGCGAATAGCAAGGGCACAGAATGTCCATCACCAAGAGTGGCTCTGTAGCACCACTATTGACCGAGCTGGCTGAGTCCTGAAAGACAAGACTGCCAGTCTGGGCGTGTGACAGGTGGTGAGAGAACCAACATGAGGGGAAAAACCTACTTGCCTGTCGCAGATGCATGACAGTATTGGTAGCAGTGACCACCTGTCTTCACACTGAGGACACCCTCCATCGTGTTGTGTGGCACTACCACCGTGCTAAATGGGATAGATTCAGCAGCTCAAAACTGGGCATCCATGAGGCGCTGTGGGGCAGCAGCAGAATTGTATTCTGTAACCTCATGGCCTGGCATATCCCTCACTTTACCATTACCACCAACCCTGGTGCAATAAGGAGTGTAGAAGAGCATGCAAGGAGCAGCACCTGGTGGGAAGCTGCAACACAGGACTAAGTGCATGCTAAAAAGCGGAGGCAGCATGCTATAGACAGGGCTAAGTGATCGCACAATCAATGGATCAGATCAAAGCTATCCAGTCGTGAATGGTGGTGGACCATTACACAACTAACGGGAGGAGGAGGCTTCATGAATATCCCCATCCTCAATGATGGTGGAGCCCAGTACGTGAATGTAAAAGACAAGGCTGAAGCGTTTGCAACAATCTTCAGCCAGAAGTGCTGAGTGGATGATCCATATCGGCCTACTCCTGAGGTCCCCACCATCACAGAAGCCAGTCTTCAGCCAATTCGATTCACTCCACGTGATATCAAGAAACGGCTGAGTGCACTGGCTATGGGCCCCGACAACATCCCGGCTATCCTGCTGAAGACTTGTGCTCCAGAACTAGTCGCGCCTCTAGCCAAGCTGTTCCAGTACAGCTACAACACTGACATCTATCCGACAATGTGGAAAACTGCCCAGGTATGTCCTGTTCACAAAAAGCAGGACAAATCCAACCCGGCCAATTACCACCCCATCAGTCTACTCTCAATCATCAGCAAAGTGATAGAAACATAGAAACATAGAATCTAGGAGCAGGAGTAGGCCATTCGGCCCGTCGAGCCTGCACCACCATTCAATACGATCATGGCTGATCATTCAAATCCAGTACCCTGTCCCTGCTTTAATCCCCACAGTACACATATCCCACCCGACCCCCATAACCCCACGTATTTAATTCCCCCTAACATATCCCATCCTATCCCCATAACCCCACACTAACACTAAGGGTCAATTTATCATAGCCAAATCAACCTAACCCGCACATTTTTGGAAGGTGTCATCGACAGTGCTATCAAGCGGCACTTACTCACCAAAAACCTGCTCACTGATGCCCAGTTTGTGTTCCGCCAAGACCACTCGGCTCCTGACCTCATTACAGCCTTGGTCCAAATATTGACAAAGGAGCTGAATTCCAGAGGTGAGGTGAGAGTGACTGCCCTTGACATCAAGGCAGCATTTGACCGAGTGTGGCATCAAAGAGCCCGAGTAAAACTGAAGTCAATGGGAATCGGGGGGAAAACTCTCCACTGGCTGGAGTCATACCTAGCACAAAGGAAGATAGTTGTGGTGGTTGGAAGTCAATCATCACAGCCCCAGGATATCGCTGCAGGCAGTTCCTCAGAGCAGTGTCCTAGGCCCAACCATCTTCAGCTGCTTCATCAATGACCTTCCGTCCAACATAAGGTCAGAAATGGGGATGTTCGCTGATGACTGCACAGTGTTCAGCACCATTCACAACTCCTCAGATAATGAAGCATTCCATGCCCACATCCAACAAGATTTGGATGACGATCAGGCTTGGGCTGATAAGTGGCAGGTAACATTCGCGCCACAGAAGTGCCAGGGAATGACTATCTCCAACAAGCAAGAGTCTAACCACCTCCCCTTGACATTCAATGGCATTACCATCGCCGAATCCCCCACCATCAACATCCTGGGGGCTCACCATTGACCAGAAACTTAACTGGACCAGCCACATAAATACTGTGGCAACAAGAGCAGGTCAGAGGCTAGGTATTCTGTGGCGAGTGTCTCACCTCCTGACTCTCCAAAGCCTTTCCACCATCTATAAGGCACAAGTAAGGAGTGTGATGGAATACTCTCCACTTTCCTGGGTGAGTGCAGCTCCAACAACACTCAAGAAGCTCGACGCCATCCAGGACAAAGCAGCTTGCTTGATTGGCACCCCATCCACCACCTTAAACATTTACTCCCTCCACCACCGGCATACCGTGGCTGCAGTGTGTACCATCTACAAGATGCACTGCAGCAACTCACCAAGGCTTCTTCGGCAGCACCTCCCAAACCCGCGTCCTCTTCCACCTATAAGGACAAGGGCAGCAGGCGCATAGGAACACCACCACCTCCAAGTTCCCCTCCAAGTCACACACCATCCTGATTTAGAAGTATATCGCCGTTCCTTCATCGTCGCTGGGTCAAAATCCTGGAACTCCCTACCTAACAGCACTGTGGGAGTACCTTCACCACATGGACTGCAGCGGTTCAAGAAGGCGGCTCACCACCACCTTCTCAAGGGCAATTAGGGATTGGCAATAAATGCTGGCCTTGCCAGCGACGCCCACATCCCATGAACGAATAAAAAAAAAATCAGAATAAAAAACTCACACATAAAATTAAAATTATACAGAGATTAGAATTAATAATAAATACTGTGAAGTGATTGTAACTCTGCAATCTATAAACTAATTAAACTTCATTGGTTGGTTTACAAGATTACCTAATCCTTCGAAGATTACTGCCTTGTAATCATTCCTAAGTATCTGTTATTCTCTATACAATTGACAGTGCCATTTTGCATGAACCTATTGTCTCCTTTGGATTGGCACCTCCTGCTAAGTGACAACAGCAGGAGGGAACAGAACAAAAGGCCAGCACTAGTAGTCTTAGAAACAGATTGAACCAAAGAATTTGTTTTCTGTGGAGAATGTCACTCCCTATGAGCAAGAATAGCGGATTAGAAGACAGTGTATTGCATAAGACCGATGATCCTGATCATTTCAGCATGATTGCAAAATGAGTGCATTATATGTCTGAAGAACTGAATTGGAAATATTGGCCCAGATTTTGTGGTGGGTACTCTCCGAAACTGACCGCAATTTCAGGATTTAGCGCATGCGCATCTAAGCGCAGTAATCCTGAAGATGCGGTCAGTCATTTACTGCTCCGACACTGACTGCACTGTGGACCCCCACCCCCGCTCCCACCCCCACCACCCCCCCATAGCCGGCAATCAGTGAAACTGGCAAAAACTTGGGCTTTTCCATGGTAATATTGCTGTTAATTTCTCCATGATGATAAAAATTACAATATTTAAAAGAGTTTGTTCATGATATTTCAGCTTCTACCTTATCCCCAATCTTTGTTTTGCTCTCTGTAACATTTTTAAAAGGTGGGGATAAAAGCAGCTTTTCATTTCCTGGTTTGCTGTCTTTGAAAATTCTTCAATGTGATTGGCTGCTTAGACAGCTTGTTGACGTCACTGCAGCTCTTCGCTGGGAAACCCCATTACACTGTGGTACATTAAATTGCACGTCGAGAAAGGCAAACTTCTCGCCACAGAGATCATGGGGCGAGGCGCATCCCAGCACAAGCGCTGATATGCGCCAGTCCGGGACCTCCGCAGCTGCAAATTCGGCACAAGTAGATGGGCAGGGCAGGGCAGGGTGGCGGGAGGGCAGGGCAGGGTGGCGGGAGGGCAGGGCAGGGTGGTGGGAGGGCAGGGCAGGGTGGCGGGAGGGCAGGGCAGGGTGGTGGGAGGGCAGGGCAGGGTGGCGGGAGGGCAAGGCAGGGTGACGGGAGGGAAGTCTAGCTCCCCTGCAAAAAGTTATAGGGGTAAACCGCAGCTGCCCTTCTAAAAGGGCTACTTTAAGACGATTTTTTTTTAAATTGAAATATTTCTTTGGGCATTCTGGCTGTGACCCCAACCACAACATCCAGGTGGGGCCCACTTCCACCTGTTAAGTTGATGTATCCCCACTGACCCTACACCAGTTCCCTCTGAGGGTTGAGAAGTGGGAACTCCCAATACAGGGAGTGCTTGCCCCCAGCCCTGCCCCCTCTTACACTGATGACCTTGTTTAGGGTGGATTAAATCTCTGCCCCACAGCAAGACATTCCAGAATCACCGACATAATTAGATCCCAGCCTAATTAGCAGCCCTTCCAGCACACTCGCATTGAAGTTACAGCAGGACTGCACTGGAAAGGACAGGAATTTTCAAACCCTGCAATTCCTGACCCTGTTGGTGACCTTAATGCTTGAAAATATCAGTATAAAGAATGGTGACTCAATCTATAAAAATAGTGTGCAGAAGATTGTAGCTCTAAAAATTGAAGGTTGTATTTGTGAATTGTTTTTGAATGTGTTTGCCTCTGACAGTGTGTAAAACACCAACAACGTTATACCAGCATAGAAAGATTACCACACAATTGTTTATTTTAAGTTAGAAATCATTTTTTATAATATTTGATGAATAGTTTTGCTTACTTGTATTTTATGCTATATATGGATTGCTTCTGCTTGTTTTTATCACGCAGCAGCTTCCTGTGATGTTAATTCCTCAAAGAAGAAACCAATTACATTATTTTCTAAATTAAGTTAAATGAGCCACTAAAAACAACACGATACAAAAAATCTGAATGACATATGAATAAGATACAGTGTGTGACTTAATGGCTTATGGAAAAATGAATCACCAGTGAGTTGTGCCTGCATTTATTTTTCTATAAATCACCATCCCATTGTGCAGCCACCATGTTACATAACCAGTACTTAAATGTTTCTTCATTGTCTTATACACTGATAATGTCTTGTTCCGTGAAGTTCTTACTGTATCTTTTCTGTTCCTCCTCTGGATATTTTTGTGTATTGAAATCTTATTTAACCGTATCTAACAACTCACACATTAACATGGAACCTTCCTGATTCTCTTGTCTCCTTAATTTGTAAACAATAACAAACTTACACAAAAAATTCTGAAATTTTCCTCTTATCCCTGAAGATAATCAAGCAAAAACTTCATGATGTCAGATTAATCTTACAATCTATATTGTTCAGGGTAGAACTTCTGATCAGCAAAGTTCAGGGACGTGCTTATACTATAAATGGCCTCTTTCTTCTTTTTGCTTATTTTTTCTCCATAGGCACTGAATCATTTTGATATGGGTCCACAAGAACTGACAGCTCTCCTATACCTGCCTCAACTGTCTATTCTTCATGTGAAATCCTAGATAGTGTGTTTACCAGACTATTGGACTATGGGGAGCATCACTACTGAGCTAATCCTGTCCTCTTTGGACATCCACAGATGGAAGTTTCCAGCAAGGGTTACTAGATAGCAATCAGTAGTGGGAGCTCCAACTTGGCTTCAGTTTTGGTAATAATTATGCAGAAGGAAACGACAATGTTCATTCACATGGTTGAGGATACTATCGGTAATGCTAATCAACTTTTGGTATGAACCTTGACGGAATTTGATTACAAACTGAAACACACTGACCGGAATTTTCTGTACCTGGGCAGGTCGGGTGCGGGCGGTCACCCTGGCGGGTCGTGACCACGTTCCTCATTCCATCCCGCTCCTGAGATCGACTTTCCGTTAATGGCGCCTATTAAGGCAGGCCTGCACGTTACCCGGCCCTATTAAATGGTGTGGGTCTGATGATGCCATCGATGACTCGTTTTCAGTCGGGATATTTAAAGGAGCCCTGGCCACATTGCATTTGAAGCTTCATCCAGGAGTGTGCAGACACTGTATTGGAGCATTGGAGTGTTGCAAAGAGTGCCAAACATGACTGCACAGAGACAGAGGGCTGCACCCAGGTTCTCAGATGACTCCCTCCATATGCTTGTGGAGGGAGTGAGAGCACGCAGGGAGATCCTCTTCCCTTCCGATGGGCGGAAGAGACCTCCCCAACAGACGAAAGGAGCCTGGCTCCAAATAGCAGAGGAGGTCAACAGCAGGGATGTTGTCAGGAGGAACTGGGTGCAATGCCGCAAACGTTTCAATGGTCTCATTAGATCAGGAAAGGTGAGTACAAAGCCACACTCAACTTCATCCTGCTGTGCCTCTCATCACATCCACATCACTGTGCCTTCCCAACCCTACTCCTGCACATCATTACTCACACCAACATACCTTGCACCTCCACCCATCCCTCTCTCTACATTATCACTTCCCCATCTAACTAGCCACCCCTCACACTCACCCTTATCCTAATGCAATCATACCAACTAACAACACACAAAGAGGCCACTTGACATTGGCACCCCACTCCATCATATCACCATCTAAAGATGTAACCCATTCATTTCTTACACTCATTCCATCACTCTCACTCAACCTTGTCTTCTTTCCCTCCTTGCAGGAAAAGAGAGCCCACAATAAGAGGGAGAGGGAGAGAACCAGAGGTGGCCCTTCATCATTGGCCACCTTAACAGCAGCAGAGGTGGTTGCCTTGGAAGTGTCTCGAGTCGCAGAGCAGCTGGAGGTGGGAGACAGAGAGAGGGGGACATCTCAGCAACCTGGTGACAAAATTACATTTCATACGGCCACCTGGCATACAGCAGTTTATGGGGACTGATGTCAGCAACCAGTGAATGTTCACATGTGCATAATTGTATCTGTACCCATTCTTGATATGACATATCTAACTCATCTCTTTTCTCTCCCACAGGTCCATCAAGAGCTCCCCCCCATTGTCCAGGAGGAAGAGCAAGTCGACTCCTCAGAGGAGCCTCCAGCCTCTGAGGACGCACCATCACCAGACATAAGCGCACCCAGTACCAGCGCAGATACGCACACCTCGGTGGGTGCAACGAGAGATAGAGCAGTGTTGTCACCTGGTGTCTCACAACTCACAAGTAAACAAGAGCAGATGGTGGAGGCAGGGACAGCCGTGAAGACTCCTCGCTGGAGGGCGCAGGACACTCCCAGCTCTGCTCAGCTGCATGCAGACGTTGAGCCTCGGGGGCCGTCCAGAAAGAGGGAGTTCCTGGAGGTGCAGCATGAAGTGCAGGAGGCTCTGACAGGGTTTGCGAGCGCGATGTCTGCAAATGTGCAGAGTATGGAGGAGTTCATCTCCAGCATGAGCACCACCATGTCGCAGGCGATGGCGACTGTAGGCTCTTCCATAGAAAGGATAGCCACCTGCATGGAGCAGCTAATGCGCCACTCACAGGGGCACATGGTCTCTATGGAGGATAGATGGCAGAGGCTCATAGACCTCCTCTCTAGAAGGGATGTCAACGTGGGCGTGGGTCCTCATGGCCCCACTGATGTACAGCAAGGTGCTCTCCTGCTCCTTGCTAGCAGGGGAGTGCGGGTGGCCCATGAGAGGGATGATAGTGAGAGGGGACATGCAAGTGGGGGCTCCTCTCAAAGAGCTCACACTTCTCCCCCGTTACCCCCACCTCAGTCAGAGCCCCAGATGGCTCCTGGGATCGCGATGGCCGAGTCTGCGCCTGCACAGTCGCAGGAAGAGCAGACTTTAGTGGAGCCATCATAGGCTCCAAAACCCAGAGGACGTCTGCCAAAAGTGTCTAAGCAGTCGCAGCAGGGAAGTGAGCAGCCTGCCTCTACCTCTGCTGAAATCACAGGGGTTGCACCTCGTAGAAGCATGTGTAAGAGAAAGATGAAACACAAGTAGATGCACAAGGGTGATTTAATAAATGTTTCTGTAAAGTTTCAGTTACTGTGATGTCACGCATGAAAGTATTTATTTTCACCACATGGACAAATTTGTATGCAACTTTGGAACTGGCTTAGTGACTTGGAGTGATTGGTCAGACATAACATTACCTCCAGCAATGGGGGTCAGTGTGAAAGGCTTGGTTATTGTAGGGATACTTTATGGTGTTGCTGTGGGGTGATGCCAACCTGGCGCAGCATGTGGCAGCCATATGGGTGTAATGCATGAAGTTAAGTATATCTGGCCATGATGAGGCCATCCCTGACCTCCCGGGCAGCAATGTGCTCGGGTGCTGGTAGGATCTTGACCACAGGTTCCTCCTGCTCCTCCTCCTCCTCCTCCGAAGAGGCCGTGCGCTCAGAGCCTTGCTCCTCATGCAGCACTAATCCTCGCTGCGCTATGTTATGCAGGGTGCAGCAGACCACGACGATTCTGGAGACCCAGGCTGGTGCGTACTGAAAGGCTCCTCCAGATCTGCCAAGGCATCTGAAGCGCATTTTCAGCATGCCTATTGTTTGCTCTATGACAGATCTGGTGGAAATGTGGCTTTCATTGTATCTCTCCTGGGCCACAGTACTTGGCCTCCTCAAAGGTGTCATGAGCCACGTCTTCAGCGTATAACCCTTGTCTCCAAGCAGCCAGCTGAAAGTATGTTTGGAGGAGCAAAGAGCTGAGGGAGGGTGGACTGGCGCGGGACGAAAGAGTCATGGCAGCTGCCAGGGAATTTTGTGCACACATGCATGATGATTTTCCTGTGGTTGCAGACCAGCTGCACCTTGAGGGAGTGGAAGCCCTTGTGGTTAACAAAGATTCCTGGGTGATGATGGGCTACCCTGATGGCCACGTGTGCAGTCGATGATGCCCTGCACCCGTGGGAAGCCAGCCAGAGCTGCAAAGGCCAGCGCTCGCTCGGTAACAATGGCTTCATCAGTGGCAAAGTTGATATAATTGGCTGACTTGTCAAAGAGGGCATCAGTAACTTGTGTGCTGCATCTGTGGACGGCCGACTGTGAGATGCCGTAAATGTCTGCTGCAGAGCCATGGAAGGAGCCTGAGGCGAAGAAGTTGAGCTCACTGGTGACTTTGACAGCCACTTGTATGGTGCGTCCACCCGCTCCTCTGGGATGCAGGTCTTGCTCCAGCAATCTGCAAATGTCTGCGACGACCTGGTGTGATAGGCTGAGCCTCCTTTGGCACTGCTGCTCCGTCATGTTGAGGAAGCTCATCCTCTGCCTGTATATCCTGTGTTGGGGGTATCGCCTCCAGCGTGGTGCAGCCCTGCACTGATGCCCTCTGTCCTGTGTAACATCAGGTAGTTAAGGAGATGGTTGGTGGTGTTGTTGTTGGTGCTGTTAGTGTGCCTGGTGCTGTTGGTGTTGGGGCTCATCGTGGTCCGAATCTGAGGACCAAGGTGAAACAGTATAAACGGCACCCAGGCTGATGTAATAAATGGCAGGTCAAGTAGAGATAACAGAAGCACTCTGTCAATGGTGTGATAGGTTCTACCAATGAGGTGACAGTGGATCCCGACTTTGCTGGAAACACTTGCAACCTCTCAAAAGCTAAATCTGTGCTGACAGTGCACTCAGAAATAGCATCTGCTTTAGGAAAGTGACCAGCTCTCAGATGGGAGTTTTTATTGTACTTTTCATGCTGTGCACTAATGAGGTGCATCAATGGCCACTGTACCTCCGCCTCAGGTTCACAGGCGTGGCTCCCGAGCTGCGTGATTCCTGTGCTCATCCAGGGAAATTTGAAAGGTTGGGTTATAAAGATGCTTAAGGGTCTTACAAGTACCTCATAATGACCTCAATTACCTCAGTCGCCTCTGCCGTTCGGGTCGCTGATGCGCTGGCAAACGCGCCCGAGGGAAAGGCGCATGGGGGCGGGAGGACAGCGAGTTCTGACCCGCTCCAAGGTTTTTCAAATTTCCTTCCTGACCCGCCTCCAATCACACCCAAATGGACAACAGAAAATTCCGGCCATTATTTTAGCCTTCGAGAACTCATTAGTCAGATCATCTTATAATATTATGTATAGTTTTGGTCGCCCTGCCTTCAAAGAGAATTTTGATGCATTGGGAAGTGTTCAAAGAAAGGTCACAGAAGTGATTCCCGGATTTTAAAGTCTTCTGTTATGAAAAAAGGCTCATAAAATTGAGTTTGTCTTCATTTGAGAAAAGAAGATTGAGAGGGGATATGACCTTTAAAATGCTGAATGACACGAATAATTCTAAATATATGCAGGTTATTTAACTGTGATCACAGAGGTAATGGCATAATCAGCCACCTTAGCTTGGTACTACATGATAAGGTGCATTTCTCCACAAAGACAAAACCTACTAACAATAGTCAATTAATTTTAAAGGTCATAACATCAGAAATCCAGTGGTAAAATTATTAAACTTACACATTGGATTGTTTTTGCTCTGCCCCAAAAAGTTCATTAAATCTCACTTATAATAGTCAAATAGATCAATGTGGGATCACTTTTATAATTCCACACTTTTGCATAATCATTGGTTTAATGGAATTACTCTTAGAATGTATACTGCAAGTTTGAAGTTCATTACCAAAACAGCAACCAACAGTAAATTTGAAATGTATTAAAATGTATGCGGTAATACTAGAAATTCATACTATTTTGGTAACTTATTAGTGAACTGTTCTTGGAGAAGGGATAACACTTCCAGTCAGCACCTCCCTAATTTTTTGACAGAGATCAGGAATGTATATGGGTAATCGTGGTAGAGAACATGGAGGTATACCTTCTTTTGTTTCCTAATTGGCAAACAGAAGAAACTATAGCCCTTGATGTCCTAATTCCACACCTATAGAATTGGGATAGGACTTCTGCCTGCTGCTCCAGCCCTACCATAACCTTGGCCCGGTTTCCTAGGTCAGGGATCATTAGGTATTAATGGCAGGCTCCCAGAGGGATCTGCACCAGTAAGTTGAGACTGAGGCCTTTAGCAGGTAAGTGATCAAACAGAAAGGAAGCCTCTACTATGTCCTTTCTCTCCACTTGGAGCATCTGGCTCTATTCCTGCCGCTACCACAGGCTTAGTGCCGTGGTTCACTTCAGGAACAGGGTTCGAGGGAGGGAAATGTACTGAAAGCCCAGGCCCTGTGCCTCCATGGGCATTAGCATGTGTGAAGTGGGGAAGAAGCGACTGGACGCAATCCCAGCAGGGGCAGGAGGAAGAGACATTCAAGGTGGACTGGTGGCCCTGCTCTGAGCTGCTGCCTGAAATTAACAAGTGCATTCTAATCTAAAAACAATTACATTTTGCGGTTTTAAAGGAACAAAGGTCGACCGTGGCAGAATAATACATTGTGCATTATTTGATATGTGTGCTATACCATTAAAAACCAGCATATCATTTAAATTACCAAGAACAACAAAACGGGAGCTCCACCAGTGTGGGTATGTCAGTGTATATGTATGTGCGTACGTGCATATAGGTGTATGTATATATGATATATATACATAAGTAAATAGATCAATCAGAGTTCACTTGCTTGGTGAGAGAAATTTAGAGAACTTCATTATTAGAAGCTGACAACAACAAGGTGGTTTCCATATTATAAAAAGGATATAGAGGCACTGGAGAAGGTGCAAAAAAGATTCACAAGGATGATACCAGAACTGAGAGGTTATAACTATCAGGAAAGATTGAACAGGCTGGGGATCATTTCGCTAGAAAAGAGAAGGCTGAAGGGTGATCTATTAGAGGTCTTTAAGATTGTGAAAGGGTTCGATAGAATAGACGTAGAAATGTTTCCACTTGTGGGGGAGCCCAAAACAAGGGACTATAAATATAAGATAGTCACTAATAAATCCAATAGGGAATTCAGGAGAAACTTCTTTACCTAGAGAGTGGTTAGAATGTAGAACTCATTACCACAAGGGGTAGTTGAGGCGACGAGCACAGATGCATTTAAGGAGAAGCGAGATAAACACTTGAGGGAGAAAGGAATAGAAGGCTATGCTGATCGGGTTAGATGAAAAGGGGTGGGAGGAGGCTCGTGTGGAGCATAAACAGTGGTATAGACCAGTTGGGCTGAATGTCCTGTTTCTGTGCTGTGCATTCTATGTAGTTCCATGTAGTTAGGTTGGAGATATATAGCACATCCCACATGTAGGAAGACAGCTCAGAGCACTTTACAATAATGAGAGTGGTATATGGTGGACATGGAGTATGGGAAAGGGAATGGAGAGGGTTGTATGGAGAATCAAAGATAGGCAAGAGAACCGGTTTTGAGGAGGTTTTTGACAACGAGGGGAAAAAGGTAGTAATGCTGAGGGAACTGACACTTTTTTCCAATTGAAACCTATGCCATCTTTAACATTAAACATTAAAAATTATTTATAGATTTTAACCTTTTGCCAATATAGATTAGCTCTTCCACCAAAACGACTAATATTTTGTACAGCAGCAATTAAAGCTGGTTAGTAGAAATAGTTAACAGCTGAGAAAATCTGTCTCTAATGCTCACTGGAATAAGAAAATCAATCAAAACACCAATTTGAAGCCTAAATTGATCTCAGTACACATTAGATTAGTGTGGGCATGTCGTATCATGAAATGGAGAGTACTCAATAATCATTAGGAAAACATTATAATATTGTATAAATAATTATGAAATTTCACAATGCCATGAATCCTGGGATTTACCCGATATAGCAACTTTCCTGGTGATTCCTTCTTTCCAAGTTCCATTCTGTAGTCTTAAATACCTTTACCTTTTATTAATTTTTTCTAGTTCTGCATACCATGGTGAAATAAATAGATAAAAATTATCACTGGTTTTACACATTCTAATATAATGTGACTTAGTGGAACCCCAGTTTTTAAAACAATTGAATTATTAACCTTGAAATCAAGCTATGCAGTAGGAATACTTAACACCATCTGATCAAATTCCTAATATTTTAATAAAGACCCTAGAAATTCCTGCCCGTTTTGGGTGCAGAATCAGGTTTATCTGACAGAAGTGGGAGGAACTTGGGGGGAATCCATTTGCAATGGGTTTCTGTTCCTTTCTAACCAATTTTCTAATTCCTGTCCAAAATTCCTTCCTCCCTGCCCAATCAATTTTAATTCCATGTCATAAACAGTGCAGACTTTTGTATTTAAATGTCTCTTGCATATGCATTGAAATTCCTAGAAAGTAAATGTATCCCTTGTGTGTACAGAAGTTTATATAGCCATTATTTAAAAAACAGATCATTAAAATTTTCAGCCTAGAAATTACAGCCCTTGGGAATCCTGGTAGGGTTATGATGACTGGGGGAGGGGTTCCCACACCGTTCTGAGAGCGGGTATAGGTTCTGGTGTGAGTTTAGAAATGGCTCTAAGATGTAAGGAAGCAAAAGGGAAGAGAAAAAACGTGTTTTTTAACCTGTTTCTTTTGGTCCTATAATGATTTAGAGCTCCCCCTCTCAGAGCAGCCACGTCCTGCTCTGAAGCCCCGGTTTTAACATGGGCCATCAGTCATGCGGGCAGAGCCCGAGGCGGATGGCAAACCATCTCAATCTTGGTAGTGTGGGGCCTGGGAGATTTTAACTCCCGAGCCTCATTTGCATAGGCCCCTTCAGTCTCCCGCCTAAAACCAGCAGTAAGTGATAGCTGGCCCTCGGGCAGGAGTGGAATGTTGGTCAGCAGGAGCTGCCGACGGGGATCAAAGGAACAGTCTCCAACACTCCGGTAAGTGCTGGAAGGGAGTTTGAATGG
Source organism: Squalus acanthias (assembly GCA_030390025.1). NCBI lineage: Eukaryota > Metazoa > Chordata > Chondrichthyes > Squaliformes > Squalidae > Squalus > Squalus acanthias. Next base: position 176,465,518 of record CM059425.1, on the reverse strand, counting down.
GCCTCACAGTGGTGGGCAAACCCGGGACACGGGAAGCCTAAACTTTCTCTGTGGGGTCCGGAGGAACGCTCCTGCTGCTCCTGGCCCCACAAACTAAAATCAGCCCCAATGGATTCTTTCCTGCTTTTCTCGACACTTATTTTTGCTAATTTTATCTCTCTACTTAAAGTGTTGACTCCCTTACAGGGGTACAATTCCACAAGCATCCTCCAGCACCCAATCCAAGTGAGTATTATTCAGGTGTAAACCTTGGCAGTGAATGCGGACAGGCTATTTGACTATCAGGACTGAGCCGGATTCTGTCCTCGGCAACATTCGTATTCGTGCACTTTCAGCAGGGATTGTTGAATGGCAATAAAGACTGGAAACCCAAGGGTACTGAAGCCAATTTTAGCATCCTTCCACTACGCTGACAGAGTTTAGTTAACTCAGCACAGATGGGGATCAACCCTAGACATTCTCGTACTGTAAGGGGCAACCACTCAATAGGTCAACTGGCTGAACCATCAGGTGATCTGGCAGCCCAATGATATTATACAGAATTTTCATCGGTCATTAATACTGTTATTGTCATGTGCTTATCGAGGACACGGTGGTGCAAAAATATTGCTGTTGCATGACATCATCCATGTGGGAGATGACAAAGTATCTCTAGGTGTTGGATTCCTCCACCTATCTACACCACCTCCAATATTGTGTGCAAGGAGTCAAACGATTCCTCAGTATGGTTCTGATGTTGTACCAGCCTCAGTTTCAAAGCAAGCCCTGTACAACTCAGTAGGGGAACTCAGCATTCTGGGCCTCCACCCTGTATCAGCTTTCTCCTCATCAACTACTACCTGTTCCTCACCAGTGCTTGGTGCCTCACCCTGTGCATCCTCATTATCTCTATTTACTTCTTCTGAAGTGTGTGCATCTGTGCTGATGTCTGCTTCAGGTATAATGGTGATAGTTGGGGTTCAGGTGTGTTTTCTGGATGTGGCTGGTGGTCCTTGGGTTCTCCTTGCTCTACAAAGAGAACAGATGGCACATTATTGGCATATATGCTCATTTATCCATTTGGACACTGTACTGTCCTTATACACGCTATTATCTTTTTACGCACAATCAGCATAACATATCATGCAAATGACTGAATATATGATTAGCATAATACATACCATTAGTGCTTTCCTTTCCTCCAATATCCACAGTGATGACACCTTCTAAACACTCCTTGCCAAACAAATCAACCATAACCTTTTCATACGAAGTAAGTGCCTTAAGATTTGGGAGTCTACCACTGGTTGCACACTGCGCCTTTCTATTATATACCAATTTTGCCTGTAAGCATAACAGCAGTGCGAATTGAAACAGTCATTTGAGTCACAAACACTGCATCCTACAGAATGTTCACTTTCATCATGAGAGGCATAATGCAGTTTGTATAATTCTATTTTGAATTTCAATACCTTACTTGCCATATTCTTTCTCTGTATCTATTTATCTTTTATAGCAGCTACTTTTCCTCAACTGCTCAGGGAGGGGGCAGCAAATTGGGGCCTTTTCCAACCACTTGAGGGTTAAGCCAATGGGTCTAGCTCCATACAACTGAGCAAATTTGCAATCACCCCCCTTTATTTCTGTCTTTGAGCATTCCAGGCCATGACTCTGAACAGAAACACTACTATGGGCTGGACTTAATCACTCTGAACACAGGGGGTGAGGCTTGGATGCTGGATCCAACAGTCTCTGCCTCCCTTTAGCTGGCGTGTTCTCCGAGGCCTGGGAAAACCGCTCGCCCAGAGTTCATTTGAAATGGTGGATCACCACTAGGTGCGGAGCCTCATTCTAATTTTTAAATGGGTGACCCGCCTCCTTGGATCGGGTTGGCTGCCCGCCCCCGTCCCGCCTTCATTAAAACCGGAAGTAGGCGGGCTGGAGGCGGGTTGGGGGTCGAGATTCAGTTTTTTAACTCTTTAATCTCCCACCCGACCCCAACCCACGTGTTTTTGGGCGTTAAAATCCCCCCCTTGGTGTTACCATTACCGGGTTCCCCTTTCCTCTCCCCAAACCACTCTTGCCCACCCAGAATACTCAACAGGGGCCTTTTTCTGAATCAATTGCATACTCGAAAGCTAGATTATTGAATATTTTGTAATTATAATCAGTAAATAGTTCATTAGCTGCTTGAGAGTGTTAAAGGAACATTACTGGTGTTCGTCTGTTACTGGTTCATTGCAGCTAACAAAATTGAATTACCACAAACTGCGCTTTGAAAGCCGTACAATTGGACAATTTTATAAGCGTTTCAGTGACATCGACGGACAACATGCTTTTCTCCTGCTTTTCTGTGAAAACAAGAAAATCAGCCACCCAAATTGTTCATGTGCAATTAGAGGGTCTTTATTATTCACAAAGAACCGTTTGAATGAGATGGTAGGTTTATTTTTATTTGTTTAACTGTATTTTCTTAAATTCAAATTTCAAAAATAATGAGAATATTTGTAGTTATAGCTCCTTGTTTCTTAGAGTAACCTTTCTCCTTATATAATCAAGGTCCTCTGTATTAGTGGTCTAAATTTCTGCTTAATGTCTTTAATTCCACTGTATTTATGTATTGTCTTTTCTTGCAGCTGCCGGGTTTTTCTATGTTAAGCAGCGATCACCACGATTCACACATGTGGAATACTGTGGGCCCAAAATTCTGACTGCACCTTAGGGGGGCCAGAAAAGAGGGTGGAGTTCTGCTGAGATTACACCCCATTAGAGCAGCTGAAGGATGTTTTGGGGTTGGGGTGGTTGGTTGGGGGGGTGGTTGGGGTGATTCTTCCGCCCAATTTAGTGCATGGTCTGGGTCTTACAGCTTCGGCGGACTTTGGGCCTGCTCTGCCGACAAAGCGGTCTGATAGGAATTTCGGGCTCGATATTCCTACAACAATACTTTCAAAGTGTAAACAAAATTCTTGATTGTGACACTTTTAATAATTATATATATATGAATGAGATGAGGCCCTTTCATGGGTTCCCATTCTTCCTCGACATATCAGGAAGGTAGTGCAGGAGTCCCCTGTGGTCATCTCCCTCCAAAACAGGTATGCCGCTTTGGATACTGTTGGGGGAGATGCCCTACCAGGAGAAGGCACTAGCAGCCAGGTTCATGGCACCATGGCTGGCTCTGCTGCACAGCAGGGCGGGAAAAAGAGTGGTAGGGCTATAGTGATAGGGGACTCAATTGTAAGGGGAATAGACAGGAGTTTCTGTGGCCGCAACCGAGATTCCAGGATGGTATGTTGCCTCCCTGGTGCAAGGGTCAAGGATGTCTCGGAGCGGCTGCAGAACATTCTGAAGAGGGAGGGTGAACAGCCAGCTGTCGTGGTGCATGTAGGTACCAACGATATTGGTAAAAAGCGGGAAGAGGTCCTACAAGCAGAATTTAGGGAGCTAGGAGCTAAATTAAAAAGTAGGACCTCTAAGGTAGTAATCTCTGGATTGCTACCAGGGCCACGTGCTAATCAGAATAGAGAGAACAGGATAGTGAGATTGAATACGTGGCTTGAGCAGTGGTGCAGGAGGGAGGGATTCAAATTCCTGAGGCATTGGAACCAGTTCTGGGGGAAGTGGGACCTGTACAAAAGGGACGGTCTGCACTTGGGCAGGACTGGAACCGATGTCCTCGGGGTAATATTTGCTAAAGCAGTTCGGGAGGATTTAAACTAATATGGCAGGGGAATGGGAACCTATGTAGCGAAACAGGGGGAAGTAATATGCAGTCAGAAACAAATGTTAGAAGGGTGAGAAACAATAGGGGAAGGCCGAGTAAACAAAGGCAAGAAACACAAAGGGCCATACTAAATCATAAGTCTAAAAGGACAAAGGATGTTAATAAAACAAGCCTAAAGGCTCTGTGTCTTAATGCAAGGAGTATCCGTAATAAGGTGGATGAATTGACTGTGCAAATAGATGTTAACGGATACGATGTGATTGGGATTACAGAGACGTGGCTCCAGAACAATCAAGGCTGGGAACTGAACATCCAGGGGTATTCAACATTCAGAAAGGATAGAATAAAAGGAAAAGGGGGTGGGGTAGCATTGCTGGTTAAAGAGGAGATTAATGCAATAGCTAGGAAGGACATCAGCTTGGAGGATGTGGAATCAATATGGGTTGAGCTGCAGAACACCAAAGGGCAGAAAACGTTAGTGGGAGTTGTGTACAGACCTCCAAACAGCAGTAGTGAGGTGGGGGAGGGTATGAAACAGGAAATCAGAGGTGCGTGCAAAAAAGGCACGGCAGTTATCATGGGTGACTTTAATATGCATATAGATTGGGCTACTCAAACTGGAAGCAATACGGTGGAGGAGGATTTCCTGGAGTGTTTAAGGGATGGTTTCCTAAACCAATATGTTGAGGAACCAACTCGAGGGGAGGCCATCCTGGACTGGGTGTTGTGTAATGAGGAGGGACTAATCAGCAATCTTGTGGTACGAGGCCCCCTGGGGAAGAGTGACCATAGTATGGTGGAGTTCTACATTAGGATGGAGAAGGAAACAGTTAAGTCAGAGACCATGGTCCAGAACTTAAATAAGGGCAACTTTGAGGGTATGAGGCGTGAATTGGCGAGGTTAAATTGGCAAGCGATATTTAAGGGGCTATCAGTGGAAGGGCAATGGCAGACATTTAGAGATCGCATGGATGAACTACAACAATTGTACATCCCGGTCTGGCGTAAAAATAAAAAAGGGAAGGTGGCTCAACCATGGCTAACAAGGGAAATCAGGGATAGTATTAAAACCAAGGAAGTTGCATACAAATTGGCCAGAAGTAGCAGCAAACCCGGGGACTGGGAGAACTTCAAAACTCAGCAGAGGAGGACGAAGGGTTTGATTAGGGCAGGGAAAATAAAATATGAAAGGAAGCTTGCAGAGAACATTAAAATGGACTGCAAAAGCTTCTATAAATATGTAAAAAGAAAGAGGTTAGTAAAAACAAACGTAGGTCCCCTGCAGTCGGAAACAGGGGAAGTCGTAATGGGGAACAAGGAAATGGCAGATCAATTGAACAAGTACTTTGGTTCGGTGTTTACTGTGGAGGACACACACAACCTGCCGGAAATAAAAGGGGTCAGAGGATCTGGTAAGAGGGAGGAGCTGAGGGAAATCCTTATTAGTCGGGAAAAGGTATTGGGGAAATTGATGGGACTGAAGGCTGAAAAATCCCCGGGGCCTGATGGTCTGCATCCCAGAGTACTTAAGGAGGTGGCCTTGGAAATAGTGGATGCATTGACGATCATTTTCCAACATTCCTTAGACTCTGGATCAGTTCCGATGGAGTGGAGGGTGGCCAATGTAACCCCTCTTTTTAAAAAAGGAGGGAGGGAGAAAGCAGGGAATTATAGACCGGTCAGCCTGACATCGGTCGTGGGTAAAATGATGGAAGCAATTATTAAAGATGTCATAACAGACCATTTGGAAAGTGGCGACATGATAGGTCCAAGTCAGCATGGATTTGTGAAAGGGAAATCATGCTTGACAAATCTTCTGGAATTTTTTGAGGATGTTTCCAATAGGGTGGACAGGGGGGAACCAGTAGATGTGGTATATTTGGACTTTCAGAAGGCCTTCGACAAGGTCCCACACAAGAGATTGGTGAGCAAAGTTAAAGCACATGGGATTGGGGGTAATGTGTTGACGTGGATTGAGAACTGGTTGGCACACAGGAAACAAAGAGTAGGAGTAAATGGGTACTTTTCAGAATGGCAGGCAGTGACCAGCGGGGTACCGCAGGGTTCGGTGCTGGGACCCCAGCTGTTTACATTATATATTAATGATTTGGACGAAGGGATTAAATGTAATATCTCCAAATTTGCGGATGACACTAAATTGGGAGGCAGTGTGAACAATGAGGAGGATGCTAGGAGGCTACAGAGTGACTTGGACAGGTTGGGTGAATGGGCAAATGTATGGCAGATGAAGTACAATGTGGATAAATGTGAGGTTATCCACTTTGGTGGTAAAAATAGAGAGGCGGACTATTACCTGAATGGTGGCAGATTAGGGAAAGGGGACGTGCAACGAGACCTGGGCGTCATGGTACATCAGTCACTGAAGGTGGGAATGCAAGTGCAGCAGGCAGTCAAAAAAGCAAACGGAATGATGGCCTTCATAGCAAGGGGATTTGAGTACAGGAGTAGGGAGGTGATGCTACAGTTGTACAGGGCCTTGGTGAGGCCACACCTGGAGTATTGTGCGCAGTTTTGGTCTCCTAACTTAAGGAAGGACATTCTTGCTATTGAGGGAGTGCAGCGAAGGTTCACTAGATTGATTCCTGGGATGGCCGGACTGACATATCAAGAAAGATTGGGTCAACTGAACTTGTATCCTCTGGAGTTCAGAAGAATGAGGGGGGATCTTATAGAGACATTTAAAATCCTGACTGGTTTAGACAAATTAGATGCGGGCAGAATGTTCCCAATGGTAGGGAAAACTAGAACCAGGGGTCACAGTCTAAGGATTAAGGGGAAGCCATTTAGGACTGAGCTGAGGTCTCATCAACAGCAGAAATGGCCTGAAACAAATCTGAGATTGTACAATGTGGCTCTAAAAACTAATCTGCAGTAAATAAATTCAGTCTTTTGAAATTGAGTCCCAATGTCCCACAGAATTTATACTGAATACTTGTAACTTACTAGTTTTTTTTTAAACAGAATATTGTTCTGCCTTTAGTACAGTGTTTTAAAAACTTTTCTGTGTAGCAGCCCTCTGCAAATATTGACATATTCACAGGAACCCTCTTCCTAACTTCTGAGAAGCAGGGCTGGATATTTATTGGGGCGGGTTGCGTAGGCGGGAGGGTGGAGTTTCGGATGGGAAACCCAGAAGTCTGGATTTACCCTCATGCTGTGGAGTTTCCACAGTGTGCGATTTTTGGCCCTGACAGGTTCTCTGCCGGGTAGTCAGCCGGATTGACAGGGCAGGACCAGGTAGGTCCGTTCCCCAACTGCGAAGGGTCCGATCCCAAGAGGGGTCCGATCCTCGACCCTGGGGGAGGTCCGACCCCGGGGGGTACAGGGGGTGTAATGGTGGGGGAGATTGGGGGCTGGGAGGAAGCACTCCTGCTCCACCTGGCCCACAAGGAGTGCTCCCCGAGGCTGTCCCCATCTCGCTGCAGCTGCCCGATTTCCCCAGGCCCGGGAAACCCGGTCGGCCACAGTGAAAGCTGCAAAGCAGGTTAAATCCGAGGCTTCCAGACTCATTAACATATTTAAAATGCCACCCACGTCCTGGAGCAGGTTGGCTGCCCACCTCTTGTCCCACCTGAGTAAAACCCGTAAGTCGCTGGGTTGGAGCCGGCTTCCCGATGTGCTCAGAATTTTTGCCCATTTAATCCCCCACCTCACCCAATCCCACCCACTCACCCATGTTAAAACTCCCCCCACAGTGTCAGCTAACTACACAATGGAAAACAGTTATAATTGCAGAAAATGTTTTTCTTATTAGTGTACAGTAGCAGAAATAATGGGGCAGATTTCGCGGTGGGTATGACGGTGTACCACCTTTGACCGCACATTCGGGATTTCCATATGTGTTAAGTCCTGAACTTGCGATCTGTCAAGGTACGCCTTAACAGATGATCCACACCACCTTGGAAATTCCGATTGCTGGTGCAGAGTTGGGCTAATTGCCCACGAACTGCCCAGCAATTATGTACAAAGATTTTACGGTTACTCATTTTATTAGCTCTGGAATGTGATGTAATGAATTGTAAAACGGTCCGAAACACCTCCAATGATTAATGTACAGATTTTTCAGATCTTTGTTTGGGCTCTGTTGTATTTATGTTTATATCACCTGTCCATGTTATTTTATATGAAATTTCACAGAGCTTCAACAATTTATCAGAACTCTAATTCCTAAATTAGATTTAAGAATTAATTCCCAAATAATTTTTTTAGGTGGATCTGTGTGAGAGAGAGAGAGAGAGAGAGGGGGAGGGCCATTTTGGAACTATTTATTCTCCTAGTCCTTATAATTATTCTGAAAATACATCGGGTGAAATGCAATATAAAGAAAGTTACCAGTATTGGAGGTAGACACTTTCCCTTCGGTGTACTGATTGGAGCACCAGGCCCATGTGATCACAGGTACGCTTCCGCACACGTAGCGCCCCAGGATCTGTGGGCCATTAGGCTGCCCTCCAGTACACACCGTCAGAGAGCAAGTTAACGAAGGAGGGCCCCCGTCAGGAAGGTGCGTATTCTTTTCGCAGGTTGGCGGTGTACTCCGTAGCTACACCACTGACCGCAAGTTCTGGGCTAATATGTTAATAATACAACAAATTCAGAAAAATGCAAATGTCTTTTGGGGTCCACAAAGCTCAGTTTGAAAATCAATACTTTAATACACAGAAGATCACCATTTCTTTGAACCTGCCACAGCAACGAAATAGCCAATTATGGTGCAGATTGAGGACAGATTGAGTAGACTAGGCCTATATTCTCTAGAGTTTAGAAGAATGAGAGGTGATCTCATTGAAACATACAAAATTCTTACAGGGCTTGACAGGGTAGATGCAGGGAGGATGTTTCCCCTGGCTGGGGAGTCGAGAACCAGGGGTCACAATCTCAGAATAAGGGGGGCCATTTAGGACTGAGATAAGTAGAAATTTCTTCACTCAGAGGGTGGTGAATCTTTGGAATTCTCGACCCCAGAGGGCTGTGGAGGCTCAGTCATTGAGTATATTCAAGACAGAGATCGATAAATTTTTGAATATTAAGGGAATCAAGGGATATGGGGATAGTGCAGGAAAGTGGAGATGAGGTAGAAGATCAGCCATGATCTTATTGAATGGCAGAGCAGGTTCGAAGGGCTAAATGGCCTCCTCCTGCTCCTATTTCTTATGTTCTTATGTAGATGAGGAGCTAGAGTTGCCAGGGCTTTAAAACTAATCCACTGTGAGAGTAAATGAACCAAACAATTTTTTTTACCTATTTGTATTGCTTTACAGGTGAGAGTTGAGATCATGAAAGGCAAATTCAGAGCACTGGCGAATAGAAATGATTTATTCTGGAGTTTGGCAACAATAACAAATATTTCACTGTACATTAGCATTGCCATTTGTTTCATTGCTGTTTGTGGGAGCTTGTTGTGTGCAATTTGGCTGGTGCGTTTCCTACATTACAACAGTGACTTCATTTAAAAAGTACTTCATTGGCTATAAAGCACTTTGGGACGTCTTGAGGTTATGAAAGGCGCTACATAAATACAAGTCCTTCTTTTTCTTTTCACCAATTTTGTTCTTGTAACCTGATTTTTAACTGAACTAACCAGGGTCGAAGGGAGAATTGTAGCTACAATAACTTTGTCTCTGAACTGTTGTATTATCGACAGTTATGCTAGTGGTAGCCGGCAGCGGCCTGTGAATTTAATATGGAACCGGGAGGAGCAGTCCTGCTTGTACCAGCTCCCCAATAAGGTAAGTAAAAAAGGAAAAAATTACCTTTGGGAGGCAGCCTTCAGCGGTTCCTTTAAGGAAAGTTGGTTTTGCTGCCAAGCGCCTGAGAATACTGGTCGCAGAATGTACAACACATGCTGCAGTCAGTCGCAAACAAATTTTGGAAAGAGGGCCTCAAACAGGTGTTAGGTGGTTAGCATATGCAAATATGGGACCTAACGCCTGTTTCTGGCGTGGGCCCTGGACGCCTTTACCAATATGGCGGGCAGCGCACTTCAGAAGCAGAATGTGCGTGCCCATATTAGACAATTTAGCACCCGTTTTATGCCTGTAAAATGCAAATGGCCCGAACAAATTTTTAGGCTCTTATATTTGCTATTTTTAGCAAAATTGTAAAACCATTCCAAAAGAACTTGTTTATGAAATCACGAGAAACATTCAGAGGAAACCTTCTCGATATATTTACAATGTTGCTGAAAATTAGTGACCATAGTAATCTTCCTTCCTGGAAGAGAAGGATGGGTTAATGTTTCTGGTGAGACCTAAAATGTTTCACTAAAATGTTAGTTTATCTTTTCCTTCCAGATGCTGCCTGGTGTGCTGTGTATTTCCAGCATTTCCTTTATCATTTCAGATCGCCAGTATTGACAGCTTTCCTTTTATCTGATCAATATTGTCTGGTTCCGTGCTGTAAACAGCAAAGTCCAGTGGGCCTGACCAGATATAAGAGACTTGTGATTTTCTAACTGGCGGTAGGCTGTTGAGTTATTCAGGACAAAAATAATATCACATACTACGTACTCTATACATAAAAAGAAAACCATTGCCTATAAATATAATCAAAAAGTTTATGAGTATGAAAATAAATACTGCCATTCAAGAACTTCAAAGAACTATTTGATATGAAAATGAATAATTTCGGCACACGTAGAAATTGAACCTAGTTGAGCCACTTTTATTAGTGTAAAATAGGCACAAGGGTTAATTTTGGGGACTAAAGTCATACGTGCCAAAGTCGCCTGAGAGACATCTGATCTAATTTTCGGTCGAGCCATTTTTCAGGCGTCCAAAGTGGCCACCTAAAACAGGTGTTAGGCCCCTTGCACATGAGCTGCGAGCAGGGACAGCGGCCCAAGATCCATCTCTATAAAATGGGTGAGCTGCCTGTGGAGGTGTGACAGGCGCCAACAACTCACCTAAATGCCCAAGGGCCAATTTCAGACTGGTCTTGGGCCTCCTGCTTGGAGTGCGTGCTCCTAAAGGAATTTCCACCTCAATGAGTTTAATGTTAAAGCCACAACTTTGAAGTAAAAAAAGTTAACAGATACACTGAGTGAGTGACATTCAGTGAGAAAATGACAGGCACAACGGTAACTACCTTTACAAAGTACAATACAGAAAGACAGGGAAACTGGGTAAAATAAAGCAACAAGCAGTGCTCATGTTTCAAAGTAATTTAAAAAGATAAAAACGTTTACTCTGGTGAGGAGATAAATAATGCAGTGTGCCCATGTCATTGGAATATCTAACTCCAAATGGGCTAGATAGAGACCTCAGTCGCCGTCTCGTCGAGTGTCAGTTTTGCTTTACTCTAAGCAGCAGTTTAAGCGCTGAGGGATGTTCGAGTTCATTATTTTGCTTCATCATTTTTCCAGCTTTCCATCTTTCTTTTCAAATTAAAATCTCTGGAGAGATGGTTTCTGAGAAATTGTGCTTTACAGAATACTCATCACATTAATACCGCTGTACATAACCATCTAGAATGAATATTACTAAACAGGTGCTCTGTCTAAATTAAATCCGTTTATTTTAAGGTACATAGCAATGCCTATTAACACCACTACATAGCATTTTTTTCTAAAGAAGCTGCTATATAAAACTGAAAGGGTTAATTTTTCTAAGGGTAAATTCTTTATAGCCTTCTGATTGCTGAGATTTATTGTACCTAAATGCAACTTACATTCCAAAATCACTGAAGGTGAAGAAGAATAAAAAGAACCAACATGCATTTATATAGCACCTTACATCATGCCCTCTGTATATCCCAAAACCAATTACAACCAATTAATTATTTTTGATGTGTAGTCACCGTTATGTAGACAAATGTGGTGTAAGAAATAGCTATTAGATTCATAGATGAAGTTTGACTCTTCGAACAGAAATTAAAACTGCAGTCAGGAACAAAATGGGGGAAGTGTCAGCAAGGTCAATTAACAAACACCAAAATGATAAGAAGGTCGTAAATTGCAAGAAAACACAGGAGGATAGCACTAGCTAGACAATAAGGAGCCACGAAACCATAAAATGTCCCTGAAAAAACATAACAAAACGTTCCTCAGAAAGATAAGAGAAAAGGCCTCGGCGGCCATTAAGGAGAGAAACAGGGAGGGATGTTTTCCCGCATCACACTTGGGATATAGGTGATTGACATTAAATAAATCACGGCCCGCCGAAATAACTATAAAGATAGTGGGCTGAGAGCAGAAGTCAGACAGCGAGGGGCGAAGGCTTCTTCGAGGTGGAAATCAATGCTGGCTTATGCCTAACACCTCCAACAGCCAGGGGGACGCAATCAACAGAGGTGACTGCTGTTGCTGACAACAGAGACTTGCTGACCCAAGACCTCTCCACGCTGCCTCATCAGACATCCAACCAACCGTCCGTCCGGTCGTGGCGTTCCGATTCGGGAGTCGTAGATCGCTCTCTACTGTTACGGGTTGTATGTCTATTATACTCAGCTTAAACCATATGTAATATCTGATTATGCTTTAAAACTGTAGCTCTTTAATAAAAGCCTTACAACTTCTAAAGCCCTGTTGGGTAATCTGTGTGAGCCTGTGATCTTGATCTTACAGAGGCAGCCAAAAATGCACACAGCAGAGTCCCATAAACAGCAAATGAGCAGATAATCTGTTTTTGTTGGTGTTGCTTGAAAGAGAAATGTTGGCCAGGATACAAGGAGCACTTTGAATAGTACCAAGTGATCTTTTACATACCTAACCGCTCCATCACGCTTGTTTTGTGCGGTACACTATATAAAATGCAAGCTGTTGTTGTTTCTACCACCTGATCAGACAGACAGGGCTTTGGGTTTATTGTCTTATCCAACAGACCATGGCTGGAATCTTTACCTGAGAGTCGGGGCAGGGTGCGTGCGGGCCACGTAGCGGGTTGCCATCTCGAAGTTTTCAACAGTGCGTTCTGCACTGCGCATTTAACTCAATTACATCAATTGAAACAGTCATGCGGGTTTCCCGGCCAATTAAATGGAGCGGGTCTGATGATGTCACCGATGACCCGCTTTCGGCTCAGATATTTAAAGGAGCCTTGCACACATCCCAGTTGAAGGTTGTTAGAGGAGGCAGACAGGTGGTTGAGAGAGGTGGCTATTGCTATATTTCGCAGAGATTTGTGAGGGTGCAAGCAAGGATGGAGTCACAGCGACCGAAGGCTGTGCCTAGGTTCTCAGATGACTCTCTCGAAGACCTGGTCCAGGGAGTCAGAGCACACAGGGAGGTCCTACTCCCTGGCAGCAGCAGGAAAAGAGCAGCCACTGAAACCAAGAGGGCATGGCTGGAGATCGCCCAAGAAAGTGAACAGCAGGGGTGTTGTCAGCCACTCCTGGATTCAATGCCACAAGAGATTTAATGATTTCATGAGGTCAGGAAAGGTGAGTACAATGCCACACTCAACTACATCCTGATGTGCATGTCACCCTAACCCCAGCACTCTGCCTTCCCAAGCCTACTCCTGCACGTCACTCCTCACACCGACCTACCTTGCAGGTGCACCCATCCCTCTCTGTCTATACACCAACTCACATCCCTATCTGACTAACCACCACTGACACTCACCCTCATCCTAATGGAATCAGAGAAAGTAACGCCACAGAAGGAGGCCATTTGCCAATGTCATGCCACTCCCTCATAGTCACCCTCTATAGATGTAGCCCATCCATTCCTTACACTCATTCCCTCACTCTCACTCAAAGTTCTCTTCTTTCCCTCCTTGCAGGAGAAGAGAGCCCAGAACAGGAGAGAAAGAGAGAGAACTGGAGGTGGCCCTCCAATATAAACAAATTTGACGCTAGCAGACGAGGAGACTCTCGAAATAAGTGGAGTTACAGAGCTACTGGCGGTGGGAGACGGAGAGAGGGGGACCTCCCAGCAACCTGGCGACAGAATTAAATACTCCACATGGCATACAACAGTCACTCATGGTGACTGATGTCAGCAGCCAGTGAAATGTCATCATGTGCATAATGTTAACGTTATACATTCTTATCATAAGAGGTCTAATTCATGTCTTTACTCTCCCACAGGCCCATCAAGTGCCCCCTTCCCACTGTCCAGCCAGAGGAGGAAGATGACTCCTCAGAGGAAGCTCCATTCCTGAGGGTGCACAGTCAGCAGACCCACATGCACCCAGCACCAGCGCAGATATGCACACCTCGGTGGGTCCTGTGAGTCATAGAGTAGTGTTGTCACCTGGTGTCTCACACGTCACAAGTGAGCAAGAGCAGATGGTGGAGACAGGGACGGCAGTGGAGAGTCCTCATTGGAGGGTGCAGGACGATCCAAGCTCTGCTCAGCTGGATGCAGATACTGAACCTCGGGGGCCGTCGACAAAGAGGGTGATACATAGATACATAGATACATATACATAGAAGATAGGAGCAGGAGTAGGCCATCCGGCCCTTCGAGCCTGCTCCGCCATTTAATGAGATCATGGCTGATCCTCCAATTCAGTATCCCGTCCCCGCCTTCTCTCCGTAACCCTTAACCCCTTTTGCCTGTAGAAATATATCTAATTCCCTCTTAAATATATTTAATGAGCTGGCGTACACTGCCCTCTGTGGCAATGAGTTCCACAGGTTCACCACCCTCTGAGTGAAGAAATTCCCCCTCATTTCTGTCCTAAATGGTTTAGCCCTTATCCTTAAATTATGTCCTCTAGTTCTGTTCTCACCCGCCAAGGGAAACATTCCTTCTGCATCTAGTCTGTCTAGACCTGTCAGAATTTTATACACTTCTATGAGGTCCCCTCTCAATCTTCTAAACTCCAGTGTGTACATCCCTAAACTACATAGTCTCTCCTCATAGGTCAATCCCGCCATTCCTGGTATCAGCCTGGTGAATCGCCGCTGCACCCCCTCCATGGCAAGAACATCTTTCCTCAGATGAGGCGACCAAAACTGTACACAGTACTCGAGGTGTGGTCTCACCAGTGCCCTGTACAGCTGCAGCAAGGTATCCCTGTTCCTGTATTCCAACCCTTTTGCTATGAAGGCCAGCATACCGTTTGCCTTCTTGACCGCCTGTTGCACCTGCATGCTCGCCTTCAGTGACTGGTGTACAAGAACACCCAGGTCTCTCTGTACTTCCCCCTCTCCCAATTTATTGCCATTTAAATAATAATTTGCCCTCCCGTTCCTGCACCCAAGGTGGATAACTTCGCACTTGTCCACATTATAGTGCATCTGCCATTTATCCGCCCAATCACCCAGTCTGTCCAAATCGCTCTGGAGCTTCCTGGTCTCCTCCTCTGAGCCCACCCCCCCTCCTAGTTTAGTGTCGTCTGCAAATTTGGAAATGCTGCATCCGACTCCCTGATCCAGGTCATTAATGTAAATTGTGAACAGCTGGGGACCCAGGACAGATCCCTGTGGTACCCCACTTGTTACTGCCTGCCATTCAGAAAATGAGCCGTTTATTCCAACTCTCTGTTTTCTATCTGACAGCCAGTTCTCTATCCACGTCAATACTTTCCCCTTTATCCCATGAGCTTCAATTTTCCATGCTAATCTTTTATGTGGGACCTTGTCGAAGGCCTTTTGGAAGTCCAGGTACACCACATCTACTGGCTCTCCCTCATCTATTTTACCAGTTACTCCCTCAAAAAATTCCAATAGATTAGTCAAGCACGATTTACCCTTTGTAAATCCATGTTGACTCTGTCCTATCCTGTCCCCATTTGCTAAGTGCTTCGCTATTTCATCCTTAATGATGGACTCCAGCATTTTGCCCACAACTGATGTAAGGCTTACAGGTCTGTAATTACCTGCTTTTTCCCTACCCCCCTTTTTGAATAGTGGGGTAACGTTAGCTACCCTCCAATCCATGGGCACTGTTCCCGAGTCTAATGAATTCTGAAAAATCATACTTAGTGCATCCGCTATCTCTAGGGCCACCTCCTTCAGTACCCTAGGATGCATGTTATCAGGCCCTGGGGATTTGTCCGCCTTCAATCCCTTTAGCTTCCTTAACACCATATCCTTAGAGATATTGATTTGCGTCAGTTCCTCCTTTGCCAATGTCCCTATTTTTCCCGATATCCCAGGGAGGTTTTTTGTGTCTTCCTTCGTAAAGACTGACCCAAAGTATGCATTTATTTGGTCTGCCATTTCCTTATTTCCCGTTATATATTCCCCGTATCTGACTGCAATGGACCAACTTTGGTTTTCACCAGTCTTTTCCTCTTGATATACTTGATCTTGGAGGAGCAGCAACAAATGCGTGAAGCTCTGGTAGCTTTTCCAGCGCGATGTGTGTGATTGTACAGAGAATGGAGGAGTCCATCTCCAACATGAGCAGCACCATGTTGCAGGAGATGGCGACGATGTGCTGGTCCATGGAAAGGATGGGCGCCTGCATGGAGCAGCTAATGCGCCAGTCGAACGAGAACATGCTTGGTGTGAACAACAGATTGCAGACTATCATTGACCTCATCTCTAGGAGGGATACCAACATAGACTTGGGTATTCATCGTCCCACTGCTGTGCAGCAAGGTGCTCTCCAGCTCCTCGCTAGCAGGGAAATGCAGGTGGCCCATGAGAGGGATGATGGTGAGAGGGGACATGGAAGTGGGGGCTCCTCTCAAAGCACTCCCACTTCTCCCCCCTTGCCACCCCCTCAGTCAGAGTCCCACATGCTGCCTTGGATCCCGATGGCCGAGTCTGCCCCTGCACAGTTGCAGGAGGACCAGTCTTTGGCGGGGCCCTCACAGGCCCTAAAACCCAGAGGACATCCACCAAAAATGTCGAAACAGTCATAGAAGGTGAGTGAGCAGCCTGCCTCTACCTCTGCTGAAGCCACAGGGGTTGCACCTCGTGGAAGCAACTAGAAAAAAAAAGTCACAATCGTAGATGCACAAGGGTATGCACATGGGTGTTTGCCAAAATGTTAGTGTTAAGTTTCAGTTCTATTTCTGATGCACATAAATTAATTTCTTTGCACTACATTCCTGTCTTGTCCATTTTTGCCTGAAACCTGGGAAGTGGCCTTGTCACTTGGAGTAAATGGTGAGACATTACTTAACCTCGAGCAATAGGTGTTTGGTTGACAGGAATGGTTTGGTCATTTTAAGACTGCTTTGTGGTGTTGGTGTTCCGTGTTCCACCTGATCCTCCTCCTCCTCCGAAGAGGCTGTGCGCTCTGCGCCTTACTCCTTCTGCAGCTCCAATCCTCACTGCTGCGCTATGTTGTGCAGCGCGCAGCATACGACAATGATTCTAGAGACCCTGGCTGGTGCGTACTGAAGGGCTCCTCCAGATCTGTCAAGGCATCTGAAGTGTATCTTCAGCATGCCGATTGCTTGATCTATGACACATCTGGCCTATATGTGACTCTCATTATAACGTTCCTCGACCTCATTGCTTGGCCTCCTCAAGGATGTCATCAGCCATGTCTTCAGTGGATAGCCCTCGTCTCCAAGCAGCCAGCCGGTAAGTTTGTTTGGAGGTGAAAAGAGCTGAGGGAAGGTGGACTGGAGCAGGGCGAAAGAGTCATGACAACTCTCTGGGAATCTGGCGCACACATGCATGATCTTTTTACGGTTGCAGACGAGCTGCACATTGAGGGAGTGGCAGCCCTTGCATTCACAAACACTCCTGGGTGATGTGGGGATGCCTTGATGGCCACCTGCACCTGTGGGAAGCCAGCCAGAGCCACAAAGCCGAGTGCTCGCTCAGTAACACTGGCTTCATCAGTGGTAAAGTTTACATAATGGCTGATTTGTGAAACATGGCATCGGTGACCTGTGTGATGCATTTGTGGGCGGCCGACTGTGAGATCCTGCAAATGTCTGCTGCAGATCCCTGGAAGGAGCCTGCGACGAAGAAGTTGAGGGCGGTGGTGACTTTGACAGCCACTGGTAAGGCGTGTCCACCAGGACCTCTGGGCAGCAGGTCTTCTTCCAGCAAGCTACAAATGTCTGTCACGACCTGACGAGATAGCCTGAGCCTCCTGAAGCACTGCTGTTCAGTTATGTCCAGGAAGCTCATCCTCTGCCTGTATTCCCTGTGAGAAGTCGCACAACACCAGGTTATAGTCCAACAGCTTTATTTGAAATCACAAGCTTTCGGAGCGCCGCTCCTTCACCTGACGAAGGAGCAGCGCTCCGAAAGCTTGTGATTTCAAATAAAGCTGTTGGACTATAACCTGGTGTTGTGCGACTTCTCACATTTGTCCACCCCAGTCCAACACCGGCATCTCCACATCATGTATTCCCTGTGTTGGGGGTATCGCCTCCAGCGTGCTGCAGCCCTGAGGTGCCCCCCTCTCGCCTGTGGAGCATCAGGTTGGTGAGGAGAAGGATGCTGGTGCTGGTGTTGTTGGGTATTGGGGCTCAGCTTGGTCTGAATCTGAGGTCCAAGCATAAGCATAAGTGACACCCATGCTGATCTGATAGATGTCATGATGCGGAGATGCCGGTGTTGGACTGGGGTGGACAAAATTGAGAGGTCGCACAACACCAGGTTATAGTCCAACAGTTTTATTTGAAATCACAAGCTTTCGGAGCTATTGATTGCTCCTTCCTCAGGTGAAGTAAATTAGATACAGAATCGCCAAAGCATATATAGATAGAGAACAAAGCATGTGTACCTTACAATTGCAGACCACTAAATTAAATCATCCTGACTATCTGCCGAGGTGTGATAAAGTTAATCAAGTCAGCCAGGAACCTTCCTGGCTGACTTGATTAACTTTATCACACCTCGGCAGATAGTCAGGATGATTTAATTTAGTGGTCTGCAATTGTAAGGTACACATGCTTTGTTCTCTATCTATATGCTTTGGCGATTCTGTATCTAATTTACTTCACCTGAGGAAGGAGCAATCGATAGCTCCGAAAGCTTGTGATTTCAAATAAAACTGTTGGGGGTAAAAATTGAGTCGCGCCCCATTTGGGGCGCTAACCTCGCCGGGGCGCGACTTTTAGCGCCCCGAAAAAATTAGCGGCCCCGCGCCGGAACTTCAGTGGTTGCGCCCCAAGAGGGAAGCGGGGCACCACTGGAAGCACCCCGCATCCCTCTTGGGGCGCTGCGAGGGAATATCCTGGTGCTACGTGCCGCAGCGCCACACGCTGCGGCACGTCGCGCCGCGGTATTGCAGGCCTTCCTCCCCTTCTTAAAGGGGAGGGACCCTGCGCAGCGCGAACCGGGGCCCAGCTGGGCCCCCAGGGATCGGGAGTGCCGGCAAAAGAGCCCGGCACTCAAGAGAAGTGCCGGGCTCTTGGAGCGCAGCCGGCACTTCACGGTGGGGGGGCTTCACGGGGGCCGGGGACAGCAACGGGGGCAGGTGCTGGCAGGCGGCCAGCAACAAAAATGGCCGCCTGCCACCTCCCCTTTAAATATCGCCGCCCCGGCCGCACATACGCCTCCCTGAACCCGTCGGACATAGCGTCTGGCGGTAAATCAGGGGGCGCGACTGAAGATCACGGCCGGGGCGCGAGCGGGGTGCTGCGCACGGCGATGACGTCATCGCCGGCGGTGCAGCGCCACAGGGCGCTACCGGCTGCCGCCGCCGCTAACCTCCCGCTGAATTTTTCGGGAGGCGTGGGCGGCGCTGCGCCCGGGCGTTAGCTGCTTTACGCCCCATTAGCGCCCTCTTAAGGCGCTAACGGGAGGCGCAAGCAGCTGAATTTTTCCCCCTTGGACTATAACCTGGTGTTGTGCGACCTCTCAATCTTGATCTGATAGATGCCAGGTATATTGGAGATCAGAGGCACAATCCTCCAATGTAGTGAGAGTGACTTGTAATGTGGTGAGAGTGGCTCCCGAGGTTGCAGAAATCACCTGCAAACTCCTGAAAGCAAAATCTCTGCACAAAATGGTGTCAGCCAGAGCCTTTCCCTTAGGCAAGGAAGCTGGTGTAAGGTGTGAGTATTTATGTGCTTTTTCCAACTGTCACTTAATGAAATAACACAATGGCCACTGAGCTCCCGCCTTCCCTTCACAGGTGAGCTTTCCGAGGTCCATGAATCCCGTACACAACCAGTTCAGGTTATAAAGCTGTTTTAACTGTTAAGAATTAATCTAGGTCGACACTCCAGTGCAGTAATGAATTGTTGGAGGTGCCGTCTTTCGGATGAAACATTAAACTGAGGCTCCGTCTGGCTTCTCAGGTGGACATAAAAGATCCGATGGCCTATTCGAAGAAGAGTAGGGCAGTTCTCGTAGTGTACTGGTCAGCATTTATCTCTCAACCAATAGCACTTAAAAATAGATCATCGCATTGCTGTTTGTGGGACCTTGCTGTGTACAAATTGGCTGCCATGTTTGCCTACATTACAACAGTGACTGAACTTCAAACATACTTCACTGACTTTGAGATGTCCTGAGGTCATGAAAGGCACTACATAAATGCTTTTGTTCTTACTTTCTTTGATCACCCTAGCATGACCTTCTTCATGCAGTATCACTGAAAGCATGACATACTTTGATTGGGGTATTTCTGAGGAAGTAGCCAAGGTTACAGTTAGTCAGGCATTCATATAGCTGTCCCGGCTTCCTTCGAGAATAGGAGCCTCCAGCTACACAAATTGTCCACCAAATTGAGGTATATTCAGCTCGTTCTGCAGATGTGGATATGCAGGTATTAGCAAATGGGCCGAGAGTTTCACTCAACTGGCCTGACCTGCCTGACAATCCCTCCTTTGGTTTTCCGCTTCTTCCAAATAGTTCAGATTGGAGGATTTCCACTGATAAGACATTGGTGCCAGAAATCATGCTGGGGGATAAAATAAATAACTTACCTCAATTATCAAAAGGCACATGGAAACTTAAATGCCAAACAGAAAAAAAAATGAAGAAAAGCAGTTAAGAAAGGCTGAAATGCACTTGCCTTTATATAACTGTGTCCTGTCCATGGCCGCCAGGATACTTACCACCACTTAGCAACTCTGGCACCCTGTATGGCAGAACAGTGAGAAATCCCAAAATGAGTATTAAAATAAAGCACTCACCTGTTTGAGATGGGCAATTCCTCCCCCACTGGTCTCGTTCACTTGATAATTTATTGGACGCAAAAGGGGGGGAGGGCTCCACCCATTTTCTGCTTCCAGTCACCAGAGTACTACGTAAAAGTAAGGTGAGGTGAGAAAAATTTAGACTGTTTTGTTTAATGCATGCAGACATTATTCTTCAGATTGTCACAGATGCAAAACAACCGTAAAATGTTGCCTGCTTCTGAACTGCAGCCAGAAACTGACAAATACAAATTTGCAAGGTTTTCTGATCAAACAAATAAACTCTGATTGACCTGGCACTGCATTTATTTAATGATAAATGACTTTGGGGCCTTAATGGAACACAGCGTTTTCATAATCACGTTAAAAAGTTTTCATGTATAAAAATATCCCTATATGTCTCAAATCCCTCCAATCCTTTTTCTTATTGAAGTGACATTACGATATGTGAAAAATGTCTAGAATACCTTTGATACATTATACAGCGATGGCAAGATGCAACAATTAGAAGCAAATAGTGTTTATGTTATTTACTCAAATGTCTTTGCAATACTAAAATATTCAGTACAGAACAATTTACAATGCATTAGGGCAGAACAAAATAGAGTTCTTGTTTCATGTTTAGCTTGATAACTTCAACCTTCTGGAACCTGAAACACTTTCTTACCTTTCAAATTACACACCTTTTAATCAGATAATATCTGCAATGAGGATTTCTCGGAATGAGTGTTAAACAGAATTAGTGATATGTATATAATCAAAAAATCTCCTTATTTAATAATATTCTTGCAATAAGTAGAATCACAATCTAAAGAACTCCTGCCAAACCTTACATCTGCAAATGCTTGAAATTGAAACGAGGGCTGAGATTTTCTGGGGAGTCAGCAGGCGGAATCGCTGGCGGGTCGGGTGGGAGAGTGTTTTTTTCCCCCAGCGGATCAGGACCCTGCTGTGAACCCACCACCATGCGCCTTTACCAAATGTCGGGTCTGTGAGCGCTGAACAGACCCAACTCGCAGCGGTGGGGGAGCCAATTTAAATGATTAGAGGCTTGTTTACAGCCAATTAACAGTGGTTTTAAACTGACCTTTTGAAATTAACAGCTTGCCCACGGGTTTCATGCTGTTGCTAGACCACGTCTGTGAAGCTGAGGCAGGAGGTCAGTGGCCATTGAATCAGCGAATGAGTTGACAGCTTCAAATGTCAAGTAAAAGCTCCCACGTTACAGAGATATCTTTCCTCAGCCACAAGCTCTTCCTCACTGCATTTCCACAACAGATTCACCATGCTGCAAGTCTTTACACAAGTCTACTCTCTCACCATTGACAGATCGTTTCTGTCATCTCTACTTCACCTGCCATCTATTCCATCAACATGGGTACCCTTGAAACTCTCTCACTTTGGTCCTCAGAATCCCACCACGATCAGCCCCAACACCAGCAGCACCAAGCACACTAGCAGCACCAACAACACCAACCTTCTCCGCAATCACCTGATGCTGCACAGGACATCAGCACCCGACCACATTGCTGCCCGGGACGCCAGGGATGGCCTCACCATGGCCAGATTTACTTCACTTGACACTGTACACCCTGGCTGCCACATGATGTGCCAGGTTGGCACCATCCCACACCAACACCATAAAGCATCTCTACAATGCCCAAGCAATTCCTTTCACCCTCATCACCATTGCGGGGAGTACCGTTATGTCTCACCATTCACTGCAACTCACTAAGCCATTTCCAAAGGTTCATACAAATCTGTCCAAGGACACAAAGTGTTGAAAATAAAGGTTTCAATGTTTGACAGCACAATAACAGAAACTTTACATGAACATTGCATAAAACACCCAAGTCCCGACCCTTGAGTGTTATTAGTTGGTATGATTGCACTAGGATGAGGGTGAGTGTGAGGGGTGGCTAGTGAGATGGGGATGTGATAATGTAGATAGAGAGGGATGGGTGGAGGTGCAAGGTAAGTTGGTGTGAGTAAGGATGTGCAGGAGTAGGGTAGGAAAGGCAGATTGATGGGGATGTGATGAGAGGCACAGCAGGTTGAGGTTGAGTGTGGCTTTGTACTAACGTTTCGTGATCTACTGAGATCATTGAAACGTTTGCGGCACTGCACCCAAGTCCTCTTGACTACATCCCTGCTTGTGCCCTCCTCTGCAATCTGCAACTAGGCTGTGTTGATCTCCTGGGGAGGTCTCTTCCACCCATGGGAAGGGAAGAGGACCTCCCTGTGTGCTGTGACTCCCTCCATAAGCATATGAAGGGAGTCATGGGAGAGCCTGGGTGTAGCTGTGCACCTCTGTGCTGTGCTTGTCAGTGTTTGCAGCACCTCAATGCTGCAGAACACTGACAGCACAAATGTCAAAATAAAGTTGGCCATGGTCCCTTTTAGGAAACTGGCTGATGACACGTCATGAAATGACGTCACCAGACCCGCTTCCTCTAATTGGCTGGGAAACGCGCTGGGTGGGCTTAACAAGCCCAATCAAGGGAAATGAATTTCGGACCACGGGCTGGAGCCAGCAGCAGGGTCAGGACCCGCCACTGATCCGTCGAGGTTTGCAAAATCACGGCATATGATTAAATTTGCATTTGCCTGCTAAATGAGCCTGATTTCCTTGATCATGCATGGAACAGGGATAGATTCAATAGTACGACTACTATACCTGTCACTACTTAACTTTGACATGGAATACAGGGAGAAAGGTGGGTCTGGCTTCTATGAAGGTGTTCTGTGGAACTACATATAAATCATATCCTCTGGAACATTATCAAGGGAATTAAAATGACTGTGGTTAGAATAATGTGGTGTCGGGTGTCTTTAAATTAAACTACCGTATTTATCTAGCGATGTTTGGCCAATTGTATAAGTCACAGGGAAAGCTGCATGTAGCTGAAGGGTTTTATGGCTGGCAGGGTACAGCAACAATGCAGAGATATGCCCAAAATTTCCACTGTGCTGTGTTATTTAGATTGCTTAATTCAAATTATTGGCTAATTTAACTTTAATAGCACTAAAAATTACTGAATTGTCAGGAGTAGACTGTAATAGATAAATTATAATATAATGTTACTATTTGCATTTATATAGTGTCTTATACCAAAGCATCTGGAAACATTCACACAATGAATTTACTGTTGACGTGCAGTGACTGTTGTAATGCAGTATGCTTGTATCAGGGTGAAGAGCAAAATGCCACCTTTATTTTGCTGCCCCTCATGGACCAAAGTGCCATTGGGAAACGGCATCGATTGCCATTATTTCGTACCTTCTTCAGGCCAAGAACAGCATCTACCCTTGCTCTTAGCAGATTGTGGTTGGCCTATCAGGGGTACTTTGGGTGGAATTCCCAGAGGAGCCCAGGAATACTCCCAAACGGCTCCAAAATTCTTCTGTAACACAAGGTGCGGGGGGGTGGGGGGGGGTGGGGTTAGGTATAAGGAGCACACATCCCCTCCAACAGCAGAATTTATTGGGAAATTATTAATTTGGTAATCCAGTGGATATAGCTGCCACATCAAATTGCAGACCCCCCCCGCCACCCCTCCCAACCCCGCAGAATCACAGTCAATGGCTGCTCCCCATAGGATCATTCCACGGCTTCCACATCCCTTCCAAACATTGCTGCTTCCAAGAAATCAACTGATGCTCCCGACATACTTCCCTGGAAAATGATGAAGTTTTACAGTAAACTTGTGTCTCCTGGTTCATTTTAAACATTTTTATAATACTCTGCTCATAGATTTTTGAACTTCAAGGAAAAACAAAATGATAGTTGGATTTCAAAAGACCAAACAAATCCAGTTCCCTAAAAGATTCCCCAACAGTTAGTCCTCCCATCCAAACACTGCCCAGGACACGGAGGCATCCCACCGACTCCACACCCCCACCTCAGACCACCTCAACCGCCCCCCCCTGCAATACCTGCAGACACTCTCCCCTCCAAACCCCCCCAATACCTGCTGACACTCTCCCCTCCAAACCATCCCAATATCTGCTGACACTCTCCCCTCCAACCCTCCCAATACCTGCTGACACTCTCCCCTCCAACCCTCCCAATACCTGCTGACACTCTCCCCTCCAAACCTCCCAATACCTGCTGACACTCTCCCCTCCAAACCCTCCCAATACCTGCTGACACTCTCCTCTCCCTATCCTCCCAATACCTGCTGACACTCTCCTCTACAAACCCTCCCAATACCTGCTGACACTCTCCCCTCCAAACCCCCCCAATACCTGCTGACACTCTCCTCTCCAAACCCCCCCAATACCTGCTGACACTCTCCCCTCCAACCCTCCCAATACCTGCTGACACTCTCCTCTCCAAACACTCCCAATACCTGCTGACACTCTCCCCTCCAATCCTCCCAATACCTGCTGACACTCTCCTCTCCAAACCCACCCAATACCTGCTGACACTCTCCCCTCCAATCCTCCCAATATCTGCTGACACTCTCCCCTCCAAACCATCCCAATATCTGCTGACACTCTCCCCTCCAACCCTCCCAATACCTGCTGACACTCTCCCCTCCAACCCTCCCAATACCTGCTGACACTCTCCCCTCCAATCCTCCCAATACCTGCTGACACTCTCCTCTCCAAACCCTCCCAATACCTGCTGACACTCTCCTCTCCAAACCCTCCCAATACCTGCTGACACTCTCCTCTCCAAACCCTCCCAATACCTGCTGACACTCTCCTCTCCAAACCCACCCAATACCTGCTGACACTCTCCCCTCCAACCCTCCCAATACCTGCTGACACTCTCCCCTCCAAACCCCCCCAATACCTGCTGACACTCTCCCCTCCAACTCTTCCCAATACCTGCTGACACTCTCCTCTCCAAACCCTCCCAATATCTGCTGACACTCTCCCCTCCAACTCTTCCCAATACCTGCTGACACTCTCCCCTCGAAACCATCCCAATACCTGCTGACACTCTCCCCTCCAAACCCTCCCAATACCTGCTGACACTCTCCCCTCGAAACCATCCCAATACCTGCTGACACTCTCCCCTCCAAACCCCCCCAATACCTGCTGACACTCTCCCCTCCAAACCCTCCCAATACCTGCTGACACTCTCCCCTCCAAACCCTCCCAATACCTGCTGACACTCTCCTCTCCAAACCCTCCCAATACCTGCTGACACTCTCCCCTCCCTATCCTCCCAATACCTGCTGACACTCTCCTCTCCAAACCCCCCCAATACCTGCTGACACTCTCCCCTCCAACCCTCCCAATACCTGCTGACACTCTCCCCTCCAAACCCTCCCAATACCTGCTGACACTCTCCCCTCCAAACCCTCCCAATACCTGCTGACACTCTCCCCTCCAAACCCTCCCAATACCTGCTGACACTCTCCTCTCCAAACCCCCCCAATACCTGCTGACACTCTCCCCTCCAAACCCTCCCAATACCTGCTGACACTCTCCGCTCCAAACCCTCCCAATACCTGCTGACACTCTCCCCTCCAACTCTCCCAATACCTGCTGACACTCTCCCCTCCAAACCCCCCAATACCTGCTGACACTCTCCCCTCCAAACCCTCCCAATACCTGCTGACACTCTCCCCTCCAAACCCTCCCAATACCTGCTGACACTCTCCCCTCCAAACCTCCCAATACCTGCTGACACTCTCCCCTCCCTATCCTCCCAATACCTGCTGACACTCTCCTCTCCAAACCCCCCCAATACCTGCTGACACTCTCCCCTCCAACCCTCCCAATACCTGCTGACACTCTCCCCTCCAAACCCTCCCAATACCTGCTGACACTCTCCTCTCCAAACCCCCCAATACCTGCTGACACTCTCCCCTCCAAACCCTCCCAATACCTGCTGACACTCTCCCCTCCAAACCCTCCCAATACCTGCTGACACTCTCCCCTCCAAACCCTCCCAATACCTGCTGACACTCTCCCCTCCAAACCCTCCCAATACCTGCTGACACTCTCCCCTCCAACTCTTCCCAATACCTGCTGACACTCTCCCCTCCCTATCCTCCCAATACCTGCTGACATTCTCCCCTCCAACCCTCCCAATACCTGCTGACACTCTCCCCTCCAACTCTTCCCAATACCTGCTGACACTCTCCTCTCCAAACCCCCCCAATACCTGCTGACACTCTCCCCTCCAAACCTCCCAATACCTGCTGACACTCTCCCCTCCAACTCTTCCCAATACCTGCTGACACTCTCCCCTCCAAACCCTCCCAATACCTGCTGACACTCTCCTCTCCAAACCCTCCCAATACCTGCTGACACTCTCCCCTCCAAACCCTCCCAATACCTGCTGACACTCTCCTCTCCAAACCCTCCCAATACCTGCTGACACTCTCCTCTCCAAACCCTCCCAATACCTGCTGACACTCTCCTCTCCAACTCTTCCCAATACCTGCTGACACTCTCCCCTTAATTTTATTAGTTCTCATACCCTCCCCCCAGTTAAAGTTGTCACTCTTTTTCTGGCATCTCATTTCAAGGTGGTGCTCTTCTTCCCCTTCAAGTATTCCAGTTGATGCAGGTACTCTTCTCCCTGTTCTGCTTCAATTCAACCTGGCACCATTCTCCCTCCTCCAGTTCAAACTGCCACTCTTTTCTTCCTCCAACCCCTCCTCCTCCATTTATGCTGCTAATCATCTCCCATCTTCCATTCAAGCTGATACTTCTGACCCCTCCCAGTTCAAGCTGGCCATCTTCCTTCCACTCCATAATCAATGCTGGTACTCTCCATTCTTCCCCTCACCCCATTTAATGCTGGCACCCTTCTTCAATCTCCTCGCCCCCCCCCCCCACACCCCACTTCATGTTGTCGCTCTCCTTCCCTCCCTCCTCCCTGCAAATGCCACCCCTGGCTTCAAGCATGACTCCACAGTTGTAAGTAAATCAAGCTGCTGCGCACTATGGCTGAGAATTCCTGATCTCCTGAGAATTTCCACCACAGATGCAGCTTTGTTCAGTAGCAGTGACAACATGAAGTAGGAGGACCGAAGCAGTGCTGACAGAGACGGAGACTGGTCAGTACAGATTTTCATCTGAAAATCAGACCCATCGACAGTGTACCAAAAAACACGGATTTCCTGCATCAAAGGCTCATGCCTCCGAATCCAGCTGAGACAAGCCCTCCTGAGAGCCAGATTGAGAAGAGAGCTGAGAGACCAGTCAGAATTTCAGAGAGACGCAGGAGAAAATAAACAGCAGTTTTCTCACAAGCGTCAATACTGCACTCTACAGTTATCTTTTGAAAAGGGAATTTGAGACATAATTTGAGGGTATTCGACAGCTAAGGTTCTGATTGGGGATGGGGAATTTTCTCTTCCGGTTTTAACTCTTCCCTCAGCCAGAAACCAAAAGCATCAACAAGTGTCCCTAACCTATCCTGGGACAATATACCCAGGTGTGGTTGCTGATGGATTTCTTTATTTTGTGCTGGTGGTTACTGCAGGTTTTCAACTTTTCTCCATCTCTAATGAAGGGGTTGGATAGGTCAGTGCAGTCCCTGTGTTATAATAATGGAAACACCTGTCATGAGTTTCAATTATAATAATGCATGCAGCAATAAAGCCAGTTAGTGGTTGGCCTTATTTTATTTAGATACCGACTAGTTGATCTCCTGTGAATTGCACATGTGCACCCTCAAGGTCAACTGCAGGATTCAAGCCAAGCAGGGTTAGAGTGTGGGCGGATAACTGGACCAAGGCAGGGACGAGGGAGGAAGGGGCAAGAAGAGAGTGGGGTAAAAGGGGACGGGGAGAGGGTAAATGAGGAGGATGGGGAGAGGAGAGGAAAGGCAGGGGTGGTAATGGGGGGAAAATTTGGGAAACAATCAATGGGCAGGGGGCGGGGAGAAGGAAAGTGGCAAAGCAATCGCAGGGGAGGGAGGACAGCAATATATCTCATTGTGAGGAAAAGGGGCAGCTTGCCACCAAAATATGTCAGTGGGAGGGGGCTGAACATTCTAAGCTGTTTTCAGAGTCTGAGGATTAGAGACATCAATTGAATTATGCGCAATGGAAGTAGACCCATGGGAGCTGTCTGGAAACTTCAGTCCTGGACAATGAAATATACCAGGTGGCCTCTGAATGGCCTTGAGGGTTGAGTCTGGGTACATTCCAGATTGAATGCCATGCTAACTTCAAGGGAGGGTGCAGGAAAATTAAAAGAGTGGGGCTGCGACTGAGTCGGATAGAGAATTTCTATTCCAAAAAAGTTAGAAAATAGCCCGGAATTTGCAGTCAGCGGTGAAGCAAAGGTGTTTTTAAGTTTCTTAAAAATTAATTTTTTAATTAAAATGGATAAATTTGACACTGCACAAATTTAAAATTCATTTTTCAGGGCCATAACTTTGTTTAGCAGTCAATACACTGTTAAAACCCCAGTTACACCTAATCCCTTTGGGTCTAACTTTTAGAGGGGAATTTAACAGCGTAATTACTGCGGAAGAGCCGAAGTTTTCGTCAGTTTCCCTGATTTGAGAGATTTCACTGATTGCCGGCTCTGTGGGGGGAGGGGAGCGGGGGGGGCACAGTGCAGCCTGTGGCGGAGCAGTGAATGACAGGCCGCAACTTCAGGATTTCCCCATGCGCCTGCACCAAATCCTGAAGTTGCGCTCAGTTTCAAAGGTGGAATGACGGCGAATGCTGCCAGTTTAGCATCAACCGGACCGCAAATTCCGGGCCATTGCTTCTTATGCTGACATTGCTGCAGAGCAACCTAGGGGTCAGGGTGTGGAACTGGATGCAGACTCTACCACAGCTATACAATCGATGCAGTTGTTTCAGGAGCTAACGTTGCGACAGTTAACATTCAAATCATCTATCACATTGCCACCAACAGGCATAACAGGCATTGCAGGAAAATATGGACACGGTTAGAATAAAAATCCCATAAGAGGTAGTTGGCATAGAGGTTTTCGATGTATTTTGAAATTGAATGTGGTGATCCACCTACCAATTGATGTAACAGATTCCACCCCCCACCCACCACCCCCCACCACTGAAGAGGTCAGCAGCCTGTTTCAAGAAGCCATTTGTAATAAATAAAACAACATTTCAGCCCCCTCATCTTTGGAGGTCGAGGCACCAATCCTGGCCTGGATCCCCAGGTGAGTCCCACATTTGTTCCTGTGAAACCTGGTCTAATCAGGTGTGCCTGGGTTGGCCCTACACCAAATCCTGACAGACAGCCAGGTGAGGGAACTGCCGATATAGGAAGTCCATAGGATCCGGCATATCTGGGTGCTGGCCTAGCTTCCAGCCATTCCAGCAGACTCTCACCGAAGTTATGATGGTAGTCCGCCAGAAACACCATGAATTTTGCGCCCCTATCTAGCTAGCTGGCAACTGTAAGATACAGATTGTTCTGAGCTTTTAAAGCAGAAAATGTAATGAGCTGTGCACTCCATTTAAGAGAAGCGTAAACACAATTTACTTCCAACTATGTCTTCATAACTCATATTAAGATTTCAGCTATAGCTATTATTAAGGACCAGAAAACCAAAACTTTAATCATACCATTCAGATTTAAAGAAAAACAATTGTAATTCAGGAGCTGCTGTTCTGACATAATTCTGCCCCATTTGAGTCCTGATTTCACTCCCTGTCTAAACCTGTTTCTCCCTCACAGTGACTGACTTGTCTGTCCTCTCAAGTGGACATAAAGAACTCCCACGGCACTATTCAAAGAAGGGCAGAGGAGTTCTCCCAGTGTCCTGGCCAATATTTATCCTTCAACCAACACCATCAAGAACAGATTCTCTGGTCATTTATCCCATTGCTGTCTGGGACCTTGCCTGGGCTTGAGTCCCTGTGTGTAAATTAGTTGCCGCACTTACCTACAAAGTCACAGTGACTACATTTCAAAAGTAAAGGCTGCAAAGCTCTTTGGAACACCACAGAAGATGTGAAAGGCACTACCTAAATGCAAGTTCCTTCTGTCTTCGACTCCATCAGCTGTGATTTGACACTCTACACTGTGCTGCTCTGAACACCCTGCCAACCACAGCTGCAAAGCTTTGGCATACAACAGATTTGAAATGATCTTAAGTATCAGGAATGGATATGGTTGAACTGAGCAGCATGTTTATACACTAAAGCATTATGCCAGAGGCTCTTCCACATATAGCTAGTTACTGATATAAACCATGCATTCCGGAAGGGGCACTGGGTGAAGGCCAGGCATTTACTATGAGGGAAAAAGGGAAAAACTGGAAGTTGAGTCAACCTGTGCTGCTCATGCTTATTACTGCTAGTCCTAGAATGACATTCGCAGCGATATAACAACAAGCTGATTTCTTGCTTTCTTGCTCACAAAATAATGTATATTCTGCAACCCAAAGAGATGGAAACAACACTAAATAAAAACAGGGGTCATTTTTAAGTTCAAACTCTAAAAAAAAAACCTGACTATTCAAAAATATCATGAGAATTAACTTGATATAAATCCATGTTCTTTCTTAAAGCAAGATTTCCAAGTTGCAAACATGGGAGTATAGTTTATGCCCTCGTGCAATCAATGGTTTTCTGGCTGGCCAGTCAGCATAGAAGCCACGTGTGTCTTTTATACTGGTGTAATCAACAGATACCGAATTTTACAGTAACTTTAGCATCGTGTTTAAACATAATATTAGATAATTTAACCAAAATCACGTAAGATTTTTCTGATAAAACTTAATTCCAACCAACTACTTTAATTAACTGTGAAATTAAATTATTAAAGCAAGTAAAAGTTTGGATTGCTATTCTGAATCATATAATGGAAGTTAAGATTCTGACTACCGTGAAAGCCTTTCCTCTGTAACAGCACCTGTCTCGGCCCCTGCCTCAGCTCATCTGGTGCTGAAACCCTCATCCATGCCTTTGTTACCTCTAGACTTGACTATTCCAATGCACTCCTGGCTGGCCTCTCATCTTCCACCCTCCGTAAACTTGAGGTCATCCAAAACTCTGCTGCCTGTGTCCTAACGCACACCAAGTCCCATTTGCCCATCACCCCTTGCTCGCCGAATGGCTCCCAGTTAAGCAAGGCCTCAATTTAAAAATTCTCATCCTTATTTTCAAATCCATCCATGGCCTTGCCCCCACCTCCCTATCTCTGTAACCTCCTCCAGCCCTACAACCCTCCAAGATACATGCCAATTCTGGCCTCTTGAGCATCCCTGATTTTAATCGCTCCACCATTGGCGGCCGTGCCTTCAGCTGCCTAGGCCCTAAGCTGTGGAAATCCCTCCCTAAATCTATCTGCCTCTCTACCTCTCTTTACTCCTTTAAGACGCTCCTTAAAACCTGCATCTTTTACAAAGCTTTTGGTCATCTGTCCTAATATCTCCTTATGTGGCTCGGTGTCAAATTTTGTTTGATAACGTTCCTGTGAAGCACCTTGGGACATTTAACTATGTTAAAGGCGCTATATAAATACAAGTTGTTGTTGTTTGAGGATGGATTTCTGCTCTTGTGATGTTATTGAAATTCATTAGCTCTAATGAGCTTCCAGGTTCACCAAGCAACTGGAAGTGGCTCCTTTACAAGACCAGCCAACCACTGCAACAAATAACAAATAGTCATCAACCACTCAGTATGGAGAAAGCTTGTAAAGTATTGCATGAAGACAGGAGCTTGGCTCCTGGAATGGAGAGAGAGAGGGTGGCTTAGTAATAACAGACACTGGGTACAAACTCCTAGGATGCTGGAAAATACACCAAAACGTGTCAAAAATTCAATGTTTTAAAAAAATTCATACAGAGGATGTTGGCATCGCTGGCAAGGCCAGCATTTATTGCCCATCCCTAATTGCCCTTCAGAACGTGGTGGTGAGCCACCATTTCAGAGGGCAGTTGAGAATCAACCACATTGCTGTGGGTCTGGAGTCACATATAGGTCAGACCGGGTAAGGACGGCAGATTCCCTTCTCTAAAGGACACTAGTGAACCAGATGGGTTTTTACAGCAATCCGGTAGTTTCATGGTCACCATTACTGACACTAGCGTTTTTCTTTTAATTCCAGATTTATTCAATTAACTGAATTTAAATTCCCCAGCTGCCGTGGTGGGATTTAAACTCATGTCTCTGGATCATTAGTCCAGGCCTCTGGATTACTAGTGCAGTAACATAACCATTATGCTACCATACCCCTTTCTTAGGGAAACTCCCCTAAGTTTCTTAGGGGAGAGGCATGCTACCAGACCTCCTTAGTTAAAACATATTGCATGATCAGAGCTCATTTCCTCCTTCAAAAATTACCCATTGGGCAAACTAATTACATTTAAAATGGTTCGAAACTCAATTTTTAAATTAATTTAAAATATAACTCAGAGCTCATTTCCTCCTTCAAAAATTTCTAAATCCACTGCAAAAGTTATACTTTTGTGTACTGTTTCCCTATATAATACAACCAATGGAATATTGAGTATAGCTGCCTTTTAAGTCATGACGAGTTCATGTTCCACTACACTCTCATTGTAACTAACATTTTTCATATGTCATATGTGAGACCATTGGGTCTCAGTCTTGACAGAAAAACAAACTGAAATACAGAACGTGATCCAAAAACAATAAAAAAACATATTTTATTCAGTTGAATGTTTTTTATTTGAGTTGTCAGCTTTTTGGGGCTGTGTCGGCTCCTGAAGCTGTTTGTCAGTTTCTCTGGCACATATGTTTGGAAGATGTTTCTTGAATAGTGGTATTAGTATTGTGAGAAATATTGATATTGTGAGAAATGTTCATATTGTTAGAAATATTAATATTGAGAAATTATGGTACAATGAGAAAAATTGGTATTGTGAGTAATACTAGTATTGTGAGAAATATTAGTGATAAATATTGGTATTGTGAGAAACTTGTCTCAGATCCTGTGTTAAGGAACTTTCCATTCTGCAGAACTCTTAAAGAGAGTTTCGATAACACTGATTCAGCTACTTTTATCATCACATAAATATTCCCAACATAATGTGATCAGGAGAAAGATACATTAAACATTAGGTGAACATTTGGAACAAGTTAAAGCTAAAAAATGATCTGCAAAATAAAAAACAGTAATTTCAAACTTAGCTGAAAAAAAACATATAAGACTTTAAAAATCCTTCCATTCTATCCTTTCAAGCTCCTTCTCTTTAACACAGGGTTACAATGGGCAGGCATCTGCCCAAACATTGGAAATACGATCAGAGACCTGCTAAAGGTCTTTATTAATACGCTGCATGCCTAATAAGGTTCACACTCAAAACAAACAGCACAAGCATACAGCCCCAATGGAAATATGCGTGGGGTGAATTTTCAGGGACTGGGTGGGACCACCAGCCATTTAATTTCCTGGTCCCCACTCCCCTGAATTCCACTGGTAGGAGCCATTCCGCTGGAGGGCTATACATTCTAAGATATCCAAAGTTTCATTGTGCTTCAGTTATGATCATATTTTATTTATTGTGATAGAAATTTAATAAGATGCTTCTAAATTTGGAATTTGATCTAGCAGAAAGAATTCATTTTTGTGGAGTATTTCATAGAATAAAATAAGCCATTTATCAAACACAAGTTCTCCTTACAGTTTGAAAAGCAGAGCTCATTCTCAAAGATTTTATTTATGTCCATTCGGAACCTATATGTCACATACTGTTATTCAAATTAAATACAGCGTCACAATCTAGTGTAACTCCTTTGTAGCCAGACAATTTAATTTGCATCCACTTTCTGCTATTCTTTACTGGCAGGATAGTCATACTAAAAGAGCACGAGAATACCACCAACGGCAGTATTTCATTAGCTGTTCCAATGCTAGAGAAAAGATCAAAAAGAGAACAAATGAGCAGCATCATATTTACCTTTCTTCCAAATACACCTAATCAAGAAGGATGTATGCTCAAGGTCTATTCTGATTGTTACAGAACATTTTAAATTTTAAATGGCCGTAGATTTTTACTGCCCCTCAATAAATCGGCCACATTTGTTTATGACTAATTTTGTTGACTTGTCAAATCAAATGGTAAACAAAATGTATGCACCTACCCTTTTTTGTAATTACTAGTAGATCTTTCATCACATTGCTCGTCGCCCCTGTGCTCGCTGACTTGACCCAGACCGACAACACCTCAAATTTAAAATTCTCATCCGTCAAATCCCTCTACGGCCACACCCTCCCTATCTCTGTAACCTCCTCCAGCCCGACAACCCGCCGAGATCTCTGTGTTCCTCCAATTCTGGCCTCTTGCGCAGCCTCGATTTCCATTGCTCCACCATTGCTGGCCATGCCTTCGGCTGCCTAGGCCCTAAGCTCCGGAATTCCCTCCCTAAACCTCTCCGTCTCTCTAAATCTCTCTCCTCCTTTAAGATGCTCCTTAAAACCTACCTCTTTGTTTGATATTGCTCCTGTGAAGCTCCTTGGGATATTTTACTACGTTGAAGGCTTTATATAAATGCAAGTTATTGATGTCGTAAGTTGGAGGATATGCTGTTTTATAAAGACAGATCCATTAAACCACATAACACACAATGTATTATTCTGCTGCTAAAGTGTAGCTGTTGTTAACGGTCCTATCCCTTTAAAGCCAATTTTTTTTTGTCCTCACTCAAAAAATACACCATGAACATTGCTTTCATCATAGATTAATACTTAGATTGCAGTAGAACAGTATAACAGAGGAGAATGATTTGGTGAATTAGCAATTGCTTAGGATTGCTGGAGAATATCTGTCTTGCGATAAATATGACTGCAAAAAACAAAATTAACAGGTTTTTTCCCCATATTATTATTGTACTCAGAACATTATGTTTTACTTATTTTTAAACTAGGCTTTAATAAACAGATTGCACACCTAATGGAAAATCAAGAATCAACTCAGTGCTCTTTTTGCATACAATATTAACCTCTTGAAAGTGCAATCAAATTATATTTTCTTTAGTGTGAGACACCACAGGCTAGGAGATGTGAATCCTTGGTGTGTTGTTTGACCCAAACTCAGCTTCCTACCCCACATCCAATCTATTACCCAAAACCGCTTTTTTCCTTGATCCTATCTCTTCCCCACTGGTCATCTTGAGGCCTGACTTCTTCAACGTTGTCCTTGCCAACCTCCACTCTCTCCAGTCTGCAACTTATCTGGAATGCTGTGGCCTACATCTTCACTTACACAAAGTCCTACCCTTTCATCACCCGTCCTTACCAGGCTCCCTTGGCCATCTGTGTCCCAGAGAATTGATTTTAAGATCTTCATCCTCACCTTTAAATCCTTTCATGATCTTTCTCCACTCTCCTCAGCGATCCCCTCCAATCATATGTCACCGAGCACACCCTCCCTCCCTCTGACACCAAGTTACTCCTCATTCCCTCTACCCTATCATTGGTGGATACTCATTTTCAGTCATTATGCATCTGCCCTCTGGAACATCCTCCCTAAACACCAATGCCATGCTCCCTCCATCCTTGCTTTCAGAAGCCTCCTAAAACCCTGCTCTTTGGCCTTGTTTTCATCCTCACTCCTTAACCTCTCTGTTCCCTCTCTCTTTCCTGCTTGGTGTCCATTTTTGTCCTCCATCCTGTAAAGTACTCTGTAATGTCTTTCTGTGGGTGAGGAGTGCTGTAAGTTGTTGATTCTATTTAGTTTCACAGGTACAGTGTAATTACACAGAATCTACTTAAAGCACTACAGCATGAATGATAAATCAGATGAATTAAACATGTAGTCTTGCATGTCTGAAAACATTTTGCATATAACTATGATATAAATGCACCACATTATCTTGTTGATATTTCTCAGATTCTTTCCTTAAAACGTAAAAAAAAACTATTGAACAATCCCAAAACAAATTCTGTAGAAACAACATCATTAAGGTCACAACAGTAACACACTACCCATTATAAGAGACCAGTAACGTTTACTGTTAGGCACAGAAAGTTCGAATTGCTAAAATATCATTCATGATCTGGAACTAAAACATAACTCTCTCTTAGGTTTAAACATTGAAAAAGCTGATGCACAATAACTGCTTACCTTTCACAAGCTCGGACAGTCCATGCTGCAATTATCCACAATGAGATGCTGAAAACCAACAGTACTGTTCCTGGACATATTGTCATTAAAGTCTTCATTACGAAACGGGTATTGAA
Source organism: Squalus acanthias (assembly GCA_030390025.1). Taxonomy (NCBI): domain Eukaryota; kingdom Metazoa; phylum Chordata; class Chondrichthyes; order Squaliformes; family Squalidae; genus Squalus; species Squalus acanthias. Next base: position 176,428,732 of record CM059425.1, on the reverse strand, counting down.
GTTTATTTTATTCAGTGCTCCAATACTTCTTGATGAAGCATCCGTAAAAAGTTTGCTATGCAACAGCATTACTCTGGCAATAAGGTAAAGTCTAAGAAACATTGGTATTGATAAGATTATATCCACATCTGCTATTGCTGTAGATGTTGTATATGAAAAGGCAAGGCGTGCTGTCCAAGTGAAAGTATAGTTTCCAGGTATTGGGTGAATAGCACATACCAGTATTTCCAAACAGATGAAAAAAATCCGCTCATAAGTCATGGCTATTCTCCAGTCATCTGCGCCATTGTCTACCATGAATAACTGCAAGGAAATGGTATAGTTTTATTACGCTGGCCAATTTTCACACAGAGGATCAGTATTCACTTCAAGTGCAGAAATCACCATATTACTCATTAAAAGCAACTTCAAACAGCAGTATAGACAATATGGTACCTTGGTGAGGCTCGGATATTTCTGAAGCATTAGTTCATTTTTCAGTTGATGTGGCAGAATAAACTTCAATGGCTTCAATGGAATTGAAAATTGGGAGAGATATATAATGGATGGCTGAATCAATACCGCCCGTTTTACACTATCGCCCAAAGTCAAAGTTATCCCCAATGGGTTTTCATTTTTAAAAAGATTCAGACATGAAACAAAAGCAGTCAATATAACTGGGACATCAATAATTCTCAAATGCAATCCCACTAAATTATTGTTATAGAATAATCAATAGGTACACATTTAAATAGTCTCCTACTTATCTATAGAAATCTTGAATCTATCACTTTTTAAAGTTCAGATTTGCCTCAATTCTTTTATATGGATGTCTGCAAGTTTGCTGTTTAAGGAAAAGTCAGTATTAAGGGCAATTTTCTTTTAAGTACGTAACTTTGGAGTTGAGTTCATCTCCGCTCTTTCTTTCCATTGATAATGGTAAAATGTTTATCTATCAGTTTCAATTCTCAATTATTCTAATATTGCAAATATAAAATAACATTTCCGAAACTATTTTTACATGCACACATTTTTGTACTTCTGTTAAGTGCACATTTCAACAAATAGCCAAAAAACAAAATTAAATTTTGAGGGAAAACATATTCTACTGAATTCTCCCATAATCCTTAATGTTAAGCGGTTGAATGCTATCAAAAAACATTGCTCCCAGGCTGCCCTTAATTGAGGACTAAATTGGACAGCTATTTCAAAGAGTCTGCACAGGCATGATGGGCAGAATGGCCTCCTTCTGTGCTGTAAGATTTTATGGCCTAGAAATTAGATATGGCCCGAAAACAGGTGGTGTCATGGCCCAGCGCTATATAGCTGTGCCTGGTCAAAATGGTCTAGGTAGCCCACAAAATTCGTGCTTAGTGCTCATTTACAGGATTATAGTGCTGATCTCAGCACTAAAACCACTGTTCATTGGCTTCCCGCTCAACAGGTGGGCCAATATCGGGTCCAGTCCAATTCCAAGTCATGTTTGGCCTAGGCTTTATCCAGTACTTAAAGGGAAGGTGCATTGATGCAACAGCACCTCATTGCTATTCCATTTGGAGCGTCACTTGGAAGCACAACCAACTAGAAAGAGATCGCTGAGCGGCAGCAGAGGGAGAGAGCAAGACGTTTCTCAGACATAGCTCTGGAGTCACTGATGGTGGCCGTGGAGAGGAGGCGGGCTGTCCTCTTCCCGCAAGCCGGCAGGAAGCTATCGGCCCAAATGTGCAGAAGGCTGTGGCATGAGATATCTGATTATGTGATGGCCAACAGCGTGGTCCCTAGGTCCTCCATCCAATGCCGCAAGAAGTTTAATGACCTCACACAGCAGGTCAAGGTGTGTGAAGGCTTCAGCAAATGCCATATCCCACCATCTCCACCACAAGCCTTACACACTGCTCAATGCACCACACCCCCAGCACTCACCTACCAACAATCTCGACCTTTCACCACTCAGACCTCACAATCATAGCTTCACTTCACCCTCACAACTTTACCACTGCTGCAACACTCACACCCACATCTCACATCTTGCACACACTGACAACTATTCAACTATGGCAGGCACATCACCCAAACGCATTGCATCACACTCACTGACATACTTCCCTTTCTCTTGCAGGCCAAGGTCGCGCACAATCACTGGGGGCAGCGTCAGACAGGCGGGGGCAAGCTGCAATACAGGCCTTGAGCCAACTGGAGGACAGAGTGTTCGACATCATTGAAGGGGAGATCACCGAAGCCGTGGCAACAAGCGAAGTAGAAGCCCTTGGGGACAATAATGGTATGGTCATTCCTCATCCTTCTTCTCACATCCCACTTACCCTCATCACACAATCTCTTCTCACTTTCAAACTGCTGATGCTGTACGCATGCATATCTTGCTTTCCCCACTCCCCTCACCAGAAAACGACTCTTGTGCCTTTCTGCTTTCAGATAACCATGGATAAGCAGCAGCACAGCCTGTCCCCTGAATCGATGGAGGAGAGTGAGGGGGGAGAATAAGACACAGCGTCACTGCATCTGTCACTCACAGACACCAGCTCAGAAACTGGCACTGCGCGTAATTTAGAGTGTAGTATAGATGTGGGATCTGCACAGGGCACGAGTGGGCTGCAGCAAGGCCAGGGGGATAGGGTAGCTCAGGAGCCAGCATCCCGGAGGGCGAGTTCGCACATGAGTTCTGCTGCACAGGACTCAGATGAGGACCTCGATTGGGGCGGCCTTCAGAAGAAGGGTGATGGCCATGCACACCGAATTGCTAGGTGCAATGGCAAGCCTGCCAGAGAGCCTCTTGGCAATGTCAAGAAGCATGGAGGAGTCCGGCTCCAACATTGGATGGGGCTTTGCACAGAGCTTGGAGCCCATGTTTTCCAGAGCACCACGAAATGGGAGACCCGCTCCGCCGAGTACTGGAGGGTTCCTCCCGAGCGATCAAGGCAGCGGAACCATTGCTTCAGCAGCCTGATGGTCTGCTCGATGATGGTCCTAGTGGCAGCATGGCTTTCATTATATGAGTGCTGGGCAGGAGTATTGGGGTTGTGGAGGGGAGTCATGAGCCTAGGTGCAGAGCGGATAGCCCTTGTCTCTGAGCATCCCCTTTGGTTTGACGTGGTGGCTCAAAGATTGCTGGCACACTGGACTGATGCAGGATGAAGGCATTATGACTGCTGCCAGGATAGTGGGCATTCACCATCAGGAAGTGCTGAGCGTGGTTGCATAACAACTGCACATTATAAGTGGTAACCTTTGCGGTTATGGAAGATCTCAGGATTGTTATACAGCACCCACAAAGCCAAGTGGGTGCAGTTGATGGCACCTGCACCATGGGGAAACCCGCTATCCTGGCAAAGCAACATGCGCAGGCCTCCTGCTTCTCTCTGCTCAGAGAGAAGAAAACGTGGTCCCTTCTCCTGATGCAGAGAGCCTCAGTGACCTCCCGGATGCAGCGATGGAGGGTGAACTGGGAGATGTTAGCTATGTCTCCTGCTGCAGACTGGAAGGATCCGCTGGCGAAGAGATTGAGGCCCACAGTGACTTTGAGGGCCACTGGGAGAGCCGTGGTCGCCCTGCTCTCAGGCTGCTGGTCTGGTTGCAGGAGGTGTCAGAGTTCTGTGACTACCTCCTTGTTGAAGCGGAGCCTCCTAATACACTGCTCATCGCTTAAGTGGATATAAGAGAAGTGCTCTCAGAAGACCCTAGGTGGGTAAGGCCTCCTGTTGAGAGCCCTCCTGGCCCTCCTCCTCCTCCTCCGCGCGCATCTTCTCTTCTGTCTCCACTCCCTCTCCTGAAGATACTCGAGTACGAGAAGGACTGTCAGTAGAGTCCCATGACTGTGAGCAAGTGTTGTGAGCAGAATCCTTTAAATAAGAATGAAGGTGTTCTCTACTTACCCCAACACTCCCTGTTACCTTAAGACCTTGACAGAAGTTAATAAAGCTGCTGGAGTTGCAGAAAGTTCCACAGCGCCAGTCAAACTGCAGAAACATGTCAGCTGCAAGTTGTTGCTGATGATCCCTTTGCGGCTGGAGCCTCCTTCCTGCCCGTCAACGCTTGCTCAGCTGGTCGCAATTAAGACATGCCTGTAAGTGGAGCGGCGAACTGAAAATCGCAGATCAGGCATCAAGTGAGCGTTGCACAATCACTGACATCACGATCTGCATAATCTCCATAATTTTCATGAGTGCGGACATCAGCAGTGCTGCTGCCCAGTCGAAAATGGTGTCCGCCGTGGGAACCCGCCAGTAGCGGGCGGAAATGCGGTGGCCGCCATTTCTTTCCCGAATTGGGCGGTAACGGCCGGCGCTAAGCCCCCGAATTTCTAGGCCTATAATTCTAATGAGGCAACTAGTGAAAAGTGCACAGATATAGATCTTGCTACCTTTGTTACCATATTTTACTCTTTAAGGACAGCCTGAGAACATGAAGTTTTACTTCTCTGGCACACCAACGGGAATGGTGAATTCTGGGTAGGGCTTCAGACCACGAGCTGGAAAGTGGGATTAGGCTGGATAGCTCTTCTTCGGCCGGCACAGAATAACCTCCTTCTGTGCTGTAAATTTCTATGATTCTATGATTCTATTCCAACTCAAGAATTCGCTGGACTGGAAAGCATGATTGGACTTCAAGTGGGAATTCTACACAAAAACCCGAAAATCCATGGCTGTTCCAACGTACTCCCATCATAACAGCCAGAAACTAGGTCAGGATCTGGTTAAACATGGCACAGACATAGCTGCGAGCCTTCAACGATGGTCTCATGGGGACGGAGCCTCCACTAACTCCTTACAAGGCCATTGTTGTAAAGGTCGGGCATGGCCCGGCCACCGACTCCCTGCATCAAGAGTCCCCCTGTCTGGGCCTTCAGAGTGACCCAGTGTAGGGTCAGGGTAGATACACTTGGTCAGACCAGGTGTACCTCCCAGCCCACTGGTGCATGTGGGGACCATGTGGGGGTCCAAACCGGGATTGAGGCCTGGATCCCTGAGGTTTGGCCATTAAATGTTTTATTTAAAGTAGCTCCTTTTGCAAGGAGGCCACGGTGACACCGCCATGATTCATCCAGGGAGGACCCAATACCCCCACCACAGTCTGGGACTCTGCAGCTGGATCTCCCAGCATCTTTTTTGCGAGGGGATTGTCATTAATTCGACCCTAGCCTGCCGAAGGCATTTAAATCGCAGGACTTCCCCCTGACCCCAGATGGGTGGATGTATCTTGACACTAATGCAGGATGTGACTCTCCACCCATCCACCCATGTATTCAGGGTCAACATTTCTACTCTCATTTTTTCTCCAACTAGCAATTTTAAAGCATGAAACAATAGCAATGGCTATTAAGGTTACTCTTCAGGAACTCTCTTGCTAAATCCCTCCATTTGGCCACTTCCCATCTTTAAAAGCCTCGTCATAGCCTATATTTTTGACCATGGTTATATCTCCGAATTCTTCTACTACTGGTTGATGTCCATTTCTCCTCTTTGAAGCACGTTAAATATAAATGCAAGTTTTATAAATTGCATTCTGTCAAATTGTGAGCATTGTAAAGCAGAAAAGTGACAAAGCATTTATCTGCAATTATTTTACTAATAAAAATCTTGCTACCCTTTTCAATTTTAATAAACACTGAATTATATATTAGCATAGGAGAAAAGAGCCAAAAGAATAAGTATAAGTTAAATTGGAAAAGCCCGTCATTGCGGTGATCAGGAAAGAACTTTGATGGTTATAGTACGTAGATCTATGAAACTATCAATGTCATGCTTTGCTGTGGTAAAAGAAGGAAAATATCATATTGGGTTGCATTAGGAGAGAGATAGAGTTCATACCAAAGAGAGTGGCACTTGTACCTGCCTGCCTAATGCTAATTAGATACATTCCCATTGACCACACAAAGGGTCAGCGATAGAGGACACTCGTCAGACCCCATCTGGGAGTACTGTGTGCAATCCCGGGGATGAGGGGGTGGTCATATGAGGAGAGGTTGGGTAGATTGGGACTCTACTCATTGGAGTTCAGAAGAATGAGAGGCGATCTTATTGAAACATATAAGATTGTGAAGGGGTTGGATCGGGTGGATGCGGGGAGGATGTTCCCGATGACGGGTGAGACGAGAACTAGGGGACATAGTCTTAGAATAAGGGGCTGCTCTTTCAAAACTGAGATGAGGAGGAACTACTTCACTCAGAGGGTGGTAGGTCCATGGAATATGCTGCCACAAAAAGCTGTAGAAGCTACAACATTAATTAAATTTAAAACAGAAATAGACAGTTTCCTAGAAGTAAAGGGCATTAAGGGTTACGGGGAGCGGGCAGGAATTTGGACATGAGTCTAGGTTCGGATCGGTCATGGCCCTGTGGGTAGTGGAGCGGGCCCAGGGACTGTGTAGCCTGATTCTGCTCCTATTTCGTGTGTGCAATTCTGTTAGATGCAGGAGATGGTTCTGTGATAGATAGTAGATTGGCGGTTAGGATCAGATCAGCCATGATCTTATTGAATGGCGGAGCAGGCTCGAGGGGCCGATTGGCCTACTCCTGCTCCTATTTCTTATGTTCTTATGTTCTTATAATCTGATCAACTAATCACTGGAAGGATATTATTGCCTTAGAGAGAGAGTGCAGAGGCAGTCCATAAAGATGATCCTGGTTTTGATGCAGACTATTAAAGCAAACAGTTTAAATGAGTTCAAAAGGTAATCAGGTATTTCAGGAGAGTGAAAGGATGATGAATACCTTAATCCATGCCTTTATTATCTCTAGACTCGTTTATTCCAATGCTCTCCTGGCCAGCCTCATCCCTTGCACCCTCTGTAAACTTGAGCTCATCCGAAACTCTGCTGTCCGTATCCTAACTTGCACCAAGTCCCACTCACCCGTCATTCCTGTGCTCTGTGATTTTCATCGTTCCACCATTGGCAGCCTTGCCTTCAGCTGCCTAGGCCCTAAACCTCTCCACCTCTCTATTCTCCTTTAAGATGTACTTTAAAACCTACCTCGTTCACCTATCCTAATATCTCCTTAAGTGGCTCGATGTCAAATTTTGCTTGATTATGCTCCTGTGAAGCACCTTGGGATATTGTACAATGTTAAGGGTGCTATATAAATACAAGTTGTTGTTGTTGTGGATATGAGGGGAGGTTTTTCACTATAGGCACAGTGGCGGCACACTTGGAAGTACATCGGCGTATCCCTGTCTTGGTTCAAAAAATGAAGAATCGCTCTTGTGCAGTTGGCAACTCTTCAGTCTTAAGCTCATTGTCTCGCCTCCTTCTGGCTTTCCTCCGTTTTTTAATATTTGTTCTTAGGATACAGATAATGGTGGCAAAGCCGTATTTATTTTTTATCCTTACTGTCTGTGCAACTGAATGGCTTGCTAGGTCAAGGGGGGGCATTCAGAGGGAGAATCTCTGCAGCCTTTCTCCAGTATCCGCTGTAACTATGGCGGAAGCACGTGGAAACGCCAGAGAAGGGTGTAAAAGCCATTACAGTGGATGAGCAGGAGAATCCCATGGAAATTCATCCCCTCAGAGTCAGCCACATAGTGTGGGACTAGAATTGTGTGTAGGCCAGACCAGGTAGAGTGGCAGGTAGAGGAGATTAGTGAACAGGTTGGATTCTTTATGACAAACCAGCAACTGATGACCACTGGGTTGCTAGTCCAGGACCATAGCTACTACATTACTGTACCTGCTGCATGGTGACTCCTTTCTTGTTAGTATAATTGTGAAATATGCACCACAATGTCATGATTTCCAAAACTCTTTTCAGACTTCAGACCTTTCCAGACCCATCTCGACAATGGAATATTGGCTTCAGCTGGCCTATTGTATGCTCTATCTGTGTCCTTGTGGAGCCATGTGTCTGATCATATTTTCGTTCTGCTGCAGTTCTTGAGTTCTGCACGACTGAAGAGGATGTTCCTAGTCACCGAAGATTCACCCATCAGAAATGCTTTGAAATAATGGCGGGACTGTAAAATGCTGTAGAATAAATGCATCATGGGAGCTTTTCAAGTTACCTCGCGTCCATCTGCATGAGGTATTTCTGATAGATACATACAAGCTGAAACTTAAGAGAATGCAAATCTTTCCTCTTCATAGATGTCATAGCATTGGTGATAGAAGCCTGTGTCGTTATATCCATGAGGCCGTGCTTGGAAAAAGTGAAGAACCTTCTCTTGCAGCTGGTAGATGTCCAGATGTCCTTAGGAAAAGTGATGAACTTTTTAACCCTGAAAAACAACGCATCAGTGACCCGATGTTTGCAGTGGTGAACTGCAGACTGGCTGATCTAACATATGTACTCCAAGTCAGTAGCATGTACGTTAGGGATAGTTGCAACTTTCACTGCCATGGACAGTGGAGGAGGTTTGAAATTTTGGCTACAGTATCAGCATGATTTCATAACTGCCTCCCTGGTGAAGCATACGTGACAAAGACAGAACTCCTTGGACATACCCAACTAACAGTGGTGTTTCCTGTACACCCACCTGTTTGGACGGGAGCCGGCCCATTAAGTCCTCCTCCAATTTGGGTACACCTGCCCCTGCTTGTGCCTGTAGAACTCCTCCTCATCCTTCAGCCCCTTGAGGGCATGAAGAATTCCACAAAGGAATGCCCATCAGATGCAGTGGGAGCTGTTTCTAGACAAAGGCTAAATCCCCAGAACAGTAGGCGCAGATACAGAAAAATAATTCAAAACCAGGATTAAACTCAGAACCGGCTAAAAAAAACGAACAATTGAAAGTACAGAAAGGCAGCACTAAATGATTAAACAGGCCAAAGAAATGGTACTTCTCTGTCACTTGCAATAGCATGAAGAACTCTCGTAAGTGGACTGCAATGACATCGCGCTGCTGGAAAACTGAAAATGGGGGGCAGGGAATCTCCATCTTCATTTTGCGGTTTGAATGAGATTTACGCCCTGGAGCAGCAGAAATGCTCCCGGCATCTTGCTGGCAGTAAGACCGCCTCACCCCACACCAGCCACCAGAACATAGCAGTGTAAATCAGCCCAGGTTGAGAAGGTGGGTCGGTTGAGTTTAAAAAGGGCATCTGTCCTAATGGTCTTTTCCCGTACCTAATCATTCATCTGTCCTAATGGTCTTTTCCCGTACCTAATCATTCATCTGTCCTAATGGTCTTTTCCCGTACCTAATCATTCATCTGTCCTAATGGTCTTTTCCCGTACCTAATCATTCATCTGTCCTAATGGTCTTTTCCCGTACCTAATCATTCTTGTATTCAAAAAATAATTTACAAGTCCAGCAAAAATTTCTCTTTACAATTATTTTTATAAAAGACTTAAATGTCAAAGTATTAAACTGTGGTAGCATTGAATTATAAGTATTTTAATAGCAAAATGGAAAGATCTGAAATGCAAATCGATTCCTTCCCTGTACAGAACGAGGTTTCAATTTTTTAAAAAACAAGCGAAAAACAGAGAATACTAAAAATCCGCACGTCGGTCGGTGCATCTCGGCATAAGTACCATGGTGACCCCATTGTGAACCTCAGCACACTTTCCAGGGTCAATGGGAATGTTCCCAATTTGCAGGCCAATGCCAGGTGCCCATGCCACTAGGGGCATATCTGGGATGTCTGCCATAGTCTCAATGTCGGAAAATCCGCACAGTAGCGGGTGGTGCTGGGAGCTCCCCCGACAGAAGAAACAGCTGCCTCCTGGCACCCATTGTTTACTTGGTTTACTTCTAAAAAAAAATCTTTTTTCTTCTGACCTTGATCCCAGCCTAGACCCCCAAATGGGGCCTACTTCTGTATGTGAACCACTCCACCACATAGTCAGTAATCAGTGAAATCTGTGAAACTGACGCAAATTTAGGCTTTTCCGTGGTAATATAGGTCCCAGCCGAGTTTCTGACCCTGGATTTTTAGGGCCCTTTAATCCAAACAGCATTTAATTAACTGAAAACCAATATCACAAGGAGCACTTTGTAAATTCTTCTAGATTATGGATAGATGATTTACTGATATAATGCAATAGGTATGCGCACTAAAGAGAAAATGTTTCAACAGTCAATAATAATGCATCATAAGATGACTAACTTGGAAAAAAATCAAGTGCTAAAAGCATTTTACAATGTTACACAACTAAACATTATTGAACTACTATGATGAATGTCTCTGAAGTAGGAGATTGATTATTTATGTAATGTAATCTCATAAGTACATTGTCCTTGCAATTAATTGGAGTTCTGATCTCAGCAACTAAATCCCCATGCTCATTAACTACTCACCAATTTCTAATTATAAGCCAGTTCCCGCTCCAAATTGTATCAATGTTACTAACATTCCCTTTCCCAATATTTTATGAAGAGCAAGATGCAGAACTGCTTTGATCTTTGAAGTATTAGCCATTGTCTTGGCACTGCTAACCATCCTAATTACTTGGCAGAATTAGTTAAACTCTTTCCAACTGTTACCTCAGGGGCTTAGAAAGAGTACCGTATTATACTATTTATATTGGAAACACATTTTGTTGTTTTAAGTTTCATTTTAGGCAGTGGAAAGAAACAAGCAATTTGTAGTGAGGGCAATTTATGTTTGGTGACATTGGCCCGGAATTTGCGATGGATAATGACGACGAACTGCCAGCGTTCGGTGTCATTACCCCAAATTCAGCATTTAATGCATATGCATCTAAACGCAGAAATCCTGAAGTTGCGGTCAGTCATTCACTGCTCCGACACAGGCTGCGCTGTGAACCATCCCCATAGCCGGTAATCAGTCAAATCAGTGAAATCAGTGAAACTGACGAAAACTTAGGCCTTTCCGCGGTAATATCGCTGTTAAATACCCTATCAAATGTTAAACTTGTTGGAATAGGTATAACTGGGGTTTTAACAGCATATTGACTGGTAAACAAACGTTGAACGTCATAAAGGCAAACTTCTTGCCACAGAGGTCGCAAGATTTCTGCGGGCAGCTTTCTTCAGGGCCAACTGCGAGCAACTTTGCTTCGCCGCTGACAGCAAATTACGAGCCATTGTATTGATTGTGTAAGTGAGGGTGTGTGATTAAAAATGGGCTTATTACATATATGGATAAAAATAAAAAATGTTTTACACTCTGAACTGCCCATGTTTTTGGTACAGAGCTAACCATCACTAACCACTGGAATATCTGGGCCACGAATTTAATGGAGGAGGCGGGATGGTGGCGGGAGAGCTGGTTTCCGAGTTCTGATCCCGCTCCCAGCTGCAGCTGCTCTGTAGACGTGATTTTCCCTTGATTGGCCTTGTTAAGCCTGCCCTGCGGGCTTCCCAGCTAATTAACAGGAAGCGGGTCTGATGACGTCATTTGATGAAGCGTCATCAGCCGGTTTCCTTAAAGGGACCATGGCCACATTGAGTTTGACAGTTGTTCGGTCAGTGTTTGACAGCATTGAGGGGCTGCAAACACTGACAATCACTGCACAAAGGTGAACGCTTGCACCCAGGCTCTCAAATGACTCCCTCCATATGCTTATGGAGGGAGTCACAGCACGCAGGGAGGTTCTCTTCCCTTCCAAAGGCGGAAGAACCTCCCCAGGACACCAACTTACCTTGCACCTCCACCCAACCCTTTCTATCTACTTTATCACTTCCCCATTTCACTCGCCACCCCTCACACTCACCCTCATCCTACTGCAAGCATACCAACTAACAACATACAAGGGTAGGCACTTGAGAGGTTTAGCCAATGTCCATGTGAAGTTTCTGGTAACGTGTTGTCATACAGTGAAATCTCTTTTTCCAAAAGTGCCCCTTATTGGACAGATCTGTGCACACCTTGAGAAGTGTCTTAGTGAGTTCCAGTTATTGTTCAGTCATAACTCCCCCCCCACCCCCCCCATAGTGATGAGTGTGTATGGAATGGCTTGGATATTAAAGGGATGCTTCACGGTGCTGGTGTGTGATGGTGTCAACCTGGTGCATCATGTGGCAGCCAGGGTTTACAGCATCAAGTGAAGAAAATTTGGCCATGGTGACGCCATCACTGGCCTCCCGGGCAGCAATGTTGTCAGGGGCTGATGCCCTGTGTCCAGTGCAGCATCAGGTGATGGCGGAGAAGGTTGGTGTTGTTGTTGGTGATGTTGGTGTGCCTGGTGGTGTTGGTGTTGGGGCTGATCGTGGAAGGATTCGGAGGACCAAGGTCTGATTGTTTCCGATGTTGCTACAATTGATGGTAACTGCAGGTGAGATGACAGAAGCGATCTGTCAATGGTAAGAGAGGTTCTCCCAATGAGGTGGCACTGGACATATAGTTGGATCTAAAAACTTGTAAGCTAAAGAAATCTCTATATGTATTAAAAATGCAGTAACCAACATTTCCTGCGCTCTGAAACTCACCATCTGCAACATGGCATCCTTGACACCACTTCTGCAGCTGTCAGCTTTTCACAAACATCAGAGCAGACTCAAAACACGGCAGGTTGAGCTAAAGAGTTCCCCGAACAGCGGGTAACCCGTGGGGGAGAACGTAAAATTAGAAGTAAGCCTCAAAATAGTCTTAAATTGGCTCTCAACAAGCCATTTAACAATCTGAATTGTATCCCCCGCCGCTTGGTGTCGGGTCAGTTCTGCGCAGACAGACCAGACACCTGGGAGACTCACGTGGAGACAGGTTGACAGTGGGTTTCCTACCCAGTGTCAATCTTTGTTATTTTGACAGCGGACCTGCCTCCAAACCCGCCCCCTGAGCGCTATTAAATTCACAGCCCTGGTGTCCAAAGGCATGCAAACAGCTAAGAAAGTTCAACTTACACTCAATTTATATTGACTATTTGTACTTCCCTCCCTTCCAAAAGATAAAAACTGGTGAATTTGACTCCCATTTGCCACCAAAAATAATACAAACTGACAATTTCTGAACTTGCATCTGGGTAAACAAGATCAACCTGGAGATGGATTGACCCACGGCTGATTCAGAATCACGCAGTGTCCTGCCAAAATAAATTGGCAGGTCGACACTTGCTGAATCACCATTGCAGATAATAAATAATAATAACAACTAAAAAGCTAGCCATGCTCTTTCTGTTCCTGTCAGGAGATCAGCTTTCCAAACAAATTGTTTCTTCTTCACCTATTTGCTCTGCCACTTTTGCTAACAGTTAGCCAATTTTAAAATCTAAACGAAACATATAAAAAGCAAAAATTTGCAATGATGGGTGCATACACAATTTTTTCTTTAAAATCTTTTAAACATAGAAACTAGGAGCAGGAGTAGGCCATTCGGCCCGTCGAGCCTGCTCCACCATTCAATACGATCATGGCTGATCATCCAAATCCAGTACCCCGTCCCTGCTTTCTCACACAGAATCCCCATCGAGCCTGCACCGACACATATCCCACCCTATTCCCGTAACCCCATGTATTTAATTCCCCCTAACATATCCCATCCTATCCCTGTAACCCCACATATTTAATCCTCCCGTAACACTAAGGGTCAATTTATCATAGCCAAATCAACCTAACCCGCACATTTTTGGACTGTGGGAGGAAACCGGAGCACCCGAAGGAAACCCACGCAGACACGGGGAGAATGTGCAAACTCCACACAGACAGTCACCCGAGGCCAGATTCGAACCCGGGTCTCTGGCGCTGTGAGGCACCAGTGCTAACCACTATGCCACCGTGTTACCCATGGTTTTGTTTTATTTTAATTTACAATTCAACTCAAGGGTAAAGCAGCAGGCCGAGTCCTGAAGGACACAGCTGCCAGACTGGTCCTGTAGCAGGTGTTGAGAGAACCAACACGAGGGAAAAACCGGCTTGACCTCGTCCTCACCAATCTACCTCGTACATGAAACACAAAAAGTTAGCATGCAGGTACAGCAAGTAATTAGGAAGGCAAATGGAATATTGGCCTTTATTGCAAGGGGGATGGAGTATAAAAGTAGGGAAGTCTTGCTACAACTGCACAGGGCGTTGGTGAGACCACACCTGGAGTACTGCGTACAGTTTTGGTCTCCTTATTTAAGGAGGGATATACTTGCATTGGAGGGTGTTCAGCAAAGGTTCACTAGGTTGATTCCTGAGATGAAAGCATTGTCTTATGAGGAAAGGTTGAGCAGGTTGGGCCTATACTCATTGGAGTTTAGAAGAATGAAAAATGATCTTATTGAAACATATAAGATTCTGAGGGGGCTTGACAGTGTAGATGCTGAGAGGATGTTTCCCCTCGTGGGGGAATCTAGAACTAGGGGGCATAGTTTCAGGATAAGGGGTCGCACATTTAAGACGGAGATGAGGAGGAATTTCTTCTCTTAGAGGGTCGTGAATCTTTGGAATTCTCTACTCCAGAGAGCTGTGGAGGCTGAGTCAGTGAATATATTCAAGGCTGAGATAGACAGATGTTTGAGCTACAGGGGAGTCAAGGGATATGGGGAACAGGCAGGAAAGTGGAGTTGAGGCCAAGATCAGATCAGCCATGATCTTATTGAATGGCGGAGCAGGCTCGAGAGGCTGAATGGCCTGCTGCTGCTCCTATTTCTTATGTTCTTATGTACCTGTCGCAGTTGCACCTCTTCATGACAGTATTGGTAGCAGTGACCACCGCACAGTCATCGTGGAGATGAAGTCCCGCCTTCACACTGAGGACACCCTCCGTTGCGTTGTGTGGCACTACCACCGTGCTAAATGGGATAAATTCAAAACAGATCTAGCAGCTCAAAACTGGGCATCCATGAGGCACTGTGGGCCATCAGCAGCAGCAGAATTGTATTCCACCACAATCTATAACCTCATGGCCCGGCATATCCCTCACTCTACCATTAACATCAAGCCAGGGGACCAACGCTGGTTCAATGAGGAGCAGAAGAGCATGCCAGGAGCAGCACCAGGCGTATCTAAAAATGAGGTGCCAACACTGCAACACAGGACTACATGCATGCTAAACAACGGAAGCAGCATGCTATAGACAGAGCTAAGCGATCCCACAACCAGCGGATCAGATCAAAGCTCTGCAGTCCTATCAAATCCAGTCGTGAATGGTGGTGGACCATTAAACAACTAACGGGAGGAGGAGGCTCCATGAATATCCCCATCCTCAATAATGGTGGAGCCCAGCACATGAGTGCAAAAAACAAGGCTGAAGCGTTTGCAACCATCTTCAGCCAGAAGTGCTGAGTGGATGATCCATCCTGCTGAGGTCCCCACATCATAGAAGCCAGTCTTCAGCCAATTCGTTTCACTCCATGTGAAATCAAGAAACGGCTGAGCGCACTGGATACAGCAAAGGCTATGGGCCCCGACAACATGCCGGCTGTCGTGCTGAAGACTTGTGCTCCAGAACTAACCGTGCCTCTAGCCAAGCTATTCCAGTATAGCTACAACACTGGCATCTATCCGACAATGTGGAAAAGTGCCCAGGTATGTCCTATCCACAAAAAGCAGGATAAATCCCATCCTGTCAATTACCGTCCCATCAGTCTACTCTCAAACATCAGCAAAGTAATGAAAGGTGTCGCCGACAGTGCTATTAAGCTGCACTTACTCACCAATAATCTGTTCACCGATGCTCAGTTTCGGTTCCGCCAGGACCACTCGGCTCCAGACCTCATTACAGCCTTGGTCCAAACATGGACAAAAGAGCTGAATTCTAGAGGTGAGGTGAGAACGACTGCCCTTGACATCAAGGCAGCATTTGACCGAGTGTGGCATCAAGGACCCCGAGTCAAACTGAAGTCAGTGGGAATCGGGGGAAAACTCTCCACTGGCTGGAGTCATACCGAACACAAAGGAAGATGGTTGTGGTTGTTGGAGTTCAATCATCTCAGCACCAGGACATCGCTGCAGGAGTTCCTCAGGGCAGTGTCCTAGACACAACCATCTTTAGCTGCTTCATTAATGACCTTCCCTCCTTCATAAGGTCAGAAGTGGGGAAGTTCGCTGATGATTGCACAGTGTTCAGTGCCATTCACAACTCCTCAGATAATGAAGCAGTCCATGCCCGCATGCAGCAAGACCTGGACGACATTCAGGCTTGGGCTGATAAGTGGCAAGTAACATTCGCGCCACACAAGTACCAGGCAATGTGTATCTCCAACAAGAGAGCATCTAACCAGCGCCCTTTGACATTCAATGGCATTACCATCGACGAATCCCCCACCATCAACATTCTGGGGGTCACCATTGACCAGAAACTTAACTGGACCAGCCACATAAATACTGTGGCTACAAGAGCAGGTCAGAGGCTGGGTATTCTGCGGCGAGTGTCTCACCTCCTGACTCCTCAAAGCCTTTCCACCATCTACAAGGCACAAGTCACAAGTGTGTTGGAATACTCTCCACTTGCTTGGATGAGTTCAGCTCTAACAACACTCAAGAAGCTCGACACCATCCAAGACAAAACAGCCCACTTGATTGGAACCCCATCCACCACCTTAAACATTCACTCCCTCCACCACCGGCACACCGTGGCTGCAGTGTGCACTATCTACAAGATGAAACACTGAACCAACTCGCCAAGGCTTCTTCAACAGCACCTCCCAAACCCATGACCTCTACCACCTAGAAGGACAAGGGCAGCAGGCGCATGGGAACACCATCACCTCAAAGTTCCCCTCCAAGTCGCACACCATCCTGACTTGGAAATATATCGCCGTTCCTTCATCGTCGCTATATCAAAATCCTGGAACTTCCTGCCTAACAGCACTGTGGGAGTACCCTCACCACACGGACTGCAGCGGTTCAAGAAGGCGACTCACCACCACCTTCTCAAGGGCAATTAGGGATAGGCAATAAATACTGGCCTTGCCAGCGATGCCCATATCCAGGAATGAATAAAGAAAAGGATACCTGCTAGGTAAGAGAAAACTAGCTGCATGAGAGAGTGGGCATTTATGTGGACGATATTTTGGACTTCATTCATGCAAAATAAAACTGGGACTTTTCTATAAAGCAGCAAACAGCAAACTTGAACCTGTATGGCAAAGTCATATCTCAGATTAAATAATGTCTCATGCAGCAGATTTATGTTAGTGTTTATTATTGGAAAACTATTAAGAACAACAGTAAATGCTTTAAAATAATATGCAAATACATTGGTGTTTCTACATTTGAACTTCAAATATACTATTTAAAAATAAATTTGTTTCCTCCATATAATGATTTAAGAAATGGAAACTGTGCTAAGGTGGGGCAGTGGGTTAGACACTTGCCTTTTATCTCTGGGATTTGGGCTCAACTCCAGCTCAGACTGATGAGATGTAGGCCCTTTTAGTCTGCCATCCTAAGTGAAATGAATTTGAACAATCTTAATTCAATTCTTAGTGCGCATGGGCCTACAGCACAAACACCATCCCTAATTTGCTCTAACTGGCAAACGCAGACAGGATCCTAAGGATGGTTGGTGAAGGAAATAGGAAAAATACCTCTGAAGCATAATGTTGGGACAGAGTAGTGGGAGCTTTAAACTGTATTTGGCTGTGCTACCCCTGACCTGATGCTGATATTGGGTGCCTGAAATGGGAATAGTGCTATTCTCCCAATGCTAATATCCCTTACCTTGATGAGCACAAAAATTTTGAGAAATTGGTACTCACATTAGTCATCATAAAATGTTTTGCATTTTATAAAATATTTAAACCACTGTGGTTTTACTACAGAAAAAAAGTCACAGCCAAGTGGTTCTTTTTCATTGTTATATGGTATGACTAATAAATATGATTTCCTTTTTCTAAAGTGTTCTTATATTCCATTGTACAATTATGCAAAAATAAATTAGACGTAACAGAATATACTTTAAGAAATAAATTCAATATTGTTCTGTGTTTCGCCGTCAAAGGTCCATTTTTTGGTCAAACATGTGGAAACCCACCATCATGTTTCAAATCAAGCTACTGAGAAATCCCCACAGCTAGAGACTGTTTTCATCGCTCCACTATTGATGGACGTGCCTTCAACTCTGAAATTCCCTCCCTACACCTCTCTGCCTCTCGACCACTCTCTCCTCCTTTAAGACGCTCCTTAAAACCTACCTCTTTGACCAAGCTTTTTGTCATCTGTCCTAATATCTCCTTATGTGGTCGCACCCCTCCCTATCTCTGTAACCTCCTCCAGCCCTACAACACACCGAGATCGCTGCATTCCTCCAATTCTGGCCTCTTGCGCATCCCTGATTTTAATCACTCCAACATTAACGGCCGTGCCTTCAGCTGCCTAGGCCCCAAACTCTGAAATTCTCTCCCTAAAACTCGCCGCCTCTCCTCCTTTAAGACGTTCATTAAAACCTACCTCTTTGACCAAACTTTTGGTCACCTGTCCTAATATCTCCTGATGTGGCTCGGTGTTAAATTTTGTTTGAGAACACTCTTGTGAAGTGCCTTGGGACATTTTATTACGTTAAAGGCGCTATATAAATGAAAATTGTTGATAGAATTTAGTATTTACAAATACTAACTATGCATCTTGGATTAAAAATGGTTGGATGGTGTCTAACTTGAATAAGGGACTTGAATAGAGAATAAGTGATACTGTATTTATTTTTGGAAGAAAAATAAAGAAAACTGCAAATGCTAGAAATCTGAAACAGAAAAAGCCGAAATATACAGCAACACAGTCAGCCTCCGTAAATAAAAAATAGGTTAATTTGTTGGTTATATCATTCTAAGGGTTATACCCAAAACATTAACCTGCCTCTATAGATGCTGACTAACCTGCCGTGTACTTCCAGCAGTTTTTGTTTTGTATTGATTTTAATTAAGCAAACATCTACTTGAGTGTACCATTGAGGAAGCAGGACTGGAGTGCATTGTAGACCCGAGTTTCAAAGGACACATGCACCTTTCCATCTGTCCTCCCAAATGATTTGGAATTAATTTATACACAGCCAGTTAGCACCAAACAATCGGAAGTAACCTAAGCAAAATACACAAGTCTACAAATAAAGAAATCTCACTTACCAATAGACTAGATAGCCAGTTAATGCCATGAGACTCATTTCAGGGAGTTATCAACAGCAGTGCACATGCACACATTAAGATCAGCGGATTCAAATTTCATGCCCTCTGGAGGAGCCATATTAACTGATGGAGTGGCTCTTGGTGCATGGGAAATTTGAGTCTGCTGGTTTAACTGAAAACATTCTGTACAATAGGCAGACATTCCTTTTAGATCTTTAACCCAAAACAAAGCAAATTGAAAACATAAAATGACCTGGCAGTTTTTACTTAGTTTTAATTTCTTTAGGGAACCCTATATAATGTAATAAACGCTAGAAAGGAATTTTGTAGTCACATAAAATGCACTGTTTTTGTCTATTCTAAGAATAGAGTGTTGTTTCAATCGTATACATTATGATGCAGAAATATATCCTGGCATATTCATTTACTTCAGAACATATTGTCCTACTGTAATCTCACATCAACTTGTTAGTCCTCACAGAAATAATATTAATAACTGATAGCTCCTTAACTTTGTTGCCTGTTGGGAATCCTAACATCTGAAGCTATCAAACAAAAAATTCTAAATAAATAGTTACTTAATACAGCTGCTAAGCAGGGCCCACAGCAATGTGCCATTTTATTTTCTGTATGCTGCTGACCTGGATGCAATGACTCTGCTTTGGATTTGGCCCTTTTTTGTATTCTAAACAGCTTTTTCAATGTTCCACTGAGAGTGGATTAAACTCCAAATACTGTTTGCCATTGTAAATAAACGCAGATATCAAATTGACATTACAGTATCCATGAGGTTAGTACCATCGTTCGCAGCAGATTACCCATCTTTCAGGAGAACAGCAACCACGACACCACACAACCCTGCCACGGCAACCTCTGCAAGACATGCCAGATCATGGACACAGATACCATCATCACACGTGAGGACACTACCCACCAGGTACATGGTACATACTCATGTGACTCGGCCAACGTTGTCTACCTGATACGTTGCAGTAAAGGATGCCCCAGAGCATGGTACATCGGCGAGACCATGCAGACACTGAGACAACATATGAACGGACACCGCGCAACAATCGCCAGGCAGGAGGGTTGCCTCCCAGTCGGGGAACACTTCAGCAGTCAGGGGCATTCAGCCTCGGATCTGCGGGTAAGCGTTCTCCAAGGCGGCCTTCGGGATACACGACAGCGCAAAATCATAGAGCAGAAACTGATAGCTAAGTTCCGCACTCATGAGGATGGCCTCAATCGCGATATCGGGTTCATGTCACGATACAGAACGTGACTTGACATCATGGCCGGTCTTTCCAGGTTTAAAAAAAAAACTAACACAAGAACCAACACAAATGGAGAGGATATGCAGCCAGCAGGTGTTTTGACACGTTGGACCCCCTGGGACACATCTCATTGTCTTGGCTGTGCTCTTAGTGTGTCTTTGATGTAGGGAAAGATTTGAATACATTTTTTCTGTGTTTATATTGTGAATTCTGGGAGATTCTCTCACAGCTACCCTACCTGAAGAAGGAGCGACAGCTCCGAAAGCTTGTAAAATTAAATAAATCTGTTGGACTATAACCAGGTGTTGTGCGACTTCTCATTTTTGTCCACCCCAGTCCAACGCCGGCATCTCCACAGGAAGAATAGTGGACATTCACATTGAGGATTCGCTGTCTGTGGTCGCACACCAACTGCACATTAAGTGAGTGGTAGCCTTTGCAGTTATGGAAGACTTCAGGATTGTTATGCTGTGCCCACAAAGCCACGTGGGTGTAGTCAATGGCGCCCTGCACCATGGGGAAGCCCGCTATCCTGGCAAAGCCACATGCACGTTCATCCTGCTTCTCTCTGGTGATGGGGAAGGAAATATAGTCCCTTCTCCTACTATAGAGAGCCTCTGTGACCTCCTGGATGCAGCGATGGACGGCGAACTGCAAGATGTTAGCTTTGTCTCCTGTTGCAGACTGGAAGTATCCGCTGGCGAAGAAATTGAGAGCGACGGTGACCTTGACTGCCACTGAGAGACCTGTGGTCACCTGAGGCTCGAGGTCTGGTTGCAGGAGGTGGCAGAGTTCTGTGACCACCTCAATGCTGAAGCGGAGCCTTCTAATACTCTGCTCCTCGCTTAATTGGAGGTAGGAGAAGTGCTGTCGGAATACCCTCGGAGGGTAAGGCCTGCTGTTGAGAGTCCTCATGACCCTCCTCCTCCCTCTGGACACATGTTCCAGTCTTTCTCGCTGCCTGCGCTCCCTCCGCTGTAGATCCTGGAGGGCGAGCATCCAAATGTTTCTTCAATAATTCCAGGACCTTTGCCTCTACTGCTCTACCCAAAATTCCATTCCAAGTGTTGACCACTCTCTGTGTGAGGAAGAACTTCCTGACATCAGCCCATAGTTTGCCTTTTGCTAGATTGAAGTAGTGTCACCTCGATTACTCTCACAACTTAGTTTGAAGTAATTTTCTGGATCTACATTTTCCATATCTTTAGCTATCTTTTATACCTCTATAAGTTAACCTCACAGTTGCTCCCTTAAGCTAAAAAGCCTAAGTTGCTCTCGCCTTTCCTCAAGCTCGATCCTCTGATACTAAGGACTAGCCTCTGGCCTTTTCTCTGATGTGCCTCCCATGCTTGAATGCCTCCTTTGCGACTCAGTGACCAGAAATGGACGTAATACACTTACCTGTATCAAATTTAATCTGCCATTTTCACGCTAACTTAATTATTTCCTCCAAATTGTTTTGTTGTTCCTGAGCTGCCTTCTCAGAATCAACTGTCCCTGCAAAGCTGACCAATTTGTTTTGAGTTTCTGAATCTAAGGCACTGATTTTAACTTGGGGTGGGAGGGAAACCCCCACGGACTCCTTGGCATGGGCTGGAGCGGGAGATCTGCAGGAGGTTACCACCGCCAGGGACCCAAGGCAACTATCCCTGGCCTGGACCACAAGGAATATTAATAAACTGCAAAAAAAACTTACCTGGACCTCTTTTGGCCCAATGCAGATTGCCGCCAAATTTTGCTGGCAAGTTGAGTGCCATGCGGGGCTCCCAATCATGGTAGTTAAAATCGCGTTGTGGAGCCAAAGATGTCATTGGCCTGCGAGTTTCCTATTTTACTTAAGCCCCCGCCTGCCTGGGGTTGGGTGGCCTCCGTGCTGCCAGAATCGCGGCAGTTAAAATCATGTGGGGCGGGAACATGTCAGCAAAGCAGCGTTAACCCCCGCACCCCCTACCACCATTTTAACTACCTGCCTGCACTGGATTAAAATCGGGGCTAAGTTACTTATGCAAATTAGAAACATAGTGATCCCAACAATGATCGCTGGGGACACCAGTCGCCATTTTTCCTGACCTCAATAGTCTCCTTTAATAAACATTTGTTTTCTGCAAGTCAGCCAATTTCTTACCCATTCCCAAGATTTACCCTAAATCTCTACAACTTTGAGCTGAGTCGTCTTTCATGTGGAACTTTGTCAAATGCATTTTTGCAGCCCACTTGGGATGTCACTTCCTCAAATTAATCAAGGAGGGTGGTGAGGCAGGTTCGTTCCCTTCTCAATATATTTTCATAAGTTAATATTGTACCGATAATTCTCAAGTTTACTCCTGATAATCAAATCCATTATTTTACACCGTACTGAAGTAATACTGATCGGTGGTAGTTGCCTGCATCTCATTGTCACCCTGTTTGAAAGTGGGCATCATGTTTCCAATCTACTAGTACATCCTCAGTATTCAACGACTTCCTTATAATGACTGTCAATACCTCACACATAATCCTATGTTAGTTATCTTAATGCAACTTCCAAAAGCTCAAATGGACATTGAATCATAGGATCATAGAATCATAGAATGGTTACAGCACAGAAGGAGGCCGTTCGGCTCTCTGCACAAGCACTTCAGCTAGTCCCACTCCCCCGCCCTTTCCCCGTAGCCCTGCAAATTTTTTTCCTTCAGGTACTTATCCAATTCCCTTTTGAAAGCCACAAATTGAGTCTGCCTCCACCACCCTTTCAGCAGTGCTTTCCAGATCCTAACCACTCGCTGTGTAAAAATGTTTTTCCTCATGTCGCCTTTGGTTCTTTTGCCAATCACCTTAAATCTGTGTGCTCTGGTTCTCGAGCCTTCCGCCAATGGAAACAGTTTCTCTCTATCTACTCTGTCTAGACCCCTCATGATTTTGAACACCTCCATCAAATCTCCTCTCAACCTTCTCTGCTCTAAGGAGAACAACCTCAGCTTCTCTAGTCTATCCACCTAACTGAAGTCCCTCATCCCTGGAATCATTCTCGTAAATCTTTTCTGCACCCTCTCTAAGGCTTTCACATCCTTCCTAAAGTGTGGTGCCCAGAATTGGACACAATACTCCAGTTGAGGTTGAACCAGTGTTTTATAAAGGTTCATCATAACTTCCTTCTTTTGTACTCTATGCCTCTATTTATAAAGTCCAAGATCCCGTATGCATTTTTAACTGCTTTCTCAACCTGCCCTGCCGTCTTCAACGATTTGTGCACATATACCCCCAGATCTCTCTGTTCATGCCCCCACCTTTAGGATTGTACCCTTCAGTTTATATTGCCTCTCCTCGTTCTTCCTACCAAAATGTATCACTTCGAACTTTTCAGTGTTAAATTTAATCTGCCACGTGTCCGCCCATTTCACCAGCCTGTCTATGTCTTCTTGAAGTCTATCACTATCCTCCTCACTGTTTACTATACTTTCAAGTTTTGTGTCATCTGCAAATTTTGAAATTGTGCCCCGCACACCCAAGTCCAAGTCATTAATATATATCAAGAAAAGAAGTGGTCCTAGTACCCCTGGGGAACACCACTGCATACCTTCCTCCACTCCGAAAAACAACCGTTCACCGCTACTCTCTGTTTCCTCCCACTTAGCCAATTTTGTATCCATGCTGCCACTGTCCCTTTTATTCCATGGGCTTCAACTTTGCTGGCAAACCTATTATGTGGCACTTTATCAAACGCCTTTTGAAAGTCCATGTACACCACGTCAACCGCATTGCCCTCATCAACCCTCTCTGTTACCTCATCAAAAAACTCGATCAAGTTAGTTAAACACGATTTGCCTTTAACAAATTCGTGCTGGCTTTCCTTAATTAATCCACACTTGTCCAAGTGATTGTTAATTTTGTCCCTGCTTATCGTTTCTAAAATCTTTCCTGCTACTGAGGTGAAACAAAAATTAGCTCTTGCTTATGTAAAATGAAACACAATTTGATAACAACAGCAACTTGTATTTATACAGTGCCTTTAACATAGTGAAACATCCCAAGGCACTTCACAGGAGTGTTATCAAACAAAATTTGACACCGAGCCACATAATGAGATATTAGGACAGATAACCAAAAGCTTGGACAAAGAGAGTGTCTTAAAAGAGGAGAGAGATGGAGAGGTTTAGGGAGGGAATACCAGAGCTTAGGGCCTAAGCAGCTGAAGGCACGCCCACCAATGGTGGAGCGATTAAAATAGGGGACGCACAAGAGGCCAGACTTCGAGGAGCGCAGAGATCTCGAAGTCTTGTAGGGCTGGAGGTGGCTTCAGAGATAGGGAGGGGCGAGGCCATGGAGGGATTTGAAAACAAGGATGAGAATTTTAATATTGAAGTGTTGCTGGACTGGGAGCTAATGTAGGTCAGCGAGCACAGGAGTGATGGGCGAATGGGACTTGGTGAGTGTTAGGATACAGGCAGCAGAGTTCTGGGTGAGCTCAAGTTTATGTAGGGTGGAAGATGGGAGGCTGGCCAGGAGAGCATTGGAACAGTCAAGTCTAGAGGTAACAAAGGCATGGATAAGAGTTTCAGTGGCAGATGAGCTGAGGCAGAGTTAGGCGATGTTACGGAGGTGGAAGTAGGCAGTCTTGGTGATGGAGCGGATATGATGTCGGAAGCTCATCTTGGTGTCAAATAAGACATCAAGGGGTAAAAATTGAGTCGCGCCCCATTTGGGGCGCTAACCTCGCCGGGGCGCGACTTTTAGCGCCCCGAAAAAATTAGCGGCCCCGCGCCGGAACTTCAGTGGTTGCGCCCCAAGAGGGAAGCGGGGCGCCACTGGAAGCACCCCGCATCCCTCTTGGGGCGCTGCGAGGGAATATCCTGGCGCTACGTGCCGCAGCGCCACGCGCTGCGGCACGTCGCGCCGCGGTATTGCAGGCCTTCCTCCCCTTCTTAAAGGGGAGGGACCCTGCGCAGCGCGAACCGGGGCCCAGCTGGGCCCCCAGGGATCGGGAGTGCCGGCAAAAGAGCCCGGCACTCAAGAGAAGTGCCGGGCTCTTGGAGCGCAGCTGGCACTTCACGGTGGGTGGGCTTCACGGGGGCCGGGGACAGCAACGGGGGCAGGTGCTGGCAGGCGGCCAGCAACAAAAATGGCCGCCTGCCACCTCCCCTTTAAATATCGCCGCCCCGGCCGCACGTACGCCTCCCTGAACCCGTCGGACATAGCGTCTGGCGGTAAATCAGGGGGCGCGACTGAAGATCGTGGCTGGAGCGCGAGCGGGGTGCTGCGCACGGCGATGACGTCATCGCCGGCGGCGCAGCGCCACAGGGCGCTACCGGCTGCCGCCGCCGCTAACCTCCCACTAAATTTTTCGGGAGGCGTGGGCGGCGCTGCGCCCGGGCGTTAGCTGCTTTACGCCCCATTAGCGCCCTCTTAAGGCGCTAACGGGAGGCGCAAGCAGCTGAATTTTTCCCCCTATGCCTCTATTTATAAAGTCCAAGATCCCGTATGCATTTTTAACTGCTTTCTCAACCTGCCCTGCCGTCTTCAACGATTTGTGCACATATACCCCCAGATCTCTCTGTTCATGCCCCCACCTTTAGGATTGTACCCTTCAGTTTATATTGCCTCTCCTCGTTCTTCCTACCAAAATGTATCACTTCGAACTTTTCAGTGTTAAATTTAATCTGCCACGTGTCCGCCCATTTCACCAGCCTGTCTATGTCTTCTTGAAGTCTATCACTATCCTCCTCACTGTTTACTATACTTTCAAGTTTTGTGTCATCTGCAAATTTTGAAATTGTGCCCCGCACACCCAAGTCCAAGTCATTAATATATATCAAGAAAAGAAGTGGTCCTAGTACCCCTGGGGAACACCACTGCATACCTTCCTCCACTCCGAAAAACAACCGTTCACCGCTACTCTCTGTTTCCTGCCACTTAGCCAATTTTGTATCCATGCTGCCACTGTCCCTTTTATTCCATGGGCTTCAACTTTGCTGGCAAACCTATTATGTGGCACTTTATCAAACGCCTTTTGAAAGTCCATGTACACCACGTCAACCGCATTGCCCTCATCAACCCTCTCTGTTACCTCATCAAAAAACTCGATCAAGTTAGTTAAACACGATTTGCCTTTAACAAATTCGTGCTGGCTTTCCTTAATTAATCCACACTTGTCCAAGTGATTGTTAATTTTGTCCCTGCTTATCGTTTCTAAAATCTTTCCTGCTACTGAGGTGAAACAAAAATTAGCTCTTGCTTATGTAAAATGAAACACAATTTGATAACAACAGCAACTTGTATTTATACAGTGCCTTTAACATAGTGAAACATCCCAAGGCACTTCACAGGAGTGTTATCAAACAAAATTTGACACCGAGCCACATAATGAGATATTAGGACAGATAACCAAAAGCTTGGACAAAGAGAGTGTCTTAAAAGAGGAGAGAGATGGAGAGGTTTAGGGAGGGAATACCAGAGCTTAGGGCCTAAGCAGCTGAAGGCACGCCCACCAATGGTGGAGCGATTAAAATAGGGGACGCACAAGAGGCCAGACTTCGAGGAGCGCAGAGATCTCGAAGTCTTGTAGGGCTGGAGGTGGCTTCAGAGATAGGGAGGGGCGAGGCCATGGAGGGATTTGAAAACAAGGATGAGAATTTTAATATTGAAGTGTTGCTGGACTGGGAGCTAATGTAGGTCAGCGAGCACAGGAGTGATGGGCGAATGGGACTTGGTGAGTGTTAGGATACAGGCAGCAGAGTTCTGGGTGAGCTCAAGTTTATGTAGGGTGGAAGATGGGAGGCTGGCCAGGAGAGCATTGGAACAGTCAAGTCTAGAGGTAACAAAGGCATGGATAAGAGTTTCAGTGGCAGATGAGCTGAGGCAGAGTTAGGCGATGTTACGGAGGTGGAAGTAGGCAGTCTTGGTGATGGAGCGGATATGATGTCGGAAGCTCATCTTGGTGTCAAATAAGACATCAAGGGGTAAAAATTGAGTCGCGCCCCATTTGGGGCGCTAACCTCGCCGGGGCGCGACTTTTAGCGCCCCGAAAAAATTAGCGGCCCCGCGCCAGAACTTCAGTGGTTGCGCCCCAAGAGGGAAGCGGGGCGCCACTGGAAGCACCCCGCATCCCTCTTGGGGCGCTGCGAGGGAATATCCTGGCGCTACGTGCCGCAGCGCCACGCGCTGCGGCACGTCGCGCCGCGGTATTGCAGGCCTTCCTCCCCTTCTTAAAGGGGAGGGACCCTGCGCAGCGCGAACCGGGGCCCAGCTGGGCCCCCAGGGATCGGGAGTGCCGGCAAAAGAGCCCGGCACTCAAGAGAAGTGCCGGGCTCTTGGAGCGCAGCTGGCACTTCACGGTGGGTGGGCTTCACGGGGGCCGGGGACAGCAACGGGGGCAGGTGCTGGCAGGCGGCCAGCAACAAAAATGGCCGCCTGCCACCTCCCCTTTAAATATCGCCGCCCCGGCCGCACGTACGCCTCCCTGAACCCGTCGGACATAGCGTCTGGCGGTAAATCAGGGGGCGCGACTGAAGATCGTGGCTGGAGCGCGAGCGGGGTGCTGCGCACGGCGATGACGTCATCGCCGGCGGCGCAGCGCCACAGGGCGCTACCGGCTGGCGCCGCCGCTAACCTCCCGCTGAATTTTTCGGGAGGCGTGGGCGGCGCTGCGCCCGGGCGTTAGCTGCTTTTCGCCCCATTAGCGCCCTCTTAAGGCGCTAACGGGAGGCGCAAGCAGCTGAATTTTTCCCCCCAAGGTTGCAAACAGTGTGGTTCAGCCTCAGAGGGTACAGCCAGGGAGGGATGGAGTCGGCGACTACGGAACGGAGTTTGTGGCGGGGACCGAAGATAACGGCTTCGGTCTTCCCAATATTTAGTGGAGGAAATTTCTGTTCATCTAGTACTGTGTCAGACAAGCAGTGTAACAAATCAGAGATAATGGAGGAGTCAAAAGGTGTGGTGGTGAGGTAGAGCTGGGTGTAGTCAGTGTACATGTGGAACCTGATGTTATGTTTTCAGATGCTGTCGCCAAGGGGCAGCATGCAGATGAGAAATAAGAGTGGGCCAAAGATAGACCCTTGGGGTCTCCAGAGGTAACGGTGCAGGAGTTGGAAAAGAAATCATTTCAGGTGATTCTCTGGCTACGACTGGATAGGTAAGAATGGAACCAGGCGAGGGCAGTTCCACCCAGCTGGATGACGTTGGAGAGGCATTGGAGGGGATGGTGTGGTCAACCATGTCAAAAGCCGCAGACAGGTTAAGAAGGACAAGGAGGGATAGCTTACCATGATCACAGACACAAAGGATGTCATTTGTGACTTTGATAAAGGGCCGTTTCAGTACTGTGGCTGGGGCAGAAAACAGATTGGAGGGATTCAAATATGGAGTTGCGGGAAAGATGGGCATGGATTTGGGAAGTGACAACATGTTCAAGGGCTTTGGAAAGGGAGGTTGGAGATGGGGCTGTAGTTTGCAAGGACGGAGGGGTCAAGGGTGGAGTTTTTGAGGAGCGGGGTGATGACAACAGATTAGAAGAGGAGGGGGACGGTACCTGAGCAGAGGGAACCATTAACAATATCAGCTAACTTGGGGGCCAGGAAGGGAAGTTGGGTGGTCAGCAGTTTGGTGGCAAAAGGGTTGAGGGAGCAGGAGGTGGGTCTCATGGACAAGATGAGCTCAGAGAGGGCATGATGGGAGATAGGAGAGAAACTAGACAAAGATGTGAGTTGAGGGCTAGGACGGGGGGAACCTTATGAGAGGTTTGGCTCAGTGGGCATGGGGAAGGGAGGTTGCCTGCATCTGCTTTGTCAACCTGTTTGGAACTTGGCATCATATTAGCCTGTTTCCAACCTACTAGTATATTCTCAGTGTTCACCCAGCTCTACCTCACCACCACCACACCTTTCGACCCCTCCATTATCTCTGATTTGTCACACCGCTTGACCGACACAGTACTAGATGAGCAGAAATAATCCTACTTATTTATCTTAACACAACTGCCAAAAGCTCAAACAGATATTGAATCAAACATTAGCTCTTGCTTATGTAAAATGCAACAGAATATTGATAACTTATCCATATTAAAGCAGTAATTGCATAACGTTCTTGAATATGTATGAATCTATCCAAGGTTTAAAGAACTAATGGATTGAAAATGCAGAATTATTTTGCAAAGAACATGTTAACATATTGGTATGAAATTGCTTTTTCTGCTATTTTAACAAAGTTGCCAATCCATGTTAATACCTTTGCTAAAATAGCAAAAAAAATCATACTAATGTCTTTGCTATTAATATCACATAGCACAATTTCAACCCATATATATCTTACGTCCTCCATGACTGCCCCTCTTAGAAATATGGCATAATTCTAGTGTAACATAAATTGGTTAAGATTTGCCTTTTGTCAGCTGTGGCTCAGTTGGTAGCATCCTTGCCTCTGAGTCAGGAGGTTGTGGGTTCCAGTCCCACTCCAGAGACTTCAGCACAAAAATCTAGGCTGACATTCCAGTGCAATGCTGAGGGAGTGCTGCACTGTCAGAGGTGCAGTCTTTCGGATGAGACTTTAAACCGAGGCCCCGTCGGCCCTCTCAGGTGGACATAAAAGATCCTATGGCAGTATTTCGAAGAAGTGCAGGGGAGTTATCCCCTGGTAACCTAGCCAATATTTATCCCTCAATCATCATCACTAAAAACTGATTATTTGTTCATTATCACATTGCTGTTGGTGGGAGATTGCTGTGTGCAAATTGGCTGCCACATTTCCTACATTACAACAGTGACTACACTTCAAAATGTACTTCATTGGCTGTAAAGCACTTTGGGACGTCCGGTGGTCATGAAAGGCACTATATAAATGCAAGTCTTTCTTTCTTTTTCCTTTCACATCTTGTTCTAGATCTTAGCTAATACCTTGTGTATCAAGTTCTGGCTACCTATACATCCGTATTATATTACATATTTCAGTATCATGTGATGTTAAGGTAGCCTATCTTATTTATGCCATATGATATTCCATAAGCAGTCAATACAAGTCAATGGCCCGAAAATTAGACCTAATGCGGGAGAGTACGCACTGTGTACTCTTGCGTATTCGGTCCCGAAGTGCCGGTTTCCTGCATGCACTGCGCATGCGCGGGAAACCGGCACTTCGGGTATTGCAAAGGGGGCGGTTCCTAAGTGAACCGCGTGCATGCTACAGGTTGTGCGCACGCAGCGCACTTAGTTTTTTTTTCAGGTTTGAACGCGAAGGTAAGTGTTGAAGATTTTACACATAAAGAAAGCAGGCGTAAGACCCCCTTTTAACAAGGTAAGTAGTTAATTAAGTATTATTTAAAAAAAATTTCAACAGGTTTATCTTTTTTAGAGACTTTAAAGTAAGTTTATTTTTATAACTTTTAAAAAGAATTTAAATTTTTTCAAAAATTTAAATTTTTGTTTAAAGTGGTTAATTTATTTAACTATAGTTATTTTATTAATGTGATGGCTTTTAAAAAAAATTTAATTGAGGTTTAGCTGTTCTTTTGGGGGCTTGTTGTATTCATAGTTTTGACAGCTCTTGCTGTCAAAACTATGAATGAAAGATGGTGTGCTGCCATTGGCTCTAACTGGCCCACGTGATCCCAGAGGTCGCATCGAATTAACTGCGCCTCTGGGACACGCACAAACTGCGCGCCGGCACCAGGGAGAGGCCCAGGAACTGAAGTTCGTGTGGGCCCGAACCATAAAGGTAGGCGCGGAGTGCGATATCGCGGGGGATCCTTACCCCCACTGCAACCATCGAACTCCAATTTCTGGGCCAATGTTACAAAGTAAGCACAGTATGTTCCTTCAATTCCTCCCTCCCCTCCCACCCACCCCACCCACTGCCCCCATCCCTCTCCCTGTCTCTGCACCTGCTTAATATCTGTTACATCTCCAGCTTTTTCCAGTTCTGATGAAGGGTCCCAGATCTGAAACGTTAACTCTGTTTCTCTCTCCACAGATGCTGCCTGGCCTGCTGAGTGTTTCCAGCATTTTCTGTTGTTATTTCAGATTTCCAGCATCCGCAGTATTTTGCTATTGTGTTACTAAGTAAGCAGTTTGATTTTTGAAGCTATATTTCATGCACTGGTACCAGCATTGCTTATAGGAAGAGGAGGGGAAAGAATTCTGTCATTTGCTTTATAACTGGTGGTGCCATTACAAAAACAAATTAGTATATTTTGTAATCTGAAGAGTACTTTTATAGATATGTATGTATTGTACATCATGATGTGTTCAGCAAAACTTCTGAAAGAAGCTGAGTACTCAGGGAAGCAAACAGCAGTGCATGCAGAGAAATCAGGGGTTAGAAATTCATTCATGGCGCTAGGCCAGCGCAAACTAGGTGCAGGAAATGATCAGATACCGCCCAAGGCCGGAACAGGTAGTTCCAAGCCCTGATCGTTATTGGGCCTCAGGCCTCATTTTATTTAGTCCAGTGAACTGCGAGTGCCTACCATGATGCTTTAGGCTGACACCAGGGATACCTCAATAACGCCTGAACAAATATGGCCTTGGACATTGTTTCTGATGATGTTTGGGCATGGGAAGTTGCCCCCCTAAATTGACCCTCTGTGCCACCATTTTCCACCTGGAAAACAAGCACAATGAGGTCCAATTTTGGCCTTGAGTGGTCTATACAACCTCAGTGTGGGAACTAGTAGTATAGATGCTCTGGGAAGGAAATATGAAGAGCAGTCCTTTTAAAAGTGGCAATTTTGGAAATATGACATTTATTCCTACTTTTATATCCCAATTGAAGAGCAAAACCAACTTGTAAGTGTCAAATGTAAAGCAATATTTTAAGTTTCATGGATACCAGTTACAAAGCTCCGAGGTTCTGTGCTAGATTTAATGTTACAAAACACTTAATAGTTTATATTTGTATGATCATAAATTTTATTTTATTTTTAAAACATCTGCCTCTAGTTTTATTGTAAAATATTGCAACCACAACACTTTAAAAAGCAAAATCAATGCACCGAAATGATTCAAAAACATTTAATCAATAAGAAGCCAATCAATCCCGAACACATTCAACCTCTGTGAAGGTAAAATGTATTTTAACTGCACAAATGATGAAACCAAGGGATAATATTTCCATGAACAAATTGTTGAAACTTTTGCAATCTTATTGTTCCTACTTAACGTTGTCACGTAAGATCCTATTTTTATCAAAACAGAAAATTAGTTCATTCAGGCAAGGTATGGCCTTGATAAACAAAGAATATACGATGGGGTCAATATTAACCCCACTCCCCCCACACACACAATGGGCGGGAGAGGGTCGGAGAGGGGTTAAAAAATAAAATTGCGAAACGCGACCACAACCCGCTGCGTACACGCCTAGCGTCATTTTTACGTCGGTGGGTTGCATGGCGTGTCAGTGTCCTGCCGTGGATAGGTGGGACCCTTCATTATAATATACTGGGAGTCTGATTTAAATTTAACGCTGGCCGGCTGGGATTTCCAGGGCTCGGGAAGCCCGGCATCAAAATGGAGACAGGAGCAGCTGGATCAAGCAGGTAAGTGCTTTGAGCCAGGAAGAGCAGGAGTGCTTCCTACGGCCCCTCAAGCAAACCTTCTGCCGATCGCGGCCTCTCCTCGCTACCACAATGGATGTTCTAACTGGATTTCTATCAAAGCAGTCTTATCTTTGCAATTTGCATTGGATATACAAATAAATTACATTCCTTTGTATTCATTCCATAGGATCTAGCATTTTATTTTAAAAAGTCCCTGTTGTGCTCAAAGGAAGTGGCTGTGTTATAGATTATGTACTTATTTAAAAATGACAAGGTAGTTCAGTTTATTAACAGCATAGCTGTTTACAAAACTTTAAACTTCTATTGCCTAAGCTATTTTAATTAAATCCGTATACTATTATAAGTTGGTCAAATAAAATTATGGTAAAATGAACAAAAGGCAGAGAGTGTTCAACTGTCAGTTACCACAACAGCATAAAAAATGTCCTTTTCTAATGATCAAATGTTTCACCTGCACACACACGGGCATGGACAACACTGCACCACATTACACATGCAGATGCAAGCTATTATAGATTTTTAAAGTGCTTTTACATTAGGATCTATTAATGAGACTCTTTTGTACTTTCTAACATTTGATGGAATACAGTGCACTGAATAAAACAGGATAATCTCAAGAGGTTTAGTACCAAGATAAATTGGGATTTTTTTGCTACATTAATCTGAGAAGTCTCAACTTCAAATCCCATTCAAAAATAGGTTTCTGATCACTGATGTGATGGATTCATAGAAATTTCAGCACGAAAAGGGCATTCAGCCCATTATACCTGTCCATTGCCACATCAGAGCTATCCACTCTAATCCTACTTCCCTGCACTTTCTCTATACCCTTTAACATATTTCTTCTTCAGCTTCCTCTTAAAATGTGACTGAATCAACTTCAATCGCCACTTGTTGTAATGCATTCCATTTGCTAATTAACCTCCGACTTTATTTTTGCAGTACTAATCTTACATTTATACCCCCTTGTTACTGATTCACCAACCACTGAAAATAGTCATGTTTACCTTAAAATCCTTTCAAAATTTTTAACAATTTTATGAGATCCTTCCTTAACACTCTCTGCTCCATTCAGTAGAGCCTAATTTTTGAAGTCTCTCATTATTACATCCCCTTATCTCTGGTATCATCACAATCATTCTACTTTTCAATTTTTCAAGCCTCCAATATCCTTTCTATAAAAGTATGCCTGAAACCACATACAGTACTCCAATGTCATGTACTGATTCATCATTGAATTATGTCAGCCTTGGCTCAATGGTAGCATTCTCACCTCTGAGTCTAAAGGTTGTATTTTTTTTTATTCGTTCATGGGAAGTGGGCGTCGCTGGCAAGGCCAGCATTTATTGCCCATCCCCAGTTGCCCTTGAGAAGGTGGTGGTGAGCCGCCTTCTTCAACCGCTGTAGTCCGTGTGGTGAAGGTACTCCCACAGTGCTGTTAGGGAAGGAGTTCCTGGATTTTGACCCAGCGACAATGAAGGAACAACAATATACTTGCAAGTCGCGGGTTTGGGAGGTGCTGCCGAAGGAGCCTTGGTGAGTTGCTGCAGTGCATCTTGTAGATGGTGGTGGAGGGAGTGAATGTTTAAGGTGATAGATGGGGTGCCAATCAAGCAGGCTGCTTTGTCTTGGATGGTGTCGAGCTTCTTGAGTGTTGTTGGAGCTGCACTCATCCAGGCAAGTGGAGAGTATTTCATCACACTCCTGATTTGTGCCTTGTAGATGGTGGAAAGGCTTTGGAGAGTCAGGAAGTGAGACACTCGCAGGAGAATACCCAACCATTGACCTGCTCTTGTTGCCAGAGTATTTATGTGGCTGGTCCAGTTAAGTTTCTGGTCAATGGTGACCCCCAGGATATTGATGGTGGGGGATTCGGTGATGGTAATGCCATTGAATGTCAAGAGGTGGTGGTTAGACGCTCGCTTGTTGGAGATAGTCATTGCCTGGTACTTGTGTGGCGCGAATGTTACCTGCCACTTATCAGCCCAAGCCTGAATGTCGTCCAGGTCTTGCTGCATGCGGACATGGACTGCATCATTATCTGAGGAGTTGCGAATGGCACTGAACACTGTGCAGTCATCAGCGAACATTCCCACTTCTGACCTTATGATGGAGGGAAGGTCATTGATGAAGCAGCTGAAGATGGTTGGGCCTAGGACACTGCCCTGAGGAAGTCCTGCAGTGATATCCTGGGGCTGTGAAGATTGACTTCCAACCACCACAACCATCTTCCTTTGTGCTAGGTATGACTCCAGCCAGTGGAGAGTTTCGCCCCACCCCCACCCCCCCCGATTCCCATTGACTTCAGTTTTACTAGGGCTCCTTGATGCCACACTCGGTCAAATGCTGCCTTGATGTCAAGGGCAGTCACTTTCACCTCACTTCTGGAATTCAGCTCTTGTGTCCATGTTCGGACCAAGGCTGTAATGAGGTCAGGAGCCGAGTGGTCCTGGTGGAACCAAAACTGGGCATCAGTGAGCAGGTTATTGGTGAGTAAATGCTGCTTGATAGCACTGTTGACGACACCTTCCATCACTTTGCTGATGATTGAGAGTAGACTGATGGGGCAGTAATTGGCCGGGTTGGTTTTGTCCTGCTTTTTGTGGACAAGACATACCTGCGCAGTTTTCCACATTGTTGGATAGATGCCAGTGTTATAGCTTGATAGCACTGTTGACGACACCTTCCATCACTTTGCTGATGATTGAGAGTAGACTGATGGGGCAGTAATTGGCCGGGTTGGATTTGTCCTGCTTTTTGTGGACAAGACATACCTGCGCAGTTTTCCACATTGTTGGATAGATGCCAGTGTTATAGCTGTACGGGAGCTGCTTGGCTAGAGGCGCAGCTAGTTCTGGAGCACAAGTCTTCAGCACAACATGTTGTCGGGGTCCACAGCCTTTGCTGTATCCAGTGCGCTCAGCCGTTTCTTGATATCATGTGGAGTGAATTGAATTGGCTGAAGACTGGCTTCTGTGATGGTGGGGACTTCAGGAGGTTTCAAACCCCTCTCCAGTATTTGAGCACATAATCTAGGCTGACATGCCAGTGCAGTACTGAGGGAGTGATGTGCTGTCAGAAGGACTGCCTCTCAAATGAGAAGTAGTGCCCATATTTTGGACGCTACAAATGCCCTTAGAGTTTCAAGAGGATTAACACCCTTAGCATTGGTCCCTTAGAGGCTGAGACAGGAGAAATTATAATGGGGAATAAGTAAATGGCAGAGACTTTAAACAAATATTTTGTATCTGTCTCCATAGTAAAAGACACAAAAACAATGGGGAACCAAGAGGCTAATGAGAGTGAGGAACTTAAAGTAAACTAATGGGACTAAAAGCCAACAAATCCCCTGGAATTGATGGCCTACATCATAGAAGAGGTGGTTACAGAGATAGTGGATGCTTTGGTTCTGATTTTCCAAAATTCCCTAGATTCTAGAATGGACCTGGGGATTGGAAGGTAGCAAATGAAATCCCACTATTCAAGAGATGAGGAACAGAGAAAACAGGGAACTACAGGCCAGTTAGCCTGACATCAGTCGTTGGGAAAATGCTGGAATCCATTATTAAGGAAGTGGTAACAGGACACTTAGAAAATCATAATATGATTAGGCAGAGTCAACATGGTTTTATGAAAGGTAAATTGTGTTTAACAAATTTATTAGAGTTTTTTGAGGATGTACCTAGCAGGGTAGATAAAGGGGAA
Organism: Squalus acanthias; assembly: GCA_030390025.1. Taxonomy (NCBI): domain Eukaryota; kingdom Metazoa; phylum Chordata; class Chondrichthyes; order Squaliformes; family Squalidae; genus Squalus; species Squalus acanthias. The sequence goes on along the minus strand of CM059425.1, from coordinate 176,392,355 downwards.
CCAGTAGATGTGGTATATTTGGATTTCCAAAGGGCATTCAATAAGGTGCCACATAAAAGGTTTTTATGCAAGATAAGGGCTCATGGGGTTGGGGATAGTATATTAGCATGGATAGAGGATTGGTTAACGAACAGAAAACAGAGAGTAGGGATAAATGGGTCATTTGCAGGTTGGCAGGGTGCAACTAGTGGGTTGTCGCAAGGATCAGTGCTTGGGCCTCAGCTATTTACAATCTATATCAATGACTTAGACGAAGGGACTGAGTGTAATGTATCCAAGTATGCTAACAATGCAAAGCTGGGTGGGAAAGTAAGCTGTGAGGAGGACACAAAGAGCCTGCAAAGGGATATAGGCAGGTTAAGTAGGTGGGCAATAAGTTGGCAGATGGAGTATAATGTGAGGAAATGTGAGGTTATTCAATTTGGTAGGAAGAATAGAAGAACAGAATATTTTTGAAATGGTGAGAAACTAATTAAATGTTGGTGTTCAGAGAGAATTAGGTGTCCTCATACAGGAAACAGAGAGTTTGCATGCAGGTACTGCAAGCAATTAGGAAGCAAATGGCATGTTGGCCTTTATTGCAAGGGGATTGGGGTACAGGAGTAAGGGAGTCTTGCTACAATTGTACAGGGCTTTGGTGAGACCATACCTGGAGTACTGTGCACAGTTGTGGTCTCCTTATCTGAGGAAGGATATCCTTGCCTTAGAGGCAGTGTAAGAAAGGTTCACTAGATTGATCCCTGGGATGAGGGGGTTGTCCTATGAGGAGAGATGGGACAGGAAAGAATTGTACCATTGGGACGGGCTCCACCTGAACTGGTCTGGGACCAGGGTCCTAGCGGAAAGGATAAATAGGGAGGTCACAAGGACTTTAAACTCGCAAATGGGGGGAGGAGGGCTCAGGTGGAAATTGTAGTAAAAATAGTAGTTCAAAAACAAATGAAAGGGAAGAGAGTAGAGTAACAGTCAGAAATTGTGCTTTAGGCACTACAGGTAGAGGGAAAACTAAAAGATGTAAAATGATTAAACCAGGAGAGAGAAATAAGAAACATGTGAGTAAAACATTAGAGCTGAAGGACAGGCTAGGGTGTGTGGACCAATTAAGCGTTCTTTATACAAATGCACGGAGTATAAGGAATAAATTGAATGAACTGCAGGTGCAAATTAAAATTGGAGGGTATGACATGGTAGTCATTACTGAGACATGGCTGCAAGACGGTCAGGACTGGGAACTAAATATACCAGGTTATAAGGCCTATAGGAAAGATAGGGAAAATGGCTGAGGGGAGGAGTAGCCTTAGTGATTAAGGATGAAATCACTTCAATGATAAGAGAGGATATAACGAGAGGTAAGCAGGCAGTGGAGACTTTATGGGTAGAATTAAGAAATAGGAAGGAATTAAGACTGTAGTGGGAGTTATGTATAGGCCCCCTGGTAGCAGCTGTGAAGTGCTAGATTGTATAAACGCAGAGATTAGGCAAGCGTGTAGCAAAGGCAGAGTGGTTTTAATGGGGAATTTTAACTTTCGTATAGATTGGGATAAGCAGACTAGCACCTGTCAGAAAGGCAGTGAATTTCTTGAGTGTGTCCGGGATAGTTTTCTACAACGATATGTCCGAGAAGCAACAAGGGGAAATGCCTTATTAGATTTAGTAATGAGTAATGAGCCAGATTTAGTTAACAGCCTAACTGCGTGATCATTTATCCAATAGTGATCATGACATGATTGAGTTCAACGTAGCATTTGAAAGGGAGAAACGCAAAACAGCTACTAAGATTCTAGATTTGGGTAAGGCCGTTCAAAGGGATGAGACAGAGACTGTCCACAGTAAACTGGGCAAATGTGTTAATGGGTAAAACAACAGAAGATCAGTGGGAGATGTTCAAAAAAGAATTTAAGGTGATACAGAACCAGTTTACACCCCTCAGGGGCAAGAGCTCTACTTGCCAAAAAAAAAGCCATGGATGACGAAAGAGGTAAGGGACAGCATAAAACTAAAAGAAAAAGCATACAAAAATGCAAAAAATAGCACAGATCGTGGCGAATGGGAAAGATACAATAAACAGCAAAGGATCACAAAACAGATAGTAAGAGCTACAAAAAGGGAGATGAAAGGAAACTTGCAAGGGATATCAAAATCAATACAAATTTTTTTTACAATTATATTAGGAAACAGAGGATTGTCAGGAGCAATGTTGGCCCCTTAAAAACTGAAAGCGGTGATATTATCAATGATAATAAGGAAATGGCGGACATGTTGAATAATTACTTTGCGTCAGTATTTACATTAGAGGAAGAGGATAGCATACCAGAAATCCCAAGGAAACTAAATCAGGGACAGGGACTGAATAAAATTAATGCAAGTAAAATAACAGTAATGAAGAAAATAATGGCACTAAAGAGTGACAAATCCCCAGCACCAGATGGTTTTCATCCCAGGGTTTTAAAGGAAGTAGGTGAGTACATTGCAGATGCCCTAACTATAATCTTCCAAACTTCTCTCGATTCAGGAAGCGTTCCTTTAGATTGGAAAATTGCGCATGTCACTCCACTATTTAAAAGTGGTGAGAGGGAAACCAGGGAATTATAGACCAGTTAGTCTAACATCTGTTATTGGGAAATTGCTAGAGTCTATAATTAAGGATAGGGTGACTGAACACCTCAAAAATGTTCAGTTGATCAGAGAGAGCCAGCATGGATTTATGAAGGGTAGGTCATGCCTGACAAACCTAACTGAATTTTTTGAAGAGGTGACTAAAGTAGTGGACAGGGGAATGTCTAAGGATGTTATTTATATGGACTTCCAAGAGGCATTTGATAAAGTCCCACATAAGAGATTGTTATCTAAGGTAGAAGCCCATGGAATTGAGGGCAAATTATTGACCCATTTAGGAAATTGGCTGAGCGGCAGGAGACAGGCAGGAGGGATAATGGGTAGGTACTCAAATTGGCAGGATGTGACTAGTGGTGTCCCGCAGGAATCTGTGTTAGGGCCTCAACTATTCACAGTATTTATTAACGACTTAGATGGTGGCATAGAAAGTCATATATCTAAATTTGCCGATGACACAAAGATAGGTGGAATTATAAGCAGTGTAGATGGAAGCATAAAACTACAAAGGGATATCAACAGATTAAGTGAATGGGCAAAACTGTGGCAAATGGATTTCAATGCAGGCAAATGTGAGGTCATCCACTTTGGACCTAAAAAGGATAGAACAGAGTACTTTCTAAATGCTGAAAGGCAAAAAACAGTGGAGGTCCAAAGAGACTTGGAGGTCCAGGTACATAGATCATTAAAATGTCATGAACAGGTACAGAAAATAATCAAAAAGGCTAATGGGATGCTGGCCTTTATATCTAGAGGACTAGAATACAAGGGGGTAGAAGTTATGCTGCAGCTATACAAAACCCTGGTTAGACCACACCTGGAGTACTGTGAGCAGTTCTGGGCACCACACCTTAGGAAGGATATATTGGCCTTGGAGGGAGTGCAGCATAGGTTTACCAGAATGATACCTGGACTTCAAGGGTTAAGCTACAAGGAGATATTACACAAATTAGGGTTGTATTCCCCAGAATTTAGAAGGTTAAGGGGTGATCTGATCGAAGTTTTCAGGATATTAAGGGGAATAGATAGGGTAGATAGAGAGAAGCTATTTCCACTGGTTGGGGATTCTAAGACTAGGGGGATAGTCAAAAATTAGAGCCAGACCTTTCAGGAGCAAAATTAGGAAACACTTCTACACACAAAGGGTGGTAGAAGTTTGGAACTCTCTTCCGCAAATGGCAATTGATGCTAGATTAATTGTTAATTTTAAATTGGAGATTGATAATTTTCTGTTAACCAAAAGTATTAAGGGATATGGGCCAAAGGCGAGTATATGGAGTTAGGTCGCAGATCAGCCATGATCTCATTGAGTGGCAGGGCAGGCCTGTTCCTATGTTCCTATGTTCCTAGATTGAGTAGATTGGGCCTATATTCTCTGGAGTTTAGAAGAATGAGAGGTGATCTCATTGAAACATTTAAGATTCTGAGTGGGATTGACAGGGTAGATGCAGGGAGGTTGTTTCCCCTGGCTGGAGACTCTAGAACAAGGCAGCATAGTCTCAGGATAAGGGGTCGGCCATTTAAACACTGTGATGAGGAGGAATTTCTTCACTCAGAGGGTTGTGAATCTTTGGAATTCTCTACCCCAGAGGGCTGTGGATGCTGAATTGTTGAGTATATTCAAGGATGAGATGGATAGATTTTTGGACTCTTGGGAATCAAGGGATATCAAGATCAGACGGGAAAGTGGAGTTGAGGTCGAAGACCAGCCATGATCTTACTGAATGGCGGAGCAGGCTCGAGGGGCCGTATGGCCTACTCCAGCTCCTAATTCTTATGTGCTTATATTCAAAATGGTGTCTGTAGCAAGCGTGCCGGACGCCATCTTGGTGCAGGCAGGCAGATCATGACGTCAATCAGCGTGCAACACTGATTTGACACCAGCGCTGCCATTTTGCAGCTCAACGGTCCAGCTGATGCACTCTCTTAAACTCACACAGCTGAACACACGTTAAGCAGCAGGAAGGACCCCCCACAGAACTATTTAAAGGAATCATCAACCACTTACAGGTTAGTTGCTGGTTGATTTCTTCTGGCTGTTGATACAATTCTACACGTTTTTGGTGCTTTCCATAGTTGTTTCAAGTTTCAAAACTCTACAGATGGTGGTGTGGCAGGTGCTGAGATACTTTATGGTGACTTCAAGGCTTCTGCACAAACCAGTTGCTCACAGACATGGATCCACTTGTAGGCCTTCCTCTTTGAATAGAGCATGACTGGGAGAATGAGAAGAGGCGACACAGACATGGACAAGCTGCTGGAAGAGGCAGGAGAAGGGCTCTCAACAGGAGGCCATATCCACCATGGGTTTTCAAGGAGCAATTCTCCTACCTGAGCCTCAGCGAGGAACAATGTGTGGGACGTCTGCGCTTCACTAAGGAGGTTCTCACTCAAATCTGCCAATTGCTGCAGCCACAACTCCAACATCAGAACATGGCAAGGACCGCACTGCCAGTGCCTGTGAAGGTGACCATGGTGATGATCTTTTATGCGTCTGGTGCTGGAGATACTAGCAACAGTTGGCCATCCACTGTTGCATAAGGGAGGTCACTGAGGCTCTCTATTCAAAGAGAGCTAACTTCATTTCATTCTCTCTTGCCAGAGACAAGCAGGCGATGCAGGAATGATGGTTTGCTCGGATTGCAGGCCTCCCCATGGTGTTGGGTGCCATTGACTGCATGCTCAATGCTTTGCGGGTGCCGCATGTGAACTCTGCCATGTACTGGAACCGAAAGGGATTCCACTCCCTCAACGTCCAGTTGGTGTGTGATCATAGGCAGCATATCATGCAGGTCAATACCCAGTATCCTGGCAGCAGTGATGATGCTTACATTCTGTGGCAGTCCGTTGTGCCAGCTGTATTTCAGCCACCACAGCAAACCAAAGGGTGGCTACTGGGTGACAAAGGCTATCCCCTGATGACATGGCTCATGACTCTGGTTCGCAACCCACGCACACGTATGCAGCATGCATACAATGAAAGCCATGGTGCCACAAGAATTGTGATAGAGCATACCATTGGCATGCTGAAGCAATGATTCTGCTGCCTGGACCACTCTAAAGGAGTCCTGCAGTACTTGGTTGAGCAGGTTTCAAGATTTGTGGTGGTATGCTGCATGCTACACAACCTTGCCATTGTGAGGGGGACAGCCCATGCCACCAGCTATCAGGCGAGAAGCTGAAGAGCAGGAATACGAGGAGGAGGAAGAGGAAGTGGAGAAACAGGAGGAAGAGGAAGGGAGGCTGTACGTAAAGAACTAATTCGAGTGAGATATCAGCAACCACAACCCCAATTCGCCATTCGCCAACAGCCCCACACTCCTTACTTTCCCACTGTCACTGACCATAACATCGCCATCTTGGCCACAATGCAAAAATAAAAGCCACTACAAAATAAACATTCCAAAACAAACTTATGAATGAAATCATGCCATATTGCATACAAATGTCAACTAATCACCATTGTGCATTCCCTTAGTCTTCCGTGTGCCTTTGCCTGTCCTAGTGCTCCTATGCAGTGCTACCCCAGTGACTGCAGCATGGCTGGTTGAAGGCTGCTGACTTTCAGTGGAGGAGACTGCAGATGGCCTTGGAGGACCACCTAAAGCAGCTCTGGGCCTAGAAGACTCGGCTTCAGACTGCACCATCTTGGCATGTGCGCCAGCAGTCTGGGCTGGCTGTGTGACAAACAACAGCAAGGGCACTGGCAGAGTGGCTGGGGTGGGAGGATGAATGCTGTCATCCTGAGAGAGAACAGCAGGCCCATGCTGCATGGAGCCACTGACACCCACCCCCGCCACCCCGCCACCACTCCCCCCCCTCCCCCACCCCGGGGCGGCGCCACAGCAATCCTAGTAATCTGTTGGAGGACAGATTGCTGGACTGCTGTGACACTGTGGAAGCCCCTTTGAACACTGGTGTCCAGAGTCATGATAGCAGCAGTCTGAACTTGTGTGGCAGCAAGCTGACCGTGCAAGACTTCAGTCTGAGCTTCCACTGCAGCACTCAGACTTTTGGTGGAAGCTGCTTGTGCTGCAATGAAAGCTGAGGCATTGGCCATCAGATGCTGCATCATGGTTGGGTCCACAAGACTGCTGATGGAGTTGGCCACCCTTCCACGCTGGAAAGGATGGGCTCCTAGCTATGTGCAGAGCCCTGTGCCAAGTTGGTGCCAGACTCCTCCATGCTCTTTGACAATGAACGCAGGCTTTCTGGCAAGCTTCCCAATGCACCAAGCATTTTGTTGTGTATAGCCATCAGCCTTCTTCTGTAGCCTGCCCCATCGAAGTGCTCATCTGAGTCCTTTGCAGCAGAACTCGTGTGACACCTCGCCCTCCGGCGATCTAGCACCTGCGCTATCCTTGCCCCAAGCCCAGGTTACAGCCCACTGAGGCCCGGTGTCTCACCACGTGCAGATCCCGCCTCTAATCTATCCTGTGAGATATGTGCAGTGTCAGTATCTGAGCTGGTGGCTGCGAGCATGAAATCAAGTGATGGTGTGTCTTCATCATCACTGTCTTCTTCTTGTTCCTCCGCTGCCTGGCAAGATTTCACTTCTTGGGTATCTGCAAGGAGAAAGGCACAAGGGTAAGGTTGTGGTGAGGGGAGAGGGGGAAAGTAAGAGGTGCATGCTTACACCATCTGCAGCTTGTAAGTCAGAAGAGATTGTGGGATGAGGAGGAAGTGGGATGTGAGAAGTAGAATTAGGTATGAGGATACTGTCATCTTCAATTGATTCAGCTCCGCCACTGGCCACAGACTCAGCAATGGCCAATCCAATAATGGCCAGCACCATCTCTTCCATGGGGGTTAGGACATGCAAACGCGCCTGTCCCCCTTCAGTTAGTTGCTGCTGCCTCTGGTTGTACACCACCTTGTCCTGCAAGAGAGAGGAAAGTGTGTCAGTGAGTATGGTGAAATCTGTTTGGGTGATGCGGTTGTCATGGTTGAATAGCAGGCAGTGTTTGCAAGGTGTGAGATGTGGATGTGAGGCATGCAACACTGCTGAGTGTGTGAGGGTGACGTGATGCATATGAATATTAGGTATGAGTCCTGATTGATAGAAATTGTTGGTAGGTGAGTGATGGGGGTGTGGTGAATTGAGCAGTGGCTGAGGCTAGTGGTGCAATTGGTAGGGTATGGCATTTGAAGGTGCATTCACTGACCTTAACCACTCGTGTGAGGTCATTAAACTTCTTGCGGCGCTGCATCTAGGTCCTCGGGGCTGGACTCCTGGCATTGACCTCCACAGCTATCCGCTCCCACTGCTTTTTCACCATGTGTCTCAAGGGCCTCCTGGCTCCCTGTGGATACAGGACATCTCTTCTCCTGTCCACGTCTTCCACCAAGACCTCCAGTGCAGCGTCGGCAAACCTTGGAGCCCGCTCTTTCCCATGTTGAGCCATTCTTCACTATTTCTCAGGTCACTTACAGAACGATTCCCAGCACCTGATCCAGCCACAATGCACCTCCCCTTTAATAGGTGCAGGCTAGCTTTAAGCAGTGCAGGCTAGCTTTAAGTAGTGCTAGCAGGTATCGATTTTGGGCCCCCTGCTGATGCATGCACCCAATCAACAGTGCGTTCAGCGTGGCTGCATGCCGCAATCATGTAAATGAGCATTACATCCAACGGGCGCAGGTTAATCGTGCATCACGATCCCTGTCTCCATTTTCGGGGGCTATCCAATTTTATTAATTTTAGTGTCACTGCAACAGCTGGGAAATACATGGAATTTATTTGATTTCTTTTATCAGATATCATGCTGCAAATAATTTTTAGCTATCACTATTAGAAATGTATTAATGTAAGTGTAAGTGCAATGTAATGTAAGTGACATAAAGTTTTTTACATCATGTTACAAACTCAAATACATATTCATGGATACTAGTTTTCAGGATACACTGAGGCAAATATTTATTTATATTCTGATTCAAAATGAACAAACTTGATGTAAGATGCAATTAGTTTTATGAAATGAAAAAAATAAGAGAAAAAAGATATTTTCCATTACTATTACAAATATATGCTAGCAAAGTCATGAGCATAATCTGATAGACATCCGATCTGAGCTGTTAATGAAATAATGGAGCACAAATTCATGTTCTCGTCATCTGATCTGTTCAGATCAATGAGTAAAAGCTAGGGCTATTTTAGACTTGCTTCCTGAAGCACTGTCTTATTAAAAAAAGACCTGGCAGAATACAGAATAAGCATATTGGACAGATATATATGGCAGGACAAATGTAAACACAATGCATATTAGGTAGCAGTGCAGATATACTTAGAGCAAGTAGAATGTTGGAATACATAATCAGAACAGTGGAGTACAAGTCTACAGAGATTATGCTATAGCTGTATAATGCACTGATCAGATCACATTTTAAGCACTGTGTACAATTTTGATCACTACACTTCAAAAAGGATAGAAATGCAATGGAGACAGTGCAAAAATGAGCAACAAGGATGATTCCCAAGTGTAAAGGGAATGAGCCATAAGGAAAGATTAAAGAAGCTTAAGCTCAGCAGTCTTGCAAGAAGACAGAGGTAGCACCTTATGGAGGTATACAAAATATCAAATGCCACAGATAAGGTAAACCCAAAATACTACTTCAAAGTGAGTCAAGCCAATAGGACCAGGGGACATCATTTTTAATGTGAAAAGTACTTCTAAACCACCAAATAGCCAATAACAAGTTAGCCAAGTATTAGGTACATTAAAACCTGGTTGGAAAGTTTAAATTCAAATAGATATTTTAAATCTAAAAAGTATGGTCAGCCACTGCCAGTTTAACATATTAAAGGTTAGGTGCCTGTTCTGTCTAACACTATTTAGCATTTTTATGGAATCTAAACCTGCAACAAAATGTGTTTTTCAATACTGTGAACTCCCACTTAAAATCGGTAGTAAAGGAGCATTCTTTCTTTGCAACACTAAAAATGTCCAAAACTGCAATAAATACTATAAGAGAATCCCGCCAGACTCTGTGGGGGAGAAATTCATCATAGCCCAGGAATGGGCGCTAACTCTGGAAAAGTTTGAGATTTAGCGCCAGGCGCTAATGAATCTCGCTGCAGGCAAAATTCAGTGTCATCGCTCAAAGTAATGTTGGGAGCGCTAAATCAAGCGTTAACGGCCTAGCTCAGTGGGGTTAGACTCAAAGCGCTAACCAATATCAGGTGCAGTCTAATCGCAAGTCATCATTGCCACAGGCTCTTTCCAGTTCTTAAAGAGGAGGTTCATTCATGCTGCAGAACCTCATTCTCAACATTGCTGGCTGTGAACCTGTGTCAGCAGGCAGGAGCAGGCCAAGTCCAAGGAGCCGGATGACTCAACCAGCTGTATTCATGGCAGATCCACACCCCAGAGAGAGAGCCCACAGATTTTTGGACCAAGCATTGGAGGAGTTGGTGTCCGCTGTGGAGAGAGGAATAGGCGGTGCTCTAACCGGCAAGTGGCAGGAGGCCCTCACAGCAAGTCTTCCGTGCCATATGGAGGGAGGTTGCCCATCAGGTCTCGGGCAGCACTGTGGTCCCCAGGACCCACACATAGTGCAGGAAGAAATGTAGCCACCTCACTTGGGTGGTCAGGGTGAGTCAAAGCTACAACAAATGCTACATACCACCATCCGAACCACAGTCTGCACACACTGACCAAAGCACCAGCACTCACCCACCAACAATCTCTACCTACCAACACTCACACCCACATCTCACCTTGCACGCATTGACAGCTATTCAACTACGGCAAGCATATCACCCAAATACATTGCTCCATACTCACTCACACACTTTCCTTTCTCTTGCAGGCCAAGGTGGCTCACAACATGAGGGAGCAGGAGCGCACTGGCGGGGGACAAGCCGACACCCAACCATTGTCTGCGCTGGAAAATAGTGTGCTGCAGATTATTGAGCGCCAGGTGGTGGGCGCCATGGCCACTGGCGACATTGACCCTCTTGGGGACAACAACGGTATGTTCATCCCTACTCCTTCTTCTCACATCCCACTTCCCTCTCACCCCACAAGCCTTTCGCACTTTCCAGCTAATCATGCTGTATGCATGCATTTCTCCCTTCCTACCCCACTCCCCTCACCTTAACCCGACTCTTGTGCCTTTATGCTTTCAGATAATGAGCAAACACCTGAGCAGCCTGTCCCTGAGGGCACCGTTGAGAGAGAGGCGGGAGAAGAGGAGGAGGAAGAACACACCACGTCACTGCATGTCTCAACCGCAGGCACCAGCTCAGATACTGGCACTACGCATTCTTTAGAGGCTAGTATAGTAGCGGGATCTGCACAGGGTGACGCACCGGGAATGAGCGGGCTGCAGCAAGGCCAGGGGGAAAGGGTAGCTCGGGCGCCAGCTCCCCGGAGGGTGAGTATTGCTGCACAGGACTCAAATGAGGACCTCGATGGGGAGGCCTTTAAAAGGGAGATGGGCATGCACACAGAGATGATAGGTACAATGGCAAGGGTACCCGAGAGCCTCTCGGCAATGATAAGGAGCGTGGAGGAGTCCGCCTCCAACATTGCGCAAGGCTCTGCACACACCATGGAGCCCATCATTTCCAGTCTGCAAAGGATGGTAGACTCCCAGAGAGACCGCGGCGACCCAGACCTGATGTCACGTGTGATGGGCGATCTGGCAGCTTCCATTGCAGCACAGGCAGAAGCGACGCAACGTCTTAGTGCTGTAATGCAGTCGATGGTTGGTGCCATTCAATCTCAGACTGCTCTCATGCAGTCTCAGCTTGATGCCACGCAAGCTCTAACAGCTGCCATCATGGCTGGGTCTACCTTTTTCGAACGGGGCTTTCACGGTGTCTCAGCAGGCCAGCAATCTGTGCTGCAACAGATTGCTAGGGATGCTGAGGTGCTGCCCCGGGGGAGTGGCAGTGGGTCAGTGGAGCAGGAACCTGCTGTCCTCTCTCACAATGATAGCATTCTTGCTCCCAGCACTGCAAATCTGCCATTGCCCTTGTCGCTGCCTGTCATCCAGCCAGCCCAGACTGCTGCCGCCTATGCTGAGGTGGTGCAGTCTACAGCCGGGCCTTCCAGGCCCAGAGCTGGTCGAGGGCGTCCTGCGAGGCCATCTGAAGTCTCCCGCACGGACACTCAGCAGCCTTCCACCAGCCCTGCTGCAGCCACTGGCCCAACACTTCGTAGGAGCACTAGAGTCGACAAAGGTACAGTAACAAAAGGCACAAAGGGATTGTAGAAGGGTGAATAGTTAATATTGTTGTTGTAAAGATGTGTTCACTGATCGTTGTAAAGATGTGTTCACTGATCATTGATAAATTTATTAATTCACTTCGGATAATTTTGTACTGTCTCTCATTTCGGCTGTGTGCTGTGATATGGCGTGCGGCAGGGATGCAATGATGGGGATGTGGTGAGCAACGGGGATCTGGGGTTGAATTTACTGGAACCGCAGTCTGATGAGGCTGTCATGGACTGCCCTTCCGGAAGGCCAATTGAGTGGCTGCCTCCTTCCTCACTCCTGTTCCTCCTCCCCCTCCTCCTCGTCTTCCTCTTCCTCCTCTCCCTCTTCCTCCTCCTGAGGCAGTCCCGCAATCGCTGGTGGCAAGGGCTGAGCCCTTATGATGACCAGATTGTGGAGCATGCAGCAGACCACGACAAAATGGGGCACCCACTCCGGCGAGTACTGGAGGGCTCCTCCCGAGTGGTCAAGGCAGTGGAACCGTTGCTTGAGCACCCCGATGATCTGCTCGATGATGTTCTTGGTGGCAGCATGGCTCTCATTATATGAGTGCTGAGCAGGAATGTTGGGGTTGGGGAGGGGAGTCATGAGCCAGGTGGAGAGCGGATAGCCCTTGTCTCCGACCAGCCAGCTGCGAGCTTGATGTGGTGGCTGGAAGAGTGCTGGAACAGGATGAAGGCACTGTGGCTGCTGCCAAGATAACCGGCATTCACATTGAGAATTCGCTGTGTGTGGTCGCACACCAAGTGTACATTAAGTGAGTGGTAGCCTTTGCGGTTATGGAATATCTCAGGATTGTTATGCATTGCCCACAAAGCCACGTGGGTGCAGTCAATGGTGCCCTGCACAATGGGGAATCCCGCTATCCTGGCAAAGCCACATGCACGTTCGTCCTGCTTCTCTCTGGTGATGGGGAAGGAAATGTAGTCCCTTCTCCTACTGTAGAGAGCCTCTGTGACCTCCCGGATGCAGCGATGGACAGCGAACTGCGAGATGTTAGCTATATCTTCTGTTGCAGACTGGAAGGACCCGCTGCCAAAGAAATTGAGGGCGACGGTGACCTTGACTGCCACTGAGCGAGCCGTCCTCATCCTGATCTCAGGCTCAAGGTCTGGTTGCAGAGTTCTGTGACCAACTCCTTGCTGAAGCGGAGCCTTCTAAGACACTGCTCCTCACTTAATTGAAAGTAGGAGAAGTGCTGTCGGAATACTCTCAGAGGGTAAGAACTCCTGTTGAGAGCCCTCATGGCCCTCCTCCTCCCTCTGGCCACATGTTCCAATCTTTCTCGCTGCCTGCGCTCCCTCCGCAGTAGATCCTGGAGGGCGAGGTCGACTGCCAGTACAGCCCCCATTAATGTAAGGACGTGCAGCACTTTGATATTCTGTGAGAATAAATGTCACTAACTTTTAGAAGCCGCAACACTCCGGAGACTAAACAACCTTTGAATGACTGAATTCAACTCTTGAACTATCTCAAACTGACAAGGAAGCACTGAAACACCACTAACCTGACAGCTGCGACTCATTACTAATGATCCCTTTAAGTAGCGCCCATAGATCGGCATCCGCCTGCTTGACGCCTCCTCTCCCTGTCGGGACCAGGCACTAAGGCAGGGGAGATACACAATTTGACAGATCGGGTGCCCAGTGAGCGTTGCACGCTTGCTGACGTCACAATCTGCCTGGCGCTGAAGTCCCTGGCGCTAACTCATAGCGGCGGCACAACGGTGGGGCCGAATTTGGCGTGCGGCGCTGGATTCGCCTCGCTGCGGCACTACTGTCTCAGCGCCCCGTTAGCGCCCCCGCCAGGCGATAACTGGAGGCACTAAGGTACCGAATTTCTCCCCCTGTATCGCTAATCCAATGTTAATTTATGCAGTTAACTGATTAAAATAAAATGTAGAGCATTCTTCATGAATAAATAATTAAAAGTTACGTTAAAATTTCCTTCATACACTGTCTATTTCAAAAGTAGAATTGTGGTTTTAATACTATTTTATCACCATTACTTTGATCTTTTCCATTTTATTATCCAATGTAAAGATAGTTCATTCTGCAATTAATTATGCTGCTCCTCATGGAACAGTGTAAGAGTAAAGTATGCTCAATTATGAAGCTACATTAAAGAGAAACTCAAACCTCCAAATATTTTATATGCAATATCTAGTCCTAGTACTAAATAGTTAGGGGTAGAAATTAGGTCGCGCCCCATTTGGGGCGCAAATATCGTCCGGACGCAAATATTAGCGCCTGGCGCTAATTATCGGCACTGACGGGAAACTTCACTTTTACCGCCCCGGGAGGTGAGTGGAGCGCTAAAGCAGGCACTGCACACCTCTCTTAAGGCGCAAAGGCCAAGGAGTGAGGCGCTAACTCGGAGCGCTGGCGAAGCTCATGTAATGTCAGTCAGCAATAGAACACACACACAATGGCACGGGCCAGTTCTTAAAGGGGATGGTTAATCTTGCTTTCCATCCACATCCTGTTCATTGCTGCCTTGAATCTCGGCCTGGAGAGACTTGCACATCAAATGTGCTGGAAAGAACAATGGAGAGCACCAGGCAAAGAGCTCAGAGTGCAGCTCCCACGGTCTCTGCTAAATCGATACAAGGAATGGCAAATCAAAATTAACCTGCAAAGTGCTGCTCAGTACCCAAAACTCCTTCACACAACGTTGAATCTCTCCAGAAGTCTCTCCCTCTCTCTCTCAGAATGCGTAGTTCAAAAATGCCACCAACAATAAAAGACAGGAAGAGGCCCCCTTTAAATAGCGCCCCCCCCCAGCCCCACAGCGATTGATAGCGTTCCAGTCTTCTGGTCGTTGGAAGCGCCAGGCGGTAAGGCAGGGGGCGCCACTCAATTTCCGCTACGGGGCGCCCCAAGGGCGTTGCACCATGGAATGACGTCACAATCTGCGCGCGCAGGTGGTCGCAGCGGTAAGTTTTAGCGCCGCCGCACAATCTCAAGTTAAGTTCTCGAGCGGCGCAAACATCGCTGCGCCCGGGCGTTAGCGGCTTTGCGCCCCATTAGCGCCCCCTTAAGGCGCAAACGGGTGGCGCAACCAAGTGAATTTTTACCCCTTAATCTTTTTCTCTACTGAAAAAAACAATCAGGGTGAAATTGGATAAAGCTTAAAAATGGGCACGGGGAGCACAAAGCATGATCTGCCCACGCCCGTTCAAAGTGGTGCAGGCAGCAAGCAAAATTTGTGCTGCCTGCTCATTATAATGATTGGATGCTGATCTCGGCGCTAAACATAGAAACATAGAAAAATAGGAGCAGGAGTAGGCCATTCGGCCCTTCAAGCCTGCTCCACCATTCAATAATGATCATGGCTGATCCTCTATCTCAATACCATATTCCTGCTCTCTCCCCATACCCCTTGACGCCTTTTGCGTCTAGAAATCTATCTATCTCCTTCTTAAATATATTCAGTGACTTGGCCTCCACAGCCTTCTGTGGTAGAGAATTCCACAGGTTCACCACCCTCTGAGTGAAGAAATTTCTCCTCATCTCAGTCCTAAATGTCATACCCCGTATCCTGAGACTGTGACCCCTCTTTCTAGACGCCCCAGCCAGGGGAAACATCCTCCCTGCATCCAGTCTGTCTAGCCCTGTCAGAATTTTATACGTTTCAATGAGATCCCCTCTCATTCTTCAAAACTCTAGTGAATACAGACCTAGTCGACCCAATCTCTCCTCATATGACAGTCCTGCCATCCCAGGAATCAGTCTGGTGAACCTTCGCTGCACTCCCTCTATGGCAAGTATATCCTTTCTCAGGTAAAGAGACCAAAACTGCACACAGTACACCAGGTGTGGTCTCACCAAGGCCCTGTATAACTGTAGTAAGACATCCTTGCTCCTGTACTTAAATCCTCTAGCAATGAAGGCCAACATACCATTTGCCTTCCTAACTGCTTGCTGTACCTGCATGTTTGCTTTCAGTGACTGGTGTACCAGGACACCCAAGTCCCTTTGTACATCAACATTTCCCAATCTATCACCATTTAAATAATAATCTGCCTTTCTGAGTTTCCTACCGAAGTGGATAACTTCACACTTATCCACGTTATACTGCATCTGCCATGTATTTGCCCACTCACTCAACTTGTCTAAATCACCTTGAAGCCTCTTTGCATCCTCCTCACAACTCACAACTAGTTTTATGTCGTCAGCAAACTTGGAAATATTACATTTGGTTCCCTCATCTAAATCATTGATATATATTGTGAATAGCTGGGGCCCAAGCACTGATCCCTGCGGTACCCCACTAGTCACCGCCTGCCACCCCGAAAAAGACCCATTTATTCCTACTCTCTGTTTCCTGTCTGTTAACTAATTTTCAATCCATGCCAGTATATTACCCCCAATCCCATGTACAGTACTTTAATTTTGCACACTAACCTCTTATGTGGGACTTTATCAAAGGTCTTCTGAAAATCCAAATACACCACATCCACTGGTTCTCCCTTATCTATTCTACCAGTTACATCCTCAAAAAACTCCAGTAAGTTTGTCAAACATGATTTCCCTTTCATAAATCCATGTTGACTTTGTCTAATCCCATTGATATTTTCTAAGTGTCCTGTTATCACATCCTTTATAATAGACTATAGCATTTTCCCTACTACTGATGTTAGGCTTAGGTTCTCTGCGCTACTTAAAGGCGGGGTGGGGGTGGGGTGTTTTGTTGCAGAAGCACCTCATTGTCACTCTGACGCCATGGCCCAATAGGCAAGAGCGAGGGCAACAAGGTTTTCAGATGTGGCACTGGAGGCCTTGGTCCTGGGGTGCACAGAAGGCATCAGGTAATCTACCCGCAGGAGGGCAGGAGGCTTTCCAGGCAGTATGCCAGAAAGCTGTGGTAGGAAATAGCACAAGCCGTCAATGCTATGAGTATTGTCCCCAGGACCTGGATCCAGTGCCACAATTTTAATGACCTGGCACAAGTGGTCAAGGTGAGCGTCTGCATCTTCAAATGCCATATCGCACCAACTGCACCACTAGCCTCACACACTGCTCAATGCACCACACCCCCATCACTCACCTACGGGGAACTACAGACCAGTTAGCCTAACATCAGTAGTAGGGAAAATGCTAGAATCTATTATTAAGGACGTGGTAACAGGACACTTAGAAAATAATAATAGGATTGGGCAGAGTCAACACGGATTTATGAAAAGGAAATCGTGTTTGACGAATCTGTTTGAGTTTTTTGAGGTTGTAACTAGCAGAATAGATAAGGGGGAACCAGTGGATGTGGTGTATTTGGATTTTCAGCAGGCATTCAATAAGGTGCCACACAAGAGGTTATTAAACAAAATTAGGGCTAATGGGATTGGGGGTAATATACTAGCATGGATTGAGGATTGGTTAACGGACAGAAAAGAGAAAGTAGGAATAAACGGGTCATTTTCAGGTTGACAGGCTGGAACTAGTGGGCTACCACAAGGATCAGTGCTTGGGCCTCAACTATTCACAATCTATATCAATGATTTGGATGAGGGGACCAAATGTAATATATCCAAGTTTGCTGATGATACAAAGCTGGGTGGGAATGTAAATTGTGAGGAGGATACAAAGAGGCTTCAAGGGGATATAGACAGGCTAAGTGAGTGGGCAAGAACATGGCAAATGGAATATAATGTGGATAAATGTGAAGTTATCCACTTTGGTAGGAAAAATAGAAAAGCAGAGTATTTTTTAAATGGTGAGAGATTGGGAAATGTTGGTGTTCAGAGGGACCTGGGTGTCCTTGTACATGAATCACTGAAAGTTAACATGCAGGTACAGCAAGCAATTAGGAAAGCAAATGGTATGTTGGCCTTTATTATAAGAGGATTTGAGTAGAAGAGTAAAGACATCTTACTGCAATTATAT
The DNA here is from genome assembly GCA_030390025.1 of Squalus acanthias. NCBI lineage: Eukaryota > Metazoa > Chordata > Chondrichthyes > Squaliformes > Squalidae > Squalus > Squalus acanthias. The sequence continues at coordinate 176,374,641 of CM059425.1, read as the reverse complement.
AGGGCCCTGGTGAGACCACACCTGGAGTATTGTGTACAGTTTTGGTCTCCATACCTAAGGAAGGTTATACTTGCCATAGAGGGAGTGCAACGAAGGTTCACCAGACTGAGTCCTGGGATGGGGAGATTGTCCTATGAGGAGAGATTGAGTAGACTAGGCCTATATTCTCTGGAGTTTAGAAGAATGAGAGGTGATCTCATTGAAACTTACAAAATTCTTACAGGGCTTGACAGGGTAGATGCAGGGAGGATGTTTCCTCTGGCTGGGGAGTCTAGAACACGGGGTCACAGTCTCAGAATAAGGGATCGACCATTTAGGACTGAGATGAGGAGAAATTTCTTCACTCAGAGAGGGTTGTGAATCTTTGGAATTCTCTACCCTAGAGGGCTGTGGAGGCTCAGCCGTTGAGTATATTCAAGACAGAGAGCGATAGTTTTTTGGATATTAAGAGAATCAAGGGGACAGTGCAGGAAACTGGAGTTGAGGTAGAAGATCAGCCATGATCTTATTGAATGGCAGAGCAGGCTTGAGGGACCGAATGGCCTACTCCTGCTCCTATTTCTTATGTTCTTATATTCTTAACATTGCACGGAGCTTTGCGTGGAGCTTGGAGCCCATGTTTTCCAGGATGGAAATGATGGGCAACTCCATTAGGACACTTGTGGACCCAACCATGATGCTGCGTGTGATGGGCGATGTCACAGCTTCCATTACAGCACAAACAGAAGTGACCCAATGTCTCAATGCTACAGTGGAAGCTCAGACTGCTCTCATGCAGTCTCAGTTTGCTGCCACACAAGCTCAGACTGATGCCATCGTGGCTGGTTTTACGAGTGTGGAAAGGGGCTTGCAGGATCTCACAGCAGTCCAGCAATCTGTGCTCCAACAGCTGGCTAGGAATGCGGAGGAACCGCCCCGGGGGAGTGGCAGTGGCTCCGTGGAGCAAGAACCTGCTGTCCTCTCTCAGAATGACAGCATTCATACTCCCACCACTGCCACTCCGCCAGTGCCCTTGTTGCTGCCTGTCAGCCAGCCAGCTCAGGCTGCTGCCGCCCATGCCAAGGTGGTGCAGTCCACAGCCGGGCCTCTAGGCCCAGAACTGCTCACAGTCGTCCTGCAAGGCCAACTGAAGTCTCCCCCACTGAAAGTCAGCAGCCTTCCACCAGCTATGCTGCAGCCACTTGGGTAGCACTGCCTAGGAGCACTAGAGTAGGCAAAGGAACACAAAAGACAGCCACTAAGGCAATGCACAAGGGTGATTAGTTGATGCTGTTGTGTAGTTTGGCATTGATTAATTTATAAATCATGTTTGGAATGTTTGCTTTGTGGTGGCTCTCATTTCAGCTTTGTGGCCAACAGGATGCTGTGATGTTCTGTGACAGAGGGATGGTGAGGTGGGGAAGTGGGGAGCAATGCGGATTTGGGGTTTCATTCATGGAAATTGGATTCGGATGAGGCGCTCAAGGACAGCCCATCCGGAACAGGGATCTACTGCCTGTCTCCTCCCTTCCTCCTCCTCCTCCTCCTCCTGACGTGGTCACAGAACCCGTGGTGGCAAGGGCTGCACCCTCATGATGGCCAAGTTGTGGAGGATGCAGCAGACCACCATGAAATGGGACACCTGCTCTGACGTGTAATGGAGGGTTCCTCCCGAGGGGTCAAGGCAGCAGAACCGTTGCTTCAGAACGCCGATGATCTGCTCAATGAGCTTCCTCGTGGCAGCATGGCTGTCATTATATGAGTGCTGGCCATGAGTGGTGGTGTTGCGGAGGGGAGTCATCAGCCAGGTGCAGAGCAGATAGCCCTTGTCTCCGAGCAGCCACCCTTGGGTTTGATGTGGTGGCTGGAAGATTGCTGGCACACCGGACTGGTGCAGGATGAAGGCATCATGACTGCTGCCAGGTTACCAGGCATTCACCATCATGATGTGCTGGGCGTGGTCGTACACCAACTACACATTAAGTGAGTGCTAGGCTTTGCGGTTGCAGTACATCTCAGGATTGATATGTGATGCCCGCAAAGCCATGTGTGTGCAGTCGATGGCACCCTGCACCATGGGGAAGTCCGATATCCTGGCAAAGCCACATGCACGCTCCTCTATTTCTCTCTGTTCAGAAGTCACTTCTCCTGGAGTACAGAGCCTCTGTCACCTCTTGGATACAGCGATGGACAGTGAACTGGGAGATGTTAACTATGTCTTTCAAGACTGGAAATATCCGGTGTCGAAAAAATTGAGGGCCACGGTGAGCTTGAGGACCACTGGCCGCACTCTCGTCACCCTGCTCTGATGCTGCAGGTCTGTTTCCAAGAGATGACAGAGCACTGTGACCACCTCTTTGGTGAAGCGGAGCCTCCTAATACACTGCTCCTGGCTTAAGTGCAGGTAGGAAAAGTGCTCGCATAAGAACCTAGGTGGAAGCCCTCTTGCCCTGCCTTCTACTCCCTCTGTGAGCAGCTTGTCCTCATCTTCGCTGCCTCTGCTCCATCTCCCTGTCATACTCAAGTGCGAGGGGGACTGCAAGTAGAGCCCTTCACATGTCCAGGTACACTGTATGATATGATCACTCTTACATGCATGGACATGCATTGTTTTGCTCAGTCATTGTACTGGCAACTGGATTTCAGTGTCTACACTGTCAACCACATACTGAAATCTGCTTGCCAACACAAGCCTAACAGCCCAAGGAGAGGGAGTCCGACTCACACCATTTCATAGACGAACCATTTTTATGCACATCAAGGAATTGAATACCCAGTTCGACCATCACCTTCTGTGGACGGACCAGTATTAATGTAGGCACACTGTTTTTTCTAAAAGAGTAATGCACAGGGATATTATGATGGTAATTTGGTACTTAATTGTAAGTGATTTTTAGACAGATTTAAGGCCTAGAATTGGAAAATTAATCTGATTTCAAGAACTCCACAGTTGATGTGAGAAAGACTATTGAAAGAAGCATTGTAATAACATTTCCTTTCCTGCCCTAATCTGCAGCATGAGACCTGATTTTGTAACAACTTAATTCACCCCAACAATTATGTGCAGCTAGCTGACAAAGCAAAAGAAAGATTGCGGAAGGTTCTAGCTCTAATCGAATTGTGAACAGTATAAAAGGGATGGTGTGGGTCATTTGTAAAAAATGTTACAAAAGTAATTAATTGCATGAAGCATGAAGACAAAAGGCACTACATAAATGGACTTGGAAGAGACCACTCAATGTAGCAAGCACTTTCCCTCCAGTATCTACTCAGCACTCCTCACTGCCACCCCCCACCCCGCTTCACCAGGACAGGAAAGCTTATCATCTACATGGCATTTCCCATAACATTGCAGCTGAGTGTGGTAGCGTAGTGGTTATGTTAATGGATTAATATTCCAGAGGCCTGAGCTCAAATCCCACCATGGCAGTTTGAGAATTTGATTCTGTTAAAAAAAAATCTGGAAATAAAAAAACTAGCATCAGTAAAAGTGACTGTGAATCTATTGGCTTGTTATAAAAACCCAACTGGTTGATTAATGTCCTTTAGGGAAGAAAACCTGCCATCCTTACCCGTTCTGGCCTATATGTGACTGCCCTCTGAAGTGGCCTAGCAAGCCATTCAGTTTCAGGGCATCTAGGGATGAGTAATAAATGCGAGCCTTGCCAGCGATGCCCACATCCCTAGAAAGAATTTTTAAAAATTCAAATATCACTAGTTTATGGAAGTTCCATTAACTGAGAGTAGACTTACAAAAACATAGTTTCTATGTTTCTATGTTTCTAAAAAGAAATAGTTGAACCATGACACCTGTGGCAAAATTATTTTGATATTTCTTTCATAAAATAATAAGACTTAAAAGGTGCAGCTATACTGCCACTTTGTGTCACTGCAAAGTGGGTTCCACTTGGGGATCAGAATGTAACTTTGGAATTAGATCCCAACTGGACCACAGAACACTAGATCTGAGACCCCGGAGTACGGCCATCCTACACCATGTGGGGTTGGCATTATGTGGATTGCAACTACTTTCTGGTGTCAAGCTAGGTTTAAGAAACGTATTTAGAGGGTCTTTTGGACCTCCTGGAAACTTCAGAAAGTTTTTTCTTAATTCTTAGAGAAACAGACACTCCTGGCAATGCCCTCAAAATCGGGAAGAGAGCTCTGTGTCTGCCTGCCTGTGAGCTTGTGAGCGCAGAATTCTCTCCTGGTGGGCAGAGTCCACTCAGTCAGGCAGTATAAGTATGGTGTTGTCCATTGCGGACCGATTCTGTAGCTACTGCTTTCAGAATATAACACAGTATAGCTGCAGCCAAAGACAAATACTTATGTAGACGGCAGACCGTTTGCTGTATAATATTCCTGCAATATTTCACAATGAGATCAAAGTACTTAGATTGCCAGGCAACCTTCAATGCACCTAAATAGCTTTCTCAGGGGAAAAACTTGACTTTTTTTTTTCGTTTGGCAACAGAACAAAAAACAAGTCTACAGCCGCCAGCTCCCTCCACCCACACACTGCGGAATGAAGCATGCGCCCAGACAGCTTCAAAGAGGCTCTAAATTCATAGCACTGAGCGAGGAATATTTGTCAATATAACGCAGAGATCTAATTACAAATCATCCTCATGGTGACAAGATTCGGGACGGAGTATGTTGAACATCCAAAATATTGAGAATCGCTCATCGCCTTTCCATATTATGTATATATAAAATATGTGAGTTACATATAAAAAAATAAAGGTTTTCCAGATATTTCTTCCAGTTGAAGAATTTGATATTTTCCAGACTTACATCTTTGGAGCTGCAGTGCAATCGTCATTTTACTGTGACCTCTGTCCACTGCACGGGCGATTGGTCTTGTGTTGCGCGGGTTTGTGTGAGGACAGGAATCACACTGATTATTTGTTGTGTGATTCCCCACCACCTAAAGTGGTTTCTTATTGATTCCTTTCGTTAATTTTATACAGATTGAAATGAAAAGGAAAATGTCCTGTGTGTCGTGAAACTTCAGAATTCAGTCTTTAATCACCTTCCCGCCACTCCTTGTCCAGGTGGTGTTCCCCTCGCCACTAACCTTTCACCAACACCCAATGAAGCCGGTTGTGTCTATTGGACATAGACGGCTTACATCACTAATGTCCCCACTCCTAAAGCGTCTTACGGCAAAATCGTTTAGCAATGTAGGTGGGTGCGGTGGTTATCGGTTGGAGGCTCGGTCTTCAACGCTCAAAGGATTTGCATCTATTCCAGTAACGAGAAGCGAGGAGTCAAACTAAGGCCGTTTGGCACAACATGTCACCTTATCTCCTCGCTCTAATAACCCATTTCATAATGAATGTAATATCCAAATATATAATCCTATCTTAATTTATTTATTGGTGTTGCCGTGTATGTCAATACGCCCAAATTATTTATTTTGACTACCCATCAATTATGAACTGAAAGTGCTTCATGCTTCAGATTGTTCAGAATTCAGTTAAGACATGCTGAAATGTGCGTATCCAGCGACAGATGCCTTCCTCTCCCGTGTATTTGGAAGTAGCAACGATCCTGTTCTGCAATTGTTACTAATGATTATGTTGCAAAGAAAACTGGACAAGAAAAAAAATCGATATTAATCGCTCCCTGTAACCAAGTGCAATCCCCCGCTCTAATATGTAAGAATCCTAATTTGAGAAATAAATTTGTTCATGCCTGTGGAAGACGACACTGCATGACATATACTTGAAAGCACAGTATACCACTGAAAGCACTGTTTGCCAACCAATTCTATACAGTCAGTGCCGTTGTAATCATCGGATCAAGTGTGAATTACAAACTGCACCCCCACAACCAATGGCTCACCTAACAATTGATACATCTCAACTGACATGAGGGGAATCTGGCCACAATCCAGACTCCATACTCCAGTCCTGAATAGCATGAGTGAACTTCTATTTATACTGTTGGGAGCGCCATACCGATGTTCTCCCATTGCTTTGTCTACCAAAGCTGTCAACTCCTTGCTTGAGTACAGTTCCACAGTGCTCTATGGTACCCCAGCCAAGTGGTCATTATTCGCGAGTGAGCCCTGTCAGTGAGTGACAACAAGCTGTTCAAATGTGGAGGTAAAGACATTACAGCTGCCCATATTCTTGTCTACACCCTCAGGCCCATACATTCAGTGGTCAGATGCAGGCCAATGTTCCCATCCCGAACCCAGAGAGACTGAGACCAATGTGAGATTCCTGCTGCTTCAATTGAGATGAGCTCATTCAGCACAGATTGGACATCTCACCTGGAACCCTGGTCTGTATGGCTTCGCTCTTTAAAAAATTTTTTTTAATCATTCATGCAACGTCAGCATTTATTGCCCATCCCGAATTGCCCTTGTGAAGGTGGTGGTCAGCTGCCATTTCAGAGGGCAGTTAAGAGTCAACTGCATTGCTGTGGATCTGGAGTCACATTTGGCCAGACCAGGTAAGGACGGCAGATTTCCTTCCCTAAAGGACATTAGTGAACCAGATGGGTTTTTACGACAATCCGGTAGTTTCATGGTCTTTTTTTAAATTCCAGATTTATTTACTGAATTTAAATTCAGTTGCCGTGGTGGGATTTGAACTTATGTCTTTGAGATCATTAGTCCAGGCCTCTGGATTACTAGTCCAGTAACATAACCACAATGTTACTGTACCCCTTACTACTCAAGGAATATATTTATGAAGGCATGTAAAGAAATAACTTGCATTTATATAGCGCCTTTCATGGCCTCAGGACGTGTTAAAGTGATTTACAGCCAACTAAATACTTTTGAAGTGTAGTCACTGTTGTAATGTAGGAAATGCGGCAGCCAATTTGTGCACAGCAAGGACCCACAAACGTGTGATAATGATCAGATAACCTGTTTTAGTTATGTTGGTTGAGAGATAAATATTGATATCGGACACCGAGGGCAACTGCTCTTCTTTGAAATAGTGCTATGGGGTCTTTTACGTCCACCTGAGAGGGCAGACGGGGCCTCAGTTTAAACTCTCATTCGCAAGACGGCACGTCTGACAGTGCAGAGCTGGAAGTGTCAGCCTAGATTTTGTGCTCAAGTGTCTGGAGTGGGACTTGACCCCATGATCTTCTGACTTAGAGTCGAGAGTGCTATCATTGAGCCATGGCTGACACCATGGAAAACTACAGGTGTGTTTTTAAATAAAAGTTTTTTTTTAAAGAAATTAATTGCATGTGCATGCAGCATATGTCAGATGTTCTGTATCTGTAAGAGGCAAGCATGTCCATGTATCATTGAGCGGAAAAGTTAATTAAAGCAGTTAGTACAGAGAGATGGTGCTTTTGGAAGAACAGGGAGAGAAGTTTCAGCTGCCAGCCCACCATTAGTTTAGACTGAGATATATCTCTATCAGTACTGGCCAGGTTTCCCTTTGAGATGGATCTGGATGATACCCAGCACCAATTCTCATAGCAAAATTCAAATGCTTTATAGTTCAATGTTGTTGAACTTCAGGATGAATCTGCACTGTAAACAAATGAGACATTTTCAGCAATTTTTTAGTGTGAAGGCTTAAGGCAGCTTAAAATTAGGTTAGAGCCTGTGTGCTGCAATTTGGTATTTAAATGCTGGTGCCAAAAGATCACCCATCAGAAAATTCACATTAAAGAGAATGTCACTTTTAAAATCAAAACCTCCAATGAATTGTGATTAACTCTGAACCACTTTCACTCTCTGTCATTCTATTGATTTGTTTTAAATATTTTAAACAGTGAAGGATGCTGGTTGGAAAATTTCCTTTTGTGTGCTATGTGCAAAAAAATGGCATTTATAAAAAATGCGTTAGGATTTTGCTCTGGAGCACAGGGAAATTGGTTTCTTGGGGGCACCATCTGAGGAGCTACTGAGCTCCACTGGATGATGGGGTTGAGCGAGCACAAAGTGTGAAAAGTGAAGTCCCTATTAATTTAGCTATCTTGCATCCGCAGGTACCAACTCTTCCAAATGAATCCCTCAAAATCTGAACAATGCCCAATGCTCAAACAAGAATATTCAAAACCAAAGCAGAAATGGACTGAAAATTTTTAACATTAATCCTAATCATTATAACATTTGAATGTTTGAAAGAGGCTCTGATTCATATTGAAAAGCTCTTCAGTTATTTACGATTTAGTGCAAATAAACCTACCTGAAGGATGGGCAAAGCCGCAGGGACAAAGTCCCCAGCACTGGGGTTCTCTGACTTGGACAAGCTACAATCTGATGGCACAGTGTGACTTGGGAATGTGCAATAAATGGGTACAACCACTTCAATCTCAAAATGCTAGGAAGACTTCACGGGAGTAATTTATTTAATCTTTTCTCAGCCCAGCCCCTGTGGGGAGGAGATTCATTTCAGTAACTAAGACTGCTTTGTTACCCAAGCTCATTTACTTCCAGGGGGAGTAAAAGCACATTTCTGGTCTTTCGGTGAAGTTACCGGCTGCTTGGCTGGGAATGTTATTATTTCTGACCGCTCCAACAGACTAGTAAGGCAGTATTGATTCCCCATCCTTAGTTGCCTTAAGAGCATTAAGAGTCAACCACATAATGTAACCACAGACCAGGTACGGGGTGGCAGGTTCCCCTGTCTAAAGGATATTAGTGAGCAAGTTGTTTTTTTTATGACAATCCAATAGTATTTATGGTCATTTTCTGGTGCTAGCCCAAAATTGACCATATTGTTTGAACTAAATTTCACAACTTGCCACAGTGGAGTTGGCCAGCCTGATAGGGTAGATAGAAAGGAGCTTTTCCCCTTAGTAGAGGGGTCAATAACCAGGGGGCATAGTTTGAAGGTAAGGGGCAGGAGGTTTAGAGGGGATTTGAGGAAAAACTTTTTCACCCAGAGGGTGGTTGGAATCTGGAACACACTGCCTGAAAGGGTGGGAGAGGCAGGAACCCTCACAACATTCAAGAAGCATTTAGATGAGCACTTGAAATGCCATAGCATACAAGGTTAAGGACCAAGTGCTGGAAAATGGGATTAGAATAGATAGGGCTTGATGGCCGGCGCGGACACGATGGGCCGAAGGGCCTCTTTCTGTGCTGTATAAATCTATGACCCTTATTGGTGGAGTTAGAATTCGCATTCGCTGTGTTACTAGCCCAGTATGATATCCCCGAGTCAACCCACCCTCCCAGTTCCTGGAACATTGAAGCCCTTTCCCGAGATACCCGCTGGAAGACAAGTTCCTCCCCCAGTACTGCAGTTCCCACCCATATGGGTCAGGCTTGCTCAAGGTGGGACTGGACTCGGACACCGGGAGGGATGGCGGAATTAGAGTACGCGAATCTCCGGTCAGACCTCTTTAGATTAGTCGACAGGTCAGGCAGCATCTGTGGAGAGAGAAACACAGTTCACGTTTCAGGTCACCGACCTTTCATCAGACCTTTCGTGAGTTTTGATGAAAGGTCACTGACCTGAAACGTTAACTCTGTTTCTCTCTCCACAGATGCTGGCTGACCTGCTGAGTATTTGCAGCATTTTCTGGTTATATTTCAGATTTCCAGCATCCGCCATATTTTGCCTCTTTATATTAGTGTTCACTCCCCTCCTACCAAATTATCTCAGGTTAGTGCCGCTCTCTTTAAGGGACAGTTCTTGAATAGTTGCCCCGGGTAGAAACTGTGTAATGTTGGTACCTTGATGGGCGCCCCCGCCCACCTCGCCAGTGCTTCACTCAACCTCCGTTTCGGGGGCCTGGAGTTCTCCCCGCTCAGGGGGTGCTGCTGTCCCGCGCTGTGGGCGACGGCATATATTGGTCATAATAACCACTAGAGAATGCATTTGATGGTAAGTTAATCATTTGAACCACTACAATACAAAGGAACAATGTGACAAAAGCTTCAGTGGGCCCTGATATTTATTCCCCTGCTGTTGTCTGGAGTATTAAACAGACTAACGCGCCTCACACTCTACACGCACAATAGCCGGTGTTAATTCGCGTCTTTAAAAAAAACAATCGAACTTCTGTAGTTAGAAGGAGTCCAACAGAAGCACGCATCATTCCACAACCACAAAGCAAATAGTTTGGTTGAAGACAGCGCCAATGTTGTGAACTGCACTTGCCCTCGCCCCTTTCACCTTGATATATTCTTTATTGCACTTTTAGGAGCCTCCTTCCCCTCCCAAGCCAGTGCATTTATCTAGTTGTCAGGTCTACTCAAAGCAATCTAACAGTTGAACACGAACATTGATTCCATATATATCCGTAACAACATGTCTGTTCAATAATAAATAATATAATTGTCTGGGATAATCTCACTCTATTAAATACTTTCTGCTTCATATTCTGAATATTACGAAAGGTCATTTATAGTTCTAACGCGCATGCTCCTTACATTTTATAACCCTACACTTAGTTTCAATGTAAAGGCACACTTTTGGAATTTTATTTAAAATCTCAACTTCGTGAAGTCATTAATGCAGAAATCTAGATATTGACGGTGCTGCTTGTAAAACCTATTTACTAACTAGTTGCTTCTGAATTTATAAATTGTAACTAAAATACAGGTTTTTCATTAGGAAATGGTTGCATGTTCAAAGTTAAAGAAAGGTTATTTTATTTAGTATCGCTTGTACCGAAACAAAGTCTAGCATCTTGTATTGTTCCATGTGATACCTATCAATGGATTATGCAGAACAGTACAAAAGCAAAATACTGCGGATGCTGGAAATCTGAAATAAAAACAGAAAATGCTGGAAACACTCAGCAGGTCAGGCAGCATCTGTGGCGAGAGAAACAGAGTTAACGTTTCAGGTCGATAACCCTTCATCAGAACTTAGTGAGTTCTGACGAAGGGTCATCGACCTGAAACGGTAACTCTGTTTCTCTCTTCACAGATGCTGCCTGACCTGCTGAGTATTTCCAGCATTTTCTGTTTTTATACAGAACAGTACTCTTTTTCACAAACAGAAAGATGGTTTAGAAGCAAACCACCATCATTGAGGAAATGTAGATGTATTGCTCGACCAATTTGCTTCCTTGCACATCATACAAAATTTACTTTTATCAAAACAACGTTGTCAATCGGAAACAAACCAATGCCTATCAACATTTATACATATCTCCGAAAGGTTTAGAAAAAATAATTCTGAAACACCTTACTGTTTGAACAAAAAGTCTTCTATGAATCATTTAAGCATCATGTAAACAGAACACTTGATTCATCAGTCGCGCTCCTTTTGCTTAGTTTGGTTAAGTAATCACAGATACCGTTAGACAATTGCAATTTATTAATATGAAAAGACATCCCCACCTGTAGATTAAAAAAGTAAAGCAATACAATAGCTGCAGTGGCTGTAATTCAACTCTTTTACAACACTACCTGAAATATGCTTATCTGGAAATTATGAATGGAAGATGCTTGAATCATGTTATTTGAGAAAGCGGGATTTTGAAGTGCATGCTTGGCATAATTTGTTCAAATAATGGACACTGGTTATCTATTATTACATAATTCTGCAATGTGTAGATGTTTTATACAGCACATACCAATGTTTAACTTCTATTTGTCGAATCGCAGCTGTCTTTGCAACATGTATATGATACTGCTTAGCTTCAAATGTAGTTTATTTTTGTTCTAATGTGATTGTTTTTAGTACTAGAAATTTTGGAGGTTTTGAGAGCACGAGCACCGGCTTGCACAATCTCACCACTTCCGAGGCGATTCGAATGAAGTCAGAAATCAATGGCAACATTTTTCCGCTTCTTAACTCCTACTTAAACATCGCTTTAAAATCTCTTTTAAACGAGTAACATTCTGAGATTAATGTATAATCTGTACATATCGCCACTATGTTGTGTCTACCGTTGGAAACCACTGAAATTGCTTTCCAAAGCCAAAATTTAAAGTACGAGCGCTCTTAATAGTATTACTAGTTAATACAAAATAAGCGTTTGTCTGCGTCTAGATAGAAATACTTCCACTGATAAATTTCCCATCGCCCACATTTCCATCTCTTCGGCTGTTTTTCTTCATGAATCTTTGTGTTTAATTCGCATTGGAGTATGGATCTGAGTGTACTGATATGCTCTTTGACCATATCTTTGAAATCACCAGCTATCCCACACAATCGATCCATACACTTACTAACCTCCGCCTAAGTCAGATATATGTCAGATAAAACAGTTACTATTTTTAGTATAAAATATTTACCTGAATTTCCCGCGCGTGGTATACAATGATCAGACCAAGCAGAATAATCGTAGAAAGGCTAATAAGGCATTTTAGAGCTAATGAATATAGCGACCCCTGCAATATAGAAGAAATACATTTTGAGTTTTGATGAACATTAGTGGGAAAAATAAACTTAAAACAAAAGTATGAAACAGTTAATTCATAATAGAAGTGCGCATGCCACAATGTAAAGTTAAAAACAGATTAACTTTTACAGTAAACGGGTAAAATCAAATTGTTCATTACTGCTAAAGTGAAACCACAAAGTAGATGTACAAATGCACTACACGTTGCTGACAAAGCAACTGCATTATACAATTCTGGGACCAAAAAGACCCCCAAAATCGCCAGTGTACATGCCAGTTACTGCATATTTGCTTACCTTCTGATAAGCCCCCCACGCAAGTTCAGTCTCAATGACCATCACTACAATCCCAAACATACCAAAGATCAAGGCATAGTCGCTCAATCGTTTTCTTTTCTCAAACAAAGCTCTTCTATGTCCCAGCTTGTAGCCAATGTTATTGTTTTTCTTTTTGCTCGATTTGTTGTTATTCCCACCGTTTCCTCCTCCCCCAGCACTACCGCTCCCCCCATAAGAAACGACCGTTGTGGAATTGTTTTGTTCCGGCTTGGAAACCACGATCTCCGGGGCGACAGTGGTGAAGATGGGCTGAAGAGGCTGCGATTCCGAGTCCAGTTCGTGTAGGTTCCTCCTGGACGAACTCAAGTTGCTGAGCGGCCGCATCACGCCGCCGTTGTACCTGCAGCTGCTCATGGCTATTTCGGTGAAGGGATTGCTTTCCCTGCGATTGCTGGCGGGGCTGGGCTGTCGGGAGTGATGATGGTGGTATTGGTGATACTGTCTCGAAGAGCTGGCATGGCTGGCGGAGGAAGGCGAAAACTCGCTCACGTTTAGTTGACTGCCTTGCCTGGAGGAGGAGGAAAGGGGAGAATTGGTCCTGAAAGTGACTGGTGAAAAATTACGTAGAAGCAGGTTATCCCCAGCAGCAGTGACATGCGGGCAGTTGCATCTGATCCATTCGTCCTGCTGGTCGTCTTGGTACTGGTGCTGGTTGTTGTGGTGATGCTGCTGCTCCTGGATAAAATCGTGGAACTGCAATGGGGTTTCCATGTCAGAGCTGTTAAAGCCGCAGGAACGGGCTGTGCACCCTGCGCAATGCGTTATGGTACGGATGGGGAAATCCTGGCGCGAAGACGGGCCTATTCCGGCTCCCGTAGAATCCAGGCAGCGCGTCCGATTGGTCGGACGAACCAAAACAATCGGCATGACGTAATGTGGAGGAAAAAGAAGCGCGCGCTCCTGTGGGACCTGGGTGGAATTGTGCTGTTAAAGCTGCCGCGTGGCCTCTGCTGGGCAAGTGCCCATTTCACCTATTCATTCAAACTGGTGACTTCTCTGCAATGGGTTGACGTGGAACTTTGAGCCTCAATAAATAGATCACTGAAGTTAAATATATTAGCTCTCAAAAGATAAGTATATATATATATGATTATTAATTAGTGACTTTCAAAAGAGGGAAGGGACTGGCCCGCTCTCATTTATTATAGATTGTGAAGAGATCCAGGAACATATTTTTCTGCAAAATTACTTCGATACAGGCTGATGATCGGGCCGGCTTCAGAAAATGTATCATCCTCAATTGCAACAACAAAGGCTTCATGGCAGTCCAAAGGAGAGAAGAGTCTGGTAAACGACTGCAACCGTCATCCTGCCCTTTCTTCGTCGGGAAACATTACCGATTCCTGCAGAAAACAACAGGATCTGGATGAAATGACTGGGGAAAATAAAAGCGCTACATAAACATTTCAAATTCATCTGATATATCGCATGAAATTAGTGAAGTTTTTTTTGCTGAGAAACAGTCTCTCTTAAAAATTGGGCGAGGAACCAGACTTTATGAATGGGTGCGTAGAGTGGGTTTAGTTTCGGAGTTGTATAATTGCTGTATGTGCAAGTCATTTCGAAGAATAAAAACTGTAACACAATAGCTACCTTATTACCTAAAATAGACACCGCTCCAAGTCAAACATTATCAGATTGCATGATTGAACTGTTAATATAGATTTTGGTATCTAACTAGAAGTTAATTTGGCTCATGGGCTTTTACATGTAAGGTCTATTGATTATTATGTTGGAAGTTAAAATGTGTCACATACACTGTACCAAACAACATTCCTATTGGGCGTGTGACATTATTTTGATCTTTCATATAATTTCCAGTTTTTGAATTTCCTATAAGATTAAAATAAGACGCACTGCGCTATGACCCGCTCTGTAGATTGGTTGATTTCACAATCAAAAGGTAATTGCCGATTCATATATAATATAGCTCATCTTGGGTTCACCGTGTCTTGTCTCCACTCTGTTGAAAATACTACCGTTTTCGATTTAAAACTGCTGAGCGAATGATGACAGGAAAGATTTACAGTTTCATTCAGTGTGCGATGCAACGCATAGCAATTGATCTGCAACAGGGCTTTGGAAAAGAATCAGCAAAGCCCTGAGACCAGATAGGTTTCATTAAGTAATTGAATTCTCCACCTGTATCCGATTTCCTGAAATACTATTCAGCGTCTCCAGTAAGGTTCGTCACCAGCTGTTAGTTGCTTTTAAGTTTTTGCAATGAGTGATAATGAATAATTAATTTCAGCAGGAAACCCTCTCTATGTTATGGCGGAGCCACAGATGCAGTAGTGTTTTTAATATTGAATCTTAGCGCCGCAGTCTTCACTGGTAAATTATATTTTACCAATTTGAAGTCCACTAAACATATTACGGTTAATTATTTAAGTAACGCAGTCTAATAGTATGTAGGTGTTTTTTTCTAAATATACACATTTATTCAATATTAACCAATCTTTTAGAAGTAGCTGCGTAATTAAGTGCATTATTGTGCTAATTTAAGACATTTTATTGGTGAACTATTACAATCCTCGTTATGGTGGATCTCAACTAATGAAACTAGTTGTTATTTTGAAAGTGCCTTTCTGTGTTTTAAACCACTCGCAAGACATTTCTCTATTTTAGTTGTTCTTCAGATGCTTTATTTATTTCGCTTATTGAATTAGTTTCTTTCTGTATTTCGAAAACTCAGACGATTATAATCTATGTTTCACATGTCACATCAAGGTGCAAGACAAGATATAGAAGTGGACATCAGTCCAAAAATGTTATGAATCTGTTTCAGTAAACAGGTACAATAGATCAGCACATTCTCATGTTCGTGTTCCTTATTTAACTGCCACTAAATGTTTAAAGAATGCAATACCTGTTAACGGTATCTGGTATCTAAATTGTGATTGGTGGAGGACAGAAGCTTCTGATGGTAACATTGTGCCTCTGATCAACGTGCCTTTGTTGTAACAAATGACTACCTCCAGCGCTAGATGGCACCAGACTCCACAATAACTTCCGATGGACTGGACCATCGGCAATAAATTCCGTTTTTTCGAGCCAAAAAGTAAACAGGGCCCATTCTAATTACCGGTGGTGGAAAAACATTACACCGCAACATTGCAAAACATGTTTTATCTTCAGCATCTCTGATTAAAATTGAGGGCTTGTTTCAAGAAATGTGGGCGCAAATTTTCAGTAAATCAATTGGGGATGTGAAATTTAAAGCCACAGAAATTGTTTTACGTGCAGTTTTTCCTCAGTGACTCAGATAAATGCACGTTGACCCGCCGTATTTTATGGGAACGTGGGACAAGCTCAGGGAGGAGGGGAATACAGCAAATCATAACGGCTTTTGGGTTGGCGACTAGTTTAAATAGTTCCACCTCGATCCTGGGGACAATGAAAGGACAATGAATGGGGCTCAGGAGTGAATGGGTGACCCTCAGCTGGAGTTACAGGGCAAGGAAGGGTCGTGTGTAGTGTTACTGGGCCACTGTCTAACAATGATGAATCACAATCATTTGGATGGGGTTTCTTTTTTTTTTAAATGCCCCCTGATTTAAACTCTCACGTAGACTATAATCTCATTTTGTCATTACTTTTCCTACACCGGATTTTCCTGCAAAAGGACGACGACTTTTTGAGAGATGAGTGATAAGTGCAGGTTAGAAAATCCCAGCTCCAAGCCATCTCTCGCTGCCCTTTTATTCAGGATTAACGCCTGAAGGCTCAGCAAGAAACATACTTTAGAAGCTGCAGTCAGCAAAATCTAGAGCAACATGAACAGGGTAAAGAGTGAGAAGAAACTGAGATTAAGAGTGGTTATGTATAGCGCATATACTCTTTTAGATATTATAGAACAACTTTTGTATCCCTTATACCTGATAGTACAATAAATAATATAATGTTTGACTTAATCATGTGGTAGAATACCAGAAACACAACCACGAATAAGGAGTTGGTGGTGGGGGCGGCATAAGGCCCCTCACACTCCCAGCAGTTGCACTATATGCAATATTACTTCTAACTCAATGACCTGTTACACAAGCAGCAGGCATATGTCTGTTAATGTCCTCCATGAATCTCTGCTGGTAAAATAAAACACAAAAAATGGGAACTACAAAACTGAACATGGAAAAAGGGAAATCATTGCATTTCTATGTTAAAACACGTTTATTTATGTTTCTGGCTTCATTGTAGCAGTTCATGACATCATCATAGCCCATGGATGTATTACACAGTCTTGTAACATATTCCAGGTTCTTTCCTCTCTAATTTAGGGTGTATTTACACTACAATTCTAGCCCTGCACTGACTCTACAGTTGTAATGTAACTGGGGCCCCTAAAAGTCTTGCACATGTAGTGCATGACCATAGAGCAAAAAATGTAGGTAGGGCTTGGGAAACGTTTGTAGGGTGTAAAGCATGTTAATTGACTCAAATTACTCAAATGTCCTATTTACTTAAAACAAACCATTGGAGAATCACAATGAATCATAAACCACTATATGTGTATTAAAAAATCCATTCAGAAACACAGTTAGTGAACAGGGAGTAACCACAACAAAACTAATCAACTAAATGCCTGATTCCTCCTCCCCCCCCCCCCACCCCGAGTGCTTAACCAGCCATGTTACCCACTCACCCATATACATACATACAGCTAAAATTACATAAATTATTTCATCTTTGTCTTTATCAAAAAAATCACTAAATTTACCCACAACCTTAAGTTTCCATGTTACTCCAACAAATGTTCTTTTCACAGGCCTTCCCTCTCTCGGACGGCCTTAGGCCTTCCCTCTCTCGGACGGCCTTGGGCCTGTCTACTGCTCTGTTTGTGGAGGTAGGACCTTTCCACAAAACCTTTGGCTTCCAATAGGTTTCTGGCATTTTTTGCAGATGTGATCTGGGTGATTGGATCTTGTTGGGAGCTCTAGCTCACACCAAAAAATATTAAGTTCATTGTTATTATAGAATTCAATTGTTGTGATGTTGAGTATTTTATAAATCTTTGGCATTTGGACCAGCTTTCCTAGTAAACAGTTATGAAAACTGCATTTGTATAATTTGAACAGCGGCTATATATTTGACACGGGTCCATACTATTCAAATAATGATTGCTTGAGATACAGCAGCACAAACCCTCATTCAGAATTGGTGAGTTAATCCACCTGACATCTCAATGTAGGCATGTCCATAAGTTGTAAATGGAACAGTCTGACTGCAAAGAGGACAGCTAATAAATATTTAGGTTTCTTAGGGCACAGCAACATTGTTAAGATTCATTGGAGGTAAAGTTCAACTTCGGTGGAGGTGCAAAACGGGTGATGGTGGATTAGGCATGGTGTATAATGGGCAGCCAATCCGATATTGCTCCTTTTGCATTACTGCTGAAAGTTAAAATTATCCTCATTAAGTTGAAGGACATGTATTGTGAAAGAGAAAATAAGACTATGATTTATGTATGCTGATATTGTCCCCCTGATGGTAGGAAACCTTTCTTCATGCAAAGAGTGATCATAAACCTAAATGGTCCTTCTGGTAGGGCAGTGGAGGCTAAAACTCTGGAGACATTCAAGAGGAAGCTAAATACTCTGTCATAGGGGCTGCTAATTGTGAATTTTAATAGAACGATGAGCTAGATGAACCAAATGACCTCCGTCATCCATGCTTATCTTGCCGATCTTTATGAATCTCAAATGATGCAATGATTTACTTAATTTACACAGAAACTTGTTTACTATTAATTCCTCTTCTCAAATACAAATTCCCACTGTCAGTCAAGTAACATGCCCAATTCACAGTCTGTAGCTCCCCTGCTGTCCATTAATTGTTGAGCATTAATTATAACACTTCACTTTTTCACATTTTTAATACTCGGAATTATACATTCAAACATCTTTCTACATAATATACCCTCCCAAAATGCAGGAAATAAATAACTTATTCAAATTAGAAGCTCAAAAATAATCCATGTCTACAATATAAAGATTCCTTGATATCTTGTACAAAATTGACAAACTCTTGTAACATTTTAGCTTTCTTACTGAAATAATGCACGAATATTTAAATGTAATACTTAATTGACAGTGATTTTTGTCTGCACCATTTCTTTCCACGGTTATTCAATTTGTGATATTACTTTCTATTAAAAAATCAATTGTACTTTAATGGCCTCTTTCTGTAAAATTGAAAAATGTAATTTTCTCCAAATTCATTCAATATATTAATTCTAATGAAGCTGTTAGAGATAAATGAGAGCGAGGCATAGAGAGATAAGGAGATACATGCAGAACAAAAGAGAGATTACACACATGGGAGGAATGAAAAGTGGAAGACATACAGAAGGGAGGAGACAGAAAGAGGGGGAGGAAAAGACAACAATGAGAAAGTATGAAAAAGGCATACAGAGAAAGAAAAGGATACAGAAAGAATTATGAGTAGAAAATAAGCAGAAAGACAATTACAAGAGAGACGGGCGGTTTCTATAATGGGTGGCCAGGGATGGCCTCACCATGGCCAGTTTTACTTCACTTGACGCTGTACACCCTGGCTGCCACATGATGCGCCAGGTTGGCACCACCCCACACCAACACCATAAAGCATCCCTACAATGCCCAAGCCATTCCTTTCACACTCATCAGCATTGCGGGGGTACCGTTATGTCTCACCATTCACTGCAACTCACTAAGCCACTTCCAAAGGTGCACACAAATCTAGCCAAGAACGCAAAGTGTTGAAAATAAAGATTTCAATGTTTGACAGCACATTAACAGAAACTTCACATGAACATTGGCTAAAACACCCAAGTGGCTACCCTTGTGTGTTGTTAGTTGGTATGATTGGACTAGGATGTGAGGGGTGGCTAGTGAGATGGAGATGTAATAATATAGATAGAGAGGGATGGGTGGAGGTGCAAGGTAAGTAGGTGTGAGTAAGGATGTGCAGGAGTAGGGTAGGGAAGGCAGAGCAATGGGGATGTGATGAGTGGCACAGCAGGGTGAGGTTGAGTGTGGCTTTGCAGTAACGTTTCGTGATCTACTGAGATTATTGAAAGGTTTGCGCCACTGCAGCCTGGTCTCCTGATGACATCCCTGCTTGTGCCCTCCTGTGCAATGTGCAACCAGGCTGTGTTGATCTCCTGGGGAGGTCTCTCACTCATGGGAAGGGAAGAGGACCACCCTGTGTGCTGTGACTCCCTCCATGATCATATGGAGGGAGTCGTGGGAGAGCCTGGGTGCAGCGTTTACAGCACCTCAATGCGGTAGAACACTGACAGCACAAATGTCAAAAACAATTTGCGCATGGTCCCTTTAAGGAAACCGGCTGATGACGCGTCATCAAGTGACGACATCAAACCCGCTTCCTTCAATTGGCCGGGTGACGTGCTGGGCAGACTTAACAAGCCCAATCAATGTAAAATTCTTTTCACAGAGCGGGATGGAGCCAGCAGCGGGGTTGCAACCCGCCACTGACCCAGGCCTCCCCGGACCCGCCTCGGAAGGCAAAATCGCGGCCGTTGTGTCAGAAGAAATTTGGATGCAGCGATAATTGAGCTGTACACTAAAAAAGGCGAAAATATATATTAATGTGACATTACTTCTAGTCAAGAAGATACATGATGCCTTGTGGGTCAATTTAAAATGGCAAAGTTTCTTTTTGTTTAAAGATTTGATACTGGGAAGTTCAGTGTGTACATTTTATATATAAGATTAGATAAAGTCTAGCGTGTGTTGCAAAGCAGCACTGCCAGGAGTTGAGATGAGATAGTTAACTATCATTTTACCACCATCATCCCAACTTCAAAACATCACACTGCATTCCTACATTATAACAGTGATTACACTTCAAAAGTACTTCATTGGTTGTAAATCGCTTTAGGACATCCTGAGGTTGTAAAAGGTACTATATAAATGCAAGACTGCCTTTCTTACATTCTATTGTCAGCAAAAGAAAATATTACTCTTGTATATTATACAGAAATATTGTGATTTATTACCTTATTACCTTTTCCACATTGGGTTTCCTGTGGTTTTTTTATTTTCTGCTGGCAGGATTTTCATGGACAGAACGATGGACATCCTATTAATGTCAATGTTTTTGGAGGGTTTTTTTCAGGACAATTTGATGTATGATATCATCAGCTCCAGGTGACTGACATCAGTTGAGATAATGAACCTAAACATCCTGGGGGACAAAAATCAAACTTCAGCAACAATGAAGATAGAAAGAGCTCTGAAGCCATGGAGAAAACTTAGCATATAAAAGTACTACCTTATGTCAACTATTCTATACCTTTATATAAATATCTGAAATGGTACAAAGCTCAAATTTCAAGCATGGTACCGTGATACTACAATCTCATTGGTTTTACAAGACATATGTGAAAGGCTTCCCTACTTAGTAGGGAAAAATCATCAGATGGTGAGAGGTAAATGATTTTCCACTTTCCAGGCGTAAACTAAGTAATTCAGTTGTGGCCTTGACACTGATGCTACTACTGACTGTTTGTTTATGATTTTGGAACTCATTCCGTGTTTGGTGTTGCTGAAGGTTGATAATTTGTTTTATATTTTATGATCGAGTTTTCCCATTATTTAGTGTTAAAATGATGTACTCTGGAAGTGCACAATGTATTTAATAATGTCAAAGTAAACTGATGAACTGATCAATTAGCTCAGTCACTTGGGGAACTGAGTCAAAATATCAACTATAGCTTAATATTTGTATTTACACTTCACTGATTTTGAAGTATGTCAAGAAATATTAGGAAAAATGTAGTAAAATTAGAGGGCACAGAATAATTGGAGCAGGGCGCACACACATAACTCAGCCATCATTTTAATGTCTTACATTCTGTCCTTATTTTTATGTAATACTTAATTTGATATCTATCTATATCTCAATAAAAATCTTGCATCTGTGCACACTTCCTGTCAGCCTTTTCCACCTTTACACCAGTAGTTGCACTGCAGCATCTCACTGTTAAGTGATCAACACTAATTTGCTTGAAAGATATCATTGACTAAATGCAACGCAGTAACACAGCTCCTGTGAAGCTACAATAGCAGAGTGCAGCAAGAAAACATGTCACATAACAATGAGACAAAAAGTTTACAACAATGAGAAACAAAAATTAAAAAAAAGAATGTTTAGCATTTTATATACCGTCAGCCATTAACTAACACTTCTGAGCTAACAGTGTTGTGGATGAGGTTTTTTGAGTCACTGAGGGGAAATGATGGATGTACCAGGGCCAGAGGGGAATGTTTTTGAAGCACTTTGCAGACTTAAGACATTGTAGATTTTGTCAGTCAGTCGGTCATCCAGGCCAAAAACATAGTGAATATCTACTGTTCAAGGCGCTGATCATTGGAGAATCTTTGTGGGAAAAACATCTCTGGTGTACTGTTTCACCATTGAGATAACAAAGAACATATCAATAAAGTGCTTGCCTGTTAAGCAAATATTGCAAATCCACCACAGGAGGTAGAGCAAAAATATATATGCTGCAGTACCATCTACAAGATGCACTGCAGCAACTCGCCAAGGCTTCTTCGGCAGCACCTCCCAAACTTGCGACCTCTTCTACCTAGACGGACAAGGGCAGCATGCGCATGGGAACACCACCACCTCCAAGTTCCCCTCCAAGTCACACATCATCCTGACTTAGAAGTATATCACCGATTCTTCATCGTCACTGAGTAAAAATCCTGGAACTCCCTCCCTAACAGTGCTGTGGGAGTACCCTCACCACACGGACTGCAGCGATTCAAGAAGGCGGCTCACCACCACCTTCTCAAGGGCAATTAGGGATAGGCAATAAATGCTGGCCATGCCAGCAATGCCCACATCCCATAAACGAATATAAAAAATATATATATAAATAACTGGGAATAAGGGATTTTAGGAATGAAAGAACAAAAGCTTACTTGCAACTTAAGCAAAGTGCCAAGTCGATAGTATTGTCTGTGAGGCCCTGTGTCTTTCAGTATCAATGAGGTGTATAATATTTTTGCCTCATGTCAGTCATTTGAGGTATTGTTTCAGTAAATTTGCTGTATTATATTCAGGCAACAGTAGGATGAACAACAGAAGCCACACTTAGGTCCTGGACTACCTGTGGGCATTGCCATAGGAGATGTACTAATTGTGTTTATATGCATAAACACTGGTGCTATATCAATGCTAACTTCAGCAAAAAGTGAACACTTTTTATAAGGGGCCAAAGTAAAACAAGTTTGGATAGTTTCAATCCAGTTCCTAGTAAGTATAAATAATTCAGCACACAAATTGGCATATTAGCTATTTTGCTCAGAGAGGTTTATAAGAATTACTGATGGGGGGTAGGGGGTAATGGAAAACATGCTTACTGATACTTTTCTGAGCTTGGGTTTAAGGGCCATTATTGGCATGGAATAGAAAGAATGTTATCCTTCAGCTGGTCTATGCTATACATGAGCTGGGAAAACGTTATGCTTGGTGCCAAAAATGGAAATGTTCCATTATCCAGTAATGTTATTTCTCACTTTGATAAATTTAAAATTCCAAAAATATAATAAAAAGGGAGCAGTATTTACATAAAATGTTCGAGGATATTTTCCAGGGTCTGTGACCGGGTACACTGGATCATCTGAGCGCAGTGAATACTGGAAATTCAGATGGGTTGGAGTATAAAGGGGAAAGCCCGATGAGGCAAACCAGGCATTTTTCTTTATAGATGTGCACTCCAAGCAGTCTGATTTTCCATTATCTGCTCTACCCAGATGATCTAGTGTACTTGGGCACACATCCCAGAAAATCTCCATGCATGCACTGTGCAGTGCATTGTATTTTGCCAATCTGTGATCTATAAATGTGAAATAAGACAATTGCTTTGATAAATTATGCAATTGATTCTGAGATACATTTATGGCCAGAATGAGATTGTGCAGCATTTTCTCCTTCATCTACCTCTTTTTCAGTTGTTCCCTATACTTGGTATAAAATTGAAACTCACTGCACTCTTTTCAAAACAGTGTTAAAATGTATTTTATTTTCTCAAATCAATTGTTTGCATGAAAAGAACACAGGCTTGCCTTCCCCCAGATCAGATCTAATGAAAAACATGATAGTGATTTTCTGTATCTATCACTTTACTGTACACTGCCTAATAAATGGGATCAGGCTACAGCTGGGTGAGAACACATAGCGAGAGTCTGCTCAACCCACCCACATGCAAAATGGCAATGTAACAGGAGTGCAACTCTGTTTACTTTTAATTAGAATTTTAAAAAACACACTTTAATTGGCAGATTTTTGTTAGGAAGATTACAATGTTAACATTTTTACCCAGAGGAGCACTAATTACGGTTCCTTTGAGGCGTGCATTAATATGAGTTGTCAGCTCTGTAAAACATTATTTCTGAAGGCCTGTACTGCATTTATATTTTTTGAAGAGCATGCATCCCCCTCATTTGCACCAAACTCTTAGGGCTGGATTTTCCGGGGGGTCAGCGGGCGCAATCGGGGGCGGGTCGGGTGGGAAAGTATTTTTTTTCCCCAAAGGGTCAGGACCCCGCTGTGAACCCGACGCCACGCACCTTTACCAAATGTCAGATCTGTCAGTGCTGAGCAGACCCGACAGGCAGCGGCGGGGGAGGCAATTAAAATTATTACTGGCTTGTTTACAGCCACTTATCAATCATTTTTGCCCAGATTTTTGGATTTGACAGGTCGCCCTCTGGTTTCTCGCTGTGCCGAGGTCTGTGAAGCTGAGGCGGGAGGTCAGTGGCCATTGAATCAGCTGATGAGTTGACAGCTTCAAATGTCAAGTCAAAGCTCCCAGCTGATTGAGATATGTTCCCTTAATCACTAGCTTCTCTAAACTACATTTCCACTACAGATTCAGGATGCTGCAAGTCTTTACACAAGTCTCCATTCAGTCTGACCTCATTACCTCTCCCACCGTTGACAGACCGCTTCTGTCATCTCTACTTCACCTGCCATCTATTCCATCAGCATCGGTGCCCTTGAAACTCTTTCAGCTTGGTCCTCAGAATCCCACCACGATCAGCCCCAACACCAGCAGAATCAGGCACACCAGCAGCACCAACAACAACACCACCAACCTTCTCCACAATCACCTGATGCTGCACAGGTCACAGGGCATCAGCACCCGACCACGTTGCTGCTCGGGATGCCAGGATGGCCTCACCATGGCCAGATTTACTTCACTTGACGCTGTACACCCTGGCTGCCACATGATGCACCAGGTTGGCACCACCCCACACTAACACCATAAGGCATCTCTACAATTCCCAAGCCATTCCTTTCACACTCAGCACCATTGCGGGGAGTACCGTTATGTCTCACCATTCACTGCAACTCACTAAGCCAGTTCCAAAGGTGCACACAAATCTATCCAAGAACACAAAGTGTTGAAAATAAAGATTTCATTGTTTGACAATACATTAACAGAAACTTTACATCAACATTGCATAAAACACCCAAGTGCCTACCCTTGTGTGTTGTTAGTTGGTATGATTGTACTAGGATGAGGGTGAGTGTGAGGGGTGGCTAGTGAGATGGGGATGTGATAATGTAGATAGTGAGGAATGGGTGGAGGTGCAAGGTAAGTTGGTGTACGGATGTGCAGGAGTAGGGTAGGGAAGGCAGAGTGATGGGGATGTGATGAGAAGCACAGCAGGATGAGGTTGAGTGTGGCTTTGTACTAACGTTTCGTGATCTACTGAGATCATTGAAACGTTTGTGGCACTGCAGCCTGGTCCTCCTGATTACATCCCTGCTTGTGCCCTCCTCTGCAATGTACAATCAGGCTGTGTTGATCTCCTGGGGAGGTGTCTTCCGCCCATGGGAAGGGAAGAGGACCTCTCTGCGTACTGTGACTCCCCCCTCATGGGAGAACTTGGGTGCAGCCCTGCACCTCTGTACAGTGCTTGTCAGTGTTTGCAGCACCTCAATGCTGTGGAACATTGACAGCACAAATGTCAAAATAAAGTTGGCCATGGTCACTTTAAGGAAACCAGCTGATGACATGTCATCAAATGATGTCACCAGACCCGCTTCCTCTAATTGACCGTCAAATGCGCTGGGCGGGCTTAACAAGCCCAATCAAGGGAAATTCATTTCAGAGGCCAGGAGAGATACAGCAGCGGGGTCGGGACCCGTCACTGACGTCGCCCGACACAGACCCACCGAGGTTAGTAAAATCGCGGCCTAACTTCCATAGTTAATTTTGCTTTGGCTGCAGTACCAGGAAACCAGCTTAATTACTTTTTGTACCTTTCATAGACAATTCATGAGAAAAGCATGATATCTTATGTTTGTCTTGCAAAGTCAATACTTAAACGTGTGAAAGATCTTTGAGGCAAATCACATCCTTGTTATCAGATGCAGTTCCTCACTGCATTGGCACCAGCTTCAGCACCCTGGAGAGCACATTACACTAGTCTGACTGCACTCTAACAAACATAATTTCGCAAAAGAAGGTTGATCAACTGTAACCATAGTGTTAGTAACTGGAAATGGGAGAACTGATTTGGGATTCATTTCTAATTATATTGTCGGTGTAGCTAAGGTAGGCATACTGCTTCCAACCAAAAGAAAGACAAACTTCAAAGCAAAATTATACTTCCTAGTTAAAATTCAGTCAGAATGGGGGTCAATCTTTTTCATTAATTTAATTCTCAGAAGTGTACATTCACATATATATATTTTATTATGCCATTATAATAGAAAACTTACCTATTGTCTGACCAACTGTTCAATAAGTGTTCAATCATCTTGTGATTTTATAAAATAAGTTGAGATGACTGGTGTGGGAAATGGAAAATGTCACACTGGTGCAGTAGAGCATTCTTTTCTGAAGTTGGGATAGAAGCACCATATTGAGGCAGACTGGAGGAAGTTTTACTTAATAGCCCTGATTTTGTGAAAATGACCAAGATGGGGTTGAGTTGGCTTAGGCTCACCTGCATTGGCAATGCAGCGGCGGACTGCACTGAATTTTTGAATTGGGAATTTCCCCCTCAATCTAATTTGAATGATGTACTGGCATGTGAAAAGCTTACTGAGAATGCTTGGGGAGGTGTAACATCTAGCAAGAAAACAGCATTTAAATGGCTGCAGCTCTCTATTAAAGGGGACAATTTGATGGTAGCAGAAAACTACTTCAATAGGAGGAATTCTTCTGCTGTTGTTTTTTTTTGGGTGAGTTAATAGCTATTAATGCATTGGTTAGCCCGGATCTTCTAAAAAACATTCCTTTTCTTCTTCATCCAAATCACACAACGCTTTTGGAATTTCCAAAGGATTCCCCATCCCACTTCGTATGGGAATAGAAGCACCAAACAATCAGTGAAGAAAAGCACTGGCAGAAAAAAAAATTAGGAAGACCACCCAGAAAAAAACCGAATCAATGTATGAAATCAATTGGAGCAACATTTTTCTGGAAATTACAAAAAGACAACACCTTCAAAATTCTGGTCCAATCAAGAGCAAAGGGTGGAGTCCTGTTTGGGGAAGAACCCGGTTTTGTTTTCTTTCATTACAGCCATTTTCTTGTGGGAGAGGTGGCAGGGGGGCTATGGGCAGAATTTCCACCCCCACCCCCCATATCAGGGCAGTGTGTCAGGGGAAATTCCCATGCTACCCAGGAATTAAACCCTATGTGCTTAGAAGGCCTCAGTGAAGCACATACCAGTTGAGAACTGCCGTTAGTTGTTTGAGTACTTTTGAAAGGCCCCAAACATTACGGAGGATTAAATATTCTAAGTTAATGAGGCTCGTGTTTGCCTCAGCAAACTTCATTCTGCCCCCAAAATCATGTATCGTGAAAAGAGGAGTTCAGTAAATTAATCATGTGAGGTTGTGCACCTGATTTTATGCCTCAAGTCACTATCAGTGAGGGTCTAGGCTACTGGTAGAGCCTTGTAAAATCTACCCTCAAATCTAGCCATGCATTTGACCCAGGAATGTTGATAATGATACTGGGTGCCTGAGCTAAGGCACAGATCACAACGTTAACGGAGCACATTGTAAACAGAGTGGGAAGTTGAGAATTTTGAGAGAGTCAGAATTTGGTGCAGGGGGGGGGAAGCAGGTGCTCTTTTTAGTTAAATTAATTTCTTAAAAATAAACCAAGTGAATGAATTACATAAAACTTTAATTAATTAAATATGTAAAACAAGGTTAAATAGAGATGGCAATGCAGGATGTGTGCCGCATCTGCAGCATGTGGGAGTTTGTTGAGAGCAGTGTGATCCCAGGCAACCACATCTGCAGTAAGTGTCTGCAACTCGAGGAACTTCGGCTCAGAGTTATTGAGCTGGAGTCCGAGGTGCAGACATTGTGATGCATCAGGGAGGGCGAGAGAAAAAACAGGGAACTATAGGCCAGTTAGCCTGACATCAATAGTAGGGAAATGCTAGAATCTATTATTAAAGACGTGGTAACAGGGCACTTGGAAAATCATAATATGATTAGGCAGTGTCAATACGGTTTTATGAAAGGGAAATTGTGTTTGACAAATCTATTAGTGTTTTTTGAGGGTGTAACTAGCAGGGTAGATAAGGGAGAACCAGTGGATGTAGTATATTTGGATTTCCAAAAGACATTCGATAAGGTGCCATACAAGAGGTTGTTACACAAGATTAGGGCTCATCAGATTGGGGGTAATATACTAGTATGGATAGAGGATTGGTTAATGGACAGAAAACAGTTAGTAGGAATAAACAGGTCATTTTCAGGATGGCAGGGTGTAACTAGTGGGGTGCCGCAAGGATCAGTGCTTGGACCTCAGCTATTTACAATCTAGATCAATGATTTGGATGAGGCGATCGAGTGTAATATATCCAAGTTTGCTGATGATATGAAGTTAGGTGGGAAAGTAAGCTGTGAGGAGGATGCAAAAATGCTGCAAAGTAATTGGGGAAGAAGGTGGCAGATGGAGTATAATATGGGGAAATTATCCACTTTGGTAGGAAGAATGGAAAAGCAAAATATTTTTCAGCTGGTGAAAGCCTAGTAAATGTTGTTATTCAGAGGGATTTGGGGGTCCTTGTACACAAATCACAGAAAGTTAACATGCAGGTACAGTAGGCAATTAGGAAGGCAAATGGTATGTTAGCCTTTATTGCAAGGGGGTTGGAGTATAAGAATAAGGAAGTCTTACTGCAATTATATAGGGCTTTGGTGAGACCACACCTGGAGTACTGTGTATAGTTTTGGTCTCCTTACCTAAGGAAGGATATACTTGCCTTAGAGGGGGTGCAACACAGGTTCACTAGATTAATTCCTGGGCTGAGACGGCTTTCCTATGAGGAGAGATTGAGTAGAATGGGCTCATATTCTCTGGAGTTTAGAAGAATGAGAGGTGATCTCATTGAAATGTTTAAAATTCTTAGAGGGCTTGACAGGATAGATGTTGAGAGGCTGTTTACCCTGGCTGGAGAGTCTAGAACTAGGGATCATAGCCTCAGGATAATGGGTCGTCCATTTAGGAATGAGATGAGGAGAAACTTCTTCACTCAGAGGGTTGTGAATCTTTGCAATTCTCTACCCAGTGGGTTGTGGATTCTCAGTCGTTGAGTATATTCAAGACTGAGACCGATAGATTTTTGGACACTAAGAGAATCAAGGGATATGGGGATAGGGCGGGAAAGTGGAGTTGACGTAGAAGTTCAACCATGATCTTATTGAATGATGGAACAGGCTCGATTGACCGTATGGTCCACTCCTGCTCCTATTTCTTAAGAACTAAGGATTAATTCGATGAACAGAATAGCTACCAGAAAAAAAAAGTTTTAGATAACAACTGCAACTCAGAAAATAGGTTTATTTCACATGTAAGGACATGGAAATGAGAAAAATCCATCCAACTCTCACTGTCATCCAGGTTATGCTTCAAGGCTCAATCTGACCAATTTCCATTTCCTTTTGTGAATGTAGTATCAACAGTCTAGTCCTGTGATACTGAAACCAATTATATGGCTGTGGTCATCAAATGCGGCATAGACCAGGAATTGAATACGAGACTTCCTTGATCTGTACAGCATTTGCAGCGCCCTGGATCCGAACTTCGGTTCCACCCCCTGCAGCATCGCTGGGCGATAACACCGACAGCTGCAGGAGGCGTTGTTAGGGAGGCCGGCTGCTTGGGGAGCGGTATTTAAAGGTAAGGCCACTTGTGTCAATGCAAAATTTGTTTTCACCCCTTAGGTTGTTTTTTCAACTTTTTCCTGTGCCACGATTGATCAGCCCTGCACTTGTTAGAGTGCTTGGGGCTGATCGTCGCGGATTCCAGCTGCCGTCGGTGACGAGGGACGTCGATTTAATGCAGAGCCTGCAGCAATGGCCCTTCCCTTTAAGGCAGGGAAGGAGCCTCCGTTCCCGGCAGCGCTGCACGGGACATTGGGCAGCGCTGCACCGCTACCGCCCCTCTTGCCGGCTTTAGCGCTCCAAGGGAAGTGGTAGCACTTGATTTAGCCTTCCTGGCGCACTAAACACAAAGTTCGCATCGGATTCACTGGCGTAGCACCCGGTGCTACTTTTTCGTTACCACTAAAGTTATCTCAATTTCTCCCCTTTAGACATTTATTTGTTGTAGCTTGCTGTAATTTTTAAAAATCCAAATACCAGCTGATCATCTTTGGTATTGTTAATGGGTCATTTGTGGGTGTGGATTTTGTTATATTTATAGCTGTTAAACTGGCCTGTCCCTTTAAGACCACTGCACCAAGTATTCCCTGTGCAGAATTAGTGTAAATAAGGTTTGGGTCAATTGAAGGCCACTGGATGTTTCTCCAGATTGGCAACTGTTTGGCTCCTCTCCTTATCTCCACAACCTTTCCATGCTATCTCACAATAAGAAAATAACATCAGAAGAGAGGTTTCTCTTTTTATATGCCCTTTCCTAAAATCAGACAGTTCTGATTTTTTGGTGTTTTATACAAATGTTGAAGAGGACATAGACAGGCTGGTGGAATGGGCGGACACGTGGCAGATGAAATTTAACACAGAAAAGTGCGAAGTGATACATTTTGGTAGAAAGAATGAGGAGAGGAAATATAAACTAAAGGGTACAATCCTAAAGGGGGTCCATGAACAGAGAGACCTAGGGGTATATGTGCACAAATTGTTGAAGGTGGTAGGGCAGGTTGAGAGAGCAGTTAAAATGGCTTACGGGATCGTGGGCTTCATCAATAAAGGCATAGAGTACAAAAGCGTGGAAATTATGATGAACCTGTATAAAACACTGGTTCGGCCTCAACTGGAGTATTGTGTCCAATTCTGGGCATCGCACTTTAGAAGGATGTGAAGACCTTAGAGGGTGCAGAAAAGATTTACAAGAATGATTCCAGGAGTGAGGGACTTCAGTTATGTGGATAGACTAGAGAAGCTGGGGTTGTTCTCCTTAGAGCAGAGAAGATTGAGAGGAGATATGATAGAGTTGTTCAAAATCATGAGGGGTCTGGACAGAGTAGATAGAGAGAAACTGTTCCCATTGGCAGAAGGGTCAAGAACCAGAGGTGATTGGCAGAAGAACCAAAGGTGACATGAGGAAAAACGTTTTTACTCAGCGAGTGGTTAGGATCTGGAATGCAATGCCTGAAAGGGTGGAGGAGGAAGAATCAATCACAGCTTTCAAAAGGGAGTTGGATAAGTACCTGAAGGAAAAAAATTTGCAGAGCTACAGGGAAAGGGCGGGAGAGTGGGACTAGCTGAAGTGCTCTTGCAGAGACCGGCACGGGCTTGATGGGCCGAATGACCTTCTTCCATGCTGTAACCATTCTAAGAAAGTCTGTGAGGGTGAAATTGGATTGAGCCCAAAAATAGGTGCTGCCCGCGCCTGTTCAAAGTGTTGCAGGCAGCACGCAAAATTCGTGCTACCTGCTCATTTTAATGATTGGAGCACTGAGCTCAGCGCTAAACGTGTTGCAGAAGCACCTCATTGTCACTGCAGCTGCAGCAAAGTCACAACAGGAAAGAGAAAGGGCAAGGCACATCTCTGATGCAGCACAGGGGGCCTTGGTCCTAGGGGTATACAGAAGAAGACAGGTCTCTACTCGCAGGGGGGCAGGACGCCTTCCAGGCAGAATGCCAGAAGGCAGTGGGAGGAGATATCAGAAGCCGTCAGTGCCACGTGTGTTACCCCTAGGACCTGGATCCAGTGTCGCAAGAAGTTTAATGACCTCACTCGAGTGGTCAAGGTGAGTGAATACATCTTCAAATGTCATATCCCACCAACTGCACCACTAGCCTCACACACTGCTCAATGCATCATACCCCCATCACTCACCTACCAACAATCTCTACCTATCACCACTCATTCCTCACAATCATAGCTTCATCTCACACTCACACACTTAACACTGCTGCAAGCCTCACACCTACATCTCACACCTGGCACACAATGTCAGCTATTCAACTATGACAGGCACATCACCCAAACACATTGTACCATACTCACTGACACACTTCCCTTTCTCTTGCAGGCCAAGGTGGCTCACAACCGCTGAGTGCAGAAGCAGACAGGTGGGGGTTAAGCACGTCTTCAAAATCTTACCTGTGCTGGAGGAGAAGGTGTTGGAGATCATTGGAGGGGCCGTCACTGAGGCTGTGGTGAGCGGCGAGGTTGAAAGCATTGATGATGACGATATGCTCATACCTAATCCTTCTCCTCACATCCCACTTCCCCCTCATCCCACAATCTCTTCTCATTTACAAGCTACTGATGGTGTAAGCTTGCACATCTTGCTTTCCCCCCACTCCTCTCAACACAAACTCGACCTTTGTACCTTTCTCCCTTCAGATACCCAAGAACTGCCAGCAGCCCAGCCTGTCCCCATCCAAGTAGAGGAGAGTGATGGAGAAGAAGAGGCACCGTCACTCGATCTGACACTCCCAGGCACCAGCTCAGAAAATGGCACTGCGCGAACTTTAGAGGGTTGTATAGAGGCGGGATCTGCATGTAGTGACTCTCTGGGCACGAGTGGGCTGCAGCCAGGGCAGGGGGAAAGGGTAGCTCGGGTGCCAGCTCCCCGGAGGGCGAGTTTGTGCACGAGTTCTGCTGCACATGACTCAGATAGTGACCTCGATGGGGTGGCCTACAGGAGAAGGGTGATGGGCACGCACATAGAAATGCTTGGTGCAATGGTAGGCCTGCCAGAGAGCCTGTTGTTAGCATCAAGGAACATGGAGGAGTCCGGCTCCAACATGGCACAGGCCTTAGCACGGAGCTTGGAGCCCATGATTTCCAGGATGGAAGTGATGGGCAACTCCATTAGAGCACTTGTGGACCCAACCATGATGCTGGGTGTGATGGGCGATGTTGCAGCTTCCATTTCAGCACAAGCGGAAGTGACCCAATGTCTGAGTGCTGCAGTGTAAGCTAAGACTGCTCTCATACAGGCTCAGTTTGCTGCCACACAAGCTCAGATTGATGGCACATTGGCTGGGTTTGCCAGTGTGGAAAGGGGCTTGCAGGGTGTCACAGCAGTCCAGCAATCTGTGCGCCAACAGATGGCTAGGAATGCTGAGGTGCCGCCCCAGGGGAGTGGAAGTGGCTCCGTGGAGCAAGAGCCTGCTGTCCTCTCAGGATGACAGCATTCGTAATCCCACCACTGCCACTCTGCCAGTGCCCTTGTTGCTGCCTGTCAGCCAGCCAGCCCAGACTGCTGCCGCCCATGCCGAGGTGGTGCAGTCTCCAGCTGGGCCTTCTAGGCCCAGAGCTGCTCGAGGCCGTCCTGCAAGACACACACCAGCTGGACGTTGAGGAAGTGGAATCCCTTTCAGTTCTGGTACACGGCAGAGTTGACAATCGGTGCCCGCAAAGCGATTTTCGTGTATTCAATGGTGCATGTTGCAAATATTTCCAGCTCTAGCCTGGAAGGAGCCCGACGCAGAAAAGTTGATCACCAAGGTCATCTTCACAGTCTCTGGCAATGCGGTCCTTGCCCTGTTCTGAGGTTGCAGTTGTTGCTACAGAAGGTGGCAGATTTCAGTGAGCACATCCTTACTGAAGCGCAAACATCTCACACATTGTTCCTTGCTGAGGTTCAGGGAGGAGAATTGCTCCCTGAACACCCTGGGTGGATATGGCCTCTTGCTGAGAGCCCTTCCCTCTCCTCCTCCTCCCTCTTCCAGCAGCTTGTCCTGCTCTGCGTGCCCTCTGTTCATTCTCCAAGTCATGCTGTATTCCAAGGGGAATTCCTATGAGTGCACCCATGTCTGGCAGCAAGTGTTTTGTGCAGAAGCCTTGAAGTCAGGAAAAAGTCCTTCAGCACCTGCCGCACCATTCCCTGTAGATGTTGGCAACTTTAAACAACTATAGAAAGCACCAAACACTTGTAGAAGCGTCCCAACAGCTAAAAGAAATCAATCAGCAACTAACCTGTAAGTAGGTGATGATCCCTTTAAATAGTGCCGGCCGGGGGTCTGTCCTTCTGCTGAATGCGTGTTCAGCTGTGCGAGGTTAAGAGGGGGCATTGAGCTCCAAAATGGCAGCGCTGCTGTCAAATCAGCGTTGTACGCTGATTGATGTCATGATCTGCCAGCTCTGCATACTTTCGGCGGGTGTTCACTGCGCGTGCATGCGCTAATGCCCTCACCAATATGGCATCTGGCGCGATTCGCCCCACAAGTGTGCGTGCGCACTGCGAACGCCATTGTGGAGCTCAAAGGGCACTCGTAGCACCCAAAAAACGGGTGCTACGGATCTGAATTTTGTGCCCAGCATGTGGCTGTTGTGCTAATAAAGTGTAAATGTATATCTGCCCCAGATGTCTGTAAAAGAATAAAGCATCTTGAATTGCCAATAAAAAGTGATAGTCAGTTTGAGAAATGTGGGCCCATACAGGCATTTTAAATAGAATGCAACATTAAAGCAAATGATTGATGGAATTCATTTCTGTTGAATATGTAAGTTCTATTCATCAATCCCATCAGCTGTTTCTATAATTGTTTTATTAAGGGTACACAATTAGCTGGAGATAATAAAACATGTAGTGGTACTAAAACTAAACATAAGAAATGCAGTGTAAATATAATACTTTTAACTGCTTATATATTCATACACTAAAAAAATGTAAATCAGAACAGTCGTCTATGGTCAATCCTAATAATTATATGCATAACAATGCACTATTTAAAATATGTAAATAGTGCAAAAGTATCACACCAAATATTCAGCAATTCTGGCATTAGCTGGAATTATCCACTCAAGAAAGGGATAATGGGCCTAGATTTTCTGATTGGGCCTCCACCTGAGCATTAGACAGATGGTGCAGCATTAACGCCCTACTACATGCTACTGTGGTGATTCCACCTTTTTGTGCAGGGTCAGCTACCTTTCATAATGTGGGTGAAGGGCTGATATCAGAAGCTTTGGGGGAGCACGGAGGAGAATCAAATGTAAGCAACATTGACAAGTCCACTTTAAGTGGCTACAACTGGGGGCAAAAATGCTGATAGCTTTGCAAAGGTTTTTCATATTTTAATGTACATTTCAGCTTTTGTAAAGGCTGTTAAGTTTTAAAAATGGCAAAATCCAACTATTGGCACAATAAATTGGAGGCAGCAAAGATCTTGGCCAAGGAGTGGGAGCAGTGCAACACTTTGATGTTTGATGATGGGTGAAGTGGAGGCAAGAGGTGCTAGCATGGAGAGGATGGCTCTGTATGTCAGACCAGGACACCATTCCCAGAGGGCAGTATTGCAATATGCCTGGAAAAAGATGGAGGCAGGGAACTTGAATGCGTAGCTGACCATTATTGCCACTAGCAGTGCTGATTAAGTAAGACATTGTAGTGTTGGAAAGGGAGGATGTTCTTGAGGGGACAAGGACAGAATCCATTTGGTTAGAGTTGAGAAGCAAAAAGGGTATGATCACACTATTGGGGGTATTCTATAGGCCTCCAAATAGTGAGAGGAAGGTAGAGGAGCAAATCTGCAGGGAAATCGCAGAGATATGCAAGAGCTATAGAGTGGTGATATTGGGGGACTTTAATTACCCAAATATCGATTGGGGTAATGCTAGGGTAAAAGGAAAGGAGGGGGAGGAATTTCTGAAATGTGTTCAGGAGAATTTCCTTGTTCAATATGTTCTTGGCCCAACTAGGAAAGAGGCATTGCTGGATCTGGTGCTGGGGAATGAGGTGGGCCAGGTCGACCAAGTGTGGAGAACACTTGGGTACGAGTGATCATCTTATCATAAGATTTAGATTAGCAATGGAGAGGAGCAAGGAATAATCTAGAGTGGAACTTCTAAACTGGAATAGGGCTAACTTCAATGGGATGCGAAAGGATCTAGCCAGGGTAAAATGGAACCAAAGACTGACAGGAAAAACTGTAACGGAACAATGGGTGATCTTTAAGGAGGAGATGTTCCAAGTACAGGCTAGGTACATTCCAACAAGAGGGAAGGGTAAGGGAACCAAAGCAAGGGCTCCTTGGATGATGAGGGAGATAGAGAAGATGATGAAATAAAAAAAGAGGGTGTCTGATGCATGCCAGGTGAATTCTTCAAGGGAGAACCAGACCAAATACAATAAGTTGAGAGGGGAAGTGAAAATGAAAATAAAATTGGCAAAGAGAGAATATGAGAGTAGAATGGTGGTTAACATAAAAGGGAACCCAAAAATCTTCTACCGGCATGTAAACAGTAAGCAGGTAGTAAGAGGCGGGGTGGGGCCTATTAGGGACAAAGAAGGTGATATATGCTTAGAGGCGCAGGGCAAGGCTAGAATACTCAATGATTACTTGGTATTGGTGTTTACTAAGGAGGTGGATGCTGACAAAATATCAGTAGAAGTGGAAAAGGTAGAAGCAATGGAAGGGATGAAAATTGATAGACAGGATGTACTAGAAAGACTGGGTATGCTTAGAGTGGATAAGTCGCCTGGTCCAGATGGCTTGCATCCCAGGTTGCTAAGGGAATTGGGGGAGGAGATAGCAGAAGGGCGTGCTATAATCTTCCAATCTTCCCTAGATGCGGGGGAGGTGCCTGAGGATTGGAAAGTGGCAAATGTGACACCATTGTTCAAGAAAGGGTGTAAGGACAATCCTAGTAACTACAGGCCGGTCAGTTTAACATCAGTAGTGGGAAAAGTTTTAGAAACAATAATCAAGGAAAAAATTAACGGGCACTTGGAGAAGTTTAAGCTAATTAAGCATGGATTTGTAAAAAGCAGATCGTGTTTGACTAATCTAATTGAAGTTTTTGATGAAGTAACAGGGAGGATTGATGAAGGGAATGCAATGGATGTTGTCTACTTTAGGAAGGCGCTTGACAAAGTACCACATAGAAGGCTGGTTAACAAAATTGAGGCTCATGGAATAGGTGGGTCAGTGGCAGCTTGGATAAGGAATTGGCTTAATGACAGAAAACAGCGAGTTGTGGTAAATGACTGTTTTTCAGACTGGAGGATGGTAGACAGTGGTGTTCCCCAAGGGTCAGTGCTGGGGCCACTGCTTTTTTTGATATATATAAATGACCTGGATATTGGAATACAGAGTAGAATTTTTAAATTTGCCGATGACACCAAACTTGGGGGTGTGGCAAACAGTGAGGATGATACCAATCGACTGCAACAGGACATAGAAAGGCTAGCAGAATGGGCAGACAAGCGGCAGATGGAATTTAATACAGAGAAGTGTGAGGTGATGCATTTTGGCAGAAGGAACCAGGAGAGGCAATATACACTTAATGGCACAGTTTTAAAGAGTGTGCAGGGACAGAGGGACCTGGGAGTT
The DNA here is from genome assembly GCA_030390025.1 of Squalus acanthias. Classification (NCBI taxonomy): domain Eukaryota; kingdom Metazoa; phylum Chordata; class Chondrichthyes; order Squaliformes; family Squalidae; genus Squalus; species Squalus acanthias. The sequence continues at coordinate 176,337,283 of CM059425.1, read as the reverse complement.
AATGTGCATAGGTCCCTGAAGGTGGCAGGACATATTGAGAGAGTGGTTAGCAAAGCATATGGGATCTTGGGCTTCATAAATAGAGGTATTGAGTACAAAAGTAGAGAAGTTCTGCTGAACCTTTATAAAGCGCTGGTTAGGCCACAACTGGAGTATTGCGTCCAGTTCTGGTCACCACACTTTAGGAAGGATGTGAAGGCACTTGAGAGGGTGCAGGGGAGATTTACCAGAATGGTTCCAGGGTTGGGGGATTCTTAGCTACAAGGACAGGTTGGAGAAGCTGGATTTGTTTTCATTAGAGCAAAGGAGGTTGAGGGGTGATTTGATAGAGGTGTACAAGATTATGACGGGTTTGGATAGGCTAGACGGGGAAAGGCTGCTCCCACTAGTTGACGGTACAAAGACTAGGGGACACAGGTTTAAGGTTTTGGGCAAGAGATACAGGGGGGATGTGAGGAAAAACTTTTTTACGCAACGAGTGGTGAGGACCTGGAACTCACTGCCAACAGAAGTGGTGGAAGCGGACACACTCAATGTTTTCAAGGGGAGACTGGACAGGCACTTGAAGGAAATAAACTTGCAGGGCTACGGAGATAGAGCGGGGGAATGGGACTGACTGGATTGCTCTACAGAGAGCTGGCACAGACTCGATGGGCCGAATGGCCTCCTTCTGTGCCATTATGACTCTATGACTCTATATTGATTTGACAGAACATGGGCGGGTAAAAGCTGGGGGAAATTAAACTGTTTTATTGAGTGATCTTTTATGTGACCACTATAAAAATTCTCACTTGATTAATGGTTTCACTATTTGAACATGTTCTGCCAGTTAGAAGATAATAAAACTTTAGATTAACTGGTAGTAAAAGATTACCAGATCCTAATCTATACCATGTCATGGTATTAAGGGTGTGTTTGAGTGCTGTGTCTGCGTGTGCTTTGTAAAAAAGTTATTTATAACTTTGCAACGTTTGTGTGGGAACATGTAGAGTGCTTTAAGGATTACTTTCTGGAGCAGTTCTTCAACCTGTCTTTAGAGGGAGTACTTGGTCATCTGTTACACACTGAAGGTCTTAAGATTCAGATTGCTACTGTTTCTCATTGATGGAGCAGGTTTAGATTGAGGCCCCGCGATCACCAGTATGTACCTCAATAAAACGGTGCGCTGTGTACAGAGAAAACCGGAAATAAGATGTCCTCCCCTAGAGCTACAGATTTTCCTGTGAACTGTAAGGTACTGTGGTTCTTCACTCCTTATAGATATCATTTGGAGGATTTAGAACGATAGAAGCTTACAGACTGAAGGATGCCATTTTGCCATTTTGCCATTGTGTCTGTACCGGCTCTGCTGGAAAAATCGAAAACTAATCCCACTGTCCTGCTCCCTTCCTATGCCGTCTTCTGTTTCAAATAGTTATCCATTTTCCCCTTAAAAGATGCAATGATTTCTTTTTTTAATTCGTTCCTGGGATGTTGGCGTCGCTGGCAAGGCCAGCATTAATTGCCCATCCATAATTGCCCTCGAGAAGGTGGTGGTGAGCTGCCTTCTTGAACTGCTGCAGTCCGTGTGATGAAGGTACTCCCACAGTGCTGTTAGGTAGGGAGTTCCAGGATTTTGGCCCAGCGACGATGAAGGAACAGCGATATACTTCTAAGTCAGAATGGTGTGTGACTTGGAGGGGAACTTGGAGGTGGTGGTGTTCCCATGCGCTTGCTGCCCTTGTCCTTCTAGGTGGAAGAGGTTGCGGTTTTGGGAGGTGCTGCTGAAGAAGCCTTGGCGAGTTGCTGCAGTACATCTTGTAGATGGTACACACTGCAGCCACGGTACGCCGGTGGTGGAGGGAGTGAATGTTTAAGGTGGTGGATGGGTGCAAATCAAGCGAGCTGCTTTGTCCTGGATGGTGTCGAGCTTCTTGAGTGTTGTTGGAGCTGCACTCATCCAGGCAAGTGGAGAGTATTCCATCACATTCCTTACTTGTGCCTTGTAGATGGTGGAAAGGCTTTGGGGAGTCAGGAGGTGAGACACTCGCCGCAGAATACCTAGCCTCTGACCTGCTCTTTTGTAACAGTATTTATGTGGCTGGTCCAGTTAAGTTACTGGTCAATGGTGACCCCAGGATGTTGATGTTGGAGAATTCGGCGATGGTAATGCCATTGAATGTCAAGGGGCGGTGGTTAGACTCTCGCTTGTTGGAGATAGTCATTGCCTGGCACTTCTGTGGCACAAATGTTACCTGCCACTTATCAGCCCAAGCCTGAACGTCATCCAGGTCTTGTTGCATGCGGGCATGGACTGCTTCATTATCTGAGGAGTTGTGAATGGCGCTGAACACTGTGCAGTCATCAGCGAACATTCCCATTTCTAACCTTATGTTGGAGGAAAGGTCATTGATGAAGCAGCTGAAGATGGTTGGGCCTAGGACACTGCCCTGAGGAACTCCTGCAGTGATGTCCTGAGGCTGTGATGATTGACCTTCAACCGCCACAACCATCTTCCTTTGTGCTAGGTATGACTCCAGCCAGTGGAGCGTTTTCCCCCCGATTCCCATTGACTTCAGTTTTACTAGGGCTCCTTGATGCCACACTCGGTGAAATGCTGCCTTAATATCAAGGGCAGTCACTCTCACCTCACCTCTGGAATTCAGCTCCTTTTTCCATGTTTGGACCAAGGCTGTAATAAGGTCTGGAGCTGAGTGGTCTTGGCAGAACCCAAACTGGGCATCAGTGAGCAGGTTATTGGTGAGTAAATGCCGCTTGATAGCACTGTCGATAACATCTTCCATCACTTTGCTGATGATTGAGAGTAGACTGATGGGGTGGTAATTGGCCCAGTTGAATTTGTCCTGCTTTTTGTGGACAGGACATACATGGGCAGTTTTCCACATTGTCGGATAGATGCCAGTGTTGTAGCTGTACTGGAACAGCTTGGCTCGAGGCACGGCTAGTTCAGGAGCACAAGTCTTCAGCACGATAGCCGGGATGTTGTCGGGGCCCATAGCCTTTGCTGTATTCAGTGCGCTCAGCCGTCTCTTGATGTCACATGGAGTGAATCGAATTGGCTGAAGACTGGCTTCTGTGATGGTGGGGACCTCAGGAGGAGGCCGATATGGATCATCCACTCGGCACTTCTGGCTGAAGATGGTTGCAAACGCTACAGCCTTGTCTTTTGCACTCACGTGCTGGACTCTGCCATCATTGAGGATGGGGATATTCATGGAGCCTCCTTCTCCTGTTAGTTGTTAAATGATCCACCACCATTCACGACTGGATGTAGCAGGACTGCAGAGCTTTGATCTGATCCGTTGATTGTGGGATCACTTAGCCCTGTTGAAAGCATGCTGCTTCCACTTTTTGGCATGCATGTAGTCCTATATGGCAGCTTCCCCAGGTTGGCACCTCATTTTTAGGTACACCTGGTGTTGCTCCTGGCATGCTCTTCTACACTCCTTATTGAACCAGGGTTGGTCCCCTGGCTTGATGGATATGGTAGAGTGAGGGATATGCCGGGCCATAAGGTTACAGATACTGCAACTGCTGATGGCCCACAGTGCCTCATGGATGCCCAGTTTTGAGCTGCTAGATCTGTTCTTAATCTATCCCATTTAACACGGTGGTAGTGCCACACAACATGATGGAGGGTGTCCTCAGTGTGAAGATGGAATTTCGTCTCCACAATGTCTGTGTGGTGGTCACTGCTACCAATACTGTCATGGACAGATGCATCTGCGACAGGTAGATTAGTGAGGACGAGGTCAAGTAGGTTTTTCCCTCATGTTGTTTCTCTCACCACCTGTTGCAGGCCCAGACTGGCAGTTATGTCCTTCAGGACTCGGCCAGCTCGGTCAGTAGTGGTGCTACCGAGCCACTCTTGATGATGGACATTGAAGTCCCCCACCCAGAGTACATTCTGTGCTTCTCTCAGTGCTTCTTCCAAGTGGTGTTCAACATGGAGGAGTACTGATTCATCAGCTGAGGGAGGGCGGTAGGTGGTAATCAGCAGGAGGTTTCCTTGCCCATGCTTGACCTGAAGCCATGAGACTTCAAGGGATCCGGAGTCAATGTTGAGGACTCCCAGGGCATCTCCTTCCCGACTGTATAGCACTGTACCGCCACCCCTGGTGGATCTGTCCTGCCGGTTGGACAGGACATACCCAGGGATGGTGATGGAGGAGTTTGGGACATTGGCTGAAAGGTATGATTCTGTGAGTATGACTATGTCAGGCTGTTGCTTGACTAGACTGTGGGACAGCTCTCCCTATTTTGGCACAAGTGCCCAGATGTTGGTGAGGAGGACTTTGCAGGGTCGACTGGGCTGGGTGTGCCGTTGCCATGTCCATAGCCAGTGCCGAGGTCGATGCTGGGTGGTCCGTCCAGTTTCATTCTTATTATTGTGTTTCGTAGCGGTTTGTTACAACTGAGTGTCTTGCTAGGCCATTTCAGAGGGCAGTTAAGAGTCAACCACATTGCTGTGGGTCTGGGGTCACATATAGGCCAGACCAGGTAAGGACAGCAGATTTCCTTCCTAAAGGACATTAGTGAACCAGATGGGTTTTTACGACAATCCAATAGTTTCATGGTTACCATTATTGATACTAGCTTTTTATTCCAGATTTATTTAATTAACTGAATTTAAATTCCCCAGCTGCCATGGGGGGATTTGAACTCACATCTCTGGATCATTAGTCCAGGCCTCTGGATTACTAGGCCAGTGACATTACCACTACACTTGCGTTCCCATGAGTTCTAGGATTTTGACCCAGCGACGATGAAGGAACGGCGATATATTTTCAAGTCAGGATGGTGTGTGACTTGGAGGGGAACTTGGAGGTGATGTTGTTCCCATGAGCCTACCATCCTTGTCCTTCTAGGTGGAAGAGATCGCGGGTTTGGGAGGTGCTGTTAAAGAAGTCTTGGCGAGTGGCTGCAGTGCATCTTTTAGATGGTACACACTGCAGCCACGATGTGCCAGTGATGGAGGGAGTGAATAGTGAATATGGATCACCATAGTAGTAAGCAATTTGAAGCTTCACTAAAAAGAATAAACAGGACATTTTTGTTATAATATTTGTAACTTGGGCCCCAATATTTACTTGGGGCCGGAAAGAGAGTGGGGGGAGTGGGTGGATTTTCAGATGGGAAACACAAAAGTATGGGTTTCTCGGACGTCCTGCAGATATTAACTGTAGAACATCCTTAAAATATTTTCAACAGGTTTTCCGCCCGACAGCCAGCCAGATTGACAAGCTGGCTGCCTGTAGGGCGGGAAAGCAGCCAGGGAGCAGATATCAGGTAAGTCAGATATTGCGGGGGTGGGGTGGGGGGAGAATCGGACATCGCGGTGCGGGGGGGGGGGGGGGGGTTATGGGAGGGGTGGGGGTCGACTGATCAGGAGATCCTATCGCATGGAGGTAAGCTTGTTGGGCCTGGAGGAAACACTCCTGCTCCTCCTCCTGCTCACAGCAGTGCAATAAAGGCACATACCTCATGGATCCAGACCTTCTGACCTCCTTTTACCTGCCGGGATTCCTGACCTCCATGTATTAAAAATAAAAATCCAGTTAAAGTGGAGGCATGAAGCTTCCTTACGAGATTTCAATGACCAACCCTCCTCCTGAGAGCGGATTGGTCGCTCCCCCCGACCCGCCTCCATTAAAACTGGAAGTGTGCGGATTGGGGTGGGGTTTGAAAATTAAAATTTTTACCCGTCCACAACCCACCTGTCCTTGGGGGTTAAAATTACCCCCTTGGTGTAGCAGTTGGATGAATGCTTGAGTTTCAGACACAATTGAGAATGATTCAACACAAAAGCAAAATACTGCAGATGCTGGAAATCTGAAATAAAAACAGAAAATGCTGGAAATACTCAGCAGGTCAGGCAGCCTCTGTGGAGAGAGAAACAGAATTAACGTTTCAGGTCAATGACCCTTCATCAGAACTGGAAAAAGCAGGAGATGGAACAGGTTTTTAAGCAAGTGCAGGGGCAGGGAAAGTGGGGAGGGGAGGAAAGAACAAAAGGGAAGGTCTGTGATAGGATGGAAGGCAGGAGAGATTAAGAGACAAAATGGATGATGGTGCAAGGCAAAAGGAGATGGTAATGGGACAAGTTAAGAAACAAAAGATGGCTCTAGATGAAGTGTAAATGGCAATGGCAGAATCATCAACAGCTGCCATGTGAGAGAGATCTGTGACCTAACTCCCTATACACGCCTTTGCCCCATATCCTTAATACCTTTGGATTTTTAAAAATTCGTTCTGGGGATGTGGGCATCACTGGCAAGACCAGCATTTATTGCCCATCCCTAATTGCCCTTGAGAAGGTGGTTGTGAGCTGCCTTCTTGAACTGCTGCAGTCTGTGTAGTAATGGTACTCCCACAGTGCTGTTAGGGAGGGAGTTCCAGGATTTTGACCCAGCGACGATGAAGGAACGGCGATATATTTCCAAGTCAGGATAGTGTGTGACTTGGAGGGGAACTTGAAGGTGATGGTGTTCCCATGCGCCTGCTGCCCTTGTCCTTCTAGGTGGAAGAGGTCGTGGGTTTGAGAGGGGCTGTAGAAGAAGCCTTGGCGATTTACTGCAGTGCATCTTGTAGATGGTACACACTGCAGCCACGGTACGCTTGTGGTGGAGGGAGTGAATTTTTACGGTGGTGGATGGGGTGCTAATCAAGCGGGCTGTTTTGTCCTGTATGGTGTCGAGCTTCTTGAGTGTTGTTGGAGCTGCAATCATCCAGGCAAGTGGAGAGTATTCCATCACACTCATGACTTATGCCTTGTAGATGGTGGAAAGGCTTTGGGGAGTCAGGAGGTGAGACACTTGCCGCAGAATATCCAGCCTGCGGGCATGGACTGCTTCATTATCTAAGGAGTTGTGAAAGGAACTGTGCAATCATCAGCGAACCTCCCCACTTCTGACCTTATCATGGAGGGAAGGTCATTGATGAAGCAGCTGAAGATGGTTGGGCCTAGGACACTGCCCCGAGGTACTCCTGCAGTGATGTCCTGGGGCTGTGCTGATTGACCTCCAACCACCACAACCATCTTCCTTTATATTTAGGTATGATTCCAGCCAGTGGGGAGTGATTCCCCTAATTCCTATTGACTTCAATTTTACTAGGGCTCCTTGATGCCACACTCAGTCAAATGCTGACTTGATGTCAAGGGCAGTCACTCTCATCTCACCTCTGGAATTCAGCCCTTTTTGTCCATATTTGGACCAAGACTGTAATGAGGTCTGGAGCCGAGTGGTCCTGCTGGAACCCAACCTGAGCATCGGTGAGCAGGTTATTGGTGAGTAAGTGTCGCTTAACAGCACTGTCGATGACACCTTCCATCACTTTGCTGATGATTGAGTGTGGACAGATGGGGCGGTAATTGGCCGGATTGGATTTGTCCTGTCTTTTGTGGACTGGACATACCTGGGCAGTTTTCCACATTGTCGGGTAGATGCCGGTGTTGTAGCTGTACTGGAACAGCCAGGATATTTTCGGGGCCCATAGCCTTTGCTGTATCCAGTGCGCTCAGCTGTTTCTTGATGTCACGTGGAGTGAATCGAATTGGCTGAAGACTGGCTTCTGTGATGGTGGGAACCTCAGGAGCAGGCCGAGATGGATCATCCACTCGGCACTTCCAGCTGAAGATGGTTGCAAACGCGTCAACCTTGTCTTTTGCACCCTCGTGCTGGGCTCCACCATCATTGAGGATGAGGATGTTCATGGAGCCTCCTCCTCCTGTCAGTTGTTTAATGGTCCACCACCATTCATGACTGGATGTGGCAGGACTGCAGAGCTTTGATTTGGCTGTTAGTTGTGGGATCGCTTAGCTCTGTCTAACATGCTACTTCCATTGTTTAGCATATATGCAGTCCTGTGTTGCAGCTTCCCCAGGTTGGCACCTCATTTTTAGGTACGCCTGGTGCTGCTCCCGGCATGCTCTTCTACACTCCTCATGGAACCAGTGTTGGTCCGCTGGCTTGATGATAATGGAAGAGTGAGGGATATGCCGGGCCATGAGGTTACAGATTGTGGTGGATATAATTCTGCTGCTGCTGATGGCCCACAGTGCCTCATGGATGCCCAGTTTTGAGCTGCTAGATCTGTTCTGAATCTATCCCATTTAGCACGGTGGTAATGCCACACAACACGATGGAGGGTGTCCTCAGTGGAGGGTATCCTCAGAGTGAAGATTGGATAACAGAAATCTATCAATCTCAGATTTAAAATTAACAATTGATCCAGCATCAACTGCTGTTTGCAGAAGAGAGTTCCAAACTTCTACCACCCTCTGCCTGTTGAAGTGTTTCCTAACTTCACTCTTGAAAGGTCTGGCTCTAATCTTTAGACTATGTTCCCTAGTCCTAGGTTCCTCAACCAGCGGAAGTAGTTTCCATCTATCAACCCTATTAGTTCCCCTTAATATCTTAAAAACTTCAATCAAATCCCCCCTTAATCATCTAAATTCCAGGGAATACAACCCTAGTTTGTGTAATCTCTCCTCGTAATTTAACCCTTGTATCATTCTAGTTCAATGCTGCACTCCCTCCAAGGCCAATATTTCCTTCCGACGGTGTGGTGCCCAGAACTGAGCACAGTACTCCAGGTGCGGTCTAACCTGGGCTTTGTATAGCTGCAGCATGACTGCTAACCCCTTGTATTCTAATCCTCTAGATATAAAGGCCAACATTCCATGAGCCTTTTTGAATATTTTTTGTACCTGTGCATGATATTTTAATGATCTATGTACATGGACCCCCAAGTCTCTTTGGACCTCCACTGCCTCTAGCTTTTCACCATTTAGAAAGTACCCTGTTCTATCCTTTTTAGGTCCAAAGTGGATGACCTCACACTTACCTATATTGAAATCTATTTGCCGTAGTTTCGCCCATTCACTTAATCTATTAATATCTCTTTGTAATTTTATGCTTCCATCTACACTGCTTACAATGCCGCCAAACTTTGTGTGATCGGCAAACGTGGATATGTGGCTCTCTATCACATCAAAGTCGTTAATAAATACAGTGAATAGTTGAGGCCCCAACACAGATCCCTGTGGGATGCCACTAGGCACCTCCTGCCAATTAGAGTGCCTGCCCATTATCCCTACTCTCTGTCTCCTGCCGCTCAGCCAATCTTCTAACCAGGTCAATAATTTGCCTCAATTCCATGAGCTTCAACTTCAGCTAACAGTCTCTTATGAGGGACTTCATCGAATGCCTTCTGGAAGTCCATATAAATAACATCCATAGACATTTCTCTGTCCACTACTTTAGTCACCTCTTCAAAAAATTCAATCAGGTTCATCAGGCATGACCTACCCTTCATAAATCCATGCTTGCTCTCTGATCAGCTGAAAATTTTCAAGGTGTTCAGTCACTCCATCCTTAATTATAGACTCTAGTAACTTCCCGACAACAGATGTTAGGCTAACAGGTCTGTAATTCCCTGGTTTCCCTCTCTCACCTTTCTTAAATATCAGAGTGACAGGTGCAATTTTCCAATCTAAAGGAACAGTTCTTGAATCAAGAGAACTTTGGAAGATCATAGTTAGGGCATCTGCAATGTTCTTACCTACTTCCTTTAAAACCCTGGGATGAAAACCACCTGGTCCTGGGGATTTGTCACTCTTTAGTGCCATTATTTTCTTAATTACTGTCATTTTGCTTACACTAATTTTGGTGAGTCCCCATCCCTGATTCAACATTAGTTTGCTTGGGATGACCGCATGCTATCCTCTTCCTCTACTGTAAATACTGACACAAAGTAATTATTTAACATTGCCAGCATTTCTTATTTTCATATAAGAACATAAGAACATACGAAATAGGAGCAGGAGTAGGCCATTCGGCCCTTCGAGCCTGCTCCGCCATTCAATGAGATCATGGCTGATCTTCTGCCTCAATTCCATTCACCGGCCTTATCGCCATATCCCTTGATGACCTTACTAGTCAGAAATCTATCGACTTCTGTTTTGAATATACCCAATGACTGAGCCTCCACAGCCCTCTGGGGTAGAGAATTCCAAAGATTCACCACCCTCTGTGTGAAGAAAATTCTTCTCATCTCAGTCCTGAATGGCCTACCCTTTATCCTGAGGCTGTGGTCCCTGGTTCTAGACTCCCCAGCCAAGGGAAACATTATCCCAGCATCCACCCTATCAAGCCCTGTAATAATTTTGTAAGCTTCAACGAGATCCCCTCTCATTCTTCTGAATTCAAGAGAATACAGGCCTAGTTTACTCAATCTCTTCTCATACGACAGTCCCGCCATCCAGGAATCAATCTCGTGAACCTTCGTTGCACTACCTCTATGGCAAGTATATCCTTCCTTAGGTAAGGAGACCAAAATTGTACACAGTACTCCAGGTGTGGTCTCAGCAAGGCCCTATATAATTGGAGTAAGACTTCTTTACTCCTGTACTCAAATCCTCTTGTAATGAAGGCCAGCATACCATTTGCCTTCCTAATGGCTTGCTGCACCTGCACATTCACTTTCAGTGACTCATGTACAAGGACACCCAGGTCCCTTTGAGCATCTGCATTCCCCAATCTTTCACCATTTAGGAAATATTTTGCCTTTCTGTTTTTTCTACCAAAGTGAATAACTTCACATTTATCCACATTATAATCCATCTGCCATGTTCTCGCCCACTCACTGAGCCTGTCAAGATCCCCTTGAAGCCTTTTCACATCCTCTTCGCAACTGACACTGCCACCTAGCTTTGTGTCATCGGCAAATTTGGAAATGTTATATTTAGTCCCCTCATCCAAATCATTGCTATAGATTGTGAATAGCTGGGGCCCAAGCACCGATCCTTGTGGTACCCCACTAGTCACAGCCTGCCATCCTGAAAAAGACCTGTTTATCCCTACTCTTTGTTTTCTGTCTGTTAACCAATTCTCAATCCATGCTAGTATATTATCTCCAATTCCATGTGCCCTAATTTTGTTCACCAACCTCTTGTGTGGGACCTTATCGAAGGCCTTCTGAAAATCCAAATACACCACATCTACCGGTTTCCCTTTGTCTACTCCACTAGTTACATCCTCAAAGAACTCCAATAGGTTTGTCAAACAGGAGTTCCCTTTCATAAATCCATGTTGACTCTGCCCAATCTTACTATTAGTTTCTAAGTGCCCAGTTATTGCATCCTTTATAATAGATTCCAGCATTTTCCCAACTACTGATGTGAGGCTAACAGGTCTGTAGCTCCCCGTTTTCTCTCTCCCTCCTTTCCTAAATAGCGGGTTTACATTTGCTATCCTCCAATCTGCAGGAACCGTTCCAGAATCTATAGAATTTGGAAGATGACAACCAATGCGTCCACTATCCCAATGGCCACCTCTTTCAAAACCCTAGGATGTAGGTCATCCAGTCCTTGAGATTTATCGACTTTTAGTCCCATTAATTTTGCTAGTACTGTTTTTTTACTAATAATGATTTCTTTAAGTTCCTCATTCTCGCCACACCCTTGGTTTTCTCGTATTTCTGGAGTTTTTTTGTGTCTTCCTCCGTGAAGACAGAAACAAAGTATTTATTTAATTTCTCTGCCATTTCCTCATTCCCCATTATAAATTCTCCCGTCTCTGACTGTAAAGGACCTACATTTACCTTCACCAGTCTTTTCCTTTTCACATACCTATAGAAGCTTTTACAATCTGTTTTTATATTTTTCGCTAGTTTGTGCTCATATTCCATTTTCCCGTTCTTTATCAATTTCTTGGTCCCCCTTTGCTGATTTCTAAAAAGATCCCAATCCTCAGGCTGACTGCTTTTTCTGGCAACTTTATAAGCTTCCTCCTTTGACTTAATACTAGCTTTAATTTCTTTTATATCATCGTCAGTTTTTAAGGGGCCCACATTGCTCTTTTTCCTAATATAATTGTAAAAGTTTTTTGTGTTGATTTTGATATCCCTTGTGTTTTTTCTTCTTTCTATCATCATGAATAATGCAAGTCCAACTGAAAAGACACTCAACCTTAACTCTCAGAGATACTCAAAACTATACCTGGCACATCTGCTGCTTCCTCTTCTCATTTTAATCTGGCCTTCTACAACATCCCTGGCATCTCTGAATCTCAATTCTGTTAATTTCCATCTCCAAGTATCTCAGTCTCATTTTTTCTTTCTCACTGAAACCTAAGTTTCACCTCTTTCTGCCACTTTCTCTTCCAATTTCATTATCACACTTTGCACTCTAATTTCCAATCCAGCGTAGGTGCATGTACCTATATTTGTTCAGTCATCCCAGCTGCTCACCTTGGCTCACTTACGTCACCTGATTCCCCTCTTCAATAGCTAAAAATAACTTTCTGTCATCTCTCTAAATTACTCTACTGTCTCTATTGCTCTCCTAACCTTGATAATTTTGTAGAAATTTTCAACATTTTGTCAAGCAAAAAATCTATGTGCTGAAATCATTATTCAACCAACCTCAGTGTTTACCATCAGCAATGGTTCCACTTCTCCTCTTCAGTAGTAATGCTAAGTATCTTGAACAACTCATCACTTGCATACCGATATCAACAACAATTTGCTTTTAATAGCACCTTTAATTTAGAAAAAACGTTCCAAGGCATTTTACGGAGGCGTAATCAGAAAAATTGGATGCCAAGCCAAAGAAGGAGCTATTAAGGGGGTGACCAAAAGCTTGGTTAAAGACGTGTATTTTAAGGAGTACCTTAAAGGGTGAGGGAGGTGGAGAGGCAGTGGCTGCCATAATTGGGCTCCAACAACAACCATCTTCCTGTGTGCCAGGTATGACTTCAGCCACTGGAAGTTTCCCTTTTACTTCCATTGACCTCAGTGCAATTAGTAATACGTCATGCAACCTCGGGTGAGTTTGTATCTAATCGTCCAGAAAACCCGGAAATGCAGTGGGCCATCAACAGACACGGTAATCTGGACATGGTATTAAAACTTATTGGCAATTCTTGAAAGGACTGCAATTTCTTTAAGGGAGGGAAGGGCTTCATGAGCCCACTTTAGGCAGATAGGTAGGTGGAACCAGGATCCTAATGGCATTAAGGCATAACCAAGCTAGATTACAGAAGCCATCTAACAGATCTTTTTATATTCGCCTGTATTGTACATTGCCACAAAGTGGAATTGTTATAGAGGTGCATGTTAACATAGGTGCTGACTTTAAGAGCAGGTTATGAGTTACAGTGTTGGGGTTTGGGTTAACATTAAGGGCTAAAAATTCAGGGGCTTTACACCACCTGTTACCAGCATAAAGTCACGCTGCTGGCGGGTTCCACGGCATCCTCCATTATCCTAGGCCCGGCAGCGCTGCCAGTAAGATCCCTCGCCCTGCAGATTTAAATGAGGGAAAGGTGACGTCAGTCGGCATGCAATGGTGACTTAACGACACCACAACGAACTTCGACCCTAGTGCTGAGTTCAGCGCTGGGTCCTAAGCTCACCATGTAAACCCAGCATGCAAGCAGACTCACAGAGGTGCTGTCAGCACGTCTTAAAGGGACTCACACATCTTTCAGGTAAGTTTGCATTTAAGCTTTTGGACTGGGTTTTTTTGATTTTACTGAAGCGGTGGCTGGCTGTAATAGATATTAAAAGTTTTTTTTAAATGTATAGGAAGTGCTGCTGGATGCTTGCAAGGCCTTGGATGGTAAAGGGAGGCCTCTGAGAAGACAGAAATGCGGCAAATACTCAGCCGGTCAGGCAATGTCCGTGGAGAGAGAAACAGAGTTCACGTCTCAGGTCAAGATGCTGCCTGACTTGCTGAGTATTTCCAGCATTTTATGCTGTAATCTCTGATTTACAGCATCCTCTTGCAGAGGGAAGAGGAAGACACAGAAAAGGAAGAAGCCAAAGAGGAGGAAGCCAAAGAGGAGGAAGCAGAAGGAAGGATGCATCCCAGACAGCCCATTTCTGGCCGGGATATCCGGGATGGAATCATCCGCCTGCGGTCCCAGTGACCACAACCCCAATTCCCTTTTCAACATTAGTCTCACACCTTACCGTCACTCTGTTGCTGACCATTACAGCGTCCTCTTGGCCACAATGCTGAAATAAAAACCACCACAAAGCAAACTTTCCAATCCAACTTTATACATCTATCCATCCAATATGACATCAAGAAATCAACTCATCACCCTTATGAATTGTCTTAGTGACTGTCTTGTGTGTGTTTGCCTATCCTATTGATGTCATGCAGTGCTACCCCAGTGGCTGCAGCATGGCTGGTGGAAGGCTGCTGACTTTCAGTGGGGACACTGCAAATGGCTCTGCTGGTTGACCTTGAGGAGCTGGTGGCTGGGAGTGTCCAATCAAGTAACGGTGTTTCTTCCTCTTCTTTACTCTCCCGGTGACACTGGCAACTCTCGTGGCGGCCACAAATTCCTCCCCCACTCCCCCCGCCAAGACTTTTACCATTATAAATGTCAGTCACAGCACCACCTACAGGTGTCACAGGTACCGCAGGTAAATGCTGTACTTTTATTGAGGGTGGAGGCGATTTTCAATTCAAATTTACATTAATTCGTCAAGCTGCCAATGCAAAACTAGCTCTCTGGGGGCAGGAAATCTGGGGTGGCAGATTTTAAAGTGCCTACAACAACACCTTAAAGGGAAGGGGTGGAAGTGTTGGGAGTGAATGGGCTGGATTTTCCAAGCCCCGAGGAGGCGGGCATGGAGGCGGGACAGCCGGTAAACTTGGAGAAAGTGGGGGTGGATGACAAAGCCGCCCCCATCCCGCCTCCGTGCCCTTTTGCCAGGAGGCGGGAAGATGTGCAGCTTCGGGTCCCGTCTCCCTGAGGCGGGAAAGACATTTAATCCTTGTAACTGTCTGTTAACAGGTAGTTAACAGGCAGAAAAAAGGATTAGTGCCATTTTACCTTCACAGGTGAAGGCTTCCCGACCTCTGAGAACCCCACTCAAATCACAAAAGAGGCTTCAGTAAAAATGAGTGCAAATCCTGTTTCCAGCTTTCCCTTTAAGTACACTCAAATGGACACTTCCTGACTTCTATCACCCAGATTTGGTGGGCGGGAGCAGAAACTGAGAGTAATCCAGTGGGGAGAGACAAAAATGGCATTGTGGCATCGTAACCACATCATTTGACCCCAATTAACATATATTCATGAGGCTACCACCTGTTTCTAGCAGGAGCTCCGGCTACCCAGATCAAAGTTTACCCAAATATTTAAATTGTCGGGTTCTCAGTGGTAAGTCAGTGCTTCAACTATACCCACTATTTTAGTCCCAGTACCACTTGGTAGAGGCAGGTAAATCACCTGCAGTATGACATAGTACTTTTCAATTCATTTTGAAATGGAAAATTTACAGCAAAATCAGTGATTTATATAGCAGATGATACTTTATATATATCAATTAATAAAGACATCTTTTTTATTGTGAAACCATTCTTGTTAAGTGAACAGTGATTGTTTGGCGAGAATGTATCATGGCTGGATACGGAGATGCTGGTACAGATACATTCTAAACCTGTCAACTTTCAACCTTCAGGGGAAGCTGACTAGAAGGTATTAAGACTAGAGGAATAATTGAAACAATATAAAGTAACTAATGGTACATTCACATGTTTATCATCGATACATTGTCAAACCCACTTTGCATCAATGCTAAATATGAAGTGTAAATCTTGTATGAAGGCTCAAACTGACTAAAATGAAGCAGAATGAGACTCACTCCCCTAGGCCAGGCGTTGACACTGGATTCAGGCTGCATTCACATTGTACAATTGTAGTGTAAATGCACCTTGACTTGACAGGAAAGGCAGTATTTAATGCAGAAGAGAGCAAAACCATTCAAAGGTGTGATTATAGCCTATCCATGAATGAGTTTAAACAGCAACAAAGGGATTAATTAAGAAGGGGAAAATAGAATATGAAAGTAAGCTTGCAGGGAACATAAAAACTGACTGTAAGAGCTTTTATAGATATGTGAAGAGAAAAAGATTAGTGAAATCAAGTGTAGGTCCCTTGCAGTCAGAAGCGGTGGAAGTTATAATGGGGAACAAAGAAATGGCAGACCAATTAAATGCATATTTTGGTTCTGTCTTCACAAAGGAGGACACAAATAACCTCCCAGAGATGTTGGGGAACATAGGGTCTGATGAAACGGAGGAACTGAAAGAAATCAGTATTTGCAGGGAAATGGTGTTAGGGAAATTGATGGGATTGAAGGCCGATAAATCCCCAGGGCCTGATAATCTACATCCTAGGGTACTTAAGGAAGTGGCCCTAGAAATAATAGATGCATTGCTGATCATCTTCCAACATTCGATGGAATCTGGAACTGTACCCATGGATTGCAGGGTAGCTAATGTTACCCCACTATTCAAAAAGGGTGGTAGAGAGAAAGCGGGGAATTACAGACATCGGTAGTGGGAAAAATGCTAGAGTCCATTATAAAGGATGTAATAGCTGAGCACTTGAAAAACAGTGACAGGATCGGACAAAGTCAACATGGATTTACAAAAGGTAAATCGTGCTTGACTAATCTACTGGAATTTTTTGAGGATGTAACTGGGAAAATAGATAAGGGAGAACCAGTAGATGTGGTGTATTTGGACTTTCAAAAGGCTTTCGATAAGGTCCCGCATAAGAGATTAGCGTGTAAAGTTAAGGCACATGGGATTGGGGGCAAGGTATTGACGTAGATAGAGAACTGGTTGGCGGACAGAAAGCAGAGAGTAGGAATAAATGGGTCTTTTTCCGAGTGGCAGGCAGTGACTAGTGGGGTACCGCATGGATCGGTCCTTGGACCCCAGCTATTCACAATGTACATTAATGATCTAGATAAGGGAACTAAATGTAATATCTCCAAGTTTGCAGATGACACAAAGCTGGGTGGGAGTGTGTGCTGCGAGGAGCATACCGAGAAACTCCAGGATGATTTGGACAGGTTGGGTGAGTGGGCAGAAGCGTGGCAGATGCAATATAACGTGGATAAATGCGAGGTTATCCACTTTGGTGTCAAAAACAGAAAGGCAGACTATTATCTGAATGGCAATAGATTGGGAGAAGGGGAAGTGCAACGAGACCTGGGTGTCCTTGTGCACCAGTCGCAGAAGGTAAGCATGCAGGTGCAGCAGGCGGTGAAGAAGGCAAATGGTATGTTGGCCTTCATAGTGAAAGGGTTTGAGTATAGGAACAGGGATGTCCTGCTGCAGTTGTACAGGGCCTTGGTGAGACCACACCTTGAGTACTGTGTGCAGTTTTGGTCGCCTTATCTGAGGAAGGATGTTCTTGCCATGGAAGGAGTTCAGCGAAGATTCACAAGGCTGATACCTGGGATGGCAGGAATGACATATGAGGAGAGATTGGGTCGATTGGGCTTATACTCGCTGGAGTATAGAAGAATGAGAGGGGATCTCATCGAAACATATAAAATTCTGACAGGTCTGGACAAACTAGATGCAGGAAGAATGTTCCCGATGGTCGGAGAGTCCAGAACCAGGGGTCATAATCTAAGGATAAGGGGTAAGCCATTTAGGACAGAAATGAGGAAGAATTTCTTCACCCAGAGAGTGGTGAACCTGTGGAATTCTCTACCACAGAAGGTAGTTGAGGCCAAGTCGTTAAATATATTCAAGAATGAGTTAGATATATTTCTTAAAGCTAAAGGTATCAAGGGATATGGGGAGAAGGCAGGTACAGGGTACTGAGTTTGGATGATCAGCCATGATCTCATTGAATGGCAGAACAGGCTCGAGGGGCCGAATGGCCTACTCCTGCTCCTATTTTCTATGTTTCTATGTGACAGTAAAGACAATCAGCAATACATTTCCTGAGATCAGTGCAATAAGGGCCATTCTTGTGGCATCATACTAGATTTGTTGATTAAGAATCAATGATTATAGTTAACAACAGTCCGAATAATTGCACTGAGTACTGCTGTAAACTGAATTTTCTGACTATATTTAATTTAAAAGATCTTCACGCACTTATTTGGTACTGCAGGTGGTAGAATCGCTGCTTCTACAACACTACTGTCAACAACACTACTGCCAACAACACTACTGCCAACAACATGCCAAGTAAAAAATATCATGTTATTTTTCAACGAAAAATGGAGCAGTGCCCCTGCCACTTGGTGAAAGTTGTATGTTCGAATGTTGGTGGGCTGAGCTGGCTGCAGTTGTACATTCTAGATAAGCTACAGCCTGAACCAGTTCCCAAGCATATGGCGCAAGGTGTGAGAGGCCCAGTTTCATATCTGTCACTCCAGCAGACTCAGACATAGATTCAGAGGAAATATTACAGTAAGCTTAAGGGAACAGGTAAACTGAATCCCAACAAATAGTCCAAGATTGTGACAAACTCTTGGATCAGCGGACATGGACTGAAGTTTAGAGGAGGGAAGATGCACAGTTTAAATTTAACTATATTACACGGAGGGTGGTGAATGTGTGGAACAGACTGCCCCAAGAGGCAGTGGAAGCAGGTAACACGGAAAAAAATAATTGAGAGTTGGAAGATATTTGAGAGGGTGGACAATTGAGAGGTATTTGTTTATAGGACCAGCCGGATGAACTGCTCAATCTTTTCCAATCCAATACGCCCCTATGTTCCCATGTAAACTGGATTTGTTTTTGTTGCTAGCTTTAAGGTTTACCAAACATAAAATGTACTTATCAACGTTAAAGTTCAGCAATTATCCAGTAAAGAAGAAGGCCAACTCTATACACAAATTCTGATTTTGCAAGGCTCCAGATCTCCAACTGAGCCTTGCTGGAACTGAATGAACTTTGTGAAATAAGTCTTGTAGACCAATTCACAGTGGGCTGTATTTTGCGGTGAAGAAAAATGGCTGGAAAAGAGAAGCTGCCCTGTTGGCCGGTGCCAGCCTCAGTGTAATATGGCAATTTTTGTTAGTTAGGCCTCATGCTGAATTTCACATTTTTGGGCAAGCTCTGTCTGTAACACTCACAACGCCCACATAGAATGAGCGCGAGATGAATCCAGTGGTGTGGACTGCTGAAATTTATAAACTTGTGTTTGTGGGACTACTCTATGGAGCCCTGTATTCATCCATCATGTTCTGAGAAAAATAAAATTAGACCTGGTCGATGATGCAAGCTAGAGAAATCCCCTTGCAGCTCGGCCACATGGCATCATTGATGTCAGTGAAAGCAATTTCTTTAGAGGCTCACTGAAGGTTGTCAGAATATTATTCAATCTGTGGTTAATATCTGATGAAACATAGTAAGGTTTATCCCACTGAAACCCAGGCTACCAAGAGCAGACACAAGGTCAGACACAGCAGGTCTGCTGTAGTCTTTTCAGCACAATATAGACATATACCGAGTTTCACAGAACAGCGCTCTAAATACAGTCTACTCCAGATAATACGAGTTTGTTTTTACACCAAAAATTTGAATTATTCAATGATTTGAAAAAAGTAATGTAAATAATGCAAAGTGGGATTGTTGTGCTAAAAATGAATCAGATAATTTGAATTAAGCAACTTTGAATTAAGAGTAGACTGTACATTTGCTTTGAAAAGTAAAAGAGGAAAGCACCCTTTGAAGTGATCTCTATGCTTATTTTGCCTTTTAAACCCATTAAGATCTCTGCAGTGTATCAATAACCCTAGGAAACATTCTACTTAATGAGTCTAGAATAACAATTGCTGAAAAGCTTGGTGTTCTGCAATAATCATTTCCCCTGGAGCAGACACAGCAATAATTATCAAGACAACACCGACCCTTGGGTGGATGGACAAGCAAATATCACAGATGGTTGGAATTTATTGTTTGATATTTGTGTATGATTTTAACAGAAGCATTAACTTGTTTGTTTTAAATACATTAACACCTCTAGTATTAAGTAATGCCATGTTAAATCTGGTATATTGAGCTAGCATGATAGCACTGTGCAACATTCCATTAACTGATTAATAATAAGTAATGATTAATAAAAATATTATAAACAAATTAAGACACATTAAATGAAGAATTAGAGCAGATAATAAAATTATGCAGAGATACAAACATTTGTAAAGTAAAAGGAAAATGCACCAAGTGCAAGTGACAGAGTAAATAGCTGCCGTGCTGTGCGCTTTCTGAATATTATACCCCTGAAATTCCATTAATTGCATTAATCTCTCTTGACAATTTTCTCTTCTATTCTCCTGAAGGTGTACATTTCTTGCTGGGGTACAGTTCCACTGGTGTTGGGCACCCTTCATTACCTCGTCTAAGTGATCATTAGTCTTGTGTGAGCCCAATGCAATGTCAATGTCAACAGGCTATTCAACTAGTGACAACATGACAGCCAAAGTTGTTCTCACCCAATGTCCACTCACTTCCAGCAGAGGTCACTCAATAACAATTTTCCCCTCCATAATGCAGGACCAAAGACGCCACATTATAGTGCCCATACCTACATGCCAGCTGAACTTAGCCAACCTCACGGATCAGGGATTGAACCTGGACTCTTCTTGGTCTCTATATCTAACCTACTCACTAGATAAATCTACCAAGCTATTGAAGAAGCTATAAATATTTAGCTTATTTAACAGTCATGAACTAACTCACCAGTGACAAAGCAAGTTTATTCAATGCTTAGTTGAAATATGATGCGGAGATGCCGGTGTTGGACTGGGGTGGACAAAATTGAGAGGTCGCACAACACCAGGTTATAGTCCAACAGTTTTATTTGAAATCACAAGCTTTCGGAGCTATCGATTGCCCCTTCCTCACCTGAGGAAGGGGCAATCGATAGCTCCGAAAGCTTGTGATTTCAAATAAAACTGTTGGACTATAACCTGGTGTTGTGCGACCTCTCATAGTTGAAATATACCAGACAAGGAAAGTCCTAGGTTTGATCTCCAATCTAAGCCAATTTAGCAGATATCCAAGGCAATAATGAGCTCGTAGATTTTCTTTAGGTCATCACTACAAAAAGTTATGCTCTCACACTGCAGCTAAATTAATTTTTTAGCCCTCAGGTACTTTTCTGTTCCATGTGAGAACATTTTTACCCTTCAATGTTACATTCTGTTGCTCATCAGAACAGGCCATTTTTCATGGGCATCTTGATATCAACAGCAAGTCAAATGTGCATTGCTTTTATTTTTATTACCATAACAAGCTTTCCAAAGGTACCAGGGATAATTAGTTCTACACATATGCTTCTCCAGCCATCTGCACAACTGTATAAGAATTGCAAAAATGACCATGTCATAAATATGTAGAAAGACGAAGATGCCACACATACAATCAGAATGAGTTTGCTAATTTCTCAGAGTCAATGGGCCAGAAATTCGGCTGTGTGCTCACCCGTAAGGCCACCTGAAGTGCCGGTTTCCTGCATGCACTGCACGTGCGCGGGAAACCGGAACTTCCGTTCCCCTGAAGGAAGGGGTTCAGAAGTCGAACGCGTGCGCGGGAGAGGCTGCACGCACGCAGCGAACTTCAGTTTTTTTTTCAGGTTTCTCCGGGAAGGTAAGTATGAAGAAGCTGCACTTTTAAAAAGGAGGCGCAAGGCCTGTTTTTAACAAGGTAAGTGGTTAATTAATTACAATTTTAAATTTTTTTCAACAGGTGTATCTTTTTTAGATACTTTAAAGAAAGGTAAGTTTATTTTTAGCACCGTTAAAAAGTATAATTAATCATTTCAAAAATTAAAATTTTTGTTTAAAGTAGTTAAATTATGTAACTTATAGTTATTTTAAAAATGTGATGCTTTTTTAAAAATGTATTTGAAGTTTAAGTGTGGTTTTGGGGCCGATCTCTATTCATAGATTTGACAGGTCTTCCTGTCAAATCTATGAATGAAAATGCCCTGCTAGGATCGGCTCTCCATGGCCCACGTGATCCCAGGGGACGCTTCGAACTAACTGCGCCCCTGGGATACACAAGCACTGCGCGCCGGCAGCTGGAGGAGGCCCAGGACCCAAAGTCCTCGTGGGCCCAAAGCACAACTTCAGGCATGGTAGGCAAGTACGCGCACGATGCTTGCACCCACAGGAAGCCGGAAAGCCGAATTTCTGGCCCAATATGATTTTTGCAGGCCAGCAATTCTGTATCAGTGTGCAAGTTTAATGCACAAGATTTATATGTTATTTGAGTAGTTTAAATTTGTTAGGGGAAGTGACATGTCGTCTACAGAAAAATAATTAAAAATGCACTTTGTCTAGGTGTTAGCATCAACATGATCAGCCAGAATGTCGCAATTACCTTCACCTGGCTGTCAGGAAGAGGTAGCCGGGCAGAAGGAGCGATGCAAGTCTTCCCAACCAGCTCACCTTGTAGATGATAGATATTGTGATATATATGTGTGTGTGTTTTATAGCGATACTGGGGGTGAAATTCCACAGTGCTGAAAAACAGACACGGGCCCCTCTATGCGCGATATGCCTGTGTCCATTGAAGGATCACAGGCAGCGTGTCAACTTCGTGCTGCCTGCTAATTATAATGATTTCAGCGTACAGCCTAGCGCTGAATGTGCTGCGGACAGGCTGTGCACTCAGCAGCGGGCCGAAGTTTGCAATGTTCGAGCGAGGCTAGCTTTACTTAAAGCTAGCCTGCTCCTCTTAAAGACAGACTGCCCCTCTTAAAGGTGAGC
Source organism: Squalus acanthias (assembly GCA_030390025.1). Classification (NCBI taxonomy): domain Eukaryota; kingdom Metazoa; phylum Chordata; class Chondrichthyes; order Squaliformes; family Squalidae; genus Squalus; species Squalus acanthias. Next base: position 176,314,729 of record CM059425.1, on the reverse strand, counting down.
TGTCTTCTGCTGATCAAAAATGTTAAAAGTGCTTCAGCACTAACCCAAATGGCTCAACAGGCCAGGGAAAGGGCACCCAGGGTCTCGGACACAACACTCGTCCTTTGTGCAGACGGTGAATACTGGAAGAGGTCCTCTACCCACAGGGGGCCAGGAGGCCCTCCAGAAAGGACAATGTGAGACCAGATCGCCGAGGCAGTCACTGCCAGCAGTGCCGCCCCCAGAACCTGGCTCCAGTGTCCAAAGAAGTTTTATGACCTCAAACAAGGGTCAAGGTCAGTGAATGCATCTTCAAATACCATCTCCTACCAACTGCACCACTAGCCTTACACACTGTTCAATGCCCAACCACCCCACCCATCACTCACCTACCAACAATCTCTACCAAACATGAGGCACACCTCACATTCCTAGCTTCACCTCACCCCCTTGGTGGAGACAGTGCTGGCAATTCTTGTTAGGGGCATTGCTAAGCCCTTGGCCAGCGGCGGGGTTGAAAGAGTACAAGATGCCGGTATCCTTATACATTATCCTCGACTCACATCCCACTTCCCCTTCATCCCACAATAGCTTCTGATTTACAATCTGCACATTGTGTCACCATGCACCTCTTGCTTCACCTCATCACAACCCTACACTTGTGCCTTCCTCATTTCAGACACCCAAGAAATCCAGCCTGCCCAGCCAATAAGTCAACAAGAAGAGGGAGAGGAGAGTGAAGAAGAAGAAGAAACACAGTCACTTGATTTCACACTCCCAGCCACCAGCTCCTCGAAGTCGTCCTCCAAGGCCAACTGCAGTGTCCCACACTGAAAGTCAGCAGCCATGCTGCAGCCACTGGGGTAGCACTGCGTAACATCACTAGGATAGGCAAAGGCACACACAAAACAGTCACTAAGGAAATGCATAAGGGTGATTAGTTGATTTTTTAATGTAATAGTGGATGCATATATGGATAAAGTTGGATTGGAAAGTTTGCTTTGTGGTGGCTTTTATTTCAGCATTGTGACCAAGAGGATGCTGTGATGGTCAGTAACAGAGGGAAGGTAAGGTGTGGGACTAATGTTGAAAGGGGAATTGGGGTGGTGTTCACTGGTACCGCAGGTGGATGATTCGATCCCGGATATCCCAGCCAGAAAGGGGCCGTCTGGGTTGCCTCCTTCCTTCCACTTCCTCCACTTCTGCTTCTTCCTCTTCCTCCTCCTCCTCCCTCCGCGAGCAGCTTGTCCCCTTTGCTAGCTCTGTTCCAACTCCATGTCATGTTGCAGTCCAAGGGGGACTGCAACTACAGCCCCCAGGACTGGGAGCAAGTGGTGTTCTCAGAGGCCTTCCTTTAAGAGCCAAAGCCTTGCAAACGTCCAGCAGCACTCCCTGCACACTTTAACAAATGTATTACACCAAGCCACTACTCCAATAAAATGTAAAGAAACCAGTACAAAAACAAAAATCTAAACTTACCTGAAAGTTGTGCGTGTCCCTTTAAGAAGCGCTGGTAGGGGATCCGTTGTACAGTTGCTTGCACATTTTGCTGTGCGTGCTTTGCAGAGGGCGTTAAAAAGAGCGGCACTGTCCAAAATAGCAGGTCGTGCGTCAATTCATCATTGCACACCGATTGACATCACGATCAGACTAATTTCAATATCTGGAGCGAGCACAGGCAACGGCAGCACTGCTGGCCTGCCCAAAATGGAGGCCGCCGTGTTCCGCGCTGGAAGCGGGCTGAACCGAGGCAGCCACCATTTTTTCATCCAAAGTGGCGTTAACAGCTGGCACAAACGGACCATATTTCACGGTCCCCATATATTAATAAAATACAGAAAAACAGAAAATGCTGAAATACTCAGCCGGTCAGGCAGCATCTGTGGAGAGAGATCTTTCATCAGAACTGGGTCATCAACCTGAAACGTTAACTCTATTTCTCTCTCCTCAGATGATGCCTGACCTACTGAGTAATTTTACCATTTTCTGTTTTTATTTCAGATTTCCTGAATCCGCAGTATTTTGATTTTGTATTATTAAACTACACAATGGCTGCAAGTTTTCCAGTTTGGATCTTTTACTCTCTGTCGCTACTGGTTTAAACCAATTCCCTCTGTTTATTTATTTACACAAATGATGTAGATTGCCAAAGTATAATCTAGACAGGATGGCTGGGAAATTGGATCCATTTGCGGCGGCCGTTAAGGCCGATTTGGAAGAATAAATGGCGGCCACTTCGCTTCCGCCCACTTCCGGTGGGTCCTGCAATGGCCGCAATTTTGGGCAGGTTGGCAGCATTGAAGACATCGCTAACATCTCCCAGTTCACCATCCATCGCTGCATCTGGGAGGTCACAGAGCAATGTTCCATTTAAGCTGCGTGACCACGCGGCCATGAAGAGCTCCAGGGCTTCCACGCAGCCGGCTTGCCGGCTTTTCAATGCAAACACTGCACATGCGCAATATTTTGAATGGGCCGCACAACCACTTAAAGGGGCCACACGGCGCCAAAAAAAATTTCAGGGAACATTGTCACAGAGCCTGTGTACTCCAGGAGAAGGGACTTCATTGTCTTCTCTCTCTAGAAAGAGAAGCAGGAGGAGCACGCATGTGGCTTTGCCAGGATATCAGGCTTCCCCATGGTGCAGGGCTCCATCGACTGCACACACATGGCTTTGCGGATGCAACATACCAATCCTGAGATGTTCCGTAACCACAAAGGCTGCCACTCTGAATGTGCGGTTGTTGTGCGACCACGCCCAGCGCATCATGATGATGAATGCCCGCTATCCTGGCAACAGTCATGATACCTTCATCCTGCGCCAGTCCGGTGTGCCAGCAATCCTCCAGCCACTACGTCAACCTGAGGGTGGCTGCTCGGTGACAAGGGCTATCCACTCTGCACCTGGCTAATGACTCCCCTCCGCCACCCCACCACGTGTGGCCAGCACTCATATGATGAGAGCCATGCTGCCACGAGGAATGTCATCGAGCAAACCATCGGGGTTCTGAATGGTTCCGCTGCCTTGACCGCTCGGGAGGAGCCCTCCAGTACTCACCGGAGCGGGTATCCTATTTTGTGGTGGTCTGCTGCATCCTCTACAACTTGGCCATCATGAGGGCACAGCCCTTGCCACCACAAGTTCCGCAACCATCTCAGGAGGAGGAGGAGAAATGGAGGAGACAGGCAGCAGATTCCCGTTCTGGATGGGTTGTCTGTGAGTGCCTTATCAGAATCCGGCGCCCCAAAATGAAACCCCAGATCCCCGTTGCTCACCACTTCCCCACCTCACCATCCCTCTGTCACGGAACATCATAGTTTTCTCCTGGGCACAAAGCAAAAATGAGAGCCACCACAAAACAAACATTCCAAACAATTTATAAATTTATCAAATCCAAATCAAAATAACAATATCCACTAATCACCCTTGTGCATTTCCTTAGTGTCTGTCTTTCGTGTTCCTTTTCCTACTCTAGTGTTCCTACACAGAGCTACCCCAGTGGCTGCAGCATGGTTGGTGGTAGGCAGCTGATTTTCCGTGAGGGAGACTGCAGATGGCCTTGCAGGACGACCTCGAGCAGCTCTGACCCTAGAAGGCCCAGCTGTAGACTGCACCACCTCGGCATGGGCAGCAGCAGCCTGGGCTGGCATGGATGACAGGCAGCAGCAAGGGCACTGGCGAAGTGGCAGTGGTGGGAGTGCGAATGCTGTCATCCTGAGAGAGGACAGCAGGTTCTTGCTTCACAGACCCACTGCCACTCCCCCGGGGCGGCGTCACAGCATTCGTGTTGGAGGACAGATTGCTGGACTGCTGTGAGACCCTGTAAGCCCTGTTCCACACTCGTAAACCCAGCCACGATGGCAGCAGTCTGAGCTTCTACTGCAGCACTAAGACATTGGGTCGCTTCCACCAGCGCTGCAATAGAAGCTGTGACATCGGCCATCACACGCAGCATTATGGTTGGGTCCACAAGGTCTCTCAGAGTTGCCCATTGTTTCCATCCTGAAAATCACGGGCTCTAAGCTCCGCGCAAATCTCCATGCAATATTGGAACCAGACTCCTCCATGCTCCTTGACACTGACAAGAGGCTCTCTGGCAGGCTTGCCATTGCACCAAGTAATTCCGTGTGCATGCCCATCACCCTTCTTCTGAAGGCCGTCCCATCGAGGTCATCATCTGAGTCCTGTGCAGCAGAACTCATGCGCGAACTCACCCTCTGGAGAGTTGGCCCCCGAACTACCCTTTACCCTGGCCTGGCTGCAGCCCACTCATGCCTGGTGACACACCACACGCAAATCCCGCCTCTATACTACCCTCTCAAGTCCACGCGGTGCCATTTTCTGAGCTGATGCCTGCGAGTGTCAGATGCAGTGATGGTGTCTCTTATTCTCCTTCACTCTCCTCCTCCATGACTTCGGGGACTGGCTGTGCTGGTGGGACATCTTGGGTAGCTGAAAGGAGAAAGGCACGAGGGTCGGGCTGTGGTGAGGGGAGAGGGGGAAAGCATACAGCATCAGCAGCTTGTAATTGAGAAGAGATTGTGAGATGAGGGGGAAGTGGGATGTGAGAAGAAGGATTAGGAATGAGTCTACCGTCATCATCAGCTATGCTTTCAACTTTGCTGATATCCACAGACTCATTCCTGGTCCCTCCAGTGATCTCCAGCACTGCTTCCTCTGAAGGGATAATTACTAGTCCTAGCCCCTTTAGGGCTACCCCGGATCAGGCGTATTCCCCAGACGTTCACTTTCAACTAAAGTTTGAGGTAGCCGAATCCTAAAGACGCTTAATTGGGTCTAAAGGTCCAGACTATCTCTCCCTAAAGGACAGGAACAACCTGAAGATGTTACCGTCCTCCTGATAGCACTTTTAATAAGTTTAGCTAGACTGTAACGTTCTGGATATTATGAGGGTCCGGAAAACTCCCTCAGAATTCTGCAACTCCTCACCAAAGTGCGTACAGAGATTGAGTTCGCAAGTTTGATACAGAAGTATTATGTGAGATAATTCTAAAATATATAGATTTATTAAAGAACCGACATGTAATTACAGCAGGTGTTTCAATCGCAACATTAACAGTTCCAAAAAGAGAAAGCTTACAATTCTTATTATCAGATCTTGACTTCGCTACATTTTTACAGTTCTTAGTCTTTATTCAGAATATCCACCAAAATCAACTACAGTACCGTTGATCCCCGAGATACAAAGAGTTGGAGACTTATAGAGCCTGCCTCTGAAGCCGAGAATCACTTTGCCCCTTTACAGCGAATCTATCATCCCATTTGAAAGTTCAATATTTATATCCTTTTTCAGTGGTATTTTCTTTGAAGTTTTCTGCTGATGTAAGCGAATTATCTCGTCATTTTTCTGCTGAGCTATGCTATTCTTACAGTCAGTTCAGCTGGTAGTAATGCAGACTCATGTCTCTCCTTTAGGTGTTCGAAGCTTATCATAAAAAACAGTGTAACAGCAGGTGCATCTATTTGATGTCATTTTTACCACGGTCTTCTGTTTGTGTCTTTTTATGATGTGTAAATTAAAACACCTCAACCAGGGTGATCTATGCAATTCTTAGTTACCTCAGCTGGTTGCAACACAGAATCGTGTCTCCTGTGTTTCATTTGATGTCATTTTTACGAAGGCATATGTTTCTTAATTTTATGTGTTTCTTTCCGAAGTGTAATTTAGAACACCTTAACAGGGTGAAACATTGTGTTTTTTCCAAAGCTTCAGACTTCAGGAGCCTCCAACCTTCTGTTTCAATAAGGTTATTGATTCAGTGTCAACAACTTATCTTATCTCAATAGCCTGTATGCTGTTTACAGCTTTAGATTGTTGAGGCTTCCAGATTTCCAAACCCAGTTTGTCATGTTTTAGTAAGGCCAGAATTATTTCATAGAATGGTGTATTTTTCTGAATATGGCTTATTCCTTCACACCTCCAGCTCTGTGAGGTTGTGCAGTCGGGCTTCCCCTCCACCCATCTGCTGCTGCTCCCGGCCGTTATGAGTTGCCTTTGTCTGCAAGAGAAAGGGAAGTGTGTCAGTGTGTGTGGTGTAATGTGTTTGGGTGATGTGCCTGCCATGATTGAATATCTGGCAGTGTGTGCAAGGTGTGAGATGTGGGAGTGAGTATTGGAACACTGGTAAGTGTGTGAGGGTGAGCTGAAGCTATGATTGTGAGGTATGAGTGGTGATTGCTAGAGATTGTTGGTAGGTGAGTGATGTGGGTGTGGTGCATTGAGCAGTGCAGATGGTGGGATATGGCATTTGAAGATGCAATCACTCACCTTGACCACTTGTGTGAGGTTATTGAACTTTTTGTGGCTCTGGATCCAGGTCCTGTGGACAACAGTGAGTCAGGAACCCGCTGTCAAAACGCGCACACTGGACTTTCCCGATGTCGGGTCTGCCAGCGCTGAGCAGACCCGACAGGCAGCGGCGAGGGAGGCAATTAAAATCATTAGTGACTTGTTTACAGCCACTTAACAATGCTTTTTCCCAGCTTTTTGAATTTGATAGGTCGCCCATGGGTTTCCTGCTGTGCCTGGACTGGAAGCTGTGAAGCTGAGGCGGGAGGTCAGTGGCCATTGAATCAGCTGATGAGTTGACAGCTTCAAATGTCAACTCCAAGCTCCCAGCTGATTGAGATATGTTCCCTTAACCACTAGCTTCTCTAAACTGCATTTCCTCTACAGATTCAGAATGCTGCAAGTCTTTACACAAGTCTCCATTCAGAGTGATGGGGATGTCATGAGTGGCACAGCAGGATAAGGTTGAGTGTGGCTTTGCAGTAACGTTTTGTGATCTACTGAGATAAGAACATAAGAACATAAGAAATAGGAGCAGGAATAGGCCACTTGGCCCCTCGAGCCTGCTCCGCCATTTAATAAGATCCTGGCTGATCTTGGGCTCAAAGCCACTTCGCTGCCCGCTCCACATAATCCTTCACTCCCTTATCTTGCAAAAATCTGTCTATCTCCACTTAAATGTATTTAATGACCCAGCCTCCACGGCTCTCTGGGGCAGAGAATTCCACAGATTTACGACCCTCTGAGAGAAGAAATTCCTCCTGATCTCAGTTCTAAAAGGGCGACCCTTTATTCTGAAACTATGCCCCCGAGTTCTAGATTTCCCACAAGGGGAAACATCCTCTCTGCACCTACCTTGTCGAGTCCCCTTAGTATCTTATATGTTTCAATAAGATCACCTCTCATTCTTCTAAATTCCAATGAGTATAGGCCCAGCCTGCTCAACCTTTCTTCATAAGTCAACCCCCTCATCTCTGGAATTAACCTAGTGAATCGTCTCTGAACTGCCTCCAATGCAAATATATCCTTCCTTCAATAAGGAGACCAAAACTGTACGCAGTACTCAAGGTGTGGTCTCACCAATACCCTGTACAGTTGTAGCAGGACTTCCCTGCTTTTATACTCCAACCCCCTTGCAATAAAGGCCACCATTCCATTTGCCTTTTTGATTACTTGCTGTACCTGCATGCTAACTTTTTGTGTTTCATGCACAAGGACCCCCAGGTCCCTCTGAACTGTAGCATTTTGTAATCTCTCTCCATTTAAATAATAATTTGCTTTTTATTTTTCCTGCCAAAGTGGATAACCTCGCACTTTTCCACATTATACTCCATCTGCCAAATGTTTGCCCACTCACTTAGCCTGTCTATATCCCTTTGCAGATTCTTTGAGTCCTCTGCACAACTTGCTTTCCCACCCATCTTTGTATAATCTGCAAACTTGGCTACATTACACTCGGTCCCTTCATCCAAGTCATTAATGTAGATTGTAAATAGTTGAGGCCCCAGCACCGATCCCTGTGGCACCCCACTAGTTACTGTTTGCCAACCGAAAAATTACCCATTTATCCCACTCTCTGCTTTCTGTTAGTTAGCCAATTCTCTATCCATGCTAATATATTACCCCCAACTCCGTAAGCTCTTATTTTATGCAGTAACCTTTTATGTGGCACCTTATCGAATGCCTTCTGGAAATCTAAATACACCACATCCACTGGCTCACCTTTATCTACCCTGCTCATTACATACTCAAAGAACTCCAGCAAATTTGTTAAACATGATTTCCCTTTCATAAAACCATGCTGACTCTGCTTGACTGCATTATGATTTTCCAAATGCCCTGCTACCTTTAATGAAGGATTCCAGCATTTTCCCAATGACAGATGTTAGGCTAACTGGTCTATAGTTTCCTGCTTTCTGTCTCCCTCCTTTCTTAAATAGGGGTGTTACATTTGCGGTTTTCCAATCCGCTGGGACCTCTCCAGAGTCCAGGGAATTTTGGTATATTGCAAACAATGCATCCACTATCTCTGCAGCCACTTCTTTTAAGACCCTGGGATGCAGGCCATCTGGTCCAGGGGACTTGTCATCTGATCATTGAAAGGCTTGCGCCACTGCAGCCTGGTCCTCCTGACGACATCTCTGCTTGTGTCCTCCTGTGCAATGTGCAACCAGGCTATGTTGGTCTCCTGGGGAGGTCTCTTCCGCCCATTGGAAGGGAAGAGAACCTCCCTGTGTGCTGTGACTCCCTCCATAAGCATATGGAGGGAGTCATAGGAGAGCCTGGGTGCAGCTGTGCACCTCTGTGCAGTGCTTGCAGCACCTCAGTGCAGTAGAACACTGACAGCACAAATGTCAAAATAAATTTGTGCATGGTCCCTTTAAGGAAACCGGCTGATGACACGTCATGAGACCCGCTTCCTTCAATTGACTGGGAAACTCGCTGGGTGGGCTTAACAAGCCCAATCAGAGGAATGTCATGTCAAAGACCAGGATGGAGACAGGAGTGGGACCGGGACCTGCCACCGACGTTGCCTGCCACGGACCCGTCAAGGTAGGGAAAATTGCGGCCATTCTCTCTGCATCTACTCTATCAAAACCTTTCATAATTTTATAGACCTCTATTAGGTCACCCCTCAGCCTTCTCCTTTCAAGAGAAAAGAGACACAAACTGTTCATCCTTTACTATTAACATATATTAACAGATATTAACTTAACATATCAACATATTATTTTGTTGAACATGACAGACGTGTCTGCAGTAAATTCCACCTGATGATTTCCTCTTTGTTTAAAATTAGAAGAATGCAAATTTTCTGTGGTAAAGTAACAATCCTTTATCAAAATAGTGGGTGTATGCCATTTGCTAATTAAATCAATTCATAATTTTAAGTGGATGATTTTTCATGGGGATTTTGTTCTATCTTTTATGGATCATAATCTTTTACAAAATGCAGTAATCTTTGCAGCTACTGTTGCAATAATTAGCCTTTGTAAATGTCTTCAGACATGTCTGTTCGACGTATCATCCATAAACTTCAGCATGTTAATGATTGAGTAATTTACCTTCTTAATTCTTTCATATCAATCTAAAACCTCTGTTATTGTTCTTTCCAGGCATAAATATTTTTCAATACAAGTACCGTTGGTATTGAAATGGATTGTGTTGGTACCTCTGGTCAGATGTTAATCAGAGTTAATCGGAGATGTTAATCTCTTGTGCATTAAAGAGACCGGTGGGGGGGGGGGGGGGGGATTTTCTGCAGATACATTAGGCGCTAAAGAGCCTCCAAAGTGGCCAAGCTACGGGTCTTGAGCTGCATCGCCGGTTTGGCCCATGTTTAGCACAAGATGCCATATTGGTAAAGGCGTTGAAGCGCGCACTAGGAACGGCCGCCCAGAGGATTATTAAGGGTCTGATTTATAATTAAATTGCCCGCTGGGGCTCATTAAAGAGGCTGCATGGCATTTTGGTGGCTAGCACTTCAATTAACGACCTCTCCTAACAGCGACAAGCTGAACAGGAGTAAACGGTAGCATAATGGTTATGTTACTGGACTAGTAATCCAGAGGCCTGGACTAATGATCTGGGGACGTGAATTTAGATCCCACCACGGTAGCTGGGGAATTTAAATTCTGTTAATTAAAAATAAATCTGCAATAAAAAACTAGCATCAGTAATGGTGACCATGAAACTACCGGATTGTCGTAAAAACCCATCTGGTTCACTAATGTCCTTTAGGGAAGAAAATCTGCCGTTCTTACCCGGTCTGGCCTATATGTGACTCCAGACCCACAGCAATGTTGGTTGACCCTTAACAAGCCACTTAGTTGTACCAAACTGCTACAAAGAAGCATACTCACTGCGGCAGTACCCTCACCTCACGGACTGCAGCGCTTCAAGAAGGCGGCTCACCATCACCTTCTCGAGGACAATTAGGGATGGGCTACAAATGCTGGCCTTGCCAGCGACGCCCAGCTCCCATGAATAAATTTTAAAAAACAAGTTGTTGCTGAGGATTTCGAGCACTACTTAAAGCTATGGTCAGATTTCACTGTTCACTTGCTGCTGGAGGTTTAATGAGGATTATTGAGACACATCGCAAGACTTTCTGGGACAAGACTTCACCAACACTCTTATCAACATTTATTACAAAAATTCTCTGTGGACTTCATCAAAAGAGAGTAAGTGCTGTGCTACTCTACCTTATTGGACACCTTACAGGAGTCACCAGGAGAAAGGGAGTGCTTGGTCTGCAGGAGGAATGAGAGAAAGACATGAGGCCAGGCAGAGCAGCACCAGCTGCTGCAGGAGAGAGGGATAGAAGAGACAGGAGGATGAGGTGGGCTCCTTTCCCCCTTCGGGTACAGGACATCCCTCCTCCTCTGGACCTCCTCCACCAGGACCTCCAGAGCTGTGTCCGAGAACCTGTGCACCCTGAGCCATCCTGAAACCTGCCGCTGTGTGTCAACCAGCGCACTCCACACCTTCAGTGGAATTGGATGCGTGGAGCCCACATACACCGCTCCATAAAAATTGCTTCTAATCAGCACTTGAGTGTTAAACCTGCAGGTGTCTGTTTTAGCGCCTCCAGGCAAGTTCAAATCATGGTAACCATCAATTAGCCCCAAAATTGCGAGCTAAAACCAGACTTTCAAACAGGCATGTCTTATTAGCACAGCACCCAATTAGCATCTGTTTTCACCCTTTCACCAAAATAATGGAGACAAAGCATCACAATACTGATTGATCATTAAACTTGGTGATAATTATCTGCACTGCCCTGATTTACATAAAAAAATCATTGTGTGACACAGCCTTGTGAGAAGACAACTTGTAGCACCCATACACACCGTGCTCTCAACTAGGATCTGCAGATAATCTCGGGAAAATATATTTCTCACAGAATAATGAAACAATCCACAAAATGGAAGTCACAGACATGCTATTGACAGCAAGTATTTGTACATAGACTGTAACATTAGTCTATGTTTTAAGAAGGTTTTCATTATGTGCCACTATTACATTTTTTGGTTTTTACACTAGTCTACTCTGATTGTATCACTGACCACTCCACTAAGCAGACTTCATGTACCTTATGATTCAGAGTGTGTCTTCCCCTGCTCAATATCTAGGTAAACAATAGTGGGACTCTGTGATTGAACAGAGAACCATTGTCACTGCACACTGGCTTACTGGAATGTACCACATGCAACCAAGACTCAAGCTATAAACCAAGCTAAAACTGACCTGGAGATATGTCAGACATTATTCTTTAATTACATAGATTGGTTGCCATCTCTTAATATTCAAAGATGGAAAATGCTGGAGGAGCAGGCTGGGAACTCCAATGGGTTCAGGAACCTTGAAATGAAAAGCTTGACCATTTAATTAATTAACATACTAAACTATTATCCGCAAAAAAAAATGGAATTGCTGATCACAATTTTTCATTCAACGAAGTCCTTTCAGTCAACCTAATAGGGCTATCTATTTTCTGTGTGAACATAGGTTTTTAACCCCTAATTCTGTTACTAGTAATAAAGGAATTGAAATGAATTGACCAATTCATAGAATTTCTGGCCAGGAAATTCCCTACATTAGCGGCGACCGTTAACGCCATTTCTCTTGAAATAATGGTGGCCACCTCACTTCCGGCACAGGACACGGCTGCCGCCATTTTGGTAAGGGCCATAGTGCTGCCGTTGACAGCGTAGGCCTCTGAAATGTAAATTAGCAGATCGTGACATCAATCGCGTGCAACGCCAGACTTGACACAACGGATACTAATTTGGACGTTTTCGCTCACCATTACGCTGGGTCCTAACCATGCACAGAAAAAAGAGTGTGTGAAGCAGCCCTGCAGAGACACTGGGCTGGATTTTGATACTGGGGCAGGTTGGGGTCGTGTTATCCACTTTTCGTGTTATCCACCCGACTGCAATTGGATGTGGGATTGATGCGATTTTCACCTAATTGGGCAATTGAGTTCCAGCATGTGGGAACCCATGAACCAATTAGTGTTTTCAGTCTGAAAGTCGCCTCTGATGATGTCATCATTGCTGCTGCATTGAAGGTCTGCAAAGACTGCCTGGCCTTTGCTGTGAGAGGACCTAGATGCAAAATGAGCAACAGCAGCCCTAAGTCTGCTCCCAGATATTTTTGCACCACCACTCCCAGATATTTTTGCACCACCACTCCCAGATATGTATGTATCCATCCATCCATCCATCCATCCAGCCAGCCAGCCAGCCAGCCAAATGTGCTCCCGCCAGGTTTTACATTCATGGTTCAGAACAAGCATGCTTCACGTAGAAAAAGGGTTAAAATCACAAAGACCTTTCAAAATGGCATTATAGAGGCAATTTGGTGCTTGTTAAGAGCCTTAACAGCCTATCCCGCCTCTTAGAGGCGGGACGGAGTCAGGACCAGCAGACACGATTTAATGAAAATTGCATGGAGGCGGGCTTGTGCCCGCCCGCCAGTTTTTGCAATTTTAACCCCCCACACGCCTCCAAACCCACCTCCATGGGTCAATGAAAATCCAGTCCACTGTCAGTGCTTCTTAAAGGGACACACACATCTTTCAGGTAAGTTTGAATTTAAGCTTTTAGACTTTTTATTAATATTTTATTGAAGTAGTGGCTTGGTGCAATAGATGTTAAAAGTTTTTAAAGTGTGCAGGGAGTGCTGCTGGATGCTTGCAAGGCTTCAGATGGTAAAGGAAGGCCTCTGAGAAGACAGAAAATGCTGGAACTACTCAGCAGGTCAGGCAGCATCCGTGGAGAGAGAAACAGAGTTAACGTCTCGGGTCAAGATGCTGCCTGATCTGCTGAGTATTTCCAGAATTTTCTGCTTTTATTTCAGTTTTTCAGCATCCGCTCGCAGAGGGAAGAGGAAGATGCAGAAGAGGAAGAAACAGAAGAGGAGGAAGCAGAAGGAAGGATGCAACCCAGACAGCCCCTTTCTGGCTGGGATATCCGCGATGGAATCATCTGCCTGCGGTATCAGTGAACACAAACCCAATTCCCCTTTCAACATTTGTCCCACACCTTACTTTCCCTCTGTTACTGACCATCACAGTGTCCTCTTGGCCACAATGCAGAAATAAAAGCCACCACAAAGCAAACTTTTCAATCTAACTTTATCCATATACACATCCAATATGACATCAAGAAATCAACTAATTATCCTTGCGCATTCCCTTAGTGACAATCTTACGTATGCTTTTGCCTATCCTACTGATGTTACACAGTGCTACCCCAGTGGCTGCAGCATGGCTGGTGGAAGGCTGCTGACATTCAGTGGGGGACACTGCAGATGACCTTGCAGGACGACCTCGAAGAGCTGGTGGCTGGGAATGTGAAATCGAGTAATGATGTTTCTTCTTCTTCTTCTTCACTCTCCTCTCCCTCTTCTTGGTCACCCACAGGCTGGGCAGGCTGGATTTCTTGGGTGTGTGAAATGAGGAAGGCACAAGGGTGGAGTTGTGGTGAAGGGAGGGCGGGAAAGCAAGAGGTGCATGCTTACACCATGTGCAGCTTGTAAATCAGAAGATATTGTGGGATGAGGGGGAAGTGGGATGTGAGAAGAAAGATAACGTATGAGGATACCGGCATGTTGTATCCTTTCTGCCCTGCTGCTGGCCAAGGGCTCAGCCATGCCACTGCCAAGAATGGCCAGCACCGTCTCCTCCAATGGGGTGAGGTGAAGCTAGGAATGGGAGGTGTGCCTCGTGTTTGGTACAGATTGTTGGTAGGTGAGTGTTTGGGGGTGGGGGTCATGCAATGAGCAGTGTGCGAAGCTAGTGGTGCAGTTGGTAAGAGATAACTTTTGAAGATGCATTCACTGACCTTGACCACTGGTCTGAGGTCATGAAGCTTCTTTGGGCACTGGAGCCAGGTCCTGGGGGTGACACTGCTGGCAGTGACGGCCTCGGTGATGTGGTCCCACATCGTTCTTTCTGGAGGGCCTCATGGTCTCTGTGGGTAGAGGACCTCTCTTGCAGTGTTGACCTTCTGCACAAAGCTGGATTGCTGTGTGCAAGACCCTGTGTGTCCATTCCCTGACTTGTTGAGCCATTTGTGTTACTGCTGAAGCACTTTTACCATTTTTCATCAGCAGCACCTTTAAGAGGGGCAGCCTGCCTTTAAGAGGATCCGGGTAGCTTTAAGGAAAGCTAGCCTCACTCAAACAACATGAACTTTGGTCCCCTGCTGAGCGCACAGCCTGTCAGCAGCGCATTCAGCGCTAGGCTGTGCGCTACAATCATTATAATCAGCAGGCAGCACAAAGTTGACGTTATGCCTGCACTCCTTGAACGTGCGCGGGCATATCTCGTATCGCTGTGCCGGCGCCCATTTTTTCTATGTTATCCAATTTCTAGGCCATTGTCTTTTCATTTTAGTCCTCCTAATGTTCATCACTTCACACTTCTCCGCATTGAACTCCATCTGCCATGTTTCTGCCCATTTCACCATCCTGTCTATGTCATCCTAAAGTCTACAACTATCCTCATCACTATCTACTATGTTTCAAAATTTCGTATCATCTGCGAACTTTTCAGGCATAAATGTTCCATTTTTAATCACAGTCACGTATTAGCATATACTTAACAATGATTCAGATGACAGATCTGCCAAACTATCAATCATAAGCTAATGGATATTTGCTTAAACATAACTACTTTGAAAAATATGTTTATATTGAGGCAGAAACTGCGGTGTCCTCGACGGTGAACGCTTCCTAATCCTTCTGTTTGGCTCCACAATCCAGGTTTCCACAGCATCCATGAAAACCCGGAACTTGCAATCTGTCAAGGTTCGCCTCGACAGATCATATGAAGCGACTGGAAAATCAGTCTCGCTGGCACAGAGTTGGGCTATTTGCCCAACAACTGTCCAGCAATTGCCCACACAACTCTTATGGCTGGTAAAGCAGACGTAGGGCCTGCTTTCATCAGCGTAAGGGTTATTATAAATCTTAAATCAAACATTTAAAAATAAAACATGATGCACAGACACTTAAAATTAGTTTTTGCAAATATTGGCCCAGATTAAAATGTTTAAAATTATTTTTCAAAAATAAAATTTTTATTGGATTTAGTGTAATGAAGGGACTTTTAATTAAACTTGAAAATCAGAACATTTATATTTTTTAGAATTGCCTAAATTGTTTAATTATTTAGGGATTCCATGGCATGTCATTAGGGATTCCTTTAGGAAATTACTGCTTTGTGATTGGAGGACCTGGCCCACGTGGTCCCAGGGACGCTTCTGAACCGCCTGCGTCCCTGGGATCAGTGGGCTATTTCGCAGGTGTACGTCTGCAGGCCCGAGACCCAAACTCTCCGCAGCCTGGGAGCCTGGAGGTAAGTTCGGAAATATTTCACAGGTTGGAGGCGTACTCCGAAGGTATGCCTTCGACCGCAATTTCAGGGCCATTATTTTATGTGAAACTGTATGGTTAGAGGGCTTCTGCTCCGTGCAAAACCAATGAGCATATTGTTGAAACCTGGATTCAGGACAAAACCTAAATGGACCTCAAACTATCCTGTCTATAGGTGGGTCAGAACTACCTTGTGCGTGCTTGCCAATAACCACTAATTAAACTCCCAGAGCATTGCACTTAGAGAAAAAAAATGGGAAACACCTATACACCATGAATAGTGTTGGACTAGCTAAAAATGAAGATCTAGGATTTTCAGTAAACTTAATAGATAACATGTCCAATCACTGAAGCGTAGCTATCAACAAAGCAAACAGAATGGTGAACTTAATATTGGCCTGTAATTTGCGGTCAGTGGCGAAGCAAAGGCATTCACAGCTTGACCCGAAGAAAGCAGCCCACAAAGATCTCGCGATCTCTGTGGCGAGAAGTTTGGCTTTTTCGACATTCAAATGAGATCAGTGTGGTGTAGTAGGAATCCCATAGTACGAGTTGCTGTGACGTCAACAAACTGTCTATTCAGCCAATCACAATGCAGTATTTTCACAGCCAGGGAACCAGGAAGCTGCTTTTATTCTGACATTTAAAAAATGTTAGAGAGCAAAACAATGATTGGAGCGTTCACATGGGGAAAAGGTAAACCTGAAATAAATATAAACAAACTTTTTAAAAATCTAATTTTTTTTAAAGTTTCTTAAGAATTGTAATTTTTGTAAAAATTTAAAATTTGACACTCCACAAAAGTAAAATTAGTCTTTCAATGCATAACATTTGTCTAGCAGTCAATAAGCTGTTAAAACTCCAGTTAAACCTATTCAACAAGGTCTAACTTTTAATGGGTATTTAACAGCGATATTACTGTGGAAAAGCCCAAGTTTCCATCAGTTTGACTGATTCTCCTGATTACACTGATTGCCGGCTATGGGGAGGGGGCGGGGGAGGTGTGGCCACAGTGCAGTCAGTGTCGGAGCAGTGAATGACTGACCGCAACTTCAGAATTTCCGCATTAGTATGCACATGCGTTAAATCCTGAAGTTGCGGTCAGTTTCTAAGGCAAGTCTTTCTTTTCTTTCATTCTATTGGAATTTGCGGTGGGTAATAACAGCGAACAAACAGCATTCGCTGTTACTACCCACCGCAAATTCCAATGGAAAGAAAAGAAAGACTTGCATTTCTACAGCGCCTTTCACGACCACCGGGCGTCCCAAAGCACTTTACAGCCAATGAAGTACTTTTGGAGTGTAGTCACTGTTGTAATGTAGGAAACGTGGCAGCCAATTTGCGCACAGCAAGCTCCCACAACAGCAATGTGATCATGACCAGATAATCTGATTTTGTTAAGTTGATTGAGGGAAAAATATTGGCCAGGACAGCGGGGAGAACTCCCCTGCTCTTCGAAATAGTGCCATGGGATCTTTTGCGTCCACCTGAGAGAGCAGACGGGGTCTCGGTTTAATGTCTCATCTGAAAGACGGCACCTCCGACAGTGCAGCACTCCCTCAGCACTGCACTGGAGTGTCAGCCTAGATTTTTGTGCTCAAGCCTCTGGAGTGGGACTGTGAACCCACAACCTTCTGACTCAGAGGTGAGAGTGCTACCCACTGAGCCACAGCTGACAAAAGGCAAAACAGTAGAGTATATGTTAGAGGAAGTCATGCTCAATCTGTATAGTGTTCTGGCAGGACGGAGCCTTAAAGTAATTTTCTGATTTAGTGCTGCTGGGGAGGGGAGCAGCTTGCCGTTCAGTCGTGTATATCAGAAATTTGATGGTGCACAGTGCCAGTTATTAATTTAAATTCATAATCATGCACAGTTTGCAGCCAAATTTCTGATATGCACTACCGGCAGGCAAGGCTCCCCAAAAGAGTGTGAAATCAGAAAATTATCTCGAGTACTGTGTCCAGACCTGGTCACTGTGACAGAAGGGAAACCCTGGAAGCAGTACAGGGAACAGCCAACGAGGCTGATATTGAGGGCGCTATCTTGCCAGCCCTGGGGAGGCGGGTATGGAGGCGGGACTGCCAGGAAAATGGCAGAATCTGGGGGCGGGTGCCCAACCCGCTCCCAACTCGCCTCCGTGCCATCTTGCCAGGAGGCGGGTAGCCGACCCACGGTGGGTCCTGTCTCCTTGGAGGCGGGAAGGGAATTAGTGCCACTTATCTGCCTGTTAACAGCTAGTTTATGCATCACTGTAGCATTCCTTTGTTGCTGTTCGGGCTCCTCGTTAGTGGGGATCATTATCCAAAGACGACCATCAGATGGTAAAGGCACGCTTTCGTTGCCTAGACTGGTCGGGAGGGGATCTGCACTATGCTTTCGCTTGTATGTTACGCACAGTTCTAGCCTGGTGGCACGAGTGATATTTCAGACAGGTATTATAAAAATGGTCCATATCAGCAACGTGGAGTACATCGACTCTCATCGCTTTCTCTTCAATAAACTCTAGGTCTTGCCGTATTAAACTAACTTTGCTCTTTTCCCAGCGGTAGGAGGAGGCACAACTTTACCTTCCCACAGCATAGCCCCTCAGGATTGTTGCATTTTACAAATTAATATATCTGCTACATAAATATATCAATGATAGCTGAATCCACAGGAAAATGCATCACCATATTTAGGTACAGTCCAGAAACAGTGGGGGAATTTTCCGGGGGGTCAGCGGGCGCGATCGGTGGCGGGTTAGGTGGGAAATGTTTTTTGTTGACAGCGGGTCGGAACAATCTCTCTCACCATTGACAGATCGCTTCTGTCATCTCTACTTCACCTGCCATCTATTACATCAGAATGGGTACGATTTATACTCTCTCACCTTGGTCCTCAGAATCCCACCATGATCAGTCCCAACACCAGCAGCACCAGGCACACCAGCAGCACCAACAACAACACCAATCAACTCCGCAATCAACTGATGCTGCACAGGACACAGGGCATCAGCACCCGACCACATTGCTGCCTGGGAAGCTAGGGATGGCCTCACCATGGCCAGATTTACTTCACTTGACGCTGTACACCCTGGCTGCCACATGATGCGCCAGGTTGGCACCACCCCACACCAGCACCATAAAGCATCCCTACAATGCCCAAGCCATTCCTTTCACACTCATCACCATTGCGGGGGGTACCGTTATGTAAGAACATAAGAACATAAGAAATAGGAGCAGGAGTAGGCCAATCGGCCCCTCGAGCCTGCTCCGCCATTCAATAAGATCATGGCTGATCTGATCCTAACCTCAAATCTAAAGAACACAAGAAGTAGGAGCAGGACCCGGCCACTCAGCCCCTGGGCCCGCTCCGCCACCCACACGTCTCACCATTCACTGCAACTCACTAAGCCACTTCCAAAGGTGCACACAAATCTGTCCAAGAACGCAAAGTGTTGAAAATAAAGGTTTCAATGTTGACACCACATTTACAGAAACTTTACATGAACATTGCATAAAACACCCAAGTGCCTACCCTTATGTGTTGTTAGTTGGTATGATTGCACTAGGATGAGGGTGAGTGGGAGGGGTGGCTAGTGAGATGGAGAAGTGATAATGTAGATATAGAGAGGGATGGGTGGAGGTGCAAGGTAAGTTGGTGTGAGTAAGGTTATGCAGGAGTAGGGTAGGGAAGACAGAGTGATGGGGATGTGATGAGTGGCACAGCAGGATGAGGTTGAGTGTGGCTTTGCAGTAATGTTTCGTGATCTACTGAGATCATTAAAAGGTTTGCGCCACTACACTCAGGTCCTCCCAACGACATCCCTGCTTGTGGCCTCCTGTGCAATGTGCAACCAGGCTGTGTTGATCTCCTGCAGAGGTTCCTCTACCCATTGGAAGGGAAGAGGACCTCCCTGCATGCTGTGACTCCCTCCATAAGCATATGGAGGGAGTCATGGGAGAGCCTGCGTGCAGCCGTGCACCTCTGTGCAGTGATTGTCAATGTTTGCAGCACCTCAATGCTGTAGAACACTGACAGCACAAATGTCAAAGTAAATTTGCGCATGGTCCCTTTAAGGAAACTGGCTGATGAAACGTCATAAAATGATGTCATCAAACCCACTTCCTTCAATTGGCCGGCAAACACAGTGGGCAGGCTTAACAAACCCAATCAGGGGGAAATCCTTTTGGACAGTGGGCTGGAGCCAGCTGCGAGACTGGGACCCGCCGCCGACGTCGCCTGCCATGGACCCGCCGAGGTTCGTAAAGTCCAGCCCCGTAAGTCACACATACAAGTAAACAGACACTATGGGCTGGATTTTGCCAGTGTGGGCAGGCTGGGGCGTTTCAGGTGGTTTCCCTGTCAGGTCCCCGACTCCGATGTGATGTGGGAATAAAGTGTGATTTTCCCTTAATTGGGCACTTGAGTTCCAGCGTGTGGGAACCCCAGGCCCAATGAGTCTTTCCATCCAGAAAATCGCCTCCGATGATGTCATCAGTGCTGCTGCTTTTAAGGCCTGCAAGCAGCCTTGCTTCTTCTGGAGACTGCAATCTTTATGCTGATTGTACTGAGGAATTTATTGTACGAATATGTCCACCAGCAGGCAAAAATGTGCTCCACGATTTGATGAGCCCTCCCTCCAAGCTCTGGTGCAGGGAGCAAGAACCAATAAGGAGGTGCTCTTCCCTTACTCAGGGAGAAAAATACCACCACAACAAACTAAAGCTGTGTGGCTGCAAGTGGCCCGGGAGGTCAATGCCATCTCTATGTTCCGCAGAACCTGGCTGCAGTGCAGGAAGAGGTTTCATGACCTTCTCCGCACAGGAAAAGTGAGTATGACTTTCTCATCACCCTCAATCTCATCCCCATCGCCTCTCCTCACCAGCACTCTGCTTTGCCAACCTCTTCCTCCACATCCCACTTGACACTGACATCCTTGCACCCTTACCCATTCCCTCTCTCTCTATGGTCACATTCACTCAACTATTCTACCATGCAGCCCTCACACTTTCTATCACTGTGATGCAATGACAACAACTTACAACACACAGGGAGGGCCCTTGGTATCCTTCTAAGCATCTATGCTATGGATTCTCTTCATTCACTCCTTCATTCTCACTCAAACTCCACTTCTGTCCCTCATTGCAGAAAAAGAGAGCCCACAATAAGAGGGAAAGAGCGAGGACAGGAGGAGGGCCACCCTCAGTAGCCCAGCTCACCATTAAGGAGGAGGCGGCCCTGGAAATCACCAGGATCAAGGAGGATTCCCAAGTGGGGGACGGACAGGCAGGCGCATCACAGCAAGCTGGTGACAGAATAGTTTGGCATCTCTCTCACTGACATTGCATGAGTCACTGATAATGAATCTGATGCTCTAACACATTGATTTATGATCATCTGCACTATTCAATGTGCATGTAACATTGACCTCACAGCTCTAACTCTTTCCTTTACTCCCCCACAGGACCATCGAGAGCCCCTGTCCCCACTGTCCATGAGGAAGAGCCTGAGCCTCAAGACTCCTCAGAGGAAGCTGCAACCTCTGAGGGCGCTCTGTCACCAGAATTAAGCGCACCCAGCACCAGCGCAGACACTCACACCTCGGTGGGAGCCTTCGGGACATAGAGTAGAATTGTCACCTGGTGTATCACAGCTCACATGTGAACATCAGCAGATGGTGGAGACAGGGACAGCAGTGGAGAGTCCTCGTCGGAGGGCGCAGGACTCTGCCAGCTCGGCTCAGCTGCATGTCGACCCTGTGCCTCTGGGTCCATCCAGAAGGAGAGCGGTGCTGGACCTCCAGGAACAGGTGCAGGAGTCTCTGTCAGGTTTTGTCTCCAGGATCACTGCGAGTGTCGAGCGAATGGAGGAGTCCAGCGCGAACATGAGCAGAGCCTTTGTGGAGGCATTGGCGCATGAACGCATCACCACGGAAACGATGGCAACCTCCGTGGAAAGGATGGCTACAGTAGAGGAGAGGATAGCTACAGCCATGGAGGAGCTAAGGCACCAGAATGTAGAAAACATGGTCATTGTTCAGAATAGACTGGCATCACTTGAGGAGCGATGGTCAGCTATTGAGCAGAGAAACCAGACCTTCATGGAAGTCCTCTGGAGTAGGACTTCCAGTGCAGAAACGGGTCCTCATGGCCCCCCTGCAGTGCAGCAAGTTGCTGTCAAGCCACTTGCTAGCTCTGAAGTGGGGCTGACCCATGAGAGGGATGTTGGTGGCAGACAACAAGAGTGGGGGCTCCTCTCCAAGCGCTCACACGACCATGCCACTGCAGAGCCCTCGGTCAGAGCCCCACCAGAGTCCTCACCCAAGTGAGATCGGCGTCTCAACCCCTGCACAGCCGCAGGAGCAGCAGACTGTTGCCAAGCCCTCACAGGCTCGCAAACCCAGAGGACACCCGCCAAAGGTGTCGAAGCAGGAGCAGCAAGAGAGTGAGCAAGGGGCCTCCACATCTGCTAAAGCCACAGGGGAAGCACCACGTAGGAGCATGCGTAAGAGGAAGATAATGCACAAGTAGTCACAAGGGTAGTCACTTGGGTGTAATGTTGTATTTAATTTTGAAAAGCCATCAGGTGCTTATTGTCATAAAAAATTCTGATGGCAAACTGTTGCAGTTGTGACGTGTGTCATTTCGCTAATGGGACTTCCACATTGAGGGCTTAGGGTGACTTGCAATTGTCAGTATGGTGGTCAGAGTGATAGGAATCTGCAGATTCATGGCCATGTCGATGCTCTGGTAAGAGGCTGTGAGGCAAAAGTGCTTGATTGGCTAGGCTAAACAAATCTGGCCAAAATGAGTGCGTCCCTTGCATCCCGGCCAGCAATGTGCTCGCATGCTGCTGCCGCTGGTTGATGCGCCTCTGCAAGCTGTTCATTGTCGCTCTCCTCCTCCTCCTCCTCAGCTGAGGAGGCTATGTGATGAGCCACTTGTTCCTCAGGCATCTGCAAGCCACGATGCTGTGCCATATTGTGAAGTGCACAGCAGACCACGACCATTCTGGAGACCCTGGCTGCTGAGTACTGCAGGGCTCCACCTGATCTATCAAGGCATCTGAAGCGCATCTTCAGCAAGCCGATGGTTTGTTCGATTATGGATCTGGTGGAAATGTGGCTGGAGTTGTAACGCTCTTCAGCTTTGTTGGATGGGCTCCTCAACGGCGTCATTAGCCACGTCTTCAGGGGATAGCCCTTGTCTCCAAGTAGCCATCCGCAAAGTTGGTCTGGCAGACTGAAGAGCGGAGGCACACTAGACTGGCGCAGGATGAAGGAGTCATGGCAACTGCCAGGGTACTTGGCGCAAACATGCAAAATTTCCTTATTGTGGTCACACACCAACTGTACATTGAGGGAGTGGAAGCCCTTGCGGTTGACAAAAATACCTGGATTGTGATGTGTGCAGTCAACGACGCTCTGCACCCTTGGAAAGCCTACCAGATTAGCAAATCCAACCGCACGTGCCCGTTACACTTGCTTGATCCTTGGAGAAGTTGATGTAATTGTGAGCGATGGCAAAGAGGGCATCAGTTACCTGTGTGATGCAACTGTGTGCGGCTGCCTGGGAGACGCCGCTGATGTCTGCTGAAGATCCCTGGAATGAGCCTGAAGCAAAAAAGTTGAGTGCGGTGGTGACTTTGACGGCCACTGGTAAGGGGTGTCCACCCGCTCCTCTGGTCTTGCCTGCAGCATTGCGCAGATGTCACCCACTACCTCTCGCAAAAGTCAGAGCCTCCTTTGGCACTGCTGCTCAGTCATGTTGAGGTAGCTCATCCTCTGTCTGTATACCCTGTTTTGGGGGTATCTCCTACGCCGACGTGCTTCCATGCGCTGGCGCCTTCTGGCCTGTGCAGCTTCAGGTGGGTGAGCAGCAGCTTGGCGCTCCTGCTGTTGCTCCTGCAGTTGGTGCTGCTGTTGTTCATGGTTCTGCTGCTGCCGCGGCTGGTCTTCGTCCGAATCTGATGTCCAGGAGGAAAGGAAATAAATGGTTCCCATGCTTCTGCTATATACCTCAGTTGAGGAAGTGCTCATTCAAGGTGGGGAGAGGGGTTTCCCAGGAGGTCACACTGGAGATGGGTGTCAGGCTCCAAACTTCCAGAACAATGAGTAGGCCTGCTAAAAGTTCCCCCAGACCTGAGACAACAAAGTTCTGCCACCTGCAAATGATGATTGGTGAAAACTCCTTTTTAATGGTGGAGCTGCAGCTGTTAGTAAGCAATCCACTTGTGATGCTGCCAGGATTCACTGCCGTGTTCCAGAGGAGACGTGCAGCACGTGGGAAAAGTGTTAAAATCAGAAAGGCCTCTCAAAATGGGATAATAGAGGCAATTAAGTGGTTGTTAAGGGCCTTAAGGGCCTATCCCGCCTCTTGGAGGCGGGATGGAAATGGGGTCAGAAAACACGCATGTGGGAAAATTGCTCAGGGGCGGGATGGAGGCGCGATCAGGCCCGCCCACCATTTTTGGCGATTTTAACAACTCACATGCCTCCAATCCCGCCTCCTCGGGCCTGGCAAAATCGAGCCCTATATATTGGAATTAGAAAACTGGCATGCAAGGGGAAAGAAGAGACTGGAGACAGATGTGAGAAAAGTAAACCTAGATAAATAGACAAGATAAATACTGCAGGTGAGATCAATTTTGACTTATATGGTAATAAATATATATATATCAATGTAGTTACTTTTACTTGATAAAATGCATTAAACACTAACATTTTTCTGCGCAAAATTTGCAATGCTCCAGTAATTCTATTCACTATCAGAAGACCATGTAGAATGGTAGAAGAATAATAAGGGAAAGAATACTAGTACATAGATACATTGACCTAGAAATTGGGCTACTTACAGCCACGAGTTACCGCCACGATCCAGTCGAAAAATGTCAGCCGCCACTCTAGCACCTTTCTCTGGCGCGGAACTCGGCAGCCACCATTTTGGTGAGGATCTTGGTGCTGCCAATAGCAGCACTGGCCCTGGACATGTAAATGAAGAGAGGGTGACGTCAGTTGGCGTGCAACACCGACTTAACGTCACCTCGGCAAACTTCAACCTTAGCGCTGAGTTCAGCACTGGGTCCTAAGCTCGCTCTGAAAACCAAACGTTCAGCTGACTGACAGAGATGCTGTCAGCACCTCTTAAGAGATGCACACATCTTTCAGGTAAGTTTGCATTTACGCTTTTGAACTGGATTTATTTTATTTTATTGACGTAGTGGCTTGCTGCAATAGATGTTAAAAGATTTTTTTAAGTGTGCAGGGAGTGCTGCTAGATGCTTGCAAGGCCTTGGGTGGTGCCTCTGAGAAGACAGAAATAGCTGGAAATACTCAGTAGGTCAGGCAGCATCCGTGGAGAGAGAAACAGGTTGAGATGCTGCCTGATCTGCTGAGTATTTCCAGAAATTTATGCTTTTATTTCAGATTTATAGCATCTGCTCAGAGGGAGGAGGAAGACACAGAAGAGGAAGAAGCTGAAGAGGAGGAAGCAGAAGGAAGGAGGCAACTCAGACAGTCCCTTTCTGGCCAGGATATCTGGGATAGAATCATCCACTTGCGGTACCAGTGACCACAACCCCAATTCCATTTTCAACATTTGTCCCACACCTTACCTTCCCTCTGTTACAGACGATCACAGCGTCCTCTTGGCTACAATGCTGAAATAAAAGCCACCACAAAGCAAACTTTCCTGTCCAACTTTATACATCTATTCATCCAATATGGCATCAAGAAATCAATTAATCACTCTTATGCATTCCCTTAGCGACTGTCTTGCGTGTGCCTTTGCCTATCCTATTGATGTCATGCAGTGCTACTCCAGTGGCTGCAGCATGGCTGGAGGAAGGCTGCTGACTTTCAGGGGAGGTACGCTGCAAATAGCTTTGCTGGTCAACCTTGAGGAGCTGGTGGCTGGGAGTATAAAATCGAGTGACTGTGTTTCTTCTGCTCCTTATTCTTCACTCTCCTCTCCCTCTTCTTGGTCAACCACTGGCTGGGCAGGCTGCATTTCTTGGGTGTGTGAAATGAGGAACGCACAAGGGTGGAGTTGTGGTGAGGGGAGGGCAGGAAAGCAAGAGGTGCATGCAAGAAGAAGGAGGATAACGTATGAGGATACCAGCATCTTGTATCCTTTGAGCCCCACTGCTGGCCAAGGGCTCAGCCATGCCCCTGCCAAGAATGGCCAGCACCGTCTCCTCCAAGGGGGTGAGGTGAAGCTAGGAATGGGAGATGTGCCTTGTGTTTGGTACAGATTGTTGGTAGGTGAGTGATTGGGGTGGTGGGGGTGGCAGGAGACATGCATTGAGAAGTGTGTGAGGCTAGTTGGTAGGAGACAGCTTTTGAAGATGCATTCACTGACCTTGACCACTGGTCTGAGGTCATGAAACTTGTTTGGGCACTGGAGCCCACTGAAGCCTGGGGGTGACACTGCTGGCAGTGACGGCCTCGGTGATGTGGTCCCACATTGTTCTTTCTGGAGGGTCTCCTGGCCCCTGTGGGTAGAGGACCTCTCTTGCAGTGTTGACCCTCTGCACAAAGCTGAGGTGCTGTGTGCGAGACCCTAGATGCCCTTTCTCTGGCTTGCTGAGCCATTTGTGTTAGTGCTGAAGCATTTTTCCCATTTTTTTAGGTGCGGAAGGCAATTCAGCTTTAAGAGCTGAAGACTCCCATTTGGGAATTCTGTTTAACGTTAATTTTTTTTTAGAAGGCAGTTGAGCTGTAAGGGCTAAAACTGCCTATTTTTACATCATTTTTATTTTTTTCATTTTTGAAGACATTGCCCCTTTAAGAAACTGACAATGCTTTCTGAAATCACAGCCTCGCTTTCGGAGAGGCAGTTCTAGCTGCAACTACACTTGGGCCACACTACATTGGGGCCTCCTGCCGGGACCAACGCCACCAGGACGGTGTTGCACTGATTTAAGCGCTGGACTAATGTTAATTAGTCCCCAGCACCAATTTTTCGGTCCTGCCAATGCCGGCACAGGCAGCTTTTGTGGCGGTCACAAATTTCGAGGCCATTATATTTTAATATGATCTGTGTTCTATTTTAGTACTCATGATGCGGAGATGCCGGTGTTGGACTAGGGGTGGACAAAAATGAGAAGTCGCACAACACCAGGTTATAGTCCAACAGTTTTATTTGAAATTACGAGCTTTCAGAGCTGCTGCCCCTTCGTCAGGTAATTTCGTAATTTCAAATAAAACTGTTGGACTATAACCTGGTGTTGTGCGACTTCTCATTTCTATTTTAGTA
This sequence comes from Squalus acanthias, assembly GCA_030390025.1. Classification (NCBI taxonomy): domain Eukaryota; kingdom Metazoa; phylum Chordata; class Chondrichthyes; order Squaliformes; family Squalidae; genus Squalus; species Squalus acanthias. Next base: position 176,287,815 of record CM059425.1, on the reverse strand, counting down.
CTGGCTGTTGAGTTTTGGTCGGACACATGGGTCAAAGGATCCTACATAGAGGTCAGATCATCCTGGATCAGAAGCTGTCTCAATCATAAAGGTCTCAGAATCTCAAAAAAGGGCCTCAGAAACTCAAGTGAACACTAAATGACAATATCCTGGAGCTCCAAAGATAAAGCTTACTATCTGTGTAAATTGACGAGGTAGCCTAACTGCTCCATCGATTGTGCGCAACCCAATTGCAAAATAACATGTAAAGCAACTGTGTCAGTGTCCACCTGGGTGTTTCCATCCTGCACATTGTGATGTAAATTTCAACATCCTGAATTAAGCCAAGTGAGCTCTGAGATAGTGCTTCAGCAGTTGAATGGCATATATCTCCTGTAGCTAATATGTCCATGTGTGCTTTTGCAATATGGCTTTTGGACAATCTCATGAAAGGTAAGGGTTTTCCACCAGTTGGCAGCACAGCGTGGAATCTGTTCCCTTGAGTGGAGGCAACCTTCAGTGGCTACTATTGGTTCCCCTTGCTCAAACAATGGATACTCTTTTACCTCATCAGCATCTTCCTCCAAGTTGTAGTTGTTTCTGGGTTGGATTTGACAAACCTCAGTAAAGATAACTCGTGTGTGCACACATGAAAGACGCTATTACACTAATTACTTTGCAGTAAAACCAGACATACACAAAATAACTCACTCCTTTCAAGTGCTGCAAAGCCATATAAATATGGCACTATCTTTAGATGATTATAAACTAAAGGATACAATTCTAAAGTGGGTGCAGAAACAGAGAGACTTGGGGGTATATGTGCACAAATTGTTGAAGGTGGCAGGACAGGCTGAGAAAGCGGTTAAAAAAGCATACGGGATCCTGGGCTTCATAAATAGAGGCTTAGGGCTGGATTTTGATACTGGGGCGGGTTGGGGTCGTGTCATCCACTTTTCGTGTTATCCACCCGACTGCAATTGGATGTGGGAGATTGATGCAATTTTCACCTAATTGGGCAATTGAGTTCCAGCATGTGGGAACCCATGAACCAATTAGTGTTTCCAGTCTGAAAGTCGCCTCTAATGATGTCATCATTGCTGCTGCATTGAAGGTCTTCAGAGACTGCCTGGCCTTTGCTGTGAGAGGACCTGGATGCAAAATGAGCAGCAGCAGCCCTAAGTCTGCTCCCAGATATTTTTACACCACCACTCCCAGATATGTCTCCTCCACATAGCCATCCATATATGCATCCCCACAGCCAGCCAGCCAACCAAATAAATGTGCTCCCGCCAGGTTTCACATTCGTGGTTCAGAACAGGCGTGCTTCACATAGAAAAAGGGTTAAAATCACAAAGGCCTTTCAAAATGGCATTATAGAGGCAATTTAGTGCTTGTTAAGGGCCTTAACAGCCTATCCCGCCTCTTAGAGGCGGGATGGAGGCGGAACCAGCAGACACGACTTAATGAAAATTGCATGGAGGCGGGCTTGTGCCCGCCCACCAGTTTTTGCAATTTCAACCCCCCACACGCCTCCACGGGTCAATGAAAACCCAGCCCATAGAGTACAAAAGCAAGGAAGTTATGATGAACCTTTATAAAACACTGGTTCGGCCACAGCTGGAGTATTGTGTCCAATTCTGGGCATCGCATTTTAGGAAGGATGTGAAGGCCTTAGAGAGGGTGCAGAAAAGATTTACAAGAATAGTTCCAGGGATGAGTGACTTCAGTTATCTGGAGAAGCAGGGGTTGTTCTCCTTAGAGCAGAGAAAATTGAGAGGAGATTTAATAGAGGTGTTCAAAATCATGATAGGTCTTACAGGATCCGTTCCTCCCCTCCCACCAACGGTAAAAATTGGACTATGAAATATAAAAATCCAGAACTGCACAGCCCACAAAAAGAGCTGGGCAATAAAGGGTTAATTCAGACATTGCGGCCGAATTGCTATACGAATGTTTTCTGTCTAGGGAAGATACAAGAACATTCACATATTCATTTACCTTAGGGGTTACATTGTTAAAGAAGCTCACCTTTGACCATGGCTCCAGAAAAGCTGGTATCAGTGCAGGCCTAGACAATGGGCCAGGCCCTGAACCATTTGAATACGAATGCTAACAGAAACCAACAATTAGCATATGCAGGCACCTTGGGAAGGTTGCATTGTAACAAAGGACCTCAATACAGACAGCCGGTGCCCAAGTAATCAATGGACAATACGAGGGACAATTAGCCATCAAGAGTTCTCTGCTAGAGACATTCACACATTTTGATACGGCCATCGTGTGCACAGGAGGGGACAGGAAATGTGTTTCAAGATATTGCAAGTTGGTTTTGGGTATAAAGGAAAAAGCCACTTCGAAGAGAGACGGTGTCGGGAGCTAACGCAAGAACAGCGAGCAGAAGGATTCGGGCCTACAATCAACTCCAGGAGACAGCCGATCGGGAGTGGTGATTGTATGTTTCAGTCAAATCATAGAAGGGGCTTTTGTGATTGAGTCTGAGTAAGTTTGTAAGTTTCCATCAGATCACAATAAGGGTTTTGCGATTGAGTCTGGGTTTATATGTAACAGTCAAATCGCAGACGGGTTTAACTGTGTCATATTGTGTCAATGCAAATGACCCTTGCGTAGGGGTTTGTATTTTGGGGTTGTTAGTCCAATATAAATCGTAGGGGTTTATACTGGGGGAGGTAATTGTGTGTGTGTGTTCAATAAACGAACGAATCAAAGGTTGAGCCAAAACCCTGTGCCGTGTGTATTTTGTTCTTATAAATCCTGAAGTGAACTGTGTGTAACGGGGGACCAGTACCGGAGAAAACCCCTTACAGTCTAGACAGAGTAGATAGAGAGAAACTGTTCCCATTGGCGGAAGGGTCGAGAACCAGAGGACACAGATTTAAGGTGATTGGCAGAAGGTCCGAAGGCAACATGAGGGAAAACTTTTTTACGCAGCGAGTGGTTAGGATCTGGAATGCAATGTCTGAAAGGGTGGTGGAGGCAGATTCAATCATGGCTTTCAAAAGGGAATTGGATAAGTACCTGAAAGAAAAAAAATTGCAGGGCTATGGGGAAAGGGCAGGGGATTGGGACTAGCTGAAGTGCTCTTGCAGAGAGCCGGCACGGGCTTGACGGGCTGAATGGCCTCTTACTGTGCTGTAACCATTCTATCATTCTATGATTTAAAAAATATATAAAATGTTATTATCAAGTGGATTAAAGAAACATTATGAACAATGTTTTCAAACTATTTCTGTATAAGACAATTGACTATTTGTTGCACTTAACCGGACTCTTCTAATTCTAAAGTTTCTCAAGTGGATGGAAGTATTTTCCAACCATCTACTCAGGACAATAGCTTCAAATATCCATAGGCCTTTGATCCCACTGTAAGTGCTGGGATCTGCCCTCTTGGAACCTCTGCTGTTAACCCCGCCAAAGTATCCGAGTCAGGGGAAGTTTGCTTATCTAAATAAATCTGGTGGGCATCTGTGCCACAATGGGCACATCTTGGGTGCCTGCCAGAATGAGGGGAGAATGAGCAGGAGACGTAGCAATGACCAGCAGATCAATGACCCTGTGGGAGCCCAGCCATAAATTCCAAATTTGAAAGAGTTTGCTGCTCCCCTTGTAAATGTGGCGAATCAGACCAAAATTCAGGGCCTGGACCCTCAAGTGGGCCCCACATCCACTGGTCTCTAGGCTGTTATGTCTGCTTTCCCCCGGCGTGCCAGCTGCCAAGTGGAACCCAAGCCAGGGACGAGGACGCTCAAGACCTGGGAGTTCCCTTCCTCTGGTCACACCCTCTCTGATATCAGGGAATGTGTTTGGGCTGAATGGAGGTTCAGCTTTTAAAACTTATGGTTGTTTTTCTTGAGTCACCATTGTTTGCCATTTATTCCTATTTGTTTGACATCACATCCCATTGTGATCTTCTAATTGCATTTCTGCTTTAACCATGATACATTTAGCATAATGACTGAAAACCAATCATATTTAGCAATGGTTCAATATTTTTTCCTTTCATAAATTTTTCTTCATTAACTACAGAAGCAGCAAGAATGTGACTAATATCAGTGGTTGGGGAGAAAGAAAGGATCATAGATGGCCATGTGGGAGCCTTTGTATGGGAATTAAATTTACTTATCGCAGTAGTCAGAGAATTAAATTGTCATTGTAATTTTGTTCTGGTGATATATAAATAGTACTGGAGCAGTAAATTATTTATTCAAACAAATTTTATTATACGTAATGCCAGCACTTGTGACATTTAACTTCGACCACAATTATGAGAAAAATCAAAAAGTGCTCCAATTTATAGATTCTGTTCTGTTCATAAATTAAATAAACCAATGATTAACATTTACTGTGACCTTTTTATAATGAAATTTCAAACAATGTATCATTTCTAATTTTATAAAAATTACAAACGGGCCATAATTTGCTGTAGCAGGGCATCCAACAGCGTCTGCCATTAGTTAGACTGATCCCTGAATGTTTAGGTTTTTAAATTTTTGCGTGGCAAGTTGCTGAAAGTGTGAGCTGATGATGTTGCAGCGAGAGAAACTACCACCACGGAAAATTCAGCCCAAAGAGAGGGAAAGAAAGATTGGATTAAGAGAGAGTGAAAAAGAAACAGAAAACAAAAGTGGAAATTATTTTTAAAATTTAAAATTTTACATTTATTAAATCCCCAAAAACAATTAAAACCTGAAGGAATGAGACACCACATTTGTAATAGTTAATTTTCAGTGCCAGCGAGGTTGACTGGCAGTAATTAACACTTATCACGTTGTTAAAAAGGTACTTAGACTGGAATGGACAAGACTTGACTTTCGTTGACAAGTTTAGTTCATATTTATTGCGCAAGTACAGCAACTTTATGCCAGTCAATGCATTTCAATGGTGAGGCAGACAACGAGATGCCGTTTTCGTGAAGCTAACGGTGGATCTCGGGCAATAACTTTACGATTTCCGTATTTAACTGCGCATCTGCCCTTGCCTGAAGTTGCTGTAGCGTTTTTGCATAAACAATGGAGAGCGCCATTAGCCTCACCATTATTTTGACTGCAAATTATGGCCCAATGTCGTGTATCAGTTATTAAACCCATTCGCTGCTTCTTTGTGAAAATATGCTGCATGCTTTTGGGCTTAAATTCCAATAGCAACAATAATTGGTGTGAAATGATTGGTGTGCTGAAGTCACGTTCCAGAAGAGAGAGGCCTGAGGATGGTCCTAAAATCGTCCTCGGACCTCATTGGAATAAATCCTTGAAATTTCGGCTGACTCTCACACTGAGCTAGCCACAGGCAAGTCCAGGGAAATGGAGAGGAAAACAGGGGGAAGCAAGTGCGAGCTGGCAAGGGTCTACAATATTAATGTGGAGGTAGGAGGAGAACTCTTGCTGCGCCTGGCTCCACATTAAACCTGCCGGTTTACCTGCCTCCTCTTTATCATGCTGGGCTGCTCAGGCACCTGCAGGCCGCTGGCCGAGCTGCTCCCCTCGCCACTCGCTTCCATGGTAACCAGACCTCCAGCTGCTGCCCTCCAGATGCTCGGCTCCCACTGGAACTCACCAGGCGTCACTTCTGGGAAGGGAACCTCAATGGTGTCAACCACCCGACGGAAAAGGCCCCACAGCCATCTTTGTGCAGGGCGCCAGAGCCGCTTTTGCTGTCCAGAGTATGAGTGCCGCCATATTTATGCTGGGCGGGGCTCCTGCTGCTTTGTTCATTGAGCAATGCCGCCATCTTTGTCTAGGGCATGGGTGTTGCCATCTTAATGCAGGCGGGAATTCTGCTTTATATAGAGCATAGGGCTGCCATCTTGGTCTAGGGCACTGGTGACTTTTTCCCGCTCGTTGGATATTGGGCCCCTCCCCCCACTCCAGCTCACGGCGTGGCCTGTGAATGTAAGTGTGCAGGGCGTTACAGTTCGCTGCGTGGCCGCGCACCTTACAGGTAACATAGGCCACACGGCATACAACAGTCACTCATGTTGGCTTGATGTCAGCAGCCAGTGAAATATGATCATGTGCATAATGTTAACTTCAAACATTCTTACCATGACAGTTCTAATTCATGTCTTTAATCTCCCACAGGCCCACCAAGTGTTCCAGAGGCGGTGGAGCCGGAGGAGGAAGACGACTCCTCAGAGATCACTAACTCTGAGAGTGCACCATCACAGGACGCATGCACACCATGGCTTGCTTTGTTGATTGCAGGACTGCTTTGTGCTGGGGGGGAGTGGGGGCAAGTGTGTTTAGCATGTGGCTGCCAGATGGGTACGGTGATGCAACCTAACTAAGTCTTGCCATGATGAGTCCATCCCGGGCAGCAATGTGTGCTGCTGCTGGTGCTGTTGATGCTGGTGCTCATCCTGGTCCTCATCTGAGTTCCAAGGTGAAACTGCATAAGCAGCACCCATGCTGATCTGATATATGACAGATTTAAAGTGGAGATCAGACGCACAATCCTCCAATGTAGTGAAAGTCACCTCCAAAGTTGAAGAAATCACCTGAAAAGTACTGAAAGCAAACTCTCAGAACAAGTGCTGGGAGCCTTTCACTTAGGCAAGGAAGCAGGTGTGAGGTCTCTTTTTGCCTGTTATTTCTTCAGCCCCCTCAATTGCCGCTGTGCTTTCACTGGCGAGGTTCAGGAAGCTTGGGAAACCCCTGGACCCACAGTGAAAGTTGAAAGCCCATGTTAAAAATCCTGTTTACTACCTCTTAAATGCTTTCAATTGGTAACCTGCCTCTCCCGAGGGGGTTTCTCGCACACTGCCGAACGCACTCCAGCGAAATGTGTAAGTCAGCGGGTTGGAGCCAGCTTCCCGACGCGCTGTCAATTACAGTGCTTTTTACTACCCACCCGTTTCCAAACCCACTCACTCTTTGATGTTAAAATTCTCCCCATAGAGTCTGTAGAAGACTCAATGCATAGTGCAATCAATAAATTGCAAGATCCTGTACTACAGGCTTGAAATCAAATGCCAAGGAAACAACAGTCGTTAGGAAAGAAGCAACTATGGAAGGTAGCAAACTAACAGCTAATGGCAGCTTGATTGACAATGTTGATTAATTCACATACCTCAGCAGCAAAATCAATCAGGATGGTAATTGGATAAAAAGACAAATGTCAACAGTGAAACAAGAATTTAACAATATGCTAAACTGCTTGACCAACTTACAACTCAGCCCGACAACACAAACCAAGATGAGGAATCCAAATCTGATCAACAGCTTTATATGTAAATCCTGGTTTCTGCATGCAGTGTTATGTAGAAGACTGAAAGCATTTGAAATGTGAATGTATTACAGGATGCTGCACATAAATTGGGCACAGTGGATGGCAAACAGCCAAATCTCAACTTGGCGAAACAAATCTCAAGGTGGCTGGAATACAAAGGGGTGGAAGTTATGTTACAGTTCTATAAAGCTCCGGCTAGACCCCAATGAGAGAACTGCATTCAGTTCTGGGCACAGCACCTCAGGAAGGATATATTGGCCTTGGAGGGGGTGCACCGCAGTTTCACCAGAATGATACCGGGCTAAAAGCGTTAAATTATGAAGACATGTTGCATAGACCAAGCTTGTATTCCCTTGAATATGGAGGATGAAGGGATGATCTAATTGAGGTGTTTAAGATGATTAAAGGAGTTGCTAGATCAAGAGAAACTATTTCCTCTGGTGGGGGAGTCCAGAACAAGAAAGCATTACCTTAAAATTAGAGCTAGGCTGTTCAGGGGTGATATCAGGAAGCACTTCTTCACAGAAAAGGGTAACGGAATCTGGAACACTTTCCCCAAAAGCTGTTGAGCCTCAGTCAATTGAAAATTTCAACACTGAGATTGATAGATTTTTGTTAGTCAAAAATATTAAGAGTTACAGAATGGTGGGTAGATTGAGGATGGATGTTAAAAATTAAAAAACGGAAAACTCATCCCCAACACGCCTCCAAACCGCCCACATCCGGTTTTAACGCAGACGGGTCAGGGGCGGGTGACCAACCTACTCTCAGGAGATGGGTAAGTCAATAAAATCTTTTAAGGAGACTGCATGCCTCCATTTTAACTTTTATTTTTAACACCTGCAGGCTGGGATTCCTGGGACTCAGGAATCCTGGTAGCTGAAAGGAGGCAAGTAAAAGAAAGACAGACTTGCATTTATATAGCACCTTTCACAACCACCAGACGTCCCAAAGCGCTTTACAGCCAATAAAGTACTTTTTGGAGTGCAGTCACTGTTGTAATGTAGGAAATGTGGCAGCCAATTTGTGCACAGCAAGCTCCCACACACAGCAATGTGACAATGACCAGATAATCTGTATTAATGATGTTGATGTTGATGTTGAGAAAGGCCGGATCCATGAGGTAAGAGCTTTTATTGCACTGCTTGTGGCCCAGGAGGAGGAGTGTTTCCCCAGACCCACCGAGTTCCCTTTTAAAATCCCGTGATGTCACATTTGCAACCCCCGCCTCGCGCTGTCCAACTCCCCTCACCTCTCTCCCCCACCCCCGCAATGTCCATCTCCTCCACACCACCACCACCCCCCGCAATGTCCGATTCGCCTCACCCCCCGCGATGTCCTATTTACCCCAACCCCTGTGATGTACCATTTACCCCCCCCCAGCGATGACGGACTCCCCCACCAACCACAATCTCGTATTTATCTGACATCCACTCCCTGGCTTCCGGCCTGTCAATCTGGCAGGCTGGCAGGCAGTAAACCAGTTGAAAAAATGTAAACAGGTCCGGCCGTTAAATTTGACAGGACCTGCAGGATACCCATATTTTCCCGTTCCCCCACCATCATCCCACCACCCCCCACCACCCCCACGCTCTTTTCCTGGCACCGAGTTATTATTGGGCCCTATGTTCCTAAAAAAGAAAGCTGCTGAGATCAGTAGCCGAAGAAAACTCCTAATATTATGGGCACATTATGCAAGAATCAGAGGAGCAGCTAATATTTGATTAAGCATTGAGAAAAATGAAAACAAAAAGATTAAATGGAAGACAGAAATTCACATGACTATCAAGAAATGGTTTGAAATCCCTTGAGCCCTTTTCCTGTATCTTTAATAACTCGCTAGATTCGGTTGGGGGGGAGGGTTCCATATGACAGGAAGGATGCTAATATAGTTCCAATTTTTAAGAAGGGTGATAACGAAGGGTTGGATAACGATAGGCCCATTAGTTTCACTTCAGTAATAGGTAAGATGATCAAAGGTATCATAAGAGACTCAACGCGGCTTTTGGAAAAGAAGGTTGGGTTATTTCATATGTTCGTATGTCAAGAAAGTTAACAAATTATATAATTGGCTTAGGAGGGAAGATCTCTTGACCGTGTCCATTCTATTTCCCGCACTTCTGCTCTCACTCCTTCCCCTCCCTCCCAGAACCATGATAGGGTTCCCCTTGTCCTCACCTTTCACCCCACCAACCTCCACATTCAACAATCATCCTCCACCATTTTCCCCACCTCCAGCAAGATCCCACCACCAAACGCATCTGCCCTCCCCTCCCCTTTCAGCATTCCGAAGAGACCGCTCCCTCCACGACACCCTGGTCCACTCCTCAATCACCCCCAACACCCCTTCCCACGGCACCTTCCCGTGCAAGCGCAGGAGATGCACCACCTGCCCTTTTACCTCCTCCCTTCCCACTGTCCAGGGCCCCAAACACTCCTTCCAGGTGAAACAGCGATTTACTTGTACTTCTTGCAATTTAGTATACTGTATTCACTGCTCACGATGCGGCCTCCTCTACATTGGAGAGACCAAACACAGATTGGGTGACCACTTTGCGGAACACCTCCATTCAGTCCGCAAGCGTGACCCCAAGCTTCTGGTCACCTGTCACTTTAATTCTCCGCTCCACTCCCACTCTGATCTCTCCATCCTCGGCCTCTTACACTGTTCCAACAAAGCTCAACGTAAGCTCGAGGAATAGCACCTCATCTTTTGATTAGGCACTGTACAGTCTCTGGACTCAACATCGAGTTCAACAATTTCAGACCATAACCTTGGCCCCTATTTTTTTCCCCCATGGCAGCTGTTGATGATTCTGCCATCCCCATTTACACCTCATCTAGAGTCATCTTTTGTTTCTTAACTTGTCCCATTACCATCTCCTTTTGCCTTGCACCATCATCCCTTTTGTTTTTTAATCTCTCCTGCCTTCCATCCTATTACAGACCTTCCCTTTTGTTCTTTCCTCCTCTACCCACTTTCCCTGGCCCTGCACTTGCTTAAAAATCTGTTAGATCTCTAACTTTTTCTAGTTCTGACGAAGGGTCATCAACCTGAAACGTTAACTCTGTTTCTCTCTCCATGATGCTGCCTGACCTGCTGAGTGTTTCCAGCATTTTCTGTTTTTATTTCAGATTTCCAGCAGCGTCCGCAGTATTTTGCTTTTGTATTAGGATCAAGGGATGTTCATCATGGAAGACAGCACCTTAAGAAAACTGGAACAGTTCTGTAATACTGAAATAAATGGGAATAGAATGATCTGTAGCAATTGCCTTGCACTTCCTTTGATGTACCAAGCAAGTTCAGCCAATGATGATCATCCAACATCATCTGGCCAATTGTGCCAAGAATCTAACAAAGCCACAGAATTTGGTAAGAACAGTTCTGAATAGTTGCAACAATGTCCTCAGCTTGCTGCTGAGATGCATAAGGAATGCTGACACTGCTATTTATTGACCTATGATGCTAGCAAATGACCATAATTATGAACTGTCCACCATACTTTTTGAATCCCAGACCAAAGTTTATCATCCAAGAGTTTTATGAGGGTGTGCAGGCTTGGATGAAGGTATTCAACAGTTACAGCAATTTTCTTACTGGGGCTTTGACACCAACACTTAGCTTGCCTAGCAAGATTTTCAAGGATTTGAAGTTTTCCCATGGTAAAGATGTAATGGAAGATTGACTGATGTTGCTAGTACAGCTTCTGGTGCTTTAACCATTTCAGGTACACAGATAATGTGGATGCTTCGACAATTGGAGCTTTTTTGACTGAGATAGATATATTTTTTATTAGGTAAGGCGATCAAGGGATGTGGAGCAAAGGCGGGTATGGATTTGAGGTACAGATCAGCCGTGATCTAATTGAATGGTGGAGCAGGCTTGAGGGGGCGGAATGGCCCACTCCTGCTCCTAATGTTCCTAATGTGGTGCTCATTGCTCACATTAAAGAGGAGTTGCAGTAATGACTGAAGATGATGATAGGAAAGTGTACAGTCATCACCCGCACCTAACTACCTGCTCTTTACTTTTCTTTCAATATGAGCAATGTTCATTATTGAAAGGGTAGAGGAGTTTCTTAATTTGAAAGTACACTCAGCCATCTCTCAGATGAAAGCAGAAATCTCTGTACATGTTTAACAAGTATCATTTCACCAGCTCTGAAAGGCCATAGTCACTTGCTCTGCACAAATGCATCAGATTGCCCCATCCACATTAATGCCCTTGCTTCTCTAGTCCTGCGAGATAGGGATCCCCCAAATAAAATCATCACTGCTAGCTAGAAACCTTTTTCTAGGTTAGATTGTGGGATACAACAAAATATGAAGGGATCACAAGCAAGACACTTGAGTCTTCCCATTAAGGCTAAATACCAAGTCTTGCACTGCCACAGTGGAGATGTTCAACATTATAAATCATGATTAAATAGTTATTGCTGTTTTGTATGCTACCACCTCAAATCAATCATGGAGCCAACAACATGAACCCAGGGATACTTTGGATATTATTGAACCTTGGCATGGTACCAAGCAGCTGGGGAGCAGGGTTGCCACTTGACATGACTATTTGTTTTCTGATTGGATTTACCAAGCTGCGAGTGATAAGTTAAATGATGCAAAACTCTAAAAACAGATAAAGCTATGCTTGTAATTTGAAGATGGGAAAAAGGAAACAAAAACGTAAATCTTTTGGAGCTTAAGTATTTTTGGTATAAATATGTAATGTAAAACTAAGCATTTAGAGGTAGAAATAATGTATTATTCATAAATGACACTCCTTGCACTGTGAAATATTCTATGCTAAAATTCACTAAGTAGCGCATCATATGAAAGTGGAGTTTGAATATTTTATGATGTGGAAAAACAAGTGCACAGAATGCAAAATATTTATGATGTGAAAACGTTTCAATTACTTTTAGTTCCCTGTTTAAGACAAACAGCATTAGTAAAATGTAATTTCTGAGTTCTCGTACTTTCAGATTCTTGTTATTAAAAGTGTAGAGTGTGTTGACAGCTAGTGAGTCTATACATGGAATTTGAAAGCCTCTCTCTTCAAGACTGTTCAGTTTTTCTGCACAGTGTCTACTCAACAAATGAAACATGTGCAACAATTTGTGCAAAAGACAAACAGAAAACCATTAATAATAATAATCCCTTTCTTTGTAGGTAGAGATTTATTCGGATCATTGTTGGGGATCATTGTTGGGGCGTGAATATAATTCCACTATGTCCTTGAGAAATAGTTGGATTAAAACACTTTTTACTTGGAGCAGCTTGTGTCCCCACCCCTCTCATAAGTTTATACCTGTGTTTTCTATAGTCTGGACTAAATATCTGGCACTGTTCATTATGGATACAGGATTCCACTCTGGATAAAAGGGTCTGTGCAATCAGAAAGTTAGTGGACATTCTTTTTCCATTGTTTTCATTTCAGAGCTGGACTCCATGAAATGCTTTATCCAGAGGCTCACTGTTGCTGCTGAATGCGTTTTATTGTCGATCCAGAGGGAGAAACAAAAGGCAGCAAAATGGGCCCTGATCTGGAGAATACAACACTTTCATACACACCTCAAAAAATAAATGGATTGGAACAAAGGAACTGCAATTCAGAGGAGGGATTAAAGGCCTTGAAGTAGATCTGAAAATGTTTCCTGGTCATCAAATTCAAAATCACCAGAACCAAAGCAATACAAACTCAATAAATGCATTTCTTTCTTCATTGAGGCCAAGATGACCTTGCTATGTTGCTTGGAAACGCAATTTATAGAAACTAAAGAATTTAGATTTTAATTGGAATCTCTGCAATCACATAACACCTCACAGCTATTTTAATTGGTGAACTGTACAAAAATTCACTTTGCCCTATATTGTATAGAGGCTTTGTCACAGGATGCATTGTCATATAAGTATCTCCACGAGTGAAGCTGGCATTGACTGAAGTGCAGAGCCTCATTTATGCAGATAGTTATTATATCTAGCAGCTGACCTTGGCACATTCTATTTAGAACATTTATAGTAGGTTTGTAATTGGAAGTTCAATATTTTGTAGTGTTTCTGCTCTAAGGAAACAAATTGAAACTGCTTTGAGATGCCAGTAGAAGCACATTACATTATTATACAAAGGGGATATGTAATGACAGCTATAAAATCTATTTTCTATTTTTACAAACAAGACTAATCGATTCATGAGTACTGGATACAATAGCTGTGACGTGGTTTGTCGGAATGACGTGACAGCATCGACTTATTCTTAAACAGCAACTGTTTGTGATGGTTATTTTGGTGTGTGTGTTTATACTGAGACATGAAGCTAAAACTTTAGACTAGCTCCATGCATGACTCTTGGGTAAATGCATTTGTAAAGGACTGAGTGGTGGTGTACCAAAGTGTACCTGGAAATACTTGCACTTGTAAGGGTGTCTTATAAAATACACTCTGGTGGTTGTTGGAAGCGTAGAATGCCACTCAGACATTGCCATTATCTGGAACTTTGATCCCTTCTCTCTAGTTTTATCTCAGTACAATAAAAGTGTTAAATCATCAATTCATGTTTTCGGTCTCCAATTTTTTCCTGGCATCATTTAAGGCAGCGATTGCTTGGGTGCAATTCCATGGAGGCCATAACTCTCTAGTATCTCACCTAGATGGCAATCTTTCACATCTGAGCCTGGACAACATGGGGGGAATTTTGCCAGCCCTGGGGAGGCGGGTATGGAGGCGGGACTGCTGGGGAAATGGCAGAAACTGGGAGTGGGTACCGAACCCGCTCCCAACCCGCCTCCGTGTCATCTTCCCGGGAGGCGGGTCCCCAACTCGCGCAGGGACCCGTCTCGTCGAGGCGGGAAGGGGATTACAGGTAGTTAACAGGCAGTTTTGAGGCTTATCCCCATTTTACCCACACAAGTGCGGACTTCCCGACGGCTGCGAACCTCGCCAGGGTCAACAAGGTGAGCAGTGGGTCTGCGGGGGTGAGAGGGATCAAAAAGTCCGCTGTGGAGGTGAGTGATGGATGCAAGTGTGGAGAGGTAAGTATGAGAGGTGAGTGTAAAGTGTAAGAAAAAGTTTACTTACCTTTGCTTCTTCCTGCAGTCTTCAACCCTTGGTGATCCGAAGGCTCCTCATCTCAACAGCAGTGATGACAGAATGGCTGCTGCATTCTCAGATGCAGCAGCCATCTGATTTCTGCTAAGGAAAGAGGTTTGGTGAGTCTTCAGTACAAGGACTCACCATAGAACAGAGATTGTCAAACGCTGACAATTCATCTGTCAAAAATTTTTGACAGATGAAATGTCATACGCTGACGTCCTCTGTCACCGGCTTTCCCTTAATTGGCCTGCTAAGCCCGCAGGGCGGACTTAACAAGGTCAATCAAGGGAAAATAGCGTGGGTTGGCCAGACGTCGTTGGGGCAGGACTGAATTCCGACAACCAGCAGTCCCGCCCCCAACGCGTCCCCATTGATAAAATCCAGCCCTATGTGTCAGGAGGATATTCAACCACATGTGGGGGTAGTATCACAGATAGGCCTGATCCTGAAACCCGTCACCCATGCTTAGACATGTTCCAGCAAGTGTCACCACTTTCTTGCTAGTCTGTGGCATTGAAGCCATTTCTAGCCTCCCTAACTCTATTTTGGCTGATTGAACTTGGGATCTGTTGTCTGCATAAATCAATGCCATGGCATGTGGTGCATTAGTTCTTTTTCTCATGCACACACTAACAGAATGTGATGGTTTAAAAATCAAGGCTTAGTTTCAGGCTAGAGGTATGCATGTTATTAGCAACTTCTGTAACAATGCCTGCTAGCAATTTATAGAATCACAGAAATTACAGAACAGAAGGAGGCCATTCAGTCCATCGCGCCAGTGTTAACTCTCCAACTAGAGCTATTTCAACTAAATTGGTTATGGGAGGACCGTGGACACAACCTCAAGTTATGTAAGGCCAGAACTAGATGTTAGGAGGCTACTTACCTGCTGGATCCAGCGTTCCTGCCTCATCAATCCTCCACAATCGGACAATGCCCGGCCCTTCCAATCTCCCCATGACCACCCCCACGAGGCCTCTGACCTCCCCCACGAGGCCTCCGATCTCCCACCAAGGCCTCCTATCTGCCCCCAGCCCCAAGGCCTCCTATCTCCCCTCCTGGCTGCGGGCGGGAAACAGAGAAAAAAATATTAATCAGGCCCTGCTGTTAAATTCGGCAGGGCCTGATGAGGCCCAACCGCAATCCAGCACCCCTGCTTCCTACCCTCCTCCAAGTTAAAATCCTACCCAACCTCATAAAAGGTAGGTACTGTATCACGTTAATCAGGGCCAGAGTAGTCTCCTGGACTAGGTTTGGGTGGGGAGGGTGGGGGGGGAGGTCGGAGAGGAATTTTCAAGATTTTTTCCTCCTAATTGACCTGGATTTTTATGTTGTTCCCCTCTCCCATGAGATTACATGACTTTCAGGTGGGGTGGGGAGTGTATAGGTTGTGATGGACCAATGGGTCTTTTCCTGCCCGTCATTGTCATATGTTCGTATAAAATAAGAAAGACTTGTATTTATGTAGCACCTTTCATGACCTCAGGACGTCCCAAAGCGCTTTACAGCCAAGGAAGAACTTTTTGAAGCAGAGTCACTGTTATAATGTGGGAAACATAGCAGCCAATTTGCACACAGCAAGGTCCACACACAGCAATGTGATAATGACCAGATCATCTATTTTTGTTATGTTGGTTGAGGGATAAATATTGGCCAGGACACCAGGGATAACTCCCCTGCTCTTCTTTTAAATAGTGCCATGGGATCTTTTATGTCCACCTGAGAGGGCAAATGGGGCCTTGGTCTAACGTCTCATCTGAAAGACGGCACCTCCGACAGTGCAGCACTTCCTCAGTGCTGCCCTGGAGTGTCAGCCTAGATTTCTGTGCTCAAGTCTCTGGAGTGGGGCATGAACCCACAACTTTCTGACTCAGAATGTCGGAAGTAACTGCTCTAATCCCATTTCCCTGCTGTGTCCCCGTAGTGTCGCTGTGACATGAAACCATCTCACATGAACACTACAGCTGTAGCCTAAATGCGCCCTACGGTGTCTCTATACTCAGTTGTTCAAAAGCAGGACCCGAGGAATTTAAATTAACTCTACTAAACGTTATTATAAATGTGACAGCTAGATAATTCCTGTCTATAAAATTCACCAGATGCATATTGCCTGCTGTGAATAGACTATGATACATGAGTAATTTACTCATCTGCTCACAGGACATATTCTTGCTGAGACTCTATTTCCAGTGCATATCTCAACAGTTCACTCTCGTATCACCCTTCTTCACCCAGGATTCTGTTTATTCTCAGCATTTTTCTATGTCTGAAATTTGCACACAGAATTGCTAAATGCTGTTGTAATAGCAAATTTCTCATTTTATCTGAATGTGAAACATTTTTGTTGCCTTCAAATATGTGCTAAATATTTCTGATGTAATTGATGATGGATCACAACATAGAAATTAGGACAGTTATATTTTTAGTTGCAAAGTTTTGGAATTTTTAAAATGGGACACAAGAAAGTATGCAACAGTTAGCAAGTTTGACTGCTCCACAATTTCATGAGCAGTGTCTCAAGTACACATTCAGGAAAATATTGTAATAAAAAGCAATTTTTCTCACCAAGATATTTTCACATAGCAACTCTAAGTTGACTTGTTGATTCAAAATAATTTTCACATAGATCTACATTATTTACCTAAATATATATCATCCAATTATAAAGTACTACCTCATGGTAACTATATTTCATGTTTCTGCCTACTTTGTTAAAAGGTGATGGTTTAGAACTCCTAATGTAATGCCTTCCTCTAATAATGCTAAAAATGTTGGCTCACCAGTCTTGATTTCATCCATTAGTTTCAACAACTTACATTTATACAGCATTTTTAACATAAAAACAAGTCCCAAGGCACTTCATAGAGGCACAAGGAAAAACAGATGGCGAGCCAAAGAAGGGAATATTAGAAGGGATGGCCAAATGCTTGATCAAAGAGAAGGGGGTGAAATTCAACTTGGGCGGGGATGCAAACGGGCAATGTTGCATCTGTTGCCCGTTATACGCCCTGCCCGATATTAATATTGAAGATTGGGCAGGAAGTAAAACGGGCACCAAATGCCATACTGCCCATTTCGCATCCCCGCCCAAGTCGAATTTCACCCCCACAGATTTTAAGAAGGTCTTAAGATGGTGAGGCAGAGGGGTTTAGGGCTGGATTTCCAGAGTGTGGGGCCTAGGCAGCTGAACATGCAGCCTGCAATGACAGGGCAAAGTGGGGGAGGAATGCACAAAGGCCGGAGTCAGTAGAACATAGAAGGCAATAGCACATGTTGGTGCAAACCTGAGCTACAAACAAAGGTCCTCCAGGATCTGAGCTCTTTTAACTTGAGCACTTCAAGAAAAATCAACAGATCTTGGCAAGCCACAATGCTTCATTTAGCCTGTTATGGATTAAACTGAGCAATGGGGGCAGTAATGATGTGAATTTTGACATATGCTGTCATCCCATCATTACCATTTTGTTTGCAACACTGCTACAACACAGGGTTGAATGGAGCAAGCACTCACCCCCACATAAGAAGAAAACTATTGGACACAAACCTGGCAAGAACAGATCCTGTCCCAATTTTCGCTCTCCACTTCATTCCCCCATTGCCATTAAGCCCCAATAATACCCCAAACACCGTAGAAATTTCGGGCATCTTTATCCTTCCTTCACATAATGTCTTATTCTAATGAATTCTTTCCTAGGGCTTCAAAACTGTGGAACTCCTTGCCTCCCTCAAAACACCTTCCTTCTACAATCTACAAACTTTTAAAATCCAAGCTTGGCGTCACCTAACTACTGTTTCTTGATGTACTTAATCTCCTGTCGCGCCCCTTTAAAGCCATGTGATCTCCCGCACTATGGATCATGACCTTTCACCTAGAATATTAATCATAAAAATTCTGGCACAATAGTCCAGTTCGCAAGCTTTGGTTGCTTTCAGAAACCAGTATTTACTAATCAAAAGTTGTTGTTTTTGAATTAAGTAAAATAGTAAAATGCAATGGTTGTTGCAATACAAACAATGTTGCATAACAATTGGGAATGAAGTGCCACTTTAGTACTTGCATATTATCTACTTGGGTTTCTGAGGAGAACAAGAAGGCTAAAAACAGTACAAGTGGATGTTTTATTCATTTTGTCATTATATGTCGGCAATTTATTGGATATGAAAGGTTGAGTTATTGAATATGTGGACAACACAACACTGGAATTTTAGGAACCACACAGCCTCATAATAAACAGAATGTTGATTTGGTTTTGATGAAAAAATAAAAACATTAGGTACGTGCAAATAATTTTGATGTACCCTGAATCTACTTTGTGTGCAGTTAAAGCAACAACCAAGGTGATGGTGGAGGGAAGAGCGAAACCACGCAAGTGAGTGACTCTGCCTACAGTTAGAAAATATAGATAGGGCTGGGAGACTCGGGTCCTATCCTGTCCATTTTCTCTGCTTTAAAATGAGACAGCTGAATGGATCAGTAGACTTAAAAAACAGAAATAAAATACAGTGGGTAAGCCAGCCACAATATCTGTACCCTCTAGGGATGAATCAGCGATTCAAAACTCCCAGTGGGGAATGGTACTTGCAAGCAGTACATCTCAGGAAATCATGGACTTTCGGAAGCACATAAGAACATCTCTAATGCTCCCTTCTAACAACTTACCTAAAACTGATGTCAAACTAATGGGCCTATCATTTCCTGGTTCTGACTAGTTGCCCTTTTTGAATATTAGTACAACTTCTCTGCAGTCCATAGGAACGATCCCAGATTTCAGCAAGCTATTAAATATATGAGCAAGGGGCTCACGTAGCACAGCCCCTATCTCTTTAACCAACCCTTGGGTAAATGCTGTTTCGAACAGCAGCGCGATCTGATTTAAGACTCCTTATTCCCTCCAAGATTAGATCTGCATCTACTTTAACATTTACAACTTTAGTGCTAACTGCCCATTAATGGAAACTGAGCACCATCTACAGGAGTGAAGACTGACCAAAGTAAACATTTAAAACCTCCGCGTGAATCTTATCCCGGGAATCCTTTAATGGCCCTATTCAGTCCTCTACTCCTAACATAACTAGTAATAATGACAGAGAGTTGCTTGTGGGGGTTTGGCTAAATTTCTTCAGCCACTCAGTCTGCATGGGCAATGCCATCATGCAAATAACTAAATACTGAGAATTATTTGATCAAATATTACAAATATTACAAATATCTAAGTGAAACCAAAAATTATTTCAATATTCCTGCTCTACTCACCCAGCAAACCTTTTATACTTGCCCGCTTCCCTCTCCATCCCTTCCATGTCATGTGAAATATTTTTTTCTACATTTGCACCACATAAACTACAGGGAATATTTTGAATAATGAAATAGAAAGCAAATTCAAATAAATGTCCTAAGGGAACCAAAACTAAAACTGTACAAAAACTGTTTCTATCTGTAATAAATAATTCAAATCCCATTACACACTTCAGAACTTTTGAATATTAATATTAATATAGCAATAAACATTAAGACTACATTGACTCAGAGGGCATCAATTAGTTATCAACACATTAATTTTCAGTTCATATTTGCTTGTTCAAAGTTTGTATGCATAACAGTTGCTGCATTCCAAAAGACACTGATTGTGTGAGCCTGCTCCTGGAGGCCCCGCTCCCTGATCCTTTGAACTTTGGCAGGGTCAGTGGCAGAGTTCCACAGCAGAATCAAGGCATCACGATTTTGGGGCCTGTATCTCTGTAACAGTGCTTTATGTTATTAAAAAATTCTGCTTAAAATATATGTCGAAATTCATGACTTTAAAGTCTCCCTTGAAACTTTAGTAATGGTTCGGTTCTGTCACAATATCTACTGTTTTACCTTTTTTTTGCTGCTTTGCATTCTGGGATAAACATAAATAAACAAAATACATTCCGGAATATAATGGTTAAGGAATGTCAAATTCCAAAGAGCAAAGTTTCATTTGTTACACATGTAATTTGCTATATTTGGTAAATAAAAAGCCTCTTGAATGTAGCAACCTATCTTATTCTTATTGATAAAATTACATCAGAAAAAGTTGAAGTATTTTATGCTTTCCCTGGTTGTGATACTTTATAGAAAAAAAACAATGGCCGGAATTTTCCCATCAAAAAACAGTTGGGTTTGGAGTGTGGGGGCAGTTAAAGTGTTAAAAATGTGAATCCCGACCTGATCCCGCCTCCAACCCACCCACTTCCGGTTTCCCCGGAGGCAAGACGGGGGGCGAGCGACCAACCCGCTCCCAGGGGGTGGTACCGTAATTTAAATATTATAATGAGGCTGGATGCCTCTATTTTCTCCTCCATTTTGTGTTTAACTGCCTGTGGACGGGTTTCACACAATTCGTTAAACAGGGGTGGGGACTGCTGCATCCAGAAGGTAAGTGACTTAATACCTACCGCCCAGATCCAGGGTCCCTGCCTAGCCCATACTCTGTGATCGGAGACCCCACCAGGAGGCCTCCGATCGCCTCCCCAGGCCTCCCCCCCCAACAATGATGATGAGGCCGGCCCGATCTTCTGCACCCACTCCGATCCATGGCTGACCCCCACTCCGTGATCCCCGATCCCCCCAATATCCCCAATCCCTCTCCCACGATCCTTCCACTGGACCGACTCCTCGCAACTGAGGCCTACCCACCCGCAGCCAGCCAGGGAAACCGAGGCCTGATATTCAAATTAGGCCCTGCCGGTAAAATCAGCAGGGCCTGCGGGAAACCCGGCTTCCCGCCCGCCTCGGACATCACCCCCCCCCCCCCCCGCACCCCCACCCCTCCCCCGTCATCCTGAGCAAAATTCTGGCCATTGAATTCTGCTTACTTTTACTGCTGTGGTGATCATTGGGCTGGATTTTCCCGTTTCCCACCCGCACGGTGCAGGGTGACCCGGGAGACGGCGGGAAACCCGGAAGTTTGGGTTTCCTGGCATGTTGTGGAGTTTTAACAAGCACAGAACATAAGGGAGGGGAAGATGACTGGAGGCAGGTTGCTACAGATAGTGCAGCTGACATCATCAGAGGAAGAGGCCATGGAGATCAGTGGCATGTTTGCGTCACTGACCGTCGGAGATGGTGAGACTGGGACTTTGCAGCTGCCCAGTGACAGAATTAAATATCTCCGACCCACATCTCATGCAAGACTTAGGCATGTTCACTTGATTTCAGCAATGAGTGAAATCTGATCATCTTAATTGTGCTCAGTAGAAACATTTTGATATTGCCAGCACTAATTCATATTCATCTCTTCTCTCCTCTGGGGCCTTCACGTGTAAAACAGCAGTGGACTTTCCAGATGAATATTCCTCAGAGGAACTCGTTCCTTCTGAGGGTGCATCGTCACAGGACATATGCTTACCAGGTACCAGCGCAGATACGTGCACTTCGGTGGGTCCTGTTAAAGAGTTAGGTGGGATCTTACCTGGTGACTCACTGTTCACAAGTGAGCAAAAGCAGAGAGTGGTGGCAGGGACAGCAGTGGAGAGTCTGTGTCGGAGGGCACACTCCTCTCCAAGCTCTGCTCAGCTGGACACAGATGCTGAACTCCAGGGGTCATCAGTGAAAAGGATAATAATAGAGGGACAGCAGCAAATCTGCCGCAACAGAATGTACTGACACTCCTCCCATGCACACTGCCCACAATAGCAGAGAGGATGGAGGAGTCCAGCTCAACCATTAGTGGATTGATGTGACAGGCCATTGTGAGAATGTCTTCTTCCATGATAGACTGGCCTCCTCTGTGGAACTTCAATCGTGACACTCAAATGAGTCCATGCAGGACTTGACCACGGCCGTGTAGACTCTGGATGCCAACATGTCTGCCACCTTAAACAGGATGACAGATACCTTAGCTGTGGCCTTACAATAAGTCATTGATCTTCACCAAGTTGCTCTCCTGCAGACAGGTAAGACTGATGGACCGCTGGCCCAGGAGAGGGGCCATGGAAGTGGGAAATCCATTCAAAGCGCTTTCACTTCTCACCCGTGGCCACCCCAACCCCCTCCCCCAGTCAGTACCTGGCATGCTGCCTTATCTCCTGATGGCCGAGTCTGCCCTTGCACAGCTGCAGGTGGAGCATTCTGTGGTGGGGCCCTCATAGGCTCCAATATCCAGAGGTCGTCGGCCAAGAGCATCTCAGCAGTCAGAGCAGGGATCCGAGTAGCCTGCCTCTACCCCTGCTGAAGACAAAGGGGTTGCACCATGTAGGAGCAGTAGACAAAGGAAGAGAAAAGCTTTGTAGTTCACCGAGGGTATGCACATGGGTGTTTGTGAAAATGTTATGTTATTAAGTTCCCTTTTTTTAAATCAAATCACGCAAAATTTATTAATTTCCCGTGTTGCCCATTTTTGCGGGCCAGGTGTCAGCTCACCTTTTCAGTTGCTTATTGATGACGGTGAAGACATGATTTGACGGGGACCAATTGGTGGATGTGTAATGGGTGGATGGTTGGCTACAGGTTGTGTCAGGTGGAGGGGGAAACCAGGGGATGTTGTCATCACAGGGGAAGTTTACATAACTGCCAGCCTGGCAAACAATCCATCCGTGCCTAAATGTCTGTGACAAGATTAATTTGTATTTATGGTGTAAATCCAGCAATTTCTTGGTGAGGTTGATGGCGAGTCCCCATTTTTACGAGACTAATGAGGGGGTGGCACAAATCATCCAGCAACTTGTGGCGATTCACAAATCAGGGCGTATCTCTTCCTGGCTTAAAATTGCTGGGGGGGGGGTTTAACACACTAATAATGCGGGGGCCGTGAACTCGCTGTTATTTTCCAGCAATTTCTGGGTCTTTGTTCAGTCTGTTTGTATAGCTGGCATTGAGATTTCTGGGAAGACCCATGAACTGAAGTCCTGGGATTCTCAGGGAGACATAAACAAAAACATTTTTAGAGACAATTTAAAACACAAAATGCTACTTTATAAGTTTAGACATTTTCTTGTAAAAAAAATTGTTCCAAAAATTCCTTCCCAGCAGCAGTAATCGGTACTCAAACTTTCAACAATCCTCAGTTTCCAAACTCCTCACTTGCCCACTCTCAGCATATCCTGCGAACCTTGTATTTCTCATTCTAGTTTACCCCTTGTGCATTGCATTAATATATACATTATAAGGGAACAATGTACACTGAATGAATTATGAGCCAATAATCTAATCAGGGGGTAGAGGGAGTGCAGATGACTTTGTAAGTCTGAGAGTGAACTCAAAGAATTCAGAACCATCATCTAAACCCTTAGATTAAATATCAACAGTGAAATCACCGACATCCAACTTATTGTATGTATTGTTTGAACCCATTGGCTGGTAGTGTGGGAGTAACTGGCTCCATATGATCGATACATAATAGCACCCACACACAATACAGTAATACAATGTTTGTTATTCTTTTGTGTAGGCTCATGAGATGTCCATTATGTGCATTATTGGGATATTGAGTTTTATGTCAACATTTGCTGTGAAATGTCTACTGGATTCTAGATCTGTATATATATTATATATATAGAGAGAGAGAGTATACATTGACACTGTCATTGTGGTCTACAGGATGATTGCTAAAGGACTGAACCACATCATGTCCCAATCAGAGTCAAGTATAATGATCAGTTATAATAGAATATTCATATCTCTAATTGTTTTACCTCTTGATTTGATTTGCAAATATAATTCAAGGCTAGTTTTCATAATTAGTCATGACATTAAAGCTCTATCTTTATTCACTTCAGATAATAAAATTACATGAAAAAGCACCCATCATTACACACTAATTACTACTGAACAATGAACCAAAGATTGAAATATAATCACTTCATTCAACTCTGATAATCTCGAGTATATGCATCAACAATGTCCAAGGGGTTTGTCATGATTTTCTCTCTTCACATATTGCTCTTACCTCATTAATAACCCTGGACAGTCAATGGCACGGGAATAAAATAAGCATCTTTTTAAATTTTGACAAGGTACAATCAGTTAAAGAGAAATTCTGATGGTGCTGTTGCACCACCAGAAGTGAGGTGGGGCAGGACATTCACCCGACATGATGTGCCGCTCCTGAACCCATCCTAAATTGCGGCGTAGGTAAGTAACACATTTAGAGGTATCCAGGTTCTGTAAATCCAGCCTGCAACACCTCAGATATGCCAGGGGAGGGGGAAATTGGAAAATTCCTGTACAGGCAGGAGTTAGGCCCAGAAAGCACTTGGAATAGCTTGTAAAGTATGGGGGGGGCGGGGGGGGGGAGGGAGAGAAAATGGAGCAGGGAGAGCTAGAGACATGGTTCAGCAGCAGGATAGAAAACCAACCACTGCTTAAAGAGGAAATGGCAGCACTGGAGGAAGCTGGCAACCTAGGCAAAAAGGATGGCAGCTAATTGAAGAAATGCAAGACAAACCTTAGAGTCTGACTTGGATGTCCTCCTAATGGAGATGCGAGCAGGAGAGACAGGCTATTTGGATTCAGGGTCATGTCATCCGCACTTTGTGGAAGGAAATTGCAGTGGCAGTGAGTGTCACCTCCTTGATCTCAAAGACTCCTTTACACTGCAGTAAGAAGTTTAATAACTTCACCACAGTAGCCAAGGTAAGCTATTTGCTCTTCCTCACTCTTTCCTGCTGTCTCTTCATATATGCGGCACCCCCACATTCATTATCCTCAAAGTGCTCTAGGACTGTACTCTGAACCTCTGATACCATCTCCCATCCTGTTTCATCTTGCTTTCTGTCCTGTTATAACTTTATACAGGAGATTGCATTGAAATGGAGAATCAGATAGGTTCCTTTAAAGGCATGTGTTCTGATCTGCTCGATTTTACGATATTCACTGCACTTAGGCAATCCAGTGTGCTTGGATGTAGACTCAGAAAAATCTCTTATTTGTCTTATCCTGTCTACCCAGTCCTCACTGCTATACTCATGCCTTCACTTTTCTTCTCTCTCACAGGAGAAGGTGATCCATAACGTCCAAGAATCTCAGTGCATGGGTGGTAGTCCCCCCCAATAATATGCCTCTAACCTTCCATGAAGAAGATGCCTTAGAGATCATGGGAGGTAATGCAGCTGAACCTGATGGGGATGTAGGAGGTCCAACACCAGCTACACGTTTGTCTGGACCATTTGCAGTGTGCTTGTATAATGGTTTGAGAATGCAAAGTCTCATGGTTTCAGGTCAAGCATGGACAAAGAAACCTCCTGCTGATCACCACCTACCGCCCTCCCTCAGCAGATGAATCAGTACTCCTCCATGTTGAACACCACTTGGAAGAAGCACTGAGGGTAGCAAGGGCACAGAATGCACTCTGGGTGGGGGACTTCAATGTCCATCACCAAGAGTGGCTCAGCAGCACCACTACTGACCGAGCTGGCAGAGTCCTGAAGGACATAGCTGCCAGCAGCAGGTGGTGAGACAACCAAAACGAGGGAAAAACCTACTTGACCTCGTCCTCACCAATCTACCTGTCGCAGATGCATCTGTTCATGACAGTGTTGGTAGCAGTAACCACTACGCAGTCCTTGTGGAGAGGAGGTCCCGTCTTCACACTGAGGACAACCTCCATCGTGTTGTGTGGCACTACCACTGTACTAAATGGGATAGATTCCGAACAGATCTAGCACCTCAAAACTGGGCATCCATGTGGCGCTGTGGGCCATCAGCAGCAGCAGAATTGTATTCCACCAAAATCTGTAACCTCATGGCCCGGCATATCCCTCACTCTACCATTAACATCAAGCCAGAGGACCAACCCTGGTTCAATGAGGAGTGTAAAAGAGCATGCCAGGAGCAGCACCAGGCATACCTAAAAATGAGGTGTCAACCAGGGGAAGCTGCAACACAGGACTATATGCATGCTAAACAGTGGAAGCAGCATGCTCTAGACAGGGCTAAGCGATCCCACAACCAACGGATCAGATCAAAGCTCTGCAGTCCTGTCACATCCAGTCACGAATGGTGGTAGACAATTAAACAACTAACAGGAGGAGGAGGCTCCATGAACATGCTCATCCTCAATGATGGCGGAGCCCAACACATGAGTACAAAAGACAAGGCTGAAGCATTTGCAACCATCTTCAGTCAGAAGTGCCGAGTGGATGATCCATCTCGGCCTCCTCCCGAGGTCCCCACCATCACAGAAGCCAACTTCAGCCAATACGATTCACTCCACGTGATATCAAGAAACAGCTGAACGCACTGGATACAGCAAAGGCTATGGGCCCCGACAACATCCCGACTGTTGTGCTCAAGATTTGTGCTCCAGAACTAGCTGCGCCTCTAGCCAAGCTGTTCCAGTACAGCTATAACACTGGCACCTACCCGACAATGTGGAAAACTGCCCAGGTATGTCCTGTCTACAAAAGAAGGATAAATCCAATCCAGCCAATTATGCCCCATCAGTCTACTCTCAATCATCAGCAAAGTGATGGAAGGTGTCATCGACAGTGCTATCAAGCAGTACTTACTCACCAATAACCTGCTCACCGATGCTCAGTTTGGGTTCCGCCAGGACCACTCTGCTCCAGACCTCATTACAGCCTTGGTCCAAACATGGACACAAGAGCTGAATTCCAGAGGTGAGGTGAGAGTGACTGCCCTTGACATCAAGGCAGCATTTGACTGAGTGTGGCATCAGGGAGCCCGAGTAAATTGAAGTCAATGGGAATCGGGGGGAAAACTCTCCACTGGCTTGAGTTGTACCTAGCACAAAGGAAGATGGTTGTGGTTATTGGAGGCCAATCATTTCAGCCCCAGGATATTGCTGCAGGAGTTCCTCAGGGCAGTAACCAAGGCCCAACCATCTTCAGCTGCTTCATCAATGACCTTCCCTCCATCATAAGGTCAGAAGTGAGGATGTTCGCTGATGATTGCCAGTGTTCAGTTCCATTCGCAACTCCTCAGATAATGATGCAGTCCATGCCCGCTTGCAGCAAGACCTGGACGACATTCAGGCTTGGGCCCATAAGTAGCAGGTAACATTCACACCACACAAGTGCCAGGCAATGACTATCTCCAACAAGCGAGAGTCTAACCACCGCCCCTTGACATTCAATGGGATTACCATCGCCGAATCCCCCACCATCAACATTCTGGGGGTCACCATTGACCAGAAACTTAACTGGACCAGCCACATAAATACTGTGGCAAAAAGAGCAGGTCAGAGGCTAGGTATTCTGTGGCGAGTGTCTCACCTCCTGACTCCCCAATGCCTTTCCACCATCTACAAGGCACAAGTAAGGAGTGTGATGGAATACTCTCCACTTGCCTGGATGAGTGCAACTCCAACAACACTCAAGAAACTCGACACCATACAGGACAAAGCAGCCCGCTTGATTTGCACCCATCCACCACCTTAAACATTCAGTCACTCCACCACCGGCGCACCGTGGCTGCAGTGTGTACCATCTACAAGATGCACTGAAGCAACTCACCATGGCTTCTTTGACAGCACCTCCCAAACCCGCAACCTCTACCACCTAGAAGGACAAGGGCAGCAGACGTGTGGGAACACCACCACCTGCAAGTTCCCCTTCAAGTCACACACCATCCTAACTTGGAACTATATCGCCATTCCTTCATCGTCGCTGGGTCAAAATCCTGGAACTCCCTTCCTAACGGCACTGTGGGAGTACCTTCAACACATGGACCGCAGTGGTTCAAGAAGGTGGTTCATCACCATCTTCTCAAGGGCAATTAGGGATGGGCAATAAATGCTGGCCTTGCCAGCGACGCCCACAACCCATGAATTAATTTTTTTTAAATCATGGTCAGTGAGCTTTGATGGCCAGGTCTTGCCGCATGCGGGCATGGACTGCATCATTATCTGAGGAGTTGCAAATGGAACTGAACACTGTGCAATCATCAGCAAATCATCAGTCCACTCTGACCTTATGATGGAGGGAAGGTCATTGATGAAGCAGCTGAAGGACACTACCCTGGTGAACTCCTGCAGCGATGTCCTGGGGCTGAGATGCAGAAAAATGGAGGACTGCACCTCACGCATGAGTGGGCTGTTGTCGTCGGGCATTGCAATGATGTGTTCTTCCATGGAGAGTGGCCAGTTCCATGGAACATCAATGCTCCAATCAAATGAGGCCATGCACGCCTTGACCACAGCTGTGCAGACTCTGGATGACAACATGTCTGCCACCTTAAATAGGATGCCAGATACCTTAGCCTTGGCCTTACAGCACTGCACTGATCTGCACCAAAGTGTTGTCCAGCAGAGTGGTAGCAGTGAAATGCGGCTGAGCCATGAGAGGGATAATAGCGAAAGGGGACATGGAAGTGGGGACTCCACTCAAAGCACTTCCACTTCTCAACCGTTTCCCCCCCCCACTCCGCCACCGCCCCAGCCGTCCCCGCCTCAGTCAGTGCCCCACATGCTGCCTCTTCTCCTGATGGCAGAGTTTGCTCTTGCACAGGTAGAGCAGTCTTTGGTGGGGCCCTCACAGGCTCCAAAACATAAAGTTCATCGACCAAGAGTTTCTCAACCGTCAAAGCAGGGATCTGTGCAGCCTGCCGCTACCTCTGCTGAAGCAATAGGGGTTGCACGACCTAGAGTGGAAGGAAAAGGAAGGGAAAAGCTTTGTAGTTGCACAAGGGTGTGTATATGAGAAAATGTAATGTTGTTTAGTTTCTGTTGTTTGGTTAAAGCACATCAATTTTATTCTTTTGTATCACTTTCCTGTCTTGTCCATTCTTGGTTGCTGGGTGGCAAGTTGCTTTTTAAATTGCTTGATGATGAATGGGAAGACATGAATTGATGGGGACCAATGGGGGGGTGGATGTGCAAGGGGTGGTTGGTTGTTTGCAGGACAGCTTTGTGTCAGCGGCATTGGGAAGGGGACGGGGGAGGAAAAAAGAGTGGCGGCTGCATGAGCTTCTGACATCGGTCCACTGGCACAACCTAAGTGAGCCTTGCACTTATTTTTTATTCGTTCCTGGGATGTGGGCGTCACTGGCAAGGCCAGCATTTATTGCCCATCCCTAATTGCCCTCGAGAAGGTGGTGGTGAGCCGCCTTCTTGAACCCCCGCAGTCCGTGTGGTGAAGGTACTCCCATAGTGCTGCTAGGGAGGGAGTTCCAGGATTTTGACCCAGCGACAATGAAGGAACGACGATATATTCCCAAGTCAGGATGGTGTGTGACTTGGAGGGAAACTTGGATGTGATGGTGTTCCCATGCGCCTTGTGAGGTGTTAGTGAGGAGGACTTTGCAGGTTCGACTGGGCTGGGTATGCCTTTTCCATGTCCGAAGCCAGTGCCTAGGTCATATTAATAAGGGCATCCCTGGCAGTAGTGTGAGCAGCTGGTGGTGCATTGCCCTCATCACCTTCCTCCTCCTCCTCCTCACCTTCATCCTTCTCCTCCTCCTCAGAATTGTCCAAAGAGGATCTGAGCTCTGCACCTTGTTCCTCCTGCAAGTCCAAATCTCGCTGCTGTGCAATGCTGTGCAGAGCGCAACACAGCACAATCATTCTGGACACCCTGACTGGTGCATACTGGAGGGCACCTCCAGATCTGTCTAGGCACCTGAAGCACATCTTCAGCAATCTGATGGCTTGATCACACATCTGGTGGTCATATGGCATTCATTGTAGTCCTGTTGGGCGTCATTGGTTGAGTTTCTGATGGGTGTCAGCAGTCAAGTTTGAAGTGAGTATCCCTTGACTTCTAGCAGGTCCAAAGAAGTCAGGGAGCTTGGACTGCCACAAGTCAAAAGCATCATGGCAGCTCCCAGGGAATCTTGCGCACACCTGCAGAAATATCATTTTGCACCAGCTGCACATTAATGGAGTGGAAGCCCTTGTGGTTGATGAACATTCCTGGTTGATCTGGGAGTGTCAATGATGCCCTGCACCTGTGGGAAGCCAGCCAGAGATGCAAACTGAGCACCCGTTCATTCTGACCGGCGTCATTGCAGGCAAAGTTCACATTAATAGCCGGCCATGGCAAACAACCTATCAGTCTTATGCATTTGTGGGCCACTGACTGGGAGATCCTGAATATGTCTTCTGCAGAGCCCTGGAAGGATCTGGAGGCTAAAATGTTGAGGGTGGTGGTGACTTTGACAGCCGCTGGTAACACATGGCCAACAGGTCCAGCTGGCAGCAGGTCTTCTTCTAGCAGACTGCAAGTGTCGGCCACCACATGACACAACAACCTGAGCCACGTGAAACACTGCTGCTCGGACATGTCAAGGAAACTCCATCTCAGCCTGTGCACCATGTGTCACGAATAGTTCCTCGAATAGTGCCTCCTGCAAACTGCACCCCTCTGCTGCTGCCCTCTCTGCTGTCCATTTACAGGTCTTTCAAGAGCAGGCTGCTGCTGGTCATATTGGTCCTCATCTGAGGTCCAGTCTAAGGCAGTCAAAGCGCCACCCATCCTACTGTGATTCAGAAAACCTTCAAAGTGTAGAAAGTAAACTCTCAGCAGAAGTACTGTGAACAAACCCTTTCCCACTAGCAGATAAGAAAGCAACTGTGAGTACTGAGTACTTATTGCAGTATTTCCATGAGTTTGATTCAGCCCCCTCAATTGCCATTGTGTTCTCACCTTGCATCAATTCTACGCCAAGTGCAGAGGATCCGCTATTCCAACAACATTACGACTTCCTTCCCTAACATATTCCAGTTCATTAAAGACTTTGGTCCTCTAGTGCTTCTGGACAGAGGACCAGGGGCCTATCAAGCCTATAAGTTGCTTCACCATCCCCTAGACCCAACTCCACATAGACTGTCAGTAAGTGATTTTCTATGAAGTTGATGCTTCTGTAACTTTTTCTCCTAAATCTATTGTACATGTACGTGGGCAAACCAAAAAGGGCTAACACTCTTCAGAATTCACCAAGTCGCACATCTGTGGTTTACTCATTAGTTTAATTTATGTGTTGCAATTAAAATCCTAATTTATTGTTTCTGAATGTTGATATCAAACACTTAGCATGTGGAATATCTCTGTATATGTGGATATATGTGGTACATTAAGAAAAATTGAAAGTAGATCTGGTTTAGATTTGAGTTTACAATGCAAACTGCACTGAGGAAGCAGCACGGCACGATCCTGGCTTTGAACTGTCGGATTAAAAAAAACAAGACCTGCTTAAATGGGAAGGTGATGGAGAGCAATTACTGAATTCTGTAACTGTTTGTACTGTACCTCTCTATAATATGCTTTTATGTAATAACTACTTCATATGCATGAAAAACATGTAGTGATTGTGATGCTTTGTCTGAAATATTAAAAATAAATACCTTTTAGCATGTTTCCCAGCTAAAATGGAGCAACACCAGTTATAATTTCATTGCAGAATTATCAACTCTTTGAAATGTAAAATCCATAATACAAGACTGTCAGCCGGCAACAAGAGATTAGAGGGAAGTGGTTATGCATCATGAAAATGCTTTTTGAAATGCTGATGGAAAAGACCTCCATAATAGACACCAATCACCATATGTGTCAAAAGCAACTTGCCCGGTAAAAATACCAGTTCAAATGAGATCATGGTGCTTATTATTTGAGTGTTATTTGAACGAAAAACCACAGTTTGCTCAATGTTGTACAAGTAAATACAATAACAAATGGGTGAATGTGTAAATTGTGACAAAATAGATAAATCATAAATATTAATACATAGAAGTAGAGAATAATGAATGGCTAGGAGTAGTTAGAGGATGTCATCCAACCGTTGGCCTCAGGTAATGTTATAATATTCAATCAAAATATAAGAGATAGATATTGACATCTGAGCTCAAGATTGGCTCACAACCTTAAACTCAACGCCAGATAGAGACGAGTGAACCAAGGTTCAGTTTGGAAATTTATTTCAAATAGTAAAGATGTGCACTCAACCAGAACAGAGAACCCTATGGAAAGTAAAACTGAGCTGGCCACAAGTTAAAATAATTTCAAAGTTCCCCTCTCCCTGCCACTATACACAGACACAAAGGCACATGCAGCTGTCATGATGATGTCATGAGTTATCCTCAACCATTCTCCTAGCTATGTTAGATGATACATCGATGACATCTTCTTCCTTTGGACCCACGGCGAAGGATCACTGAAAGGACTACACGATAACATCAACAGGTTCCATCCCACCATCAAACTCACCATGGACTACTCCTCAGAATCGGTTTCATTCTTGGACACACGAATCTCCATCAAAGATGGACGCCTCAGCACTTCACTCTACCGCAAGCCCACGGACAACCTCACGATGCTCCACTTCTCCAGCTTCCACCCTAACCACGTTAAAGAAGCCATCCACTATGGACAAGCCCTGCGAATACACAGGATCTGCTCAGACGAGGAGGAACGCGATGGACACCTACGGACACTGAAAGACGCCCTCGTAAGAACGGGATATGACGCTCGACTCGTCGATCGACAGTTCCGACGGGCCACAGCGAAAAACCGCATAGACCTCCTCAGAAGGCGAACACGGGTCACAAACAACAGAGTACCCTACGTTGTCCAGTACTTCCCCGGAGCGGAGAAACTACGCCATGTTCTTCGCAGCCTTCAACATGTCATCGATGACGACGAACACCTCGCTAAGGCCATCCCCATGCCTCCACTACTCGCCTTCAAGCAGCCGCCTAACCTCAAAAGTACCATCGTTCGCAGCAAATTACCCAGCTGTCAGGAGAACAGCGACCACGACACCACACAACCCTGCCACGGCAACCTCTGCAAGACATGCCAGATCATCAACACAGATACCATCATCACACATGAGGACACTACCCACCAGGTACATGGTACATACTCATGTGACTCGGCCAACGTTGTCTACCTGATACGTTGCAGGAAAGGATGCCCCGGAGCATGGTACATCGGCGAGACCATGCAGACACTGAGACAACGTATGAACGGACACCGTGCAACAATCGCCAGGCAGGATTGTTACCTCCCAGTTGGGGAACACTTCAGCAGTCAAGGACATTCAGCCTCGGATATGCGGGTTAGCGTTCTCCAAGGCGGCCTTCGAGACACACGACAACGCAAAATCAACGAGCAGAAACTGATAGCCAAGTTCTGCACCCATGAGGACGGCCTCAATAGGGATATCGGGTTCATGTCACGCTACAGAACATGACTCGACATCGTTGTCTGTCTTTCCAGTTTTTATTAAAAAAAAGTACAAAAAAAAAAACAAAAAAAACCCACAAAAAAAAATCTTAAAAACTCAACTGCAGACGGCAGGATTTGACACGTTGGACCCCCTGTGACCCATCTCATTGTCTTGGCTGTGCTCTGGTGTGTCTTTGATGTAATGCCTCCCTGAAAGATTGTATCTCTGCAGACAAATTGCTTTCTGTGTTTATATACTGTGTAATACTGTAGATTCCCTCATTGTACCTTTACCTGATGAAGGGGCAGCAGCTCCGAAAGCTTGTAATTTTAAATAAATCTGTTGGACTATAACCTGGTGTTGTGCGACTTCTCATTTTTGTCCACCCCAGTCCAACACCGGCATCTCCGCATTATGTTAGATGTAGCATAGAGTTGGCAGCAGATACCAGTCTACTCGCTTGTCCACATATATGGGGTAAAAGGAGAACATGAAGGACAATAGGACAGAAAAAACGAAAGAAACAAGATAGCTGCTCAACAGTCGTTCAATGTGCTTAACATTTCTTTTTCAGATAGTGCATTTTGCAACTGCTGACATTTAAATTTCTATGCACCTATAATGGTGACATTTTTGAGGCACCTAAGCTTAAATCTAGTTGCCAAAAATTAGAGTAAATTAGACAAATTTAAAATCCTGCAATTTAATTTTTAATAAGCAAAACAAAAAGATTCAAAATGATGTAAATGATGTGGCTAACAACTTTCTGCAGGGGTGGGGGGGCACAGATCATCATAATTAGGATTGCATCACTCAAAAAACAGTATTATAGCTCGTTGTGATATTAGTACTGAAAATGATTCACAGAAGGATTATGTCATGTTTGATGGAAGATTAGTTAAATAGATTTCTTTCCTAATGTTAACCAAAAGTTAGAGACCATGAAATTCGACACCTTAGTGCCGGCTGATAAGGCCGGTTTAAGCAAAAACCTTGCTTCCGACCACTTCCGACGCGTCCAGTGGCGGCCGCCATTTTGGGCAGGTCAGTTTTTTTTTTTAATTAGCTCATGGGATGTGGGCGTCACTGGCAAGGCCAGCAATTATTGCCCATCCCTAATTGCCCTCGAGAAGGTGGTGGTGAGCAGCCTTCTTGAACCGCTGCAGTCCGTGTGGTGAAGGTACTCCCACAGTGCTGTTAGGAAGGGAGTTCCAGGATTTTGACCCAGCGACGATGAAGGATCGGCGATATACTTCCAAGTCAGGATGGTGTGTGACTTGGAGGGGAACTTGGAGGTGGTGGTGTTCCCATGCGCCTGCTTCCCTTGTCCTTCTAGGAGCTAGAGGTCGCGGGTTTGGGAGGTGCTGCCGAAGAAGCCTTGGCGAGTTGCTGCAGTGCATCTTGTAGATGGTACACACTGCAGACATGGTACGCCGGTGGTGGAGGGAGTGAATGTTTAAGGTGGTGGATGGGGTGCCAATCAAGTGGGCTGCTTTGTCCTGGATGGTGTCGAGCTTCTTGAGTGTTGTTGGAGCTGCACTCATCCAGGCAAGTGGAGAGTATTCCATCACACTCCTTACTTGTGCCTTGTAGATGGTGGAAAGGCTTTGGGGAGTCAGGAGGTGAGACACCCGATGCAGAATACCCAGCCTCTGACCTGCTCTTGCTGCCACAGTATTTATGTGGCTGGTCCAGTTAAGTTTCTGGTCAATGGTGACCCCCAGGATGTTGATGGTGGGGGATTCGGCGATGGTAATGCCGTTGAATGTCAAGGGGCGGTGGTTAGACTCTCGATTGTTGAGATAGTCATTGCCTGGCACTTGTGTGGCGCGAATGTTACCTGCCACTTATCAGCCCAAGCCTGAACGTCATCCAAGACTTGTTGCATGCGGGCATGGAATGCACTCACTAGAAAAATGGTAATGAGACAGATCGTGACATCAAACAGTGTGCAACGCTGATTTGACGCACAACCTGCCATTTTTGACATCGCCGCTCCATTCAATGCCGTCTACAAATCACGACCAGCTGAACATGTGTTCAGCAGCACGAGGACCCCCCACCTGCGCTAGTTAAAGGGATCAGCAACAACTTGCCGCTGACTTGCTTTTTGATTTCTACTCGCTCTGTGTAAGTTTGTGCAACTGTTTGGAGCTTTCTACAGTTGTTTAAAGTTGGTGAGGTGACAGGGAATATTGCTGCAAGTGGAAAAGGCCTTGCTTCTGATTTCAAGGGTTCTGTTCAGACCACTTGCTCCCAGTCAGGGGGCTCTACTTGCAGTCCCGCTTGCGCTGGAGCATGACAGGGAGATGGAGTAGAGACAGCGAGAAAGAGGACAAGATGCTTGCAGAGGGAGGATGAGAAGGGCAGGAGGGCTCTCAGCAGGAGGCCTTACCCAACTAGGGTCTTCCTACCTGCACTTAAGCCAAGAGCAGTGTATTCGGAGGCTCCGCTTCACCAAGGAGGTGGTCACAGAACTCTGCCACCTCATGGAACCAGACCTGCAGTTTCAGAGCAGTGCTACGACGGCGCTGCCAGTGGCTCTCAAGGTCACCGTGGCCCTCAATTTTTTCGACACAGGATCCTTCCAGTCTGGAGCAGGAGACATAGAAAACATCTCCCAGTTTGTCATCCATCACCGCAACCAGGAGGTCACAGAGGCTCTGTACTCTAGGAGAAGGGACTTCATTGTCTTTTCTCTAAACAGAGAGAAGCACAAGGAGCGCGCATTTGGCTTTGCCAGGATATCCGGTTTCCCCATTGTGCAGGGCACCATCGACTGCACACACGTGGCAACCGCAAAGGCTACCACTCACTTAATGTGCAGTTGGTGTGCAACCACGCCCATCACATCATGATGGTCAATGCCCGATATCCTGGCAGAGGTCATGATGCCTTCATACTGCGCCAGTCCGGTGTGCCAGCAATCTTTCAACCACCACGTCGACTGCTCGGTGAGGAGGGCTATCCGCTCTACACCTGCCTGATGACTCCCCTCCGCAACCCCACCACTCATGGCCAGCACTCATTTAATGAAAGCCATGCTGCCACAAGGAACGTCATCGAGCAGATCATCAGGGTGCTAAAGCAATGTATCCGCTGCCTTGACCACTCGGGAGGAGTCCTCCCGTACACGCCGGAGTGGGTGTCCCATTTCGTGGTGGTCTGCAGCATCCTCCATAACTCGGCCATCATGAGGGCGCATTCCTTGCCACCACAAGTTCTGCAACCACCTCAGGAGGAGGAAGAGGAGGAAGGGAGGAGGCAGCCTGCAGATCCCTGTTCTGGACGGGCTGTCCGTGAGCATCTCAGCACTTCCCCACCTCACCATCCCTCTTTCACAAAACATCACAACGTCCTCTTGGGCATAAAGCTGAAATGAAAGCCACCACAAAACAGACATTCCAAACATAATTTATTAATGAATCAATGCAAAACTACACAACATCAACGAATCACCTTTGTGCATTCCCTTAGTGTCGGACTTTCGTGTTCCTTTGCCTACTCTAGTGCTCCTATGCAGTGCTACCCCAGTGGCCGCAGCATGGCTGGTGAAAGGCTGCTGACTTTCTGTGGGGGAGACTGCAGATGGCCTTGCAGGAGGTACTAGAAAGGCTGGCTGTACTTAAAGTAGATAAGTCACCAGGACCGGATGGGATGCATCCTAGGTTGCTGAGGGAAGTAAAGGTGAAATTTGCGGAGGTACTGGCCATAATCTTCCAATCCTCCTTAGATACGGGGGCGGTGCCAGAGGACTGGAGAATTGCAAATGTTAGACCCTCTTTCAAAAAAGGGTGTAAGGATAAACCCAGCAACTGCAGGTCAGTCAGTTTAACCTCGGTAGTGGGGAAGCTTTTAGAAACGAATATCCGGGACAAAATTAACAGTCACTTAGACAAGTGTGGATTAATTAAGGAAAGCCAGCATGGATTTGTTAAAGGCAAATCATGTTTAACTAACTTGACTGAATTTTTTGATGAGGTATCAGAGAGGGTTGATGAGAGCAATGTGGTTGATGTGGAGACTTACAAAAGGCATTTGATAAAGTGCCACATAATAGGCTTGCCAGCAAAGTTGAAGCCCATGGAATAAAAGGGACAGTGGCAGCATGGATACGAAATTGGCTAAGTGACAGGAAACAGAGAGTAGTGGTCAATGGTTGCTTTTCGGACTGGAGGAAGGTCCCCAGGGGTCAGTACTAGGACCACTGCTTTTCTTGATATATATTAATGACTTGTACTTGGGTGTACAGGGCACAATTTCAAAATCTGAAGTTGACACAAAACTTGGAAGTATAGTGAACAGTGAGGAGGATAGTGATAGACTTCAAGAGGACATAGACACACTGGTGGAATGGGCGGACACGTGGCAGATGAAATTTAACACAGAAATGTGCGAAGTGATATATTTTGGTCGGAAGAATGAGGAGAGGCAATATAAACTAAAGGGTACAATCCTAAAGGTGGTGCAGGAACAGAGAGACCTGGGAGTATATGTTCACAAATCGTTCAAGATGGCAGGACAGGTTGAGAAAGCAGTTAAAAAAGCATACGGGATCCTGGGCTTTATAAATTGAGGCATAGAGTACAAAAAGCAAGGAAGTTATGATGAACCTTTAAAAACACTGGTTCGAACTCAACTGGAGTATTGTGCCCAATTCTGGGCACCGCACTTTAGGAAGGATGTGAAGGCTTTAGAGACGGTGCAGAAAAGATTTACAAGAATGGTTCCAGGGATGAGGGACTTCAGTCATGTGGATAGACTGGAGAAGCTGGGGTTGTTCTCCTTAGGGCAGAGAAGGGTGAGAGGAGGTTTGATAGAGGTATTCAAACTCATGAGGGGTCTAGACAGAGTAGATAGAGAGAAACTGTTCCCATCGGCAGAAGGGTCGAGAACCAGAGGACACAGATTTAAGGTGATTGGCAAAAGAACCAAAGGCGACATGAGGAAAAACTTTTTTACGCAGCAAGTGTTTAGGATCTGGAATGCACTGCCCGACAGGGTGGTGGAGGCAGATTTGATCAAGGCTTTAAAAAGGGAATTGGATAAGTACATGAAGGAAAAAAAAATTGCAGGGCTACGGGGAAAGGGCGGGGGAGTGGGACTAGCTGAAATGCTCACAGAGAGCCGGCATGGTCTTGATGGGCCTAATGGCCTCCTTCTGTGCTGTAACCATTCTATGATTCTCAGACGACCTCGAGCAGCTCTGGGCCTAGAAGTTGCGGCATCAACAAATTTCTAGGTCATGGTGTTAAACTACCATTCTCTCCCTACATAATAAATATTTACTATTTCTGAAGGGCTAATCTTGCAATGGGATCGTAGATGGCTCCTTTAGAATTCGGAATAAAAGAAACATTCATTTTTGGGAGCCACTTCAGTTGAGCAGAAGCACATAGTGCTAAAGGTTTCAAATTGAACTTCTTTTATACAGGATCTGTCACACGAAAGAAAGAACTTGCATTTATTCAGTGCTTTACCACATCCCTCGATTTATCCCAAAGCACATCACAAAGAATAAATTACAGGACTTTGAACTTACAGCCTATTTTAATGAGAAACAATATGGTTATCGAAGTTCGCAGCTAGCAGAAGTTCCTTGTTGGTTTGAGTCATAAGGTCAGTGACTATTGTAGTGATAGTTGCCACTAGTAACCAAGCTTTTATCCACAAATAGGCCCAACATCTGCCAGACAAATGGAACCAAGGAGATTAACTGTTGTATCATCTCTATGTCCAGTGTCAAACTTTCATATTCAGTTTGGATAAAATGGTTTTAAAAAACAACTCAGAAGGGGAGAGAAGAGAAGAATGGTTTTTAAAATCTCTCGCTCTCTCTATCCATACTGATGCATTAGCATCAGACAATGTTTTAAGCAAAAGCTACAGTTCACATTTTCACCCAAAGCTCTTTGAGAACCAAATAAGATCCAGCTATTTTAGTTAATTTATGTTCCCTTCTTTGTGTTCAATTAATTTTACCATTGAGTATTTTAATACTAAAAAAAGTATTAGTTCTTTTTTACCCTTGATACCTTTTAATGTGATCATATTACATTGTGAAACTAATAAAAGCTTTAATCATTAAGGGTGGTGTAAACATTTTTTCTATTGAGTGATTGTGTAAGTGTTTACTCTGCAAATAATAAAATTTGGTCTACCTCTTGGAAGTCTTGGTAGTATAGTGTGTTCAAAATATATCCTTTCTCCCTTATCCTGGGCTCAGCTCCAGCCTAGGGTTGATTAGAACTCTCACTCCAAGGGGAGTACAAGAATGGTGGTATGGACATGGAAATTTCATGCTGAGATATTACTGGGTGCTCTTCTTAGTTTAGGATTAAGGCACAATGTTAGGGAAGGGTAAGGGTGCATTATTCTGCATCTAACTCATGTTATTCCTGATCCATAGTGCTTCAATCTGACACTGGGTGCCAGAAATTGTATGGGTGCTCTATTCTCGAACAGTGATCTCTCACCTTTGAGCTCACAACAAAACAGAGTTTTAATACCCAGTTTAAGCAGTATAGCTTTGGCAATAGTCCAAATAATGTTTCATACCTGATAATAACAGCAAAATTTCACTGAGATGCAAGTCAATAGTTTTGGTATTTCTTCCTCCCTCCGATACTCAGCAGTCAGCTGTTGTGCAGCATGAATTCTAACAGGATTTCAGCTCCTAATCTAAACTGACATTCCAGCCTAGTGCTGAAGGAGAGCTACATTAATGAAGGTGCCATTCAGTTGGATGACACTCCAACAATGAAGCACTGCCTGTACCAGTGGTTCAGGTGGACGTTACAGATCCAATGCCACTATTCATCGAAGGCCTGCGTCCTGCCCAGTATGTCTTCCTCAGCCAATATCACTGAAAAAGATTAACTGGTCATCCATCTCATTGCTATTTGTGGCATCTTGTTGTGCATAAAATGGCTATTACATTTGCCTACTTAACTGTCACGGCACTTCAGAGTAATTCGTTACATAAGAAGCACTTAGAAACATTTTTAAGAGACGTCATAAGGTTCTGTGTAAATGCAAATCTTTCTGTTTCTAATGGCCTGGCTGAGAACTGATAAAATTCATCCATTTACACCTAATTGATGTTTCCTTGACTTGTTTTGAATTGTTGAAAATCTCAATATTCCCTGACATCTGGTTGATGCATGATATCAAATCCTTAATGACTATTGCACACCATAAAGTTTGATTTCTCATTTCACTACCAATTTCCATGGTTTGTTGATACCATGTGAACACATGTGGCTGCAATAACTATAGTGACAAATGTATTGAGTACTTTTCAGAATAGATTGATAAAGTCAACAATTTCATTTTGATGCCCAATAAGAAAATGTGGAATGTGAAAGTGCCATTCTGCCCTTTAAGCTTCCAATAGCCCATGTTCAATCCATCTTCTTGTGCACTCTCCCTAATTTATTTAAAATGACAAAGAAAGCAAATTAGAGAAAGTTGTGAAATTGCTACCCAATTCTAAAAGTAATTTAACAAAATCTATTATATCAAATTAATACTACAATCCAAATGATTTGGTCCCAATTGGTCATATTCCCATGATGCCAAAGGAATATAATTTATATTTATACTTTTACCTTTCATTACTATTCTTTCATTTCAAAGACCAATTTCACCTCCTTTAAGTCTCAGAATGAGCTATTCTGCATTATTCTGAAACCTCTTCAATGCATGAATGTCCTTTGGATGGCAGTGTCCCCAAATTAGGCGCAATATTCCAAGTGTAGCTTTACCACCGAGTTATAAACTTGTAATCCTTAGACTGCTAGCAGGTCTAGAGAAAAAAAAGTCTTCCTCAGCCAACAAATTGTGTTTTCAATGTGATCCTGAAACAAACCCTAACAGTACTGTAATAATATCAAGAGCAGCTTTATTACTGCAATAATCATTCTAAAGTACAAAAACTTAATTATTTTTCAATTAAAATTGTTTTTCCCCCACTCCATCTCCCCTTTTTTCCATTTTCTTTTATCCATTTTTATTTATTCAAATATAATTTTACATTTTTTTCTTCCTTACGCAACTTAAAATATCTTATCTATACTTAATTTCTCAGAAAAAATGTCTTAAACGCTTTGTCTTACTGTGTTCTTTCTTGTGGCTCTCACTGCCCATTTTAGAGTTCACAACAACTTTCAAAAAGATTTCACTGAACGCAACTAGCTCCAAATGTGAATATTTTAGTCGATAGAAACCAGGAAAATGAAGGTTAACATCAGTGATGCAAATAGATTAATCACTGTCATTTCTACACAT
This sequence comes from Squalus acanthias, assembly GCA_030390025.1. NCBI lineage: Eukaryota > Metazoa > Chordata > Chondrichthyes > Squaliformes > Squalidae > Squalus > Squalus acanthias. Next base: position 176,246,129 of record CM059425.1, on the reverse strand, counting down.
CAAAACAGGAAGGCGCTGATAACAAATGCATGCCAATGGCCCAGAAGAAAACATATCCGGTGTATGTTGAAGGTTAAAAGCAACTGTTCTGACTTACAAGCAAATGCCTTCAAGATGTATCCGGAATACTAGTCATTGCCATCACATGATTTTTTTTTATAAAACAGTTGTTCAAACAAGAATGGTAGTCAACAAATTTGTAAATGCACAACTTTATGCAAAAAGAGCCATAGTTCCAAGAGTAAAAGATTGCAGTGGAACACCTTTAATGAATTAGTAACAAACATACTGCTTATCGAGGCCATAAATTAAAGATAGCAAGCCAGGATGAATAAATCTCAAAAAAGGTGTACATTGCTAGATTGCTGCAGGAGATTTCAAAAGCAATGAAGAACCTCCTTTGATTTGGAAGTATCCAAATAGATTGGATGCACTGTGTAGATTGAATACCTAAGGGTATGTTTACACTCAGTTCCTGTCCAAGACAAGTACCGTTCTCGTCAGTCAATACTTTGTTTATATTATCTGGCTCTGATTGGAATTCTCTCACCCAGGAGAAATCTCTGTGCATACAAGCGCACAGCTCTCCTCCTGGCCTTAAAAATGTAAATGTTTTGAGAGCATGTGCAAAAGTGTCTGCACTTTCTAAATACTTAAATCAATTCCAGTTAGGTTTAAAAAGTGCACAAGAGATCCAATCACTTCTCTCAGAGTTAGGTTAGAGCTATACTGCAACTTTAACGTTACTGCAATGCAAAACTGTTGAAAATCCTTCACAGTGATGACGACATTGCAGGGTCAGCTTAGATCAATGGTAGCACTCTCACCTCTGAATCAGAAGGTAGTGGGTTCGAGCCCGATCCAGGATTTGAGTAAATAATTTCAGTGCAGTACTGAGGCAGTGTTGGATGGGCTGTCTTTCTGATGGAACATTAAACTAAGGTCCTGTCAGCCTGTTCAAGTGGATACAAAAGATCCCATGGCATGATTCAAAGAAGAGCAGGAGATGTTCCTTGTGTTTTGGCTACTATTTATCCCTCAATCAAAAACTGTTTGTGGGACCTTGTTTTCTTTGCCTACAAAACAACAATAACTACACTTCAAAAGTAATTCATTAGATGTGAAGAGCTTTGGGACATTCTGAAATGTGAAAGACACTATGGCCCAGAAATTGATCTCGCTCTGTTCCCGCGGGGGTAAGCCTTCCCCGCGATGTCTCACCTCGCTTGTGCTTTTTCAGATCCAGCTCGCACGAACTTGATGTTCCAGACATCAGCTGTGCTGGGCTTGCGTATCCCAGCGGCGTACTGAATTCGTGCGAGCTGTGGGATCACGTGACTCAGTTAGAGCCAATGGCAGCACACCATCTTCCATTCATAAGTTTCACGACCTGCTGTGAAATCTATGGGGTAAAAATTCACTTGGTTGCGCCACCCGTTAGCGCCTTAAGAGGGCGCTAATGGGGCGCAAAGCCGCTAACGCCCGGGCGCAGCGATGTTTGCGCCGCTCGAGAACTTAACTTGAGATTGTGCGGCGGCGCTAAAACTTACCGCTGCGACCACCTGCGCGCGCAGATTGTGACGTCATTCCATGGTGCAACGCCCTTGGGGCGCCCCGTAGCGGAAATTGAGTGGCGCCCCCTGCCTTACCGCCTGGCGCTTCCAACGACCAGAAGACTGGAACGCTATCAATCGCTGTGGGGCTGGGGGGGCGCTATTTAAAGGGGGCCTCTTCCTGTCTTTTATTGTTGGTGGCATTTTTGAACTACGCATTCTGAGAGAGAGAGGGAGAGACTTCTGGAGAGATTCAACGTTGTGTGAAGGTGTTTTGGGTACTGAGCAGCACTTTGCAGGTTCATTTTGATTTGCCATTCCTTGTATCGATTTAGCAGAGACAGTGGGAGCTGCACTCTGAGCTCTTTGCCTGGTGCTCTCCATTGTTCTTTCCAGCACATTTGATGTGCAAGTCTCTCCAGGCCGAGATTCAAGGCAGCAATGAACAGGATGTGGATGGAAAGCAAGATTAACCATCCCCTTTAAGAACTGGCCCGTGCCATTGTGTGTGTGTTCCATTGCTGACTGACATTACATGAGCTTCGCCAGCGCTCCGAGTTAGCGCCTCACTGCTCGGCCTTTGCGCCTTAAGAGAGGTGTGCAGCGCCTGCTTTAGCGCTCCACTCACCTCCCGGGGCGGTAAAAGTGAAGTTTCCCGTCAGTGCCGATAATTAGCGCCAGGCGCTAATATTTGCGTCCGGACGATATTTGCGCCCCAAATGGGGCGCGACCTAATTTCTACCCCTATGAATCTTACACCCCCCCAAAATAACAGCTAAACCTCAATTAAATTAAAAAAAAACCATCACATTAATAAAATAAGTATAGTTAATTAAATTAACCATTTTAAATAAAAAATTAAATTTTTGAAAAAATTTAAAATCTTTTAAAAAGTTATAAAAATAAACTTACCTGTCTTTAAAGTCTCTAAAAAAGATATACCTGTAAAAAAAAATTCAAAAAAATACTTAATTCACTACTTACCTTCTTAAAAGCGGGTCTTACTCCTCCTTTTTACATTTCCAAAATCTTCCCTACTTACCTGCGCGTCCAAAGCATGAAGTGCACAGCGTGCGCGCAGCCTGTAGCGCGCACGCGATGCACCCAGGACCCGCCCCCTTTTCAGAAGAGCAATTGCCGGTTTTCAGCGCATGCGCAGGGCATGCAGAAAACCGGCAATTGGAGTGAGAATACGCGAGAGTACGCAGTGCGTACTCTCGCGTCCCGGGATCAATTTTCGGCCCAATATAAATACAACTTGTTTCTTTCTTAATAAAAGCATACTCTAAATGATCAGAATTTCATACACCAGTTTAGGCATAGTTCATTGTATATTTAGTGATTGTTTGTTAACTGAGGAATGCCAATCACACCATGCATGTGTTGCAGGAACATAAAATATGAAAAAGGCTGTTTACTGATAATTTTCAAATAGAAAGAAAAACTTGCATTTATATAGCACCTTTCATGACCACCAGATATCTCAAAGTGCTTTACAGCCAATGAAGTACTTTTGAATTGTAGTCACTGTTGTAATGTAGGAAACATGACAGCCAATTTGCGCACAGCAAGCTCCCACAAACAGCAATGTGATAATGACCAGATAATCTGTTTTTGTTATGCTGATTGAGGGATAAATATTGGCTATGACACCGGAGATAACTCCCCTGCTCTTTGAAATAGTGCCATGGGATTTTTACGTTCACCTGAGAGAGCAGACGGGGCCTCGGTTTAACATCTCATCCAAAAGACAGCCTCTCAGACAGTGCAGCACTGGAGTGTCAGCCTAGATTTTTATCCTCAAGTCTCTGGAGTGGGACTTAAACCCACAACCTTCTGACTCAGAGGCAAGAGTGCTACCCATTGAGCCACAGCTGATGCGACGCATCATGCATATATTTTTCAGATATTATGCAACACACATTTTATGTAGTTTGAGAAATTATTCTTACATCAGCAGATTTACCAGGGGTAATTTTTACCGTCACCGCCTGGCTGGTAATCTGGTGGAGTGGACTGCCTGCCCAGTGGGAACCTGCCCAATTTCTATCCCATGGATTTCAATGGGACTGAAATCAGGTGGGCTCTTCTTCTCCCCCTCTTGCACTTCCTGCTTCCCAGATGATGGTCAAGCCTGGTCCCTCATGATGGCAAAGTTGTACAGCATGCAGCAGACGACCACAAATGGTTTAGGCAGTGGAGATGCTGCCTGAGACTGTCTGCTCGATTACTTCTCTAATGGTGGCATGGCTTTTGTTGTAGACCAGTTCTGCAGCTATGACCAGGTTTCTGCCAGAAGTCATGAGCCATGGCTGAAGGGGATAAGAACATAAGAACATAAGAAATAGGAGCTGGAGTAAGCCATTTGGCCCCTCGAGCCTGCTCCTCCATTTCATGAGATCATGGCTGATCTGATCTTGGGCTCAGCTCCATTTCCCTGCCCGCTCCCCATAACCCTTCACTCCCTTATTGTTCAAAAATCTGTCTATCTCCACCTTAAATATATTCAATGACCCAGCCTTCACAGCTCTCTGGGGTAGAGAATTCCACAGATTTACGACCCTCTGAGAGAAGAAATTCCTCCTCATCTCAGTTTTAAATGGGCGACCCCTTATTCTGAAACTATGCCCCCAGTTCTAGATTCCCCCATGAGGGGAAACATCTTCTCTGCATCTACCTTGTCCAGCCCCCTCAGAATCTTATATGTTTCAATAAGATCACCTCTCATTCTTCAAAACTCCAATGAGTATAGGCCCAACCTGCTCAACCTTTCTTCATAAGTCAACCCCCTCATCTCAGGAATCAACCTCATGAACCTTCTCTGAACTGCCACCAATGCAAGTATATCCCTCCTTAAATAAGGAGACCAAAACTGTACGCAGTACTTGAGGTGTGGCCTCACCAATACCCTGTACAGTTGTAGCAGGACTTCCCTACTTTTATACTCCAACCCCTTTGCAATAAAGGCCAACATTCCATTTGCCTTCCTGATTACTTGCTGTACCTGCATGCTAACTTTTTGTGTTTCATGCACAAGGACCCCCAGGTCCCTCTGTACTGCAGCCTGTATCCCTTGTATCCCTTGTCATCCAGTAGCCAGTCTGTGGTCTGACTGGAATAAAGGTAGCACAGAGGACTGGTGAAGGATGAATGCATCATGACATTTTTTTTATTCGTGTATAGGATGTGGGCGTCGCTGGCAAAGCCAGCATTTATTGCCCATGCGAGTTGCTGCAGTGCATCTTGTAGCTGGTACACACTGCAGCCACGGTACGTCGGTGGTGGAGGGAGTGAATGTTTAAGGTGGTGGGTGGGGTGTCAATCAAGCGGGCTGCTTTGCTCTGCTGCCAGAAAACAGCACACAGACCTGCCTGATGTGCTTCCTGTGTTCACAAACAAGCTGGATGTTGAAGGGTTAAAATCCCTTTCTATTGACAAAGGTGCCAGGGTGGTGATGGGGAGCATACAAAGCAATATCTGAGTGCAATCTGTGGCACTTCGCACCCTGGGGAAGCTTGTAATACAGGTGAAGCCGAGTGCTCTCTTATCCTGCTTTGCTCTGTCCATAGGGAAAGAGATGTAGGTATTCCTTCTGGTGCAGAGAGCCTCGGTGACCTCCCTGATACAGCAAAGAACAGCAAACTGGGAGAAGTCACTGATATCACCTGCTGCATAACTAAGGGCCAGGGTGACCTTGACAGCCACAGATAGTGCTGGCTATGAAATAAAAACAGAAAATGCTGGAAATACTCAGCAGGTCAGGCAGCATCAGTGGAGAGAGAAACAGAGTTAACGTTTCAGGTCGATGACCCTTCATCAGAACTGCAGTTCATTGAAACGTATAAATCTCATTGAAACGTATAAAATTCTGACAGGGCTAGACAGACTCGATGCAGGGAGGATGTTTCCCCTGGCTGGGGGGTCTAGAACGAGGGGTCACAGTCTCAGGATACGGAGTAGGACATTTAGGACTGAGATGAGGAGAAATTTCTTCACTCAGAGGGTGGTGAACCTGTGGAATTCTCTACCACAGAAAGCTGTAAAGGCCAAGTCACTGAATATATTTAAGAAGGAGATAGGTAGATTTCTAGACACAAAAGGCACCAAGAGGTATGGGGAGAGAGCGGGAATATGGTATTGAGATAGAGGATCAGCCATGATCGTGTTGAATGGCGGAGCAGGCTCGAAGGGCCGAATGGCCTACTCCTGCTCCTATTTTTCTATGTTTCAACCCTACCAGACCATCCATGACTGCAGTGAAACTGTTTTGAAACCAAATGCAAACAGTCCAGCACCAGCAAAAAGTTATTAGCAGAAGTCACAATTTAGCTGTAGAAGGCAGAAAATAAACCAACAAATCCAGACGTAAACCAGCAACTAACCTGAATGCCATGGTTGAGCCCTTTAAATAGCACTGCTGAAGGGTCCTTGCTGCCTGTTAACACCACGAGTTACTGAGCGAGTTTAACACGTGGCGAGTCAGGCAATGCGACAGATCAATTTCACAAAAGGGCCCTACAACAAGCGTAGGACCATTATTTAAATATTTTAATTAGCCTTTGTAATACTTCCAGCGCATGCCCTGGGTGCCTACAAAGGAGTCCAATTGAATATGGCAGTCAGCACACATCTGGCAAGGAATGAGCACGCACGCACGTGGACTCTTAGGCACCTGTTGTTACACCTGTAAAATAGGCGCAGTGCAATCGAATGTCTAGGCCAATATATTTTTATTCAAAACTGTCAGATCAACACAAAAACTGAACTGGCCAATGTGAATTACTGTGCCTATTCAATACTAAACTAAGCTGAACCCAGTAAATGGGTACAGGTGCCTTCACTGAAGGAACTGAAGCAAAGGGGGCGATTTTCTGACATCGGAGGAGGCAGGTTTGGAGGTGGGAATGGCGGGAAAATCAGATTCAAAGAGGTCGGGTTCGGAACCAACCTCCAACCCACCTCCGTGGGATTTTGCCGGTGCCGGTTTTGGAGGTTGGGAAACGCTTCCGCCTCCAGCTGGCCATTGCTCTATTTAACATCCTTAAATGCTCATTAAGGGCCTCTCTAAGCCTATTTTGAGAGGCCCTCGTGATTTTTCCAGCTTTTCGGTGTGATCCACGCACCTCCTGAAGCACGCCAGGTAAACCTGGTGGGTTGACTCGTGGGTGGCCTCCTCACTGCTGCAGGTCTAACAAGACATCGGGGGCGATTTTCCCACTGGAGGCGAGATGGAGGCGGGTTTCAGTTTGGGTGGGTTTGAAACTCGCCTCCACTGATAGGTTTCAAAAATTTGTGATTTTCCCATGATTGGCCACTTGATTTCAGAGGTGTGGGATGCCCTTGGTCAATTAGTGTTTTGGGACTGAAACTCGCCTCTGTTGACAGCACTTTTCCAGTCTGATTTTATGGCTTCTTGCTCCCTTGGCTCATTCCACAGCATTTCTGCATCTCCTGCACCACCTCCAACATCTTTTGAGAAACCACTATGTCCAATTCCAAGGCAAGGGCCTACCCGAGGCTCTCGGATGAGGTGCTGCAAATGTTGCTTGAGGGGGTGTCAGCTAGCATGGAGGTGCTCTTCCACTCATCTCAGAGGAAGAGGCCTCACAAAGAAACCAAGGTTGTGTGGTTACAGCTGGCAAGGGATATAACCTCCAGATCTGTGTGCAGATTGGGAGACTGTTTCTGTGTATTGATGAAATGCCATCCCTGTTGGAAAGCATTAAAATGATTTGAAGCCAAAATGTTGGCGTTATGCCATCTGTTCTTTCGCCTTAGGCAGCTCCACATTGCGGGCACCGCCACACTTGTGTTGTCAGGTTGGTGGCCTGAGTGAAAGGAGGCCAGAGAGTCCATTGTCAATGATGTCCTAGGATGGAGCCAAGGACATGTGCCAACTTGGGCAACCAATGCAAATCTGGCCATGATAAGTTCATCCCTTGCATCCTGGGCTCTGACCTCATCCTCCCCTCCTCCTCCAGATCCTCCTCCTCCTCCTCCTCCTCCAGATCCTCCTCCTTCTCCTCCTCATCCTCATCTGAGGTCCATGCAGAAAGAAAACGAATGGTTCCCATGCTGCTTGTAGATGCCTCCTTTGGGGAAGCGCTCATTGCAAGCGGGGAGAGGGTCTTCCAAGGAGGTCCCACAGTTGATGGAGTCAAGTTGCAGCACCTCCGACTTCAGAAGGCCTTCTAAAAGTGCTCAGAGACCTTTTAAAGCCAAGGTCTGGCATCTGCAAGTAATCCTTGCTGCAATAAACGATGTTTTGTTAGACCTGCAGCAGTGAGGAGGCCACCCACGAGTCAACCCACCAGGTTTACCTGGCGTGCTTTAGGAGGTGCATGGAGCACGCCGAAAAGCTGGAAAAATCACGAGGGCCTCAAAATAGGCTTAGAGAAGCCCTTAACGAGCATTTAAAGATGTTAAATAACGCAATGGCCAGCTGGAGACGGGAGCGTTTCCCAACCTCCAAAACCGGCACCGGCAAAATCCCACGGAGGCGGGTTGGAGGTTGGTTCCGAACCCGACCTCTTTGAATCTGATTTTCCCGCCTCCAAACCAGCCTCCTCCGACGTCAGAAAATCACCCCTATCGTTTATTGCAGCAAGGATTACTTGCAGGTGCCAGCCCTTGGCTTTAAAAGGTCTCTGAGCCCTTTTAGAAGGCCTTCCAAAGTCGGAGGTGCTGCAGCTTGACTCCATCAACTGTGGGACCTCCTTGGAAGACCCTCTCCCCACTCGCAATGAGCGCTTCCCCAATGGAGGCATCTACAAGCAGCATGGGAACCATTCGTTTTCTTTCTGCATGGACCTCAGATGAGGAGGAGGAGGAGGATCTGGAGGAGGAGGAGGAGGATGAGGTCTGAGCCCAGGATGCAAGGGATGAACTTATCCTGACCAGATTTGCATAGGTTGCCCAAGTTGGCACACGTCCTTTGCTCCATTCTAGGACATCATTGACAATGGACATGACTTTCTGGCCTCCTTTCACTCAGGCCACCAACCTGACAATGCAAGTGTGGCGGTGCCCGCAATGTGGAGCTGCCGAAGGCAAAAGAACAGATGGCATAACACCAACATTTTGGCTTCAAATCATTTTAATGCTTTCCAACAGGGATAGCATTTCATCAATACACAGAAACAGTCTCCCAATCTGCACACAGATCTGGAGGTTATATCCCTTGCCAGCTGTACCCACACAGCCTTGGTTTCTTTGTGAGGCCTCTTCCTCTGAGATGAGTGGAAGAGCACCTCCCTGCTAGCTGTCACCCCCTCAAACAACATTTGCAGCGCCTCATCCGAGAGCCTCGGGTAGGCCCTTGCCTTGGAATTGGACATAGTGGTTTCTCAAAAGATGTTGCAGGTGGTGCAGGAGATGCAGAAATGCTGTGGAAAGCGCCAAGGGAGCAAGAAGCCATAAAATCAGCCTGGAAAAGTGCTGTCAACAGAGGCGAGTTTCAGTCCCAAAACACTAATTGACCAAGGGCATCCCACACCTCTGAAATCAAGTGGCCATTCATGGGAAAATCGCAAATTTTTGAAACCTATCAGTGGAGGCGGGTTTCAAACCCACCCAAACCGAAACCCGCCTCCATCTCGCCTCCAGTGGGAAAATCGCCCCCAAAGAGTTGAAAGTAAAGAGTCATACAGTCACTCGTAAAATAAATTAAAGGGACGATCAGAAGCCTCCAGACAATTCCCAACACAATACCAATCTTAATCGTTCCTGTCAGCTGTTGTATGTCTTCGTGGTTACCATTTTGAAATGAGTCCTATTTGCAAGACAGTAATCTGTACAGCATTTTGCCGTGTCAATAGTACAAACAAAGTGCTAGTTTTAAACAGTTGAAATACAAATATGTATTTTAGTAGTGACCACATGTTCTGAGGTACATTTAACTCTGAAGAAATGCAAACTGATGCTGGGATCTAATCTGAATTCACTTTATTGCCCATGTAACGCTCAGAAACGTCAAACTATGAGGTTTTCTGGAGAGAGGGAGGGAATGATAGAGAAACTGAGACAAGGACTTGACAAGGATGAGATTGGGGGAGGTGTCGGTAACCAGTTACAGCACGAACAGTCCAGGACCAGGAGAAATATATCTTACATAAAATGTGTGCTGTGAACTGCCTGAAACTGGCTGTGCTAAAATGGTTTCGATGCAGAAACCCCATTCCATAGATGACTAACTCCCTCCTACATTCAAGATTAGAACGAATTTGAGGCTTCATTTTGAGACTGGTAAAGCGCACGATCACAGATTAAGAAAAATAAAGACAGGATTGCCACTGAGAATTGTTCCCCACCATTAACCTTTTACACTTTCTGCACGGTGTTTGGAGTAATTACCAATTTTATATCACTTGTGTGAGTCTACAAATGGTTCTTTGTTTTTAACAATCCTTTTCCTCCCTTAATGTGTTAAGTGAGATTAATTGCTGTTGTTATTTCTGCATCAGTATTATGTCTGTCAAAGTGCACTGCTCTGATCACCACCCCGGCACACGATTTGTTTGTACCTGTGGAAATGTTATCACATGCACCTCAACATGTGGCTACTGAAACTTATTACAACGTGTCATTAAAATGATTTTACCTGTTGTGGCTGCTCCCAGCTAAGTGCTGGCTCAGATTCCAGACAAGTGTCCCTCAGCCTCCGCCGCCTGATGTGGCGAACACGAGTAACTCCGCTTCTTCTGGGCACGATGTATGTCGCTGTCACCACACACGCAGATTTGAGCTGATTAAGTTGCTCACATACTGCCCTCAAGGGATTGATCCGATGACGCCTAAAGTTCGCGATTAACCAGAAGACTGCGAGTCAGTTTCAGATATGTTTCCAGACCAAGCCCACGCCTCACAGATGCAGCTCCCAGAACATTCAAAAGAAAAGTTGCGAGCGGCTCCCACAGGTCTTCAGGGAGAAAGATCTCAGTCAACTTCTGCTGCTCTGAAAAGCAGCCCCGCCACAAAACAGATCCAGTGGGTGTGAGAGAGTCATGTGAAGGACCTGTCTCGGTGACTGGCAGTGAGCTCGACCTCTACCCCGCTCTCTCCTGCCTTGTCTTTTGATCTCGGCAGTGAGCTCCCCTTCACCACATTGAGGCAATCAGCGGATGTGACCGCCGTGGTGCTGATCGAAGGGGATTCGCTCGATGTTGAATGTGCAACTTCAAAATCATTTAAATCGATTTAAATCACGAATAAGATCACACAGTGTTCGTTTATTATTTAAAGTCATAAGGTCAGAGGTTCATCTCGAGTGATAAGAAAATATAAGAAATGTAAATGTGTGGGAGTTAATTGTATATTACAGAAAGGAAGAAAGTAGGTTGTGTTCCCCAATAGGGGTCTGTAAATGTCTTACAAGGGTCTACTTTGATATTGGCAAGTTTGATATTAAACAGCCAAGGGAAGATTGGTCAGCCCAGGCACTGCCAGATGTTAGTCACTGCTGCTTTAGAAAACACAATAACCATTATAAAATATTAAGCAAATAAAATCAGTTCATTGTTAAATGAGCAGTGTCTTTATGAGAACATGTTTGACAAGTAGTTTTGTTTAGGGATGGAGGAGTTATGTATTATTTTCACCACAATGACTATGCACAGTGACGTGATGCGTTTCAGAGCAATTATGCATATTATGAGCTTGTAAACAATCAAAAGCAAATGTTTTCCAAACTCTTTTCATGCTTTAATATCTATCTTTCATTTGAAGAGAGAGAATGATTCAAGGTTGAAGTGCTGGCTGGGAGGTTTATACCAGTTCAAAAGCCTATGAGGTAATAACAATGTTTTATCACTTTTTTAAACCTTTCTGCCATTTATTTCCTCCTCCTCTTCGCCTGAAGATATTAACAACTCACTGTTTTATACAGAAATTGCCAGATCACCGTATGTAAATGCTGCTCTGGAAGTGTAGCTGACATTTTATGCACCTACCATCAGTGAAAAGAAAAGGGTAAAGATCTCACTTGCAATGTCTCTGTTTTGTGTTTTTTAAATCATGAGGGGTCTGGTTGGAGTAGATAGAGAGAAACTGTTCCCATTGGCAAAAGGGTCGAGAACCAGAGGAAACAGATTTAAGGTGATTGGCAAAAGAACCAAAGGCGACATGAGGAAAAACTTTTTTACTCAGCGAGTGGTTAGGATCTGGAATGTACTGCCTGAAAGGGTGGTGGAGGCAGATTCTGTGTCCTCTGGTTCTCGACCCTTCTGCCAATGGGAACAGTTTCTCTCTACTCTGTCTCGACCCCTCATGATTTTGAACACCTCTATCATATCTCCTCTCACCCTTCTCTGCTCTAAGGAGAACAACCCCAGATTCTCCAGTCTATCCACGTAACTGAAGTCCCTCATCCCTGGAACCATTCTCGTGAATCTTTTCTGCACCCTCTCTAAGGCCATCACATTCTTCCTAAAGTGCGGTGCCCAGAATTGAACACAATACTCCAGTTGAGGTCAGACCAGTGTTTTATAGAGGCTCATCATAACTTCCTTGCTTTTGTATTCTACGCCTCTAGTTATGAAGCCCAGGATCCCGTATGCTTTTTTAACCGCTATCTCAACCTGCCCTGCCACCTTCAACGATTTGTGCACATACACCCCCAGGTCTCTCTGTTCATGCACCCCCTTTAGAATTGTACCCTTTAGTTTATATTACCTCTCCTCGTTCTTCCTACCAAAAGGTATCACTTTGCACTTTTCTGTGTTAAATTTCATCTGCCACGTGTCCGCCCATTCCACCAGCCTGTCTACTTCCTCTTGAAGTCTATCACTATCCTCCCCACTGTTCACTACACCTCCAAGTTTTGTGTCATCTGCAAATTTTGAAATTGTGCCCTGTACACTCAAGTCCAAGTCATTAATATATATCAAGAAAAGCCGTCCTTATCTGGTCTGGCCTATATGTGACTCCAGACCCACTGCAATGTGGTTGACTCTTAACTTCCCTCTGAAATGGCCTAGCAAGCCACTCAAGGGCAATTAGGGATGGGCAACAAATGCTAGCCTTGCCAGCGATGCCCACATCCCTTGAACGAATAAAAAAAAATCAAGAAAAGCAGTGGTCCTAGTACCGACCCCTGGGGAACACCACTGTATACCTTCCTCCAGTCCAAAAAACAACCATACACCACTACTCTCTGTTACCTGTCACTTAGCCAATTTCATATCCATGCTGCCACAGTCCCTTTTATTCCATGGGCTTCAACTTTGCTGGCAAGCCTATTATGTGGCACTTTATCAAATGTCTTTGGAAGTCCATGTACACCACATCAACCGCATTGCCCTCATCAACCCTCTCTGATACCTCATCAAAAAGCTCAATTAAGTTAGTTAAACACGATTTGCCTTTAACAAATCCATGCTGGCTTTTCTTAATTAATCCACGCTTGTCCAAGTGACTGTTAATTTTGTCCTAGATTATCGTTTCTAAAAGCTTCCCCACTACTGAGGTTAAACTGACTGGCCTGTAGTTGCTGGGTTTATCGTTACACCCTTTTTTGAACAAGGGTGTAACATTTGCAATTCTCCAGTCCTCTGACACCACCCCCATATCTAAGGAGGATTGGAAGATTATGGCCAGTACCTCCACAATTTCCACCTTTACTTCCCTCGGCATCCTAGGATGCGTCCCATCCGGTCCTAGTGATTTATCTACTTTAAGTACAGCCAGCCTTTCTAGTACATCTGCTTTATCAATTTTTATCCCATCCAGTATCTCAACTACCTCCTCTTTCACTATGACTTTGGCAGCATCTTCTTCCTTGGTAAAGACAGATGCAAAGTACTCATTTAGTACCTCAGCCATGCCCTCTACCTCCATGCGTGGTGCTCTTAGACTAAAGTGTAAAATACCCTCGATGCTTGTTTCCAGCCCTCTTTATAGATTTTAATTTATTTAAATTATGGGTTGTACAAGCAGGAAACTCAAAGGAGAACTATGATAACAGCTGCATTCAAATCATGCCTAATCACTTAAAATGCCTCAAAATGTTTCACACAAAATAAGTTTGAAGTGCAGTGGCTGTTGTGTAGGCAAGAAACAGGAATAAGTTATTTCAGTTGTACAGAAGAACTTTATAATTTTTTGTGGGTATCGTATTTAACACAAAAAAAATGTTATATTACAGATTAAGTATCTCCCCTCCCTCTTACAAGATCTATGTGCCTGTGTATGTATATTAATCTCTGGTTGATGGTTTCAGCTGCTGTGTATACATTACGGGCTGCATTTTACCAACCTCGGCGGGTCTGTGGCCGGCGACGGCGATGGCAGGTCCTGACCCTGCTGCTGGCTCCAGCCCGCTGTCCAAAATGATGTTCCTCTGATTGGGCTTGTTAAGTCTGCCCAACGCATTTGCCGGCCAATTGAAGGAAACGGGTCTGATGACATCAGTTGATGACATGTCATCAGCCGGTTTCCTTAAAGGGACCATGCGCAAATTTACTTTGACAGTTGTGCTGTCAGTGTTCTACAGCATTGAGGTGCTGCAAACACTGACAATCACTGCACAGAGGTGTAGGGCTGCACCCAGGCTCTCCCATTACTCCCTCCATATGCTTATGGAGGGTGTCACAGCACAGAGGGAGGTTCTCTTTGCTTCCAGTCGTTGGAAGAGACCTCCCCAGCAGCCTGGTTGCACATTCCACAGGAGGACACAAGCAGGGATGTCATCAGGAGGACCTGGCTGCAGTAGTGCAAACCTTTTAATGATCTCAGTAGATCACAAAACATTACTGCAATGCCACACTCAACCTTATCCTGCTGTGACAGACCACATCCCCATCACTCTGCCTTCCCTACCCTACTCCTGTACATCCTTACTCGCACCAACTTACCTTGTACCTCCACCCATCCCTCTCTATCTACATTATCACTTCCCCATCTCACTAGCCACCCCTCACACTCACCCTCATCCTAGTCCAATCATACCAACTAACAACACACAAGGGTAGGCACTTGTGTGTTTTAGCCAATGTTCATGTAAAGTTTCTGTTATTGTGGTGTCAAACATTGAAATCTTTATTTTCAACACTTTGCGTTCTTGGACAGATTTGTGTGAACCTTTGGAAGTGGCTTAGTGAGTTGCAGTGAATGGTGAGACTTAACGGTACCCACCGCAATGGTGATGAGTGTGAAAGGAATGGCTTGGTCATTGTAGGAATGCTTTATGGTGTTGGTGTGGGGTGGTGCCAACCTGGCGCTATGTGGCAGCCAGGGTGTACAGCGTCAAGTGAAGTAAATCTGGCCATGGTGAAGCCATCTCTGGCGTCCCGGGCAGCAATGTGGTCAGGTGCTGATGCCCTGTGTCCTGTGCAGCATCAGTTGATTGCAGAGAAGGTTGGTGTTGTTGTTGGTGCTGCTGGTGTGCCTGGTGCTGATGGTGTTGGGGCTGATCGTGGTCGGATTCTGAGGACCAAGGTGAGATAGTTTCAAGGGCACAGATGCTGATGTAACAGATGGCAGGTGAAGTTGAGATGACAGAAGCGATCTGTCAATGGTGAGAGAGGTTGTTCCAATGAGGTGACACTGGATAGAGTGTTTGCTCCAAACACTTGCAAGCTGCATAAAGCTCAATCTGTCTTGCAAATGCAGTAAGCAGCAGCTTCTGAGCTTGGAAAGTGAAAAGATGTGAGATGGGACTTTTCTAGCACATTTGCAGCTGTCAAGTAATGAGATGATTCCATGGTCATACAACTCCTGACCTGCTTACCTGACGTGATCCCCGAGCAGCATGGACCCCGTGGGCGACTTCATAAAATGTAAAAGTGAGCTCAAAATACTTCTTAATGGGCTGTTAAAAGGTCATAAGGACCTGAATTGCCTCCCCAGCCGCTGCGTGTCGGGTCTGTTCAGCGCTGACAGACCTGACATCTGGGTGGTGTGGCAGCGGGTTGACAGCGTGGTCCCGACCCGCTGTCAAAAAAAAACCATTTTCCCAACCGACCCGCCACTGAAAGTGTCCGCTGACCCCCGAAAAATTCCCCCCAATGTATTTCAGAACCTGTTACTCAAGCATTATATTGACAAGGAAAAAAGGAAACCATCCACTTTGTGAAATTCAGATGTTTAATGGAACGGAAAAATCCAATTTGAGCTTAAATTCAAATGTTAACCCATTTAGGACTGAACTATCCTCACTGCTAAGATACAAATCTGCTTTTGTTTTCCAGGACACAAACCAGGATTTTGAATCTGAGAAATGCCACAAATATTTTCTTAATTTCATTCTGATCCATTCAAAAGTTAATCTGTGAAATACTGGATGTATTCCAGACTCTGGGGATAATAATTGGATCCCATTGCGTTCCTTTTACAGTGAAAAATGGATGCAATGATGCCCAATTTTGGGGCCCAATATCCTGCATCCTAAAGAAACCTGATTAGCGTCCCACCTGAAATTGGGTCAGACCATTTTTCAGATGTCTCTGGCGGCTACCTAGAACAGGTGTTAGCCCCCTTACATATGTAAGTGAGGGGCCTAATACCTGTCTTAGATCTGCTCATTGAAATTGGTTTACGATGAGCGAGGCAGGCATTGAGCCAGCCCCACTCAGGATTCTTCAGCAGCCGCTGCAGTCTAAGCTGAAGCCAGGAGCATGAGGGCCCCTCGCGGACCTGCAGCCCTCCAGAGGACCACTGCTGGTCCATGATCGTCATTGGCTACATGGAACTAAATATCAGGCACTGCGTATAACAGCTGGCCAATCCGATACCGCCCGTTTTGCGTAACCGCCTGAGACGAATTTCTAGGCCACAATGTTCCTTATGTCAAAACGTTATTCTTGAGAAGTAAAAAGTCAGGTATAAAGACATAGGGGTAAAAATTAGGTCGCGCCCCATTTGGGGCGCAAATATCGTCTGGACGCAAATATTAGCGCCTGGCGCTAATTATTGGCACTGACTGGAAACTTCACTTTTACCGCCCCGGGAGGTGAGTGGAGCGCTAAATCAGGCGCTGCACACCTGTCTTAAGGCGCAAAGGCCAAGGAGTGAGGTGCTAACTCAGAGCGCTGGCGAAGCTCATGTAATGTCAGTCAGCAATGGAACACACACACAATGGCACGGGCCAGTTCTTAAAGGGGATGGTTAATCTTGCTTTCCATCCACATCCTGTTCATTGCAGCCTTGAATCTTGGCCTGGAGAGACTTGCACATCAAATGTGCTGGAAAGAACAATGGAGAGTACCAGGCAAAGAGCTCAGAGTGCAGCTCCCACAGTCTCTGCTAAATCGATACAAGGAATGGCAAATCAAAATGAACCTGCAAAGTGCTGCTCAGTACCCAAAACTCCTTCACACAACGTTGAATCTCTCCAGAAGTCTCTCCCTCTCTCTCTCAGAATGCGTAGTTCAAAAATGCCACCAACAATAAAAGACAGGAAGAGGCCCCCTTTAAATAGCGCCCCCCCCAGCCCCACAGCGATTGATAGCGTTCCAGTCTTCTGGTCGTTGGATGCGCCAGGCGGTAAGGCAGGGGGCGCCACTCAATTTCTGCTCCGGGGCGCCACAAGGGCGTTGCACCATGGAATGACGTCACAATCTGCGCGCGCAGGTGGTCGCAGCGGTAAGTTTTAGCGCCGCCGCACAATCTCTAGTTAAGTTCCCGAGCGGCGCAACCATCGCTGCGCCCGGGCGTTAGCGGCTTTGCGCCCCATTAGCGCCCTCTTAAGGCGCTAACGGGAGGCGCAACCAACTGAATTTTTACCCCATAGCCTTAAATTATTATGCTAAATATTTAATTATGATGGGAAGCAATACACAAAAGATATTTAAACTATTCTATTAGTAGATTTGAAAATATCAATACTAGCCCAGTCTAATAAAGGTTCGAAGATACATAAATGCATCTGCTGGAAACACCTAAAAGAAATGTTATTTTATCAGAAGCCACTGAATGTTATGCTTGGGAGTGCAAATATAACTTAGTTCCAGATAAATTGGAGCTTTCCATGAATTGATTTTTTATGCCATGCCTGAACTCCTAAGCTGAGGAAACAGTGAGAAAATGTATTAATGGAACCAGATAAACAAGGCCAAAACAACACTGCCTCAGGCTTTCCAGATGCTCATTTTGTAGAACATAAGATTATATTAAAAGGCACTCCAACCAAGCACTTGAATCCTAGACTAATTTTATCTATTAGCGAGGTAAGATTTTAATCATAGAATTAATTTCAATTTTCTTGTACTGTGTTAAATGCCCCAACAATATGGCTTGTGTGCATACAATAAGTGATCTCTCTTTTCATGGAAACCCTTTTCAGATGAATATAGTCAGCTGTGTAGGTTCTCACCAATAAGCATTTCAATGAATAAATGATAACTTTAATAATTAAATTTGAGTCTCAGCAGCCAGCAATAAGTGAAAAATAAACTGTATGCACTGTTTGGTAATTTTACACACACCATAATATTCTATCAAGGCTAATAGGTTCATTTCAGATTAATAAAGATTATTAAAAAGTTCAGTAAAATGGGGCAATCCAATTGGTTTGCCAGTGGGAATAATTAGGGCTAATTTCTTCTGCTCTGCTCCCAAATAGCGCCCCAAAAATGGGTGCAACGCAAAGGAAAAATGAGTGCGAATCCTTTGCTTCCATTTTGCTCCTGATTAGCACAGCACGTAAACTGCACACATGTCTTTCCTAGCCTGCACCTGGCTGTGTCTGAAGATGGTGCAGTAAGTTACGTACAAATGGATGTCAGAGGTCTTTGCACACAGATTTCTTCCACTATCACCAGCTGAAGATCAGGTGCCGATGGCCCCCATTAAAACGTGGCACTACTGCTTCCTGTGCTGGCATTTTACATGTTCGCTGTGTTAAAGGGACAGGCTGCGAGGCTCGAGTAAGTTCTGAAACTATGGCAAGTTGCTTTCCAATTCATTTTGCTGCATCTGAAAGTGTCTGTAAAGGCTGTAGTAATGCTCTTAGTACTGAGGATGGTTGTTAAATTTGTTCTAATACAGAAAACAGTTGCAGAATAAAATAAACAACTGCTGTCAGTAGTAGAGCATCACTACAGTGTTTACAGACGCTTTCAGATTTCTCTGCCTTGACCGTTCGGGAGGAGCTCTCGCCAGAGCGGCTTTCCAATTTCGTGGTGGTCTGCTGCATGCTTCACAACTTGGCCATCATGAGGGCGCAGCCCTTGCCACCAGGGATTGTGGAACCACCTCAGGAGGAAGAGGGTGAGGATGAGCAAGAGGAAGAGGAGGGAGGGAGGAGGCAGGCAGCAAATCCCCGTTCTGGACAAGCTGTCTGTGAACGCCTCAACAGACTCCGATTCCAATGAATGAAACCTTAGATCCCTGTTGCTCACCACTTCCTCATCATATCATCCCTCTGTCATGGAACATCACAGCGTCCTCCTGGTCACAAAGCTGAAAGGAGAGCCACCACACATTCCAAACAAAAATCATAAATTTATCAGAATCCAATCAACATTACAATATCAACTAATCACCCTTGTGCATTCCCTCAGTGCCTGTCGTTCGTGTGCCTGTCGTTCGTGTGCCTGTCGTTCATGTGCTGCTACGCTGTGCTCACCCAGTGGCTGCAGCATGGCTGGTGGAAGGCTGCTGACTTTCAGTGGGGGAGAGTGCAGATGGTCTTGCATGATGACCTCACTCAGCTGTGGACCTAGAAGGCCCGGCTGTAGACTGCACCACCTCGGCAAGGGCGGCAGCAGTCTGGGCTGGCTGGCTGACAGGCAGTGGCAAGGGCACTGGCAGAGTGGCAGTGGTGGGGGTAGGAATGCTGTCATCCTGAGAGAGCAGGTTTATGCTCCACAGACCCACTGCCACTCCCCCGGGGCGGCGCCTCAGCATTCCTAGCAATCTGTTGGAGGACAGATTGCTGATCTGCTGTGACACCCTGCAAGCCCCTATTGAGACTCGTAAACCCAGGAACGATGGCAGCAGTCTGAGCTTCCACTGCAGCAGTGAGACTTTGGGTTGCTATTACCTGTGCTGCAATGGAAGCCGAAGCATCGCCCATCACACGCAGCATCATCTTTGGGTCCACAAAATCTCTCCTGGAGTTGTCCATCATTTCCATCCCGGAGGCCATAGGCTCCAAGCTCTGCGCAAAGCCCCGTCCAATGTTGGAGCCAGACCCCTCCATGCTCCTTGATACTGACAAGAGGCTCTCTGGCAGGCTTGCCATTGCACCTGGGATTTCCAAGCATTTCTGTGTGCATGCCCATCACCCTTCTTCTGAAGGTCACCCCATCGAGGTCATCATCTAAATCATGTGCAGCAGAACTTGTGCGCAAACTCGCCCTCCGAGGAGCTGGCAACCAAACTACCCTTTCCCCCTGGCCTGGCTACAGCCCACTCATGCCTGGTGACTCATCACGTGCAGATCCCGCCTCTATACTACTCTCTAAATTCCACGCAGTGCCATCTTCTGAGCTGGTGTTTGCGAGTGTCAGATGCAGTGACGGTGTGTCTTCTCCCCCATCACTCTTCTTCACGAGTTCAGGGACAGGCTGGGCTGCTGGCAGTTCTTGGGTATCTGAAAGTAGAAAGGCACAAGGGTCAGGTTGGGGTGAGGGGTGAGGGTAAAGCAAGATATTCATGCATACACCATCAGCAGCTTGTAAGTGAGAAGAGATTGTGGGATGAGGGGGAGATGGGATGTGAGAAGAAGGATTAGGAATGACCATACCGTCATTATCAGCAACAGCTTCAACTTTTCCCGTGGCCATGGCCTCCGTCACTGCCCCTCCAATGATGTCGAGCACCGATTCCTCCAGGTCAGTGAGGTTCTGTATTGTGGCTTGGCCGCCTCCCATCTGCCACTGCTCCCTCCTGTTATGTGCCACCTCTGCCTGCAAGAGAAAGGGAAGTGTGTCAGTGAATGTGGTGTAATGTGTTTGGGTGATGTGCCTGCCATAGTTGAATAGCTGTTCGTTTGTGCAAGGTGTGAGATGTGGGTGTGAGTGTTGCAGCAGTGGTAAGGTTGTAAGGTTGAAGTGAAGCCATGATTGGGAGGTATATGAGTGGTGATTGGTAGAGATTGTTGGTAGGTGAGTGATGGGGGTGTGGTGCATTGAGCAGTGTGTGAGGCTTGTGGTGCAGTTGGTGGGATATGGCATTTGCTGAAGCCTTCACTTACCTTGACCTACCATGTGAGGTCATTAAACTTCTTGCCGCACTGGATCTGGGTCCTTGGGACCACACTGGTGGCTGTGACTGAGTTAGCTATTTCATCCCAGAGCCTTTTGCAAGTGGCCTTGGATTGCCTGCTGCTACCCTGTGGGAACAGGACAGCCCACCTTCGTTGAATGGCCATGATCAAGGCCTCCAGTGCAGCATCCGAGAATCTTCGTGCTCGCTCCCTAGGTTGCTGAGACATGTCTTCAGCCTGACTGACAATGAGATGCTTCTGCAACAAAGCACCTCCCCTTTGAGTATTGCAGAGAGCCTAGGACAAACATTACTGGCCAGTAAACGGCACCCAATATTGCACCCCCCTCCCCCCCCCACCGCCCCCATTGAGTGCTAAGCGAATCAGCAGCGTGTTTAGCGCTGAGATCAGCGCTCCAATCATATTGAACAGGCAGCACGAACTTTGAACGGGCGCAGGCAAATAGCGCTGGCTCATGACACTGCCCATTTTCGGGCCTAATCAAATTTTTTTTTTAATTATTCATTTTTATGGGATGTGGGCATCGCTGGCAAGGCCAGCATTTATTGCCCATCCCTAATTGCCCTCGAGAAGGTGGTGGTGAGCCGCCTTCTTGAACCACTGCAGTCCGTGTGGTGAAGGTACTCCCACAGTGCTGTTAGGGAGGGAGTTCCAGGATTTTGACCCAGCGACGATGAAGGATCGGCGATATACTTCTAAGTCAGAATGATGTGTGACTTGGAGGGGAACTTGGAGGTGGTGGTGTTCCCATGCGTCTGCTGCCCTTGTCCTTCTAGGTGGAAGAGGTCACGGGTTTGGGAGGTGCTGCCGAAGAAGCCTTGGCGAGTTGCTGTAGTGCATCTTGTAGATGGTACACACTGCAGCCACGGTACGCCGGTGGTGGAGGGAATGGATATTTAAGGTGGTAGAGGGGGTGCCAATCAAGCGGGCTGCTTTGTCCTGGATGGTGTCGAGTTTCTTGAGTGTTATTGGAGCTGCACTCATCCAGGCAAGTGGAGAGTATTCCATCACACTCCTTACTTGTGCCTTGTAGATGGTGGAAAGGCTTTGGGGAGTCAGGAGGTGAGACACTCACCGCAGAATACCGAGCCTCTGACCTGCTCTTGTTGTCACAGTATTTATGTGGCTGGTCCAGTTAAGTTTCTGGTCAATGGTGACCCCCAGGATGTTGATAGTGGGGGATTCGGTGATAGTAATGCTGTTGAATGACAAGAGGCGGTGTTTAGACTCTCGCTCATTGGAAGTAGTCATTGCCTTGCACTTCTGTGGCGCGAATGTTACCTGCCACTTATCAGCCCAAGCCTGAACATCATCCAGGTCTTGTTGCATGCGGGCATGGACTGCTTCATTATCTGAGGAGTTGTGAATGGCACTGAACACTGCAATCATCAGCGAACAGCCCCATTTCTGACCTTATGTTGGAGGGAAGGTCATTGATGAAACAGCTGAAGATAGTTGGGCCTAGGACACTGCCCTGAGGAACTCCTGCAGTGATGTTCTGGGGCTGTGATGATTGACCTTCAACCACCATAACAATCTTCCTTTGTGCTAGGTATGACTCCAGCCAGTGGAGCGTTTTCTCCCCGATTCCCATTGACTTCATTGATTTCCAGGCCTATATTACTGCATCTGAAAATGCTTTACAAAAAACTTTTCAAAAATCCTACCCGTTATCACCACCCTTCACGAGTTGGGCTAAACTTACATTAAAAGTCGTGTGTCTCACGATTAATTTGCAAGAGTTGGCATTACTGATGCTGCTCTGCCACAGCTACTACAGATCAGCACTCTGCTTCACATGATTAAAAACACATCTTTTAAAATTAATTTTGCTTTTAGATTATAAATTAATTTGACCAAAAGCATCTCAAAGAAATTCTTTAACTCCCTGATATGGAGCCCGGTCTTGTGAATTGAGTTGAGTTTGATAATAGACCCTTGAAATCAAAAGAATCCCTTGCACTTTGTGCAGACAAATCAGACAGCAAATTTATTCCAGTCCGCCTGATTTATTTATCTCACGTCATTGGCTCCCGGTTAAGCAGCGCCTCGATTTCAAAATTCTCATCCTTGTTTTCAAATCCCTCCATGGCCTCGCCCCTCCCTATCTCTGTAATCTTCTTCAGCCCCACCACCCACGAGATATCTGCGCTCCTCTAATTCTGCCCTCTTGAACATTCCTGATTATAATCGCTCAACCATTGGTGGCCGTGCCTTCTGTTGCCTAGGCCCTAAGCTCTGGAATTCCCTGCCTAAACCTCTT
Source organism: Squalus acanthias (assembly GCA_030390025.1). Lineage (NCBI taxonomy): Eukaryota > Metazoa > Chordata > Chondrichthyes > Squaliformes > Squalidae > Squalus > Squalus acanthias. Next base: position 176,223,148 of record CM059425.1, on the reverse strand, counting down.
TGCTTCTCTACCCCTCTTTCCTCCTTTAAGACGCTCCTTAAAACCTACCTCTTTGACCAAGCTTTTGGTCACCTGCTCTAATTTATCCTTATGTGGCTCGGTGTCAAATTTTTTGTCTTAAAATACTCCTGTGCAGCGCCTTGGGACATTTTACTACATTAAAGGCGCTATATAAATACAAGTTGTTGTTGTTGTTATATAATACGGGCAGAGTCAGCTAGAAATACTTTCATCACTTGCATTAATCCAGCCAGGTTATCACTGAAAATGAAACTATACAATAGGCTTTGCAGTGGTCGCTCCTCCTCGGTATATTCCAGGGTCCCCGATGTCACTTCACACTCAGCACGAGCCCCAGGGAGAGGCAAACTTTTCAAATAAACAAATTGCAAACTAAAACGTCGGCTGCACAAAGAGCGGAGAGGAGACACCTCAGGGATAGCAACATAAAATTACATTACAATCACATTATTGTTTTTGCAACTTTTTTTTTATTCCCGGGTATCGGTCTCTCACAACTATGCATAATCAAACAATAATAATAGACTGTTGAATGCATGAAAAATGTAACCAATGTTGAAGGCAACAATAGGGGCTATTAATGCAAGAAAACATTTTGATGAGCCAAGGTATTTTATTGCTGGTGATGAATTACGTTGGGAGATAGTTGAGGAACATGAAAAGTGAAAAGTCCTGGAAATATGAAGTAAAAACAGAAATTCTACAAATGCGCTGCAGGTGAGTCAGCTTCAGTAAAGGGAAAAGATATGTTATAAATCTTGGGTTTGTATCCTTCATTAGAGCTCATAAGGGCTGATTTTAACTTTCGCTGGGCATTACATCTCTCCTTAACTGGAAGCCAAAATCTAATTTTTAATTGCTTCATTACAGCCTTTATGGGCTGCTGGTTAGGCTGCACAAGACCCGGAAATACCAGTCATAGAGTCATAGAATCGTAACTGCACAGAAGGAGGCCATTCGGCCCATCGAGTCCATGCCGGCTCTCTGTAGAGCAATCCAGTCAGTCCCATTCCCCCACTCTATCCCCATAGCCCTGCAAGTTTATTTTTCTCAAGTGCCTATCCAGTCTCCCCTTGAAAACATTGAGTGTCTCCGCTTCCACCACTTCCGTCGGCAGCGAGTTCCAGGTCCTCACCACTCGCTGCGTAAAAGAGTTTTTCCTCACATCCCCCTGTATCTCTTGCTCAAAACCTTAAATCTGTGTCCCCTAGTCCTTGTACCATCAACTAGTGGGAACAGCCTTTCCCCATCTAGCCTATCCAAACCCGTCATAATCTTGTACACCTCTATCAAATCACCCCTCAACCTCCTTTGCTCTAATGAAAACAAATTCAGCTTCTCCAGCCTGTCCTTGTAGTTAAGATCCCCCATCCCTGGAACCATTCTGGTAAATCTCCTCTGCACCCTCTCAAGGGCCTTCACGTCCTTCCTAAAGTGTGGTGACCAGAACTGGACGCAATACTCCAGTTGTGGCCTAACCAGCGCTTTATAAAGGTTCAGCATAACTTCTCTACTTTTGTACTTAATACCTCTATTTATGAAGCCCAAGAACCCATATGCTTTGCTAACCACTCTCTCAATATGTCCTGCCACCTTCAGGGACCTATGCACATTAACTCCCAGGTCCCTCTGTCCCTGCACACTCTTTAAAACTATGCCATTAAGTGTATATTGCCTCTCCCTCTTCCTTCTGCCAAAATGCATCACCTCACACTTCTCTGTATTAAATTCCATCTGCCACTTGTCCGGCCATTCTGCTAGCCTCCGACTAGTGTAAACTAATTTACGAATTTGGGTCAGAAATGAGCACAAGAGCCTCATTTCATATTGAGGCCTGCACTCATTTCAGGCGGCCACCAGGCTCATCTAAAAAAGAAGAGGCCCGCCCAATTTAGCAGTGGCCTGAATGCCTATGCAGATCAGGCACATGTCTCTGCCCTACTAAATTGGTTATTCTTGCGCTCATTTTAGGCCCATAAAACAGGCACAACGATATTGAAGTTCGACCTTTATGAGTCTAATTATGAACCACTTATAACTTATTCACAATAACTGTTGCTTCTTAGAGATTTTGGAATGTTTCAAGTTCTTATTTAAAGGTCTTTGCTTGCGATGTAGCCATTGGATGCAGTGTGCCAAATTATTTTATCTGCACTGGAATTGACAATCAAATTGCAGATATTGGTTTAGATTTGTTGGTTTCTATATATTAAGGCACTAATTAGGCCATTTTTCTCCATTATAGTATTATAATCATAGTATTACATATAGTATTATTATAATTAGATATTATACCCAGGAATGGTAGCTTATCATTGGTTCAGATTTTGTATATGAAATGTATGCTTTTGGATATATGGAGATAATTGCTATCTTAAACATGACCATCTAAGCATAATCATAAACTTTTTTGTACAGAACGTGTTTATAATTTCACTATACTTTCAATGTAAGCTACTCCCTTCATTAATCAGAATACAAAATCACATTACATCTCTCCTTAACTGGAAGCAAATCTAATTTTTGATTGCCTCATTACAGCCTTCTGGAGACATGAATGTTGCCAAGCAGCTACTCAGCTGATGTCAGCAATGAATATATTACTGAGGTGTTCCATTGAACGGGAATCTCGCTCAGTGCTGGATGCTAATCCTGAACCATCAGTGATTTGTATAATTGTGTACCAGCCAGTTACTGCAGTGTGATTCACCAACACTGAACTTAAAGTAAAGGTTTTTAGAGATTTACATGCAGAGAGTTTGCATATCTGTATTTCGTAAACTGTTCCAGGTTTTCAGATGTATGCACAGAAAAATAAGCCCAGTATCACAAAGCTTTAACTAGATTACAACGAAGGCTGCAACCTCTGTTTTGGAATCTTTAGATGACTGGTAAATAAAGAATCCTTTGAAGTAAGAATATATACATGCTTAATTTATCCTCTGTTCTTTTAGTTACTTGAACACCCACCACAAGCTTTAAACCTCTATTCATTTTGTATATCAGACCTTTTACAATTTTACAATTCAGATTCCGTTTCTTTCATCTACTGCACATCATTGAAACATCCAGACGAAAGCTGATGGCATTATCCAACATTCAAACTACTTGTGAAAATCTCATCCTGAGGGTCTTGAGTGAAAAATCTCACAGTAACAGTGAAGAAATAATAGAAGACAGATCCCTTATCATCTAACAACATGTTGAGTGATCAGAAAAGGAAAAGGACAATCTTAAAGAGCTTAGGAACAAATCCTAAATGACTTTGGGTAATCAGAACATTTATCTATTAAAATCTTATTAGACATACTGGCCGTGATTTTGTCATCGGAGGCGGGTTGGTGTTGGGTTGGTGTCGGGTTGGCTGGTCAGTGGGTTCCGGTCCCGCTGCCGGTTTCAGCCGCACTGAAATAACGATTTTGACTTAACTGGGCTTATTAAGCTCGTTGTGCGCGTTATCCGGCCCAATCAGTGGGTTCGGGTCTGCTGCTGGCCTCTGCTGAAGTCTTTGATTGAGCTGCATTTAAGGGGCCCATGCAGCCTTGGTGTTTCCTTCACATTCTGATGCTTCTCAGTGTTACTGATAGCGAGATGACTGCTTCAAGAGCCAAAGCGCCTCCCCCATTTGATAATGGCTCCCTCCATGCTCTTGTGGAGGGAGTGAGAGGGTGCCAGGAGGTTCTGTTCCCCTCCAGTGGATGTAGGAAGCCTCCTCAGCAAACCAAGGCAGCCTGGCTGCAAATTACTGAGGATGTGAGCGCCAGGTCTTTGTGTTCACACTCCTGGGTTCAGTGCAGGAAAAGGCTCAGCAAAAGTGAGTATAACATTACACTTACCTTCAATCTGCTCCCCATCTCTTCTCATCACCAGCACTCTGCATTGTCAACCTACTTCTGCACATCCCAACTTACCCTTACATCCCTTGCACCCTTAACCATCCCTCTCTCTATGTACAGGATCACTTCACCATCCTACTATGCACCCCTCACACTCACTCTCACTGTTATGCAATGACAACAACTAACAACGCACAGGGAGGGCCCTTGGTATTGGCAACTCACTCCATCTTTGTCTACCTCTAAGCATCTATGCTATGGATTCTCCACACTCACTCCAACATTCTCACTCAAACTCCACTTGTCTCCCTCATTGCAGGAAAAGAGAGCCCATAATAAGAGGGAGAGGGGCAGGACAGGAGGAGGGCCACCATCCCTGGCACACTTTACCACCGCTGAGGAGGCTGCTCTCGACATCGTCAGAGGTGCTGAGGAGCTGGAAGTGGGGGACAGAGAGACTGGCACAGTAGAGCAAGCTGGTGATAGAATAGATTTGCAACCCTCTCAGTTACATTGCATGAGTGACTGATATGGCATCTGATGTTCGTACATATTGAGTTCTGATCATCTGCACAATTCGATGTGCCTGCTACGTTAATATCACATGTCTAACTCATGCCTTTACTCCCCTACAGGACCATCGAGAGCCCCCCTCCCCACTGTCCAGGAGGAAGAGCCTTACGACTCCTCAGAGGAACCTGCAGCCTCTGAGGGCGCAGTGTCAGCAGAATTGAGCGCACCCGACACCAGCTCAGCGCCGCGAGATAGATTAGTGTTGTCACCTGGTGTATCACAGCTCACAAGTGAGCATTAGCAGATGGTGGAGACAGGGACAGCAGAGGAGAGTCCTCGTCGGAGGCCGCAGGACACTCCTAGCTCTGCTCAGCTGCATGTGGACCCTGTGCCTCTGGGGCCATCCACAAAGAGAGCGGTGCTGGAACTCCAGGGACAAGTGCAGGAGTCTCTGACAGGGTTTGCAACCAGGGTAACTGCAAGTGTGCAGAGAATGGAGAAGTCCATCTCAAACATGAGCAATGCCGTGGTGCACTCAATGGCGAGTGTAGGTGCTGCCATGGAAAGGATGGCAACCTCCATGGAGGACATAAATTGCCAGACTCAAATGAACATGGTGACTCTTCTAAATAGATGGTATGCTATGGAGGATAGATGGGCATCTATTGAGGAGAGAAACCAGAGGTACATGGACGACCCCGTTATGAGGACTGTCGGTACAGAGACGGGTCCTCATGGCCCCACTGATGCTCAGCAAGGTGCTCTCCAGCCACTTGCTAGCAGTGAAGTGTGGGTGACCCATGAGAGGGATGTTGGTGGTCGACAACAAGGAAGTGCGGGCTCCTCTCCAAGCGCTCACACGACCATGCCACAGCGGAGCCCTCGGTCAGAGCCCCAGATTCCTCACCCAACTGAGATGGCCGTCTCAGCCCCTGCACAGCCACAGGAAGAGCAGACTGTTGCTGAGCCATCCCAGGCTCCCAAACCCAGAAAACGCCCGCCAAAGGCGTCTAAGCAGGCGTAGCACCAAAGTGAGCAAGGTGCCTCTACATCTGCTGAAGCCACAGGGAAGACCAAGTAGAAGCACACGTAAGAGAAAGTTAACACACGAATAGTCACAAGGGTAGTCACTTGGGTGTTTGGATCTAATACCCAGTTATGTTTCTCATCATTATTTTAATTATATTAAAGAAATGCGATGTCAAAGATTCAAAGAGTTGGCCTATGTGTGCTCAGAAATGGAAGTGTCACAGTGAGATGTCAGGGCGCCTTTCATCTGTAATGATGGTGGTGAGAGTGATAGGAACCCACAGTTTATTGTACAGATGGTGTATGGTGTGTTAAGAAGGTCGGGCAGACACTCATTTCTATCTGCCAGCCACATGTGTTTACTGCGTAAACTTACGCAAATCTGGCATGGATTAGTGCATCCCTTGCCTCACGGCCAGCAATGTGTTCGCATGCTGGTGGAACTGGCACATCGGCCTCCGCAAGGTGTCCCTCATCTGCCGCCGCCTCCTCCTCTTCCTCCTCCTCCTCCTCTTCCTCCTCCTCCTCCTCTTCTGAGGAGGCTGTGCGCTGAGCCACATGTTCCTCAGGCAGCGGTAAGCCACGCTGCAGTGCGGTGTTGTGCAGGGCACAGCATACCACGATGATTCTGGACACCCTGGCTGGTGCATACTGTAGATTAGCGTGTAAAGTTAAGGCACATGGGATTGGGGGCAAGGTATTGACTTGGATAGAGAACTGGTTGGCAGACAGAAAGCAAAGAGTTGGAATAAATTAGTCTTTTTCCGAGTGGCAGGCAGTGACTAGTGGGGTACCGCAGGGATCGGTCCAAGGACCCCAGCTATTCACAATATATATTAATGATCTAGACGAGGGAATTGGATGTAATATCTCCAAGTTTGTAGATGACACAAAGCTGGGTGGGAGTGTGTGCCGTGAGGAGGATGCCGAGAAACTCCAGTATGATTTGGACAGGTTGGGTGATTGGGCAGAAGCATGGCAGATGCAGTATAATGTGGATAAATGCAAGGTTATCCACTTTGGTGTCAAAAAACAGGAAGGCAGATTATTATCTGAATGGCAATAGATTAGGAGAAGGGGAAGTGCAACGAGACCTGGGTGTCCTTGTGCACCAGTCGCTGAAGGTAAGCATGCAGGTGCAGCAGGCGGTTAAGAAGGCAAATGGCCTGTTGGCCTTCATAGCGAAAGTGTTCGAGTACAGGAACAAGGATGTCTTGCTGCAGTTGTACAGGGCCTTGGTGAGACCACATCTTGAGTATTGTGTGCAGTTTTGGTCACCTTATCTGAGAAAGGATGTTCTTGCCATGGAGGGAGTGTAGCGAAGATTCACCAGGCTGATACCTGGGATGGCAGGAATGACGTATGAGGAGAGATTGGGTCAATTGGGCTTATACTCGCTGGAGTTTAGAAGAATGAGAGGGGATCTCATTGAAACTTATAAAATTCTAACAGGACTAGACAGACTAGATGCAGGAAGAATGTTCCCGATGGCCGGGGAGTCCAGAACCAGGGGTCACAGTCTAAGGATAAGGGGTAAGCCATTTAGGACTGAGATGAGGAGGAATTTCTTCACCCAGAGAGTGGTGAACCTGTGGAATTCTCTACCACAGAAGGCAGTAGAGGCCAATTCATTAAATATATTCAAGAAGGAGTTAGATATATTTCTTAAAGCTAAAAGGATCAAGGGATATGGGGAGAAGGCAGGGACAGGGTACTGAATTTGGATGATCAGCCATGATCTCATTGAATGGCAGAGCAGGCTCGAGGGGCTGAATGGCCTACTCCTGCTCCTATCTTCTATGTTTCTATGTTTCTATGTAGGGCTCCACCAGATCTGTCCAGGCATCTGAAGTGCATTTTGAGCAAGCCGATGGCGGAAATGTGGCTCACATTGTAGCGCTCCTCGGCTTCGTTTGATGGTCTCTTCATTGGTGTCATTAGCCATGTCTTCAGGGGACGACCTTGTTTCCAAGTAGCCATCCAGAAAGTTGGGTTGGCGGATTGAACAGCTGAGGCACAGTAGGCTGCTGCAGGATGAACGAGTCATGGCAACTGCCAGGGAACTTGGCGCAAACATGTATAATGTTCTTCCTGTGGTTACACACCAGCTGGACGTTAAGGGAGTGGAAGCTCTTGCGGTTTACAAATACAGCTGGGTTGTGATGGGGTGCCCTAATGGCCACATGTGTGCAGTCTACGACGCCCTGCACCCTTGGGAAGCCTGCCATATTTACAAAGCCAACCGCATGCGAGGTAACACTTGCTTCATCCGTGGAGAAGTGGATGTAATTGTACGCCTTTGCAAAGAGGGCATCGGTGACCTGCGTGATGCAAGTGTGTGCGGCCGACTGGGAGATGCCGCTGATGTCTGCTGCTGATCCCTGGAAGGACCATGAAGCAAAGAGGTTGAGTGCGGTGGTGACTTTGACAGCCACTAGTAAGGAGTGTCCACCCGCTCCTCTGGGCACCAGGTCTTGGTGCAGCATTGTGCAGATGTCAGCGACTACCTCTTGTGAAAGTCTCAGCCTCTTTTGGCACTGCTGCTCAGTCATGTTGAGGAAGCTCATCCTCGGCCTGTAAACCCTGTGTTGGGGGTATCTCCTGCGGCGAGGTGCAGCCCTGCACTGAGGCCCTCTGCCCTGTGCAGCATCAGGTGGGTGAGGAGGAGATTGGCGCTCCTGTTGTTGCTGCTGCTGTTGTGCCTGGTTCTGCTGCTGCCGTGGCTGCTCTTCCTCCGATTCTGAGGACCAGGATGAGAGGGTATAAATAGTTCCAATTCCGCTGGTATATATGTCAGTTGAGGAATAGATGTTATAAACACTCAGTCAATTTGGGGAGAGGGTTTTCCAAGGAGGTCACAGTGCATATAGATCTCAGCTTAAACACTTACAAGCTCAATAGACCTGCAAAATGTGTTCCAAAACCTCAAAACAGAAAATTCTGGCATTTGAAAGTGAACTCATGTTACAGGACAGCTTTTATGCTGCAGGTGCAGCTGTCAACTATTCAGCTGGTTGCTGAACCCGGCACAATCAGCTGGCGTGTTTGTTGAACGACGTGCAACACGCTGAAAATGTTGCAAAATGGGAAGAGACTCTTAAAATAGGATTATCCAGACAGTTAACAAGCTGTTAACTGCCTTAAGTGGCTCTCCCGCCGCTTGGTGTTGGGTCTGATCTGAACTCGCAGACCCGACACTTTGTAAAGTTGCGTGGCGGCGGGATGGCGGCGAGTTCGGAACCCACCATCAATCATTCTGATTTTAACTCCGGACCCGCCTCCAAACCCACCCTCTAAGCGCTGGCAAAATCCCGGCCACTATGTTATTTTTAAGTTAAAAGATAATCCACATTTAACCTTTCCCATTCTTACACAGGCCCAAATCTATTGGAAAGGCAACTGATTTTGTTTTGAATTACTTTTATTTGATATGCTTTTGGTAAATTTGATGTTAATTTGAAATATTATTCATATTTAATATTTTAATACTGTAAAATAATTAAGAATTAATATGGGAACATTTTATAATCAGGTTTTTACTATCAATCAGAGAATAAAAGGCCACAAGAAAAGTGATTTTTTATTCATGCCTCAGGACATAAGCTCTAATTTGACAAATAAAATATATCATCAGTGCAATCCCAAAATAAAAATTAACTGTAAACGAAAATGGAGATCAGGCCAATAAATTGCAGTTGTGGGCAGACAGATCTTCGATAGTAAGGTAAACCAAAGAAGATTTCAGATTGTCTATAGGTGGTCATGGCAGTTAGCCCACTGTAGGCTATATGGTGTTGGTGCATCAATATAACTGATTAAATCCAAATCCTTAACATCTGTGTCACAATTTAACAAGTCCAAAATCAATGAAAATTCCTAAAATTCTTGGGACTTACCTTTTTTAAACCATAAATACACCATAAATGTATATTGCAGTAAACTTTAAAATGTCTAGTTTAGGTTTTACACAATGTGTGGCCCCCGTGCGGGATTCCCCCAGTTTGATTCGACATCCTGTGAAGGCACTCGACACTCTGCAATGGCCAGCATCCAACTGTGTCATTGGAACATGGCAGGTCGCACTTTGCTTATATGAAGGTGAAGAAATGTGATTTATTTTTCTATTTTGTTTTCCTTGAAGTTATTCTATTTTAAAAATTTATATCTTCTTTACAGTTCACTCCATTCCCCTGCTCTCCCTCCCACCTACTACCAATACACACCAGCTAAAGCTGAGAGGGCAGGCCAATCAATGAAACTGTGCACCTGCACCCTGGGGATGACTGTCTCTCCTAGTGGAGACACTCTCACCCTACATTTGGCCCCTCCTCATAGCAATGCGGCTGAGACTAAGAACTCAGCAGAGAGGAAATTGAAGTTGCATTCCAATAATCTATTACTATTATGATGAAGCTGACATTTCCCAGCACGCTTCCTCAGGACTAGCGAGGTGTCCATTGGCCAGGAGGCATCATCATCTACAGCTAGATAATAATATCGGCTGTCACCTGATCTGCAAAAGAGTCCATCTAATTGTTGTCTCAAATGTTTGGGACATTCTCCACCAGCAGATGAGGGAACACATCAGCTGTAATGAGTAGATGTCAGTACTTCAAAAGCCTTTTCAACACCTCAGAACATCCCAGACCATTGCAGGAAAAGGGTATACACCTTTTTGTGATCTGTCAACACCCAGATACACACTAATAAGCTTCACCTACACAACAATATGCAGTTGGACTGAGCAAAGTTGGCAGAACAGATGCTCTATCCAATCAGTCCTCACTGCCCTGGTACACAATCTGCAAATTCCCTCCACTTTGTTCTAGGATGCATCATGAAGGCATTTGAAGGCCATTATCTGCTTCAGTTGTAGCTGAGGTGACCAACCCCCTCCACAGTATCACTTTGTGGAGCATCCTTTGACATGAAGGATTCCCTATAGCTCAGCAGACAATTTTCCATAAATCTGAAAAATAGAAAACAGAACCCATGAAATGCTATTCCACAGACCATGAATAATCTATCGTAACATGGACTTTACTACATCCATTTAATCTCCTGAGGGAATGTTCTTTTTAAATACTCCCTGATCTTGTAAGTATCCTATGTAGTGATAGTTTGATTACTGCTGATTATCTTTAGTGCAGAATTTTTGCATTGAAGCAATTTATGACATACACTACACTGACATATATTTATTGGTTTTGTACATATTATCTACTAAATTCAACAATTTACCTCAAATTGTATTCACACCCACTATAATTAAATGTTTTATTACTTTTTTTATGTAGAATATTATGAAGACTATTTTATCAATCTCACAATACCTTCAGTGTCATATTTTCCTTCTTCGAAGCAAGTCCTTCCAACCGAGTTTGCAGGCAAGTTAGACCATTCAACAAGGTGACTGCTCACATTCCTCAGTGAAACTGTAAATGCGTCAGAAATGTTCAATTTGGCATTCTTTTCTCCAGGGAGTCCTAAAGGCAACATAATATTTGCATGGAGGGTATTCTGCCTGGTATGTGTTGTGATAGCACAATTATTTCTTCCCTGTAAATATTGAACATGTGTCTAATCAGTAAGTGCATATTCAGAATAATGCACTATTATAATGCAATGCACATTGGGTTTGTAGTACACAAAGCAGTGTTCAAATATATTTTTGCCGTTTCTCAGGAATATGGCCCTTCATGTATCATGGTGACATGTTTTCAATGGAACATTCTCCAGGATTATAAAAATTGACTTTCATCCCACTGAATTCCAACCCCATACCATCTGTTAGGTCTGCCTTGTGATGATTCAGGAATTATAACCTGGCTGAAGTTAGTTGGATCCACCAGTATTAAAATGTCACTATCCTGTCAAACATAACTTATTAGCGATAAAAGTAGCTTGATAATGCTAAGGAAAAGAGGAAGAATCATTGAAACTGTGACAGATTGTTCCTCAATTTTAGTAGAAGCATTTACTAAAATCACCTCATTTTGACAATCTATTGAACATCTCATAAATCCAAAAAAAGGCAAAGGCCTAGAAATTCGACCACACAGCATTCGTTTTTTTGGTGCCAAATGGCCTCCTAAGCCTCCAATATAGCCGGATGGAAGCACACGATCATTACCAGGCAGAAGTGCGCCGCCCGCCATATTGGTGTAGGCAAGAAAATCGGCATCCAGGGCCCACACCTGAAACAGACATTAGGTCCTTTGCATTTTCAAATAAGGGGCCTAATGCCTGTTTGAAGCCTCCTCTGCAATATTGGCCAGCCACAGCCCCCTCATCACAAGCTCGACACCCCCCCTCTTTGCCGCCACTCTACCCTCTACCGCTACCCGTTCTTCCTGATCACTACTACCCTCCCAACCTGAACGCCGACCTTCCCAGTCACCCCCCTTCCCGGTCTCATGTTTTCCCAGTCCTTTTTAACAACTTAGCAGCTCGAGCTTTGAGTCCTCTTTGCTGGTGAACTGCCTAGTGTATGAAATAACTATTAGATTCATAGATGAAGTTTGACTCTTAGAACAGAGATTAAAATGCAGTCAGGAACAAATGGTTGAAGTGTCAGCAAGGTCAAATAACAAACACCAAAAGACAAATGGAAATGATAAGAGGATCGTAAAATGCAAGAAAACACAGGATGATAATACCGTAGCTAGACAATAAGGAGCCACGAAGTCATAAATTGTCCTTAAAGAAACAACAAAACATTCCTCAGAAAGATAAGAGAAAGGCCTCGTCAGCCATGCAGAAAGGGGCAGTGAGAAATGTCTTCCCGCACCACACTTGGATTATAGATGATTGACAATAGATAGATCACAGCCCACCAAAATAACTATAAATATAGAGGGCTGAGAGAGGGAATCAGACAGTGAGGGGCGAAGGCTTCTTCAAGGTGGAAATCAATGCTGGCTTATGCCTAACACCTCCAACAGCTTGAGGGACAAATCAACAGAAGTGACTGCAGAGACCCGCTGATCCGAGACCTCCACACTGTCTCATCGGGCATCTAACCAACCGTCCGTCCGGTTGTGGCATTCCGATTTGGGAGTCGCTCTCTGCTGTCACGACTTGTATGTCTATTATACTTAGCTTAAACCATATGTAATATCTGATTATGCTTTAAATATGTAGCTCTTTAATAAAAAGCCTTGCAACTCTTAAGACCCTTTGGGTAATCTGTGTGTGACCTGTGATCCTAAACTTACACTAGGAATGACCATTAGGTGTCCGCAGCTCACCAGCTCAATGAAAATGAGGCCCAATATCGTGTACACCTCAGACATATCCATTCAGGCAATGGATAGATGTGTGGAATGAATATCTATACGATTTCAGATCAGATGTTATTCTTCTTTTGGATCTTCTAATTTGACTCTGATTTATAATTTTTATTATAAAATGTACAATCAGAAAATTGATACCGTTGCCAATTGAAGTTAAAATCATTCAGTTCCCTCAACTATTTTCTGTGCCATATGTTACAAATGTAAAGGTCCCTTAAAATATTGTCGTATGTATTATCCTTTATAAAGGGGCTCATTTGTGGGGGGAAGGCTGTTTGAATCTTTGTTTTTCTAGTGACAGGTGTCAGAATAGATAGTAATAGCTGGAAAACTCACAATTAAGATATGTAACTTGAACTGAATTGCATTGTGACCTGAATTCCAGTAAAATCTGGTTTCATTTCATTGAATGATATAGCGAATAGTGCATTTATGTAGTACTGTGATTTATTATATTTACAGCTTGTCAACCAGATACTCTACAAGCTCATATGCAAGAGGTCAAATTTGGAGCCTGTAATCTCTCAATATAGAACTTAATTCTGTACTCAATGCTAGATTGAGTTCAGGATTGAGAGCTTACTATGGAGCCTTTTTGTTTATATTGCAACCCAGACTGATTTTTTTCATGATTGATGTCCTCCAGCAATCTGACAGAGGTCAAAAACACTGGTGTACTGCAATATTTTACAAAATATTTCTTCACTGAAATGTTTCTGTTGTCTTCTTTTATCTGATACAGAGTTATTGGGCACATGTGGAAGTGAGGAAGTCTTCAGCTTATACAGCAACCAAGTGTGGTTATAGCTTATTATAAACAAGATTTGGTTACTAGAAATGAGCACTAAAATTAATAAAGACAAAACAATAAAATGGATCTACCTTCCATCGTACCTTAATCTGTTTGTCTAATGTGGTTTGTATAAAAAGAAATTCTGCCTCACCTCCCTGTTTTACTTCCAATTTCCTAATTTTTTAAATTTTAAAATGCCCTGTTCTTTTATGTTAAGAACTCTTTGGTCCATTCTGCACATTTCCATTCCGCGTGCAGATAGGGCCTAATTAGTTAATGTGCAAAAACGGATGTTGCAATGTGTCTTCCTGTGTTGATAGCTAAAAAACCTAAAATATAGTTTTATATATAATGATATATATTTCATATTGTCTTGAATAAAAACATAATTACAAAGCTTGGACTCAATTTTTAAATTTTAAGCATTCACTTTACTGGCTAGCTAAATAAAATTTCAAATGAAAAGTTACCAAAATATAACCTACTTTTCTGCCCATCTTGGCCTCAAAGTGACAATTAAATGCTCATCTCTGTGATATGAACACTGGCCCTTCAGAAATCGAAATCACTCTTTGTCATATCACAAGCCAGCACAGCAGATAACACTGCCTCCTACCTCCGCTTAAAGAAACAGCCCTTAAGGAAATATTTACTGTGATGTCATGTAATATGATGAAGAATAAATGAGACTTCTGGAGTATAAAGTGTCTGAATAACCGGAGGCTCCAGCGACAGGGCTGAGTATTAGCTTTTAAATGTTATCATTGGGACCATGGTCAGCAGTAAAGTAGGCCACGTAATGTAGAATCCAACACTCTGCAGCAAAGACGTTTCAAGAAACACATCAACATGATGTTCATCTTAGCTCACTTGACGGTGTATTTTCATTCTTCATATGATCCTTCCTTGGGACTGATCAGTGAACAGAGTTAATTTCTTAAACTGATTCAGCACTAATCTCATTACTGGCCCACATATTCCACTCTACCATCTGTGAGAGGAAATAGATCTCACAAGAAATTAAAAATGATTTTAAAATATAGCAAAGCATTATCGTTATTATTGAGGGGCCATTATCATCACAATAAAGGTTGAGGAAGTCAGAGATGTGATTCATTTTTTATTATAATGATTTTACAAGTAAGCAAAAGGATGATCTACTGCAATGTGATTTACCTTCTTGAGTTCTGTAAACAAATGAAAATGCTTTTTCACTGCGGGAGTTCCTCAGGGCAGTGTCCTAGGCCCAACCATCTTCAGCTGCTTCATCAATGACCTTCCCTCCAACATAAGGTCAGAAATGGGGATGTTCGCTGATGACTGCACAGTGTTCAGCGCCATTCACAACTCATCAGATAATGAAGCAGTCCATGCCCGCATACAACAAGACCTGGGCAACATTCAGGCTTGGGCTGATAAATGGCTAGTAACATTTGTGCCACAGAAGTGCTAGGCAATGACTATCTCCAACAAGAGAAAGTCGAACCACCTCCCTTTGACATTCAATGACATTACCATCGTTGAATCTCTCGCCATCAACATCCTGGGGGGTTCACCATTGACTAGAAACTTAACTGGACCAGCCACATAAATACTGTGGCTATAAGAACAGGTCAGAGGCTAGGTATTCTGCGGTGAGTGTCTCACCTCCTGAATCTCCAAAGCCTTTCCACCATCTACAAGGCACAAGTAAGGAGTGTGATGGAATACTCTCCACTTGCTTGGATGAGTGCAGCTCCAACAACACTCAAGAAGCTCAACACCATCCAGGACAAAGCAGCCAGCTTGATTGGCACCCCATCCACCACCTTAAACATTCACTCCCTCCACCACCGGTACACCGTGTCTGCAGTGTGTACCATCTACAAGATGCACTGCAGCAACTCGCCAAGGCTTCTTCGACAGCTCCTCCCAAACCTGTGACCTCTACCACCTAGAAGGACAAGGGCAGCAAGTGCATGGGAACCCCACCACCTCCAAGTTCCCCTCCAAGTCATACACCATCCTGACTTGGAAATATATCGCCATTCCTTCATCGTTGCTGGGTCAAAATCCTGGAACTCCCTACCTAACAGCACTGTGGGAGTACCTTCACCACACGGACTGCAGCGGTTCAAGAAGGCTGCTCACCACCACCTTCTCAAGGGCAATTAGGGATGGGCAATAAATGCTGGCCTTGCCAACGAGGCCCACACCCTGTGAATGAAGAAAAAGCACCTTTCCATGAGAAGAGAGGCCCTTTAAAAGAATAATTATCATAATAAATGTAACTTCAGCTTCAGTGGTTAAAATTGGGAACAAGTGATACATAATTTTACACCTGTTGTCAGCCCAGGTTTCTCATTCATGACGTTTTTGCTTATTTTTATATTTCTTTACTCACAACACTTTCTCAAGAGATAGCAAAGGTTGAACAAACTGATCCTTTGTCACATATTTCTGGGATGAAAATTCCTCTGGATGTGGTCCAGACAGTTACATGGGATCACACCGACTGGTGCCCTGCAGCACTGACCCTGCTGGAGTTTGTGGTGTCAGTGGGAGGGCAACTAATTTGCACGGGGCAGGGGGCCATAAAAGCCACTACAGGTGCATCTCAGGTGGCCACCTGCTCCATGTGGTCAATTGCCAAGGCCCCTCTCCTGACCCCGGCCATGTCTTCATCAACTTTAAGGGGCCGATCTTGAAAAATTTCTTTCAAAAAATTCCTGCTTTCTTCAGGTCTAGGCTGCTTCCCTGGACTGGACCCACCGATGCAAAAGTAGTCCGTGTCCCACTGACATTTGCCTTGTTAGAGGCAAATCACAACTGAAGAGGTGGTGATTGCACAAATGAAACGTGAGGAAAATGAACTTCAAATATGGGATTACTAGAGTAGATTTTCCAACTCCTTGCCCGTGGTGAAATGACTGACCCATTGTGAACATGGATTGGAAAATCATAAGCTCAAGTCAAGTGCACAGTCTGCAATTTTCTGCCCATTGAAATGGCCAAGGGCCAAGGCCTCAGAATAGCTACCCAATAAAGTTTCTGATTTTTGGTCTTTACGCTAGATATTTTTCTCAATTTCAGTATCACGGACCAGTCCTGTATACCCTATGTTTACTTGTCTAATAACTAAAGAATATTCGCAAAACTAACGATCAAACAGAAAACCCTCATCACTGTATTTCAGCTTACTGGAAAGATCACATGCTACCAAGTGGTTTTCTTGACTTCAGAAGATGGAAGAATAAAAACTCTATCAGACTGTGGCTTGGACTATAAGTTAAAGGACAAATCTAGTGAGCAGCAAATGAATGATAACTAAAACAACAAAAGATTTGCTATAAATATAGACTTAACTTCTTTGGGATGTAGAAAACAACAAAATCACTTCTCTTGCATTAACATTAATATGAAACTCAAGCTGAAACCAGGTCCCTGATTAATCTTACATGACCTACCAGGTCTGCCCCTGTCTCTGATGGCTTCAAAATGATTATTAGATTGATGCAAGACAGCCTAAAGGTCCACTTTCAAAATTATAATGAAGATAAATCAGAAGAAAGGAAATTAAAAATGTATCTTTCCAATTCAGAGAGAGCTACTAATTAAGTATTATTACACTATAAAAAGATCCAAACAATACTCATTATTTTAATTGAATCCTGTCCCACCTGATTGCTGCTGGAATAATCCAATTGCCACCATTGAACACAATGAACCAAACAAGCAGGTGGAGAGTTACACTTTACAGATTTATGTCCCGCTAATATCTCAATCAGACCATCTTCTACACCTTGTGCTTTTTGTAGCACAAGCCTGGGCTGGTTTATTTAAGTGAACCTAATTTAACCCCTGTTAGTACTGTCACCAGCAAGAAAGAAGCCAATAACATAATCCATCATAGACAAGAAGGCTTCATTTTTGTCACACTAAGGACACGAGAAATCAAAAAATTGATCATGTTGAGTCAGCAAATATACCAATAAAAAAGGAAAAGTGGAACAAATCAAATATTATTTTGGAAATGCCTTTGTCTGCCATTTTTAGTTTCTCCACTGAGTTGCACTCTGACAACTGGAACAATAAGGACACTCCCAATGGGGAACTGTGTTTGCAAAAAGCACAGTGCAGGAAATCACGGGTGTGCAGCCCATGGTTTTCCATCCATCAGTTTTAACGTGTGGAAAACAGGCTTCATTCCTGAGATTTCCCTCGATCCCTACAAACACAGCTCCTGCTAGGAGCATGGAATTGGCCCTAAAATGTGTAATATAAAAATTACAAAATACACAAGAAAATGATTAGACTTGCCTATACAATAGCATCTTCTCTATTTAAAATGTTACAATGTTTTCCATTAGAGGCTTGTAGAAGCCTGAGCCTCGCATTCATGCATTTTCCCAGATGTATCAGCTGAACAGACTTAACAGAATAGAAGGTTGTAGATCCCAGCATCCACCTATGTTTACTGTGTTGTGGAAACACTCACAGTCATGCATACCTCATTATAATGTGCCAAAATCCTGGTTCCTAATAACCATGTTACAACAAGGATGTAGGGTATTCAAACAATATACAGCATGTTCTATCACTTGAATGTGCTTTCAGATAAATCAGAACCATATTTAAATTATATACTGTAAAATCACTGAACTGAATGAATGGAATTGGACATTCTTACACACTTTCATTAGCTATTCTGAAAAACACTAAAAATTCAAAATGCTGGAAGTGGAGATGGAAACGGTGCGGCGCCCTCTACAGGGCATCTGGGACCTGAGTGAACAGGACAAGCAACTGTGTATCTCCTTAACCAATCAGATTGAAGGATTGTGAAATGAACAGCAGCCAGTCAGAACAAGGAATGTAAATTAGAGTGGGTGAATTCAATATCAAATTTGATACAGAAAGAAAAATTAAGTAGAGGAAAAGAAAGATTGAATTAAGAGACAGAGAGAAAAAAATAGACAGAAAAAAAAGTATTTTTTTTTCATAATCTCCAACAGCAATGAAAATGTGAAGGAATGAGACTCCACACTTGTAATAGTTAATTTTCAGTGTCAGAGAGGTTGACTGGCAGTAATTAACACTTATCCCATTGTTAAAAGGGTACTAAGACTTGAAATAACTTGACTTAACTTTCTGTGGCGAGTTTATTTCGTATCTACAGTGCAAGTACAGGAACTTCACGCCACTCAATGTATTTGAACGGAGAGCCAAACAGCGAAATGCTGTTTTCGCAAAGCTAACGGCGGAGCAGTGCCTCTCCGACAGCAACTTTTCAATTTCCGCATTTAATCACGCATCTGCCCTCGCCTGAAGTTGCTGTGGCATTTGCACATAAATAACGGCGAGCGCCGTTAGTCTCACCATTATTTTGACAGCTTTAAGCTTTAATTTTTGGACCAATATATTAGTTCATATGTCTCTTTTTCTGATTAAAAACTCTCTCAGTCAGCTACAAGAAGGTAGAGAAATAGATCAGACACCACTCCCTGGATGATTAAAAATGCAATTGAAATGGCTGTTATATTTACAACTAACATTTACTGTGCTAGCATTTATGCCTTACTTAATATTTCAAACCATGATCAATTTGGAGTTGTGGACAGGAAAATGGGAATGCCCCACGTCCAAATCCCACAAACTGAAAAATAAAGCTCCTGCTGCACCTGACTACTGCTGCCCTTCCACAGCCAGCTTAATCTCCCACCAAGCAGTTTTCCTCTATTTACATCAACTACTGCACATGGATATGGTGAAGACAGTTTGACTAAAGTAAAGAATCTCACATATTTACATATATCCTTGTTTATTTTTTAATTTTTTTCTTGGGATTTGGGTGAAACCAACAAAGGAGCATTTATTGCCCATCCTTACTTGAGGGCATTAAGAGTCAACCACATAGTGTCGGACTGGAGTCACTTGTTGGCCAGATCGGTGGTTTTCTGGTGCCAGCCCACAAATAGCCACCAGATTTATTAAATGCAATCCTGTTGTGTGAGGGCACGTGCTGAGGAACATACTTCAAAAAAATAATCTTTTATTTCAAAAACACTAAGGTGCTTAAAGTTGTTAACTACTGACCTGTTAAAATATACATTGACTGTTGCAAAAAGCAAAAAATATTATGAAACATCAAATGCATCCAGGCAATGACAAGTTGGGAATGCATAGAAATGTTAAAAATGAATTTGTTATAATAAGAAGTGATAATGGAATTTTTCCACAATATAAAAATGTTTTCTGTTGTTTATAATAAATGACAGGCAGACTGGATGGTGGACCAATGTGATAAGTAAAATGAAGCAGATGTAATGAAGAATTTAGGCCGGAATTTTGCCGGTGCTCAGGGGGCGGGTTTGGAGGCGGGACCGCAGGCAAAATCGCAAAGATTGACAGCGGGCAGGAAACCCGCTGTCAACCCGCCTCCAATCAATCTTCCCAAGTGTCGGGTCCCCGATTTGCGCATGGACCCGACACCTAGCAGCGGGAAGAGGATTATAGCTACTTAACTGCTTGTTAACAGGCAGTTAACAGGCTCTTTTTCAATTTTGACCCTTCTACTTCGGGCTTCCCGACATCCGGACACCACGCCAGGTAAGTGTGGCGTGTTGTGAGTCTGCTGTAATGTTTCTGCATTGATGACAGCTGCAGAAGTGGTTTGAAGGATCCAATGGTGCACTAGTGAGTTTCAGAGGTAAGAAAATGTTGGGAAATTCATTTTTAATGCATTTAGACTTTTCTGTAGGTAACACATTTTGAATTGTATGTGTAGTCCCACCTCATTGGGAGAACCTCTCTCACCAGTGACAGATCGCTTCTGTAACCTCACCTGCAGCTGCCATCTGTTCTAGCCTATAGAGGGAGTCATTGGAGTGCCTGGGTGCAAGAACTCACCTGTGAACAGTGATTGTCTGTGTTTGCAGCACCTCAATGCTGTCAAACACTGAGAAATGAGCTGTCAAAAAGAAATTGTGCGTGGTCCCTTTAAGAAAACCGGCAGCTGACACGTCATCAAATGACGTCATCTGACCGGCTTCCTCTTAATTGGCCGGCAAGCCCACAGGGCTGGCTTAACAGGACCAATTGACGTAAAATCACATCCGTGGGCCGGATGAAGTTGGGGGCGGGACTGGAACCCGGAAACCAACTGACCCACTCCCAAGCCGTATTGATCGAGAAAATCGCGGCCATAGTCACTGGTTACACTGCCTTTAAGTTGGCTTTGGCATAGCATAACTGAGAAGCAGGTTTACTCCATGTTGGGTGGATTGATGAGTTTGTACTGCCAACTGGATATTAGATAGAGTTCTTGCTATCCTCTGAGTAATCAGTGTAAATAAGGTATAGCTGACAATAATATTTTTTAATACATTGACTTTGAATACCTTAAGGACTAACATAGATATAGAAATTGTTTATATCTGTATTCATTATACAGTACAACATTACCCTGACTGTAAGCTGACTTCCTTTTAATAAATGTAGCAAGTATCTGTTGAAAAGCTGATGTGCTTATTTCAAAGAAATTTATAGGCAATTTGTCCCACTTTCTGCAGTCTTCCCTTATTTCCTTCTGAAAATATCAGAGCAATTACATTTTCAACAAGGTGACCTCTGTGATACAAATAGTAAACTCGCAACCAAAGGACCTTGAGCAGTTTTGCTTAACTCTCTGAGTTCTAATTTCACCTGTCACATTAGAAAAAGATCTGCCTTTCATCAGATGAATCCTCTAGAATTATGTTGAATAATTTATTAAATGGGTATCAGAGAAATTTTTACTGCCCAGTAAGATGACAATGGGACTGAATTTGCGGTTGGAGGCTTCCCGCGGGGAAATGCCTCCGATTCGCAAATAGAATCCACGCCTACCTGGTGCCTTGGGATTCACGTAGACTCGTGCTCCTGGGCGTTTATGCGTAGACCTGCGTAGAGGCCCACATATCCCAGGGGTGCAAGCGGTTCGCGAGTGCGCCTGGGATCACGTGGGCTGGCCCAAACAATGAATGGAGGGGGGGAAAAATTTGGTATCGACCATTTTTGGGCACAAATTATTGCCGGCGACCTGGAAGTTCGTCTCCAGCGCCCCGGAGGTGATTGGAGCGCTAAATCAAGTCCTACACACTTCTCTTACGGCGCTAACATCGGGGAGCGGGGCACTACCTCAGAGCGCTACTCAAGCTCAGGCGCTGTCAATTACCTAGTACTCCGACAGACTGGCGCCTTCCAGTTCTTAAAAGGGAGGGTCCATCATGCTGCACAGCCACACCCTGATCATTGCTGCTTTTGACCTGGGCCTGCAAGGAGGTGCAAATCTTCAACAACAATTATCATGGCTGCTCAGAGGCCCAGGGAGAGAGCTCGCCAGTTTA
Source organism: Squalus acanthias (assembly GCA_030390025.1). Classification (NCBI taxonomy): domain Eukaryota; kingdom Metazoa; phylum Chordata; class Chondrichthyes; order Squaliformes; family Squalidae; genus Squalus; species Squalus acanthias. The sequence continues at coordinate 176,201,295 of CM059425.1, read as the reverse complement.
GCGGCATTGGTGGCTCTGGTTGTGGCTGTGGAACGCCGATGGGCAGAACTATTTCCAGACACTGACAGGAGCCCATTGCCCCGGGAGTTCACAAGGGTGTGGAGGGAGATTGCCCATTACGTATCATCCAGAAGCCTGGTCTAAAGGACTCACACCCAATGCTGCAAGAAGTTCAACAACCTCACTCGGGTGGTCAGGGTGAGTAGATGCTTGAAAAACCTCTCCATCCCACCATCTCAACGTCACTCCGTGCACAGACGGTATAAAGTACCAAATCCCCAACACTCACCCAACAACTATGCCCATCTACTAAAAGTCACATCCACATCTCACACCTTGCAGACATTAACGGCTATTCAACTATGGTAGGAACATCTGCCAAACCAATGGCTGCACACTCACTCACACGCTGTCCTTTTTCTTGCAGGCCAAGCTGTCTCATAACAGGAGGGAGCAACAATGCATGGGAGGAGGACAGGCGGAGCTGCACCCCCTCACACAGCTGGAGGAGCGAGTTCACAGACTAATCGCGAGCCATGTCGTGGGCGCTGTGGCAGTTGGAGAGGTCGACCCCTTGGGGACAGCAACGGTATGTTCATCATCTTTCTCTCCTCGCTCATACCACTTCCCCCTCACAACACGAGCCTTTCCCACTTTCCATCTAACTATACTGTCTCCATTCCTTGCTCCCTTCCTGCCCCCCTGCCCTCACGTTAAAGCCACTCTTGTACCTTCCTGCTTTCAGATAGTGAGCCACCATCTGACTAGCCTGTCCCTCAGCCTCCCAGTGGCAGCGACGCGGGAGAGGAGGAGGAACACCAAGCCGGAGCCTCACTGCCTGCACCTCCCGAGGGCGAGACATCCGATACTTGTGCCACCGCTGGAGGGGAGCTGAGGAAATGGCTCTGATGTGGGTGAAGCTCCGGGACCCAGCGGGCTGCAGCAACACCATGGGGGAAGGGAAACTCGGGGGCCATCTCCCCGGAGGGTGAGTGCGTGCACGAGTTCTGTTGCACAGGACTCGGAGGAGGACCTCGATATCACGGCGATGAATACTCAGATGACGTGCATACATACTGAGCTCATGGGTGCAATGGCAAGGGTGCCCAAGAGCATGGATGCACTGGCTAGGAGCGTGGAGGAGTCCGCCGCCAGCACAGCTGTCATCTGTGCGCAAACCCTCGAGCCCATCCTTGCCTTGTTGCAGAGGATGGTTGACTTGTAGAGAGACCGTGGGGACCCAGATCCCATGCCGCGTGTCATGGGTGAGGTGGCAGCATCTATTGCAGCACAGGCCGAGGCAACGCAATGGCTTAGTGCTGGAATCGAGTCATTGGTTGGTGCCATCCAGTCTCAGACTGCTCTGATGCAGTCTCAGATTGATGCCACGCCAGCGCTGACTGCTGCCATCATCGCTGGGTCGCCCACAGTCCACCGGGGATCTGACGGTGCTGCAGCAGGCCAGCAATCTGTGCTCGAGCAGATTGCTCCGAATGCTGAGGTTCTGCCCCGGGGAGTGCCAGTGTCTCTGTCAAGCAGGAAGGTGCTGCCCTCTCTCAGGATGACAGTATTCCTGCTCCCACCACTGCCACTCCGCCATTGCACTTGCCACAGCCTGTAACACAGCCAGCCCAGACTGCTACCGCCCAGGCAGAGTTGGTGCAGTCTGCAGCTGGGCCCTCCAGGCCCAGAGCTGGTCGAGGGCGTCCTTCAAGGCCGCCTGCAGTCTCTGAATCCGAGATTCAGCAGCCTTCTTTCAGCCTTGCTGCAGCCACTGGGGCCCCATTACGGAGGAGCAGTAGGGTTGGATGGGGGGAAGTGCGAAGGGGAGTGAGACCATTGAAGAAGGCCGAATAACTAACATTTTTTGAACATATGGGGGGAGTGTTTGTACCAAAGTTGGGTGTGTATGTAAATATACTGTTCACTCTGTAAAGACTTATTTCGATGTGGTAAGAACCAGTTTTGTTTGTTAATGAATTGTTGTGTTTGTTTGTTATTGGTTGTGCTTAATAAGACACAGTTGTTCAGAAATTTTTTTTTTTTACTGAAACATTACAAATTTCCTCATGTTACTCATTGGAACTTTGTCCGGTAATAGGTGCTGTGGGATGGCTGTAATGATGTGCTTGTTGATCCCAAAAGCCATCTTCTCTGTTATTCATCAGAAGTGCTGTCTTATGAGGCGTTCACGAACGGCCCTTGCAGAAGCAACATTGAGCGCCTCCCTCCCACATTGTTGCTCCTCATCCTCCTCCTCCTCCTCTCCCTCCTCCTGAGGTGGTCCACCAATCCCTGGTGGCAATGGCTGGGTCCTCAGAATTGCAAAGTGGTGAAGCATGCAGCACACAACAATGAAAACCGATACTCGATCAGGGGAGTACGGCAGGGCTATCCCAGAGTGGTCAAGACACCGGAACCGTTGCTTCAGCACACCGGTCGTCTGCTCAGTGAGGTTCCTAGTGGTGCTATGGCTCTCATTTTATGCGAGTTCAGCAGGAGTTATGGGTTTACGGAGGGGTGTCATCAGCCAGGTGCAGAGTGGATAACCCTTGTCCCCAAGGAGCCAGCCACGAGGTTGATGCGGTGGTTGGAAGAGGTCTGGGACACCAGTCTGGTGCAGGATGACTGCATCGTGGCTGCTGCCAGGATAGCGGGCATTGACGTCGAGGATGCGCTGTCTGTGGTCGCACACCAACTGAACATTCAGAGAGTGGAAGCCTTTGCGGTTGCGGAACACCTCTGCATTTTCATGATGTGCCCGCAATGCCACTTGCGTGCAGTCAATGGCGCCCTGAACCATGGGGAAGCCCGCTATCCTAGCGAAGCCACATGTGCGTTCACGCTAATACAAAAGCAAAATACTGCGGATGCTGGACGAAGGGTCATCGACCTGAAACGTTAACTCTGTTTCTCTCTCCACAGATGCTGCCTGACCTGCTGAGTATTTCCAGCATTTTCTGTTTTTATTTGTGCGTTCACGTTGTTTGTCTCAGGTCATGAGGAATGAGATGTACTCCCTTCTCCTTTTGTAGAGAGCATTTGTGACCTCCGGGATGCAGCAATGGACAGCGAACTGGGAGATGTTCACAATATCCCCTGTTGAAGCTTGGAAGGAGCCGCTTGCGTAGAAATTGAGAGCAACTGTCACCTTCACTGCCACTGACAGAGACATCCTGGTCCTGAGCTGAGGCTGGAGCTCTGGCTGCAGGGGGTGGCAGAGCTCGGTAACCACCTCCTTGCTGAAGCGGAGCCTTCTAAAACACTGCTCCTCTGACAGAAGAATATATGAGAATTGCTCACAGAATACCCATGGAGGGTGAGGTCTCCTGTGCAGAGCCCTGGTGGCCCTCCTCCCTCTGGCCACGTTTTCCACTCTCTCTCTCCGCCTCCGCTGCCTCCGTCGGTGAAGCTGGAGGACGAGGCCCCGTGCTAGTACAGCCCCCATTAAATCTTCTAAATGTGGTAGTAATAAAACTTACAGAAATGGGAAACTGAAAAGTCTTGCTGACAACCAAAACTCCTTCAAGTAGGATAGCGTTAAATGTCTCCAGACACCTCTCTCCCTCTCTCAACCTGCTTATGCAGAATTGATTGCCGACAGGAAAAAGCAGGAAGCGCACGCCTTTAAACAGCGCTCCCCCAGCTCCCAGCCGACTGCAAACCGTCCCCCTCTACCTGTCGTTCCTGGCGCTGAGGCAGGGGGCGAGAATCAATTTCCGGCCCAGGGCGATGCAAGCTTGGATGATGTCACGATCTCCGGGCGCAGGAGATCGTGGCGGTAGTGTTTAGCGCCACTGCAAACCACCAGGTCAATTTCGCAGGCAGCGCTAAAATCACCGTGCTCAGGCGGTAAGTTGTTAGCGACCCATTAGCGCCCCCCAGAGGTGCTAATGGCAGGCGCTAACCAACTGAATTTTTCCCCCGGGGATCCCCATTCCTGCTTATGGGGATTCTATACGTACAGAATCCCCATAAGCATGAATGGGGATCACATAAAAAACGCATTTACATACCAAATAAATCCAAAAAAACTACATATTTAAAATTAATTAAAATACCATTTAATTAACTATTTAAAACAAAAATTAAATTTTTTGAAAAATAAATTTAAACGTTTTAAAGGGGCTAAAACCTTAACTTATTTTACAGGTGTATTAATATTTAAATAATTAAAAAAATTATTTTTATATTCATTTAAACATAAAAGCAGGCCTTACGTGTAAGAATTTCACGGGCATTCGCTGGGCAGTAGTTGGGCAGCTCCGCCCGCGAATGCCCTTTTCCCAGGGATGGCGCGCGAAAACCCGAAACTTGCCGGGCCCTTACAGGTGCGTATGCAGTAGGCCCCGGAAAATACGGGCCAATGAAATGTATGGTATTTGCATATTGTTAACTGAACACTGGATGGTCCTCTGATGGGAGTAAGCACATTTCAGTAATTACACTCCAAGATGTCTCTCGCATTGCTTTTGTTATTCTTTGAAGGGAATAATCTAGAGGGTCATGAAATAAAAGCAGTTAGTTACTAGCCTCAGCAGTTAGAGGGGGAGAAATTCATGTTCACCAGTAAAGGTCACCGACAACTGGAGTTAACGACCACTGCAAATGGCCGCAACGCTAACGGGGCAAAATTTGTCTGGGGGGCTGGAGATTGGTGACGCAGTGCTTACCTTCTGTCCAACACCGTCCTGGTGGTGTTGGTGGAGGCATCCGACCCAAAGTTCCTGTCCAGGTGCGGCGTTCGTGCTTCACACAGCCTCTGGAAGCGAGGCAGTGGAGCTCGCAAGGAATTGTGGGCAATGAAAAGGCCTGTGAATTAAATGGGCCATGCACTTAGAAGTAATACAAATTAAAATCTGGTGAAACAATGCAGCTTTCAACCTTTTCTGCCTTTTAAAAAAAAATTAACATTAAAAAGTAATCCCAAATGTGAATAGTCAGTTCTTAAAGTTGAATTCCCTTCCTAACCTCCAAAAATGGGAAAACTGCTTCAGCACTAACACAAATGGCTCAGCAAGCCAGCGAAGGGGCACCCAGGGTCTCGCACGCAGCACTCCAGCTTTGTGCAGGGGGTCAAACAGAAAACAGAGAGTCGGGATAAATGGGTCATTTTCCGGTTGGCAAACTGTAACTAGTGGGGTGCCGCAGGGATCAGTGCTGGGGCCTCAACTATTTACAATCTATATTAATGACTTGGATGAAGGGACTGAGTGTAATGTAGCCAAATTTGCTGATGATACAAAGATAGGTGGGAAAGCAAAGAATCTCCAAAGGAATATAGATAGGCTAAGTGAGTGGGCAAAAATCTGGCAGATGGAGTTTAATGTGGGGAAAATGCGAGGTTATCCACTTTGGTAGGAAAAATAAAAAAGCAAATTATTATTTAAATGGGGAGAGATTACAAAATGCTGAGGTACAGAGGAATCTGGGGGTCCTTGTACATGAATCACAAAAAGTTAGCATGCAGGTACAGCAAGTAATTAGGAAGGCAAATGGAATGTTGGCCTTTATTGCAAAGGGAATGGAGTATAAAAGCAGGGAAGTCCTGTTACAACTGTACAGGGCGTTGGTGAGCCCACAGCTGGAGTACTGCGTACAGTTTTGGTCTCCTTATTTAAGGAAGGATGTACTTGCATTGGAGGCAGTTCAGAGAAGTTTCACGAGGTTGATTCCTGAGATGAAGGGGTTGTCTTATGAAGAAAGGTTGAGCAGGTTGGGCCTATACTCATTAGAGTTTAGAAGAATGAGAGGTGATCTTATTGAATCACATAAGATTCTGAAGGGGCTTGACAGGGTAGATGCAGAGAGGATGTTTCCCCTCGTGGGGGAATCTAGAACTAGGGGGCATAATTTCAGAATAAGGGGAAACCCTTTTAAATCAGAAATGAGGAGGAATTTCTTCTCTCAGAGGGTCGTGAATCTTTGGAATTCTATTCCCCAGAGAGCTGTAGAGGCTGGGTCATTGAATATATTTAAGGTGGAGATAGACAGATTTTTGAACGATAAGGGAGTGAAGGGTTATGGGGAGCGGGCAGGGAAGTGGAGTTGAGGCCAAGATCAATCAGCCATGATCTTATTGAATGGCGGAGCAGGCTCGAGGGGACAAATGACCTACTCCTGCTCCTACGTCTTATGTTTTATGTTCTTATGTTCTTATGTCAACACTGCAAGACAGGTCCTCTACCCACAGGGGCCAGGAGGCCCTCCAGAAAGAACGATGTGGGACCACATCACCAAAGCCGTCACTGCCAGCAGTGTCGCCCCCACCACCTGGCTCCAGTGCCCAAAGAAGCTTCATGACCTCAGACCACTGGTCAAGGTCAGTGAATGGGTAATTTTCCGGTTGGCAAACGGTAACTAGTGGGGTGCCACAGGGATCAGTTCTGGGGCCTCAACTATTTACAATCTATATTAATGACTTGGATGAAGGGACCGAGTGTAATGTAGCCAAATTTGCTAATGAGACAAAGATAGTTGGGAAAGCAAGTTGTAAAGAGGACACTGCAAAGGGATATAGATAGGCTAAGTGAGTGGGCAAAAATTTGGCAGATGGAGTATAATGTGGGAAAATCTGAGGTTATCCACTTTGGTAGGAAAAATAAAAAAGCAAATTATTATTTAAATGGGGAGAGATTACAAAATGCTGAGGTACAGAGGAATCTGGGGGTCCTTGTACATGAATCACAAAAAGTTAGCATGCAGGTACAGCAAGTAATTAGGAAGGCAAATGGAATGTTGGCCTTTATTGCAAAGGGAATGGAGTATAAAAGCAGGGAAGTCCTGTTACAACTGTACAGGGCGTTGGTGAGCCCACAGCTGGAGTACTGCGTACAGTTTTGGTCTCCTTATTTAAGGAAGGATGTACTTGCATTGGAGGCAGTTCAGAGAAGTTTCACGAGGTTGATTCCTGAGATGAAGGGGTTGTCTTATGAAGAAAGGTTGAGCAGGTTGGGCCTATACTCATTAGAGTTTAGAAGAATGAGAGGTGATCTTATTGAATCACATAAGATTCTGAAGGGGCTTGACAGGGTAGATGCAGAGAGGATGTTTCCCCTCGTGGGGGAATCTAGAACTAGGGGGCATAATTTCAGAATAAGGGGAAACCCTTTTAAATCAGAAATGAGGAGGAATTTCTTCTCTCAGAGGGTCGTGAATCTTTGGAATTCTATTCCCCAGAGAGCTGTAGAGGCTGGGTCATTGAATATATTTAAGGTGGAGATAGACAGATTTTTGAACGATAAGGGAGTGAAGGGTTATGGGGAGCGGGCAGGGAAGTGGAGTTGAGGCCAAGATCAATCAGCCATGATCTTATTGAATGGCGGAGCAGGCTCGAGGGGACAAATGACCTACTCCTGCTCCTACGTCTTATGTTTTATGTTCTTATGTTCTTATGTCAACACTGCAAGACAGGTCCTCTACCCACAGGGGCCAGGAGGCCCTCCAGAAAGAACGATGTGGGACCACATCACCAAGGCCGTCACTGCCAGCAGTGTCGCCCCCACCACCTGGCTCCAGTGCCCAAAGAAGCTTCATGACCTCAGACCACTGGTCAAGGTCAGTGAATGGGTAATTTTCCGGTTGGCAAACGGTAACTAGTGGGGTGCCACAGGGATCAGTTCTGGGGCCTCAACTATTTACAATCTATATTAATGACTTGGATGAAGGGACCGAGTGTAATGTAGCCAAATTTGCTAATGAGACAAAGATAGTTGGGAAAGCAAGTTGTGAAGAGGACACTGCAAAGGGATATAGATAGGCTAAGTGAGTGGGCAAAAATTTGGCAGATGGAGTATAATGTGGGAAAATCTGAGGTTATCCACTTTGGTAGGAAAAATAAAAAAGCAAATTATTATTTAAATGCGGAGAGATTACATAATTCTGCGGTACAGAGGGATCTGGGCGTCCTTGTACATGAAACACAAAAAGTTAACATGCAGGTACAACAAGTAATTAGGAAGGCAAATGGAATGTTGGCCTTTATTGCATGGGGGATGGATTATAAAAGTAGGGAAGTCCTGCTACAACTGTAGAGGGCACTGGTGAGACCACACCTGGAGTACTGCATATAGTTTTGGTCTCCTTATTTAAGGAGGAATATATTTGCATTGGAGGCAGTTCAGAGAAGGTTCACGAGGTTGATTCCTGAGATGAAGGGGTTGTTTTATGAAGAAAGGTTGAGCAGGTTGGGCCTATACTCATTGGAGTTTAGAAGAATGAGAGGTGATCTTATTGAAACATATAAGATGCTGAGGGGGCTTGACAAGGTAGATGCAGAGAGGATGTTTCCCCTTGTGGGGGAATCTAGAACTAGGGGGCATAGTTTCAGAATAAGGGGTCGCCCATTTAAAACGGAGATGAAGAGGAATTTCTTCTCTCAGAGGGTTGTGAATCTGTGGAATTCTCTACCCCAGAGAGCTGTGGAGGCTGGGTCATTGAATATATTCAAGGTGGAGATAGACAGATTTTTGAACGATAAGGGAGTCAAGAGTTATGGGGAGTGGGCAGTGAAGTGGAGTTGAGGCCAAGATCAGATCAGCCATGATCTTATTGAATGGCAGAGCAGGCTCGAGGGGCCAAATGGCCTACTGCTGCTCCTATTTCTTATGTTCTTATGTTCAAAAGCCATCTCCTACCAACTCCACCATTAGCCTCACACACTGCTCAATGCATGACCCCCTATCACTCACATACCAACAATCTGCACCAATCACGAAGCACATCTCCCATTCCTAGCCTCACCTCACCCCATTCTTGGTAGGGGCATGGCTGAGCCCTTGGACAGCGGAGGGGCTGAAAGGATGCAAGATACTGGTATCCTCATACATTTTCCTTCTTCTGGCATGCACCTCTCGCTTTCCCGCCCTCCCGTCACCACAATGCCACCCTTGCGCCTTCCTCATTTCACACACCCAAGAATTGCAGCCTGCCCAGCCAGTGGGTGACCTAGAAGAGAGAGAGGAGAGTGAAGAAGAACAAGCAGAAGAAGATTGATTTGACTCTCCCAGCCACCAGTTCCTCAAGGTCAACCAGCAAGGCCATTTGCAGTGTCCCCCATTGAAAATCTGTAGCCTTCCACCAACCATGCTGCAGCCACTGGGGTAGCACTGCATGACATCAGTAGGATAGGCAAAGGCACACACAAGACAGTCACTCAGGGAATGCATACGGGTGATGAGTTGATTTCATGATGTCACATTGGATGGATAGATGTATAAAGTTGGATTGGAAAGTTTGCTTTGTGGTGGCTTTTATTTCAGCATTGAGGCCAAGAGGACGCTGTGATGGTCAGTAACAGAGGGAAGGTAAGGTGTGGGACAAATGTTGAAAGGGAATTTGGGGTTGTGGTCAGTGGGAGCGCAGGCAGATGATTCCATCCCGAATATCCTGGCCACAAAGGGGTGTCTGGGATGCATCCTTCCGTCTGCTTCCTCCTCTTCCGCTTCCTCCTCTTCTGCTTCCTCCTCTTCTGCTTCCTCCTCTTCTGCTTCCTCCTCTTCATTCTGCGAGCAGATGCTGTAAATATGAAATGACAGCATAAAATACTGGAAATACTCAACTGGTCAGGCAGCATCTCGAACTGAGACCATGGGCTCGATTTTAATTCCCGAGGCAGGTTGGAGTCGGGTTGCGTGGTGGGCGGGTTCAGGAGCCCCTACCGGCAGGAACAGCTGCAGAGTTGCGATTTTTATTAAAGTACCTTGTTAATTTCAAGGAGGCGCGCTGGCCGGTCCAATGAGTGGGATCGGGCCAGCTGACCGCCTCTGCAGACGTCATAATAGCAGCTTCTTTTAAAGCTGCCATCCAGCCTGAGCCTTTCCATTGTGGTTTCCTGCACTTCTTTTCACAGCTGTGACTTCTTCCAGAGGCAAGGCAGCTCCTCGTTTTAATGATGAGTCCCTCCAAGTTCTTGTAGATGCTGTCAGAGGGCGCAGAGAGATTCTCTTCCCTCCTGATGGCCGGAGGAAGCCTCCTCAGCAGACCAAAGCAGTCTGGCTGCGCATTGCTCAGGAGGTGAGCGCAAGGTCCATTTATGCACGCTCATGGATCCATTGCCGGAAAATGTTTAATGATCTTGTGAGAACATCAAAAGTGAGTATCCCATCTCACTTGCCTTCACTCTGCTTCCCTTCTCTTCTCATCACCAGCACTCTGTGATGTAAGCCTCCTCCTTCACATCCCACCTTACTCTTACTTCCCTTGCACCCTTTCCTATCCATCTCTGTCTCTGCACTGAATCACTTCAGCATCCTGCCTATGCACCCCTTAGACTCGCTCTCACTGTCATGCAGTGAAATCAACTAACAACGCACAGGGAGCTAGCTTCCTCTTGACACCTTACCCCATCTTCGTCTCACTCAAAGCTTCTATGGTAGGGATTCATCACACTCACTCCATCACTGTGGCTGAAACACCAATTGTGTCCCTCCTTGCAGGAAAAGATAGCCCACAATAAGAGGGAGAGAGCAATGACTGGAGGAGGAACACCTACCCTTGCAACATTGACCAGTGCTGAGGAGGCAGCAAACGAGATTGTTGGAGGTGGCGAGGACCTGGAAGTGGGCGATGGAGAGATCGGCACACTAGAGGAAGCTGGTGACATAATAGAGTTTCATCCCTCTCAAAAAGCAATGGAATATGATGTCCATAGAGAATCGCTTTGTATGATCTGCGCAAGAGGATGTGTCTGCTACATCAATATCCGATGTCTAATTCAAGCCTTTACTCTCCCACAGGACCATCGAGAGCCCCCCTCCCCATGATCCAGGACAAAGACCCGGACATCTCCTCAGAGGAACCTGAAGCCTCTGAGGGACCAGCGTCACCAGGACTCAACGCACCCAGCACCAGTGCAGCAACGCACACCTCGGTGGGGCCATCACGAGTTAGAGAGGTGTTGCCACCTGGTCTATCACAGCGCACAAGTGAGCATCAGCAGATGGGGGAGACATCGACAGCGACAGCAGTGGAGAGTCCTCCTCGGAAGTCGCAGGACTCTCCTAGCTCTGCTGAGCTGCATGCAGACGCTGTGACTCTGGGGCCATCCAGAAAAAGGAACAAGTGCAGGTGTCTCTGGAAGGGTTTGCCTCCAGGGTTAGTGCGAGTGTGGAGAGAATGGAGGAGTCCATCTGTAACATCAGCACTGCCGTGGTGGAGGCAATGGCGCATGAACGCACCACCATGGATAGGATGGCAACCTTAGTGGAAAGGATGGCTACGGCCATGGAGGAAATAAGTCGCCAGAGTCAGGGAAACATGGTGACTGTTCAGAATAGAATGACATCTCTGGAGCAGCGATGGGCAGCTATTGAGCAGAGAGACCACAGCTTCATGGACGTCCTTTTGAGTAGGACGGGTCCTCATGGCCCCCCTGAAGTGCAGCAAGGTGCTGTCCTGTCACTTGCCGGCACTGAGGTGCGGCTGACCCATGAGAGGGATGTTGTTGGCAGGACAGAAGGAAGTGTGGGCTCCTCTCAAAGCGCTCGCATGACCATGCCACTACGGAGCCTTTGCTCAGAGACCCACTTTTCAGAGACAACTGAGATGGCCATTTCAGACCCTGCACAGCCGCAGGAAGAGCACACTGTTGAAGAGCCCTCCCAGGCTCCCAAACCCAGAGGATGCCCGCCAAAGGCATCTAAGCACGCAGCATTCTAGTCAGCAAGGTACCTCTATATCTGTTGAAGCCACAGGGGAAGCACCACGTAGAAGCACACGTAAGAGAAAGATTAAGCACCTATAGTCACAAGGGGACTCACTTGGGTGATGTTTCTTTTTTTTCTGACTCTTTCTGGTATATTTTGTCATGTGTTGAGGATAAATTATGTCAATCAGTTGATTGTGTGGCCTGTGTGTTCTGGGAAATGGCAAAAGCGCATTTAGGGCTCAGAGCAACTTGCATTTGTGATGCTGATGGTAAAAGTGATAGGAAATAAGAGGGTATAGCAGAGAAGAAGTATGACATTGGACAAGTGTTGCCTGCAATTACAGAGTCATATGGTGGCCACCACTGGTCGAAGAGTAAGATTATGGTAGTGTGGCATGGCAGTGTGCATACCCTGGTTGATGGGCAGCAGTGAACTGGAGGGCTGCTGCATTGGTCACAACAGGGCATGCAAGGCTCCCCTCGTCCTCCTCCTACTCCTCTTCCCAGGAAGATCTGTGGTGAGCCATGTGGCTGCTACTCCCCCGATTATGAGGACCAGGATGAGCGGGCATAAATGTTTCCCATCCCCTTGCTATAGATTTCATTTGAGGTAACAATCTTGCAAGTGCACAGTCGAAGTGGCCTGAAATATTTCCATGCATGACACTGCAGATGGGTGTCAGCTTGAACAGTCAGAAGGTCAGTAGATGTGCAAAATGTTATCCCATACCTACAACAGCAAAGTTGTTGCATTTGAATGTCAGCCATGTTTCAGGGACGCTTTTAAAGCGCTCCACCAATGCATAAAAATCATGTCCTCCAGCAACTCGTCTCCTTGAACCTGGCCTGTTTCTAACTAGTTGGGAAACAGGAGCCAGAAGCAGGAAAATGGGAAACCACTTTGAAAATAGGATTAGCAAGGCAGTTAAAAGGCTGTTAAGTGCCTTAACTACCTATCCCACCGGTTGGAGATGGGTCAGTTTGGGAGCGGCTAAACAGACACTCAGGAAAATTGGGTGGGGGCAGGATGGAGGCGGGTTGGGTGTCTGAAGCCATTTTTCCCAATTTTCCCAACAGACCCACCTCCAAACCCACTTCCTCAGGGCTATTAAAATTGAGCCCGTGAATTCTGTTTTTCTCTCCACGGATGTTGCCTGACCTGCTGAGTATTTGCAGCATTTTCTGTCTTCTCAAAGGCCTTCATTTACCATCCGAGCCCTTGCAAGCATCCAGCAGCACTCCCTACACACTTAAAAAACATTTCACATCTATTGCAGCAAGCCACTACTTCAATAAAAAATTTTAAAAGTCCAAAACCTTAAATACAAACTTACCTGAAAGATGTGTGTGTCCCTTTAAGAGGTGCTGACATCGCCACTGTCATCCTGCTTGCTGAATTCAGCACTAGGGTCGAAGTTCGCATTTGTGACGTTAAGTCGGCGTTGCACGCCAATTGATGTCACAACACCGTCATTTTGTTCGGGATGGTGCTGCCAGTTACCAGTAGCGCAAAGGTAGGGACCAAAACGACGGCTGCCATGGCACCTGCCACTAGCTGGTGAAAGAGTGGCGGCCGGCATATTGGGGCCATTTAACGGCGCTAAGGCCACAAATTTCCAGCCCAGAGTGTTTATTTGGACATGGCAGTGGCTATGAGAATAAAGGGCAGCACATTGTTAAAATGATTAAATATTGGACATTTTTCTTACTTAGGTAGTCGCCTACCTTGTCATTGAATTGTTTTTTAGCATGTCCATATTAGCTGGAATAATTGCAGTTCTTTCCTGGCACCCATGTTATTCAATGTTTACACCAGTGACCTGCCTGAAACAGAGTTCCGCAAGTTCATATACGCTGATGACATTGCCTTGGCCACGCAAAACATGAATCTGTCCATCACCGAAGAGACCCTAACCAGTGATTTACAGAGGGTGGAGGCCTACTTCCGCCGATGACAACTTCAGTCAAACCCGCAAAAGACCGTCACCTCGACATTCCAACTTAACATCCATCAAGCAAACCAAGCTTTGAAAGTCTCCTTTTGCGGCGCAGAGGTAAACCATACCAAAAAACCCTCCTATTTAGGAGTCACGCTTGATCGCACCCTGTCGTATAGACAGCATCTTCAGAACCTTGGGAAGAAAGTAAAGAGTAGGGTCAATTTGATCCAGAAACTTGCCAGATCCACATGGGGAGCAGACGCTCAAAGCCTCCATACGGCAGCACTCGCCCTGGTCTACTCTATAGCGGAGTACTGCTCTCCGGCATGGCTATCAAGTCCGCATGTCAAGTCCGTTGATGTCCAGCTGAATTCTACTATGAGAATTATCACCAGTACGCTTTTATCGACACCAACACCTTGGCTGCCCTTGCTTGCAAACATCGCACCACCACACTTACGCCACGAATATGCAGTCTCCAGAGAACACAACCACTACACCAGCAAAGACAGGCTGGCTTGAACAACCTACCACCAACCCGTCTCAAATCTAGAAGGCCATTTTGGACCGTCGCCGAAGCCCTTCAGCAATCTCCCCTCAGCCTTGATGACCGATGGCGAAATGAACATAAGAACATAAGACATAGGAGCAGGAGTAGGTCATTTGGCCCCACAGTGGAAGATCTGTGACATACGGAATGGATTCCTTATAGAGGACCCCACAGTACAACCTGAAGGATCAAACCTTCCTCACAAACAGTGGACAACCATCAACCACCTCAGAACCGGTCATGGTAGATGTTGCCACCTTCTCCATAGATGGAAGATTAAAGCATCCCCATCATGTGACTGTGGAGCTCCTAATCAGACCCTGGAGCCCATCATTGAGCACAGCCCTCAGAGGAAATTCACTGGCAGCCTACAAGATATTCACGCTGTTACACCGGAAGCTTTGGCCTGGATATCTGACTTAAATATTGATTTGCTTTGCTACTACCATACGAAAGAAGAAGAAGAAGATTACGGAGCATCGACTGGGGTCAAGATGAAGTGAGTACGTAGAATTACTTAATTTTTATTTTGGGGACAAATGAACTTACAATAGCTGCCAAAAAGAGAGCAGTTTTGCTCACTATCTGCAGACCTGCAACATATACATTGATTAAGAATCTGATCGCTCCGGCTCAGCCTCAATACAACACCTATGAATCGAAGAACACCTGAACATGAATTGGAAACAGTTCAAGTGGAGGCAGATGAGGTAAAGTGACGATGAAAATGTTTCTCAATTTAACTGTGTGGAAACTGTCCAAAACATGTGGCTTTGGCAGGTTTCTCAACGATGCAAATAAGAGATCGCTTGATCTGTAGTTTAAAGGAAACGTCGATACAGAGGAAACTGTTGGAAAAGACAGACGCACATCTGCTACAGCTCTTGGAATAGCCCTTGGGATGGAGACTGCTGCCAGGCATGTTAGTGAGTTAAACAACTCTGGAGTGAACAGTCGCTCAACCATGTTGGAGGTGTGGTAAAAATAATGATCATCCCAACCAATGTTTATCTAAGAAAGTTAAATATCATAATGGCACGGAATCAGACCATTTAGCTAAGAACATAAGAACATAAGAACTAAGAATTAGAAGCAGGAGTAGGCCATACGGCTCCTCGAGCCTGCGCCGCCATTCAATAAGATCCTGGCTGATCTTCGACCACAACTCCACTTTCCTGCCCGATCGCCATATCCCTTGATTCCCCTAGAGTCCAAAAGTCTATCTATATCGGCCTTGAATATACTTAACGATTCAGCATCCACAGACCTCTGGGGTAGAGAATTCCACAGATTCACAACCCTCTGAGTGAAGAAATTCCTCCTCACCTCAGTCTTAAATGGCCGACCCCTTATCCTGAGACTATGCCCCCTAGTTCTAGACTCTCCAGCCAGGGGAAACAACCTCTCAGCATCTTTAAAAAAAATTAGTTCCTGAGATGTGGGCATCGCTGGCAAGGCCAGCAGTTATTGCCCATCCCTGATTGACTCTGAGAAGGTGGTGGTGAGCTTCTTGAACCGCTGAAGTCCGCGTGGTGAAGGTACTCCTACAGTGCTGTTAGGGAGGGAGTGCCAGGATTTTGACCCAGCGACAATGAAGGAACAACAATATATTTCCAAGTCAGGATGGTGTGTGACTTGGAGGGGAACTTGGAGCTGATGGTGTTCCCATGTGCCTGCTGCTCTTGTCCTTCTAGGTGGTAGAGGTTGTGGTTTTGGGAGGGGCTGTCGAAGAAGCTTTGGCAAGTTGCCGTTGAATGTCAAGGGGCGGTGGTAAGACGCTCTCTTGTTGGAGATAGTCATTGCCTGGCACTTGTGTGGTGTGAATGTTACTTGCCACTTATCAGCCCAAGCCTGAATGTCGTCCAGGCCTTGCTGCATGCGGGCATGGACTGCTTCATTATCTGAGGAGTTGTGAATGGCGCTGAACACTGTGCAGTCATCAGCGAACATCCCTACTTCTGACCTTATGATGGAGGGAAGGTCATTGATGAAGCAGCTGAAGATGGTTGGGCCCAGGACACTGCCCTGAGGAACTCCTGCAGCGATCTCCTGGGGCTGTGATGATTGACGTCCAACCACCACAATCATCTTCCTTTGTGCTGGGTATGACTCCAGCCAGTGGAGAGTTTTCCCCCTGATTTCCATTGACTTCAATTTTACTCGGGCTCCTTGATGCCACACTCGGTCAAATGCTGCCTTGATGTCAAGGGCAGTCACTCTCACCTCACCTCTGGAATTCAGCTCTTTGTTCATGTTTGGACCAAGGCTGTAATGAGGTCTGGAGCCGAGTGGTCCTGGCGGAACCCAAACTGAGCATCAGCGAGCAGGTTATTGGTAAGTGCCGCTTGATAGCACTCTCAACAACACCTTCCATCACTTTGCTGATGATTGAGAGTAGACTGATGGGGCGGTAATTGGCCGGATTGGATTTGTCCTGTTTTTTGTGGACAGGACATACCTGGGCAGTTTTTCACATTGTCGGGTAGATGCCAGTGTTGGAGATGTACTGGAGCAGCTTAGCTAGAGGCACGGCTAGTTCTGGAGCACAAGTCTTCAGCACAACAATCGGGATGTTGTCAGGGCCCGAAGCCTTTGCTGTATCCAGTGCGCTTAGCTGTTTCTTGATATCACATGGAGTGAATTGACTTGGCTGAAGACTGGCTTCGGTGATGGTAAGGACCTCAGGAGGAAGCAGAGATGGAACATCCACTCAGCACTTCTGACTGAAGATGATTGCAAACATTTCAGCCTTGTCTTTTGCACTTGCGGGCTGGGCTTCGCCATCATTGAGGATGGAGATGTTCATGGAGCCTCCCCCTCCCGTTAGTTGTTTAATGGTCCACCACCATTCACGACAGGATGTGGCAGGACTGCAAAGCTTTGATCTGATCCGTTGGTTGTGGGATCGCTTAGCCCGGTCTATAGCATGCTGCTTCCGCTTTTTAGCATGCATGTAGTCCTGTGTTGTAGCTTCCCCAGGTAGGCACCTCATTTTTAGGTACTCCTGGTGCTGCTCCTTGCATACTCTTCTACACTCTTCATTGAACCAGGGTTGGTCCCCTGGCTTGATGTTAATATTAGAGTGAGGGATATGCCGGGCCATGAGGTTACAGATTGTGGTGGAATACAATTCTGCTGCTGCTGAGGACCCACAGCTCCTCATGGATACCCAGTTTTGAGCTGCTAGATCTGTTCTGATTCTATCCCATTTAGCACGGTGGTAGTGCCACACAACATGATGGAGGATGTCCCCAGTGTGAAGACGGGACTTCATCTCCACAATGACTGTGCGGTGGTCACTGTTACCAATGCTGTCATGGACAGATGCATCTGCGGCTGTTAGCGCCGGCCATTAAGGTCGCTTTGGAAGAAAAATGGCGACCGCCTCGCTTCCGCCTGCTTCCAGCTCAGAACGCGGTGGCTGCCATTTTGGGCAGGTCAGCAACGCTGCCATTCCCTGTGCTCGCCTCCCTTATTTAAATGATCCAGATCGTGACGTCAATCGGCGTGCAACACCTGAATTGACGCATGATCTGAGATTTTGGACATCGCTGCTCTAAATAGCACCCTCTCCAAACCACGCATGGAAGAACCTGCATGCAGCTGTACAACAGAGCCGCTACCAGCACTTCTTAAAGGGACACACACAACTTTCAGCCAAATTTAGATTTTTGCTTTTGTCCTGGTTTCTTTACATTTTATTGGAGCAGTGGCTTGGTGCAAACATTTAAAAAGTTGTTAAAGTGTGCAGGGAGTGCAGGGAGTGCTGCTGGATGTTTGCAAGGCTTTGGGTCTTAAAGGAAGGTCTCTGGGAACACCACTTGCTCCCAGATCTGGGGACTCTAGTTCCAGTCCTCCTTGGGCTGCAGTATCATATGGAGATGGAACAGAGGCAGCAAAAGTGAGAAGCTGCTCGCAGAGAGAAGAGAAAGAAGTAGAAGAGGAAAAAGCAGAAAAGGAAAACCAGAAGAGGAAAAAGCAGAAGAGGAGAAAGCAGAAGGAAGGAGACAACTCAGACAACCCCTTTCTGGCTGGGATAACCAGAATCAAATCATCCGCCTGCAGTACCAGTGAACAAAACACCAATTCCACTTTTAACATTTGTCCCATACCTTACCTTCCCTCTGTTACTGACCATCACAGCGTCCTCTTGGCTACAATGCTGAAATAAAAGCCTCCACAAAGCAAACTTTCCAATCCAACTTTATCCATATATGCATCCAGTATTACATTAAAAATCAACTAATCACCCTTGTGCATTCCATTAGTGAGTATCTTGCGTGTGCGTTTGCCTATCCTAGTGCTCTTACGCAGTGCTACCCCAGTGGCTGCAGCATGGCTGGTGGAAGGCTGCTGAATTTCAGTGGGGGACACTGCAGATGGCCTTTAAAGATGACCTCGAGGAGCTAGTGGCTGGGAACATAAGAACATAAGAACATAAGAAATAGGAGCAGGAGTAGGCCAATCGGCCCCTCGAGCCTGCTCCGCCATTCAATAAGATCATGGCTGATCTGATCCTAACCGCCAATCTACTATCTATCACAGAACCATCTCCTGCATCTAACAGAATTGCACACACGAAATAGGAGCAGAATCAGGCTACACAGTCCCTGGGCCCGCTCCACTACCCACAGGGCCATGACCGATCCGAACCTAGACTCATGTCCAAATTCCTGCCCGCTCCCCGTAACCCTTAATGCCCTTTACTTCTAGGAAACTGTCTATTTCTGTTTTAAATTTAATTAATGTTGTAGCTTCTACAGCTTTTTGTGGCAGCATATTCCATGGACCTACCACCCTCTGAGTGAAGTAGTTCCTCCTCATCTCAGTTTTGAAAGAGCAGCCCCTTATTCTAAGACTATGTCCCCTAGTTCTCGTCTCACCCGTCATCGGGAACATCCTCCCCGCATCCACCCGATCCAACCCCTTCACAATCTTATATGTTTCAATAAGATCGCCTCTCATTCTTCTGAACTCCAATGAGTAGAGTCCCAATCTACCCAACCTCTCCTCATATGACCACCCCCTCATCCCCGGGATTAACCGAGTGAACCTTTTTTGCACTGCCTCGAGAGCAAGGATGTCTTTCCTTAAGTAAGGACACCAAAACTGTATGCAGTATTCCAGGTGCGGTCTCACCAATACCTTGTACAACTGAAGCAATACCTCCCTATTTTTATATTCTATCCCCCTAGCAATGAAAGCCAACATTCCATTTGCCTTCTTAATCACTTGCTGCACCTGCATACTAACCTTTTGAGTTTCGTGCACCAGGACCCCCAGATCCCTTTGCACTTCAGTACTCTCCAGTTTCTTGCCATTAAGATAATAAATTGCTCTAGGATTTTTCCTGCCAAAGTGCATCACCTCACACTTTCCAGTGTTGTATTCCATCTGCCAAATCTCTGCCCACTTACTTAGCCTGTCTATGTCCCCTTGCAGGTTTTTTATGTCCTCCTCACTCACTACTTTCCCTCCCATCTTTGTATCATCTGCAAATTTTGATATGTTGCACTTGGTCCCTTCCTCCAAATCGTTAATATAGATTGTGAAGAGTTGGGGACCCAGCACTGACCCCTGTGGAACACCACTAGTTACTGATTGCCAGTCTGAGAATGAACCATTTATCCCAACTCTTTGCTTTCTGTTAGATAGCCAATCCTCTATCCATGCCAGAATATTACCCCCAATCCCGTGATTTTTTACCTTAAGCAATAATCTTTTGTGTGGCACCTTGTCAAATGCCTTTTGGAAGTCTAAATACACTACGTCCACTGGTTCCCCTTTATCCACTCTGTAAGTTACTTCCTCAAAGAACTCCAGCAAATTTGTCAAACATGACTTCCCCTTCGTAAAACCATGCTGACTTTGTCCTATTAAATTATGATTATCCAAATGTCCTGTTACTGTTTCCTTAATAATGGACTCCAAAATTTTACCTACCACAGATGTTAGGCTAACCGGTCTATAGTTACCAGCCTTCTGTCTACTGCCCTTTTTAAATAAGGGTGTTACATTAGCAGTTTTCCAGTCTGCCGGGACCTTAGCGGAATCCAGGGAGTTTTGAAAAATTATTACCAATGCATCTACAATCCCTACCGCCACTTCCTTCAAGACTCTAGGATGTAAGCCATCAGGTCCAGGTGATTTATCCGCCTTGAGTCCCATTATTTTACCGAGTACCACTTCCTTAGTGATTTTGATCGTGTTTAGCTCCTCTCCCCCTATAGCCCCCTGTTTGTCCAGTGTTGGGATATTCTTAGTGTCCTCTACTGTAAAGACTGATACAAAATATTCATTCAGTGTTTTTGCCATCTCCATATTTCCCACCATTAATTTCCCGGTCTCATCCTCTAAGGGACCAACATTTACTTTAGCCACCCTTTTTCTTTTTATATAACTATAAAAACTCTTACTATCTGTTTTTATATTTTTTGCTAATTTACTTTCATAATCTATCTTCCCTTTCTTAATCAATCTTTTTGTTATTTTTTGCTGCCTTTTAAAGTTTTCCCAATCCTCTGTCCTCCCACTAGATTTCGCTACCTTATATGCCCTTGTTTTTAGTCGAATACTATCCTTAATTTCTTTACTTAGCCACGGATGACTGTCCTTTCTTTTACACCCTTTTCTTTTCAGTGGAATATATTTTTTTTGGAAGTTGTAAAATAACTCCTTGAATGTACACCACTGATCATGTGTCGTCTTACCCTTTAATCTATTTTCCCAATCCACTCTACTCAATTCCGCTCGCATACCTTCATAGTCTCCTTTATTCAAGCTTAGCACGCTTGTTTGAGATCCAACCTTCTCACCCTCTAATTGAATATGGAATTCAACCATGTTATGGTCACTCATTCCAAGGGGATCCTTTACTAGGACATTTTTAATTAATCCTGTCTCGTTACACAGGACCAGATCTAAGGTTGCTTGCCCCCTGGTCGGTTCAGTTACATACTGCTCAAGAAACCCATCCCTAATACACTCAATGAACTCATCCTCAAGGCAGCCCTGCCCCATTTGATTTGTCCAATTAATATGATAGTTAAAATCCCCCATAATTATAGATGTTCCCTTATTACATGCCTCAACTATTTCCTGATTGATACTCCGTCCAATAGAGTTGCAACTGTTCGGAGGCCTATAGACTACGCCCACTAATGTTTTTTTCCCCTTATTATTCCTTATCTCCACCCAAACTGTTTCATTATCATGATTTTTTGACCCAATATCATTACTCTGTATTACAGTGATTCCTTCCTTTATTAACATAGCCACCCCACCTCCCCTTCCTTCCTGCCTGTCCTTCCTGATCGTTAAATAACCTGGTATGTTTAATTCCCAGGCATTGTCACCCTGCAGCCATGTTTCTGTAATGGCCACAATATCATAACCATATGTAGTTATTTGTGCCATTAACTCGTCTATTTTGTTACGAATGCTACGTGCATTCAGATAGAGAACTTTCAAATATGCTTTGTGGCACTTAGTTCCTGCTTTTTCACTTTTTACCAGTTTACCTTTTACTCCACACACTCTGTCCCTTCCTGCCACGCTCTGATTTGTGATTCCCCTACTGCTACCTATGTCTATGACCCTCTCTGTTGTCATTTTTATTTTTTGCTCTCTTGAAACCTCCCCCCCACTAATTAGTTTGAAGCCCTCTCCACAGCCCTAGTTATTCGATTCGCCAGGACACTAGTCCCAGCACTGGCCAAGTGAAGTCCGTCCCAACGGAACAGCTCTCTCCTGCCCCAGTACTGGTGCCAGTGTCCCAAGAAGCAAAACCCATTTTTCCCACACCAGTCTTTGAGCCACGCATTCAACTCCCTGATTTTATTTACCCTAGCCAAATTTGCTCGTGGCTCAGGTAGTAATCCAGAGATTATTACCCTCGAGGTTCTGCTTTTTAATTTGGCCCCTAGCTGCTCAAACTCCCTCAGCAGAACCTCTTTCCTTGTCCTATCTATGTCATTCGTACCAACATGGACCACGACAACTGGATCCTCCCCCTCCCACTCCAAGTTTCTCTCCAGCCCAGAGGAGATGTCCTTAACCCTGGCACCGGGCAGGCAACACAGCCTTCGGGACTCTCGCTCTTGGCTGCAAAGAACCCTATCTATCCCCCTAATGATACTATCCCCTACCACTACAACATTTCTTTTTACTCCCCCCACTTGAATGGCCCCCCTTACCACGGTGCTGTGGCCAGGTTGCTCATCCTCCCTGCAGTCCCCGCTCCTATCCACACAGGGAGTAAGAGCCTCGAACCTGTTGGACAAGAGCAAGGGCTGCGGCTCCTCCAACACTACCTCCTGGATCCCTGTACCTGCCTCACTCATAGTCACACCTTCCTGTCCCTGACCACGGGCTACTTCTGAATTAGTTACTCTAATTGGTGTGACTACCTCCTGAAACACGGAGTCCAGGTAACTTTCCCCCTCCCTGATGTGTCGCAGTGTTTGAAGCTCGGACTCCAGCTCATCAACACGGAGCCGGAGTTCCTCGAGCAGCCAACACTTACTGCAAATGTGTTCACCGTGAACATCAATGGTGTCCACCAGCTCCCACATATTGCAGCAGTAACACATCACCTGCTCTCCCATTCTATGTAATTAATTAAAAATGTATTATTTACCCTTCAGTTAATTTATGCCAGCAGTCTCTGCTACACCACAGATACCCGAGAAACAATAAAATTGAAGTTTTGTATAAAAAAAAAGAGAAATACTCACCAACCAATCACTTACCTGCTTTCTGGTGACGTCACACTTCGATTATTTTTTACCTCTCTCCTGCTCTCGGCTTGGTGAAAGCCTACCTGGTCGCTGCCGCCTTTTACCGCCGCCGCCTCGCCGCTGTTGCTCCACCGCCTCTGAGTGTGAAATCATGTGAAATCTTCTTCTTATTCTCCTTCACTCTCCTCTCCCTCTTCTTGTTCAACCATTGGTTGGACAGGCTGGATTTCTTGGGTGTCTGAAATGAGAAAGGCACAAGGATAGGTTTGTAGTGAGGGGTGGGGGGGCGGGTAAAGCAAGAGGTGCATGCTTCCACCATGTGCAGCTTGTAAATCAGAAGATATTGTGGGATGAGGGGGAAATGGATTGTGAGAAGGAGGATAACATATGAGGATACCGGCATCTTGTATTCTTTCAGCCATGCCCCTGCCAAGAATGGCCAGAACTGTCTCCTCCAAGGGGCTGAGATGAAGCTAAGAATACATAGATACATAGATACATAGAAGATAGGAGCAGGAGTAGGCCATCCGGCCCTTCGAGCCTGCTCCGCCATTTAATGAGATCATGGCTGATCCTCCAATTCAGTATCCCGTCCCCGCCTTCTCTCCGTAACCCTTAACCCCTTTTGCCTGTAGAAATATATCTAATTCCCTCTTAAATATATTTAATGAGCTGGCGTACACTGCCCTCTGTGGCAATGAGTTCCACAGGTTCACCACCCTCTGAGTGAAGAAATTCCCCCTCATTTCTGTCCTAAATGGTTTAGCCCTTATCCTTAAATTATGTCCTCTAGTTCTGTTCTCACCCGCCAAGGGAAACATTCCTTCTGCATCTAGTCTGTCTAGACCTGTCAGAATTTTATACACTTCTATGAGGTCCCCTCTCAATCTTCTAAACTCCAGTGTGTACATCCCTAAACTACATAGTCTCTCCTCATAGGTCAATCCCGCCATTCCTGGTATCAGCCTGGTGAATCGCCGCTGCACCCCCTCCATGGCAAGAACATCTTTCCTCAGATGAGGCGACCAAAACTGTACACAGTACTCGAGGTGTGGTCTCACCTGTGCCCTGTACAGCTGCAGCAAGGTATCCCTGTTCCTGTATTCCAACCCTTTTGCTATGAAGGCCAGCATACCGTTTGCCTTCTTGATCGCCTGTTGCACCTGCATGCTCGCCTTCAGTGACTGGTGTACAAGAACACCCAGGTCTCTCTGTACTTCCCCCTCTCCCAATTTATTGCCATTTAAATAATAATTTGCCCTCCCGTTCCTGCACCCAAGGTGGATAACTTCGCACTTGTCCACATTATAGTGCATCTGCCATTTATCCGCCCAATCACCCAGTCTGTCCAAATCGCTCTGGAGCTTCCTGGTCTCCTCCTCTGAGCCCACCCCCCCTCCTAGTTTAGTGTCGTCTGCAAATTTGGAAATGCTGCATCCGACTCCCTGATCCAGGTCATTAATGTAAATTGTGAACAGCTGGGGACCCAGGACAGATCCCTGTGGTACCCCACTTGTTACTGCCTGCCATTCAGAAAATGAGCCGTTTATTCCAACTCTCTGTTTTCTATCTGACAGCCAGTTCTCTATCCACGTCAATACTTTCCCCTTTATCCCATGAGCTTCAATTTTCCCTGCTAATCTTTTATGTGGGACCTTATCGAAGGCCTTTTGGAAGTCCAGGTACACCACATCTACTGGCTCTCCCCCATCTATTTTACCAGTTACTCCCTCAAAAAATTCCAATAGATTAGTCAAGCACGATTTACCCTTTGTAAATCCATGTTGACTCTGTCCTATCCTGTCCCCATTTGCTAAGTGCTCCGCTATTTCATCCTTAATGATGGACTCCAGCATTTTGCCCACAACTGATGTAAGGCTTACAGGTCTGTAATTACCTGCTTTTTCCCTACCCCCCTTTTTGAATAGTGGGGTAACGTTAGCTACCCTCCAATCCATGGGCACTGTTCCCGAGTCTAATGAATTCTGAAAAATCATACTTAGTGCATCCGCTATCTCTAGGGCCACCTCCTTCAGCACCCTAGGATGCATGTTATCAGGCCCTGGGGATTTGTCCGCCTTCAATCCCTTTAGCTTCCTTAACACCATAACCTTAGAGATATTGACTTGCGTCAGTTCCTCCTTTGCAAATGTCCCTATTTTTCCCGATATCCCAGGGAGGTTTTTTGTGTCTTCCTTCGTAAAGACTGACCCAAAGTATGCATTTAGTTGGTCTGCCATTTCCTTATTTCCCGTTATATATTCCCCCGTATCTGACTGCAATGGGCCAACTTTGGTTTTCACCAGTCTTTTCCTCTTGATATACTTATAAAAGCTTTTGGAGTTAGTTTTTATATTTTCCGCCAGCTTGCTTTCGTAAGCTATTTTGCCCCTCTTGATTAAGCCCTTTGTCCTCCTTTGCTCTATCTTAAACTGTTCCCAATCTTCCGCTCTGGCGCTTTTTTTGGCTATTTTATACGCCCTATCTTTGGATTTTATGCTGTCTCTAATTTCCCCTGTTATCCACGGTTGAGTCACCTTTTTAGATTTCCTTTTATGCCAGATTGGTATAAACAATTTTTGCAATTTTGTCATTCTATCTTTAAATGCTTGCCATTGTTTATCTACCTCCAGTCCTCCCAGGAACGTTGTCCAATCAGACCTACTCAGTTCCCGTCTAATGGCATCATAATTCCCCTTGTTTAAATTCAGGACCTTAGTCTCTGAGTCAATTTCTTCGCTCTCCATTTCGAGTGAGAAATCGATCATGTTATGATCGCTCTGACCCAAGGGTCCCCGTACAACAAGATTACTAATTAGTCCCTTCTCATTGCACAGTACCCAGTCCAATATAGCCTGTTCCCGAGTTGGTTCCTCGACATATTGATCCAGATAACCATCCCTTAAACACTCAAGGAATTCCTCCTCCTCATTATTTTTACTGATTAGGCTATTCCAATCTATATGTAAGTTAAAGTCACCTATGATGACAGCTGTGCTCTTATTGCACGCTTCTCTAATTTCCCTCGTGATGCCCTCCCCAACCTCTATTTTACTATTTGGAGGCCTATATACCACTCCTATTAATGTTTTTCGCCCCTCGCTATTTCTTAGCTCCACCCATATAGATTCTGTATTAACTGAGTTAATATCCTTCCTTTCAATTGCATTTATCCCTTCTTTTACCAGCAATGCTACCCCTCCTCCCTTTCTTTTTTGTCGATCCTTCCTAAATACTGAATACCCCTGTATGTTAAGCTCCCAGCCCTGCTCACCCTGCAACCATGTTTCCGTAATCCCAATTAGATCATAATTATTAACCTCTATTTCCACAGCTAATTCATCTACCTTGTTCCTGATGCTTCTCGCATTAAGGTATAAAACCCTCAGGCTTTTTTTATGCTCACATTTTTTATGAATTAGTTTGGCCCTTTGTTTTTTGTTCCTCACCCTTTTACCATTTATTTCTGTCTGCCTTTCACTTTCCTCTATTTCACTACATAGGTTTCTAGCCCCCTGCCATACTAGTTTAAATGCTCCCGAACTGCTTTATCAAAAATTACCCCGAGAACATCAGTTCCATCTTTGCACAGGTGTAGACCGTCCCTTTTGTATAGGTCACACCTACCACAAAACTGGTTCCAATGCCTCAAAAATTTAAAACCCTCCCTCTTACACCACTGCTCAAGCCACGTATTTAGCCTAACTATCCTGTTCTCTGTACTCTTACTAGCACGTGGCACTGGTAGTAATCCAGAGATTACTACCTTCGAGGTCCTACTTTTTAGCTTGGCTCCTAACTCCCTAAATTCTACTTGTAGGACCTCTTCCCTTTTTTTAGCTACGTCGTTGGTACCAACATGTATCACGACAACTGGCTGTTCCCCCTCCCCCTCCAGAATGTTCTGCACCCGCGCCGAGACATCCTTGACCCTTGCACCAGGGAGGCAACATACCATCGTGGAGTCTCGGTCGCGACCACAGAAACCCCTATCTATTCCCCTTACAATCGAATCCCCTATTACTATAGCCCTGCCACTCTTTTTCCCTCCCTTCTTTGCAACAGAGCCAGTCATGGTGCCATGAGCCTGGCTGCTGGTGAGGTGTGCCTCATGTTTGGTAGAGATTGTTGGTAGATGAATGATTCGGGGGGGCGTGCATTGAGCAGTTTGTGAGGCTTGTGTGCAGTTGGTAGGAGACGGCTTTTGAAGATGCATTCACTGACCTTGATGACTTGTCTGAGGTCATGAAACTTCTTTGGGCACTGGAGCCAGGTCCTGGGGCGACATTGTTGGCAGTGACTACCTCGACGATCTGGTCCCACATCCTGCTGGACCACTATGGGTAGAGGACCTCTCTTCCAGTGTTGACCCCTTGTAGAAAGCTGCAGTGCTGCATCCGATACCATGGGCGCCCTTTCCCTGGCCTGTTCAACCATTTGTGTTCGTGCTGAAGCACATTTACCATTTTTGATCAGCAGAAGGCAGCTCACCTTTAAGAGGTGCAGACTGCCTAGTGCTGAAGCAATTTAATTTTTTTTATCTGCAGAAGGCAGCTCAGCTTTAACAGCTGCAGTGGAGAGGCGGTGGGATTTAGGGAGGGAATCCCAGAGCGTGTGGCCTAGGCAGTTAAAGGCACAGCCACCAATGATGGGGCAAAGGGAGATTGGCTTGATGGTCGAAGGTGCATGTTGGTATGGTGCTGTTAAAAGTACAGTGCCTGTTACCAGCACCGTGTAGCAAACATGAGGTTAAGTAACATGAGGATGCATCCACCTCACTCCAACAGCTGGTGGATTCCATTCTGACAGGGGTCAGGAATTATGGGCCAAAAATTCGGCCCTTCCTGGGTGAGTACGCA
Organism: Squalus acanthias; assembly: GCA_030390025.1. Lineage (NCBI taxonomy): Eukaryota > Metazoa > Chordata > Chondrichthyes > Squaliformes > Squalidae > Squalus > Squalus acanthias. The sequence goes on along the minus strand of CM059425.1, from coordinate 176,173,561 downwards.
CTGTGTACTCACCCGTAAGGCGTCCCGAAGTGTCAGTTTCCTGCATGCACTGCGCATGCGCGGGAAACCGGAACTTCTGGTCTGGTGAAGGGGGCGGTTCCTAGGTGAACCGCATGCGCGGTAGAGGCTGCGCGCACGCAGCAAACTTAGGTTTTTTTTCAGGTTTCTACGGGAGGGTAAGTATTGAAGAACCTACGCTTTTAAAAAGGAGGCGCAGGAGCCGTTTTCAACAAGGTAAGTGGTTAATTAAGTATAATTTAAAAAAAATTTCAACAGGTTTATCTTTTTTAGATACTTTAAAGAAAAGTAAGTTTATTTTTAGCACTGTTAAAAAGTATTTTAATTTTTTTTTTAATTTAAATTTTTGTTTAAAGTGGTTAATTTATTTAACTATAGTTATTTTATAAATGTGATGGGGTTTTTTTTAAATTTATTTTAAGTTTAGCTGTTCTTTTGGGGCCGATTTCAATTCACAGATTTGACAGGTCTTCCTGTCAAATCTATGAATGAAAGATGGTCTGCTGCCATTGGCTCTCCATGGCCCACGTGATCTCAGGGGACGCATTGCACTAACTGCGCCCCTGGGACACGCAAGCACTGCGTGCCGGCACTTGGAGCAGGCCCAGGAGCTGAAGTTTCCGTGGGCCCAAAACACAACGGCAGGCGCGGTAGGTAAGTGCGCGCGCGATCCTTACCCCGCGGCAAGCCGGAGAGGCGAATTTCAGGGCCTATGTCTTCGCATAAATTGGCAGTATTGCCATTTTCTGTCTTACATGGGATCAATATCTCATCAACACACTAGCCCGGTTGAGTGAAGCAGTAAAAGGTCGCATAAGTCACTATGACTTTGGCATAGTTGAGGTATTTTGATTAAGTTACCTTGTGGGTGGGGAAAGACCCAACCACTTAAGAGTGGATCCATTGTACATTGTGCATGCCCCATTGTACAGGCATGCTTTGGGTTAGCCAACAATAATCGCAGGCTTATTCCCAACTCTTAGAATATAACCATGTCATTAACTGATTTGACACAAAAAGACAATGCCCAACCAAGTTATCTGGTCCATTGGGCTGGATTTTGCCAATGGGGAGCTTTTGGAGGCGGGACTCCCACTTGTTGGGTTTCAGTCCCGCCTCCATCAACTTCTGGCCAACCCACGCTATTTCCCTTGATTGACCTTGTTAAGCCCGCCCAGTGGGCTTAGCAGGCCAATTAAGGGAAAGCCGGTTACAGAGATCGTCAACGTATGACGTTTCATCTGTCAAAAATCTTTGACAGATGAATTGTTATCGTTTGACAGCTCTGTGAAGCTGTCAAATACTGACATTCTCTGTAGTTTGATGAGTTCTTGAATTCAAGACCTCATCAAACCTCTTTCTTTTGCAGAAATTAGATGGTTGTTGCATTGGAGAATGCAACGGCCATCTGTCATCTCTGCCGCGGAGGTGCGAGACTCTCCGTATACCCACCGACTGAAGCCTGCAGGAAGAAACAAAGGTAAGTAAACTTTTTCTAACACTTTCCACTTACCTCACATACTCACCTCTCCACACTTGCACCCATCACTTACCTTCACAGCGCACTTTTGCACCCCTCCGACCCCCGCAGACCCACTGCTCGCCTCGGTGACCCTGGCGGGTTTCGGAGCCTTCGGGAAGCCCGCACTTGTGTGGGCAAAATGGGGATAATCCTCTTATCTGCCTGTTAACTACCTGTTAACAGGCAGATAAGTGTCAGTAATCCCCTTCCCGCATCCAAGATCATAACCTCGGCCCCTACCACATATATATATATATACATTTTATCCACCCTTTTGGTTTGTGCCTTTTCCCTTTCTTTCTCTCTCTCTCCCCCACGGCAGCTGTCTCTCATTCTGCCAGCATTTCACACTTCACACTTCTGAGCCATCTTTCGTTTCTTAACCTGTCCCATTACCATCTCGTCTTGAGCATCTCTTAATGTCTCTACTTACCATAGACCACCCCTTTTGTTCCTTTATTCCTCCCTCCAGCCTCCCACTTGCTTTTTTATCTGTTCAATTTCCTGCTTTTTTCTCAGTTCTGATGAAGGGTTTCGACCTGAAACGTTGACTCTGTTTCTCTCGCCATGGATGTTGCCTGGCCTGCTGAGCTTTTCCAGCGTTTTCTGTTGTTGTTTCAATTTTCCAGCATCCGCAGTATTTTGCTATCGCATCGTAGTACTTTGATATGTTGTGAGAATAAATGTAACTAATTTTTAGTAGCCACAACACTCTCGAGGCTAAACAACCTTTAAATGACTGAATAAACATGTTGCAAAATGTCACACAGACCAGGAAGCAGTGAAACAGCACTAACCTGAGATCTGCGACTCATCACTCATGATCCCTTTAAGTAGCGCCCCTGGAGCTGGCTACTGACTGCTTCACACCTCCTCTCCCTGTCACTGTTGGGGTGAGGCGTTAAGGCAGGGAGCGACGATGAATTTTGCAGATTGCCTGGCGCTGAAATCCCCGGCGCTAACTCGTAGCGGCAGTGTTACGGGGGGGGGGGGGGGCGGATTTGGCGTGCGTCACTGGATTTGCCTCGCCACAGCGCTACGGCCTCCACGCCCCATTAGCGCCCCCGCCAGATGCTAACTGGAGGTGCTAAGGACCGAATTTCTCCCCCATGAACTTTTAAAATGATTCCCCTATTGTCCTGTAATTTACTTGTTACCTTATGTTTGCTACACGGTGAGGACATACATCACAATGAAGTGGCAGGAAAGAGGATATAACCTCTGTAGTACAAAGCTCTCCTGTGCGCTATCAGGCACTTAACAGTGGTAATGCAAGCAGTATCATGGGCCACCAAGATGAGGAGATGAGACGACATTCGTGGCTCCTGGGCTACACCAAAGATTCCCTTAATGAAAATGATTTTACTTACCACTGATCCTTTGGGGCCTAGAGACAAGATCCCTGATGCAGATATGTTGGTACAAAAGAAACTGGATTATATATAAGAATTCAAAATGCACTGTGCTCCACGGTGAAACATATTGGAATGTTTTAGTGAGATGCAGGAGTGCCTTACTCGTATGTCAAGCAAATTAGGCAGCTGATTAGCTGTGTAAATCAGCGTTTCAGTCTAATAACATTCAACAATTAGCAAGTGCCTGTGGCTGCAGCTAATTATTCCACTAGTTCACACAGATGTTCTGGGGCACAGAATTCAAGAAACCATCATGGCTTAAACACTCTGCGAACAGAGGTGTGGAGTGGGACCCTTTGGGAGCGATTGGAGGACCTCATCCAGATGCACAAATCTCAGCAATTGCAACTTGGAGTACTTTCTGAACAAGTAGCCTCACATATATTTGGCAATGCCAGCGTAAATCCTTCTAATTTTGCGGAGCATGAAGACCACATGACTTTTCCATCCACCAGCTTTAAGGCAGTAATCACCATGGCCTCTTTTTCTAGCACACTATTGAGCCAGGGAGCACTGAGAAATAGGTAGAGAGACCACAGTAAGAAGGAATAGGAAAGCTCTCAGGAGGGAAGGGATTCACATGGTAACATTACAGAGCAGTCCTGAGGTACTGAACACTTGATTGAACCCTTGAATACTCACATGCACTTCCTTTCCAGCTACCAAAGTAGTAATTTTATAAATTTGTGCTTCCAGCATGAAGCCTCGCCCATCAGGAAGGCATAGCAGGAATTTAGCGTTATGACCCCCAGTAATTTTTTCTTGACAGAAACTCATGACGAGCATGTGCTCGAATTCCCAATATGAGTTTGTGGCAGGCGAGGTTCTGTGTATTGTGAAAGCAGTCATGGCTGCTCCCTTGAAAATAGGCATTAACATACATGATCCACTCCCAGCAGACAAGGCTTTATGTCATGAGTGGGAACTCATAAGATCACCCCTTATATTTGATATATTATGCTGGTTTCCTGGGACTCTATTAAGTTGATTTTCCGAGGCTCTGTCAGTGGTGCAGAGAAGGAAAATCCGGCCCCAAACTTGAGCTTCTAAATTTCCAAGACACAAATTTGGGATGAGCAAAGACACTGAGCTGCAGACATGTGCAAGTCTCATTTAATTGAAAATTCAGGCAAATCAGATCCCATGCTCAATTTTACGATTTTGATTAAAGCTCTTCTCCAATGCACACCTCACCTGTATAACATGAGCACATGATAGGGAACTGGATCTGACCTGCATTGGAATTTCTCAAATCAGGGTTGCTCGTGTCTCACTGAAATTTGAAGTCTAATTTTGTTTGGAACAAGCAATTTTTTTACTTGTGCAATGAATGCAATCTTCCACAATTTTATTCCCCTCTATATTTTTGCCTTTTTATTGAAAGCTTCAGTATGCTTAGCACACGCTCTCCTGAAGTCTTGGCAATCACTACTGCAGCACAAATTGCAGCTAACAATGTTGGAAGGATGAGACTCCTTTTGGTTGTTCTTATAGTGCTGCCTGAATTAGTAAAAGAGAACCAATTCATGAGAGGAGAACTTCAGGTTCAATAACACCCAAGTTGGTATATTTGCTGCTTCAATACCCAAGGAATAGTATTTACAGACCATGCCAGACACATCTGATCATATATCACAGAAGATCTGTCTTCAGCACCACTGTTTCACTGCAGTGGCAGTGACTGAGCTGATGCAGGCTGCTTTACAGACAACTTCAAGGACTGGGATGGCCTTCCTGTAGCTGTGAAGGTTACTGTTCATTAGGCTTCAATACAACAGAAACCTCCAAAACCACTACAGGGGACATCTGTCAGGTAAACCAATTTACAGTTCAATCCTTTATTAAGAAAATGACAGGTGCCATGTTTGTTGGAGAAACTTTCTCTGAGAGATACTCTAACGCACCCCTCGAGTGGTCAAGGGATTGAATTATTTTCGCTGAGGACACTCAGGCCGCGGAATTCGGGGGTTTAGCGCCGGCCGTTAAGGCTGGTTTTGCTGAAAATATGGAGACCACCTCGCTTCCGCCCACTCCCAGCGATCGCCATTTTGGGGAGGTCGGCAGCGTGCTGTTGCCAGCGCTCGCTCCAGATATTTAGATGAGGTAGATTGTGACATCAATGAATGCAACGCTGATTTGACGCATGATCTGCCATTTTGGCCGTCGCCGGTCCATTTAACGCCCATTCCTAATCATGACCAGCTGGCCACGCGTTCAGCAGCAGGAAGGACCCCAAGCAGCGCTATTTAAAGGGATCATCAACAACTTGCAGCTGACTTGCTTTTTCAGTTCTACTGGCTCTGTCTAAGTTTGTGCAATGGTTTGGAGCTTTCTAGAGTTGTTTAAAGTTGCTGAGGTGACAGGGAGTGGTGCTGCAAGTGGAGAACGTCTTGATTCTAATTTAAAGGGTTCTGTTCACATCACAGTCATGGGGGCTCTACTTGCAGTCCCCCTCGTGCTCGAGTATGACAGGGAGATGGAGCGGAGGCAGCGAAGAAGAGGATAAGATGCTCACAGAGGGAAGAGGAGGAGGGCTCTCAGCAGGAGGCCTTAACTACCTAGGGTCTTCCGAGAGCACTTTTCCTACTGGCACTTAAGCGAAGAGCAGTGTATTTGGAGGCTTTGCTTCACCAAGGAGGTGGTCACAGAACTCTGCCACCTCCTGCAACCAGACCTGCAGCCTCAGAGCAGGGCAACCACGGCTCTCCCAGTGGCCCTCAAGGTCACCGTGGCCCTCAATTTTTTCCACACTGGATCCTTCCAGTCTGGAGCTGGAGACATAGCTAACGTCTCCCAGTTCACTGTCCATCGCTGCATCCGGGAAGTCACAGAGGCTCTATACTCCAGGAGAACAGCTGGTGGAAGGCTACTGACTTTCAGTGGGGGAGACTGCAGATGACCTTGCAGGACGACCTCAAACAGCTCTGGGCCTAAAAGGCTCGGGTGTAGACTGCTCCACCTCGGCATGAGCGGCAGCAGCCTGGGCTGGCTGGATGGCAGGCAGCAGCAAGGGCACTGGCGGAGTGGCACTGGTGGGAGAGCGAATGCTGTCAATCTGAGAGAGGACAGCAGGTTCTTGCTCCACGGAGCCACTGCTGTACCCCTGGGGCGGCGCCTCAGCATTCCTAGCCAGCTGTTGGAGCACAGATTGCTGGACTGCTGTGACACCCTGCAAGCCCCTTTCCACACTGGCAAACCCAGCCACAATGGCAGCAGTCTGAACTTGCAATGGCAGCAAGCTGAGATTGCAGGAGAGCAGTCTGCACTTCCACTGCAGCACTGAGATTTTGGGTCGCTTCCATCTGTGCTGCAATGGAAGCTGCGAGATCGCCCATCAAACCCAACCTCATCTTTGGGTCCAACATTTGACGTGCAAGAAAGTTTATGGCTGCATACCATCTATATACCTAGCAAGTGGAATTCCTTAGGGTTAAGAGTATAAAACAGGGAAAGAAACTCAGGCGGATTGTAAAACAGGGAAAGAAACGCAGGCAGATTGTAAAACAGGGAAAGAAACGCAGGCAGATTGTAAAACAGGGAAAGAAACTCAGGCAGATTGTAAAACAGGGAAAGAAACTCAGACAGATTGTAAAACAAGGAAAGAAACGCAGGCAGATTGTAAAACAGGGAAGAAACTCAGACAGATTGTAAAACAGGTGGCCAATTCATTATCGCCTATTTTGTGCTACTGTCCAAGATGAATTTCACCCCCTCTGTCTGTATCTCTCCCCATCTCTTTCTGTCTGTCTGTCTGTATCTCCCCCCATCTCTGTCTATCTGTCTGGTTCTCTGTGTTATTGATATATACTCTCCAAATTAATTTGCCAGGAATACGGATTGAACATTCAGGGGGGAATTTTTCGGGAGGTTAGCAGGCATATTCGGTGGTGGGTCGGGTGGGAAAAATATGTTTTGACAGCGGGTCGGGACCCCACTGTCCACCCACTGCCACGCGACTTTCCCAGATGTCGGGTCTGTCAGGGCTCAACAGACCCGACACGCAGCGGTGGGGGAGCCAATTCAGGTCATTATGACCTTGTTCACAGCACATTAAAAAGTATTTTGAGCTCACCGTACCATTTTACAAGGTCGCCCATGGGGTCCACGCTGCTTGGGGATCATGTCAGGTAAGGAGGTCGGGAGTTGTATGACCATAGAATCATCTCATTACTTGACAGCTGCAAATGTGCTTTAAAAGCTCCCAACTCACATCTGTTCACTTTCCAAGCTCAGAAGCTGTTGCTTACTGCATTTGGAAGACAGGTTGAGCTTTATGCAGGTTGCAAGTGTTTGGAGCAAACTCTCCATCCAGTGTCACATCATTGGAACAACCTCTCTCACTATTGACAGATCACTTCTGTCATCTCAGGTTCACCTGCCATCTATTACATCATCATCATTGCCATTGTAACTATCTCACCTTGGTCCTCAGAATCCCACCGCGATCAGCCCCAACACCAGCAGCACCAAGCACACCAGCAGCACCAACAATAACACCAACCTTCTCTGCAATCAACTGATGCTGCACAGGACGCAGGGCATCAGCACCCGACCACATTGCTGCCCGGGACGCCAGGGATGGCCTCACCATGGCCAGATTTACTTCACTTGACACTGTACACCCTGGCTGCCACATGATGCACCAGGTTGGCACCACCCCACACCAGCACCATAAAGCATCCCTACAATGCCCAAGCCATTCCTTTCACACTCATCACCATTGCAGGGGGTAACGTTATATCTCACCATTCACTGCAACTCACTAAGCCGCTTCCAAAGGTGCACACAAATCTGGTCAAGAACGCAAAGTGTTAAAAATAAAGGTTTCAATGTTTGACAGCACATTAACAAAAACTTTACATGAACATTGGCTAATAAACACAAGTGCCTACCCTTGTGTGTTGTTAGTTGGTATGATTGGTCTAGGATGAGGGTGAGTGTGAGGGGTGGCTAGTGAGATGGGGAAGTGATAATGTAGATAGAGAGGGATGGGTGGAGGTGCAAGGTAAGTTGGTGTGAGTAAAGATGCACAGGAGTAGGGTAGGGAAGGCAGAGTGATGGGGATGTGATGAGAGGCACAGCAGGATGAGGTTGGGTGTGGCTTTGCAGTAACGTTTCGTAATCTACTGAGATCATTGAAAGGTTTGTGCCACTGCAGCCTGGTCCTCCTTACAACATCCCTGCTTGTGTCCTCCTGTGCAATGTGCAACCAGGCTATGTTGGTCTCCTTGGAAGGGAAGAGAACCTCCCTGCGTGCTGTGACACCCTCCATAAGCATATGGAGTAGAGTCATAGATAGAGTCATAGAGTTATACAGCACAGAAAGAGGCCCTTCGGCCCATCGTGTCCGCGCTGGCCATCAAGCTCTGTCTATTCTAATCCCATTTTCCAGCACTTGGTCCGTAGCCTTGTAAGCTATGGCGTTTCAAGTGTTCATCTAAATGCTTCTTGAATGTTGTGAGGGTTCCTGCCTCGACCACCCTTTCAGGCAGTGAGTTCCAGATTCCAAACACCCTCTGGGTGAAAAAGTTTTTCCTCAAATCCCCTCTAAACCTCCTGCCCCTTACCTTGAAACTATGCCCCTTGGTTATTGACCCCTCTACTAAGGGGAAAAGTTCCTTTCTATCTACCCTATCTATGCCCCTCATAATTTTGTACACCTCAATCAGGTTCCCCCTCAGCCTTCTCTGCTCTAAGGAAAACAACCCCAGCCTGTCCAGTCTCTCTTCATAGCTGAAGCACTGCAGCCCAGGTAACATCCTGGTGAATCTCCTCTGCACCCTCTCCAATGCAATCACATCCTTCCTATAGTGTGGTGACCAGAACTGCACACAGTATTCCAGCTGTGGCCTAACTAGCATTTTGTACAGTTCCATCATAACCTCCCTGCTCTTATATTCTATGCCTCGGCTAATGAAGGCAAGTATCCCATATGCCTTTATAACCACCTTATCTACCTGTCCTGCTGCCTTCAGGGATCTATATACATGCACACCAAGGTCCCTCTGATCCTCCGTCCTTCCTAGGGTCCTACCATTCATTGTGTATTCTCTTGCCTTGTTAATTCTCCCAAAATGTATCACCTCACACTTTTCAGGGTTAAATTCCATTTGCCACTGTTCTGCCCATCTGACCAACCCGTCCATATCGTCCTGTAGCCTGAGGCTTCCCTCCTCGCTATTTACCACCCCACCAATTTTCGTATCATCTGCGAACTTACTGATCATACCTCCTAAATTCATATCTAAATCATTAATGTACACTACAAACAGCAAAGGACCCAGCACCTATCCCTGCGGTACACCACTGGACACAGGCTTCCTGTCACAAAAACAACCTTCGACCATCACCCTCTGCCTCCTGTCACTCAGCCAATTTTGGATCCAATGTGCCAAGTTCCCCTAGAAGCATAGAAGCATAGAAGATAGGAGCAGGAGTAGGCCATTCGGCCCCTCGAGCCTGCTCCGCCATTTAATGAGATCATGGCTGATCATCCAAATTCAGTACCCTGTCCCTGCTTTCTCCCCATATCCCTTGATCCCTTTAGCCTGAAGAAATATACCTATCTCCTTCTTGAATATATTTAATGAATTGGCATCAACTGCCTTCTGTGGTAGAGAATTCCACAGGTTCACCACTCTCTGGGTGAAGAAATTCCTCCTCACCTCAGTCCTAAATGGTTTACCCCTTATCCTTAGACTGTGACCTCTGGTCCTGGACTCCCCCGCCATCGGGAACATCCTTCCTGCATCTAGTCTGTCTAGTCCTGTTAGAATTTTATAAGTTTCAATGAGATCCCCTCTCATTCTTCTAAACTCTAGCGAATATAAGCCTAATCGACCCAATCTCTCTTCATATGTCATTCCTGCCATCCCAGGTATCAGTCTGGTAAATCTTCGCTGCACTCCCTCCATGGCAAGAACATCCTTCCTCAGATAAGGCGACCAAAACTGCACACAATACTCAAGGTGTGGTCTCACCAAGGCCTTGTACAACTGCAGCAAGACATCCTTGCTCCTGTACTCGAATCCTCTCGCTATGAAGGCCAACATACCATTTGCCTTCTTAACCGCCTGCTGCACCTGCATGCTTACCTTCAGCGACTGGTGCACAAGGACTCCCAGATCTCGTTGCACTTCCCCTTTTCCTAATCTATTGCCGTTCAGATAATAAACTGTCTTCCTGTTTTTGCCACCAAAGTGGATAACCTCGCATTTATCCACATTATACTGCATCTGCCATGCATCTGCCCAATCACCCAACCTGTCCAAATCATACTGGAGTTTCTCTGCATCCTCCTCACAGCACACACGCCCACCCAGCTTTGTGTCGTCTGCAAACTTAGAGATATTACATCTAGTTCCCTCGTCTAGATCATTAATATATATTGTGAATAGCTGGGGTCCTAGCACCGATCCCTGTGGTACCCCACTAGTCACTGCCTGCCACTTGGAAAAAGACCCGTTTATTCCAACTCTTTGCTTCCTGTCTGCCAACCAGTTCTCTATCCAAATCAGCACCTCACCCCCAATCCCATGTGCTTTAACTTTGCACGCTAATCTCTTATGCGGGACCTTATCAAAAGCCTTCTGAAAGTCCAAATACACCACATCCACTGTTTCTCCCTTATCTATTCTACCAGTTACATCCTCAAAAAATTCCAGTAGATTAGTTAGGCATGATTTCCCTTTTGTAAATCCATGTTGACTTTGTCCAATCCTGTCACTGTTTTCCAAGTGCTCTGCTATTACATCTTTTATAATGGACTCTAGCATTTTGCCCACTACCGATGTCAGGCTTACCGGTCTATAATTGCCCTGGATCCCATGGGCTCTTACCTTCTTGACCAGTCTCCCATGCGGGACTTTGTCAAAAGCCTTACTGAAGTCCATGTAGACCACATCAACTGCACTACCCTCATCCACACACCTAGTCATCCCCTCAAAAAATTCAATCAAATTGGTCAGACATGATCTCCCCCTGACAAAGCCATGCTGACTATCCTTGATTAATCCTTGCTCTCCAAGTGGAGACTAATTCTGTCCCTCAGAATTTTTTCCAATAATTTCCCTACCACTGATGTTAGGCTCACTGGCCTGTAATTCCCTGGTTTATCCCTACTACCCTTCTTGAATAATGGTACTCCGTTAGCTGTTCTCCAGTCCTCTGGCACCTCCCCTGTGGCCAGAGAGGTTCTGAAAATTTGTGTCAGAGCCCCTGCAATCTCCTCCCTTGCCTCACACAGCAACCTGGGATACATCTCGTCTGGGCCTGGGGATTTATCCACTTTTAAGCCCGCTAAAACCGTTAGTACCTCCTCCCTCTCAATACTAATTTGTTCAAGTATATCACAATCGCCCTGCCTGATTTCTATGCCTACATTGTCCTTCTCCATAGTGAACACAGATGCAAAATATTCATTTAAAACCTCACCTACATCTTCTGGCTCTACTCTTTCCCTGGTTATCCTCTTGCCCTTAATATACTTATAAAACACCTTGGGATTTTCCTTTATTTTGCCCGCCAGTTTTTTTTCATGCCCCCTCTTCGCTCTCCTAATTTCTTTTTTGAGTACCCCCCTGCACTTTCTATACTCCTCTAGGGCTTCCACTGTTTTTAGTCCTTTGTATGTGCCAAAAGCCTCCCTTTTTTTCCTAATCCATTCTCGTATATCCCTTGACATCCAGGGTTCCCTGGGCTTGTTGGTCCCACCCTTGACCTTTACGGGAACATGTTGCCATTGTACTCTCTCTATTTCCTTTCTGAAAGACTCCCACTGCTCTGATGTGGATTTTCCTACAAGTAGCTGATCCCAGTCCACTTTGGCCAGAATATACCTTATCATATTAAAATCGGCCCTCCCCCAATTTAGAACCTTTATTTCCGGTCCATCTTTGTCCTTTTCCATGACTACCTTAAATCTCACCGAATTATGGTCACTGTCACCAAAATGCTCTCCTACTAACACTTCTACCACTTGCCCGGCTACATTCCCTAGAATTAGGTCCAGTACCGCCCCCTCTCTTGTAGGACTTTCTACATGCTGGCTCAAAAAGCTCTCCTGGATGCACTTTAAGAATTCCGCGCCCTCTAAGCCTTTCACACTCTGACTATCCCAGTTAATATTGGGGAAGTTGAAATCCCCTACTATTATTACCCTATTATTTCTACACTTCTCTGAGATTTGCCTACATATCTGTTCCTCTTTCTCCCCCTGACTGTTTGGGGGCCTATAGTACACGCCCAGCAAAGTGCTTGCCCCCTTTTTGTTTTTAAGTTCTACCCATATGGCCTCATTAGAGGAACCTGCTAAGATATCATCCCTCCTTACTGCAGTAATTGACTCTGATGTAAGAAAACTACTAGACACTTGGTCTAAGCGTTAAACAAAGCTTTAATCAACTGTTTTACAACATGGAGATCTGGTTGTGTCCTTCACTAGTTCCTATTACGAATGTCCTGCGCAAGCTGGGCCCGTGCCCGAGTATTTATACTCTCCCTGGACAACGCCACCCGCAGGCCACTCAGTATTATTTCATAAGTCTTTCTTTCATGAATGACAGATTCATGTCAGACTCCTTGATTAATATTGCGACACCCCCTCCTTTTTTACACCCCCCTCTGTCTCGCCTGAAGATACTATACCCCGGAATATTGAGCTGCCAGTTCTGCCCCTCCCTCAACCATGTCTCTGTGATATCAACAATATCATACTCCCATGTGTTCATCAACACCTTCAATTCATCTGCCTTACTCGCAAGACTCCTTGCATTAAAATAAATGCCATCCAGCCTTGCCATACTCCCTTGTGCCGTTACATATTTGCTCTGCCTTCCAGGCTGCCTTGTTTTTTCCTCTATATTTGGCTGTGCATCACCCCCTACTATAGCTCCACTCCATATCCCATCCCCCTGCCAAGTTAGTTTAAACCCCCCCCCCCCCAACAGTACTAGCAAACCTCCCCGCAAGGATGTTGGTCCCATTCCGGTTCAGGTGCAACCCGTCCGACTTGTACAGGTCCCACCTTCCCCAGAAGCAGACCCAGTGATCCAGGAAACTAAAGCCCTCCCTCCTGCACCAACTCTTTAGCCACGCATTCATCTGCTCTATCCTCCTATTCCTATACTCACTAGCACGTGGCACCAGGAGTAATGCAGAGATTACAGCCTTTGAGGTGCTGCTTTTTAATCTGCTACCTAGCTCCCTAAATTCCAATTGCAGGACCTCATCCCTCTTTCTACCCATGTCGTTGGTACCAATGTGAACCACAACTCTGACTGTTCACTCTCCCCCTTCAGGATGCCCTGCAGCCGTTCAGTGACATCCTTGACCCTGGCACCAGGGAGGCAACATACCATCCTGGAGTCACGTCTGCGGCCACAGAAACGTCTATCTGTTCCCCTTACGATAGAATCCCCTATCACTATTGCTCTCCCACTCTTTTTCCTCCCCTCCTGTGCAGCTGAGCCACTCGTAGTGCCACAGACTTGGTTCTTGCTGCATTCCCCTGAGAAACCATCTCTCCCATCAGTATCCAAAATGGAAAATCTGTCATGGGAGAGCCTGGGTGCAGCCGTGCATCTCTGTGCAGTGCTTGTCAGTATTTGCATCACCTCAATGCTGTAGAACACTGACAGCACAAATATCAAAATAAATTTGCACATGGTCCCTTTAAGAAAACCGGCTGATGACGCGTCACCAAATGACGTCATCAGACCGGTTCCTTCAATTGGCCAGCAAACACGCTGGGCGGGCTTAACAAGCCCAATCAACGTAAAATCATTCTACACAATGGGCTGGAGCCAGCAGCGGGGTCAGGACCCACCACCGACGTCACCCGCCCCGGACCCGCCGAGGTAGGGGAAATCGCGGACTCAGTTATCCCCTCCCCCAATTCTTCTTGAACTAAGTGCATGCTCACTGCTGGTTCAGAAGAGAATACAGGTATATTGCTCTGTGACTAGATCAGTAAAGATCACAATCACTCTTACCAGTAGACTGCCAAGAGTGATTTCCTTCGACTGCTGGATATTAGATGCAGCATGACTTGCTTCTCATCACTGAGGGAGGTTAATTTCCACAGTAGTTCTCCCACTTGTCTGCCATACCTTCATTAGAAAAGCCGTGGAAATCCCAGAAGAATGATGTAAATGGCTGAAATTTCCACAGCTTTTCCAAAGTTACAATCAACTAATGGGAGATCCTTTGTGGAAATTCACTTGCTTGAAATGAAAATAGCACAGAAATTACACGTGTCATTGGGGTATAACTGGAGAATAAATCTTGGTGGAGGCGAATTTGGGGTGGAATCTGGATCAGCTGAATTTCTGCCCCTCGAACCATGCTCGCCAAATTGAGCTTTGGCAGTTTGGAGCATATCAGGGGGCAGTCCTGGGCCTCATTGGGAATTCCAACCAAAGCATTTCTGATAGGCCCACTGGAACCTACATCACCTTAGAGAAGATATAGGTTCTGTTCTGGGCCTTAAGAAGGACCCAACTGTAACAAGTGGTCTTGCTTACCTTAATTAAATGGCCCTGCCTAGTAGACCAGTCACCCTTGTTTTGACTCAACAGGTGCAGGCACCCCTAAATACTCTAACAACCTTGTTCCCAGGAATTGGGAAGGGATTAGCGGTGAGGCACAGCAGCGGATTGAAGTCCTGCCATGCCAAAAATTACACCGCCTCAAACTGATTCCGAGATTTCTACCCTTACATATTTTTGTTAAGTGCTCTGTTTTTTTTAGATTGGTCCAAATATTGGATGAATGCTTAAATGGACTGTGGTGCAAACATTTACCAACTGGCTATTTTTATCCACAGTTTAAGGAAATCCTGATTCAAGTGTGAAATTTCTTGGCCATCCAGTTATGCTTTTATTAGGACTGAAAGTGCTGTCATAGAAGCACAGGGAAAAAACTTCAAATGCTAGAAATGTTAGAAATAAAAATATAAAATTCTAGAACCGCACAGCAATTTGTCCCCAGCTGTTGAGAAAATAGAGGCAACAAATGGTTACACTTGAAAAGTTAACCTGTCTTAACTCTTTACAGATGCAAACTGGCCTGTCGTGTATTTCAAGCATTTTCTTTTTTTATATAATCATACAAATAAGATGCATACTTTGTTTATTATACTTGTTATTCTCCTGCTAGTTACAATTATAACTCATCTTTTATATCAGTTCAATAACTGGATTTCGTATGTTGTTGGAATCAGAGCTTGAAACAAGATTTAAGTCCAAGGAGCTACTCTAAAAGAACCTTTAGAAATAAAGCACCGTATTCAGCTGTACAAATAGAACAGAATGCCACCGCTGTTTACTTTTCCATTATAAGAATCTTAAGAAGTTTCCTTTCGATCGAGTAACAGCGAGTAGAATGAAAGGAAAGGAGGAATACAAAAGAAAGATTTTTTGCAATAGAACTGGGTAAGTGCTTTGAGTTTTCCTGCTGTTTATCATTAAATTGACAAAGGCCCTGAAAACCTGCGATCCTGCTCCAGTCATGACAATGGTGGAGTGGGACTTCCTCTGCGCTGCCCATCAGAACTCCTGGGGCCAGAGGCATTTCCACCAAGTGGACGGCAGCTTCTGCCATTAGTGGCAGAGCTGGGTGCTCCTTGGGTGTAAGGGTTGGCAGTTTCTCCGTCGTCTAGCCACTGGGGCTGAGTGCCAGCAGTTCTGGCTGAAAAATCAAGAATAGATCCTTTTCCAGGAATACCTTTTTTTTACATTATCCGATCACTTAACAACCAACTGCCACCAGGATACCAGCCTTTCCACTTCCGCCTGCTTGAAATTTCTGTGTGCTTACTTTATACAGGCACATAGTACATTGAGGGCAACTGAGATGGGACTGGCAGGAATTATGTTGGATTGCAACATCCAACCAGTGCCACCTCCTTCTCTGATGCCATTCGCAAAGGGAGGGCAGACACAAGAACCACCTGCCTCACTCCAGGATAACACCCGTATTTGAAAAACACATTGGAGACCTGGAGTAGACGGGTCTCACCCCAAAGTCCACCCCTGCTAGCCCCCATCCTCCCTGATAATGCCTGTACTACAGCATTTACTCTGAGGAAATTGGAGTCACACAGTTTAATATTGAATTCATATACCTCAATTTTCCTGATTAATAGTCAATTAAATTCCACTGCTTCTTATTCAAACCCAATAATTTGTATTTTCCTTTAAGTTCGCCACTTTATTTTTTAACATCTTATTTGCTGACCTTTTGTAAATGCAATTTAACTGAAGGCTGGAACTTTGCAGGAATGTTCATTGGCTGCAGAATTTTGGTTGGATTCTGCCTCTGTTGGCTGATGACCTGCAAAGAGGAGGGAGAGGAGAGTGAAGAAAAAGAAGAATCACTGTCACTCGATTTCACACTCCCGGCCACCAGCTCCTCAATGTTGTCCTGCAAGGCCATCTGCAGTCTCCCCCACTGAAAGTCAGCAACCTTCCACTAGCTATGCTGCAGCCACTGGGGTAGCACTGCGTAGGAGCACTAGAACAGGCAAAGGCACAAGGAAGACAGGCACTGAGGGAATACACAAGGTTGATTAGTTGACTTTGCTATGTAATATTGGATAGATTAATGTATAAAGTTGGTTTGGAATGTTTGTTTTGTGGTGGCTTTTATTGTAGCAATGTGGCTAAGAAGACGCTGTGATGGTCTGTAACAGAGGGATGGGATGGTTTGGGACTGTGGGTGAATGGGGAATTGGGGTTGCATTCACTGGTACCACAGTTGGATCAGTTGATCACGGGCATTCCGGCCAGAAAGGGGCTGTGTTGGTTGCCTCTTCCCTTCCTCCTCCTCCTCTTCCTCTTTCTCCTCCTCCTCATCCCTCTGCGAGCAGCTTGTCCCCTTTGCTGCCTCTGCTCCATCTCAAAGTCATGCTGCAGCCCAAGGGGGACTGCAACTAGAGTCCCCAGGACTGGAAGTAAGTGGTGTTCTCAGAGGCCTTCCTTTAAGAGCCAAAGCCTTGCAAATATCCAGCAGCACTCCCTGCACTCCCTGCACACTTTAACAACTTTTTAAATGTCTTACACCAAACCACTACTCAAATAAACTGTACAGGAACCAGTACAAAAGCAAAAAGCAACTTACCTCAAAGTTGCATGTGTCCCCTTAAGTAGCACTGGTGTGGGGCCTGTCATGCAGCTGAATGCATGTTCAGCTGTGCGTACTTTGGAGAGGGCGTAAAGTCAAGCGGCAACATCCAAAATAGCAGGTCACATTGCCAAGAGGAAGAGGAGGAAGCAGAAAAGGAGGAGGAGGAAGTGGAAGGAAGAAGGCAATCCAGACGGCCCCTTTCTGGCCGGGATATCCGGGATCGAATCATCCGCCTGCGGTACCAGTGAACACCACCCCAATTCCCCTTTCAACATTAGTCCCACACCTTACCTTCCCTCTGTTACTGACCATCACAGTGTCCTCTTGGCCACAATGCTGAAAGAAAAGCCACCACAAAGCAAACTTTTCAATCCAACTTTATCCATATATGCATCCAATATTACATCAAAAAATCAACTTATCACCCTTGTGCATTCTCTTAGTGAGTGTCTTGCGTGTGCGTTTGCCTATCCTAGTGCTCCTAAGCAGTGCTACCCCAGTGCCTGGAGCATAGCTAGTGGAAGGCTGCTGACTTTCAGTGGGGGAGACTGCAGATGGTCTTGCAGGACAACATCGAGGAGCTGGTGGCTGGGAGTGTCAAATTGAGTGACAGTGTTTCTTCTTTTTCTTCACTCTCCTCTCCCTCTTCTTGTTGACCCACTGGCTGAGCAAGCTGGATTTCTTGGATGTCTGAAATGAGAAAGGCACAAAGGTAGGTTAGTGGTGAGGGGAGGGGGGGTGGGAAGCAAGTGGTGCAGGCTTACACCATGTGCAGATTGTAAATCAGAAGATATTGTGGGATGAGTGGCAAGTGGGATATGAGAAGGAGGATGACATATGAGGATACCGGCATCTTGTATTCTTTCAGCAATGCCCCTGCCAAGAATGGCCAGCACCGTCTCTTCCAAGGGGGTGAGGCGATGCAGGCGAGCCTGTCCCCCGCTGGTTAAGGTCTTCTGGCGCCAGTTATGTGGTACTTTTTCCTGCAAGTGTGTCAGTGAGTGTGGTGTAATGTGTTTGGGTGGTGTGGCGGTGAGGTTTGCAGCAATGGTAAGTGTGTGAGGGTGGGGTGAAGCTAGGAATGTTTGGTACAGATTGTTAATTGGTGAGTGACTGGGGGGGGTTGTGGATTGAGCAGTGTGTGAGGCCAGTGATGCAGTTGATATGAGATGGCTTTTGAAGATGCATTCACTGTCCTTGACCACTCCTCTGAGGTAATTAAACTTCTTTGGGCACTGGAGCCAGGTCCTGCGGGCGAAACTGACTGCCTCGGCGATCTTATCCCACATCCTTCTTATAGTGTTTCTGGAGGGCCTCCTGGCCCCCTGTGTGTAGAGGACCTCTCTTTGAGTGTTCACCCCTTGCACAAAGGGTTCGAGTGCTGCGTCCAAGACCCTGGGTGCCCATTCCCTGGCCTGTAAAGCCATTTCGGTTAGCATTGCTGAAGCATTTTTAACGTTTTTGATCACTAGAAGGCAGCTCATCTTAAAGAGGTACAGATTGTTAGAGTTTTTTGAGGTTGTAACTAGCAGGGTAGATAAGGAGGAACCAATGGATGTAGTATATTTGGATTTTCAAAAAGCATTCGATAAGGTGCCACACAAGAGGTTATTACACATAATTAGTCAGGGCTAATTTTAAATGGTGAGAGATTGGGAAATGTTGTTATCCAGAGGGACCTGGGTGTTAACATGCAGATACAGCAAGCAATTAGGAAAGCAAATGGTATGTTAGCCTTTATTACAAAAGGATTGGAGTATAAGAGTAAAGGGCCTAAAAATTCGGTTGCTTTGCGCCTCCCGTTAGCACCCTCTTAGGCGCAAAGCAACTAGCGCCTGGCCGCCAACGCCTCCGCGAAATTCAGCGGGAGGTTAGCACTGGTGGTAACCATTAGCGCCCTGCGGTGCTGCGCCACCGGCGATGAAGTCATCGCCGTGCGCAGCGCCCAAGGCCGCGAACTTCGGTAGCGCCCCCTGACTTACCGTCGGACGCTATGTCTGATGGGGTCAGGGGGGGGCTACCTGCGGCCGGGGTGGCGCAAATTAAAGGGGAGGTGCTGGGCGGCCATTTTTGTTGCTGGCCACCTGCCAGCACCTACCCCCTCTGCCGTCCCCGGCCTCCTCTGCAACCCCCCTCCCATGGAGTGCCGGCTGCGCTCCGTGAGCCCGGCACTTCTAATGATTGCCGGGCTCTTTTGCCGGCACTCCAATCCCTGGTGGCCCAGTTGGGCCCCGGGTCGCGCAGCGCTAGGCCTCTCCCCTTTAAGAAGGGGAGGAAGGCCTGCAGTACCGCGGCGTGACGTGCCACAGAGCGTGGCGTTGCGTCACATAGCGCCGCGATATTCACTCGCAGCTTCCAGTAGTGCCCCGCCTCCCTCTTGGGGCGCTACCGGTGAATTTTGGCCGCGGGGGCGCTAATTTTTTACTACTTTTAGCGCCCCGGTGAAGTTAACGCCCCAAAGGGGGCGCGACTCAATTTTTCCCCCAAGAAGTCTTACTGCAATTATATGGGGCTTTGGTGAGACCACCTGGAGTACTGTGTACAGTTTTGGTCTCCTTGCCTAAGGAGGATATACTTGCCTTAGAGGGAGTGCAACAACGGTTCACTAGACTGATTCTTGGGATGGAGGGATTGTCCAATGAGGAGAGATCAAGTAGACTAGGCCTATAGCAAAATACTGCAGATGCTGGAAATCTGAAATAACAACAGAAAATGCTGGAAATACTCAGTATCTGTGGAGAGAGAAACAGAGTCAAAGTTTCGAGTTGGGGTTCTGATGAAGGGTCCCCTGACTCGAAATGTTGACTCTGTTTCTCTCTCCTCGATGCTGCCTGACCTGCTGAGTGTTTCCAGCATTTTCTGTTGTTATTTTAGACTAGGCCTATATTCCCTACAGTTTAGAAAATGAGAGGTGATCTCATTGAAATGTATAAAATTCTTACAGGGTTTGACAGGGTAGATGCAGGGAGGATGTTTCCCCTGGCTGGGGAGTCTAGAACCAAGGGTCACAGTCTTAGAATAAAGGGTCGGCCATTTAGGACTGAGATGAGGAGAAATATCTTCACTCGTAGGGTGGTGAATCTTTGGAATTCTCTACCCCAGAGGGCTGTGGAGGCTCAGTCATTGAGTATGGTCCAGACACGCACACTGTGGAGTTAAAACTTTGGCTATCTGCTCTCATTGCACTTTTGTCTGTTGCCTGGAGAGCTTCCTGGAAAGAGGACCTCACTCCTCGAATTGACCTCCTGCGCCAAGACCTCCAGTGCTGCCTCAGAGAACCTTGGTGCACGTGCTCTCCCCTGTTGTGCATTTAATTAATAGATTTTTCCCACTGTCTTCCCCAGTCAGTTCAATGACCAGCTGCAGGCAGAATGCACTTCCCCTTTAAGAGGTGCAGACTGCCTTTAAGTAGTGCAGGCTAGTTTTAATTGGTGCTAGCCTCGCACGAACTTGGGTCCGCTGCTGAGCATTCAGCCACTCAGCAGCGTGTTAAGCACTGGGCTGAGGCTGCAATCATGGAAATGAGCAGGCAGCACAAAGTTCATGTGCTGCCTGCAGTCCTCCAATCAGGCATGGGATGCTAGCGCGTCGTGATCCCCCCGTCCATTTTCGGGGGCAAACCAATTTCTAGGCCATTGTGTTCCAGCAGTGTGGCACCTTTAACATTGAAAATACCCACCACAGCACCATCTACAGGACTAACTGGTACTGCAGGTACTTATAACGAGTGTTCAATGAAACGTGTAGCCCATGCAATGCAATATATTTCTGCAATTCTTTTGATAACTAACTTTAAGTTAAAATTAACTTTGACTGGCATCAGATCCAGAGGAATGGCAGTCTTCCAGGATCAGATGGATTTCACATTCTCAAAGTATGGTGCTGAAACAATCATTAATGGAAGAACTTCCATTTATAAAGTGCCTTTCAAACAAAAAGGAAGCTACTCAAATATCAGGAGTACTTTAAACTGCTGCTACAAAAATAAACCAAACACAATTAAAAATTTTTACATCTGCCTGCTCTCTCTTCTATTTTCTCCTTCTACTCCATATTTTCTCTTTTTTCTTCCAACTGATATAACCTATTTGTTTAAACCTATTTTCTTTTATTTACATTTAAAACTGCCAAGTATTTGTTTCTTTCTCCTTGATGCTCCCATCTCCTTTTGAAAGAATAGAAGTGAGAAGTCGCACAACACCAGGTTATAGTCCAAGGGGTAAAAATTCAGTTGGTTGTGCCTCCCGTTAGCACCTTAAGAGGGCGCTAATGGGGCGCAAAGCTGCTAACGCCTGGGCGCAGCGATGTTTGCGCCGCTCGAGAACTTAACTTGAGATTGTGCGGCGGCGCTAAAACTTACCGCTGCGACCACCTGCGCGCGCAGATTGTGACGTCATTCCATGGTGCAACGCCCTTGTGGCGCCCGGAGCAGAAATTGAGTGGCGCCCCCTGCCTTACCGCCTGGCGCATCCAACGACCAGAAGACTGGAACGCTATCAATCGCTGTGGGGCTGGGGGGGGGCGCTATTTAAAGGGGGCCTCTTCCTGTCTTTTATTGTTGGTGGCATTTTTGAACTACGCATTCTGAGAGAGAGAGGGAGAGACTTCTGGAGAGATTCAACGTTGTGGGAAGGAGTTTTGGGTACTGAGCAGCACTTTGCAGGTTCATTTTGATTTGCCATTCCTTGTATCGATTTAGCAGAGACTGTGGGAGCTGCACTCTGAGCTCTTTGCCTGGTACTCTCCATTGTTCTTTCCAGCACATTTGATGTGCAAGTCTCTCCAGGCCGAGATTCAAGACTGCAATGAACAGGATGTGGATGGAAAGCAAGATTAACCATCCCCTTTAAGAACTGGCCCGTGCCATTGTGTGTGTGTTCCATTGCTGACTGACATTACATGAGCTTCGCCAGCGCTCTGAGTTAGCGCCTCACTCCTTGGCCTTTGCGCCTTAAGACAGGTGTGCAGCGCCTGCTTTAGCGCTCCACTCACCTCCCGGGGCGGTAAAAGTGAAGTTTCCTGTCAGTGCCGATAATTAGCGCCAGGCGCTAATATTTACGTCCAGACGATATTTGCGCCCCAAATGGGGCGCGACCTAATTTCTACCCCCAACAGTTTTATTTGAAATCACAAGCTTTCGGAGCGGCTGCTCCTTCGTCAGGTGAAGGGGCAGCAGCTCCGAAAGCTTATGATTTCAAATAAAACTGTTGGACTATAACCAGGTGTTGTGCGACTTCTCACTTTTGTCCACCCCAGTCCAACACCGGCATCTCCGCATCATGAAAGAATAGAAGCAGCTATTTTAAAATTGCCCATTTAATTTGCTAAAAACACACAATTTCAAAGGCTGTTTATTTCAGTCACCCAAATGGCAAAAATGTAAAAATGTACATGATTCCACCAGATTTAACTCGGTCAAACTTTAACATACAAAGATTGTTACACTTCTCATTGTCAGGCCCCTGAAGAAAGTTTTGCCCATGCATGTAAACTTGTCTGCAGTTTGTAAAATTCATGTAGCACTGATTTATTAGAACTGCAGAAATTCTCTGTTAGTAAAACAACAATGATTCTTTAGCTGTGCTGGTTTTGAGCCTTAAGGGCATTTTTGAAAGAAAAAAAGGATCTCTTTCATCTCCAAGATTAAAGGAATTCATCGATCTCACAGTCAAGTATATCCCCTTTGAACAGATGCCATTATATTTTGAAGGATATATACAAAATATTCACTCGTGTAACATGTAGGTGCCATTTTCTATTGAGACCAGATATTTTTACTTGCCAGCTTTGAAACTTGACTTGACATTCTATAGTAATTCATTTTAAGGAGTAATTTTTCATTGAGATTCATTCAGACTTCCCTTCTGTCTTTGCTCTGGATGATTAGATCATAATTCCCAATACCACTCTCGCAATCATCCTCATGGAAAGAGACCCTCAGTAGCAGCTGATGAAGTTAGAGCTTTGATTTCAGATGGCATAAAATTGAGGCCTTTGTCAAGACTGTATATAAGGCCATATAACCAGTAAGAGATAGAGATGTATACCACCACTAGTCCACGATGAATTAGAGGATCACATGCGCACTCACAGATAGATTGATAGGAATAAACATATCCTTTCCCACCAACTAAGCAACCAAAAATTGTTTGCCTCGACTGTTAGGAATCAGGTATTCTTTATTGGACAATCAAGTGTGAAATTTAAAATGCACTTTTAAAATCATCTTTGCTGTCATAGTGGAACAGTGAAAATGGAGACATGATGTATAGGTGGTCACTGCCTTTAGATTCTAAATC
Source organism: Squalus acanthias (assembly GCA_030390025.1). Classification (NCBI taxonomy): domain Eukaryota; kingdom Metazoa; phylum Chordata; class Chondrichthyes; order Squaliformes; family Squalidae; genus Squalus; species Squalus acanthias. Next base: position 176,150,183 of record CM059425.1, on the reverse strand, counting down.
CAGTTCAGTCTTGATGTAGGTCACTGTAGTTGCAGGCTCTTGATCTGAATAATTCGATGAGACTGATTTTCCTAACCTTTCCCTGCAAGCAACTTCCATTCCCCAGAAGCAAAGGTGAGCAAAAAGGAAGCAGAGACTTTTATGACCCCTTTATGTTGCCATTCGATTTCCAGGGCTTCTCATTAGGGGCGGAGCTTGGGGTAAACAGACAACAAGCCAAAGAGTACGCAAACTCTGATTTAAAATTGTTGGCTACCAGATGTTTAGTCCTTGGGCCTTTCTGGCTGCTGCTATCGAGCCTCAGCCAGAAGGCCCGAGGTTGGTGGCCAAGACCACAACTGCTCATCTGCCCTCCTCCATTTGCCAGTGCATGTGACTGGGCCATGATCATCTTCTCAGCTTTCTCTATACAAGCACTAAGATTAGAGTAGCAGTTTTCACACCATACAAAGTTGCAGCTCCTGTGATTTTTGTCATAAATGGAAAAGGTCTACATTTTGACATCAAGTGGGTTGATTTAGCATTATGTTGATGTGTAGGTCACAGATAATGACTGAGAAATTGGCCCAGATAATGGCGCACCTTAGCTGATGAGCAAGAGGACCACGCAAAATTGGTTCTCTTGTGTTATCAGGATGTGATCGGTGTGCTGAGGGTGCCAGTTGCACCCCAGGGAGCAGCATGTTGGTCGCTAAGAGGAGGAAAGTCAACCGGTGGGGATGCCGGGCAGGAGGAGGAGATCGGGAGGGTGGCAGTATCATTGTTGCGCTGCTCCTTCTGGGTCCACATACAGGAAAGTAAGGGGGCAAAATGCGATTAGGCTTGAAAACGGGCACGGGGATTGCAATGTGTAATCTGCCTGCACCCGTTGAAAGTAGTGCAGGAAGTACGCAAAATTTGTGCTGCCTGCTCATTACCATGATTGCAGCACTGAACTCAGCGCTAAACGTGTGGTTGGTTGGCTTGGCGCACGACAGGGGGCCCAGTATCATGTGCAGTCTGCTCTCTATTTAAAGGTTACCTGCAGAGTCAAAGGCTGTTCTGCACTTCTTAAAGGGGAGGTGCTCCGATTCAGAAGTACCTCCTTGTTGGTGAAGCTAGAGCAATATGTCTTACCATGGGAGAGGGTGTGCACCTCGGTTCTCACATGCAGAAATGGAGGCCTTGGTTGGAGGCAGAGGTTGTACAGGAAGAGACAGGTCTTCTACCCGTAGGGGGGCAGGAGGCCTTCCACACACATTGTAAAAAGGCTGTGGGAGTAATAGCAGAGGCCGTCAGTGCCACCAATCTTTCCTCCAGGACATGGATCCAGTGCCGTAAGAAGTTTAATGAGCTCACTCGAGTGGTCAAGCTGAGTGAATGTGTCTTCAATTGCCATATCCCACCAACTGCACCACTAGCCTCACACACTGCTCAATGCACCATACCCCCATCACTCACCTACCCACAATCTCTAGCAATTACCACTCATACCTCACAATCAAAGCTTCATCTCACCCTCACACACTTAACACTGTTGCAAGCCTCACACTCACATCTCACAGCTTGCACACGATACCAGCTATTCAACCATGTCAGGCATATCATACAAACACATTACGCCACACTCACTGACACACTCACTCACTTCGCTTTCTCTTGCAGGCCAAGGTGGCTCACAACCGACATGACCAGGAACAAACAGGTGGGGGGCAAGAATGGCTAAACAACCTAACCCCCCATGGAGGAGACTGTGCTGGTCATCATTGGAGGGGCTGTCACTAAGGCCATATCACAGGGTGAGGCTAAAACCATTGATGATGACTGTATGCTCATACCTAATTGTTCTTCTAACATGCTACTTCCTCCCTCCTCCCACAATCTCTTCTCACTTACAAGGTGCTGATGGTGTAAGCTTGCACATCTTGCTTTTCCCCCCGTCCTCTCACCTCAACCCGACCCTTGTGCCTTTCTCCTTTCAGATACACAACAACTGCCAGCCGCCCAGCAACAAGTAGAGGAGGAGAGTGATGGAGAAGAAGAGGCACCGTTATTCGATCTGACACTCCCAGACACTAGCTCAGAAAAATGCACTGCACGTACTTTAAAGCGTAGTATAGGGCCGGGATCTTAGTGTGGTGAGTCACTGGGCATGAGTGGGCTGTCGCCAGGCCAAGGTAAGAAGGTAGTGCAGGTGCCAGCTCCCTGGAGGGCGAGGTCGCTCACGAGTTCTGCTGCACAGGACTCAGATGAGGACATCCATGGGGCAGCCTTCAGAAGAAGGGTGCTGGCCATGCACACAGAAATGCTTGGTGCAATGCCAAGCCTGCCAGAGAGCCTCTTGTCAGTGTCTAGAAGCATGAAGGAGCCCGGCTCCAACATTACACGGGGCTTTGCGCAGCGCCTGGAGCCCATGGTTTCCCGGATGGAAGTGATGAGCAACTCCATTAGATCACTTGTGGACCCAACCATGATGCTGGGTGCAATGGGCAATGTCGCAGCTTCCATTGCAGCACAAGTGGAAGCAACCCAACATCTGAGTGTTGCAGAGGAAGCTCAGACTTCTGCCATGCAAGGTCAGAATGATGCCACTGTGGCTGGGTTTATGAGTGTGGCAGGGTGTTTAAGCATGCCAGCAATCTGTCCTCCAACAGATTGCTAGGAATGCTGAGGAGCCGCCCCAGTGGAGTGGCAGTGGCTCCGTGGAGCACAAACCTGCTGTCCTCTCTCAGGATGGCAGCATTCATACTCCCACCCCTGCCACTCCACCAGTGCCCTTGCTGCTGCCTGTCAGCCAGCCAGCCCAGATTGCTGCCGCCCATGCAGAGGTGGTGCAGTCTACAGCCGGGCCTGCTAGGCCCAGAGCTGCTCAAGGTCATCCTGCAAGGCCATCTGTAGTCGCCCCCACTGAAGTTCAGCAGCCTTCCACCAGCCATGCTGTAGCCAGTGGGGTAGCACTGCGTAGAAGCACTAGAATAGGCAAAGGAACACGAAAGACAGAGACTAAGGGCTTCGATTTTGCCAGGCCCGAGGAGGCAGGATTGGAAGCGTGTGAGGTGGTAAAATCGCAAAAAATGGCGGGCGGGCCCAATCCCGCCTCCATCCCGCCTCTGAGCAATTTTCCCAAATGTGTGTTTTCTGACCCCATTTCCATCCCGCCTCCAAGAGGCGGGATAGGCCCTTAAGTGCCTCTATAATCCCAACCAGTTAAGTGCCTCTATAATCCCATTTTGAGAGGCCTTTCTGATTTTACCACTTTTCCCACGTCCTGCACGTCTCCTCTGGAACACGCCAGTGAATCCTGGCGGCCTCACAAGTGGACTGCTTACTAACAGCTGCAGCTCCACCATTTAAAAGGAGTTTTCACCAATCATCATTTGCAGGTGGCAGAACTTTGTTGTTTCAGGTCTGGGGGAACTTTCAGCAGGCATACTCACTGTTGTGGAAGTTTGGAGCCAGACACCCATCTCCAGTGTGACCTCCTGGGAAACCCCTCTCGCCACCTTGACTGAGCGCTTCCTGAACTGAGGCATATACGAGAAGCATGGGAACCATTTATTTCCTTTCCTCCTGGACATCAGATTCGGACGAAGACCAGCCGTGGCAGCAGCAGAACCCTGAACAACAGCAGCACCAACAGTAGGAGCAACAACAGGAGTGCCAAGCTGCTGCTTACCCACCTGAAGCTGCACAGGCCAGAAGACACCAGCGCGCGACCACATTGCTGCCCGGGATGCAAGGGACGCACTCATCTTGGCCAGATTTGCTTAGCCTGTACAATCAAACACTTTTGCCTCGCACCTTCTTATCAGACCATCGACAATGGCCAAGAACCTGCGGATTCCTATCACTCTGACCACCATACTGACAATTGCAAGTCACCCTAAGCCCTCAATCTGGAAGTCCCATTAGCGAAATGACACACGCCACAACTGCAACAGTTTGCCATGAGAATTTTTTATGACAATAAGCAACTGATGGCTTTTCAAAATTGAACACAACATTACACCCAAGTGACTACCCTTGTGACTACTTGTGCATTATCTTCCTCTTACGCGTGCTCCTACGTGGTGCTTCCCCTGTGGCTTCAGCAGATGTGGAGGCCCCTTGCTCACTTTCTTGCTGCTCCTGTCTTGACACCTTTGGCGGGCGTCCTCTGGGGTTGCGAACCTGTGAGGGCTCGGCAACAGTCTGCTGCTCCTGCGGCTGTGCAGGGGTTGAGACGCCGATCTCAGTTGGGTGGGGACTCTGGTGGGGCTCTGACCGAGGGCTCTGCAGTGGCATGGTCGTGTGAGCTTGGAGAGGAGCCCCCACTTCCTTGTTGTCTGCCACCAACATCCCTCTCATGGGTCAGCCCCACTTCAGACCTAGCAAGTGACTGGACAGCCCCTTTCTGCACTGCAGGGGGGCCATGAGGACCCGTTTCTGTGCTGGAAGTCCTACTCCAAAGGACTTCCATGAAGGTCTGGTTTCTCTGCTCAATAGCTGACCATCGCTCCTCAAGAGATGTCAGTCTATTCTGAACAATGACCATGTTTTCACGACCTTGGCGACTAAGCTCCTCCATGGCCGTAGCCATCCTCTCCTCTACCGGTAGCCATCCTTTCCACGGAGGTTGCCATCCTTTCCGTGGTGATGCGTTCATGCGCCAGTGCCTCCACAAAGGCTCTGCTCATGTTAGCGATAGACTCCTCCATTCGCTCGACACTCGCAGCGACCCTGGAGACAAAACCTGCCAGAGACTCCAGCACCTGTTCCTGGAGTTCCAGCACCGCTCTTCTTCTGGATGGACCCGGAGGCACAGGGTCGACATGCAGCCCAGCCGAGCTGTCAGAGTCCTGCGCCCTCCGACGAGGACTCTCCACTGCTGTACCTGTCTCCACCATCTGCTGATGCTCACTTGTGAGCTGTGATACACCAGGTGACAACACTACACTATCTCGCGCAGTTCCCACCGAGGTGTGAGTGTCTGCGTTGGTGCTGGGTGTGCTGAATTCTGCTGACACTACGCCTTCAAAGGTTTCAGCTTCCTCTGAGGAGTCTTGAAGCTCAGGCTCTTCCTCTTGGGCAGTGGGGACGGGGGCTGTTGATGGTCCTGTGCGGGAGTAAAGGAAGGAGTTGGCGATGTGAGGTAAAGTTTGCATGCACATTGAATTGTGCAGATGATCATAAGTCAATCTGTTAGACCTTCAGAATCATTATCAGTTACTCATGCAATGTCAATGAGAGAGATGCTAAACTATTCTGTCACCAGCTTGCTGTGATGCACCCGCCTGTCCGTCCCCCACTTGCGCATCCTCCTCCACTCCCACAATCTCCAGGGCCGCCTCCTCCGCAGTGGTGAGCTGGGCTACTGAGGGTGGCCCTCCTCCTGTCCTCGCCCTCTCCCTCTTATTGTGGGCTCTCTTTTCCTGTAATGAGGGACACAAGTGGAGTTTGAGTGAAAATGAAGGAGTGAGTGTAGAGATTCCATAGCATACATGCTTAGAAGGAGACAAAGATGGAGTGAGGTGCCAAGACCAAGGGCCCTCCCTGTGTGTTGTAAGTTGTTGTCATAGCATCACAGCGATAGGGAGTGTGAGGGCTGCATAGTCGAATAGTTAAGTGAATGTGAACATACAGAGAGAGGGAATGGGTAAGGGTGCAGGGATGTCAGAGTCAAGTGGGATGTGGAGGAAGAGGTTGGCAAAGCTGAGTGCTGGTGAGGAGAGGCGATGGGGATCAGATTGAGTGTGATAGGAAAGGCATACTCACTTTTCCTGTGCGGAGAAGGTCATGAAACCTCTTCCTGCACTGCAGCCAGGTTCTGCGGCACAGAGACATTGAGTTGACCTCCTTGGCCACTTGCATCCACACAGCTTTAGTCTGCTGGGGAGGCTTTTTCCTCCCTGAGGAAGGGAAGAGCACCTCCTTATTTGATCTTGCTCCCTCCACCAGAGCTTGCAGGGCGGCGTCATCAAACCGTGGAGCACACTTTGGCCTACTGGTGGACATATTTGCTGAATGAAGCGATCACAACAATGGGCATAAAGTTTGCAGTCTCCAGAAGAAGCAAGGCTGCTTGCAGGCCTTAAATCCAGCAGCACTGATGACGTCATCGGAGGCGACTTTCAGGATGGAAAGACTAATTGGGCCAGGGGTTCCCACACGCTGGAAATCAAGTGCCCAATTAGGGCAAAATCGCACTTTTGTCCCACTTCACATCGGAGTTGGGAACCTGACACGAAAACCACCTGACACGCCCCAGCCCGACCCCAATGGCAAAATCGAATGAGTTCAGTGAGTTCGGGTGTGCTGCTCGACTCTGCTGATGTCCATTCAGGTGCTTTTAAGGGGTCCATGTAGCCTTTGGATTTCATTTGCTTTATGCTGCTCCAGAAAATGGGTCTTTTGAACATGACTGATTCTAGAGGCCCTGGCTGGTGCGTACTGTAGGGCTCCACCAGATCTGTCGAGGCATCTGAATCGCATTTTGAGCAAGCCGATGGTTTGCTCTATGATGCTTCTGGTGGAAATGTGGCTCACATTGTACCGCTCCTCAGCTTCGTTTGATGGCCTCCTCATTGGTGTCATTATCCACTTTTTCAGGGGATAGCCCTTGTCTCTAAGTAGCGATCCCAAAAGTTGTGTTGGTGGATTGAAGAGCTGAGGCACATAGATTGCGGCAGGATGAAAGAGTCATGGCAAATGCCAGGGAACTTGGCACAAACATGCCTAATGTTCTTCCTGTGGTTACACACTAGCTGGACATTAAGGGAATGGAAGCCCTTGTGGTTGACAAATACAGCTGGGCTGTGATCGGGTGCCCTAATACATACGAACATGTGAATTAGGAGCAGGAGTAGGCCACTCGGCCCTTCGAGCCTGCTCCACCATTCAATAAGATCATGGCTGATCTGATTACTCCACATTCCCACCTACCCTCGATAACTTTTCACCCCCTTGCTTACCAAGAATCTATCTACCTCTGCCTTAAAAATAGTCAAAGACTCTGCTTCCACCACCCTCTGAGGAAGAGAGTTCCAAAGACTCACGACCCTCTGTGAGAAAAAATTTCTCCTCATCTCTGTCTTAAATGGGCGACCCCTTATTTTTAAACAGTGACCCCTAGTTCTAGATTCTCCCACAAGAGGAAACATCCTCTCCACATCCACCCTGTCCAGACCCCTCAGGATCTTATATGTTTCAATCAAGTCACCTCTTATTCTTCTAAACTCCAGCGGATACAAGCCTAGCCTGTCCAACCTTTCCTCATAAGACAACCCGCCCATTCCAGGTATTAGTCTAGTAAACCTTCTCTGAACTGCTTCCAACGCATTTACATCCTTCCTTAAATAAGGAGACCGATACTGTACACAGTATTCCAGATGTGGTCTCACCAATGCCCTGTATAACTGAAGCATAACTGCCCTACTTTTGTATTCAATTCCCCTCGCAATAAGCAATAACATTCTATTAGCTTTCCTAATTACTTGCTGTACCTGCATAGTAACCTTTTGCGATTCATGCACTAGGACACCCAGATGCCTCTGCATCTCAGAGCTCTGCAATCTCTCACCATTTAGATAATATGCTTCTTTTTTATTCTTCCTGCCAAAATGGACAACTTCACATTTTCCCCCATTATACTCCATTTGCCAGATCTTTGCCCACTCACTTAACTTATCTATATCCCTTTGTAGCCTCCTTATGTCCTCTTCACAATTTACTTTCCTACCTATCTTTGTGTCATCAGCAATTTAGCAACCATACCTTCGGTCCCTTCATCCAAGTCATTTATATAAATTGTAAAAAGTTGAGGCCCCAGCACTGATCCCTGTGGCACACCACTCGTTACATCTTGCCAATCAGAAAATGACCCATTTATGCCTACTCTCTGTTTCCTGTTAGCTAGTCAATCTTCTATCCATGCCAATATGTTACCCCCTACACCATGAGCTTTTATTTTCCGCAATAACCTTTGATGTGGCACCTTATCAAATGCCTTCTGGAAATCTAAGTACAGTACATCCACCGGTTCCCCTTTATCCACAGCACGTGTTACTTCCTCAAAGAACACCAATAAATTGGTTAAACATGATTTCCCTTGCACAAAACCATGCTGACTCTGCCTGATTATTTTGAACTTTTCTAAATGCCCTACTATAACGTCTTTAATAATAGCTTCTAACATCTTCCCTATGACAGATGTTAAGCTAACTGGCCTGTAGTTTCCTGCTTTCTTGCTCCCTCCCTTTTTGAATAAAGGAGTTACATTTGCTATTTTCCAATCTAATGGAACCTTCCCCGAATCTAGGGAATTTTGGAAAATTAAAACCAACGCATCAACTATCTCACTAGCCACTTCTTTTAAGACCCTAGGATGAAGTCCATCAGGACCCTGGGACTTGTCAGCCCACAGCTCCAACAATTTGCTCAGTACCACTTCCCTGGTGATTATAATTTTCTTGAGTTCCTCCCTCCCTTCCATTTCCTGATTTACAGCTATTTCTGGGATGTTACTTGTATCCTCTATAGTGAAGACCGATGCAAAATACCTGTTCAATTCAACTGCCATCTCCTTATTTACCATTATTAATTCCCCAGACTCACTTTTTATAGGACCAACGCTCACTTTGTTAACTCTTTTCTTTTTTAAATATCTATAGAAACTCTTACTATCTGTTTTTATATTTCTAGCTAGCTTTCTCTCATACTCTAATTTTTCTCTCCTTATTAATCTTTTAGTCATTCTTTGCTGTTTTTTATATTCTGTCCAATCTTCTGACCTGCCACCTATCTTTGCGCAATTATATGCTTTTTCTTTAAGTTTAATACTATCTTTAACTTTTTTAGTTAACCACGGATGGTGGATCCTCCCCGTGGAATTTTTCTTTCTTGTTGGAATGTATATAGTCTGTGTATTTTGAAATATCCCCTTAAATGTCTGCCACTGCAACTCTATTGACCTATTCCTTAACCTAATTTGCCAGTTCACTTTAGCTAGCTCTGCTTTCATGCCCTCATAATTGCCCTTATTTAAGTTTAAAATACTAGTCTTGGACCTACTCTTCTCTCTCTCAAACTGAACGTAAAATTCAATCATATTATGATCGCTGCTACCTAGGGGCGCCTTCACTATGAGGTCATTAATTAATCCTATCTCGTTGCACAATACCAGGTCTAGTATAGCCTGCTCTTTGGTTGGCTCCAGAACGTGCTGTTGTAAGAAACTATCCCGAAAACATTCCATGAACTCCTCATCTATGCTACGTTTGCCCATCTGATTTTTCCAGTCTATATGCAGATTAAAATCCCCCATGATTATTGCTGTACCCTTCTGACAAGCTCCCATTATTTCTTCCTTTATACTCCATCCTACCATGTGGTTACTGTTAGGGGGCCTGTACACCACTCCCACAAGTGACTTCTTACCTTTATTATTCCTCATCTCTACCCAAACCGCTTCTACATCCTGGTTTCCTGAACTTAGGTCATCCCTCTCTATTGTGCTAATACCATTATTAATTAACAGAGCCACCCCTCCACCTTTTCCCACCTTCCTGTCCTTCCTAAATGTCATGTACCCTTCAATATTCAGGTCCCAATCTATGTCATCCTACAGCCATGTTTCTGTAGTGGCTATCAGATCATAGTTATTTATTTCTATTTGTGCTATCAGTTCATCTGTTTTGTTTCGAATGCTACGTGCATTCAGATGCAGAGCCTTTAGTTTTGTCCTTTTATTATTTTTGTAACCTCTAGCCTTATCTGTTGATTTACTGTTCGATTTGTACTCTCTATCCCTTCCTGTCACGGTCTGTTTAACATTTCCCATATTAATACCTTTCTCTATTGCCTTGTCTCTAATCTTTGAATTACCACATCTTCCCAAATTTGATCCCATGCCTCCAATATTTACTTTAAAGCCCTCTCTACCGCCCTAGTTATATGACTCGCCAGAACACTGGTCCCAGCACGGTTCAGGTGAAGACCGTCCCAACGGTACAGATCCCACTTTCCCCAGTACTGGTGCCAGTGCCCCAGGAATTGAAACCCATTTCTCCCACACCAGTCTTTGAGCCATGCATTCATCTCTCTAATTTTATTTACCCTATGCCAATTTGCTCGTGGCTCAGGTAATAATGCAGACATTATTACCCTTGAGGTTCTACTTTTTAATTTAGCCCCGAGCTGCTCATACTCTCTCAGCAGAACCTCTTTCCTAGTTCTACCTATGTCATTGGTACCTACATGGACTATGACCACTGGCTCCTCCCCCTCCCACGCAAGTTCCTCTCCAGCCCAGAGCAGATGTCCTGAACCCTGGCACCGGGCAGGCAACACAGCTGTCTGGACTCTCGCTCTTGGCCGCAGAGAACTGTATCTATCCCCCTATCTATCCCCCAATTACCACTACATTCCTATTAATTCCCCCCGCTTGATGGCTTCCTGTACCTCGGTGCCATGGTCAGTTTGCTCATCCACCCTGCAGCCACCGCTTTCATCCATACAGGCCGCAAGAGCCTCAAACCTATTGGACAATTGCAAAGGCTGAGGCTCCTCCACCTCCTGGGTCCCCATACCTGCCTCACTCGCAGTCACATTCTCCTGTCCCTGACCACTGACCAAATCAGAAGACCCTATCCTAAGGGGTGTGACTGCCTCCTGGAATAAAGTGTCCAGGTAACTTTCCCCCTCCCTGATGCATCGCAGTGTCCGCAGCTCAGCCTCCAGCTCATCAACTCTGAGCTGAAGCTCCTCAAGCCACAGACACTTACCGCAGACGTGTTCGTCCTGGATCACACTGGCGTACAGGAACTCCCACATACTGCAGTCGCAACACATCACCTGCCCAGCCATCTTTATTGAGTCTTAATTAATTTATTTTTAATAATTAATAATTAACAAACCCTACTACACCTAATAAGATTTATTACTGCTAGTAAACTAGTACTAATGAAACCTTACAATTACTAATAAATTTCCTGGGCTTTAAAAGATAATGGCCACATGTGTGCAGTGTACAATGCCCTGCACCCTTGGGAAGCCTGCCAAATTTACAAAGCCAACCACACGCGCCGTCACACTTGGGCCATCCGTGGAGAAGTGAATGTAATTGTGCTCCTTTGCAAAGAGGGCATTGGTTACTTGCATGATGCAAGTGTGTGCGGCCGACTGGGAGATGCCGCTGATGTCTGCTGATTATGCCTGGAAGGACCCTGAAGCAAAGAAGTTGAGTGCGGTGGTGACTTTGACAGCCACTGGTAAGGAGTGGCCACCCGCTCTTCTGGGCTCCAGGTGTTGGTGCAGCATTGCGCAGATGTCTGCGACTACCTCTCGTGTAAATCTCAGCCTCCTTTGGTACTGCTTCTCACTCATGTTGAGGAAGCTCATCCTCGGCCTGTAAACCCTGTGTTGGGGGTATCTCCTGCGGCGAGGTGCAGCCCTGCGCTGACGCCTTCTGCCCTGTGCAGCATCAGGTAACTGAGGAGAAGGTTGGCGCACCTGTTGTTGCTGCTGCTGTTGTGCCTGGTTCTGCTGCTGTCGTGGCTGCTCTTCCTCCGATTCTGAGGACCAGGATGAGAGGGTATAAATGGTTCCCATCCTGCTGGTATATATCTCAGTTGAGGAATAGATGTTATATGTGGGGAGAGGGTTTTCCAAGGAGGTCACAGTGCATATGGATATCAGCTTAAACACTCACAAGCTCATGATGCGGAGATGCCGGTGTTGGACTGGGGTGGACATAAGTGAGAAGTCGCACAACACCAGGTTATAGTCCAACAGTTTTATTTGAAATCACAAGCTTTCGGAGCACTGCTCCTTCGTCAGGTGAAGTCTTCACCTGACGAAGGAGCAGCCGCTCCGAAAGCTTGTGATTTCAAATAAAACTGTTGGACTATAACCTGGTGTTGTGCGACTTCTCACTCACAAGCTCAATAGACCTGCAAAATGTGTTCCAAAACCTCAAAACACAAAGTTCTGTCATCTGAAAGTCAGCCATTTTGCAGGTCTGCTTTTATGCTGCAGGAGCAGCTGTCAACAATTCAGCTACTTGCTGAACCCGGCACAATCAGCTGGCGTGTTTGTCGCATGACGGGCAACACGCTGAAAATGTCTTAAAATGGGTAGAGCCAGTTAAAAAGGGATTATCGAGGCAGTTAACAACCTGTTAACTGCCTTAAGTGCCTATCTCGCCGTTTGGTGTCGGGTCTGATCGGGACTCACAGACTTTGTAAAGTTGCGTGGAGGCGGGATGGCAGTGGGTTAGCAACCCGCCGTCAATCATTTGGATTTTTGCTCCCGACCCGTCTCCAAACCATCCCTCTGAGCACTGGCAAAATCCCGGCCTAAGGGAATGCACAAGGGTGATTAGTTGACTTTGTAATGTTATATTTGAATTATTAATTTATAATTTATGCTTGGAATGCTTGTTTTGTGGTGGCTTTCATTTTAGCATTGTGCCTAAGAGGACACTGTGACGTTCTGTGACGGAGGGATGGTGAGGTGGGGAAGTGTTGAGCAACGGGTTCTGGGGTTTCAGTCAGGGGAACCGGAGTCTGATGATGTGCTCACAGACAGCCCACCCTTCCTCCTCCTCCTCTTCCTCTTCCTCTTCCTCCGCCTCCTCCTCCTGAGGTGGTTGCAGAACCTTTGGTGGCAAGGGCTGCACCCTCATGATGGCTAAGTTGTGGAGGATGCAGCAGACCACCATAAATTGGGACACCCGTTCCAACGAGTACTGGAGAGCTCCTCACGAGCTGTCAAGACAGCGGAACCGTTGCCTCAGCACGCCAATGGTCTGCTCAATGAGGATCCTTGTGGGAGCTTGGCTGTCACTATATGAGTGCTGGCCAGGAGTGGTGGAGTTGCAGAGAGGTGTCAGCAGCCAGGTGTAGAACGGATATCCCTTGTCGCCAGGCAGCCAACCTCGAGTTCGATATGTTGACTGGAAGATTGCTGGCACAGTGGATTGCACAGGATGAAGGCATCATGACTGCTGCTAGGATACCAGGCAGCCACCATCATGATGTGCTGGGTGTGGTCATATACCAACTGTCCATGAAGAGAGTGGTAGCTTTTGCGGTTGCAGTACATCTCAGCATTAATATGTAGTGCCCGCAAAGCCAGAGAGAAGATAATGAAGTCCCTTCATTATATACAGAGCCTCTGTGACCTCCCGGATGCAGTGATGGACAGCAAATTGTAATATGTTAGCTCTGTCGCCTGCTCCAGCCTGGAAAGATCTGCTGTCAAAAGAATTCAGGGCCACGGTCACCTTGAGGGCCACTGGCAGTCCATATTGGACTTTCGCGCCCATTTTTCACCCAAAAACCGGGCTGCGTGATCCAATTTATAGGCCAATAAACCAGATTTTCCTGCTTGCCCCTGCTCCTCTCTGATACAAGTGCACTGCTCCTGTCTCGGATGGTGTGGATTTTCTATCACGGTCCAGATACATGGCTCAATGGTACCCGGAGCAAAGGAAGGCCTCCTGGTGGTCCCAGAAAATGAGGGGACAGGATGGAAATACCATCTCTCACCTCATTTCACTGGATGGTATTGGTTCTATAACTCCAACCAGGTCTGTCAAAGGACTGATGACATTTCTGAGAGCAGGAAGGCGTTGGCAGCCATGGTATAATTAGGCACGGCTGCAGCTGCTGCAGGACATTGAAAGACGGTGTACCCAAAGATCCAAGGCTATGACCGTCCCAACCGGGTTCCCAACCCAAACTGAACCTGCCACCACAGTTACTCCTCCTTTTCAGGGAGGACATAAACACAGTCCTGGGTTAAGAGTAGGACAAGCACACCTTATAGGGGCACCAAGGGGAACCAAGTGCATTGAGCACACCATCATTGCAAATGCCACTAAATAAACATTGAGCTTGATTTTAATAATCCTGTTTTGTTTGCTTGAAAGCTTATGACATGATGATTTAAGTCATGGTAAAAAATATATAATTGTTACGTATATAAAGTCATTGTGACAAAAATGAAGCAGGGGACTTCTGGTTTTCCCCTTTCCAACAATAATTTCGGAAAACAGAAACAATTTTGGCTGCAATACTTAAATGTTTCTTCTATTTAAAAATTGTTTTGAAGAATAAAATTTGGCATATGATTTAAATTTATTTAATTCTGTTACACTGAATGCAAAGTAGTTTTTTTTATCCATATGCTAATATCTTTCTTCCTCTTTTGCATTCTAATCAAAACATCCTTCTGTAAATTATAAAAAATATTTTCTAGTTCAGATTTTGTAATTCTAATTTTTTTCAAGTGGTTTCCTCAGAGTTGTGGAACATTAATATACAATTAACTGAATTTAATTCTTAGGATGTCATTTGGAACTGTGAGCGGAGGATATGAGACATTTTTTCAGCACTAAATTTAAGATATAGAGGGGGGGTGAAATTCGATTAGGCCCAAAAAGGGGTGCGAGGATTGCGATGCGTGATCTGCCCGTGCCCATTGAAAGGAGTTCAGGCAGCACATAAAATTTATGCTGCCTGCTACTTTACATGATTGCAGCACACAGCCCAGCACTGAACGCGCTGCTGACAGGCTGTGTGCACAGCAGGGGGCCGAAGTTCACAATGTTCGCACAAGGCTAGCTTTACTTAAAGCTAGCATTTCCCTTTCATAAATCCGTGTTGACTCTGCCTAATCATATTCTGATTTTCTAAGTGCCCTGTTACCACGTTCCTAATAATAGATTCGAGCATTTTCCCTACTACTGATGTCAGGCTATGTTAACAGAAACTCTCGCTTATTTTCTATTTATGTAGAAATAGCAATTTTTTCAAAGCGTTTCCATTATTTAATGAGATTTCTGCACTAATATACCAGAAAAAAATTGTAGTCAACATACAGATTGGAGCTAGTATTCATTCAGAAAATGTAAGCTACAATGTCATGCTACCTATCTGAATTCCTTGAAGTACTTTATCAGTGGATTCAGGATTTATCCGTCCATTCTCAGGTGAAACTTGAGGCGATTTTAACCCTACTCACTCTGCAGAAAACTGGCGGGTGGGCAGTTAAAATCGCCCTGGCTCTTACCGGTCCAAAACCCACCATGATTGCAACATTTGCAATTTTAACCTGCTCTCTTAAGCAGGCAGCAAGGACACACAGCCGGAGCCAACAGGGTCCTACTTTACATATGCATGTTGTGGCCCAATAATATAATTGAGACCCGACTGCAATTTTAACTCAGGCTTGAGCGGGTTAACTCCTGGAGTTAAAATCTGAGCCTTAGGCTGCGATTTTATTTCACGAGGTGGCTTGGAGTCGGGTTACGTGCTGGGCGGGTTCCGGTCCCGCTGCCGGCTGGATCAGCTGTGGTTTTCCGATTTTAATTAAATGACCTTGTTAACTTCATTGGGGCGCGCTGGCCGGTCCAATGACTGTGATCGGGTCTGTTAGCCGCCTCAGATTACGTCATAATTGCAGATGCTTTCAATGGTCTCATTCAGCCTCAGCCTTTGTGCTCTGGATTCTGATGGTGTGTGCATTTGTGAGAGCTACAATGAGTGCTTCCAGAGGCAAGGCAGCTCCATGCTTCAATGATGAGTCCCTCCATGCTCTTGTTGAGGCAGTAAGAGGGCGCAGGGTGATTCTCTTCCCTCCGGAAGGCTGGAGGAAGCCTCTTCAGCAGACCAAGGCAGCCTGGCTGCGCATTGCTGAGGGGGTCAGCGCAAGGTCCGTGTGTTCACACACATGGATCCAGTGCAAGAAACGCTTTAATGATCTTCTGCGATTATCAAAAGTGAGTCTCCCATCACAGAGTCTCCCATCACTGCTTCCCTTCTCTTCTCATCACCAGCACTCTGCTTTGTAAGCCTGCTCCTCCACATCCCACCTTACCCTTACTTCCCTTGCACCCTTACCTTGTGAAGGAATAAGCCATATAACGTATTTAGAAAAATACACTATCTTATGAAAGAATTCTGGCCTTATTGAAACAGGACAATTTGTTGACCCTGAATAAATAACCTTATTGAAACAGAAGGTGCATGGCTCCGAGTAGCTGACTTTTGGGAACAAAATCAATGGTCCACCCTGGATAAGTTGTTTTAATTTAAACTTCGTAAAGATGGCACGTAAGATAAGGAACATCTGCCCTCGTAAAGATAACATAAAATAAGAGATACCTGCCCTTCACACCGTTTTATATGGTGAACCCAGAACAACTTGAGATGCGACAAGATTCTGGAATATTATAAACTGATGTAGCAGTAAAGAATTGCAGAGGTCAGCAGAAAGATGAATAGGGATAATTAACTTGGGTCAGCAGAAACTTTAAAGGAAATACCATGAAAAAGGGTATAAATATTGAAGTGTCAAATGGGATATCAGAGTCGCTTTAATCGGGCAAAGCGATTCTCGGCTACAGAGGCGGCTCTGTGGTCTACCACTCTTTGTACCTCGGGGATCAAAGGTATTTGATATTGATGGATATCCTGTATAGAAATTTTAAATCTGCAATACTGTAGCGAAGTTAAGATTTGAAAGTAAAATTCTGTTAATAATATCGTATTTTTTCTCTTTTTAGAACTGTTAACGTTGCGATTGACTGATTCACCAACTGTAAATTGCATGTCGGTTCTTTTAATAAATCTTTATATATTTTTAGAATTGTCTCACATAAGTCTTCTGTATCAATAACTCGCGAACGCAATCTCTGTACACTCTTTGATGAAGAGTTACATAATTCTGAAGGAGTTCTCCGGACCCTCATAATATCCGGGACGTTACAGTCTAGCTAAACTTATTAAAAGCACTATCTGGAGGACAGTAACATTCTCAGGTTGTTCCTTTCCTTTAGGGAGAGATAGCCTGGACCTTTGGACCCAATTAAGCGTCTTTAGGATTCGGCTACCTCAAACTTTAGTTGAAAGTGAAGGTCTGAGAAATACGCCTGATCCGGGATAACCCCAAAGGGCTAGGACTAGTAAATATCCCTTCAACCTATCCATCTCTGTCTCTGTACTGAATAATTTC
The DNA here is from genome assembly GCA_030390025.1 of Squalus acanthias. Classification (NCBI taxonomy): domain Eukaryota; kingdom Metazoa; phylum Chordata; class Chondrichthyes; order Squaliformes; family Squalidae; genus Squalus; species Squalus acanthias. The sequence goes on along the minus strand of CM059425.1, from coordinate 176,133,209 downwards.
ACCAACCTGCCTATGCACCCCTCACATTCGCTCTCACTGTTATGCATTGACAACAACCAACAAAGTAGAGGGAGCTAGCTTCCTCTTGGCACCTCACTCCATCTTGGTCTCCTTCTAAGCATCTATGTTAGGGATTCTTCACACTCACTCCATCACTGTGGTTGAAACGCCGCTTGTGTCCCTCCTTGCAGGAAAAGATAGCCCACAATAAGAGGGAGAGAGCAATGACTGGAGGAGGAACACTTACCCTAGCAACATTGACCAGTGCTGAGGAGGCAGCAAACACGATTGTTGGAGGTGACGAGGATCTGGAAGTGGGCGATGGAGAGACGGGAACACTAGACAAAGCTGGTGACAGAATAGAGTTTCATCCCTCTCATTGACTTTTAATGATTGACTGCAATGGCATATGATGTTCACAGAGATTCGCTTTGTATCATCTGCACGAAAGGATGTGTCTGCTACATCAAAATCAGATGTCTAACTCATGCTTTTACTCTCCCACAGGACCATCAAGTGTCTCCTCCCCACTGTCCAGGAGGAACAGCCAGACGACTCCTCAAAGGAACCTGCAGCCTCTGAGGGAGCAGCGTCACCCGGACTCAGCGCACCCAGCACCAGCGCAGAAACGCACAACCTCGGCGGGGCCCTTGCAACTTAGAGTAGTGTTGTCACCTGGTCTATCACAGTGCACAAGTGAGCATCAGCAGATGGTGGAGACAGCAACAGCAGTGGAGAGTCCTCGTCAGAGGTTGCAGCAATCTCCTAGCTCTGCTGAGCTGCAGGCAGACGCTGTGCCTCTGGGGCCATCCAGAAAGAGAGCAGTTCGGGAAATACAGGAACAAGTGCAGGAGTCTCTGGAAGGGTTTGCCTCCAGGGTAAGTGCGAGTATGCAGAGAATGGAGGAGTCTATCTCTAACATGATCACTGCCTTGGTGGAGGCAATGGCGCATGAACGCACCTCCATGGATAGGATGGCAACCTCCGTGGAGGAAATAAGTCGCCAGAGTAACAAAAACATGGTGAGTGTTCAAAATAGATTGTCATCTCTGGAGGAAAGATGGGCAGCTATTGCGCAGAGAGACTAGAGCTTCATGGATGTCCTTGTGATGAGGACTGCCAGTGCAGATACGGGTCCTCATGGTCCCCCTGATGTGCAGCAAGGTGCTCTCCTGCCACTTGCCAGCACGGAGGTGCGGCTGACCCATGAGAGAGATGTTGGTGGCAGGCAACAAGGAAGTGTGGGCTCCTCTCCAAGTGCTCACACGACCATGTCACTGCGGAGCCCTTGCTCAGACACCCACTTTGCAGAGCCAACTGAGATGGCCGTTTCAGCCCCTGCACAGCCGCAGGAAGAGCAGACTGCTGAAGAGCCCTCCCAGGCTCCCAAACCCAGAGGACGCCCGCCAAAGGCGTCTAAGCAGGCGCAGCATCCTAGTCAGCAAGGTGCCTCTACATCTGCTGAAGCCACAGGGGAAGCACCACGTAGAAGCACGCGTAAGAGAAAGATTAAGCACCTATAGTCACAACGGGAGTCACTTGGGTGTTTTGTCATGATTTTTCTGCTTGTACTTGCATTGTGATCTTTTTGTCACTGTAGTTAAAAAAAGTGATGGCAAATATTGATTGTGTAGCATATGGGCTGGATTTTGCCATTGGGGGCGGGCTGGGGGCGTGTCAGGTGGTCGTCGTGTCAGGATCCCGACTCCGATGTGAAGTGGGACAAAAGTGCGATTTTGCCCGAATTGGGCACTTGATTTCCAGCGTGTGGAAACCCCTGGCCCAATGAGCCTTTTCATACAGAAAGCCGCCTCCGATGACATCATCAATGCTGCTGGATTTAAGGCCTGCAAGCAGCCTTGCTTCTTTTTCAGCCTTTAAACTTTATGCCCATTGTTCTGAGCGCTTCCTTCACCACTTATGTCCACCAGTAGACCAAAGTGTGCTCCAAGATTCGATGAGGCCTCCCTCCAAGCTCTGGTGGAGGAAGCAAGAGCAAATAAGGAGGTGCTCTTCCCTTCCTCAGGGAGGAAAAAGCCTCCCCAGCAGACTAAAGCTGTGTGGCTGCAAGTAGCCCAAGAGGTAAACGCAATTTCTATGTGCAGCAGAACCTGGCTGCAGTGCAGGAAGAGGTTTCATGACCTTCTCCGCACAGGAAAAGTGAGTATGACATTCCCATCAACCTCAATCTCATCCCCATCGCGTCTCATCACCAGCACTCTGCTTTGCCAACCTCTTTCTCCACATCCCACTTGACCCTTACATCCCTGCACCCTTACCCATTCCCTCTCTCTCTATGGTCACATTCACTTAACTATTCGACCATGCAGCTCTCACACTCCCTATCACTGTGATGCAATGACAACAACTTACAACACACAGGGAGGGCCCTTTGACTCCTTCTAAGCATCTATGCTATGGATTCTCTACACTCACTCCTCATTCTCACTCAAACTCCACTTGTGTCCCTCATTGCAGGAAAAGAGAGCCCACAATAAGAGGGAAAGAGCGAGGACAGGAGGAGGGCCACCCTCAGTAGCCCAGCTCACCACTTCGGAGGAGGTGGCCCTGGAGATCGCCAGAGTGGAGGACGATTCGCAAGTGGGGGACGGACAGACAGGCGCATCACAGCAAGCTGGTGACAGAATAGTTTAGCATCTCTTTCATTGACATTGCATGAGTGACTGATAATAATTCTGATGCTCTAACAGATTGACTTATGATCATCTGCACAATTCAATGTGCGTGCAGCCTTTACCTCACATCTCTAACTCTTTCCTTTACTCCCCCACAGGACCATCGAGAGGCCCGTCCCCACTGTCCAGGAGGAACAGCCTGAGCCTCAAGACTCCTCAGAGGAAGCTGCAACCTCTGAGGGCACAGCGTCAGCAGAATTCAGCGCACCCAGCACCAGCGCAGACACTCACACCTCGGTGGGACCTTCGCGAGATAGAGTAGTGTTGTCACCTGGTGTATCACAGATCACAAGTGAGCATCAGCAGATGGTGGAGACAGGGACAGCAGTGGAGAGTCCTCGTCAGAGGGCGCAGGACTCTGCCAGCTCGGCTCAGCTGCATGTCGACCCTGTGCCTCCGGGTCCATCCAGAAGGAGAGCGGTGCTGGAACTCCAGGAACAGGTGCAGGAGTCTCTGGCAGGTTTTGTCTCCAGGGTCGCTGCGAGTGTGGAGCGAATGGAGGAGTCCATCGTGAACATGAGCAGAGCCTTTGTGGAGACATTGGCGCATGAACGCATCACCACGGAAAGGATGGCAACCTCCGTGGAAAGGATGGATACCTCCATGGTAAGGCTGGCTACCATAGAGGAGAGGATAGCTACGGTAGAGGAGAGGATGGCTACGGCCATGGAGGAGCTTAATTGCCAGGGTATTGAAAACATGGTCATTGTTCAGAATAGACTGACATCTCTCGAGGAGCGATGGTCAGCTATTGAGCATAGAAACCAGACCTTCATGGAAGTCCTCTGGAGTAGGACTTCCAGTGCAGAAACGGGTCCTCATGGCCCCCCTGAAGTGCAGCAAGGTGCTGTCAAGCCACTTGCTAGCTCTGAAGTGGGGCTGACCCATGAGAGGGATGTTGGTGGCAGATAACAAGGAAGTGGGGGCTCCTCGCCAAGCGCTCACACGACCATGCCACTGCAAAGCCCTCGTTCAGAGTCCCACCAGAGTCCTCACCCAACTGAGATGGGCGTCTCAGCCCCTGCACAGCCGCAGGAGCAGCAGACTGTTGCCGAGCCCTCACAGGTTCGCAACTCCAGAGGACGGCCGCCAAAGGTGTCGAGACAGGAGCAGCAAGAAAGTGAGCAAGGGGCCTCCACATCTGCTGAAGCCACAGGGGAAGCACCACGTAGGAGCACGCGTAAGAGGACGATGAAGCACAAGTAGTCACAAGGGTAGTCACTTGGGTGTTCTGTTGTATTGATTTTTGACAAGCCATCCTTGAATTTTTATGATAAACAGATTTGATGGCAAACTGTTGAAGTTGTGGCCTGTGTCATTTCGCAAATGGGACTTCCAGATTGAGGGCTTAGGGTGACTTGCAATTGTCAGTATGGTGGTCAGAGTGATAGGAATCCGCAGGTTCTTGTCCATTGTCAATGCTCTGGTAAGAAGGTGCGAGGCAAAAGTGTTTGATTGTGCAGGCTAAGCAAATCTGGCCAACATGAGTGCGACCCTTGCATCTTGGGCAGCAATGTGGTTGTGCGCTGGCGCCTTCTGGCCTGTGCAGTTTCAGGTGGGTGAGCAGCAGCTTAGTGCTCCTGTTGTTGCTCCTGCTGTTGGAGGTGCTGTTGTTCAGGGTTCTGCTGCTGCCGTGGCTGATCTTCGTCCGAATCTGATGTCCAGGAGGAAAGGAAATAAATGGTTCCCATGCTTCTGCTATATACCTCATTTGAGGAAGCGCTCAGTCAAGGTGGGGAGAGGGGTTTCCCAGGAGATCACACTGGAGATGGGTGTCAGGCTCCAAACTTCCACAACAATGAGTATGCCTGCTAAAAGTTCCCCCAGACCTGAAACAACAAAGTTCTGCCACCTACAAATGACCATTGGTGAAAATTCCTTTTTAATGGTGGAGCTGCAGCTGTTAGTAAGCAATGCACTTGTGAGGCCGCCAGGATTAACTGGTGTGTTCCAGAGGAGACGTGCAGGACGGGGGAAATGTGTTAAAATCAGAAAGGCCTCTCAAAATGGGATTAAAGAGGCACTTAACTGGTTGTTAAGGGCCTTAAGGGCCTATCCCGCCTCTTGGAGGCGTGATGGAAATGGGCTCTAAAACCACAAATCTGGGAAAATTGCTCAGAGGCGGGATGAAGGCGGGATTGGACCCACCCGCCATTTTTTGCGATTTTGATAACTCACACGCCTCCAAACCCGCCTCCTCGGGCCTGGTAAAATCGAGCCCTATGTGTTCTGGGAAATGGCAAATGCGCATGGAGGGCTCAGGGCGACTTGCATTTGTAATGATGATGGTGAAAGTGATAGGAAAGAACCGGTTATAGCAGAGATCATGTATGACGTTGGAGGAAGGTCGCCTACAATTAGAGAGCCATATGGTAGCCACCTATGGTTGAATTGTAAGCTTATGCGAATGTGGCATGGCAGAGTGCATCCCCTGCTTGATGGGCAGCAGTGAACTGGAGGGATGCTGCATTGGTCACAACAGGGCCCGCAAGGCACGCCTCGTCGTCCTCCTCCTCATCCTCCTCTTCTTCTTCCTCTTCTTCCTCATCCTCCTCCTCTTCTTCTGAGGAAGATCTGCGCTGAGCCACGTGGCTGCTGCTCCTCCAATTATGACGACCAGGATGAGAGGACATAAATGTTTCCCATCCCCTTGCTATAGATTTCATTTGAGGCAAGAAGTTTGCAAGCGCACAGTCGAAGTGGCCTGAAATTATTCCAATCAGGTCACACTGCAGATGGCTGTCAGCTTGAACAGTCACAAGGTCAGTAGATTTGCAAAATCTTATCCCAAACCTTCAACAACAAGGTTGTTGCATTTGAATGTCAGCCATGTTACAGGAGCGCTTTTAAAGTGCTGCACCAATTACTACAAATCATGTCCTCCAGCAACTCGTCTCTTTCCAGGTGGCCTGTTTCTGACAAGACGGGAAACAGGAGCCAGAAGCACGAAAATGGGAAACCACTATCAAAATAGGATTAGCAAGGCAGTTAACAGGCTCTTAGCTGCCTTAACTACCTATCCCACCGGTTCCAGTCAGGTCAGTTTGGGAGCGACTGACCCGACACTCAGGAAAATCGCGTGGGGGCGGGATGGAAGCAGTCTGAAGCCATTTTTTCCGATTTTCGCTGTCAACCCGCCTCCAAATCCGCCTCCTCAGGGCTATTAAAATCGAGCCCTTAGGGTCAGCCATCTTTTCTTGACTGAAACTTAAGAGTCATCTATTTGTCAGCAGTTAAAGTCTGGTGTCATCTGTTTGGACTCAAACACAGTCCTCAGTGAAAACTGGAGCTAAGCAATTCTTGGATGAAAAATCAGCCAATTCTTAAGTGGTGCTATTAGATTGGAGCTGCAGCAAAAGAAAAGAAGTTCTGCCCAGTTCATTTGATGCAGCTTAGGCCGCGATTTTCCCAGCGGAGGCGGGCTGGAGTTGGGCTGGAGTCAGGTTGACTGGTCGGCGGCTTCCGGTCCCGCTGCCGGCTTGAGCCGCTCTGAAACCACCATTTTAAATTAACTGGGCTTATTAAGCCCGCCGTGCGCGCTACCCGGCCCAATCAGTGGGTTCGGGTGTGCTGCTCACCTCTGCTGACATCTTCCATTCAGGAGTTTTTAAGGGGCCCATGTAGCCTTTGGATTTCATTTGCTTTATGCTGCTCCTGAAAATGGGTCTTTTGAACATGACTGCTGCAAGATCTAAGGCTGCTCCTCAATTTGATGATGACTCCCTCCATGCTCTTGTGGAGGGAGTAAGATTGCGCAGGGATGTTCTGTTCCTTCCCGACGGCCGGAGGAAGCCTCCTTAACAGACAAAGGCAGCCTGGCTGGGGATTGCTGAGGAGGTAAGCATAAGGTCCTTGTGCTCACGCACCTGGGTGCAGTGCCGAAAACGCTTCAATGATCTGCTACGCTCAGCAAAAGTGAGTATCACATCACACTTGCCTTCAATCTGCTTCCCATCTCTTCTCATCACCAGCATTCTGCATTGTCAACCTACTCTTCCACATCCCAACTTACCCTTACTTCCCTTGCATCCTTCCCTATCCCTCTCTCTCTATGTACAGAATCACTTCACCATTCTACTATGCACTCCTCACACTCGCTCTCACTGTTATGCAATGACAATAACTAACAACGCACAGGGAGGCACCTTGGTATTGGCACCTCACTCCATCTTTGTCTCCCTCTAAGCTTCTATGTTATGAATCTTTACACTCACTCCATCAATCTCGCTGAAACTCCACTTGTGTCCCTCCTTGCAGGAAAAGAGAGCCCACAATAAGAGGGAGATAGGGAGGATAGGAGGAGGCACACCATCCCTGGCGACTTTAACAAACGCTGAGGTGCAGAGGAGCTGGAAGTGGGGGATGGAGAGACAGGCGCAGTAGAGCAAGCTAGTGACAGAATAAATTTGCAACCCTCTCATTTCGATTTCATGAGTGACTGATATGGCATCTAATGTTCATACAGATTGATTTCTGATCATCTGCATAATAGGATGTGTCTGCTACCTAAATATCACATGTCTAACTCATGCCTTTACTCCCCCACAGGACCATCGAGCGCCCCCCTCCCCACTGTCCAGGAGGAGGAGCCAGACGACTCCTCAGAGGAACCTGCAGCCTCTGAGGGAGCAGCGTCACCAGGACTCAGCGCACCCAGCACCAGCGCAGAAACGCACATCTTGGTGGGTCCTTTGCAACATATAGTGTTGTCACCTGTTGTATCACAGCTCACAAGTGAGCATCAGCAGATGGTGGAGACAGTGACAACAGTGGAGAGTTCTCGTCGGAGGTTGCAGGACGCTCCTAGCTCTGTTTTGCCCTAATGGCCACATGTGTGCAGTCAATGACGCCCTGCACCCTTGGGAAGCCTGCCATATTTACAAAGCAGTTACACTTGCTTCATCCGTGGAGATATGGCAGGCTTCCCAAGGGTGCAGGGTGAAACAGCGATTTACTTGTACTTCTTGCAATCTAGTATACTGTATTCGCTGCTCACGAGGTGGTCTCCTCTACATTGGGGAGACCAAACGCAGATTGGGTGACCGCTTTGCGGAACACCTCCGTTCAGTCCGGAAGGGTGACCCCGAGCTTCCGGTCGCTTGTCATTTTAATTCACCCCTCCACGCTCACTCAGACCTCACCGTCCTCGGCCTCTTGCATTGTTCCACGGAAGCGCAGCGTAAGCTCCAGGAACAGCACCTCATCTTCCGTTTAGGCACTTTACAGCCTTCCGGACTCAATATCGAGTTCAACAATTTCAGATCATAACCCCGGCCCCTACCACATATGTACACATTTTATCCACTCTTTTGGTCCGTGCCTTTTTCCTTTTTTTCTCTCTCTCCCCCCACGGCAGCTGTCTCTGATTCTGCCAGCATTTCACACCTTACCTTTTGTTTCTCAACCTGTCCCATTACCATCTCGTCTTGCCTTGAGCATCTCTCAATGTCTCTACTCACTAAAGACCATCCCTTTTGTTCTTTTATTCCTCCCCCCAGCCTCCCCCTTGCATTTTTATCTGTTTATTTCTTGCTCTCTCAGTTCCGACGAAGGGTTTCGACCTGAAACGTTAACTCTCTTTCTCTCTCCACGGATGTTGCCTGGCCTGCTGAGTTTTTCCAGCGTTTTCTGTTGTTATTTTGGATTTCCAGCATCCGCAGTATTTTGCTATCGTATTAGTGTTTGGTTCACTGCCACCTCTCTTCTAGGAATGCCTACCTTGAAGAAGTTCTGCTCTTCTCTTCGACGGGATTTCCGTTTGGCTCTTCAACCTTGTTCATCGTCATTGCTTTCAGTTTCCCTTCTCGTGTTTGATCAGGTATCTGCCAAGACTCGGTTTCACAGCCACATTACTTTCCTCAGCAACTGTCTCCGGTTCCGACTTATCCCACGTGGATTCCTACTAAACTTCCACCCTTCGTGTTTCGGATCAACCCAGGATTACAAATATCTCCAAGATATTCATCGTTCCTCGAACTACTGCTCTCGCCGCATCTTGAGATCCACGCTCAACGCCATGCGTCGCCACATGAACACTCTCGACATCTCTCTTCAGCAGCACCGACGCACTCTATCTCAAAGCTGTCCGGGTCCACAGTTCCATTTCATCCTTAGACTCATCCGACGCTTCAACAAAAAACTTTTCTTCTTCCTTTCCGATGTCAAGGATCGCAAGCTTCAACAACTCTTGGACACTAACGCCCCTCCGGAACCTTCTTCCCCTTCACTTTCCTCTGACCCCCCTTCTCCCAATCTCACCCCCTGCCGCGTTTTCACTATCCCCTCTGACCTTCCCCTCTCTGACTCCGAACGATCAGTCCTCAGCAAAGGCCTGAGCTTCATCCCCTTACGCCCCCATCTCAATGAATTTCGAGCTCGGCACGATGCTGAGCTCTTTTTCCGCCGCCTCCGTCTCCGTGCCCACTTCTCTGGCCAGGAGTCTTCCCCCCGCACGGCTGACCCTTTCTCCCGCTTTCAGAATTCTCGTTCCACCTGGACCCCTCCCTCTGGCCTCTTACCCTCTCTAGATCTTTTCATTGCTAACTGCCGCCGTGACATCGGCCAGCTCAATTTCTCTGCTCCCCTCTCTCACTCCAACCTACCTCCCTCTGAACTTGCAGCACTCCATTCTCTCAGATCCAACCCCGACATTGTCATTAAACCTGCTGACAAGGGTGGTGCTGTTGTTGTTTGGCGAACCGACCTCTACCTAGCGGAAGTTGAACGCCAACTCTCCGACACCTCCTCCTACCTCCACCTGGACCATGACCCCACTACAGAACATCAAGCCACTGTGTCCAAGACTGTCACTGACCTCATCTCCTCTGGAGATCTTCCCCCCGCGGCCGCCAACCTCATAGTTCCCCAACCCCGCACAGCCCGCTTCTACCTCCTTCCCAAGATCCACAAACAGGACTGCCCTGGTAGACCCATCGTTTCAGCCTGCTCTTGCCCCACGGAACTTATCTCTTCCTATCTCGATTCTATTTTTTCTCCCCTTGTCCAGTCCCTTCCCACCTACATCCGCGATTCCTCTGACGCCCTCCGCCACTTTAACAGTTTCCAGTTTCCTGGCCCCAACCGCCTCCTTTTCACCATGGACGTACAATCCCTCTACACCTCCATCCCCCACCAGGATGGCCTGAGGGCGTTCCGCTTCTTCCTTGAACAGAGGCCCGACCAGTCCCCATCCACCGCCACCCTCCTCCGCCTGGCTGAACTTGTTCTCACATTGAACAACTTCTCCTTTGACTCCACTCATTTCCTCCAAATCAAAGGTGTTGCTATGGGTACCCGCATGGGTCCTAGTTATGCCTGCCTTTTCGTGGGATATGTGGAACACTCTTTGTTCCAGTCCTACTCGGGTCCCCTCCCTCACCTCTTTTTCCGGTACATTGACGACTGTATCGGTGCCGTTTCCTGCTCTCGCCCTGAACTAGACAATTTCATTCACTTTGCCTCCAATTTCCACCCTTCCCTCACCTTCACATGGTCCATCTCCGACTCTTCCCTCCCCTTCCTCGACTTCTCCGTCTCCATCTCTGGGGATAGGTTATTGACCAACATTTACTACAAGCCCACTGACTCCCACAGCTACCTGGACTACACTTCCTCCCACCCCACCTCCTGTAAGGACTCTATTCCCTTCTCCCAGTTTCTCCGCCTCCGCCGCATCTGCTCCGACGATGCCACCTTCCATACCAGTGCTTCCGACATGTCTTCCTTTTTCCTCAACCGAGGACTCCCCTCTACCGTGGTAAACACGGCCCTCGACCGTGTCCGTTCCATCTCCCGCACTTCAGCCCTCACCCCGGCCCCTCCCTCCCCGAACCACGATAGAGTTCCCCTTGTCCTCACCTTTCACCCCACCAGCATCCACATTCAACGGATCATCCTCCGCCATTTCCGCCACCTCCAACGTGATCCCACCACCAAACGTATCTTCCCCTCACCTCCCCTTTCAGCATTCCGTAGGGACCGCTCCCTCCGAGACACCCTAGTCCACTTCTCTATCACCCCCAGCACCCCTTCCCCTTCACCCGGCACCTTCCCGTGCAAGCGCGGGAGATGCAACACCTGCCCTTATACATCCCCCCTTCCCACTCTCCAGGGCCCCAAACACCCCTTCCAGGTGAAACAGCGATTTACTTGTACTTCTTGCAATCTAGTATACTGTATTCGCTGCTCACGATGTGGTCTCCTCTACATTGGGGAGACCAAACGCAGATTGGGTGACCGCTTTGCGGAACACCTCCGTTCAGTCCGGAAGGGTGACCCCGAGCTTCCGGTCGCTTGTCATTTTAATTCACCCCTCCACGCTCACTCAGACCTCACCGTCCTCGGCCTCTTGCATTGTTCCACGGAAGCGCAGCGTAAGCTCCAGGAACAGCACCTCATCTTCCGTTTAGGCACTTTACAGCCTTCCGGACTCAATATCGAGTTCAACAATTTCAGATCATAACCCCGGCCCCTACCACATATGTATACATTTTATCCACTCTTTTGGTCCGTGCCTTTTTCCTTTTTTTCTCTCTCTCCCCCCACGGCAGCTGTCTCTGATTCTGCCAGCATTTCACACCTTACCTTTTGTTTCTCAACCTGTCCCATTACCATCTCGTCTTGCCTTGAGCATCTCTCAATGTCTCTACTCACTAAAGACCATCCCTTTTGTTCTTTTATTCCTCCCCCCAGCCTCCCCCTTGCATTTTTATCTGTTTATTTCTTGCTCTCTCAGTTCCGACGAAGGGTTTCGACCTGAAACGTTAACTCTCTTTCTCTCTCACGGATGTTGCCTGGCCTGCTGAGTTTTTCCAGCGTTTTCTGTTGTTATTTCGGATTTCCAGCATCCGCAGTATTTTGCTATCGTATGGATGTAATTGTGCGTCTTTGCAAAGAGGGCATCGGTAACCTACAAGTGTGTGCAGCCGACTGGGAGATGCCGCTGATGTCTGCTGATGATCCCTGGAAGGACCCTAAAGCAAAGAAGTTGAGTGTGGTGGTGACTTTAACAGCCACTGGTAAGGGGTGTCCACACGCTCCTCAGGGCGCCAGGTGTTGGTGCAGCATTGCGCAGATGTCAGCGACTACCTCTCGCGAAAGTCTCAGCCTCCTTTGGCACTGCTTCTCACTCATGCTGAGGAAGCCCAACCTCGGCCTGTAAACTCTGTGTTGGGGGTATCTCCTGTGGCGCGGTGCAGCCCTGTGCTGACGCCCTCTGCCCTGTGCAGCATCAGGTTGGCGCTCCTGTTGTTGCTGCTGCTGTTGTGCCCGGTTCTGCTGCTGCCGCGGCTACTCTTCCTCCGATTCTGGGGACCAGGATGAGAGGGTATAAATGGTTCCCATCCCGCTGGTATATATCTCAATTGAGGAAGAGATGTTTATAAGCGCTCATGCAATGTGGCCAGAGGGTAATCCAAGGAGGTCACACTGCATATGGATCTCAGCTTAAACACTCACAAGCTCAATAGACCTGCAAAATGTGTTCCAAAACCTCAAAACACAAAGTTCTGCCATCTGAAAGTCAGCCATGTTGCAGGTCCGCTTTTATGCTGCAGGAGCAGCTGTCAACAATTCAGCTACTTGCTGAACCCGGCACAATCAGCTGCCATGTTTGTCGCACGAAGGGCAACACCCACTGAAAATTTCTTTAAATGGGAAGAGCCAGTTAAAAAGGGATTATCGAGGCAGTTAACAAGCTGTTAACTGCCTTAAGTGCCTATCTCGCTGTTTGGTGTCGGGTCTGATCGAGACTCGCAGACCCGATACTTTGTAAAGTTGTGTGGAGACAGGATGGCGGTGGGTTAGCAACCCGCCGTCAATCATTTGGATTTTTACTCCCAATCCACCTCCAAACCCGCCCTCTGAGAACCGGCAAAATTGCAGCCTTAGTATTTCAGTGTAGAAGGATGTAATGTGCTAAGGTAACATCAGTTAAATAGCTGAGAGTGTGGGGGATTTGGTGGAATTATAGATTTCACCACTGTCCTTTCACCTCCACAAGTTGGATTTGATCCCTCCATGGATAAACAACCTGCCTTTACTCTCTATCTATACTCACACATGAAGAATACCCACTTGGGTAAAGTAACAGAGGGCTGGTAATCCTTACATAACTGTCCTGTAACAAAAAACAGCACTTTCAAGAGCAGACATAATAGAAGGATATTGGGGTAAAAATACCTGATGTGCAACCCACAATTTGGTTAGTCCTGTTCGTATGGACCAATGACTTTCAGTGGATGGTCAATAATCCTTTTCCATCTTTGCTAACTGAAACCCTTCATTGCGTATATGTTACTCAGATTTACTGTGCCAGAGTGTATTTTCCCTACCTTTATTTCACAGTTCTTTTTATTATTGCCTATTTTCAGTTACAATCAAATGTTGTCAAGCTCCTAGTCACCTGGCCACATATGTTGATGTTGTCAGTACTTTTTATAATATTAATGGAAGTGCATTTTCTGGTATCATTTATGAAGTGTGAAAGCTTTTCCTGAATTTGTTGAAAATTCTCATTTCTTTAACAATGTGGTTGTTATGGTAATATTTTGGAAAGTACAATGTAACAAAGATGGCGGTGTATAGTGCATTCATTGTAAAGTGTCTTATTTCCTAAACTTCACTTGAAGTGGGTCAACTCAACCCTTCCCTCACCGCCATTTATGTAGTTCTCTTCCTGCAGAGTCAAAACATATTTGTTGCTTGTTACATAGATTAGGTTTTGTGTGTGGTTAAATCTAGTTAAGTGTAGAAGGTTCTGTGTAATTTGTCGTCGAGTTATTAGCAAGAAGTACAAATGTGTTTACATGTGGTTTGATTTATTTGAGCACTGAAAATAAAATGTAGCACAATGGAAGTTAACTAAATAATTTCTGTTCTTGAATTTCTTTTGGTACATTTTTCTGAGGAAGATATTCCAGTAACAACTAAACTCTGGAGATCAGGTCAATGGTAATCCATGTCATTGCATGTTGAACATGCCATCTCAACAGAACTTCGTTAAAATGACTTTCAAAGAAGATTAATTCCATAAATTATTGTCCCCAAAAAATGCTTTTAGATTAAGCATCAGAATCATAGAATCATAGAATAGTACAGCACAGAAGGAGGCCATTTGGCCCATCGAGTCTGCACTGGCTCTTTTGAAGAGCAATCCAGTTAGTCCCACTACCCCGCTCTTGCCCCATACCCCTGCAATTTTTTCTCATTCAATTATTTATCCAATTCCCTTTTGAAGGCTGCTATTGAATCTGTACCACCACCCTATCAGTCAGTGCATTCCAAATTCTAATCACTCATTGCATAAAAAAGTTTTTCCTCATGTCGCCTCTGGTTCTGTTGCCAATCACCTTAAATCTGTGCCCTCTTGTTATCGACCCTTCAACAATTGGAAACAGTTTCTCTTTATTTACTCTATCTAAGCCCTTAATGATTTTAAACACCACTATCAAACCTCCTCTTAGCCTTCTCTGCTCTAAGGATAACAACCAATGTTCTCGCTGAGCTGTGTGTATGCAAAGTGATCTGGAGGTCCTGCACAGGCCGCTCACCGGCTTTTACCCGGGTCTGGTCCCTCCTCAATTTGCTTAAATTAGCCCTCCTCCAGTTAAGTATTTTTATTCTAGATTGCTGCTTGTCCTTCTCCATAACTAATCTAAACCTTACTACTAATTAAGCTGTTATTTTATGTGCAAAGGCACTAGTTGGCATGTTTTTAAAAATGTTAAATATTAAAAAGTACTTAATTTACTAAGAAACTGACTAGTGTACACCAATGAAACTAGTAAATGGTTCAGTATAGTTATTTTAAGTTATTTTCAGTAATTTAAAATCAGGTTACTCACAGGTGGAGGACTAGATACTCTTATTAAAAACGCTTATTTTTTGTGATAAACTCATTTTCAGCTGTAATAATAAAACTGCATCAGGTTACCACTCTTAAATACATCAATGAATATTTTTTAGTGCAAGGAAATAAAAAAAATTACGCTCTATTACGCTGCCCAATTATGCTGGGTCGTGGAAGATTTTACATTTGTGATTATGCAAATAAGTTATGCAAAAGGCACTGACCGCCTGGATCCAGCAGTCCTCGCCTTCCATTAGCTGGCGGGTTTCCCGAGGCCTGCAAAACCCGACCAGCTACAGTTAATTTAAAATGGTGGTTAAATCTGAGGCACACCAGCCTCATTATAATATTAAAATGAGCGACCTACCTCCTGGGAGCAGGTTGGCTGCTCGCCCCCATCCCGCCTCCGTTAAAACCGGAAGTGGGCGGGTTGGAGGCGGGTTCTGGTCGGGATTCAGATTTTTAACACTTTAACTTCCCACCCGTCCCCAACGCACCCGTTTTCTGGGTTAAAATTTTCCCCCCAATTTATTTCTCTTTCAGATGCCGATTGATCTATGCTTCCAGCACTTTCTGTCTTTATTTCAGATTTCCAATATTTTCTGTTTTTTTCTTTTCATCCATAATTTATTGTGCTGAGTCCACTTTCCCAGATGCCTCATCTTTCTGTGTGTGTTCACTACATCAGTGTGACATTAGAGACTGTTCCAAGATTAGATCAGTAAAATCACTGATACTAAACTGGGTGCATTCATTAAAGTTCATGATGTGGAGATGCCGGCGTTGGACTGGGGTGGACAAAAATGAGAAGTCGCACAACACCAGGTTATAGTCCAACAGATTTATTTAATTTTACAAGCTTTCGGAGCTGTTCGCTCCTTCCTCAGGTAGGGTAGCAGTGAGAGAATCTCCCAGAATTCACAATATAAACACAGAAAAAATCTATTCAAATATTTCCCTACATCAAAGACACACTAAGAGCACAGCCAAGACAATGAGATGTGTCCCAGGGGGTCCAACGTGTCAAAACACCTGCTGGCTGCATATCCTGTCAATTTGTGTTGGTTCTTGTGTTAGTCTTTTTAAAAAAAAAAACACTTGGAAAGACCGGCCATGATGTCAAGTCACATTCTGTATCGTGACATGAACCCGATATCGCGATTGAGGCCATCCTCATGAGTGCGGAACTTGGCTATCAGTTTCTGCTCTATGATTTTGCGCTGTCGTGTATCCCGAAGGCCGCCTTGGAGAACGCTTACCCGCAGATCCGAGGCTGAATGCCCCTGACTGCTGAAGTGTTCCCCGACTGGGAGGCAACCCTCCTGCCTGGCGATTGTTGCGCGGTGTCCGTTCATACGTTGTCTCAGTGTCTGCATGGTCTCGCCGATGTACCATGCTCTGGAGCATCCTTTACTGCAACGTATCAGGTAGACAACGTTGGCCGAGTCACATGAGTATGTACCGTGTACCTGGTGGGTAGTGTCCTCACGTGTGATGATGGTATCTGTGTCCATGATTTGGCATGTCTTGCAGAGGTTGCCGTGGCAGGGTTGTGTGGTGTTGTGGTTGCTGTTCTCCTGAAAGATGGGTAATCTGCTGCGAACGATGATACTTTTGAGGTTAGGCGGCTGCTTGAAGGCGAGTAGTGGAGGCGTGGGGATGGCCTTAGCAAGGTGTTCGTCATCATCGATGACATGTTGAAGGCTGCGAAGAACATGGCGTAGTTTTTCCGCTCCGGGGAAGTACTGGACGACGTAGGGTACTCTGTTGGTTGTGTCCCGTGTTCGTCTTCTGAGGAGGTCTATGCGGTTTTTCGCTGTGGCTCGTCGGAACTGTCGATCGACGAGTCGAGCGTCATATCCCGTTCTTACGAGGGCGTCTTTCAGTGTCCGTAGGTGTCCATCGCGTTCCTCCTCGTCTGAGCAGATCCTGTGTATTCGCAGGGCTTGTCCATAGGGGATGGCAGAGGAATTCATCAGGAGAATGAGGATCCGGGAATACTACCACAAATCCCAAGATGTCAGCAACATTCCTAATGGGACAATCAATGATCCGGAACAGCAGACAGAGGGAACTGCAGTGCTACAACCGAGGAAGAAAGAGTCAAATTGGACCCCTCCGGAGGGTCGCAGCCCTAAGCTTGACATGTATGCTCAAGCTGTCAGGAAATGCATCAACGCCAGATTCATCAGCCGTACTCACAAGACAGTCCAGAATGTCACCCGAGCACAACGCAATGGCATCCACGCTCTCAAGACCAACCGCAACATCGTCATCAAACCAGCGGACAAAGGAGGAGCCATCGTCATACAGAACAGAATGGACTATTGCAAAGAAGCATACCGACAATTGGACAACCAGGAACACTACAGACAGCTACCCGCAGATCCGACCAAAGAACACACCCGCCAACTCAATAGACTGATCAAGACGTTCGATCCAGACCTTCAAAACATCCTACGCGCTCTCATCCCACGTACTCCCCGCGTAGGAGACTTTTACTGCCTCCCAAAGATACACAAAGCCAACACACCCGGACGTCCTATCGTATCAGGCAACGGAACCCTGTGTGAGAACCTCTCTGGGTACGTCGAGAGCATCCTGAAACCCATCGTACAGGGAACCCCCAGCTTCTGTCGCGACACTACAGACTTCTTGCAAAAACTCAGCACCCATGGACCAGTTGAACCAGGAACACTCCTCGTCACGATGGACGTATCGGCACTCTACACCAATATCCTCCACAATGACGGCATCGCTGCGACAGCCTCAGTACTCAACACCAACAACAGCCAATCTCCGGACGCCATCCTACAACTCATCCGCTTCATCCTTGACCACAATGTCTTCACCTTCGACAACCATTTTTTTACCCAAACATACGGAACAGCCATGGGGACCAAATTCGCACCCCAATACGCCAACATCTTCATGCACAAGTTCGAGCAAGACTTTTTCGCTGCACAGGACCTCCAACCAACGCTGTACACCAGATACATCGACGACATCTTCTTCCTTTGGACCCACGGCGAAGGATCACTGAAAGGATTACACGATAGCATCAACAGGTTCCATCCCACCATCAAACTCACCATGGACTACTCCTCAGAATCGGTTTCATTCTTGGACACACGAATCTCCATCAAAGACGGACGCCTCAGCACTTCACTCTACCACAAGCCCACGGACAACCTCACGATGCTCCACTTCTCCAGCTTCCACCCTAACCACGTTAAAGAAGCCATCCCCTATGGACAAGCCCTGCGAATACACAGGATCTGCTCAGACGAGGAGGAACGCGATGGACACCTACGGACACTGAAAGACGCCCTCGTAAGAACGGGATATGACGCTCGACTCGTCGATCGACAGTTCCGACGGGCCACAGCGAAAAACCGCATAGACCTCCTCAGAAGACGAACATGGGACACAACCAACAGAGTACCCTACGTCGTCCAGTACTTCCCCGGAGCGGAAAAACTATGCCATGTTCTTCGCAGCCTTCAACATGTCATCGATGACGACGAACACCTTGCTAAGGCCATCCCCACGCCTCCACTACTCGCCTTCAAGCAGCCGCCCAACCTCAAAAGTACCATCGTTCGCAGCAGATTACCCATCTTTCAGGAGAACAGCAACCACGACACCACACAACCCTGCCACGGCAACCTCTGCAAGACATGCCAAATCATGGACACAGATACCATCATCACACGTGAGGACACTACCCACCAGGTACACGGTACATACTCATGTGACTCGGCCAACGTTGTCTACCTGATACGTTGCAGTAAAGGATGCTCCAGAGCATGGTACATCGGCGAGACCATGCAGACACTGAGACAACGTATGAACGGACACCGCGCAACAATCGCCAGGCAGGAGGGTTGCCTCCCAGTCGGGGAACACTTCAGCAGTCAGGGGCATTCAGCCTCGGATCTGCGGGTAAGCGTTCTCCAAGGCGGCCTTCGGGATACACGACAGCGCAAAATCATAGAGCAGAAACTGATAGCCAAGTTCCGCACTCATGAGGATGGCCTCAATCGCGATATCGGGTTCATGTCACGATACAGAACGTGACTTGACATCATGGCCGGTCTTTCCAGGTGTTTTTTTTTAAAAAGACTAACACAAGAACCAACACAAATTGACAGGATATGCAGCCAGCAGGTGTTTTGACACGTTGGACCCCCTGGGACACATCTCATTGTCTTGGCTGTGCTCTTAGTGTGTCTTTGATGTAGGGAAATATTTGAATAGATTTTTTCTGTGTTTATATTGTGAATTCTGGGAGATTCTCTCACTGCTACCCTACCTGAGGAAGGAGCGAACAGCTCCGAAAGCTTGTAAAATTAAATAAATCTGTTGGACTATAACCTGGTGTTGTGCGACTTCTCATTTTCATTCAAGTTGAGTGCTTGTATCATCTGCTGAGTGATAATGGATTGGGTGTTCTGAGCATCAGGAATTCAGCATTGGGCAGACAATCCCAATGTAAAGTAAAGGTATTTTTTAGTGCTGCTAATGGCATTTCACATGTTCCAATATAGGCCTAACACAGGAGTAAATGATTTCCACCAGCGAGCTAATTTAGACAAATATTAGAGGCCGATCCAATTAACTGAAGTACAACAGCCATATTCCAATATTTTAAAAGGCATACAGTGCAATGGTATGAGTCACAGTTTGACTAAGTTTAATAGTTCTGGCAAGCTTAATGCAGGGTGATAGACTTAAACAAAAGTCTCTTATACCGATGCAGCAGATATTGTGTTGTTTGACAATGAACAAGAAAAATAGGAGGCAGGGAAGATAACAGAGCGGAGGTTAAAAAGCGCACGGGCTAACATAAATGACCTTGCTCAGCAGGCATATGTGAACTTTGCTGGAGCAACTACTCTGCTCATGGCAATGAGATTTGTTGCTGTAATTTGGTAGCTCTTGGATTATTGCAGGCGCCAGGAGGAGGCTAGAATGGCATTTGTTAAGGTATCACTTGCACTGTTCTTTGAGGTGCATTTTATCCAATAGTAGTGACAAAAATTATCTGAACAACAAAAGTTTTATGTTATTGCTGTCTTTCCCAAAATGCTGTGCCTGATAGATGTACCAATATGGAGATACAGATACGATCAATCAATCAACTATAAGCACACGTCACCTGTACGTACTTATATTCCATCTACATGCAGGTTGTCTGCTTTGCCTAAAAAGTATCATGCCAATTTTCATGGCCCTTCTCTGCTCTGGCACTGGACAGGGTCAGTGCACCCAAAATGCACTGCACCTGTCCAGGCTCAGGTGTGCCTGAATTTCCTTTCCTGGGCCATTAAAATGGCAAGGGCCATCCCAAGCGTTCGCCTAAGCCCTAGCTGGTCCTAGTGCTGGCCTTGGGGTAGTTTGGCTGCTACTGGAGCCTGAGGACTAAAGATCTGGTGCATGCAGCAAAAATCCTGTAACCTCACCTTGGAGTTCCTCTTCATTTGCTGCCAGGTCCCCTCAAACCTTGAATCTGAAGAGCATCCTAGTCAAAGCCATCGCTGCCAGCTTCATAAGTAGCACATGGCTGCATGTAAACAGGAGAGTGAGGTGGAAGGGCTGGTAATAACCCTTCCCACCTCATTTGGATGGGTTTGTTTGAATCTCCCCATCTGGGAAAGCCCCAAAATTCCTAGGGGAATGTAAAAGGGAGGAAGACTCAGCATATGAGGTCTCCACCCATCTTTTGCCATTCAAGGAAAATCAGCCCCCATATCCCTGGGGCTAATGTACGACTTCTTTATCCTTAACCAGTCTTATAACTTGAAGCACCTTGTTTGCTGCAATGAAATCACCAATTGCTGAACTGATATCTGTGGAATGGCCTAAAACCAAGCACCATGACCCCTTTACACAATCCAAAATGACAGCCAAAGAGAGGTATAATCAGACACAAAAAAAGTTCTTTTGCAGAGCAAGTGCTTCACTTTCGTAAATTATAGCAGGTGCCTTGATCACTTTGGTGGTGCCTGCAGTATATCTCACTCAAGGGGCTGGATTTTGATACTGGGGACGTGATGGAGGCGGGACTCCCACTTTTTGGGTTGTAGTCCCACCTCCATCGACTTGTGGCCAACCCACTGCATTTTCACTTGATTGACATTGTTGAGCCTGCCCAGTGGGCTCAGCAGGCCAATTAAGGGCCACCTGGCAACAGGTGACGTCACAGATTGACATTTCATCTGTCAAGAGTTTTTGACAGATGAAATATCAGCGTTTGACAGCTCTGTGAAGCTGTCAAACACTGACAATCTGTCTTCTAACTTGAGTCCTGTAGGGGGTGGTGGTTTGTGTCAGCTTCACCTCTGACTTCTGAGCGGTTCGAATCGCTCCCACTCCCTTGGTTCTAGACCTTGGACTTATTTGGGGGTTGTGACAAAAAGTGCAGCAGACAACCGGTTTTGATGCAAGAACTTTGATCTTTATTCAAGAAAGTAAAACACAACACAAACATTCTTAACACTCTAAAAGTGGGGAACACTTCGGTACAAGCGAGGGAAATAACATTAGAAGAATACTACACCCCTCCCAATCCCACTTCACTAGCTAGGTTGGACTCCAGAAGACCAGGGATGATACTCACCAGAATCCTTGACAGTTAGGTTAGTTCGCGGTTTTGGGGTTCACTCTATATGTCGGTTGGTGTCTGCCGTACCCCGTACACGGTAGAGGACTTCAACTGCGTATCTGGTCAGTCTTCGCGAGTCCGCTGATGCGGTAGGGTGCGTATTGGATTTATCAGGTGAGTACCCACTTTTCTTTAGTTTAGAAGTAGGGTTTAGAGTTTTTTAAGGAAAATCTTACCCAGGGCTAAGTCAGGAGTAGATTGTAGCGTGGAAACTTTGCGGTTCTTCGGGTTTTCTTCGAGTTGGTTTTCTTTGGTCGCGGTGACCCAAATATTGAGACTTGGGGCTGGATTTTGATACTGGGGCGGGTTGGGGACGTGTCATCCGCATTTCGTGTTATCCACCCGACTGCAATTGGATGTGGGAGATTGATGCAATTTTCACCTAATTGGGCAATTGAGTTCCAGCATGTGGGAACCCATGAACCAATTAGTGGTTTCAGTCTGAAAGTCACCTCTGATGATGTCATTATTGTTGCTGCATTGAAGGGCTTCAGAGACTGCCTGGCCTTTGCTGTGAAAGGACCTGGATGCAAAATGAGCAGCAGCTCAGAGAGAGAGAGAGAGAGAGAATTTTTTTTTGCATCCAGGTCCTCTCACAGCAAAGGCCAGGCAGTCTCTGAAGACATTCAATGCAGCAGCATCAGAGGCGACTTTCAGACCTAATACTACCACTACCTTCATCACATCTCCATTGTAATAGTGGACCTGCAAGCTGATAGTCAGCTATCCACTTGTGCTCCCGCCAGGTTTCACTGGCGTGTTTCACATCAGGCGTGCTTCACGTCAGAAAAGGGTTAAACTAGCTAAAATGTTTCGAAATGACATTACACAGCCAATTTAGGGCTTGTTAAGGGCTTTAATGGCCTCTCCCACCTCTTGGAGGCGGGACGGAGTCGGGAACACCGCACACGATTTTATCAAAATTGCATGGAGGCGGAATGGAGGCGGGATCAGATCTGTCCGCCACTTTTCACAATTTTAACCCCCCACACGCCTCCGAACCCGCCTCCACGGCCCTATGAAAATCTAGCCCTTGGTGTTTGGTTGGTTGTTTCGTGAGGGCCTTATTGCCGCGAGGTGTCCGATGGTCACTGAGGCGGTAGTCCGGGTTTCTTCTCGTGTCAGCCTGCTTTGTTGGATGGTCTGGCCTTGGAGCTGTCGACCTCCTGGCTGGACACGGAACGCTGAACGGTGTTGGTTGTAGAACTGTGTTTGCGGAGAATGCCTCCGTCGATGTCTTCTTGTTCTTCCTTCCTCTTCTTTTTTCAGGTTGAGAACGGGCCTTCAATTATACCCATTGAAGGTTCCTTATCTGCGCGCCAAATCAGGTCTCGGTCTTTGTTAGCTTTGGCGGGCTCGTTAACGGTAACTGGTTTGTTAAGGTGTGAAGTGGTTCCGGGATGGCCCCCATCCTGTCGATTTGCCACTTAATCGGAGTTTGATTGTTCTTATGTTTTGGGTTTTCTTGGCTGGGCCTATGATTTCTATAGAGTACGCCGAAGTAATCTGTTTTATGCATGTCTTAATGGGCTCTGTAACTTGGGGTGGAGACTGGTTTTCCTCGGGTTTATTGTTAGGATGCTAATGTCTGATAGGGGCCGATTTACACTCCCAGCGAGATCATGCGGTTCCCCAGACAGTTCCCATTAGCTCCAATACCCAAACTGTTTTTACAGAGGTTGAGCCCAACTTCCTTCACAGCCCTTTTCTCCCCTACACGCCCAGACATGTTTTAAAAATACCAAATCTTGGTTTTTGCTCAAAAGTCCTTCGGTTAGGCCCAATGCACTTCACCACCCTGTAATAGCTAGGAAAGAGTCCAAAGTCTTTTTCCTTAGGGTTTTTTTCTTAGAGTTAGGGGGATCTGTGAATTTTGAGAATCTTACAGTCCTTCCGCTCAGGCTGAGTTAGAAATCATTCCAGCACAGAAAACAGAGGCTGGAGTTTTTGACAGCACCACGGCCATTGTGCTTTCTGTGCTGGTGAGATTTCTGACTCCCGAGACCTGAAGGGCTGACACCTGCAGGAGGAAGTTAAGGTAAGTAAAACTTTTCCCACACTTTACACTTACCTTACACACTTACCTCTGCACACATGCACTCATCACTCACCTGCCCACCGGACATATCGACCCCTCCAACCTCTGCAGACCCACGGTCCGCCTCACTAACTTGCCGTGGTTGGGACCTGTCGGGAAGCCCACATTTCAGCTTTTAAAATAGTCACTAATCCCCTTCCTGCCTCAGGGCGGCAGGTCCCAGCACAGGTCGGGTACCCGCCTCCAGCGAAACTGGCATGGAGGCGGGTTGGGGGTGGGATGGGTTCGGGACCCCCGAATCTGCAACTTTAACCCCCCACACGCCTCCAAACCCACCTCCACGGGTCAATGAAAATCTAGCCCATGGTGTGTAAACTCCTTTCGATGTACTGCAGCTGCATAAACTTTGGATTGTGAGTGGCAAGCTTTCACAGAATGAGGGACAGACTCCAGCTAGGTATAGAAAGGATGGTTGTTAACAGTATGTGATGGGACAATGAGGTTTTATTGGCAACAGAGAGTTGTGACAATGTTGTAACTTGCCACTCTCAGTTGAGGGAATCTTGCTAGTATGATCTTATTCAACCATCTCTACTGGATGAAACTACTGCTAACTGCTAATCAGTTCAGGAAATACTGTTTTATTAAGGGCTGCATTTTTTTCACTAAACAATGTCACTAAATCGATCAAATAACAAACATTAAGTGCAGCATCATTCATTTGCAAAACTTTCAGTGTAGTTCCTGTTGTTTGTATTTCAGTATTGACCCCTGTTCTTCTCCTCATCAAATACTGACACATTCCCAATGCTTCCCATTGTGATTTCACTACAGTAACAATCCAGCAAAGGGAAAAGTCATATCCAAATGGGGTTGCGCCCTTTGGGGTGTGAGACGATGGAGGGATCACTTGTATTCTTTCAGGTCAAGGAATGCCTTGAGCTGCATTCCATGAGAATACTGGGGTTATCCATCCTCATCGGCAGGTCACAAGCCTGGGGCATTGAGCCCGATTTTCCTTCCCCCCCTCACTATCCCCAACACCCACCATCCACCGCCCACCCCCCCACCCCCCCCCCCCCCCGCCATCCCAGAATTAGTCGAGCTATACGCCTTGGAAAACCACCTGACCGGATTGTAGCTGACTAGGTTGCCAACTCTGGTTAGATGTATGCCTGGAGCTTCATCACATGACCTCCTGCCTCCCACTGGCCTGCCCTGCCATTGGTCGAAACACATATATCCATTCTTGCGGTGCTCCGCCTTCCCACACCAACTGCAGAACCAACAGACTCCTCATTACCCGATTGGATGATTCTTGACTGTCAGGCAAACAGCCTTTATTTCAATCTCTAATATTTTTATAACTAATAAACAGAACTGTTCAAAGAAAATTTAAAAAATACAATCTTTTTTAATGCCCAATGATTTTTCTCCTGGCTTGCTCGCAGCAGTGTCCAGGAGATTAATCTTTAATTCCTGGAGACTCCTGGTCAGCCCTGGAGGGTTGGCAACCCTATAGCTGAACCGAGATGGATTTTTGGGTTCAGCTCATTTGCATGGCCTGGTTTTCACCTGGGTGGCAAACCGCCCCTGTGAATGGGTGGGCACCCCAGATTGTCAGGGAAGTTGTGTGTTGTTACAGGCAGCAGCATAAATGCCTACAGGCTTCTGGGCCTTTTAACTGCTATAAAAACAACAGCTAGTTGGCCTCCAGCCTGCTATTCCTCCTTATTCTTCCTTGCAGGCCTAAATGAAAGTAAAACTTATCTTGCTGCAGGTCTAAAGGGGTGCTGGCAACCACATTTCTAATCTTCTTTCTCTGAGGGATGCTCTTTTTGGGTGTCCATCTGACACAAATCCAGGTGAAGGACACAGAGATTTTTGACATTACTCCCAGTCATTCACAGGAAATTTAAATGCTCTCACCTGTTTCAAGCTGAGGATGTGCCAGGCAATGCCAGGTTTGCACAGTCATATTTTATTTAACTCCGGATGTACCTGCCTTAAAGATGTGTCCAATCACCTGGGAGCCCATATGTCTGAGATATATAAAGCCCAGAACCTGACTTGATTCTCTTTAATACACCTTTCTGCAATGCAATGCTGTATCCTCTGTACCTACTTGGTGGTGATAAGTCTGAATATGTTAGTGCAGGTGCTTGAGGAAGTTGAGCTTATGCTATGTTGTTTGTTGTGCAGTACATTGTGCTCTTTCTTAGAATCATAGAATAGAATCATAGAATCGTTACAGCACAGTAAGAGGCTATTCGGCCTGTCGAGCCCGTGCCGGCTCTCTACAAGAGCAATTGAGCTAGTCCCACTCCCCCACCCTTACCCCGTAACCCTGCAATTTTTTTCCTTCAGGTACTTATCCAATTCCCTTTTGAAAGCCACAATTGACTCTGCCTCCACCACCCTTTCAGGCAGTGCATTCCAGATCCTAACCACTCACTGTGTAAAAAAAAAAATTCTTCTTTAATTCCAGATGGTCTAGATTCATCTGTGGAAATAAAAGATAAGAAAAGGATAAATTAGAAGTATCAGCAATAAATATGATATATTAATTGAAATCTGTGTTCATAGCAAATAATGAATGATATCTGTATTTATACAGTCTTTTCCTATCAATAGATCACATATTGATTATAGAGTACAGTCCACTGGGAGCCGTGTATATGTAGAAGGTCTTACCAGAATGAGCAGTGGTACCCTTCCAAATCACTTTTTCTCAGGATTGAAAATCTATCATCCCTTTAGGTCCTCCTTCAATTTGTGCGCTGGCTAGGAGTTGTTGGTTTACTTTATGCCATTGAACTCAGGCAGGAGGCCACATTTAATATAGAAATCAGGATCCTATGAGGTACATCTGCAATTTTGAGGAATAAATAGGCTGAAGCGTGCACCACACCCACTCTGCTCATTTGTACCTGGCATTGAGCGGCCTAACAAGCTGTCCTTAAAGGTGCCAGTGGAGGCCACTCACACGGCTCTAAACTATTTTCATCTTTTATTTTTGTGGCAAGAAGAATGTTATTCATGCTCCACTAAAATACCCTGACCTGCTGCCAGCCCATCTATGCCCCTCCTCCCACCCACGGTATCACCTGCAGGCCCAGGTTCCACGTAGGACCGGGACGATGTCGCACCCTCCATAACCAGCAAGCCTCATTGGAGCACTGGTTTGGTTCACATAACTCTTCAGATCCATGCAAATGAGGCCTGGGCCTCAAAATGGCACACTCTGCCCACTGACTGGCCGTTTTGCGGTAACTGTTCCCTATTCCCTTCCATAACAAAGTCGACAACTTACTCTGAAACTCTGGGCTTTCTGAATTTTTGAGATACAGATTCTACTTTCTGATCAGCTCTGCCAACTAGTGTTACTTAACAGTATTTCCGTGTGATGATTTAGAAACGTTATGGGCTTCACATTTGACTTGCTCAATTACCTCATAGGGATGATTGGTGCTATTCAATAAATCATAGAACCATAGAAACTTACAGCACAGAAGGAAGCCATTTGGCCCGTCGTGCCCGCGCTGGCTCTTTGAAAGAGCTGTCATAGATAGAAACATAGAAAAATAGAAAAATAGGAGCAGGAGTAGGCCATTCGGCCCTTCGAGCCTGCTCCGCCATTCAATATGATCATGGCTGATCCTCTATCTCAATACCATATTCCCGCTCTCTCCCCATACCCCTTGATGCCTTATCCCACACCCTCGCTTTTTATTTGTAATCCTGTAAGTACCTCATTCTCAAGTATCTGTTCAACTCCCTTTTAAAATTATTTATGAAATCACCTTCCACCACCATTTCAGTTAGAGCGTTCCAGATCCCGACAACTCTCTGAGTGAGAAAATTTCTCCATCTCCACTCTAGATCTTTTGTCACTGATTTTAAATCTATGACCTCTGGTTATTGACCCACTCGCCAGAGGGAATAGTTTTTCTCGATCTACTCTATCAAAACCTCTCATCAGCTGGAAAACCTCTATTAGGTCACCTCTTAACAGTCCTAACTTCTCCAACCTCTCCTTATAACTGAAGTCCCTCATCCCTGGTAACATCCTGGTAAACTACCTCTGTACCCTTTCTAAGGCCTTTTCATCTTTACTGAAGTGTTGTGCCCAGAATTGTCCAAAATACTCCAGCTGAGGCCTAACCAGTGATTTATAAAGTTCTAGCATGATCTCTTGTTTTTGTATTCTTTGCCTATTTTTATAAACTTAAGTAACCCATATGCTTTTTTAACCACCTTATCAACTTGCCCTGCCATCTTCAAGGATTTGTGTATATGGACACCAAGGTCTCTCTACTCATTTACACTTTTCAAAATTGTGCCATTTATAGTATACTGTCTTTCCATATTAGTCCTCCCAAAGTGCATCACTTCACACTGCATTGAACACTATCTGCCATGCTTCTGCCCATTTCACCATCCTGTCAATGTCATCCTGAAGTCTACAACTATCCTCATCACTATCTATTACGTTGCCAAGTTTCGTATCATCTGCAAACTTTATAATGCTGTTCCCTACACCCAAGTCTAGGTCATTTATAAAAATTGAAAAGAGTAATGGATCCAAACCTAACCCTTGAGGAACACCACTGCAAACCACCTCCCAGTCTGAAAAACATCCATCCACCACCACACTCTGCTTCCTGTCACTGAGCCAATTCCGCATCCATACCACCACTTTCCCCTTAATTCCATGGGTTTCCATCTAGTAACAAGCCTCCTGTGTGTCACTTTGTCGAATGCCTTCTGAAAGTCCATATATACAACATCTACTGCATTACCTTGATCAACCTTCCCTGTTACTTCATCAAAGAATTCAATCAAGTTAGTCAGACACAATTTGCCTTTAACAAATCCATGCTGGCTCCCCTTGATTAACTCATGCCTTTCCAAATGAAAGTTTATTTTGTCCCTGATAATGCTTTCCAATAAATTCCCCACCACTGATGTTAGGCTGACTGGCCTGTAGTTTCCTGATTTATCCCTCTCCCATTTCTTGAATAGTAGTATAACATTAGCAATTCTCCAGTCCTCCAGCATTATTCCTTAAGGGAAGCAAGGGAGGAAATAACGGAGGTTCTGACAATTTTCCAATCCTCTCTGGCTACAGGTGTGGTGCTGGAGGACTGGAGGACTGCTAATGTTGTACTGTTGCTTAAAAGGGGAGAAAGGGATAAACTGAGTAATCATAGGCCAGTCAACCTAACCTTGGTGGTGGGCAAATTATTGGAAAAAATTCTGAGGGACAGTATTAATCGTCATTCAGAAAGGCACAGATTAATCAAGGACAGTCAGTATGGAATTGTTAAGGGAAGGGTGTGTCTGACTAACTTGATTGAATTTTTTGAGGAGGTAACAAGGAGGGTCGATGAGGGTAACACATTTGATGTACTCTACATGGATTTTAGCAAGGCTTTTGACAAGGTCCCACATGGCAGACTGGTCAGAAAAGTAAAAGCCCATGGCATCCAAGGGAAAATGGCAAGTTCGATCCAAAATTAGCTCAGTGGCAGGAAGCAAAGGGTAATGGTCGACGGGTGTTTTTGTGACTGGAAGACAGTTTCAAGTGGGGTTCCGCAGGGCTCAGTACTAGGTTCCTTGCTTCTTGTGGTATATATCAATGATTTATACTTCAATGTAGGGGCATGATTAAAAAGTTTACAGATGATTCAAAAGTTGGCTGTGTGGTTGATAGTGAGGAAGAAATCTGTAGACTGCAGCAAGATATCAATGGACTGGTCAGGTGGGCAGAGAAGTAGCAAATGGAATTCAATCCAGAGAAGGTAAGGTAATGCATTTGGGGCGGGCTAACTAGGCAAGGGAATACACAATAAATGGTAGGATACTGAGAAGTGTAGAGGAACTGAGGGACCTTGGAGTGCATGTCCACAGATCCCTGAAGGTAGCAGGTAGATAAGGTGGTTAAGAAGGCATACGGGATACTTTCCTTTATTAGCTGAGGCACAGAATATAAGAGAAGGGAGATTATGCTTGAACTGTATAAAACACTTTGTTAGGCCACAGCTAGAGTACTGCATACAGTTCTGGTCAAGACACTATAGGAAAGATGTGATTGCACTGGAGAGGGTACAGAGGAGATTTACAAGGAAATTGCCAGAACTGGGGAATTTTAGCTATGAGGAAAGATTGGGTAGGCTGGGGTTGTTTTCTTTGGAACAGAGGAGGCTGAGGGGAGACTTTGAGGTGTATAAAATTATGAGGGGCCTAGATAGAATCTCGGCCCCTCATCACTTTTGCTAGTTTCTTTAATCTGGTCCCTGCAATTTTTGGGATATTTCTAATTTTACTGCTGTTTATATCTCTCTGTCCTATGATCTCATTGCTGCCCTTTCTGCTATTTTCTGGTACCACTCACCCTGCCAAATTAGCTTAAACCCTCCCCAACAATACTAGTTAACCTCTCAGTGAGAACATTGGTCCCAGCTTTGTTCAGGTGCAACCGGTCCATCTTGTACAGATGCCCCTTCCCCCAGAACCAGTCCCAATCCCCCAAGAATCTGAAACCCTCCCTCATATAAGAACATAAGAAATAGGAGCAGGAGTAGGGCATTCGGCCCTTCGAGCCTGCTCCGCCATTCAATGAGATCATGGCTGATCTTCTGCCTCAACTCCATTCACCGGCCCTATCGCCATATCCCTTGATGCCCTTACTAGTCAGAAATCTATCGACTTCTGTTTTGAATATACCCAATGACTGAGCCTCCACAGCCCTCTGGGGTAGAGAATTCCAAAGATTCACCACCCTCTGTGTGAAGAAATTTCTTCTCATCTCAGTCCTGAATGGCCTACCCTTTATCCTGAGGCTGTGGCCCCTGGTTCTAGACTCCCCGGCCAAGGGAAACATTTTCCCAGCATCCATCCTATCAAGCCCTGTAATAATTTTGTATGCTTCAATGAGATCCCCTCTCATTCTTCTGAATTCAAGAGAATACAGGCCTAGTTTACTCAATCTCTTCTCATACGACAGTCCCGCCATCCCAGGAATCAATCTCGTGAACCTTCGTTGCACTCCCTCTATGGCAAGTATATCCTTCCTTAGGTAAGGAGACCAAAATTGTACACAGTACTCCATGTGATCTCACCAAGGCCCTATATAATTGGAGTAAGACTTCTTTACTCCTGTACTCAAATCCTCTTGTAATGAAGGCCAGCATACCATTTGCCTTCCTAATGGCTTGCTGCACCTGCACATTCACTTTCAGTGACTCGTGTACAAGGATACCCAGGTCCCTTTGAGCATCTGCATTCCCCAATCTTTCACCATTTAGGAAATACTCTGCCTTTCTGTTTTTTCTACCAAAATGGATAACTTCACATTTATCCACATTATATTCCATCTGCCATGTTCTCGCCTACTCACTGAGCCTGTTGAGATCCCCTTGAAGCCTCTTCACATCCTCTTCACAACTGACACTGCCACCTAGCTTTGTATCATCAGCAAATTTGGAAATGTTACATTTAGTCCCCTCATCCAAATCATTGCTATAGATTGTGAATAGCTGGGGCCCAAGCACCGATCCTTGCGGTACCCCACCAGTCACAGCCTGCCATCCTGAAAAAGACCCGTTTATCCCTACTCTTTGTTTTCTGTCTGTTAACCAATTCTCAATCCATGCTAGTATATTACCCCCAATTCCATGTGCCCTAATTTTGTTCACCAACCTCTTGTGTGGGACCTTATCGAAGGCCTTCTGAAAATCCAGATACACCACATCTACCGGTTCCCCTTTGTCGACTCCACTAGTTACATCCTCAAAGAACTCCAATAGGTTTGTCAAACAGGATTTCTCTTTCATAAATCCAGGTTGACTCTGCCCAATCTTACTATTAGTTTCTAAGTGCCCAGTTATTGCATTCTGCACCACTTCTCCAGCCACACCTGCACTATCTTCCTGTTCCTATACTCACAAGTACGAAATGTGCCATTACTAACACTAAATGATCCCTAATGGTGACAGTATGTTAAGATGTAACAGATTAGAATATTCAGCATTAACTAGCATTCTAACTGACACTTCCTGGTTCAGACTCTGTGCTGTGCATTAACGATTCTTCAATCTGATTGGTTGCTTGCTCTGTTCACACAGTTCCCAGATGCTCTGTAGAGGGCGCTGTATTTTTTGGCTAGTTGGCTGACAGGAGTTTCCAGTGTTATAGCCCATAGAAAGTCTGTGGACAATTGCAAGTATAATGAACGGCTGATGCCATTTGTTCACCTCTGACCACAAAAGGCAACCCAATATTTCCACAGTGTAATTTCAAGGCTCAAATGTCTGTCTGCACTTCAGCAGTTTCCATGTAGAGGCATATTTAATGAATAAGGAACTGAGAGGCTATGCATGTAAAGTTGTGAATATTGATTAGTCATCACTGGTTTGAAACAGACCTAGAGATATTGGGGGAGAAATTGGTTTTGCGCCAGTTTAGTGGGAGGCGTGTCTAGAACAATTGCTCAAAGATGGAGGCGCAAGTCTCGATCCATCTCTATAATGGATCCATCCGAGCTACGGATGCTAATTAAGTGTCCCGATGCAGCTCACTGGTCGGGTCCTTCCCAAAACTCACTGAATGTGCAGATTGTATGTGATACCAGGCACATTATCATGCCGCGCGCTGCCTGGAAGCTGTCACATGGTCCATTCTGAACTGCAGGTCTGTACAGATATCCATCACAACAGACAGATGCAGCTAGTGGACTCTTCCCTCTGAGCCAACAGCTAAAATATTTTCCTGAATGTCTCATTGACAACCTTAACATGGCTTAGATGTTCTTAAAACATTCTTCTTTTAACTACTGGATCTCTGAGATCTGGGTGCTATGGCTTCTCAGCTGAGGGCAAGAATCTACTGTCTCTTCTGCGCACTACAGATGCCCCATCATTGACAATGTTGTCATCCTGTTCACCACTCATGCTCTCTACCACACCATGTGATTCACATCACTAACACTAAATAATCCCGAATGAGTGGTTGTCACTTAGCTGAAGCCTGGTATAGAGGAAAGCAATGACACAGTACATAGTAAGTACACAGTAGCTGAGGTGATTGTAGGTGGGAGAGAAGACGAGGGCCCTGGTTGCTGTGGCAGCTGCTCCTCCTGCTGTTACTGACGTTCACCTCGTAGAAAGTAAAAAGACAAGAGGTCGGCATACATGCTGTAAATGGAACATGTCAAAAGCAATTTCCAAATAAATTGAAGAGTTTAAACCTGACAGTTATTAATGCTGAGATTACAATTGGGTGATAGGAGTTGATCTGATACAAATACTTCCCTGATCAACCGACAGCTACGTATCTGCCTCCCATGGATTCCCCTATCTGTCTGCCCAGAGGCTCCAGGGCTCCCTCTTCAGAGAGGTTGAGGACCTGCAGGTTTGGGAGATCTTCGCTCAGTGGCACTCCCCTGTATTGTATTGTCCTCCCCTTCGAGAAAGAGGTTCAAGATGTGAATGCACCTTGCCTGTCAGTCACTAGGAGTGAAACCTAGATGCTAGTGAGAATTATTTAATGGGTGTGATTAGAATGCACGATTGAACCTAAGACATTTGTGAGACTTTCACATCTTTTGTGCATGTGATGGTGTGGATTGCGGAATATTTTCTGAGAAAGGAATAAGTTGTGAAGAGTCTTGTGCTTCCTTGGGGAAGGCTTGGGCTGATAAGTGGCAGATAACATTCGCACGACAGAAGTGCCAGGCAATGACTATCTCCAACAAGCGAGAGTCTAACCACCGGCCCTTGACATTCAACAGCATTACCATCGCCGAATCACGCACCATCAACATCCTGGGGGGGTCACCATTGACCGGAAACTTAACTGACCAGCCATATAAATACTGTGGCAACAAGAGCAGGTCAGAGGCTAGGTATTCTGCGGCGAGTGTCTCACCTCCTGACTCCCCAGAGCCTTTCCACCATCTACAAGGCACAAGTAAGGAGTGTGATGGAATACTCTCCACTTGCCTGGATGAGTGTAGCTCCAACAACACTCAAGAAGCTCGACACCATCCAGGACAAAGCAGCCTGCTTGATTGGCACCCCATCCACCACCTTAAACATTCACTCCCTCCACCACCGGTGTACCATGGCTGCAGTGTATACCTTCTACAAGATGCACTGCAGCAACTCGTCAAGGCTTCTTCGGCAGCACCTCTCAAACCTGCGACCTCCTCCACCTCGAATGACAAGGGCAGCAGGCGCATGGGAACACCACCACCTCCAAGTTTTCCGCCAAGTCACACACCATCCTGACTTAAAAGTATATCGCTGATCCTTCATCGTCACTGGGTCAAAATCCTGGAACTCCCTACCTAACAGCACTGTGGGAGTACCTTCACCACATGGACTGCAGCGGTTCAAGAAGGCGGCTCACCACCACCTTCTCAAGGGCAACTAAGGATGGGCAATAAAGGCTGGCCTTGCCAGCGACGCCCACATCCCATAAACTAATAAATTTTTTCAGGGAAGTAAAACATGGTGTGGAATACTGGGAGGACACGGCGGATGACACAAGTGCTCAAGCATTCAACCATGGCACTGAAAATTATTAACGCTAGCCCTCTTACCTTGGCTGTGTAGAATTCGCAATATATCGCGATTTTATAAATAA
Source organism: Squalus acanthias (assembly GCA_030390025.1). NCBI lineage: Eukaryota > Metazoa > Chordata > Chondrichthyes > Squaliformes > Squalidae > Squalus > Squalus acanthias. Next base: position 176,099,310 of record CM059425.1, on the reverse strand, counting down.
GGAGAAAACACATAGTTTCGTTCAAACAGCTTTATTTCAGCAGGGCAACACGGTGGCATAGTGGTTAGCACTGGTGCCTCACAGCGCCAGAGACCCGGGTTCGAATCTGACCTCGGGTGACTGTCTGTGTGGAGTTTGCACATTCTCCCCGTGTCTGCGTGGGTTTCCTCCGGGTGCTCCGGTTTCCTCCCACAGTCCAAAAATGTGTGGGTTAGGTTGATTTGGCTATGATAAATTGACCCTTAGTGTTAGGGGGGATTAAATATGTGGGGTTATGGGGATAGGATGGGATATGTTAGGGGGAATTAAATACGTGGGGTTACGGGGGTAGGGTGGGATATGTGTACTGTGGGGATTAAAGCAGGGACAGGGTACTGGATTTGGATGATCAGCCATGATCGTATTGAATGGCGGAGCAGGCTCGACGGGCCGAATGGCCTACTCCTGCTCCTAGATTCTATGTTTCTATGTTTCTATGTTTCTATGTTAATGCTGTCAGGTTTTCAAAGTGGACACAAGCAGCCTGTAAAATGGCCGCCACGCCTCGTGGCAGAACATTCTAGACTTTTCGATAAGCAGACAAGATGGCGTTCCAATAAACATTTGTGCGAGATCGATCAAGACTCAGCACATTTGAGATAATACACGAGACATTATGGGTTTGCAGTATACACATAAATACTGGAATCGGTCTCCCAGGTGCGAATAAGGGCTATTGTACCAAGCGATCAAGAACCCATCCAAAGACATTAATATGCAAAATCCCCACGACTCTACGATGAGAGAGCCGTTTGCGGGTAGTTACAGAAAACATTTGGAAGCCCCAAAACCCCTCCAGGGAGAATACCGACCGGTTACACATTGGAAAAGTATTAACAGGTACTCAGACAGTTACGAGTATCCCCGAAACCCATTAAAACGGAGATCACCCTATACAAGAAATTTGAGCGCCAAAACCCTAACAAAAGAAAAGACATTAAGGTTGGGCGGGAAAAGAAGAGTGTTCGCACTATAACTGTAAGCTGCAACCGTCCATCTTTCTCTTATCCTTTCGACTCCTTGCCGCTTGCCTCGTGTCTCTGCCTCTTGCAGCTTTTAAAGACTGTTGAACTTTACGATCCGCCAGGATCAGCCTCGTGGCTTGCCGCGAAGATCTGTGTGGAACTGGGCTGTGAAGCCTTGAGACGGGCACACCATCCCGAGAAGTCGGTAAACGGTGTTGGCACCGAAGGCCCGAGATGAGATGAGATGAGATGAGATGAGATGAGATGAGAAGAGAAGAAGACGACAATACATATCGTTACGGTCAGTAAGCCCCGACCGCGCTCGATAAATCGGTAACTGCTACCCAACTGGCATCGGAAGACTATTCTTCGAATTTTATCGCATCCGTGCGAGGGCACAGGAAGACTCTTCTTTGAGTAGAGTCGGAACTCCGAGGACAACACAGATCTTCATGACAGCAGACGGTCCAGCCTGCTAGCTGGAGCAGAAACGAGTAAACAAGTGGGGTACAGAGACCCCTGATCAACACGTGGGTGATCAGGTGCTGCGTTGAAAAACATCCGATCAGAGTTTTCGGAATTCTCCGAGTTATCACGAGTGGTGAGCATGAGTCTCGATCCTACAAATCTAGTTTAGAGCAGGTATTGATAGGGGAGGGTTTAAGTTTTAAGGATAACTGTAATGTGTGCCCCCATTTACGATGTGTCGTTCGTTCCTCGTTTCCCTGAAATTAGTTACATAACTGCGTGTAAGATTGTACTGTCATTAATCTGTGCTTATGACATGTATTTCGTAATCTTGAATAATATGCAATAAAGATTTTCCATTTCGTACCATTCAACCGGGTCTACCTGAGTTTTCTCTCCATTATTGCTCTCGCACCTAAGTCCAGTGTCAGAACCGTAAGGGCGAGTGGGTCGAACCACTCACAGGTGTCTAGTGCTCCCAGACTGGCTGGAGACCAGAACAGGCAACAAGGCCTAACCTCGCACTAGCACCCAGGCTGAGCACAGAGCCACACGGGTCAGAAACCCTTACAGCTGACCTGGTGAGGTCATTAACCTTTTGACAACATTGACCTGCTGTGCGTAAGGTTCTAGAGGTGACACTAATGGCCTCTGCCACTTCTTTCCACTGTGCCTGAATTGCCGATTTTGCTGTTTTTTTTGTTCTCGGTTCAAAGAGCCCTTCTCCTTATCTCCACCAATAATACCCTTCATGAGGGCTCTGTAAACTTGGGAGCTCTGTACCCTGAGGATCCAGACTATGACATCTTTGCTTCTTCTTCAGCTTTGCATCACTTAAAATGGATCCCTGGGACTTCTTGCTGATGTCGCCATTTAAATGCTGAAACTGTAGCAGATTTTCCTCCCACCCAGAGGCTGGCTACAAATAGAGGGTTAAAATAGCTTTGGCAGCCCAACCATAATCATGCAAGGTGTTGGACCAAGGATAATTGTGAATGTTCATAGTTGGGGCACTAGAGCTATTGAAAGTGCACTCTTGGTGCTATTTTAGCACTAAATGCAATGAAGAAGAAAATCTAAGCCAGAGAGTCAGAAATTCCATGGACAGTGATCCCAGCACTGATGTATGCAGAGTCAGGGGTATGGTACCTGATTAGCATTGGGCTGGCAAACGCCAATGATGCTATAGCTTTATGCAGTGTGAAGCCCAGATGAGGAGTTTCAACAATGTGGGGGCAGTAATTGTCAGCCCTTCTGGCTCAACCCTTGCAAACATCTGGTGGGAGTGGAGTAGAAGGGCTAGAAATTAGGTTGGGACCTGGATACTGCATTCCCCACCAGTTGTCAGAAGGCCTCTGTCGGCCACAGGCTAAAAGTTTCCTCATTCTGGCCTGGCAGAAGAGCAGTGGGCTGCTGCGTTGAATGAGGGCTGGTGTACTGACATACCAGCCGGTGCAAGTGAGGCCAACCAGGAGGAGGCAGGTCTTGTCCCCCAAAGATCTTAAGAATTAGAGCATGTTTTTGGCCCCCTTATGATTGGTCTATAGGTGAAAGGTGTAATTTATCTTTCTGGGAGAGGCCTCTGGCACCCTTGGATAAGCGACCCTCCACTGCATTTCGTGGCCTCTTCCCTCTGGCTGGTGCCTGAAATGTGCTCCTAGTGGGGCAACATACATGACCTCGTCCTCACCTACCTAGCTATCGCAGATGCATCTGTCCATGACAGTATTGATCGGAGTGAACACAGCACAGTCCTTGTGGACACCCTCCATCGTGTTGTGTGGCACTACCTCCGTGCTAAATGGGATAGGTTCAGAACAGATCTAGCAGCTCAAAACTGGACATCCATGAGGCACTGTGGGCCACCAGCAGCAGCAGAATTGTATTCCACCACAATCATGGCCCAGCGTATCCCTCACTCTACCATTACAATCAAGCCAGGGGATCAACCCTGGATCAATGAGGAGCGTAGAAGAGCATGCCAGGTGCAGCATCAGGTGTACCTAAAAATGAGGTGCCAACCTGGTGAAGCTACAACACAGGACTACATACATGCTAAACAGCGGAAGCAGCATGCTATAGACAGGGCTAAGCGATCCCATAATCAACGGATCAGATCAAAGCTCTGCAGTCCTGCCACATCCAGTCGTGAATGGTTGTGGAGAATTAAACAACGAACGGAGGAGAAGGCTCCTTGAACATCCTCTTCCTCAATGATGGCAGAGCCCAGCACGTGAGTGCAAAAGACAAGGCTGAAGCATTTGCAATCATCTTCATGGATGATCCATCTCGGTCTCCTTCTGAAATCCCCACCATCACAGAAGCCAGTCTTCAGCCAATTCAATTCACTCCACGTCATATCAAGAAATGGCTGCGCGCACTGGATACAGCAAAGGCTATGGGCCCCGACAACATCCTGGCTGTAGTGCTGAAGACTTGTGCTCCAGAACTAGCTGCGCCTCCAGCCAAGTTGTTCCGGTACAGCTACAATACTGGCATCGACCCGATAATGTGGAAAATTGCCCAGGTATGTCCTGTCCACAAAAGCAGGAAAAATCCAATCCGGCCACTTACCGCCCCATCAGTCTGCTCTCAATCATCAGCAAAGTGATGGAAGGTGTCGTTGACAGTGTTATCAAACAGCACTTACTCACCAATAACCTGCTCAGTTTGGGTTCCGCCAGTACCACTCGCCTCCAGACCTCATTACAGCCTTGGTCCAAACATGGACTAAAGAACTGAATTCCAGTGGTGAGGTGAGAGTGACTGCCCTTGACATCAAGGCAGCATTTGACCAAGTGTGGCATAAAGGAGCCCTAGTAAAATTGAAGTCAGAGGAATCAGGAGAAAAACTCTCCACTGGCTTGAGTCATACCTAGTAAAAATGAAGATGGTTGTGGTGGTTGGAGGCCAATCATCTCAGCCCCAGGACATCGCTCCAGGAGTTCCTCAGGGCAATGTCCTAGGCCCAACCATCTTCAGCTGCTTCATCAATGACCTTCCCTCCATCATAAGGTCAGAAGTGGGGATGTTCGCTGATGATTGCACAGTGTTCAGTTCCATTCACAACTCCTCAGATAATGAAGCAGTCTGTCGTAAGAATGAGCCTTACGCGTGGTAAACTTAATGTAAGCTTTAATCAACTTAAAACGGTGCTGCATACAAAAGAGGTCTTACCCTATGCCTCTTCCAGAGCTAACTGATCAGTCCAGTATTTATCCTGGACTGATTACAGGAAGTGATGTCATACAGGAAGCTGAAAAGTGTTACCACATTCTCCCCCCCCAAAAGATTAGGAGGCCGGGATGCTCCCTCCATTTCGTAGCCGTTGGATGAGGGAGAGCCGCACCCGTTTGGGTTCTCGTAGCGGTAGAGGGCCCCTAGCCCGTTTACCCGCTGCGGGCCATGGACCAGAGTCCGAGTGCTCCAGCCCGCTCTGTGAGGGGTCAGAACGATCCTGACCGTGTACTGGTACCCGAATGGGTGTCGGGCAGGGCTGTGGCAGATCCGTTTCTGAGCGTACGGTACAGGGTTGATCGTGGCTGCGCGTGCGAGCCCCGACGGGCTCATAGTCAGTCTGCCCCAGGTCGGCACGCTGGAGTGAGGTACCAGCCGGCGTCAGATCCCGATCATGATGAGAGGCACCTGGCAAGCCCAGAGATGTGCCTGGTACAATATCATCCCCTGATGTCCCTCTATGTTTCGGCGGGCAGGGAGCCAGATCCCGCAATGACACGGTAGATTCCCGACCGTCAGGATACCGAATATAGGCGTAGGTAGGGTTGACGTCAGTGAGCTCAACCTCATCTACCAGAGGGTCATTCTTAGACGCCCGGACATATCTTCGGAGTAGCACTGGTCCCGGTGCAGTCAGCCACGACGGGAGAGATGTCCCATAGGATGAGCGACGCTGAAATCGGAAGAACCGTTCATGAGGCGTCGTATTTGTGGCGGTCGAAAGGAGGGACCGTGTGGAGTGTAATGCGTCTGGAAGTACTGCTTCCCAATGCTGGTTGGGTAGGCCCCGAGATCTCAAAGCCAGACGTACCGCATTCCAGATGATAGCGTTAAAACGCTCGACTTGCCCATTCCCAACCGGATGATAAGGCGTCGTTTTGCTGGCAGCAATACCCCGTTCCGAGAGATAGGCCTTGAGTTCTCCCGACATAAAAGAAGGGCCCCGATCTGAATGAACATAGGATGCCATGCCACAGAAAGCAAATACCTGTTCAAGGCAGCTGATAACCGTGGTTGTCAGCATATTGGGGCAGGGAAAGGCAAACGGAAAACGAGAATACTCATCAACCATTGTTAATAGATAAGTGTTGCGAGTCGAAGAGGGCAACGGCCCCTTAAAATCGATGCTAAGCCTTTGCATTGGCTGGGTCGCATGTATGAGTATACCACCCGAGGGGCGGAAAAACCGAGGTTTCAATTCCGCACAGACTCTGCAGTCCGAGCACATCTTCTTTACATCCCCGGTAGAGAATGGGAGATTTCGGGACCGCACGAAGTGCAGCATGCGAGTAACGCCTGGATGACACAACCCATCATGGATGTCTACGAGCGTAGAGGGTGCCATGGCGGAGCAGAATGCTCGTGTGAGGGTATCCGGAGCCACATTCTCCTTGCCAGGTCGATAGTGGATGGTGTAACCAAAAGAGGCCAATTCCAGCCGCCAAAGCTGGATTTTATTATTTTTAATTTTGGTCCGTTTTCGATTATCGAGCATGAAGGCGACCGATCGCTGGTCCGTGATTAAGGTAAAGTGCTGGCGAGCCAGGAGATGACTCCACTTCCGTACTGCCTCTATGATGGCTGTAGCTTCTTTCTCGACTGGAGGATAATGTAGCTCAGCCCCTTGAAAAGTCCTGGACAAAAATGCCACCGGACGACCTTCCTGATTCAGAGTGGCTGAGATCGCCACCTCCGAGGCATCACACTCAACCACGAAAGGAAGACTCTCATCGATGGAGTGAAGAGCCGCTTTCTCCAACTGCTTTTTCAGGAGGTTAAAGGCTGCAACAGCCGTTGTGTCTAGTGGGAATATGCTGGCCTTCAGTAGAGGTTGGATTCGGTCCGAGAAGTTAGGAATCCATTTCGCATAGTATGCAAACAGGCCGAGGGCCCGGCGCAAGGAGGCCGGATTCTTAGGTGGCGGGAGTTCTTGGAGTGGGCGAAGCCTTTCAGGGTCAGGTTTAATGATGCCATTGCCCACACAATAGCCAAGGATGTTGATAGTTGGTTGTGACTCAATGGATTTAGCCGCATTCAATGTCAAATTACGGTGCTGGAGTGCATCCCAAAATCGTTGGAGATTGGCGTCATGTTCCTGCTGATTGCGACCTGCGACAGTAATATTGTCCAGATAAGGAAACGTATCCTTCAAGTCTTCCTGTTTGACCAGGTCATCCATTGCTCGCTGGAAGACAGCCACTCCATTAGTGACCCCAAAGGGGAGGCGACGAAATTGATACAGCCGCCCATTGGCTTCAAAGGCTGTATACTGCTTGTCTGAGACCTTCAAGGGTACCTGATGATAGGCGCTTTTCAGATCATAAGTCGAGAACACCGTGTACTCAGCCAATTTATTAACCATATCATCGATGCGCGGCAATGGGTATGCGTCCAAGTCCGTATACTGATTGATGGTCTGTGAATAGTCAATGCACAGCCGTTTCTTGTGAGGTTGTAGAGGGTTCTTAACAATAACGACCTGGGCGCGCCATGGCGACGAACAAGGCTCGATGATATTCTCTGCTAAAAGCCGAGAAATCTCAGCCGCAATAAAAGACTGGTCTTCCTGACTGAAACGGCGTGACTTTGTTATAATCGGTTTGCATCGAGGAGGGATACTGGCAAACAGTGAGGGTTCATCCAGTGAAGCTGCTGACAAGGCACAGAACGGTAATCGAGGTCGTATATTAGAAATAGTGAGTTCAGGTTTGGATCCGCCGAACTCAATGGTAAGCTTCTTATGCTGCTTTTGAAAATCCAGCCCTAAGATAAGATCACTACATAAGTCCTTGAGCACCGAAAGCCGGGTGGAGGGATACCTGTGACCTTTAAGCATTATTTCAACTACACAGAAGCCAGAAATTCTGGTATTAAGTGATGACTGAGCCATCGCAACTGCCTGGTCCGATGGAAAAACATGTAGCTTTAATTGTGCAACAGTCTGTTCCCTAATGAAACTATCAGTGCTACCTGAGTCAATTAAGGCATCTAAAGTATGTCCATTAATTGATGCTTTTGTAGCTGCATGGAATAGGTTCTGAGGACAAGCAGCTGTAATTGGTGTCGTTGCACAAAGAGTGGCTGAAATTCTAGGTGTGTTTCTTCGAGAAAAAACCCGAGAGGAAGCACGATAGTTTTTAGTTGGAACATCCTGATAGGCCCTTACTGGGGCAGTTCGGTAGGACTTAGCTTGATAAGCCCTCGTAGAGGCTCTTGATAGGCAAACCTTTACAAAATGACCCTTTTTGTTGCAATGACTGCAAAACGCATTGCGAGCAGGGCAGAATCTCCGAGGGTGAAACTCATCACCACAAAAAAAGCATTTCTTAGATTGCCAAGAGGCTGCCACAGTGGGGTCATCATCCTCTTCATCAGTGAAGTCATCAGATCGATCGTCAGGGATAAAGTCCTCCCTAATAGAGTTCACCTGTGGCCTCTTAAATTGCCTGACTGTAGTTAAGGCAGCAGACCGAGGTCTGGGCACTGTAAAAAGGTCTGCATTTCTTTTTGCCAGATCTAGAGAGCAAGCCAGGTCATAAGCTCTCTGCAGCTCAAGTGTCTTACTTTCCAGTAGACGCTGGCGTATAAATGGGGAGGCAAGCCCGCAGATGAACGCATCACGGATCATTTCTTCGCGGTATAGCTCAGCTGAGGCTGCCCGAAAGTTACAGTCCATACTAAGTCTGCGAAGCTCTTGGAGGAATTTATCAATGGATTCCTCCGGCCCTTGTTGGGCTGTAGCTAGTAGATGTCTAGCATAGACCTCATTTGGTGTCTTAGTATATAGTCTCTTAAGCGTCTGAATTGCCTCCTCATAACTGTCCCAGTCTTCCACATACTGAAATACATTCGGGGTGACACAGTTGATGAGTATCCGCAACTTTGAGTTATCATCAGCTTTGCAATACTCAAGAAAATTCTCAAACGTGCGATACCAGTGTTTCCACACCTTACCGGCTGCTGGGGTGTTTGGGTCCAAGTCAAGACGCGATGGTTTAAGGATGTTTTCCATGATGGGTGATTCCCTGGATCCTTAGTTCCGAGTTCGTCCAAAAAGTTTGAGTGCGAAGTTTTTCCAAAGTTGATTAAATTGTCGTAAGAATGAGCCTTACGCGTGGTAAACTTAATGTAAGCTTTAATCAACTTAAAACGGTGCTGCATACAAAAGAGGTCTTACCCTATGCCTCTTCCAGAGCTAACTGATCAGTCCAGTATTTATCCTGGACTGATTACAGGAAGTGATGTCATACAGGAAGCTGAAAAGTGTTACCACACAGTCCATGCTGGCATGTAACAAGACCTGGACAATATTCAGGCTTGGCCTGATAAGTGGTAGTAACATTCGTGCCATACAAGTGCCAAGCAAGACCATCTTCATCAAAAGAGAGTCTAGCCACCTCCCCTTGACATTCAACGGCATTACCATCGCCGAATTCCCCACCATCAACATCCTGGGGGTCACCATTGACCAGAAACTTAACTGGACCAGCAACATAAATACTGTGGCTACAAGAGCAGGTCTGAGGCTGGGTATTCTGTGGCGAGTGACTCACTTTCTGACTCCCCAAAGCCTTTCCACCATCTACAAGACACAAGTCAGGTGTGTGATGGAATACTCTCCATTTGCCTGGATGAGTGCAGCTCCAACAACACTCAAGAAGCTCGACACCATCCAGGAAAAAGCAGCCCACTTGATTGGCACCCCATCCACCACCTTAAACATTCACTCCCTCCACCACCGGAGCACCGTGGCTGCAGTGTGTACCATCTACAAGATGCACTGCAGCAACTCGCAACCTCTACCACCTAGAAGGGCAAGGGCAGCAAGTGCATGGGAACATGACCATCTCCAGGTTACACACCATCCTAACTTGGAAATATATCGCCATTCCTTCAGCATCGCTGGGTCAAAATCCTGGAACTCCCTACTTAACAGCACTGTGGGAGTACCTTCACCACACGGACTGCAACGGTTCAAGAAGGCGGCTCACCACCACCTTCTCAAGGACAATTGGGGATGGGCAATAAATGCTGCAGTTGCCAGCTATGCCCACATCCCATGAATGAATGAAAAAAAAGCAGCTTATGAGCTGATGCAGGGACAAAGTCGAGGAATGTTACCAGATGGAAGTAGGCTGTCTTGGTGATGGCGTGAATATGTGGTCAGAAGCTCAGCTCGTTGTCAAATATGACACCAAGGTTATGAACGGTCTGCTTCAATCTCAGACAGTTGCCAGTGAGAGGGATGGAGTCGGTAGCTAGGGAACAGAGTTTGTGGCTGGGACCGAAGACAATGGCTTCGGTCTTCCCAATATTTAATTGGAGGAAATTTCTGCTCATCCACTACTGGATGTCGGACAAGCAGCTGACAACTTAGAGACAATAGAAGGGTCGAGAGAGGTGGTGGTGAGGTAGACCAGCGTACATATCGAACCTGACGTGTTTTTGGATAATGCCACTGAGGGGCAGCATGTAGATAAGAAATAGGAGGGGACTAAGGACAGATCCTTGGGGGACACCAGAGGTAACTATGTGGGAGTGGGAAGAGAAGCCATTGCAGGTGATTCTCTGGCTATGACTGGATAGATAATAATTGAAACAGGTGTGGGAAATTCCACCCAACTAGGCAATGGAGGTAAATCCTTACAATCTGCACATGCAGCGGTGTGTGGGAAGATCAGTTCAAAGTCATACAGTCAACATAGCACATCATACACAAACTTCATAAATTCCACTCATCTCAGACGGACCAGTGCTGAGAGGGTAGTCAAAAATGTTTTTTATTACTCATGTCTGATTATGTCCCTCTCTTTCACCATACTGGATAGTGGTCTGGGAGGTGATAAAGATCATAACCATGACCTCATGATTACTGGGCGTACCTTAAGACTCTTAGGGCTAGAAATTCGTTAAAGCCAAGGAATGAGCAGTGTGTAGACTAAAAATGGTGAATTAGCGCCAGGTGAAAATCGTCTAGACTGCACGCAAAATGAGTCCTCACTCCTCATTAATATGATTGGAGTCATAAATCTAGTCGAAAAACCCAAGCTCATTGGCATTACACTAAAAAGATAGATCAATATCAGGAGTAGTCTAAACGCAAGTAATGATTGCCACAGGCTTTTTTCACTGCTTAAAGGTGAGGTCCATTGATGCTGCAGCACCTCATTCTCAGCACTGTTGGGTGCACAGCTGCCTCACCAACCATAAGAAGAAGGACAAAGAGAAGGAGCACTTATTACAAATGCTGATAGCAGATAAATGTGAGGTTATCCACTTTGGTGTCAAAAACAGAAAGGCAGACTATTATCTGAATGGCAATAGATTGGGAGAAGGGGAAGTGCAACGAGACCTGGGTGTCCTTGTGCACCAGTCGCTGAAGGTAAGCATGCAGGTGCAGCAGGCGGTGAAGAAGGCAAATGGTATGTTGGCCTTCATAGCGAAAGGGTTTGAGTATAGGAACAGGGATGTCCTGCTGCAGTTGTACAGGGCCTTGGTGAGACCACACCTTGAGTATTGTGTGCAGTTTTGGTCACCTTATCTGAGGAAGGATGTTCTTGCCATGGAGGGAGTTCAGCGAAGATTCACAAGGCTGATACCTGGGATGGCAGGAATGACATATGAGGAGAGATTGGGTCGATTGGGCTTAAACTCGCTAGAGTATAGAAGAATGAGAGGGGATCTCATCGAAACATATAAAATTCTGACAGGTCTGGACAAACTAGATGCAGGAAGAATGTTCCCGATGGTCGGAGAGTCCAGAACCAGGGGTCATAATCTAAGGATAAGGGGTAAGCCATTTAGGACAGAAATGAGGAAGAATTTCTTCACCCAGAGAGTGGTGAACCTGTGGAATTCTCAACCACAGAAGGTAGTTGATGCCAAGTCATTAAATATATTCAAGAATGAGTTAGAAATATTTCATAAAGCTAAAGGTATCAAGGGATATGGGGAGAAGGCAGGGACAGGGTACTGAGTTTGGATGATCAGCCATGATCTCATCGAATGGCGGAGCAGGCTCGAGGGGCAGAATGGCCTACTCCTGCTTCTATCTTCTATGTTTCTATTCACGCCCCAGGGAGAAAGCCCGGGGTGTTTCCGAGGAAGCATTGGAGGCATTGGTTTTAGCAGTGGAGAGAAGGCGGGCGCTCCTGTACCAACTGGCAGGAGGCCCTCATCACAAGTCTGCCGGACTATGTGGAGGGAGGTGGCACACCACGTCATGGGCAGCACTGTGGCCCCCAGGACCCACACACAGTGCAGGAGGAAGTTTAACGAGCTCACAGGGGTGGTCAGGGTGAGAGAAAGCTTCAACAAATGCTACATACCACCATCTGTACCACAAGCTTCACACACTGCTCAATGTACCACACTCCCAGCATTCACCCACCAACAATCTCTACCTAGTAACACTCACACCCACATCTCACACCTTGCACACAATGACAGCTATTCAACTATGGCAGGCACAAGGGTCATTAGTTATTAGAATTAATGTGATATATGCGATATGCTTATAGATAAATGTATTAATGGTGTTTGGAATATTTTGTGGTCTCTCATTTCACCTTTGCGCCCAGGTGTGGTGAGCGATGGGGATCTGGGGTTTCATTCATGTGAATCAGAGTCTGATTAGCCAGTCACGGACAGCCCATCCAGAAGGCCGATTGTCTCGCTGCCTCCGCCCTCCTTACTGTTCCTCCTCCTCATCCTCCTCGTCCTCCTCCTCCTCGACCTCTTCTACCTCCTCCTCCTCCTCCCCGTTCTCCTCCTCCTCATCCTACTCCTCCGCATCCTCCTCCTCCTCGTCCTCCTTCTCCTCGACCTCTTCCACCTCGTCCTCCTCCTCCGCCTCATCCTCCTTCACCTCGTCCTCCTCCTCCGCCTCATCCTCCTTCTCCTCGTCCTCCTCCTCCGCCTAGTCCTCCTCCTCCGCCTCATCCTCCTCCTCCGCCTCATCCTCCTTCTCCTCATCCTCCTCCTCCGCCTAGTCCTCCTCCTCCGCCTCGTCCTCCTCCTCCGCTTCATCCTCCTCCTCCTCCTCCTCCTCCTCCTCCTCCCCGTTCTCCTCCTCCTCATCCTACTCCGCCGCATCCTCCTCCTCCTCGTCCTCCATCTCCTCGACCTCTTCCACCTTGTCCTCCTTCTCTTCGTCCTCCTCCGCCTCGTCCTCCTTCTCTTCATCCTCCTCCGCCTCGTCCTGCTCCGCCTCGTCCTCCTCCGCTTCGTCCTCCTTCTGCTCGTCCTGCTCCGCCTCAACCTCCTTCTCCTCGTCCTCCTCCGCCTCAACCTCCTTCTCCTCGTCCTCCTCCGCCTCGTCCTCCTTCTCCTCGTCCTCCTCCTCCTCGTCCTCCTCCTCCTCGTCCTCCTTCTCCTCGTCCTCCTTCTCTTCGTCCTCCTCCTCCCCGTCCTCCTCCTCCTCGTCCTCCTCCACCTCGTCCTCCTTCTCCTCGTCCTCCTCCACCTCGTCCTCCTTCTCCTCGTCCTCCTTCTCTTCGTCCTCCTCCTCCCCATCCTCCTCCTCCTCGTCCTCCTTCTCCTCGTCCTCCTTCTCTTCGTCCTCCTCCTCCCCGTCCTTCTCCTCCTCCTCGTCCTCCTCCGCCTCGTCCTCCTTCTCCTCGTCCTCCTCCGCCTCATCCTCCTTCTCTTCGTCCTCCTTCTCCTCGTCCTCCTCCGCCTCATCCTCCTTCTCTTCGTCCTCCTTCTCCTCGTCCTCCTCCGCCTCATCCTCCTTCTCTTCGTCCTCCTTCTCTTCGTCCTCCTCCGCCTCATCCTCCTTCTCCTCGTCCTCCTTCTCCTCGTCCTCTTTCTCCTCGTCCTCCTTCTCCTCCTCCTCCTCCGCCTCGTCCTCCTCCGCCTTGTCCTCCTTCTCCTCGTCCTCCTTCTCCTCTTCCTCCTCCGCCTCGTCCTCCTTCTCCTCGTCCTCCTCCGCCTCGTCCTCCTCCACCTCGTCCTCCTTCTCCTCGTCCTCCTCCGCCTCATCCTCCTTCTCCTCGTCCTCCTTCTCCTTGTCCTCCTTCTCCTCATCCTGCTCCACCTCGTCCTCCTTCTCCTCGTCCTCCTCCGCCTCGTCCTCCTTCTCCTCGTCCTCCTTCTCCTCGTCCTCCTCCGCCTCGTCCTCCTTCTCCTTGTCCTCCTCCGCCTCGTCCTCCTCCACCTTGTCCTCCTCCGCCTCGTCCTCCTCCACCTTGTCCTCCTTCTCCTCGTCCTCCTCCGCCTCGTCCTCCTTCTCCTTGTCCTCCTCCGCCTCGTCCTCCTCCGCCTCAACCTCCTTCTCCTCGTCCTCCTCCGCCTTGTCCTACTTCTCCTCGTCCTCCTTCTCCTCGTCCTCCTTCTCCTCGTCCTCCTTCTCCTCGTCCTCCTCCGCCTCGTCCTCCTTCTCCTCGTCCTCCTCCGCCTCGTCCTCCTCCGCCTCGTCCTCCTTCTCCTCGTCCTCCTCCGCCTCGTCTTCCTCCGCCTCAACCTCCTTCTCCTCGTCCTCCTTCTCCTCGTCCTCCTTCTCCTCGTCCTCCTCCGCCTCGTCCTCCTCCACCTCGTCCTCCTTCTCCTCGTCCTCCTCCGCCTCATCCTCCTTCTCCTCGTCCTCCTTCTCCTTGTCCTCCTTCTCCTCATCCTGCTCCACCTCGTCCTCCTTCTCCTCGTCCTCCTCCGCCTCGTCCTCCTTCTCCTCGTCCTCCTTCTCCTCGTCCTCCTCCGCCTCGTCCTCCTTCTCCTTGTCCTCCTCCGCCTCGTCCTCCTCCACCTTGTCCTCCTCCGCCTCGTCCTCCTCCACCTTGTCCTCCTTCTCCTCGTCCTCCTCCGCCTCGTCCTCCTTCTCCTTGTCCTCCTCCGCCTCGTCCTCCTCCGCCTCAACCTCCTTCTCCTCGTCCTCCTCCACCTTGTCCTCCTTCTCCTCGTCCTCCTCCGCCTCGTCCTCCTTCTCCTTGTCCTCCTCCGCCTCGTCCTCCTCCGCCTCAACCTCCTTCTCCTCGTCCTCCTCCGCCTTGTCCTACTTCTCCTCGTCCTCCTTCTCCTCGTCCTCCTTCTCCTCGTCCTCCTTCTCCTCGTCCTCCTCCGCCTCGTCCTCCTTCTCCTCGTCCTCCTCCGCCTCGTCCTCCTCCGCCTCGTCCTCCTTCTCCTCGTCCTCCTCCGCCTCGTCTTCCTCCGCCTCAACCTCCTTCTCCTCGTCCTCCTCTGCCTTGTCCTTTTCCGCGTCGTCTACTTCTCCTCGTCCTCCTCCGCCTCGTCCTACTTCTCCTCGTCCTCCTTCTCCTCGTCCTCCTTCTCCTCGTCCTCCTCCACCTCGTCCTCCTTCTCCTCATCCTCCTCCGCCTCGTCCTCCTCCACCTCGTC
The DNA here is from genome assembly GCA_030390025.1 of Squalus acanthias. NCBI lineage: Eukaryota > Metazoa > Chordata > Chondrichthyes > Squaliformes > Squalidae > Squalus > Squalus acanthias. The sequence continues at coordinate 176,084,269 of CM059425.1, read as the reverse complement.
CTCCTTCTGCTTGTCCTCCTCCGTCTCGTCCTCCTCCGCCTCGTCCTCCTTCTCCTCGTCCTGCTCCGCCTCGTCCTCCTCCGCCTTGTCCTCCTTCTCCTCGTCCTCCTTCTCCTCGTCCTCCTCCGCCTCGTCCTCCTTCTCCTCGTCCTCCTCCGCCTCGTCCTCCTCCGCCTCGTCCTCCTCCGCCTCGTCCTCCTTCTCCTCGTCCTCCTTCTCCTCGTCCTCCTCCACCTCGTCCTCCTCCGCCTCGTCCTCCTCCACCTTGTCCTCCTTCTCCTCGTCCTCCTCCGCCTCGTCCTCCTCCGCCTCAACCTCCTTCTCCTCGTCCTCCTCCGCCTCGATCTCCTTCTCCTCGTCCTCCTTCTCCTTGTCCTCCTCCGCCTCGTCCTCCTTCTCCTTGTCCTCCTTCTCTTCGTCCTCCTTCTCCTTGTCCTCCTCCGCCTCATCCTCCTTCTCCTCGTCCTCCTCCGCCTTGTCCTCCTCCGCCTCGTCCTCCTTCTCCTCGTCCTCCTCCGCCTCGTCCTACTTCTCCTCGTCCTCCTTCACCTTCTCCTCCTTCTCCTCGTCCTCCTCCGCCTCATCCTCCTTCTCCTTGTCCTCCTCCACCTCGTCCTCCTCCACCTCGTCCTCCTTCTCCTCGTCCTCCTCCGCCTCATCCTCCTCCACCTCGTCCTCCTTCTCCTTGTCCTCCTCCATCTCGTCCTCCTCCGCCTCGTCCTCCTTCTCCTCGTCCTCCTCCGCCTCGTCCTCCTCCGCCTCGTCCTCCTCCGCCTCGTCCTCCTTCTCCTCGTCCTCCTTCTCCTCGTCCTCCTCCGCCTCGTCCTCCTTCTCCTCGTCCTGCTCCGCCTCGTCCTCCTTCTCCTCGTCCTCCTCCGCCTCGTCCTCCTTCTCCTCGTCCTCCTCCGCCTCGTCCTCCTCCGCCTCGTCCTCCTTCTCCTCCTCCTTCTCCTCGTCCTCCTCCGCCTCATCCTCCTTCTCCTCGTCCTCCTCCGCCTCGTCCTCCTTCTCCTCGTCCTGCTCCGCCTCGTCCTCCTTCTCCTCGTCCTGCTCCGCCTCGTCCTCCTTCTCCTCGTCCTCCTCCGCCTCGTCCTCCTTCTCCTCGACCTCCTCCACCTTGTCCTCCTCCGCCTCGTCCTCCTTCTCCTTGTCCTCCTCCACCTTGTCCTCCTCCGCCTCATCCTCCTCCGCCTCGTCCATCTTCTCCTCATCCTCCTCCGCCTCGTCCTCCTCCGCCTCGTCCTCCTCCGCCTCGTCCTCCTCCGCCTTGTCCTCCTCCGCCTCGTCCTCTTCTCCTCGTCCTCCTTCTCCTCGTCTCCTCCGCCTCGTCCTCCTCCGCCTCGTCCTCCTTCTCCTCGTCCTCCTTCTCCTCGTCTTCCTCCGCCTCGTCCTCCTTCTCCTCGTCCTCCTCCGCCTCGTCCTCCTCCTCCCCCTCCTCCGCCTCGTTGTCCTCCTCTGCCTCATTGTCCTCCTGAGGTAATGCTGCAATCCCGCAGACCCCATGACTGTGAGGAAGTGTTGTGAGCAGAAGCCTTTAACAAATAATGAGTGACTTTTGCACTTGAATGGACACTCCCTGTCACCAAAAAATCTTGAAATAACTAAAGAGAGCTGTTTCAGTTGCAAGAAGTAGCAAACAAGCACTGAAACTGCAAAACCCTGTCAGGTGCAGCTGATTGGGGATGGAGCCTTTAAATAACGTTGCTGCAGCCTGCTTTCTGCTTGTAGACGCCAGCTCTCCTTGTCGTTGTTCTGCGCTGCCCTTAAGGTAAGTTGCTAAATCCAATGTTGGAGATCGGGCGTCCAGTGAGGGTTTAACGGCAGCGCTACCAACACCACCGATGTGGCGTGCGGCGCTGGAACCAGCATCAGCTGCCGTTACAGCTGTCAACGGCATTTCAGCGCCATCTCCTGGCGCTAACATGTGGAACAAGCCACACAAATTTTTCCCCTTAAGTCTTAAGTTTATTTCTGTAATTTAATTACTAGTCGAGTAAATAGAGGCATGGCAGGGCACCTCAGTCCCGTGGAATGCATATCCTACGCCATGTGGGAAATCAAGGACGCATCTGGTGTCCTGGACAACCACGTGTGCAGGAAGTGTCGTTGGTTGGAGGAGCTCGAGCTCTGGGTTTCGGAGCTTGTGCAGCAGCGGTGCATCCGTGAGGCTGAGAGCTAAGTGGATAGCACGTTTCAGAATGAGGTCACCAAGAAGCGTAAGAATGTGCAGGCAGAGAGGGAATGGGTGACCATCAGACAGACAAGGAGGACCAGGCAGGTAGTGCAGGAGTCCCCTGAGTGCATCTCGCTCTCCAACCATACTGGTGCAGGCGATGGTTCCTCTGGGGAGTACAGCCAGAGCCAAGTCCACGGCACCACGGGTGGCTCAGCTGTACAAGGGGGGAGGAGGAAGATCGGGAAGGCAATAGTGGTAGGGGATTCGATAGTTAGGGGAACAGACAGGCGTTTCTGCAGCCGCAGACGTGATTCCAGGATGGTATGTTGCCTCCTGGTGCCAGGGTCAAGGATGTCACTGAGCGGCTGCATAACATTCTGAGGGGGAGGGTGAACAGCCAGAGGTCATGGTCTATATTGGTACCAACGACATAGGCAGAAAGAGGGATGAGGTCCTGCAGGCAGATTTTAGGGAGCTAGCAAAGAGATTAAAAAGCAGGACCTCAAAGGTAGCAATCCTCCCTGTGTAGATTACTCCCGGTGCCACGAGCTAGTGGGTAGAGAAATAGGAAGATAGAGCAGATGAATGCGTGGCTGGAGAGCTGGTGCAGGAGGGAGGGCTTCAGATTCCTGGGACATTGGGACCGGTTCTGGGGGAGGTGGGACTTGTACAGGCCGGACGGGTTGCACCTCAACAGAGCCGGAACCAATGTCCTTGTTGGGGGCAGGGGGAGTGTTGCTGGTGCTGTTGGGGCGGGTTTAAACTAATTTGGCAGGGGGTTGGGCGCCAGGATGTAGCATTAGAAAGGAGAAACAAAGTGCACAAAGGATGGTGAGAGACAGATAGCACCAGAGTAAGAAATAGTACGGTATTAGGTGGGGTCAGATTAAGAGAGAATACAAGAATACAAGAAGTCAGGTTTACAATGTATGTGTGTAAACGCACGAAGCATGGTAAATAAGGTTGGTGAGCTGCAGGCACAAATAGCCACATGGGAATATGATGTTGTGGTGATAACAGAGACCTGGCTCAAAAAAGGGCAGGATTGGGTTTTAAATATTCCTGGATAGAAGTTGTTCAGAAAAGATAGGGACGGAAAGAAAGGAGGTGGGGTGGTAGTACTGTTTAAGGAGAATGTTGCAGTGCTGGAGAGAGAGGATGTCCTGGAGGGGTCAAGGACAGAATCTATTTGGTTAGAGTTAAGAAATAATAGAGGTGCCATTACACTGCTAGGTGTATTCTATAGGCCACCAACTAGTGGGAAAGATATAGAGGAGCAAATTTGCAGGGTAATTACAGAGAGGTGCAAGAACTATAGAGTAGTACTAATGGGAGACTACAATTATCCTAATATAGACTGGGATAGTAATAGTGTAAAGGGCAGAGAGGGGGAAGAATTTCTGAAGTGTGTTCAGGAGAACTTTCTTGATCAGTACGTTTCGGCCCAACGAGGAAGGAGGCATTGCTGGATCTGGTTCTGGGGAATGAGGTGGGTCAAGTGGAGCAAGTGTTAGTAGGGGAACATTTAGGGAACAGTGATCATAGTATCATAAGGTTTAGATTAGCTATGGAAGCAATCTAGAGTAAAAATCTTAATTACCCATTTTTAAAGGCTGAAACGCATCACTGAGTTATCATACCAGGGATCTAACCTCATACTGACAGAGTACCAAATAGCAGCAGACGTTATTTACAGATGGTTTCATTTTGTTCTTTTTCATAAAAAATGACCAACTATCTCAGAACTTTAGCACAGCAGAGTGTCACTTTGATACAGGAAAAAATATAACTTGTAGCGGAAAGTATCTGAGCTGTCTGAGAGAAATCAAAGATTCTGCTGTAAATTCAAGAACAGCTAATCACGTGAAAACCTTAGCTGACTAAGAGGATAGACTATAAATCTCTGGAAGGAAGATGGAATCCTGCCAGAAATTATATGCTTCATCTTTCGCAAACTCGTGCTTTGTGTTGCTCATTAAGAAGACAGAATATAAAGCAAGCCTGCACTTCCAGTTGGCAATCACTCAGGGGAACGATGGCCAACTGCATTTCATTAATTGGTTTCTGGAAACAAATCTTCCTCTTGCCAGGTGCTTGGGTCATTTCATTTCCTTATGATATATAAGAGCAGACAGCTGCCCTCGGGACCTCATGCTGCATCTTGTGTTTCCATATCACAGGAATACAGTATTTAATTAATCATGGGGGTATTCTTAATAAATATTGTAGTGGGCTCAAACTGTATGACTATTTTTAAGATCTTTAACAAGCAAACACATAGAAGCCCCCTGGATTAAATCAACCTCTATTTTAGATTGCAGTTCTGCCCTATATATTGAAAACTATAAAATTAGGGCTAGAAGGCTTTCGATAAGGTCCCACATAAGAAATTAGCGTGCAAAGTTAAAGCACATGGGATTGGGGGTAAGGTACTGACTTGGATAGAGAACTGGTTGGCAGACAGGAAGCAAAGAGTTGGAATAAACGGGTCTTTTTCCGAGTGGCAGGCAGTGACTAGTGGGGTACCGCTAGGACCCCAGCTATTCACAATATATATTAATGATCTAGACGAGGGAACTAGATGTAATGGCCCGAAAATTAAACCTAATACGCGAGAGTACGCACTGTGTACTCTCGCGTATTAGATCCCGAATTACCAGTTTCCTGCATGCACTGCGCATGCGCGGGAAACCGGCACTTCGTGAATTGAAAGGGGGGCGGTTCCTAAGTGAACCGCGTGTGCACTACAGGCTGTGCGCACGCAGTGCACTTCGGTTTTTTTTCAGCTTTGAACGCACAGGTAAGTAGTGAAGATTTTACACACAAAGAAAGCAGGCGTAGGACCCCCTTTTAACAAGGTAAGTAGTTAATTAAGTGTTATTTTAATTTTTTTTCAACAGGTTTATCTTTTTTAGAGACTTTAAAGAAAGGTAAGTTTATTTTTATAACTTTTAAAAAGATTTAAAATTTTTTCAAAAATTAAATTTTTTGTTTAAAGTGGTTAATTTATTTAACTATACTTATTTTATTAATGTGATGGCTTTTTTTAAAATTTAATTGAGGTTTAGCTGTTCTTTTGGGGGTTTGTAGTATTCATAGCTTTGACAGCTCTTGCCGTCAAAACTATGAATGAAAGATGGTGTGCTGCCATTGGCTCTAATTAAATCACGTGATCCCAGAGCTCGCACGAACTAATTGCGCCTCTGGGACAAGCAAGCACTGCACGGTTGCAACAGAGAGAGGCTTTGAAACTAAAGTTCGTGTGGGCCCGGAGCAAAAGGTAGGCGCGGAGTGCGATATCGCGGAGAATCCTTACCCCCGCGGGAACCATCCATGTTTAATTTCTGGGCCAATATCTCCAAGTTTGCAGACGACACAAAGCTGGGTGGGCATGTGTGCTGTGAGGAGGATGCAGAGAAACTCCAGTATGATTTGGACAGGTTGGGTGATTGGGCATATGCATGGCAGATGCAGTATAATGTGGATAAATGCGAGGTTATCCACTTTGGTGGCAAAAACAGGAAGGCAGATTATTATCTGAACGGCAATAGATTGGGAGAAGGGGAAGTGCAACGAGACCTGGGTGTCCTTGTGCACCAGTCGCTGAAGGTAAGCATGCAGGTGCAGCAGGCGGTTAAGAAGGCAAATGGTATGTTGGCCTTCATAGCGAGAGGATTCGAGTACAGGAGCAAGGATGTCTTGCTGCAGTTGTACAAGGCCTTGGTGAGACCACACCTTGAGTATTGTGTGCAGTTTTTGCCGCCTTATCTGAGGAAGGATGTTCTTGCCATGAAGGGAGTGCAGCGAAGATTCACCAGACTGATACCTGGGATGGCAGGAATGACGTATGAAGAGAGATTGGGTCGATTAGGCTTATATTCGCTAGAGTTTAGAAGAATGAGAGGGGATCTCATTGAAACTTATAAAATTCTAACAGGACTAGACAGACTAGATGCAGGAAGGATGTTCCCGATGGTGGGGGAGTCCAGAACCAGGGGTCACAGTCTAAGGATAAGGGGTAAGCCATTTAGGACTGAGATGAGGAGGAATTTCTTCACCCAGAGAGTGGTGAACCTGTGGAATTCTCTACCACAGAAGGCAGTTGAGGCCAATTCATTAAATATATTCAAGAAGGAGTTAGATATATTTCTTAAGTCTAAAGGGATCAAGGGATATGGGGAGAAAGCAGGGACAGGGTACTGAATTTGGATGATCAGCCATGATCTCATTAAATGGCGGAACAGGCTCGAGGGGCTGAATGGCATACTCCTGCTCCTATCTCCTATGTTTCTATGTTTCTAAATTCATTTTAGCCCAGGAATGGGCGGTATAATAGAAAAGTTGGAGACTTAGCGCCAGGTGCTAATGCTTTAGACTGCATGCAAAATTCATGCTCACTGTTCAAAATGATTGGAGAGCTAATTCAAGTCTGCAAGCCCAAGCTCATTGCCGTTACTCTCAAAGGGTGGACCAATATCAGGTGCAATCTAATTGCAAGCCATGATTGCCACAGGCTTTTTTCAGTTCTTAAAGGGGAGGTTCATTGATGTTGCAGAACCTCATTCTCAGCATTACTGGCTGTGCAGCTGCCTCAGCAAGCAGCAGCAGGTCAAGGAGAAGGAGCCGGTGGACTGAAACAGCGGTACTCATGGCAGATCCACGCCCCAGGGGGAGAGCCCCCTGATTCAGCGATCAAGCATTGGAGGCGTTGGTGTTCGCTTGCTCTACGCGGCAAGTTGCAGGAGGCCCTCGTCGCAAGTCTTCTGCACCATGTGGAGGGAGGTAGCGCAGCAGGTCTCGGGCAGCACTGTGGTCCCCAGGACCCACACACAGCGCAGGAAGAAATTTAACGACCTCACTCAGGTGGTCAGGGTGAGTGAATGCTTCAACAAATGCTACTTATCACCATCTGAACCACAGTCTTCACACACTGCCCAAAGCACCACATCCCCAGCACTCACCTACCAACAGTCTCTACCTACCAACACTCACCCCCACATCTCACCTCACACACAATGACAGCTATTCAACTATAAGAGGTGCATTGCTCCACACTCACTCACACACTTTCGATTCTCTTGCAGGCCAAGGTGGCTCACAACAGGAGGGAGCAGGAGCGCACAGGCGGGGGACAAGCCGACACCCAAACACGGTCTGCGCTGGAGAATAGAGTGCTGCAGATTATTGGGCGCCAAGTGGTGGCCGCCGTGGCCCTGGTGAAGTTGACTCCCTTGGGGACAATGGTATATTCATCCCTACTCCTTCTTTTCACATCTCACTTCCCCCTCACCTCACAAGCATTTTGCACTTTCCACCTAATCATACTGTATGCAGGCATTTCTCCCTTCCTGCCCCCTCCCCTCACCTTAACCTGATTCTTGTGCCTTTATGCTTTCAGGTAATGAGCAAGCACCTGAGCAGCTTGTCCCTGAGGGCACCATAGAGAGCGATGCGGGAGAAGAGGAGGAGGAAGAACACACCACATCACTGTATGTCTCACCCACAGGCACCAGCTCAGATATTGGCACTACGCGTTCTTTAGAGGCTAGTATAGTAGCGGGATCTGCACAGGGTGAGGCACTGGGGATGAGTGGGCTGCAGCAAGGCCAGGAGGATAGGGTAGCTCAGGGGCCAGCTCCCCGGAGGGCGTGTTCGCATGTGAGTTCTGCTGCACAGGACTCAGATGAGGACCTTGATGGGGTTCATTTAGAAGAAGGGTGCTGGGCACGCACACCGAGATGATAGGTGCAATGGCAAGGGTGCCGAGAGCCTCTCGGCAATGGTAAGGAGCGTGGAGGAGTCTGCCTCCAATATTGCACAAGGCTCTGCACACACCATGGAGCCCATCATTTCCAGTCTGCAAAGGATGGTAGACTCCCAGAGAGACTGTGGCGACCCAGACCTGATGCCGCATGTGGTGGGCGATCTGGCAGCTTCCATTGCAGCACAGGCAGAAGTGCTGCAATGCAGTCGATGGTTGGTGGCATCCAATCTCAGACTGCTCTCATGCAGTCTCAGCTTGATGCAAGGCAAGCTCTGACTGCTGCCATCATGGTTGGGTCTACCACTGTCGACTGGGCCTTTCACGGTGTTGCAGCAGGCCAGCAATCTGTGCTCCAACAGATTGCTAGGGATGCTGAGGTGCTGCCCCAGGGGAATGGCAGTGGGTCAGTGGAGCAGGAACCTGCTGTCCTCTCTCAGGATGACAGCATTCCTGCTCCCACCACTGCCACTCTGCCATTGCCCTTGTTGCTGCCTATCATCCAGCCAGCCCAGACTGCTGCCGCCCATGCTGAGGTGGTGCAGTCTACAGTCAGGCCTTCCAGGCCCAGAGCTGGTTGAGGGCGTCCTGCAAGGCCATCTGAAGTCTACCACATGGACACTCAGCAGCCTTACACCAGCCCTGCTGTAGCCACTGGGCCAACACTTTGTAGGAGCACTAGAGTAGGCAAAGGCACAGTAACGAGAGGCACTAAGGGATTGCACAAGGGTGAATAGTTAATATTTTTGTTCTAAATATGTGTTAACTGATTCTTCATAAAATTTATTAATTCAGTTTGGAATCTTTTGTGGTGTGTCTTATTTCAGCTTTGCGCTGTGATCTGGCCTGCAACAGGGATGGAATGATGGGGATATGGTGAGCAACAGGGATCTGGGGTTTAATTCATTCAAACTGCAGTCTGATGAGGCGATCATGGACCGCCCTTCCGGAAGGCCGATTGAGTGGCTGCCTCCTCCCTCGCTCCTGTTCCTCCTCCTCCTCGTCTTCCTCTTCCTCCTCGTACTCCTCCTCCTCCTCCTCCTCTCCCTTTTCCTCCTCCTGAGGTGGTCCCACAATCCCTGGTGGCCAAGTTGTGGAGGATGCAGCAGACCACCACGAAATGGGACAGCCGCTCAGCCGAGTACTGGAGGGCTCCTCCCGAGCTGTCAAGGCAGCGGAACCGTTAGTTCAGCAGGCCGATAGTCTGCTCGATGAGGTTCCTGGTGGCAACATGGCTCTCATTATTTGACTGCTGGGCAGGAGTGTTGGGGTTGCGGAGGGGAGTCATGAGCCAGATGGAGAGCGGATAACCCTTGCCGCGAGCTTGCCGTGGTGGCTGCAAGAGTGCTGGCACACCAGTCTGGCGCAGGACGAAGGCATCGTGGCTGCTGCCAGGGTAGCGGGCATTGACATTGAGAATTCGCTGTCTGTGGTCGCACACCAACTGTACATTAAGTGAGTGGTAGCCTTTGCGGTTACGGAAGATCTCAGGATTGTTATGAGGTGCCCGCAAAGCCACGTGGCTGCAGTCAATGCTGCCCTGCACCATGGGGAATCCCGCTATCCTGGCAAAGCCTCCTGCATGCTTGTCCTGCTTCTCCTACTGTAGAGAGCCTCTGTGACCTCTCGGATGCAGCAATGGATGGCGAACTGCAAGATGTTAGCTATGTCTCCTGTTGCAGACTGGAAAGATCTGCTGTCGAAGAAATTGAGGGCGATGGTGACCTTGACTGCCACTGAGAGAGCCGTGGTCGCCCTGATCTGAGGCTGGAGGTCTGGTTGCAGGAGGTGGCAGAGTTCTGTGACCACCTCCTTCGTAAAGTGGAGCCTTCTAATACACTGCTCCTCGCTTAATTGGAGGTAGGAGAAGTGCTCTCGGAAGACCCTCGGAGGATAAGACCTCCTGTTGAGAGCCCTCATGACCCTCCTCCTCCCTCTGGCCACATGTTCCAGTCTTTCTCGCTGCCTCCGCTCCCTCCGCTGTAGATCCTGGAGGGTGAGGTTGACTGCCAGTACAGCCCCCCATTAAGGTAACCAAGTGTAGCAGGTTGATTTTTTTAAGAATAACCGTAGCTACTTTTTAGTTACCACAACACTCATGATACTAAATAACCTTGAATTTACGGAATGAAACTGTTGCACTTTGTGAAACTGAGAAGAAAGTACTGAAACTCCACTAACCTACAGCTGCGACTCATTACTGATGATCCCTTTAAATAACGTCCATGGAGCCGGCTTGCTGTTGCTTCACGCCAGCTCTCCCTGTAGCTGTTTCCTCCAGGCGCTAAGGTAGTTGGCAACAATCAATTTCGCAGATTGGGTGACCAGTGAGCATTGCACACTGACTGACGTCATGATCCACTTGACATTGAGAACCCCGCGATAATTGTTATCGGCGGCGCTGTGAGGGGAGGCGGGATTTTGCATGCGGCGTTGGATTCACCTCGTCCCGGTGATAATGCTCTAGCGCCCTGTTAGTGCCAGCAGATGGCGCTATCAGGAGGCGCTAAGGTACCGAATTTTTCCCCTTAGTTTCTATCAAGTCACAAGTTTATCAATTTGAGAAATGATTTGTTTAGTAGTTTTTTTAATGTCCCATGGTAGTATAAGAATCTCAGAATGCACCAAATACACTTAAGCCTGGTGGTTGGGATACTCTTGGGAAATGAAAACTGTCTTAAATTACTAGTATTAAACAAATATTTCTCTGTAATTTTTAAATATAATTTTGTCCATAAAATTTATAGAAAAAATAATTGATAGGGTTCAGTACATACTGTAGTTCATAAGAATCCTTGAAAACCTTAACATAAGAAAATGTTACCCATGAAATTTGTATTTTGTCCATACTATTTCAGTTAGTTGACCTGTAACTTAAATGGAAGGATAATGTTTGCATAGTTTAATTTAACTCACCACAATTTGCAATGATGTGGTGGTTTCAAAGAACCCAGAAGAATGTATTTTAATACATTGGGAATAAATAGGACAGTTGCAAAATGCCCCATTAGAAAAGATGTCACCATTAACATCTATATTGATTAACATCAACTATACTTTGTGTAACATCAAAATAGATTTCAGTAATGCTTGTTTTTCCTACCAATATATGAAATAGCTCCTTCCCTTTTTTAATATATATTTGCCCCCCTCCACCCTGGAATATGTTGTTTTGAATCTCGGAAATTCCCCTTAAGTCCACCCCAAATCTTTATACATGGTTGCACCTCTGCTATGAAGGGACCATAAGTGCATAAATAATAAGATTTGCAAGTAACTTTGTGTACCTTAAATGTAACTTTAATGTATAGCACTGTACCGATTGCACTATAATATTGGCCTTGGAGCAGGAAGATGAGACAATTCTCCCTGTAGGTTTGTTGGGCTTCTCTTTTGCAGAGAAATGTTGGGACCCCTCCCTTCTTCTCCAAGTGCAAGGGTTGCAAATGTGAAAACTGAAGGAGCTGAGGACAGTCATTAAAATCAAGTTGATGATGTCCATTCCGGATCCACAAAATACAAAAGTATAATGAGATCCATCAGACTATTAATACAGGAAACTCTTTGGTATCCGGCACCGACGGGGCTGGGATGGTGCCGGTTGATTAGAAATTCCGGATGACGGAGAGGGTTATCTACCGAGGCTATTTTTAACAAACAAAAATAAAAAAATCAAGAAATGTGCAGTATACAGTAATTGGGTACTCACCTACAGAATGTTGTGTTAAATGGATGGTGGATGATGCTTGATTAAGTACAGTACTGCCAGTTGAGGGTAATCCATAACTCTTTAATCGGAAGAGACTACCGGCAGCGCGGGAGACACACAGAAAAATGGCGGATCGGAAGAGACTGCCGGCAGCGCGGGAGAGTCAGACTCCTGTTATTGAGGTGTTCGGACTTTCGACAGCGCCAAGAAGCCGAGTAGCGGCAGTTTGGAGAACTACCCCCACTGACTAACTCGCCCACCGCGGAAGACTCGGACTCGGACTCGGACTCGGCAACATTTCCGGTTATTGAGGTGTTGTTTTCGGAGTATGAATTTTGCCGGTTAATAGAGAATTCCGGATATTTAGGTGCCGTTTAAACGAGAGTTTCCTGTAGTATAATTGAGTAGGTATTTGGCATGCCTTCATGTAATTTGAAATAGAGTAGATGATCTTCAGAATGTTGGCAACATCTTGGTGACTGCTGTGCACTCCACAAAAATACCATTAATCAAGCGTCACTTTTCAAATCAGGCTGCTCAACTATATGTACCTGCAGTGGCTACAATGGTTTATGAGAGGGCTGAGTAAATAAGGAGTTTGTGCTTCTTCCCCTGCATTACTTCAATATTGGAAGGGATTTTTTTGCAGATACCTGCTTTGATAAAGGAAAAAAAGAATTTGCAATTATAAAGCACCTTTCATGACCTCAGGATGTCCCAAAGCGCTTCACAGTCAGTGAAGTATTTTTGAAATGTAGTCACTACAGTAATGTAGGGAAACCTGGCAGCTAATTTACACACAGCAAGGTCCCACAAACAGCAATGAGATAAATGACCAGATAATGGCCGGATTTTGCGCTAGTAATGATGGCGAAACTGTCAGCGTTCGCCGTCATTACCCCTCTGAAATGGACAGCAACTTCAGGATTTAACATATGCGCAGATAATTGCGGAAATCCTGAAGTTGTGGTCAGTCATTCCCTGCTCCGCCACAGGTTGCGCTGTGGAACTCCCCATAGCTGTCAATCAGCTGGAATCACATATAAGGATGAAGACTTCCCCTTTTACAATGGAATATCGCTCTCAAAAAAACCCGTTGAAAGAGGTGTAACTGGGTTTTTAATGGCGTACTGACTGCTGAACAACCGTTCTAACCCTGAAAAACTAATTTTAGATTTGTGGAATGTGAAATAGTTCCATTAATATGATTAAGAATTACAAGTTTTTATTATAATTTTTTTTTAAGTTTATGATATTTCAGCTTCTACCTTAATCTTATGTGTATGTCCCAATCTTTTGCTCTCTGTAAAATTTAAAAAAAGTAAATTTAGAACTTTGCATTTTATTCCTGGTTTGCTGTCTATGAGAATTCTTCAATGTGAATGGCTGCTCAGCTAGCTTGATGACATCACTCTTCCTGGACACTTAGGATTCGCTTTGCCGCTGACTGCAAATTCCGGGCCATTCTGTTTTGGTGGTGTTGGTTGAGGGATTAGTGTTGGCCAGGACACCGAGAGATCTCCCTTGCACTTCTTCAACAGTACCATGGGATCTTTTAATTCCACCTGAGAAGGCTATGGGGCTGATTTTCCAGCTCCTGGTGTATGTCAGCTCTAAATGGTTAAGTACTGCTATTAATCTCACCAGAATGGTAAAGTGCGAATCGCTCTCAAATTTTATGGGTCAGTCCATTTGCAGAATTATTCAGATCCAGGTGCAAATTTGAGCAGGTGTAGGGGGCACACTAGTAATTGGAATGAAAAATTGCATGTAGATGAAATTTAAAAGGGCAGGTACAATTAAAGATAAGAGTCATAATAAGGAGGAAAAAAATTCTGAAGGTCCTTTAGAAAGTCTCAAAAGCTATCTCAACCCTTACCAAACTTCTCCAAGGCCAATGGGCCAAAGGGTTAAAACGTGACAGGCAAAAATGAAAGGAAAGGAAACCCAAGGTGCAGACAATGATGGAATGGCCCAGCACCCTAACCTGTGTTTGAGGGCTGCTGAAGTGGAAGTGGCAATACAGGGAGCGGTTGCAAGGAGGTTTGCTTTCAGTGCTACTCCATGAACCATCGCCATAAACATTACTGTCTGGAAGGAGATGGAGGCCAACTTGATGCTACAACTGGCTGACTGGTACTTTGCTTGTGCCAATCCTGTGGTGCATGTGGCAGCAGGTGTATTTACAACAAATTTCACAGCTCTGCACCTGGTTCTCTGATGACACTTTTTAAAAATTTGTTTTTGAATGCATGGGATCACGAAAAACACCTCTTAGCAGGTGCTAATTACTGGATATATTGTTTGGGAATTTCCTCGGAGATGCTCCCACTCCCAAAGATGCAGCAAAAACCCAATTTACACACGTGAAGGGGGTTTCCGCCACGCTTCCGACGAGGTTATGGTGGTGGATTGGTAGCAGTTCCGAGGAAATTCCCAGTCATTGTTTCTGTTGTTAATGAATTTGAAGAAAATGGTTAAAATGCAAACATTTTAAACTCGCATCACACAGTTAGAACTCACACTGCACTTCAAATCACAACGGATCGTCCAGTACCATTCAACCCATGTTTTTCATTTATTTACCTAATTAACTTTCCCAATTAAGTTTTAATGTACAGACACCCTTGGGATGTGATTTTTTACTCCGCTGATGATGTTGACCATATTTCATTCTGACTTTTCCTTTCCTGTATTTAGGTCAGCCACTCCACTGGATCTTCGTCATTTATCCTCAGAATCACCCCTCAGCTACAGGCAACTTGTCTCCCCTTCAAACTCTTACCTCTATTATTTGCTTCTGATTTCTATGTATCCGCCAGCCATGAGCAGAATACTGGGGCGGGAGGGGGTTGGATTTTAAATTGCTCGCCACCCGCTTCCTACCTGAAAAACAGGAGGCCAGAGGCAGAAAATCTGGCGGACAGCTTGGACACTGATTTACCCGCCTGATTTGATTTTTCAGGTATGTCTTTAATTGGGCGCCCAGCACTCTTGCCCAAAACAGGTGGGATGCTGTTCAATTATGTAAATTGGGATCCTGCGCTAGTTGTAGGACCCCAATTGAAATTTTAATGTACAAATGGGCGGAGTGTGTCCCAGTCGTACCTGGTGTTGAGCAGCCCAGCCAGCGGTCCTTGAAGGGACTGCTGGGGGCCGCTCAGGGAAAGATACGTTTTTGGAGGTTTTTTTAAAAAGAGTTCTGTGGGGCCAGCAGGTGCATTCTTGTGCCTCCTGGCCCCACCAATATCTTCCGGCCTGCTGCTGGCCTGTTCTTGCCCCCTGCCAGGACCCGCTGCCCATCTCCCCACCCCCTCGCCCAACAGGCCCTACCTGCCGCCTGACTCTATGCTTAAGTTGGACAATTTTCCATTGTGCGAAACTGGCGCGCTGCGGCAGAGCACCCATTTGGAGCCCGCAGATTGCCAGTAAAATTCTAATGAGGCCCAAACCTGAAAATGGCTCGGGCCTCCAAACTGTTGGGCAGGTGCCGCAAGCGCACCACTGACATTGTGCCTCTTTTTGACCAAAGTTGAAAATCTCCCCCAATATCTCTAGAATCAAGAGAGCAAAGGGTGAGTTTGCCTGGGTTTAGTACCCAATTAGCACCTTTTTTTTATGTGCAACACAGCACCCTTTTGGTGCCCAGAAGTGCTGCGTATGTTATTCCTTTTGCCAAGTTTCACAGCTGCGATTTTTTTGTATCTCTGGGGGGAGGGATTCCTATTTAAATCCCATGTTAGTGATGTCTAGATGACTTGGGGGAATTATAACCTAACCCATCCGCCGGGATCAGATCGGTCGCCCATAAAATCTAATAGTCACCTTTGTTAAGCCACCAATTAGCGTTGCCAACCCTCCCTCTTTGCTCGGGAGTCTCCCAAAAGTGGATATTCGTCTCTGGGCGCTGCTGTTGGCAACCCAGGAGAAAAGTTTGTTTTATCGGCAGTTCGCCGCTTGCAGCCAATCAGCTGTTATGCCCCCTGCCACTTGCCGCACTTACGGTGAAGTTGCGTCGGTATTGCTCCAAACGCGATTGTTCCTGGCCATATCTTAATAGGATTTGTTATATCTGCGACGTTGCGCCCTCACAGCGGATGTCCCTGTCCAGAATGCACTGTGTACCAGAATATGCCCTGTCCATTTCCAGTGGAAACCGGCGTGCAGCCGATGAATGGACGCTATGTAGAAGAAACAAGCAATTCACCATGTATGTATTAATTTATTGATTATATTGGCAACTTCACCAAATGTGCAACAACTGCTATTAACTAAAATGCAACATTATTCTGCTAATCTGTTATAATTATGGTGGATAAAGCATATTGGGGTAAAAATTCACTTGGTTGCGCCACCCGTTAGCGCCTTAAGAGGGCGCTAATGGGGCGCAAAGCCGCTAACGCCCGGGCGCAGCGATGTTTGCGCCGCTCGAGAACTTAACTTGAGATTGTGCGGCGGCGCTAAAACTTACCGCTGCGACCACCTGCGCGCGCAGATTGTGACGTCATTCCATGGTGCAACGCCCTTGGGGCGCCCCGTAGCGGAAATTGAGTGGCGCCCCCTGCCTTACCGCCTGGCGCTTCCAACGACCAGAAGACTGGAACGCTATCAATCGCTGTGGGGCTGGGGGGGGGCGCTATTTAAAGGGGGCCTCTTCCTGTCTTTTATTGTTGGTGGCATTTTTGAACTACGCATTCTGAGAGAGAGAGGGAGAGACTTCTGGAGAGATTCAACATTGTGTGAAGGAGTTTTGGGTACTGAGCAGCACTTTGCAGGTTCATTTTGATTTGCCATTCCTTGTATCGATTTAGCAGAGACCGTGGGAGCTGCACTCTGAGCTCTTTGCCTGGTGCTCTCCATTGTTCTTTCCAGCACATTTGATGTGCAAGTCTCTCCAGGCCGAGATTCAATGCAGCAATGAACAGGATGTGGATGGAAAGCAAGATTAACCATCCCCTTTAAGAACTGGCCCATGCCATTGTGTGTGTGTTCCATTGCTGACTGACATTACATGAGCTTCGCCAGCGCTCCGAGTTAGCGCCTCACTGCTCGGCCTTTGCGCCTAAAGAGAGGTGTGCAGCGCCTGCTTTAGCGCTCCACTCACCTCCCGGGGCGGTAAAAGTGAAGTTTCCCATCATTGCCGATAATTAGCGCCAGGCGCTAATATTTGCGTCCGGACGATATTTGCATCCCAAATGGGGCGCGACCTAATTTCTACCCCATTTAGTCTTACACTACACAGACTTCACACTGCACCACTATCTATGTCTGGTGAATTTAGTGGGTTGTTTTTCTTCATTCAACAGCCCCTCTGTTGACAGAGGATAAGTTGTCAGTTAAAACCTTGCATATCAAAAAATGCACATGTATATACTTATAATATAATGGGCCAGCAATTCAGCTTTCAGGCTTCCTGCGGGTGCAAGCATCGTGCGTGTACTTGCCCACCGCGCCTGCAGTTGTACTTTGGACCCACGAGGACTTCGGGTCCTGGGCCTCCTCCAGCTGCCGGCGCGCAGTGCTTGCGTATCCCAGGGGCGCAGTTAGTTCGAAGCGTCCCCTGGGATCACGTGGGCCATGGAGAGCCAATCCTAGCAGGGCATTTTCATTCATAGATTTAACAGGAAGACCTGTCAAATCTATGAATAGAGATCGGCACCAAAACCACACTTAAACTTCAAATAAATTTAAAAAAAACATCACATTTTTAAAATAACTATAAGTTAAATAAATTAACTACCTTAAACAAAAAATTAAAATTTTTGAAAAATTAATTATACTTTTTAACGGTGCTAAAAATGAACTTACCTTTCTTTAAAGTATCTAAAAAAGATAAACCTGTTGAAAAATGTTTAAATTGTAATTAATTAACCACTTACCTTGTTAGAAACAGGCCTTGCGCCTCCTTTTTAAAAGCGTAGCTTCTTCACACTTACCTTCCCGGAGAAACCTGAAAAAAAAAATGAAGTTCGCTGCGTGCGCGCTGCCTCTCCCGCGCACACGTTTGACTTCTGAACCCCTCCCTTCAGGGAAACGGAAGTTCCGGTTTCCCGCGCATGCGCAGTGCATGCAGGAAACCGGCACTTCAGGTGGCCTTATGGCAACCGACAACTCACCCGACAACAGCCGAATTTCTGGCCCATTGTCATAGGAAAATGATACATTTCAAGAAATACAATCTAAATTGTAGAGAAGCATTTAAATTTACTCTTGGGGTAAAAAGGAGGTAAAGATTTTCTTCAACAGGTATGAGGTTCTTGCTGCCTGTGTGAATGAGGGCAAAGTCTGTAGGGTGGATGAGCAAACTAACCATGGCACTGTGGTACAGGAGGTCATTCAAGTGGGGGGAGTGAAAATGTTGTTGTGGTACGGGACAGTATAGTCGGGGGGATAGATACTATTCTCAGCAGCCGTGACCGGAAGTGCCGAAGGCTGTGTTGCCTGCACGGTGCCAGGGTTAAGGGTATCTCCTCGCAGCTGGAGAAGAACTTGGAGAGGGAGGTAGAGGTTCCAGTTGTCATGGTCCACGTAGGAACCAATGACATAGATAGAAATAAAAACAGAAAATGCTGGAAATACTCAGCAGGTCAGGCAGCATCTGTGGAGAGAGAAACAGAGTTAACGTTTCAGGTCAATGACCTTCGTCAGACCTAGAAATTAGGTTCTGCTGAGAGAGTTTGAGGAGCTAGGATCCAAATTAAAACCCAGAACCTCAAAGGTAATAATCTCCGGATTGTTACCTGAGCCATACGCAAATTGGCATAGGGACAAGCAGATCAGAGAGTTAAATGCGAGGCTCAAAGAGTGTTGTGAGGAGGACACCAAGAGCCTGCAAAGGGATATAGACAGGTTAAGTGAGTGGGCAATACGGTGGCAGATGGAGTAAATTGTGAGGTTATTCACTTTGGTAGGAATAGAAAAACAGAATATTTTTTAAATGGTGAGAAACTATTTGGTGTTCAGAGAGATTTAAGTGTCCTTGTACAGGAAACACAAAAAGTTAGCATGCAGGTACAGCAAGCAATTAGGAAGGCAATTGGCATGTTGGCCTTTATTGCAAGGAGGTTGGAGTACAAGAGTAAGGAAGTCTTACTACCATTGTACAGGGTTTTGGTGAGCCCACACCTGGAGTACTGTGCACAGTTTTGGTCTCCTTATCTGAGGAAGGACGTACTTGCCTTAGAGGCGGTGCAACAAAGGTTCACTAGATTGATCCCTGGGATGAGAGGGTTGTCCTGAGGAGAGATTGAGTAGATTGGCCCTGTACTCTCTGGAGATTAGAAGAATGAGAGGTGATCACATTGAAACAAATAAGATTCTGTGGGAGTAGATGCTGAGAGGTTGTTTCCCCTGGCTGGAGAGTCTAGAACTAGGGGGCATAGTCTCAGGATAAGGGGTCGGCCATTTAAGATTGAGATGAGGAGAAATTTCTTCACTCAGAGGGTTGTGAATCTTTGGAATTCTCTACCACAGAGGGCTGTGGATGCTGAGTTGTTGAGTATATTCAAGGCTGAGATAGATAGATTTTTGGAATCTAGGGGAAATCAAGGGATATAGAGATCAGGCGGGAAAGCGGAATTGAAGTCGAAGATCAGCCAGGATCTTGTTGAATGGCAGAGCAGGCTCGAGGGGCCGTATGGCCTACTCCTGCTCTTAATTCTTATGTTCTAATGTTCAACAGACTGCAATAGACAGATCACTAAAAGTAGCGATGCAGGTTACTAAGGCCATAAAAAACAAAGCACTGGGGTTCATTTCTAGAGAGATAGAATAGTAAAGCAGAGAAGTTATGTTAAACTTGTATAGAACCTTGGTTAAACCACACTTGGAGTACTGTGAATATTTCTGGTCTCCATATTATAAAAAAGATATAGAGGCACTGGAGTAGGTGCAAAAAGATTTACAAGAATAATACCAGAACTGAGAACGTATTCCTATCAGGAAAGATTGAACCGGCTGGGGCTCTTCTCTCTAGAAAAGAAAAGTCCGAGGAGTGACCTGATCGAGGTCTTTATGCTTATGAAAGGGTTTGTAAGGGTAGACGTAGAGAAGATGTTTCCACTTGCGGGTGAGACCAGAACTAAGGGCCGTAAATATAAGATAGTCACTAATAAATCCAACAGGGAATTCCGGAGAATCTTCTTTACGCAGGGGGTGGTTAGAAAGTAGAACTCGCTACATCAAGTTGAGGCGAATAGCATAGATGCATTTAAGGGGAAGCTAGATAAGCACATTAGGGAGAAAGGAATAGAAGGATATGTTGATGGGGTTTAATGAAGAAGGGTGGGAGGAGACTGGTGAGGAGCATAAACACCAGCATGGACCTGTTGGGCTGAATGACCTGTTTCTGTGCTGTAAATACTTTGTAACTTTGTAATGGGCAACTTAGCAGTCATTTAAGAAAGGTCAGACTGATGTTCTTAGTGCTGTGATAGAAACATAGAAACATAGAATCTAGGAGCAGGAGTAGGCCATTCGGCCCGTCGAGCCTGCTCCACCATTCAATACGATCATGGCTGATCATCCAAATCCAGTACCCTGTCCCTGCTTTAATCCCCACAGTACACATAGCCCACCCTACCCCCGTAACCCCACATATTTAATTCCCCCTAACATATCCCATCCTATCCCCATAACCCCACATATTTAATCTCCCCTAACACTAAGGGTCAATTTATCATAGCCAAATCAACCTAACCCACACATTTTTGGACTGTGGGAGGAAACCGGAGCACCCGGAGGAAACCCACGCAGACACGGGGAGAATGTGCAAACTCCACACAGACAGTCACCCGAGGTCAGATTCGAACCCGGGTCTCTGGCGCTGTGAGGCACCAGTGCTAACCACTATGCCACCGTGTTGCCCATAGCTAAATGACAAAGCTGAGAGTCTTTTTCCTGAACCTTCATCTGATGCCACAGTAGCTCAGATGGTAGCTCTCTTGCCTGAGTCAGAAGGCTGTGGGTTCAATTCCCACTCCAGAGACTTGAGCACAAAATCAAGGCTGACACCCTGCAAAAGTTAGCGCCCCCGCGGCCGATTTTCCCAGGTAGCGCCCCGAGAGGGAGGAGCGGCGCTACGGGAAGCGCCCCGCTTCCCACTTGGGGCGCTGCGAGCCAATATCGCAGCACTGCGGCACGTCGCGCCACAGTACTGCAGGCCTTCCTCCCCTTATTAAAGGGGAGGGGCCTGGCGCAGTGCGTCCCGGCGCCCAGCTGAGCCACCAGGGATCGGGAGTGCCGGCAAACGAGCCCGGCACTCAAGGAGTGCCGGGTTCACGGAGAGCAGCCGGCATCCCATGGCGGGGCTTCATGTGGGGCCGGGGACAGCAACGGGGGCAGGCGGCCAGCAACAAAAATGGCTGCCCGCCACCTCCCCTTTATCTAGCGCCGCCTCGGCTGCATGTAGGTCCCCCTGACCCCGGCGGACATAGCATCGGGAGGCGCCACCCAATATTACAGCCAGGGTGCGAGCGGGGCGCTGCGCACGGCGATGACGGGAGGCGCTAACAGGAGGCGCAAATCAACCGAATTTAGCCCCCAAAGTATTTACACTCATCTGTAATCAACATCTGAATTTTTAAATCTGAATCAAAGATTAAATTTAAGTAAAATTAAAGTATGCAATCTACTTGTCAAGATTGTATTAAAACTGCGGGGCAATAATGCAATAACATTTGCAAACTGTGGGTGGATGTCACATGATCACACCTCTGGGACTGCATCAAACCAGAGTTGGCAACCTTATTTCAGGACAGATTTTTAATTTAGATCTTGCCTGACACCTGGATTTACCAGCATGTCAAAAATCTCTCATAAGCAATAGGTAGCCAATATAACAAACAAAACTTGCATTTGGATTAATCAGATACCATAGACACAGGCAGCATTATGATTTGCATTCTGCATGAAAGAACTGGCCTCAATTAATTGGTTGGTTTAGTCACAACTCGTATATTTATCTACTTGCTGTGAAACCATTTTTATTATTTTTTATTGAATGTCATCAGTTGGTTGCCACCTACACTATATTTTGTCAGCTGAGTGTATAACCACACTAGTGCATGCACAACACAATTCCACCCCTGTATTCCTGAATTTAAAATATGACTGCTGTCAAAACTGGTGCAGCATCAGAATGTTAAAAATAGCCTACCATTAAGGAGACTGGCAGATGCATACAATTAAAGCTATCCAGCACAAAAACAACACGAGGCAGTATGGAATGGCAAAATATCATTCATTTATTCAAATAGTTCTTCCAACATTTACTGTCATGGACTCTGCCCAATTTATTCAACTTCCTGAAAAAGCTAAGCGACTGTGGGTAAACTACCCATCAATACAAAGCTCTGGGCAATTTCTTCCTGACTTCCCTGGGTAATTAAACACAAACTCCAGGAAATTAATCCAATCTTATTATCTATATTATTCAACTGATTCCATCCATAGATGTATTTCCAAGCTTCCAATCAGATTACATTGCATTTGTATTCAGTATTTGGTTATATTGAGATAAAAGTTCATTCTAAACAGTTTTTAAAGGCATAGGGGTTTGCATAGATGCTTCTCCTATGATTTCCCACATTAAGGTATTGTTGAGAGTAAAGAGGGATATTAGATTGGAATTAACCAAAGTATCTCAAAATGGCAGACAGAAGCTGGGCTGAAATTCCATTCCCATCTCCTTAAAATATTAACATTCAAAATGCCACCCTTGAAGTAATATGGTAATGACATTCAACACTAAGCTCTGTGCCTTATACTACCCACTGTGAATGTCTTACCTTTAGCTCAGCTCCATAATCGTTTAGTGGGCGTAGACTTTAGAGCAATGTCATTTCGATCATGTTGCTGACATCATCACAATAGAGAAGGTAAAATCAAAAAAGAAATACTATTAAATGAACGTACCATGAAGAGCCATGACTGAGCTTTCAAAAACACATAGGGGGGAATTTTGCCAGCGCTCAGGGGACGGGTTTGGAGGTGGGACTGCTGGCAAAAATGCAAAGATTGACAGCAGGTCCCGAACCCGCTGTCAACCCGTCTCCATACAATCTTCCCAAGTGCCGGGTCCCCGATTTGCGCAGGGACCCAACACCTAGCGACGGGAAGAGGATTACAGGCACTTAACTGCCTGTTAGCAGGTAGTTAACAGGCAGTTAAGAGGTTTTTTTCAATTTTGACAGGTCGGCTACGGGCTTCCCGACGTCCGGACACCACGCCAGGGTAAGTGTGGCGTGCTGTGGGTCTACTGTAAGGTTTGTGCATTGATGACAGCTGCAGAAGTGGTGTGAAGGATCCAATGGTAAACTGGTGAGTTTCAGAGGTAAGAAAATGTTGGGGAAATCATTTTTAATGTATTTAGACTTTTCTGTAGGTAACAAGTTTTGAATTGTATGTCTAGTCCCACCTCATTGGGAGAAGCTCTCTCACCAGTGACAGATCGCTTCTGTAACCTCACCTGCAGCTGCCATCTGTTTTATCCAAAAGAGAGAGTCACTGGAGAGCCTTGGTGCAAGGGCTCACCTTTGTACAGTGATTGTCAGTGTTTGCAGCACCTCAATGCTGTCAAACACTGAAAAATCATCTGTCAAAAAAAAATATGCGTGTCCCCTTTAAGAAAACCGGCAGATGACGCATCATCAACTGACGTCATCTGACACCTGCTTTCTCTTAATTGGCCGGCAAGCCCGCAGGGCGGGCTTAACAAGGCCAATTGACGTAAAATTACGTCTGTGCGTCGGGTGTCGTTGGGGGCGGGATCGGAACCCGGAAGGCAGATGACCCGCTCCCAACTCGAACTGAAAGGTAAGGTCGCGCCCAAAGACTTAGTTTTGGTTTAGTTCAATTTAGCCGATTGTTATGTAATAAAACCGATCTGTTTACATCACTAACTAAACCTTTTATTGTAAAATTAAGAAGCTTTATCATTGTTCATCCAAGGGCACATTTGTCTATGGATAAATTAGAATGATTGTAACTGGCTTCTTTTAAAAATATAAAAATATTATTCCAAGGAGCTAATCATTACAAACAATTGAAACAGAGAACAGCTAGTGGGAGGGCCAGGCAGCCCAGCTGCTGTGGAAGTAGCTAAGCCTACAGCAGGGCAATCTTGGGTCCCTGCTCACATAGGTCAAGGGTCGCATCAATCCCAAGAGCTGGTGACAGATACATAGCAACCTGTCACTTTACTAAGGGAGCACGTAGAATTTCTCCAACACATAAATCATACCTGTCACTAAGCCGAAGCACTAGGGTGACAAATAGCAGCAATGCACAGTTCACTTGCAGGGAAATAAAATGGTTGCACTGAACTTGTACTCTGTACTAAAAGATGTTCTTTTTATGACATTGGATACTGTATTAGCAAGTAAAAAGAATGAGTATTATGGTTGTTCATAAGAAGTGAAGCCATTGGACTTGAAGGTGGATTTGTTGAGGATGTTTCTTAGCGGCCCAAACCGGGGCGCTTCTGGTGGCATGCAGCCATCAAAGTAAATTCGTTCTCACGCCTCATCAGAATAAATCAGGCAAGCTGTTGGCGCCAGTGAGGAGCTCTGACACAACATGTGTCAGACCCTTACAGATTTCGGCCCGCACTGAGGCCTAGAGATAAGTTTGTGTGAGGGGGGTGAGGAGATGATTGGGTGGGGGCTGGGGTGGTGAGGGCAGGCCAGTAGCAGTCTGAAGAGCACTCCTGCTCCTTCCGACTCCACAAAATAGTGAAAAATGCTCACGTTTTTGGGCCTTTTTAAAGCTGCCTCCAACAGATCCTTTAAGGACCACTGGTTAGGCTGCTCAAGACCTGTAAGTGCCGGTCGGAGCTTGCACATTGCAAGCCTCAACTAGGACTATTGAATTTAGGAGTCCAGGTCTGAAATGAGCATAGGAGCCTGATTTTAATATTGAAATGTGGGCTGTTCTCATTAGAAAAAGCTCCTGACCAATTTAGCAGTGGCCTGAACTCCTGTGCAGATCAAGCACGGGCCTCTGCCCTGCTAAACTGGTTATTGTTATGCCTGTTTTAAGGCCATAAAAAGGGCACAACAATGTTAAATATAGACCCCATTGAAAATGTAGGGTGGTCTGTTAATGAAATGGGTCCAGGAGGTAATTAGGAAAAGGAGAACCTGTCAAATGGTTCAGCAGCTGCAGCTTCACCCTATTCCATCTTGTCAACATCATCTCCTTGCCGCTGTTCATTGTCTTCCTCCACTGGGTGTTGCATAGTTATGCCTCACAGTGTTGTGAAGCAAGCAGCATGTTATGAATTTTGGGAGAATTTGGCTGGGCTGTATTGTAGAATACCCCCGATCAGGCTAGGTACGTATATCTATGGTGTGTTCGATAACCTTCTAGATGCATACACCACAGTAAGACTGTGCTTGGCTGGTGTACGCGGCTGCTATAGAGGTGTCATGATCCTATCCTGTAGAGGATAGCTTTGGTCTCCTAGGAGGCAACTTTGCATTTTTCTTTATGGGTCAAATAATGGAGGTACGTCAGTGGATTGCTTTAAAATAAAGGCACAATGACTGCTGCCTGGGAAGTGGGTACTGAGCTGCATGTTCCTGTGCAGAGGGTCACAGACCTGCTGCACAGCGATGGAATGAATGCCCTTCTGGTTCATGAATGCACAGTTATTGTATCCAATCAGCCCACTACTCCAGGGGAAGAGCGGTAGAGTAGGCTTTAAGTGCACCCAAGTGAGGATGCCCAAATCGCATCGCAAATTGGAGTCAACAGGTCGATTGCATGCCTTGGTAGAAGCATCCCGCCAGTAGGGGTGTTTCAGTAGTGCCCGACCTGGCAAAGGCCCTGAATTTCGGAGTAGCACCATATCTGTCCAACAGTAGAGAGAGGGCCCAGGAAGGAACCGGCATAAATGTAAGTTTTTACAAATCCTGAGCTCCTTGGGAAGCTACAAGTGGCATTTATTTTAGGTATTTGTGGCAGCAACAGTTGTGAGGCCTTAGAAATAACAACAGAAAATGCTGGAAACACTCAGCAGGTCAGGCAGCATCGTGGAGAGAGAAACAGAGCTAACGTTTCAGGTCGATGACCCTTCGTCAGAACTGGGCGTCCAGTTCTGACGAAGGGTCATCGACCTGAAATGTTAACTCTGTTTCTCTCTCCACGATGCTGCCTGACCTGCTGAGTGTTTCCAGCATTTTCTGTTGTTATTTCTGATTTACAGCATCAGCAGTATTTTACTATTATAGTTGTGGGGCCTTCGCTGGGATCTCAGTGGAACTAACATCAACTGAGTTCCACTGAGGCCTTTAAAGAGCATAATTCGTAGAATTTCTGAGGAAGCCTGGGAACTCTCACAGACAAGCTCCCTTGATGTAGGGGGTCAGGCAGAAGATCTGTTCTCACCCCCCCCACCCCCCACTCCCCCCAATGGAATTTACAGGCTTCCTCTCCATGGGGCAAAATCCCAATGGGGCCAGATTCTGCTCCATTTTCTGACCCCTGTACACATTTATGCCAAAGAAGCACACAGGGTCCAAACAGAATTTCAGGCACAAAAGAGTAGATATTATGAATTTGCATTCCTGGCAAGAGACTTCACAGGAGCCCATATTAGGAACTTGAACGTTGAGGTCAGTGAGCCGGCTTGGTGTTCTGTCCAGAATGTCCACTGAACTTTGCATCCAATGCTGGTGGGCAAAGCTCCATGCCACCAGTGAAAGTTCCTAGAAGGTCAATCTTGCAAGGCTGCGTTCAGGGTTATTATGAATTAGGTGTGCTGACCTCCATGTTCAATTCTCCAATCTGTGCTCCGGTCTCCTGTCAAGTGAGGCTCCATGCTGGGGGCAGAACCGTACAAACTTTTTCCGATACTGTAAATGGTAACTGATAACCTGTTGTATAAAAACATACCTTTCAATGGAGCTGACTGACTATTGACATATATATTTAATTTATATTCACTACAGAAACAGAGCATTTAATGTGCATATGATATCTATTATGATTACAGTTTTATAGACTGTAGGAGGGAATATTCTGCTATTGTTCTGTTTTACTGTTCAGCAATCAAGGTGCTGAAAGGCAGATGCTCAGTATGTGGGCTGGAATGTTATCACTCAAAGTAAGATATATGAGAGGATGGAAAAGAAGGAATCTGTAAAGTGGCTCCATAGATGCCTTGTTCAGAGAAACAAATATGTTATAATATCAGTCAACATACAGTAGAACCAGGGACTCCCCTGACTTTGAAATTATTATAACTTTGAAGCTTCGACGTAACTTGATATTTAGCTACTCGAATATGGCTCAGCATCTACTGCACTCCTAACTTCCTGATGGCACCAGTAAACGTCCAGGCCTCTGGACATGATGCCATCGCATCCATGAGCCACAAAGACTTCTACTCCACCAATGTCCAGATGGTCAGCTGGACAGCAACAGGGGGGTATCCATTACTGAACGTGGTCGTCAATCTTCATTTTCCTCCACTCTGCCTGCCTGGACATCAGATTAGTCTATGTGGGCCTTCTTCTCCTACTCCTTTTCCTGGGACTCTTCAGGTCCCTGAGCCCCATAGATTTCCACAGGAAAAAGGAGCAAAGGTGGAGGCTTCCACAAATATGCAACCAGTGAAATATACAACAGCACAAAAATTCCCAGTTGACCCAAAACTGTGAATAAAACAGCAATCTGTGGACAAACTCAACCCCCTTTTAAGTAATTTCCTAAAGCTGGCCAACCAACTTTCCAGCTATGCACCATTTGTTATGAATGAGGACTGTGCTGTGGTCATTAAGAAATTTGGTGTGGAACATAATTTGCTTTGGTAAATAGGATTTCACAAGCCTGCAGTATGGCCAACGATAAACTGTCGAAATCACCCCTTGAAAAATTGGCCATGTTACGAATGCAGCATGCCAAATCAGAGCTCCAATTTCCTGACCTATGTATAACACCAACACGTCCATGGAATATCAGCGCTGTAGTATAATCTAATTCCCCACAGGGAAGTAGGCAAGAGGAGAGGTCAATTGTTGGATCAGCTGTTAGTCAACCTCCTTCCTTCTATGGTTCACAACGACATGCTTTGAGTAAGCATGAGACACTTGATGGTGGAGTATACGGAAAAGACTTTATTCATATACGGCATAGGTGATCAATCTATACTGTGTAGAATTCGCAAATTATCGCGATTTCGAAATAACGAGATAGAGACATAGGGGGAAAAGTTCAGTTGGTTGCGCCTCCCGTTAGCGCCTTAAGAGGGCGCTAATGGGGCGCAAAGCAGCTAGCGCCCGGGCGCGGCGAAGTTTGCGCCGCTCGCGAAATTAACTAGACATTTTGCAGCGGCGCTAAACACTACCGCCACGATCTCCTGCGCCGGCAGATCATGACGTCACTCGAGTGCGCAACGCCCCGGTATCGCCCCGGAGCGGATATTGAGTGGCGCCCCCTGCCTTACCGCCTGACGCTAACAACGACAGGTTGAGTGGAGCGTTCTGCAGTCATGAAGGGAAAGGGGGAGCGCTATTTAAAGGTGACCGCTTCCTGCCTTTTATTGTTGGTGCCATTTTTGAACTACGCATTCTGAGAGAGAGAGGTAGAGACTTCTGGAGAGATTCAACGTTGTGTGAAGGAGTTTTGGGTACAGAGCAGCACTTTGCAGGTTCATTTTGATTTGCCATTCCTTGTATCGATTTAGCAGAGACTGTGGGGGCTGCACTCTGAGCTCTTGGCCTGGTACTCTCCATTGTTCTTTCCAGCAGATTTGATGTGCAGGTCTCTCCAGGCCGAGATTCAAGGCTGCAATGAGCAGGATGTGGATGGAAAGCAAGATTAACCATCCCCTTTAAGAACTGGCCCATGCCATTGTGTGTGTGTTCCATTGCTGACTGACATTACATGAGCTTCGCCAGCGCTCTGAGGTAGCGCCTCGCTCCTCGGCCTTTGCGCCTTAAGACAGGTGTGAAGCGCCTGATTTAGCGCTGCAATCACCTCCAGGGGCGATAAAAGTGAAGTTTGCAGTCGGTGGCGATAATTAGCACCAGGTGCTAATCTTTCCGCCCGGCCGATATTTGCGCCCCAAATGGGGCGCGACTGAATTTTTCCCCCATACAGTTTCGTAAAAACAGCTTTATTTCAGCAAAATGCTGTCAGGTTCAAAAACGGACACAAGAAGCCTGTAAAATGGCCGCCGCGCCTCGTGGCAGAAGGTTCCAGATTTCTCAGTAGGCAGACAAGATGGCGTTTCAATAAACATTTCAGCAAGATCGGACAGTGCTCAGCATATTGATATAAGACAAGACGCGATTGTTTTGCATTTCTAACACGTAAGCAAGAAATATAAGTGTTGGAATCGGTTTTCCATACACAAACGGGGCTATTGTACTGGGCAATCAAGGGCCCATCCAAAGACATTGATACGCAAATTCCCCACGGCTCTACGATGAGAGAGCCGTTCGCGGGTACTCACAACAAGAATTCGGAGGCCCCCAAAACCCCTCCAGGGAGACTCCTAGCCGGTTCCACAATGGGAGAAATATTAACGGGTACTTAGACAGTTACAAGTATCACCGAAACCCATTAACAACAAGAACCACCCCATACAAGAAATTTGAGCGCCAAAACATGACAAAAGATGAACATTAAGTTTGGGCGGGAGATAAGGAATTACAGTACTATAACTGTAGTGTCCAAACGCCCATCGCTCTCTTATCCTTTTCATTCGCTTGGAATCGCCTCTTGGCTATTCTCCCGGACGACCGTTACTCTCTCTTGTTCCGCTGATCCCTTTTGGGGTCGACCTCGTGGCGCGCTGCGAAATCGGGTGCACCATCCCGAAGGTCGGTAAACGGTGTCTGGACCCGAAGGCCCGAGGAGATGAGATGAGAAGAGAAGAAGAAGAATCCACGTGCCGCCGCGGTCAGTAAACCCCGACCGCGCCCGAAAATATATAGACCATTTTTGAACTCTACAGGTTACTGCACGAACTGACACAGGAAGACTTTTCTTCGAATTCTATCGAACTGGTGTCGATCCAGAAAGACTTTTCTTTGAGTTCTACAGCCAGGCCCGAGCATTGTCGAGTTCTTCATGACAACGGGGAGCCCAGCCTGCTTGCAGCAGCAGAGCGAGTAAACAAGTGGGGTACAGAGACCCCTGATCAACACGTGAATAGTCAGGTGCTGTGGCGAAAACATCCGAGCATCGTTTTTAGAATTCTCCGAGTTATCACGAGTGGTGAGCATGGTTCTCGATCCTACAGATCTAGATTAGGACAGGTATTAATAGGGGAGGGTTTTGTTTTAAGGATAATTATAATGTGTGTCCCCTTTTACGATGTGTCGTGCGCTCCTCGTTTCCCTAAAAATAGTTGCATAAATGTATGTAAGCTTGTACTGTCATTAATCTGTGCTTATGACATGTATTTCGTAATCTTGAACAATATGCAATAAAGATTTTCCATTTCGTACTATTCAACCGGGTCTACCTGAGTTTTCTCTGCATTACTGCTCTCGCACCTAAGTCCAGTGTCAGAACCGTAAGGGCGAGTGGGTCGAACCACTCACAGGTGTCTAGTGCTACCAGGCTGGCTGGAGACCAGAACAGGCAACAAGGCCTAACCCCGCACTAACACCCAGGCTAAGCACAGAGCCACCCGAACCCCTTACAACTGTACACAGAGAGTAGCTTTTTGGTTTCTGTATCTTTTGAGGTCTCCAACTAACTGCTGAACACCCATGCGCCCTTATACACCTTAGTTTACCTACATCAAATGTACATGTCACAGATAAGACCTCATGATTTATCTGTTCCTGAATCCTTTGAAAACGGTCTATTTACATAAACAGTCTTAGTTGTTTACTTCAGAGATACTTTCCATAAACAAGACTTCCTGACCTATCTCGGTAGTGGGGAAGCTTTTAGAAACGATAATCCGGGACAAAATTAACAGTCACTTGGCCAAGTGTGGATTAATTAAGGAAAGCCAGCACGGATTTGTTAAAGGCAAATCGTGTTTAACTAATTTGATTGAGTTTTTTGATGAGGTAATAGAGAGGGTTGATTAGGGCAATGCGGTTGATGTGGTGCACACGGACTTCCAAAAGGTGTTTGATAAAGTGCCACATAATAGGCTTGCCAGCAAAGTTGAAGTCCATGGAATTAAAGGGACAGTGGCAGCATGGATATGAAATTGGCTAAGTGGCAGGAAACAGAGAGTAGTGGTGAACGGTTGTTTATCAGACTGGAGGAAGGTACACAGTGGTGTTCCCCAGGGGTCGGTACTTGGACCATTGCTTTTCTTGATATATATTAATGACTTAGACTTGGGTGTACAGTGTACAATTTCAAAATTTGCAGATGACACAAAACTTGAAGTATAGTGAACAGTGAGGAGGATAGTGATAGACTTCAAGAGGACATAGACAGGCTGGTGAAATGGGCGGACACGTGGCAGATGAAATTTAACGCAGAAAAGTGCGAAGTGATACATTTTGGTAGGAAGAACGAGGAGAGGCAATATAAACTAAAGGGTACAATTCTAAAGGGGTTCCATGAACAGAGAGACTTGGGGGGTTATGTGCACAAATCGTTGAATGTGGCAGGGCAGGTTGAGAAAACGGTTAAAAAAGCATATGGGATCTTGGGCTTCATAAATAGAGGCATAGAGTACGAAAGCAAGGAAGTTATGATGAACCTTTATAAAATGCTGGTTCGGCCTCAACTGGAGTATTGTGCCCAATTCTGGGCACCGCACTTTAGGAAGGATGTGAAGGCCTTAGAGAGGGTGCAGAAAAGATTTGCAAGAATTGTTCCAGGGATGAGGGACTTCAGTTACGTGGATAGACTGGATAAGCTGGGGTTGTTCTTGTTAGAGCAGAGAAGGTTGAGAGGACATTTCATAGAGGTGTTCAAAATCATGAAGGGTCTAGACAGAGTAGATAGAGAGAAACTGTTCCCATTGGCGGAAGGGTCGAGAACCACAGGACACAGATTTAAGGTGATTGGCAGAAGAACCAAAGGCGACATCAGGAAAAACTTTTTTACGCAGCGGGTGATTAGGATCTGGAATGCACTGCCTGAGAGGGTGGTGGAGGCAGCTTCAATCGTGGCTTTCAAAAGGGAATTGATAAGTACCTGATGGAAAAAAATTTGCAGTGCTATGGAGAAAGGTTGGGGGAGTGGGACTAGCTGAAGTGCTCTTGCAGAGAGCCGGCACAGGCTCGACGGGCTGAATGGCCTCCTTCTGTGCTGTAACCATTCTATGATTCTATGATTCTATCTGTTCTTGAATCCTTTGAGGTGTAGTTTATTAACAGCTGATCTTCCTAAACATTTCTTCTATACTATAGTTAATTGACCCTTCTGCCTATGTTTATTACACTAATCACTAAAGTTATACTTTAATCACTCATGGTCGATGTTGTCCCAGTCACTTACTTCTTTGCAGAGGCATCCCACTGTTTTTTTGTTTATCTTAGAAAGCCTTTTGTTCTAAGATACAAGGCAGTTCCATTATTAACCCTTAGCTCTTCAAGATGTCCAACACCAATCATCCCATGACATTTTTGTAAACTTCCTAGTTGCTGAGTGGTATTGGCACAAGGTTGGGAGTAATTCTACTGCCCACTCCTTAGCCCCTTGCCAGGGAATAATGTATGGCACTGGTGGACTTAATAGGCTGAGAAAAATAATTCTAAAATGACATAGGAGGCAGAAATATAAAAGTTAATAATGAGAGAAAGTTGAATTTGTTTACTTTCCAAGACACAGAACATGTTAAATGTGAATTTCTTCTTTCAGTACCATTTTTTCCCTTGTGTATAATTATTGGCCAAAACCAATTTCAACTGGTCGGTGAGAAAGACATTCCGTAACTTTTATTGAACTAAGCTCTTTCATCCATAGCACTGGAGCTGCCCAGGTAAGACAGCATCAGTCGCTCTTTTACTTTATCTACTCAACTGTATGCGTTGCCTGAACCTCGGCCCATAGAATTCCTCAGAATAATGGGTCACCTTGAATAATTATAGAGGAACAGTTCTGATTGGAAAAATATGTTTAAACTTAAATCATGCACCAGATAGATCCACCTACTGACAAAATGTTCTCAAACGGTTAAGCAGTTCACTGTACACAGTTCTGATGATCTAAGTATTTCTCTACTTTGTTTTTCTCATTTTTGTAATATCTTAGAATCTGCATGATACAGAACGTGAGGGTCAATAGCATAACAGGCAGTGATAATGTACGAGTTGTTATTTGTTGGCCTGTACATTGGCCTTAAAATGCCATCATAATTTGCAGTCGGTATTTTTACAACGTTATGACATCTGATTTACATCACATTTCAGTATAATTAGGAAACACCCCTAAGAGGTTGTTGGAGGCAGATGGGGGAGTGGGACTAGGTCAAGTGCTCTTGCAGAGAGCTGGCATAGGCTCGACAGGCCAAATGGCCTCCTTCTGTGCTGTAATGATTCTATGATTCTATGATTCCATTCTGTCATGGAAGCAGAAGCACACAGAATTTTATTTGATAGCCATGATGTTGCTGGTTAGCAGTAAACTCTGAAATTAAAATTTCAATGGGAAAGCACTTCAAAGGTAAAGTAGCCAATGAAAATTAAATGATGTGCTCAAAGCCCCAGTAGACACTCAGTGTTTCAAGTCTGTCACACATATATGTCATCCAAATGTCTCAACGCTGCTTCTCCATTGTAGAACACTCCTGCTCTCTATTGATTCTCTGTGAAGTATGAATTGTATTTCATGTAAACTTGGAGACCTCCTTCTTCTGTACTCTGAGGTTAAATTTTATCAGCAGCAAATTGTATTGATGAGTTTTTCAGGAAAGGTTCTGGCTGAGTAGATTACCCATTTATTGCAGCGCTCCCTGTCACACCTTCTGTTGACAGATCATCTATAACTTCAACACAGAGCTGTAAATCTCACATTTTGGAGTACAGCTATGCAGTGGAATCTGACCTAAGAAAAGAAGAGTTATTTACAAGAAAACCACATATGCTGCTGTGCTTTTAGATCTCGGGTTTCCACCCACACGTTTGCTAACATCTGGTATCTGCTATGTCAGTGGTTATTATCCAGGTGAATGGTGGATTTTAGACTGTATTGGAGGGGAAAAATATCACCCAGTATTTCGAATAAAATTCTCCAAGAGGGCGCTACTAAAAATTCCATCACCAATAAGTTATAATATCCCATCAGTAGTGAGTTAAATTGACTGCCTTGTAACTCTCCCTAATGGCTTTGTGGGTAAATGCTCAGTTTGTTAGCGATCCATACAGAACTGGAACATCCTGCATTTGTTATCCGCGTTAGCTGGGCTCAGCTAGGATGGCATTTGGGACACTCAAATTGGCCTCAGTACTTCTGGACTAGGGAGGGGGAGAAATTCAGGCAGGGCTCCCATTCCTGATATCCCATAACCCCTGCTGGAAATAATGGATGTCAGAGATGAAGGAAGAATTGGGCTTGGCTGTGATGCACTTTACAATCAAATAGCCTGCCAATACTCACTATCTAAGCTTTCCCATAAAGAATGACCCCTTAGGTGAGGCACCAGTGAAATCAATCCCAGTGTGAGTCAATGGCTTCAGGAAAGAAAGGGAGAAGATCAGTGGAATAATTTTTTACTGCCCTAACTACCACAAACAAACTATTTGACCTATCCAAGTGACTTGCTACCATTTATAAAAACACAAACCAGTCTTTCAGATGAGACGTTAAATCATGGCCCCGTCTGCTGTCTCAGGTGGACATAAAAGATCCCACGGCACTATTTCGAGGAAGAGCAAAGGAGTTATCAATGGTATCTTGGCCAATATTTATCCCTCAATCAACATCACTAAAAAACAGATTATCTGGTCATTATCACATTGCTATTTGTGGGAGCTTGCTGTGTGCAAATTGGCTGTCGTGTTTCCTACATTACAACAGTGACTCCACTTCAAAAGTACTTCATTGGCTGTAAAGCGCTTTGGGACGTCCAGTGGCGGTGAAAGTGTAATGGAATAGCCATATTTCAGAAAAATACACCATCCTATGAACAGAATTCTGATTTTATTAAAACATGACAAACTGGGTTTAAAAATCTAAAAGCCTCAATGACACAAGCCGTAAACAGAAATATAGGCTTCTGAGATAAGATGAAGTGTTAACACAAAAGTTGTAAACACCACACAAGCTTTTGAAATGGGAAATGGTTATTGACACTGAGACAAGGAGTCTGCAGTTTGGAACCAACACAATAGCAATGCCCAAGTAAAGTGTTAAAAAATAACACTTTGAACAGGAAAACAGAACATTAAAAAACCATGTGCCTTTGTAAAAGTAACATCAAATGAAACAGGAAACACGATTATATATACAACCAATTGAAGTAGCTAAGAAATGCAAAGAACAGCCTAGATGAAGTGTTTTTAATTTACATGTTGTAAAAGATACCTACAGAAGACTTTGAAAATATTACATCAATAGATGTACCAAGCAATCACATTGTTTATGTGTTGAACTTGGAACACAAGGAGACAAGAAGTCTGTAATACAAGCAGTTAAGCCAATATTAAGAATTACATAGAAACATAGAAACATAGAATCTAGGAGCAGGAGTAGGCCATTCGGCCCGTCGAGCCTGCTCCACCATTCAATACGATCATGGCTGATCATCCAAATCCAGTACCCTGTCCCTGCTTTAATCCCCACAGTACACATATCCCACCCTACCCCCGTAACCCCACATATTTAATTCCCCCTAACATATCCCATCCTATCCCCATAACCCCACATATTTAATCCCCCCCTAACACTAAGCGTCAATTTATCATAGCCAAATCAACCTAACCCACACATTTTTGGACTTGAATTGAATTGAAGACCTTCGAAAGAATGGCATCAAAGAGATAAATCTGTGATAACTATTTTATATGATAAGTTTTTGAAACACCTATACAGCAGACAGAATTCTGCAAGCTAACAGCTGAATTAACAGTAAGAATAGAAAGAAGTCAACAGAGGTATGGCTAGAGATAATTAGCTTACATCAACAGAAAACTTCAAAGGATAAACCACTAAAAAAAGGTATAAAAATAGAGCTTTTCAGATAGAAAGTCAGAAGTCGCTGGAAGGGGCAGAGCGATTCTCACCTTCAGAACCACTCTGTAGGTCTACAACTCTAGTCTCGGGGATCAAACGGTACTTTTATTTGATTTTGGTGGGTATTCTGGATTAAGAATAAGACTTAGAAATGTAAAAATGTAACGAAGTTAAGATTTGAGAATAAGGATCTCTGAGAATAGAATTGTAAGCTATTTGTATTTTGAACTGTTAAAGTTGCGATTGACTCACCAACTGTTAACTAAATGTCGGTTCCTTAATAAATCTATATATTTTTAGAATTGTCTCACAGAGTATTTCTGTATCAACCTCGCAAACTCAAATCTCTGTACACTCTTTTGTGAGGAGTCGCAGAATTCTGGGGGGTTTTCTGGACCCTCATAATATCCGGAAGGTTACAGTCTAGTTAAACTTACTAAAAGTGCTACCTGGAGGACGGTAATATCTTCAAGTCATTTCTTTCCTTTAAGGAGAAATAGTCTGGACTGTTAGACCCAATTAAGCGTCTTATAGGATTCGGCTATCTCTAACTTTAGTTGAAGGGGAACGTCTGGGGAATACATCTGATCTGGGGTAGCCCGAGAAGGGCTAGGACTTGTAATTATCCCTTCAGAAGGTGCTACATAAATGCAAGTCTTTCTTTCATTCATTGAGGCAAGACATATGGGGGATAAATTTTCCAAGACTGCCACCACCAGAGCCTCACAACCATCGGGAGGTGGAAAGGAGGAGAGAGGTCCTATTTCCACAGGGTGCTCAGGGCAAAATCAAAAATGCCAATGGGAGCAGATAGCCATAGCTGTCAATCCAGCAGTGTCACCCCGAGGAACTAGCTGCAGTGCAGGAAGAAGTTTAATGACATCACATGAGTGGTGAAGGTCAGTGAAGTAATCTTCAAATGCCATATCCCACCATCTGCACCACTAACCTCACACACTGCTCAATGCACCACACCCCCATCACTCACCTACCAACAATCTCTACCAAACACGACTCATTCCTTACATTCATATCTTCACCTCACCCTCACACACTTACCAATGCTGTAAGACTCACACCCACATCTCACAGCTTGCACACACTGTCAGCTATTAAACCATGACAGGCACATCACCCAAACACATTGCACCACACTCATGGACACACTTCCCTTTCTCTTGCAGGACAAGGTGGCTCACAATTGGAGTCTGCAGGGGCTACCCGAAGAGGCACAGGCGTGCCTGCATAATCTGAGCCTCTTGGAGGAGACTGTGCTGGCCATTCTTGGGAGAGCAATTGCTGAGCCTGTGGCCAGCAGCGGGGCTGAAGCAATGCAAGATGACGGTATCCTCATACCTAATCCTCCTTCTCACATCCCACTTCCCCCTTCATCCCACAATCTCTTCTGACTTACTAGCTGCACATGGTGTAAGCATGCAACTCTTGCTATCCCCCCACCCCCCACCTCCCCTCACCACAACCTTACCCTTGTGCCTTTCCCCTTTCAGATAGCCAAGAACTGCCACCTGAGCAGGCACTGGTGGAGGAGCAGGAAGACAGTGATCATGAAGACACAGCGTCACTCAATTTCACACTCCCAGCCACCAGCTCAGAGACTGACACTCTGCGTACTTTAGAGGATAGTTTAAAGGCGGGATCTGCACATGGTGAGACAGCGGGCACTAGTGGCCTGCAGCCAGGGCAGGGGGAAAGGGTAGTGCAGGTGCAAGCTCCCCGGAGGGCGAGGTCACACACAAGTTCTGCTGCACAGGACTCAGATGAGAACTTCAAAGGGGCAGCCTACAGAAGAAGGCTGATGGGTATGCACAATGAAATGCTTGGAGCATTGGCAGGCCTGCCAGAAAGCCTGAGTGCAATGTCAAGGAGCATGGAGGAGTCCGGCACCAATCTTGCACAGGGCTTTGCGCAGAGCTTGGAGCCCATGATTTCCAGCATGGAATTGATGGCCAACTCCATTAGCACACTTGTGGACCCAACCATAATGCAGGGTCTGATGGCCGATGTCTCAGCTTCCATTGCAGCACAAGCAGAAGTAACCCAACGTCTGAGTGCTGCAATGGAAGCTCAGACTGCTCTCATGCAGGCTCAGCTTGCTGCCATGCAAGTACAGACTGCTACCATTGTGGCTGCATTTACCAGTGTGGAAAGGGGCTTGCAGGGTGTCACAGCAGTCCAGCAAACTGTCCTCCAACAGATTACTAGGATTGCTGAAGTGCTGTCCAGGGGAGAGGCAGTGGCTCCATGGAGCACGACCCTGCTGTCCTCTCTCAGGATGACAGCATTCGTCCTCCCAGCACTGCCACTCCACCAGTGCCCTTGCTGTTGCCTGTCAACCAGACAGCCCAGACTGCTGCCACCCATGCCGAGATGGTGCAGTGTACAGCCGGGCTTTCTAGGCCCACAGCTGCTTGAGGTCGTTGTGCAAGGCCATCTGCAGTCTCCTCCACTGAAAATCAGCAGCCTTTCACCAGCCATGCTGCAGCCACTGAGGTAGCATTTCGTAGGAGCTCTGGGACAGGCGAAGGCACTCGCAAGACAGTCACTAAGGGAATGCACAAGTGTGATTAGTTGACTTTTTTATGTGGTATTGGATGGATTGATGTAAAAAGTTGGATTGGAAAGTTTGCTTTGTGTGGCTTTTATTTCAGCATTGTGGCCAAGAAGACGCTGTGATGGTCCAGAACAGAGGAATGGTAAAGCGTGAGACAATTGGTGAATGTGGAATCGGGGTTGCGTTCACTGAAACCGTAACCGGTTGAATCGATCATGGAAGGGGCTGTCTGGGTTGCCTTCTCCCTTCCGCTTTTTCCTCCTCTTCTTCCAACAACGATGAATCTTGAGACGCACTCTGCTGAGTACTGCAGGGCTCCTCCAGTGCGGTCTAGAGAGAGGAACCATTGCTTAAGCACTCCAATGGTCTGCTCTATGATGTTTCACGTGACAGCATGGCTCTCATTGTATGCATGCTGTCCATGTGTGGTTGGGTTGCGGAGTGGATTCATGAGCCAGGTGGTCAAGGGATAGCCCTTGTCACCCAGCAGCCAGTCTCTGCTTGCCGTGGTGGCTCAAAGGCTGAGGGAACAACGGACTGGCTCAGAATAAAAGCATCATGACTGCTGCCAGATTACCGGGTATTCACCATCATGATGTGCTGAGCATGGTCGCACACCAACTGCACATTCAGCAAGTGGAAACCTTTGTGGTTGCGGTAAATCTCAGCATTTAGATGCGGTGCCCGCAAAGCCAGCTATCCTGGCAAAGCCATATGCAAACTCCACCTACTTCTCTCTGGTCAAAGAGAAGACATGAACTCCCCTCTTCTGGCATAAAGAGCGTCTGTCACCTCTTTATGCGAGAAGTCGCACAACACCAGGTTATAGTCCAACAGTTTTATTTGAAATCACAAGCTTTCGGAGCGCTGCTCCTTCGTCAGGTGACGAAGGAGCAGCGCTCCGAAGCTTGTGATTTCAAATAAAACTGTTGGACTATAACCTGGTGTTGTGCGACTTCTCACTTTTGTCCACCCCAGTCCAACACCGGCATCTCCGCATCATGACCTCTTTATGCAGCAGTGGATGGCAAACTGAGAGATGTTACAGATGTTGCCTGCTCCAGCCTGGAAGGATACCGAAGCAAAGAAATTCAGGGCCACGGTCACTTTCACAGCCATTGGCTGTGCTGTCCTTCCCTTGGTGTGAGGCTGCAGGTCTGGTTGCAAGAGGTGGCAGAGTTCTGTGAGCACCTCCCTCATAAAGCGCACTGCTCCTGGCTCAGGCTGAGGTAAGAGAATTGCTCTCAGAAGTCCCTAGGTGGGTGGGGCTTCCTGTTGCGAGCCCTTCTCCCCCTCCTCCTCCTCGCTCTGTGAGCAGCTTGTCCTCTTCTTTGCTGCCTTTGCTCCATCTCCCTGTCATGCTGCAGGCCAAGGGAGATGACAACGAGAGCACCCATGACTGGGAGCAAGTGGTCTGACCAGAACCTTGAAGTCAGAATCAAGGCCTTCTCCACTTGCAGCACCACTCCCTGTCACCTCACCAACTTTAAACAACTCTAGAAAGCTCCAAACGGTTCAACACACTTACACAGAGCCAGTAGAAATCAATCAGCAACTAACCTTAGAGTGGTTGCTGATCCCTTTAAATAATGCTGAATGCATGTTCAGCTGTGCAAAATGAAGACAGGGCCTTAGCTCCAGCGTGACGATGAAAATGGCAGCACTGATGTCAAATTAGCGTTGCCTGCTGATTGATGTCACGATCTGCGCACTCTGCATACTTCCAGCGCACGCTCCTAATGCCCGCTCTACCACCCTCACCAAGATGGCATTCAGTGTGGCACGTACCAGAAAAATCGGGTGCTACGGATCCAAATTTTTCGCCCTCTATCTACTCACTCACTCAAACATAGATATATAGTGAACCATGAAAAAAATCACTTAAGTATATTCCAAAGCAAGTGTTGTTCGAATGTTGTCGGGAATTTTCTCGGTGGTTCTCCCAGTTGGCTCCTGTAACTTTGACAGAAACCCTGGATAGATGTCTAAACTGCGTTTCCTCCAAAGCTACAGCAGCCAATCAGAAAAATCCCTGAGAAATTTCCCAGCGGGTGTCTTTTGAGGCAGCATTATGACATACATTCCTCTTCTGATTTGTAGGTCTGGAAGAACAGCTGCTGGAGCTGCCAGTGATCCTGACTGAACCAACACCTTGCACCAGCACCTTGCATCACTCTTGCCAATTTTTGCAATTAACACACAAGATTTAAATAGTGAGCTTGAGGAGATAACACTGAGTGAGTTACAGAGGAGGATCAGGAACCTGTTACATAGAATATACAGCACAGAAACAGGCCATTCGGCTCAAATAGTCTGTGCTGGTGTTTGTAGTCCACACGCGTCTCCTTCCATTCCATCTACCTCACCTCAGCCTTTCAACATATCTTTCTATTCCCCTTTCTCTCATGTACTCATCTAGTTTCCTTTTGAAAGCATCTAAGCTATTTGCCTCAACCAATTCATGTGGTAGCGAGTGCCACATTCTAACCACTCTCTGAGTAAAGAAATTCTTCCTTATTTCCCTATTTATTTTATTAGTAACTATCTTGTATTGATGGCCCCTAGTTTTGGGGAACATTCTCTACACATCTACCCTGTCTAGCCCATTTATAATTTTAAAGACCTCTATCAGGTCTCCTCTAAGTATTCTCTATTCTAAAGAAAAAATGCCCCAACCTGTTCAATCTTTCCCTATAGCTGTAATCTCTCAGTTCTGGTACCATCCTTGGAAATCTTTTTTGCACTTTTTCCAGTGCATCTATGTCCTTTTTATAGTATGGAGACCAGAACTATGCACATTACTCTAAGTGCAGCCTGACCAGGATCCTATACAAGTTTAACGTAACATAACTTCACTGCTCTGCCTGGAGGAACAGCTTGGTACCTTCCTCAGCTCACCTCATAGGGTTTGTACATAAAACAAAACTGATGCCTAAGAAGAATTATCTACAAGAGCCACTTGAGTCTGTTGAAAATACTCTGCGGGGCCTGGCTGAAGGGATAATTACAAGTCCTAGCCCTTTCGAACTACCCCAGATCAGGCGTATTCCCCAGACGTTTACCTTCAACTAAAGTTAGCGGTAGCCGGATCCCATAAGATGCTTAATTGGGTCTAAAGGTCAGACTACCTCTCCCGAAAGGAAAGAAACGGTCTAAAGATGTTACCGTCCTCCGGATAGTACTTTTAATAAGTTTAACTAGACTGTAACCTTCCGGATATTATGAGGGTCCGGAAAACCCCCCAGAATTCTGCAACTCCTTTGAGTGTACAGAAATTGAGTTCGCGAGATTGATACAAAATACTCTGTGAGATTATTCTAAAAATATATAGATTTATTAAAGAACCGACATTTAGATAGTTGTTATGGCAATCGCAACTTTAACCGTTCAAAATACAAATAGCTTACATTTTCTTATTCTCAGAGATCTTTATTCTCAAATCTTAACTTCGTTACATTTCCACACTTCTACTTATTTCTTAATCCAGAATATCCACCAAAATCAAATACCTTGATTACCCGAGACTCAAAATTGTAAACTTACAGAGAGTGTCTGTGAAGTTGAGAAACGCTTGTCTTCCCAGCAACTTCTGCTTTTCTGCTTGAAAAGGTCTTATTTTTAGATCTTTTTTGGGTGGTTTATTCTTTGAAGTTTTCCTGATGATGTAAGCTAATTATCTTTATTGATATCTCTGTTGAATGCTTTCTGTCTTTACTGTCAATTTAACCATTGCATGCATAATTATGTCTCTACCTTAGATGTTTCAAAAACCATCATAAACACAATGACAGCAATGGTTTCTGTTTGATACAATTCTTATTGAAGGTCTCCCATTCAATTCTTAATATTGGCTTTACTGGTTATTACCAGATGTCGTGTCTCCTAACTGTTCCAAGTTTAACACATAAACAATGTAATTGCTTGATGCATCCATTGATGTCATTTTCAAAGTCTTTCTGTAGGTATATTTTACAACTTGTAAATACTTCATCTAGGGTGTTCCATACATTTCTTATTTACTTCAATTGGTTTTTATCAGACCTCGGGACTCCATATTTCAATCTTAACATAAAAACTATTTGTTCAGCAGGCGTTTCTTTTACTTGATGTCATTTCTTCAAAGCCTTCTGTAGGTATCATATTTATAATATGTAAATTGAAAACACTTTAACTCAGTGTTTACTTGTTTTCTAGCTATCTCAATTGGTTGCATATTTGATCGTGTTTCCTGTCTTATTTGATGTTATATTATGAAGGCTAATGGTTGTTTAATATTCTAAGTTTCTGTTTGCATCAGTGTTAGCTTTTGACACTTTAAACTGGGTGATTCCATTGTGTTGGTTCCAATGTTCAGACATAGAGGAACCTCCAATGGTTTGCTTCAATAGGGCATTGTTTTAGTTTTTTTTAACTAATTCCCATTTCAAAGCTTGTGGTGTTTTACAACTTTGTTTAACAACTGATCTTTATCTCAGAAGCCTGTATTTCTGCCTGCAGCCTTGTCTGCTAAGGCTTATGTCTTTTAAACCCAGTATGTCATTTATTAATAATTTCAGAAATCTGTTCTTAGTATCGTGTATTTTTCTGAATCCTGGCTATTCCTTCACATGGCGAGGTGTATATAGCGGCCCACTAACTGTAACTGTGCAGTTGTGTATGAATGGTTCTCAGGGCCACAGTCTACAATGGAGCATGCATCAACTCTAGGGACATCTGCAGCAGGGTTTCCTGGGACCAAGGTCCTAAACTCATTCAAAATACTTCTTGTGAATACAGTTTACAAGAGGCTATCTCATTCAGCTTCAAAATGCTGGAGAAATAGATGGCATCTCAGGAATTTATCTGAATGGCTCTTCGATGGGCAGTTGGTGCACCAGTTTTCTTGTGGCACTGAGGCTTCTTCAGTGATATCTTCAAGGTAAGGTAAGTGTTTCCATTCTGCTTTGGTCTTAATTACGGTTTTGACCTTCTCCTCCTCCAAGGTTATGCCTCTTTATGTTGCAAAGTTGTGGCACATGCAGCAGATGACAATGATCTTGGAGACCCTGGAGAAGGGCTGCCCCCTAATCTGTCAAAAGGTCTGAAGCACTACTTCACAATGCTCCATATTAATCCTGGTAACTGCACAAACCTCATTGTACCTATTCTCTGTTTCTGTCCATGACTGATGCAAGGATCTCATTACCCAAGGCTGAAAACTGTAGCCTTGGTCTCTGAAGAGCTATCCTTGTAATCGGCTTTCACTTTCAAATGAGCCTGGCACACATGATTGTCTTAAATTGAAAGCATTTGGTAGCTTCCTAAGAAGCAGG
Organism: Squalus acanthias; assembly: GCA_030390025.1. NCBI lineage: Eukaryota > Metazoa > Chordata > Chondrichthyes > Squaliformes > Squalidae > Squalus > Squalus acanthias. The sequence continues at coordinate 176,040,637 of CM059425.1, read as the reverse complement.
CACTCCCTGCATGCTATGACATTGCTGGTCACTGGACAGACCCACATTGATGGAGTAGGAGCCCTTTCTTTTCATGTAAACAATGAAATTGTGCCCAAAGGCCCAGATGGCCCAGGTGATATCAATGACCTCCTGGACCTCAGTACAGCATGATAGAATTGGGCAGCCTTGTCCAGCTGCTGCTGCTGCTCAGTGGGAAAGGAAATGAAAGTGTTGGCCCCACTAAATGAAGCATCAGTTACCTCTTTGACACATTTGTGGACAGCAAATTGACTGATACTGCAAATGTCCCCCGTGCAAGCCTGGAAGGAGCCAGAAACATAAATCTGTGGTCACCTTGACTTGCAATGCCATCACTATGGTGGAGGTTGGCTGCATTGTCTGCATAAAGCAGATGGCACATCTCTGTAACTGCCTGCCTGCTGAACCTGAGCCTATGAAGGCAGCGTTCCTTAGTTATTGCAAAATAGCGGTGCCTGGGACTGTAGATAGAAAGAAAGAAAGACTTGCATTTATAGAGTGCCTTTCACGACCTCAGGACGTCCCAAAGCGCTTTACAACCAATGAAGTACTTTTGAAGTGTAGTCACTGTTGTAATATAGGAAATGCGGCAGCCAATTTGCGCACAGCAAGTGCCCACAAACAGCAATGTGATAATGACCAGATAATCTGTTTTTTTAGTGATGTTGATTGAGGGATAAATATTGGCCAGGACACCAGGGATAACTCCTCTGCTCTTGTTCAAAATCCATCTGCCACAGTTTTGCCTACTCACTTAAGCTATCAATGTCTCTTTGTAATTTTCAGCATTGATGCACTGTATGTGCGGTGCATGAAAACAGGAAAATTGCAGGCTCCCCTTTAAGGAGTGTTAATGAGCGGATTTATTATAATGTACCCTACATTCAGTGCGAGACTCTGCACTGCCACAGGGAAGCAATGTCGGAAGTTCAAGCACTGCACTCAGTAGGCTGGGAGCAAGCAAATTCATAGGCCCGGATTTTGCAGTCAGCGGCGAAGTGACTGAGCTCGCTGCTAACTTTGAAGAAAGCTGCCGACAAAGATTTAGCGATCTCTGCGGTGTGGATTTCACCTTTCCCGACGTTAATTTCATTCTGGCATCACATATAGGGGATCGCCAGTGTCCAGCAACAGTGATGTCATCAAGCAAGCTAAGCAGCCAATCACGTTGAAGAATTCTCACAGACAGCAAACCAGGAAGTTATAGGCAGTGTTTATCATTTACTTCTTCTTTATTTCGCTTTCTGTAAAATTATTAACAGGACATACAGATGGGATTGAGATAGAAGCTGAAATATCATAAACAAACTTTAAAAAAAACAAAAGCATTTTTTTTGTAGATTTCCAATGCTATGTTTGTATGTGGATGATGCAAAGCTGCTGCCTATCAGCTATCTATTAGACAGAACAGAAATTATGGATAGGAGAAATTTCTCCAGTATTTATCTCCCAGCCTAAAGTGCTATTAATCAAACAAATTCAAAGACATCTTGCACCTAATATCACAAGCAGATGTTCATAGCTCATCCAGGTCTTCCATCTACAAGGCACAATAAGGAGTGTGATGGAATACTCTCCACTTGCCTGGATGAGTGCAGCTCCAACAACACTCAATAAGCTTGACACCATCCAGGACAAAGCAGCCCGCTTGATTCGCACCCCATCCACCATCTTAAACATTCACTCCCTCCACCACCGGCATACCGTGGCTGCAGTGTATACCATCTACAAGATGCACTGCAGCAACTCGCCAAGGCTTCTTCGGCAGCACTTCCCAAATCCGCGACCTCTTCCACCTAGAAGAACAAGGGCAGCAGGTGCATGAGAACACCACCATCTCCAAGTTCCGCTCCAAGTCACATACCATCCTGACTTGGAAATATATCGCTGATCCTTCATCATCGCTGGGTCAAAATCCTGGAACTCCCTCCCTAACAGCACTGTGGGAGTACCTTCACCACACGGACTGCAGCGATTCAAGAAGGCGGCTCACCACCACCTTCTCAAAGGCAATTAGGGATGACAGCGATGTCCTCATCCCATAAACGAATAAAAAAAAAATCTATTTGTGCTTTCACCATGTATAATTTTATTGGCAGCTAGGACAAAGCTTTAAAACCTTGGCTAATTGACGGATCAAACAAATGGTGCTGTTAACTTGCCTCCAGATCTCCAATTTGAACTTGTGAAAGGAACATCCATCTTAACTCTAGTTATTTCAAAACTGTAAGGCATAAAGTACTGAAGTTTTCCCTATTTGATACCAGATAAAAACATTGATTTCCTCATAGTGCCACCTGAATGACTGCACTCAGAACCAGCTCCTATTGAACATTTAACATCCTATTACTAAACTTTAAATTGAATAACTCAAATGAATTGTGTAATCAAAGGGCAGCAACAGATAGCTGTTATAGGATATATTTAAGTTTGAGGGCAGCTATACCTGATAGTACCATATTGGCGAGTGGGCATGCAGTCATTCAGGTGACATGGTGACAGAAGTAGAGTTTTCATATAACACCAAATAGGGAAAATTTCTTTCCTTTATTTTGTGTTTTATATTAAGTTGTTGGATCTAGTCAGACCACACATTGAATACTGCATCCAGTTATTATTCAAGCACTTGAGGCAGTGCAAAGAGGAGCACTGAGGCTGATTCCCAGTATCAGAGGCCTGAGTTATGAGGAAATGCTGGAGAAACTTGGGGGCCGATTTCCGTATTCCAACGATCCGTTTATGCTGTAAAACAGGGTGGTAGGCAAACAAAAACTTGAAAGAGAAAGGTCCGCCCACTAGCCACCCTCCCAATTCAATTTTTGAGAGGGCCTTGAATTGGATGGCCAGCACTCCCAAAACAGGCAGGAGCCTTATTTAAATATTTAGATCGGGGTCCTCTGCCCGTTATAGGACCCTGACGCGATTTTCACAGACCAATGGGTAAAGTGGGCATTGCATAGGCTCTGCCCATTGGTCCCTGTCTGAACTTTTTTTCTTTTTTGTGCGGTTAGAAAGAGCTGCCAGTCCCTATGCTTCCCCCTGCCCCGTATGTTTTTATAATATGTAAGAATTTTATAGGAAAACCTGTGTGACCCTGCCCGATTACTACAGAAAACCAAAATTGGCCCCTTGGGCTTTTCAGCCTAGAAATTCTGAGAGGTGATCTTCTAAAGGTATGTAAGAAAGTTAAGGACATAGAAAAATTAACCAGGAATATTACTTTAAATTAAACTGTGGGAGTAGAAATAGAGGACATAGATTCAAACTAGTAAATGATAAATTTAAGACTGATATCAGGATATTCTTCTTCACACAAAAAGTGATCAATGTGTGGAATAAATTTCCAGATAGCGTAATGGAGATAAAATTCCTAGAATCATTTAAGAAACAAATGGTTGCTGAAATGGGGGAAATTAGGATCTTTCTGGATGGATGAATTAAAGTGGGCCGAATGGCTTTCCTCAACTGTAATTATCTTTTGATCTTGTTATGAAGTAACTACAGTTAAGTTGGAAGACGACTTCCCTTTCTCAGCTTCAAAATGACAGGCCTTTGGACTTGAAATTATGCTGCACAATAATAAAATAAATTATTATTGGACAATGCCTCCACTAAAATAGTAGGAAAAGGAATTTCATACAAATGTATTAAATTTTCATACAAAGCGTAATTTCAAAGGTTTAGGGGGAGAAATTTGGTATCGCTCTGTTTGGGGCACTATTATCGGCCGGGTGCAAAGTTTAGCACCCGGCGCTAATTATCGCCTCCGACTGCAAACTTGGCCTCTATCACCCCTGGAGGTGATTGGAGCGCTAAATTAGGCGCTACACACCTGTCTTAAGGCGCTAACGTCGAGGAGCGAGGCACTACCTCAGAGCGCTGGCAAAGCTCAGGTGATGTCAGTTAGCAATGGAACACAGACACACTGGTGCCGGCCAGTTCTTAAAGGGGAGGGGCCATCTTGCTGGCCAGCCACATCCTGCTCATTGCAGCCTTGAATCTCGGCCTAGAGAGACCTCAAAAGCAATTGTGTTGGAAGTACTAATGGATAGGCCCAGGGAAAGAGCTCGGCACTTAGGAACCTCAAAAGTGGTGCTGAGGGCCAAAACTCCTTAGGACAGCGTTAAAACCAAAAATTTTGCTAACAAAAAAATGCAGGAAACGGCCGCCTTTAAATAGCGCTTAAACAGCCCCTTCCCAACTGCAAAACGTTCCCCTCTACCTGTCGTTGCTAGCGGCAGGCGGAAAGGCAGGGGGCACGACTCAATATCCAGTCCGGGGCGCTACCGGGGCATTGCACGCTCGACTCACGTCACGATCTGCGGGCGCAGGAGATCGTGGTGGTAGTGTTTAACACCGCCGCAAAATGCCTGGTCAATTTTGCGAGCGCCGCAAACATCGCCGCGCCCGGGCACTAGTTGCTTTGCGCCCCAAACGGGAGGCGCTAACCAACTGAATTTTTCCCCCTTAGTGTGCTATCTGCATTACGTTGATGGCATCCATTCCCAGGAAGTTTAAGTAAGAATATTTTCTATAGTGGATCATGAATGAGTCTCTGATGTCTAATTACAATCCAATTGGCTATGTAAGCACAGCAAAATTGACCAATTAGCATCTACTTAACGAAGAGGAATTTTCTAGCCTTCTGACTGATAGTGAGATTCTTAAATGTCCGCTGTAATCTTTGAACCAATCATTCAGCTTCTGTCTGCAAGTTCAGTTTGTAAATTCGGATTCATTTTGCTAAGAGCAACTTATTTAAAATGGACTTGCTGGCCCAAATGTTTCATAAATTTTCATACTAACTTTGGTGAGCAATAAACGTAAATCATTATTCCTTAAAACCCACTTGTCCACAATCTATATTTAAAGGCTGCTCATTGAATCATAGTACAGAAATTGAAATATTTTATAAATATGAAATAGAGAATAAATGAAACTTGATGTTTACAAATATGGATTAATTAGGAGCAGAACGCTTTACCCCAGGATCATTTTATTATGTGTTTTTATAATATGTAAGCAAAACCTATCTGAATTTAGCAAAATTACTCTATGTATGGTCAAAGCTATCTAATGGCCCTTCTCTATTGTGATCAGGTAACATTGGGGGAGGCGATAATGTGGCTCCCCTCCAGGCAATGATACGCCATGACTGTTGACTCTTGGGAGCTGCACACACCTGTAGCACTAAGAGCTGACTCCACTCTATAACACAAGGTCAGCTCCTTACCATGTTATCACAGTGCTCCACATGATGCGCCATGAGCATACTGAAGTTATGGGGTGTTATACCTGATGCCAGAAGCTCTTCAAGGGCTCCTGGTCACCCTTAAAGAGTTAATGCTATTTATGGGGAAAAAAATGACTGCAGCAAGGCCATGAATCAGAACATTTGAGAAAGCTGCTTTGCAAATCTTGTTGCCGGTCGTCTTTTTGGAGCGGAGGGGCACGCTCCCCACTAGAGCAGTGCTTAAAGCAGGTGCCTGGAAGTGGTTCAAAGGGCCAATGCTGGCTGCCTCACCTGCACCATGAGCCTGGGAGCAGGTGAGGAAGAAATCTATTGGTCACTCAAAGTACCGCTCACATTTGCTTAATTTTACAAGAGTACATTAGAATATATTGTAAGCTTGATGCAGCATCACACCGCACTTGCATTTTGGTAGCTCAGCATCAGCGGTACTTATAATCATGTGCGATGGAATGAGCTGTTGACGCTGAGATACTCAAGCAGCCTGTGCAGTTTGGGAGCATCTATGGAGGATGCCACAACCTGCATCCGTGCAGTGCTTATGAATGTCTAAACAAGCTGCAGGCTACCTGGGAGATCCATGACTATTCCTGGGCCATTTGCAAGCCAGCCCCTCCCCTCCCCATCTTGACCAAGGTCCTAAGCTCAGGCATAGTCTCCATCAGAAATGCCCTGGTTGGGTCTCTAGAAACCTTGGACTCCAGTCTCTAGCCTTTTGTCTTACCTGGATGCACTATGCTGGGAAATCAGATCGAGAAAATCAAGTTGCCCAGATTTAATGCTATAAAATGGCAGGTAATTTCAGGTCCACAATTCCAACCGAAACTAGAAATTGCAGAATAGTACCAATCTATATTTGACTTTTACTGTTTCAGCACATTTTACTTGAGAGTTTGGGGACAATGAAGTGAGCTTGGGAAAGATTTTGAAGTGGTGCAGAAAATGTGCAAATGATTTGGGTGGGTGGGGGAGAATTCATGGGACACATGATGGGAGAAGTATTGAAATCAAAAACCGGCAAAAGAGGGAAAAAAATGAGCATCGGAGGGAAGAGTGGAGATTTTAGTCACACTGGAAAGAAAAGGACAGAACACACCACTGAAAAAGATAAAAGGTAAGAGAGATGAAACAGTTAATAGTAGATAGTATAAAGATGCAGTATAAAAATGTATGACACTATCAACAAAGTGAGGCTCACAATGAAACACAGATAAATATAAACTGAATTAATTTCAATTCAACTGCAAAAAATATGGAATTGAGAGCAGAAACAATTTGGTGCAGAGATTGTGAAATGGACTGACCAGGAAAGGGCCATTGCCTGGGATACGGAACAAACAGGAAGAAAAACAGACTAACTCAGTATGATGTGTCCAAATTAAGAGGATGGGAAATCCATAGACAGAAGACAAGTAACAGAACCTTGGACAAATTTTGTTATTACTTATATGTAAAGTTATTTTCTCCTCTTTCTTGGTCTTCAAAGGTCACACAAGACCTGCATCTGGGAGAGCAGACAAGAAGGTAGCGCTCACAGACCTCAAATGTTCTGCTTTGAACTAGGAGATACCGAAAATTACCAGGTGACAATTCCAAATCTACGTTTCCCTTCCTTCTGGTGCATCCACCCAGACCCTCTATCCTGCAATGTATCAGTGGCCAACAACAGAATTACTTACGATAGCAAAATACTGCGGATGCTGGAAATCTGAAATAACAACAGAAAACGCTGGAAAAACTCAGCAGGCCAGGCAGCATCCGTGGAGAGAGAAAGAGAGTTAACGTTTCAAGTCGATGACCTTTCGTCAGAACTGGGAAGAGCCAGAAATCAAATAGATTTAAGGCCAGGGTAAAGCTGGGAAAAGGGGGAGGGGATAAAAGAACAAAGGGGGAGATGAAGAGACATTAAGAGACATTAAGAGATATGCAAGGCTAGAGGTGGTGTTACTGTGACAGATTAAGGCTGAAAGAAGTGTGAAATCCACTGGCAGAATGAAGGACAGCTGCCAGCTTCTAGGAGGAAAAAAAGGTGGGGGGGGCAAATAAAAGGGTGGAAAAAATAAAATATAAATGTGATTGGAGCTGAGGTTATGATCTAAAATTGTTGAACAGAATTACTTCACTATGTAGGTAGAAGACTATGAAGGCAATTTTCAAGGAGTGCCCAAAACTCGCGCGGTTGGCTGAGTCAATGCTCTTCCCATCAGGTGGTGCTAGCATGAGGCCCAAACCATTTTGAAGCCTCATTAACATGCCGCCGGGGTACTGTGGGTACCAAGCAGGCACCCTGCTGCAGCTCGCCGGTACTGGGAGGGAGGGAAGTTGACTGGCTCCCAAACTGAGCCGGCCAATAGGTCAAGCCAGGGAGTGGAGGAGGGAGGTGATCCCAGGGGAGGACCTTGTAAGGGTCAGCAGCGGGCTGGAGATTCTTTGGGGTCCACCAAGAAAAAGTAAAAATCACCTGGGCACTTTTTTTGAGTGACACCAGCGGTCCTTAGAGGGATCAATGGTTAGGCCACTCAACACCTGGTACAATGGGTGGAGTGTGTACTTGTACCTAAAAATTGCAATTGGGATCCTACAACCGGCGTAGGACCCTGATTTGCATACTTAAGAAGCTCCTGCCTGTTTCAGGTGGGCGAGCTGTTTGCCCATTTACAAGCTGGCAGGCCTTGGGCATCAATGTGGTGGCCGAGGTGCCACCCCCCCCACCCCACAATTTTCATTTGTTGGCCGCCTCTTTTTCAGACAAGAAATAGGCGCCTGCAGTTGAAAATCATCCCCTATCTATTATAATAACAGTTAAACTAATAATAGCAGCTTTATGACAATGAATGAAACATTAAGGCATAGAATAAAATAGCTTTACTCCATTCAACAAAAGGCACTCACTTTTATCACAATATGATATTGAATTAGTATCTGGATGTGCACACCGTCTAGTGTTGTGCATTAGATATTTATCCCGACACATACAATTGCAATAAATTAATATGTCAATGAATAACATAGATTTAGTTGTAATCAGTGGCACATCACTGGTCTCAGTGGCTGGTTCAGAACAGGTCAATGCCAAATTTGTGCCATTTGAAGAATGGCTGGTCTTATAAAGCTGTCATTATAATTGAAAAGTCGTGCAGTCTGTTACCATGGGAAGTGTTCAACGTCACGAACTTGTCCTCAGTTCTTTTAGCAACAAAAGCTCGTTCTACATTTTTACAAAAACAAAATATGAGATGGTCCAATCGCATTATTGTGTAGTGACTGTTAAATATGTACATGAAGTATGAAGGTAAACTGTTATATAAGGCAGTTTAGCAGGGGGATAATGCTTCTTTAAAACATAGATAGTGTACATATTAAAGGACAGCTAAATCTAACAAATAATTCCCTGTTATTGTGGGTTGTGCTCTTCTCTATATCAACAACAAGAATACCAGTTTAGGACCTGAACTCTCTTCTTGAGTAATACCTGTCAGATTATTAATTTTAATTATTGCAAATGTTGTAAGGCTTCAATATAAACAGTAACACGTTGATAAATTAACATTTAGGGATTATCAGTTTTTGCATGTGTTGAAGTAGTTCTGATATGTTTCTATTGTCACCATGTATGAAGTAACATAAATTGATCATTTGGAGATTAATTTTCAGAAGATCTGAAATGGGCCCAATCTGGCTAGTTCTGGCTAAATTCCATTCTATTGTGAATTGGAGTAATTTATTTTCTAAATGATTTGTTCTCAACATATAGGCGGCACAGGCAAGGCCACATTATAGCCCATCCTTTTATATTGCTGCTATGTATGTTCTACCAGTGTTTGAAATGTGTTGAGTAATGATAGAGCAGAAAGAAAACGGAATTTCCTTTTCCTGGGCGGGTCAGGTGCAGGTGGTCGGCGTGGTGGGTTGTGACCCCGTTCTTCTTTTCATCCCGCTCCTCAGAGCGACTTTCCCTTAATGGCGCCTATTAAGGCAGGCCTGTGCATTCCGGCCCTATTAAATGGTGTGGGTCTGATGACATTATCGATGACTCATTTCCAGCCGGGATATTTAAAGGAGCACATTGCACATTGGTCACATTGCATTTGAAGGTTCATCTAGGAGTGTGCAGGCAGTACATTTCAGCATCTGCCTATTGCTCAGCCTAGCACAGATGGCTTCACAGAGGCAGAGGGCTACACCCAGGTTTTCCGATGACTCCCTCCATATGCTTGTGGAGGGAGTCAGAGCATGCAGGGAGGTCCTCTTCCCTGCTGATGGGTGGAAGAGACCTCCCCAGGAGACAAAAAGAGCCTGGCTGGATAGAGCAGAGGAGGTCAACAGCAGGGATGTGGTCAGGAGGACCTGGGTGCAGTGCCGCAAACGTTTCAATGATCTCATGAGATCAAGAAAGGTGAGTGCAAAGCCACACTCAACTTCATCCTGCTGTGCCTCTCATCACATCCCCATCATTCTGTCTTCCCAAGCCTGCTCCTGCACATCATTACTCACACCAACATACCTTGCACGTCCACCCATCCCTCTCTCTATTTACCTACTCGCATTCCCATCTGACTAACCACCCCTCACACTCACCCTCATCCTAATGCACTCATACCAAGTAACACCACACAAGGAGGCCATTTGGCATTGGCACCCCACTCCCTCATAGTCACCCTCTACAGATGTAACCCATTCATTCCTTACACTCATGACATCACTCTCACTCAAACTTCTCTTTTTTCCCTGCTTGCAGGAGAAGAGAGCCCACAATAAGAGGGAGAGGGAGAGAACAGGCCTTCCATCATTCTCCATGTTGACATCAGCAGAGGAGGTCACCCTGGAGGTCTCCCGAGTTGTGGAGCAGCTGGCGGTGGGAGACGGAGAGAGGGGGATCGCTCAGCAACCTGGTGACAGAATTACATCTCATACAGCCACATGGCATGCAGCAGTCACTCATAGTGAATGTTCATCATGTGCATAATGGTATCGTTACACATTCTTAATATCATATTTCTAAATCATCTCTTTTCTCTCCCACAGATGCATCAATAGCACCCCCCCACCCCCCGCACTGTCCAGGCGCAAGAAGAAGACGACTCCTCAAAGGAGCCTCCAGCCTCTGAGGGCGTACCATCACCAGACATAAGCGCACCCAGCACCAGCACAGATACGCACACCTCGGTGGGTCCTATACGATATAGAGCAATGTTGTCACCTGGAATCTCACAAGTCCCAAGTGAACAAGAACAGATGGTGGAGACAGGGACAGCAGTGGAGACTCCTCGCCAGAAGGCACAGGATGCTCCCAGTTCTGCTCAGCTGCATGCAGAGGCTCAGCCTCGGGGGCCATCCAGAAAGAGGGCAATCCTGGAGGTGCAGGAAGAAGTGCAGGAGGCTCTGACAGGGTTTGCGGCCGCGATGTCTGCAAATTTGCAGAGAATGGAGGACTCCATCTCTAACATGAGGCTCCATGAATATCCCCATCCTCAATGATGGTGGAGCCCAGCATGTGAGTGCAAAAGACAAGGCTGAAGTGTTTGCAACCATCTTCAGTCAGAAGTGCCGAGTGGATGATCCATATCGGCCTACTCCCAAGATCCCCACCATCACAGAAGCCAGTCTTCAGCCACATGATATCAAGAAACGGCTGAGTGCACTGGATACAGCAAAGGCTATGGGGCCCAACAACATCCCAGCTATCGTGCTGAAGACATGTGCTCCAGAACTAGCCGTGCCACTAGCCAAGCTGTTCCAGTACAGCTACAACACTGGCATCTATCTGACAATGTGGAAAACTGCCCAGGTATGTCCTGTCCACAAAAAGCAGGACAAATCCAATTCGGCCAATTACCGCCCCATCAGTCTACTCTCAATCATCAGCAAAGTGATGGAAGGTGTCATCGACAGTGCTATCAAGCGGCACTTACTCACCAATAACCTGCTCACTGATGCCCAGTTTGGGTTCCGCCAAGACCACTCCACTCCCGACCTCATTACAACCTTAGTCCAAACATGGACAAAGGGGCTGAATTACAGAGGTGAGGTGAGAGTGACTTGAGACACTCAAGGGGAATCGGGGAAAATGCTCCACTGGCTGGAGTCAAACCCACCACAAAGGAAGATGGTTGTGGTGATTGAAGGTCAATCATCACAGCCTCAGGACATCGCTGCAGGAGTTCCTCAGAGCAGTGTCCTCGGCCCAACCATCTTCAGCTGCTTCATCAATGACCTTCCCTCCAACATAAGGTCAGAAATAGGGATGTTTGCTGATGACTGCACAGTGTTCAGCGCCATTCACAACTCCTCAGATAATGAAGCAGTCCATGCCCGCATGCAACAAGACCTGGACGACTTTTCAGGCTTGGGCTGATAAGTGGCAGGTAACATTAGCGCCACAGAAGTGCCAGGCAATGACTATCTCCAACAAGCGAGAGTCTAACCACCTCCCCTTGACATTCAACAGCATTACCTTCGCTGAATCCCCCACCATCAACATCCTGGGAGGTCACCATTGACGAGAAACTTAACTGGACCAGCCACATAAATACTGCGGCAACAAGAGCAGGTCAGAGGCTAGGTATTCTGCGGCGAGTGTCTCACCTCCTGACTCCCCAAAGCCTTTCCACCATCTACAAGGCACAAGTAAGGAGTGTGATGGAATACTCTCCACTTGCCTGGATGAGTGCAGCTCCAAAAATACTTAAGAAGCTCGACACCATCCAGGACAAAGCAGCCCGTTTGATTGGCATCCCATCCACCACCTTAAACATTCACTCCCTCCACCACCGGCATACCGTGGCTGCAGTGTGTACCATCTACAAGCTGCACTGCAGCAACTCACCAAGGCTTCTTCGGCAGCACCTCCCAAACCCGCGACCGCTTCCACCTAGAAGGACAAGGGCAGCAGGCGCATGGGAACACCACCACCTGCAAGTTCCCCTCCAAGTCACACACCATCCTGACTTGGAAGTATATCGCTGATCCTTCATCGTCGCTGGGTCAAAATCCTGGAATTCCCTCCCTAACAGCACTGTGGGAGTACCTTCAACACATGTACTGCAGCGGTTCAAGAAGGCCGCTCACCACCACCTTCTCAAGGGCAGCTAGAGATGGGCAATAAATGCTGGCCTTGCCAGCGACGCCCAGATCCCATAAGCGAATTTAAAAAAAAGGCTCTTCCATTGATAGGTTGGCCACCAGCATGCAGCAACTAATGTGCCACTCACAGGAGCACAAGGTCTCTATAGAGAATAGATGGCAGAGGCTTGTTTGAGGATGTAACTAGTGCAGTAGACAAAGGGGAACCGGTAGATGTGGTGTATTTGGATTTTCAGAAGGCCTTCGATAAGGTCCCACACAAGAGGTTGGTGAACAAAATTAGGGCACATGGAATTGGGGGTAATATACTAGCATGGATTGAGAATTGGTTAACAGACAGAAAACAAAGAGTAGGGATAAACGAGTCTTTTTCTGGATGGCAGGCTGTGACTAGTGGGGTACCACAAGGTTGGTGCTTGGGCCCCAGCTATTCACAATCTATATCAATGATTTGGATGAGGGGACTAAATGTAACATTTCCAAATCTGCTGATGATACAAAGCTAGGTGGCAGTGTCAGTTGTGAAGAGGATGTGAAGAGGCTTCAGGGGATCTCAACAGGCTCAGTGAGTGGGCGAGAACATGGCAGATGGAATATAATGTGGATAAATGTGAAGTTATCCACTTTGGTAGAAAAAACAGAAAGGCAGAGTATTTCCTAAATGGTGAAAGATTGGGGAATGCAGTTGCTCAAAGGAACCTGGGTGTCCTTGTACATGAGTCACTGAAAGTGAATGTGCAGGTGCAGCAAGCCATTAGGAAGGCAAATGGTATGCTGGCCTTCATTACAAGAGGATTTGAGTACAGGAGTAAAGAAGTCTTACTCCAATTATATAGGGCCTTGGGGAGACCACACCTGGAGTACTGTGTACAATTTTGGTCTCCTTACCTAAGGAAGGATATACTTGCCATAGAGGGAGTGCAACTAAGGTTCACAAGATTGATTCCTGGGATGGCTGGACTGTCGTATGAGAAGAGATTGAGTAAACTAGGCCTGTATTCTCTTGAATTCAGAAGAATGAGAGGGGATCTCATTGAAGCATACAAAATTATTACAGGGCTTGATAGGGTGGATGCTGGGAGAATGTTTCCCTTGGCTGGGGAGTCTAGAACCAGGGGCCACAGCCTCAGGATAAAGGGTAGGCCATTCAGGACTGAGATGAGAAGAAATTTCTTCACACAGAGGGTGGTGAATCTTTGGAATTCTCTACCCCAGAGGGCTGTGGAGGCTCAGTCATTGGGTATATTCAAAACAGAAGTTGATAGATTTCTGACTAGTAAGGGCATCAAGGGATATGGCGATAGGGCCGGTGAATGGAGTTGAGGCAGAAGATCAGCCATGATCTCAATGAATGGCGGAGCAGGCTCGAAGGACCGAATGGCCTACTCCTGCTTCTATTTCTTATGTTCTTAGGCTCATAGACCTCCTCTCTAGAGGGATGTCAAATGTAGACTTTGGTCCTCATGGCCCCACTGATGTACAGCAAGATGCTTGCCAGCTCCTTGCTAGCAGGGAAGTGCGGGTGGCCCATGAGAAGGATGATGGTGAGAGGGGACTTGGAAGTTTAGGCTCCTTTCAAAGTGCTCACACTTCTTCCCTGTTACCGCCCCCTCAGTCAGAGGCCCAGCTGCCTCCTGGGATCGCGATGGACGAGTCTGCCTCTGCACAGTCGCAGGAGGAGCAGACTTTGGAGGGGCCATCAGAGGCTCCAAAGCCCAGAGGACTTCCGCCAAAAGTATCTATGCAGTCGTAGCAGGGAAGTGAGAAGGATGCCACTACCTCTGCTGAAGCCACAGGGGTTGCACCTCGTACAAGCACACATCAAAGAAAAATGACACAGATGTAGATGCACAAGGGTAAGCACATGTGTGTTTAAAGAAATGTTTTTGTTAAGGTTCCGTTACTCGTATGTCACATGTAAAATTATTTATTTTCACCACTTTCCAGTCATGCCCATTTTTGTTTGCTACTTTGAGTTTGAGTGAATGGTGAGACATAACGTTACCTTCCGCAATGGGGGTCAGTATGAAAGGAATGGCTTGGTCATTGTAGGGATCTTTATGGTGTTGTTGTGGGGTGCGGGGGGATCCTGGCACAGCATGTGGCAGCCATATGGGTGTAATGCAGGAAGTTAAGTAAACCTGGCCATGATGAGCCCATCCCTGACCTCCTGGGCAGCAATGTGTTCGGGTGCTGCTGGCATCTGGACCTCAGGTTCCTCCTGCTCCTCCTCATCTTCCAGCTGATGCTCCTCCTCCTCCTCCTCTGAAGAGCCTGTGCGCTCTGCACCTTGCTCCTCATACAGCGCTAAGCCTCGTTGCTGCGCTATGTTGTGCAGCGTGCAACAGATGACCATGATTCTGGATACCCTGGCTGGTGTGTACTGAAGGGCTCCCCCAGATCTGTCAAGGCATCTGATGCGTATTTTCAGCATGCCTATTGTTTGCTCTGTGACACATCTGGTGGTGATGTGGCTTTCATTATAATGCTCCCCAGCCTCAGTACTTGGCATCCTCAAGGGTGTCATGAGCCACATCTTCAGTGAATAGCCCTTGTTTCCAAGCAGCCAGCCGGTAAGTCTGTTTGGCGGTGCAAAGAGTTGAGGGAGGGTGGACTAACGCAGGATGAAAGAGTCATGACAGCTGCCAGGGAATTTGGCGCACACATGCATGATGATCTTCCAATGGTTGCAGACGAGCTGCACATTGAGGGAGTGGAAGCCCTTGTGGTTCACAAACACTCCTGGGTGATGTAGGGGTGCCTTCATGGCCACATGTGTGCAGTCGATGACGCCCTGCTCCGTGGGAAGCCAGCCAGAGCCGCAAAGTCAAGCCCCCGCTCAGTAACACTGGTTCATCAGTGGCAAAGTTGATATAATTGGCTGACTTGTGAAACAGGGCATCGGTGACCTGTGAGATGCATCTGTGGGTGGCCGACTGCGAGATGCCGCAAATGTCTGCTGCAGATCCCTGGAAAGAGCCTGAGGTGAAGAGCTTGAGGGTGCTGGTGACCTGGACAGCCACCGGTAAGTTGTGTCCACCAGGACCTCTGGGCAGCAGCTCTTGCTCCAGCAATCAGCAAATGTCTGTGATGACCTGGCGCGATAGCCTGAGCCTCCGTTGGCACTGCTGCTCAGTCATGTTGAGGAAGCTCAACCTCTGCCTGTATACCCTGTGTTGCGGGTATCGTCTCCAGCGCAGTGCAGTCCTGTGCTGATGCCCTCTGTCCTTTGGAGCATCAGGTCATTGAGGAGAAGGTTGGTGGTGTTGCTGTTGCTGTTGCTGTTGCTGTAGCTAGTGTGCCTGGTACTGCTGGTGTTGGGGCTCATTGTGGTCTGATTCTGAGGACCAAGGTGAGACAGTAAAAATGGCACCCATGCTGATGTAATAGATGGCTGGTCAAGTAGAGATCAGGGAAGCAATCTGTCAATGGTGTGATAGGTAATAGCAATGAGGTGAGAGTGGCTTCCGAATTTGCAGAAAAGACTTGCAAACTCTAGACACTTAAATCTGTTCTTAAAATGTACTCAGCAAGAGCCTTTCTCTTTGGAAAGTAAGCAGGTGTCATATGGGAGTATTTGTTGTACTTTCCATGTTCTGCAGTAATACCTCACTCAATGGCCACTGAGCTTCTGCCTCAACTTGACAGACATGGTTCCCTGATTCCTGTGGTCATGCAGTGAAATTCAAATTGTCTGGTTAAAAAGACGGTTAAGGGTCTGACAACAAGGTAATAATGATCTAAATTAGGTCGCCCGCCTCTGCCGTTCGGGTCCGTGCCGCGCTGGCAAACATGCCCGAGTTAAAGGTGCGAGGAGGCGGGATGACGTTGGGTTCCTGACGCAATCCGATTTATTCCGACTTTTACTCCCGACCTGCCTCCAATTCCGCACGCACGGCAGTATGAAAATTCCGGCCAATGTTATTGTTGATAGTCCCATATTGAGCTTGAATCAGTGCAGACACATGGTATGAAAGCCTTTGCTCTGCTAAGTGAAAGGAGTTTGAGCAGTCTATCTTCAATTCTTCAGGTGATAGCCAGCTTATAAAGTGGTAATAATTAGTCCAATATTGGCAATCTTCCTCAGAGAAGCTACAAAAATATTGGTATGGGAAGTGAAAATGTCACAGGGACATAGTCAGAGTTCTGTTCTGAAACAGAAAATGCTACAAACATTCAGCAGGTCAGTCAGCATCTGTGGAGAGAACAAACAAGTTAACAATTCAGGTGTAGACCTTTCTTCAGAACTGGAAACAATTACAGATGAACATTTAAAATGGAACAGAACAGAATAGGTTAAAAAGTGACAGATGGAATTCAATGTCAGTAAGTGTGAGGTGATACATTTAAGTAAAAGAAAACAGCATTAATTATAGTCTAAGCTCAGTTTTATCACAAGAGGTATAGAATGTAAAAGCTAAAAGGTAATTAAGAGCCTATATAAAACCTTAATGAGACCTCAGTTTGAGTACTATGTACAGTATTGGACTCCACATTATAGGATGCTGGGTGGTATGAGGAAATACAACTACAAAGAAAGACTTAAAAATTAGGACTTTTTTATTAGAAAAGCTCAAATCATGGGGCGATATGATAAAGTTTCATAAAATTATGAAAGAATATGACACGGTAGATAGAAGCTGTTTCCAGTAATTGAAGGATCTAGAATAAGGAGCCAAAGATACAAGATTAAATGTGAGAACTTTGGAAGAGAGGGTCAGAAAAACTTCTTCACACAGAGAGTTGTGAGGCTATGGCAATCACTTTAAGGTTAATAGTTGAAGCAGTAACACTCTTAAATTACTCCTGGGAATAAATAGATGTAACTTATGTGTATGCATTAACCTTGTTCATTTTTTTTTTGTTAAGTGCTTGTTAAGCAGTAAATAACAGAGCAGAGCAAAATAGATTAAAAGGGCAACTCATCTGTTTTAGTCCACAGAGCAGTAAGGGCACATGAGAAAAATTGAAACAAGGGACACTGCTTTCATCGAATAGTATTTGACATTTTTTTTCTGTTTGGGTAGTGAGAAGTTCCAGAAAAGCCATAATTCATTTTTGTCACAATAACCTACATGTCTAAGTCATATGACGATACATTTAGGTATGATTTACAAAAATGCACTGTGTTTGCAAACAAAACAGACCTTCCTACCAAATTTTCATACCCCTTTAACAGAAAGGTAAGTACACTGAATTTCTCCAAACTGTTTAGGGTGAAGTATAAAGTGCATTGAGTATTGAAATGGATAACAGAGAATTAGAAAGAAAACACAGATCAATCACTTCCTAACTTTGGGTATGTATGCTATTTTCTTAGCCAAATCCCAGAGGAGAAATGGTTTGTTGTAGTTCAATTTTTCCCTACTCAACATTCTGACAATACCCAAGAGAATGGAATCAATCTGCTTAGCCAGATGAAATTCCCCTCCGTCGGTGTTAATATACAGAATGACATTCCCAAAGATTCATTCTGATGGCGATCCTTTAACTGAATAGTAAAAGACAATAACCTTCCTGACACAGAAATTCATAAGGAAAGATGATTATTAGGAAAAAGATTGCAATGATACTACCCCGACTCAACTCAAATTAATTGTACTGATTTCTTACAAAAGCACGACAGAAACTATTTACAAATCCCTGAGTTTGTTTTCATCAGGCAGTCAGATAGAGACTGGGAAACCCAAAATCAATTAGTAATTATGCATAACTCAATTCTGCATAGATTGTTCTGACTGCTTATATTTTACCACAGCAGGCCATTCATCACCTTTACACCCATTATATATATTTTATATCTATAACATGAACTGTAACAAACTACTTCTCCTTCTGGATTTGGCTGAGGAAACAGCATGTGTACACAGCTGCAAACAAAATTCAATATATATGCAGCTATGGCAGGCAGTTGTTCGGCTTCAGTGCCACACAATTTGTCACAAAATATTTATAAAAAGCTGCTATATTCTTTTAAATGGTACTGACATATATTAAAAAGTGGCAATTAGATGTTTTACTCTGTTGTAAAATATATTACTCATCTATTGTAATATTTATTTTCTATTGGGGAGTCTAATGGCTAATCAATAACTTAAGCACAGTAATGAAGTATTGAGTATTAATGGTAAACTAGTTATTGCACTTTATCAAGTGAATAGACAAAAACAGATTATCTGGTCATTATCACATTGCTGTTTGTGGGAGCTTGCTGTGCGCAGATTGGCTGCCGCATTTCCTACATTATAACAGTGCCTACACTTCAAAAAGTACATCATTGACTGTAAAGCGCTTTGGGACGTCCGGTGGTCATGAAAGGTGCTGTATTAATACAAGTCTTTCTTTCTAGAGAAAGTCAAGTGGTTCAATATTCATAGTTAAATACCCAATTCACTGCCCGGCTGCCTTCAAAGATGAATAATGTCAATGAAAATCTTCGTAACTTTAAACTTGATTTTTCAACAATTCCCAGTCGATTTCAACAGAAATTATTGAATTGAGATCCAAATTATATTCGCTTTGCCACATTTTTTGAACAACAGGATAAAACCATACATTTGGTGGCCAGAATTAAAATTAATCAAGTTTTATTTTATTTGGGCTGTGTGTAGACTAATAGAGATTTGGTCAATGGATTTCTCCTTAGCCAGAAGATATTTTTACTGATTATCAAGAAGAAATTAATCCTTCATTAATCAAATTTCTCTTACCTCTAATGAAAATGTTCTGAATGGACCTTGTATGATTTATATTTCCTACTATCTTTTTGGCCTTGTAAAGTACTTTAAAAATCTTAAAATTTTTGCACTTTATTGTATGCTATTCTCACAGAACACATCCCAGAAGCTGACGGTACCCTATTATGATGATTATGATTATGTTATGTAATTACATACGTATCCAGTAGAGGGAGTTAGTCATGGAGGTCACGCTGTAAGTATCGGGTAAGCCTTCTGACTGAGTCACAGTGGTCAATAAGTTTCAAAAACTGCTGCTCAAAGAGCTGGCACCAGCAGGATGGGTTGAATGGCCAACTTCTGTGCTGTATGATTCTATGATAAGGACAGAGACAGTGATCATAGAAAAGAAGTGGTTTCTCTTCAATATTATTTGACCCCTAACTCCACACACAAGAGCAGTGTGTTCCAGTTGCTACAAGATTGTGCTTGATCATTGCAGCTTCTGAAAAGCAATGTAACTTTGTGATATTAGTTGATATAAAAATGCATGGGTCAGTGCTTTCCTTCTTCATCTTACTGGAACACGAGCATTTATTGATTACACAAAAATGCAAAGATGGCAGCAGAATACAAAATACAAGTTTACCACTGCCCCGGGGTACACTTTTTGGTTGTAATGCAATAAATATGAATGAGTGAAAAATAATGGGATCATTTATTAAGAGTCAGAAACATAAATGGCAGTAATGATAAATTTATTCAATGGGCTTTCAATCTGCTTAAATTTTCTTCTGCTAAACTACAATGTCTTAACCATTTGAAAACTGAATTTGTTTTATACCTTCTAGGGCAGCAATAGAGTCGGAAACGAGCACTCCCAGTGTTATAAATACTTCGGCCGGAAAATTGCTCGGACCTGTTCCCGCTCCACCGAGTAGCTTCACCGAAAGTGCAGCAGAAACCGGATTTCCATTACTCTTGTGGCCCCATTATGACAGTGGAGTGGGAGCAGCACCGAGGAAATTCCTGATCTTTATTACATTTTAAATAAAATATTTTCACCATCTGATTGAAAATGTTTTGCATATTTCCTCTGTGTTACCTTTTGATGATGTGGAGATGCCGGCGTTGGACTGGGGTGGACAAAAATGAGAAGTCGCACAACACCAGGTTATAGTCCAACAGATTTATTTAATTTTACAAGCTTTCGGAGCTGTCGCTCCTTCGTCAGGTAAGTTATGTTGGACTATAACCTGGTGTTGTGCGACTTCTCATTTTTACCTTTTGATGCCACTAATCATCCCAAACTGAAAGGACAGAAAGGGGCCTACCGATGGAGCTGCCACTAGCTGCCAGGAGATGGATGAGAACAAACTCAGGTGATTCTGTCTCTGATGTTCTCTCCCTTTCCTAAAGGGAAACATTAACAGGGCCTGAAATTCCAAAGCATAATCTTGGGAGGGGTGGGGGCTTAATTTTGGGTGGAATACAGCTGGCCACTTCCCACAGCAGTTTGGTGGCTACCTCAGTAATTCTGCCCAGCATTTGCCTCCCTCCTGTCTGTGGATCCCACACAGACCAGGCATGGGTTCTGTTCTGGGCCTTCTGAAGGCCCCAAAGAAATGTATGAGCATAGACAATTGATCCTGGAGGGATTGATTACCTTTGAATGCATGTCCTAGATTCCCTGTGAGAATTTTTTTTAAATCCTGCTCTTCGGCCTCATAAGGACCTTGGGCTCCCTGCCTTGGAGTGAGGGGGCTGCTCCAATCACCCACCGGCAAAGTGGGGTGGACACCCTGTTGCGCCTCAAAAGATATGGGCCATCACTCCCTAGTATGTACGTGATCCCATCCTCGGGATTTGGGACAGGGTCAAAGGCATTAGTCCCACCTCAGTCCAGTTCCCCCTCAAAAAATAGGTCTGTTAAATTTTTGGCTCATACTATTCCGCCCCCCACATAGTATTAAATCAAAAATTCACCAAGTGAGGAGCCAAAATACAAATCTCCATCAGTCCACTCGATGACACCTACGGCCTGGATCTTCCACCGCAAGAGCACAGGTTAATTCTACATGAGGAAGGTCATTCAGCCCCTCTTAGTTCATCCATCCAGAGAGATCCTAATGCCCCCCCCAGCCGCACCACACCCCATATTATAATAATTGTTTCTGAAATGATTCCAGCATTTTTACCTTCATTATCTGGAAAGTTTATTTCACACACTGGTCGCTGTCTGTGTGAAGAAGAATTTCCTGATATTAGTCCTTAAATTACCTAGTACTAATTTTAACTTGTGTCTCTTTGTCCTACTCTGCAAGTTAATTTAATTTAAAATAATATTCCAGGTTTATTTTTTCCACTCCCATAACAATCTTACATACCTCCTGTAAGATCACCTTGTGGACACCTTTCAAGGCTGAAAAGCTAAAGTTTCTCTTGGCTTTCTTCATAGCTCACACCTCTAATACGAGGGATCAGTCTTGAGGCTCTTCTCTGCACTGCATCCAGAACTTGAATGTCTTCCTTGTTTCTTGGGGACCAGAACTGGATGCAGTATTCAAGGTGCGGTCTGACTAAAGCATTATAAAGTTTGATTACTACCTCCTCTGACTTATATTCTACTATTTTGGCTATGTAAGATGGCTGTTTGAGATGCAAAGCTTGGCTCAACGGGACCCATCTTGCCTCTGAGTCAGAAGGTTGTGGGTTCAAGCCCTACTCCAGAGACTCGAACAAAAAATCTAAGCTGACACTTCAGCGTAGTACTGAGGGTGTGCTGCATTGTCGGAGGTATCATCTTTCAGATGAGATGTTTAACAATTTCAGACCATAACCTCGGCCCCTATTTTTTTTTCACAAGGCAGCTGTTGATGATTCTGCCATTCGCATTTACACTTCATCTAGACTCATCTTTTGTTTCTTAACTTGTCCTATTACCATCTCCTTTTGCCTTGCACCATCATCCCTTTTGTCTTTTAATCTCTCCTGCCTGCCATCCTTTCACAGACCTTCCCTTTAGTTCTTTCCTCCCCTCTCCCCTTTCCCTGTCTCTGTACTTGCTTAAACGTGTTATATCTCTAACTTTTTCTAGTTCTGATCAAAGGTCATCGACCTGAAACGTTAACTCTGTTTCTCTAGCCACAGATACTGCCTGACCTGCTGAGTATTTCCAGCATTTTCTATTTTTATGTTAAACTGAGGCCCTGACAGCCTGCTCAGGTACTTGGTAATTTATCTCATGGCAGTTTGTGGGACATTGCTGGATGTAAATTTTGCCTATATAACAAGTGACTACACTTGAAAATACTTCTTTGTCTGTGAAGCGCTTTGGCACATTCTGAGGACATGCCCCTCCTAGTTTGGTATTATCTGTCAATATAAACACTTTGCACTAAGTTTCTGAATCCAGGCCGTTGATGTAAATTAGAAACAGTAGTGGTCCCAACACCAAGCCCTGAGGCACTCTACTCAGTGGTTCCCCTCACCACTCTGATATAACTCCTTGAATGAACACTCTTTGTTTCTTATACTTCAACCAGTCTTGTATCCATGGGATCGGTAGCGTAGTGGTAATGTCACTGGGCCAGTAATCCAGAGGCCTGGATTAATGATCCAGAGATGTGAGTTCAACCACGGCAGCTGGGGAATTTAAATTCAGTTAATTAAATAAATCGGGAATAAAAAGTCAGTATCAGTAATGGTAACCATGAAACTATCGGATTGTCGTAAAAACCCATCTGGTTCACTAATGTCCTTTAGGGAAGGAAATTTGCCATCATTACCTGGTCTGGCCTATATGTGAAACCAGTCCCACAGCATGCTAAAAAGGGGAAGCAGCATGCTATAGACAGGGCTAAGCGATCCCACAATCAACGGATCAGATCAAAGCTCTGCAGTCCTGCCACATCCAGTCGCGAATGGTGGTGGACCATTAAACAACTAACGGGAGGAGGAGGCTCCATGAATATCCCCATCCTTAATGATGGTGGAGCCCAGCATGTGAGTGTAAAAGACAAGGCTGAAGCTTTTGCAACTATCTTCAGTCAGAAGTGCCGCATGGATGATCCATATTGGTCTCCTCCTGAGGTCCCCCCATCACAGAAGCCAGTCTTCAGTCAATTCGATTCACTCCACGTGATATCAGGAAATGGCTGAGCGCACTGGATACAGCAAAGGCTATGGGCCCTGAAAACATCCCGGCTATCGTGCTGAAGACTTGTGCTCCAGAACTAGCCGCACCTCTAGCCTAGCTGTTCCAGTACAGCTACAACACTGGCATCTATCCGACAATGTGGAAAACTGCCCAGGTATGTCCTGTCCACAAAAAGCAGGACAAATCCAATCTGGCCAATTACCGCCCCATCAGTCTACTCTCAATCATCAGCAAAGTGATGGAAGGTGTCATCGACAGTGCTATCAAGCGGCACTTACTCACCAATAACCTGCTCACTGATGTCCAGTTTGGGTTCCGCCAAGACCACTCTGCTCCCAACCTCATTACAGCCTTGGTCGAAACATGGACAAAGGAGCTGAATTCCGGAGGTGAGGTGAGAGTGACTGCCCTTGACGTCAAGGCAG
The DNA here is from genome assembly GCA_030390025.1 of Squalus acanthias. Classification (NCBI taxonomy): domain Eukaryota; kingdom Metazoa; phylum Chordata; class Chondrichthyes; order Squaliformes; family Squalidae; genus Squalus; species Squalus acanthias. The sequence continues at coordinate 176,017,021 of CM059425.1, read as the reverse complement.
CATTTGACCGAGTGTGGCATCAAGGAGCCCTAGTAAAACTGAAGTCAATGGGAATCGGGAGGGGGAAAACTCTCCACTGGCTGGAGTCATACCTAGCACAAAGGAAGATGGTTGTGGTGATTGAAGGTCAATCATCATAGCCCCAGGACATCGCTGCAGGGGTTCCTCAGGGCAGTGTCCTAAGCCCAACCATCTTCAGTTGCTTCATCAATGACCTTCCCTCCAATATAAGGTCAGAAATGGGGATGTTTGCTGATGACTGCACAGTGTTCAGCGCCATTCTCAACTCCTCAGATAATGAAGCAGTCCATGCCCATATGCAACAAGACCTGGACGACGTTCAGGCTTGGGCTGATAAGTGGCAGGTAACATTCGCGCCACAGAAGTGCCAGGCAATGACTATCTCCAACAAGCGAGAGTCTAACCACCTCCCCTTGACATTCAACAGCATTACCGTCGCTGAATCCCCCACCATCAACATCCTGGGGGTCACCATTGACCAGAAACTTAACTGGACCAGCCACATAAATACTGTGGCAACAAGAGCAGGTCAGAGGCTAGGTATTCTGCGGCGAGTGTCTCACCTCCTGACTCCCCAAAGCCTTTCTACCATCTACAAGGCACAAGCAAGGAGTGTGATGGAATACTCTCCACTTGCCTGGATGAGTGCAGCTCCAACAACACTCAAGAAGCTCAACACCATACAGGACAAAGCAGCCTGCTTGATTGGCACCCCATCCACCACCTTAAACATTCACTCCCTCCACCACCGGCGTACTGTGGCTGCAGTGTGTACCATCTACAAGATGCACTGCAGCAACACCCAAACCCACGACCTCTTCCACCTAGAAGGACAAGGGCAGCAGGCGCATGGGAACACCACCACCTCCAAGTTCCCTTCCAAGTCACACACCATCCTGACTTGGAAATATATTGCCGATCCTTCATCGTCGCTGGGTCAAAATCCTGGAACTCCCTACCTAACAGTACTGTGGGAGTACCTTCACCATACGAACTGCAGCGGTTCAAGAAGGCGGCTCACCACCACCTTCTCAAGGGCAATTAGGGTTGGGCAATAAATGCTGGCCTTGCCAGTGATGCCCACATCCCATAAACGAATTTTAAAAAAATCCGCTCCCAAGGTTTAGCTTGAATCCTCACAGCTTTGAGTTTAATTAATAGCTTTTCATGTGGAACATTTTCAAAATATATCAATGAGCCCTCTATGCTGATTTTACCAGAAGACGTGCACTGGAACTGCACTTGTACCCATTGGCGTGATCCTATCACATTTTCCTCAGTGGATCCCAATTAAATATTCAGGGTGAGGCTGAGCTCTGAAGTGCTATTGGGAGTCCACCTTAGGGGCGTGGTTCGGGAAATCAGGTGGTGGTGCAGTTTTAAACTGGCCATATCAGCTGAACAGGCAAAGACAGCCACTTTATGTCTGTAATAATTTGGGACTCTGCTTTGTCTGAGGCTGATTGTTCTCCAGGGTATGAAACTCACATATTTACAGACTTTTTAACTGAGGTGTTATTGGCTTAAATCGAATAAAGGAGGACCGGAGGTTAATCCTGGCACAGTGGAAGGACCTGGCCTTGGCATTGGTACCACATCTGGCAACACCCGCACAGCGACTGAACGCCAGAAAGAGGTCACTGACCTCACTAGGGCAGAAAAGTTATCCCTTGTGGCAATGCATTAAAATAAGCATGTTATTGGAAACTGGGCGGGTAGGGCTAAATTTCCCCACCTGAAGAGAGTTCAGTGAAGTGCTAAGAGGCTGATACCTCTGATGACGACTGAGTTATGGGAAAAGCCTGGAGAAACTTGTACTATACATCCTTGAAAGAAGGTGACTGAGACAGGACCTCCTGGAGGTATGTATATATTGGTAACAAATGTAGAAAAAGTACATTTAAAAAGCTGCTGGCCACCCGTTTCTTGCCTGAAAATTGAGCAGCTGGCAGTTGAAAATTTGAGGGAGCACCTCAGCCACTCCATTGACACTCAAGGCCGCTTGATGCAATTCACAGGTAGGCCCGTAAATGGGTGAGCAACACGCCTACCTGCTTAAATATGAAAATAGGCGTCCAACACCAGTTGTTCCTCTTTTTCTTTCTTCAGTTTTCCTTATCTATCATTTCTCTAGCTTGAATCAGTTACTGGAACTGGACTGAATCCTCGTCACGTAAAAATGACAACGGTAAAAACTATTCCATATCGATCAAATTGTGAAAGTGATAACCAGAGTCCTTGTTCACTGAATCTCTTGCAGTGTGTGTCCACAGCAGCAATTGCTCAGTTGTAAGAAACAGCTTTTCATGCTTAATTTCATATCAAATGATATCAAATTGGTTCATTAGCAATTTCGGATTGTTCTTGGTAAGTGTTTGTTTCTTTCTGGCAAAAAACTGAAATTGCATTTTTATGAAAGGACAGGGTCATTGTCTGTGAAAACTTCATTTGTGGGATACTCAATATCCCACAATAGACAATTTGGCGTGTCGTGGCGACTTCAAGTATAAGTTAACCAGAGAACCTGATTGCCCAATATGTGAATGAAAATCCTGTTATGAAAGCTATTTTTAACATATTAAAGAAAACACTCAGTCTTGACATCAGTTTTCAAATTTCTGTGATTATGCAATGTAAACACGGGTTCCGCTGCACTTCGATAAAGTTACAGCAGCACAGTGGCACAAAGTCCAAGGAAATTCAGGGCCAATTATGTTTTTAAGTCCACCCACCTCTCTACGTAATTATTAAAACTTGCACATGATACATGAGCTTCATGTGTTTTGTGACACCCCGCAGGAAATTTTAAAGTAGCGCCACTTTGTGCCGGCGGAGAGAATGAGACATTTTGAGGCCCGAGCCTCATTAGCATGTCCCAGGCGAATGGCAGGCACCAAACAGGAGCTCACTGGCTCTATGATGGCAGGAAATTGGCTGAGTCCTACGCTGAATGCTCCTGCTCCTCCTACCCCACAAAAATAAAAACTAAACAGTTCTTCAATTGTCTTTTGAACATCCCCCATCAATTCCATTAATGACTCCTGGTTAGACCGTTCAATGCCTGGTACAACTAGGTAGAGTTTGCTTAGCGCCGCTCGCCAATTTGTACCTGGAAATTGCAATCAGGGTCCAACAACCGGCACAAAACCCCAAATTTCCATACTTAAGCCTGCTCACCTATTTACTGGCACACCCAGGACAGTTTCCTAGAACAATACGTCATGGAACCAACCAGGGAACAGGCTATTTTAGATCTTGTATTGTGTAATGAGACAGGGTTAATTAGCAATCTCATAGTAAAGGATCCTCTGGGGCAGAGTGATCATAATATGATAGAATTTCACGTTGGGCCGGATATTCTGATCTCTACGGGTGGGTACGCGCTATGTACCCACCCGTAGGGACATTGGAAATGCCAGTTTCAGCCTTGCACTGCGCATGCGCTGGAAACCGGCATTTCCAATCTGTCAAGAAAGCTCTTAACAGATCCTCCGGCTGCCCTGGAGAAGGGCCTCTGCGAGCGGAGAGTTCCGCTTTTTGGAGACCCTCCGCCCGCAGAAAACACTTACAATTCTTGCGCCTGGTAAAAGCAGACATAAGGCCTGCTTTTACCAGGATAAGAGTTGAAAAAAGTTTTTAAAAAAAGATTTTTTCCACTGATTTACCATTTCAAAATACTTCAAAGAAAGGTAAGTTTATTTTTAGCCCTGTTAAATTATTTTTTTCAAAAATTTAAATTTTTGTTTAAAATAGTTAATTTATGTAATTTCAAGTCATTTTAAAAATGTGATTTTTAAAAAAAATGTATTTAAAGTTTTACTATGTTTTACTATGTTTTGGGGGTGATCTCCATTCATATATTTGACAGGACAGATTCCCTTCTCTGATTGGCTCCCCATGGCCCACGTGATCCCAGGGACGCTGCGAACTACCTGCGCCTCTGGGATACGTGGGCCCTGCGCACCAGCAGTTTGGAGAGGCCCAGGAGCGGAACTGTGCGCCTCCTGGGAGCCCTCCGGTCTTGGCGCAGATTTTTCCAGATCGTAGCCCTCCACCCGCGGGAGGCCTGCGATTGGAATATCTGGGCCGTTAAGTTTGAGAGTGACTTGCCTACGTCCAAAACTAGAATCTTGAACTTAAATAAAGCCAATTACATAGGTGTGAGGGGCGAGTTGGCTAAGGTAGATTGGAAAAATAGATTAAAAGGTATGGCGGTAGATAAGCAGTGGCTAGCATTTAAAGAAATATTTCATAATTCTCAACAAAAATACATTCCATTGAGAAACAAAAATTCCACGGGAAAAATGATCCAACCGTGGCTAACTAAAGAAGTTAAGGATCACATTAGATTGAAAGAAGAAGCTTATAATGTTCCAAAGAATAATAGTAAGCCTGAGGATTGGGAGAGGCTCAAAGAACCGAATGGCCTACTCCTGCTCCTATTTCTTATGTTCTTAAGTTCAGAAACCAGCAAAGGATGACAAAAAAATTGATAAAAAGGGAAAAAATTGAATGAGAGAAAACTAGCAAGAAATATAAAAGCAGATTGTAAGAGCTTCTATAGGTATGTAAAAATGAAGAGAGTAGCAAAAGTAAATGTTGGTCCCTTAGCGGCTGAGACAGGAGAAATTATTATAGGGAATAAGGAAATGGCAGAAACGTTAAACAAATATTTTGTATCTGTCTTTACAGTAGAAGACACAAAAAGCATACCAAAAATGGTGGGGAACCAAGGGTCTAATGTGGGTGAAGAATTAACGTAATTAATATAAGTAGAGAAAAAGTATTAGAGAAAAAGCCGACAAATCCCCTGGACCTGACGGCCTACTTCCTAGGGTTCTAAAAGAGGTGGCTGAAGAGAGAGTGGATGCATTGGTTTTGATCTTCCAAAATTCCCTAGATTCTAGAACGGTCCCAGCGGATTGGAAGGTCACAAATGTAACATCACTATTCAAGAACGGAGGGAGAGAAAAAACAGGGAACTACAGGCCAATTAGCCTGACATCAGTTGGCGTTAAAATGCTGGAATCCATTGTTAAGGAAGTGGTATCAGGGCACTTAGAAAATCATAACATGATTAGGCAGAGTCAACATGGTTTTATGAAAGGGAAATCGTGTTTGACAAATTTATTAGAGTTCTTTGAGGATGTAACTAGCAGGGTAGATAAAGGGGAACTAGTGGATGTCATAGAGTCATAACGGCACAGAAGGAGGCCACTCGACCCATCGAGTCGGCGCTGGCTCTCTGTAGAGCAATCCAGTCAGTCCCATTCCCCCGCTCTATCCCTGTAGCCCTGCATGTTTATTTCCCTCAAGTGCCTATCTAGTCTCCCCTTGAAAACATTGAGTGTCTCCGCTTCCACCACTTCCATCGGCAGCGAATTCCAGGTACGTACCACTCGCTGCGTAAAAAAGTTTTTCCTCACGCCCCCCCTGTATCTCTTGTCCAATACCTTAAATCTATATCCCCTAGTCCTTGTACCATCAACTAGTGGGAACAGCCTTTCCCCATCTAGCATATTCAAACCCGTCATAATCTTATACAACTCTATCAAATCACCCCTCAACCTCCTTTGCTCTAATGAAAACAAATCCAGCTTCTCCAACCTGTCCTTGTAGTTAAGATCCCCCATCCCTGGAACCATTCTGGTAAATCTCCTCTGCACCCTCTCAAGGACCTTCACATCCTTCCTAAAGTGTGGTGACCAGAACTGGACGCAATACTCCAGTTGTGGCCTAACCAGCGCTTTATAAAGGTTCAGCATAACTTCTCTACTTTTGTACTCAATGGGCTCGATTTTGCCATTGGGGGCAGGCTGGGGCGTGTCAGGTGGATTTCGTGTCAGGATCCCGACTCCGATGTGAAGTGGGAAAAAAGTGTGATTTTCCCCTAATTGGGCACTTGATTTCCAGCGTGTGGAAACCCCTGGCCCAATGAGTCTTTTCATACAGAAAGTCGCCTCCGATGACGTCATCAATGCTGCTGGATTTAAGGCCTGCAAGCAGCCTTGCTTCTTCTGGAGACTGGAAACCTTATGACCATTGTTGTAAGCCCTTCATTCATCCACTATGTCCACCAGTAGGCCAAAGTGTGCTCCACTCTTCGATGAGGCCTCCCTCCAAGCTCTGGTGGAGGGAGCAAGATCCAATAAGGAGGTGCTCTTCCCTTCCTCAGGGAGAAAAAAGCCACCCCAGCAGACTAAAGCTATGTGGCTGCAGGTGGCCCAGGAGGTCAACTCCATCTCTGAGCCGCAGAACCTGGCTGCAGTGCAGGAAGAATTTTCATGACCTTCTCTGCACAGGAAAAGTGAGTATGACTTTCCCATCACCCTCAATCTGATCCCAATCGCCTCTCCTCACCAGCACTCTGCTTTGCCAACCTCTTCCTCCACATCCCACTTGACACTTACATCCCTGCACCCTTACCCATTCCCTCTCTATGGTCACATTCACTTAACTATTTGACCATGCAGCCCTCACACTCCCTATCACTGTGATGCAACAACAACAACTTACAACACACAGGGAGGGCCCTTGGTCTCCTTCTAAGCATCTATGCTATGGATTCTCTACACTCACTCCTTCATTCTCACACAAACTCCACTTGCGTCCCTCATTGCAGGAAAAGAGAGCCCACAATAAGAGGGAAAGAGCGAGGACAGGAGGAGGGCCACCCTCAGTAGCCCAGCTCACCACCTGGGAGGAGGCAGCCCTGGAAATTGCCGGTGTCGAGGACGATTCCCAAGTGGGGGACGGACAGATGGGCGCATCACAGCAAGCTGGTGACGGAATAGTTTGGCATCTCTCTCATTGACATTGCATGAGTCACTGATAATGAATCTGATGCTGTAACAGATTGACTTATGATCATCTGCATTATTCAATGTGCATGTAACCTTGACCTCACATCTCTAATTCTTTCCTTTACTCCCCCACAGGACCATCGAGAGCCCCCGTCCCCACTGTCCAGGAGGAACAGCCTGAGCCTCAAGACTCCTCAGAGGAAGCTGCAACCTCTGAGGGCGCAGCATCAGCAGAATTCAGCGCACCCAGCACCAGTGCAGACACTCACACCTTGGTGGCACCTTCGCGAGATAGAGTAGTGTTGTCACCTGGTGTATCACAGATCACAAGTGAGCATCAGCAGATGGTGGAGACAGGGACAGCAGTGGAGAGTCCTCGTCGGAGGGCGCAGGACTCTGTCAGCTCGGCTCAGCTGCATGTCGACCCTGTGCCTCTGGGTCCATCCAGAAGGAGAGCAGTGCTGGAACTCCAGGAACAGGTGCAGGAGTCTCTGGCAGGTTTTGTATCCAGGGTCGCTGCGAGTGTGGAACGAATGGAGGAGTCCATCGCGAACATGAGCAGAGCCTTTGTGGAGGCATTGGCGCATGAACGCATCACCATGGAAAGGATGGCAACCTCCGTGGAAAGAATGGCTATGGTAGAGGAGAGGATGGCTACAGCCATGGAGGAGCTAAGTCGCCAGAGTGTTGAAAACATGGTCATTGTTCAGAATAGACTGGCATCACTTGAGTAGCGATGGTCAGCTATTGAGCATAGAAACCAGACCTTCATGGAAGTCCTCTGGAGTAGGACTTCCAGTGCAGAAGTGGGTCCTCATGACCCCCCTGAAGTGCAGCAAGGTGCTGTCGAGCCACTTGCTAGCTCTGAAGTGGGGCTGACCCATGAGAGGGATGTTAGTGGCAGACAACAAAGAAGTGGGGGCTCCTCTCCAAGCACTCACACGACCATGCCACTGCAAAGCCCTCAGTCAGAGCCCCACCAGAGTCCTCACCCAACTGAGAAGGGCGTCTCATCCCCTGCACAGCCGCAGGAGCAGCAGACTATTGCCGAGCCCTCACAGGTTCGCAACCCCAGAGGACGGCCGCCAAAGGTGTTGAGACAGGAGCAGCAAGAAAGTGAGCAAGAGGCCTCCACATCTGCTGAAGCCACAGGGGAAGCACCACATAGGAGCACGCGTAAGAAGAAGATAATGCACAAGTAGTCACAAGGGTAGTCACTTGGGTGTTATGTTGTGTTTATTTTTGAAATGCCATCAGTTGCTTGTTGTGATAAAAATTTCTGATGGCAAACTGTTGAAGTTGTGGCCTGTGTCATTTCGCAAATGGGACTTCCACATTGAGGGCTTAGAGCGACTTGCAATTGTCAGTATGGTGGTCAGAGTGAGAGGAATCCGTAGGTTCTTGTCCATTGTCGATGCTCTGGTAAGAAGGTGCGAGGCAGAAGTGTTTGATTGTGCAGGCTAAGCAAATCTGGCCAACCTGAGCGTGTCCCTTGCATCCCGGGCAGCAATGTGGTCGCGCGCTGGTGCCTTCTGGCCTGTGCAGCTTCAGGTGGGTGAGCAGCAGCTTGGCGCTCCTGTTGTTGCTGCTGCTGTTGGTGCTGCTGTTGTTTATGGTTCTGCTGCTGCCACGGCAGGTCTTCGTCCGAATCTGATGTCCAGGAGGAAAGGAAATAAATGGTCACCATGCTTCTGGTATATGCCTCTGTTGAGGAAGCGCTCAGTCAAGGTGGGGAGAGGGGTTTCCCAGGAGGTCACACTGGAGATGGGTGTCAGGCTCCAAACTTCCACAACAATGAGTATGCCTGCTAAAAGCTCCCCCAGACCTGAGACAACAAAGTTCTGCCACCTGCAGTGATCATTGGTGAAAACTGCTTTTTAGTGGGGGAGCTGCAGCTGTTAGTAAGCAACCCACTTGTGAGGCCGCCAGGATTAATTGGCGTGTTCCAGAGGAGACGTGTAGGATGGAGGAAATGTGTTAAAATCAGAAAGGCCTCTCAAAATGGGATTATAGAGGCAATTAACTGGTTGTTAAGGGCCTTAAGGGCCTATCCCACCTCTTGGAGGCGGGATGGAAATGGGCTCTGAAACCACAAATGTGGGAAAATTGCTTGGAGGCGGGATAGAGGCGGGATCGGAGCCGCCCACCATTTTTTGCGATTTTAACACCTCACACGCCTCTAATCCCGCCTCCTCGGGCCTGGCAAAATCGAGCCCAATACCTCTATTTATGAAGCCCAAGGTCCCATATGCTTTGCTAACCACTCTCTCAGTATGTCCTGCCACCTTCAGGGACCTATGCACATTAACTCCCAGGTCCCTCTGTCCCAGCACACTCTTTAAAACTGTGCCATTAAGTGTATATTGCCACTCCTGTTCCTTCTGCCAAAATGCATCACCTCACACTTCTCCGTATTAAATTCCATCTGCCACTTGTCTACCCATTCTACTAGGCTTTTTATGTCGTGTTGCAGCCGATTGGTATCATCCTCACTATTTGCCACACCCCCAGGTTTGATGTCATCGGCAAATTTAGAAATTCTACTCTGTATTCCAATATCCAGGTCATTTATAAATATCAAAAAAATGCAAGATGTAGTATATTTGGAATTCCAAAAGGCATTCGATAAGGTGCCACATAAAAGGTTATTACACAAGATAAGGGCTCATGGGGTTGGGGTTAATATAATAGCATGGATAGAGGATTGGTTAATGGACAGAAAACAGAGAGTAGGGATAAATGGATCTTTTTCAGGTTGGCAGGCTGTAACTAGTGGGGTGCTGCAAGGATCCGTGTTGGAGCCTCAGCTATTTACAATCTATATTAATGACCTAGATGAAGGGACCAAGTGTAATGTATCCAAGTTTGCTGATGATACAAAGCTAGGTGGGACAGTAAGCTGTGAGGAGAACACAAAGGGTCTGCAAAGGGATCTAGATAGACTAAGTAAGTGGGCAGTAAGGTGGCAGATGGAGTATAATGTAGGGAAATGTGAGGTTATTAACTTTGGTAGGAAGAATAGAAAAACAGAATATTTTTTAAATGGTGAGAAACTTTTAAATGTTGGTGTTCGGAGAGATTTGGGTGTCCTCGTGCAAGAAACAGAGATAGCTAGCATGTAGGTACAGCAAGCAATAAGGAAGGCAAATGGCATGTTGGCCTTTATTGCAAGGGGGTTGGAGTATAAGAGTGAGGAAGTCTTGCTACAATTGTACAGGGCCTTGGTGAGGCCACAACTGGAGTACTGTGCACAGTTTTGGTCTCCTTATCTAAGGAAGGATATACTTGCCTTGGAGGCGGTGCAACGAAGGTTCACTAGATTGATTCATGGGATGAGAGGGCTGTCCTATGATGAGAGATTGTGTAGAATGGGCCTATACTCTCTGGTAGATGCTGAGAGGTTGTTTCCCCTGGCTGGAGTGTCTCGAACTAGGGGGCATAGTCTCAGGATAAGGGGTAGGCCATTTAAGACCGAGATGAGGAGGAATTTCTTAACTCCGAGGGTTGTGAATCTTTGGAATTCTCTGCCCCAGAGGGCTGCGAATGCTGAGTCTTTGAGTATATTCAAGGCTGAGATAGATAGATTTTTGGACTCTAGGGGAATCAAGGGATATGGAGATTGGGTGAGAAAGTAGAGTTGATGTTGATGATCAGCCATGATCTTATTGAATGGCAGAGCAGGCTCGAGGGGCCATATGGCCTACTCCTGCTCCTATTTCTTATGTTGTTAAATTGCATTAGGCGGCCCTGAGTTAACGGAGAGGTCAAGGTGCCCCTCCCCTGATCTTCAATTTCTGGCCACCCGTTTTTCAGGTGAAAGGCTGGCACACCCATCTCAGCACCTATTGCCAGAGAGAAAACAGGAACTGTAGATAAGGTCTGAAGTTGTCAGTCTTTCTTTCTTTTTCTTTTTTTAGTCAATGTTAAGGTCAGAGGGCCAGAAAACACCTAGAGAGGTCAGAGTCGGAGTGGAACAGAGAATTATTTAAATTATTTTAGTTTGCAAATTCACCAAATTAAAATATAGCAATGCTGAAGTACTGCCAGCAATAGGCTTAACTCTAGCAACATTTTCCAGGTTATGTTAAATGATGTGCACAGTATAGCAAAATGATTAAATATATTTGGGTTTTGGAAAAAACAACTGCAGTGCATACTGAATCAAATGTAACAATTTTCATCTAGTTTCGTATGTCACAGTGTGAACATCAATATATATAAAAGTAGTCTTCAAGTTTTATTTACCTTGCACCTTTCATGTCCTCAGAGCTTCACAATTAGTGAATTATTTTTGAAGCGCATTCAGTGTTGTTATGTAGTGCCTAATATGGCGGGCAGGAACTGCGCTACCCACCATATTGGATAAGGTAGATGCACTGGTGGCAGGAGCACACGTCAAGAATATTTAAAGGGAAGAATAATTTATTCAAATTAGGGTCCTGCGCATCCTGCAGGGCCCGTTCTCAATTTTCAAACACCACAGCACTTCACATGCCTCGTGTTGAACTCAAACAGCACTGTGCCGCTAACCAGCAGGAAGGCCCCCATAATTACCTAACTGTGGAGCCCACATTAAAAAAAAACAGGTTATTCTTCCCCCCAACACCACCACCCACCCTCCCACCACCCCCCCCCCCCCCCCACCCCCACCCCCCGCCCCCAGCTGGCCACCGATCCTTGCCCCTCCAGGCAACCACTTCCTCCCTCTCAGCCACCGCTATCTGCTATCTTTCCTTCCCAGCCATTGCTACCTCCTCCCTGGCCACTGATCGTCCCCAGCACACCCTCCCCCACCCCCCCCCACCACGACCTGATTGCCCACCCTTCCTCATATACCTGAGGAATGCTGTGACGCCAGCAGTGGCCCGATCCTCACTTATGCTTCGCCAGCTCCATGGAAATGAGGACCAATATCGGGGGCCCCTGGGGCCTCAACATTCAGGCGCAGGGATTGTACTCTGCACCCCACCCACCCCCCCCCCCACCCTGCATGCCCGAAAATAGGCGTGCCCGAATTTCTTCTGTGCAATTTCTTCTAAGTAATAATTGTACGATATGCATACCTGTTTATAATGTATATCGATATAAAATAAGGACAGGATTTAACAACAGATTGGGTTCCATTGGATTTGCCTATAGATAATGTTGATAGTATTTTAATCAGACTTTTAAAGACTTTTACCGAAAAGACCATTTAAATATATAAATGTGGGAATTAAGTTGGAATAGCCTCTGCAGAGTTAACAGGGAATTCATGGATTCCACTGGGTCTTTATTTGTTGCAGCACTGGCAGATGGGACAGCGACAGTGGTGGTAGCCATGATTAACCACAAGAGGAATGGTGTTAATAAAAATGATGGAAGATGCTGCTGGTGAATATGATTAGTCTCCAATCAATAATGTCTGAGCCTCATCAGCTGGTGAGCCAGTATCTCCTGTGGGATAGCTATCATTTCATACTGTACTTAATCTAACACAGAATGGCGGTCCAGTATGTAACATTAGTTACAAGGTTAGAGCACTTAATTTCCTTAAACATCGTCCGTACTTTTAACAAAAAAGGTGAGAGTAGAGATGTACATTCTGCTCCCCTTCGCTTTTGGTGGAAGTGGATATGTAACTGTGCTTTTAAGATTGGAAATTTTTATCCTACAATGACCTCTGAGAGCTGAAAGCATTCTGTTGCCTCAGTCTGCCACCCACATGCTAACTGGAGTCATTACATAAAGGGCCCTGTACTGGTTTCCATGGTAATAACTGAATGATAAAACATAAATTGACAATTAAGGAAAACAGAGTTTTTATTCTAGAGAAACCTGAGATTAAATTGCAAACTACATTATGTACCATAAATAAATAGAACATAACATAGTGGGGGCTAAATTCAGTAGCCCCCAAAATCAGGCACAGGGATTGTGATGCGTGATTGACCCGCACCCATTGCTTCCAATGCAGGCAGCACGCCGACTTCATGCTGCCTGCTAATCTACATGATTGTTGCGTGCAGCCAGCGGTAAACGCGCTGTTGAGTGTCTGAACGCATCAGCAGGGAGCCCAAGATTGTGTGAGGCGAGCACCACTTAAAGCGAACCTGCACTACTTAACGCCAGCCTGCACCTCTTAAAGGGAAGGTGCATTGTGGCTTGAGCAGGTGCTGGAAGTGGCAGTGGAAGTCATTCTGACCTGGAAGAATGGCACAACAGGGGAGAGAGAGCAGGCTCCAAGATTTTCCAACGTTGCTCTGGAGACCTTGGTGGAGAAGGTGGAGAGGAGGAGATATGTACTCTATCCAAAAAGGACCAGCATGCCCTCCAAACAAACTTTGTGAAGGCAGTGGGACCAGATAGCCGTGACGGTCAATGCCAGGAGTCAAGCCCTGAGGACCTGGATGCAGTTCCACAAAAAGTTTAATGACCTCGCACGAGTGGTTAAGGTCAGTGAATTCATCTTCAAATGCCATATCCCACCCACTGCACCACTAACCTTACACACTGCTCAATGCAACACACCCCCAATCACTCACCTACCAACAATCTCTATCAATCATGACTCATCCCTAACATTCATTGCTTCACCTCACCCTCACACATAGCACTGCTGCAAGCCTACATCTCACAGCTTATACACACTGCCAGCTATTCAACCATGACAGCCACATCACCCAAAGTAATTGCACCGCATTCACTGACACACTTCCCTCTCTCTCTCAGGACAAGTTGGCGCATAACCGGAGGCAGCAGGAACTAACTGGCGGGAGACAGGCGCAGCTCAATATCCTTACCCCCATGGAGGAGACGGTGCTGGCTATTATTGGAGCAGCCATTGCTGATGCCGTGGCCAGTGGTGGGGCTGGAAACAATCGAAGATAACGGTATCGCCATACCTAATCCTCCTTCTCACATCCCACTTCCCGCTCATCTCACAATCTCTTCTGATTTACAACCTACAGATGGTGTAAGCATGCACATCTTACTTCCACCCCCCACACCGTAACCCTACCCTTGTGCCTTTCTCCTTGCAGATACCCAAGAACTGCAAACTGGCTAGGCAGTGGTGGAAGAACAACAGTTGGAAGAGCAAGAAGACAGTGATGAGGAAGAAACACCATCACTTAATCTCACACTTGCGGCCACCAGCTCAGAAACTGACACAGCGTGTAATTTAGAGGATAGATTAGAGGTGGGATCTGCACATGGTGAGACACCAGGCACAGTGGCCTGCAGCCAGGACAGGGGGAAAGGGTAGCGCAGGTGCCAGCTCAACAGAGGCTGAAGTTGCACAAGAGTTCTGCTGTAGAGGACTCAGATGAGGACTTCGATGGGGTGGGCTACTGAACAAGGCTGATGGGTGTTAGAATTTGCTTTGTGTCCAGTGTCCCATCAAAGTTAATCATAACATCTCAGGTCATTGTCCAATTAGGATATGCTAATATTAGAGATTAGTCAGGACAATGGGGGAGTAGGAACAAGCATATGGGTCGGCAACATCCCATGTGAGGTGCTAATATCGGATTTGCCAGAACAATGAAGGCACCGAAGCTAACACATTAGCAAGGTCACATTAACTATCTGCGATTGTCCAGGTCATCTTCTGTTCCTTTGTAATGTCAGACAGGAAACATCAGGTTAAATTGATTAACATTAAATTGATGGCTATTATGTCAAGGTCTGGAGGTTTGGTGAGAAGGGACCTTGCTTCAATATACATTCTGGGCATCATGTGATATGCCTCACATTAAAGGGGAAGATTCTTTAAGGATGCCTGGAAGGTCTTGTTGGACATGTGACAGATAAGTAAAAGAGGGAAACATAATAACAAGTAGCAGCCTTCTTGTAGTTAGAGCTCACGAGACAGTCGGGAGTCCAACAGCTATGGAAGCCAAGCTTGATCACCTTGGGTCTGCAGGAAAGCAGGTTGTATGAGTCTATTGTATAACGTAATAGTTATTATACTACTGGTATCTGAGTAATAAACTTACATTTGGGCAATACGCTTGAGCCTGAACCACAAGGAATCATTTAGTTGAGTTTAAAGAGATTTCCTTACAATGGGTAGGCATAATGAAATGCTTGGTGCATTGGCACGCCTGCCAGAAAGCCTGCGTGCAATGTCAAGGCATATAGAGGAGTCCAGCATGACTTTGACACAGGGCTTTGCGCAGAGCTTGGAGCCCACCCTTTCCAGCGTGGAAGTGGTGGCCAACTCCATTAGCACACTTGTGGACCCAACCATGATGCAGCATCTGATGGCCGATGTCTCAGCATCCATTGCAGCACAAGCAGAAGCCACCTAATGTCTGGGTGCTACAATGGAAGCTCAGACTTCTGTCATGCAAGATCAGCTTGCTGCCATCTTGGCTGCAGATACCAATGTTCAAAGGGGCTTGCAGGGTGTCACAGCAGTCCAGCAATCTGTCCTCCATCATATTACTAGGATTGCTGAGGTGGCACCCCAAGGGAGTGGCAGTGGCTCCGTGGAGCACAAACCTGCTGTCTTGTCTCAAGACGACAGTATTCATCCTTCCACCACTGCCACTCCGCCAGTGCCCTTGCTGTTGCCTGTCAGCCAGCCAGCCCAGACTGCTGCCGCCCATGCCGAGATGGTGCAGTCCAAAGCCAGGACTTCTAGGCCCAGAGCTGCTCGAGGTCATCTGCCAAGGCCATCTGCAGTCTCCCCCCAGCTGAGGTAGTACTGTGTAGGAGCACTAGGACAGGCAAAGGCACACGGATGACAGACACTAAGGGAATGCACAAGTGTGATTAATTGATGTTTGTATGCAGTATAGCATGGTCTGATTTATAAATTTGGTTTTGAATGTTTATTTTGTGTTGGCTTTAATTTTTGCATTGTGGCCAAGCCAATGCACCAAGCATTTCATTGTGCATACCCATTGTAAGGTGGCCACTGTGATGGTCAGTAACAGAGGGAAGGTAAGGTGTGGGACTGTTGGTGAATGGGGAAGTGGGGTTGCGATTACTGGTATCACAGTCGGATGAGTCGTTCATGGACAGCCTGGCCAGAAAAGGGCTGTTTAGATTGCCGCCTCCCTTCCTCTTCCTCCAACTCCTCCTCCTGCTCATTCTCCTCCTGATCCTCCTCCTCCTGCTTCTCAGCTGCTCGTCGTATAGCTGGTGGCAGGGGTTGTGCGCCCATGATGGCGAGGTTGTGCAGCATGTAGCTGACCACCATGAATCTTGGCACCAACTCTGCTGAGTACTGCAGGGCTCCTCCAGAATGGTCCAGGCAGCGGAAGCGTTGTTTCAGTGCGCCAATGGTGTGCTCTATGACATTTCATGTGGCAGCATGGCTTTAGTTGAATGCCTGCTGCCTACGTGTCTGTGGGTTGTGCATCGGAGTCATGAGCCATGTTGTCAATGGATAGCCCTTGTCGCCCAGTAGCCACCCTTTGGTTTGTCGTGGTAGCTCAAATGCAGCTGGCACAGGGGACTGTCGCAGAATGAAGGCATCATGACTGCTGGCAGGATACCGGGCATTGACCTGCATGATTCGCTGCATATGGTCACACACCAGCTGGATGTTGAGGGAGTGGAATCCCTTTCAGTTGCAGTACATCTCAGAGTTGACATATGGCACCCGCAAAGTAATGTGCATGCAGTCAATGGTACCCTGCACCATGGGGAAGCCTGCAATCCTCACAAAGCTGCATGCTTGCTCCGCCTGCTGCTCTCTGGCAAGAGAGAATGAAATGTAGTCAGCTCTCTTGGGATACAGAGCCTCAGTGACCTCCCTTATGCAACAGTGGATGGCACACTGAAAGATGTTGCAAATATCTCCTGCTCCAGCCTGGAAGCAGCCCGACACATGTAGGTTCATGGCCACGGTCACCTTCATAGCCACAGGAAATGCGGTCCTCTCCTTGCTCTGAGGTTGCAGTTGTGGCAGCAGCAGGTGGCAGATTTCAGTGAGGATGTCCTTACTGAAGCGCAGACATCTCACACTGTTCCTCACTGAGGTTCAGGTAGGTGAATTGCTCCCTGAACACCCTGGGCAGCTGTGGCCTCCAGCTGAGAGCCCTTCTCCCCCTCCTCCCTCTTCCAGCAGCTTGTCCTGCTCTGCCTGCCCTCTGTTCATTCTCCAGCTCATGCTGTATTCCAAGGCAATTCCTACTAATGTCTGGGAGCAACTGGTTTGTGCCAAAGCCTTCAAGTCAGGACAAAGTCCTTCAGCACCTTCCACACCCTCCCTGTTGACTTTAGCAACTTTAAAGAACTCTAGAAGCTACCAAACACTTGTACAGTTGTAGCAACAGCCAGACGAAATCAATCAGCAACTAACCTGAACAGCACAAAAGGAAGAGGAATTTATGGAATAAGTGACTTGCATTATTAATTATGCAACTCCATATTTTCCTGGGACTTCTGCGCTGCTTTACTGTCAGCCGAAAATGGTATTAATTATCATAGCTCCGCCCCTCAATCAAAGCAGCGGCAATGGCAAATTTCCTTAAATTACGTTGGGTTTGTTGCCGCTGCAGGCACACTGATAAGGAAAGGGGCAGAAACCACAGAATGAAATGCAGAACAGACTTATACTTGTCAGACGCTGAGTTAAAAATGGACGAGATCTGATGGGCTAGGAAGGTCTGTGAATCCAAGCACTCTGTGCGGCTCTTGTTCTTACTTATTGTTGCCATACGTCTATCAGACATGAGCTGCAGCATTAAAACTTTACTTATTATAGATGTTTCACTGTCTGTGTTGTTCCTGCTCTGTTTTGTAATAGATAAGACGAACTAAATTATGAACTGGTGCAGGTCGGCTCTGAAGGAATGTTAATTAAGCATTTTATTTTCCATTGAAAACAAATTCATTTCCTTTCGTTGGCAAGGAGACAGTGCCAGAGATTGTGCCACTAGTAGTTGAAGATGATTTTCTGGATTATTAATCTGTCTTTCAGATGGGATATTAAACCTCAGGTGGACGTAAAAGATCCCATGGCACTATTTCGAAGAAGAGCAGGGGAGTTATCGCCGGTGCCCTGGCCAAAATATTGGTGGATTACAGCTAGACTGCATGTGCCGACTCAACCAAGACAAGACAAGAGAAGACAAGACAATGAGGGCATATTTACCCCTACACCTACCTACATCCTGTCTTAAAAAGGTCATCATTCAACAGCAATGAAGTGAACTGGATTTTATCTGTGAATTCTGGATTAACAGTAACTCTACTCACTAGTCCTTCAGGCAGCCGTGGCTTTTACAGTGTCTTTAGGGTAACATTGATATTTATCTGGGATTAATTGGATAGTACTTTCAAAGAGCTGGCACAGGCTCAATGGGCTGATTGGCCTCCTTCTGTGCCATATGATTCTATGATTATCAGAAAGGATCTATAATATTTGTTTTATTTTTCATTCATGGGATGTGGGCGTCGCTGGCAAGGCCAGCAGTTATTGCCCATCCCTAGATGTCCTTGAGACGGTGGTGGTGAGCCACCTTCTTGAAACACTACAGTCCGTGTGGTGAAGGTACTCCCACAGTGCTGTTAGGGAGGGAGTTCCAGGATTTTGACCCAACGATGATGAAGGAATGGCGATATACTTCCAAGTCATAATGGTGTGTGACTTGGAGGGGAACTTGGAGGTGGTGGTGTTCTCATGTGCCTGCTGCCCTTGTCCTTCTAGGTGGTAGAGGTTGTGGGTTTGGGAGGTGCTGCCAAAGATGCCTTGGTGAGTTGCTGCAGTGCATCGTGTAGATGGTTTACACTGCACACAGTACGCCGGTGGTGGAGGGAGTGAATGTTTAAGGTGGTGGATGGGTTGCCAATCAAGCGGGCTGCTTTGTCTTGGATGGTGTTGAGCTTCTTGAGTGTTGTTGGAGCTGCACTGATCCAGGCAAGTGGAGAGTATTCCATCACACTCCTGACTTGTGCCTTGTAGATGGTGGAAAGGCTTTGGGGAGTCAGGAGGTGAGACACTCGCTGCAGAATACCCAGCCTCTGACCTGCTCTTGTTGCCACAGTATTTATGTGGTTGGTCCAGTTAAGTTTCTGGTCAATGGTGACCCCCAGGATGTTGATGGTGGGGGATTTGGCAATGGTAATGCTGTTGAATGTCAAGGGGCGGCGGTTAGACTCTCGCTTGTTGGAAATAGTCATTGCCTGGCACTTCTGTGGCGCGAATGTTAAAAAGACAATACTTGAAGATGACAAGTATTTTTGAAGTGTTCAGTTACAATGTGCAGAGAAGGATAACACTTAACATTGTTTTAATTTTAAATGATGATTCCCATTACCATTAGTCACAACTGATTGAGGAAACCATTTATACTTCAAAAAATATTTTAACGTTGTATGTTTAAATGTGTATGAACAATTTTGAAATACTACTCGAAAAAGGTGCAACATGAGAACAAAGCAGATTTCACACAAGAGCACCAAGGTGTAATGCTTGGACATTTATGTACTGAAACAGACATTATAACAAAAATATGTAGAGATTTATACAAGAGTAAAATATTCCGCTGGAAAACAATGGCTGCGCCGTTTCTGATTCGCAAATGGTCACTGCGGGGTATTCTAATTAGAAATGCATGAAAGTACAGAGTAAATTATCAACGGCAAAATTTACGGTGTAGACCGCCAATCTCACCGTTGCATGAAAAGCTTGGCCTGTATTTTTTTATAGCTTTGACCAAAATGCATTCAGGATGCTATTAGTCTGTGCTTCCATTAGGAATGTTATTGCAATTTAAAAAAATGTCATATTTGAGGTTAGAATTTCCTTTGAACTGCCCCCATTCCACCATTGTAACTTTGCTGTAAATGGGGTTTTCAGCCACATCTCTAGAGTAGGAGCAGCTCCAAGGAAATTGCAGGCTAATACTGTGCTATTGGTGCACTCAGCTGGTAACCCAGCCTGCTCTACACACCATCTTCAACATGCATTATTATGGCTTTGCACAGAAAGAACTAGGGGAACTCAAAGATACTGAGTGTTTATTCATGTTAGTACCTGAGGGACCTGGTGAATGCCAACTTCAGTCTGTGCTTTGGCTAAAAGTACTTCACATAAGATGAATTAGTTTGAAGTGCAGTGACTTGTTATGTAGGAAAACACAAAAGCTGTTTGTGCATAGCAATCCCACAATCATCAATGAGATAAATGGTTAATTAATCTGTTTTCTTCAGTGGTATATGTTGATGGAGGAATGCTGATCAGGACACCAGGAGAATTCCCTGCTCTTCATTGAATAATACCAGGAGATTTTAAAAGCACATCTGAAGAGGCAGACGGGACTTCAGTTTAATGTCTTATTTGAAGGACAGCTGCTCCAACAATCAAACTCGCTCAGTACTGCACTGGAGTATCAGCGCAGATCCTATGGCTGAATATCTTTGGTCCTATTCCACCACCATAAGTGTGGTGGAATGGGAATCCCACTGCCGCGTGACCTTTGCCGTTAACCCCATTGGACTATCCGAGGTCAGGGCGGGTTCAGCTACTTTAAATATTTACAGTGGATGCCTGCACCAATATGGGTGCAACTTGGCTTCCTGCTAAGGTAGGACAAGGAAGATGCCACACTGACAGACCACTCAGGGGACATAAGAACATAAGAAATAGGAGCAGGAGTAGGCCATACGGCCCCTCAAGCTTGCTCCGCCATTCAATAAGATCATGGCTGACCATCGACCTCAACTCCACTTTCCCGCCCGATCTCCATATCCCTTGATTCCCCTAGAGTCCAAAAATCTATCTATCACCGCCTTGAATATACTCAAAGATTCAGCATCCACAGCCCTCTGGGATAGAGAATTCCAAAGATTCACAACCCTCTGAGTGAAGAAATTCCTCCTCATCTCAGTCTTAAATGGCTTACCCCTTATCCTCAGACTATGCCCCCTAGTTCTAGACACTCCAGCCAGGGGAAACAACCTCTCAGCATCTACCCTGTCAATCCCCTTCAGAATCTTGTACGTTTCAATGAGATTACCTCTCATTCTTCTAAACTTCAGAGAGTATAGGCCCATTCTACACAATCTCTCATCATAGGACAGCCCTCTCATCCCAGGAAACAATCTAGTGAACCTTCGTTGCACCACCTCCAAGGCAAGTATATCCTTCCTTAGATAAGGAGACCAAAACTGTGTACAGTACTCCAGGTGTGGTCTCACCAAGGCCCTGTACAATTGTAGCAAGACTTCCTTACTCTTGTACTCCAACCGCCTTGCAATAAAGGCCAACATGCCATTTGCCTTCAGAATCACAAAATCACAGAATCCCCACAGTGCAGATAGAGGCCATTTCGGCCCATTGAGCCTGCACCGACACATATCCCACCCTATCCCCGTAACCCCACGTATTTAATCCCCCTAACACTAAGGGTCAATTTATCATAGCCAAATCAACCTAACCCGCACATCTTTGGACTGTGGGAGGAAACCGGAGCACCCGGAGGAAACCCACGCAGACACGGGGAGAATGTACAAATTCCACACAGACAGTCACCCGAGGCCGGATTCGAACCCGGGTCCCTGGTGCTGTGAGGCAACAGTGCTAACCACTATGCCACCGTGTTGCCTTCTACATGAAGCACGCCTGTTCTGAACCACAAATGTGAAACCTGGCGGGAGCACATTTGGCTGGCTGGCTGGCTGGCTGGCTGGCTGGCTGACTGACTGACAGACTGACATATCTGGATGGATGAGGAAGAGAGAGACATATCTGGGAGTGGTGGTGCTGAGGCCCCAGCATTGATCCTTGCAGCACCCCACTAGTTAAAGCCTGCCAACCTGAAAAAAATCCGTTTATCCCTACTCTCTGTTTTCTGTCCATTAACCAATCCTCTATCCATGCTACTATATTACCCCCAACCCCAGGAGCCCTTATCTTGTATAATAACCTTTTATGTGTCACCTTATCGAATGCCTTTTGGAAATCCAAATATACTACATCCACTGGTTCCCCTTTATCTACCCTGCTAGTTACATCCTCAAAAAACTTAAGGCAGCCACCGAGGCCACCTAAAATAGGCCCTGACCAATGTAACTGTGACCCAAAAGGCCATGCAGATCGGGCTCAAGATCCTGCCCTGCCTGGAAAACAGTCATAACAATGTTAAATTTAGACCCCATTATCCTTCAAACAGAATTTATAAGATTTGAATAAATCGCCTGGGTCTAGCTGGAAGTTAATGCATAATGCAGTATTGGCTCAGCAGTTACTACAATATTTTTTTGTTAGGAATTGTAAAATGATTGAACATATCTATGCCAAAGCAAAGTGACTTTAACATGACAGAAGCCAAGGTCATTTTTGCTATTTGCACCTTCTAGACAGGGACCTTATGTCACTCAGTTCACACATATGCATCAAAAATGGCCCAAAACCAAGGTGTGCATTAAGTATGATCATTTTTACAGTGAAGAAGAACATTTTTGATTGTGCACGATGAGGAAAATTGTCCAAGTTCATTTTCTTGGCACAGAGCCATGCTCAATGGGAGGGAAAGCTGGATAATTTGAGCTTAGAGATCATCACGCCTAGAATGTGGCCCCACCAAATTATCCAGTTGATTTTAATGACCAGAAGATCGGGAAGGTCACGAACTGGAACGCTGACCTCTGTGCCCGATAATCCAATCAGCTCTCCTATCAAGCGAATCTCTACACTGGGAACACTAATTATAACGTTTACCCATATAAATGTCTCTGCTATTCAACAATGATTGTTGATTAATTTTTAAGAGAATTGTAAAGGGACACCATGCATCAGTGATGAAATTTAATTTTTAAATTACATTTATATTTTATTTGAGTTCAACTTTACTTCAACCTTCCAGGTAATTAATTAGTGGCAATGTGAGATTTATTATCTAACTTTGATTGCTTACAATCTCTTTGTGGCATCTGATCAAAAGAGTCGTGCACCTTCTCCAAAACAGAGGTCAGTGATTTTTGGAAAGGTCATCCTCTTCCAGTTGCACACCTGGTTGGTTGGTTGAAGGAAATCTAGCCCTTTGTAGACTTTTTCATGCAAGAATTAATCAGAAATGTGAAATGTCTTGCCACAACTGGCATTCAATGCCGAATTGACTGCAGTATTCAAAAAAGACATTGGATAATTACTTAAATACGAATATAAAAATGTATGGGTAAAAAGCATGAATAAGATTTGTTTGGGGGCCGAAGCAAAAAATGAGACTGTAAAATCAGGCCCCAAGAGGGACCTAAATTCAACAAATTTCTGTTCTGTTCTGGCTGAATGATGTTGTCTACGTGGGGAGGCATTTTTCTTGGAGCCAAATATGGTTTATCTAATATTAAAATTTGATCAACTGCAGATCTAGCCATCCTCCTCTGAAGCATATTTCCTCATTATTATTTTACCCACCAGTTTTAGGACATGCCACTAACAGAGACAATGTTCAATTTATTTGTAAATGCTAAGTGGCTCATTTCCAAGTTGCTAAGGTGATTCATTTACATTACCTCAGCATAGACGGAGTGGAACAGCTAAATTTATAGCCACCAAATACATTACTTGATGAAAGTAAAAAAAAAGCGCTACATTAGCACTTTGATTGTAAGTCAGTGAATTTGTTATTGATCGAAAACCGAAAAGGTTCTAATCTTCAGCAAGAGTAAAATTGACCCCAAAGTGTCAATACACTGTTAAGGGGCTTGGGTAAGTCTTGAATGAATGTATGACCACCATGGGCTCATCACTAATTAATAAATTTGTTGAAACAAACTTTAAGTTATCATATTTGGGTCTGAGGCAAACCAGATGCTAACTGGTTCCTGTTGACTTCAGTTAACATATTTTGGGTTTCATTCAACAGGCTGTACCCTTACCACTGTTGATCATGACAAGAGTTAAGCACATTGCTCGGCACTGAGTTCCCACCCACATATTTTCCTCAGTACTTGCGAAGCAAAAAAACATATGAGCCCCAAAATTCCTAGGCAGGTCGATGGGGTAGCGCAGATGGGGATAGGGCAGGACTTCCACCCACCCACTGAGGAGGGCCTTGCCTCGCCAGAAATCCCCGATTTGGGTCACTTAATATAACTTGGGTGGGAGCCGATATCATTTCTGGGGCAATTGGGGCAGGAAGGAGGGGAAGGAATCGCACTGTGGCACTTAGCTGCACCATCAGTGGGCTTCGGGGCTGAGGAGCCCTGATTAAAAACTTGCTGATTAACAGATTCAGGCTCCTTCTGCTGATATAAGCAGCACAACCAATCACACTGCAATTGATTGCATTGCAAAACTGGCCTGGAATTTTCAGAAAGTCTCCCTGCCTCACAGCCCTGGCAACATTGGATATCAAGGATTCTTAGGCGTCCAACCTTGCTAAGCATGTAAATGAGGAATGTTCCTCATTTACATTGGATTATTATATGCCCACCCATAAATAGGTGAGCATATTAGAGACCTGCACCAAAAGTGCTGGAATTTCTCAAAGGGTTGGAAAGAGGCAGATCCCAGCCAGATCCAGATTCCACCCCAAATTCTGACCCACCTGTAGTTATTGAACCACAAAACCACCCTCCCAAGCCCTGGAATTTTGGGACCATAGTGTTTAAATCAAAACAAACCTCTGTGTAGCCATTTCTTCCCTGCTTTATGAATGGCATTGAATGTAGTGTCGAATCAGGCCTTAATGTTGGACGGAATTACTCCATGAACCATGAAACATATAAAGGCATCCAGATTGCAAAATACCCAAGTGAATTGTCTGGATTTTTTTTCCCTTCCTGCCTTCACCAAGAGGATTCCAATTTGGTATTTTATGTAAAGTGCTGGTGCTGGGTTCAAGTCGAGTGGGGACTGATGAAGTAAGTCTCCTTACTCTGCTGGTTGTAAGGATCTAATGTCAAATGAGTTTGGACACTCTTAAAGCAGACAATGGTCCATGATGCAAAACTGCACAAAATTAAACAAAATTTCTCACTAAATT
The DNA here is from genome assembly GCA_030390025.1 of Squalus acanthias. Lineage (NCBI taxonomy): Eukaryota > Metazoa > Chordata > Chondrichthyes > Squaliformes > Squalidae > Squalus > Squalus acanthias. Next base: position 175,992,267 of record CM059425.1, on the reverse strand, counting down.
AGCAGTCTCAATTGGCGATGCCATAAGGATATTAGATATTAGAAATGGAAAAGTTCACACGAGGGCGATAAGAAGTGATATATTGATGTTAGGATTAAGGGATGGTGTTGAGGGAAGATGGTGTGAGCATTCTACTGCAGCTGGGTCATTTGTACCTGACCCAGGAGTGCTTAATTCTAGATGCCCAAAATGGGAAACATGGGATAGATATTGGTCCTCTATGCGCCCAATTTATGGGCAGAAAATAGGCCAAAAAGGATCACCAGCATATTGGTAAAGGCAGCTTTGCAGGCATCACCTTTAAATAAGCGTTAAGCTCCCTGAATATGTTAATGAAGGGCCTAGCACCTGTTTAAAGACCCTTCTGGGAAATACATCGGCGCTGAGCGGAGCAGGTGAAGGTTTCATCCTTTGCGGAGGGCCATAATCATCCGGGGCTAATACCTGGATGACGAAGCTAGGGATGGTGGGGCCGGAGGATTGCCCCAGACAGAGGGTATGTTGACCTCTAGGGTCTAACTGAATGTTCTAGATCCAAAGTCGCATCCTTGAGGTAAAGAAATTGAATTTCATTCTGGTGATCATCCACAAGTCTACCAAAGCATCAGGCTATCATTCTTGTCATATCTTTCTTGTATTCTGCTTTCTTAGATCCTGATGAAGAACCAAGACTGGGCCCAACCCCGTCACACCGTTCTGAGCTGCCAAGCAGCAACTCACGTCCACTACTCTCTCAAGGGAATTAGAAAGGAAAGTGCAGGTGAACCACTTGGCATAGGTGAGCAAGAGGGAAGGAGAGGAGATGGATGAGGATGGGGAGGTCCCTTGCTGGAGGGTGAGAGTCCCTCCTCCCCCAGCCCCTGATCTGCATGACCCTACTTTTAAATGCAAAATGCTTCAGTCTCAGTTTCCAACATTTGTCCTAACTGCAGGTGCTTCTTGCCCACATATAAGTTGAGTGTTATGAGGCAGGTAAGTCACTGTTATAAAAATTAACAGCAATGGAAGCTATTTTAGTTGTTACATTTCAGATTTACATACAAAGGAGAAAAAGCATTTCAAGCATGTCTTCATTATAACTTGGTGGCATGTAGCATTCACTTAGAGTACTGGCATGGACCTGCTGCTCAATGCATGCTTTGATGGCAGTGACTACATAACTCAAGGCTAAAGGATAATTGTGCTACAATCCCTGAGCTGGGGTCAGATCTCCTACTTCCCCATTTCCTGCTTCGTTTCCAAAGTTCCATTGCTGTATTTGGGTGGCCTGTTCCTCAAAAGTGGAGAGAGAATGCTGGTTTCCTAGTCCTCCACCTAATCTCATATTCTCTTTTTATCTGCTCTCTTCTGAGACAGGGTTAATTAGTAATCTTATATTAAAGGATCCTCTGGGGAAGAGTGATCATAATATGATAGAATTTCATATTAAGTTTGAGAGTGATATGGTTAACAACGAAACTAGGGTCTTAAATTTAAACAAAGTGAATTATGAAGGTATGAGGGGTGAGTTGGCTGGAGAGTCTAGAACTAGGGATCATAGTCTCAGGATAAGGGGTCAGCGATTTAGGACTGAGATAAGGAGAAATTTCTTCACTCAGAAGGTTGTGAACATTTGGAATTCTCTACCCCAGAGGGCTGTGGATGCTCAGTCGATGAATATATTCAACAACAACAACTTGTATTTATATAGTGCCTTTAACATAATAAAACGTTCCAAGGCACTTCACAGGAGCATTATAAAACAAAATTTGACACCGAGCCACATAAGAAGATATTAGGGCAGATGCTTGGTCAAAGAGGTGAACATAGAAACATAGAAACATAGAAGATAGGAGCAGGAGTAGGTCATTCAGCCCCTCGAGCCTGCTCCGCCATTCGATGAGATCATGGCTGATCATCCAAACTCAGTACCCTGTACCTGCCTTTTCCCCATATCCCTTGATACCTTTAGCTTTAAGAAATATATCTAACTCATTCTTGAATATATTTAATGACTTGGCCTCAACTACCTTCTGTGGTAGATAATTCCACAGGTTCACCACTCTCTGGGTGAAGAAATTCTTCCTCATTTCTGTCCTAAATGGCTTACCCGTTATCCTTAGATTATGACCCCTGGTTCTGGACTCTCCGACCATCGGGAACATTCTTCCTGCATCTAGTTTGTCCAGACCTGTCAGAATTTTATATGTTTCGATGAGATCCCCTCTCATTCTTCTATACTCCAGCGAGTATAAGCCCAATCGACCCAATCTCTCCTCATATGTCATTCCTGCCAACCCAGGTATCAGCCTTGTGAATCTTTGCTGAACTCCTTCCATGGCAAGAACATCCTTCCTCAGATAAGGCGACCAAAACTGCATACAGTACTCAAGGTGTGGTCTCACCAAGGCCCTGTACAACTGCAGCAGGACATCCCTGTTCCTATACTCAAACCCTTTCGCTATGAAGGCCAACATACCATTTGCCTTCTTCACCGCCTGCTGCACCTGCATGCTTACTTTCAGCGACTGGTGCACAAGGACACCCAGGTCTCGTTGCACTTCCCCTTCTCCCAATCTATTGCCATTCAGATAATAGTCTGCCTTTCTGTTTTTGACACCAAAGTGGATAACCTCACATTTATCCACGTTATATTGCATCTGCCACGCTTCTGCCCACTCACCCAACCTGTCCAAATCATCCTGGAGTTTCTCGGTATCCTCCTCGCAGCACACACTCCCACCCAGCTTTGTGTCATCTGCAAACTTGGAGATATTACACTTAGTTCCCTTATCTAGATCATTAATGTATATTGTGAATAGCTGGGGTCCAAGGACCGATCCCTGCAGTACCCCACTAGTCACTGCTTGCCACTCGGAAAAAGACCCATTAATTCCTACTCTCTGCTTTCTGTCCGCCAACCAGTTCTCTATCCAAGTCAATACCTTGCCCCCAATCCCATGTGCCTTAACTTTACACGCTAATATCTTATGCGGGACCTTATCAAAAGCCTTTTGAAAGTCCAAATACACCACATCTACTGGTTCTCCCTTATCTATTTTCCCAGTTTTAAGGAGCATCTTAAGGGAGGAAAGAGAGGCAGAGAGGTTTAGGGATGGAATTCCAGAGCTTAGGGCCTAGGCAACAGAGGACACGGCCGCCAATAATTGAGTGATTATAATCAGGGATGCTCAAGAGGACAGAATTAGAGGAGTGCAGATATCTCAGAGGGTTGTGGGGGTGAAGGAGATTATAGAGATAGGGAGGGAATGAGGCCATGGCGGGATTTGAAAATAAGGATGAGAATTTTAAAATCGAGGTGTTGCTTAACCGGGAGCCAATGTAGGCCAGCGAACACAGGGGTGATGAGTGAATGGGACTTGATTCAATTTAGAACACGGGCAGCAGAGTTTTAGATGACCTCAAGTTTATGGAGGGTAGAAATTGGGAGGCTGTCCAGGAGTGCATTGGAATCATCAAGTCTAGAGGTAACAAAGGCATGGATGAAGGTTTCAGCAGCAGATAAGCTGTGGCAGGGGCGGAGTTGGGCAATGTTCTGGAGGTGGTAATAGGTGGTCTTAGTGATGGCTGAATATGTGGTCAGAAGCGCATTTCGTGGTCAAATATGACACCAAGGTTGCGAACATTCAGGTTCAGCCTCAGACAGTTGCTGGGGAAAGGGATGGAGTCGGTGGCTAGGGAATGGAGTTTGTGGCGGAGACCGAAGACAATGGCTTCGGTCTTCCCAATATTTAATTGGAGGAATTTTCTGCTCATCCAATACTGGATGTCGGACAATCAGTCTGACAATTTAGAGACAGCGGAGGGGTCAAGAGAGGTAGTGGTGAGGCAGAGCGGCGTACATGTGGAAACTGACGCTGTGTTTTCGGATGATGTTGCCAAGGGGTAGAATGAAGATGAGAAATAGGATAGAAATATTCAAGACAGAGATCAATAGATTTTTGGGCACTGAGGAAATCAAAGGATGTGGGAATAGAGCGGGAAAGTGGAGTTGATGTAGAAGTTCAACCATGATCTTATTGAATGGCGGAGCAGGCTCAATCGGCCTTAAGACCTACTCCTGCTCCTGTTTCTTATGTTCTTATATTCTCTTTTCCTGCAAAACCAGTGGTATGCTTTGAGTAGGATTTCCTTCCCCTAAACCTCGCCCCTCAGATGTCAGGGGCTGTGTTTGGAGCTGACAGAAGTTTTGCCTCAATCAAGCCTCAGCGCGAATTTTCAGCAGGCAGGATTCTAGTTGGAGATCTGGCATCCTTAGGCCTTGCCAGATATCTCACCTCCGATTAGCCATTGGGCTTCAATTTTCACCAAAAAAACAAACTGAATTGTGGAATGTGAACCTAAAACATCAACAAAAGCTATGAAATTCAATGCAAAGAAAAGGAATTTCATTTATTTAGTCACCTTAAGCGGTGTCCTTTATTCAGAGCTGTTTCATCAGCTGTGTGTGGATTTTTGAATTGTCAACACTTTTGGGGCTATGTTTGATTTTTTTTGAAGCTGCTCATCAGCTTTTCCAAGTTTTGTAGGTTGGCATGTAGACCACTGACCTTCCTCCCCTGCAGCTGTCTTTTGATGAAACATTAAACCAAGGCTTAATCTGCCTCTCAGCTGGACTTAAAAGATCCCATGGCACTGTTTCAAGAAGAGCAGGCGAGTTCTCCTGCCGTCCTGGTTGATTTTTAGCTCTCAACCAACACCACCAAAAACAGATTAACTTCTCACTCATTCCATTGCCGTTCATGGGACCTTGCTGTGCGCAATTTGGGTGCCACACTTGTCTACAACTGCAATTAAATGATGCGCAATGACAAAAACATCACTTAAACACAAGGAGGGGTGAATTTCTGTGGGTGTTTTCCCGCTTGTCTGCTCTAACTTTGGAGGAAGAGTCATGGAAACCATGGACAAACGATGTAAGTGGTGTTCACACTGTCTTTCTGCGTTTCTGCAGCGCTTTTGCCAAAGTTACGATGGACGAGCAGAAGAAGCCCCGCGGAATTACAGCCGTGAGATTTCCACCTCGAATTAGCACCAACTGCCGATCATGCTCTTTTCAAGCCACGGATAATTGATTTTGTAATTTTTCAGTTGATAGAGCAAATTGGAACAAACCATGTAGCAATCTGTTACATAATTAAAATAACAAACATCCTCTCACTCCGAAACTGTAATTCGTTTTCCTCCTTAACTCGTTACTTGATTCACATTCTGTTCACTTACATCCGCTTTTATAGTCCTCACCTTCAGGGTTTCATCAATATTTACTTAAATGCCCCACAGTTTTAACAAATTTTCAAAAACATATTGGGGGTTAAATTGGATAAGACCCGAAAACGGGCATGGGGAACACGGTATGCGATTAATCCGTGCCCGTTCATTGTGCTGCAGGCAATACGTTAAATTTGTGTTGCCTGCTGATTTCCATGCTTGCTGGCAGCCAGCACTACCCGTGCTGTTCAATGGCTGCACGTATCAACAGGGAATAGATATCACGAGTGGCTAGTGTTACTTATATGTAGCCTGCATTTCTTAAAGGGGAGGTGCATTGTGGCTGCTGGAAGTGGTGTCAGGAGGTTAATTTATTTTGAAGATTTTCGTCAAGGTGGCTCAAGCTGCGAGAGAGCGAGCACCAAGGTTTTCTGATAAAGCACTGAGGGCCTTGGTGCAAGACGTGGAGAGAGGGAGAGACATCCTGTATCTGCAGGGGGACAGGAGGCCCTCTATTCATATGCTCAGGAGGCAGTAGGAAGTTTTAGCAGCAGAGGTCAATGCCAGGAGTCTAGCTCCAAGAGCATGGATGCAGTGCAGGAAGAAGTTTAATGATCTGACACGAGGGCCACGATTTCACCAACCGAAGCGGGTCCGGTGTGGCCAGGGTCGGTGGCGGGGTGTGACCCTGCTGCTGGCTCCAACCCGCACTGTAGAGTGATCTTACGCTAATTGTGCTTGTTAAGCCCGCCCATCGCATTTCCCGGCCAATTGAAAGAAGCGGGTCTGGTGACGTCACTTGATGACGTGTCATCAGCCGATTTCCTTAAAGGGACCATGCGCGAATTGATTTTGACCTTTGTGCTGTCAGTGTTCTACAGCATTGAGGTGCTGCAAACACTGACAAGCACTGCACAAAGCTGCACGGCTGCACCCAGGCTCTCCCTTGACTCCCTCCATATGCTTATGGAGGGAGACACAGCACGCAGGGAGGTCCTCTTCCCTTCCCATGGGCGGAAGAGACCTCCCCAGGAGATCAACACAGCCCAGTTGCACATTGCAGAGGAGGGCACAAGCAGCGATGTCGTCAGGAGGACCAGGCTGCAGTGGCACAAACCTTTCAATGATCTCAGTAGATCACGAAAAGTTACTGCAAAGCCACACTCAACCTCATCCTGCCATGCCACTCATCACATCCCCATCACTCTGCCTTCCCTACCCTACTCCTGCACATCCTTACTCACACCAACTTACCTTGCACCTCCACCCATCCCTCACTATCTACATTTTCACTTCCCCATCTCACTAGCCACCCCTCACACTCACCCTCATCCTAGTCCAATCATACTAACTAACAACACACAAGGGTAGGCACTTGGGTGTTTTAGCCAATGTTCATGTGAAGTTTCTGTTAATGTGCTGTCAAGCATTTAAAATCTTTATTTTCAACACTTTGCGTTCTTGGACAGATTTGTGTGAACCTTTGGAAGTGGCTTAGTGAGTTGCAGTGAACGGTGAGACATAACGGTAACCCCCGCAATGGCGATGAGTGTGAAAGGAATGGCTTGGGCATTGTAGGGATGCTTTATGGTGTTGGTGTGGGGTGGTGCCAACCTGGCGCATCATGTGGCAGCCAGGGTGTACAGCGTCAAGTGAAGTAAATCTGGCGTCTCGAGCAGCAATGTGCTCGGGTGCTGATGCCCTCTGTCCTGTGCAGCATCAGTTGATTGCAGAGAAGGTTGGTGTTGTTGTTGTTGCTGCTGGTGTGCCTGGTGCTGCTGGTGTTGGGGCTGATGGTGGTGGGGTTCTGAGGACCAAGGTGTGATATTTTCAAGGGCACCGATGCTGATGGAATAGATGGCAGGTGAGGTTGAGATGACAGAAGTAATCTGTCAATGGTGAGAGAGGTTATTCCAATGAGGACACTGGATAGAGAGTTTGCTCCAAACACTTGCAAGCTGCATAAAGCTCAATCTGTCTTCCAAATGCAGTAAGCAACAGCTTCTGAGCTTGGAAAGTGAACAGCTGTGAGATGGGAGCTTTTATAGACCATTTGCAGCTGTCAAGTTAAGAAATCATCCCATGCGGACACAACTCCCGACCTGCTTACCCGACGTGATCCCCGACATGATCACCTTTAGATTTTCAGAGTTCGCCAACGGGAAGCCATTGGCAAACTCTGAAAATCTAAAGGTGAGCTTAAAATAGTTTTTAAGTGCCTGTTAACAAGCTCTTAATAATGTAAATTGCCTCCCCCGCCGCTTGGTGTCGGGTCTGTTCAGTGATGACAGACCCGACATCTGGGAGACTAGCATGGAGACGGGTTGACAGCGGGTTCCCTACCCGCTGTCAAAAAATACATTTTCCCAGACGACCCGCCACCAAACACACCCGCTGACCCCCTGAAAAATTCCCCTAAGTTGTCAAGGTGAGTGAGTTCATCTTCAAATGGTATATCCTACCAATGGCACCACTAATCTCATCCACTGCTCAATTCACTACACCCCCATCACCCACTGACCAACAATCTCTATCAATCAGTACTCAACCCTTCAATTCATATGGTTTACCTCATCATCACACACTTAACACTCACAGCTTGCACACACTGGCAGCTATTCAACCATGACAGGAACATCACCCAAACATATTGCAGGACACTCACTGACACACTTCCCTCTATCTTGCAGGAGAACATGGCGCATAACAGGAGGCAGCAGGAAATAACTGGAAGAGGACAAGCGCGCCTGCCATGGCCACTGGTGGTGCTGGAGGGATCGATAATGAGGGTATCTGCATAACTAATCCTCCTTCTCTCATCCCACTTCTCCCTCATCCCACAATCTCTTCTGACTCACAACCTGCAGATGGTGCAAGCATGCACTTCTTACTTTCTCCTCTGCCCTCACTACAATCCAGTCCTTGTCACTTTTCCATTTCAGAGAACCAAGAACTGGAACCTTTCCAGTCAGAGGAGGAAGAGGAAGAAGACTGTGAAGATGAAGAGACACCATCAGTCGATCTTACACTCACGGACACCAGCTCAGACACTGACACTGCACGTATTTTAGAGGTAGGATAGAGGAGGGATCTGCACATGGTGAGACACCGGGCACAAGTGCGTAGGAGCCAGGGCAGGGGAAAAGGATAGTGCAGATGCCAGCTGCAGAGGACTCAGATGAGGACTTGGATGGTCCAGGCTACAGAAGAGGGCTGATGGGTGAATTGGAAAGCCTGCCAGAAAGCCTGTGCTCAATGTCAAGGAGCATGGAGGAGTCCAGCTCCAACTTGGCACAGGGCTTTGTGTAGGATAGAGTGTACCTGTAGGATTTAGTAAACATTATTAAGATTCTATAACCATTTTTATATAACTATAATATGTGAAATTGCTAAAAAGCCTGTAGAACATGGCGAATGGCTGAGACCAAAGCAGGATGGGAAAATTATGCCAACCTGACTAAAAACCTCTGTTTTAAATTACTGAAGTAATGGAATGTAGTGCTAAGTAAACACGGAGACTGTCAGGGACATGGAGTTCGGTAATGTTTTGGAAGAGAGATAGGAGTTGGAGCCTTCATTTTAGAAACAGCAGAATAGACAAACTGTTTAGAAAACACCTCAAGGATGTTCTATAAAGTGAAGTTCTTAGATAAGGGTATTTTGTTATGCACAGAAATAAGCTTAGTGGAACTAACGAGGTCATAAGATGATTGACAAGAAAAGGGGAGGGAATCATAGACCGTACTTGTGAAGGTCAGAATGGTGAGATAGCCCAAGCAGCTGCAAGTTGCTATGTATTTTGAAGGGGAAAAAAAGGTATAAAGGAACAGCTATTGAATACTGGAAGCAGCGTGAAACCAGAGGATAGGAAGCTTCAGTCAACAGAACACAGCAAGAGATAAAGAGACCGCGCCACAGTCACTCGGAAGGAACGCTGGGGTTCAATGAACAGACTGCGACTATCTTCTTGTTAAGTATTACTTCTTTGTACTGGATGTTTAATGCTTAATAAACCTGTTTTATTTATACACAATATACCTGTACCCAGAGTGGTTTGTGTAGTCACGGACAAATTATTATAAAGAGCTTTTGAAAGCTACAATTGGCGCCCAACGTGGTGCTGTGACTATTAACTGAAACCAGGTCCATTGTGCTTAAGGCAGGCGCTTGGATTTTCGCTTGGATTTTCGTCTGATCAACGAAAGTCCTTGTGGAAAGTTAGGTTATCTAACAGATAGTGTCTCTTTAACATACAGCAGAATGTCGAGTGAGAATTTTTTTGTAGACTTTAAAACTAAGTTAATGAAGAAGTGCGAGGATGCACAGTTACAGACATTAGTAGTAGAATGTCTAACAAAGGGTGAGAGAGTATCCTTTGAGGACGTTGTTGCGTTCATTGAGAAACAAATTAAGGAGAAGAAATGGAAGCCAGATAGGGCAGTGCAGCTAATGGCCTATGCGGCAGTGTATTGTGTAGAGCAAGATAAAGAGACCCTCCTAGAGATGGAAAATAATAAAACCAAGTTAGAGGACAATCAGGATAAATTAGAAAAAGACAAGCTACGGCTGATAGAAGAGAATCTAAAGTTAACGGGCAAGAAGTCAAACTGGGAAAAAGAGGCTATAGAGTTAAAAAGTAAGAATGAAGCTCTTCAGAAACAAAATGAAGTTCTTCAGGGCCTGGTCGGTGCTTCAACAGCAATAATACAGCACCAGAGTATTAATGCAGTTCACGCCGGCGCTGCAATGCAGAACCTTGAGGAGGCTCGGTGTCAGGTAGCCTCCTTAACAAAAGACAATGACCATCTTACCAGACAATTAAATGATTCACGAGGAGCCCTGAGAGAGGCTCTTCAGCGTCCCCAAAGGGAGTCGGACCACAGGCAATGTCATATTACTATACAACAGTGGGAAAACCAGCTGGGTAAACAACGGGCTGTAATAGCGGCAGTCACAGGAGTAGACCCCCCCGCGAGTTATGATAAACAATGCGAGGGGTTCAGTGGAGAACAATATCCTCCCTTGCTACCCCCTCCCCAAAAGGCCCCCGTCTCGTATGCCACCATCGACCTGGCTGAGAGGCCCCCAGCCTATGCTGATAACAATATCATAAAAACCTCAGTGGACGAGCCTGCACCCTTTAAAGCCGCAGTTAATGTTCTGACTCGCACCCAGGTGATTCCTAATGCGCCACCAGCTGCTGACGGTGTCCAGGCACAAGCAGGAGCACAACCAGCGGCAGCTCACCCGGGAATGCTTTGGGCAGGTACTTATGAACGATCCCAGCCCCTGAACTATGCAGATCTACAGGCATGTGTCCAGCAATTCGGACCAGTTAACCCACGAACATGCCCCATAGAGCTAAGGCAATGTATAGTGGGGTTCCGGAATTACCATCCTAATTTTGAGGACAGTGACATGAAAAATGTTATACTGTCTGCCTTGACCCCGGACCTACTGTGACTCCAGTCTCCCATTCATGGCCTTTAATGTGGAGAACCCCCTGAATAACTTAATCACAACTATACAAACAGCTCTGGCCTTGGACACTATTGATCTGGTTCAGAAGTTAAACCAGTCTCAACAAGGGCTTCATGAGACCCCTGCTGCATTCGGGGATCAGTTGTACACTGTTTATGAGATGATGCAGGCACGCCCCAATGATAATGTCTTAAACGGGAAGAATGAGGCAGCATTTAAGAAAATATACTTAAAGAATATTCAGGCCTCACTGCGAGCATCCTTAGGGCACACTGTCAGCCACAACTCGCAATGGACAGACCTTTTAAGAGACGCTAACACTGCATGGGCCTACGCTAAAACTCAGGTTCTGGTACCAACAACAGAGACACCAGTGAATGTAGTTGAGGGACCCCAGGCCTCCCCAGCGTCACCACCCCATAAGCAACCCTTGATATGTTATAACTGCGGAAAGGTGGGACACTTTGCAAAGGATTGCCGAGGTCCTAGACAGACAGGCCCAGGGTGCGAACCATCTGAGGGAGGATTATATCCTCCCTTACCACCTCCTCCTACAGCAGCCTCCGGAGCCTATGTCAGCAGTGACATGGAAAACCCCCCGCTGGACGGTTCTGCATATATTGAGAAACCAGTTAGTGTCCTAACTAGAACTCAAGTAACCCCTAAGTTGCTGAGATGCCGATTTAAAAAAAGAAAAAAAAGAGAAACCTAAAGTTTTACTGACTTGGAAGTTATTAACGTCTGTGCCGAGACAAATAAAACACAAGATTGCTGAGTTAAAGAACTTTAAAAAAAAATTCTGGAATTTCAGTTTGTGTGAAAGTGTGTGTTAAAGGGTGAAAGTTTTCCTGACTATAAATGTTTAAGAAGTTACAGAATTCCTTTTGTCTGAAAAATCTGTCTTTAAAAGAAAGTTTCTGTTATGTGTGTTTTAGCTCCACCCACTTCTCTGTGTTAAAAGTGTTTAAAACTTTTGTCTTGTCTTGGATTTTGGAAGTTTTAAGAATGTGCGAATAAGATTGTGCACCCAGAGTTGAAAAAAAAACTTTGAACTACAATTTAAGTTAAGCTGGTGTGTAAAAACTGAGAAGAACAACAAAAAGTTTGTTTAACAAAAGATTAAGTTTCAGTCTAAAATTTAACCTTGGAGTCACGGTTGCTATGGTGAAATTTCCAAGGCAGTTTGATTTGATTTGTTTAAATGTGAAAACCGAATTTTTCTCCAGTTGTATTCAATGTTTTTACAGTATTTTGGAAAGACATCTGAAGAAAGGACAATAAGAAATATGACATAATTTACTGCTTTCTGCAAGCATGTGCTATTTTGTTTTGTTTTATCTGTTCTGTTCGTGTTTAGTTAAAGTGTGAAAACACAACTGTCTTTTTCGATCGGGAAAGTATTTTTTGAAATTTACGTGAAGTGACGCAATTGCGTGCGCCTGACAATGTTTCGCACCACCTTCTTAAAAACCTGCAAAGGAGTTAACCCTTTCCACTGACAGCTGTTTAAGTTCACCAAGCAACAACTTTAGTATTGCTGAATGAAATTTAAAGATATTGGACATTATTAAATTTAAGTTTCTTAATTTTAAGTTAATATTTCCCCACAGTGACAGAAGGAAAATTATGATTTGATAAATTAACCCCTTGGGCTCTTAAGCAGAGTCACAATGGATTCTCTTCTTTCTTTTGTTATATGGAAGTTACCTTATAAACTAATTGCAGCACTTCTGTCTTGAATGTTAAAACACTGTGTAAGCCACCTAGCCTGGGAATCACTTGTTTCTGAAATTGGAATTGATAAGATAAATTGATAGAAATGAAATTGAACATTGACAAAACCTGTCAGTTCAACAGTACTGCTGTTTGGATTTTGGGACAATTTTGAAATGACAAAATTGACTCAGGCACTATATATTTGGTTACTTTTGGGAAAATAAAAGATCCTCTAAAATAATGATATATAAAAAGTTATAATAACTTGGCCCAAGTTAGAACATTTGATCTATGTTTTCTATCTTAAATATTGTAGTGGACAGTAAAGATTCTCCAGGACTCACGAATGAGATATGAATGGTAATTAAAGGGAAGTGATTGAGGGTGTAAGATTGAAACAGGAGAATTACACTACTGAATGGGAATTTTCAAAACTTTCTAGTGAAAGTCAGGAACGTGTAGCTAAGTATAGTAAATTGATAGCTTTCTCTTGGAGACATTTGTGTCCCTGCCTATAATGAACCTTTTAAGAAAACTGAATTTGATAGTCTGGCCACTATCCAAGACATCGGGACCATGCAGAGGAAGATGAGCAAAGATTTCCAGACGACTACAATCTTTTGATAAGATACCTGAAAGCCCGAGAATGGTTTGTATTGGAGGACACGTGTGGCACGATATTGAGTCTGCAAATGTGATTTGTTACGTATGAAGCAATTACCATCCGGAAATGCATGGTGAATTTGCACTGAAGACCGGGTCTCAGACATGCTCAGTTACTTGACATGGTTAATGTGGCTCAGGAGAGTGAGGCAACTTTTAAAGCATTGACACATACTCCATCGAGAAACTATCTAATTAATGAAACAATCAGAATAGAGTTAAGCATACTGGTTCCTGTTAGAGGGATTGAAATTGAAGTTGAAGAATTTGGATTGGGACAATTGAGGCTAAGGAGAAATCATATTAGCAATAATTATCCACAAGATGGATACGAGTAAAAGAGATCTGGAGAATCTTTTAAGTCCATGATTTGTTGATTAGATGTTAAACTGCAATGTCGCGTGAAATGATTGTAAGACTGAATTTAACTTGTAACTGTAATAATTGTGTTTTGTAGATAACAGAGCGTGAGAAAAACCAGTGCGAATCCAGTATGAGGTGATTTTGGTGGTGCCTCCTGTGTCACTACTACCGCAACTACCATGCTTTACCGATCTAACAGGACCTGTCCCATCAATCAACATGTTTTTAAGTATGAGCTGCATAATTATGTGGCACAATTCGGATACGACATTCCCCTGTTGTTTGAGGGTTTCAGTGAGCTTGTGATATGACTGAACTCCTCCCTAAAGCATTTTAATGTTTTGGAGCAAGACAACTCAACAATAGATATTGAAATTGACAGCATAGAGGACAACTCACACTGGTGGGATATTGGGCTTAATACATCAGCACGCCCTTAGGTTCGTATTATTTCACACGCTCTGGTAGTTCTCCAACTTGTAATGATAGTGTATTTGATATATGTAACCCATGTAGTAAGACTTTGAACTATGTAAGATCAGAAGTTTGATTAAGATCTACCCAGTTAAACACAAATGCCACAAGGTAGGGAGTCAAAAATTGTTGGGACTAATAATACAACATAAGGAGGGACATAGAAATTCCTCCTTGGATTAGGATAATTTCCCATGTAATGGTCATCACCCAACTTGTAGTACTGATATGCTTACTAGTTTACACCTGCTACCTGAAACACCTAATGTACAAAACCCGATCACGTTTAAATATGATCACAACCCAGAATATCTTAGCGTTACATAAACGTGGGAGAACAAACCCATATGTAAGATTTTAGTTTTGAGGGGTCGGCAAAATGCTTCACCCTGAAGGTAAGCATTATTAAGGTTCTAGAACCATTTTTATATAACTATAATATGTGAAATGGTATGTTAAAAACCTAAAAAGCCTGTATAACATGGCGAATGGCTGAGACCAAAGCAGGATGGGAAAATTATGCCAACCTGACTAAAAACCTTTGTTTTAAATTACTGATGTAATGGAATGTGGTGCTAAGTAAATACGGAGACTGTCAGGGACATGGAGTTCGGTAATGTTATGGAAGGGAGATAGGAGTTGGAGCCTTCATTTTAGAAACAGCAGAATAGACAAAGGGGGAAAAATTAGGTCGCGTCCCGTTTGGGGCGCAAATATCGTCTGGACGCAAATATTAGCGCCTGGCGCTAATTATCGCCACTGACTGGAAACTTCACTTTTACCACCCCGGGAGGTGAGTGGAGCGCTAAATCAGGCGCTGCACACCTGTCTTAAGGCGCAAAGGCCGAGCAGTGAGGCGCTAACTCAGCGCGCGAGCGCAGCGCAGCTGCTGCCAGTTAGCGAGGGAACACAGACACACTGGCGCCGGCCAGTTCTTAAAGCGGGGGGGCCAACTTGCTCCCCAGCCACACCCTGCTCATTGCAGCCTTGAATCTCGGCCTGGAGAGACCTGTGAATCCATTTTGCTGCCAAGGATGGAGAGGGTGAGAGAACGAGCTCAGCGCTTCCCCGAGCGGGCCTTGGATGCTCTGGTTGGCGCGGTGGAGCGCAGAAGATGTATACTCTTCCCTGAGAGTGGCAGGAGGCCTTTGCCACGCGAGTACAGAAGAGTGTGGAGGGAGGTGGCTCAGAGCGTCTCCTCCAGGAGCATGGTGCCCAGGACCCATACTCAATGCCGCAAAAAGTTCAACGACCTCACTCGGGTCGTCAGGGTGAGTGGCTTTTTCTCAATACCTCTCCATCCCTCCATCTCAACCTCACTCTATGGCCAGAGGATCTTAAAACCCCAATGCACAACACTCATCCAACACCTATGGCCCTTTCATGAAACACACACACACATTCCACACTTTGCATACAGTAAGGGCTATTCACCTATGGGAGGCACATCAGGCAAGACCATGGCTGCATACAGTAAGGGCTATTCACCTATGGGAGGCACATCAGGCAAGACCATGGCTGCATACAGTAAGGGCTATTCACCTATGGGAGGCACATCAGGCAAGACCATGGCTGTATATTTACTCAGATGCTGTCCTTTTTCTTGCAGGCCAAGCTGGCGCATAATAGGAGACAGCAGCAACGGACAGGTGGAGGGCGGCCTCAGCTGCAACCCCTCAGCGATCTTGAGGAGCGCGTCCACAGGATTGTGGCAAGCCGGGTGATCGGTCCCGTCGCCACTGGAGACGCCGACCCCGTTCTGGACAGCAATGGTAAGGTCATCACCTTTTTGTCCTCTGTCCTTCCACTTGTCCCTCACAACACCAGCCTTTGACACTTTCAATCCAACTTGCTAACTCGCTGCACTTATTCCTCCCTTACTGCCACCCTGTCCTCACGCTAAAGCCACTCTTGTACCTCCCTGCTTTCAGATGGTGATTCACCAGCTGAGGAGACGGGCCCTGAAGCTGCCAGTGGGAGTGAAGCTGCAGCCGAGGAGGAAGAGGAAGCCGGAGCATCAGTGCCACCCTCTCCCGAGGAAGCCCATGCCCACACTGGGAACACGCCTTCCCTGGAGGGGAGCAGGGGGGAAGGGTCTGATGAGGGTGAAGCTCCAGGACCCAGCGGGCTGCAGCAACGCCATGGGGGTAGGGAAGAACGGGGGCCTTCTCCCCAGAGGGAGAGTATGCCAGAGACTCCTACTGCAATGGACGCAGAGGAGGAGCGGCTGATCGCAGAAATGAACACCCAGGCGGTGGGCATGCAAACTGAGCTCATGGGTGCAGTGGGAAGGGTGCCTGAATGCATTGAGTCACTGGCAAGGAGTGTGGAGCACTTCGCTGTAGCACAGGCGGATGCCACACTAACGCTTAGTGCTGCAATTCAGTCACTGACTGCCGTGATCCCATCTCTGACTGCTCTCATGCAGACTCAGATTGAGGCCACGCGAGCACTGACTGCTGCCAACCTCGATGGTTCGTTCACATGTCCCCGGGGCTCTCACCGCGCCGCAGCAGGCCAGCAATCTGTGCTCCAGCAGATTGCTCCTGATGCTGAAGTGCTGCCCCGTGGGAGTGCCAGTGTGTCGGGCGAGCAGGGAGTTGCTGTCCTCTCTCACGATGACAGCATTCCTGCTGCCAACACTGTCACTTCTCCACTGCACTTGCCACCGCCTGTAGGACAGACTGCTGCCGCCCATGCAGTGTTGGTGCAGTCTGCAGCCGGGCCCTCCAGGCCCAGAACTGGTCGAGGCCGTCCTTCAGGGGCATCTGCAGTGTCAGGGTCTGACGATCAGCAGCCTTCCACCAGCCTTGCTGCAGCCACTGAGGTCCCATTACGGAGGAGCAGTAGGGTTAGAAGGGGGGAAGTGCGCAAGGGAAGGAGATCACCCTCGAAGGGCAAAAAGTAGGAGGTGTGACAAAATGCTGGTCATTTTTTTATTAAAGGCCGAGGTTCGTGGTCCAACTTTTGTTTAGTGTTTTGGACATTATCTCCAGGTTGTGAGAACCAGTTATGTTAATGACTGTTTTTTTGTGTTTATTTCTATGAGTTTGTCATGAGGAAATGACACACACAGAGTTTGTAAAATAAATAAGTTTTTGTATTCAAAATATACATGTTTGGTGTTTGGAATTATTGGTGCCTTGGCCGGCTTAGGGGTTGTGTGCTGGGTTCATTGATGTTGTTAGCAATGGCAGAAGCCATTTCCACAGCAGGGGCCCTAGAAGCGGCTTGCTATCAGCCGTTGACGGACGGCCCTTGCAGTTTCACCATTGTGGGCCGCCCTCCCGCCTTGGTGCTGCTGATGATCATCCTCCTCGTCCTCTTCCTCCTCTTCCTCCTCCTCCTCTGGTGGTGCTCCAAAGCCTGGTGGCATTGGCTGGGTCCTGACGATTGCCATGTTATGCAACATGCAGCACACAACTACGAAGTTGGATACTCGCTCAGGCGAGTACTGCAGGGCTCCTCCAGAATGGTCGAGACAGCGGAACCGTTGCTTCAGCACGCCGATTGTGCACTCAATGATGTTCCTGGTAGCTTGATGGCTCTCATTGTACCGCAGCTCAGCAGGGGTGTTGGGCGTACGGAGCAGTGTCATCAGCCAGGTGATCAATGGATACCCCTTGTCCCCAAGAAGCCAACCAATTGGCTGATGCGGTGCCTCGAAAAGTTCTGCCACAGTAGTCTGGCGCAGGATGAAAGCATCGTGGCAGCTGCCAGGATAGTGGGCATTGACAGCGAGTATCAGCTGTCTGTGGTCACAGACCAACTGAACATTCAAGGAATGGAACCCCTTTCTGTTCCGGAATTCCTCGGCATTCTCATGTGGAGCACGCAAAGCCACATGCGTGCAGTCAATGGCGCCCTGCACCATGGGGAAGCCCGCTATCCTCGCAAAGCCCAGAGCGCGGTCACGCTGCTTGTCTGGGGTCATGGGGAAAGAGATGAACTCTCGTCTCCTTTTAAAGAGAGCATTTGTGACCTGCCGGATGCAGCAATGCACCGCGAACTGGGAGATATTGGCGAGGTCCCCAGCAGCAGCTTGAAATGAGCCAGTAGCATAGAAGTTGAGAGCCACTGTGACCTTCACTGCCACCGACAGAGACGTCCTGGACCTCAGTTGAGGCTGCAGATCTGGCTGCAGCAGGTGGCAGAGCTCAGTGACCACCTCCTTGCTGAATCGCAGCCTTCGCAAACACAGCTCCTCAGACAAATGAATGTAGGAGAGCTGTTCACGATATACCCTGGGAGGGTAAGCTCTCCTGTACATACGCCTGTTGGCCCTCCTCCGTCTGGCCATCATTGCCACTCTCTCTCTGCATCTCTGTGTCCTCCGATTCAGCTGGAGCAGGACGACGGCCCCATTCAGTGCAGCCCCCATAGTCTCTTTGCAAGCAAAGTTATGAAGGACTGCAACCAAAGTACCAGCGAAGTTAGGATCAGTAGGCAAAACTACCTCACAAAGCGTTGACTCAATGCAGAAGTCTCTCTTTCTCTCTCTCCGAATCTCTCTCTCTCTCTCAGAACGAGTGGTGCAAAAATGTCAACCACAGAAAAAGACAGGAAGAGGCCCCCTTTAAATAGCGCCTCCCCCAGCCCCACAGCGATTGATAGCGTTCCAGTCTTCCGGTCGTTGGATGCACCAGGCGGTAAGGCAGGGGGCGCCACTCAATTTCCCCTCCGGGGCGCCACAAGGGCGTTGCACCATGGAATGACGTCACAATCTGCGCGCGCAGGTGGTCGCAGCGGTAAGGTTTAGCGCCGCCGCACAATGTCTAGTTAAGTTCCATAGCGGCGCAAACATCTCTGCGCCCGGGTGCTAGCGGCTTTGCGCCCCATTAGCGCCCTCTTAAGGCGCTAACGGGAGGCACAACCAACTGAATTTTTACCCCAAACTGTTTAGAAAACACCTCAAGGATGTTCTGTAAAGTGAAGTTCATAGATAAGGGTATTTTGTTATGCACAGAAATAAGCTTAGTGGAACTAACGAGGTCATAAGATGATTGACAAGAAAAGGGGAGGGAATCATAGACCGTACTTGTGAAGGTCAGAATGGTGAGATAGCCCAAGCAGCTGCAAGTTGCTATGTATTTTGAAGGGGGGAAAAAGGTATAAAGGAACAGCTATTGAACACTGGAAGCAGCGCGAAACCAGAGGATGAGAAGCTTCAGTCAACAGAACACAGCAAGAGATAAAGAGACCGCGCCACAGTCACTCGGAAGGAACGCTGGGGTTCAATGAACAGACTGCGACTATCTTCTTGTTAAGTATTACTTCTTTGTACTGGATGTTTAATGCTTAATAAACCTGTTTTACTTATACACAATATACCTGTACCCAGAGTGGTTTGTGTGGTCACGGACAAATTATTATAAAGAGCTTTTGAAAGCTACATTTGTGCAGAGCTTGGAGCCCATCCTTTTAAACATTGAACGGGTGGTCACCTCCATCAGCACACCTGTGAACCCACATCATGATGCAGCATCTGATGGCAGATGTCACAGCTTCCATTGCAGCATAACAGCTGCCATGCAAGCTCAGCCCGCTGCCATTGTGACTCTGGATACCACTGTTCAAAGGGGCTTCCGAGGCGTCACAGCAATCCATCAATCTGTTCTCCAACAGATCACCAGGATTGCTGAGGCACCGCCCCGGGAGAGTGGCAGTGGCTCCATGGAGCAGGAACCTGCTTTCCTCTCTCAGAACGATGGCATTCCTGCTCCCACCCCTGCTACTCCACCAGTGCCCTTGCCGCTGCCTGTCTGCCAGCCAGCCCAGACCACTGATACCCAAGCCGAAATGGTGCAGTCTGAAGCCAGACCTTCTAGGCCCAGAGCTGCTCGAGGTCACCCTCCAAGGCTGGGTGCAGTCTCCTCAATTGGAGGTCAGCAGCCTTCCACCACCCATGCTGCAGCCACTGGGGAGGCACTGCGTAGGAGCACTAGGAGAGGCAAAGGCACACTCAAGACAGGTACTAAGCTTATGCACAAGGGTGATTAGTTTCATTTTGTATGCATTACTTAATGAGTGAATTTATAAAATTGGATTTGAATTTGCATTTCCTGGTGGTTTTTATTTTTGTGTTGTCAGGAAGAGGACGATGTGATGGATAGTGATAGAGGAAAGGTAAGGAGTGTGGAACTGTTGGTGAATGGGGAGGTGTGGTTGAGGTTACTGACTGGCATTGCTCATGAATAATCTGATCATGTAGAGCGCGGGTAGAAAGGGGCTGTCTATGTTGTAGCCTCCCTTCTCGTCCTCTTCCTCCACATCCTCTTGCACTTCCTCCTCCTCCACTTCCTCCCACTTCTAGCAGACTGCCCTGCTCTTCATGGACTTGCTTCATTCTCCCAGTCATGTTCAATTCCCAGAGGAACTCCTACCAGGCGTCCCATGTCTGGAAGAAATTTCTTTCAGCACAATATTTTATATTACAAAAAACGTATTGTAAGACCAGTCAGACCACTCCTTGTAGAGTATTCAAGCCAAGTATAGGAAACCTCCAAAAACGCGTATAATTGCACCAATAGTCAGAAAAATAATCCAGCGACTACCCTGTAAGTACTTCATGATCCTTTGGTGGACGGCCCTTCATTCTGTTTGACAATGTGTTCAGCTGTGCAAGGTTAACACAGGGCATTGGCTGGAATGTGGAGTTGGAAAATGGCAGCGGTGGCTTCAAATTAGCGTAGCTCACTGATTCACGTCATTATCTCGCTGCTCTTCATACTGCCAGTGGTCATTAGGTGTGCGCGTGTGCAAAACCCTTTACCACGATGGTGTTCTGCACACTTTCCACAGGAAGTGTGCACGTGCATCTCGGTCACCATTTTCAAGTCTTATGTGGTCGTGTAGCACCTGAAAAATGGGCACTGCACGGCCCAATTTAGCCCCCAATAAGATTTGGACAAGCCAACAGAAGAGGGCCGATTTTACAAATGACTGCTTGGGAACCTTGCCTGTCGGGAATATGGAATCAAAATTCTGGAGGTTCCCTCAAACTGCAGTAATTTCTTTCTGAAACTACAGTATTGTTGCCAGACAGATTTTTTTTTACCTGTGTGAGGCAAAATAGTTGATACAATCAATTAAGACCATCTTATCTACAAAATTCATGTGTGGTAAACTCCAGATATTCTGGCTGTTAATGGGTAAGCATTTCAATCCCAAAGCAGTGATTCATTTAGACACCATCTGGTTTGCTGAGTGATTTCTGAATTTATTTATTAACTTCTAATGAGACCCAGATGGATGCATAATTCAAGGTTAGAATTATATTTGCATCAGCTATTACAACCCTAAGTTTTGGGAGGATACTGAATCAAATATTCCCAGTGTTAACAGGAGAATTTCCAGATCACCTGATCACCAACATCTTCAATTTCAGTGCACACTTGGAGAGAATTAACATGGCATCTGCCAAACTAGTACTGAAGGGAAGAGCTGTAATATAATATTAATCAGCAATAGACCAGCTAACTTCGTGGCTCGCTAAAGCAAAGACTGCTTAATAGAAAGGAGCTGAATATGGGTAGCCTGTGTATCCACATCACAGACCCTCCCCTTTTTGTCTTCAATAACATTATTAGAATTGGAAAAACCACTATACTGTAATTACTGGAGAATTTAACACAGAAATCCACTGCCTCAGAACATTCAGGCTAGCACAGTCCAGCTAAAGATAAATTAGAATGATCTGATATCTATTTAGTGGTTGGTGCATCGGTGTGGTAGATGTTAAGGAGTAACTTTGCAAGATGAGGCTCCTGGTGTGACAGGACTGAGAATCAGTGAAAGGACTGTCATAGCATCGGGCCAATTCTGTGACTTGTGCTGCCATCTAGTGAGGCTATAACTTGGAGCAGACACAGTGTCAGAAAATTACCATTATATTTTATTTTTCCTGCTACCAAACATACTTAGCTAGGTAAAATATTTGATTCAGTCCATCCTCCCAAAACTTAGGGTTGTAATAGCTGATGCAAATATAATTCGAACCTTGAATTATGCATCCGTCTGAGTCTCATTCAAAGTTAATAAATACATTCAGAAACCATTCAGCAAACAGATGGTGGCTAATATCTGGAGTTTGCCACACATGTATTCTGTGGATGAGATATTCTTAATTGATTGTATCAATTATTGTACCACCCACAGTAAAAAAATATCTGCCTGGAAACAATACTGTAGTTTGAGAAAGATATTGGCGGGAACCCCCAGAATTCTGGTTCCACATTCTTAGTGAGACTGGAAACTGCATTGCAAATTGACCTCCAAGAAGTTGAGACTGTGGTTTCTTTAATCAGAGATTGCAATAATCACGATGTTATAATGTTACTGTTCATTTACCACGTTTAGTGGTTTGGTTCTTTTGGTGGTAATGCTACTTCTGATGTAGTTACTTCAATTTACACATTGAATCAACCTCGGTCATAAGAAACCTGTCATAGCGCATTGGTGCAGTGACTAAAATACCAATTAATTTGTGTTTAACCTGAACAAACGAAACCAGCCTGCAATTTACTCATGAAATACTTTCTTACTCCTGATCCTCTATGTCAGAATTGAAGTGAGTTTTGAATAATGCTAACATGCATTCACTCCTTTAGGCCGTTATTGCGCTGAGTAATGACTCGTGAGTGGGATGTTATCTTTAGTTAATGATACTTTAGAGAGAACCAAGAGAAGAAAGCAGAAGGAAATACTCGTGAAGGAAAGATTATCCTTTCCAGAAAATTTACAGACCAAGTACCAAATCTTTGTCACTGATACAGAAACAGCTTTGACCCAAGAGGTAAAAAGAAAACTGTAATGGTGAAAATCTGAAATAAAAACAGAAAATGCTAGAAATTCGCAAGTAAGTGAAAGAGGATAGTTGAATGTTTCAGGTATAACCATTCTTCGGAAACAGCACAATCAGGCAGTGATTCCTCCATGAAGCAGATGGGAAGGTGTATTTGCTGCTGGTGCTCGGTTCACAGTGTGGATGCTGGAAATGACAGATGGTGTGATTCATAAAATGAAAGGTGAGGACAAGAGGAAGTTTGTCGTTGTGAAAGGAAGGAGAAGGAGTGAGAGCAGATGCACAGGAAATAGGGAATACACAATCAAAGGTCTTCTTGTGCACAGACAAGGGAAAGAAAGAAAGAAAGATGGATGTACGAACTTGGGAGTAATTTTAACTTGTGCTGATAGTGTAAATTGGGTGATATCAGGCTGGCCGCCCGTTAAACTCCTCATCTCATTTTCCTTTCTATTGACTTCAATGTAAAGAAAAATTGGGCATGAGGTATGACAGGTTGCCGATATCACCACGTTAAAATTACCCCCTTATGTTTATATAGCGCCTTTTACATCATCAGTGTTTCACAGCCTATGAATTATTTTGAACTGCAGTCACAGTTAAAACCATAATAAAATGGAAAAAAGGGACCCTTACAGGAGGTGGAATCATCAGCGCGTATTTAATATAACTAATGAATTAACATAGAGCATCAAGAAAATTAATTGATTGGAAAACACAGGGGGCTTTTAGGCAGAGGTGTCCCTTTACTGAATTATCTACAGAATTGACCAGGTCACTGTGCAAAAAGGTATTTTTTAACAAACTGGAGATATCTCAGAAGAGCTCAAAACGCATGCTCTTCTTAATCAAGAAGCTATATAAATTCTGAACAGGAAGATGAAAAAATACTGTGAAGGTATTACACAGATTTGGATATGTGAAGCAAATTAAAAAATGATACAATGGAGGCATATTTATTTTCATATCTCCAGAGCCAGAACAAGCTAAGAATTTTAAATTGACCGTGCTGCATGTCAGTGAGAACACAGAGAATGAAATATGAGGGTAAGTTCAGTGATCCTGCAGCCTCAGCAAGGAGCACAGGTCAGAGAAAGGACCAAAAAACTGCAGCATTACTTCTCTGGCCCGCTCTCCATTCAAGCACAGTTCCCACTGAGAGCACAGCATCACTAAATTAACCCTTTAATCCCTGCAGCCTATATTGAACATTTTCATCCCTCCCTCTCAGCTCAGAACCATGCTCAAAGGGAAGGTCGGCTGGAAAATTAGCGCAACATTATTGCCTCCCTATTCCAACTCACCTTCCCTTTAATCATGCCTACTGGCTGGAAGCACGGGATTGGGTATAGTTCTCACAATGACTTGTGTAGGGATGTCTACAAGTCTTTTGATTCTAGCAATGAACGGATGACTTTCCATAAAATAAATTATGGTTTGGTGGGTTGCTATATTTTTCCTTGGAGCTGCTCTCATTCAGATGCCATAATTTGGCCAGAAGTGGGGCGGAAACCCCTTTACGTGTATCTGCAGAGTTTCCACCGCACTTCCGCTGAAGTTACACTGGGGGAGCAGAAGAAGCTCCCAGATAATTCACCACCAAATTATCTTTTGACTGCAAAGCACGTGTGTGATCATGTCAGTGTAGTTTACTTCAAAAACTTAAAGCACAGTATTAACTCGTGCATTAATTAGCTTAAAACCTATATATCTGTTACCTTTGTGGATGAAAAGTAATCTAAAGCTTGATTAAAGGAGCATTGGCTTCATAAAAGATTGCCCAACCTTTTTTATTTGTTTACAAACATGAAACAATGACATAAATCATATACAAACTCATCATAGCATTACTTGAACGTGACAGGAAAGTGAAGTAAATGATACACAGTCATTCTGGCTCTTCCTCCTGAACAGAAAAGGTATACCGAATACTTTTTCTGTTAAGTCCTTGCCCTTTAAGACCCAATATTTATTGCAGACAACCATTATTAATAAGTCTGAATATGGGTCCCATTACCTGTTAACCATTTCTCTTATCAATTGTAGGGTGATATACTCAAAATAGGTGAGTACTAGACTAAAATGCTTATTCCAACTGGCCCGAAATTGGATGATTTCGATCTATTAGAAAGAAACCAAATTCATCTCAATTTGAATCTAGATAGATTTGAGATGCTCTGGTACTTTCTAGCATATATAGTCATAGGGAAAAATGCCTTTTCACACATGCACAGCACTCTGTCACTCATAAGGGTTCCCATTGGAGGTATTTGTAAGAAGTAGCAGTGACTGTCCAGGCAAATGGTTTTGATTTTTTTTTAATTATTAGCAGATGTCTTGAGGTTCTGCTCAAGGTGAGACAGAGGTTAGGTCTTTGAAAGCTGTATTTCAATTCATCTCAGTTTGGATGATCTAGAAGTCCTCATCTCTGCCAGTTGTAAGGGTGCTACATTAAATGAGTTTCAACAGTTTCAACTCAGTTCCTCATGGGCAGAAGATCATACCACAATATTGCACATAATTCAGCACTAATTGGCAAACTCATTCAGAAAAATCAAAATTCATCTTGATGTTGTAGGGAGTGCTCCTCCGAGGTTAAGGTACATTGCTTGAAAAAAGTAGAGGAAGCCATACCATGCACCTGGGATGTGCTACATCTAACCTAGGAGTGCGCCATACTATAACTGGATACAAAGAAAGGAAGTTGTTCGATTTCCCAAACTAAGATTTCTCTGCTTGATGAGTAGGAAAGGTTTATTATTGTATTTTAAATAAATGTAGGTAGACTTTCAAGATGTTATCTTCTCCCATCCCTGATGGCGCCATGTTATTAAGAAACGGCTGAGCGCATTGGATACAACAAAGGCTATGGGCCCCGACAACAGCTCGGCTGACGTGCTGAAGTCTTGTGCTCCAGAACTAGCCGTGCCTCTAGCCAAGCTGTTCCAGTACAGCTACAACACTGGCATCTGCCCGACAATGTGGAAAACTGCCAGGTATGTCCTGTCCACAAAAAGCAGGACAAATCCAATCCGGCCAATTACCGCCCCATCAGTCTACTCTCAATCATTAGCAAAATGATGGAAGGTGTCGTCGACAGTGCTATCAAGCAGGCACTTACTCACCAATAATCTGCTCACCGATGCTCAGTTAGGGTTCCACCAGGACCACTCGGCTCCAGACCTCATTACAGCCTTGGTCCAAACATGGACAAAAGAGCTGAATTCCAGAGGTGAGGTGAAAGTGACTGCCCTTGACATCAAGGCAGCATTTGACCAAGTGTGGCATCAAGGAGCCCTAGTAAAATTGAAGTCAATGGGAATCAGGGGAAAACTCTCCACTGGCTGGAGACACACCTAGCACAAAGGAAGATGGTTGTGCTTATTGGAGGTCAATCATCTCAGCCCCAGGACATCACTACATGAGTTCCTCAGGGCAGTGTCCTAGGCCCAACCATCTTCAGCTGCTTCATCAATGACCTTCCCTCCATCATAAGGTCAGAAGTGGGGATGTTCGCCGATGATTGCACAATGTTCAGTTCCATTCGCAACTCCTCAGATAATGAAGCAGTCTATGCCTGCATGCAGCAAGACCTGGACAACATTCAGAGGCCGGTGTCGGGAGCGGAGAGAGCGACGGTACAGTGAGTATTTAAACTCACTTTCACGGGCTTTTTTTGCAGAGGCCGGTGTCGGGAGCGGAGAGAGCGACGGTACAGTGAGTATTTAAACTCACTTTCGCGGGCTTTATTCAGATGCCGGTGTTGGGAGCGGAGAGAGCAAAGGTACAGTGAGTATTTAAACTCACTTTCACGGGCTTTTTTCAGAGGCTTACCAATCTCGCAGACCGGCGGCGGCGTTCCAGAGCCACGTCACGATTCAAAAAGTGACACGGGCAAGAGGAAGCAGCTGATTGGGTGAGTACGGCCAGGTGAGTATTTATACTGCGCTATAGTTTGACAGTTAAGGTTAATAGTTTATAAAGTTTAGAAGGTCTTAATTTTGTGGTTATACTTTCTAAGGTCTCAGTTGTGTAGTGGGGAGTGCTAGTAAACAAGGGCCCTTGACTATATCATTTAATTGTAGTGTAATTTGTGGCATTGATTTGATTTAATTTAATTTAAATTAATTAAAGGGTAAGTCATGGCAGCACAGCTCGGCCCCGTGGCATGCTCCTCCTGCACTATGTGGGAAATCAGGGACACTTCCTGTGTCCCTGACGACCATGTGTGCGGGAAGTGTATCCAGCTGCAGCTACTGGCAGACCGCATTGCGGCGCTGGAGCTGCGAATGGATACATACTGGAGCATTCACGATGCTGAGGACGTCGTGGATATCACGTTTAATGAGTTGGTCACACCGCAGGTAAAGGCTACACAGGCAGGAAGGGAATGGGTGACCGCCAGGCAGAGTAGTAGGCGCAGGCAGTTAGTGCAGGTGTCCCCTGTGGCCATCCCCCTCTCAAACAGATATACCACTTTGGATATTGTTGAGGAGGATGGCTTATCGGGAGAAGGATGCAGCATCCAAATTCCTGGCACCATGGGTGGTTCTGCTGCACAGGACGGGAGAAAAAAGAGCGGGAGAGCTATAGGGATAGGGGATTCTATTGTAAGGGGAATAGATAGGCGTTTCTGCGGCCAAAAATGAGACTCCAGGATGGTATGTTGCCTCCCTGGTGCAAGGGTCAAGGATGTCTCGGAGCGGCTGCAGGGCATTCTGGAGGGGGAGGGTGAACAGCCAGTTGTCATGGTGCATATAGGTACCAACGATATAGGTAAAAAAATGGGTTGAGGTCCTAAAAGCTGAATATAGGGAGTTAGGAGGTAAATTAAAAAATAGGACCTCAAAGGTAGTAATCTCAGGATTGCTACCAGTGCCACGTGCTAGTCAGAGTAGAAATAGAAGGATATTTCAGATGCATACGTGGCTAGAAGAATGGTGCAAGGGGGAGGGATTCAAATTCCTGGGACATGAAACCAGTTCTGGGGGAGGTGGGACCAGTACAAACTGGACGGTTTGCACCTGGGCAGGACCGGGACCGATGTCCTCAGGGTAGTGTTTGCTAGTGCTGTTGGGGAGGGTTTAAACTAAAATGACAGGGGGTTGGGAACCTGTGCAGGGAGATAGAGGAAAGGGAAGCAAGGATAGAAGCAAAAGACAGGAAGGAGAAAAGCAAAAGTGGAAGGCAGAGAAATCAAGGGTGTAAATCAAACATAGCCACAGTAAACATTGGCCCAAAAATTCATCCTGGTGCGCGAGAGTACGCACTGCGTACACTCGCGTATTCCCTCTGCAATTGCCGGTTTTCTGCATGCACTGCGCATGCGCTGAAAACCGGCACTTCATGTCTGGTCAGTTTCATGGATATGCGAGTAATCGCGTGGGCTGGTGATTCTGCGCGTGCGTCGGAAAATTCATGTATTTTGTGAATGAGAGTAGTGTGTGTAAGCTCCTAGCAGTTACACATTTTAAAACCAGGAGCAGCAGCCATTTATACATTTACCGAGATAGTAGGAGGAAGAAATCCTTTTGGAGTGTGGCTACTGAGGTGAGTTTTTTAAATCTGAAAGACACAAAAGTTTTAAATGAAGTCTTATATAAGTTAAGAGTTTTAAAAAAAAAATTTTTTAAACGGGTTTTGACCATTTGGAGTAGTATAGCAACTGTGGGTGTGTACAAGGCATATTTAGGTATCTATCTGTGAAAATGAAAGTTTAAAAATGAACTGTTTACGTTTCAAAAAGTTTTAAAGATGAAAATGAGTAAGTAAGTAAGTATGTATGTATGTATGTATGAATTTATGAAAATGTTACAGTTTTGGAAAATCAGCTAGGGCCGTGTGGCGGGTAGATGTGTTCCCAAGCTGATAGCGCACGTGTCCCACCATAGCCTGACCTGATTTTATAGCCACTCACTTAACTAAAGTTACTTTAACAACTATTTCCATTTTTTCATTACAACTTTCAGTTTGAGGAGGAAGCCTGTGTGAGAGAAAGATGCCCTTTTGCAATCGTCCTCCGTAACTCTGACTTATATGGCGTCCTCAACGCATTGCCTCCAGGATCCGCATGGATATTGGGTGACAAGGGCTACCCGCTAAGACCATGGCTGATGACTCCCTACCGCAAGACCAATAATGAGGCTCAGGAGAGATACAACCAGGCACACGTGTCCACACGGCAAGTGGTGGAGAGGACAATTGGAGTTCTGAAATCACGCTTCCGGTGCCTGGACAGGTCAGGGGGGACCTTGCAGTATTCTCCTCAGAAAGTGGCAAAGATTGTGGTGGCCTGTTGTGCTTTGCATAACTTTGCCCTGCAGGAAGGACTGACCCTTAACGCTGCAGATGAACTACCTGCAGAAATGGAGGACGTGGACAATGCCAATGTGCCTGTGGGAAGGCATGATGGGGAAGAGCCAACTGCTGCTCAAAGTAAGGCTGCTCGGGAGCAGCTGGTAGCCAACACCTTCACGAGGTAGTGTCGCCTTGTACCTCCCGCTCCCCCTCCCTCTCCCCCTCCCTCTCCCTCTCCCTCTCCCCCTCCCTCTCCCTCTCCCCCTCCCCCCCTCCCTCTCCCCCTCCCCCCTCCCTCTCCCCCTCCCCCCCTCCCTCTCCCCCTCCCCCTCCCTCTCCCTCTCCCCCTCCCTCTCCCTCTCCCCCTCCCCCTCCCTCTCCCCCTCCCTCTCCCCCTCCCCCTCCCTCTCCCCCTCCCTCTCCACCAGCAAGGCAAATAAAGGTACAGACACAATTTAAAGTGAAACAGTGCTCTTTTATTGCAGCATTACAGACTTCTGAGGTTCATTGTTGCTTTACATAGTTTATAACTTTTCAATGTTAACTAGCTACTTTTCAACTTTGTAAACAATCGTAAACAGAAATAGGTTTTTTAAAAATTTGTTAACAGTTCTCAGTAACTTTTTTGCTTCGTTAATGCAGTAAAGACATTCAAGATGGGAAATAACTCTTTCCTAAATGTAAACAAGTTTAAATGTTCAATTTTTTTGTGAAAATAAACAATTTGAATTTTTATAAAGTGACTAAAGGCTGTACTTTTTCAATGAAAAGCTAACTTTCAGTTTCAGTGTCAAATATATATATAAATAAAGAAAAATGTAAACATGTAAGTTTTAAATAAAACTAAAAATTAAACACTTGAAAAATTTAACCACAAATAAACTATTCCTGAGGGTCAATGGATGTGCATTGTGGAACATGCAACACCCTAACGTCTCTTGCGCTTTCTTGATTGCATCATCGTTGGTGGCTCTTGGACCTGCACTGATTCTGCGCTGGGAGCAGGTAAGGTTGGTTCTGATGGAGTCACAGTAATTGCAGCAGAAATTATTCGCATGAGTCCTTCAAGAGACTCATTTATTTTACTAAGCTGCACTTCCACATTGGGTTTCTGCAACAGTCCTTCAAGAGGACTCAGTAAGCAACTCAAAGCATTTCAATCAAGATGACATTAGCATTTTATGAGACTTGCCTGGCTACAAAAGCCATAAAAATTTATGGGAGCATCTTGTGACTTCAGTTAACTCAGCTTAGCAAACAAACACTTTTTCAAGGCTTTTCATTTTAAATGTTAAGACATTTTAACATTGACTTTTGTTATAACTATACAAACCTTCAGCGTTCGATATAAATCGCTGAATTTTTTGCGACATTGCTCAGCTGTACGTGGAATGGTCGAGGTTGCGCTCACACTTTGAGCAACCTCTTTCCACGCTGCCATTTGGCCTTTTCGCGGCGGCTTGGACTTCTGAGTTCCAATTATCCGTGAACGTTTCGATTCTACCTCGTCAAGAAGTGTACGGAGATCATCATCACTGAAATTCTGTGTTATTTTGATAAATTGGATAGTGCTGATAGCAGCCAATTTCGTTTGCTGATTATAAACAGTTAAATCTCTGAAAAAAATGATTTCTGTGCTTTTAAAACTATTTAAATTACTTTAAATCTCTTTGCAAATGTTTAACATTACTCAAATTATGCTAAAAATCTTTAAAAGTTTACAAAACCATGCATTTAAATCCTACTTACTGCAAATTCCACCTAAAACAGTGAGAAAACTGTGTCTTCAGCAGCTGTACAATGGTTTCAGTGGAGAAAAAAATCGGGGGCGTGGCCTATGGAAAAGAGACCTTAATGGGCGTGTCTTCACTCCACATCGCACGCGATGCAACGCGCACGCTGCGCTGCAGGGCAGTGTGACGTCATACGCTGCCCTGCACTCAATCAGCCAGAAGATGAATTTTCAACGTGGAAAAGACGAAACGGCAGACGCGGTATGTATTACCGCGCCTGCTCCTTACACCCGCGGGAACGGAGCCAGATCAATTTCTGGCCCAATAATTTTAAAAGGTCTAAGAGTGTTAAAAAAACAAGCCTGAAGGCTTTGTGTCTTAATGCAAAGAGCATTCATAATAAGGTGGATGAATTAGCTGCGCAAATAGATGTAAACGGATATGATATAATAGGGATTACGGAGACATGGCTCCAGGGTGACCAAGGCTGGGAATTCAACATCCAGGGGTATTCAATATTCAGGAATGACAGGCAAAAAGGAAAAGGAGGTGGGGTAGCATTGCTGGTTAAAGAGGAGATTAACACAATAGTAAGGAAGGATATTAGCTCTGATGATGTGGAATCTGTATGGGTAGAGCTGAGAAATACCAAGGGGCAGAAAATGTTAGTGAGAGTTGTATACAGACCCCCAAACAGTAATGCTGAGGTTGGGGATGGCATTAAATGGGAAATTAGAGATGCGTGCAATAAGGGCACAGCAGTTATCATGGGTGACTTTAATCTACATATAGATTGGGCTAACCAAATTAGTAACAATACTGTGGAAGAGGAATTCCTAGAGCGTATACGGGATGGTTTTCTGGACCAATATGTCGAGGAACCAACTAGAGATCAGGCCATCTTAGACTGGGTATTTTGTAATGAGAAAGGATTAATTAGCAATCTTGTTGTGCGAGGCCCCTTGGGGAGGAGCGATCATAATATGATAGAATTCTTCATTAAGATGGAGAGTGAAGTAGTAGTTGACTCAGAGACTAGGGTACTGAATTTAAATAAAGGAAACTACAATGGTATGAGACGCGAGTGGCTCGGATGGATTGGGGAATGTTACTTAAAGGGTTGACAGTGGATAGGCAATGGCAAACATTTAAAGATCGCATGGATGAACTACAGAATTTGTTCATCCCTGTCTGGCATAAAAATAAAACAAAAAAGGTGACTCAACCGTGGCTAACAAGGGAAATTAGGAATAGCATAAGATCCAAGGAGAGAACATATAAATTGGCCAGAAAAAGCAGCAAACCTAAGGATTGGGAGCAGTTTAGGATTCAGCAAAGGAGGACAAAGGGATTCATTAAGAGGGGGAAAATAGAGTATGAGAGTAAGCTGGCAGGGAACATAAAAACTGACTGTAAAAGCTTCTATAGATATGTGAAGAGAAAAAGATTGGTGAAGTCAAGTGTAGGTCCCTTGCAGTCAGAATCAGGGGAATTTATAATGGGGAACAAAGAAATGGCAGACCAATTTAATACATACTTTGGTTCTGTCTTCACAAAGGAGGACACAACTAACCTCCCAGAGAGGTCGGGGTACATAGGGTCTAATGAGAGGGAGGAACTGAATGAAATCAGTATTTGTAGGGAAATGGTGTTAGGGAAATTGACGGGATTGAAGGCCGATAAATCCCCAGGGCCTGATAATCTACATCCTAGGGTACTTAAGGAAGTGGCCCTTGAAATAATAGATGCATTGCTGGTCATATTCCAAAATTCTATAGACTCTGGAACAGTTCCCATGGATTGGAGGGTAGCTAATGTAACCCACTATTTAAAAAAGGTGGCAGAGAGAAAACAGGGAATTATAGACCGGTAAGCCTGACATGCTAGAGGCAAAATGCTAGAGTCCATTATAAAAGATGTAATAGCAGAACACTTGGAAAACAGTGACAGGATCGGACAAAATCAACATGAATTTACAAAAGGTAAATCATGCTTGTCTAATCTACTGGAATTTTTTGAGGATGTAACTGGTAGAATAGATAAGGGTGAACCAGTGGATGTGGTGTATTTGGACTTTCAGAAGGCTTGCGATAAAGTCCCGCATAAGAGATTAGCGTGCAAAGTTAAAGCACATGGGATTGGGGGTAAGGTACTGACTTGGATAGAAAACTGGTTGGCAGACAGGAAGCAAAGAGTTGGAATAAACAGGTCTTTTTCCGAGTGGCAGGCAGTGACTAGTGGGGTACCGCAGGGATCGGTGCTAGGACCCCAGTTATTCACAATATATATAAATGATCTAGACGAGGGAACTCGATGTAATATCTTCAAGTTTGCAGACGACACAAAGCTGGGTGGGCGTGTGTGCTGTGAGGAGGATGCAGAGAAACTCCAGTATGATTTGGACAGGTTGGGTGATTGGGCAGATGCATGGCAGATGCAGTATAATGTGGATAAATGCAAGGTTATCCACTTTGGTGGCAAAAACAGGAAGGCAGATTATTATCTGAACGGCAATAGATTGGGAAAAGGGGAAATGCAACGAGACCTGGGTGTCCTTGTGCACCAGTCGCTGAAAGTAAGCATGCAGGTGCAGCAGACGGTTAAGAAGGCAAATGGTATGTTGGCCTTCATAGCGAGAGGATTCGAGTACAGGAGCAAGGATGTCTTGCTGCAGTTGTACAGGGCCTTGGTGAGACCACATCTTGAGTATTGTGTGCAGTTTTGGTCGCCTTATCTGAGGAAGGATGTTCTTGCCATGGAGGGAGTGCAGCGAAGATTCACCAGACTGATACCTGGGATGGCAGGAATGACGTTTGAAGAGAGATTGGGTCGATTAGGCTTATATTCGCTAGAGTTTAGAAGAATGAGAGGGAATCTCATTGAAACTTATAAAATTCTAACAGGACTAGACAGACTAGATGCAGGAAGGATGTTCCCAATGGCGGGGGAGTCCAGAACCAGGGGTCACAGACTAAGGATAAGGGGTAAGCCATTTAGTACTGAGATGAGGAGGAATTTCTTCACCCAGAGAATGGTGAACCTGTGGAATTCTCTACCACAGAAGGCAGTTGAGGCTAATTCATTAAATATATTCAAGAAGGAGTTAGATATATTTCTTAAGGCTAAGGGAATCAAGGGATATGGGGAGAAAGCAGGGACAGGGTACTGAATTTGGATGATCAGCCATGATCGCATTGAATGGCAGAGCAGGCTCGAGGGGCCGAATGGCCTACTCCTGCTCCTATCTTCTATGTTTCTACGTTTCTATGGCATTCAGGCTTGGGCTGATAAGTGGCAAGTAACATTCGCGCCACACAAGTGCCAGGCAATGACTATCTCCAACAAGCAAGAGTCTAACCGCCGCCCCTTGACATTCAATGGCATTACCATCGCCAAATCCCCCACCATCAACATCCTGGGGGTCACCGTTGACTAGCAACTTAACTGGACCAGCCACATAAATACTGTGGCTACAAGAGCAGGTCAGAGGCTAGGTATTCTGTGGCGAGTGTCTCACCTCCTGACTCCCCAAAGCCTTTCCACCATCTGCAAGGCACAAGTAAGGAGTGTGATGGAATACTCTCCACTTGCCTGGATGAGTGCAGCTCCAACAACACTCAAGAAGCTCAACACCATCCAGGACAAAGCAGCCCGTTTGATTGGCACCCCATCCACCACCTTAAACATTCACTCCCTCCACCACCGGTGCACCGTGTCTTCAGTGTGTACCATCTACAAGATGTACTGCAGCAACTCGCTAAGGGTTCTTTGACAGCACCTCCCAAACCCGTGACCTCATCCACCTAGAAGAACAAGGGCCACAGACTCATGGGAACACCACCACCTTCAAGTTCCCCTCCAAGTCACACACCATCCTGACTTAGAAGTATATCGCCGATCCTTCATCATCCTGGGTCAAATCCTGGAACTCCCTCCCTAACAGCACTGTGGGAGTACCTTCACCACACGGACTGCCATAGTTCAGGAAGGCGGCTCACCACCACCTTCTCAAAGGCAATTAGTGATGGGCAATAAATGCTGGCCTTGCCAGCGATGCCCACATCCCAGGAAGGAATTTTTTAAAATCGATATAGTTCAGCACTCAGACATACACATACAAGGAAGGTCCTGAGTTGAGCCACTAACCTCTGCCTGGGGTCTTGGAATGACATTAGTAAAGTGAAATGGGATTGTGTCTCACTTATTCTCCTGGCCAAGCACTGTGTAATAATATGGTAAAAAGTTCTTCCAAAACCGATATTTTTTCAATGTTCAGTTACAATCTGTAAGTTTGAACAAAGTCTAAAATTCATAATCATGCTATTTATACCATATTCAATCACAGTTTTTCTAGACTTTTTAAGAAAGCCCCACTGGGAAAAAAAATCAATAATTCAATTTGCAGTGACCCACAGGAAAATTGACCCTGCTGCAGCATCCTGTGTGACACATTGCAACGTAATTGATGCTGGTATTTGGTCACTTGAACCATCCGTGGCTAACTAAGGAAGTAAAGGATGATATCAAATTGAAAACAAAAGCATACAATGTTGCGAAGAATAGTGAAAGGCCAAAGGATTGGGAAATTTTTTAAAACCAGCAAAGGACGACTAAAAAAATGATAAAAAGAGAGAAGATAGTTTATGAGAGTGAGCTAGCAAGAAATATAAACAGACAGTAAGAGCTTCTACAGGTATATAAAAAGGAGGAGAGTAGCTAAAGTAAACTTTGGTCCCCTAGAGGATGAGTCTGGGGAATTAATAATGGGAAACAGGGAAATGGTGGAGACTTTGAACAAATATTTTGTATCAGTCTTCATGGTAGAAGACACTAAAAGCATCCCAATAATGGATAATCAAGGGGCTATTGGAGTGGCGGGGGGGGGAACTTAAAACAATCACTATCACTAGAGAGAAAGTACCAGGAAAACTAATGGGACTAAAGGTGGACAAGTCCCCTGGACCCGATGGCCTGCATCCTAGAGTCTTAAAAGAAATGGCTGCAGAGGTAGTGGATACATTGGTTGTAATCTACCAAAATTCCCTGGATTCTGGAGAGGTCCCAGCGGACTGGAAAACCGCAAATGTAACGCCCCTATTTAAGAAAGGAGGGAGACAGAAAGCAGGCAACTATCGACCAGTTAGCCTAACATCTGTCATTGGGAAAATGCTGGAGTCCATCATTAAGGAAGTGGTAACAGGACATTTAGAAAATCATAATATAGTCAAGCAGAGGCAGCATGGTTTTATGAAAGGGAAATCATGTTTGACAAATTTGCTGGAATTCTTTGAGGAAGTAACGAGCAGGGTAGATAAAGGGGAACCAGTAGATATTGTGTATTTGGATTTCCAGAAGGCATTCGATAAGGTGCCACATAAAAGGTTACTACACAAGATAAGAGCTCACGGGGTTGGGGGTAATGTATTAGAATGGATAGAGAATTGACTAACTCACAAAAAACAGAGAGTCGGGATAAATGGGGTGCCGCAGGAATCAGTGCTGGGGCCTCAACTATTTACAATCTATATTAATGACTTGGATGAAGGGACTGAGTGCAATGTAGCCAAATTTGCTGATGATACAAAGATAGGTGGGAAAGCAAATTGTGTGGAGGACGCAAAAAATCTCCAAAGGGATATAGATAGGCTAAGTGAGTGGGCAAAAATCTGGCAGATGGCGTTTAAAGTGGGAAAATGCGAGGTTATCCACTTTGGTAGGAAAAATAAAAAAGCAAATTATTATTTAAATGGGGAGAGATTACAAAATGCTGAGGTACAGAGGGATCTGGGGGTCCTTGTACATGAATCACAAAAAGTTAGCATGCAGGTACAGCAAGTAATTAGGAAGGCAAATGAAATGTTGGCCTTTATTGCAAAGGGAATGGAGTATAAATTTAGGGAAGTCCTGTTACAACTGTACAGGGCGTTGGTGAGGCCACACCTGGAGTACTGCATACAGTTTTGGTCTCCTTATTTAAAGAAGGATATACTTGCATTGGAGGCAGTTCAGAGCAGGTTCACGAGGTTGATTCCGGAGATGAAGGGGTTCTCTTATGAAGAAAGGTTGAGCAGGTTGGGCCTATACTCATTGGAGTTTAGAAGAATGAGAGGGGATCTTATTGAAACATATAGGGGGAGAAATTCAGTATCGCCCCATTTGGGGCGCAATTATCGGCCGGGCGCAAAGATTAGCGCCTGGTGCTAATTATCGCCACCGACGGCAAACTTGACTTTTAACGCCCCTGGAGGTGATTGGAGCGCTAAATCAGGCGCTACACACCTGTCTTAAGGCGCAAAGGCCGAGGAGCGAGGCGCTAACTCAGAGCGCGGGCGCAGCACAGGTGCTGTCAGTTAGCGATGGAACACAGACACACTGGCGCCGGACAGTTCTTAAAGGGGAGGGTCGATCTTGCACTCCAGCCACACCCTGCTCATTGGAGCCTTGAATCTCGGCCTGGAGAGACCTGTGCCTAAATCTTCCAGCCAAGGACTATGGAGAGGGTGAGAGAACGAGCTCAGCGCTTCAGCGAGCGGGCCTTGGATGCTCTGGTTGGCGCGGTGGAGCGCAGAAGATCAATACTGTACCCAGAGAGTGGCAGGAGGCCTTTGCCGCG
The DNA here is from genome assembly GCA_030390025.1 of Squalus acanthias. NCBI lineage: Eukaryota > Metazoa > Chordata > Chondrichthyes > Squaliformes > Squalidae > Squalus > Squalus acanthias. The sequence goes on along the minus strand of CM059425.1, from coordinate 175,954,913 downwards.
TGAGTACAGAAGAGTGTGGAGGGAGGTGGCTCAGAGCGTCTCCTGCAGGAGCATGGTGCCCAGGACCCATGTACAATGTCGGAAAAAGTTCAACGACCTCACTCGGGTCGTCAGGGTGAGTGGCTTTTTTTCAATACCTCTCCATCCCTCCATCTCAACCTCACTCTATGGCCAGAGGGTCTTAAAACCCCAATGCACAACACTCATCCAACACCTATGGCCCTCTCATGAAACACACACGCACATTCCACACTATGCATACAGTAAGGGCTATTCACCTATGGGATGTAAGGGATTCTGACCCTGCGTGTCTCGCAGCCTGTGAGATTCACGCGGCTCTGTGCAGCCTGTATGTCAGTGCGGGTCTAGGCCTCGTTGCCTGTTCTGGTCTCCAGCCAGTCTGGGAACACTAGACACACCTGTGAGTGGTTCGAATCACTCTCCCTTACGGTTCTAGACACTGGACTTAGATGCGAGAGCAGTACTGGAGATGAAACTCATGTAGACTTGGTTTGAATGGTACGAAGTGGAAAATCTTTATTGCATGATACTTAAGATTATGAAATACATGTCATAAGCACAGATTAATGACAGTACAATCTTACAAACAGTTATATAGTCGATCTTAGGGAAACGAGGAACGAACGGCACAAAGTAAATAGGGGCACACATTACAAATATCCTTAATCCTTAAACCCTCCCCTATCAATATCTATCCTAAACTAGATTCGTAGGATTTCGAGACTCATGCTTACCACTCGTGATAACTCGGAGAAATTCCGAATAGCTGATCGGATGTTTTTCACCGCAGCACCCACGTGTCGGTCAGGAGATCTCCTGGTCCCACTTGTTTACTTGCTTCTGCTGCTCCGGCTAGCAGGCTGGAACGTCTGCTGTGATGAAGATCTGTATTGGTGGCTTTCACATTCCAGTTACTTTGGGCACAGTCCAGTTATCATCGATGCAATATGTTTCGTTATAAGTTCGAAGAAGTCTTCCTGGCGAGGAAAACTTGGCTAATCGATCTACAGGCGCGGTCGGGATTTACTGACCGTGGCGATGGATATGGTCTTCCTCTCTTCTCATCTCATCTCATCTCATCTCTTCTCGGGCCTTTTGGTTCCGATACCGGTTACCAATATAGGTCTTCGTTACGCGACACGAGGTAGATCCGAACGGATCAGAAAGTTCAACAGTCTTTTCAGAAGAGGCAACAGGCAAGCAGAAGCCCAACTACGAGTACACAGGAGCAGCCACGATGATAAGAGCAGCAAGAGAAAGATGGACGGTTTGGAGCCTGCAATTATAGTGCAAAATCTTCCGTTTCCCGCCCAACTATAATGTCCATTCTTTTGTTTAAGGTCTGGCGCTCAAATGTCTTGTATGGGTGATCTCCGTTCTTAATGGGTTTCGGGGCTACTCGTAAATGTCTGAGTACCTGTTAATATTTCTCCCATTGTTAAATCGGTCGGTGTTCTCCCTGGAGGGGTTTGGGGCTTCCAAGTGTCCTGTATAACTACCTGCTAACGGCTCTCTCATCGTAGAGTCGTTGGGATTTTACATATTAATGTCTTTTGGATGGGCCCTTGATTACTCGGTACAATGGCTTTCCTTTGTACCTGGGAGACCGATTTCAGTATTTATGTGTATACTGCAAACCCATAATGTCTCGTGTATTATCTTCACTGTGCTGACTCTTAATTGATCTTGCACAAATGTTTATTGGAACGCCATCTTGTCTGCCTGTTGAAAAGTCTAGAATGTTCTGTCACGAGGTGCGGCGGCCATTTTACAGGCTGCTTGTGTCCACTTTAAACCTGTCAGCATTCTGCTGAAATAAAAGCTGTTTGAACGAAACTCTGTGTTTTCTCCTTATTAATAAAATCGCGATATATTGCGAATTCTACAGTCCCTCCTGTTGATGCGAATAACTCCGCTTATCGTATCAAAAATCATAGTGGTGAGCAATATTATCTCGATTTCTCTCCGAATCCAGTAAATTAATCCCATAATTTTAACTTAGCTAGGGTCTCTGTGTCGTCCTCATTTCCCAAGAAAATTACATTTTATATCACCGTAGGCATTATTTGCCCTTAAACTTACACCACTTGTTTTCCTTCCCGGCGTAACCAGGCCGATGCCTCTCGTATCACCTGTATATTCATCTTTTATTCAGGGAAAGGAAAAACAAAACCCAAAACCAAACAATCATTTTTAACTGTAACACCATCACCAAAATAATCAACACCAACTCTTAAAACATGTCGAGTTCCCAACGTATTTACAATCTCTGAAAATCATCATCGAGTACAAACTTCCGCGGCGCATGTGGCGCGCGGGAGTGACGCCATTTTCCGATCACACGGTGCTTTCATCGTGCACGCGCACGTAACGTTCTCGCCACTCTCCCGTGTTTTCATGCTTGGTGAGGCGTTTGTCTCTTTTACAATGTACGACCAATAGGTACACTACAATAAACACTTGGCATACGACTAAAATGTGGGAGGCTATTCTGATCCATGAAGGCACTTCAATATTGGTGAACAGATTCCACCACGGTGGAACTACGATATCCAAAATGTCTGTTCCTATTTCGACAGTTTTCTGTTCTAATGTGTAAAAGTGTTTCTGTGACACCGCGACGGCTTTTAAAAGCTTGGTGAGGTGTTCAGGGAGAGGGGGAATGAGGTATCCAAAATGCGCGACGAATCGCTGCAAGTCGGTGAAATTCTCTTTTACTGTGAGATGAACAGTGGATGGTTCAGGGATTGGGATAATTCGCTGTTGTGCTACTTGAACTTCCGCCCTGGGTTTAAAACAGAAACTGCTGTCACTCACCGGACACCGGCTACGGTTTCCATGCTGGTAGTGTTGCGCTGCAGTGGTAACACAATATGTTCCACCCCCGATGTATGCTACCTGCGGAGGCACATGATCTTGTGCCATTGCCTCCATGGTGCAATTCATGGACTTGGCGCCAGTCGTTCTGAACCCGCACTGTGGTGTTAAAAAGGCATTCAAGTGCTGGGGGCACAGTATTATGTGTGCTCCCCTGCCACGACAACCAGAGAGATCTGTACCTGTCATCGTTTGCTCCCAGCGGATGACGTAAGGTGGAACCGCTGCGTAACGAATGTGGGCTCCCCCCTGAATGACACCAATGTTCTCTACCCGATATACCGGGGCGGGCTTTGCTGTGTCGCCCAAAACCGGCATGCGTAATACTATTCCCATAATAGTATGGTTTGAACGTCCGCAGTCCACGGGGACTGGGTAAGCTTCTGAAGCTAGCCTGAGCTGGCACGGACTTAATGCGTTCTGAAACGGGTGGAGCGCCCGCAGGTGTTTGTTACTTATCCAGGACGGAACCAAACCTTGTTTTAAATCCTCCAAATTACTGCGGCCCTCGCCCAGTAACCACGCCCCGTAAAGCACGCACACCTCGTTCTGCGCAGCTTGATCGGATGCATTCCGATCTTCCCTAATCAGGGCATTTACCGTCTTTGCATGTTTCTCCAACTCTGCTATAATTTCCTTTAAATGGAGAGTCATGGCTTGGTCCTCGTGTAGACCCGACCCTACCACTTTATTCTCATCTGTTAGAATGTCCTTTAATTGTGTCTTTAAACCAATAATCTGGGTCTGCAGCTCCACACTGTCTAGAGCGTTGACCACAGATGTACCCGTGTTAAAAGCAGTGAACGCATCGTTCACCAAACCCCTTCTTTGCCTCCCTGCTTGATTCAAAACTTCCTGTGGTGCGGTGTACAAACTTGTCTTATCAATTTCCGCGAAATCGAATTCGTAAAATTGTCTGAACATCTTGGTCAACAGGACCTGATACAACTGTTCCGTCTTTTTGGGGCACCACTCTGGTAACCGCACCTCGGTGAGATTTAAAATCACCGAGGCCACCGCGTAATGTACCCCCTGAAATAGTATCTGGTCTGTGGGGACCAGTACCAAACCATTCCCGGGTCCCTTACTAGTTTTAGGGCACCCTTCTTCCTCAGCTAGAACCACCGGAATCGTGGGCGGGGCTTTGCGTGGGCGCGTAATGAGCTCAGTGGCATTTACTGGGATCGGGGAGAATGGGGCTCCGCACCCCCTGGTGCTCGCATCCCACCTCATCCCCTGTCCGTTATCCTGCCATTGATTAATGAAAAATATGGAGATGCCTTTGGGGCAAACGTACTTTGACCCCCACATACATACATAAATTCCCTCATCCGGTTCCCACCATTTGTCCCAACAGACTTTCACTTGTCCGTCTGTCCCCGTAATTGTCCGATGGGTATTATTACCCAGTCGTTCCCACTCGACCGAAGAGTTCCTCATAGTGTTGCTCAGCTTTCGCAGCCACCACCATCGGCTCAATGGGACCTTCCCACTACAAGTCAAACAAATCCGTTTGCCGACGGTGACGCTGATCCTGGGTGCGATGATCCTTACTTTGGGGCACAGTAAAGAAGTCTCTTTGTAGGCAAACCCCGATGTGCTGGAATACTCCGTTGAGTTCGTTCCCAGCCATCCTGGCCACCTTCCCTTGTGGAAATAGGTGCTGGTCTCCTCTGCCTCCCGTCTTCCGGTCCCATCCACCGCGATGGGGGCCGTGTCCCCGGAACATCCAAACACCACGACATCCTTGGTGCGGCCTCGATAGGCCAATCCACATCCGATTGCCACGAGCAATACTAGAATTCGTTCCATCCTTCCTTGGTTCCTGTGATCAGATAGAATGAGGTAGCCAGCCTCGCAAGAGTCTCTGGCTTCTGTGAAGGGTGAGCGGGTCCTCTGACCTCGCCTCACGTAAACTTCCACGTTTGCTGTATAAACTTTTCACTAAACCTATCTTTAAAACTCCCATCATTTTATCGTTTTCTGTTAAAAAAACTATAAACTTAACCTTGAATTATTAACTTAAAACTTAACCTTGAACTATAAACTTAAAACTTAGAACTATAACTTTACAGTGCCGCCCGTTCTCAGGGCGGCCCCTTTAAATTCTGAGAAGGCTGCTGCGAGCTCTTCCCGACGGTGGGAGGGCACTGACCCTTCCCTCTGATCTGCCGCAGCCTGTTACTGCTGCGATGTGGCCGGTCTGTATCTGGGTTATCTTAACCTTAAATTTTCGCCTTGGGGCAGTCTGGGGACATGACCACATCCTCCTGGGCTGGGGTTCTCTACTTGACCTACGGGGAGTTGCTATGGGCGGGGGTTCCGTGACGGACGGACCGGGTTCCGAGACTTCCATCGGGATGACCTGGGGTTCCATCACAGTCGCTGGCTCCGCCTCCGCTGACTCCGCCTCCCTAACCTCGGGGCTTGCAGTTTGTGGCTCCGCCCTGCTCGGCCCAGCAGGCGGCCCTTCACTCGTGATCTCTGCCTCCCCCGAGGACGGGACGTTCAAAGCGGGCGGCCACATCTCTGGGAGCCACACCGGTACTCTCTGTGCTCCCATAGCGGCTGGCCCCGCCTCCCCTAGCTCCTCCCTCCTGTCTTCGGGACCTGCAGCTTGTGTGTCCACCCTGTGTGGATCTCTATCTGCAGCCCGCATTCTCCCCATATCGTAAAAGGGACCATTCCTCCGAAACCACCCGTCGTCATCACTATCCTCATCTGTACTATCCTCATCAGACCCGGGTACCCTGAATTCTTCCTCATCTAACCCCCAATTCCAGAAAAACGCTGCATGATCGTCCGGGATGTCCCTTCCCCTGATGCAAGCTGCTATGCCTGCCTGTGTGCCTTGTGGTCCTACCTGGGGCTGTGCTTTCCCATTGGCGGGATTTACCCCTGTAGTTTTCCCCTGCGCACCTGGCTGGTACAGTTTGCATTGGTTTATGTGGAACCACTTAGTGCGCCGAGGTACTTTTACGGCGTAAACCATGGGACTCGCCTTGTCTACAATGTTGTAGGGTCCCATATACAGTGGTTCCAGACTCCCTACTCTGGCGTAGTTTCTGACCATGACCTGGTCTCCTACTTCCCACTCCCGCGTTTTGCGGGGTTCCAGCAACAAGCGATTGCCCTGATGCTGCCTTCCCATGTTCCCAGCCGCCTGCTCATAAACTTGCTTCAGGCGCTCCAAGAGAGTCTGGGCGAACTTGTCCCTGCTTATCTCTTGGAGCTGACCCTCAGTGAGCACCGGTGCTAGCACATGGGTGGGGGTTCGCATGAGCCTCCCAGTCATTACCTCGTGCGGGGAGTACCCCGTACTTTTTGACTGACTGGCCCGGACCCCCATGAGGACTAAAGGCAGAACTTCCGCCCATTTTTGGGGCGAGTTCCTAGTCTCTTTCCTCAATTTCTCCTTCAGGGTCCGGTTCATACGTTCAACAATCCCGGATGACTGGGGATTGTGTGCTACGTGCCACTTCCCTTCAATGCCCAAAAGCATGAGGGTGTTCTGCATCACCTGGCCGGTGAAATGACTCCCTTGGTCTGACTCCACAAAACGGGGAAGTCCCCACCGCGAGAACACTTCCCGGACCAAGATTTTTGCTGTACCCAGTGCCGTAGCTGTTCGACAAGGGAAGGCTTCCACCCACTTGGAAAACACATCCACCAGGACGAGGCAGTACTTATAACCTCCCTGGGTGGTGGGCAGGGGTCCTATATAGTCGATCTGTATCGACTGCCATGGTCCCTCTACCCTTCTTACGTGTCCCATGGGCACCTTCCTTTTCTGGGGGTCTGGGTTGTTTGCAGCGCACACAAGACAGTTTGCACAGAACTCGTGGACTTGTTCCCTGAGCCCTGGCCACCATCCCGCTTGCTCTACCCGTTGCCAGGTAACCTCGGGCCCGGGGTGCCCTGCCCCTGGTCCCTCGTGAGCCAACTGGAGGAATTCCCTCCTGTGCTGCTGTGGCACAACCCACTGCTCCTCGCGGAACAGCATGCCTTCCTTAACTGAGAGGGTTGCCGTACTGTACGGACCTTCTACCTGCCTCCCCTCAGCAATGGTTTTTAGGACTGCTTTTAGGGCGGGATCCTGGGCTTGGACGGTCTTAAGGTCTAGGGGCAATGCTACCCTGGTGTTCCCGGGATTCCCGTCCCTGCCTCGGACCGCTGCTATGGGTCTGGTCCCATAGGGGTTCCAGAAAATGCCGTTGCGGGCACCTTCCCTGGCTAGCGCATCCGCCTGCTGGTTGCTCTCCCCACGGGGCTCTGTGGAGGAGTGAGCTTTCACCTTATGGATGAAAATCTCTCCTTCCTCCCCTACTGCTGCTGCTAAGATCTTTTCCAGCAAGGGCTTCACCGTTAAAGGTCGCCCGTCCGCGGAGGTGTATCCGCGGCGGGACCAAATGGCCAGGTATTCCGTACACGAATTGCAGGTGAACATACTGTCCGAGCAAATCGTGTATGGGGTTGGGAAAATGTCTGGGTGGGTCACAACGTACACCACGGCAGACAGCTCAGCTTGCTGCGCGCTCATAGTGCTAGGGAGCTTGATCGCCAGGGCAAGGTCTGCCGCAGGGTCATAAACTCCACACCCTGTGAGTCGCTCGCCAGCAGACACTGTGCTAGACCCATCAACATAAATCTCGCGCCCAGTGGGATGTATCCCGGCCCATAAACCTATGTTGACGTCCCACACCCCTTCCACCGAACACCGGTGGGCTGTACCGGGGTATACCAAATTGGCCGCAAGCCTGGGCTCGCAAAGACCTTTTACTCTAAGATCCAACTGGGAGAGAAGAAGGGTCCAACGCGCAATGCGTGCGCTGCTTACGGTCCCGTCTTTAATCCTCCCATCCAGAAGCATCTTAGTTGGTGTGTGATGTGTGAGGAGAGTGATGGGAGAGAGCCCTGTGAAGATCGCTGATCTTTTCACAGCCCAATGCGTGGCTAAAAGGTGCCTTTCGCAATTGGAGAAACTTCTCTCCACATCCGTTAACACCCTGGATGAATAGACAACCGGCCTCAGCTTGCCGTGACGCTCTTGGAGCAGTACGGCGCTTAAGCTGTCTCCGCTGGCAGCTACCTCCAGGAAAAACTCCTTCCCCCCATCTATGGCCCCTAAGGCTGGCGCGGTCTGCAGATCCCTTTTTAACTTCTCGAAGGCTGCTTGGCAGCCCTCGTCCCAAAACCACTCCACCCCCTTATGGAGGAGTCGGAGGAGCGGCGCTGCTGTGGCCGCATAATCTTCGATAAAATCCCTGCAGTAACCGGTCAGTCCCAAGAAGGACCTCACACCCCTTACGTTGTTGGGAATCGGTAATTCTTGCACCGACTCCCTCCTTGCTTTGTCTATGGCTCTTTCCCCAGCGCGTATGGTCAGTCCCAGGAATTTTACTTCCCGCTGCTTTCTTAGGGTTTATTTTAAAACCCTTTTTTGCTAACAGCTCCAACAACTCGTCCAGTAGTGGTCCATGCTCCTCCCTTGAGTCCGTAAATAAGAGCAAATCATCCACATACTGTACTATCTGATTGAGCTGACTAAACTCCTTTAAACTTCCTGCCATACACTGATGGAAAATACTGGGGCTATTGTGGAAACCCTGTGGCAGACAGTTCCATGTGTACTGTTGTCCTTTGAAAGTAAAGGCAAACTTGTACTGGTCCTCTCGCCGCAGCGGGATGGACCAAAAACCGTTCGAGATATCCAGCACCGTGAACGTGGTCGCGGACGCTGGGATGCTCCCTATTAGGTCAGCAACTGCTGCTACCGTGGGCGCGCAGGCGGGAATGTTACTGTTAAGGACTCTGTAGTCCACCGTGGCTCTCCACGAATTATCCGGCTTCCTAACCGGCCATAATGGGGAGTTCACGTGTGTGGCTATCGGCCTCAACACGCCCTGCTGCACCAAGGAGGACATTGCTGTCTCCATATCAGGTTCTGCTTCTTTGGGGAAGTTATACTGCTTTTGGGGTCGGGTCATGGGGTCCCCATCTACGCTGACCTCAAACCCGACCACTCTCCCACAATCGTGCTTGTGGGTTGCAAACGCGTACATATTATCTGACACGTACGTTTGCATGTCCGTTGGGACATCTGCGACCATAAGCCTGAGGTCGTAGCCTCCGGATGGCTGTACGGTACACAGGACCCCTGTTTCTTCCTCCCCCGGAATCACTATTACCTCGCCTTTTTCACCTTTAGCCCCCCAGAGACAGTGATTTCTGAGGTCCACGAGGATCCCGTGTCCCGCTAGGAGATCAGACCCGAGAATACCTCTTCCACCCCCCTTTTGCCATGCCATCAGTATACACTTCCACTTAAGGCGAAGTGTTCCTAAACGAATGGATAGCGGAAGGGAAAACGTGCCAGCCTGTTCTTTTCCTGTGAACCCTGCTAACGTGAATGGGACCTTGGTAGATAGCGGCGAGTCAAAAGGGTTATCTGTATGGATTATGGTGCAAGAAGCTCCCGTGTCCAACAAATAACTACCCTTCTGTTTCTCTACCTCCATCTCCACCACAGGTCGCCTCCACGCATCATAGCTAAGCGGACACAGGTAGACGGGCTGCGCCGGTTCTAGTCATGGGGTACTATTAGACGGTCCTGCGGCACCTACGGGGCCGGTTGCGACCGCCACCTGTCCACGCGCATTCAAGACCAGCTTGCGCATGGCTCCTAACACTGCTTCGAGGTCGTCGGGAGGGGTGGGAGCACTAGCTTCCCTAGCCGGGACAGGCGCCTGGGCTCGGACCGCGGGATTTTTATCCTTGGAATCCTTCCAAGGGTTCCTGCAATGCTTGCGCCAGTGCCCTGTCTTCCCACACCCGTAACAAGCATTACTTGCCTGTGGGGCGCGATTACCCTCCTGATGCCACTCTCTTTGATACGGGGCTGCGGGTCGTACCTCATGTACTCTTCCCTTAAGGGGACGTGTTGCCATACCCCTTATATTGCGATAACCTAACGTGAGTCGATTCAAGACCGACTCTTCCGTAATGTTGGGGTCATTGGGATCAAACCATGCTTTTGCCTGCTCTCTGACGGCTGGTAAACTGTTGGCTATTATGCACCTAAGCCAATGAGTTAAAGCGGTGCCTTCCACATCTTCGCGCTCGGGCGCACCTAGGCAGCTGCGCTCATATACTGGCCACAGCCTGTCGGCAAAAACCTTCGGGGGTTCTCCCTCCATCTGCACTGTCTGTCCCACTCTAGCAAACGGACCTTCGTCGTTCGCCCCCAACACTTCTAGGACCTCATTCTTTAATTCCTCATAACTCTTGGTTCCCCTCTTGCTCTCGCCTGAGAGACACTGAAGGACCGAGCTGTCTAATGAGAACAGCAGCATTTTTGCTGTTTCCCCATCATCGCAGCCGTTAATGGCTGCGGCTTGCTCAACTTCTCTGAAATGTACGGAAGGGTCGTCTGCCTCGGTCAGCTTCCGTACGTGATTTATCATAGCTCTCAGCTGATGTGAACTGTGAGGCAACACCAACTGTCCGAGGAGATCCCCCGGTTCTTCCCCACCGTTCCTGCTTGGGCCCCTTTTAATACCCGTTACTGGATACAACGATCCCTTTCCTACTTCTTTTTCAATGGGCTCTTTTGTTTCTTCCATTGCTTCCTCCCTAACCCAGGTTTCTGAATAGCTGGGTGGCGCGGAGGGCGCAGTGGCTACTACTTCTTCTGCTTTACTTGGTGGGGATTTTCTAAATCTCTCATTTACTAGCGGCTGGTGTGCCGACGGATTGATAAGGCACACCATGCCGTTCGCATTGTTTACGGCCTTCTTGAGGTGCTCTATCTCCCTTTGGCAGGCGCTATGATCGGCTCCCTGAAACTTATCCTCAAGGGCCAACTTATATGCCGCCCTAACCCCCGTTAAGCTCTCTTCTTGAGTTCTTATCTGGGCAGCTTGGCGGTTACATCTTTCCTTTAACCTGCTCTCATTCAATTTTGCCTCAGTGACCTGGCACTCGAGATAATCTATCCTTGTTTTAAGGTGGCTGGAGACTTCCTGGCTTTCTTGGTGTAACTCATTTAAATTCTTAATGAGCACCTCCCCTCCAGAAACCTTCTCATCCATTTCTCCCTCTAAATGACTGATTCGAGCTACTAGCGCTGTAATGGTCTGGTTTGAAATCTGAACTTGCCTTTTGTAACACATAAGCCAGACTGCTTTCTCAAGTGTCTTTCTATGTTCTTTACTATCTGTCCACCTTTCGGCTGCCTCTAGCGGACTTTTATCCGCTAACAATTCACTTATCCATTTCTTAGTTAGATTAACCTTTCCAAACACATAATCTGCTATCTTTTCCTGCATAACATTTCGTACAGTCATTCCAAAGTCTAACACACTACCCTCTCGCTGCCAGTGTCCTGCCGCGGTCGCCATTTTCTGTAAGGGATTCTGACCCTGCGTGTCTCGCAGCCTGTGAGATTCACGCGGCTCTGTGCAGCCTGTATGTCAGTGCGGGTCTAGGCCTCGTTGCCTGTTCTGGTCTCCAGCCAGTCTGGGAACACTAGACACACCTGTGAGTGGTTCGAATCACTCTCCCTTACGGTTCTAGACACTGGACTTAGATGCGAGAGCAGTACTGGAGATGAAACTCATGTAGACTTGGTTTGAATGGTACGAAGTGGAAAATCTTTATTGCATGATACTTAAGATTATGAAATACATGTCATAAGCACAGATTAATGACAGTACAATCTTACAAACAGTTATATAGTCGATCTTAGGGAAACGAGGAACGAACGGCACAAAGTAAATAGGGGCACACATTACAAATATCCTTAATCCTTAAACCCTCCCCTATCAATATCTATCCTAAACTAGATTCGTAGGATTTCGAGACTCATGCTTACCACTCGTGATAACTCGGAGAAATTCCGAATAGCTGATCGGATGTTTTTCACCGCAGCACCCACGTGTCGGTCAGGAGATCTCCTGGTCCCACTTGTTTACTTGCTTCTGCTGCTCCGGCTAGCAGGCTGGAACGTCTGCTGTGATGAAGATCTGTATTGGTGGCTTTCACATTCCAGTTACTTTGGGCACAGTCCAGTTATCATCGATGCAATATGTTTCGTTATAAGTTCGAAGAAGTCTTCCTGGCAAGGAAAACTTGGCTAATCGATCTACAGGCGCGGTCGGGATTTACTGACCGTGGCGATGGATATGGTCTTCCTCTCTTCTCATCTCATCTCATCTCATCTCTTCTCGGGCCTTTTGGTTCCGATACCGGTTACCAATATAGGTCTTCGTTACGCGACACGAGGTAGATCCGAACGGATCAGAAAGTTCAACAGTCTTTTCAGAAGAGGCAACAGGCAAGCAGAAGCCCAACTACGAGTACACAGGAGCAGCCACGATGATAAGAGCAGCAAGAGAAAGATGGACGGTTTGGAGCCTGCAATTATAGTGCAAAATCTTCCGTTTCCCGCCCAACTATAATGTCCATTCTTTTGTTTAAGGTCTGGCGCTCAAATGTCTTGTATGGGTGATCTCCGTTCTTAATGGGTTTCGGGGCTACTCGTAAATGTCTGAGTACCTGTTAATATTTCTCCCATTGTTAAATCGGTCGGTGTTCTCCCTGGAGGGGTTTGGGGCTTCCAAGTGTCCTGTATAACTACCTGCTAACGGCTCTCTCATCGTAGAGTCGTTGGGATTTTACATATTAATGTCTTTTGGATGGGCCCTTGATTACTCGGTACAATGGCTTTCCTTTGTACCTGGGAGACCGATTTCAGTATTTATGTGTATACTGCAAACCCATAATGTCTCGTGTATTATCTTCACTGTGCTGACTCTTAATTGATCTTGCACAAATGTTTATTGGAACGCCATCTTGTCTGCCTGTTGAAAAGTCTAGAATGTTCTGTCACGAGGTGCGGCGGCCATTTTACAGGCTGCTTGTGTCCACTTTAAACCTGTCAGCATTCTGCTGAAATAAAAGCTGTTTGAACGAAACTCTGTGTTTTCTCCTTATTAATAAAATCGCGATATATTGCGAATTCTACAGGGAGGCACATCAGGCAAGACCATGGCTGCATACAGTAAGGGCTATTCACCTATGGGAGGCACATCAGGCAAGATCATGGCTGTATATTTACTCAGACGTCGTCCTTTTTCTTGCAGGCCAAGCTGTCTCATAATAGGAGACAGCAGCAATGGACGGGTGGAGGGCGGCCTCAGCTGCAACCCCTCAGCGATCTTGAGGCGCGCGTCCACAGGATTGTGGCAAGCCGGGTGATCGGTCCCGTCGCCACTGGAGACGCCGACCCCGTTCTGGACAGCAATGGTAAGGTCATCACCTTTTTGTCCTCTGTCCTTCCACTTGTCCCTCACAACACCAGCCTTTGACACTTTCAATCCAACTTACTAAATCGCTGCACTCATTCCTCCCTTACTGCCACCCTGTCCTCATGCTAAAGCCACTCTTGAACCTCCCTGCTTTCAGATGGTGATTCACCAGCTGAGGAGACGGGCCTTCAAGCTGCCAGTGGGAGTGAAGCTGCAGGCGAGGAGGAAGACGAAGGCGGAGCATCAGTGCCACCCTCTCCCGAGGAAGCCCATGCCCACACTGGGAACACGTCTTCCCTGGAGGGGAGCAGGGGGGAAGGGTCTGATGAGGGTGAAGCTCCAGGACCCAGCGGGCTGCAGCAACGCGATGGGGATAGGGAAGCTCGGGGGCCTTCTCCCCGGAGGGAGAGTAGGCCAGCGAGTCCTGCTGCACTGGACGCAGAGGAGGAGCGGCTCATCGCTGAAATGAACACCCAGGCGGTGGACATGCTCACTGAGCTCATGGGTGCAGTGGGAAGGGTGCCCGAATGCATTGAATCACTGGCAAGGAGTGTGGAGCACTTCGCTGTAGCACAGGCGGATGCCACGCTAAAGCTTAGTGCTGCAATTCAGTCTCAGACTGCTGTCATGCAGACTCAGATTGAGGTCACGCAAGCACTGACTGCTGCCATCCTCGATGGTTCATACACATTTCCCCGGGGCTCTCACCGCGCCGCAGCAGGCCAGCAATCTGTGCTCCAGCAGATTGCTCCGGATGCTGAAGTGCTGCCCCGTGGGAGTACCAGTGTGTCGGTCGAGCAGGGAGTTGCTGTCCTCTCTCAAGATGACAGCATTCCTGCTGCCACCACTGTCACTTCTCCACTGCACTTGTCACCGCCTGTACGACAGACTGCTGCCGTCCATGCAGAGTTGGTGCAGTCTGCAGCCGGGCCCTCCAGGCCCAGAGCTGGTCGAGGCCGTCCTTCAAGGGCATCTGCAGTCTCAGGTTATGAGAATCAGCAGCCTTCCACCAGCCTTGCGGCAGCCATTGAGGTCCCATTACGGAGGAGCAGTAGGGTGGGAAGGGGGGAAGTGCGCAAGGGAAGGAGATCACCCTCGAAGGGCAAAAAGTAGGAGGTGTGACAAAATGTTTGTCAATTTTTTATTAAAGGCCGAGGTTCGTGTTTAAACTTTTGTTTAGTGTTTTGGACATTATCTCCAGGTTGTGAGAACCAGTTATGTTAATGACTGTTTTTTTGTATTTCTTTCTATTAGTTTGTCATGAAGAAATGACACACATAATAGAGTTTGTAAAATAAATAAGTTTTTGTATTCAAAATGTACATGTTTGGTCTTTGGAATCATTACTGCCTTGGTCGGCTTAGGGGTTGCGGGTTGGTTTCATTCATGTTGTTCTCAATGGCAGAAGCCATTTCCTCAGCAGGGGCCTAGAAGCGGCTTGCTATCAGCCGTTGACAGACGGCCCTGGCAGATTCAACATTGTGGGCCGCCCTCCCGCCTTGGTGCTGCTGATGATCATCCTCCTCCTCCTCTTCCTCCTCTTCCTCCTCCTCCTCTGATGGTGCTCCAAGGGCCTAGTGGCATTGGCTGGGTCCTGAGGATTGCCATGTTATGCAGCATGCAGCACACAACTACGAAGTGGGAAACTCGCTCAGGCGAGTACTGCAGGGCTCCTCCAGAATGGTCCAGACAGCGGAACCGTTGCTTCAGCACGCCGATTGTGTGCTCAACGATGTTCCTGGTAGCTTGATGGCTCTCGTTGTACCGCAGCTCAGCAGGGGTGTTGGGCGTACGGAGCGGTGTCATCAGCCAGGTGCTCAGTGGATACCCCTTGTCCCCGAGAAGCCAACCAACTGGCTGATGCGGTGCCTCGAAAAGTTCTGCCACAGTAGTCTGGCGCAGGATGAAAGCATCGTGGCAGCTGCCAGGATAGTGGGCATTGACAGCGAGTATCAGCTGTCTGTGGTCACAGACCAACTGAACATTCAAGGAATGGAACCCCTTTCTGTTCCGGAAATCCTCGGCATTCACATGCGGAGCACGCAAAGCCACATGCGTGCAGTCAATGGCGCCCTGCACCATGGGGAAGCCCGCTATCCTGGCAAAGCCCAGAGCGCGTTCATGCTGCTTGTCTGGGGTCATGGGGAAAGAGATGTACTCTCGTCTCCTTTTAAAGAGGGTATTTGTGACGTGACGGATGCAGCAATGCACTGCGAACTGGGAGATATTGGCGATGTCCCCAGCAGCAGATTGAAATGAGCCAGTAGCATAAAAGTTCAGAGCCACTGTAATCTTCACTGCCACCGAGAGAGACGTCCTGGACCTCAGTTGAGGCTGCAGATCTGGCTGCAGCAGGTGGCAGAGCTCAGTGACCACCTCCTTGCTGAAGCGCAGCCTTCGCAAACACTGCTCCTCAGACATATGAATGTAGGAGAGCTGTTCACGATATACCCTGGGAGGGTAAGCTCTCCTGTACAGACGCCTGTTGGCCCTCCTCTGTCTGGCCATCATTGCCACTCTCTCTCTGCGTCTCTGTGTCCTCCGATTCAGCTGGCACAGGACGACGCCCCCAATCAGTGCAGCCCCCATAGTCTCTTAGCAAGCAAAGTTATGAAGGCCAAAAACCAAAGTACCTGCCAAGTTATGATCAGTAGCCAAAAGTACCTCACACAGCGTTGACTCAATGCAGAAGTCTCTCTTTCTCTCTCTCCGAATCTCTCTCTCTCTCTCAGAACGAGTGGTGCAAAAATGTCAACCACAGAGAAAGACAGGAAGAGGCCCCCTTTAAATAGCGCCCCCCCCCCCCCAGCCCCACAGCGACTGATAGCGTTCCAGTCTTCCGGTCGTTGGATGCGCCAGGCGGAAAGGATGGGGGCGCCACTCAATTTCAGCTCCGGGGCGCCACAAGGGCGTTGCACCCTCGTATGACGTCAAGATCTGCGTGCGCAGGAGATCGCGCCGGTAAATTTTAGCGCCGCCGCAAAATGTCTAGTTAAGTTCGCGAGCGGCGCAAACATCGCTGCGCCCAGGCGCTAGCTGCTTTGCGCCCCATTAGCGCCCTCTTAAGGCGCTAACGGGAGGCGCAACCAACTGAATTTTTCCCCCATAAGATTCTGAAGGGGCTTGACAGGGTAGATGCAGAGAGGATGTTTCCCCTCGTGGGGGAATCTAGAACTAGGTGGCATGATTTCAGAATAAGGGGGCACCCTTTTAAATCGAAATGAAGAGGAATTTCTTCTCTCAGAGGGTCGTGAATCTTTGGAATTCTCTTCCCCAGAGAGCTGTGGAGGCTGGGTCATTGAATATATTTCAGGTGGAGATAGACAGATTTTTGAAAGGTAAGGGAGTCAAGGGTTATGGGGAGCAGGCAGGGAAGTGAAATTGAGGCCAAGATCAGATCAGCCATGATCTTATTGAATGGCGGATCAAGCTCAAGGGGCCAAATGACCTACTCCTGCTCCTATGTCTTATGTTCTTATGTTCTTATAGCTGCAGAGGAAAAATCTTAAGCACTGCAAAGCACACGCGTGGACATTTCAGTGCAGTTTAGTTCAAACACTTAAGGCAAAGCATTAAGTAGTGCGTCAATTAACTTAAAACCAATATTTTTTTGTCTCTTATGTGTTGGAATGTATTTTTGTATTAATATAGACAGAGACTGTCTATGGGCCAGAAATGAAGGCCGAAATGTTGTTTACCTGGGCGGGTCGGGTGCGGGCAGTCACCGTGGCAGGACATGACCCTGTTGTTGATTCCATCTCACTCCTCAGATTGAATTTGCCTTAATGGGGCCTATTAAGCCCGTCTTGCACGTTACCTGGCCCTATTAAATGGTGCGGGTTTGATGACGTCATTGATGATGTTTTTTTAGCCAGGGTATTTAAAGGAGCCATGGCCACATTGCATTTGAAGGTTCATCTAGGAGTGTGTAGGCAGCACACTGCACAATTGGACTGCTGCAAAGAGTGCCAAACATAACTGCACAAAGACAGAGGGCTACACCCAGGTTCTCCGATGACAATCTCCATATGCTTGTGGAGGGAGTCAGAGCATGCAGGGAGGTCCTCTTCCCTTCTAATGGGCGGAAGACCAAAAGAGACCAAAAGAGCCTGGCTCCAAATAATAGCCTCAAACGTTTCAATGATCTCATTAGATCAGGAAAGGTGAGTATAAAGTCACACTCAACTTCATCCTGCTGTGCCTCTCATCACATTCCCATCAATCTGCCATCCCAACCCTGCTCCTGCACATCTTTACTCACACCAACATACCTTGCATGTCTACCCATCACTCTCTTTCTATCTACATACTCACATCCCCATCTGACTAGCCACCGCTCACACTCGTACTCATCCTAATGCAATCATAGCAACTAACAACACACAAGGAGGCCATTTGACTTTGGCACCCCACTCCATCATAGTCTCCCTCCAAAGATGTAACCCATTCATTCCTTACACTCATTCCATCACTCTCACTCAACCTTGTCTTCTTTCCCTCCTTCCAGGAAAAGAGAGCCCACAATAAGAGGGAGAGGGATGAACCGGAGGTGGAACACCATCATTGGCGACCCTAACAACAGCAGAGGAGGCTGCCTTAGAAATTTCGGGAGTCGCTGAGCAGCTGGAGGTGGGAGACGGAGAGAGGGGGACATCTCAGCAACCTGGTGACAGAATTACATCTCATACAGCCACATGGCATACAGCAGTCACTCATATGGGGGCTGATGTCATCAGCCACTGAATGGTCATCATGTGCATAATGGTATCTGAACCATTCTTCATATGACATATCTAATTCATCTGTTTACTCTCCCATAGGTCCATCAAGGCCCTCCCCTACATTGTCGCAGGAGGAGCAGACTTTGGCGGGGCCATTTGAGACTCCAAAACCCAGAGGACGTCCGCCAAGAGTGTTTAAGCAGTCATAGCAGGGAGTGTTTAAGCAGTCGTAGCAGGGAAGTGAGCTGGCTGCCTCTACCTCTGCTGAAAGCACAGGGGTAGCACCTCATAGAAGCATGCATAAGAGAAAGATGACACACAAGTAGATTCACAAGGGTAGCCACTTGGGTGTTTTATTCAATGTTTCTGTAAAGTTTCCATTAGTGTGATGTCACACATAAAAAGCTTTGTCTTGGACAAATTTGTGTGCACCTTTGGAAGTGGCTTAGTGACTTGGAGTGAATGGTGAAAAATAATGTTACCTCCAGTAATGGTGGTCAGTGTGAAAGGAATGGCTTGGTCATTGTAGGGATGCTATATGATGTTGCTGTGGGGTGATGCCAACCTGGCACAGCATGTGGCAGCCATATGGGTGTACTGTCAAAAGTTAAGTAAATCTGGCCATGATGAGCCCATCCCTGGCCTCCCGGGCAGCAATGTGCTCGGGTGCTGGGGGGACCTGGCCTGCTGGTTCCTCCTGCTCCTTCTCCTCCTCCTCCTGCTCCTCCTTCTCTGAATAGGCTGTGCACTCAGCCTTGATCCACATGTAGTGCTAATCCTTGCTGCTGCACTATGTTGTGCAGGGCTCAGCAGACCACGATGATTCTGGAGACCCTGGCTGGTGCGTACTGAAGGGCTCCTCCAGATCTGTCAAGCTATCTGAAGCGTATTTTCAGCATGCCTATTGTCTGCATTATGATACGTCTAATGGAAATGTGGCTTTCATTATACTTCTCCTCGGCCTCAGTTCGTGGCCTCCTCAAGGGTGTCATGAGCCATGTCTTCAGTGGATAGCCCTTGTCTCCACGCAGCCAGCCAGAAAGTCTGTTTGGAGGAGCGAAGAACTGAGAGAGGCTGGACTGGCGAAGGATGAAAGACTCATGGCAGCAATTTTTTTATTCGTTTGTGGGATGTGGGCGTCGCTGGCAATGCCAGCATTTATTGTCCATCCCTAGTTGCCCTTGAGAAGGTGGTGGTGAGCCGCCTTCTTGAACGGCTGCAGTCTGTGTGGTGATGCTACTCCCACAGTGCTGTTAGGTAGGGAGTTCCAAGATTTTGGCCCAGTGACGATGAAGGATCGGCGATATACTTCTAAGTCAGGATGGTGTGTGACTTGGAGGGGAACTTGGAGGTGTTGGTGTTCCCATGCGCCTGCTGCCCTTGTCCTTCTAGGTGGAAGAGTTGCCAATCAAACAGGCGGTACACACTGCAGCCACAGCTGGAGGGAGTGAATGTTTAAGGTGGTGGATGGGGTGCCAATCAAACGGGCTGCTTTGTCCTGGATGGTGTCGAGCTTCTTGAGTGTTGTTGGAGCTGCACTCGTCCAGGCAAGTGGAGAGTATTCCATCACACTCCTTACTTGTGCCTTGTAGATGGTGGAAAGGCATTGGGGAGTCAGGAGGTGACACACTCACCGCAGAATACCGAGCCTCTGACCTGCTCTTGTTGCCACAGTATTTATGTGGCTGGTCCAGTTAAGTTTCTGGTCAATGGTGACCCCCAGGATGTTGATGGTTAGGGATTTCGGTGATGGTAATGCCGTTGAATGTCATGGGGCGGTGGTTAAACTCTCGCTTGTTGGAGATAGTCATTGCCTGGCACTTCTGTGGTGCGAATGTTACCTGCCACTTATCAGCCCAAGCCTGAACGTCGTCCAGGTCTTGTTGCATGCGGGCATGCACTGCTTCATTATCTGAGGAGTTGTGAATGGCGCTGAACACTGTGCAGTCATCAGCAAACATCCCCATTTCTGACCTTATGTTGGAGGGAAGGTCATTGATGAAGCAGCTGAAGATGGTTGGGCCTAGGACACTGCCCTGAGGAACTCCTGCAGCAATGTCCTGGGGCTGTGATGACTGACCTTCAATCACCACAACCATCTTCCTTTGTGCTAGGTATGACTCCAGCCAGTGGAGTGTTTTCCTCTGATTCTCATTGACTTCAGTTTTACTAGGGCTCCTTGATGCCACACTCGATCAAATGCTGCCTTGATGTCAAGGACAGTCACTCTCAACTCACCTCACCTCTGGAATTCAGCTCCTTTGTCCATATTCGGACCAAGGCTGTAATGAGGTCGGGAGCCGAGTGGTCTTGGCGGAACCCAAACTGGGCATCAGTGAGCAGGTTATTGGTAAGTAGGTGCCGCTTGATAGCACTGTCGATGACACCTTCCATCACTTTGCTGATGATTGAGAGTAGACTGATGAGGTGGTAATTGGCCGGATTGGATTTGTCCTGCTTTTTGTGGACAGGACATACCTGGGCAGTTTTCCACATTGTCGGATAGATGCCAGTGTTGTAGCTGTACTGGAACAGCTTGGCTAGAGGCGCGGCTAGTTCTGGAGCACAAGTCTTCAGCACGATAGCCGTGATGTTGTCAGGGCCCATAGCCTTTCCTGTATCCAGTGCGCTCAGCCGTTTCTTGTTATCACATGGAGTGAATTGAATTGGCTGAAGACTGGCTTCTGTGATGGTGGGGACCTCGGGAGTAGGCCGATATGGATCATCCACTCAGCACTTCTGGGAGAAGATCGTTGCAAACGCTTCAGCCTTGTCTTTTGCACTCACGTGCTGGGCTCGACCATCATTGAAGATAGGGATGTTCATGACGCCTCCTCCTCCCGTTAGTTGTTTAATGGTCCACCACCATTCACGACTGGATGTGGCAGGACTGCAGAGCTTTGATCTGATCCGTTGATTGTGGGATCGCTTAGCCCTGTCTATAGCATGCTGCTTCCACTTTTTAGCATGCATGTAGTCCTGTGTTGCAACTTCCCCAGGTTGGCACCTCATTTTTAGGTACGCCTGGTGCTGCTCCCGGCATGCTCTTCTACACTCCTTATTGAACCAGGGTTGGTCCCCTGGCTTGGTGGTTATGGTAGAGTGAGGGATATGCCTGTGAGTAAAGAAGTCGGGAGATTCTGTGAGTAAACAGGGCGGGAGATTCTGTGAGTAAACAGGGCGGAAGATTCTGTGAGTAAACAGGGCGGGAGATTCTGTGAGTAAACAGGGCGGGAGATTCTGTGAGTAAACAGGGCGGAAGATTCTGTGAGTAAACAGGGCGGGAGATTCTGTGAGTAAACAGGGCGGAAGATTCCGTGAGTAAACAGGGCGGGAGATTCTGTGAGTAAACAGGGCGGAAGATTCTGTGAGTAAACAGGGCGGGAGATTCTGTGAGTAAACAGGGCGGGAGATTCTGAGAGTAAACAGAGCAACGGCAGCAGCGGGAGCGGCGGACCTGCGAGGGAGCAGCGTCTGTGGGAGAAAATAAAGGTCGGTGATTTTCAGGCCTAGTCGAGCAGCAGGAGCGGCGGCAGAATTCGAGAGTGATGTCACAGTACAGAAAGTGATGCTGGCACAGGGGAAGAAGCTGATTGGTGAGCAGTGAGTGAGTGCTTTTTTTTTCTACAATTTTAAGTTTATTTCTTTTAAGGTAGTTCATAGTTAAGGTAGTTCGGGAGAGCGAGAATCCGAGAGTTTAAATTTGAGGTGAGAGTTTTTTAATTAAAAGTATGTCAGGGGACCTCAGTCCCGTGCGTTGCACAGCCTGCAGCATGTGGGAATACCTAGATGCTTCTTGCAGTCAGGGTGACCACATGTGCAGTAAGTGCCAACGGTTTGGCCAACTTGAGATCCAGTTTTCGGAGCTTGAGCATCAGCTGGAGGCACTGTGGTGTATCCGCGAGGCTGAGAGTTACGTGGATAGCACGTTTTTAGACGTGGTCACCCCGCAGCTTAAGAAAGTGCAGTCAGAGAGGGAGTGGGAGACCACCAGTCAGAAGAAGGGGGGCAGGCAGGTAGTCAGGAAAGCCCCAGAGTGCATCTCACTCAACAACCATTTTTCTGTGTTGGAAAACGGTGAAAGTGACAGTTCCTCTGGGGAGTGCAGCCAGAGCCAAGTTCACGGCACTGTGGGTGGCTCAGCTGCACAAGGGGGGAGAGTAAGAGTGGAAGGGCAATAGTGGTAGGAGACTCAATAGTGAGGGGTGCAGACAGGCGTTTCTGCGGCCGCAGACGTGACTCCAGAATGGTATGTTGCCTCCCTGGTGCCAGGGTCAAGGATGTCACTGAACGGCTGCAGGGCATTCTGAAGGGGGAGGGCGAACAGTCAGAGGTTGTGGTTCACATTGGAACCAACGACATAGGTAGAAAGAGGGATGAGGTCCTGCAACAAGAATTTAGGAAGCTAGGTAGCAGATTAAAAAGCAGGACCTCAAAGGTTGTAATCTCTGGATTACTCCCGGTGCCACGTGCTAGTGAGTATAGAAATAGGAGGATAGAGCAGATGAATGCGTGGCTAAAGAGTTGGTGCAGAAAGGAGGGCTTTAGTTTCCTGGATCTCTGGGCCTGTTTCTGGGGAAGGTGGGACCTGTAAAAGTCGGACGGGTTGCACTTGAACCGGAACAGGACCAACATCCTGCTAGTGCTGTTGGGGGGGGTTTAAACTAACTTGGCAGGGGGATGGGATACGGAGTGGAGCTATAGTAGAGGGTGATGCACAGCCAAATATAGAGGAAAAAACAAGTCAGCCTGGAAGGCAGAGCAAATATGTAACGGCACAAGGGAGTATGGCAAGGCTGGATGGCATTTATTTTAATGCAAGGAGTTAACTGCCTTAAGAGCCTCTCCCGTCGCTTGGAGTCGGGTCTGATCGGGACTCCCAGACCCAACACTTTGCAAAGTTGCATGGAGGCGGGATGACGGAGGGTTCCGAACCCGCCGTCAATCGAAACAACTTTGACCTCTGGGTCAGTGGCAGCTTGGATAAGGAATTGGCTTAAGGACAGAAAACAGCGAGTTGTGGTAAATGTTTTTCAGACTGGAGGATGGTAGACAGTGGTGTTCCCCAAGGGTCAGTGCTGGGGCCACTGCTTTTTTTGATATATAAAAATGACCTGGACATTGGAATACAGAGTAGAATTTCTAAATTTGCCGATGATACCAAATTTGGGGGTGTAGCAAACAGTGATGATGATACCAATCGACTGCAACAGGACATAGAAAGGCTAATAGAATGGGCAGACAAGTGGCAGATGGAATTTAATAGAGAAGTGTGAGGTGATGAATTTTGGCAGAAGGAATAGGGAGAGGCAATATACACTTAATGGTACAGTTTTACAGAGTGTGCAGGGACAGAGGGACCTGGTAGTTAATGTACATAGGTCCCTGAAGGTGACGGGACATATTGAGAGAATGGTTAACAAATCATATGGGATCTTGGGCTTCATAAATTGAGGTATTGAGTACAATACTCCAGTTGTGGCGCTGGTTAGGCCACTTTAGGAAGGATGTGAAGGCCCTTGAGAGGCTGCAGAGGAGATTTACCAGAATGGTTCCGAGGATGGGGGATCTTAGCTACAAGGGCAGGTTGGAGAAGCTGGATTTATTTTCATTAGAGCAAAGGAGGTTGCGGGGTGATTTGATAGAGGTGTACAAGATTATGATGGGTTTGGATAGGCTAGGCGGGGAAAGGCTGTTCCCACTAGTTGATAGTACAAGGACTAGGGGACACAAGTTTAAGGTTTTGGGCAAGAGATACAGGGGGAACGTGAGGAAAAACTTTTTTACGCAGTGAGTGGTGAGGACCTGGAACTCGCTGCCGACGGAAGTGGTGGAAGCGGACACACTCAATGTTTTCAAAGTGAGAATGGATAGCCACTTGAGGGAAATAAACTTGCAGGGCTACGGGGATAGAGCAGGGGAATGGGACTGACTGGTTTGCTCTACAGAGAGCTGGCACAGACCCGATGGGCCGAATGGCCTCCTTCTGTGCCGTTATGATTCTATGACCGCGATTTTGCCGGCGCTCAGAGGGTGGGTTTGGAGGCGGGGGACCCAACTATTCCATGAGTCTCAATTTTGTTAACCGGCCTTCTATGTGGTACTTTGTCAAACGCCTTCCGAAAATCCATGTAGACAACATCCATTGCATTCCCTTCATCAATCCTCTCTGTTACTTCATCAAAAAATTCAATTAGATTAGTCAAACACGATCTGCCTTTTACAAATCCATGTTGGCTCGCCTTAATTAGCTTAAACCTCTCCAAGTGCCCGTTAATTTTTTCCTTGTTTATTGTTTCTAAAACTTTACCCACCACTGATGTTAAACTGTGCCTGTAGTTACTAGAATTGTCCTTGCATCCTTTCTTGAACAATGGTGTTACATTTACCACTTTCCAATTCAGGCACCTCCCCCGCATCTAAGGAAGATTGGAAAATTATGTCAAGCCCTTCCACTATCTCCTCCCCCAATTCCCTTAGCAACCTGGGATGCAAGCCATCTGGACCAGGCGACTTGTCCACTCTAAGCATACCCAGCCTTTCTAGTGCATCCTGTCTATCAATTTTCACCCCTTCCATTGCTTCTACCTTTTCCACTTCTACCGATATATTGTCAGCATCCACCTCCTTAGTAAACACCGATACCAAGTAATCATTGAGTATTCTAGCCTTGCCCTGTGCCTCTAAGCATATATCACCTTCTTTGTCCCTAATAGGCCCCACCCCACCTCTTACTTCCCGCTTACTGTTTACATGCCGGTAGAAGATTTTTGGGTTCCCTTTTATGTTAACCACCATTCTACTCTCATATTCTCTCTTTGCCAATCTTATTTTCATTTTCACTTCCCCTCTCAACTTATTGTACTTGGTCTGGTTCTCCCTTGAAGAATTCACCTGACATGCATCTGTAGAGTTTCGCAATTATCGCGATTCAAAATAACGTGAGAGAAGCAGATTCAATTGATCATTTTTATTAAACGAAATGCTGTCCTGATAATAAAGGACACAGAAGCCTGTAAAATGGCCGCCGCGCATCGTGGCAGAAGCTTCCAGAAACACAGTGGGCAGACAAGATGGCGTTGAATATACATTCAGTATGAGATTGGATCGTACTCGGTACACATTGATAAAGACAGGATGCAACCCGTTTGCATTTTGAACAATAGCAATGATATAAGTGCTGGAATCGTTTCCTATGCACAGTAAGGATCATTGAACTGGGCAATCGAAGGCCCATCCAGATTCATCAATACACAAATACCCCCCGGCTCAACAATGAGAGAGACATTGGCGGGTGTTTAAGCCAGTATTCGGGGGGCCCCAAAACCAGTCGAGGAGACGATTCATACACATCCTGGCTGGCTCAACAATGGGGAAGACATTAACGGATAGTTGGCCAGTTTCAGGTGCTACCGAAACCCGTTAAGAAGATAATCGCCCCATGCTGGGAGTTTTGAGCGCCAATATCACACAAAGGATAAACATTTAGATTTGAGCGGGAGATAAAGCGGACACATCACTATAACTATAGAGGACAAATGTCCATCGCTCTTTTTTTTCCTTGGGGCTGGACTTTTGGTCGCTTGATTTCTCTGGACTCTCTTGACTCTTGACTCTTAGCCGTACTGGTCGGTTATTCGAGTGTTGGGTGGAGCTCAATCGGAACGAGCCGCCTCGACAAGGGCAAGTAACAGGGTACACCATCCCGAGTGTCGGTAAACGGTGTCTGGACCCGGAAGCCCGAGTGACGAGAAGAAAGACGAGAAGAAAGACGAGAAGAAATTCCACGTGCCGCCACGGTCAGTAAACTCCGACCGCGCCCGAAAATATAACGACAGAACTTTCCTTTGAGTTCTACCGACTTCTACATGTACCGTAACACAGGAAGATCCTTCTTTGAATTCTAAGACGGTTTGAGTCCATCGACTGCTTCATGACATCAGGGAGTCTGGCTTGCCTTTCGCGGCAGCGAAAGTAAACAAGTGGGGTGCAGAAACCCTTCCAAACACGTGACAGTCAGGCGCTGCAGCGAAATGAGCTGAGTGCCTCATTTTAAAATCTCCGAAGTAAACCGAGTGGTGAGCATGTTTTCCGATCCTACAAATCCAGACGTAGTTTAGGTATTGTTAAGGGAGGGTGGTTTTTATAAGGTTAAGGTATAATGTGTTCCCCTTTTTACGATGTGCCGTGTGTTCTCCATTTCCATAGACCAAGCTTTATGAACGTGTGTATACTTGTACTCTCTTTGATTTGCGCCTATGACATGTATTTCATGATTTTAGACGCCATGCAATAAAGATATTCATTTCGTGCTATTCAACCGGGTCTATTTGAGTTTTCTCTGCATTACTGCTCCTTGCATCTAAGTCCAGGTGTCAGAACCGTAAGGGCGAGTGGGTCGAACCACTCACAGGTGCTTATTGCAAAAAGGCTGGCCGGAGACCAGAGCAAGCAATAGTATAGGCAACGAAGGCCTAACCTCGCACCAGCACCGTCTGAGACACACCCCCTTACAGAAAATGACGACCACGGCAGGACCCTGGCAGCAAGAGAGTAATGTCTTAGACCCAGGTTTGAATAGGCGAAATGTGATGGATGAGAAGGTAGCCAACTATGTGTTTGGGAAAGTTAACTTAACCAAACAGTGGATATGTGACCTACTGATGGATAGGCGTCCGCTAGACGCCGCCATCAAATGGACAGCTAGTAAAGATCATAAGAAGTCGGTAGAGAAAGCGGTCTGGCTGATGTGCTACAAGAAGCAAGTCCAACTTTCGGACCAGGTCATTGCAGCACAGGCAGCTCAGATCAGGGAATTAGAAACAGAGATGGAGGAAAAGGTTACGGGAGGACAGAGACTCATTGCATCATTGAATGCGTTACATCAGGAACGCCAAGTAGTAGCCAACCACCACGAGGCTAGGATTGATTACCTAGAATGTCAGGTCACGGAAGCAAAATTAAGTGAGGGAAGGATTAGAGAACGGTGTATCCGCCTAGCTAACCAGATAAAGGCCCAGGAAAAAAGCTTGAGGGGAGTTAGGGCAGCATACAAGATGGCTCTCGAGGATAGGAATGAGGGAGCCGACCACAGTGTTTGCCAGAGGGAGATAGAGAACCTAAGAGAGGCCCTGAATAAGGCAAACGGCTTGGTGTGTCTCATCAGCCCATCAGCGAGCCAGCCACAGGTAGGTAGGGAATTCCCACAATCCCTACCGGAAAAAGCAGAAGTGGTATCAACCACTAAGCCCTCCGCGCCACCCAGCTATACGGAAACCTGGGTAAGGGAGGAAGTGGTGGAAATAGAGAAGAAGGTTCCCGAGGTAGGACAATCCCCGGAGGTAGTGTCGAGACCGGGACCGATGTGTCCGGTCCGAGGTCATAAGAGAGGCCCGAATGGGGCAAATGGGGCAGACGGGGATATCCTGAACCAACTTGTAGTGCCCCACAGCTCACACCAGCTGAGGGCAATGATTAGCCATGTCCGGAAGCTGTCCGAGTCAGAAGACCCTTCCGTACATTTTAGAGAAGTAGAACAGACCGCAGCGATTAATGGCTGCGACGACGAGGAAAAGACCAAGATGTTGCTGTTCTCTTTAGATAGCTCAATCCTTCAGTGTCTCTCCGATGAGAGCAAAAAGGGAACTAAAAGCTATGGGGATTTACAGGACGAGGTCCTAGAAATGTTGGGGGCGGATGAAGAAGGTCCGTTCGTCAGACTGGGTCAGACCGTGCAGATGGAGGGAGAACCCCACGGGTTTTCGCCGACAGACTGTGGCCAGTATACCAGCGTAGCTGCCCAGGTGCGCCAGCGCGCAACTATCTGCACGACGCCGGGAAAGCTCATTGGCTCAGGTGCATAGTAGCCAACAGCTTGCCAGCCGTCAGGGAGCAGGCCAGAGCATGGTTTGATCCCACCAACCCCGAGACAACGGAGGAATCTGTCCTGAGTCACCTCACCATAGGGTGTCAGAACACTAGAAGCACGGGAGCGCGTTCCCTTAAGGGAAAGGTGCATGAAGCAAAGCCCGCAGCTCCGGCTCAGAAAGAGTGGCATCAGGAGGGAAATCGCGCCCCACAAACCAGTAGTGTTTGTTACGGGTGCGGGAAGACAGGTCACTGGCGTAAAAACTGTAGGAATCCCTGGAAGGACTCCAGGGAAAAAGCTCCCGAAGTCCGAACCCAAGCGCCTGTCTCTGAGAAAGGAGCTGGTGTGCCTATCCATCCCGATGCGATAGAATCAATGTTAGGAGCCATGCGGTCTCTTATGATTTCGCACGGGAGAGTGGCAGTCGTTACCGGCCCCACAGATGCCACAACCCCGCCCACCGGTACCCAATGACTAATGCCTGCGCAGCCCGTCTACCTGTGTCCGCTCAGCTATGATGCGTGGAAAAGACCCCTGGTAGAGATGGAGGTAGAGAAGCAGAAGGGTAGTTACTTGCTGGACACGGGAGCTTCATGCACCGTGATTCATACAGATAGCCCCTTTGACTCACCACTGTCTACCAAGGTCCCATTCACATTAGCGGGGTTCACAGGAAAAGAGCAGGCTGGCGCATTCTCCATTCCACTCTCTATTCATTTAGGAGCACTCCACACCACATGGAAGTGTATCCTGATGAAATGGCAAGAGGGGGGTGGCAAAGGTATCCTCGGATCGGATCTCCTAGCGGAACACGGGATCCTCGTGGACCTTAGGAATCACTGTCTCTGGGGAGCCAAGGGTGGGAAAGGCAAGGTAGTTGTAATCCCAGGGAAGGAAGGAAAAGGGGCCCTGTGTACCATGAAGCCATCCGGAGGTTACGACCTCGGGCTTATGGTCGCGGATGTCCCAACGGACATGCAAACGTACGTGTCAGATAATATGCACGCGTTTGCAACCCACAAGCACGATTGTGGAAGGGTTACCGGGTTTGAGGTCAGCGTAGACGGGGACCCCATGACCCAGCCCCAAAAGCAGTATAACTTCCCCAAAGAAGCAGAACCCGACATGGAGACAGCAATGTCCTCATTGGTGCAGCAGGGCGTGTTGAGACCGATAGCCACACACGTGAACTCCCCATTATGGCCGGTAAGGAAGCCGGATAATTCGTGGAGGGCCACGGTGGACTACAGAGTCCTTAACAGTAACATCCCCGCCTGCGCGCCCACAGTAGCAGCAGTTGCTGACCTAATAGGGAGTATCCCAGCGTCCGCGACCACGTTCACAGTGCTGGATATCTCGAACGGTTTTTGGTCCATCCCGTTGCGGCGAGAGGACCAGTACAAGTTTGCCTTTACTTTCAAAGGACAACAGTACACATGGAACTGTTTGCCACAGGGTTTCCACAACAGCCCCAGTATTTTCCATCAGTGTATGGCAGGAAGTTTAAAGGAGTTTAGTCAGCCCAATCAGATAGTGCAGTACGTGGATGATTTGCTCCTGTTCACAGACTCAAGGGAGGAGCATGGACCACTGTTAGCCGAGTTATTGGAGCTGCTAGCGAGAAAGGGTTTTAAAGTGAACCCTAAGAAAGCACGGATCGGTCAGCAGGAAGTAAAATTCCTGGGTCTGACCATTCGCGCTGGGGAAAGAGCCATAGATAAGGCTAGGAGGGAGTCGGTGCAGGAGTTACCGATTCCCAACACCATAACGGGTGTGAGGTCCTTTCTGGGACTGACCGGATACTGTAGAGACTTCATCGAGGACTATGCGGCCACAGCAGCTCTGCTGCTCCGACTCCTCCATAAGGGAGTAGAGTGGTCTTGGGACGAGGGTTGTCAGGCAGCATTCGAGAAGTTAAAAAGGGATCTGCAGACCGCGCCAGCTTTAGGGGCCATAGATGGGGGGGAGGAGTTTTTCCTGGAGGTAGCTGCCAGCGGAGACAGCTTGAGCGCAGTGCTGCTCCAAGAGCGTCACGGCAGGCTGAGGCCGGTTGTTTATTCATCCAGGGTGTTAACGGATGTGGAAAGGAGTTTTTCCAACTGCGAAAGGCATCTTTTAGCCACGCATTGGGCTGTGAAAAGATCAGCGATCTTCACAGGGCTCTCTCCCATCACTCTCCTCACCCATCACACGCCAACCAAGATGCTTCTGGATGGGAGGATTAAGGATGGGACCGTAAGCAGCGCTCGCATTGCGCGCTGGACCCTTCTCCTTTCCCAGATGGATCTCAGAGTTAAACGTCTTTGCGAGCCCAAGCTCGCGGCCAACCTGGTATACCCCGGAACAGCCCACCAGTGTTCGGTGGAAGGGGTGTGGGAGGTCAACATAGGTTTGCGGGCCGGGATACATCCCACCGGCCGCGAGATTTATGTTGATGGTTCCAGCACAGTGTCCGCTGGCGAACGTCTCACAGGGTGTGGAGTTTATGACCCTGCGGCAAACCTTGCCTTGGCAATTAAATTCCCCAGCACGATGAGCGCGCAGCAGGCTGAGCTGTCTGCGGTGGCGTATGTAGTTACCCACCCAGAGATCTTCCCAACCCCATACACGATTTGTTCGGACAGTATGTTTACGTGCAATTCGTGTACGGAATACCTGGCCATTTGGTCCCGCCGTGGCTACACCTCCGTGGACGGGCGACCTTTAACGGTGAAGCCCTTGCTGGAAAAGATCCTAGCGGCAGTGGGGGAGGAAGGGGAGATTTTCATCCATAAGGTGAAAGCTCACTCCTCCACAGAACCCCGCGGGGAAGGCAACCAGCAGGCGGATGCGCTAGCCAGGGAGGGTGCCCGTAACGGCATTTTCTGGGACCCCTATGGACCCGGACCCGTGGCAGCGATCCAAGGGAATCCCGGGAACACCAGGGTAGCACTGCCCCTAGACCGTAAGACCGTCCAGAGCCAGGATCCCGCCCTAAAGGCAGTTCTCAGAACGATTACTGAGGGCAAGCAGGTAGAGGGCCCGTACAGTACGGCAACCCTCTCCGTTAAAGAAGGTATGCTGTTCCGCAAGGAACAGTGGGTTGTGCCGCAGCAGCACAGGAGGGAATTCCTCCAGCTGGCTCATGAGGGGCCGGGGGCAGGACACCCCGGGCCTGAGGTTACCTGGCAACAGGTAGAGCAGGCGGGATGGTGGCCGGGACTCAGGGATCAGGTCCGCGAGTTCTGTGCAAGCTGTCTTGTGTGCGCTGCAAACAACCCAGACCCCCAGAAAAGGAAAGTGCACATGGGGCACATCAGGAGGGTGGAGGGACCATGGCAGTCGATACAAGTCGATTACATAGGGCCCCTGCCCACCACCCAGGGAGGCTACAAATACTGCCTCGTCCTGGTGGATGTGTTTTCCAAGTGGGTAGAAGCCTTTCCCTGTAGAACAGCTACGGCGCTGGGTACTGCCAAGATCTTGGTCCGGGAAGTGTTCTCGCGGTGGGGACTCCCCCGTTTCGTGGAGTCAGACCAAGGGAGTCATTTCACCGGCCAGGTGATGCAGAACACCCTCATGCTTTTGGGCATTGAAGGGAAGTGGCACGTAGCGCACAATCCCCAGTCATCCGGGATTGTTGAACGCATGAACCAGACCCTCAAGGAAAAACTGAGGAAGGAGACTATGAACTCACCCCAAAAATGGGCGGAGGTTCTGCCTCTAGTCCTCATGGGAATCCGGGCCAGCCAGTCGAAGAGTACGGGGTATTCCCCGTACGAGGTGATGACTGGGAGGATCATGCGAATCCCCCACCCATGTACTAGCCCCGGTGCTCACTGAGGATCAGCTCCAAGAGGTGAAACGGGACAAGTTTGTCCAGACCCTCTTGGAACGCCTGAAGCAGGTTTACGAGCAGGCGGCTGGGAACATGGGAAGACAGCACCAGGGCAATCGCCTGTTGCTGGAACCCCGTAAGAAGCAGGAGTGGGAAGTCGGAGATCAGGTCATGGTTAGGAACTATGCCAGAGTAGGGAGTTTGGAGCCACTGTACATGGGACCCTACAGTATTGTAGATAAGGCGAGTCCCATGGTGTATGCCGTAAAGGTACCCCGGCGCACAAAATGTTTCCACATTAACCAGTGCAAGCTGTATAAACCGGGTGCACAGGGGCCATTCACAGGGGCCAAACCTACGAGTGGGGACTCTCAGCCCCGGGTAGAACCGCAGGGCACACAGGCCGGTAAAGCAGCCTGCGTGAGGGGAGAGGACATTCTGGAAAAGTGTAGGATCTTTTCTTTTTCGTGGGATTCAGATGAGGAAGAGCTCGGAGAGCTCAACCAAGATAGTGACCCGGTCGGAGAGGTGGTGGGGTCGGAGGACGGAGGTTCCGCCCTCGACCCAAGCATAGGGGATATAGGGATTGTGAGTGGAGTTCCACTTACTGGAGAAACAAGTAGGGTGGAGTCGGAAACCGCAGATCCCGAGCCCAGGGGGGCGGACCCAGGGGAGACAGAGGCGGCGGCTGTGGTGGGACCACAGGCCGTGACGGCGGAAGACCCAGTCCCCGGTCCGTCGGTCCTGGAGATCTTGCCCAAGGTGGCCCTCCGCAGGTCGAGTCGGACACCCCAGCCCAGGAAGTTGTGCTCAGAACCCTCGTACCCCCCCAAGCGTAAGGTTAAGGCAGCCCAGGGAAGTCCCAGTCCCAGCTCAGCAGCGACAGGCTGCGGCGGATCAAAGACAAGGGTCAGTGCCCCCCCCCCGCAACGGGGAAGAGCTCGTGGCAGCTTGTTCAGAATTTAGGTAGGCCGCCCTGGGAACGGGCGGCGCTGTACAGTTATTTTAGGAGGATAAGTTTAAGTTTATAGGGGTAAAAATTCACTTGGTTGCGCCTCCCGTTAGCGCCTTAAGAGGGTGCTAATGGGGCGCAAAGCCGCTAACGCCCGGGCGCAACGATGTTTGCGCCGCTCGAGAACTTAACTTGAGATTGTGCGGCGGCGCTAAAACTTACCGCTGCGACCACCTGCGCGCGCAGATTGTGACGTCATTCCATGGTGCAACGCCCTTGTGGCGCCCCGTAGCGGAAATTGAGTGGCGCCCCCTGCCTTACCGCCTGGCGCTTCCAACGACCAGAAGACTGGAACGCTATCAATCGCTGTGGGGCTGGGGGGGGTGCTATTTAAAGGGGGCCTCTTCCTGTCTTTTATTGTTGGTGGCATTTTTGAACTACGCATTCTGAGAGCGAGAGGGAGAGACTTCTGGAGAGATTCAACGTTGTGCGAAGGAGTTTTGGGTACTGAGCAGCACTTTGCAGGTTCATTTTGATTTGCCATTCCTTGTATCGATTTAGCAGAGTCTGTGGGAGCTGCACTCTGAGCTCTTTGCCTGGTACTCTCCATTGTTCTTTCCAGCACATTTGATGTGCAAGTCTCTCCAGGCCGAGATTCAAGGCAGCAATGAACAGGATGTGGATGGAAAGCAAGATTAACCATCCCCTTTAAGAACTGGCCCGTGCCATTGTGTGTGTGTTCCATTGCTGACTGACATTACATGAGCTTCGCCAGCGCTCCGAGTTAGCGCCTCACTGCTCGGCCTTTGCGCCTTAAGAGAGGTGTGCAGCGCCTGCTTTAGCGCTCCACTCACCTCCCGGGGCGGTAAAAGTGAAGTTTCCTGTCAGTGCCGATAATTAGCGCCAGGCGCTAATATTTGCGTCCGGACGATATTTGCGCCCCAAATGGGGCGCGACCTAATTTCTACCTCTAGTGTTTTAATATCCGGTTAAAATTGTAGTTTAATTTTATAAGTAAATGGTAAAATGATGGGAGTTAGTGATAGGAACAGTTAAGGTCTATCCAGTATACATGTCTTGTATGTTAGACGAGGTCAAGGGACCCGCTCACCCTTCACAAAAGCCACCGACTCTTGGGAGGCTGGCTACATCATTTTATCTGATCACAGGAACCAGGAGATATGGAAAGGATTCTGATAGTGCTCGCAACGATCGGATATGGATTGGCCTATCGGGGCCTCACCAAGGATGTCGTTGTGTTCGGTTGCTCCGGGGATACGGCCCCCATTGCGACGGATGGGACTGGGGAGCGAGAGACTGAGGAAACCGCCACTTATTTCCACAAGGGAAGGTGGCCGGGATGGCTGGGAACGAATTCAACGGAATACTCCAGCGCATCCGGGTTTGCGTACAAAGAGACTTCTTTACTGTGTCCCAGGGTGAGGATCGTTGCACCCAGAATTAGCGTCACCGTCGGCAAAAGGATTTGTTTGACGTGCAATGGGAAGGTCCCATTGAGCCGATGGTGGTGGTTACGGAAGTTAAGCAAGACTATGAGAAATTCCTCGGTCGAGTGGGAGCGATTGGGTAACAATACCCATCGGACAATTACGGGGACTAACGGACAATTGAAAGTCTGTTGGGACAAATGGTGGGAACCGGATGAGGGAATATATGTTTGTATGTGGGGATCGAAGTACGTTTGCCCCAAGGGTATATCCATATTTTTCCTACAACAGTGGCAGGATGCCGGGAAAGGGATGAGGTGGGACGTCAGCACTCGGGGGTGCGGAGCTCCATTCTCCCCGATCCCGGTAAACGCCACTGAACTCATCACGCGCCCACGCAAGTCTCCGCCCACGATTCCGGTGGCTTTGGCTCAGGAGGAAGGGTGCCCTAAAACCACTAAGGGGCCCGGGAATGGTCTGGTACTGGTGCCAACAGATCAGATACTGTATCAAGGGGTACATTACGCGGTGGCCTCGGTGATTCTAAATCTCACCGAGGTGCATTTACCAGAGTGGTGCCCCAAAGAAACGGAACAATTGTACCAGGTCCTGTTAACAAACATGTTCAGGCAATTTTATGAGTTTGATTTCGCAGAGGTTGACAAAACAAGCTTATACACCACACCACACGAAGTTTTGGGTCAGGTGGGGAGACAAAGAAGGGGTGTTGTGAACGATGTGTTCACTGCTTTTAATACGGGAACATCTGTGGTCAACGCTCTAGACAATGTGGAGCTGCAGACCCAGATCAACGGTTTAAAAGCACAGTTAAAAAGCATCCTCACAAACGAGAACAAGGTAGTAGGGTCTGAGTTACATGAGGACCAGGCCATGACACTACACTTAGAAGAGATTATAGCAGAGCTGGAGAAGCATGCGAGAACGGTAAATGCCCTGATCAGGGAAGATCGAAACGCATCCGATCAAGCTGCGCAGAACGAGGTGTGCGTACTATATGGGGCGTGGTTACTGGGCGAGGGCCGCAGTAATTTGGAGGATATAAAACAAGGTTTGGTCCCGTCCTGGATAAGCAACAAACACCTGCAGGTGCTCCACCCTTTTCAGAACACATTAAGCCCGTGCCAGCTCAGGCTAGCCTCAGAGGCATACCCAGTCCCAGTGGACTGCGGACGGTCAAATCACACTATCATGGGGATAGTAGTACGGATGCCGGTGTTGGGTGACACAGCAAAGCCCACCCCGGTGTACCGGGTGGAGAACATTGGAGTCATTCAGGAGGGAGCCCACATTCGCTACGCAGCGGTCCCACCTTACATCATCCGCTGGGAGCAAACGATGACAGGTACCGACCTCTCGGGTTGTCGTGGCCGGGGAGCACACATCATACTGTGTCCCCAGCACTTGAATGCCTTTTTAATACCACAATGCGGGTTCAGAACGGCTGGCGCGAAGCCCATGAATTGCACCATGGAAGCAATGACACAAGATCATGTGCCCCCACAGGTGGCATACATAGAGGGTGGAACGTATTGCGTTACCACTGCAGCGCAACACTACCAGCATGAATAAAGGAGACTATGAAGGTATGCGAGCGGAATTGAGTATAGCGGATTGGGAAAATAGATTAAAGGGTAAGACATAGAAACATAGAAACATAGAATCTAGGAGCAGGAGTAGGCCATTCGGCCCGTCGAGCCTGCTCCGCCATTCAATACGATCATGGCTGATCATCCAAATCCAGTACCCTCTCCCTGCTTTAATCCCCACAGTACACATATCCCACCCTACCCCCGTAACCCCACGTATTTAATTCCCCCTAACATATCCCATCCTATCCCCATAACCCCACATATTTAATCACCCCTAACACTAAGGGTCAATTTATCATAGCCAAATCAACCTAACCCACACATTTTTGGACTGTGGGAGGAAACCGGAGCACCCGGAGGAAACCCACGCAGACACGGGGAGAATGTGCAAACTCCACACAGACAGTCACCCGAGGTCAGATTCGAACCCGGGTCTCTGGCGCTGTGAGGCACCAGTGCTAACCACTATGCCATCGTGTTGCCCTGATCGACACATGATCAGTGGTGTACATTCAAGGAGTTATTTTACAACTTCCAAAAAATATATATTCCACTGAAAAGAAAAGGGTGTAAAAGAAAGGACAGTCATCCGTGGCTAAGTAAAGAAATTAAGGATAGTATTCGACTAAAAACAAGGGCATATAAGGTAGCGAAATCTAGTGGGAGGACAGAGGATTGGGAAAACTTTAAAAGGCAGCAAAAAATAACAAAAAGATTGATTAAGAAAGGGAAGATAGATTATGAAAGTAAATTAGCAAAAATATAAAAACAGATAGTAAGAGTTTTTATAGTTATATAAAAAGAAAAAGGGTGGCTAAAGTAAATGTTGGTCCCTTAGAGGATGAGACCGGGAAATTAATGGTGGGAAATATGGAGATGGCAAAAACACTGAATGAATATTTTGTATCAGTCTTTACAGTAGAGGACACTAAGAATATCCCAACACTGGACAAACAGGGGGCTATAGGGGGAGAGGAGCTAAACACGATCAAAATCACTAAGGAAGTGGTACTCGGTAAAATAATGGGACTCAAGGCGGATAAATCACCTGGACCTGATGGCTTACATCCTAGAGTCTTGAAGGAAGTGGCGGTAGGGATTGTAGATGCATTGGTAATAATTTTTCAAAACTCCCTGGATTCCGCTAAGGTCCCGGCAGACTGGAAAACTGCTAATGTAACACCCTTATTTAAAAAGGGCAGTAGACAGAAGGCTGGTAACTATGGACCGGTTAGCCTAACATCTGTGGTAGGTAAAATTTTGGAGTCCATTATTAAGGAAACAGTAACAGGACATTTGGATAATCATAATTTAATAGGACAAAGTCAGCATGGTTTTACGAAGGGGAAGTCATGTTTGACAAATTTGCTGGAGTTCTTTCAGGAAGTAACATATAGAGTGGATAAAGGGGAACCAGTGGACGTAGTGTATTTAGACTTCCAAAAGGCATTTGACAAGGTGCCACACAAAAGATTATTGCTTAAGGTAAAAAATCACGGGATTGGGGGTAATATTCTGGCATGGATAGAGGATTGGCTATCTAACAGAAAGCAAAGAGTTGGGATAAATGGTTCATTCTCAGACTGGCAATCAGTAACTAGTGGTGTTCCACAGGGGTCAGTGCTGGGTCCCCAACTCTTTACAATCTATATTAACGATTTGGAGGAAGGGACCAAGTGTAACATATCAAAATTTGCAGATGATACAAAGATGGGAGGGAAAGTAGTGAGTGAGGAGGACATAAAAAACCTGCAAGGGGACATAGACAGGCTAAGTAAGTGGGCAGAGATTTGGCAGATGGAATACAACACTGGAAAGTGTGAGGTGATGCACTTTGGCAGGAAAAATCCTAGAGCAATTTATTATCTTAATGGCAAGAAACTGGAGAGTACTGAAGTGCAAAGGGATCTGGGGGTACTGGTGCACGAAACTCAAAAGGTTAGTATGCAGGTGCAGCAAGTGATTAAGAAGGCAAATGGAATGTTGGCTTTCATTGCTAGGGGGATAGAATATAAAAATAGGGAGGTATTGCTTCAGTTGTACAAGGTATTGGTGAGACCGCACCTGGAATACTGCATACAGTTTTGGTGTCCTTGCTTAAGGAAAGACATCCTTGCTCTCGAGGCAGTGCAAAAAAGGTTCACTCGGTTAATCCCGGGGATGAGGGGGTGGTCATATGAGGAGAGGTTGGGTAGATTGGGACTCTACTCATTGGAGTTCAGAAGAATGAGAGGCGATCTTATTGAAACATATAAGATTGTGAAGGGGTTGGATCGGGTGGATGCGGGGAGGATGTTCCCGATGACGGGTGAGACTAGAACTAGGGGACATAGTCTTAGAATAAGGGGCTGCTCTTTCAAAACTGAGATGAGGAGGAACTACTTCACTCAGAGGGTGGTAGGTCCATGGAATATGCTGCCACAAAAAGCTGTAGAAGCTACATCATTAAATAAATTTAAAACAGAAATAGACAGTTTCCTAGAAGTAAAGGGCATTAAGGGTTACGGGGAGCGGGCAGGAATTTGGACATGAGTCTAGGTTCGGATCGGTCATGGCCCTGTGGGTAGTGGAGCGGGCCCAGGGACCGTGTAGCCTGATTCTGCTCCTATTTCGTGTGTGCAATTCTGTTAGATGCAGGAGATGGTTCTGTGATAGATAGTAGATTGGCGGTTAGGATCAGATCAGCCATGATCTTATTGAATGGCGGAGCAGGCTCGAGGGGCCGATTGGCCTACTCCTGCTCCTAGTTCTTATGTTCTTATGTTCTTATGGACAGCACAGCCGGTGTCCGGTGAGTGACAGCAGTTTCTGTTTTAAACCCAGGGCTGAAGTTCAAGTGGCACAACAGCGAATTGTCCCGATCCCTGAACCATCCACTGTTCACCTCACTGTAAAAGAGAATTTCACAGACTTGCAGCGATTCGTCGCGCATTTGGGTACATCATTCCCCCTCTCCCTGAACACCTCACCAAGATTTTAAAAGCCGTCATGGTATCACAGAAACATTTTTACACCCTGGAACAAAAGACTGTAGAGATAGGGGCAGAGATATTGGACATAGTAACCCCACCGTGGTGGGATCTGTTCACTAATATTGAAGTCCCGTCATGGATCAGGATAGCCTCCCACATTTTGGTAGTGTGTAAAATTGTAATTGTAGTGTACCTGTTGTTTGTGCACTGCAAAAGAGGCAAACGCCTCACGAGGCAGGAGAACACAGGGGAGTGGAGAGAACGTTACGTGCGCGTGAACGAGGAAAGTACCGCGTAAATGGCCAGGATGACGCCCCTCCATTTTACCGTGTGTGTTTTTTGTAATTGTTGTTAGTTATGAGTATTTGTGACTAATTTTTGGAACTTTTGTATTTTTTTAAACAGTTTGGTTTAATTATTTTTTCCTTTTGTAATAAAACATGCATATACAGGTGGTGCGAGAGGCATCGGCCTTTTGCACCTGGAAGGCGTATACGCAGTGTAAGTTTAAAGGCAATGCTGCCTACGATTTGTCCAAGTTAGACAATGTGCTTTCTCTGGGAAATGAGGACTGCATGGAGGCCATAGATAGTTTAATTACCGGGAGTGTTTGGATGTGGAGAATCGGGATAATTTGCTCACCAGCATTTAATTGATACGATAAGCGGAGTTATTCGCATCAACAGGAGGGACTGTAGATTTTCGCAATTATCGCGATTCAAAATAACGTGAGAGAAGCAGATTCAATTGATCATTTTTATTAAACGAAATGCTGTCCTGATAATAAAGGACACAGAAGCCTGTAAAATGGCCACCGCACATCGTGGCAGAAGCTTCCAGAAACACAGTGGGCAGACAAGATGGCGTTGAATATACATTCAGTATGAGATTGGATCGTACTCGGTACACATTGATAAAGACAGGATGCAACCCGTTTGCATTTTGAACAATAGCAATGATATAAGTGCTGGAATCGTTTCCTATGCACAGTAAGGATCATTGAACTGGGCAATCGAAGGCCCATCCAGACACATCAATACACAAATACCCCCCCGGCTCAACAATGAGAGAGACATTGGCGGGTGATTAAGCCAGTATTCGGGGGGGCCCCAAAACCAGTCGAGGAGACGATTCATACACATCCTGGCTGGCTCAACAATGGGGAAGACATTAACGGATAGTTGGCCAGTTTCAGGTGCTACCGAAACCCGTTAAGAAGATAATCGCCCCATGCTGGGAGTTTTGAGCGCCAATATCACACAAAGGATAAACATTTAGATTTGAGCGGGAGATAAAGCGGACACAACAGTATAACTATAGAGGACAAATGTCCATCGCTCTTTTTTTTCCTTGGGGCTGGACTTTTGGTCGCTTGATTTCTCTGGACTCTCTTGACTCTTGACTCTTAGCCGTACTGGTCGGTTATTCGAGTGTTGGGTGGAGCTCAATCGGAACGAGCCGCCTCGACAAGGGCAAGTAACAGGGTACACCATCCCCAGTGTCGGTAAACGGTGTCTGGACCCAGAGGCCCGAGTGACGAGAAGAAAGACGAGAAGAAAGACGAGAAGAAATTCCACGTGTCGCCACGGTCAGTAAACCCCGACCGCGCCCGAAAATATAACGACAGAACTTTCCTTTGAGTTCTACCGACTTCTACATGTACCGTAACACAGGAAGATCCTTCTTTGAATTCTAAGACGGTTTGAGTCCATCAACTGCTTCATGACATCAGGGAGTCTGGCTTGCCTTTCGCGGCAGCGAAAGTAAACAAGTGGGGTGCAGAAACCCTTCCAAACACGTGACAGTCAGGCGCTGCAGCGAAATGAGCTGAGTGCCTCATTTTAAAATCTCCAAAGTAAACCGAGTGGTGAGCATGTTTTCCGATCCTACAAATCCAGACGTAGTTTAGGTATTGTTAAGGGAGGGTGGTTTTTATAAGGTTAAGGTATAATGTGTTCCCCTTTTTACGATGTGCCGTGTGTTCTCCATTTCCATAGACCAAGCTTTATGAACGTGTGTATACTTGTACTCTCTTTGATTTGCGCCTATGACATGTATTTCATGATTTTAGACGCCATGCAATAAAGATATTCATTTCGTGCTATTCAACCGGGTCTATTTGAGTTTTCTCTGCATTACTGCTCCTTGCATCTAAGTCCAGGTGTCAGAACCGTAAGGGCGAGTGGGTCGAACCACTCACAGGTGCTTATTGCAAAAAGGCTGGCCGGAGACCAGAGCAAGCAATAGTATAGGCAACGAAGGCCTAACCTCGCACCAGCACCGTCTGAGACACGCCTCCTTACACATCATACACCCTCTTTTTTTGTTTCATCATCTTCTCTATCTCCCTTGTCATCCAAGGAGCCCTTCCTTTGGTTCCCTTACCCTTCCCTCTTGTTGGAATGTACCTAGCCTGTACTTGGAACATCTCCTCCTTAAAGATCACCCATTGTTCCATTACAGTTTTTCCTGTCAGTCTTTGGTTCCATTTTACCCTGGCTAGATTCTTTCGCATTCCATTGAAGTAAGCCCTATTCCAGTTTAGAAGTTCCACTCTAGATTGTTCCTTGCTCCTCTCCATTGCTAATCTAAATCTTATGATACGATGATCACTCATACCCAAGTGTTCTCCCACAGACACTTGGTCAACCTGGCCCACATCATTCCCCAGCACCAGATCCAGCAATGCCTCCTTCCTAGTTGGGCCAAGAACATATTGGTCAAGGAAATTCTCCTGAACACATTTCAGAAATTCCTCCCCCTCCTTTCCCTTTACCCTAACATTATCCCAATCGATATTTGGGTAATTAAAGTCCCCCAATATCACCACTCTATAGCTCTTGCATATCTCTGCAATTTCCCTGCAAATTTGCTCGTCTACCTCCCTCTCACTATTTGGAGGCCGATAGAATACCCCCAATAGCGTGCTCATACCCTTTTTGCTCCTCAACTCTAACCAAATGGATTCTGTCCTTGTCCCCTCAAGAACATCCTCCCTTTCCAACACTACGATGTCTTCCTTAATCAGCACTGCCACCCCACCTCCCTTTTTTCCTTCCTTATCTTTTCTGAACACTTTGTACCCTTGAATATTAAGTGCCCAGTCCTCACCGTTTTTAAGCCACGATTCCGTTATTGTCACAACACCATATTGCCACACGGCTAATTGTGCTTGTAGCTCACCAACCTTATTCACCACACTTTCTGCGTTTACGTACATGCATTCTAAACACATTTTTGAATTTTTCGTAGTCTTTCTAAGTCTGCTCCTATCTAATATGGTACTACTACTGCCTCTAGTACTATCCAACACACTCACTCTTTTATGCACCTTATTCCTCTTTTCTACTCCTATATGCTGGTGCCCATCCCCCTGCCAAGCTAGTTTAAACCCTCCCCAACAGCACTAGCAAACCTCCCCATGAGAATATTGGTCCCGGCTCTGTTGAGGTGTAACTCGTCCGGCTTGTACAGCTCCCACCTTCCCAGAAACAGTCCCAATACCTCAGGAATCTAAAGCCCTCCCTCCTGCACCATCTCTCCAGCCACACATTCATCTGTTCTATCCTGCTATTCCTGTACTCACTAGCACGTGGCACCAGGAGTAATCGGAGATTACTACCATTGAGGTCCTGCTTTTTAATCTCTCTCCTAAACTTTGCCTGCAGGACCTCATCCCTCTTTCTGCTTATGTCGTTGGTACCGATATGGACAACGACCTCTGGCTGTTCACCCTCCCTCAGAGTGTCCTGCAGCCGCTCAGTGACATCCTTGTCCCTGGCACCAGGGAGGCAACATATCATCTTGAAATCACGTCTATGGCCGCAGAAACGCTTGTCTGCTCCCCTAACTATCGAATCCCCTACCACTAAAGCTCTTCCACTCTTTTTCCTCCCCCCCCGCCGTGCAGCTGAGCCACCCGTGGTGCCGTGGACTTGACTCTGGCTGCACTCGCCAGAGGAACCATTGCCCTCACCAGTACTCAGAACAGAATACTGGTTGGAGAGCTCAATGCACTCCGGGGACTCCTGCACTACCTGCCTGGTCCTCCTCTTCTGTCTGACGGTCACCCATTCCCTCTCTGCCTGCATACTCTTAAGCTGCGGGGTGACCACCTCTAGAAACGTGCTATCCACGTAACTCTCAGCCTCGCGGATGCACCGCAGTGACTCCAGCCGCCGCTCAAGCTCTGAAACCCGGAGCTCAAGTTGCTGTAGCTGGCGACACTTCCCGCACATGTGGTCGTCCAGGCTACGTGAAGCGTCCAGGACTTCTCACATGGCACAGGATGTGCACTCCATGGGACTGAGCTGCCCTGCCATACCTCGAGTTAATAGACTAAGAACTAACCCAGCAGAAATAAACTTAAAACTTAAAAAAAACACTCCTCAGCTACTCACCAATCAGCTCATTCCCTTGTGCCCAAGTCACTTTGTTTACTCTGAGGTCACTTTTTCCAAAACTGCCTCAGTTGAGTTGCTGCCGCTCAGGACTGCTCCTTCTATCTGCTCCGCTCTCGCTGTGTTCCCACCAGGTCCGCTCCTTCCGATCTCCGGCTCCTGCCGCTCGGGACTGCTCCTTTTATCTGCTCATCTCCGGCTCCTGCCTCTCGGGACTGCTCCTTTTATCTGCTCCGCTCTCGCTGTGCTCCCACCAGGTCTGCTACTTCCGGTCTCAGGCCAGTCTCAGAATAGATAATAGGGCCCATTTTCAGGCTGATTAACAATGGTTTGCCACAATAAATGTTGGTTATTAAAGAACTAATGACTTAATGAGAAAGTGTTTGGCAAACATTTTCTGTTTAGGAGGGAGAAGAGTCAGAAAGCCATGTATTATGCACCTCACAATGCTGCCAATCCAGGTTATGCTGTGACGTATTTCTTACATCATTGTGTCATGTAAA
This sequence comes from Squalus acanthias, assembly GCA_030390025.1. Taxonomy (NCBI): domain Eukaryota; kingdom Metazoa; phylum Chordata; class Chondrichthyes; order Squaliformes; family Squalidae; genus Squalus; species Squalus acanthias. The sequence continues at coordinate 175,911,417 of CM059425.1, read as the reverse complement.
CAAATGAAAAAGACTTGGCAAGCAATTTTTTATGTGGACTGTGGTGGTTGAAGGTCAATCATCACAGCTCCAGGACATCGCTGCAGGAGTTCCTCAGGGCAGTGTCCTAGGCCCAACCATCTTCAGCTGCTTCATCAATGACCTTCCCTCCAACATAAGGTCAGAAATGGGGATGTTTGCTGATGACTGCACAGTGTTCAGTGCCATTCACAACTCCTCAGATAATGAAGCAGTCCATGCTCGCATGCAACAAGACCTGGACGACGGTTAGGCTTGGGCTGATAAGTGGCAGGTAACATTTGCACCACAGAAGTGCCAGGCAATGACTATCTCCAACAAGCGAGATTCTAACCACGTCCCTTGACATTCAATGACATTGCCATCGCCAAATCCCCCACTATCAACATCCTGGGGGGTTACCATTAACCAGAAACTTAACTGGACCAGCCACATAAATACTTTGGCAACAAGAGCAGGTCAGAGGCTAGGTATTCTGCGGCTAGTGTCTCACCTCCTGACTCCCCAAAGACTTTCCACCATCTACAAGGCACAAGTCAGGAGTGTGATGGAATACTCTCCACTTGCCTGGATGAGTGCAGCTCCAACAACACTCAAGAAGCTCGACACCATCCAGGACAAAGCAGCCCGTTTGATTGGCACCCCATCCACCACCTTAAACATTCACTCCCTCCACCACTGGCATACCGTGGCTGCAGTGTGTACCATCTACAAGATGCACAGCAGCAACTCGCCAAGGCTTCTTCGGCAGCACCTCCCAAACCCGCGACCTCTTCCACCTAGAAGGACAAGGGCAGCAGGCGCATGGGAACACCACCACCTCCAAGTTCCCCTCCTGACTTAGAAGTATATCGCCGATCCTTCATCGTCGCTGGGTCAAAACAGCACTGTGGGAGTACCATCACCACACGGACTGCAGCGGTTCAAGAAGGCAGCTCACCACCACCTTCTCAAGGGCAACTAGGGATGGGCAATAAATGCTGGCATTGCCAGGGACGCTCAGATCCCATAAACGAATTTTAAAAAAACTATGGGGCCTATTAGGGACAAAGAAGGTGATATATGCTTAGAGGCACAGGGCAAGGCTAGAATACTCAATGAGTACTTGGTATCAGTGTTTACTAAGGAGGTGGATGCTGACAAAATATCGGTAGAAGTGGAAAAGGTAGAAGCAATGGAAGGGGTGAAAATTGATAGACAGGATGTACTAGAAAGGTTGGGTATGCTTAGAGTGGACAAGTCGCCTGGTCCAGATAGCTTGCATCCCAGGTTGCTAAGGGAATTGGGAGAGGAGATAGCGGAAGGGCTCGACATAATTTTCCAATCTTCCCTAGATGCGGGGGAGGTGCCTGAGAGTTGGAAAATGGCAAATGTAACACCATTGTTCAAGAAAGGGTGTAAGGACAATCTTAGTAACTACAGGCCGGTCAGTTTAACATCAGTGGTGGGTAAAGTTTTAGAAACAATAATCAAGAAAAAAATTAACGTGCACTTGGAAAGGTTTAAGCTAATTAAGGAGAGCCAACATGGATTTGTAAAAGGCAGATTGTGTTTGACTAATCTAATTGAATTTTTTGATGAAGTAACAGTGAGGATTGATGAAGGGAATGCAATGGATGTTGTCTACATGGATTTTCGGAAGGCGTTTGACAAAGTACCATATAGAAGCCTGGTTAACAAAATTGAGGCTCAATATACACAAACAGTGATGATGATATCAATCGACTGCAACAGGACATAGAAAGGCTAGCGGAATGGGCAGACAAGTGACAGATGGAATTTAATACGGAGAAGTGTGAGGTGATGCATTTTGCCAGAAGGAACAGGGAGAGGCAATATACACTTAATGGCACAGTTTTAAAGAGTGTGCAGGGACAGGGGGACCTGGGAGTTAATGTGCATACGTCCCTGAAGGTGGCAGGACATATTGAGAGAGTGGTTAACAAAGCATATGGGATCTTGGGCTTCAATAATAGAGGTATTGAGTACAATACTCTAGTTGTGGCACTGGTTAGGCCACAAATGGAGTATTGGGTCCAGTTTAGGTCACCACACTTAGGAAGGATGTGAAGGCCCTTGAGAGGGTGCAGAGGTGATTTACCAGAATGGTTCCGGGGATGGAGGATCTTAGCTAAAAGGATAGGTTGGAGAAGCTGGATTTGTTTTCATTAGAGCAAAGGAGGTTGAGGAATGATTTGATAGAGGTGTACAAGATTATGATGGGTTTGGATAGGCTAGACAGGGAAAGGCTGTTCCCACTAGTTGATGGTACAAGAACTAGGGGATACAGATTTAAGGTTTTGGGCATGAGATACAGGGGGAACGTGAGGAAAAACTTTTTTACGCAGCGAGTGGTGATGACCTGGAACTCGCTGCAGACAGAAGTGGTGGAAGCGGAGACACTCAGGGCTGGATTTTCTCAATGGGGGCGCGTTGGGGGCGGGAGTGCTGGTTGTTGGGTTTCAGTCCCGCCCCTAACGACATCCGGCCAACCCACGCTATTTTCCCTTGATTGACCTTGTTAAGCCCGCCCTGCAGGCTCAGCAGGCCAATTAAGGGAGAGCCGGTGACAGAGGACATCAGCGTATGACGTTTCATCTCTCAAAAATTTTTGACAGATGAATTGTCAGCGTTTGACAGCTTTGAGAAGCTGTCAAACACTGACAGTCTCTGTTCTAACGTAAGCCCTTGTACTGAAGACTCACCAAACCTCTCTCCTTAGCAGAAATCAGATGTCATCTCTGCCGTTGAGATGAGGCACCTCCGGATCCCCAAGGGTTGAAGCCTGAAGGAAGAAGCAAAGGTAAATAAACTTTTTCTAACACTTTACACTCACCTCACACACTTACCTCTCCACACTTGCACCCTTCACTCACCTCCACAGTGGACCTTTCAATCCCTCTCACCCCCGCAGACCCACTGCTCGCCTCGCTGACCCTGGCGGGTTTACCTGTTAACAGGCAGTTAATTGGCTGTAATCTCCTTCCCGCTTCGAGGAGACAGGTCCCTGCGCGAGTCGGGGACCCGCCTCCCAGGAAAATGGCACGGAGGCGGGTTGGGGGCAGGATGGACACCCGCCCCCAGTTTCTGCCATTTTCCTGGCAGTCGCACCTCCATACCCGCCTCCCCAGGGCTGGTAAAATTCCCCCCTTAATGTTTTCAAGGGGAGACTGGATAGGCACTTGAGGGAAATAAAGGGGGGAATTTTACCAGCCCTGGGGAGGCGGGTATGGAGGCAGGACTGCTGGGAAAATGGCAGAAACTCGCGCAGGGACCCATCTCCTGGAGGCGGGAAGGGGATTACAGCCAATTAACTGCCTGTTAACAGGTAGTTAACAGGCAGTTAAGAGGATTATCCCCAGTTTACCCCTGCAAGTGCGGGCTTCCCGACGTTGGGAAACCCCGCCAGGGTCAGCGAGGCGAGCAGTGGGTCTGCGGGGGTGAGAGGGATCGAAAGGTCCGCTGTGGAGGTGAGTGATGGGTGCAAGTGTGGAGAGGTAAGTGTGAGAGGTAAGTGTAAAGTGTTAGAAAAAGTTTACTTACCTTTGCTTCTTCCTGCAGGCTTCAACCCTTGGGGATCCGGAGGTGCCTCATCTCAACGGCAGAGATGACAGAATGGCTGCTGCATTCTCCGATGCAACAGCCATCTGTTTTCTGCTAAGGAGAGAGGTTTGGTGAGTCTTCAGTACAAGGGCTTACATTAGAACAGAGATTGTCAGTGTTTGACAGCTTCTCAAAGCTTCTCAAAAAAAATGTTGACAGATGAAACGTCATACGCTGACGTCCTCTGTCACCGGCTGTCCCTTAATTGGCCTGCTAAGCCTACAGGGCGTGCTTAACAAGGTCAATCAAGGGAAAATAGCATGGGTTGGCCGGATGTCATTGGGGGCGGTACTGAAACCCGACAACCAGCAGTCCCGCACCCAACACGCCCCCATTGAGAAAATCCAGCCCAAAGTTGCAGGGCTACGGGGATAGAGCGGGGGAATGGGACTGACTGGATTGCTCTACAGAGAGCCGGCATGGACTCGATGGGCCGAATGACCTCCTTCTGTGCCGTTATGACTCTATGACTCGATGACTCTATGGGCTGGATTTTCTCAATGGAGTCGTGTTGGAGGCGGGACTGCTGCTTGCCTGGTTTCTGTCCTGCCTCCATCAGCCTCTGGCCAACCAGCGGGATCTTCCCCTGATTGACCTTGTTAAGTCCACCCAGCAGGCTCAGCAGGCCAATTAGGTGGAAGTCAGTGACAGAGCACGTCAACGTATGACGTGTCATCTGTCAAGAATTTTTGAAAGAAGAAATGTCATAATTTGACAGCTCGGGACTCCGGCTCCACAGCGGTTGAAGGCTGTAGGTAGAAACAAAGGTAAGTGAACATTTTCTAACACTTTACACTCACCTCACATACTTACCACTCCACACTTGCACCCATCACTCACCTCTACATCGCACTTTCAGACCCCTCCAACCCCCGCAAACCTCCTACTCGGCTCCTACACCCTGACGGGGTTCCCGATATCGGGAAGCCTGCACTTCGGAATGAAAAATGGGGATAATCCTATTTTCTGCCTGTTAACTACCTGTAAACAGGCAGTTAATAGGCTTTAATCCCTTTCCCACCTCGAGGAGACGGGACCCGGGGCAGGATGGCGTCCCACCTTCTGGCAAGAGGGCACGGAGGCGGGTTGGGGGTGGGTTTGCCACCCGCCCCCAAATTCTGCAACTTTATCGGCAGTCCCGCCTCCATACCCGCCTCCTCGAGGCTGAGAAAATCCAGCCCTATGACTCTATTCATTCTTTTTCGTATCGTTAGTGTAGACAATGGACCAGATTTTCCGATCGGAGGTTTCCTGCGGGCAGATGCCTCCAATCGGAAAAAATCTACACACTCACCTGCTGGCTCCGTAGGTCCCGAGACTTGCGATCCTGGGCCCCTCCTCTACGAAATGCGCAGAGGCCCAGGTATTCCAGGGGCGCATGCGGTTCGCAAGCGTCCCTGGGATCACGTGGGCCATGGGGAACCAATCAAAGAAGGGAATCCCCTGCACACTTGTGACAGTTCTCTACACACAGATCTGTCAAAAGTATGAATGGGGATCACTTAAAAAACAGTTAAACATTAAATATATTTTTTTTAAATCACGTATTTAAAATTAGTTAAAATTACATTAAATTAAATATTTTAAACAAAAATTTAATTTTTTGAAAAAAATAATTAAAGTTTTTTACGGGGCTAAAAATAAACTTACCTTTCTTAAAAGTATTTTTAAATTATAAAATGTGTGAAAAAAAAATCTTTAAATTTTTTTAAACTCTTATGCTGGTAAAAGCAGACCTTACGTAAGATTTTTAAAGGTTTTCAGCGGGCGGAGGTTGTGCAGAAAGCGGAACACTCCACCCACAGAGGCCCTTCTCCAGGGCAGGCGTGCGATTTGTCAAGAGAATTCTTGACAGATCGGAAGTGCCGGGTTTTAGCGCATGCACTTCTCATGCCTGAAACCGGCACTTACGAGGCCCCTACGGGTGCGTACACAGCTCGTACACACCCGTGGGGGTCGGAAAATCCGGCCCAATGACTGAAGAAAGAAGTGTAAGCTAAAGGTTTTTGAACAACTATTCTGAGTAGGTTGATTATTTTGCCTATTCCTTTTATTGGTCTTTTAGGCTGCCCATTTTCTGAACTTCATAATTGGCGGTTTTCATTCCTGCATGTTGCTTGTTCATTGGCATGGCGCCTGCTTGTTAGGTTGTGATATGTCACTGATCTATGAATACAAAATTGAGCACAAGTATGACACTGAAATTTGATTGAGTTACATTGTGACACTGAAATGTAGTACAGTGGGTGTGATGGGCAACAGGAAATGTACATAATCATAAAGTATATATACTATTACTAGTACATCTCCTGTGTCATTACTCATAGTGAGTCAGAAGTTATGCTGTTATAATGTGAGGTATTAGAGTGCAGAAGTGGGGAAGAGATGGCCATTTTCAGTGAAAGAATTTAGAAAGAGGTTTAAAAGAGATCTCCCCAGAGACTGAATTGTTTCTTGATTGGTTCCTGGAAAATAAACAGTGGAGGGATGATTTGAACCCTGCCCACCCAGCAGAAATTGTGCCCCACCTTCAAAAGCCTCCCAACAGCCTATCTCTCCAATCCACCGCTTTATGAAAGGCATTATGTAGGTAGATGTTGTTGTTGTTGTTGCTTTTGTCAGTCAAGATTAATGTCTAAAAAAATGAAAGTACTGAAAAACAATGTCATAATTTAAAGAGCTAATGTATCTGAATGTTATTTTTTTCTAAAGGAATGACCCAGAAGATTGAATAAGGCTACTACCTTGCCTTTTACCCAATTTAACAGGAACTGTGATGTACTCAATGCTGGATGAGAAAAGCACTCCCAGTGTGAAAAGGGGTCTTCCCAGCCACCGGCCTTAATGACTCGTGATAGGTGTATCTTTGAATTGCAGTCGGCTGTGTGAGACCCCTGCATTGGGAACCAACTGAACTATTGTAGGTTTCGTATAGTATGAAAGCAGCTTAAAATTCTGGCAGCAGTAAATGATTCTCATTAACAGGGACATGTTTTGGTTCATTCTGTCAATTTCAGTCTTTTTACATTTTTTCAACCTGAGTGCTGACCTTTATCTCCACATCCTCCAGGAATAATGGCATGAACGAATTACTGAGATAAATTGTTCGAGAGCATAGTTATCATTAATAATGATTAACCCAGCAATGATTGAAGCAGCAACCCTCTATGGTAATTCGGCCTCTTCACACTGCTGCACAGATAAACTCTTCCAAAGCACTGCTACCACAGATGTCATTGCCATTCACTAACAAAACAAAAATATTCAAAAAATCATAAACGGTGCACAGAACAGAATAAAATGATGTTAATTTTAATTGAAATTTACTGCTTGCCTCTTAAAAGGGACCCTGGCAGTGAGGTTGCCAGCTTAATGTTCAATGTTATATTCCTGGTTCCTTAGTTTGAAGTTACTATTTTTATGTAGGTTGAACTGGAAATAGAAATAGTGGCCACACATTATATCTCGACACACCATATTTAACTGGTGGCTGATGATTATTAAAAGCTTCAGAAAGCCATAGGAATCATATATATTAATCAGAGGTTGCCATTTTCAGAAAAGTCTGGTGCTTTTCATCATACCATTTGTTTACTTCCCTTAATAGTTTACAATAAATAACTACAGCTGTTTTAGTATTTCTGAAGACTACCTTTGTAATTTTATCCCCATTTTCTTCTCCAACTCCTTATAACCTGTTCACAGACATACCAGGGAATGATCAATATTGCCTGGTCAGGTTGCTGGGAGCACACTAGATGAGTAACCCAGTAACCCAATAAGGAAATACAATAATGTTTTCTTTCCAAATTTCCTTTGCTCTTCCAAATGAACCAGCTGGGGTTGAATGTTAGCCTAAGCTGGAGCTCAGTGTTCATTGTATCTACCCACCTGCCTCATACAATTAACACAGAAATAGTTCAAGAGTTATTGGTGCTACAGCAAAGTATCTTACTGATAGCCAATCAACGTGTGACAAAATAGTTGGGTAAATGTTCCTCTTCAGTTACACTGGTAAACTAATAAACCAGCATATCCTGGGTGGGAATATAAGAAATAACAGGCATGGAGGTTTTCCACTGACTCCCCACTACCCAATGCCATGTCCAGCATTTTCTACCGGAAGTGATGTTCGTCATGTAATATATCTGCCTAAATATGGACAGGTGTATTGTAATAGGACATAAATAACAGGATAATATCATACAAAGTGTTTCCTGTCATTTGCATTTTGGCAATCACTAGATCACCTGGGACTGGGTTTTAACAGCAACAACAACAACAATTTGTATTTATATAGCAGCTTTAACATAGTAAAATGTCCCAAGGTGCTTCACAGGAGTATTATAAGACAAAAAATTTGATACCAAGCCACATAAGGAGAAATTAGGACAGATGACCAAAAGCTTGGTCAAAGAGGTAGGTTTTAAGGAGCGTCTTAAAGGAGGAAAGAGAGGCGGAGAGGTTTAGAGAGGAAATTCCAGAGCTTAGGGCCTAGGCAACAGAAGGCACGGCCACCAATGGTTGAGCGATTATAATCAGGGATGTTCAAGAGGGCAGAATTAGAGGAGCGCAGATATCTTGAGGGGTTGTGGGGCTGGAGGAGATTACAGAGATAGGGAGGGGCAAGGCCATGGAGGGATTTGAAAATAAGGATGAGAATTTTGAAATCGAGGCATTGCTTAACAGGGAGCCAATGTAGGTCAGCGAGCAGTGAGAGTAGCAAGGGCACAGAATGTACTCTGGGTGGGGGACTTCAATGTCCATCACCAAGAGTGGCTCGGTAGCACCACATCCCATAAACGAATAAAAAAAAATAGGGGTGATGGGTGAACAGGACTTGGTGCGAGTTAGGACACTAGCAACCGAGTTTTGGATGACCTCAAGTTTACGTAGGGTAGAACGTGGGAGGCCAGCCAGCAGTGCATTGGAATAGTCAAGTCTAGAGGTAACAAAGGCATGGATGAGGTTTCAGCAGCGGATGAGCTGAGGCAAGGTCGGAGAAGGGCGATGTTCCGGAGGTGGAAGTAGGCGGTCTTAGTTGTGCCGCGGATATGTGGTCGGAAGCTCATTTCAGGTTCAAATATGACTCCAAGGTTGCGAACAGTGTGGTTCAGCCTCAGACAGATGTTAGGGAGAGGGATGGAGTCAGTGGCTAGGGAACAAAGTTTGTGACAGGAACTGAAAACAATGGCTTCGGGCTTCCCAATATTTCATTGGAAAAAATTTCTGCTCATCCAGAACTGGATGTTGGACAAGCAGTCTGACAATTTAGAGACTGTGGCGGGCTCGAGAGAAGTGGTAGTGAGGTAGAGCTGGGTGTTGTCAACGTACATGTGGAAACTGACACTGTGTTTTCGGATGATGTCGCCAAGGGGCAGCATGTAAATGAGAAATAGGAGGGAGCCAAGGATAGATCCTTGGGGGACACCAGAGGTAAGAACATAAGAACATAAGAACATAAGAAATAGGAGCAGGAGTAGGCCAATCGGCCCCTCGAGCCTGCTCCGCCATTCAATAAGATCATGGCTGATCTGATCCTAACCGCCAATCTACTATCTATCACAGAACCATCTCCTGCATCTAACAGAATTGCACACACAAAATAGGAGCAGAATCAGGCTACACAGTCCCTGGGCCCGCTCCACTACCCACAGGGCCATGACCGATCCGAACCTAGACTCATGTCCAAATTCCTGCCCGCTCCCCGTAACCCTTAATGCCCTTTACTTCTAGGAAACTGTCTATTTCTGTTTTAAATTTAATTAATGTTGTAGCTTCTACAGCTTTTTGTGGCAGCATATTCCATGGACCTACCACCCTCTGAGTGAAGTAGTTCCTCCTCATCTCAGTTTTGAAAGAGCAGCCCCTTATTCTAAGACTATGTCCCCTAGTTCTCGTCTCACCCGTCATCGGGAACATCCTCCCCGCATCCACCCGATCCAACCCCTTCACAATCTTATATGTTTCAATAAGATCGCCTCTCATTCTTCTGAACTCCAATGAGTAGAGTCCCAATCTACCCAACCTCTCCTCATATGACCACCCCCTCATCCCCGGGATTAACCGAGTGAACCTTTTTTGCACTGCCTCGAGAGTAACGATGTGGGAGCGGGAAGAGAAGCCATTGCAGGTGATTCTCTGGCTATGATTAGATAGATAAGAATGGAACCAGGCGAGTGCAGTCCCACCCAGCTGGACGACAGTGGAGAGGCATTGGAGAAGGATGGAGTGGTGAACCGTGTCAAAGGCTGCAGACAAGTCAAGAAGGATGAGGAGGGATAGTTTACCTTTGTCAGTCACAAAGGATGTCATTTGTGACTTTGATGAGAGCCGTTTCACTACTGTAGCAGGGGCAGAAATCTGATTGGAGGGATTCAAACATGGAGTTATGGGAAAGATGGGCACAGATTTGGGAGGCAACAACACGTTCAAGGACTTTGGAGAGGAAAGGGAGGTTGGAGATGGGGCGGTAGTTTGCAAGGACGGAGGGGTCAAGGATTGGTTTTTTGAGGAGAGGTGTGATGACAGCAGATTTGAGGGAGAGGGGGACAGTTCCTGAGGAGAGAGAACCGTTAACAATGTCAGCTAACATGGGAGCCAAAAAAGGAAGTTGGGTAGTCAGCAGTTTGGTGGGAATAGGGTCGAGGGAGCAGGAAGTGGATCTCATGGACAAGATGAGCGCGGAGAGGTCATGAGGGGAGATCAGAGAGAAACTGGAGAAAGATGTGAGTTCAGGGCTAGGGCGGGGGGAACATTAGAAGAAGTTTGGTTTGGTGGGCTAGGGGAAGAAAGGGAAGTGGCAGAGACAGCTGAATGGATGGTCTCAATCTTAGAGACAAAAAATCCATGAGCTCCTCACACTTGTTGTCGGAGATGACGGGGAGAGCTGTTTAAGAAAACAGTTAGCAGTAGAGAATAGATGCCAGGGTTTATCTTTGCATTCCAGAGTGATTCAGGAATAGTGAGCAATTTTGGCAGATGAGAGCAGGACCCGATAATGCTTTATGTAGTCCAGCCAGATCTGGCAGTGAATGGCTCAACCAGTTGTCCGCCATAACCATTCAAGTCTGCGTCCCTTGGACTTAAGGGAGCGAAGATGAGGGCCATACCAGGGGTAGGGCTGGAGTGAGAGAGAGTAATTGTTTTAATAGGGCATCAAAGGTGGTGGTGAGGGTATGGTTGAGCAGATCAGTAGCTGCAGAAATATCATGGTGAATGGAGGGCCAAAGGCTGGACAGTTGGGATTTTGTAAGTGTAGTTGTAAGAGAGAAGGGAGAGAGTTTTTTCCAGGGGCAGACACAGAAGGAAGTAGGGTTGGGGGGCGGGAAAGGAGATGTGGGTGGAGAGCGATACGAAGAAGTGGTCAGAGATGGCCTTATCTGCGATTGACACGATGGGAGTAGCGAGACGACAAGAGATGACAAGGTCGAGGGGGTGGCCGTGAATATGGGTTGGGGAGTTTACATGGAGGGAGAGATTAAAGGAGGATAGGAGGCTCGTGAAGTCAGAGGAGAGAGAGCATGATGAATTGAGATTGAGGTTGAAAGGTTGGAGGTTTCCTTGGTGATCAGGAATCTGTGCCGATATGTTTGCCTTTCCTAGAAGAAAACATTCTTCCATGTATTTTTCCCTAAAATTAGTGCCCACAATTCTAAATAGTGGCTCACAGCGGCTTTGATCTTTCATTTGAGTCATCTGCGAATTCCCTACTCTTAACACCCACAAGTAAGCCACACTTCGAAATATGCTGGTTTCCTGGGTTTAATAGCCTAAATCGACTGCTTATCCTTTTACATTGAGAAAGTTTTGCTAAAAATACACAAATCCATCACCATCTGTAATGAGAAGAGGCAGCTTAAACTTTTTTTTTGGTCAGTCCTATTAAGAGTCTCAGCTAGCTTCTGGTTTCCAGTTCTGACAAAATATCTACAACTAGTTGATTTTCCTGAACTGCCCACTTCTGGATGAGTTGGAATTTGTATGGGCTGGAGCTTGGGAGGCCAAGGAGGAGTTGTAAGAAGTCAAGCTTGAAGATAAAAAACTTGATCAAGCACAGTCATTATGGGCTGGATTTTGTCTTGGGGTCGGGTTGGGGTCATGTCATCCGCATTTCGTGTTATCCGCCCGTCTGAAATTGGATGTGGGAGATTGATGCAATTTTCACTTAATTGGGCAATTGAGTTCCAGCATGTGGGAACCCATGAACTAATTAGTGGTTTCAGGCTGAAAGTCGCCTCTGATGATGTCATCATAGCAGGTCAGAGACTGCCGGGTCTCAGAGATTGCCTGGCCTTTGCTGTGAGAGGACCTGGCAGCATCTGAGAGAGAGAGAGAGAGAGAGAGAGAGAGAGAGAATTTTTTTTCCATCCAGGTCCTCCAAAGGCCCCAACAGTCTCTGAAGACATTCAATGCAGCAGCATCAGAGGTGACTTTCAGACCTAATACTACTACTACCTTCATCACATCTCCGTTGTAATAGTGGACCTGCAGCTGATAGTCAGCTATCCACTTGTGCTCCCGCCAGGTTTCACTGGCGTGTTTCACATCAGGCGTGCTTCACGTCAGAAAAGGGTTAAACTAGCTAAAACGTTTCAAAATGGCATTACAGAGCCAATTTAGGGCTTGTTAAGGGCTTTAATGGCCTCTCCCGCCTCTTCGAGGCGGGACGGAGTCGAGAACACCGCACACGATTTTATCAAAATTACGTGGAGGCGGGATGGGGGCTGGACCCCCGAATCTGCAACTTTAACCCCCCACACGCCTCCAAACCCGACTCCACGGGTCATTGAAAATCCAGCCTGTGCCTGAGGTAAGAACCAGGCAATAACATCCTCACACACCTGTCTCCCTGGCTGCTGTGCTCAGTCAGCTGCTAGTGGCTGCTGCTCCTCATTCCTCTCCATGTAATATTATGCAGCATCCATCATACAATTACAATTTTCCCCATCTTCTCTGAGGTATATGGTAAGGCCCTCCTGATCATCCAAGAACTTAAGGATTGCTTTAGCACCCCAGATATCTGACTGATGAGGCCCTTCGTTTATCCCCAAATCATGATACTCCCATCTGACCCCAGGGACACTGCGATTTTCTGTCTCAGGCCACCAGCAGAAGAGCCAGGAAAATTAGGTGCAGCTGTGTGTCTGGCCTTGTACATCTGGCAGCAGAAGGTCCCACTTTGATCTGAAGATCCTGGGGGTGTTGAAAGTTTTAAGAATGGCCCTAGCTTCATGTTTTCAGCTTGCCCCGAAACTGTGTGGACTACACAGGTAGAAATACGTACTTCTATGTAATATGTGTGGTTCCAACTTGAATCATGACTTTTGACTATTCTCCCTCCCTTTCCAGATGTTTTTCACCCATGCCATGACGTCCTTCACCCTCCACAAGAGAGGCAACATGTTATTCGCCACTCCCGGTCACAACTGGAAAAAAAGCTTTTTATGCCCTTAACTATCAACCCCCATTACTACTAATCTCCTATTGTTGTAGTTTACCTGCCTCTTATTCCTTTATGTAGTCCCTTGTTCCATAGTGTTATTCATATTTGTTCAACACTAAGTATGCATTGGACAATTCCAGTAACTCAGGAATTCCCTGCAGCTGTGAATCCCATCTACCTCTGATGCCCTTGTGAATAATCACCCACTTCTCTCTTTGCCCTGAACTGTCTGGTACTGCCTCTTGGGTGACTACGTTCTGGAGAATATGATCCAGAAGCCCCTCATCTTCTCTGAAGCTGCAGTGTGCAGCCAATTGCTCCTTAAGCACAGAGATCCTCTGCTCCAAAGTCTCAATTTTAGCCTGAACTCCCAGTAGCAATAAACTCTCACAAAATGTATCTCCTCCTATTTCATGCAAGTATTAAATTGAAGAAAAATAATTCTTGCCCAACAAGGCTGAACTCTCTTTAAGGCTAAACTTCACATTCTTCAGGCCTTTCACACTCCACTGGCTTCTCACAGCTCCAGATTCCCAAGTCCAAATCATCTCTATATACTGAAACTTGCGCCGTGGGATTATTGGTTCCGTATGTGCTGTTTATACTTTCCCAAGCTGCCCTCCCTTAATGTTGAATTCGAATATAAGCGACAGCGGTTACTGAACCCACTCAGTATGCCTGAAGGAAACTCTGTACAATTCACTTCTGTCAACGTTATGCTGTTACAGTGAGATTTTGCCCTGATTTTCTTAGTCCTATTTTGAATGGGACTAGACAAAACAATTTTACGTTCTATTCTGACTGCCAGTTGGTTCATGGAAATGAGTGTCTCCCTCTTCAAAATGAAAGTGTCCCTCTATCGCACAGTTTTGTAAGCTTTCAGCTCATGCCCTATGATATTGAAACAGTAACATTGCGATAATAAAGTTACTGTAAAATCAGAAGTAGCTCTATTATTATAATATTACTGTTATACTAGAAAGATAAGGCTGGAGCATACTAAGAGCTTAAGATCTTTTTAGCTACCAAAGTGAGAAAATAAACTCTTTTATTGCTGTATCTGAAGATGAAGGTAGTAATCTCCGGATTACACCTAGTGACACGCACTAGTGAGTACAGAAATAGGAGGATGGAACAGATGAACGCGTGGCTGGAGAGATGGTGCAGGAGCGAGAGCTTTAGATTCCTGGGGCATTGAGACTGTTTCTGGGGGAGGTGGGCCCTGTACAAGGCGGACGGGTTGCATCTCAACAGGGCTGGGACCAATATCGTCGCGGGTAGTTTTGCTAGTGCTGTTGGAGAGGTTTTAAACTAGCTTGGCAGGGGGATGGGAACTTGAGCGTAGATTCAGAAGGGAGAGGAGCAAAGCTGGAAGTGGAAGGCAGAAAATTAGTAAGCGTGTTTGGAAGGCAGAGGAACAAAGGCTAGAAAATAAACAAGGGTGTTTGGCAGTGCTTAATGGTACTTACTTAATGCAAGGAGTCTAGTGAATAAGGCAGATGAGCTGAGGGCACAGATAGACATGTGGAAGTATAATATCATAGCTATTACTGAAACATGGCTTAAAGAAGGGCAGGAATGGCAGCTCAACATTCCTGGATACAGGATTTTCAGACGAGATAGAGAGGGGGATAAAAAAGGAGTGGGGTCGCAATATTGGTTAAAAAAACAATTAGAGCTGTCAGGAGGGATGATATGCTAGAAGTATCATCAAATGAGGCCATATGGGTTGAACTGAAGAACAAAAAAGGGGCAATCACACTGCTGGGAGTGTATTATAGACCCCAAACAGTCAGAGAGAGATAGAAGAGCAAACATGTAGGCAAATTTCTGAGAAGTGCAATAACAATAGGGCAGTAATAGTAGAGGATATCAACTACTCAAAAATTAACTGGGATAAAATCAGTGTAAAAGGTATAGATGGCGCAGATTTCTTAAAATGCATTCGGGAGAACTTTTTTAGCCAGTATGTAACAAGCCCAACAAGACAGGGGGTAGTTCTGGACTTAGTTTAGGGAATGAAGCTGGGCAGGTAGAATGGGTATCAGTGGGAGAACATTTTGGTGGTAAGTACATAAGAACATAAGAAGTAAGAGCAGGAGTAGGCCATACAGCCCCTCGAGCCTGCTCCACCATTCAATAAGATCATGGCTGATCATCAACCTCAACTCCACTTTCCCGCCCGATCTCCATATCCCTTGATTCCCCTAGAGTCTAAAAATCTATCTATCTCAGCCTTGAATATACTCAAAGACTCAGCATTCGCAGCCCTCTGGGGCAGAGAATTCCAAAGATTCACAACCCTCTGAGTGAAGAAATTCTTCCTCATCTCAGTCTTAAATGGCCTACCCCTTATCCTGAGACTATGCCCCTAGTTCTAGACACTCCAGCCAGGGGAAACAACCTCTCAGCATCTACCCTGTCAATCCCCTTCAGAATCTTGTATGTTTCAATGAGATCACCTCTCATTCTTCTAAACTCCAGAGAGTACAGGCCCATTCTACACAATCTCTCATCATAGGACAGCCCTCTCATCCCAGGAATCAATCTACTGAACCTTCATTGCACCGCCTCCAAGGCAAGTATATCCTTCCTTAGATAAGGAGACCAAAACTGTGCACAGTGTCGTAAGAATGAGCCTTACGCGTGGTAAACTTAATGTAAGCTTTAATCAACTTAAAACGGTGCTGCATACAAAAGAGGTCTTACCCTATGCCTCTTCCAGAGCTAACTGATCAGTCCAGTATTTATCCTGGACTGATTACAGGAAGTGATGTCATACAGGAAGCTGAAAAGTGTTACCACATTCTCCCCCCCCAAAAGATTAGGAGGCCGGAATGCTCCCTCCATTTCGTAGCCGTTGGATGAGGGAGAGCCGCACCCGTTTGGGTTCTCGTAGCGGTAGAGGGCCCCTAGCCCGTTTACCCGCTGCGGGCCATGGACCAGAGTCCGAGTGCTCCAGCCCGCTCTGTGAGGGGTCAGAACGATCCTGACCGTGTACTGGTACCCGAATGGGTGTCGGGCAGGGCTGTGGCAGATCCGTTTCTGAGCGTACGGTACAGGGTTGATCGTGGCTGCGCGTGCGAGCCCCGACGGGCTCATAGTCAGTCTGCCCCAGGTCGGCACGCTGGAGTGAGGTACCAGCCGGCGTTAGATCCCGATCATGATGAGAGGCACCTGGCAAGCCCAGAGATGTGCCTGGTACAATATCATCCCCTGGTGTCCCTCTATGTTTCGGCGGGCAGGGAGCCAGATCCCGCAATGACACGGTAGATTCCCGACCGTCAGGATACCGAATATAGGCGTAGGTAGGGTTGACGTCAGTGAGCTCAACCTCATCTACCAGGGGGTCATTCTTAGACGCCCGGACATATCTTCGGAGTAGCACTGGTCCCGGTGTAGTCAGCCACGACGGGAGAGATGTCCCATAGGATGAGCGACGCTGAAATCGGAAGAACCGTTCATGAGGCGTCGTATTTGTGGCGGTCGAAAGGAGGGACCGTGTGGAGTGTAATGCGTCTGGAAGTACTGCTTCCCATTGCTGGTTGGGTAGGCCCCGAGATCTCAAAGCCAGACGTACCGCATTCCAGATGATAGCGTTAAAACGCTCGACTTGCCCATTCCCAACCGGATGATAAGGCGTCGTTTTGCTGGCAGCAATACCCCGTTCCGAGAGATAGGCCTTGAGTTCTCCCGACATAAAAGAAGGGCCCCGATCTGAATGAACATAGGATGCCATGCCACAGAAAGCAAATACCTGTTCAAGGCAGCTGATAACCGTGGTTGTCAGCATATTGGGGCAGGGAAAGGCAAACGGAAAACGAGAATACTCATCAACCATTGTTAATAGATAAGTGTTGCGAGTCGAAGAGGGCAACGGCCCCTTAAAATCGATGCTAAGCCTTTGCATTGGCTGGGTCGCATGTATGAGTATACCACCCGAGGGGCGGAAAAACCGAGGTTTCAATTCCGCACAGACTCTGCAGTCCGAGCACATCTTCTTTACATCCCCGGTAGAGAATGGGAGATTTCGGGACCGCACGAAGTGCAGCATGCGAGTAACGCCTGGATGACACAACCCATCATGGATGTCTACGAGCGTAGAGGGTGCCATGGCGGAGCAGAATGCTCGTGTGAGGGTATCCGGAGCCACATTCTCCTTGCCAGGTCGATAGTGGATGGTGTAACCAAAAGAGGCCAATTCCAGCCGCCAAAGCTGGATTTTATTATTTTTAATTTTGGTCCGTTTTCGATTATCGAGCATGAAGGCGACCGATCGCTGGTCCGTGATTAAGGTAAAGTGCTGGCGAGCCAGGAGATGACTCCACTTCCGTACTGCCTCTATGATGGCTGTAGCTTCTTTCTCGACTGGAGGATAATGTAGCTCAGCCCCTTGAAAAGTCCTGGACAAAAATGCCACCGGACGACCTTCCTGATTCAGAGTGGCTGAGATTGCCACCTCCGAGGCATCACACTCAACCACGAAAGGAAGACTCTCATCAATGGAGTGAAGAGCCGCTTTCTCCAACTGCTTTTTCAGGAGGTTAAAGGCTGCAACAGCCGTTGTGTCTAGTGGGAATGTGCTGGCCTTCAGTAGAGGTTGGATTCGGTCCGAGAAGTTAGGAATCCATTTCGCATAGTATGCAAACAGGCCGAGGGCCCGGCGCAAGGAGGCCGGATTCTTAGGTGGCGGGAGTTCTTGGAGTGGGCGAAGCCTTTCAGGGTCAGGTTTAATGATGCCATTGCCCACACAATAGCCAAGGATGTTGATAGTTGGTTGTGACTCAATGGATTTAGCCGCATTCAATGTCAAATTACGGTGCTGGAGTGCATCCCAAAATCGTTGGAGATTGGCGTCATGTTCCTGCTGATTGCGACCTGCGACAGTAATATTGTCCAGATAAGGAAACGTATCCTTCAAGTCTTCCTGTTTGACCAGGTCATCCATTGCTCGCTGGAAGACAGCCACTCCATTAGTGACCCCAAAGGGGAGGCGACGAAATTGATACAGCCGCCCATTGGCTTCAAAGGCTGTATACTGCTTGTCTGAGACCTTCAAGGGTACCTGATGATAGGCGCTTTTCAGATCATAAGTCGAGAACACCGTGTACTCAGCCAATTTATTAACCATATCATCGATGCGCGGCAATGGGTATGCGTCCAAGTCCGTATACTGATTGATGGTCTGTGAATAGTCAATGCACAGCCGTTTCTTGTGAGGTTGTAGAGGGTTCTTAACAATAACGACCTGGGCGCGCCATGGCGACGAACAAGGCTCGATGATATCCTCTGCTAAAAGCCGAGAAATCTCAGCCGCAATAAAAGACTGGTCTTCCTGACTGAAACGGCGTGACTTTGTTATAATCGGTTTGCATCGAGGAGGGATACTGGCAAACAGTGAGGGTTCATCCAGTGAAGCTGCTGACAAGGCACAGAACGGTAATCGAGGTCGTATATTAGAAATAGTGAGTTCAGGTTTGGATCCGCCGAACTCAATGGTAAGCTTCTTATGCTGCTTTTGAAAATCCAGCCCTAAGATAAGATCACTACATAAGTCCTTGAGCACCGAAAGCCGGGTGGAGGGATACCTGTGACCTTTAAGCATTATTTCAACTACACAGAAGCCAGAAATTCTGGTATTAAGTGATGACTGAGCCATCGCAACTGCCTGGTCCGATGGAAAAACATGTAGCTTTAACTGTGCAACAGTCTGTTCCCTAATGAAACTATCAGTGCTACCTGAGTCAATTAAGGCATCTAAAGTATGTCCCTTAATTGATGCTTTTGTAGCTGCATGGAATAGATTCTGAGGACAAGCAGCTGTAATTGGTGTCGTTGCACAAAGAGTGGCTGAAATTCTAGGTGTGTTTCTTCGAGAAAAAAACCCGAGAGGAAGCACGATAGTTTTTAGTTGGAACATCCTGATAGGCCCTTACTGGGGCAGTTCGGTAGGACTTAGCTTGATAAGCCCTCGTAGAGGCTCTTGATAGGCAAACCTTTACAAAATGACCCTTTTTGTTGCAATGACTGCAAAACGCATTGCGAGCAGGGCAGAATCTCCGAGGGTGAAACTCATCCCCACAAAAAAAGCATTTCTTAGATTGCCAAGAGGCTGCCACAGTGGGGTCATCATCCTCTTCATCGGTGAAGTCATCAGATCGATCGTCAGGGATAAAGTCCTCCCTAATAGAGTTCACCTGTGGCCTCTTAAATTGCCTGACTGTAGTTAAGGCAGCAGACCGAGGTCTGGGCACTGTAAAAAGGTCTGCATTTCGTTTTGCTAGATCTAGAGAGCAAGCCAGGTCATAAGCTCTCTGCAGCTCAAGTGTCTTACTTTCCAGTAGACGCTGGCGTATAAATGGGGAGGCAAGCCCGCAGATGAACGCATCACGGATCATTTCTTCGCGGTATAGCTCAGCTGAGGCTGCCCGAAAGTTACAGTCCATACTAAGTCTGCGAAGCTCTTGGAGGAATTTATCAATGGATTCCTCCGGCCCTTGTTGGGCTGTAGCTAGTAGATGTCTAGCATAGACCTCATTCGGTGTCTTAGTATATAGTCTCTTAAGCGTCTGAATTGCCTCCTCATAACTGTCCCAGTCTTCCACATATTGAAATACATTCGGGGTGACACAGTTGATGAGTATCCGCAACTTTGAGTTATCATCAGCTTTGCAATACTCAAGAAAGTTCTCAAACGTGCGATACCAGTGTTTCCACACCTTACCGGCTGCTGGGGTGTTTGGGTCCAAGTCAAGACGCGATGGTTTAAGGATGTTTTCCATGATGGGTGATTCCCTGGATCCTTAGCTCCGAGTTCGTCCAAAAAGTTTGAGTGCGAAGTTTTTCAAAAGTTGATTAAATTGTCGTAAGAATGAGCCTTACGCGTGGTAAACTTAATGTAAGCTTTAATCAACTTAAAACGGTGCTGCATACAAAAGAGGTCTTACCCTATGCCTCTTCCAGAGCTAACTGATCAGTCCAGTATTTATCCTGGACTGATTACAGGAAGTGATGTCATACAGGAAGCTGAAAAGTGTTACCACACACAGTACTCCAGTTGTGGTCTCACCAAGGCCCTGTACAATTGTAACAAGACTTCCTTACTCTTATACTCCAACCCCCTTGCAATAAAGGCCAACTTGCCATTTGCCTTCCTTATTGCTTACTGTACCTGCATGCTAGCTTTCTGTGTTTCTTGCACGAGGACACCCAAATCTCTCTGAACACCAACATCTAAAAGTTTCTCACCATTTAAAAAATGTTCTGTTTTTCTATTCTTCCTACCAAAGTGAATAACCTCATATTTCCTTACATTATACTCCATCTGCCACCTTATTGCCCACTCACTTAGTCTATCTAGATTACTTTGCAGACTCTTTGTGTTCTCCTCACAGCTTACTGTCCCACCTAGCTTTATATCGTCAGCAAACATGGATATATTACACTCGGTCCCTTCATCTAGGTCATTAATATAGATTGTAAATAGCTGAGGCCCCAACACTGATCCTTGCGGCACCCCACTAGTTACAGCCTGCCAACCTGAAAAAGATCCATTTATCCCTACTCTCTGTTTTCTGTCCATTAACCAATCCTCTATCCATGCTACTATATTAACCCCAACCCCATGAGCCCTAATCTTGTGTAATAATCTTGTATGTGGCACCTTATCGAATGCCTTTTGGAAATCCAAATATACTACATCCACTGGTTCCCCTTTGTCTACCCTGCCAATTACATCCTCAAAAAACTCTAATAAATTTCATAAAACCATGTTGACTCTGTCTAATCATGTTATGATTTTCTAAGTGACTTGATACCACTTCCTTAACAATGGATTCCAGCATTTTTCCGATGACTGATGTCAGGCTAACTGGCCTGTAGTTCCCTGTTTTTTCTCTCCCTCCTTTCTTGAATAGCGGTGTTACATTTGCGATCTTCCAATCTGCTGGGACGATTCCAGAATCTAGGGAATTTTGGAAGATCAAAACCAATGCATCCACTATCTCTTCAGCCACCTCTTTTAGAACCCTAGGATGTAGGCCATCAGGTCCAAGGGATTTGTCAGCTTTTAGTTCCATTAGTTTCTCTAGTACTTTTTCTCTACTTATATTAATTACATTAAGTTCCTCACCCTCATTAGACCCTTGGTTCCCCACCATTTTTGGTATGCTTTTTGTGTCTTCTACTGTGAAGACAGATACAAAATATTTGTTTAACGTTTCTGCCATTTCCTTATTCCCCGTAATAGTTTCTCCTGTCTTAGCCTCAGCCTTGTATTACCTTTATTGCAAGCGCCTACTATTTCTTGATTAATATTCTGTCCAACGGTATAGCTACTGTTGGGGGGCCTATATACTACTCCTACCAGTGTTTTCTGCCCCTTGTTATTCCTTATCTCCACCCATACTGATTCCACTTCCTGATCTTCCGAGCCGAGATCCTTTCTCGCTACTGTCCTTATGCCATCCTTTATTATCAGGGCTACTCCCCCTCCTTTTCCATTCAGTTGATCATAATTCAGTTAGATTTAGCATAGTTATGGAAAACGGCAAAGATAGACCAGGAGTAAAGGTTTTCAATTGGGGAAAGGCCAATTTTACTAAGCTGAGATGTGATTTAGTGAAAGTGGAATGGAAACAGCCACTTGAAGGTAAATCAGTGTCAGAGCAGTGGGAGGCATTCAAGCAGGAGATAGTGAGGGTTCAGAGCAAATGTTCCCACTAGGAAAAAGGGTGGGACTTCCAAATCTAGAGCCCTGTGGATGTCAAGGAGCATAAAGGACAGGATAAGGCAAAAAAGGGAAGCTCATGTCAGATACCGAGAGCTCAATACTTCAGAAGGCCTAGAGGAGTGTAGAAAGTGCAGGGGTGAAAGTAAAAAGGAAATTAGGAAAGCAAAGAAACAGCATGAAAAAATATTGGCAAGTAAAATCAAGGAAAATCCAAAGATGTTTTATAAATACAAAAAGAGCAAGAGAATAACTAAGGAAAGAGTAGGGCCTATTAGAGACCAAAAAGGTAACCTGTGTGTGGAGGCAGAAGACGTGGGTATGGTTCTCAATTAATACTTTGCATCTGTCTTCACAAAAGAGAGGGACGATGCAGACATTGGCCGGAATTTTCACCTTCGCGTCGGGTTGGGTGCGTGCGGGTGGCATAGCGGGTACGAAACGCGATGTTGTCAGCAACACGCTGCTCAGAGCGAATTTCACCTAATGGCCCCAATTGAAAGAGTCATTCGCGTTTCCCGGCCCTATTAAATGGTGCGGGTTTGATGACGTCATCGATAACTCGTTTCCAGTGCCCATATTTAAAGCAGCCTTGCACTGAACTCACTTGAAGGTTTCCAGGGGAGGGTGGAAGGTGTCAAGGAAAGGCCACAGGAGAGATAAAACTTTTGAAACATGGATAGCCAAAGGCAGAGGGCTGCTCCCCGGTTCTCTGATTCTTCCTTGCAAACTCTTGTGGAGGCAGTCAGAGCACGCAGGGAGGTCCTCTTCCCTGCTGACAGGCAAAGGAGACCGCCACAAGAAACAAAGAGAGCCTGGCTGGATATTGCTAAGGAGGTCAGCAGCAGGGATGTGGTCAGGAGGACCTGGATACAGTGCAGGAAACGCTTCAATAATCTCATGAGGTCAGGAAAGGCGAGTGCAATGCCACACTCACCCTCGTCCTGAAGTGCCTGTCAACACATCCCCATCACTCTGCCTTCCCAAGCCTACTCCTGCACATCATTCCTTATACTAACATACCTTGCACATCCACCCGTCTCTCTCTATGTACATACTCACATCCTCATCTGACTAACCACCCCTCACAATCACCCTCAACCTAATGCAATCATAGCAAGTAACACCACAGAAGGAGGCCATTTGGCATTGGCACCCCACTCCCTCATAGTCACCCTCGACAGATGTAACCCATCCATTCCTTACACTCATGACATCACTCTTAATCAAACTTCTCTTCTTTCCCTCCTTGCAGGAGAAGAGAGCTCAGAACAATAGGGAGAGGGAGAGAACCAGAGGTGGCTCTCCAGTAATCGCACACCTTACAGCAGCAGAGGAGGCGGTTCTGGAAATTTCAGAAGCTCGAGAGACGCTGGCGGTGGGAGACAGAGAGAAGGGCACATCCCAGCAACCTGGTGACAGAATCACATCTTATAAATCCACATGGCATACAACAGTCACCCGTATGGTAACTGATGTCAGTAGCCAGTGAAATGACATCATGTGCCTAATGGTAATGTTACCCATTCTTATTATAACACTTCTAATTATCTCTTTACTCTCCCACAGGTCTGTCAACTGCCCCCCACCCCCCACTGTCCAGCTGGAGGAGGAAGATGACTTCTCAGAGGAACCTCCAGCCTCTGAGGGTGTAGCATCACCAGATCCAAGTGCACCCAGCGCTAGCGCAGATACACACACCTCAGTGGGCCCTTTGCACCATAGAGTAGAATTGTCACCTGGTGTCTCACAATTCACAAGTGAGCAAGAGCAGATGGTGTTCACAGGGACAACAGTGAGACTCGTCACCAGATGGCGCAGGACGCTCCAAGCTCTGCTCAGCTACATACAGACGCTGAGCCTCGGGGGCCATCGAGAAAGAGGGTGATCTTGGAGGGGCAGCAACAATTGCAGGAGGCTCTGGTATCTTTTGCAGCTGCGATGTCTGCAAATGTTCAGAGAATGGAGAAGTCCATCTCCAACATGAGCATCACCGTGTCGCAGGCGATGGTGACGATGTGCTCTTCCATGGAAAGGATGGCCACCTGCATGGAGCAACTAATGCGCCACTCACATGAGCACATGCTAGCTGTGGACAACAGATGGCAGGTGCTCATAGACCTCCTCTCAAGGAGGGATGTAAACGTTGACTTGGGCCTTCATCGCCCCACTGCTGTGTAGCAAGGTGCTCTCCAGCTCCTTGCTAGCAGGGAAGTGCGGGTGGCCCATGAGAGGGATGATGGTGAGAGGGGACGTGGAAGTGGGGGCTCTTCTCAAAGTGCTCCCAATTCTCCCCCATTGCCACCCCCTCAGTCAGAGCCCCAGATGCTTTCTCAGATCACGATTGCCGAGTCTGCCCCTGCACAGTTGCAGGAGGAGCAGACTTTGGCGGGGCCATCACAGGCTCCAAAACCCAGAGGACGTCCGCCAAAAGTGTCTATGCAGTCGCAGCAGGGAAGTGAGCAGCCTGCCTCTTCCTCTGCTGAAGCCACAGGGGTTGCACCTCATAGAAGCACTTGCAAAAGAAAATTGATGGAAAAGTAGATGCACAAGGGTAAGCACATGGGTGTATCAACAAATGTTAGTGCTAAGTTTCAGTTGTTTTGATTGGGCACATAAATGGTTTTCTTTGCACCACTTTCGGGTCTTGTCCATTTTTGCCTCAAACCCTGGAGGTGGTTTAGTCACTTGGAGTGAATGATGAGACATTATTTAGCCTCGAGCATTAGGCCTTTGGGTGAGAGGAATGGATTGGTAATTGTAGGGATGCTTTATGGTGTTGTTGTTGGGGGGGAGGGGGGATAGTTGGTACAGCATGTGGTAGGCATGTGGCTGCATTGCAGCAAGTTAAGTAAATCTGGCCATGATGAGGCCATCCCGGGCCTGCCGGGCAGCAATGTGTGCCGCTGCTGGTGGCACCTGCATCTCAGCTTCCTCCTCCTCCTCGTCTTCCACCTCCTCCTCCTCCTCTGAAGAGGCTATGTGCTCAGAGCCTTGCTCCTCCTGCAACTCCAATCCTCGCCGCTGCACTCTGTTGTGCAGCGCGCCGCAGACGATGATGATTCTGGAGACCCTGGCTGGTGCATACTGTAGGACACCTCCAGACCTGTCAAGGAATCTGAAGCGCATTTTCAGCATGCCTATTGCTTGCTGTATGACACATATAGTGGACATGTGGCTCTCATTATAACACTCCTTGGCTTCAGTACTTGGTCTCCTCAGGGGTGTCATCAGCCATGTCTTCAGTGGATAGCACTTGTCTCCAAGCAGCCAGCTGGTAAGTCTGTTTGGAGGTGAGAAGAGCTGAGGGAGGGTGGATTGGCGCAGAACGAAAGAGTCATGACAGCTGCCAGGGAATTTGGCGCACACATGCATAATCATCATTTTATGGTTGCAGTCGAGCCGCACATTGAGGGAATGGAAGCCCTTGTGGTTCACAAATACTCCTGGGTGATGTGGGGGTGCCTTCATGGCCACATGTGTGCAGTCAATGACGCCTGTGGTGCCCCCCTCTCTCCTGTGGAGCATCAGGTCATTGAGGAGAAGGCTGCTGTTGCTGCTGGTGTGGCTGGTGTTGTTGGTGATGGTGCTCTCTTTGGTACGATTCTGAGGACCAAGTTGAGACAGTATAAGCAGCACCCATGCTGATGTAGTAGATGGCAGGTGAAGTAGCGATCAGAGGGACAATCC
This sequence comes from Squalus acanthias, assembly GCA_030390025.1. Classification (NCBI taxonomy): domain Eukaryota; kingdom Metazoa; phylum Chordata; class Chondrichthyes; order Squaliformes; family Squalidae; genus Squalus; species Squalus acanthias. The sequence goes on along the minus strand of CM059425.1, from coordinate 175,885,933 downwards.
CTCAATGTTCTAATTCTGAGTAGCAATGTGGTGAGAGTGGCTTCCGAGGCTGCAGAAATGATCTGCAAACTCCAGAAACCTAAATCTCTACACAGAATGCAGTCATCAACAGCCTTTCCCTTAGGCAACTAATGAAATGTAATAAAAACAGAAAATGCTGGAAATACTCAGCAGGTCAGGCAGCATCTGTAGAGAAAGAAGCAGAGTTAACGTTTCAGGTTGATGACCCTTCATGAGATGTAAGGTGTATCTATTTATCTGGTATTTCCAGCTGTCAATTATTGCCCTCGCACAATGGCCACTGAACTTCCACCTCCCCTTCACAGGTGAGGTTCCCGAGCTGCGTGCTTCCCGTGCTCATGCCGTTACATTCAGAAGCTGCAGTTAAAAAGCCTGTTAAGGGTCTGATAACAGGATTTAATGACTTTAATTAGGTCGCCCGCCTCTCCCGATTGGGTCCACAGCGCTCTGGCAAACGCGCCCGAGTTAAAGGCGCGAGGAGGCAGGAGGATGGCGAGTTCCTGATGCGCTGCCTATTTTCACTATTTTTACAGCCGACCCACCTTCAAACCCGTTTACACGGCAACGGGAAAATTCCGGCCATTGTAGTTAAGGAGGAGTGTGATAGTGGATGAGATAAGCATAGTGAGAGATGAAATATTAAGGGGTTTAGCATCTTTGAAAGTAGATAAATCACCAGGTCCAGATGAAATGTATCCCAGGCTGATAAGAGAAGCAAGGGAGGAAATAGCGGAGGCTCTGACCATCATTTTCCAATCCTGTCTGGATACAGGTGTGGTACTGGAGGACTGCTAACGTTGCACCGTTGTTTAAAAAGGGAGTACGGGATAGATCGAGTAATTACAGGCCAATCAGTCTAACCTCTGGTGGGCAAATTGTTGGAAAACATTCTAAGCAACAGTATTAATCGTCATTTAGAAAGGCACAGATTAATCAAGAACAGTCTTTATGGATTTGTTAAGGGAAGGTCATGTCTGACTAACTTGATTGAATTTTTTGAGAAGGTAACAAGGAGGGTTGATGATGATAGCGCATTTGATGTTGTCTACATGGATTTTAGCAAGGCTTTTGACAAGATCTCACATGGCAGACTGATCAGAAAATAAAAGCCCATGGGATCTAAGGGAAAGTGGCAAGATGGATCCAAAATTGCCTCAGTGGCAGGAAGCAAAGGACAATGGTCGACGAGTGTTTTTCTGACTGGAAGGCTGTTTCCAGTGGGGTTCCACAGGGCTCAGTACTAGGTCCCTTGGTTTTTGTGGTATATATCAATGATTTAGACTTCAATGTAGGGGTCATGATTAAGAAGTTCGCAGATGATACAAAAATTGGCCATGTGGTTGATACTGAGGAAGACAGCTGTAGACTGCAAGAAGATATCAATGGACTGGTCAGGTGGGCTGAAAAGTGGCAAATGGAATTCAATCCGGAGAAGTGTGACGTAATGGATTTGGGGATGGCAAATAAAGCAACGGAATACACAATAAATGGTACGATATTAAGAAGCGTAGAAGAACAGAGAGACCTTGGAGTGCATGTCCACAGATGCCTGAAGGTAGCAAGACAGGTAGATAAGGTGGTTAAGAAGGCACAAAGGATACTTTCCTTTATTAGCCAAGGCATCGAATATAAGAACAAGGAGGTTATGCTAGAACTGTATAAAACCCGAGTTAGACCACAGCTAGAGTACTGCATACAGTTCTGGTCACCACATTACAGGGAAGATATGATTGCACTAGAGAGGGTGCAGAGGAAATTTACGAGGATGTTGCCATGACTGGAGAATTTTAGCTATGAGGAAACATTGGATAGGCTGGGGTTGTTTTCTTTGGAACAGAGGAGGCTGGCGGGAGATTTAATTGAGGTGTATAAAATTATGAGGGGCCTAGATAGAGTGAATGGGAAGGACCTATTTCCCCTAACAGAGAGGTCAATAACCAAGGGGCATAAATTTAAAGTAATTGGTAGAAGGATTAGAGGGGAATTGAGGAGAAATGTTTTCACCCAGAGGGTGGTGGGTGTCTGGAACTCACTGCCTGAAAGGGTGGTATTGGCAGAAACCCTCACCACATTTAAAAACTACTTGGATATGCACTTGACGTGATGTAACCTACAAGGCTATGGACCAAGAGCTGGAAAGTGGGATTAGGCTGGATAGCTCTTTTTCGGCTGGCCCAGACATGATGGGCCGAATGGCCTCCTTCTGTGCCACAAATTTCTATGATTCTATGAAAAAAAATCTATATTCTATGAAGACTGCAATCTCTCACTTGGAACCTGAATTTACAGCAGCAGATTAATGACTAGACTATAGTCACACAAAGTGAATCTGAACCAATGGGAACTTGGATATTTTTCAGATGCACCTGAAATGGTCAAATATATGTTTATTTAGGTATAGAAATTCAGTTTGAGGTGCATCTCTAATAAATTAAATATTTTGATGCAACATTAATTTGGTCAACAATCAGGATGATAAGACAAAATGATAGAAAACGTGAGAAATTTGAGTAGAGTGTCGTCCTTTAAAAATCAGTATTACAGTTCATCCATTTCTGTTTGTGAATAGCATTGTCCTTGAAACAGATGGTACAGCTCGCTCAATGCTCTCACACTGAGGACATTAGTTTTCCACATTGTTATTTTCAAAAGGCAAAATGTATTAATGCACTTGTAAATGTACATCTGGGTTTCCTCAAGTCAGATTTATACCCCATAAATTTGATAATTTCACTCAACAGAAACAAACCAATCAGTAGGTATCTGCACTGATGATCATATTCAAATTCTCAAGCAGTTAATAAGCTGCTTAATCACCAACACTTCTAAGAAGGTAATAAATTTGGCTGTGCACTAAGGGAAAGACAGGCAATGGCTGCTCATAAAATTCAACACTGGGTTGTTAGGACACAGAATTCTCTACCAGAAATAGTGGTGGATGCAGAAACTGTAATGGCTTTCAAGAGGGAAGTGCATAAATATTCAAAAAGAAAACAAATAAATGGTATGGAGAAAGGGCAGGGGAGTATGCCTAAGTGGAGAACTCTTTCAGAGAGCAAGCACAGGCACAGTGAGCTGAATGGCCTCCTGTGCTGTCAAATTTCTATTATTCAATTATACATGGCCTACTTTGTAGCTCCATAAAGCCGGATGGGTTTTGAGCTCAGAGACAATGACTGACTGCAGGGGCCTTGTTTGAGTCGACGGTTCGGATTAGAAATGAGAGCAGATTCACTTGCATCCCTTAAAAAAGCAGGCATCCTGCTTCAGATAGGATGGGAAGTGAGGTTATATTTTCCTGTGTATGTATGAGTGTAGAAAAGTTGTTCAACTAAACTGTTGTTAATTTATAATTTGAGTTTGGCTGTTCAAAGGTTATATTTCCTGTTGTTTATTTTATACACAGAGGAAAATACACTCTTGGATTAGCTTCACCTGTGATTGTAAATTAACTAGATAAGAATATTGCCCACTTCAAATTGGTTCAAAATTGAAAAAGTGCCAACTGTTCCCCTGCCAAAAGATTCAGGAAGCTCATTTGTGATATTAACAAGCAGTGAACATTTCCTTTTCGCCTTTGTTTTTTACATACCAGCACTATGTGAATGGAAGAAATCTCTTTAAGCTAATACACAATTTTCGGGAATTCCCAGCAGAGTTTTCAACCATGTCGCCAGTGTTACGGAGGGAGCCTGCTGAACAGCTGTGTAAATTTGGGCCCGAGGAATTGTTTCCTTCAAATATTAGTGGATGCATGGAACAGACACGCAGACAAGGTATTTGATTCAGGATCAATTGGCTTCTTTAAAAGTAAACTAGATCAATATCTGTTGAGTAGCATCGAGGATCATAGAATATTATGCTTTTGATGTTTTACTTTACTTTCTTAAATTTAGCATCACCGACCACTTCTGTAAGCAGACCTCATGAAGCTTACGACCTGAAGTGTACCTTTCTCTGCTGGGTAAACGATAACAAGACCCAAGAATCACAACAGGAAGTCCTTACTCTGTACATTTGCTATTGGAATGTATTACGTGCTGCCACCTGATTCTCCTCCTTCAAAAAGCAGACTAGTTATGCTTCAAAAACTGCTCTCAAATATTTGGCACGAACTTTGCAATTTTATACATCAAATAGATTGAATGTATTGTTTTTTAAGTCTGTAGCAGTGCAGTAAAAGAGTTCTCATAATATTGTAACCTCGATAGTGGATCTAACCTGTGCTCTACCTGACCTGGGATTGTTCACAAGCTGTTAATGGAAAAAGCCCCATCCTCTAGAACTGTCCTCCTAGGCACTGATAAATACATAAACACAAAGGTGGAAAAGGAGCTCTGCGGCATTTCTCTTCTCAATTTAGAATCAGGGTGACCTGCACTAATGAGCATTAACATGTGGCTGAAGTTCATTTTTGGAAGGCCAAGCAGGGATCAAGTTGCTCTGTTAAATATAGCATCTAATGAATTCGACAGGGGCACAGAATGACGATGTTACTAGATGTACCTGTTTGATCTTTTCAGCAGCTTTGAAGGAGTGATGTGTGTTAGGGTTGAATCTGCTGCATAGATACTGGCACAATATTCAGCTTATTATGCACATGTCCTTGAAGCTGAACAAAATAAAATTGACAGACTAATGTATTGCACCAACTCACAGATGTGATAATCATTTAAAACATCATAATATTGATGAAGTACATTTAATTTCCCCTGCATCAGTGCACTAATATTTTTTCTTTTAATTAGGACATTTCAAACAGTGCAGTTTTTTTATGTAATGCATTGAATTTTGCTGTTGCTGAAGTTGGAAGTTAAAGTGAAACATTTAATTTTGACACAAGGCTTTGGTAGAGTGGCATTGGGGGTGATTTTAACTTGTTGCGTCTGCCGTTAACAGGGTGGTAGCCTGACCACCTCGGTAACCCTGATGGTGCTATTTTGAAAGGGGCCACCAGCTGGGCGCCCAAAGTGCCTGCCTGTTTCAGACAGTAGGGGCTGAATTTTGCCGGTGCTCAGAGGGCAGGTTCGGAGGCAGGTCCGCAATCAAAATCAAAAAGATTGACGGCGGGGCGGTATCCCACTCTGAACCCATCTCCTTGTGAGTTTCCTTAGTGTCGGCTCTGCCTGCGCTTTGCAGATCCGGCACTAAGTGGCGGGTCAGGCAATTCAGATAGTTAAAAGGGTGTTTAAAGCAATTTAATAGCATTTTGCCAGGTACAAACCATTTTCCCAAGTTTTCCACGAGGTTCACATCACTCGGGGATCACGCCAGGTAAGTGTGTCAGGTTTTAAACAACTCTCCATTTCTGTGAATAGGTGACAGCTGCAAAAGTGGTATAAAAGCTACCATTTCACAGCTGGTCACTTTCCAATCTTAGAGGGTGGAGTCTTCAGGATTTGGAATACACTTTTCAGCTTTATGGAGGTTTGAAGTGTTTGGAGTAAACTCTCTATCCGGTGTCACCTCCTTGGAGCAACCTCTCTCACCATTGACAGATCGCTTCTGTCATCTCAACTTCAGCTGCCATCTATTCCATCAGCATCAGTACCCTTGAAAAAATCTCACCTTGGTCCTCAGAATCCCACCACGATCAGCCCCAACACAAGCAGCACCAGGCACACCAGCAGCATCAACAACAACACCAACCTTCTCCGCAATCACCTGATGCTGCACAGGACACAGGGCATCAGCACCCGAGCACATTGCTGCCCGGGAGGCCAGGGATGGCCTCACCATAGCCAGATTTACTTCACTTGACGCTGTACACCCTGGCTGCCACATGATGCGCCAGGTTGGCACCACCCCACACCAACACCATAAAGCATTCATGCAAAGCCCAAGCCATTCCTTTCACACTCATCATCATTGGGGGGGTACCGTTATGTCTTACCATTCATTGCAACTCACTAAGCCACTTCAAAAGGTGCACACAAATCTGTCCAAGAACACAAAGTGTTGAAAATAAAGATTTAATTGTTTGACAACACATTAACAGAAACTTTACATGAACATTGGCGATAACACCCAACTGCCTACCCTTATGTGTTGTTAGTTGGTATGATTGGACAAGGATGAGGGTGAGTGTGAGGGGTGGCTAGTGAGATGGGGATGTAATAATGTAGATAGAGAGGGATGAGTGGAGGTGCAAGGTAAGTTGGTGTGAGTAAGGATGTGCAGGAGTAGGGTAGGGAAGGCAGAGTGATGGGGATGTGATGAGAGGCACAGCAGGATGAGGCTGAGTGTGGCTTTGCAATAATGTTTTGTGATCTACTGAGATCATTGAAAGGTTTGTGCCACTGCAACCTGGTCCTCCTGATGACATCCCTGCTTGTGCCCTCCTGTGCAATGTGCAACCAGGCTGCATTAGTCTCCTGGGGAGGTGTCTTCCGTACATTGGAAGAGAAGAGAACCTCCCTGCGTGCTGTGACTCCCTCTATAAGCATATGGAGGGAGTCATGGGAGAGCCTGGGTGCAGCCCTGCACCTTTCTGCAGTGCTTGTCAGTGTTTGCAGCACCTCAATGCTGCAGAACACTGACAGCACAACTGTCAAAATGATTTTGGGCATGGTCCCTTTAAGGAAACCGGCTGATGACATGTCATCAAATGACGTCATTAGGCCCGCTTCCTATTAATTGGCCGGGAACCTCACAGGGCGGCTTAACAAGCCCTATCAATGGAATATCTTGTTGGAGGCCGGGATCGACACAGATGCGGGGTCCCCACATGGATGTCGCCCACCCCGGACACGCCAAGGTTGGAAAAATCCAGCCCCAGATCTCTTTTAAAATTCAAATCAGGGTCTTAGGATCCCGATAACCATTTTAGATTGGAACTAGTCAGAGTGTGAGCTGTGCACACTTTAATCAGTTCAATAGAGCCGAAGAGGCCCAGAAATGGTAAGTTTGAAATGATTTGTATGGGGCCCGGAGGAGGAGGAGTGCTCTCCACTTGTAGTCGCTTGTGTTACATTCCCTTCTCATGACTAATGGAGCATTGTGGCTGACACTGGAACTTCCTATGATAGAAAACTGCTCTTTAGATGTAAATGCATCTTCTGCCTGATGTTTGACAAACAATTTCTTCAAGTACATTTCCTTATGAACTCTATCTATTTTGAGGTACACACATAATATAGAAATTAACCCCTGTACAACAGTTCTTCGGGGACGATGGGCGATTTCAAATATCCAGACTCTTATTGAGGACAATTAGAATTTAGTACTTGGGTTCAGAGATTTAAAAGGTTGCATCTTCTGGTCAGAAGTCTAAATGGTAAAACTATAATCCCTCCGTCAAAAGCAGACTTACCAATCTTACTGCTATTTTAGAGAAACCATATTAATTCCAGATACTTTGTCATTTTTTTAAAAACAGAACTAATATTCAAACTAAGATCACTGCTGCCATGGGACCAAGGCTAGCTATTTCAATTTTGTGGAATTGGGGCACATCTTCATCATGGTGGGACTTTGCCTGCTACAAAGATGCAAAGTTGGTCCAGCCAACTTTCGACCCTTGGGGTCCTTTGAATATGTGTTACCCCTTCCTTCACCATTTAGAGTGGTTGTTCACTTCTCCTTGCTGCCCACCCATGTATTTTCCAAGCTAACTGTCCACTCTTCGTGGCACGGCTGACCTCACACGGCTTCCATTTGCACGCCTTCTCTTCACTGCCTCTCATGCCTTACAGCGATTCACCATCAAATAACAACTCTCTGCTTTCACTCCTCCTCACCCTTGCCTTTCCTGCCCATTTCCGAGTTCTCCTTTTCCCTCGATCTGCACACTTCCTGTTTTCCCCGCTAAAACCCCATCCTAGATCAAGCTCACCAAACCGCCACTCCCTGACTGCTAAAAGCCACTATAGTTGCCACCTCCTAAACTTCCAGTACCCAACCAAAACATCGCTGATCACTCCAACATTGTCTGACCTCACTAAATGACACCACCCCCCCCACTCCAACGCTTCACAGAAACACCTCTCCACTCAAACGCTATTTCACACTGACCTCTTCCTTCACCTGCTGCCTTCTCAAAAAATTACTGTGATTTTACAACAGATTTTGCTAGTATTAAGTATTTGTAAGGTTAAAATGACAAGATTAAGAATTTTATGTATGTTTGCAGAAAGAAAGTCAATAAATACAGATGGCATTTTTCTTCTTCGGCACTGCTAGGCTAGAAATGACTGTAGGAATCTGATGCTTTTAAGAGTTATAGGACGTTGCTCTGCCTATTATTTTAACAGAGGCAGTAACTCATTTAAAATAAACAGGTTATTGCTCCTGTTAAAATAGGGGGCATAAGAAGCTCATACAAATGTTAACTGTTTTTCTACTAATGTGACAACAATCTAACCTATTTGTAATGTTTATTTCTGTCTACAACAAACATCAATGATGTCACATGTTCAATCATTAGATTATTGTAATTTTCCATTTTGGCCTCTTCTTACTGAAGTGAATTTACAAGAGAATTATCAGTGATTATTATAGAATATCTGACCCACTGAGGTATTTTCTTTGACACCAAAATAAATCCTGACAAAGGATTACACACCCAAAGCATTAATCTGATGAAGGATTACACACACAAAGCATTAATCTGATGAAGGATTACACACCCAAAGCATTAATCTGATGAAGGATTACACACCCAAAGCATTAATCTGATGAAGGATTACACACCCAAAGCATTAATCTTATGAAGGGTAACACACCCAAAGCATTAATCTGATGAAGGATTACACACCCAAAGCATTAATCTGATGAAGGGTTACACGCCCAACGTATTAATCTGATGAAGGATTACACACCCAAAGCATTAATCTGATGAAGGATTACACACCCAAAGTATTAATCTGATGAAGGGTTACACACCCAAAGTATTAATTTGATGAAGGATTACACACCCAAAGCATTAATCTGATGAAGGATTACACACCCAAAGCATTAATCTGATGAAGGATTACAATCCCAAAGCATTAATCTGATAAAGGATTACACACCCAAAGTATTCATCTGATGAAGGGTTACACACCCAAAGTATTAATCTGATGAAGGATTACACACCCAAAGCATTAATCTGATGAAGGGTTACACACCCAAAGCATTAATCTGATGAAGGGTTACACACCCAAAGCATTAATCTAATGAAGGATTACACACCCAAAGCATTAATCTGATGAAGGATTACACACCCAAAGCATTAATCTGATGAAGGATTACACACCCAAAGCATTAATCTGATGAAGGGTTACACACCCAAAGCATTAATCTGATGAAGGATTACACACCCAAAGCATTAATCTGATGAAGGATTACACACCCAAAGCATTAATCTGATGAAGGGTTACACACCCAAAGCATTAATCTGATGAAGGATTACACACCCAAAGCATTAATCTGATGAAGGATTACACACCCAAAGCATTAATCTGATGAAGGATTACACACCCAAAGCATTAATCTGATGAAGGGTTACACACCCAAAGCATTAATCTGATGAAGGGTTACACACCCAAAGCATTAATCTGATGAAGGATTACAATCCCAAAGCATTAATCTGATAAAGGATTACACACCCAAAGTATTCATCTGATGAAGGGTTACACACCCAAAGTATAAATCTGATGAAGGATTACACACCCAAAGCATTAATCTGATGAAGGGTTACACACCCAAAGCATTAATCTAATGAAGGATTACACACCCAAAGCATTAATCTGATGAAGGATTACACACCCAAAGCATTAATCTGATGAAGGGTTACACACCCAAAGCATTAATCTGATGAAGGATTACACACCCAAAGCATTAATCTGATGAAGGGTTACACACCCAAAGTATTAATCTGATGAAGGATTACACACCCAAAGCATTAATCTGATGAAGGGTTACACACCCAAAGTATTAATCTGATGAAGGATTACACACCCAAAGCATTAATCTGATGAAGGATTACACACCCAAAGTATTAATCTGATGAAGGATTACACACCCAAAGCATTAATCTGATGAAGGGTTACACACCCAAAGTATTAATCTGATGAAGGGTTACACACCCAAAGCATTAATCTGATGAAGGATTACACACCCAAAGCATTAACCTGTCTTTTCTCTTTACAGATGCCAACTGATCTGCCGCCTGGTTCCAGCAATTTCTGTTTTTATTTCAGATTTCCAGCATTTGCAGTTCTTTTTTTCTTTTTATTTGACTGCTTTGTTATATTGCTCTTGATTAAAATGCTTTATCCCACAACTTTAAAAAGCTGACGAAACACAAATGATCTAGGTATTTCACGTTGGTAGATTTGGTGGGTCTTCCAACTACCATAAAACTTCTCAGCCCGTCTTCTGGCCTCAGAGTCATTAACCTATTGTAGGTGGGCTCCCCGGCCTGAGTCCATCTCAGAGTTTAGCAATGGCATGCCCCAAGCTGCTGGTGAAAGTTGAAAATTCTTAATTCCGGCCCTTGACCTGTGCTAACGTTCAGTCAATTTGCCAGGCAAAAATTCAAAACCTCCCTCTGCTCCATAGCAACACTGTATACCGCAGACCAAAATTCATCCATGGTATTCCCCACCTGCAAATCCCGCGTCTAAGCTATCCTCTAAAGTACGCGGAGTGTCAGTATCTGAGCTGTTGGCTGCGAGTGTGAAATCGAATGACGGTGTGTCTTCATCATCGCTGCCTTCTTCCTCTTCCACCTGTTGCTCTTCCACCACTGCTTGGCCAGGTTGCAGTTCTTGTGAGAAAGGCACAAGGATAGGGTTGCGGTGGGGGAAGGGGAGAAAGTTAGAAGTACATGCATACACCAGCTGCAGCTTTTAAATCAAATGACATTGTGGGATGAGGGGGAAGTGGGATATGAGAAGAAGGATTAGGTATGAGGATACCGTCATCTTCGATGGATTCAGCCCCGCCGCTGCCCACGGGCTCAGCGATGGCTATTCCAATGATGGCGACCACCATCTCCTCCATTGGGGTAAGGTGATGCAGGCACACCTGTCCCCCACCGGTTACCTCCTGCTGCCTTTGGTTATATGCCAACTTGTCCTGCAAGAGAGAGGGAAGTGTTTCAGTGAGTGTGGGGCAATGTGTTTTGGTGATGTGCCTGTCATGGTTGAATAGTTGGCAGTGTTTGCAAGCTGTGAGATGTGGGGGTGTCAAGCTTGCAGCAGTGGTAAGTGTATGAGGGTGAGGTGAAGCTATGAACGTGAGGTATGAGTCCTGTTTGTTACAGATTGTTGGCAGGTGAGTGATGGGAGTCTGGTGCATTGAGGAGTGTGTGAGGCTAGTGGTTCAGTTGGTGGGATATGGCATTTGCAGCTGAATTCACTGACCTTGACCACTCGTGTGAAGTCATTGAACTTTTTGTGGCACTGCATCCAGGTCCTTGGGCTTGGCTTCTGGCATTGACCGCCTCGGCTACCTGCTCCCACTGCCTTCGTAGAGTTTGCCTGGTGAGCCTCCTGACCAACTGTAGATAGAGGGCCTCTCTCCTCCTGTCCACCTCCTCCACCAAGGCCTCCAGTGCAGTATCTGAGAACTTTGGAGCACGTTCTCTCCCCTATTGCGCCTTTAGTCACTATTCTTGCAGGTCAGGCTCTCTTTCCCAGCCACTTCCAGCACCTGCTCCAGCCAGAATGCACCTCCCCTTTAAGAGGTGCTGGCTGGCTTTAAGTAGTGTAGGCTAGCTTTAAGTGGTGCTAGCCTCGCATGAACTTGGGCCCCCTGCTGAGGTGTTCAGCCATTCGGCAGCGCGTTTAGCGCTCCCTCATCACTGCAATCATTTAAATTAGCAGGCAGCACGAAGTCTAAACATTTAGACCATGGTTCCCACTTTAGAACTTGTGTTTTAATATACTTTCAGAAAATGACAAAAATCTGCTTAGAGTGGTGTGAGCATGACTTTATAGCATTGGCACATTAGTACAATATCCCTAAAAGAAAGCAATGACTTTCTATTGAACATATTTTGGCATCAACTTGAGAGATATTTGCCTTGTGCCCTGGCATCTTATTCTATAATTCTGAACCAGCACAATGAGATTAAAATGTCACAGATCAGACAAAATAATATGTACACCTGCCATAACTATTAGATGATTATAAGCAATAAATAATCATCAATAGCATCAGTCTGGCAGCTCATGAAGTAAGAACCCTACTGGTAAATGATTAGAAAACAAATAGAGTTCAAATTCATCAAAGACTTCAGTTGTTGGGAATGGAAAAAAGATGAATGGTAGAAATGTGTTACATTCCCAAATGAAAAAGCACATTGAAAAATTTGCCAGAAAATCATACTTGAGATGTATGAAATTGCATTATACAATATGCATGGAAATCTACAGAGAGAAAGATGAATTGAATAACACCATGTGCAGCCCTGGATCTGAGTGGAATCTGCAACAGAACTGACATAGGACTGGGCTTTTGATACTTCCAAACTGTATGTAGGACACATGCAAAAAAATCTAACTTCTATTATATCGTATTCTTATATAAGGACTAATTTAACTCTCTCGCCATTCCTCAGGTCAGAAATTTCCCCTCAGCACTGGAAGCTTCACCTTAGTACCGAACTTCCACTGGGACATCATCAGAATATCTTGGGTTGACACCAGGCACACATGATGGCACACTATCGGGCGCAGGTCCACAGGGAAGAAGAAGTTCATGCACCTGTGGGACCTTAAAAGCAGGAGCAGCAACTGGTGGAGGAGAAGCCCCAGGAGAGTGGATGACACAAAAGAAGATGTTCATTGTATCGGAAGCCAAACATCACAGCCCTAGGGAACTGCTGCAACAGGTCCTCAGGGCAGCATTCTTGGCTCAACTACTTTCAGCTGCTTTAAAAATTACCTTCCCTCCATCAGGAGATCAGGAGTGCAGCTGTTTGCTGACTATTTCAGAGTGTGCAACTCCATACACAACTCCTCCATTAATGAAGGAGCCCATGCCAGCTTACAGCAGGGCTAGGACAACATCCAGGCTTGGGCTGAAAGGTGGCAGGTAACATTCATGACAAATAAGTGCCAGGTAATGGCCATCTCCATTAACAACCTCTGCCCTCTTTGGGGTCCAATGGCAGGGAAGAAGGTAGCTTGGGGGGCCGGGGGGTGGGGTGGAGCACTCCTGCTCCTCCTGGTCCACAAGCAGTGCTGTAAGGGCACTTGCCTTTACCCCGACACTGTTGGCGCCTCCCTTAAGTTGCCGGGTTTCCAAAGACCCAGAAAACCCAGCTGGCCACAATTAAACCTGTAAAACAGGTTAAATATGAGGCTCCCAGCCTCATTATAATATTTAAATGGCCAACCTGTCTCCTGGGAGTGGGTTGGTGGCCAACCCTCTGTCCCACCTCCGTTAAACCCGAAGTTGTAAGTGGGTTGGGGTCGGGTTTGAGATTTTTAAATTTTTTACAGCTCACCCGATCCCAACCCACCTGTTTTTAGGGGTTAAAATTACCCCCAGTGCATCTATTGTATTTTCACCCAGAATTTGGGTGGAGGCATGAACCCCATTAGATTTTTTTCTACACCTTAGTATGGGAATTCATGACTGTTGTTAATAAGCAAGGCAGCAAGGAGCAACTCTGGTTACTCAATAGCCATCTGTCTAGTCTGCCAGCTCTTTCAAATAGTTGTGGCACCGTGAATTGTTCCAAGATAAAAAAAAACCACGGCTTTTGAATTTGAAGTATATATTATTGGGATGTGGGTTACATTATTATGGCCACATTATTATCCACCCCTAGTTGCCTGCTTCTTGAGTACCAATTGTTTGTACAACTGATTAACTTGCTAGGTCACTTCAGAGGGCATCAAGAGTTACCCACACAGTGTGGTACTAGAGTCACATGTAGGCCAGACCAGGTAGGGGAGGCCAGTTCCCTTCCTGAAACAAAAATCCAATAGTATTTACGGTCATTTTTTCTGGTGTCAGCCCACAAATTACCAGAATTATTGACTTCAATTTCACAACTTGCTATTGTGCACTCTGGTTCGCTAGTCCAATACCATAATCAGTACACTACCATACCCGGGGTAGCTTGCAATTATCTGCATTATTCTAAAAAGAAAATACTGCAGATGCTGGAAATCTGAAATAAAAACAGAAAATGCTGGAGACATTCAGCAGGTCAGGCAGCATATGTGAAGAGAGAAACAGAGTTAACGTTTCAGGTCGATGACCTTTCTGCATTATTGTGTTGTGGTAGTGTGCTTTAATGAACATAGTTGCATAAACAAAAATCCCATTCTGTATAGTTATTTACATCATGTACTTAAGAAAAAGTTCAAAAGGTTTTTGGACTTTACATTGTTTAGAGATTTTCATATATTTATATAGCACCTTTAATGTAGAAAAATGACCCAAGGTGCTTCATTGAGACAACCAGACAAAAATAGATGCAGATCCAAGAAGGAGATATTAGGAGGGGGCGACCAAAAATGTTAAACCAAATTAAATTTAACCAAAGGATAACCAAAAGCAAGACTGGTTTCTATGGCCTTTGATCACTCTGGTAGTGCTTTGTAGTGTGAGTCACCCAAAGTTTGCAGATTCTTTGTACTGTCTTGCATCCTGGATGACTGTACTATTTACAGGAGAAACCACCTTGACTTCAGTGAAGAATAAAACGTGCACTGTGGCTGAGTAGAAACTCTCGACAGCCTGAATGCAGTGACTCAGTCCTTGCCTTGAACATCACTTCAATTGATGAAATCTTTCCTGCCAATTGTCACAATTTTCTAATTAATTTTTGTAATCTCAATATAGAAAGAAAGAACTTGCATTTATATAGCACCTTTCATGACCTTAGGATGTCCCAAAGCAATTCACAGCCAATTAATTACTTTTGAAGTGTGGTTGTAATGTTGGGAAACACGGCAGTCAATTTGCACAAAGCAAAGTCCCACAAACAGCAATGAGATAAATGGCCAATTAAACTTTTTCAGTGGTGTTGGTTGAGGGATAAATGTTGGGCAGAAAACTCGGAGATCTGTCTTGCTCTTCTTCGAATAGTGCCATGGAATCTTTCATGCCCACCTGAGAGGGCAGATGGGACCTTGGCTTAATAGCTCATTCGAAAGACGGCTCCTCTACAGGGTGGCACTCCGTCGGTACTAAACTGGAGTCTCAGCTGAGATTATGTGGTCAATTCTTGCACCCACCACCTTCTGACTCAGAGGCAACAGTGCTACCACTGAGCCAAGGCTGGCACTTTACTTTGCACAACGTTGCTACAAATTAACTGAAAAATTAAACATTCTGGTATAAATAGCAAATGGTAGCAACAGACTGCATTGATTGGAAATCTAGTGTGGTATCAAATCAGGTTTACAAACTGCTCAGAAGGTCTACTGGACCCCTCAAACAATTTGTAAACCAACTTGACCTATTTGAAATGTTTAAAGAGCAGAGATTCAGTCCCTTCCTGCTCTCTAAACATTTATGGTGTTAACCATTGGGAGACAGCGCTCCCCATGCATGTATCCAGGCGTACACAGGGCTCTCTCCTAAACAGAACAGCTGAAGTTCCAGACAGGCAGGAACCAAGTAATATAAATTGGGTTCTGCCTGGTTGGACCCAAACTGCAGATATCAGTGTCAGCTGCCATGCAAATGTACCCTAAGACTGAGCAACATAGAGGTCTGTCCGTGCAATGTTAGGAAATCACAAAATAAAAAAATAAAATGCGGAAAGCACTCAGTAGATCAGGCAGCATCTGTGGAGAGAGAACAGAGTTAACGTTTCAGGTCGTTCACCTTTCATCAGAACTGGAAATCATGCTCATGACAGCAACAAATACAGTATCTTGCAGACTATAGTTTAGAATTCACAGCACATGTATGTGTGACTGGGCTCGAAGGAAATTTCACCTTTACAGACTGTCTTTACTTCATTCAGGTTTTTCTAGCAGCACACATCTTACTACTGCTGATTCACACAGGCATTTAACAAATGGCAGCACTGCATCTATAACTAGCTCCCTCCAATTAAATATTGCTATTCCTGCTCTAATGCCATCTTAAGTACCTGGCTACAGCACAATACATCATCACTGTGAATTATAATAAATGTCCAGGGGTAGACTAACTAACTTGTTAAGTGCTGGCTAAGAAGAGCAAAAAAAATGTAACATGCAGGTCAATGCCGTTTATATGCATTTTCAAAAGGCTTGACTTCAGCTCAATGCTTTGTTATCAAATCATTTTATATAAAACATATCTGACATGATTTATACCCACCTAACTGTTTTAACTTCATTGTGTGGTGTAGTTCATCAGTTGAGGGCTATTTTAGAATCTGAAACTAATGAAGGTAAAAGGAATCCATTAGTCAATGTCTTCAGTGTGATTAGGAAAGTTCATTTTTAGTCCCGTTAGTTTGAAGCCTGGCAGTGATGAATAGTTAATTACCATGATGAATGTGAGTCAATCACAAAGTATTTTCACTGTCTAGCAATTATACAAGCATTGACAACAGAAATGAAATTATCACAGTACAAAATAGCCAACAAAACACAAATCTAGTTCTAATATAAAAGAAATTTCCATTACTTATATACAGCCTATAAGTTTCATGTTCCAGTGCTGTGATTACTGACACACACATCATAGCACAAGAAATTTGCCGCCGTTCATAAACTGGTATAAATTTACAAGGAGCAAGGCAAACTGAGTTCAAACATAGTTCAGTTAAAGGAATAGGTAATTCTCCTCTTTAGCTCTTACTATAAACTTTTTTCATTATGAGTTGAGCTTGGATGCCAAGACTACCACTGAGTCAGGTGTCAGCCTTGCCTCAGTAATCGCACTCTCACTGCTGAGTCAGAAGGATATGGGTCCAAGACCCACTCCAGAGATTTGAGCATTTAATCTCGGTTGACTATTCAATGTAGTAGTGAGGGAGTGCTGCATTGTCAGAGGTGTCGTCTTTCAGGTGAGATTTTAAACAGCAGCCCCATGGACTGTCTCAGGTGAAGCTGTCCTATTGTCCTGGCCAACACTTATCTCAACCATTAGCTTCAAAATAAATTATCTGCTTATTTATCTCAATGCTTTTTGTGGAACCTTGCTGTGCAAATTGACTGGTGCTTTTCCTTACATTACAACAGTTACTACGGGCTCGATTTTAATAGCCCTGAGGAGGCGGGTTTGGAGGCAGGTCAGCAGCGAAAATCGGAAAGAATGGCTTCAGACTGCCAACCCACCTCCATCCCGCCCCCACCCAATTTTCGTGAGTGTCGGATCAGCCACTCCCAAACTGACTCGACTGGAACCGGTGGGACAGGTAGTTAAGGCAGTGAAGAGCCTGGGCACTTAGAAACTAATAGTAAGATTGGGCAGAGTCAACATGGATTTATGAAAGGGAAATCCTGTTTAACAAATCTATTGGAGTTCTTTGAGGATGTAACTAGTGGAGTAGACAAAGGGGAACCGGTAGATGTGGTGTATTTGGATTTTCAGAAGGCCTTCGATAAGGTCCCACACAAGAGGTTGGTGAACAAAGTTAGGGCACATGGAATTGGGGGTAATATACTGACATGGATTGAGAATTGGTTAACAGACAGAAAACAAAGAGTAGGGATAAATGGGTCTTTTTCAGAATGGCAGGCTATGACTAGTGGGGTACTGCAAGGATCGGTGCTTGGGCCCCAGCTATTCACAATCTATATCAATGATTTGGATGAGGGGACTAAATGTAACATTTCCAAATTTGCTGATGATACAAAGCTAGGTGGCAGTGTCAGTTGTGAAGAGGATGTGAAGAGGCTTCAAGGGGATCTCGACAGGCTCAGTGAGTGGGCGAGAACATGGCAGATAGAATATAATGTGGATAAATGTGAAGTTATCCACTTTGGTAGAAAAAACAGAAAGGTAGAGTATTTCCTAAATGGTGAAAGATTGGGGAATGCAGATGCTCAAAGGGTCCTGGGTGTCCTTGTACATGAGTCACTGAAAGTGAATGTGCAGGTGCAGCAAGCCATTAGGAAGGCAAATGGTATGCTGGCCTTCATTACAAGAGGATTTGAGTACAGGAGTAAAGAAGTCTTAGTCCAATTATATAGGGCCTTGGTGAGACCACACCTGGAGTACTGTGTACAATTTTGGTCTCCTTACCTAAGGAAGGATATACTTGCCATAGAGGGAGTGCAACGAAGGTTCACGAGATTGATTCCTGGGATGGCGGGACTGTCGTATGAGAAGAGATTGAGTAAACTAGGCCTGTATTCTCTTGAATTCAGAAGAATGAGAGGGGATCTCATTGAAGCATACAGAATTATTACAGGGCTTGATAGAGTGGATGCTGGGAGAATGTTTCCCTTGGCTGGGTAGTCTAGAACCAGGGCCACAGTCTCAGGATAAAGGGTAGGCCATTCAGGACTGAGATGAGAAGAAATTTCTTCACACAGAGGGTGGTGAATCTTTGGAATTCTCTACCCCAGAGGGCGGTGGAGGCTCAGCCATTGGGTATATTCAAAACAGAAGTCCATAGATTTCTGACTAGTAAGGGCATCAAGGGATATGGCGATAGGGCCGGTGAACGGAGTTGAGGTAGATGATCAGCCATGATCTCATTGAATGGCGGAGCAGGCTCGAAGGGCCGAATGGCCTACTCCTGCTCCTATTTCTTATGTTCTTGCTAAACCTATTTTTATTGTGGTTTCCCATTTTCATGCTTCTGGCTCCTGTTTCCCGTCTTGTCAGAAACATGCCAGCTGCAAGGAGACGAGTTGCTGGAGGACATGATTTGTAGTCATTGGTGCAGCACTTTAAAAGCGCTCCTGTAATATGGCTGACCTTCAAATGCAACAACTTTGTTGTTGGAGGTTTGGGATAAGATTTAGCAAATCTACCGACCTTGTGACTGTTCAAGCTGACACCCATCTGCAGTGTTGCCTGATTGGAATAATTTCAGGCCACTTTGAGTGTGCGCTTGCAAGCTTCTTGCCTCAACTGAAATCTATAGCAACAGGATGGGAACCATTTACATCCTCTCATCCTGGCCGTCAGATTCGGAGGAAGAGCAGCCGTGGCAGCAACACAACAGCCGCACCAGCACCAGGAGCGCCAGCCTCCTCCTCACCCACCTGATGCTGCACTGGACACAGAGGCCACGATTTTGCAACTGGGTGTAGTTTGGGAGCGGGTCAGCTGGTTTCCGGGTTCCAGTCCCGCCCCCAACTGTATCCGGCCCACAGACGTGATTTTACATCGATTGGCCTTGTTAAGCCCGCCCTGCGGGGTTGCTGGCCAATTAAGAGGAAGCCGGTCAGATGACGTCATTTGATGACACGTCATCTGCCGGTTTTCTTAAAGAAACCATGCACAATTTTTCTTTGACAGCTCATTTCTCAGCGTTTGACAGCATTGAGGTGCTGCAAACACTGACAATCACTGTACAAAGGTGAGCTCTTGCACCCAGGCACTCCAATGACTCCCTCCATAGGCTAGAACAGATGGCAGCTGCAGGTGAGGTTACAGAAGCGATCTATCACTGGTGAGAGAGGTTCTCCCAATGAGGTGGGACTAGACAGCTAATTCAAAACTTGTTACCTACAGAAAAGTGTAAATGCATTAAAAATGATTTTCCCAACATTTTCTTACCTCATGAAACTCATCAGTGCACCATTGGATCCTTCAAACCACTTCTGCAGCTGTCATCAATGCAGAAACATTACAGCAGACTCACAACACACCACACTTACCTGGCGTGGTGTCCGGACGTTGGGGAACCCGAAGCAGAAGCAGCAAAATTGAAAAAGAACCTGTTAACAAGTATCAAGTACCTGTTAACAGCCAGGTAAGTGGCTATAATCCTCTTCCCGCCGCTAGGTGTTGGGTCCATGCGCAAATCAGAGACCCGACACTTCAGAAGATTGATTGGAGGCGGGTTGACTGCGGGTTTCCTGCCCACTGTCAATCTTTGCATTTTTGACAGCGGTCCCGCCTCCAATCCCGCACTCTGAGGAGCGGCAAAATTCCGGCCAGAGCATCAGCCCCTGACAAAATTGCTGCCCGGGAGGCCTAGCGATGGCATCACCATGGCCAGATTTACTTCCCTTGATGCTGTAAACCCTGGCTGCCACATGATGCACCAGGTTGACACCATCCCACACCAACACCGTGAAACATCCCTTTAATGTCCAAGCCATTCTATGCACACTCATCACTATAGCGGGGGGAAGAGGGGGCGCGGGGAGTTATGACTGAACAATCACTGGAACTCAGTAAGACACTTCTCAATGTGCGCTCAGATCTGTCCAATAAGGGGCACTTTTGGAAAAAGTTATTGCACTATATGACAACACATTACCAGAAACTTCACATGGACATTGGCTAAACCTCTCAAGTGCCTACCCTTGTGTGTTGTTAGTTGGTATACTTGCAGTAGGATGAGGGTGAGTGTGAGGGGTGGCTAGTGAGATGGGGAAGTGATAAAGTAGATAGAGAGCGTTGGGTGGAGGTTCAAGGTAAGTTGATATCCTGGTGAGGTCTCTTCCGCCCTTGGAAGGGAAGAGAACCTCCCTGTGTGCTGTGACTCCCTCTGTAAGCATATGGAGGAAGTCATTGGAGAGCTTGGGTGGAAGTGTTCACCTTTGTGCAGTGATTGTTAGTGTTTGCAGCATCTCAATGCTGTCAAACACTGACAGCAGAACTGTCAAAATAAAATTGTCTGTGGTCCCTTTAAGGAAACCAGCATATGACGCGTCATCAAATGACGTCATCAGACCCGCTTCCTGTTAATTGGCCGGTAAGCCCGCAGGGCGGGCTTAACAAGGCCAATCAAGGGAAAATCACGTCTGCAGAGTGGAGGCAGCTGGGGGCGGGACCGGAACCCAGAAACCAGCTGATCTGGCCCCATCCCACCTCCAGAATTAAATTCGCGGCCTACGCTTCAGAAGTACTTCATTGGCTGTGAAGCGTTTTGGGATGTCAGAGGTTATTAAAAACACTACATAAATGCAAGTTCTTTATTTAGATATAGCTGCATGATATTACATGTTTTGATACTTTAATCATTAGTAAATTTGAGTACAGGAGTAAAGAAGTCTTAGTCCAATTATATAGGGCCTTGGTGAGACCACACCTGGAGTACTGTGTACAATTTTGGTCTCCTTACCTAAGGAAGGATATACTTGCCATAGAGGGAGTGCAACGAAGGTTCACGAGATTGATTCCTGGGATGGCGGGACTGTCGTATGAGAAGAGATTGAGTAAACTAGGCCTGTATTCTCTTGAATTCAGAAGAATGAGAGGGGATCTCATTGAAGCATACAAAATGATTACAGGGCTTGATAGAGTGGATGCTAGGAGAATGTTTCCCTTGGCCGGGGAGTCTAGAACTAGGGGCCACAGCCTCAGGATAAAGGGTAGGCCATTCAGGATTGAGATGAGAAGAAATTTCTTCACACAGAGCGTGGTGAATCTTTGGAATTCTCTACCCCAGAGGGCTGTGGAGGCTCAGTCAATGGGTATATTCAAAACAGAAGTCGATAGATTTCTGACTAGTAAGGTCATCAAGGGATATGGCGATAGGGCCGGTGAATGGAGTTGAGGCAGAAGATCAGCCATGATCTCATTGAATGGCGGAGCAGGCTCGAAGGGCCGAATGGCCTACTCCTGCTCTTATTTCTTATGTTCTTATGTTCTTAAATGGATTCAGAAAATTAAAGATTAATTACATAATCAGTACTTCATGAATTAATTCCTGTGCCAGCACACTTTGTTTACTGAAAGCTTTCATTAGGATATTCAGTTCTGGCTTTTGTAAAGTTATGTTTGATATGTGCTTATACTTATTATTTGAATTGAATTTTAAGACTAAATAAGTAGATCATCTTAAACCTGACCAGGCTCATATCATGTGATTCATTTTGACACCCTGCGCTGGCTTCCTTGCACAAAACAACTTCTGGTCTTCCAAGTCTAACTGTAAGTGCTGATCTTTGCCGACATAAAAATAACTCCAAAACTTAATTCATTTTGAGATGCTTCATAATGTAAAGACACTACTTAATGTAAGTTTCTGGTTTTTTTTTCATTATGAGGTACACAAAAGAAACCTGAGGTAACACTCCGATATTCCATCCCTGCTGACAAACAAGTGCCTGGTCTCCACGGTCTCCTCACTGCAGCACGGTAGAGATCATCAAAACAGTGGGAGGAGGATTGTGAGAGAAACTTATTTTACAGCGTTCGAGTTACATACCTGTCTGCTTTCTTATCTAACCTAAATTAAGGTCACAGGCTGGTGTCGGGAGCGGCGAGACCGGAGGCCCGGTTAGTATTTAAACTCACTTTCGCGGGCTTTTCTTTCACAGGCTGGTGTCGGGAGCGGACGAGACCGGAGGTCCAGTGAGTATTTAAACTCACTTTCACGGGCTTTTCTTTCACAGGCATACCAATCTCAGACCGGCGGCGGCGTTCCAGAGCCACGTCACGATTCAAAACGTGACGCGGGCAGGAGGGAGCAGCTGATTGGGTGAGTATGGCTAGGTAAGTATTTATACTACTCTATAGTTTGACAGTTAAGGTTCATAGTTTATAAAGTTTAGAAGGACTTAATTTTGTGGATATAGTTTCTAGTGCTAGTAACCAAGGGCCCTTGAGTATATCATTTAATTGAGTGTAATTGGTGGTATTGATTTGATTTAATTTAAGTTCAATTAATTAAAGGGTAAGTCATGACAGGACAGCCCAGCCCCGTGTTATGCTCCTCCTGCTCGATGTGGGAAATCAGGGACCCTTCCGGTGTCCCTGACAACCATGTGTGCGGGAAGTGTATCCAGCTGCAGCTACTGACAGACCGCATTGCGGCGCTGGAGCTGCGGATGGATGCGTATTGGAGCATTCGTGATGCTGAGAACCTCGTGGATAGCACGTTTAGCGAGTTGGTCACACCGCAGGCAAAGGGTGTACAGGCAGGAAGTAAATGGGTGACCACCAGGCAGAGTAAGAGGTGCAGGCAGGTAGTGCAGGGGTGCCCTGTGGACATTCCCCTCTCAAACAGATATACCACTTTGGATACTGTTGGGGGGGATGACTTATCAGGGGAAGGCAGCAGCAGCCAACTTCCTGGCACCATGGGTGGCTCTGCTGCACAGGCTGGGAGGAAAAAGAGTGGAAGAGCTATAGTGATAGAGGACTCAATTGTAAGGGGAATAGATAGGCGTTTCTGTGGCCGCAACCGAGACTCCAGGATGGTGTGTTGCCTCCCTGGTGCAAGGGTCAAGGACGTCTCAGAGCGGCTAAAGAACATTTTGGAGGGGAGGGCGAACAGCCAGCTGTCGTGGTGCACATAGGCACCAACGATATAGGTAAAAAAGGGGATGAGGTCCTAAAAGCAGAATATAGGGAGTTAGGAGGTAAATTAAAAAATAGGACCTCAAAGGTAGTAATCTCAGGATTGCTACCAGTGCCACATGCTAGTCAGAGTAGAAATAGGAGGATATTTCAAATGAATACGTGGCTAGAGGAATGGTGCAAGGGGGAGGGATTCAAATGCCTGGGACATTGGAACCGGTTCTGGGGGAGGTGAGACCAGTACAAACGGGACAGTCTGCACCTGGGCAGGGCCGGGACCGCTGTCCTAGGGGGAGTGTTTGCTAGTGCTGTTGGGGAGGGTTTAAACTAAAGTGGCAGGGGGTTGGGCACCTGAGCAGGGAGACAGAGGAAAGCGTGTCAGGAAGGGACAGAAGGTATGGAGTAAAAGGTAAAGTGTTAATAAAGGAAAAAGCAGGAACTAAGTTTCACAAAACATATTTGAAAGTTCTTTATCTGAATGCACGTAGCATTCGTAACAAAATGGACGAGTTAATGGCACAAATAACTACGTATGGGTATGATCTTGTGGCCATTACAGAAACATGGCTGCAGGGTGACAATGACTGGGAATTAAATATGCCAGGGTATTTAACAATCAGGAAGGGCAGGCAGGAAGGAAGGGGAGGTGGGGTGGCTATGTTAATAAAGGAAGGAATCACTGTAATACAGAGAAATGATATTGGGTCAAACGATCAGGATAATGAAACAGTTTGGGTGGAGATAAGGAATAATAAGGGGAAAAAAACACTAGTGGGAGTAGTATATAGGCCTCCTAATAGTTGCAACTCTGCTGGAAGAAGTATTAATCAGGAAATAGTTGGGGCATGTAATAAGGGAACAGCTATAATTATGGGGGATTTTAACTATCATATTAACTGAACAAATCAAATTGGGCAGGGCAGCCTTGAGGAAGAGCTTATTGAGTGTATTAGGGATGGATTTCTTGAGCAGTATGTAACTGATCCTACAAGGGGGCAAGCAACCTTGGACCTGGTCCTGTGTAATGAGTCAGGATTAATTAATAATGTCCTAGTTAAGGATCCCCTTGGAATGAGTGACCATAACATGGTTGAATTCCATATCCAGTTAGAGGGTGAGAAGGTTGGTTCTCAAACAAGCGTACTGAGCTTGAATAAAGGAGACTATGATGGTATGAGAGCGGAATTGATTAAAGTGGACTGGGAAAATAGATTAAAGGGTAAGACGGAACTAAGTGTCACAAAACATATTTGAAAGTTCTTTATCTGAATGCACGTAGCATTCGTAACAAAATGGACGAGTTAACGGCTCATTTAAGGAGTTATTTTACAACTTGCAAAAAAAATATATTCCACTGAGGAAAAAAGGGTGTAAAAGAAATGACAGCTATCTGTGGCTAAGCAAAGAAATTAAGGATAGTATCAGACTAAAAACAAGGACACATAAGGTAGCCAAACTTAGTGGGAGGATAGAAGATTGGGAAGTCTTCAAAAGACAGCAAAAAGTAACTAAAGGATTGATTAAGAAAGGGAAGATAGATTATGAAAATAAATTAGCAAAAAATATAAAAACAGATAGCAAGAGTTTCTATAGTTATATTAAAAGAAAAAGGGTGGCTAAGGCAAACGTAGGTCCCTTAGAGGATGAGAGCGGGAAATTAATGGTGGGAAACATGGAGATGGCAAAAATACTGAACAAATATTTTGTTTCAGTCTTTACGGTAGAGGACACTAAGAATATCCCAACACTGGACAAACAGGGGGCTCTAGTGGGGGAGGAGCTAAATACGATTAAAATCACTAAGGAATTGGTACTCAGTAAAATAATGGGACTCAAGGCGGATAAATTCCCTTGACCTGATGGCTTACATCCTAGGGTCTTGAGGGAAGTGGCAGTAGGGATTGTGGATGCTTTGGTAATAATTTTCCAAAATTCCCTGGACTCAGCAAAGGTCCCGGCAGATTGGAAAACTGCTAATGTAACACCCTTATTTAAAAAGGGTAGTAGGCAGAAGGCTGGAAATTATAGACCAGTTAGCCTAACATCTGTGGT
Source organism: Squalus acanthias (assembly GCA_030390025.1). NCBI lineage: Eukaryota > Metazoa > Chordata > Chondrichthyes > Squaliformes > Squalidae > Squalus > Squalus acanthias. The sequence continues at coordinate 175,860,538 of CM059425.1, read as the reverse complement.
GGGTAAAATTTTGGAGTCTATTATTAAGGAGACAGTAACGGAACATTTAGATAAACATAATTTAATAGGACAAAGTCAGCATGGCTTTATGAAGGGGAAGTCATGTCTGACAAATTTGCTTGAGTTCTTTGAGGACATAACGTACAGGGTGGATAAAGGGGAACCAGTGGACGTAGTGTATTTAGACTTCCAGAAGGCATTCGACAAGGTGCCACATAAAAGATTATTGCTCAAGATAAAAAATCACTGGATTGGGGGTAATATTCTGGCATGGGTGGAGGATTGGTTATTTAACAGGAAGCAGAGAGTTGAGATAAATGGTTCATTGTCGGACTGGCAACCAGTAGCCAGTGGTGTTCCGCAGGGGTCGGTGCTGGGTCCCCAACTCTTTACAATCTATATTAACGATTTGGAGGAGGGGACCGAGTGTAACATATCAAAGTTTGCAGATGATACAAAGATGGGAGGGAAAGTAGAAAGTGAGGAGGACATAAAAAACTTACAAGGGGATATAGACAGGCTGGGTGAGTGGGCGGAGATTTGGCAGATGCAATACAATATTGGAAAATGTGAGGTTATGCACTTTGGCAGGAAAAATCAGAGAGCAAGTTATTATCTTAATGGCGAGAAACTGGAAAGTACTGCAGTACAAAGGGATCTAGGGGTCCTAGTGCAAGAAAATCAAAAAGTTAGTATGCAGGTGCAGCAGGTGATCAAGAAGGCCAACGGAATGTTGGCTTTTATTGCTAGGGGGATAGATTATAAAAACAGGGAGGTATTGCTGCAGTTATATAAGGTATTGGTGAGACCGCACCTGGAATACTGCATACAGTTTTGGTGTCCATACTTAAGAAAAGACATACTTGCTCTCGAGGCGGTACAAAGAAGGTTCACTCGGTTAATCCCGGGGATGAGGGGGTGGACATATGAGGAGAGGTTGAGTAGATTGGGACTCTACTCATTGGAGTTCAGAAGAATGAGAGGCGATCTTATTGAAACATATAAGATTGTGAAGGGGCTTGATCGGGTGGATGCGGTAAGGATGTTCCCAAGGATGGGTGAAACTAGAACTAGGGGGCATAATCTTAGGATAAGGGGCTGCTCTTTCAAAACTGAGATGAGGAGAAACTTCTTCACTCAGAGGGTAGTAGGTCTGTGGAATTTGCTGTCCCAGAAATCTGTGGAAGCTACATCATTAAATAAATTTAAAACAGAAATAGACAGTTTCCTAGAAGTAAAGGGAATTAGGGGTTACGGGGAACGGGCAGGAAATTGGATATGAGGCTGAGTTCGGATCGGTCAAGGCCCTGTGGGTGGCGGAGCGGGCCCAGGGGCTGAGTGGCCGGGTCCTGCTCCTACTTCTTGTGTTCTTTAGATTTGAGGTTAGGATCAGATCAGCCATGATCTTATTGAATGGCGGAGCAGGCTCGAGGGGCCGATTGGCCTACTCCTGCTCCTATTTCTTATGTTCTTATGTTCTTACATATTCATTTGGCTATGGTTATTTACAGGGACTATCTAAAATCCTTTATTACTTATATGATATACATTATTTTTACATCAAAGGAAATCCCTAATCTACATTATTAACCATATTACCTAACATAGAATGATTTGCAAAGAAAGCAAAGTGCTTTGTACCCACTTGTACCCCAACTAGTGTTTGGCTAATATTTACATATTGCCAATTTGTTTAATTTTATCTTGAAGATGTGCAGGAGATAATGAATGAGGTGTCTGTCGCTATTACTATAGGTAGTGGATGGGAGGAAGGAAAGATTAAGAATGAAAGAGATTGATGAGTGAGGCACCAAACTGAGACTGATTTGAAATAGAATATTTAGAGCACTCAATTAATTAAGTAAATTGTTCCAGTCTGATTAGTTAATTGATTTATGCAGGACTTTCACAAAGCTCCTGGAGCATCAGTAAATGGGATATACGGGAGTAGACTGGGGAAAATGTGTCCTTGACTCAAATATTTAATATTAATGTTTTAAGTGAATGAATTTATCCAATTTATCTTTACTTTCTATAGTAGCTTCAGAAGTAAATTGAAATGTTCAATATCAGTTAGTGAAATGGGAACAGTATGAAATCACTAAATATATTGAATTAGCCTTTGTAACAAGAGGGCTAGAATATAAAGGGGAGAAAGTTTAGCTACAGCCATACAAAGCCCTGGGTAGACCACATCTGGAATATTGTGCACAGTTCTGGGTACCGCACCTTAGAAAGGATATTGGCCTTGGAAGGAGTGCAGCGCAGATTCACCAGAATGTTGAAAGGGCTCCAAGGGTTAAATTATGAGGAGACATTACATAAACTAGGCTTGTATTCCCTGGAAGGTTAAGGGGTGATTTGATTGAGGTTTTTAGGATTTTGAAAGGAATTGATAGGGTAGATAGAGAGAAACTTTTCCGCTGGTGATGGAGTTTAGGACACGGAGAAATAACCTTAAAATCAGAGCCACGCCATTCAGGAGAGAAGTTAGGAAACACTTTTTCACGCAAAGGGTGGTAGAAGTGTGGAACTCTCTCCCACAAACGGCAGTAGCTGCTAGCTCAATTAATAATTTTAAATCTGAGATCGATAGATTTTTGCTAGCCAATGTATTAAGGGATATGGAGCCAAGGCAGGTGGATGGAGTTAGGATACAGATCAGCGATGATTTAATTGAATGGCGGAACAAGCTCGAGGTGTTGAATGGCCTACTCTTGTTCTTATGTTCCTATTAACTCTTAATTCAAGCTGTCAAATAAGCATCATAAATAACAAGAACACTCAGACCAATTTAGGTAAACTGCTATCGAGTAAAGGTTTCTGTTAAATCTGTCTATTGACTTAAAGCTCAGTCATCTAACACGGTTTATCCAGAACTTCACATTTCCCATGTCATACTTCAGGTATCATACTTCAGTTATTACACCTGTATATGCAAATATTTTCAACTAATTGGCTCAAGTTTTGTACTCATAAAGCAACAACAAATCACACCTGAGGAGGTACGGAAGATATGAATCAAATGAGAGGAACCTGAGTACAAAATCTACTAATGAGAAATGACTAAAGGCATTACAAAATAACGAATCAAGCAAGACATGTCAGAGAAATCCACCACTAAAAGAGAAATGGAAACAAATCAAATTATTCCAAATAGTTTTGGTTTCTCCGTTCAGCTGAGGATTTAGTACTGGAAGTAAAGGTTTATAACCTAAAGACATTAAAGAATTATAAAATTTAGAAGAAAATGATTAAGCTAATCTATACAGCAGTATTACTATGCCTTTCTGAAAAACTTATGGCCAGCATTTATGGGACTTTCCATCCGTATCACTGTCAGATTAAGAGACTCAACAAGGCAGCAGGCCACAAGTATCAGATTAATAAAACTGTTGGATAAGAAGCAGAAGAGCTACGTGAAAAAATATTATTAGAGGAGAAAAGGAAAGAAACAGGTCATGAAATATCAAAAAATGAAATGAGCAAGCCAGAAAAAAGAATGAGTGTCAATGTTTCAAAACTTGGGGCTCGATTTCTATAGAGGAGGCGGGTTGAGGGCGGGCCCGCTGCTCGGCAGCTTTCGGACCCGCTCCCAGATGCCGCCAGCCCGCAGTTCTGATTTTTGCTTCATTGGCCTCGTTACGGCCGATGGGCGGGTCCTCCAGGCAATTGCTTGGAGCATGTCAGTTTCTCACGTCTGATGACACGTTTTTGGAGTAAAAATTTAAAGGGGCCATGTCCCCTTTGCAAAAAATGTAGATGGGATGGCTTGGTGCTGTATTATCTAAAAAGGGAAGTTGACAGCGGCTGGTCGGAACACGATGTATTGAATTAAATTGCTGGTCATATTATTCCAGAAAGACATTTATGATTTTTTTATCTATCAATGTAGTATGTGACTAAGAAATGAAAAATATGCCAGATGTGTTCCAATCATTGGCTTAGTAAAATTAATGCTTTTTTCTCTTAAAGGTGCTGGCTGCTGCAGGAATGGCAGCCCCAAAAACTAAGGCTGCAGCCAGGTTCAATGAGGGCTCCCTCCATGCTCTTGTTGAGGGAGTTAGAGGACATCAGGAGGTCCTCTTCCCTGGAAACGGAAGGAGGAGGCCTCCTCAGCAAACCAAGGCAGCTTGGCTGCAAATAGCTGAGGAGGTGAGTTCGAGATCTGTGTGCAGATGCACATGGGTTTAGTGTCTACAAAGGTTTAATGATCTGCTGAGATCACCTAAAGTGTGGCCTCTGTGTTCTGGGAAATGGAAGTTCAAGAGTGAGGGCTCAGGACGAATGCCATGTAGAATGTTGGTGGTGAAACTGAGCGCTTTAGTAGATAGATGATGCCTGGGGTTTTGAGAATGTCAGACTTCTATTCATCTCCATGTGTCAGCTACCTGTGGTTGAAGCGTAAGCTTACGTGAATCTGGCATGGACGAGTGCATCCCTTGCCTGACGGCCAGCAATGTGTTCGTCAGCTGCTGGATTGGCCACATCCAGCCCTGCAAAGCTTCGCTCCCCGTCCTCCTCCTCATCCTCTTCCTCCTCCTCCTCCTTGTCCTCTTCCCTGTTCTCCTCCTCATCCTCTTCCTCCTCCTCTTCCTCGTCCTCCGAGGAGGCTGTGTGCTGAGCCACTTGTTCATGTGGCAGCACTAAGCCGCGCTGCGGTGCGATGTTGTGCAGGGCACAGCAGACCGCGACGATTCTGGGCACCCTGGCTGGTACATACTGCAAGGCTCCTCCAGATCTGTCTAGGCATCGGAAGCGCATTTTGAGCAAGCTGATGGTTTGCTCAATGATGCTTCTGGTGGATATGTGGCTCAAATTTTACCGCTCCTCAGCATCGTTTGATGGCCTCCTCATCGGTGTCATAAGCCACCTTTTCAGGGGTTAGCCCTTGTTGCCAAGAAGCCATCCGGAAAGTTGGTTTGGCGGATGGAAGAGCTGAGGCACAGTAGACTGGCGCAGGATGAAGTAGTCATGGCAACTGCCAGGGTACTTTGCGCAAACATGCATGATGATCTTCCTGTGGTTACACACCAGCTGGACGTTCAGGGAGTGGAATCCCTTGCAGTTGACCAGCTGGGTTGTGATAGGGGGCCCTAATGGCTACATGTGTGCAGTCAATGATGCCCTGGACCATTGGGAAGCCTGCCATAGTGGCAAAGCCAACCTCATGCGCCGTCACACTTGTGCCATCCATGGAGAAGTGGATATAATTGTGGGCCTTTGCAAAGAGGGCATCGGTGACCTGTGTGATACAGGTGTGTGCAGCTGACTGGGAGATGCCGCTGATGTCTGCAGCTGATCCCTGGAAGGAGCCCGAAGCAAAGAAGTTGAGTGCGGTGGTGACTTTGACAGCCACTGGTAAGGAGTGTCCACACGCTCCTCTGGGCTCCAGGTGTTGGTGCAGCATTGCGCAGATGTCAGCGACTACGTCTCTCGAAAGTCTCAGTCTCCTTTGGCACTGCTGTTCAGTCATGCTGAGGAAGCTGATCCTCTGCCTGTAAACCTTGTTTTGAGGGTATCTCCTGTGGCGAGGTGCAGCCCTGCGCTGAGACCCTCCGCCCTGTGCATCATCAGGTGGGTGAGGAGGAGGTTGGCGCTCCTGGTGCTGGTGCGGCTGTTGTGGCTGGTTGTGGTGCTGCCGCGGCTGCTCTTCCTTCGAATCTGACGACCAGGATGAGAGGATATAAATGGTTCCCATCCCGTAGCTATAGATTTCACTTGAGGCAAGAAGCTTGCAAGCGCACACTAGAAGTGGCCTGAAATTATTCCTATCAGGTCACACTGCAGATGGCTGTCAGCTTGAACAGTCAAGGTCAGTAGATTTGCTAAATCTTATCCCAAACCTCCAACAAGGTGCTGGTGCATTTGAATGCCAGCCATGTTACAGGAGTGTTTTTAAAGTGCTGCAACAATGACTACAAATCATGTCCTCCAGCAACTCGTCTCCTTGCAGGAAACAGGAGCCAGAGGCATGAAAATGGGAAACCATTATCAAAATAGGATTAGCAAGGCAGGTAACAGGCTGTTAACTGCCTTAACTACCTGTCCCATCGGTTCCAGTCGGGTCAGTTTGGGAGCGGCTGAACAGACACTCACGAAAATCGGGTGGGGGCGGGATGGAGGCGGGATGGGTGTCTGAAGCCATTTTTTTCTGATTTTTGCTGCCGACCCACCTCCAAACCCGCCTCCTCAGGGCTATTAAAATCGAGCCCTTGGAGTCAGGATTGAATAGTATGTATATGAATGTATACAAATGTTCAGGAGAAAATTGGAGAGTTAGAAGCATTAACAGACATTAATAACTATGGAAGTATAGGTGAGAGGAGTCACGCTGGAGTGTGGGAAAGCACTGAGCGGGGTGTCCCAGGCACAACTATTGTTTCTAATTTACATCAATAAATTGGATTCAGAAAAAGAGGAAAAAGAGCTGTGCACAGAGAACTGGGTCCTTGACCAGGTGTTAATTATTGTGGCTGGCAGTTGACTGACCAATTATAACTAGTGTGTTTCTAAAAAGGTATATATTAGAGGGATATCTGCTACAGCACAGAGCCAGTGCACACAGAACTGGGTAAATCTGCTAAATGGAGTGGCATGCTAAACAGAGTGTTCACAGGAATGTGGTGAGAGTGGGAATTTGGTGCAGAGGGGGCCAATGTGCTAAAAAAATTAAATTAAGGGGGGAAATGCGACGCAGACTAAGATGGGTTTAGAATGTATGTGCGTAAATGCCGTAGTGTGGTAAATAAAGTTGGTGAGCTGTAATAACCAAGACCTGGCACAAGCAAGGGGAGGAATGTGCATTTAATATAACTGGCTACAATGTATTCAGGAAAGATAGGCAAGGTGGCAGTAGTGATCAAAGATATTGGCCGGAATTTTGCCTACCTGGGCGGGTCTGTGCGGGCAGAGTCCGTGGCAGGTCCCGATCCCACTATTGGCTCCATCCCGCTGCTCAAAATGAAGTTACCTTAATGAGGCCTATTAAACCCATGTTACCTGGCCAATGAGATGGAGCAGGTCTGGTGACATCATTCATGATGGGTTTTCAGCCGAGATCCTTAAAGGGACCATGGCCACATTACATTTGACACTTAATCTAACAAAGTGGGTGTTGAATCTTTACTCTACAATAACATAATAAAAGTTATACATGAGTGACAAAGAAATATTTAAATAATATTATCATTAAGTAATATGACGACATCTACAAATACGATCAGAACATAATTAAAAAGGTACATTAATTGGGAAGTTATTGGTGCTTTAGTCACCACAAACCTATAGAATTTTGGCCGTGATTTTGCCGGCGCTCAGAGGGCAGGTTTGGAGGCGGGTCAGGAGTTAAATCCAAAATGATTGATGGTGGGCTGCAAACACGCCACGAACCCGCCTCCACGTGACTTTCCAAAGTGTCGGGTCTGCGACTTCAGATCAGACCCGACACCAAGCGGCGGGAGAGGCACTTAAGGTAGTTAACAGCTTGTTAACTGCTATTTTGACAGGGTATTTCAATTTTGCCACATTTTCACTGTGTTCCACGTCATTCGGCAAACACGCCAGCTGATTGTGTCGGGTCTTCCAACAAGCTGAATAGTTCACAGCTGCAACTGCAGCATAAAAGCTAACCTGCCACATCAGTTCAATTTCAAATGCCAGAACTTTCTGATTTCAGGATTTGGAAGACATATTTCAAGTGTATTGAGGTTGTAAGTGTGTGTTTTGAGATCTATATGCACTGAGACCGCCTTGGAATAACCTCTCTCCACATTGACTGAGCGCTTTGTAAGGGGTTTTTGTCTCGGGCTTATTTGTAGGTCAGCCAGTTATGTTTTCCTGGACTGTCCTACCCGCTGTGCGGTTACGAATCGCTATCCCCTTATTAGTTCTGAGCCCAGGACTTATCGAGCGGCGATAAGGACAAACGAACAGACCCGTGGATTGGTGCGAGGAAAACCAATGTTTATTTAACAGAGATGAAACACAACATGTCAATCTTAACTTCGGTATAAACGAGGGAAATGACAGTAGAACAATACCCCACCCCTCCCAACCCCACTTTACTAGCTAAGTTAGACTCTTGAGGACCAGGGATAATGCTCACCAAACGAATCCTTTGACAGTTGAGATATGGTTTAAAGTCCTTTTAAGTAAAAAGTTTCATAAGGCCCTTGTGCCTCGAGGTGTTTGATGGTCACTGGAACCGTTGCTCTGGTTTCTTGCGTGTCGGTCTGTTTCCGGAGCTGCTGGCCTTCTTCGTTGAACGGTCTTGTTTCTGTTGAACTGTGTACTGGAGAACTCCTGTGCTTCAGCTGTCCTGCTTGTGGCCTGTCTGTCTGGCTTGGACAGCTTGTTTTAAACTGCTAGGCTGCAAAACTGGTCGTCTCTGTGGAAATCCTCTCTGTAGAACTCCAGCTTGTTCCAGCATAGGTCTCTGTAGCCCCCTGTTTGTAAAACTTTAAAGTTATACAGTTCGATTGTTCCTTATTTGCCCGCCAAATCTTCCCAGTGCTTTGTTTAATTCTGGTGGGCTCGTTAAGGTAATTAACTTTAATGGCAGGAGATGGCCTTTAACGATATTAAATATTTGTTAAGTGAAGGATGATTGCTGGTCTGATGGTTGTTCATTTGTGTTGCCTTTACTTCTTTGTATAAATGCTAAACAGTTTGATGGGGCTGGAGATAGGTCGATGACCTGTAATATACAACATTGTCTGTAGAGGCCAGCCCCGCCTCCTTTGGCAGCCTGTACTGAGGTCTGCATGTCACCTGGCCTGCTGTTTTTGCAGGGCCCTGGTTTCTGTTCAATGTCGCAGGCTTCTGTCACGAGGTCTAGAAACCACTTTGTCCAGGGTACCCCTTATTAATAACTCTGGGGAATGTGCGAATTTTGAGAACCCTACAGCTTATAACATCTCATCCACAACTGAGATATATACCAGCAGAATGGGAACCATTTATACCCTCTCATCCTGGTCCTCAGATTCGGAGGAAAAGCAGCCGCGGCAGCAGTAGAACCAGGCACACCAGCAGCACCAACAACAAGAGCGCCAACCTTCTCCTCAACAACCTGATGCTGCACAGGGCAGAGGGCGTCAACGAAGGGCTGCACCGCACCGCAGGAGATACCCCCAACACAGGGTTTACAGGCCGAGGATGAGCTTCCTCCTCAACATGACTGAGCAGCAGTGCCAAAGGAGGCTGAGACTTTCGTGAGAGGTAGTCGTTGACATCTGCACAATGCTGAACAAGACCTGGAGCCCAGAAGAGCGAGTGGCCACTCCTTACCAGTGGCTGTCAAAGTCACCACCGCACTCAACTTCTTTGTGTCAGGGTCCATCCAGGGATCGGCAGCAGACATCAGCGGCATCTCCCAGTCGGCCGGCCACATCACACAGGTTACCGATGCCCTGTTTGCCAAGTTGGCCAATTACATCCACTTCTCAACGGGTGAAGCAAGTGTTACCGCGTGGGCGGTTGGGTTTGCTAATCTGGCAGGCTTCCCAAGGGTGCAGGGCATCATCGACTGCACACATGTGGCCATCAGGGCACCCCATCACAACCCAGCAGTATTTGTGAACCACAAGGGCTTCCACTCCCCTAACGTCCAGCTGGTGTGTAACCACAGAAAGAACATCATGCATGTGTGCGCGAAGTTCCCTGGCAGTTGCCATGACTCGTACATCCTGCGGCAGTCTACTGTGCCTCAGCTCTTCAATCCGCCAATTCAACTTTCCGGATGGCTCCTTGGAGACAAGGGCTATCTCCTGAAGACGTGGCTAATGACACCAATGAGGAGGCCATCAAATGAAGCTGATGAGCGCTACAATGTGAGCCACATTTCCACCAGAAGCATCATAGAGCAAACCATAGGGTTGCTCAAAATGCGCTTCAGATGCCTGGACAGATCTGGTGGAGCTCTACAGTACGCACCAGCCAGGGTCTCCAGAATCATCGTGGTTTCCTGTGCCCTGCACAACATCGCACTGCAGCGTGGCTTAGCGCTGCCTGAGGAACAAGTGGCAGAGCACACAGCCTCCTCCTCAGAGGAGGAGGAGGAGGAGGAAGAGCCGAATGAGGCTGCAGATGAGGAAGACCTGGCGGAGGCCGCTGTCCAAGTGCGATCGGCACGCGAGCACATTGCTGGCCCTGAGGCACAGGATGGACTAATCCATGCCAGATTCGCGTAACTTTACGCAGCACAGACATGTGGCTGGCACATGCACATGAAGGTTGGCAGGACCTCCCTTCCACACCATACAGCATCTGTACAATGAACTGTGCATTCCTATCACTCTCCCCACCATTACTGCAGATGAAGGCGCCCTCAGCTCTCACTGTGCCACTTCCAATTCTGAGCACACGTAGGGCAACACATTGAAACATTCACACCGCATTAATTTAATAGAATAAAAATAAAGAGCACAAACGTAACTTTAGTTTATATGAAAACACCCAACAGACTACCCTTGTGACTATTTGTGTGTTAGCTTTCTCTTATGCGTGCTTCTACATGATGCTTCCCCTGAGTCTTCAGCAGATGTAGAGGCAGCCTGCTCACTTCCCTGCTGCGCCTGCTTAGACGCCTTTGGCAGTCGTCCTCTGGATTTGGGAGCCTTAGAGGGCCCCGCAAAAGTCTGCTCCTCCTGCGGCTGTGCAGGGGCAGAGTCTGCCATCTTTGTTGGGTGAGGCATCTGGAGCACTGACCAAGGGCTCCGCAGTGGCATGGGAATGGAGAGGAGCCCACACTTCCTTGTTCTCGACCACCACCATCCCTCTCATGGGTCGCCCGCACTTCACTGCTAGCAAGTGGCTGCAGAGCACCTTGCTGCACATCAGTGGGGCCATGTGGACTCGTCTCTGTACTGACAGTCCTCATAACGGGGTAGTCCATGTACCTCTGGTGTCTCTCCTCAATAGATGCCCATCTATCCTCCATAGCAGACCATCTATCTAGAAGAGTCACCATGTTGTTTGAGTCTGGTGATTTATGTCCTCCATGGAGGTTGCCATCCTTTCCATGGCAGCACCTACATTTGCCATTGCGTGCACCACGGCATTGTTCATGTTTGAGATGGACTCCTCCATTCTCTGCACACTTGCAGTCACCGTGGTTGCAAATCCAGTCAGAGCCTCCTGCTCTTGTTCCTGAAACTCCAGCACCACTCTCTGTCTGGATGGCCCCAGAGGCACAGCGTCTACATGCAGCTGAGCAGAGCTATGAGTGCCCTGCGGCCTCCAATGAGGATTCTCCACTGCTGTCCCTGTCTCCACCATCTGCTCCTGCTCACTCGTGAGCTGTGATACACCAGGTGACTATATGTCGCATACGACCCACCGAGGTGTGCATCTCTGCGCTGGTGTGGAGTGTGCTCATTTCTGCTGACGTTGCTCCCTCAGAGGCTGGAGGTTCCTCTGAGGAGTCCTTCTGCTCTTCCTCCTGGACCGTGGGGAGGGGGGCTCTCGATGGTCCTGTGGGGGAGTAAAGTCATGAGTTAGACATGTGATATGTAGGTTGCAGACACATCCCATTGTGCAAATGATCAGCACTCAATTTCTATGAACATCAGATCCCATATGAGTCACACATGAATGCAAAATCAGAGGGTTGGAAATCAATTCTATCACCAGCTTGCTGTACTGTGCCATCTCTCTGTCTCCCACTTCCAGCTCCTCTGCACCTCCCACGATCTCCAGAGCTGCCTCCTCAGCATGCGTTAGATGCGCCACGGATGGTGGGTCTCCCCTGTCCTCCTCCCTCTCCCTCTTATTGTGGGCTCTCTTTTCCTGCAATGAGGGACACAAGTGGAGTTTCAGAGGGATTGATGGAGTGAGTGTAAAGAATGGATAACATAGATGTTTAGAGGGAGACTATGATGGAGTGAGGTGCCAATACCAAGGTCCCTCCCTGTGCGTTGTTAGTTGTCATTGCATAACAGTGAGAGCGAGTGTGAGGGGTGCATAGTTAGATGGTGAAGTGATTCTGTACATAGAGATAGCGAGATGGGTGAGGGTTCAAGGGATGTTAGGGTGAGTTGGGATGTGCAGGAGTAGGTTGCCAATGCAGAGTGATGGGGATGAGAAGAGATGGGAAGCTGATTGAAGGTAAGTGTGATGTTATACTCACTTTTGCTGAGCACACCAGATCATTGAACCTCTTCCTACACTGCACCCAGGTGTGTGTACAGACCGACCTTGCACTGACCTCCTCAGCAATTTCCAGCCAGGTTGCCGTTGTGTGCTGAGGAGGCTTCCTCCTCCATCTGAAGGGAAGAGGACCTCCTTTCATCCACTTACTCCCTCCATAAGAGCATGGAGGGAGTCATCATCAAACTGAGGAGCAGCCTTGGTTCGTTGCGCTGCCATGCCTGTAGCAAGCAGCACTCGTGAGCAGAAAAAAGAAAGTACTAATCAAAGGGGACATGGCCCCCTTAAATATAGAGGCCCCCAGCGCGTCATCAAGCGCGATCAGCCGACCCGCACCCACCGATTGGGCCGGGTCACGCGCACGGCGGCCTTAATGAGGCCAGTTTGGGGAAAGTCATTATTGCAGGGTGGCTGGAAGCGGGAGAAGGACCGGAACCCGCCACCATCCTGTCTCCGGGCGGAAAATCCAGCCCTTTGTATCAGTAACTGGTACAAGTAAAAGATGGGTGTGTATAGGTAATACATAAAATTAAGCAGATTTTAAATGTAATTGTAATGGGGTGGATTTACAATCTTATGCAAGTTCAGCGGAAGAGCTGCGGAAACCCTGACAAACAGTGTAAGTGGTGCTTATGTGTTTCTGGGATTTCAGCAGCTTTTCCGTTGAAGTTAACAATGGACAAGTGAGGGAACCTCGCAGAAATTCACCCCCAAAGACTCAGGCTGAAAAATTACATTAGTTATATTCAGGGACTGAAAGAAAATTGAACCAGTGGAAAGAGTGATGAGAATGAAATTGTTACGGTTGATGACTTGATTTAATATGTAACTGACAATCACAGCATACTGTGAGAAAAACCTGACCAGAAACAACACACAAATTTATTTAAATGGTATATGTCATTTTTTATAGTGCAGATCATTTCACTGCAATTACTTTTGAGTTGAAAGGCAATGGCCGAAAATGGCCAGTGAAAAATGTATTTCCCTCACCATCCAGGTTAGAATGGGAGCCTTCAGCACTAATATCCCTTCAGCAATTTCTGAATGGACATTTACCAGTAGCTTTTCAAGTAGAACAGAATCTCCATCAATCTGTTAGCTGATGTAATCAACATGTTTTTATTTTGCTTTGTTTTACATGCTGTCAGGTAATCAGCTGCAGCAATGACCACAGAACTCATGCCTCAGGTGGACAGACATGGTTCCCAAGCTGCGTAAATCCTGTGGCCATGCAGCGATATTTAAAAAGTAAGCAAAAAAAGGCTCGAAAGTGCCTGTAAACTACCTGATAATTATCTCAATTGGGTCACCTGCCGCTGCCGTTCGGGTCGGCTCCACGATGACAGATGCGCCGGTGGAAAAGGCGCGTGGAAGCGAGATGACAGCAGGTTCCCAACCCGCTGTCAAAAGTAACAGATTTCCCACCTGACCCACCACCGATCCCGCCCGCCACCACCCTGTAAAATTCAGCCCATTGTTACAGCACTAGAAAGGATGATGTACTTGAGGGTTCAAAGACAAAATCCATTTGGTTCGAGTTAAGGAACAATACTATTACACTGCTGGGTGTATACTATAGACCACCAAATAGAGGGAAGGAGATAGAGGAGCAAATTTGCAGGAAAATGGAGTAGTGAAAATGGGGGACATCAACTATCCCAATACAGACTGGGAAAATAACAGTGTAAAGAGCAATGAGGAGGTGGAATTCCTGAAATGTGTACAAGAGAGCATTTTTGATCAGTATGTTTCCAGCCCAATGAGAAAGGAAGCATTGCTGGATCTGGTTCTGGGGAATGAAGTGGGGCAAGTGGAGCATGTTTCAGTGGGAGAGCATTTGGGAAACAGTGATCGCTATCATTAGGTTTAGCATCGATATAGAAAAGGACAAGGCAAAATCAAATGTGAAAATATTCAACTAGAGGAGGGCTAATTTCAGTGAGTTGAAAAGGGATTTGGTCCAGGTGGATTGGAATCAAAGATTGGCAGGTAAAATAGTAAGGGGTAAAAATTCGATAAGGCCCGAGAATGGGCACGGGGATCATGATGCACGATCAGCGCACGCCCGTTGAAAGTACTGCAGGCAGCACGTGACATTCGTGTTGCCTGCTAATTAACATGATTGAAGCATTGAGCCCAGTGCTGAGAGTGCTGCTGGTTGGCTGTGTGCACAGCAGGAGGCCCAAGTTCATGGGAAGTTATCGCTATTTAAAAGCAAGCCTGCAGTTTGAAACACAGTCTGCACTTCTTAAAGGGGAGGTGCTTTCTGAAATAAGCACCTCATTATAATTGTTGCAAAGGCAACTGTAAGGTAGCTATGGCTCAACAGGGCAAAGAAAGGGCACCTAAGATCTCAGACGCAGCACTGGAGGCCTTAGTGCAGAGGTTTGAAAGGAGAAAACAGGTCCTCGACCCGCAGGGCCCAGGAGGCCCTTCAGACACACAGTAAGAAGGCAATGGGAGTAGATAGTTAATGCGGTTTCTGCCAGCAGTCTTTTCCCCCAGGAACTGGATCCAGTGCCGAAAGAAGTTTAATGACTGCACGTGAGTGGTCAAGGTCAGTGAATGCATCTTTAAATGCGATATCCCACCAACTGCACCACGAGCTTCACACACTGCTCAATGCACCAGACCCCCCATCACTCACCTACCAACAATCTCTAGCAATCACGACGCATATCTCACATTCATAGCTTCACCTCACCCTCAGACACTTACCACTGTTACAAGTCTCACACTCCCAATCTCATGCCCCAATCTCACACCTTGCACACCCTACCAGCTATTCAACCACGACAGGCACATTACCCAAACACACTGCACCAACCAGTAGCCAGTGGTGTTCCGCAGGGGTCGGTGCTGGGTCCCCAACTCTTTACAATCTATATTAACGATTTGGAGGAGGGGACCGAGTGTAACATATCAAAGTTTGCAGATGATACAAAGATGGGAGGGAAAGTAGAAAGTGAGGAGGACATAAAAAACCTACAAGGGGACATAGACAGGCTGGGTGAGTGGGCGGAGATTTGGCAGATGCAATACAATATTGGAAAATGTGAGGTTATGCACTTTGGCAGGAAAAATCAGAGAGCAAGTTATTATCTTAATGGCGAGAAACTGGAAAGTACTGCAGTACAAAGGGATCTGGGGGTCCTAGTGCAAGAAAATCAAAAAGTTAGTATGCAGGTGCAGCAGGTGATCAAGAAGGCCAACAGAATGTTGGCTTTTATTGCTAGGGGGATAGATTATAAAAACAGGGAGGTATTGCTGCAGTTATATAAGGTATTGGTGAGACCGCACCTGGAATACTGCATACAGTTTTGGTGTCCATACTTAAGAAAAGACATACTTGCTCTCGAGGCAGTACAAAGAAGGTTCACTTGGTTAATCCCGGGGATGAGGGGGTGGACATATGAGGAGAGGTTGAGTAGATTGGGACTCTACTCATTGGAGTTCAGAAGAATGAGAGGCGATCTTATTGAAACATATAAGATTGTGAAGGGGCTTGATCGGGTGGATGCAGTAAGGATGTTCCCAAGGATGGGTGAAACTAGAACTAGGGGGCATAATCTTAGAATAAGGGGCTGCTCTTTCAAAACTGAGATGAGGAGAAACTTCTTCACTCAGAGGGTCGTAGGTCTGTGGAATTTGCTGCCCCAGGAAGCTGTGGAAGCTACATCATTAAATAAATTTAAAACAGAAATAGACAGTTTCCTAGAAGTAAAGGGAATTAGGGGTTACGGGGAGCGGGCAGGAAATTGGACATGAGGCTGAGTTCGGATCAGTCAAGGCCCTGTGGGTGGCGGAGCGGGCCCAGGGGCTGAGTGGCCGGGTCCTGCTCCTACTTCTTGTGTTCTTTAGATTTGAGGTTAGGATCAGATCAGCCATGATCTTATTGAATGGCGGAGCAGGCTCGAGGGGCCGATTGGCCTACTCCTGCTCCTATTTCTTATGTTCTTATATTCACTGACACATTTCCCTTTCTCTTGCAGGCCAAGGTGGCATATAACAGGAGACAGCAGCAGCTAACAGGGGGGGAGTATGTACGGCTGCATATCCTGACCCAGCTGGAGGAGACTGTGCTAGACATCATTGGAGGGGCCGTCACTGAGTCCTTGGCGATCGGCAAGGCTGAAACCATTGATGATGACGGTATGCTCATACCTAATCCTCCTTCTCCAATCCCACTTCCCCCTCATCCCACAATCTCTTCTAATTTACAAGCTGCTGATGCACATCTTGCTTTCCACTCCCCTTCCCTCACCACAACCCTACCCTTATGCCTTTCTCCTTTCAGATCCCCAAGAACTCTAGCCATCCCAGCCAGTGCAGGAAAAACAAGAGGCAAGTGATGGAGAAGAGACACCGTCAGTCAACCTGACACACGCAGGCACCGGCTCAGGAACTGGCACTGCGCAAACTTTAGAGGGTAATATAGAGGCGGGATCTGCATGTGGCGAGTCACCGGGCACGAGTGGGCTGCAGCCAGGCCAGGGGAAAGGGTAGCTCAGGGGCCAGCTCCCCGGAGGGCGAGGTCACGCACGAGTTCTACTGCAGAGGAGTCAGATGAGGACTTCGATGGGGCGGCCTACAGATGAAGGGTGATGGGCATTCACACAGAAACGGCCCGTTCACCGTCATCAGGATCGCAATTTCCGGGCCAATATATTTAATCAGGTAAAAAGAGAAATTTAATATAAAAAAGAACAAAACTAATAGAAGATTCAGTAAAGTAAGGAGTAGGGGTCAAAATGCAGTAAAAGGAATTATAAAGTTGCATGATAGAAGGAAACAGTTAAACTGTGAAGATAACATTGTGAGAAACAATTTAGAGTTTATCATTACTGTAGAGGGTACCTTCAAGCCAATGTGAAAAGAATGGTGATTTCAATACAGTTGAGATTTATTTAATATCTGGCTACAATCGCCTCCGCATTGAAATTTGAAGCTTTTACAATGAGTTACCACAGCATCTAAAAGATGAATGTGAAGCACTAGTTGCTTCAGTTCCTATTTTGCTATAATTGGCCATCTGCTTCTTAATCAAATGTGTTTTAACCACACCATGTTCTACCTGCTGTCTTTTTACCGAAGTTGTAGGCCAGCCAAGCAACTGTATATGTTTCACTGAGGCAGGTTCAGAAAAGATATGAGAGTTTTTTTTTCTGATAGATCAGTTCAGCCCAAAACAAATGCTTTTTAGTGACTCCATTCCAGCGTGGTCCCAAACTGGCAACTGGCAACTGAGCTGACACCATGGCCCTGAAATTCCTTGGGCGTTGGAAGCCATCAGTCCCATTTCCACCTAGGGAAGGAGGGGACCTGAAATATGGGTCCAAACTCAGCCGGGATTCACTCTAACTTGTCCAGATCTTTAAATTCCACTCGGGGGGAGCCATAGGCAGATCTTTCACCCAGGCCCCCTATATCCATAGGCCCCAACCCGTTACTAGAGTGCACTGTTCGATCCTCTTCAGGGTGAATTACCTTCTCTATTTGGAGCAGCTCCAGTGGGAGCCGAAGGCTTTAAGAAAATATATATTTTCTACAGCCAGATATTAAATAAATCTCAACAGTATTGAATTCACCATTCTTTTTACATTGGCTTGAATTTACAGTAATAATAAACTTTAAATTGTCTCTCACAATGTTTTCTTCTTAGTTTAACTTGGGCCTTGAGAACATTTTGTGACAACTCCCTGAAAATTTGACATTGACTTGCTGGATTCACTGTAGCTGTTCACAAACAATTTGAGCTTTGAAAGACTGGAATTCAATGGGGGTCATTTTGACTTTGTGCGATTGTGTAAAATGGGTGACAGCGAATGGAAGTCAATGGAAATAACAACCAGGAGAGATGTAAAGCAGCCTGCCGATTCACTATCACCCATTTTATACCATCGCACAAAGTCAAAATGACCCCCAATAAGACTGCAGTAGGAACCTACAGTGTAATGTGGGTGTCATATTTTGCCTCCAGAATTTTAAAAGTTATGGGAAAGTCACAACATGGTAGACGTGAACAGCTCAGTCATGCTGCTGCCTAAGAATCATGGCTGAATTCCCCAGCTCTCCTGAAGATTGTATCACTGACCTGTCATATGCAGGCCCAGAAGACACCTTGGATAATTCTCTGGTTGCAGCTTGGAAAAAGCCAAGTGAATTTCACTCCCCCTCCCCAGCCCCAGCAAAGGAAAATGAAGCATCCAGAACTCTCAACTGCTGATCTTATCTGGTTGCGCCAACTGAAAATGCATAATGAGGGCACCCCCCACCACCCCCTCCATTAAGATAGTTTGCTGGTTTGCGCCGTCCCTTGCTGAGATTGCTTGGAACCATTACCCCCTTGGAATAGTTTTCTGTCACTCCTTCTCTCCTCTTCTACCCTCTTTCCCCTTCCACTCTCTATTCTCCCTCTCCCTCATTCCAATCCCCTTCCCCCATTGCCCAATCTCCTTGCAACCATTTTCCTCCCCTCCTCCCTTCTCATCCCCTGTCTCCCCATCATCCTTTTCCTCTTCCCTCCCCTCCCTCTCTTTCTTTCTCCATTCACTTTCTCCTTCTCCCTCTCCCCTCCCTCCCTTTCCCCTTTTCATCTACCTCCTACCCCATTCCTCCTCCTCCTCCATCCTCTCCTCCTCCTCCTCTCCTCCCCTGCCTTGGTGCGATTATTCCCCTTGCTCTTTCACTGTGCGTCAATACTACACTTGACCTTGACTCCCTTTGTACAGGACCACAGGAGATTGGCTTGTATCTATTAATTATGAAATGTAGAAAATTGCTTCACGTTTAAGAACAACGTTGTTGAGTGCTGGAATCCAAACATGAAGCTCTGGTGAGAGTTGTCATGGAAACTAAATGCTCTTTGATTGAGATACATTCCAAACATCTCACTGCCAGTTCAGAATATTTTCTGACTTTGAAAAACAGTTCTTCCAATTGATCAGGAGAATTTTAGTGATTTATAAAACCTTTAGCACAGTTTCACACACAGTAAAGGCATTGGGTAAAAGCCATCACTGTGCTCACTGAAAGGTGATGCAAAATGGAAAAAAGGCAGTGTGAAGTGACCGGCAGAGGTCTGTAGGGATCTCTCCTGGGTCCCTGTTGTTCACCCTGTTCATATCTGACTTGGAGGAGAGCATTTTAAGGAATAGTATAAAACATTTCTGGTGATCCCAAGCTACAAGACCCGAGAAAGATTACCATCATCAATGGAGAGCTGGTAAAATTCCCCATCTCTCTTGGACCAGACCACATGATATAGGTTCTTTTTGCGAATTTCCTCATGGCTTCTCACATTCCATCGCCGTAACCTTGGCGGAAACCCCGTTTACACATGATTCTGCTGAACTTCCTCCCAAGTTACAGCAGCAGAGCAGGAGAATCCTCGAGGAAAAGCACTCTCTGAGTTTTCTCTGTTTATAAACGGGAAGGCTGCACACAACTACAAAGTAGAATCATGGATGTAGAAGTGTAGGTATGAAAGATGCAAGAGGCTATGGCAGTGTCTCCCATGCTCTGTTGCAGTACTATATTTGGGCACAGTGTTTGTGGCGTGCACACCACAACAATAACAACAACCTGCATTTATATAGTGCCTTTAACATAGTAAAATCTCCCAAGGAGCTTAACAGTATGCTTCACACTATGGGCAAACAATACAGTTCAGGGGCCCAGCGGACATGCTATTCTATTTGCATATTCTAACCATAAGAATGAAGCAATGAAAAAGATTATTTTGTACTATCCTACAAGCAAGTTCCTATTAGTGATATGTTTGTATTGGCATTTGACATGTTGGTCTTTCATTTAAAGAAAGGAGGCTGCTATATTTCATCAAAATAAAAGGAAACTTTATGCTGAGCTTAACTTGGGAAGCAGTAAAACACGTTCAAGAGCTAAATGATTTACTGAGTGTTTTTCCAGACTATCTGTGCAACTGATGTAATCAAATGTGTAATGACTAATCAACCACAAAGACAAATGAGTATCAGAATATATGAATAATTATAATTTTTCTTCTTTGGGCCAAATTTCACAGTAATCTGATGAACTGCTTTCTAATGATGTCATACTTGGCATAAATCAGAGATACAAAGTGAAAATTGAATGTCACCCAGAATTGCTTTAAATCACACAATACACCTCAATCTTGGTTCTTGTGATCAGCACTCAGATAAATCTTCTCTAAGATGGCAGTCTTGGCACTTTTATATCTGAGGGAGTAGATTCAATCTGCATATTAGATTGGCTGAGGTGGCCATTTTGTGCTAATATAAATAATACTACTTTCATGCTGAAGACAGATAAAGACTGCATGATCTTTCTGATGGCATACATTCTGTGAAATCATGTAATGGTTTCTGATTGATGAATCAAATAAATAATAACTAGTAACCACAGAGTTGTATTACGCAGGGAAGTAATTTCAAAACAAGGCCTTCTCAACTTAAAAGTACCTTTAAAACTAAATCTTCTAGGAAGAGAGATATTAATTTCAACCAGTGCCATATCCCTATAATATTTAGTGAAGTGATCCCAGCAGAAAGGGAGCACCTCCGAGGAAATTTTCAGCCCATGTTTTCAGACCAGCCATTCACTGACCTAGGTCACCTCCAATTGTTGCCAGAGTGTAAATCGTACCTCCCTTGGCATGAAACAGCTATCAGGATAACTTTATTCAAAGTACAATGGAATCCCCATTTGCTCATGTAACAGAGTTTCCTCCACCCTTCCAGCAAAGTTACGGCAGCAGAGTGGGAGCAGTTCTAAGGAAATTCCCAGCCATGGAGATTGGCATCTTTTTCCATCATGGAGGATGACCTCCTTATAAGAAGAGCTGCTTACTGCCTCAATTTATCACCAATATCAGGGGAGCAAAGTGCCGTGTCTCAATGGAGGAGCACACTGCTTAAACATAAATGTTTCTCCTGACTGCTAGGAGATTAATTTTTCTAAATTAATACATTTTTAGGGTGTGTCAGCTTGACTCAGTTGGTAGCACTCTCACCTCTGAGCCAGAAGGTGATGACTTCAAGTTCCACTCCAGGACCTGAGCATAAAATCTGTGCTGACCCTCCAGTGAAGTGGTAAGGGAGTGCTGCATTGTCGGAGGTGCCATCTTTCAGTTGAAACGTTAAACCCAGGCTCTGTCTGCTTGTTCTGATGGTTCGGGTGACATTAAAGATCCCGTGGCACAATTTAAAGAAGATCAGAGACTCTTCCAATGTCCTGGCCAACAATCCACCATTGCAAAAACAGATTAATTTATCATTTGTCTCATTGCTGTTTGTGGGACCTCCTTATGTGTGAAATGGCTCCTCCATTCTGTGCTTTATCATTCTATGATTCTATGATAAAGGATTTTTTAACAGGAATATTGGCCAACTGTGGATATGCTAAAGCTATCTAATGTGCAAAGTTTTGGTTACTTTCAAACTAACTTTAAATGTTGCCTTCTGTTTGTTAAATATTGATGATTATAATCATTTTCACTAAAATTCTATTAAATCACATTTGTCTATTGTGTGTTTAATTTATCAAATGACCCAAATAAGTGAAGATGTGAACAATGAAAGGAAACCAAAGAGGAATGTTGATACTAAGCAAAATATTAAAAAGTTTTTTTTTAAAGTGGTTAGATGCACACACTGTGAAATGTGAATCTTATACATGCTGAACAGGGTTCAGATGAGACATAAGCAATGTAATTTAGGAGTCTATGTAATACTATATGCTGTATGTCTGGCCCATCCACCACCCACAGATTAACTCATCAATCAGGTCATGACTGTTTGCAAGACTTCCCTGTGTGTGAAATGGCTCCTGCATTCTTCTACCTAAGTTAATGATGTTAACCTGCCTCTTGTGCTACCTCAAGTTAAAATTGCCCCTATTCTGTTCAGAACCTACCTCTTATACTAGCATCTTTGTACAAGGTCAGAACTACACAGGTGAGATGTTAGCACTATATCACTGCTGTATTTTAGACAAACTTGAATTCTATTCTTAATTCATGATAGTCAATAAAAGACTGAAATAAAACAGCCTCTGGTTATAATGAATTTTTCTTTTCTGTTTCAAACTACTCAGTGTTTAATATATTTATGTAATAGATAAATGCCTAAGGAAGTAAAACTGCCACATAAAATATTGGAAGTTTTATGACTGTAAAATTGACCATGGTGTTTTTTTGAATGTAGCGGGTATCAGCTAAAATTAGACTGTTCCATCTCGAAAGAAACATTGCAAAAAATTCATATAATACCGAACACATATCGATTGGAAAATGAATTAATGTGGAAAGGGAACTCTCTATTTTAGGTATGCAACAGTGCCCTCATATGGCATTATACTGAATGGAAAGTAGACAGTTGCTGTAATGTATTTTTTTGATTTATTCTTGGGAGGTGGGCATTGCAGGCAAGGCTAACATTTATTACCCATCTCTAGTTGCCCTGAGAAGGTGGTGTGAGCCTTGTACTTGAACCACTGCTAATGGTTTGACACAACTGAATGGCTTGCTAGGCCACTTCAGAGGGCAGTTAAGAGTCAACCACATTGGTGTGGGACTGCAGCTTCTTCTTACTTTGTTATGTCCCATAATTTGATTTTATCCATGTCTAAATCATTTATATGGAGACAAGATGCAGCGCGATGCAGTGCTGACCCCAGTGGTGTTTACATCTCATTTACATGGGACACTGGTTCAGCTGGTGGCGGCTGCTGTTCTTCCCTGGCTTTGAGTGAGTCACTGCTACTGACTTATTTCTCCTTATGGAAGGTGGTTGGTGTGCCTGAGTGTGTGGTGGGGGTCGGGGGGGGGGGGGGGTACTTGTCCAAGTGAACTTCCAGGAAGGGCCCCAGCTGCCAGCAGAGGCCTAACAGCAATCGTTCTGATTGGGATATGTACGAAAGGCTGATATTTAGAGATATTAGTAGACGAGAATCATACATGTATAAATTCAAGTGTAGCCATTGACCAACGAATATGACCCATAATTACTCCTGTGTAACTAAAATGCTAAGACTTGTTCAGAATGCACCTACAAGGACAGTCAAAAGCAGTTTTGACTAAGCTTTGATAACAACAGCCATAGGCTGTGAGTGAAGGTTAAATTGTTAAATGACATATCCTAACGCTAAGTAGAAATTAGAATTCACTTAACAAAACTAATTGCAAAGATATTTAAAAGATAATTAGTACAAGGACATAAAATGAGAGAGATCATGGAGTTAAGGTATCCATTGAAGTGAGATAGTCTGGACACCGTCAAGACTAGTGAAACAGCGCTGACATGGGCTGGGCCCTCGGTATAGAAAGGCCTGTACCAGGGAGGCTAGAAATGAAAGAGATAAAGTGAATTCCAATGGGGTGAAGAACTATAAACAAGATAACAAGACAGCAGGATAGGGTTGTGGAAAAGTACTGGAAAAGGGAGTGGCCAAAATGCTAGCCTTAGTCTGAGTGACAATAGTATTTTGACCATTAGAACAAATTAAAGAAGGTGATTTTGTTAAAGACCATATATGGACACTGGCCAAACGAACTTTTGATAAGAAATGGGTTAAAACCTCGATCCTCAAAGAACAACTTTACACAGACTTACTGCGAGAACAAAGGAACAGACTTAAGACGACGTCATCTGTGTCCGAGAGGTTCCAGAGCCCAAGGGCTGCGAGCTGCTCATGAAAACTATCGCCTAATGTTAAGCATATTACACTGTATGCTTAATAAATCTTGATCAAACATACTGGCTGCTGCCTATTGGTGTCTTGTCCAAGAACTCTGAGAGATCAATAAGATCTTACAGATATGTTTCAACCCACATATTTATTATGGGAGGGCTGCATCTGGGCACAGTGGTTGTATTGACCTTCCAGCAGCTACATTTTGAATGCTAAATTGTGGATAAATATGAAAATGAATTTTGAACTGCTGCAAGACAATTATGCAACCAGCCTAGTGCACTCACATGCTACAAAGAAGCGGTTTCTTGAACGTTGTAACAGTTTTCTTCTTCTTAACCCCATAATCATACATGTACTCTCCTAGGTCTTGGTGGATATTTTTTCAAATCCTTCATAACAGCAAGAGGCTGCCGTTTTAACAGTGCTGTAAATAAAGTCTGTGGACGTATTAATGGGATTTTACTCATCACAGGCAGCAGCTGCTTGTCCCCACAGAGCTTTGCACAGAGCCTGCCTGAGGAAACTATTTCCGAGGTATCCCCAGCATTGGGTTGTGGCAGGAAGTTGCCTATGTTCTTTTGAATGGATAGAAGGGAGGAGAGTAACACGGTGTTAGATCTGCCACAGAAGCATCAAGCAAATGGCCACCTGGTGGGCACTTATTATTTAATGGTCAGTATGTTCTCTCTGCCTCTGTGTGCTCTGAGCAGGCTGCTCCTGGAGACTGTCAACCATGAAGGATGAAGTGCCCTTGCTGTCAGTGTAGGAACACACTATATGCTGAGGTAGAGGCTCAGGCACTGAATCACTTGTGCATTTGATATACTGAGGATGGTTTTTACTCTTCAAAAGGAAACGACTGAACCTTATAACACAGCGAGCAATTGTATGTGCAAATCACTGAGAAATATATCCATTGTCAATACAATACTGTTGATGGAAAAATAAATTGAATGCACTGCTGCAATGCATTTCAAATTATAACATGTTTTATTAACTTAAGAAATTTACGCAGTATTTAATCATCATACATAAATTACTCATTTATATTCAGTTAAATTCAATTTATTGTAGGTAGTTAAGTTTTGTCATTTAAAGTTTAATTTATCTTTATTTTTCACTACGGTTTCAATCATTAATACCTCCTGTTGTAGGAGCGATCTCACCACTCTGATCTCGGCAGCAGCTGGGCACTGCTGTGCTATGTAACAGCACAATGGCAAGACTCCCAGATAACATGGAAATTCCCCACTTAAAATGTGCTCTGTGCAGCACTCACCCCCTCCCCCAGCCAGCCAGCCAGCAGATCTCTCTTGGCAGATGGCAACGTGGGCTGCATATGGTCTGGAAGGATGGCATTTTTTATATAAATTTAGTGTGACCAATAACTAGATTACAATTTTTATAATTTAGTAATATAGTACCAGAGTTGTAATTTTTAACAGAACACTGCGAAATGTTAACGTTACACAGAGGGAAATGTTGCCAAAAGACCAGTCAGAGGTCCTGCACTGGTTGCATCTACATATTCAGGTGTTAAAATTTCTGTGTGTGCTATTTTTAACAAAGTTGTTAATCCAGTTAAAATAAATGGGTTAGCGACTGTTAAAGAAGCAGACAAAGGAGTCTGATACAAACAATGTGCAACAGCGCCATTGGAGGAGTTCCACCCACCTTCAGGTCATGGCACTGACCCTGTACTCCATTTCATGATTCTATGAACTGGAGTACAGACAGGAATTAGGCCCTAAATGGGCTATGGAGAGGGAGGAATGGAGAGCAGTGGGCAGGATGTAGGGGAAGGGAAGTGGGGGAATAGAGAGAGTGTAAGACAGTGTAAGAGAGAGGGGCAGGAGAATGAAATAGGTTGGAAAGTGGGGAAGTGGATTAAGGAGGATGGGAAAATACCTGGAGGACAAGCAGAGCCCAAGTACAGCAACAGGATATCAAAGCTGCTGCTGCTTAAAAGTGTAATGGCAGCGCAGGAGGAAGCAGACATCCTGGGCGAGAAGCATGGGCGATCAAAAGAAATGAATGGCAAACCCAGGAGGCACCCTTATATGTCATTGTAGCAAGAGGGATGGGTTGTTTGGGGTTGGGCGAAGGGAATCTACAAAGAATGTGTTATGCACTTTGTGGGGGCAGGCGGCTATGGCAGTGAGTGCCACCTCCTTGAATCCCAGGACTCCTTTGCAATGCAAGAAGAAGTTAAATGGCCTCACCAGAGCAGCCAAGGTAAATTATGTGCTCCCTCTGACTCATCCCCTTTCAGTTTCTTTATATGGGTGACACTCCTTCATTCATTAGCCTCACATTGCCAGAGAGATCAGAGGTGAAAGTGGGATCTGGGCAGTGGGGAGTGGAAGCACAGCTGAGGTCAACCCCTGGCTCCTGAGCCTGTAGCCTCAGACCTCTGGGGTCCTGCTCTAACAGAGAGTGAGCAGGAGAGTGGAATTAGACAAGACAGCCCGTAGAGAAAAACAGTAGCACAGACTTGATTAGTCGAGTGGGTTGTTTCTGTTCTGTAATATTCAATGACACTCTGAAAAGTGCTAAACCCTTTTGCTTCTCCACTTCTCTCTCCTTTAAAAACCTTCTCAATACTTATCTTTTTGGCCAAGCTTTCGTTCACCTTCTCAGCTCTCTCTCCTTGGCTCAGCATCTGTTTGCTCTATTTATCTCCATTTGTGAGACACCTGGAGATGGTTCTTTTACACTAAGGGCAATATATCAATGCAAGTTGTTGGTAATGGTTACTTTTCCCTCCCAACCATAGCCAGGCTGTCCATTTGTCCAGCTACTGGGCAGGAAACAAATCAAAAAAATTACAATGAGGCCCTGCCGTTAAGTTCGGCAGGACCTCCATGTCCCAAGCCTTGCCGGTTTCTTTGGCCATTCTCGGCCTGCCCTGCACCCTCCCCGCCTCCCCTTAAATATCGGGGCCTTTGTGTCAGAAGACCTTTGAATTATTTCTGAAAGATGTAATAAGGCACTATATAGAATTACATAGAATTGCATATAAATGCAAATCTTTCTTTCATTTCAGAATTTCTTCCAGAGTTGCAATAAGGATAGCTGTTGTGTGAAATGCAAAAAAATCACACTGGTGTGGTATGGAATACTTTTCTGAGTTCAGTTAAGGTATACTGATGGGACAGAGCACAGGGAATTCTAAATCTGACTGCCTTATACTTGATCCAAGAATAATTGATACTGAAACTGAGTGACAAAAGTGATTAAGTGTTCAGTTCTCCAGCATTCCTCATTTTGAAAAGCACAATACAAAAAGTAATTAAAGAATTTAAGGAAAAAGTCTAATGCCTGGGTGGGAGGTCGGTGAGTCATGTGGGGCTCCAGCCCAGGAGCTGCAGTGAGCGGCCCAGTCCAGTTCAATGGCCAAGCCTCATTAACATCCGCCAGTCAGCTGCCAGATCTGGCGGCAGTCAGGAAAATCGTGGGAGGGTTCCGTGGACTGGAAGCGGGGAGGAGCCTGGGGCAGCAACAGCCCAAACGTGCTTTGTGGGGCCCGGAGGCGCAGTGCTGCTCCTCTTGCCAATTAGCACATTATTAAAATCAATACAATGTGATTTTTTAAATCTTACTTTTGTATCTAATTAGCTTGTTTGGTGATTTGTTTTCTGTTTGCGTCTGAGGGATTTCACGGTAGAGAATAAAACACGTCTTTGCTTTTTTCAATAATGAGTAATAATTGTTCTGTGCGTTTTGGATAATTGGATGATGTAAGTTAAGTTTTCCTGTAGCATGCCCTTTCTGTTTTACTTAGATGTTTTGTCAAACAACTGTGATAAAATAAAATGAAATCAATACCAGCACAGTATTAGCAAGAGTGCTGAGGAGGTCTCTACAAAACGCCTCTGGGATTATGTATTATACATGTTAATCACTCTCATTAGTTAGTATTAGTCAGGACTTTGTTTTAGAACGCAGTACACATCAAAACTGAAATCAAGATCGTTATAAAATATACTTCAGCAAAATACTAAGGATACTTCTGCAGCTATTGATCTACTCAACCATTCCCTCACCTCCAGCTTTGATGTCCTTGTCCTCAGTAAAACCTTGACTCGCTCTCATCCTGGTCATTCCCCTGGTATGATCCAATATTTGCTCCCCTAAGTGCAAAGGGCACAGTTTTGAGTGTCCCAGCACAGCACCGCCAGGTCTACTGCTGCTCGGGTGCTGTGTGCACCTACACTGCAGTGAGCCGAGCACACACCACAATGCAGGGTCGGCTCATTTCAATATTGTTGTGGCACTCTCAGCACGTAGTGCATGATGAGCTGGGAGCACCCAGGAGTCAGGGGCCAGAATATCAGCAAACAGCAGTAAGTAAAGGGCTGCTGGCTCACCTTGAAATGTTGCCTTTTTTTGGTGATTCCATGGGACATAAAGTCCCCTTTGAGGAATTGATCATTGGAGTCCTCATAGTAGGTGGTCTAGAAAGTAAGAATGGCCCTTTAAGAAGAAGGCCGCCTGGGAGTAAAATGCATAATTTTTAAAGCACAACTTTCCTGAAGGGCCTGTTCCAAATAAGCTATCTAACATGCTGAGTACTCCAATATGCACTGCTCTGCACCAGGAGGGTAAAAGTGATACGTGTATCATCCGGCTCTTTTTCAACCCTGAACTAAAAAGGTTTGAACAATCACCTTTTCAGCAGATGCTGCCCTTATAAAAATAGCTGACATGTTATTTGTGTTCCAGAGAGAGCATAGCATTCAAGAAATTAAAAGGAAAAAATGCGCTTTTCCACTGTAGGCCATTTAATTGATATTAAGGAAAGGAGCTAAGAGATGAACCACAGTGGAAAGCAAACCTTTTGGTTTATTTCTCTTTTGCTGTCTGTGGCAGGAAAAACATGCATTTGCTCTCATCACACAGCTGGTGTCTCAGTCCAAAAAAGCACACTGCTGCACACCATTGGGGTAACCTTGACTTTGTGCGGTAGTGTAAAACGGGTGGTAGCGAATCGGCAGCCTGTTTTACATCGCTCCCAATTTTTATTTCCATGCGTTCTGGAGGCCAGACCCTTATGATTAATCTGAGGCAAGGGCAGGAAATTTATATCTTCGTGAGGCATTAAAGATCTACTTAAGATATAAAGACAATGGTTATATCTCTGCAAAGCAAGAGACACAGGTCAAACTATCAAAAAATGGGAGCCCAAACATTTCTATATTTTTATTTAATATAGCCTAGGTTACATTTTCTGCTTTAGAAACAGATGTGAATCTTCCCATTTTGCTTTCATTTTAACAGAAGCTGCTGGTGACCTTTCACTGCTGGTGGCCTTTCACTGCTGGTGACCTTTTGCTGCTGGTGACCTTTCACTGCTAGTGGCCTTTCACTGCTGGTGACCTTTAACTGCTGGTGACCTTTCGTTGCTGGTGACCTTTCGTTGCTGGTGACCTTTCGTTGCTGGTGGCCTTTCACTGCTTGTGACCTTTCACTGCTGGTGACCTTTCGTTGCTGGTGACCTTTCGTTGCTGCTGACCTTTCACTGCTGGTGCCCTTTCGTTGCTGGTGACCTTTTGTTGCTGGTGACCTTTCACTGCTGGTGACCTTTCATTGCTGGTAACCTTTCACTGCTGGTGACCTTTCGTTGCTGGTGGCCTTTCACTGCTGGTGACCTTTCGTTGTTGGTGACCTTTCGTTGCTGGTGATCTTTCGTTGCTGGTGACCTTTCGTTGCTGGTGGCCTTTCACTGCTGGTGACCTTTCATTGCTGGTGACCTTTCACTGCTGGTGACCTTTCGTTGCTGGTGACCTTTCGTTGCTGGTGACCTTTTGTTGCTGGTGACCTTTCACTGCTGGTGACCTTTTGTTGCTGGTGACCTTTCATTGCTGGTGACCTTTTGTTGCTGGTGACCATTCACTGCTGGTGACCTTTCACTGCTGGTGGCCTTCACTGCTGGTGACCTTTCACTGCTGGTGACCTTTCGTTGCTGGTGACCTTTCGTTGCTGCTGACCTTTCACTGCTGGTGACCTTTCGTTGCTGGTGACCTTTCGTTGCTAGTGACCTTTCACTGCTGGTGACCTTTCGTTGCTGGTGACCTTTCGTTGCTGGTGACCTTTCGTTGCTGGTGACCTTTCACTGCTGGTGACCTTTCACTGCTGGTGGCCTTCACTGCTGGTGGCCTTTTGCAGCAGCATGAGTTGCCTCTGTAGGATTTCATAGATCTCAGTGCCAGAATCCTAGGCAATCATGAATCATCCGAAATAGTGTGCGTTTTACATCTCTGAAGTTGATAAACAGCCACTTAACTAGTCAACTAACAGCCAAGAACATTAATCTGACTCTGTAAATGAAAAATTAACCAGCAGATTTGTACACTTCAGTTCACTAGCATCATTAGTAATGAGATAAGTGCATTTAAAATAAAAAGAGGGGATATTATAAATAAACTAATCAAACTCAAAGAGAATAAAACCCCATGTCCGGATGGATTGCATCCACACATTTTAAAAGAATCTAGGGAAGAGATAGCAGAGATATTACTACACATATTTAATAATTCGTTAGAAAAAGGTGTAGTGCCAGAGGACTGGCGGATAGCTAACATAATACCGATATTAAAGAAGGGGGATAGAACATATCCAGGTTATTATAGACCAGTCAGCTTAACATCGGTGGTCGGAAAAATAATGGAATCCCTACTAAAGGAGAAAATAGAAGAACATCTAGAAACCAAAAATAAAATAATGAATGGTCAACATGGATTTCAAAAGGGAAAGTCTTGCTTGACCAACCTTATTGAATTTTTTGAAGAGGTACCAGAGAGAGTAGACAATGGTAATGCAGTAGATGAAATCAATCTAGATTTTCAAAAGGTCTTCGATAAGGTACCCCATAATAGACTGATGAACAAGGTCAGAGAATGCGGAGTCAGAGGACAAGTAGCAGAATGAATAGCTAGCTGGCTTCAAGACAGAAAGCAGAGAGTATGAGTAAAGGGTAGCTAGCCACAGTGGCAGAAGGTGGGTAGTGATTTTTCACAAGGGTGAGTGCTGGGACCACTGCTGTTCACAATTTATATTAATGATTTAGACTTTGGAATCAAAAACACAATTTCTAAATTTGCGGATGACACCAAATGGGGGGGGGGGGGGGTAGTCAATACTGAGGAGGACTGCAACAAGTTACAGGAGGGCATTAATAAACTTGCAGAATGGGCATATAATTGGCAAATGAAATTTAACACAGATAAACGTGAGGTATTACATTTTGGTTGGAAGAATAGGGAGGTCACTTATTACTTGGAGGGTGCGAGTCTAGGTGGGGTAGAGGAACAAAGGGATCTCGGAGTACAAATACACAAATCACTAAAAGTTGCAACACAGGTTAGCAAGGCCATAAAAAAAAACAAGCACTAGGGTTTATTTCTAGAGGTATAGAATTGAAAAGTAGGGAAGTTATGCTAAACCTGTATCGAACCTTGGTTAGACCACACTTAGAGTACTGTGTACAGTTCTGGTCGCCATATTATAAAAAGGATATAGAGGCACTGGAGAGGGTGCAGAGAAGATTTACAAGGATGATACCAGAAATGCGAGTGTATACATATCAGGAAAGGATGAACAGGCTGGGTCTCTTTTCTCTTGAAAAAAGAAGGCTGAAGGGTGACCTAATAGAGGTCTTTAAAATTATGAAAGGTTTTGATAGAGTGGATACAGAGAGAATGTTTCCACTTGTGAGGAAGAGCATAACTAGAGGCCATCAATATAAGATCATCACCAAGAAATCCAATAGGGAATTCAGAAGAAACTTCTTTACCCAAAGAGTGGTGAGAATGTGGAACTCGCTACCACAGGGAGTGGTTGAAGCAAATAGTATAGATGCATTTAAGGGGAGGCTAGACAAGCATATGAGGGAGAAGGGAAATAGAGGGTTATGCTGATAGATTTAGATGAGGAAAGACGGGAGGAGGCTCGAGTGGAGCATAAACACCGGCATGGACTGGTTGGGCCGAATGGCCTGTTTCTGTGCCGTATATCCTATGTAATCCTACGTAATTCTATGTAATCCTATATAATGGCCATTTCCAGATTTTGAAAGGTTGATTTATGAGTCCAAAGGCATCAGAAGCAAGCATTTACTCTAAATATATATAATCAGCCTCTGAGTTTTGAAATCAGAAGCAAAGATAATATATTGAGATGATAATTACATTAAATGGCGGATTAAATGTCAAATTAAATTAAAACATTATACAGATCACCTATTTCTGCAGTTATTTTAAATTTCAAATTAATTTCTTGGTTAATTCTGGTATTGCTTTGTGTAATGATTCATTTGAACTTTGATTCTTGTTTTCCCATGAGCAAGAATGAAATATACAGCTGAGTAGCACATGGGAAAGGAGAAGTTAAGAAATGCATCAATGCTATTAAATAGTTTATTACTCAAATCTTTCATGTGCTATTAGTGAAAGAGCCTGGCTGGTAGTTGATGGAGTGGCTGGTAAGTCTGAGCTCCTGGGTAGACCTCCCCTGCCAGCATCAAGAATAAGCAAGTTAATGAGAGGCTTGCAAGTAAATCCATGTTAAACAGATACTCTACCAAAACATTTAGTCGTTGAGTTAACTCCAATGTAACAGGTGAGTTAATTGCCATCTGGTCATCTCTGTTCAGTTGAGATTTTATGAATGTTTTATGAATGCAAAACTTCAGCCAATCAACTTCAAGTGTGACACCAAAATTTGGATGAGGTACAATGTGACACAGGAAGTGACATGACATAATATGCGCAATGTTTTTAAACATTTAGTAACTAACTTAGTCCTTAGTTTACTGAAGTAAATCACTCATTATATTTTAAAATCCACATATTAAATACATTGGAAAATTCCAGAAACCTCCAGGCAGTGTAAAGGGGACAGAAACCTGGGCCGCAAAAATCTGTTCCTTAGCGCCCGCTGTTTCGGTGCTACGAGTGCCGTTTTGATCCAAAATGCCATCTGCGCCGCGCGCATACTTCTGGTGCGAGTCACGATGGATGCCATCCTGGTGAGGGCGTTAGTGCGGGCGCAGTGAGCGTCCGCCGGAACTATGCAGAGTAGGCAGATCATGACGTTAATCAGCATGTAATGATTTGACGCCAGCGCTGCCATTTTAGAGCTCAGCGCTCCAGCTAACACCCTCCAGCTCGCACAGCTGAACACACATTCAGCAGCAGGAAGGACCCCCCCCCCCCCCCCCCTCCCCCCACCAGGTCTATTTAAAGGGATCATCAATTACTTACGTTAGTTGCTGATTGATTTCTTCTGGCTGTTGCTGCGTTTGTTGAAGTGTTTGGTGATTTCTAGAGTTCTTTAAAGTTGCTAAAGTCTACAGGGAGTGATGTGATAGGTGCTGAAGGATTTTGTCCCGACTTCAAGGATTCTGCACAGACCACTTGCTCCCAGACAGTGCAGTAGTAGGCATTCCACTTGGTCTACAGCATGACAGGGAGAATGAGCAGAGGTGACACAGAGCAGGACAAGCTGCTGGCAGAGGGAGGAGGAGATGAGGGGGAAGGGCTCTCAGCAGGAGACCATATCCATCCAGGGTGTTCAGGGAGCAATACTCCTCCCTGAACCTCAGCAAGGAACAATGTGTCAGACGTCTGTGCTTCACTAAAGATGTGCTCACTGAAATCTGCCACCTGCTACAGCCACAACTGCAACCTCAGAGCAAGGCGAGGTCCACATTGCCAGAGACTGTGAAGCTGACGGTGACCATGAACTTTTATGCATTGGGCTCCTTCCAGGCTGGAGCAGGAGATATTTGCAACATCTCCCACTTTGCTGTGCACTGTTGCATAAGGGAGGTCACTGAGGCTCTGTATTCCAATAGAGTGAATACATTTCATTCTCTCTGACCAGAGAGCAGCAGGTGGAGCGAGCATGCGGCTTCGCGAGGGCTTCCCCATGGAGCAGATGCCATTGACTCCACGCACGTTGCTTTGCAGGTGCTGCATGTAAACTCTGAGATGTACCGTAACCAAAAGGGATTCCACTCCCTCAATGTCCAGCTGGTGTGCGACCATACTCAGCAAATCATGCAGGTGAATGCCAGGCACGATGCCTTCATTCTGTGGCAGTCCGCTATGCCATCTGCATTTGAGCCACCACGACAAACCAGAGGGTGGCTATTGGGTGACAAGGGCTCTCTGTTAACAACATGGCTCATCGCTCTGGTGCACAACCCATGCACACGTGGGCATCATTCATTCAAGGAAAGTCATGTTGCCACACGAAATATCATCAAGCAGACCACTGGTGTGCTGAAGCCTGCTTCCGCTGCCTGAGCCGCTCTGGAGGAGCCCTGCAGTACTCAGCAGAGTGGGTGTCGAGATTCGTGGTGGTCTGCTGCATGCTGCACAACCTCGCCATCATGGGGGCACAACCCCTGCCACCAGCTATACAGCAACCAGCTGAGGAGCAGGAGGAGGAGGAACAGGAGGAAGAGGAAGAGGAAGAGGAGCAGGAGGAGGAGGAACAGGAGGAAGAGGAAGAGGAAGAGGAGAAGGTGGAAGAGGAAGGGAGGAGACAACCTATACAGCTCCTTATCGGCCGGGCTGTCCATGACCCACTCATCCAGCTGCAATACCAGTAAATGCAACCCTAATTCCACATTCACCAATAGTCCCACACTTTACCTTCCCTCTGTTACTAACAATCATGCCATTGGCCAAAATGCAAAAATAAAACCAACACAAAATAAACATTCCAAAACAAATTTATAAATCAAACTGCCATATTGCATATTAAAAGTCAACAAATCACCCTTGTATATTTCCTTAGTTCCTGTCTTCCGTGTGCCTTTGCCTGTCCTACTGCTCCTACACAGTGATACCCTAGTGGTTGCAGCATGGTTGGTGGAAGGCTGCTGACTTTCAGTGGGGGAGACTGAAGATGGCCTTACAGCAGGACCTCGAGTAGCTCTGGGCCTAGAGGGCTCGGCTTCCAATGGCACCACCTCGGTACGGGTGGCAGCAGTTTGGGCTGGCTGGCTGACAGGCAACAGCAAGGACACTAGCGGAATGGGAGAACGAAGCTGTCACCCTGAGAGAGGACAGCAGGATCGTGCTCCACGGGGCCACTGCCACTCCCCCGGGGCAGCGCCTCAGCATTCCTAGCAATCTGTTGGAGGACAGGTTGCTGAACTGCTGTGACACCCTGAAAGCCCCTACACTGGTATTCGCAGCCATGATAGCAGCAGTCTGAGCTTGCATGACAGAAGTCCGAGCTTCCACTGGAGCACACAGACGTTGGGTGGCTTCTGCTTGTGCTGCAATGGAAGCTGAGACATCGGCCATCAGACGCTGCATCACGGTTGGTTCCACAAGTGTGCTAATGGATTTGGCCACCACTTCCATGCTGGAAAGGATGGTCTCCAAGCTCTGCGGAAAGCCCTGTGCCAAGTTGGTGCCGGACTCCTCCATGCTTCTTGATATTGCACACAGGCATTCTGGCACCAAGCATTTCATTGTGCATACCCATCAGCCTTCATCTGTAGCACGCCCCATCGAAGTTCTCATCTGAGTCTTCTGCAACAGAACTCATGTGCGACCTCACCCTCTGCTGAGCTGGCAGCTGCTTGTCCCCTGCCCTGGCTGAAAGCCACTCGTGCCCGCAGTCTCACCACATGCAGATCCTGCCTTTAAGCTATCCTCTAAATTATGCACTGTTTCACTATCTGAGCTGGTGGCTGTGAGTGTGAAATTGAGTGACAGCGCTTTGTCTTTATCATCACTGTCTTCTTCCTTTTCCACCTGTTGCTTTTCCACCACTGCCTGGCCAGGTTGCGGTTCTTGGGTATCTGAAAGGAGTAAGGCTCAAGGGTAGGGTTGCAGTGCAGGGAGCGGGGAAAGTAAGAGGTGCATGCTTACACCATCTGCAGCTTTAAAGTCAAAAGGCATTGTGGGATGAGGGGGAAGTGGGATGTGAGAAGGAGAATTAGGTATGAGGATACCGTTATCTTCGATGGTTTCAGCCCTGCCGCTAGCCATGACCTCAGCGATGGACACTCCAATGATGGCAACCACCGTCTCCTCCATCAGGGTAAGGTCATGCAACCATGCCTGTCCCCCGCCGGTTAGCTCCTGCTGACTAGGGTTATGCGCCAACTTGTCCTGCAAAAGAGAGGGCAGTGTGTCAGTGAGTGATTGGGTGATGTGCCTATCATGGCTGAATAGCTGACAGTGTGTGCCAGCTGTGAGACCTGGGTGTGAGGCTTGCAGCAGTGCTAAGCGTGTTAGAGTGAGGTGAAGCAATGAATGTGAGGCATCGAATCATAGAACTCATAGAAATTTACAGCACAGAAGGAGACCATTCAGCCCATCATGTCTGCGCCGGTCGAAAAAGAGCTATTCAGCCTAATCCCACTTCCCAGCTCTTGGTCTGTAGCCCTGTACGTTATGGCACTTCAAGTGCATATCCAAGTACTTTTTAAATGTGATGGGGGTTTCTGCCTCTACCACCCTTTCAGGCAGTGAGTTCCAGACCCCCACCACCCTCTGGGTGAAATTTTCTTTCCTCAACTCCGCTCTAATCGTTCTGCCAATTACTTTAAATCTATGCCCCCTGGTTATTGATCTCTCTGCTAAGGGAAATAGGTGCTTCCTATCCACTCTATCTAGGCCCCTCATAATTTTATACACCTCAATTAAATCTCCCCTCAGCCTCCCCTGTTCCAAAGAAAACAACTCCAGCCTATCCAATCTTCTGGCATAACCTCTCTGCTCTTATATTCTATGCCTCAGCTAATAAACTAAATTATCCCGTATGCCTTCTTAACCACCTTAAGTACCTGTCCTGCTACCTTCAGGTGAAGGGATAATTACTAGTCCTAGCCCCTTTAGGGCTACCCCGGATCAGGCGTATTCCCCAGACGTTCACTTTCAACTGAAGTTTGAGGTAGCCGAATCCTAAAGATGCTTAATTGGGTCTAAAGGTCCAGACTATCTCTCCCTAAAGGAAAGGAACAACCTGGAGATGTTACCATCCACCAGATAGCACTTTTAATAAGTTTAGCTAGACTGTAACGTTCCGGATATTATGAGGGTCCGGAAAACTCCCTCAGTATTCTACAACTCCTCACCAAAGAGCGTACAGAGATTGAGTTTGCGAGTTTGATACAGAAGTGCTATGTGAGACAATTCTTAAAATATATAGATTTATTAAAGAACCGACATGTAATTTACAGTTGGTGATTCAATCGCAACTTTAACAGTTCCAAAAACAGAAATCTTACAATTCTATTATCAGAGATCCTTATTCTCAAATCTTAACTTCGTTACATTTTTACAGTTCTTAGTCTTTATTCCAGGATATCCACCAAAATCAAATACAATGGCCCAAAAATTCGTGAGGAAGCCTTCGTGCGAGGGTAAGGCTTCCCCGCGATCTCTCACTGCGCGTTGGCTTTTTCAGTTCCAGCTCGCACGAACTTGATGTTCTGGACAGCTGCTGTGCAGGGCTTGCGTATCCCACCGGCGTAGTTAATTCGTGCGAGCTGTGGGATCACGTGACTCAGTTAGAGTCAATGGCAGCACACCATCTTCCATTCATAACTTTCACATAAGTGCTGGGAAAGTTATGAATACTATAACCCCCCAAAAGAACCGCTAAACCTCAATTAATTTTTTTTTAAAAACCATCACATTAATAAAATAAGTATAGTTAAATAAATTAACCATTTTAAATAAAAAATTAAATTTTTTCAAAAATTTAAAATCTTTTAAAAAGTTATAAAAATAAACTTACCTGTCTTTAAAGTCTCTAAAAAAGATATACCTGTTAAAAAGAATTCAAAATAATACTTAATTCACTACTTACCTTGTTAAAAGTGGGTCTTACTCCTCCTTTTTTTATGTGTAGAATCTTTCGTACTTACCTGCGCGTTGAAACCACTAAGTGCACAGCGTGCGCGCAGCCTGTAGCGCGCACGCGGTTCACCTAGGACCCGCCCCCTTTTCCATTCACCAAGTGCCGGTTTTCAGCGCATGCGCAGTGCATGCAGAAAACCGGCAATTGGAGACAGAATACACGAGAGTACGCAGTGCGTACTCTCGCGTAGTGGCACTAATTTTTGGGCCAATAGCTTGATCCCCGAGATAAAAAGAGTTGAAGACTTACAGAGCTAGCTCTGAAGCGAGAATCGCTTTGCCCCTTTACAGTGAATCTATCATCCCATTTGAAAGTTCAATTTTTATACCCTTTTGCAGTGGTATTTCCTTTGAAGTTTTCTGCTGATGTAAGCTAATTATCTCTAGTCATTTTTCTGCTGACCCCTTCTATTCTTACAGTCAGTTCAGCTGGTAACATTGCAGACTCGTGTCTCTCCTTTAGGTGTTCGAAGCTTATCATAAAAAACAATGTGGAGCAGGTGCCTCTATTTGATGTCATTCTTACCAAGGTCTTCTATGCAATTCTTAAGTCACCTCAGCTGGTTGCAACACAGAATCGTGTCTCCTAGGTGTTCCAAGTTCAACACAAAAACAGTGTGATGGCTGGTGCCTCCCCCACTTGATGCCATTCCCACGAAGGCATATGTTTCTTAATTTTCTGTGTTTGTTTACAAAGTGTACTTTAAAACACCTTAACTGGGTGTACCATTGTGTTCTTTCCAAAGACTCAGACATTAGGAGCCTCCAACCTCCTGTTTCAACAAGGTTATTGATTCAGTGTCAACAACTTATCTTATCTCAATAGCCTGTATGCTGTTTACAGCTTCTCCATTGTTAGGTTTTTAGATTTCCAAACCCAGTATGCCATGTTTTAATAAGGCTAGAATTCCTTCGTAGAATGGTGTATTTTTCTGAATATGGCTTATTCCTTCACACACCCCTCTTGACCAAAAAAATGAACTCAAGCATCAAGACAGAGTTTGGTCAATGTTACTAATAAGGTTACAATAGCAAATTAAAGTCACGAAATTCACAAGCGCCTAATCATGTGCTACATGAAAATTCCTTTTAAGTCATCCTAGGACAATGTTTTGCCTTATTTTAAATTGACACAATTTAAAAGGATGATAGGTACATTGTCATGCAATTAGCGAAACAACATGTACTTAGAATGTCCAATTGGCAGATATACGTTCCGTAGAGGTGAGTTATTCATACGAGTCAAGGAGACGTCATTTGGAACCAGCTGAAGCTTGACACGCTGTTCCTTCGATCTGGCGTGTGGAGAGATTCTTGTTTTCGTAAAGGCCTTGCCAGGCGCTCAGTTGATTCCTTCTTCATCCGCGGTGTCTTCCTCCTTCGTTGAAGTAACTCGTTGATCTTTCCTTGTTTCGGTTGTGGCTTTTCGCGAATCCAATTCCTGAGGCTTTGCCAAGCATCGTGTGGATGAGTCGGCGACACCGTCTGGCTGACCGTCGTCAGTAGTTCGATCACATCCATTTCCTGTGTCGTGCTCCAAGCTGGGTCTTGAAAGACAGTTTACGACTGAACCTTGTATTATTCCTCCATTTTGGTATCCCGCAGGACATATTTTGAGATTTTCTATGGAGACAGTTTTAAGAATATGCTTGCCATACGGCTGATTAATATGTATTTTAACTGTTCTTTCGTTAATAACAGAATGTATTTGAACAGGTTTTTTCCACTTCGGTCTTAAACCAGGTTTTTGCTCGAACTTCTTTTCCTGTACCCATTCTCCTACTAGGGGTTGCCATGCTTTGTTTGTCAATTTTTTCTGCCTATTTGCCTCCCTTATCCTCTGATCAATTTGATGAATCTCCTCTGTTACTTCTTTTTTTAAATCTAACTGTCGCTGTCGGGTCAAGGACTCAGAGAATGTAGAGGCAATAATGGGTAAGCGGTGTATGCATCTCAACCCCATACATCAGATAATATGGAGTTTTAGGGGACACTGTCCCTGATGCAGATGCGGGCACATTATTAAGTGATAGCTGCACCTCCGGAATGACAGTGGTCCACTTATTTCCCCTGATTCTCAACAGTTTGACCAATAGCTTTTTTACTTCCTGGTTTTTACGTTCCACCAGCCCCGCTGATTGCCGATGACATGGCGTGCTGTGCTCTAACCCAATCCCCCTTTGTTCGCAGTAGTCTTTGAAGACCTTGGAGACAAAGGCTTTGCCTTGATCGGAGTGTAAGATTTTGGGTGCACCAGCTACAATAATTATATCAGTAATAGCATTGGCGAGTACATTTTCTGAAACAGTTTTTGTGGGGACCAGCCAGCAGAAGGAAGTGCATCCATCTACACAAATGAGAACATGTCTGTATCCCAAAGATGGGGGA
This sequence comes from Squalus acanthias, assembly GCA_030390025.1. Lineage (NCBI taxonomy): Eukaryota > Metazoa > Chordata > Chondrichthyes > Squaliformes > Squalidae > Squalus > Squalus acanthias. The sequence goes on along the minus strand of CM059425.1, from coordinate 175,820,411 downwards.
AGTGGTCCAATAAAGTCGATAAAGAATTTTCCCATTGGCTCATCAGCTTTCACAGGAGCCAATGGTGGTGGCTTAATTAGTGATGGCTTATTGGTTAAATAGCATGGCTCACAATTTGCCACGTATGTTTTACAGGTCTTAAGCATGCCTGGCCACCAATATAAGGGAGTCATAGAAACATAGAAACTAGGAGCAGGAGTAGGCCTGTCAAGCCTGCTCCACCATTCAATACGATCATGGCTGATCATCCAAATCCAGTACCCTGTCCATGCTTTCCTCACACAGAATCCCCATCGAACCTGCACCGACACATATCCCACCCTATCCCCGTAACCCCACGTATTTAATTCCCCCTAACATATCCCATCCTATCCCCGTAACCCCACATATTTAATCCCCCCCTAACACTAAGGGTCAATTTATCATAGCCAAATCAACCTAGCCCGCACATTTTTGGACTGTTGGAGGAAACCGGAGCACCCGGAGGAAACCCACGCAGAATGTGCAAACTCCACACAGACAGTCACCCGAGGCCAGATTTGAACCCGGGTCCCTGGCGCTGTGAGGCACCAGTGCTAACCACTATGCCACCGTGTTGTCAATTTGCAAAATGTTGTTCTGGCACCACAATGTGCTTGACCTATGCCCTCATGAGCTTCTTTTACAAGCTGTTTTTGTTTGTGTCTCGGGGGTACTTCTCGGTTTCCCTTGGGCAACTTAACTAGCACAATACCCATAGGGGTTTCCGAGTAAAAGTACTTTGGTGGATATCCTGGTGGATTCTCTTTTGTTGGGTCTAATAACTGAATCAGTTCCTCATCCTGATTAGCTGCCCGTTCTGCCCTAGTGATTGCACTAATATTGGCAGGCCCCTCTCGAGGGGGTGTCATGCAGACTGAACGTTTTGCTTGTTCGTCTGCAAGACTGTTTCCTTTTGAGTGTACTGTCCCAGTGGTATGCCCGTTTACACGAATCACCTGACAATTCTGTTTCTCCATTCTCGAACGGAGAATCTCTTCCCACAATGACTTATGTTTTATGGTCATGATGCGGAGATGCCGGCGTTGGACTGGGGTGGACAAAAATGAGAAGTCGCACAACACCAGCTTATAGTCCAACAGATTTATTTAAAATTACAAGCTTTCAGAGCTATCCTGCCCCTTCTTCAGGTATCTGAAGAAGGGGCAGGATAGCTCCGAAAGCTTGTAATTTTAAATAAATCTTTTGGACTATAACCTGGTGTTGTGCGACTTCTCATTTTTATGTTTTATGGGTTTACCCTTATGATTGGTAAAATTTGTTTGTTCCCAGAAAACTAGATCTTGGTTATATCCTCCTTTACAGTATTCACGATCCATACAAATTAGTGTGGGTTTAATAGGGTCTGCCTTTTCTAAAGCATACCGTAATGCTGCGGCTTCAGCATATTGCGCTGTCTATGGCCAAGGGGTATGGACAGTAATTCTTCTGGATAAAAAGAATAGGAATCTCAAAAAGTCCCTACTACTATCCCCATCCCAGCTGAGGATTGTTGGGATGTCCCTTTTTTAATCGTCATTGAAGATCCATCACAGTAAATGACTTGATGGTACTCTGTAAGCGGTCTCATAGGTATTTGTCTGATTCCCTCCTCCGCATCATCATCCTCCATGATGGGGAGATGCTCTAAGTCCATTTCCGGGGCGAGGAATTTAAAAATGAGTGTTGGATCATTCAAGAACGATGCCCATTTATCATATCGGATCTGGGTGGCTCTTTTTTCATCAGAGGCCATCCTCAATACTGATCTTAAATCGGGAATCTCAGTATAGATGGTAATGGGGTATTTCCCTTGAAGGGTTCGTGCCTTGATGAGGCATTGGACTACCATAGTCATGACCCTTTCTTTTTTAATGTACCTCCTTTCGACATTGGAAAAGTTATAAGAATGGAACTGAATGGGCACTATGCTCTTTTCATTATAGAAAACTGCAACTGCCACTTTAGGTGATGACCTGAGATGAATATTGAGGGGAACTTGTAGGTCCCTCTGTTCCAGGTCTATGGCTTTTTGTACCTCTCGGCATAATTGTTGCAATTTTGAGTAATCGTCTGGTGAAAATATGAATGGTCCTTTTGCTGCTTCGCCCACTCTAGCATACAGGGGTGCTGAGAGCTTGGCAAAGGTTGGTGTAAAGGATCGAGCAAAATTCAGGAGTCCTAAACTTGCTTGCAGATTTTTCAGAGTTTTAGGATATTGAATGGTGGCTAATTTTTCTTTATAGGATTGAGTTAATCCTCTACCGTTTCCAGTTATTTGCAGGCCCAGAAAATCTACCTCTTCCCTAACTAGTTGACTCTTTTTTATGTTGATTAAGTACCCAGCAATTGTAAGTCTGGATAAAACACTATCAATGGCTTTCAAGTGCTCTTGGAGATTGTCATGTGACAGATATATATCATCCACATAAGAATTGACGTTAGGTAGGTCTTTTAAAAGGTCAATGATGTGGGCTGAAAAGAGAACGGGACTGTTTTGAAATCCCTGGGGCAATCTGGTCCAGCAGTACTGATAACCATCGGGTCCAGTCATCGCTGTTTTTGGCCAATCATCTTTTTCGATTAGATGTGACCAGAAGCCGTTTGCTAGATCAATACAAGATTTATATTTTTCCCTCGTGATTCCAGAGAGAAGGGCTGTGGAATTTTGCTGTTGTGCAGTATGTGGGGCCGTTACCTTATTTAAGGCTGTATAATCGACCACTAATCTCCACCTCCCATCTGGTTTAGCAACACCAAACAATGGTGAATGAGTTCTAGATGCCATTTTGATTAAGACACCTTGTTCTGTTAGTTCTTTGAGCGTTGTTAGGAGATCTATTTTTCCTTTGTGGTCTTGAATAGGCCACTGTTTTTTAGGTTTGTGCCAGCCAGCATCAAGTGGGTGGGGTTTGAGGTTTATCTTTCCACATTGATTTGGATGGCGTTGTAGATAAGGGTAGTATCTATTAATGAGTTGCTCGAGGAGGTCTTTGCCTCCCCCCCTCTAGGCAAGTTCGATCAAGCTGTGTCCGAACATGTTTTTCCCTGTCATCCTGGTCTGTGGATGCTTCTATAGGTCTGGTTGAGATTTTAAGGTAATGTTTCATGTCTGGTTGTCCTATAATGAGGGAACAGGCCAATTGTGGTACCAGTCCTACATCTAGGGTCACCGTGATTCCATATATAGTAATAGGTATTTTGTAAAAATTAATTATTTTGGTTTTGTCTTGTGTGAATCCCCCTAATGGTCTTTTACAAATTGGGCTCCCCAAATCTGTCCACTTAGTTTTTATAATTGCAGGATCTATTACAGTGTAATCAGCTCCCGTATCAAACAGGGCCTTCACTTGTGTGTTTGTGGGCAAGGTTGCCAGGGCATAGGGGAATTCAAGAGGCCTTGGCTGGGTGCCAGGAATTCAATCCTGGGATTGTTCATCCTCAGGATCCTGAGTTTCATTTGCTGCTTTGTCTTTAATTATTTTAACTGATTTTTGTTCCTCCCTCTTGGGGGTTTCATGTTTTCCAGATCCCTTAGGGGGTTTGTCGGACCGTTTATTATCTTGTCGATCCTCCTGTTGGGGTGGACGTTGGTTCTGCTGGGAGTCTTTTTGATCCCCATATCAGTTTTCCTGGTATCGTCCCATAGCTCTCTGATAGTTTGGGCCAGTGTAAAAGCTGTCCCCATAGGGAGTCCACTGTCCTTCGCTTTCCTTTTGAGGTCTAGCCCCTCATCTATCCCATCTTTCCGGGGAGAAATCTGTCTCGTATTGTGGGCGAGTTAGGGGTGCAAACCTTCTGCAATACCCTCTTGGGGGTCCCGAGCCACGAGTTTGTGTCTGGGCGAGGTGGACTTGAGACTTGGGTCTATACAGTCCTTGTTTCTGAGTACCAAAGTTACCTTCTCCAGTTTTTTTATCCCTAGTTTCTGATCTCATTATAGGTTTAGTTTGGGGTAGACCTAAGAATCATGATTTAATTGGATAATGCGATTGACATTATCCCATCTTTGTTGGTCATCTCGATAATCATTTAGAGCACCCTCACAGGCAAGTTTGAGGGCTGTATTTTGATATTGATTGGCCAGGCAACCGTGGACAATGTCCCAGTTATCCTGTGTAAGTACTTTGCCTAATCTGTAGGCAGCTACCAGCCCTTTAGTTGTGGCTGAATTAGTGAGTATTTCCTTGATGGAACCCATTACATGCCCTCCCTGAGTTGCCGTGAGAATATAAGCGTATATTTGAACCCAGTTGTTACACTGGTTTAATGGGGGAATTAAGTCTGAACTTAGTATCATTTGTATTAGTTGCCTCAGGTGTTGGGCATTCCAATCTTGGCAACAGGTTTCCAATTTATCAAGGTTAGTTAGAATCCAGCAGGTTTTTTCCTGGCTGGTGTTTCTCGGTCTACCACACATTGTGTAGATAGAGCTCAGGTTTACTTGACCTAGGGGTGCAATGTGTGGTTGCTGGGGTTGGCTTACTGGACCAGTAATCATTGCACCTCCAGCATTTAGATAAGATTGAGCTAGTGCCTGTCGGCATTGATTATAATGGATTCTAAGCTGTCTATAGTTTTCTCGAAGATTCTGGTCATTTATTTCATCATGAGCTTGCCACCTTAACCAGAATCCATGGCCCCCGGGATCATCGGCTGCTCCGGGTCCTACTATTTGGCCATGGTTGCCACCACCTTGTTGGGCACCGTTCATTAGGCCCCCCAATTGTGTGGGTGTGCACCTTATCATTAAGGAATTTAGTGGATTTGGAGTATTTGTTTGATTATCCCACCGGATATTCTGTATCCCCTGGTTCTGAGGATCAACATCAATCGTGCCATGAGTTCTAACGGCTCCGTCGGCATCAAAGCCTTCTATTTCAAAAATTAGCACTTGGTTTTGTGGAGGTACAGGGATAGGGTTATTTCCCCTAATAAAGCAATCATTTGAATTTCCTAATAAAAAGACTTGGCCAATTCCGACAGGGTTTGCCATTTCGTCAGGACCTAACCTCGGTTAATATGAACTTTATAAGAAATTTCTAGACCTCAATGGTATATTGAGGGAGTTTTGATTTAAGTTCTAGAAGGCCTGATCAGGGACTTGCCGTCTCTAGCGATTTAAACCTGGGTCTTAGTACCACTGTCAGTAAAACACTCCTTCTATACTTAACAATCTACAAGATGGATATAGATATAAATTTAAGTATAGGTTCTGTATCAACTCGTTAACACACACGTTGGGCGCCAACTGAAGGGATAATTACTGGTCCGAGCCCCTTTAGGGCTACCCCGGATCAGGCGTATTCCCCAGACGTTCACTTTCAACTAAAGTTTGAGGTAGCCAAATCCAAAAGACGCTTAATTGGGTCTAAAGGTCCAGACTATCTCTCCCTAAAGGAAAGGAACAACCTGGAGTTGTTACCATCCACCAGATAGCACTTTTAATAAGTTTAACTAGACTGTAACGTTCCGAATATTATGAGGGTCCGGAAAACTCCCTCAGTATTCTACAACTCCTCACCAAAGAGCGTACAGAGATTGAGTTTGCGAGTTTGATACAGAAGTGTTTTGTGAGACAATTCTAAAAATATATAGATTTATTAAAGAACCGACATGTAATTTACAGTTGGTGATTCAATCGCAACTTTAACAGTACCAAAAACAGAAATCTTACAATTCTATTATCAGAGATCCTTATTCTCAAATCTTAACTTCATTATATTTATACAGTGCTTAGTCTTTATTCCAGGAAATCCACCAAAATCAAATACAATACCTTGATCCCCGAGATACAAAGGGGGAAAAATTCAGTTGGTTGCGCCTCCCGTTAGCGCCTTAAGAGGGCGCTAATGGGGCGCAAAGCATCTAGGGCGCAGGCGCGGCGAAGTTTGCGCCACTCGCGAAATTAACTAGACATTTTGCGGCGGCGCTAAACACTACCGCCATGATCTCCAGCGCCGGCAGATCATGACGTCAGTCGAGTGCGCAACGCCCCGGTATCGCCCCGGAGCAGATATTGAGTGGCACCCCCTGCCTTACTGCCTGACGCTAGCAACGACAGTTTGAGTGGAGCGTTCTGCAGTCATGAAGGGAAAGGGGGAGCGCTATTTAAAGCTGACCGCTACCTGCCTTTTATTGTTGGTGCCATTTTTGAACTATGCATTCTGAGAGAGAGAGAGAGAGACTTCTGAAGAGTTTCAACGTTGTGTGAAGGAGTTTTGGGTACTGAGCAGCACTTTGCAGGTTCATTTTGATTTGCCATTCCTTGTATCGATTTAGAAGAGACTGTGGGGGCTGCACTCTGAGCTCTTTGCCTGGTACTCTCCATTCTTTCCAGCAGATTTGATGTGCAGGTCTCTCCAGGCCGAGATTCAAGGCTGCAATTAGCAGGATGTGGATGGAAAGTGAGATTAACCATCCCCTTTAAGAACTGGCCCGTGCCATTGGGTGTGTGTTCCATTGCTGACTGACATTACATGAACTTCGCCAGCGCTCTGAGGTAGCGCCTCGCTCCTCGGCCTTTGCGCCTTAAGACAGGTGTGAAGCGCCTGATTTCGCGCTCCAATCACCTCCAGGGGCGATAAAAGTCAAGTTTGCAGTCGGTGGCGATAATTAGTGCCAGGCACTAATCTTTGCGCCCGGCCGATAATTGCGCCCCAAATGGGGCGATACTGAATTTCTCCCCCAAAGAGTTGAAGACTTACAGAGCTAGCTCTGAAGCCGAGAATCGCTTTGCCCCTTTACAGCGAATCTATCATCCCATTTGAAAGTTCAATTTTTATACCCTTTTGCAGTGGTATTTCCTTTGAAGTTTTCTGCTGATGTAAGCTAATTATCTCTAGTCATTTTTCTGCTGATCCCTTCTATTCTTACAGTCAGTTCAGCTGGTAACATTGCAGACTCGTGTCTCTCCGTTAGGTGTTCGAAGCTTATCATAAAAAACGATGTGGAGCAGGTGCCTCTATTTGATGTCATTCTTACCAAGGTCTTCTATGCAATTCTTAAGTCACCTCAGCTGGTTGCAACACAGAATCGTGTCTCCTAGGTGTTCCAAGTTCAACACAAAAACAATGTAACAGCTGGTGCCTCCCCCACTTGATGCCATTCCCACGAAGGCATATGTTTCTTAATTTTCTGTGTTTGCTTACAAAGTGTACTTTAAAACACCTTAACTGGGTGTACCATTGTGTTCTTTCCAAAGACTCAGACGTAAGGAGCCTCCAACCTCCTGTTTCAACAAGGTTATTGATTCAGTGTCAACAACTTATCTTATCTCAATAGCCTGTATGCTGTTTACAGCTTCTCCATTGTTAGGTTTTTAGATTTCCAAACCCAGTATGTCATGTTTTAATAAGGCTAGAATTCCTTCATAGAATGGTGTATTTTTCTGAATATGGCTTATTCCTTCACACAGGGATCTGTGGACATGCACTCCAAGGTCCCTCTGTCCCTTTACATTTCTCAGTATCCTACCATTTATTGTTTATTCCCTTACCTTGTTCGCAGTCCTCAAATGCATTACCTTACACTTCTCTGGACTGAATTCCATTTGCCACTTTTCTGCCCGCCTCACCAATCCATTCATATCTTCCTGCAGTCTACAGCTATCTTCCTCACAATCAACCTCACGGCCAATTTTTGTATTATCTGCAAACTTCTTAATCATGCCCCCTGCATTGAAGTCTAAATCATTGATATATACCACATAACCAAGGACCCAGTACTGAGCCCTGTGGAACCCCACTGGAAACAACCTTCCAGTCACAAAAACACCCGTCGAACATTACTCTTTGCTGCCTGCCACTGAAGACACTGAGCCAATTTTGGATCCAACTTGCCATTTTCCCTTGGATCCCATGGGCTTTTAATTTTCTGACCAGTCTGCCATGTGGGACCTTGTCAAAAGCCTTGCTAAAATCCATGTAGACTACATCAAATGCGCTATCCTCATCGACGCTGATTGTTAACTCCTCAAAAAATTCAATCAAGTTAGTCAGTCTCGACCTTCCCGTAACAAATCAATGCTGACTGTCCTTGATTAATCCGTGACTTTCTAAATGACAATTTATAAGAACATAAGAAATAGGACCAGGAGTAGGCCATTTGGCCCCTCGAGCCATTCAATAAGATCATGGCTGATCTTCTACCTCAACTCCACTTTTCTGCACTATCCCCATATCCCTTGATTCCCATAATATTCAAAAATCTATCGATCTCTGTCTTGAAAATACTCAATGATGGAGCATCCACAGCCCTCTGGGGTAGAGAATTCCAAAGATTCACCACTCTCTGAGTGAAGAAATTTCTCCTCATCACAGTCCTAAATGGCCAACTCCTTATTCTGAGACTGTGACCCTGTGTTCTAGATGCCCCAGCCAGGGGAAACATCCTCCCTGCATCTACCCTGTCAAACCCTGTAAGAATTTTGTATGTTTCAATGAGATCACCTCTCATTCCTCTAAATTCTAGAGAATATAGGCCTAGTCTACTCAATCTCTCCTCATAGGAAAATCTTCCCATCCCAGGAATCAGTCTGGTGAACCTTCATTGCACTCCCTCTATGGCAAGTATATCCTTCCTTAGGTAAGGAGACCAAAACTGTACACAATACTCCAGGTGTGGTCTCGCCAGGGCCCTATATAATTGCAGTAAGACGTCTTTACTCTTATACTCAAATCCTCTTGTAATAAAGGCCAACATACCATTTGCTTTCCTAATTACTTGCTGTACCTGCATGTTTACTTTCAGTGATTCTTGTACAAGGACACCCAGGTCCCTCTGAACACCAAGATTTCCCAATCTCTCACCATTTAAAAAATACTCTGCTTTTCTATTTTTCCTACCAAAATGGATAACTTCACATTTCTCCACATTATATTCCATTTGCCATGTTCTTGCCCACTCACTTAGCTTGTCTATATCCCCTTGAAGCCTCTTTGCATCCTCCTCACAACTTACATTCCCACCCAGCTTTGTATCATGTATGGGGTGGTGGTTTGTGTCAGCTTTACCTCTGACTTCTGAGCGGTTCGAATCACTCCCACTCTCTTGGTTCTAGACCTTGGACTTATTTGGGGGTTGTGACAAAAGGTGCAGCAGACAACTGAGTTTGATGAAAAGAACTTCAATCTTTATTCAAAAGGTAAAACACAAATGACAACACTCTTAACACTCTAAAGGTGGGGAACACTTCGGTACAAGCGAGGGAAATGACAGTAGAACAATACTTCACCCCTCCCAACCCCACTTTATTAGCTAAGTTAGGTTTTGAAGGATCAGGGATAATGCTCACCAATCCTTTGACAGTTGGGTTAAATCGCGGTTTTGGGGTTCGCTGTTTATGGCAGTTAGTGTCTGCTGTACCCCATACGCGGTAGAGGACTTCACCTGCGTCTCTAGTCAGTCTTCGCGAGTCCGCTGATGCGGTAGGGTGCGTTTTGGATCTATCAGGTGAGTACCCAATTTCCTTTGGTTAGAAGTAGGGCTTAGAGTCTTTTGGTAGAAATCTTACCCAGGGGTAAGTCAGGAGTAGTTTGTAGTGTGGAAACTTTGCGGTTCTTCGGGTTTTCTTCCCTGGAGTTGGTCTTTGTTGGTCGCGGTCAGTTGGGGGTAATGTGCGGTTGTTGGTTTCGTGAGGCCTTTGGTTTCCGCGATGGCTTTAGGCCTTGCCTAGTGTGTCGGTCGACCTTGTGGAGCCGTCGATGTCTTCTTGCTGCTTGTTGCTCCAGGTGACTGTGTTGGGACCGTTGTTGGAGGTCCGTCGAGGTGGTATCTTCGCGGGCTGGACTCAGATGTGTCTGAGTGGTGAGCGATGCCGACTTGCTTCCAGCTCGGTTTGTCTTCTTCCTGGTTTCTTCTTCTTCTGATGACCACCGGTTGCGACTGACTTTGAACTGCTTAACGGGCCTTCAATTATACTAAATTGAAGTGGCCTTATCTACCCGCCAAATCTACTCAGTTCATTGTCTGTTTTTTGGCGGGCTCGTAAATCGGTAACGACTTACTAGCGCGTTAACTGGTTTTTTAACAGGCCTTCAATCTCACCCATTGAACATGGCCTTATCTACCCGCCAAATCTACTCAGTTCATTGTCAGATATTTGGCGGGCCTGTTACCAGTAACTGCTCTGTAAGTGTCAAATAGCCTTTGGGATGGTTTGCATCCTGTCGATCTCCTTGGCTGATCACTGGTGATTGGTTTCGTGTTTTGGGTTTCTAGGCTGGACTTGGTCTTTTCTATAGAATGGTCCTGAGTGGGTTTTATTATGCATGTTTTCTGATGGGCCCTGTAATCGGTTTTGATGGGGCCTGTTATTTTGGGTGGGACTGTCTTCTCCCAGGGTCTATTGTTCAAATGTTAATGTCTGCTGGGGCTTGAGTGAGGTCATCCCGGTTCCCCAGACAGTGTAATTAACTGCAATAACCAAAACTGCTTTTACAGAGGTCGAACCCACCTCCTTGTCCCTTTACAGGCCCAGACATGTTTTTAAAATGCCAAAACTTGGTTTTTGGTCTTAAATTCCTTAGGTTAGGCCCAAATGCATTTTTATCACTCTGAGGTAGTTCCAAAGTCCATTTTCCTTAGGTTTTGGGGATCTGTAAATTTTGGAAATCTTACAATGATCAGCAAACTTGGATATATTACATTTGGTCCCCTCATCCAAATCATTGATATAGATTGTGAATAGCTGAGGCCCAAGCACTGATCCTTGCAGTACCCCACTAGTTACAGCCTGCCAACCCGAAAATAACCCGTTTATTCCTACTCTCTGTTTTCTGTCCGTTAACCAATCCTCAATCCATGCTAGTATATTACCCCAATCCCATGAGCCTTAATTTTGTTTAATAACCTCTTGTGTGTCACCTTATCGAATGCCTTCTGAAAATCCAAATACACCACATCCATCTATTCTGCCAGTTACAATCTCAAAAAATGCTAACAGATTTGTCAAAAATGTTTTCCCTTTCATAAATCCGTGTTGACTCTGCCGAATCCTATTATTATTTTCTAGGTGCCCTGTTACCGCGTCCTTAATAATAGATTCTCGCATTTTCCCTACTACTGATGTCAGGCTAACTGGTCTGTTGTTCACCATTTTCTCTCTCCCTCCTTTCTTAAATAGTGGGGTTACATTTGCTACCTTCCAACCGCAGGAACCATTCTAGAATCTGTGGCATTTTGGAAAATGACAACCAATGCATCCACTATCTCTATAGCCACCTCTTTCAAAACCCTAGGATGTAGGCCATCAGGTCCAGGGGATTTATCGGCTTCAGTCCCATTAATTTCTCCAATACTATTTTTTTACTAATACTAATTTCTTTCAGTTCCTCATTCTCGCTTGACCCTTGGTTCTCCTCTATTTCCGGGAAGCTTCTTCTGTGAAGACAGACACAAAGGGCTGGATTTTCATTGACCCGTGGAGGTGGGTTTGGAGGCGTGTGGGGGCTTAAAATTGTGAAAACTGGCGGGCGGGCACAAGCCCGCCTCCATCCCGCCTCCACGCAATTTTCATTAAATCGTGTCTGCTGGTCCCGACTCCGTCCCGCCTCTAAGAGGCGGGATAGGCTGTTAAGGCCCTTAACAAGCACTAAATTGCCTCTATAATGCCATTTTGAAAGGCCTTTGTGATTTTAACCCCTTTTCTACGTGAAGCACGCCTGTTCTGAACCACAAATGTGAAACCTGGCGGGAGCACATTTGGCTGGCTGACTGACTGACAGACAGACATATCTGGATGGATGAGGAGGAGACATATCTGGATGGATGAGGAGGAGAGAGACATATCTGGGAGTGGTGGTGCAAAAATATCTGGGAGCAGACTTAGGGCTGCTGCTGCTCATTTTGCATCCAGGTCCTCTCGCAGCAAAGGCCAGGCAGTCTTTGCAGACCTTCAATGCAGCAGCAATGATGACATCATCAGAGGCGACTTTCAGACTGAAAACAGTAATTGGTTCATGGGTTCCCACATGCTGGAACTCAATTGCCCAATTAGGTGAAAATTGCATCAATCTCCCACATCCAATTGCAGTCGGGTGGATAACACGAAAAGTGGCTGACATGACCCCAACCCGCCCCAGTATCAAAATCCAGCCCAGAGGGTTGGATTTTACCAGCCCTGAGGAGGCGGGTTTGGAGGCGGGACTGGTGGTAAAATTGGAAAAAATGATGGCGGGTTCCGATCCCGCCGTCAACCCGCCTCCGCGCAACTTTGCCAGAGGCGGGCTTGCAGAGTCAGTTTCGGTCGCGCCTCCAGATGGCGGGATAGGCACTTAAGGCACTTAACTACCACTTAAGTCCCTCTATAATCCCATTTTGAGAGGCCTTTCAAATTTTGCCACATTTCCAGCGTGCTGCACGTCTCTCCTGAAACACGCCAGCTAATCCTGTCGGGTTCACAAATGGCTGGCTTCCTAACAGCTGCAGCTCCACCATAAAAACAGAGCTTTCAACAAGGATCAGTTGCAGGTGGCAGAACTTTGTTTTTTCAGGTCTTGGAGAACTTTTTGCAGGTCCACTGTACTTGGAAGTGGTGAAGCTGAGATCCATCTCCACTGTGACCTCCTGGGAAAACCCTCTCCCCACATTGACTGAGTGCTTCCTCAACGGAGATATCTACCAACAACATGGGAACCATTTATTTCCTTTCATCCTGGTCCTCAGATTCGGAGGACGAGCAGCCGCGGCAGCAGCAGAACCAGGCACAACAGCAGCACCAACAGCAGCAACAGCAGCAGCAACAACAGGAACACCAACCTGCTGCTCACCCATCTGATGGTGCACAGGGCAGAAGGCGCCAGCGCAGGGAAGTACGTCGCCGCAGGAGATACCCCCAAAACAGGCTTTACAGGATGAGGATGAGCTTCCTCAACATGACTGAGCAGCAGTGCCAAAGGAGGCTGAGACTTTCGCGAGAGGTAGTCGATGACATCTGCGCAATGCTGCACCAACACCTGGAGCCCAGAGGAGCGGGTGGACACCCCTTACCAGTGGCTGTCAAAGTCACCGCACTCAACTTTTTTGCTTCAGGCTCCTTCCAGGGATCATCAGCAGACATCAGTGGCATCTCCCAGTCGGCCGCACACACTTGCATCACGCAGGTTACTGATGCCCTCTTTGCAAAGGCTCACAATTACATATACTTCTCCACGGAACAAGCAAGTATAACCGCGTGTGCGGTTGGCTTTGCAAATATGGCAGGCTTGCCAATGGTGCAAGGCATCGTAGATTGCACACATGTGGCCCTTAAGGCACCCCATCACAACTCAGCTCTTTTTGTCAACCGCAAGGGTTTCCACTCCCTCAACGTGCAGCTGGTGTGTAACCACAAGAAGGACATTTTGCATGTTTGCGCCAAGTTCCCTGGCAGTTGCCATGACTCGTTCATCCTGCGGCAGTCTAGTGTGCCTCCGCTCTTCAGTCCGCCAAACCAACTTTGCGGATGGCTACTTGGAGACAAGGGCTATCCTCTGAAGATGTGGCTAATGACACCGTTCAGGAGCCCATCCACGAAGATGAGGAGCACTATAACTCCAACCACATTTCGACCAGATCCAACATCGAACAAACCATCAGCTTGCTGAAGATGCGATTCAAATGCCTTGACAGATCAGTACTCAGCAGCCAGGGTCTCCAGAATCGTCGTGGTCTGCTGTGCACTTCACAACATCGCACAACATCGTGGCTTGCAGCGACCTGAGGAACAAGTGGCTCAGCGCATAGCCTCCTCAGTTGAGGAGGAGGATAAGGAGGAGAACGAAGACCTTGCGGATGCGCATCAACCAGCTGCAGCAGCACACGAGCACATTGCTGCCCGGGATGCAAGGGATGCACTCATCTTGGCCAGGTTTGCTTAAGTTGCCCATTCAAACACATGTGCCTTGCACCTTCTTACCACACCATAGACAATGGACAAGAACCTGTGGCTTCCTATCACTCTGACCACCATCATGACAAAGACAATTCGCCCTGAGCCCTCAATGTGGAACTTCCATTTCCGAAATGACAGAGTCCAGAACTTCAACAGTTTGCCATCACTTCATTTTAATACATTGACTACTAAAGGATGGCATTTAACAATTAAACACAACAGAACACCCAAATGACTACCTTTGTGACTACTTGTGCATTATCTTCCTCTTACGCGTGCTCCTACGTGGTGCTTCCCCTGTGGCTTCTGCAGATGTGGAGGCCCCTTGCTCACTCTCATGCTGCTCATGCTTCGACACCTTTGGCGGGTGTCCTCTGGGGTTGCGAGCCTGTGAGGGCTCGCCAACAGTCTGCTCCTCCTGCGGCTGTGCAGGGGCTTAGATGCCCATCTCAGTTGGGTGAGGACTCTGGTGGGGTTCTGACCGAGGGCTCCGCAGTGGCATGGGAGTGTGAGCGCTTGGAGAGGAGCGTCCACTTCCTTGTTCTCTGCTGCCAACATCCCTCTCATGGGTCAGCCCCACTTCAGAGCTAGCAAGTGGCTTGACAGCACCTTGCTGCACATCAGGGGGGCCATGAGGACCCATTTCTGCACTGGCAGTCCTACTCCAGAGGACTTCCATGAAGGTCTGGTTTCTCTGATCAATAGCTGTCCATCGCTCCTCCAGAGATGTCAGTCTATTCTGAACATTCACCATGTTTTCCACATTCTGGCGAGTTAGCTCCTCCATGGCCATAGCCATCCTCTCCTCTACCGTAGCCAACCTTTCCACGGAGGATGCCATCCTTTCCACGGTGATGTGTTGATTCGCCAATGTCTCCACAAAGGCTTTGCTCATGTTAGCGTTGGACTCCTCCATCCACTCCACACTCGTAGTGACCCTGGAGACAAACCTGCCAGAGACTCCTGCACCTGTTCCTGGAGTTCCAGCACCGCTCTCCTTCTGGATGGACCCGGAGGCACAGGGTCCACATGCAGCTGAGCAGAGCTTGGAGCGCCCTGCGGCCTCCGACAAGGACTCTCCACTGCTGTCCCTGTCTCCACCATCTGCCGATGCTCACTTGTGAGCTGTGATACACCAGGTGACAACACTACTCTATGTCGCGAAGGTCCCACCGAGGTGTGCGTATCTGCGCTGGTGCTGGTTGCGCTTAATTCTGCTGACGCTGTGCCCTCAGAGGTTGCAGGTTCCTCTGAGGAATCTTCCGGCTCAGCCTCTTCCTCCTGGACAGTGGGAGGGGGGCTGTCGATGGTCCTGTGGGGGAGCAAAGGCATGAGTTAGACATGTGATATAAATGTAGCATGCATATTGAATAGTGCAGATGATCATAAGTCAATCTGTTTGAGCATCAGAAGCCACATCAGTCACTCATGCAATGTCAATGAGAGAGATGCAAAACTATTCTGTCACCAGCTTGCCCTGATGTGCCCGTCTGTCCATCCCCCACTTCCATATCCTCCTCGGCGCCAACGATCTCTGGGGACGCCTTCTCTGCGCTGGTAAGATGGGCTATTGAGGCTGGCTCTTCTCCAGTCTTTGCCCTTTCCCTCTTATTGTGGGCTCTCTTTTCCTGCAATGAGGGACACAAGTGGAGTTTGAGTGAGAATGATGGAGTGAGTGTAGATAATCCATAGCATAGATGATTAGAAGGACACAAAGATGGAGTGAGGTCCCAATACTAAGGGCCCTCCCTGTGTGTTGTTAGTTGTTGTCATAGCATAACAGTGATAGGGAGTGTGAGGGCAGCATAGTCGAATAGTTAAGCGATTGTGCACATAGAGAGAGAGGGAATGGTTAAGGGTGAAAGGGATGTAAGGGTAAAGTGGGATGTGTAGGAGTAGGTTGACAGTGCAGAGTGATGGTGCTGAGAGGAGATGGGGAGGAGAATGAGGGTAAAGGTGATGGTATACTCGCTTTGCCTTTTCGGACAAGGTCATTGAACCTCTTTCGGCACTGCAGCCAGGTTCTGCTGCACATTGATCTGGCACTCACCTCCTGGGCAACTTGCAGCCACACAGCTTTGGCCTGCTGAGGAGGTTTTTCCTCCCAGAGGATGGAAAGAGCACCTCCTTTTGTGCTCTGGTTCCCTCCACCAGAGCATGGAGTGAGTCATCATTAAACCGAGGTGAGGCCTTGGGCCTTGAAGTCGACATTGCACTAGCTCCAAAAACTATTTTCAACAGAAGCAAACACAAGCGTTTAGGCACAAAATGAACCAAGGCTGCTTGGAGCCCTTAAATGCAGCTGGAGAAATTACATCATCGGAGGCGAGTTTCAGGCCCAAAAAACTAATTGGGCCAGGGGTTCGCACACGCTGGGAATCAATTGCCCAATTGGGGCAAAATCGGAATTTTTTCCCGCCCGACAGCGGAGGTGGGATCGGGACCCACCGACCACCTGACCCGCACCCAACCCGCCACCAATGGCAAAATCAAGCCCAAAGCATTTGTTTAATTTCTCTGCCATTTCCTTATTTTCCATTATAATTTCTCCTGTCTCAGCCTGTAAGGTACCCACATTTACTTTTGCTAATCATTTCCTTTTAACATACCTATAGAAGCTTTTACACTCTGTTTTTATGTCTCTCGCTAGTTTACTCTCATATTCTATTTTCCCTTTCTTTATCAATTTCTTGGTCCTCCTTTGCTGAATTCTAAAATCCTCCTAATCCTTAGGCTTACTACTCTTTTTGGCAACATTATAAGCCTCTTCCTTTGATCTAATACTATCTTTAACTTCTCTTGTTAGCCATGGTTGGACCACTTTTCCTGTGGGGTTTTTGTGCCTCAAAGGAATGTATATTTGTTGTAAATTATGTATTAATTCTTTAAATGCTAGCCATTGCTACTCTACCGTCATACCTTTTAATGTAGTTTCCCAATCTACCTCAGCCAACTCGCCCCTCATACCTATGTGGTTTGCTTTGTTTAGATTTAAGACCTTAGTTTCAGATTTAACTAAATCACTTTCAAACTCAATATAAAATTCTATCATATTATGGTCACTCTTCCCTAAAAGTCCCTTTATTACAAGGTTATTAATGAACCCTTTCTTGTTGCACAATACTAGATCTAAAATAGCCTGTTCCCTAGTTGGTTCCTCAACATACTGATCTAGAAAACATAGAAACATAGAAAAATAGGAGTAGGAGTAGGCCATTTGGCCCTTCGAGCCTGCTCCACCATTCAATATGATCATGGCTGATCCTCTATCTCAATACCATATTCCCGCTCTCTCCCCAAATCCCTTGATGCCTTTTGTGTCTCGAAAACTATCTTGCATACATTCAATGAATTCGTCCTCCACACTATTTCTGCAAATTTAGTTTGCCCAGTCTATATGTAGATTAAAGTCCCCCATGATTATTGTATTACCCTTGTTACATGCACCTCTAATTTCCTGATTTATACTCTGCCCTACATTACAACTAATGTTTGGGGGCCTATAAACAGCTCCCACCAATGTTTTCTGCCCCTTGCTGTTTCTTAGCTCCACCCAAACTAATTCTACTTCTTGATTTTTGGAGCTAAGATCCTTTCTCTCTACTGTCTTTATCCCATCCTTTATTATCAGGGCTACCCCTCCTCCTTTTCCATTTTGCCTATCTCTTCTAAAAGTTAAGTATCCTGCAATATTTAGTTCCCAACCTTGGCCACATTGCAACCATGTCTCTGTAATGGCTATTAGATCAAACCTATTAATTTCTATCTGTGTCATTAATTCATCTATTTTGTTGTGATTGCTTCGTGCATTCAGATATAATGCCTTTAGCTTTGACTTATTTCTATTTTTCCCTGATGTCACCTTAGTCACTGATTACCTTTGTTACTCTCTCTGTCCCTTCCTGACCCACTCTGCTTATTTTTATCCAAAACTCTACTCTGCTCTAGAGCCATGACATTTCTCTTGCTGCTTTTAAATTTATTCTTTTCTGAATCCTCCCACCCTCCCTTCATTAATTTAAAGCCCTGTCTACTGCCCTAGTTATTCGGTTCACCAGGACACTGGTCCAACCCCGGTTTAAGTGGAGCCCGTCCCAACGGAACAGCTCCCTCTTTCCATGAACTGAAGCCCCTTCCTCCCACACCACTCTTTGAGCCACACATTTAAACCTCTAATCTGTTTGTCCCTATGCCAATTTGCACGTGGCTCAGGTAACAATCCAGAGATTATTACCTTTGAGATTCTGCTTTTTAATTTGGATGCTAGCTCCTCAAACTCCCTCAGCAGAACTCATTCCTAGTTCTACCTATGTCGTTGGTTCCTACATGGACCATGACAACTGGATCCTCCCCCTCCCACTCCAAGTTCTCCTCCAGCCGCGAGGAGATGTCTTTAACCCTGGCTCCGGGCAGGCAACACAACCTTCAGAACTCTCGGTCACGGCTGCAGAGAACAGTATCTATCCCCCTGACTATACTGTCCCCTACCACAACTACATTCCCTTTCACTCCCCCCACTTGAATGGCCTCCTGCACCATGGTGCCATCATCAGCTTGCTCATCCATCCCTCAGGCTTTTCCCTCATCCACACAGGCAGCAAGAACCTCATACCTGTTGGACAAGGGCAAAGGCTAAGGCTCCTCCAGCACTGCACCTGGGGTCCCCTTACCTGCCATATTGTCCCTCAGAATTTTTTCCAATAATTTTCCCACCACCGAGGTTAGGCTGACTGGCCTGTAATTACTTGGTTTATCCCTTTCTCCCTTTTTAAACAATGGCACAACGTAAGCTGCCCTCCAGTCCTTTGGTACCACACCTGTAGCCAGAGAGGATTGGAAAATGATGGTCAGAGCCTCCACTATTTCCTCCCTTGTCTCTTTTAACAGCCTGGGATACATTTCATCTGGGCCTGGCGATTTATCTACTTTCAAAGTTGCTAAACCTCTTAATACTTCCTCTCTTTCTATGTTTATCCCATCTAATATTTCACACTCTTCCTCCTTAACTGTAATGTCTGCATCATCCCTTTCTTCTGTGAAGACAGATGCAAAGTATTCATTAAGAACCATACACACGTCTTCCACCTCCACACATAGGTTACCTTTTTGGCCTCCAATAGGCACTACTTTTTCCTTAGTTATCCTTTGGTATGAGTCCTGTTTGATAGAGATTGTTGGTAGGTGAGTGATGGGAGTCAGGTGCATTGAACAGTCTGTGAGGCTAGTGGTTCAGTTGGTGGGATATGGCAATTGAAGATGAATTCACTAACCTTGACCACTCGTGTGAGGTCACTGAACTTCTTGCGACACTGCATCCAAGTCCTTGGGGCTTGACTCCTGCCTTTGACCGCCACAGCTATCTGCTCCCACTGCCTTCACAGAGTTTGTCTGGGGGGCCTACTGGCCCCCTATGGATAGAGCACCTCTGTCCTCCTGTCCATCTCCTCCACCAAGGCCTCCGGTGCAGCATCAGAGAACCTTGGAGCGCGCTCTCTCCCCTGTTGCACCATTAGTACATCTTCTTCCTGCTCAGACTCTCTTCCACAAGCGTTCCAGCACCTGCTCCAGCCATAATGCACCTCACCTTTAAGAGGTGCAGACTGGCTTAAGTTAGTGCAGGCAAGCTTTAAGTGGTGCTAACCTTGGGCTCCCTGATGAGGCGTGCAGCCACTCAACAGCGCGTATAGCATTGGCTGCATGCTCCAATCATTTAAATTAGCAGGCAGCACAAAATTTGGGTCTTGGTCCAATTCACAACCCATGCCACACCCCTGTCAGACCTACAGCATGAATGCATCAGAAGAGCCATGGATTTGCAGCCTAGGCCATTCATTTACAGTTTTCACAGAATAATGAGTAGACTCATGGAATTCAATTCAATTCAATTTAATTTAATAAAAATGGAATTTGTCTTATTATGTCAGTGGCCCTGATGCTATCCCCTACATCGCATAAATACTTCTATTATTATAAAAGAACCTATACTCCGAATCAATTTGAGCAATGCTGCAGAAGATCTGCTGGTCTTTATACATAAATTGGGGGTGAACTTCTTCATAGCTTCTCCCACTCCACCACTGTAACTTCGGTGGAAACCCTGCTCCGAGGAACCCCCCCCCCCCCCCCACCAATTTATTGTTCATATCTATTTCTTGCTCTCCTCCTCCTCCACCCCCCTTACTTTTGACTAGCCTTCTAAAAGGACCCCCCTTGCCTTACCTTTTCCAGTTCTGATGAAGGTTCTCCAGCCAAAACTTGCTTTTTCTTTTCAGTTGCTGATGGACCGGCTTTGCACTTCCAGTATTTTCAGTTTTTGTTTAAGATTAACATTTATCTCATTTCACCTCCGCTGTTTTTGATCCTGTTGTTTTTGCACTTTCTCCTTGAGTCCCGCATTCTAATTTTGTTAGGAATTGCAACTAATCTTTATTGAGTTCATAAAAGTAATTCTGCAAATGGCTGCCAGACTGGATTGAAGAGCCAGTTTGTAATGATCAGTAAAACCAGCTGATGAATAATGCAAAAGAACTGCCAACTTTAAGAAGCTTTTATAAAGGCACTTTTGTGGGCTGCAAGAGTTACATATAAAGTGATTGAAGTCATATTTAAATTAAGAGGTCATTAGCATAGGTCATTGTCATCCAGCATAGGCTAACATAGTTATATTAAATTTTATGACATTTTGTACTTTGAAAGTTTAACTCTCGGGTTCATCAGCGGCATGCTTCTCGAGGCTGCTGATAGATGAGATTACAAAAAAACTCAGCGTTGTGCAAAAAAAAGTCATTAGTTTGATCTAGTGGCAGTAATTCCTATTTCCTATGGTGAGAAGATTGCCTTTGTGTGCTATACTTCGTCAAATCATAAATGTGTTCACTTTAAATGGTTTACGATTTTGTTACACATCACACACAGAAGAAATTTCCTCTGCACATGGCGTTTTCTACCAACCAGGACGGAATATCAACATTTATACATACATTTTAATTAAAATTGCCTGTATTTTTGAGAACCAGACCAATTGTCTCTTTTTTCTGTTATGTGCCAAAAACTGCAGTAATTTTGCATTAAAAAGTATACTATGATCATTTTTGCATTTATAAATGTAACAAAGAATAAACTCCCAGAAATGGATTGGAGGAGAGTGTTCAACACACTTCAGTAGAGAGCAAGCAAAACATCTTTAAAAGAAAAATGCTGAGAATGCAGGTTTAGGATCTTAACGATCTCTCAGAGTTCTTGGACAAGACACCAATAGGCAGCAGCCGGTATGTTTGAGCAATAGATCAAGATTTATTAAGTTAATATACTTAACAACAGGTGATAGTTCAACGAGTAGCTCGCAGCCCTTGATCTCTGGAACCTCTCGGACACAGGTGACGTCGTCTTCAGTCTGTTCCTTTGTTCTCGCAGTAGGTCTGTGTAAAGTTGTTTTTCAAGTATCAAGGTTTTAACCCATTTCTAATCAAAAGTTTGTTTGGTCAGTGTCCATATATGGTCTTTAGCAAAATCACCTTTTTTAATTGGTTCTAATGGTTAAAATACCATTGTCACTCAAATTAAGGGTAGCATCTTGACTCCTCCTGGCTCAGTAATTTTCCAACAACTCTACTCTGTTTCATCGTTATGTTGTTGATATGTTCTTCACCTCATTGGAATTTACCTTATCTCTCTTATTTCTAGCTTCAAGCAGTACAAGACCTTTCTATACCAAGGGCCCAGCCCATGTCAGCGCTGTTTCACTAGTCTTGACAGTGTCCAGACTATCTCACTTTAATCTACCAGATGGATACCTTAACTCCCATGATCTCTCTCATTTTATGTTCCTTATACTAATTATCATTCAAATATCTTTGCAATTAGTTTTGTTAAGTGAACTCTAATTCCTACTTAGCATTGTAATATGTTATTTAACAATTTAACCTTCACTCGCAGCCTGTGGCTGTTTGTTATCAGAGCTTAGTCAAAACTGCTTTTGACTGACCTCACGGCTACATTCAAACAGTCTTTAACATTTCCATACCCAGAGGGAATCATGGGTAAGATTAGTTGGTCAATGGCTACACTTGAATTTATACATATATGATTCCCATCTACCAAGAATCTCTAAATACCAGTCTTTCGCACACAGGGTAAATACATACCAAGAACCAGAAAGTTCAGAGTAACAGAAATGACCCTAAATGCATTAAGAAATAAATTGTAAATGAAATAAGGAGGAAAAGTGACCTCTGTAAATTCTACATGAAATAAGGAGGAAAAGTGACTTCTGTAAATTCTACAAGGAGAAAGTGAAAAGGATTCACTGGAATGAATATAGGAATGCAGAAACATATTAAAAGGATGATCAGAGAGGCAGAGAGAAAAGCAAAGCTGCAGAGTCAAAACATAACAGTTAAAAAAAATGTCAATACTGCAATAGGAAGAGGGCAGTCAGGGGTAAGACAAAAACCATAAAAGATGCGAAATAGCTAAGGATCAATTTGAAAGCGACCTAGGAGTCTTAACAGACTTAACTCTA
The DNA here is from genome assembly GCA_030390025.1 of Squalus acanthias. Classification (NCBI taxonomy): domain Eukaryota; kingdom Metazoa; phylum Chordata; class Chondrichthyes; order Squaliformes; family Squalidae; genus Squalus; species Squalus acanthias. Next base: position 175,797,999 of record CM059425.1, on the reverse strand, counting down.
AACATGTTCAACCAAAGCAGAGCAGCGATGAACAAAGTCAATGGAATGTTGAATTATATACCAAAAGAGTAGACTACAGATCAGAAGAAGTCATGACCAAAAGGTACAATGCTCAGGTCAGACCACACTTTGGGGTTGAAACTCTAGCCTGGATTAAGGCAAAGAGATGAGTGGATCAGCCAATGGCAGCCAGAATTTTGGGCAGAACCCGGTTCCCTCAGGAATCCACCCCATTTTTTTGTAGGCAGCCATCATCTAGCGGAAGAGGCCGTAGCAAATCCTCCGCCTATGCCCCCACATCAAGGGAGTGTTTTATTTGGGGGAGTGAGTTCCCAGGATATTCTGGGAATTCTGCCTAGTACGCCCTTATAAGGCCTCTGTAGAGAATGGGATTCCTACTGAGACCTTTTGAAATGCCCAAACCTTTAGAAGGGAAAAGTAATCAACCTTGGTGGGAATGGATTACCTTTCAGAAGAGGTAGAATGTCTCCCTTCAGAACTCATTTTCTTTGGTCCCAATGGAGCTCAGGGAACCTTAGGCAGAGTGGCCGTTGGCCAATGTTCCCTCTAATATTTTTTCTGGGCTGCATGGCCCATTCAAAAATCCGCGCATGCACAGATTTTGCATTTAAAAGCTGGTGAGCCGGCTGCACGAGAGCTGCAGACAGCTGCACGGCCGGGTGGCCACGCAACTTAAAGGGAACATTGCTGTGGGCTGCTCTGCCTTACAAGGATGGGTGAGACGGGTGCCGCTGAAGTCCCTTTGTATTCCCCAGCGACCCTCCCACAATGCAAAAGTCTGCGTTCCTGCAAGTTAGGGTTGGGTAGGCAGCTTTGTGCTGGTCCTGATAGGGGTTCCGCTACATCACATTTGCTCCAGCAAGTGGCCCCAGCAGAATTTCTGGGCCAACTTGAGCCCTGTGTCCAGTTTTGGTCACCGAGAAACAAGGAGGCAGTGGAGGTAGTGCAGATAAAAGCCTCAAGACTGATCCCTAGTGTTAAACATCTGAATTATGAGAAGAGACTGAGGAAACAACCCTTTCAGAGGTGATCTGAAAGATGTATACAAAAATAGTTAAGGGTATGGAAAAGATAAATCCAAAATATTACTTTAACTTAATTTGTGAGACTAGGATAGGCACACAGGTTCAAACTAGTAAAAGGTAATTTTAGGACGAATATAAATTCTGCTTTACACATAGAATGATCACCACTTGGAATGGACTGCCAGATAGGGTAGTGGAGGTGAAATCCCTGAAAACATTTATGATACAAATAGATGCTGAAATGGACACGCTTCAGGGTTATTTTAGATTGTTGAATTAAGATGGGCCGAATGTCCTTCCTCATTTGTAACTATCTTCTGATCTTATGATATGAATAATAGTCCTGAATTTCTGCAGAATTCTCCTGATCACCCGCCATAACTTTGGTGGAAGATTGGCAGAAACCCTGGAGAAATGGTGTAAGTGGCCAGTGAACCCTGGGGAAATTACAGACAAATTTGTGATTCCCTGCTGTGCTATTCTCTTCTGTTTTGTATCTAGCGTGCCATGGTCATTCTCTTGTTATATTCCTACGTGATACCCTATTGGAAGGAGCAGGTGCGGAGGATTCTGGAGAGCTCTCCTTAGGTTATGCTCGTGTTTTTGCTGGCCATCTTCCTCTATGGGCTGCAGATCCAGGCAGTCCTGCTTATGTGTCTATATCCTAGTCAGGTTGTGAAGGGACCACTGGAGGCTACCGAAGAAACCGGCAGTTAAGTGTTTTTAACTTACCTTAATGTGGAGTCAGGAGGAGCGGGAGTGCTCCTCTTGCCTTCACATTAATTAATATTGCAGTCTGCTGCCAGCCTGTGCTCGTCCCCACTCCCGTTTGCCATCCTCCCTCTTGGACTTGTGCTTGTGCTTGTGCAGTGGGGGAGGGAAGGATTGGTAGTGCTGGGGAAAAGTGTGGTGTTGCAGGGATGTATTCAGAGTAAGAGACTTGTGAAGAGGAGTCTTACCTTGGCAGTCCTGGTAAGGTCTTTCATTTTTTTGCAGCACTGCAGCCCGATCCTGGGAATGATGCTGTTGAGATTGACTTGGCCACCCACCTCTCTCTACGCATGCTGACTTATTTGGCATGGCACTCGTCTGCCATCTGAGGTAACCAGGTCCTCCTCCCTGGCCCAGACTTGTTTAATAAACACCTCTATCTGAAAATTAGGGTGCCCTGGCCATCGATATCGTGTCTGCTACTTCAGACATGCAGTTTTGTCACACCAGCACTAAAAAAGCAACCTCCCCTTTAAGAGGTACAAGCTGGCTTTAAGAAGCAGCAGGCCCGATGGATTTCCTGCCCTCCCAAACAGCCAGCTGCCTACAAGCAGTGGGGTTAGTGCGGGCAGGTCACCACTCATATTTGAATGATGGCCCATCAAGAAAATTGATCAGGCCTCCCGCTGACATCATCGAGTGTGTGGATCAGTCGTCCAGCCCACATGAATGTTGACCCCAAGATTTCCCCTCTATCAATTGCTGTAGATCATGGTGGAGTAGGGCTTAGCATAGTTAATATCACAAAAACATTGTAGCTGTGGTATGTAAAATCCCATGAACTATTTTTTCACCCAGCAGTTTCCTCCCCTCCTCTCCTAAAGATTAGGATTCACATCATGAATATAGCCAGCTCACCTAAATGGTCCAATTTGCTGTGCGTCTGGCCAATGAATTTTGGAAGGCTGTTTGACCATTGGGAATGATCAGAGTCAAGCAAGATTCTGTCCTCATCTGAGAGTCACACATGTGTATGGTTCATCACCAGTTTGCTGATAGTGATCAACAGCAGGAACTCAGTGTCTTAGACCAAGATATTGTGACCAACTGTAATGTCCCTACTACTGCCTTGGCTGAGATCAGGTAACTCCGTACAGATCAGCGATTTAACCCTTAACCTTCCTGCTCTGCAAGGCACAGTGCCACATGAGCAGTGCGTTCAACTATTGTTGCTTTGGAGAGGACAGTACCACATGAGCAGTGCGTTCAACTATTGATACGTTGGAGAGGAGAGTACCACAAGAGCAGTGCGTTCAACTATTGATACGTTGGAGAGGAGAGTACCACAAGAGCAGTGCGTTCACCTATTGATGCGTTGGAGAGGACAGTACCACATGAGCAGTGCGTTCACCTATTGAAGTGTTGGAGAGGACAGTACCACAAGAGCAGTGCGTTCACCTATTGATGTGTTGGAGAGGACAGTACCACAAGAGCAGTGCGTTCACCTATTGAAGTGTTGGAGAGGACAGTACCACAAGAGCAGTGCGTTCACCTATTGATGTGTTGGAGAGGACAGTACCACATGAGCAGTGTGTTTACCTATTGATGCGTTGGTGAGGACAGTACCACATGAGCAGTGCGTTCACCTATTGATGCGTTGGAGAGGACAGTACCACATGAGCAGTGCGTTCAACTATTGATACGTTGGAGAGGACAGTACCACATGAGCAGTGCGTTCATCTATTGATGCGTTGGAGAGGACAGTACCACATGAGCAGTGCGTTCAACTATTGATGCGTTGGAGAGGACAGTACCACATGAGCAGTGCGTTCAACTGTTGATGCGTTGGAGAGGACAGTACCACATGAGCAGTGCGTTCACCTATTGATACGTTGGAGAGGACAGTACCACATGAGCAGTGTGTTTACCTATTGATGCGTTGGAGAGGACAGTACCACATGAGCAGTGCGTTCACCTATTGATGCGTTGGAGAGGACAGTACCACATGAGCAGTGTATGAGTGCCATTCAAAACCGGGACCCAAATGTGGATCGTTTAGTTGATGATCCAAACTTTCAGTGCTGCTACCCAATCTATAATATGCAGCTATGTTTTAGATAACAATAGCCTTTTATTAGTAAAAGGACAACTACCTCACAGGTGCATCTTCCATCATTCATCTCATGAAGAAGGTGAAATGGGCCAAAGGCATTAACAGATATTAAAACCATAATTTGAATATATAACTATGGAAGTAGATTATCCTTGATTTTAATAAATAGTGGAATATCTTACCTACAAATATATGTGCACATTTTCACAAAAGTAACAATTGATCTTTCATTTCAGTGCAGATTTACTGCAACTAAAGTTTTATTTACCCAGATTGTGTTATGTTGTTCACTGCACTAAAATAACAAAAGTGGCATAAAAATGCTGAAACCTCTGTGCAAGCATTTGCAGACAATTCTAATTTTCAGTAAGAGGCTCTTAGTACTGTTACTGTTCAGACTGCAACCTCCAGCAAGTAATAAATGTAAGTTGAAGCATATGTGCTCCAATGACATTGCTGTCGATCATCCAAGCAAGGTTAGAGGTTGAAATTACACTGTGTGATTGGGAGACGGAACCAATGCTACACAGAAATATGCCAGTTTGTATTCATTAAATATAAGGGACTAGAGTTCCACAAACAGCGCTATTACTGAGACTAATAATCACTTACTGCTTTTTAGGTCATCCACTTTGGACCTAAGAAAGATAGATCCGAGTATTTGCTAAATGGTGAGAAGCTAGGACCTGTGGATGAGCAGGGAGATTTAGAGGTACAAATACAGAAATCACTAAAAGCTAATGAACAGGGACAAAAATAATTAAAGGACTAATGGAATGTTGGCCGTTATCTCAAGGGGTGAAAGTTATATTACAGCTGTACAGAGCTCTGGGATACTGCATTCAGTTCTGGGCACTGCACCTCAGAAAGGAAATAATTGCCTTGGAGGGGATGCACCGCAGATTCACCAGAATGCTACTGGGGCTAAAAGGGTTAAATTATGAGGACAGATTTCATAGACTAGGCTTGTATTACCTTGAGTATAGAAGATTAAGGGGGGATATAATTGATGTGTTTAAGATGACTAAAGGAGTTGATAGGGTAGATACAGAGAAACTATTTCCTCTGGTGGAGGAGTCCAGAACAAGGGGGCATAATCTTAAAATTAGAGCTAGGCCGTTCAGGGGTGATGTCAGAAAGCACTGCTTCACACAAAGGATAGTGGAAATCTGGAACTCTCTCCCTCAAAAAGCTGTTGAGGCTCGGTCAATTGAAATTTTCAAAACTGAGATTGATAGATTTTTGTTAGGCAAGGGTATTAAGGGTTATGGAACCAAGACGGGTAGATGGAGTTAAGATACAGATCAGCCATGATCTAATTCAATGGTGGAACAGGCTCAAGAGGCTGAATGGCCTACCCCTGTTCCTATGTTCCTAAAAAGGACCATGCTGTTATTGACAAGCCAGAGGGTATAATCCAAAAGCTATCAAATACTAAAATAAACTACTGAGTGCAAATAGTTGTTTTTTTAATTGGAATGTACCTGAAACTATTGAGCTGGTTGATTCCCAACAGTAAGTGTATTTAGAAGTCCTAACACAAATTATTCAACACTAGCTACTTATAATTTGTAATTGATCTAACAATAAATTATAAAACTTCATGTACTGAATTTATGAAGAGATAAATTAAGTTACAGTTTTATAGAGCTTTTAAAATAATTCAAGCTGCGATTTCCCCTACTTCGGTGGGTCCGTGGCGGGCGACGTCGGTGGCGGGTCCCGACCTCGCTGCTGGCTCCAGCCCGCTGTCCAAAATGATTTTCCTCTGATTGGGTTTGTTAAGCCCGCCCAGAGCATTTGCCGGCCAATTGAAGGAAGCGGGTCTGGTGACGTCATTTGATGACACGTCATCAGCCGGTTTCCTTAAATGGACCATGACCAAATTGATTTTGACATTTGTGCTGTCAGTGTTCTACAGCACTGAGGTGCTGCAAACACTGACAAGCACTGCACAGAGGTGCACGGCTGCACCCAGGCTCTCCCATGACTCCCTCCATATGCTTATGGAGGGAGTCACAGCACGCAGGGAGGTTCTCTTCCCTTCCCATGGGCGGAAGAGACCTCCCCAGGAGATCAACACAGCCTGGTTGCACATTGCACTGGAGGACACAAGCAGGGAAGTCGTCAGGAGGACCAGGCTGCAGTGGCGCAAACCTTTCAATGATCTCAGTATATCACGAAACGTTACTGCCAAGCCACACTCAACCTTATCCTGCTGTGCCACTCATCACATCCCCATCACTCTGCCTTCCCTACCCTACTCCTGCACATCCTTACTCACACCAACTTACCTTGCACCTCCACCCATCCCTCTCTGTCTATATTATCACATCCCCATCTCACTAGCCACCCCTCACACTCAACCTCATCCTAGTCCAATCATACCAACTAACAACACACAAGGGTAGGCACTTGGGTGTTTTATGCAATGTCCATGTAAAGTTTCTGTTAATGTGGTGTCAAACCTTGAAACCTATTTCCAACACTTTGCGTTCTTGGACAGATTTGTGTGCACCTTTGGAAGTGACTTAGTGAGTTGCAGTGAATGGTGAGACATAACGGTACCCCCCACAATGAAGTTAAAGTGTTAAAGAATGGCTTTGTCATTGTAGAGATGCTTTATGATGTTGGTGTGAGGTGGTGCCAACCTGGCGCATCATGTGGCAGCCAGGGTGTACAGTGTCAAGTGAAGTAAATCTGGCCATGGTGAGGCCAACCCTGGCTTCCCAGACAGCAATGTGGTCGGGTGCTGATGCCCTGTGTCCTGTGCAGCATCAGTTGATTGCGGAGAAGGTTGGTGTTGTTGTTGGTGCTGCTGGTATGCCTGGTGCTGCTGGTGTTGGGGCTGATCGTGGTGGGATTCTGAGGACCAAGGTGAGATAGTTTCAAGGGCACCAATGCTGATGTAACAGATGGCAGGTGAACTTGAGATGACAGAAGTGATCTGTCAATGGTGAGAGAGGTTGTTCCAATGAGGTGACACAGGATAGAGAGTTTACTCCAACACTTACAACCTGCATAAAGCTCGATCTGAGCTTGGAAGGTGAACAGTTGTGAAATGGGAGCTTTTATAGCACATTTGCAGCTGTCAAGTAATGAGATGATTCCATGGTCATACAACTCCCGTCGGGTCTATTCAGCGCTGACTGACCCAACATCTGGGAAAGGCGTGTGGCAGCGTGTTGACAGCGGAGTCCTGACCCGCTGTGAAAAAATGTTTTCCCCACCTGACCTGCCACTGAATGCACCCACTGACCCCCCAAAAAATTCCCCCCATAATGTCCAAATGTGCTTCACAAGAAAGAGGGAAAGTTGCACACTGGGCAGGAACTGAGAGGACAGTTAGTGGAAGTGATTGACAGCAAGGTGGGAGGTATCGGTTGTGAGGAGGCTTTTGAATGTGGGAGGAGAAAGCAAAGTGAAGGTTTTAGGGACAGAATTTCAGAGTGCAGGGCCATAATAGCTGAAAGCCTGATCACCAATGATGGAACAGAGTGAAGGGAGATGCACAGTAGTCCAGACTCAGAAGAGTGGTGGGTGTGAGCTGGAATGTAAGGCTGGAATAAATGGCTGAAATAGGAAGGAGTGAGATCATGGAGAGATTTATTGAAGAGGACAAGAATTTAAAATTTAATGCACAGAGCAATGGGAGACAATGTGAATGGCGGTGATCGATGAGTGGAACTTTATACATGATAGAATGCGGGCAGCAGAGTTATGGATGGGTTAGAGCTTGTGCAGGGATTGGTGTAGGATGGAATTCAGAAGGCTGACAAAGAGAGTGCTGGAGAAATCAAACCTGGAGATGATAATGCATGGATATGGGATTTTGGTAGTAGGATGCAGAGGAGACAGAAGTAGGCAATATTGCAGAGCTGGAAAGTAGATGGTCTTGCTGGTGGACTGGATGTGGGGGTTTAAGGACCAGATCAGGTTTGATCAAGATGTGGAGATGCCGGCGTTGGACTGGGGTGGACAAAAATGAGAAGTCGCACAACACCAGGTTATAGTCCAACAGATTTATTTAATTTTACAAGCTTTCGGAGCAGTTCGCTCCTTCGTCAAGTAAGTTAGCAGTGAGAGAATCTCCCAGGATTCACAATTTAAACACAGACAAAATCTATTCACATCTTTCCCTACATCAAAGAGCACAGCCAAGACAATGAGATGTGTCCCAGGGTGTCCAACGTGTCAAACCACCTGCTGGCTGCATATCCTGTCAATTTGTGTAGGTTCTTGTGTTAGTCTTTTTAAAAAAAAACACCTGGGAAGACCGGCCATGATGTCAAGTCACGTTCTGTATCGTGACATGAACCTGATATCGCGATTGAGGCCATCCTCATGAGTGCGGAACTTGGCTATCAGTTTCTGCTCTATGATTTTGCGCTGTCGTGTATCTCGAAGGCCGCCTTGGAGAACGCTTACCCGCAGATCCGAGGCTGAATGCCCCTGGCTGCTGAAGTGTTCCACGACTGGGAGGCAACCCTCCTGCCTGGCAATTGTTGCGCGGTGTCCGTTCATACGTTGTCTCAGTGTCTGCATGGTCTCGCCGATGTATCATGCTCTGGAGCATCCTTTACTGCAACGTATCAGGTAGACAACGTTGGCCGAGTCACATGAGTATGTACCGTGTACCTGGTGGGTAGTGTCCTCACGTGTGATGATGGTATCTGTGTCCATGATTTGGCATGTCTTGCAGAGGTTGCCGTGGCAGGGTTGTGTGGTGTCTTGGTTGCTGTTCTCCTGAAAGATGGGTAATCTGCTGCAAACGATGGTACTTTTGAGGTTAGGCGGCTGCTTGAAGGCGAGTAGTGGAGGCGTGGGGATGGCCTTAGCAAGGTGTTCGTCGTCATCGATGACATGTTGAAGGCTGCGAAGAACATGGCGTAGTTTTTCCGCTCCAGGGAAGTACTGGACGACGTAGGGTACTCTGTTGGTTGTGTCCCGTGTTCGTCTTCTGAGGAGGTCTATGCGGTTTTTCGCTGTGGCCCATCGGAACTGTCGATTGACGAGTCGAGCGTCATATCCCGTTCTTATGAGGGCGTCTTTCAGTGTCCGTAGGTGTCCATCGCGTTCCTCCTCGTCTGAGCAGATCCTGTGTATTCGCAGGGCTTGTCCATAGGAGATGGCTTCTTTAACGTGGTTAGGGTGGAAGCTGGAGAAGTGGAGCATCGTGAGGTTGTCCGTGGGCTTGCGGTAGAGTGAAGTGCTGAGGCGTCCGTCTTTGATGGAGATTCGTGTGTCCAAGAATGAAACCGATTCTGAGGAGTAGTCCATGGTGAGTTTGATGGTGGGATGGAACCTGTTGATGCTATCGTGTAGTCCTTTCAGTGATCCTTCGCCGTGGGTCCAAAGGAAGAAGATGTCGTCGATGTATCTGGTGTACAGCGTTGGTTGGAGGTCCTGTGCAGCGAAGAAGTCTTGCTCGAACTTGTGCATGAAGATGTTGGCGTATTGGGGTGCGAATTTGGTCCCCATGGCTGTTCCGTGTGTTTGGGTAAAAAAATGGTTGTTGAAGGTGAAGACATTGTGGTCAAGGATGAAGCGGATGAGTTGTAGGATGGCGTCCGGAGATTGGCTGTTGTTGGTGTTGAGTACTGAGGCTGTCGCAGCGATGCCGTCATTGTGGGGGATATTGGTGTAGAGTGCCGATACGTCCATTGTGACGAGGAGTGTTCCTGGTTCAACTGGTCCATGGGTGCTGAGTTTCTGCAAGAAGTCTGTAGTGTCGCGACAGAAGCTGGGGGTTCCCTGTACGATGGGTTTCAGGATGCCCTGGACACAGATACCATCATCACACGTGAGGACACTACCCACCAGGTACACGGTACATACTCATGTGACTCGGCCAACGTTGTCTACCTGATACGTTGCAGTAAAGGATGCTCCAGAGCATGATACATCGGCGAGATCATGCAGACACTGAGACAACGTATGAACGGACACCGCGCAACAATCGCCAGGCAGGAGGGTTGCCTCCCAGTCGGGGAACACTTCAGCAGCCAGGGGCATTCAGCCTCGGATCTGCGGGTAAGCGTTCTCCAAGGCGGCCTTCGAGATACACGACAGCGCAAAATCATAGAGCAGAAACTGATAGCCAAGTTCCGCACTCATGAGGATGGCCTCAATCGCGATATCGGGTTCATGTCACGATACAGAACGTGACTTGACATCATGGCCGGTCTTCCCAGGTGTTTTTTTTTAAAAAGACTAACACAAGAACCTACACAAAATTGACAGGATATGCAGCCAGCAGGTGGTTTGACACGTTGGACACCCTGGGACACATCTCATTGTCTTGGCTGTGCTCTTTGATGTAGGGAAAGATGTGAATAGATTTTGTCTGTGTTTAAATTGTGAATCCTGGGAGATTCTCTCACTGCTAACTTACTTGACGAAGGAGCGAACTGCTCCGAAAGCTTGTAAAATTAAATAAATCTGTTGGACTATAACCTGGTGTTGTGCGACTTCTCAGGTTTGATCAAGACACACTATCTGGTTTAGCCTGAACATGCAGCTGGAGAGAAAATTGAATCAGTGATAGGGATGGAGTTTCTGACAGGATGGCTTTGGTCTTGCCAATGTTTAGTTGGAGGAAGATATGGCTCAACCATAACATGATTTTGCTGAGGATAGCAGTCATGAAGTTGAGGCTTGTGAAGAGAGGCACTTAGTGATAAATTAATTACACCATTCATTTGAGATGAAAATGTATGAAATAGTTAACTTCTAAACCATTAACATCTAAACTGTTGATTAATGATTAGTAATTCATAGCCCCACCAGTAAATGTTGTTCCCCTTGACAATAGTTCATCGCCTTCTACAACAGATATTAATGTGTTTAGTTAAGGGTTAATGTGTTGTACACATGCTGAGTTTTCTTAGCTTTTTGGTGGTGGGGTCACTTGGGAATTACAATACAACACTAAAAGGAAGCCCTCATCACATTGCTACTGCATAAAGATAAAATAGCAGCAAAGTGCTTCAATTGTTCTTTGTGCCACGCAGCTGTCGAAAATCTCATCCACTTAAAGTCAGTGAAATCAAGAATATAGGATTAATGCAATACACTACAGGAATGATTTTATTTCACAGAGAATTATGAAATTACTTGAACATTTAAAAAACTATAGACCCTATTTTCATATTTTCCAAAAATAATTTCTGTAGCACAGTGCAAATCTATTCTGGATGAAGGTGTAAGTTAACTGCTAATGAAAGAAACTGCATTTAAAAGCAAAAAACTGTAGATGCTGGAAATCTGAAACAAAACCAGAAAGTGCTGGGTTTTGACAAAGGGTCCGCACCCAACTTGTCAGCTTCTCTGTTCTCTCCACAGAGACTAGGAAACCTACTGGGGGTGTCCAGCATTTTCTGTTTTTGTTTAGCTCCTGGCAAGAAATGCAAACTTGATTTTAGTGGTTATCAATTTGACTTTATATAGGAGGCCCAAGCACAATGAAAAGCTTCGTACAGAAAAGAACGATCCCTCCTTGACCTCCTGCAGCAGGATTTGCACAGATACAAAATAGAACATTGCCCAGTACCCCCAAAAAGAGGCTACTCTCTAATGGTTAGAGGTAACACTTTAGGCAGGTTTGCATTACTGTACTAACTTTCTGCTGAGCTGCAAAGCAGAAGGAAGAGGGCAAATAACTGGTTCTCTTATTGGAAATTAACAATTCTACATCCTATTTAAAAAAAAATATTCAGCTCTTACATTTTAGTGATGAAAGTTCCACACAAGCAGCTCTTTGTGATTGAGATGTAAGACTGAGCTTAAACCAACATTTTCTGACTTTTGAGAGGCCATTTTGCTTCGAGAACATTCCCAAGATTTTATTTTTATGCAGAGGTTTAAGACGTGGAATATTCCACCAAAAACAGTGGTGGATACAGAATGCGTAACAGATCTTCAAAACAAAGTGCTTAAATATTGACACTGCTGCAAAATTCTATAATTTCTTGAAAGGTGCTCTTTATTGCACTTACCTTGCTATTCATAAAGCCTGAAAACCATATACCCCCTTTTATCATCAGAAATGCTCAGATGTTATGTGACTATTGGCAAAAAATTTATGGAAGCTGATGCTTATTTTACGGGGCGTGCTAATGGTGCATATATCATGAGGGAATCGAGAGTTCGCCAACTCTTCCAAGGGAAAGAAAAGTACAAGGTTGACTTTTATGAAACATCAATTACCCACTCCAAATATGGCTTATGACCCCTCCACAGAACCTCAGATCATACAAGAAAGGACTATGAAACACATGAAAGAAGTGGGGAAATAACAAAGCAGATTTTTGGCCTCTTGAAACACCGGCTGGTATTTTCCGGGGTGGTAGCGGGCGCGCTCGGTGGCGGGTTGGGTGAGAAAGTTGTTATTTTTGACAGCGGGTCGGGAACCTTTCCCCAGGTGCGTCTGTCATCGCGTAGCCGACCCGACCGGCAGCGGCGGGCGACCCAATTGAAATAATTATCAGGTAGTTAACAGGCACTTAAGAGCCTTTTTCACTTACTTTTTAAATTTCCCTGCATGGCCACGGGATTCACGCAGCTCGGGAACCACGTCTGTCAACCTGAGGCGGGAGTTCCGTGGCCATTGCTCCAGCTGATTACTTTACAGCATCAAATGTACAGTAAAAGCTCCCACCTGACAGATGATCACTTTCCTCAGGCAGAAACTGTTGCTCAGTCCATTTCCAGCCCAGATTCTGCAGGCTGCAAGTGTTTCCAGCAAAGTCTCCATCCAGTGTCACCTCATTGGAAAAAATCTCTCACCACTGACAGATCGCTTCTGTCATCTCTACTTCACCTGCCATCTATTCCATCAGCTTGGGTGCCATTTATACTCTCTCACCTTGGTCCTCAGAATCCCACCATGATCAGCCCTAACACCAGCAGCACCAACAACAACACCAACCTTCTCCGCAATCACCTGATGCTGCACAGGACACAGGGCATCAGCACCCGACCACATTGCTGCCTAGGAGACCAGGGATGGCCTCATCATGGCCAGATTTAGTTAATTTTACACAGCACACCCATATGGCTGCCACATGATGCGCCAGGTTGGCACCACCACACACCAACACCATAAAGCATCCCTACAATGCCCAAGCCATTCCTTTCACACTGACCACCATTGCGGGGGGTACTGTTATATCTCACCATTCACTACAACTCACTAAGCCACTTCCAAAGGTGCACACAAATCTGTTCAAGACCGGAAAGTGTTGAAAATAAAGATTTTTATGTTTGACACCACATTAACCGAAACTTTACATAAACATTGGATAAAATACCCAAGAGGCAACCCTTGTGTGTTGTTAGTTGGTATGATTGCACTAGGTTGAGGGTGAGTGTGAGGGGTGGCTCGTGAGATGGGGATGTGATAATGTAGATAGAGAGAGAGAGGGATGGGTGGAGGCGCAAGGTACATTGGTGTGAGTAAGGATGTGCAGGAGTACTGTAGGGGAGCCAGAGTGATGGGGATGTGATGAGAGGCACAGCAGGATACAGTTGAGTGTGGCTTTGTACTAACGTTTCCTGATCTAATGAGATCATTGAAATGTTTGCGGCACTGCAGCCAGGTCCTCCTGACCACATCCCTGCTTGTGACCTCCTCTGCAATCTGCAACCAGGCTGTCTTGGTCTCCTGGGGAGGTCTCTTCCGCCTATCGGAAGGGAAGAGGACCTCCCTGCGTACTGTGACTCCCTCCATAAGCACATCAGAGAACCTGGGTGCAGCCCTCTGCCTCTGTGCAGTCATTGTCAGTGTTTGCAGCACTCCAACGCTGTAGTGCACTGACAGCATTATGTTGGATTAAACTTCAAATGTAATGTGGCCATGGTCCCTTTAAAGATCCTGGCTGTAAACGCGTCGTCACCAGACCCGCTCCATCTCATTGGGCCGGGTAACGCGCTGGGGGGGCTTAATAGGTCCCATTAAGGTAAGTTAATTTTCTACAGTGGGATGGAGCCAGCAGCGGGGTCGCGACCCGACATGGCCACCGCCCGCACCAGACCCGCCAAGGTAAAGAAAATTCTGGCCAACGTTTCTGAAATAAAAACAGAAAGTACTGGAAATGCATAGTTCTATCAGCATCTGTAAAGGCTAACGTTTCACATATAGTCTTTCGACAGAACAGTATAAAGCAGAGCAAACTGGTAGAATGATTGCTGTATGTTGCAAGCTGTGTAATACAGCCATTGAAATAGTTACAGGCATGCTTGCCAAGTGAGAGCTGCAGCAAAGTCGGCCTCAAGAAGAGGTTTAGGAGCAAGATGAATACCAAGCAGTGTGTGGAATACCAAGCAGCAGCTCAGGTGTCATTGGCACTGATTGATTGTTTTTTCCTTTGTGTCTGCACATGGACCTTTTTGCAAACAGAAGGATAGAGTGCAGAACTTTGTGCATACATTTTAACTTAAATGTCCTGGCTTTTCGTTGTGAGTATGGGTTTAATTTCTTCTTTTTATACCCATGGTTATGAGCCAACTGATTTGTTTTTTGCTCTAATTGTACATTAAAGAAAGAATACCTACTGAAAACTGTAAAGTGTTCAACAATACCTTTTGTTAATGTTAGAGTGCATTAGTGCCGTATCTTCAATGTGATGCCTGCAATGCAGTTTGTTGTGCTTTGTGAGCTCATGCGCTATGTTTGATCAGTCATGAAGACTGCGCTGAGGACCTGCTCGATTGTCTTCCAAACCTGCTGGAACCTTTATTTAGTGATGATTTGCGCTTCCAATCTGTTAAAGGATTTTCACTAGTTCGATGTCCACAATAATTTCAAGCACCTCATCAGTAAACCCAGCCTTTCTACACCTTGCTCGCTCCATTAAAACTCCACTTTGTACATTCAGGCAAATTAATGTACTGAGGGTTTATATATAGCACATAAATACCTATTAGGGGAGTTAGTGGGTGATTCAGTGTTATTATTGCAGGTTTGCTGCACTAGGTTCTCTTTAATTATAATATACCTGAGCTTCAAAAATGTGCAATTAATAAACCTCTGAATTTTTCTAAGTGCACTAAAAAAGGGAGAAAAAAGTTAACTTTTATTTAACACTAAAAGCAAATTAAATTCCCAGAACCACCCCCCCCCCACCCCACCCACCCCCCCACCCCGCCCCCCCTCCCCACAATAAGTGCAACTAGTGCCCCTCCCAAAAAATCAGTTTAAGTTTGTTTTTCTGGATAGCATTGATGCTAAACAGAAACTCTGTTTGAAAATAAAAGATTTAGCACGGGACTTTAAGCAAACTAATAAATTGCTCAATTAACGCAATAGCGAAATGATATGAAAATAAACTTAAGGGCCTGAAATTCCACAGGGATTCTCCCAGTCTACCACCAGAACTCTTGTTTGAGACTGGCAGGACCCCAGGGAAATGGCGTTTATGGCCATTTTCACCCTGGTCTCCCACCAGAGTTCTGGCGGGAGATCGGTGGAACACTTGCTGAATGTCAGGGTTGATTTTCCTTGGAGCTGTACTCACAGTCTGTACAAAAGTCTGGATTTTGCGATCCTGGGAAAAGTGGACTGTACACAGCTTTGGTAGGGTGGGGCGGTGCTGAAATTTGCAATGTAAGGCACACACCTACCTGCATGAGGGAGTCAGGCCTGAAGACTGCTAGTTGCAAAATCTGACCAGCAGGCAGCATTTAAAGGAATGTTACTTGCCCTTAAAGGGGAGATCATTTTTTTGACCAAGCGATCAGTTACTATCTGGAAGAATGGTTTCAAGGAGCCATTGTGGGCAAAACTGGCCCTTTTAGTGAAAAGGCCTGGAGGTCCCACTGCAGGAGGTGCGGTAAAGGAGAGTGTAAACGGGGCCTTAGAGGGACAAAAACTGCAAGAAATGAAGTCCCACCAACTTACCACTGGTGTTCCACCCCTTCCACTTCCAATTTACAGGTGGAATTTGACTGACAACCAGACAACCAGCTGGTGCAGGCCCGTGATCAGTGTCTGCTCTGCTGGGTTTCTCACCTTCCTATACGGCGAGTTGCCTATAAGCAGCGCAATTTACGCTGGCTGCTCACCTATTTAATGCTAAATGAGGTCTGACCATGAAAATCGATGAAGCTTCCCGCCCAGCCCACCACCCACCTGATTTATGGTGGAGATGATAATTGCCCCCAAAGTTTCATGTAAGGTGGTAGTAAGAATAGGTGTTATATGGCATGTTTGGGGCCATTCTCCCTGCCAGAACAACATGACTGGATTTCCCTAATCCCAACCTAAGATGGTCACGATGGGACCTGTCCCGACCCCGCCGTGACCCCAGCCCACTTTCCTCCTCGAGCCTCGTTACAGATGCAAGGTGAGTTCCCAATGGGATCGCCACCATAAAGAGGGAGCCCACCGTGTGAAGAGAAACATGGCCAGTGCTGCAGTGAGACAGCTGATGCAGCACAAGAAGAGATGGGGACAGTCTTAAAGTGGGGAGAAGAGCTCCAATTTGACTGAAGGTCCTGGACTATATCAAGGCCTTCAGAAAGTAATTGTTTGTGGCTTATATTGAAGGGGAGGAGGCCACTACTAGGCCCTTTCCCTTCATGACTTAGGGGCTTGCCACCCTGCCCAGGGTCTACTGCCAGCCCTCACCTGGTGGTCAGCAACAATGGAAATCGGGCAGCTTGCAGGGCCCATCCTCCTGGTGGCACTTAGATGCAGAGGACGGTGAAAAGGCAGCCAGTGCCCTTCCTATCTGGAGGGGGACAGGAAACTTAAGATCTGGATGGGGATGCGGCGGTAGGTCTTGCCGCCCAATTTTCCTCTGCTTTCCTCCACTATCCTTCCTGATTTGGGGTGGAATCACAGTGCAAAATCCAGCATCATTTGCCTCCATCCCACCCTCTTCCTCCGTGCAGCTGCTCCTCAAAGGGTCCAGGTGCACACTCATCTCTCTTTAAATGGCACCATTGTGCTGCAGATAGTAACAATTTTGCCATGTTACTTGGACTGTACGGGGCGATTTTCTGACGTCCGAGGAGGCGGGTTTGGAAGCGGGAAAAGCGGGAAAATCAGAAACAATGAGGGCGGGTTCGGAACCCGCCTCTAACCCGCCTCCGCGGTATTTTGCGGGTGCCGGTTTTGGAGGGCGGGAAACGGTCCCGCCTCCAACTGGCCAGAGCGCTTGTTAAGAGGATTAAATGCTCGTTAAGGGCCTCTCTAAGCCTATTTTGAGAGGCCCTCGTGATTTTTCGAGCATTTCGGCATGTTCCACGACCCTCCTAAACCACACCAGCTAAACCTGACGGGTTGACTCGTGGGTGGCCTCCTCATAGCTTCAGGTCTAACAAGACATCATTTATTTCATCAAGGATTACTTGTAGGTGCCAGAACTTTGCTTTAAAAGGTCTTTGAGCACTTATAGAACGCCTTCCGAAGTCGGAGGTGCTGCAGCTTGAATCTATCAACTGTGGGACCTCCTTGGAAGACCCTCTCCCCGCTTGGACTGAGCGCTTCCCCAACGGAGGCATCTGCAAGCAGCATGGGAACCATTCATTTTCTTTCACCATGGACCTCCGATTCGGATGAGAAGCATCCACGGCAGCAGCAGAACCAGGCAGCTCAGGAGCAACAGCAGCAGGAGTCCCAAACTCCTGCTCAGCCACCTGATGCTGCACAGGCAGAAGGCGCCAGCGCATCGAGGCACCTCGCCGCAGGAGATACCCCCAACAAAGGGTTTACAGACAGAGGATGAGCTACCTCAACATGACTGAGCAGCAGTGCCAAAGGAGGCTGAGACTTTTGCGAGAGGTTGTCCAAGAAATCTGCGGACTGCTACAGCAAGACCTGGTGCCCAGAGGAACGGGTGGACACCCCTTACCAGTGGCTGTCAAAGTCACCACCCACTCAACTTCTTTGCCTCAGGCTCTTTCCAGGGATCATCAGCAGACATCAGCGACATCTCCCAGTCGGCCGTCCACAGTTGCATCACGCAGGTTACCGATGCCCTTTTCGCTAAGGCCCACAATTACACCCAGTTCTCAAGGGATCAAGCAAGTATAACCGCCCGTTCGGTTGGCTTTGCAAATATGGCAGGCATGCCAATGGTGCAGGGCGTCATTGACTGCACACACCCTTAGGGCACCCCATCGCAACCCAGCTATCTTTGTCAACCGAAAGGGCTTCCACTCCCTCAACGTACAGCTGGTGTGTAACCACAAGAAGGAGTTTTTGCATGTTTGCGCCAAGTTCTGTGGTAGTTGCCATGACTCTTTCATCCTGTGGCACTCTAGTGTTCCTCCGCTTTTCAATCCGCCAAACCAACTTAACGGATGGCTCCTTGGTAACAAAGGCTACCCCCTGAAGAAGTGGCTAATGACGCCGATCAGGAGGCCAGCTAACGAGGCTGAAGAGCGCTACAACGCCAGCCACACTTCGACCAGGTCCATCATCAAACAAACCATTGGGTTGTTGAAGATGCGCTTTCATTGCCTTGACCGATCAGGTGGAGCCCTGCAGTATACACCATACAGGGTCTCCAGAATGGTCGTGGTCTGCTGTGCACTGCACAACAGCGCACAGTGTCGTGGCTTGCAGCTTCCTGATGAGCAAGTGGCTCAGTTCCAGGCCTCCTCAGATGAGGATGAGGAGGCTGAGGAGGAGGAGGATCTGGAGGAGGAGGAGGAGCAGGAGGAGGAGGAGGATCTGAAGGAGGAGGAGGAGGAGCTGGAGGAGGAAGAGGTGTAGGAGGAGGAGCAGGAGGAGGTCAGAGCACCGGTGTATCAACCAGCAGCAGCGGCAGCACGTGAGCACATGGCTGCTCGGGATGCAAGGGATGAACTTATCATAGCCAGATTTGCATAGGTTGCCCAAGTTGGCACATGTCCTTGGCTCCATCCTAAAACATCATTGACAATAGACATGACTCTCTGGCCTCCTTTCACTCAGGCTACCAACCTGACAACGCAAATGTGGCAGAGCCCGCAATGTGGAGCTGCCTAAGGCAAAAAAACAGATGCCATAACGCCAACATTTTGGCATCAAATCATTTTAATGCTTTCCAACAGGGATGGCATTTCATCAATACACAGAAACATTCTCCCAATCTGCACACAGATCTGGAGGTTATATCCCTTGCCAGCTGTACCCACACAGCCTTGGTTTCTTTGGGAGGCCTCTCCCTCCCAGATGAGTGGAAGACCACCTCCCTCAAACAACATTTGCAGCGCCTCATCTGAGAGCCTCGGGGAGGCCCTTGCCTTGGAATTGGACATTGGTTTCTCAGAATATGTTGCAGGTGGTGTAGCATCGGCAGAAATCCTGTGGAATGAGCCAAGGCAGCAGGAAGCCATAAAGTCAGACTGGAAAAGTGATGTCAGCAGAGGTGGGTTTCAGTCCCAAAACACTAATTGACCAAGGGCATCCCACACCTCTGAAATCAAGTGGCCATTCATGGGAAAATCGCAATTTTTTGAAAACTATCAGTGGAGGCGGGTTCCAAACCCACCCAAACCGAAACCCACCTCCATCTCGCCTACAGTGAGAAAATCGCCCCCTACAGTCGCATCATGCCTGAGCAGTCTGAGCAATGAAGTTGTTCTTTCAGCATCCCAATGATGTGCTCCACAGTGACCCTGGGGAAGCACTGACCTCATTTTAGATTAAGGAGACAAAGGGGGTAATTTTCAGCTTACCACTGGAGCATAAAACTGATTAATGAACACTCTGGAACATAAAAGAGAATGTGTACTTATGTCATGTTCATGTATTGATTGAGGGTTCGGTAGGGGCAAAGAGATCTGAAGTGCTGTGAGTTTCCACGATGTGTACTTGATTGAAGGAATTGTAATTTATCCAAAGGTAGGGAAAATGGACAGTCATAACAAAGGAAGACTGCTAAGTAAATGAGCACACTTTATTGATAATGTGGAGATGCCGGTGTTGGACTGGGGTGGACAAATGTGAGAAGTCGCACAACACCAGGTTATAGTCCAACAGCTTTGTTTGAAATCACCAGCTTTCGGAGCGCTGCTCCTTCATCAGGTGAAGTGAGCAATTGATAAATTGTTTTCTGATACCCTTGGGACATATCACTGAGTCGCCCGAGTGAGGGTCTTCCTAATGCTCCTTTACCTCCAAACTAGCTGGGGTCACCTCTGCAGGAATCCCCATGTCCAGGCCTTTTTAGACTGCAAAGTTGTGTAGGGCACAGCAAGCTGCAACAATGCAAGATACATGATGTGGAGCATGTTGTAGAGCCCCTCCTGATCTATCAAGCCAGTGAAAGCACCTCTTTAAGATCCCTATGGTTCTCCTTATCACAACTTTAGTGAAACTATGTGCCTCATTGTAGTACTCCTCAGCTGCTGTTCTTGCCACTCACGGAGAGGTCATTGTTCATGATAGCAAAGGGTACGCTTTGTCACCCATAAGTCATCCATTCATTTGATTATCTTCCTTGAAAAGCTCAGGGAGGGCAAAATTCTTGAGGTTGAATGCATCGACGCAACTTCCAGCAAATCTGCCACTGATGTAGAGGATTCTTTGCATGTGATCACACACAATCTGGAAATTCAGTGAGTGGTACCCCTTTCTATTGTTACGGCAACTATCTGTAATGCTATGTGTATGCCATGTTTTGTACCCTGCACTTTGAGGAACCCAGAAATGTGATAATACTGGATGACCCTATCACACTGCTGCCTTTTTGTCACACAAAATTGGATTAATTACCCAACTCTCCTAAAAAAAATGTGTCAGTTATCTAATGAATGTATGCCTGATCAGCACCCTGGTTGACATTACACAGGTCCCACATGGCTACATAAAATAAATTGTTGGCATAAAAATTAAGTATGGTTAACATTTTCACAACTCCAGGCAGGCAGATGATCCTGACTGCAGGTCTTTATGCAGAAGATGGTACAGCTCTCTTATAACCTCTTCGATGAAGTGCATTCTTCTCACTCAGAGCTCCTCACTTGGAGCTACGGGTCATAGTCTCAGGATAAGGGGTCGGCCATTTAGGACTGAGATGAAGAGAAATTTCTTCACTCTAAAGGTTGTGAATCTTTGGAATTCTCTACCCCAAAGGGCTGTGGATGCTCAGTCGATGAGTATATTCAACAACAACAACAACAACTTGTACTTATGCAGCGCCTTTAATGTAGTAAAAAGTCCATAGAAGCTTCACAGGAGTGTTGTAAAACAAAATTTGAAACTGAGCCACATAAGGAGATATTAGGGCAGATGACAAAGCTTTGTCAAAGAAGGAGATATGAAGGAGCATCTTAAAGGAGTAAAGAGAGGTAGAGAGGCTTAGGGCGGGAATTCCAGAGCTTAGGGCCTTGGCAGCTGAAGGCACGGCCACCAATGGTTGAGCAATTAAAATCAGGGATGCTCGTGGGGGTGGAGGAGATTACAGAGATAGGGAGGGGGAAGACCATGGAGGGATTTGAAAACAAGGATGAGAATTTTAAAATTGAGGTGTTGCTTAACCGGGAACCAATGTAGGTCAGCGAGCACAGGGGTGATGGGTGAACGGGACTTGGTGCGAGTTAGGACACAGGCAGCAGAGTTTTGGATGACCTCAAGTTTACAGAGGGTAGAACATGGGAGGCCAGCCAGGAGGGTGTTGGAATCGTCAAGTCTAGAGGTAACAAAGGCATGGATGAGGGTTTCAGCAGCAGATGAGCTGTGGCAGGGGTGGAGTCGAGCGACGTTACGGAAGTGGAAATAGGCGGTCTTAATAATGGCGCAGGTATGTGATTAGAAGCTCATTTCAGGGTCAAATATGACACCAAGGTTGCGAACAGTCTGGTTCAGCCTCAGACAAATGTTAGGGAGAGGGATGGAGTCAGTGGCTAGGGAACGGAATTTGTGGCGGGGAGCGAAAACAATGGCTTCGGTCTTCCCAATATTTAGTTGAATTAAATTTCTGTTCATCCAGTACTGGATGTCAGACAAGCAGTCTGACAATTTAGAGACAGCGGAGGGGTCGAGAGAAGTGGTGGTGAGGTAGAGCTGGGTGTCATTAGCGTACATGTGGAAACCGACGCTGTGTTTTCAGATGATGCTGCTGAGGGGTAACATGTAGATGAGAAACATGAGGGGGCCAAGGATAGATCCTTGGGGGACTCCAGAGTTAACGATGCGGGAGCAAGAAGAGAAGTCATTGCAGGTGATTCTCTGGCTACGATTAGGTAGATAAGAATGGAACCAGGTGAGTGCAGTCACATAGGATGACATTTGTGAATTTGATGAGAGCCGTTTCGGTATTGTGGCAGGGGCAGAAACCTGATTGGAGGGATTCAAACATGGAGTTCCGGGAGAGATGGGCACGATTTGGGAGGCAACAACATGTTCAAGGACTTTGGAGAGGAAGGGGAGGTTGGAGATGGTGCGGTAGTTTGCAAGGACAGCGGGGTTAAGGGTTTTTTTTGAGAAGAGGGTGACGATGGCAAATTTGAAGGAGAGGGGGCCAGTACCTCAGGAGAGAGAACTGTTAACAATATGGGAGCCAGAAAGTTGGGTGGTTAGCAGTTTAGTGGGAATAGGGTCGAGGGATCAGGAAGTGGGTCTCAGGGACAAGATGAGCTCGGAGAGGGCATGAGGGGAGTTCGGAGAGAAATTGGAGAAAGATGCGAGCTCAGGGCTAGGTCGGGGGGGAACCTTAGAGGAGGTTTGGCACAGTGGGCATGGGGAAGGAAGGGAAGTGGCAGAGGCAGCTGATCAGATCGTCTCAATCTTCATGACAAAGTAGTCCATGAGCTCCTCGCACTTGTTGTTGGAGGTGAGGGTGGAGGAGACAGGGAAGAGGGGTTTAAGAAAACAGTTTGCAGTCAAGAAAAGAAGCCGGAGATTATCTTTGCATTCCAGAATTTTCCTGGAATAGTGAGCAATTTTAGCAGATGAGAGCAGCACCCAATAGTGCTTTACATGGTCCAGCCAGACCTGGCGGTGAATGGCTGAAGCAGTTGTCCAGCTTATCCGTTCAAGTCTGCGTCCCTTGGACTTAAGGGAGTAGAGATGAGGGCTGTACCAATGGGAACAGCCAGGGTGAGAGAGATTAATGGTTTTAATGAGGACTAGGAATTAAAAGGTGGTGGTGAGGGTGTGGTTGAGCAGATCGGTAGCTGCAGAAATGTTGTGGTGAATGGAGGGCCAAAGGCTAGACAGTTGGAATTTTGAAGGTGCAGTTGTAAGAGAGTTGAGAGAAAGTTTTTTCCAGAGGCGGACACAGAAGGAAGATGGGTTGGGAGAGGAAGGGGGATGTGGGTGGAGAGGGATACAAGGAAGTGGTCAGAGATGGCCTGATCTGCGATTGACACAATGGAAGTAGCGAGGCCACATGAGATGGCAAGGTCGAGGGGGTGGCCGTGAATATGGGTTGGGGAGTTTAAATGGAGGGAGAGATTAAGGGAGGATAGGAGGCTAGTGAACTCAGAGGAGAGAGAGCATGATGAATTGAGGTAGTAAGAACCTCTTACTATGGGTGAGGCTCTGAGGATGTCTGAGGTGGGGTCAGCTCTCTCCAGGTTTAGCACAAAAACTGCTCCAAAATTGTCCTGTAAGTCAACTAATGGTTGTTGAAAGCTTCTCCAGTCTACAGGCTGAAAGGCAAACAACTTCTGCCAGTATCACTGATGCTGGCAATAGGTACACCTCTTTTATTTCATTCTAAGTTACATTTGATGAGTTGGAGGATGCAAGTCACAGGTCTTCGTCACTCCTTCGCCAGCCATTGTCATTTGTATTTATTATGATGATATCAGTGCATGCATCGTGGAAAGGCCCCCAGACCGAATCAGAAGCAGAAGCACAGCCATTATAGGGTGGCTATCTGGCAGAAGCAGGGTTCGGCCAATTAGTAGGCCTCAAAAATTAAAATCACCATCCAACATCAATGATGCATTGGAAATGATATGTAAATTCAGGGCCATTTGCCAACCATAACTTCAGGATTAAATCATTGCGCACTGCTTCAAGATGCTTCACATAACTTTTATGGGTTTCTCTGGGCTGTAAGATTTTTGAGTGAGGACAGGAATGATGACAGACTTCTGCTGTCCCCTACTAACTGTTGCCAAATCTGGGAGAAATTAGGGAAATTATCAGGCTCACTTGAAGTGGCAGAAACAATACGAATTATATTAGAACAGCATCAGAGAGTGATTTTCCTTACAGGTAGGGGACAACCTGTGACCTGGAAACCTTGGCCCAGAAATTCGTCTCCCTGGCTTCCCGCGGGTGCAAGGATCGCGCGCGCACCTACCTACCGCACCTGCCGTTGACCTCTGGGCCCACGGGGACTTCAGCTCCTGGGCCTCCTCCAACTGCCGGCGCACAGTGCTTGCGTGTCCCAGGGGAGTAGTTAGTGCGATGCGTCCCCTGGGATCACGTGGGCCATGGAGAGCCAATGGCAGCAGACCATCTTTCATTCATAGATTTGACAGGAAGACCTGTCAAATCTATGAATTGAAATCGGCCCCAAAACAACACCTAAACTTCAAATAAATTTTTAAAAAAAACATCACATTTTTAAAATAACTATAAGTTAAGTAAATTAACTACTTTAAACAAAAATTAAAATTTTTGAAAAAATTAAAATACTTTTTAACAGTGCTAAAAATAAACTTACCTTTCTTTAAAGTATCTAAAAAAGATAAAACTGTTGAAAAAAATTTTAAATTGTAATTAATTAACCACTTACCTTGTTGAAAACGAGTCTTGCGCCTCCTTTTTAAAAGCGCAGCTTCTTCCATACTTACCCTCCCGGAGAAACCTGAAAAAAACCTAAGTTTGCTGCGTGCGCGCAGCCTCTACCGCGCACGCGGTTCACCTCTGAACCGCTCCCTTCACCAGACCGGAAGTTCCGGTTTCCCGCGCATGCACAGTGCATGCAGGAAACCAGCACTTCAGGACGCCTTACAGGTGAGTACACAGTGCGTACTCACCCGGCAAGGGCCAAAATTTTGGCCCATAATAATGCTGAGATTCAATTCTTCAGTCACATTAGGGCAGTAAAACTTGGGGTAGTTCATTTTCTCCTCTGTGTAGGATTTGGGAGGAAATTTGATTTGTGAAGGAGGAAATGCTCCGATTTAGAAGGAAACGCATCCATTTGCTCACACTGGGGCTCCTTTTCCAAGTAAGCACCAGTGGCAGGGAACCTCACCAGAAAATTATCCCCACTGTGCGCAGTTCCATGACATCTTATAGATGTTTCAGACATGTACTGGCATCATTGTAAAGTTTTTAACATTGGGCCTTGTGTTATCTTAAATCTGTACGGCTACTAAATTCCTGCCCATCAGCTCAGCAGCGACGATGGGGCCGAATCTTAAATCTGTAGTCATAACAAATTGAAGGAAAGAAAAGAACTTGCATTTATATAATGCATCAAATGTCTCAAAATACTCCACGTGCAATAAATGATGAAATGCAGAGACTGCTATGTCGGCAAAATGTGGCAGCTGTTTTGCACACAGCAAAATCACACAAACAGCAATAGGATAAATGATCAGTTGTTTATCATCAGCCCTGCTATCGTTCCATTTTAACAAACAGAGGAGAGCAAATGTCATTAAGATGAAACCTTATCAGGAGACCCAATTTGCTAATGTACCAGTGGATGTAATAATGAAGTTTGACTGTGAGAAATGGCATTGCTAATGATATTTCAGACGTTCTAGTTTATTCCAGTGCTGCTGACCATACTCCTTCAAAATTCTATGGTGAGCTTAGGTACCATAGGTAAATCCATTCAAGTAGAATACGCCACACATGCAGATTAACTCACTAAATCCTGGACTATCAAAAATATTACTAGTGAGAGAGGTGAAAGCAGAAGTATCACACTTGACCATTGACAATTGCTAGAAGCGAGAGAATTCCTAAGATATCCCCTGTTGACAAGTATAACAGGTTATTAGTGAAGTAATTGGACGCGATTTTCCATCGGTGTCGGGATGGGGGCGGGTCAGCTGGTTTCCAGGTTCCAGTCCCGCCCCCAGCTGCCTCCGCTCTGCAGATGTGATGTTCCCTTGATTGGCCTTGGTAAGCCCGCCCTTACCGGCCAATTAACAGGAAGCGGGTCTGATGACGTCATTTGATGACGCATCATCTGCCGATTTCCTTAAAGGGACCACGCACAATTTTATTTTGACAGTTGATTTGTCAGTGTTTGACAGCTTTGAGGTGCTGAAAACACTGACAATCACTGCACAAAGGTGAACTCTTGTACCCAGGCTCTCCAATGACTCCCTCCATATGCTTATGGAGGGAGTCACAGTACGCATGGAGTTTCTCTTCCCTTCCAAGGGCGGAAGAGATCTCCCCAGGACACCAACTTACCTTACACCGCCACCCAACCCTCTCTATCTACATTATCACTTCCCTATCTCACTAGCCACCCCTCACACTCACACTCATTCTACTGCAAGCATACCAACTAACAGCATACAAGGGTGGGCACTTGAGAGGTTTAGCCAATGTCCATGTGAAGTTTCTGGTAATGTGTTGTCATACAGTGAAATCTCTTTTTCAAAAAGTGCCCCTTATTGGACACATCTGAGCGCACATTGAGAAGTGTCTTACTGAGCTCCAGTGATTGTTCAGTCATAACTCCCCGCACCCCCTCTTCCCCCTATAGTGATGTGTGTGCATGGAACTGCTTGGACATTAAAGGGATGCTTCATGGTGCTGGTGTGGGATGGTGTCAACCTGGTGCATCATGTGACAACCAGGGTTTACAGCATCAAGTGAAGAAAATCTGTCCATGGTGATGCCACCGCTGGCCTCCCGGCCAACAATTTTGTCAGGGGCTGATGCCCTGTGTCCAGTGCAGCATCAGGTGATGGCGGTGAAGGTTGGTGATGAGGTTGGTGATGTTGGTGTTGGGGATGATAATGGAAGGATTCGGAGGACCAAGGTCTGATTGTTTCATTGACTTCGATGTTGTTGGAATAGATGGCAGCTGCAGGTGAGATGACAGAAGCGATCTGTCACTGGTGAGAGAGGTTCTCCCAATGAGGTGGCACTGGACATACAGTTGGATTTAAAAACTTGTAAGATAAAGAAATCTGTATATGTATTAAAAATGCAGTAACCAACATTTTCTTTGCTCTGAAACTCACCATGTGCAACATTGCATCCTTGACACCACTTTTGCAGCTGTCATCTTTTCACAAACATTAGACCAGACTCACAACATGCCACACTTACCTGGCGTGTTGTCCAGATGTCGTGAAACCTGACCCAGAAGCTGGAAAATCGAAAAAGAGCCTGAAAACTGCTCACAAGTACTTGTTAATAGGCAGTTAATTGCCTTTAATCCGTTTCCCACCGCTAGGTGTCGGGTCCATTCGTAAATCAGGGACCCGACACTTGGGAAGGTTGAGTGGAGGCGGGTTGACGGCGGGTGCAGAATCCGCCGTCAATCAAAATGACTTTAACCTCTGACCCGCCTCCAAACTCGCCCTCTGAGCGCCAGCAAAATCACGGCCATTGTGTTAGTATTTCACTAAGCCATGGAATTAGTTCTTAGGTCAGAATTGTCTAAACGTCGGTACCACTTTACCATTTTCAGATCTGAGTACTTCCTAATTGTCTGTGCCAAATCCATGGCAACCTATGGACAGTGGGCTGAATTTTGCCGGCGCTCAGAGTGCGGGTTTGGAGGCGGGTCCGTTGTCAAAATCACAAAGATTGACAGTGGGACGGTATCCCGCTGTAAACCCGCCTCCTTGTCAGTTTCCCAAGTGTCGGATCTGTCATCCCTGAACAGACCCGTTATCAACTGGCGGGTCAGCCAATTTCGATTGTTAAAAGCTTATTAAAAGGTACTTAAGAACCATTTTCCCATGTACTTACCATTTTACAAGGTTTTCAACGAGGTTCCCGAGAGCGGCTATCACATCAGGTAAGTGTGTCGGGTTCTCAATGACTGTGGATTGCTGTGAATAGGTGAAAGCTACAAAAGTGGTGTAAAACCTACCATTTCACAGCTGTTCACTTCCCAATCTTAGAAACTGGAGCATTAATGATTGGAACCCACTTCTGAGCTTTATGCACTTTTGAAGTGTTTGGAGTAATTTCTCTATCCACTGTCACCTCCTTGGAACAACCTATCTCAACATTAACACGATAACAAAATACTGCAGATGCTGGAAATCCGAAATAACAACAGAAAACGCTAGAAAAACTCAACTGGCGAGGCAGCATCCGTGGAGAGAGAAACAGAGTTAACGTTTCAGGTCGAAGACCTTTCATCAGAACTGGAGACAGCAGGAAATCAAATAGATTTAAAGCAAGGATAAAGCTGGGAAAAGGGGGAGGGGATGAAAGAACAAAAGGAGAGATTAAGAGACATTAAGCGACATTAAGAGATATTCAAGGCAAGAGGTGGTGTTAATGTGACAGGTTAAGGCTGAAAGAAGTGTGAAATGCAATGGCAGAATGAAGGACAGCTGCCAGCTTCTAGGAGGAAAAAAAAAGGGGGGGGACAAATAAAAGGGTGGATGAGAAAATAAAATATAAATGTGATGGGGCTGAGGTTATGATCTAAAATTGTTGAACTCGATATTGAGTCCAAAGGGCTGTAGCGTGCCTAAACGAAAGATGAGGTGCTGTTCCTCGAGCTTACGCTGCGCTTCTGTGGAACAGTGTAATAGGCTGAGGACGGTGAGGTCAGAGTGGGAGTGAAGCGGTGAATTAAAGTGACAGGCGACCGGGAGCTCGGGGTCCCCCTTACGGACTGAACGGAGGTGTTCCACAAAGCGGTCACCCAATCTGCGTTTGGTCTCCCCAATGTAGAGGAGACCACATCGTGAGCAGCAAATACAGTATACTAAATTGCAGGAAGTACAAGTAAATCGCTGTTTCACCTGGAAGGGGTGTTTGGGGCCCTGGACAGTGGGAAGAGGGGAGGTATAAGGGCATGTGTTGCATCTCCTGCGCTTGCACGGGAAGGTGCCGGGCGAAGGGGAAGGGGTGCTGGGGGTGGTAGAGGAGTGGACTAAGGTGTCGCGGAGGGAGCGGTCCCTGCAGAATGCTGAAAGGGGAGGTGAGGGGAAGATGCGTTTGGTGGTGGGATCACGCTGGAGGTGGCGGAAATGGCGGAGGATGATCCGTTGAATGTGGAGGCTGGTGGGGTGAAAGGTGAGGACAAGGGGAACTCTATCGTGGTTCCGGGAGGGAGGGGCAGGGGTGAGGGCAGAAGTGCGGGAGATAGAACGGACACGGTCGAGTGCTGTGTCGACCACAGTAGAGGGGAATCCTCGGTTGAGGAAAAAGGAAGACACGTCGGAAGCAGTGGTATGGAAGGTGGCATCATCAGAGCAAATGCGGCGGAGACGGAGAAACTGGGAGAATGGAATAGAGTCCTTACAGGAGGCGGGGTGGGAGGAAGTGTAGTCCAGGTAGCTGTGGGAGTCAGTGGGCTTGTAGTGAATGTTAGTCAATAACCTATCCCCAGAGATGGAGACCGAGGATTCCCCTCTACCGTGGTCGACACGGCCCTCGACCGTGTCCGTTCTATCTCCCGCACTTCTGCCCTCACCCCTGCCCCTCCCTCCCGGAACCACGATAGAGTTCCCCTTGTCCTCACCTTTCACCCCACCAGCCTCCACATTCAACGGATCATCCTCCGCCATTTCCGCCACCTCCAGCGTGATCCCACCACCAAACGCATCTTCCCCTCACCTCCCCTTTCAGCATTCTGCAGGGACCGCTCCCTCCGCGACACCTTAGTCCACTCCTCTACCACCCCCAGCACCCCTTCCCCTTCGCCCGGCACCTTCCCGTGCAAGCGCAGGAGATGCAACACATGCCCTTATACCTCCCCTCTTCCCACTGTCCAGGGCCCCAAACACCCCTTCCAGGTGAAACAGCGATTTACTTGTACTTCCTGCAATTTAGTATACTGTATTCGCTGCTCACGATGTGGTCTCCTCTACATTGGGGAGACCAAACGCAGATTGGGTGACCGCTTTGCGGAACACCTCCGTTCAGTCCGTAAGGGGGACCCCGAGCTCCCGGTGGCCTGTCACTTTAATTCACCGCTTCACTCCCACTCTGACCTCACCTGTCCTCGGCCTATTACACTGTTCCACGGAAGCGCAGCGTAAGCTCGAGGAACAGCACCTCATCTTTCGTTTAGGCACGCTACAGCCCTCTGGACTCAATATCGAGTTCAACAATTTTAGATCATAACCTTAGCCCCATCACATTTATATTTTATTTTCTCATCCACCCTTTTATTTGCCCCCTCCCCCCCCTTTTTTTTTCCTCCTAGAAGCTGGCAGCTGTCCTTCATTCTGCCATTGCATTTCACACTTCTTTCAGCCTTAACCTGTCACATTAACACCACCTCTTGCCTTCAATATCTCTTAATGTCGCTTAATGTCTCTTAATCTCTCCTTTTGTTCTTTCATCCCCTCCCCCTTTTCCCAGCTTTATCCTTGCTTTAAATCTATTTGATTTCCTGCTGTCTCCAGTTCTGATGAAAGGTCTTCGACCTGAAACGTTAACTCTGTTTCTCTCTCCACGGATGCTGCCTCGCCTGCTGAGTTTTTCCAGCGTTTTCTGTTGTTATTTCAACATTAACAGATTGCTTTTGTCATCTCAACCTCACCTGCCAGCTATTCCATCAGCATCGGTGCCCTTGAAAAAATCTCACCTTGGTCCTCTGAATCCCAACATGATCAGTCCCAACACCAGCATCACCGGGCACACCAGCAGCACCAACATCCACACAAACCTTCTCCGCAATCAACTGATGCTGCACTGGACACAGGGCATCATCACCCATGTACATTGCTGCCTGGGATGCCAGCGATGGCCTCACCATGTCCAGATTTGCTTCACTTAACACTGTACACCCTGGCTGCCACATGATGCACCAGGTTGGCACCAGCCCACACTAGCACCATAAAGCATCCCTACAATGTCCAAGTCATTCCTTTCACACTCATCACCTTGGGGGTGGGGGGGGTGGGGGAACGTTATGTCTCACCATTCACTGGAACTCACTAACACACTTTCTACGGTGCACACAAATCTGTGGAAGAAGGCAAAGTGGTGACAATAAGGACTTCAATGCTTAACAACACATTACCAGAAAGTTTACACGAACATTGGCTAAAACACCCAAGTGCCTACCCTTGTGTGTTGTTAGCTGGTATGATTGGACTAGGATGAGGGTGAGTGTGAGGGATGGCTAGTGAGATGGGGAAGTGATAATGTAGATAGAGAGGGATGGGTAGAGGTGCAAGGTAAGTTGGTGTGAGTGAGGATGTGCAGGAGTGGGGTAGGGAAGGCAGAGTGATGGGGATGTGATGAGAGGCACAGCAGGATGAGGTTGAGTGTGGCTTTGCAGTAACATTTCGTGATCTACTGAGATCATTGAAAGGTTTGCGCCACTGCAGCCAGGTCCTCCTGACGACATCCCTGCTTGTGTCCTCCTGTGCAATATGCAACCAGGCTGCGTTGGTGTCTTGGGGAGGTGTCTTCCACCCATTGTAAATGAAGAGAACCTCCCTGCGTGCTGTGACTCCCTCCATAAGCATATGGAGGGAGTCACAGGCCCCCACACACCACGGACGTCACCCGCCATGGACCCACCGAGGTTGGAAAAATCCAGCCCATGTGTATCTGGGCTGCATGCTGACTGCCATGTTTTGAGACTTGTATCTATAGAACCGCAGAGGTTCACAGCACAGAAGGAGGTCTTTTGGACCATCCTGTTGGCTCTTTCCTAGTGCAATGCAAAACCAGTCCTATTGCCCCATTCTCTCCCCATAGCCCTGTATCTTTCTCTGCTAAAATATGTATCCAATATTCCCGTAAAAGATGCTATGGTCTCTACCTCAACCACTTCCTATGGCAAAGATTACATGCTGAACAACCCTCTGTGGACTGCATGAACTATCATGTTAGAAAACGTCCCATTCTTGATGTTTATGATTTAACACCCAAAACTTACAGGCGAATGTTTAAGAAATTAAGGAAAAATTAACAGTACACTTAGTGATAGAAATTGGACTGCACTGCACAATGTGGCCTAATTTCAGAGACCAACATCTTGCGCCCCAAGTACGCCTGAAAAATGATCCCACTCAAATGGGGTCAGGCCATTTTTCAGTCATGTAAATGAGGGGCCTAATGCTTGTTTTAGGCCCTTTCACCAGAGTTGGTCTACATCAGGCTTGCCCCATTCAGCATTCTTCAGTGGGTACTGTGGCCTAAGCAGTGGCCAACAACGAAAGGTAACATTATTTTTAAATAATTTTAAAAAGCGTTATGGTGGAGCCAAGAGAAGCAGGAGTGCTCCTCCCGGCTCCAAGCAAACAGCGTGGAGCTTTGCCCACCACAGTACATTTTGATAATTTAGGCATAGAGGAGAGCAACCCTGTTGGAATGGATAGCAAATCCTGCAGCTCCCACAACTTCTGCACCCAAATAACTGGGGATAAACTGCACCAGACTCTGGCAATAGAATTCTGAGTTTTTTGAAAAGAAAATGGATTTAATTTTCCAGAAGAACATTCCACACAACCAACAAAGTTCAGTTTATCACGCAGTGCTACTGAATAATTTATCGGATTCTTTTCCTTGTAGAAGAATATATCATCAATTGAGGCCAAAGCATATACTGAAGCCCCAAATCCCGTCATCAACAATCCAGGTTATGGAGGCCTTGAGTGCAGACCAGGCGCTGTGGGCACTCTGTGTCTCTGAATCACTGGGAGTCGCCAGGTTGGTTGTGAGGCGTAGGTTGAATAGGGCTTTCTTAGCAAAGTCTTTGAGTGCTCCAACATTGATTTTCCTGCAGCATTGCTTCTGTTGACGCTGCTGTTTTGGGGCTATGTTGATGGAGATGACAGAGCGGATTAGGTAGTGGTCTGTCCAGCAGTGGTCAGCTCCTGTCATGGCGCGGGTGATGCGGATGTCCTTGCGGTCCCTCGCTCAGATGATGATGTAGTCCAGCAGATGCCAGTGCTTGGAGCGAGGGTGTTGCCATGAAGCCTTGTACTTGTCTCTCTGACGGAACAAGGTGTTGGTTATGACAAGGCTATGTTCTAAGCATTTCGTCAGGAGGAGGGTACCATTGGAATTGGCTTTCCCTACCCCCCTCTGCCGATCACACCTCCCCAGAGGTCTGTGTCCTTTCCAATTCTGGCGTTGAAGTCGCCAAGGAGGGTGGAAGATGCCTGTGCGTGAATTCTTTTAACGTGGGGTGGCCATTGCACACCAGCCACCACACGGGCTTGACAGAGCAAGGTCTTGGTCCAA
This sequence comes from Squalus acanthias, assembly GCA_030390025.1. NCBI lineage: Eukaryota > Metazoa > Chordata > Chondrichthyes > Squaliformes > Squalidae > Squalus > Squalus acanthias. The sequence goes on along the minus strand of CM059425.1, from coordinate 175,764,860 downwards.
TGGCAAGGGGATCCAAGATGATTGCAGATCAGGCTCTGCTACATCGGCCTAGCACACACACACAAACATACTCCGACTGTCCTCCTCCCTCCTTCCCGCAGGTCCTCTCTGCCTGGGTTTCATAGGCTGCGGTGTGGTCCTCCCGACCCCGCTGCTGGTCCATGCTGCGCCACTCCTGGGCCTCGACCTTCCTCCTGGGCCTCGACCTTGCTCCTGGGCCTCGACCTTGCTCCTGGGCCCTGACGTAATCAGCACCTATGAAGAGACACTCGGTCACTCGACCAGGAAACACCAAGACTGGTTCGACGAGAATGACCAGAAGATCCAGGAGCTAATAAGCCGCAAGCACAAGGCATTCCTGATCTGGAAACAGCAACACAACTCGAGAGCAAGAAAGCAGCTCTACAGATGCCTGAAGGCCGAGGTCCAACAAAAAACTCGCGACCTAAAGAACAGATGGTGTGTGGAGAAAACGCAGGAGATCCAGCAGCTAGCCAACAAACACAACGTGCATGGATTCTTTAGCGCAGTCAAGACCACCTACGGCCCAAGCACCCAAGGTCCTACCTCACTGCGGGCCAAGAATGGAGAGGTACTCATCAAGGACAGAGAGGCAGTCAGTGCCCGCTGGAAGGAGCACTTCGAAGATCTCCTTAACCGAGACTCTGTCTTCGACGCGAGTGTCCTCAACTCCATCCCGCAGCATGCTACCCGCCACCACCTCAGCACAACCCCAGCCCGGCATGAGCTTGCAAAGGCCATCCGACAATTAAAGAACAACAAGGCCTCAGGAGCAGATGGAATTCCTGCCGAGGCGCTAAAACATGGCGGAGAAACATTATTGGCGTGAATACATGAACTAATTTCTCTTATTTGGAAGGAGGAGAGCATGCCAGGGGATCTCAGAGATGCCGTAATCGTGACCATCTTCAAGAAAGGTGACAAGTCCGATTGCGGTAATTACAGAGGTGTCTCCCTGCTGTCTGCCACTGGGAAAGTCATCACAAGAATCCTCCTCAATCGCCTTCTCCCAGTGGCTGAAGAGCTCCTCCCAGAGTCGCAATGTGGATTCCGCCCACTAAGGGGCACAATGGACATGATCTTCACCGCACGTCAACTACAAGAAAAATGCAGGGAACAGCACCAACCGCTGTACATGGCCTTCTTTGACCTCACAAAGGCCTTCGACACCGTCAACCATGAGGGATTATGGAGTGTCCTCCTCAAATTTAGCTGCCCTCAAAAGTTTGTCACCATCCTCCGCCTGCTTCACGACGACATGCAAGCCGTGATCCTGACCAACAGATCCACCACAGACCCAATTCACGTAGGACCAGGGTCAAGCAAGGTTGTTGTGTCATCGCACCAACACTCTGCTCGATCTTCCTGGCTGCAGTGCTCCATCTCACCCTCAGTAAGCTCCCTGCTAGAGTGGAGCTAATCTACAGAACAAACTGTTCAACCTCCGTCGCCTCCAGTCCAGATCCAAGGTCGTCCCATATTCTGTCATCGAATTACAGTATGCACACTCAGAGGTCGAACTCCAAACCATCGTCAACACCTTCACTGAAGCATACGAGAGCATGAGCCTTACACTAAACATCCATAAGACAAAGGTCCTCTACCAACCTGCCCCTGCCACACAGTACTGCTCCCTGAATATCAAAATCCATGACGAGGCCTTGGACAACGTGGACCACTTTCCATACCTCGGGAGCCTACTGTCAACAAGGGCAGGCGTCGATGACGAAGTCAAAAACTGCCTTCAGTGTGCCAGTGCAGCCTTTGATCGCCTGAGGAAGAGAGTGTTTGAAGACCAGGACCTCAAACCCAGCGCCAAGCTCATGGTTTACAGAGCAGTAGTGATACCCGCCCTCCTGTATGCTTCAGAGACATGGACCATGTACAGCAAGCCCCTGAAAGCACTGGGGAGGTACCACCAACGCTGCCTCCGCAAGATCCTGCAAATCCATTGGCAGGATAGGTGCACCAATGTCAGTGTTCTCGCTCAGGCCAACATCCCCAGCATTGAAGCTTTGACCACGCTCGATCAGTTCCGATGGATGGGCCACATCGTCCGCATGCCCGATACAAGACTCCCAAAGCAAGCGCTCTACTTGAAGCTCTGACAGGCAAGAGAGCCCCAGGTGGGCAGTGGAAACGCTTCAAGGTCACCCTCAAAGCCTCCTTGGAAAAGTGCAACATACCCACCGACACCTGGGAATCCCTGGCCCAAGACCGCACAAAGTGGAGGAGAAGCATCCGAACACCTCGAGTCTCTTCGCTGGGAGCAAGCGGAAGCCAAGAGCAAGCAGCACAAGGAGCGCACGTCAACCCAAGCACCCCACCCACCCGCCCCTTCAACCACCGCCTACCCCACCTGTGACAGAGACTGTAGGTCCTGCATTGGACTCATCAGTCACCTGAGAACTCATTTTTAGTGTGGAAGCAAGTCATCCTCGGTTCCGAGGGACTGCCTAAGAAGAGAAGAGAAGTGCAAGCACATGTTACTGGGCTGTCCTACCCTTGATTTCTGTGCTGCAAAGGAAGAAGCAGAGGCAGAAATAATGTGGTGCCCATGTACTGCAAGCAGATTTTATTTGATTAAAGGCAACATTATGTTGAACTCTTCCATGGAGCTCATGGGTGCATTTTATTTTAATGCATTTTTTCTTGCTACCATGTGACTGGATTGAGTGGGATTCCATGTTGGAGTTCCAGGGGCTGAAAATCCTTGGTGTTTCCTCCATGCTCCCACCATAACTCCAGACTGCACCAGTAAGGGCCAGAAGTTAGACCAGGACCCAGATAAGTTGGGTCCCGGCCTTACATTGGGGATTCCGCAAGGCCTTGTAAGGGGCAGTTGTGATGCCCACCCAGGATTGTGGCCTGGATCCCCAAAGACTTTTAAAATATTTTTGAAGCAGTGGCTGAAGGGGCATAGCAACATAGGAACATGGGTAGGCCATTTAACTCCTCGAGCCTGTACTGCCATTCAATGAGATCATGGCTGATCTGTGACCTAACTCCACAGACCCGCCTTTGCCCCTTATCCCTTCATACCTTTAGTTAACAAAAATCTATCAATCTCAGATTTAAAATTAACAATTGACTTAGCATCAACTGCCGTTTTCAGAAGAGAGTTCCAGATTTCTACACCATTTGTGTGTAGAAGTGTTTCCAAACTTCACTCCTGAAAGGTCTGGTTCTAATATTTAGGCTATGTCCCCTAGTCCTAGACTCCCCAACCAGCGGAAATAGTTTCTCTATATATAGCCTCTCAATTCCCCTAATATCTTGAAAACTTCGATCAAATCACCACTAAATCTTCTAAATTCCAGGGACTACAACCCTAGTTTGTGTAATTTAATAACCTTTACAGGGGAGTTCCCGATAACTGACAGAGTGCATCATAGTATGCAGCCTCATCAGTGAGAAAGCATCATCAATGTAACTGTAGTGGTGCAGGTGCCCACCATTGACATCTTAATTAAAGGACCTCCCCCTGATCCCGCAAACTTGGGTGGGGTCAGTGACTGGGGTCCCAGGCAGGTACATTCTGGCACTTCCACTGAGATACACCCTCTCCCTTGAGTTTCTCGCCCACACCCCCCACCCCTCAAAATGCTGTTTCATTGTCCCTGTACTAAATGGGTCTGAAAATTTCAGAAGGTCAAGAAGCATGGCCAGGACCCAGATACAACAAGTCCTGGCCTTACATCAGGATTTCTCAGGGCTTTGTAAAGTGCGGAGTCACTGCCGCCCCTGACAAGGCCAGCGGTGTAGGAGATGGTGCGGCCTCACAACACCAGGAGTTCCTACATCCCCAGCCTCATAGGGACCTGGTGTATGATTGGTGCAGGTATGCTTGGTGAGGCCACGCATACCAGGCAGTTGTAGGGCCCATCTGGGAATCCAGGTTGATGATCATGGCCGATACTCCTGAAGATTCGAGGCAAGTACAATGTTTTTTTACATTTTTAGAGTGGCTCCCTGTGCCTGTCATTGGGTTTCAGGTAGGGAACCTCTCCCTGATTCTGGAAAGACCACCAGGGCCAGCGGTGAAGGTTCCCGTTGGGTACGTCCCAGCAGTCATGCACACCCGTGTTCACAGATTTTCAGCCCAAACAAGCTCAAATTGTTCCATAAACTAAAGAACGTTAAATCACAATTTTTCCATAAAATAGTAAATCTAGAAATGCACAGCAGATTGGTTAGCATCTGAAAGACAAATGATAGGTTAACATTTCGAGAGTGACCCTTGATCATAAATTTTCAGTGTTCTGCAAGTTTTGCTTTTTTTATATTGCCTCGTTGTATAATCTAGATTGTTTTTTAATATAGATAAGATGGAATAGCTCAAATAAACTACATTCATTGGGGTCATTTTGACTTTGGGTGATAATATAAATTGGGCGATATCGATTCAGCCCCCCATTATACATCTCTCCCAAAATTAATTTCTATTGAAGTCAATGGACATGAAAATCAGGAGAGATGTATAACGGGCGGTTGAATCAATATCGCCCATTTTATACCAGCATTTGATCTGCCCGTCTATGCAGCTACCTGGATGCCAGGATGAATCCAGCACACAGGATGCTAGATTGCCAAAAGTGGGACCCAACTGGGGGACCAGGCTAATGGAAAGTAATATCAGGCAGCATTTAAAACGAGCGGCTGATCTGATCCTCTCAGTTTCCCACCAGACGACTTAGGTTAAAATTAACCCCTTTATAATAAAACCATTCCTGATATATTATTATTTGTATTATTTACATGTCGCGTTGCATTAGCCGAAAACACACAAAACCAGTTGACCCGGGCATATTGGAATCTCCCCAAACTTGTCAGCAGTGTTAGGGTTAATTTTATTCTTATCCTAATTTATGATTTTTTTTTAAGCTATGCTTTAACTTGAATTAACAAAAGTACTGCCGCATGGCCTTCCTGTACTCTTAACTCTAGACAGCATGATTACTTTGAAATCAATTGTGAATTTGTACAGATGACTCATGTCCATTTGGAAGACAGAAAATCCATTAGTCGGGTTTCCCTTGACAATCAAAAGCAATACACACTTCAGTTTTCGTATATGGGAAGGCACTGCGTCACTCTTTAATCAACTGAAGCCATAACACATCCATCACGAAAGTAGACATTTGTAAAATGCCGTCGATGGCATAATGGACTTTTCGTCAATGTTTAGTGCTTCTAGTGCTTCTCTGATGATTATTATCCCTCCGGAAAATGAGTAATGAACCTTAGCAAAAAGGTATGGAAAACTCTTGTGAAAGGCCAAACGTTGGGAAACATTTGTAAAATTGTACAGCTGAGGGGCAATTCCAAAAGAGGATATTTAAAGTCAGATCCAACCTGGCATTAATGAGCTGAACGAATGGGAATGTTTGGAAATACCAGCATTGAGAACATAAGAACATAAGAATTAGGAGCAGGAGTAGGCCATACGGCCTTGACAATCAAAAGCAATACACATTTCAGTTTTCGTATATGAAAAGGCTTCAGTGCCCAAAGAAGCTTCATGACCTCAGACCAGTGATCAAGGTCAGTGAATGCATCTTCAAAAGCTGTCTCCTACCAATTGCACCACTAGCCTCGCACATTGCTCATTGCATGAACACCCCCACCCCCGTACCATCACGCACCTACCAATAATCTCAACCAAACATGAGGCACATCTCCCATTCCTAGCTTCACCTCACCCCTTTGGAGGAGACGGTGCTGGCCATTCTTGGCAGGGGCATGGCTGAGCCCTTTGCTAGCAGCGGCGCTGAAAGGATACAAGATGCCGGTATCTTCACACGTTACCCTCCTTCTCACATGCACCTCCTGCTTTCCCGCCCTCCCCTCACCACAACTCTACCCTTGTGCTTTACTCATTCCAGACACCCAAGAAATCCAGCCTGCCCAGCCAGTGGAGGAGAAGGAGAAGGAGAAGGAGGAGGAGAAGGAAAAGAAGAAGAAGAAGAAGAGGAAGAAGAAGAAGGCTGTCTCCCTATTCCACACTCCCAGCCACCAGCTACTCAAGGTCAATGAGCAAGGCTATCTGCAGTATCCACCACTGAAAGTCAGCAGCCTTCCACCAGCCATGCTGCAGCCACCGGGGTAGCACTGCGTGACATCAGTAGGATAGGCAGGCACACACAAGATAGTCACTAAGAGAATCTATAAGGGTGATTAGTTGATTTCTTGATATCATATTGGATGGATAGATGTATAAAGTTGGATTGGAAAGTTTGCTTTGTGGTGGCTTTTATTGCAGCATTGAGGCCAAGAGGACCCTGTGATTGTCAGTAACAGTTGGAAGGTAAGGTGTGGGACAAATGTTGAAAGGGGAATTGGGGTTGTGGTCACTTGTACCGCAGGCGGATGATTCCATCCTGAATATCCCAGCCAAAAAGGGACTGTCTGGGATGTATCCTTCCTTCTGCTTCCTCCTCTTCTGTGTCTTCCTCTTCCCTCTGTGAGCAAATGCTGGCACTCTGAAATAAAAAGCATAAAATGCTGGAAATACTCAGCAGGTCAGGCAGCATCTTGACCTGAGACATGAACTCTGTTTCTCTCTCCACAGATGCCGCCTGACCTGCTGAGTATTTCTAGCATTGTCTGTCTTTTCAGAGGCCTTCCTTTACCATCCAAGGCCTTGCAGGCATCCAGCAGCATTCCCTGCACTCCCTGCACAATCTAAAACTTTTAACATCTATTGCACTACTTCAATAAAATATAAAAAATCCAGTTCAAAAGCTTAAATACAAACTTACCTGAAAGATGTTTGTGTCCTTTTAAGAAGTGCTGACAGCATCTCTGTAGGTCTGCTGCACGCTCGCTTTTCTGAGCAAGCTTAAGACCCAGTGTTAAAGTCAGCGCAACGGTCCAAGTTTACAAAGCGTGGCGTCAAGTCGGCATTGCACGCCGACTGACGTCATGCTCTGCAGTTTTGCATTTCTATGGCCACGCTACTAATGGCCCTCACCAAAATGGCGGCCGCCGAGTCCCAATTGAAAGGCAGGCAGAAGTGAGGCGGCCACCATTTTCTTTCAAGAAGCAGGCCTTACTGAGAGCGGTAAGTATCTGAATTTCTAGGTCATTGAGCCTTGAGTCTACTAAAACTCCTAGGTTTCTTTCAACTTCATTCTTTACTATTTCAACACCTATTGTGGAGAATGTGTGTTGCCCATTTTTCATTCCTATGTGCAGCTCTTTACACTCATTCTATAATTTCTGATCTGCTTCCTCTAATTCCACTGCTCCTCCTATTGTGGTATCATCTGCAAATTTGACCAATTTGAGTTTCTGAATCCAAGTCATTGATGTAAATTAGAAACAATAGTTGGCCTATCACCAATCCTTGGTATCTCATTCAGTACTGTTCCCCAACCCAACATAACTCCTCTAATATTCAAGAAAGGAGGGAGAGAAAAAATAGGGAACTACGGGCCAGTTAGCCTGACATCAGTCGTCGGGAAAATGCTGGAATCCATTGTTAAGGAAGTGGTATCAAGTCACTTAGAAAATCATAACATGATTAGGCAGAGTCAACATGGTTTTATGAAAGGGAAATCATGTTTGACAAGTTTTTTGAGGATGTAACTAGCAGGGTAGATAAAGGGGAACCAGTGGATGTAGTATATGTGGATTTCCAAAAGGCATTCGATAAGGTGCCACATAAAAGATTATTACACAAGATTAGGGCTCATGGGGTTGGGGGTAATATAGTAGCATGGATAGAGGATTGGTTAATGGACAGAAAACAGAGGGTAGGGATAAATGGATCTTTTTCAGGTTGGCAGGCTGTAACTAGTGGGGTGCCGCAAGGATCAGTGTTGGGGCCTCAGCTATTTACAATCTATATTAATGACCTAGAAGAAGGAACCGAGTGTAATGTATCCATGTTTGCTGATGATACAAAGCTAGGTGGGACAGTAAGCTGTGAGGAGAACACAAAGGGGGAAAAATTGAGTCGCACCCCCTTTGGGGCGCTAACTTTGCCAGGGCGCTACTTTTAGCGCCCCTGCGGCCGAAATTGAGTGGTAGCGCCCCAAGAAGGAAGCGGGGCACTACTGGAAGCGCCCTGCCTCCCTCTTGGGGCGCTGCGAGGGAATATCACGGCGCTACGTGCCACAATGCCACGCGCTGCGGCACGTCACGCCGCAGTATTGCAGGCCTTCCTCTCCTTCTTAAAGGGGAGGGGCCTTGCGCAGCGCGACCCAGGGCCCAGCTGGACCACCAGGGATCGGAGTGCCGGCAAAAGAGCCCGGCACTCAAGAGAAGTTCCGGGCTCACGGAGCGCAGCCGGCACCCTGCGGGGGGGGGGCGGTGCTCAGGAGGCCGGGGACGGGAGCGGAGGCAGGTGATGGCAGGCGGCCAGCAACAAAAATGGCCGCCCGGCACCTTGCCTTTAAATAGCGCTGCCCCGGCCACAGGTAGGCCCTCCTGACCCCGTCGGACATAGCATCCAGTGGTAAGTCTGGGGACACTACCGAAGATCGCGGCCGGGGCGCGAGCAGGGCGCTGTGCACAGTGATTACGTCGTTGTCGGAGGTACAACGCCACGAGGCGCTAATGGTTACCGCCGCCGCTAACCTTCCGCTGAATTTCGCGGGGAGGCGTTGGCGGCGCTGCGCCCAGGCGCTAGTTGCTTTGCGCCCCGTTAGCACCCTATTAGGGCACTAACGGGAGGCGCAGAGCAACCAAATTTTTCCCCCAAAGAGTCTACAAAGGGATATAGGTAGACTAAGTGAGTTGGCAGTAAGGTGGCAGATGGAGTATAATGTAGGGAAATGTGAGGTTATTCACGTTGGTAGGAAGAATAGAAAAACAGAATATTTTTTAAATGTGAGAAACTATTAAATGTTGGTCTTCAGAGAGATTTGGGTGTCCTCGTGCAAGAAACACAGAAAGCTAGCATGCAGGTACAACAAGCAATAAGAAAGGCAAATGGCATGTTGGCCTTTATTGCAAGGGGGTTGGAGTGTAAGACTGAGGAAGTCTTACTGCAATTGTACAGGGCCTTGGTGAGACCACACCTGGAGTACTGTGCACAGTTTTGGACTCCTTATCTAAGGAAGGATATACTTGCCTTGGAGGCGGTGCAACGAAGGTTAAGTAGATTGATTCCTGGGATGAGAGGGCTGTCCTATGATAAGAGATTGTGTAGAATGGGCCTATACTCTCTGGAATTTAGAAGAATGAGTGGTGATCTCATTGAAACATAGAAGATTCTGAAGGGGATTGACAGTGGTAGATGCTGAGAGGTTGTTTCCCCTGGCTGGAGTGTCTAGAACTAGGGGCATAGTCTCAGGATAAGGGGTAGGCCATTTAAGACCGAGATGAGGAGGAATTTCTTCACTCACGGGTTGTGAATCTTTGGAATTCTCTGCCCCAGAGGGCTGTGGATGCTGAGTCTTTGAGTATATTCAAGGCTGAGATAGATAGATTTTTGGACTCATGGGGAATCAAGGGATATGGAGATTGGGCGGGAAAGTGAAGTTGAGGTCGATGATCAGCCATAATCATATTGAATGGCAGAGCAGGCTCGAGGGGCCGCATGGCCTACTCCTGCTCTTATTTCTTATGTTTTTATGTTCTTATGTTCTAATAAATACCCATTGCTTTCTACCCTTCAGCTGACTGATTATCCATTCCCAAGATTTTCCCTAAATCCCCACAGCTTTCAGCTTAACTGATAGCCTTTCGTGTGGATCTTTGTTAAATGCCTTTTAGAAATCTAGGTACACCACATCATAGGGTTTCCCTCACTTCCTTAAAGTAGTCAGGGCGGTTGATCAGACAGGATCTTCCCTTTGTCAATCCATGTTGACCGCACTTTACTAGGTTACTATTGCACAGATAATCCTCATGTTTACTCCTGATAATCAATTCCATTATTTTGCATAGAACTGAAGCAAGACTAATGGGGTTGTAGTTGCCTATGTCTGTTTTGTCACCCTTTTTAAATATGAATACCACATTAGCCTGTTTCCAATCTACTGATACCTCCCCAGTGTCCAATGCCGCCTTCATAATGATGTCAATGCCTCAAAAGTCTCCTTCCTAATCTCTCTCAACACTGATTTATTTTCAGGAGGCAGTGGGAGTCTTGAATACATGAAAATCGGGGATCTATAACACAATTAGGACCCAATACCATTGTTTTACTGGAAATCACAGATGTCCTGCCAAGTGCCCAAACTGCCAGTAAACCGAGTAGGATTGATCTCAGAACCACTGAAGCAGTATTTAAATGGACATTCAGCAACAGGTAACAGGATCACATGATCTGTGTACCATTGTGCTGCTTGCATTGCCAGGAGAGCTTCTAGCTTCCGGATTGCTTCTTTCTAACATTTCTGGCCTTATTTACCCTCAGTAAGCTCTATTTGATTATCATGGGTCCTATTATTGTCAGTTTAATTTGGATGGAGGAAAAGTTGGAGGAAGAAAAGCATCAGCAGCAGCGGCCTCAACAACCAGCATGAGGAGCAGCTGGGCCTTTTGGAAGATAGCTGTTGAGAGGGGGGCTGCTGCTCATAGGAGGCCATACCCAGCACACAGGGAGCACAGGCCAAGAGTCACTTTCTTGGAGCTGTCTGAGGAGCGGTGCATCAGGAGGCTGCGCTTCACCAGGCCGGCTGTTGCAGACCCCTGCAGCCTCCTGCAACAGGACCTGCTGCTTGCTTTATGACACCGTGGGGGCTTGCCGCTCGCTCCGCCCCTGCCCGATTCCCACCCCGAGTTAAAATCAGGGTTCTCCTCACCAGTCGTCATTTTGTGGATAAATTATTTCTTTGTATATTTTAAAACTTTTTCATGCAAGTAGCAGCCGATGATTACTGGGAGAAAAAAGTTTTTTTGAAAAATATTGTGAAATAACAAATAGGGAATTATTCACCACAGGGCCTATGTGTGAGGAACTGAATAAGGATCCAAGGAGTGAAAATCAAAGGCTACTAGCCATGAGTTTGGGGGAGGCCTCCGATCTCGCTCTCATTTTGCTGCACACTCAGAGATTTTTAAATGAGTTCCTCTTTTTTGATCATCTTGCAGTTCCTGTGCAGGATCAATTGCAAATTTAATCTTCAAATGTTACCATTAATCAGCAAACTGCACAATACAGATTGATGTTAATTGTTAACGATGCTGTCTTGTTGTACGCTATTTCTGAACCTTTCTTTTGAAGGCTTAGGACGTGGTTAGAATATTTGGGGAGTCAACAAATACTGGTTTAAAGTTTAAAGTAGGATTTTCTAAACGCATAACAGCAGTGACCCAGTGATGTTTGTGTAAGGCATTTTGCAGCAGCTAATGCTTTTTGACTAATTATATATTTGTTTACAATTCTAAATCCAAGTAATGCTGCATCTAAAAGGCCATATCCATCTTTTAATAGCTCCAATGTGCAAGTTGCATTTCCTTGTGTTTTCCCATCAGTGTTAATTTGAATTACTTTGTAACATATGATGTGGAATCCAGAGAGATTCTCCTCAGTAAACTAAATGGGTGATTATAACCCCCTGCACCTGACGAGTGTGTGGGGCGGGGGGGGTTTAAAATAGAGGCAGTGCCTCCGGCTTGGCGTCGCACTCACGCCGGCTGGTATTTTAACTCTAGGAGGCATGTGAGGCCTTCACCACAGGCAGTCGAGAGCCTCATGAAAATGCGAAAGTCGGGATCTGATGGCATTTATCAGACCCCGGCGCCATTTTAACTTTGTGTCGCGAGTTCGGCGCCCGATGCCAGCCTCACCAGGATAACCCGGCGCAAAGGAGCAGCAGACTCAGAAGAGGGAGTGCTTTTCCAGGCCTCACAAAGAAACCTAGGGCCCCAGGCTTCCCTCCCCCTGACCACGATTGCCTACTCCTCCCCCCACCCACCCCCCCACTTACCTGACTGCCATGGACCGTTCCTGCGGGTCCCCAGCCGCAGTCTCCTGCCACACTCGCCTAGCTCCCATGGCTGGCCTAACGTCATTGCCACTGGGTTTGACCAAGAGTCGGGCCTGGTTTATTTAAATGAAGTCTGGAAGTTAAAATGGCCTGTGCCTCGCGTCGGTAACCTGGGACGACTCTGATGCTCATCCCAACATCCCCACATTCGCTTCTCAACCTCTGTTAAAATTAGAGCTTAAATGTTTGCTAATTTATCCCTGATACCTTTCATTATTAATAGAGTGAATTCATGAGTATATAGTCACATTAACTTATGCGAATTTGTTTGGAAGAAGGAAGAATCAGCAAATATATTAGTAAAATCTAAAATCCATCAAAGCTGACTTGACAACAGTTTGTATTATGGATGGAAATGTAACTAAAGTATTTCAAAGTTTGTACGAATAGTATTTCAATCATAAAAGTGGTTCCAATTACTACTGACCACTACTAAGCTCACTGTTTGAGTACTAAACTAAACTATCTCGCCAGCTTCCAGTTCAAGTTTTACTCCAAATAATCATATACATCACACCAACCTCAGTCACTGGACACATAGGCTGAGATTTTGCGGGGGGTCAGCGGGTGCAATCGGTGGTGGGTCGAGTGGGAAAGTGGTTTTTTTCCCCAGCAGGTCGGGACCCCACTGTGAACCCACCGCCACGTGCCTTTCCCAATGTCGGGTCTGTCAGCACTGAGCAGACACGACACGCAGCGGCGGGGGACCCAATTCAGGTAATTATGACCTTGTTTAGAATACATTTGAGCTCATCTTTTGATTTTACTTGCTCACCCAGGGGGTCCACGCTGGTTGTGGATCACGTCTGTCAAGCTGAGTCAGTAGTTCAGTGGCCATTGAATCAGCTGTTGAGTTGACAGCTTCAAATGTAAAGTAAAAGCTCCCATCTTACAGAGATATCTTCCCGCAGCCACAAGTTCTTCCTCACTGTATTTCCACAACAGATTCAGGATGCTGCAAGTCTTTACACAAGTCTCCATCCAGTCTGACCTCATTACCTCTCTCACCATTGACAGATCACTTCTGTCATCTCTACTTCACCTGCCATCTATTCCATTAGCATGGGTGCCCTTTATACTCTCTCACCTTGATCCTCAGAATCCCAACATAATCAGCCCCAACACCAGCAGCACCAGGCACACCAGCAGTACCAACAACAACAACACCACCAACCTTCTCTGCAATCACCTGATGCTGCACAGGACAGAGGGCATCAGCACCCGACCACATTGCTGCCCGGGAGGCCAAGGGTGGCATCACCATGGCCAGATTTACTTCAATTGACGCTGTACACCCTGGCTGCCACATGATGCGCCAGGTTGGCACCACCCCACACCAACACCATAAAGCATCCCTACAATGCCCAAGCCATTCCTTTCACACTCATCTCCATTGTGGGGGGTACTGTTATGTCTCACCATTCACTGCAACCCACTAAGCCACTTCCAAAGGTGCACACAAATCTGTCCAAGAACGCAAAGTGTTGGAAATAAAGGTTTCAATGTTTGACACCATATTAACAGAAACTTTACATGAACATTGCATAAAACACCCAAGTGCCTACCCTTGTGTGTTGTTAGTTGGTATGATTGCACCAGGATGAGGGTGAGTGTGAGGGGTGGCTAGTGAGATGGGGAAGTGATAATGTAGATAGAGAGGGATGGGTGGAGGTGCAAGGTAAGTTGGTGTGAGTAAGGATGTGCAGGAGTAGGGTAGGGAAGGCAGAGTGATGGGGATGTGATGAGAGGCACAGCAGGATGAGGTTGAGTGTGGCTTTGTACTAATGTTTCGTGATCTACTGAGATCATTGAAACGTTTGCGCCACTGCAGCCTGGTCCTCCTGACGACATCCCTGCTTGTGTCCTCCTCTGAAATGTGCAACCAGGCTGTGATGATCTCCTGGGGAGGTGTCTTCCACCCATGGGAAGGGAAGAGGACCTCCCTGTGTGCTGTGACTCAGGAGGGACTCATGGGAGAGCCTCGTTGCAGCCCTGTGCCTTTGTGCAGTCAGTGTTTTTGAAGCACCTCAATGCTGTAGAACACTGACAGCACAAATGTCAAAATAAATTTAGACATGGTCCCTTTAAGGAAACTGGCTGATGACGCCTCATCAAATGGCATCACCAGACCCGCTTCCTCTAATTGGCCGGAAAACCCGCTGGGCGGGCTTAACAAGCCCTATCAAGGGAAATTCATTTTAGACAGCGGGATGGAGACAGCAGCGGGGTCGGGACCCACCACTGACGTCACCCGCCACGGACCCACCGATGTCAGCAAAATCACGGCCAAAGGGAAATCCTGTAACAATAACTTTCCTCTTTTAATAAGCATCAAATACAAGGACAATTGAGCCAATTTTCCTCACATTGCATCTTGTGTGTGGCTGTTTCCAGTACATAACACAGAGGGAAAAGGGGCACAGACTCCTTATGCCTGGTCTCAGTCTCTAATTTAGTAAGTACTGTTCCAGACAACAGTTTGTGATATACAAGTATGGTTATAAATATTTTTGATTATTTATATGAAAGTTGTTGTTGTGTATTGAAGGGGCAGTTCAGGGAGCTCCTCCAGTCATTTTGTCCCATCAGGCTGACAAATAAAAGTGCTGCCTCCCTTTAAGAGTGCAGCAGCCCTTTAGGGGTGGCTGCACTCACAATTCTGGCCTCCAATTTACCATCCCCACCCCCATCCGCCCGTCCTTATAGGTGAATAAATGCTCTTTGTGCACTAGAAAACTCGTCAGAGATCATTTAAATTATGCAAATTGTCTGACCCTGTGGTATCTGGTGGGGTCAGGCTGCCATCCAACTACTGCTGCTGTGAACATGTGTGCCAGGCTAATTTTTGGTCTAATAAGGTCAGAATCAGCCCTAATATGTGCTCCTGGTGGGCAAGGCTAGGCACCAGTTGTACACGTTCGAAAATCCGACTTTTTGAGGGTGTATTTCTATGGGGGCTCTCCTATTCGCTATAGGTTTAGTGGAAGTGTAGCAAAAACCTGGAGAAACAATGTAAACACCTGTTGCGTCATTTTTATGGGGGTTCCACAGCTCTTCCGCTAAAGTTACGGCAGACAAGTGGGAGAAACGCTTCAGATGTAACACTCCATCCTACAGCCCAGCCAAGAACTGACAAAACTCACTCAACTGAGACAAACAGTGCAAGGTACAAGACAGTGCTAAACCATGCAGAACAAAAACTAAGTGCTATAAAATTCATAGTGACAAGAGAGCACTGAGAGTTGAACTAATTGCCTTCTGACTGCAAGACAAGCACTCAGCCATTTCAGCTATGCACATAATAAAACATTTTTCAAGTCTACTCATTCAAAATCTGCTTTGCTCCTTTACATCCAGCAATCTAATACTTTGATACCATTTATTGAGAACAGGTCGTCCAATAATTCTAAATATAAATCATGAAGAGTGGTCACACAGTGAATGCAGGAAAATTGGGTGGGAAGGTCATAGAGTCATAGGGCTGGATTTTGATACTGGGGCGGGTTGGGGTCGTGTCATCCGCATTTCGTGTTTATCCACCCGACTGCAATTGGATGTGGGAGATTGATGCAATTTTCACCTAATTGGATAATTGAGTTCCAGCATGTGGGAACCCATGAACCAATTAGTGGTTTCAGTCTGAAAGTCGCCTCTGATGATGTCATCATTGCAGGTCAGAGACTGCCTGGTCTCAGAGATTGCCTGGCCTTTGCTGTGAGAGGACCTGGATGCAAAATGAGCAACATCTCAGAGAGAGAGAGAGAGAGAGAGAGAGAGAGAGAGAGAGACAGAGAGAGAGAGAGAGAGAGAGACAGACAGAGAGAGAGACAGACAGAGAGAGAGAGAGACAGAGAGAGAGACAGACAGAGAGAGAGACAGACAGAGAGAGAGACAGACAGACAGAGAGACAGACAGACAGACAGACAGAGAGAGAGACAGAGAGAGAGACAGAGAGAGAGAGAGAGAGAGAGAGAGACAGAGAGAGAGAGAGAGAGAGACAGAGAGAGAGAGAGACAGAGAGAGAGAGAGACAGAGAGAGAGAGAGACAGAGAGAGAGAGAGACAGAGAGAGAGAGAGACAGAGAGAGAGACAGAGAGAGAGAGAGACAGAGAGAGAGAGAGACAGAGAGAGAGAGACAGACAGAGAGAGAGACAGACAGAGAGAGAGACAGACAGACAGAGAGAGAGACAGACAGAGAGACAGACAGACAGAGAGACAGACAGACAGAGAGACAGACAGACAGAGAGACAGAGAGACAGAGAGACAGAGAGACAGAGAGACAGAGAGACAGAGACAGACAGAGAGAGAATTTTTTTTGCAACCAAGTCCTCCCAGGCAGTCTCTGAAGACATTCAATGCAGCAGCATCAGAGGCGACTTTCAGACCTAATACTACTACTACCTTCATCACAATACTACTACTACCTTCATCACATCTCCGTTGTAATAGTGGACCTGCAGCTGATAGTCAGCTATCCACTTGTGCTCCCGCCAGGTTTCACTGGCGTGTTTCACATCAGGCGTACTTCACGTTGGAAAAGGGTTAAACTAGCTAAAATGTTTCAAAATGGCATTACAGAGCCAATTTAGGGCTTGTTAAGGGCTTTAATGGCCTCTCCCATCTCTTGGAGGCGGGACGGAGTCGGGAACCCCGCGACCGATTTTGTCAAAATTGCGTGGAGGCGGAATGGAGTCGGGATGGGGTCGGGACCCCCGAATCTGCAACTTTAACCCCCCACACACCTCCAAACCCGACTCCACGGGTCATTGAAAATCCAGCCCATAGTCATAGGCCGGGTTGGCTGTTCGGCGGGTTCCGGTTTAATCTGCACTGAAATACCGATTTTGGCTTAAGTGGGCTGATTAAACCCGTCGTGCGCACTACCCGGCCCAATCAGTGGGTTCGGGTCTGCTGCTCGCCTCTGCTGATGTTTTCCATCCAGCTGCATTTAAGGGGCCCATGCAACCTTGTTGTTTTTCATTCCTATTCTGATGCTTCTCGGTGTGGCACATAGCGAAATGACTGCTTCAAGACCAAAGGCCGCTCCAAGATTCGATGATGACTCCCTCCATGCTCTTGTGGAGGGAGTGAGAGGGCGCCAAGAGGTACTGTTCCCCTCAAATGGACGGAGGAAGCCTTCTCAGCAAACCAAGGCAGCCTGGCTGCAAATTGCTGAGGAGGTGAGCGCCAGGTCTTTGTGTTCACGCACCTGGGTTCAGTGCAGGAAAAGGTTCAATGATCTGCTATGCTCAGCAAAAGTGAGTATAACATCACACTTACCTTCAATCTGCTCCCCATCTCCTCTCATCACCAGCACTCTGCGTTGTCAATCTACTCCTGCACATCCCACTTTACCCTTACATCCCTTGCACCCTTAACCATCCCTCTCTCTCTATGTACAGAATCACTTCACCATTCTACTATGCACCCCTCACACTCACTATCACTGTTATGCAATGACAACAACTAACAATGCACAGGGAGGGCCCTTGGTATTGGCACCTCACTCCATCTTTGTCTCCCTCTAAGCATCTATGCTATGATTCTCTACACTCACTCCAACATTCTCACTCAAGCTCCACTTGTCTCCCTCATTGCAGGAAAACAGAGCCCACAATAAGAGGGAGAGGGGCAGGACAGGAGGAGGGCCACCTTCCATTGCGCATTTGACCATCGCTGAGGAGGCTGCTCTCGACATAGTCGGAGGTGCTGAGGAGCTTGAAGTGGGGGATGGAGAGACGGGCGCAGTAGAGCAAGCTGGTGACAGAATAGATTTGCAACCCTCTCATTTAGATTGCATGAGTGACTGATATGGCATCTGATGTTCATACATATTGAGTTCTGATCATCTGCACAATTCGATGTGCCTGCTATGTTAATACCACATGTCTAACTCATGCCTTTACTCCCCCACAGGACCATCGAGAGCCCCCCTCCCCACTGTCCAGGATGAAGAGCCAGAAGACTCCTCAGAGGAAGCTGCAACCTCTGAGGGCTCAGCGTCAGCAGAATTGAGCGCACCCAGTACCAGCTCAGAGATGCGCACCTCGGTGGGACCTTCGGGAGATAGATTAGTCTTGTTACCTGGTGTATCACAGCTCACAAGTGAGCATCAGCAAATGGTGGAGACAGGGACAGCAGAGGAGAGTCCTCGTCGGAGGCCGCAGGGCGCTCCCAGCTCTGCTCAGCTGCATGTGGACCCTGTGCCTCTGGGGCCATCCACAAAGAGAGTGGTGCTGGAACTCCAGGAACAAGTGCAGGAGTCTCTGACACGGTTTGCAACCAGGGTAACTGCGAGTGTGCAGAGAATGGAGGAGTCCATCTCAAACATGAGCAATGCCGTGCTGGAGGCAATGGCGCATGAACGTTCCTCCATGGAGAGGGTGGCAACCTCGTTGGAGCACATAACGCACCAGACTCAACAGAGCATGGTGACTCTTCTAAATAGATGGTCTGCTATGGAGGATAGATGGGCAACTATTGAGGAGAGACACCAGAGGTACATGGACGTCCCTGTTATGAGGACTGTCAGTACAGAGACGGGTCCTCATGGCCCCACTGATGTGCAGCAAGGTGCTCTCCAGCCACTTGCTAGCAGTGAAGTGCGGGCGATCCATAAGAGGGATGTTGGAGGTCGACAACAAGGAAGTGTGGGCTCCTCTCCAAGCACTCACATGACCATGCTACTGCGGAGACATCGGTCAGAGCCCCAGATTCCTCACCCAACTGAGATGGCAATCTCAGCCCCTGCACAGCCGCAGGAGGAGCAGACTGTTGCCGAGCCCTCCCAGGCTCCCAAACCCAGAGGACGCCCGCCAAAGGTGTCGAAGCCGGAGCAGCATGAAAGTGAGCAAGGTGCCTCAACATCTGCTGAAGCCACAGGTGAAGCACCACGTAGAAGCACGCGTATGAGAAAGTTAACACACAAATAGTCACAAAGGTAGTCACTTGGGTGTTTTGATGTAATACAAAGTGAAGATTCTCATCGTTATTTCAATTGTAATAAAGAAATGCAATGGCAAAGATTCAAAGAGTTGGCCTATGTGTGCCCAGAAATGGAAGTGTCAGTGAGGTGTCAGGGCGCCTTTCATCTGTGCTGATGGTGGTGAGAGTGATAGGAACCCACAGTTTACTGTACAGATGCTGTATGATGTGTTAAGAAGGTCGGCCAGACACTCATTTCCATGTGGCAGCCATATGTGTTTGCTTCATAAACTTGAGTGAATCTGGCATGGATTAGTGCATCCCTTGCCTCACGGCCAGCAATGTGCTCGCGTGCTGGTGGAACTGGCACATTCACCTCCGCAAGGTCTTCCTCATCTGCCGCCGCCTCCTCCTCCTCCTCTTCTGAGGAGGCCGTGCGCTGAACCACGTGTTCCTCAGGTAGCGGTAAGCCACGCTGCAGTGCGATTTTGTGCAGTGCACAGCAGACCACAATGATTCTGGAGACCCTGGCTGGTGCATACTGTAGAGCTCCACCAGATCTGTCGAGGCATCTGAATCGCATTTTGAGCAAGCCGATGGTTTGCTCAATGATGGCTCTGGAGGAAATATGGCTCGCATTGTAGCGCTCCTCAGCTTCATTTGATGGCCTCCTCATTGGTGTCATTAGCCACGTCTTCCAGGGAAAGCCCTTGTCTCCAAGTAGCCATCCGGAAAGTTGGGTTGGCAGATTGAACAGCTGAGGCACAGTAGACTGCCGCAGGATGAACGAGTCATGGCAACTGCCAGGGAACGTGGTGCAAACATGTATAATATTCTTCCTGTGGTTACACACCAGCTGGACATTAAGGGAGTGGAATCCCTAGCAGGTTGTCAAATACAGCTGGGTTGTGATGGGGTTCCCTAATGGCCACATGTGTGCAGTCTACAACGCCCTGCACCCTTGGCAAGCCTGCCATATTTGCAAAGCCAACCGCACGTGCGGTTACACTTGCTTCATCCATGGAGAAGTGGATGTAATTGTGTGATTTTGCAAAGAGGGCATCGGTGGCCTGCATGATGCAAGTGTGTGCGGCCGACTGGGCGATGCCGCTGATGTCTGCTGCTGATCCCTGGAAGGACCCTGAAGCAAAAAAATTGAGGGCGGTGGTGACTTTGACAGCCACTGGTAAGGAGTGTCTGCCCGTTCCTCTGGGCTCCAGGTCTTGGTGCAGTATTGTGCAGATGTCTGCGACTACCTCTCGCGAAAGTCTCAGCTTCCTTTGGCACTGCTGCTCAGTCATGTTGAGGAAGCTCATCCTCTGCCTGTAAACCTTGTGTTGGGGGTATCTCCTGCGGCGAGGTGCAGCCCTGCACTGAGGCGCTCTGCCCTGTGCAGCATCAGGTAACTGAGGAGAAGGTTGGCGCTCCTGTTGTTGGTGCTGCCATTGTGCCTGGTTCTGCTGCTGCCGCAGCTGCTCTTCCTCCGATTCTGAGAACCAGGATGAGAGGGTATAAATGGTTCCCATTCCACTGGTATATATCTCAGTTGAGGAATAGATGTTATAAGCACTCAGTCAATGTAGGGAGAGGATTTTCCAAGGAGGTCACAGTGCATATGGATATCAGCTTAAACACTTACAAGCTCAACAGACCTGCAAAAAGTGTTCCAACACCTCAAAACACAAAGTTCTGCCATCTGAAAGTCAGCCATGTTGCAGGTCCGCTTTTATGCTGCAGGTGCAGCTGTCAAGAATTCATGTAGTTGCTCAACCCGGCACAATCAGCTGGCGTGTTTGACGCACGACGTGGAACATGCTGAAAATGTCGTAAAATGGGAAGAGCCTGGTAAAATTGGATTATGTAGGCAGTTAACAAGCAGTTAACTGCTTTAAGTGTCTCTCCCAGACCCGACACTTTGCAAAGTTGCATGGAGGCGGGATGACGGAGGGTTCCGACCCGCCGTCAATCAAAACAACTTTAACCTCTGACCCGCCTCCAAACCCGTCCTCTGAGCGCCGGAAAAATCGCGGCCATAGAATCGTAACGGCACAGAAGGAGGCCATTCGGCCCATCGAGTCTGTGCCAGCTCTCTGTAGAGCAATCCAGTCAGTCCCATTCTCCCGCTCTATACCCGTAGCCCTGCAAGTTTATTTCCCTCAAGTGTCTATCCAGTCTCCCCTTGAAAACATTGAGTGTGTCCGCTTCCACCACTTCCGTCGGCAGCGAGTTCCAGGTCCTCACCACTCGCTGCGTAAAAAAGTTTTTCCTCACATCCCCCCTGTATGTCTTGCCCAAAACCTCAAACCTGTGTCCCCTAGCCCTTGTACCATCAACTAGTGGGAACAGCCTTTCCCCGTCAAGCCTATCCAAACCCATCATAATCTTGTACACCTCTATCAAATCACCCCGCAACCTCCTTTGCTCTAATGAAAACAAATCCAGCTTCTCCAACCTGACCTTGTAGCTAAGATCCCCCATCCCCGGAACCATTCTGGTAAATCTCCTTTGCACCCTCTCAAGTGCCTTCACATCCTTCCTAAAGTGCGGCGACCAGAACTGGAAGCAATACTCCAGTTGTGGCCTAACCAGCACTTTATAAAGGTTCAGCATAACTTTTGTACTCAATACCTCTATTTATGAAGCCCAAGATCCCACATGCTTTGCTAACCACTCTCTCAATATGTCCCGCCACCTTCAGGGACCTATGTACATTAACTCCCAGGTCCCTCTGTCCCTGCACACTCTTTAAAACTGTGCTATTAAGTGTATATTGCCTCTCCCTGTTCCTTCTGCCAAAATGCATCACCTCACACTTCTCTGTATTAAATTCCATCTGCCACTTGTCTGCCCATTCTGCTAGCCTTTCTAAGTCCTGTTGCAGTCAATTGGTATCATCCTCACTGTTTGCCACACCCCCAAGTTTGATGTCATCGGAAAATTTAGAAATTCTACTCTGTATTCCAATATCCAGGTCATTTATATATATCAAAAAAAGCAGTGGCCCCAGCACTGACCCTTGGGGAACACCACTGTCTACCATCCTCCAGCCTGAAATACAGCCATTTACCACAAATCACTGTTTTCTGTCCTTAAGCCAATTCCTTATCCAAGCTGCCACTGACCCACCTATTCCATGAGCGTCAAGTTTGTTAACCAGCCTTCTATGTGGTACTTTGTCAAACGCCTTCTGAAAATCCATGTAGACAACATCCATTGCATTCCCTTCATCAATCCTCCCTGTTATTTTATCAAAAAATTCAATTAGATTAGTCAAACACGATCTGCCTTTTACAAATCCGTGTTGGCTCTCCTTAATTAGCTTAAATCGCTCCACGTTCCCGTTAATTTTTTCCTTGATTATTGTTTCTAAATCTTTACCCACCACTGATGTTTAACTGACCAGCCTGTAGTTACTAGGATTGTCCTTACACCCTTTCTTGAACAATGGTGTCACATTTGTCACTTTCCAATCCTTAGGCACCACCAGGGAAGATTGGAAAATTATGGCAAGCCCTTCTGCTATCTCCTCCCCCAATTCCCTTATCAACCTGGGATGCAAGCCATCTGGACCAGGCAACTTGTCCACTCTAAGCATACCCAGCCTTTCTAGTGCATCCTATCTATCAATTTTCACCCCTTCCATTGCTTCTACCTTTTCCACTTCTACCGATATTTTGTCAGCATCCACCTCCTTATTAAACACCGATACAAAGTACTCATTGAGTATTCTAGCCTTGCCCTGCGCCTCTAAGCATATATCACCTTCTTTGTCTCTAATAGGCCCCATAGTCCTCATAAAAGATTGCTTGCCATCTTCACTTCCCCCCTCAACTTATTGTATTTGGTCTGCTTCTCCCTTGAAGAATTCACCCGACATGCATCATACACCCTCTTTTTTGTTTCATCATCTTCTCTATCTCTCCTCGTCATCCAAGGAGCCCTTGCTTTGGTTCCCTTACCCTTCCCTCTTGTTGGAATGTACCTAGCCTGTACTTGGAACATCTCCTCCTTAAAGATCACTCATTGTTCTGTTACAGTTTTTCCTGTCAGTCTTTGGTTCCATTTTACCCTGGCTAGATCCTTTCGCATCCCAATGAAATTAGCCCTATTCCAGTTTAGAAGTTCAATTCTAGATTGTTCCTTGCTCCTCTCCATTGCTAATCTAAATCTTATAATACGATGATCACTCG
The DNA here is from genome assembly GCA_030390025.1 of Squalus acanthias. NCBI lineage: Eukaryota > Metazoa > Chordata > Chondrichthyes > Squaliformes > Squalidae > Squalus > Squalus acanthias. The sequence goes on along the minus strand of CM059425.1, from coordinate 175,741,780 downwards.
CACCCAAGTGTTCTCCCACAGACACTTGGTCGACCTGGCCCACCTCATTCCCCAGCACCAGATCCAGCAATGCCTCCTTCCTAGTTGGGCGAAGAACATATTGGTCAATGAAATTCTCCTGAACACATTTTAGAAGTTCCTCCCCCTCCTTTCCCTTTACCCTAGCATTATCCCAATCGATATTTGGGTAATTAAAGTCCCCCAATATCACCACTCTATAGCTCTTGCATATCTCTGCGATTTCCCTGCAGATTTGCTCCTCTACCTCCCTCTCACTATTTGGAGGTCTGTAGAATACCCCCAATAGCGTGATCATACCCTTTTTGCTCCTCAACTCTAACCAAATATCCCCTCAAGAACATCTCTCTTTCCAACATAACAATGTCTTCCTTAATCAGCACTGCCACCCCACCTCCCTTTTTTCCTTCCCTATCTTTTCTGAACACCTTGTACCCTTGAATATTAAGTGCCCAGTCCTCACCGTTTTTAAGCCACGTTTCTGTTATTGCCACAACATCATATTGCCACATGGCTAATTGTGCTTGTAGCTCACCAACCTTATTCACCACACTTTGTGCGTTTACGTACATGCATTCTAAACACATTTTTGAATTTTTCGTAGTCTTTCTTTGTCTGCTCCTATCTAATATGGTGCTACTTCCGCCTCTAGTACTACTTTCTTCTCTAGTACTATCCAACACACTCACTCTTTTATGCACCTTATTCTTCTTTTCTACTCCTATATGCTGGTGCCCATCCCCCTGCCAAGCTAGTTTAAACCCTCCCCAACAGCACTAGCAAACCTCCACATGAGAATATTGGTCCCAGCTCTGTTGAGGTGTAACCCGTCCGGCTTATACAGGTCCCACCTTCCCCAGAAATGGTCCCAATGCCTCAGGAATCTAAAGCACTCCCTCCTGCACCATCTCTCCAGCCACGCATTCATCTGTTCTGTCCTCTTATTCCTGTACTCACTAGCACGTGGCACCGGGATTATTTCGGAGATTACATGGAATGTAATGGATGACATGGATGTGACAGCACCCCAGTAAATTAATGGATGGGAAATCCGGCAGTCCCTGTTAAGATGTGAAAACCTCTCACCCAAAAACCACCGCAGTATTGCAGGCATTCCTCCCCTTCTTAAAGGGGAGGGGCCTTGCGCAGCGCGACCCGGGGCCCAGCTAGGCCCCCGGGGATCGGGAGTGCCGGCAAAAGAGCCCAGCATTCAAGAGAAGTGCCGGGGTCTTGGAGCGCAGCCAGCACCCCGCGGGGAGGGGGGCGGTTCAGGAGGCCGGGGACGGGAGCGCAAGCAGGTGCAGGCGGCCAGCAACAAAAATGGCCGCCCCGCACCTCGCCTTTAAATCAAGCCTCCCCGGCCGCAGGTAGGCCCCCCTGACCCCGTCGGACATAGCATCCAGCGGTAAGTCAGGGGGCGCTCCTGAAGATCACGGCAGGGGCGCGAGCAGGGCACTAACGGTTAGCGCCGCCGCTAACCTCCCGCTGAATTTCGCAGGAGGCGTGGGTGGCGCTGCACCCAGGCGCTAATTGCTTTGCGCCCCGTTAAATGGGAGGCGCAAAGCAACCCAATTTTTCCCCCCTTCACTCTTATACCCCAATCCATTTGTAATAAAGACCAACATACCATTTGCTTTTCTAATTGCTTGCTGTACCTGCATGTTAACTTTCTATGATTTATGTACAAGGACACCCAGGTCCCTCTGAATACCAACATTTCTCAATCTCCCACCATTTAAAAAATATTCTGCTTTTCTATTTTTCCTGCCATAGTGGATAACTTCACATTTCTCCACATTAAATTCCATCTGCCATGTTCTTGCCCATTCACTTAACCTGTCTATATCCCTTTGCAGCCTCTTTACATCCTCCTCACAACTTACTTTCCCACCTAGCTTTGTATCATCAGCAAACTTGAATACTTTACACTCAGTCCCCTCATCTAAGTCATTGACATAGATTATAAATAGCTGAAGCCCAAGCACTGATCCTTGTGGTAGCCCACTAGTTACAGCCTGCCAACCTGAAAATGACCCGTTTATTCCTACTCTCTGTTTTCTGTCCATTAACCAATCCTCAATCCATGCTAATATATTGCCCCCAATCCCATGAGCCCTAATTTTGTTTAATAAACTCTTTTGTGGCACCTTATCGAATGCCTTCTGAAAATCCAAGAACACGACATCCACTAGTTCCCCCTTATCTACACTAGCCATGATGTGGAGATGCCGGTGTTGGACTGGGGTGGACAAATGTGAGAAGTCGCACAACACCAGGTTCTTGTCCAACAGCTTTATTTGAAATCACAAGCTTTCAGAGCGCTGCTCCTTCGTCAGGAAGGAGCAGCGCTCCGAAAGTTTGTGATTTCAAATAAAACTGTTGGACTATAACCTGGTGTTGTGCGACTTCTCACACTTATCTACACTGCTAGTTACAACCTCAAAAAACTCTATTAGATTTGTCAAACACAATTTCCCTTTCATAAATCCGTGTTGACTTTGCCCAATCCTATTATTATTTTCTAAATGTCCTCTTACCACGTCCCTAATAATAGATTCTAGCATTTTCCTTACTACTGATGTCAGGCTAACTGGTCTACAGTTCCCTGTTTTCTTTCTCCCTCCTTTCTTGAATAATGGGGTTACATTTGCTACCGTCCAATCCGTGGGGACCATTCTAGAATCTAAGGATTTCTGGAAGATCAAAACCAATGCATCCACTATCTCTGGAGCTACCTCTTTTAAAACCCTAGGATGTAGGCCATCAGGTCCAGGAGATTTGAAGGCTTTTAGTCCCATTAATTTTTCCAGTACTATTTCTTTACTAATAATAACTTATTTAAGTTCCTCATTCTCACTAGACCCTTGTTTCCCCACTATTTCCAGAATATTTTTTGTGTCTTCTTCCGTGAAGACAGATACATAGGCCGGAATTTTAAGGAGGAAGGCGGGTTGGGGGTGGGGGGGCTCCGAGGTAGTCGGAAAACCCGTGAGGCCGGGTTTCCCGCCGGCACTGCCAACTTTAATGGCAGGGCCTGATTTGCATATGAGGCCTTGGTTTCCTGCCCGCAGCCAGCCAGATTGAGAGACTGGCTGGCTGCGGGTGGGTAGGCCTGCTGCCGCACAAAGATGAATGGGAGGGTTTGTGTGGGGGTCGGGCCGGTAAATGAATCCGGGGGGGGGATAAAGGATCGGGGGTTGGGCCAGACCGTTAAATGGATCGGTGGGTGTGGTGGGATAGAGGATCGGTCGTCGGGCGGGTCCGTTAAATGGATCAGTGGTGGGGGTCGGGCAGAGGATCGGGGTGGGGAGAGAGAGGATCAGAGCCGGATGATTGTGGGGGTGGGGGGTGAAGGGAAGATTGGGGTCGGCCACCGGAGGATCGTGGTTGGCCTCAGCAACATCGCTGGGGGTGGGGGGAGAATGCCTGGTGGGGTGATCGGAGGCCTCGTGAGGCGGCCTCCGATCGCAGGGGTTGGGTTAGGCAGGGACCCTGGATCCAGGAGGTAAGTGTAAAGGCACTTACCTGCTGGATGCAGCAGTCCCCGTCTTGCTGTAACTGCCGGGTTTCACGAATTGTGTGAAACCTGTCCACATGCAGTTAAAGACAAAATGGAAGTTAAAGAAGAGGCTTCCAGCCTCATTCTAATATTTAAATTAACATTCCGTCCCCAGGGAGCTGGTTGGTCGCCCGCCCCATCCCACACCCCATCCCGCCTCCATTAAAACCGGAAGTTGGCAGGTTGGAGGCGGGTTCAGGTCGGGAATCCAATTTTTAACAATTTAACTACCCCCACATTACAAACTGACCTGTTTTTTAAAGTTAAAATTCCCCCCAAAATATTTGTTTAATGTCTCTGCCATTTCCTCATTCCCCATTATAATTTCTCCTGTCTCTGTCTCTAAAGGACCCACATTTACTTTCACTAATCTCTTTTTACATACCTATAGAAGCTTTTACAATCTGTTTTTATGTCTCTTGCTAGTTTACTCTCATTCTATTTTCCCTTTCTTTATCAATTTCTTGTTCCTCCTTTGCTGAATTCTAAAATCCTCCCAAACCTCAGGCTTACTACTCTTTTGGCAACATTATAAGCCTCTTCCTTTAATCTAATACTATCTGTAACTTCTCTTGTTAGCCACAGTTAGACCATTTTTCCCATGGGGTTGTGAATTATGAATTATTTCTTTAAATGTTTGCCATTGCTTATTTAGCGTCATATCTTTTAATCTATTTTCCCAACCTGTCTTAGCCAATTCACCTCTCATACCTATGTAGTTTACTTTGTTCAGATTTAAGACCCTAGTTTCGGATTTAACTAAATCACTCTGAAACTCAATATAAAATTCTATCATATTATGATCACTGTACCCCAGAGGCTCCTTTACTACAAGCTTATTAATTAACCATGTCTCATTGCGCAATCCTAGATCTAAAATAGCCTGTTCCCTTGTTGGTTCCTCGACATACTGATCTAGAAAATTATCCTGAATACATTCCATGAACTCGTGCTCTGCACTATTACTGCAAATTTGGTTTGCCCAGTCTAACTGGGCGCCAAGTCTACCGACCCCATTGTGAGGTTGTTACCGTCCCGTTAATACGCATTTCAGCAAGTTAAAATTGACCGCTTTGTTTGAAGAAGAACAATCTGATGTGCATCCTAAATCTACCTTCTATTATCTGGAACCTGTGTCCCTTTGTTCCACTCTTGTAATCTACAAAGATTCCTAGGTCTTTTGCAACTTCAGCCTTGGTGTACACATGCTACCAATGTTTCCTTCCTATGTGGAGTACCTCACACTTGTCTGCATTGAATGTCATCAAATTCCTCTGCTCACTTACATATTTTGTCAAACTTATTCTGTAAGTCTGAGCTGCCTTCTTCACTTTCACGGCCCCTCCTAGTTTGGTATTTTATATAAATTTGACCAATTTGTATTGAGATTCTGAAACCAAGTCATTGGAACGAAATCCCTGAGGCACTCAATTCAATACATAGAAGGGTGAGATGAGAAGTTTGTGTGCTGCCTACAATCCTCTGAATGGGCATGAGTTGATAGCACATCGCGATCCCCACGCCCATTTTCGTGCCTTATCCAATTTCTAGGCCTAAGACTTTATGAAGTGTACAGATATCTCCCCTTATATTTAGGGTTACGCAGAAATCAATTTTCCTCCCAGGGCAATGCAAAGAAGATTGTTGCAAACAGTATAACCATAGGCTATAAAATTATTTTGTGAATTTCCATCTCTTTTTTCCTGAATGAGAAAGCATAAAAGTCACCTACCAAGGCTGTGATCTGAAAGAAGCTTTTTGTAAGTTTCTCCTAAAGGAGGCAGCTTAAATTGTGCAGGTTTTAAATAAATACAATGTAGGAGCAGATGGCTAATGCAGACAACCCACACATAATATAATGTCAGGGACAGCAAATGAGTCGTGGACCAGAAGTATTGTAAAGGGTGCCCTCCTTGACATCATAGGAAACACTGCATTGTCTGTATTGAAAAGGAGAAAATACAAAGCCAAACAGAAATATCAACGATAGCTTTACCATCAGCTCAGAGGCACAGTCAACGTTAAAGTTATATTATCGAAAGCATTTAAAACAGCTACATTCAAAACTAGTTTTGATATTTCAATTATGATGGGCTATGGGGATAGAGCAGGGGAATGGGACGGACTGGATTGCTCTACAGAGAGCTGGCACCAACTCGATGGGCAGAATGGCCTCCTTCTGTGCCATTATGACTCTATGGGGGAAAAATTGGGTTGCTTTGCGCCTCCCGTTAGTGCCCTAACGGGGCGCAAAGCAGCTAGCACCCGGGCGTAGCGCTGCCAACGCCTCTCGCGAAATTCAGCAGGAGGTTAGCGCCCCGCGGCGCTGCGCTGCCAGCAATGACATCATCGCTGTGCGCAGCGCCCCACTCGCGCCCCGGCCGCGATCTTCGGTAGCGCCCCCTGACTTACCACCGGACGCTATATCCGACGGGGTCAGGGAGGCCTACCTGCGGCCGGGGCGGCGCTATTTAAAGGCTAGGTGCCGGGCGGCCATTTTTGTTGCTGGCCGCCTGCCAGCACCTGCCTCCGCTCCCGTCCCCGGCCTCCTTACCCGCCCCCCCCGCGGAGTGCCGGCTGCGCTCCAGGAGCCCGGCACTTCTCTTGAGTGCCGGGCTCTTTTGCCGGCACGTAGCGCGATATTCCCTCGGAGCGCCCCAAGAGGGAGGCGGGGCACTTCCAGTAGCGCCCCGCCTCCCTCTTGGGGCACAACCACTCAATTTTGGTCGCGGGGGTGCTAACTTTTCCGGAGTGCTAGCGCCCCAAAGGGGGCGCGACTCAATTTTTCACCCTATGACTATGACTCACTCAAAAATAGTTGAATCATTACTTCATCAGAATAGTTTGATTATTCTGGATAATCTGCTGAGATGAACTCAGGATGAAGCTAAAGAATATCCTGCTTTTTTTTCCTTACAAATTATTATGCGATGAAAGATTAAAATTTGAGGCGTCCTCACTTAATCCATCAAAGAAAAAAATCTGAATCAAGAACAAGATGGGTTACCGCAACAGAGGCCAGTGAAGCTTCATTTTCCTTCCAGTTTGAAGGGATTATAGCAGAGCCTGTACTACGCGACTAAAATGATTCATAATTTTTAATCAAAAAGCTGTTAAAATTAATCTTAATTGTCTGTGACCTTAGGTGACCTGCATTTAATATCTGTAGTCCATAATTATGAAGTACTCAATGCCTGGATTCAAAATCAAGGAATTAATTTTAACAGGGTCAGTGTGAAACAATATTGCCTCAGAATACTGGGTCTCATGATCTGCTATCATATGTTTGATGCCCCTGCCACACAGTACTGTTCCCCAATTATCAAAATCCATGACGAGGCCTTGGACAACGTGGACCACTTTCCATACCTCGGGAGCCTACTGTCAACAAGGGCAGACGTCGATGACGAAGTCCAACACCGCCTTCAGTGTGCCAGTGCAGCCTTCGGTCGCCTGAGGAAAAGAGTGTTTGAAGACCAGGACCTCAAACCCAGCACCAAGCTCATGGTCTACAGAGCAGTAGTGATACCCGCCCTGCTGTATGCTTCAGAGACATGGACCATGTACAGTAGGCACCTCAAAGCACTGGAGAGGTACCACCAACGCTGCCTCCGCAAGATCCTGCAAATCCATTGGCAGGATAGGCGCACCAACATCAGTGTTCTCGCTCAGGCCAACATCCCCAGCATCGAAGCTTTGACCACGCTCGATCAGCTCCGATGGATGGGCCACATTGTCCGCATGCCCGATACGAGACTCCCAAAACAAGCGCTCTACTCGGAGCTCCGACATGGCAAGAGAGCCCCAGGTGGGCAGAGGAAATGCTTCAAGGACACCCTCAAAGCCTCCTTGAAAAAGTACAACATCCCCACTGACACCTGGGAATCCTTGGCCCAAGACCGCACAAAGTGGAGGAGAAGCATCCGGGAAGGTGCCGAACACCTCGAGTCTCTTTGCCGGGAGCAAGCGGAAACCAAGCACAAACAGCGGAAGGAGCGCACGTCAACCCAAGCACCCCACCGACCCGCCCCTTCAACCACCGTCTGCTCTACCTGTGACAGAGACTGTCGGTCCCGCATTGGACTCATCAGTCACCTGAGAACTCATTTTTAGTGTGGAAGCAAGTCATCCTCGGTTCCGAGGGACTGCCTAAGAAGAAGAAGAAGATGGAGTCTGACTTCGCCCATTCTATTGCCCTTGACGTTAACCCCATCAGAAACACCGGGTTCAGCTCATTTAATGTTGCTGGGGGGGAGAATGATACAAGTGCTGCCAGTAATTGGCTCGTTACGGCCCTGAAAATACATGGGCAGATGGATGCAGAGAAAGCACTTAAGAGTGAGCTGCGTGACTTAAAGCTGGACTGCTCTTATTGAACCAGCAGGCAGCAAGCTGAAGATGCGGATCCAAAAGAAAGCAGGTAAAGAGAACCTCAAGCTTCTGGGCTTGTATACCCAATTGACTGGGTTTCTGTAGGAGTGTCTGGATGTTTTGTCAGTCTATTAATATGCAGTTAGTGTCCAATTCCAATCCTTTTATCCTGCACATCAATGCAAGATACCCAGGAAGCTGCCATGACATTTTCATCAGGTTACCAGCCACCATGCTGGCCCTCAGATCTCGAGCAATGTATCAGGATGGTGGATTGGTAATCAGGGCAATTCCCTGCAGTCATGGCTGATTACTCCAGTAGGCTCCTCCAGACAGAAGGGAACAACAGATATGCTGAGGCCCATGCAACTGCAAGAAATGTTATGGCGCAAACTATAGGCAATCTGAAGTCTTGTTTTAGGTGCCTGGTTAACTCGGTTACAACCCTGCAATACAGCCCAGCGAGAGTTTCAAGAATCATTGTAGGATATTGCGTACTACATAACATTACGATGAAGAAACACTTGCTGGTCCAGGAGCTGATGAATGAGAGGGTGGACAGGTACGAGAGGGCATGGAACAGGACAGCCAGCAGCTGAAGGAGGACACACTATCTAAACTATTTGTTAACACGGTGACTTCCCTTTCAGTCATCTAACACAGTTGTTTGTGCTCCTATTCTACTACTTCTACAAGGTGCTCCCTAAATGAGATGATGTTGAGTGGTGGGTGGCTGGGTAGGTTCCCGTGGAGCTTTAGAGGCCTGAGGTGACTCTTGTCTCAGGGAAGCTGCTCTCCCAGAGGGACCAGCTTTCAGCAGCCTTTCTGTTGCAGTGGAAAGGGGTGTAGGGTCCATGTCTGCAGCCCCCTCATGTGTAGGCAATGGAGGGTGCACAAGGAAACAGTCTCAATGCTACTTTTTGGAGAGACAATGACATCTGTGCCCACTTCTTGCAGCTCACTGGTAATGGGCACAGGCTCAGAGGTACTACAGGTCAGAGGTACTACAGGTCAGAGGTACTACAGGTCAGAGGTAGCACAGACTGAGGCCCCGAGCCGGGAAGAGAGCTGGAGGGTGTTTGCGGACCGGAAACCTGGAAGTACGGGTTTTCCGCAGGTCCTACCGAATTTAACGGTAGGACCTGTTTTAATATTTTACAAAGGGTTTCCTGACCGACAGCCAGCTTGATTGACGGGCTGCATGCCTGTCGGTCAGGAAAGCAGCTGGTGAGCAGATGGCAGGTAAGTCGCAGATCGCGCACGGGGGTTGTTTGGGGGAGTCAGAGGTCACGGGGCTGTGGTGAGCAATCAGAGGTCACGGGGCGGTGGTGAGCAGTCAGAGGTCACGGGGCGGTGGTGAGCAGTCAGAGGTCACGGGGCTGTGGTGAGCAGTCAGAGGTCACGGGGCGGTGGTGAGCAGTCAGAGGTCACGGGGCAGTGGTGAGCAGTCAGAAGTCACGGGGCTGTGGTGAGCAGTCAGAAGTCACGGGGCTGTGGTGAGCAGTCAGAGGTCACGGGGCGGTGGTGAGCCGTCAGAGATCATGGGGCGGTGGTGAGCTGTCGGAGGTCACGGGGCTGTGGTGAGCAGTCAGAGGTCACGGGGCGGTGGTGAGCAGTCAGAGGTCACGGGGCTGTGGTGATCAGTCAGAGGTCACGGAGCTGCAGTGAGCAATCAGAGGTCACAGGGCTGTCGTGAGCAGTCAGAGGCCACGAGGCGGTGGTGAGCAGTCAGAGGTCGCGAGGCGGTGGTGAGCAGTCAGAGGTCACGGGGCGATGGTGAGCTGTCGGAGGTCACGGTGCAGTGATGAGCAGTCGGAGGTCACGGGGCGGTGGTGAGCAGTCAGAGGTCATGGGGCGGTGGTGAGCTGTCAGATATCACGGGGCGGTGGTGAGCAGTCGGATATCACGGGGCTGTGGTGAGCAGTCGGAGGTCATGGGGTGGTGGTGAGCAGTCGGAGGTCACGGGGCTGTGGTGAGCAGTCAGAGGTCACGGAGCTGTGGTGAGCAGTCAGAGGTCATGGGGCGGTGGTGAGCAGTCGGAGGTCACGGGGCTGTGGTGAGCAGTCAGAGGTCACGGGGCTGTGGTGAGCAGTCAGAGGTCACGGGGCTGTGGTGAGCAGTCAGAGGTCACGAGGCGGTGGTAAGCAGTCAGAGGTCACGAGGCGGTGGTGAGCAGTCAGAGGTCACGGGGCGATGGTGAGCTGTCGGAGGTCACGGTGCTGTGATGAGCAGTCGGAGGTCACGGGGCGGTGGTGAGCAGTCAGAGGTCATGGGACGGAGGTGAGCTGTCAGATATCATGGAGCTGTGGTGAGCAGTCGGAGGTCACGGGGCTGTGGTGAGCAGTCAGAGGTCACGGGGCGGTGGTGAGCTGTTGGAGGTCACGGGGCGGTGGTGAGCAGTCGGATATCACGGGGCTGTGGTGAGCAGTCGGAGGTCATGGGGCGGTGGTGAGCAGTCAGAGGTCACGGGGCGGTGGTGAGCAGTCGGATATCACAGGGCGGTGGTGAGCAGTCGGAGGTCACGGGGCGGTGGTGAGCTGTCAGATATCACGGAGCTGTGTTGAGCAGTCGGAGGTCACGGGGCTGTGGTGAGCAGTCAGAGGTCACGGGGCGGTGGTGAGCAGTCAGAGGTCACGGGGCAGTGGTGAGCTGTCAGATATCACGGAGCTGTGGTGAGCAGTCGGAGGTCACGGGGCGGTGGTGAGCAGTCGGAGGTCACGGGGCCATGGTGAGCAGTCAGAGGTCACGGGGCAGTGGTGAGCTGTCAGATATCACGGAGCTGTGGTGAGCAGTCGGAGGTCACGGGGCGGTGGTGAGCAGTCGGAGGTCACAGGGCCATGGTGAGCAGTCGGATGTCACGGGGCAGTGGTGAGCAGTCAGAGGTCACGGGGCTATGGTGAGCAGTCGGAGGTCACGGGGCTATGGTGAGCAGTTGGAGGTCATGGGGCTGTGGTGAGCAGTCGGAGGTCACGGGGTGGGGGTGTGTGAGCAGTTGCACCTTAAGCACTCCTTGAACTTTAACAGGATCTGGTTTTAGTTCAACTTTAGAGTGTTGATGACCCAAATATTTCGCCATTCCTTCCTTGAACTTTATCTTAACCTTGTTCAGTTGGATACCTTTTGTGGCATTGTTTCAATAAAACTTCCAGTTCCGCTCGTTGATCTGTACCATAGACTAAAATGTTAGCCACAACAGCAACGACGCCTTCCAGATTGTCATGCATCTCAAAGTCTTGCGCCTTGGAACGTTTTACTATGCTAAATTACTACATAAATGCAAGTTGTTGTTGTTGTTGTCTTCTCTGAAATTCCTCTGCTGGGAAGATTCTGAAAGGCATACTCAATTTTTGTATCTACCAAATTGAGTTGAAAATTCTTCATCTAATATAACATCCACTCTTTGCATCCACAATCATGAAGAGTTTTGCTTTAGCTAGTTCAGGAAGAATATCATATGGTTTGAATAGGGTAGTGAATACATTTGAGTGCTTTGTTAGGTTGCCTTAGATGACTACACAGGCACACTTTGGCATTTCCTTTCATTACCACCACCATTGAAGAACCTAGTCAAATGGGACACTGATATCTTATCAATAAGCTCATTAATATGCTTCTTGACAAGTTCTTTTACCCCTAAAGATAGTTTTCTGGCTGACAGTAGTGTAGGTGGGATCTTGAGATCAATTTCAAGGTGCAGAGTGTTTTCTAACTTTACGTCTCCTTTGAAGACATCCTGGGGTTTGGCCAGTATAGCTTGTTTGTGAGCTTCGATGAACCTTCTATTATCATAATGTTCTCTTGTCTCACTATCACAAGTTGTTATGTTGAATAGCTAGCCCCTGGAATAGGTTTACATCCCCTCGGAACTATTGGAAACTCAGTACAGTACTTCTTGTTGTTATTGTGGTTTTTAATGCTTTTCCCCAATGGTTCACTTCTGTTTTGTTGAACATGAGCAGTGAAGTGTTAGGATCCTGAAGTTCTCTGCCACTTGGATCATCAAATAGTCTGAGATATTCATTCTCAGATAGAACATTGACAGTAGTACCACAGTCTAGCTGAATTCTAACGTACTTATTGTTTATGAACATGTTGACATATAATTTGTTGCCATATTGGTCTTCTACAGAGTCACTGGCACATTTTTTTTCCTGTTATTGCACTTGGGGTATTGGATCACTTGCCCGCAGCACATAGAGGAAAATCAAGAAGGGTTGCACACCTGTAAGGGAGCCTACTCAAATTGGGATACATTCATTTAGATACCACAATCAGCAATGAGTTGAATGACCAGTGAATCTGTTTTAGTAGGATTGGTTGAGGGAGGCTTGCTGGCCAGGTCACCAGGAGAACTCCCTGTTTTTCAAACAGTGCTATGGGATATATAACATCCACGTGAACCACCAGAACAAACAGAAGTATGGCATCTCTGCAATGCAGAACTCCTTCAGTAGTGCACTGAATAGTCAGCCTAGGGTATGTGCCCAAATCCAGGAGCGAGGCTTTAAACCACAAACGTCTAACTCAGAGCTGAAATTGCAACCAACTGAAGCAAGCTAACACAGCTGACAATGTCAAAAAAACTTTTTGTGGCTTCTGCTGCTACACCTGTTAGTCACTGCTGAAGTGTACCTAGATGAGAATGTTGGTGACCTGTTTCATGAAGTAGTAGTGCATGGCTGACTCCTATAATGGGTGACCGGAAGGTCCCTGTGACATATAAGATTTACATAAAATTAAATAGAAATTACAAATGGAACAGGCTGTTTGGCTATTGGTGTTTATCCTCCACACGAGCAGTAGTCCTAATTTCATGTGCCCACCCTATTCCCATAACCTTTTATCCCCCTTTCCTTCAACCACATTTCTTACCTATTCTTAAATGTGGACATGGTCTCTGCTTCAATCACTAACTCAAGCAGTGCATTCCACAACCTCACAACCTTTTGTGTAAAGAAGCTTCTCCTGCTCTCTGATCTAAATATCTTACATTTAATCCTATATCTAAGTCCATTCATTCTGGACCCCTTGACCACTGCAAACAATGTGTTTCTATCGATCCTGTCTCATTCCTTCAAAATTGTAAACACCTCAATCAAATCTTCTCTGTTCTAGCAAACACAGCCCCAATTCTTCAAGTTGAGAGCTTGATGACCTTCATTGCCATTGGCATTTTAGTGTAGATGGTTAACTGTTCTTGCAGGTCTTCTAGGACCAGATGGCACATCTCAGCACCATCTCCTTGGTGACCCTGAGGCTCCTCAACAACTGCTCCTCCAAGCCCAAGTACCATTTTCTGTTGCAGGAGACCTATAGTCTGCAATTTTTTTGCGATTCATGATTCTTCCAAGGCCCTCTTAGACCAAGAGACCTTGCATTAAAAGCTCTATTTCCAAGGACCTTCCAAGGCCACATAATTATGCCTAAGTTTCCCTTATTTGGTTTTTAACAAGACCTCAACAAGATCAAAATGGCTTTTCCTTAAGTGTATGCTAAAATTTGTTAATCCTTATTGAAGTGGTAGGGAAACACTAAACATGGAATAGCTCATTTAGGCTTTCTCCACATTTCACAACCTCTTGCTAGTAGTAGTGCATGGCTGACTCCAAAAATAGGTGACTGGAAGGGGGGGAGGAGCTAAACACGATTAAAATCACTAAGGAGATGGTACTCGGTAAGAGAATGGGACTTAAGGCCGATAAATCCCCTGGACGTGATGGCTTACATCCTAGGGTCTTGAGAGAAGTTGCGGTAGGGATTGCGGATGCATTGGTGGTAATTTTCCAAAACTCCCTGGATTCAGGAAAGGTCCCAGCAGATTGGAAAACTGCTAATGTAATGCCCTTATTTAAAAAGGGAGGTAGACAAAAGGCTGGAAACTATAGACCAGTTAGCCTAACATCTGTGGTTGGTAAAATGTTGGAGTCCATTATTAAGGAAGCAGTAACAGGACATTTGGATAAGCATAACTTAATCGGACAGAGTCAGCATGGTTTTATGAAGGGGAAATCATGCTTGACAAATTTGCTCGAATTCTTTGAGGACATAGCAAACAAGGTGGATAAAGGGGAATCAGTGGATGTGGTGTATTTGGACTTCCAAAAGGCATTTGACAAGGTACCACACAAAAGATTACTGCACAAGATAAAAAATCACGGGATTGGGGGTAATATACTGGCATGGGTGGAAGATTGGCTATCTAACAGAAAACAGAGAGTTGGGATAAATGGTTCATTCTCGGGTTGGCAATCAGTAACTAGTGGTGTTCCGCAGGGGTCAGTGCTGGGACCCCAACTCTTTACAATCTATATTAACGATTTGGAGGAGGGGACCAAGTGCAACGTATCCAAGTTTGCTGACGATACAAAGATGGGAGGGAAAGCAGTGAGTGAGGAGGACATAAAAAACCTGCAAAAGGACATAGACAGGCTAAGTGAGTGGGCAGAAATTTGGCAGATGGAATATAATGTTGGAAAGTGTGAGGTTATGCACTTTGGCAGAAAAATCAAAGAGCAAGTTATTATCTAAATGGAAAGAAACTGCAAAGTGCTACAGTACAAAGGGATCTGGGGGTCCTGGTGCATGAAACACAGAAGGTTAGTTTGCAGGTACAGCAGGTGATCAGGAAGGCCAATGGAATATTGGCTTTTATTGCAAGGGGGATGGAGTATAAAAGCAGGGAAGTCTTGCTTCAGCTATACAGGGTACTGGTGAGGCCACACCTGGAATACTGCGTACAGTTTTGGTTTCCATATTTAAGAAAAGATATACTTGCTCTAGAGGCAGTTCAGAGAAGGTTCACTCGGTTGATTCCGGAGATGAGGGGGTTGACTTATGAGGAAAGGTTGAGTAGGTTGGGCCTCTACTCATTGGAATACAGAAGAATGAGAGGCGATCTTATCGAAACATATAAGATTGTGAGAGGGCTTGATCGGGTGGATGCGGGGAGGATGTTGCCACTGATGGGTGAGACTAGAACTAGGGGGGCATAATCTTAGAATAAGGGGCTGCCGTTTCAAAACTGAGATGAGGAGAAACTTCTTCACTCAGAGGGTAGTAAATCTATGGAATTTGCTACCTCAGAGAGCTGTGGAAGCTACATCATTAAATAAATTTAAAACAGAGATAGGCAGTTTCCTAGCTGATAAGGGAATTAAGGGTTATGGGGAGCGGGCAGGGAAGTGGACGTGAGTCTAGGTTCGGATCAGCCATGATCCTATTGAATGGCGGAGCAGGCCCGAGGGACCATATGGCCTACTCCTGCTCCTACTTCTTATGTTCTTATGTTCTATGTCCCTGTGCCAGATAAGACTCACAGTCTACATTTTAATAATATTACCAAAACAGAATAATTTCATGCCTCTAGTGCCAACATTACCTCATTCCTCCATTATGGTATTTTTGGTGTATCTTGAAAGCCTGTTTAATAGTATTCAAATTGCGTTTGGCACATTCTGACTCACTGACAATATACATTATCAAATTCAATGAAAAATTCAACCGATAATGTTTTCTAGCAACTAGCACAATGTAATGTATTTTCTAATGGGTTTTATTTGATTGTAAATGTAAAAAGCCTTTGACTTTAATATCATGTGTCAACATAAAAGCTGTGTCATTTTTGTTTGAGTTGTCCTTGCCAAAATAGTACTCAACGGACTGATTTGCAGTGACACTGTCTCACAATTTGATCAGTGATAATAGCTATGAAAATTGGCTCCACAGATTGTAATTGTAGTGTAAAAGTGTTATGTTGGGCACCAAAATCTTTTGTCCTTCATATTATTACTTTCCTGCAGTTTTAGTTAGACATCAAAGGCTCCTGTGTTCTATTCTATTTCCAGCAATTCTTTACTTTAGAAATCCATGTAGGGATAAACAACATGGGGGAAATCAATTTAGGAGCCTTAACGGCACATACAGAAGAAGGATTTCCTCAAAACTCAAAGATAAGGGATGTAAAGTCACTTTTTCTGACATACTTCAAGTGTTTGGCAAAGGAGAGGAGATCACCAATAAAGTTAAGGATGTAAATGAATGGCGAGAATGGGAGGTAATCGGAGCAGATAATGGAGTGCAAAGTAACGAACAGGTGGGTATGGACACAGTAACCTAAAGACACATGCATGTAAAAGTAGACACAAGGGAGGACTTGGTAGAAGGCAAATCTACATTAAGAGGCTTGTGCATGAATGCTACAAGCACTAGAAATAAGATGACAGAACAGGAAACTATTGTGGCAGTCGGGAAGTATGATGCGATAGAAATATCAGAAACATGGCTAAATCCAAAGGATGGAGATTAATTTAAATATAGAGTGCTCAGAAAGGGCACAAGGGACAGAATAAAGAGGTGGTGTGAATTTGTATGTGAGGACAACTAAGTGGCAAATGAAGTTGATCCTATGGGATGGAGTAAATTGCATAAAGAAGTACGCTTGCTAGAAATCTGCAATTTAAAAAAATCCAAGCTAGCATTAAGGGTATGCTAAAAACCATCAGGTCAACACCAGAAGGAATTCAATTAGTTCTATGGAGAAATAAGAAGGATGGGTGAGAACAGGAAAGTTATTTTAATGGGTGACTTCAACTAACCAAATATAAATTGGGAAAACCCAAGCAAGTTGGAGTCCAAGTTGATAAATGTAATGCATGATTGCTCCTTGACTCAGTGCCTAAGACAAACCATGCGAGGCAGTGCTTGACTTTTTTTTAATTCGTTTATGGGATGTGGGCATCGCTGGCAAAACCAGCATTTATTGCCCATCCCTAATTGCCCCGGAGAAGGTGGTGGTGAGCCGCGTTCTTGAACTGCTGCAGTCCGTGTGGTGAAGGAGCTGCCACAGTGCTGTCAGGGACGTAGTTCCAGGATTTTGAAACAGCGACGATGAAGGATCAGCGATATACTTCTAAGTCAGGATGGTGGGTGACTTGGAGGAAAATTTGGAGCTGGTAGTGTTCCCATGCACCTGCTGCCCTTGTCCTTCTTGGTGGAAGAGGTCGCGGGTTTGGGAGGTACTGCCGAAGAAGCCTTGGCGAGTTGCTGCAGTGCATCTTGTAGATGGTACACACTGCAGCCACGGTACGCCAGTGGTGGAGGAAATGAATGTTTAAGGTGATGGATGGGGTACCAATCAAACGGGCTGCTTTGTCCTGGATAGTGTCGAGCTTCTTGGGTGTTGTTGGAGCTGCACTCATCCAGGCAAGTGGAGAGTATTCCATCACACTCCTTACTTGTGCCTTGTAGATGGTGGAAAGGCTTTGGGGAGTCAGGAGGTGAGACACTCGCCGCAGACTGCCTAGTCTCTGATCTGCTCTTGTTGTCACAGTATTTATGTAGCTGTTCCAGTTAAGTTACTGGTCAATGGTGACCCCCAGGATGTTGATGGCGGGGGATTCAGCAATGGTAATGCCGTTGAATGTCAAGGGGAGGGGGTTAGACTCTCGCTTGTTGGAGATAGTCATTGCCTGGCACTTCTGTGGCGCGAATGTTACCTGCCACTTATCAGCCCAAGCCTGAACGTCGTCCAGGCCTTGTTGCATGCGGGCATGGACTGCTTCATTATTTGAGGAGTTGTGAATGGCACTGAACAATGTGCAGTCATCAGCGAACATCTCCATTTCTGACCTTATGTTGAAGGGAAGGTCATTGATGAAGCAGCTGAAGATGGTTGGGCCTAGGACACTGCCCTGAGGAACTCCTGCAGCAATGTCCTGGGGCTGTGATGATTAACCTTCAACCACCAAAACCATCTTCCTTTCTGCTAGGTATGACTCCAGCCAGTGGAGTGTTTTCCCCCCGATTCCCATTGACTTCAGTTTTACTAGGGCTCCTTGAGGCCACACTCGGTCAAATGCTGCCTTGATGTCAAGGGCAGTCACTCTCACCTCACCTCTGGAATTCAGCTCCTTTGTCCATGTTTGGACCAAGGTTGTAATGAGGTCAGGAGCCGAGTGGTCCTGGCGGAACCCAAACTGAGCATCAGTGATCAGGTTATTGGTGAGTAAGTGCCGCTTGATAGCACTGTCGATGACATCTTCCATCACTTTGCTGATGATTGAGAGTAGACTGATGGGGCAGTAATTGGCTGGGTTGGATTTGTCCTGCTTTTTGTGGACAGGACATACCTGGGCAGTTTTCCACATTGTCAGATAGATGCCAGTGTTGTAGCTGTACTGGAACAGCTTGGCTAGAGGCGTGGCTATTTCTGGAGCATAAGTCTTCAGCACGATAGCCGGGATGTTGTCGGGGCCCATAGCCTTTGCTGTATCCAGTGCGCTCAGCCGTTTCTTGATATCACGTGGAGTGAATCGAATTGGCTGAAGACTGGCTTTTTTGATGGTGGGGACCTCAGGAGTAGGCTGATATGGATCATCCACTCGGCACTTCTGGCTGAAGATGGTTGCAAACACTTCAGCCTTGTCTTTTGCACTCATGTGCTGGGCTTCACCATCATTGAGGATAGGGATATTCATGGAGCCTCCTCCCGTTAGTTGTTTAATGGTCCACCACCATTCACGACAGGATGTGGCAGGACTGCAGAGCTTTGATCTGATCCGTTGATTGTGGGATCGCTTAGCCCTGTCTATAGCATGCTGCTTCCGCTTTTTAGCATGCATGTAGTCCTGTTTTGCAGCTTCCCCAGGTTGGCACCTCATTTTTAGGTACGCCTGGTGCTGTTCCCGGCATGCTCTTCTACACTCATTATTGAACTAGGGTTGGTCCCCTGGTTTGATGGTAATGGTAGATTGAGAGATATGCCGGGCCATGAGGTTACAGATTGTGGTGGAATACAATTCTGCTGCTGCTGATGGCCCACAGCGCCTCATGGATGCCCAGTTTTGAGCTGCTAAATCTGTTCTGAATCTATCCCATTTAGCACGGTGGTAGTGCCACACAACACGATGGAGGGTGTCCTCAGTGTGAAGCCGGGACTTCGTCTCCACAATGACTGTGCGGTAGTCACTGCTACCAATACTGTCATGGACAGATGCATCTGCAACAGGTAGATTGATGAGGACGAGTTCAAGTAGGTTTTTCCCTCGTGTTGGTTCTCTCACCACCTGTCGCAGGTCCAGGCTGGCAGTTATGTCCTTCAGGAATTGGCCAGCTCAGTCCGTAGTGGTGCTAACGAGCCACTCTTGGTGATGGATATTGAAGTCCCCCACCCAGAGTATATTCTGTGCCTTTACTACCCTCAGTGCTTCTTCCAAGTGGTATTCAACATGGAGGAGTACTGATTCATCAGCTTAGGGAGGGCGGTAGGTGGTAATCAGCAGGAGGTTTCCTTGCCCATGCTTGACTTGAAGCCATGAGACTTCATGGGGTCCGGAGTCAATGTTGAGGACTCCCAGGGCCACTCCTTCCCGACTGTATAACACTGTGCCGCCACCCCTGGTGGGTCTGTTATGGCGGTGGGACCGGACATACCCAGGGATGGTGATGGAGGAGTTTGGGACATTTTTCTCATTTGACCTAGTATTTATATATGAGCCAGACAATGTACAGGAAATTGAAGTTGCAGCATCTCTTGGGGACAGTGACCACAGAATGATCAAGTTTAACAAGATCTGGGATTTGGTTCTACTAAAGACAAGGAGCGAGGTTTATAACTTTAAACAGGCTAAATTCAAAGAACGGAGGGAAGAATCAAAACAAATGGATTGCAGGAGGATGTTCATGAACATTTCAGTAGAGAACAAAAGGAACACCTTTAAAAGAATAATGCTAGGCATGCAGGACAAATACATAACTAAGATCACCAAGCTCAAACTAAACAAGAGAGACTCTAAATAAATCAAATTATTTAAAAACAAACAAATTAAATTAAAATTGAAATAAATCAGAAAAGTGACAATGATTTTCAATAGCACCTGCCACATTTACGCTGGAAAATGGGGAGGGTGGCGGCTGAAAATTGAAAAAAGAAAGTGTCCTGCCCTTTGGTTGCCCAAGGTAGCACAGTGGTAATGTCACTGGGCTA
The DNA here is from genome assembly GCA_030390025.1 of Squalus acanthias. Lineage (NCBI taxonomy): Eukaryota > Metazoa > Chordata > Chondrichthyes > Squaliformes > Squalidae > Squalus > Squalus acanthias. Next base: position 175,721,849 of record CM059425.1, on the reverse strand, counting down.
GTAATCCAGAGGCCTGGACTCAATGATCCAGAGACGTGAGTTCAAATCCCAGCACGGCAGCTGGGGAATTTAAATTCAGTTAATTAAATAAATCTGGAATTTTAAAAAGAGCTAGTATCAGTAATGGTGACCAAGAAACTATCGGATTGTCGTAAAAACCCATCTCGTTCACTAATGTCCTTTAGGGAAGGAAATCTGCCGTCCTTAAATGGTCTGGCATATATGTACTCCAGACCCACAGCAATGTGGTTGCCTCTTAACTGCCCTCTGAAATGGCCCAGCAAGCCACTCAGTTGTAACAAACCGCTACGAAACACAATAATAAGAATGAAACCAGACGGACCATACTCGCTTGCGGCACCGGCTATGGACACGGCAATGGCACACCCGGCCCAGTCGACCCTGCAAAGTCCTCCTCACCAACATCTGGGGACTTGTGCCAAAATAGGGAGAGCTGTCCCACAGCCTAGTCAAGCAACAGCCTGACATAGTCATACTCACAGAATCATACCTTTCAGCCAATGTCCCAAACTCCTCCATCACCATCCCTGGGTATGTCCGGTCTCACCGGCAGGACAGACCCACCAGGGGTGGCGGCACAGTGTTGTACAGTTGAGAAGATGTGGCTCTGGGAGTCCTCAACATTGACTCCGGACCCCATGAAGTCTCATGGCTTCAGGTCAAGCATGGGCATGGAAACCTCCTGCTGATTACCACCTACCGCCCTCCCTAAGCTCATGAATCAGTGCACCTCCATGTTGAACACCACTTGGAAGAAGCACTGAGGGTAGTAAGGGCACAGAATGCACTCTGGGTGGGGGACTTCAATGTCTATCACCAAGAGTGACTCTGCAGCACCACTACTGACCGAGCTGGCCGAGTCCTGAAGGACATAGCTGGCAGTCTGGGCCTGCGACAGGTGGTGAGAGAACCAACACGAGGGGAAAACCTACTTGACCTCGTCCTCATCAATCGACCTGTCGCAGATGCATCTGTCCATGACAGTATTGGTAGCAGTGACCACCGCACAGTCATTGTGGAGCTGAAATCCCATCTTCACACTGAGGACACCCTCCATCATGTTGTGTGGCACTACCATCGTGCTAAATGGGAAGATTCAGAACAGATCTCGCAGCTCAAAACTTGGCATCCGTGAGGCTCTGTGGGCCATCAGCAGCAGCAGAATTGTATTCCACCACAACCTGTAACCTCATGGCCCGGCATATCCCTCACTCTACCATTACCATCAAGCCAGGGTCCTGCTGCGGTCGCCATTTTCTGTAAGGGTTTTTGACCCGTGTGGCTCTGTGCTCAGCCTGGGTGCTAGTGCGAGGTTAGGCCTTGTTGCCTGTTCTGGTCTCCAGCCAGTCTGGGAGCACTAGACACCTGTGAGTGGTTCGACCCACTCGCCCTTACGGTTCTGACACTGGACTTAGGTGCGAGAGCAATAATGGAGAGAAAACTCAGGTAGACCCGGTTGAATGGTACGAAATGGAAAAAATCTTTATTGCATATTATTCAAGATTACGAAATACATGTCATAAGCACAGATTAATGACAGTACAATCTTACACGCAGTTATGTAACTAATTTTAGGGAAACGAGGAACGAACGACACCTCGTAAATGGGAGCACACATTACAGTTATCCTTAAAACTTAAACCCTCCCCTATCAATACCTGCTCTAAACTAGATTTGTAGGATCGAGACTCATGCTCACCACTCGTGATAACTCGGAGAATTCCGAAAACTCTGCTCGGATGTTTTTACCGCAGCACCTGACCGCCCACGTGTTGATCAGGGGTCTCTGTACCCCACTTGCTTACTCGTTTCTGCTCCGGCTAGCAGGCTGGACCGTCTGCTGTCATGAAGATCTGTGTTGTCCTCGGAGTTCCGATACTACTCAAAAAAGAGTCTTCCTGTGCCCTCGCACTGATGCGATAAAATTCGAAGAATAGTCTTCCGATGCCAGTTGGGTAGCAGTTACCGATTTATCGAGTGCGGTCGGGGCTTACTGACCGTGACGATATGTATTGTCGTCTTCTTCTCTTCTCATCTCATCTCATCTCATCTCGGGCCTTTGGTTCCAACACCGTTTACCGACTTCTCGGGATGGTGTGCCCGTTTCAAGGCTTCACAGCCCAGTTCCACACAGATCTTCGCGGCAAGCCACGAGGCTGATCCTGGCGGATCGTATAAAGTTCAACAGTCTTTAAAAGCTGCAAGAGGCAGAGACACGAGGCAAGCGGCAAGGAGTCGAAAGGATAAGAGTCAAGAGGCAGGAACAAGACGGCGAGCGAACAAGAGCGATAAGAGAAAGATGGACGGTTGGAGCTTACAGTTATAGTGTGAAAACTCTTCTTTTTCCCGCCCAACCTTAATGTCTTTTCTTTTGTTAGGGTTTTGGCGCTCAAATTTCTTGTATAGGGTGATCTCCGTTTTAATGGGTTTCGGGGATACTCGTAACTGTCTGAGTACCTGTTAATACTTTTCCCAATGTGTAACCGGTCGGTATTCTCCCTGGAGGGGTTTTGGGGCTTCCAAATGTTTTTGTAACTACCCGCAAACGGCTCTCTCATCGTAGAGTCGTGGGGATTTTGCATATTAATGTCTTTGGATGGGTTCTTGATCGCTTGGTACAATAGCCCTTATTCGCACCTGGGAGACCGATTTCAGTATTTATGTGTATACTGCAAACCCATAATGTCTTGTGTATTATCTCAAATGTGCTGAGTCTTGATCGATCTCGCACAAATGTTTATTGGAACGCCATCTTGTCTGCTTATCGAAAAGTCTAGAATGTTCTGCCACGAGGCGTGGCGGCCATTTTACAGGCTGCTTGTGTCCACTTTGCAAACCTGACAGCATTCTGTTGAAATAAAGCTGTTTGAACGAAACTATGTGTTTTCTCCTTATTTATAAAATCGCGATTATATTGCGAATTCTACAGTCCCTCCTGTTGATGCGAATAACTCCGCTTATCGTATCAAAAATATTGTGGTGAGCAATATTATCTCGATTTCTCCAGATCCAGAAAAACAATCCCCATAACTTAAACTATCTAGGGTCTTTGCGTCGTCCTTATTTCCCAGGAAAATTACATTCTTATAACACCGCAGGCATTATTTGCCTTTAAACTTACACCACTTGTTTTCCTTCCAGGCGTAACCAGGCCGATGCCTCTCGTATCACCTCTATATTCACATTTTTTATTGAGGGAAAAGAAAAACAAACAAAACCAAACAATCATATTCAACAACAACACCATCACCAAAATAATCAAAACCAACTCTTAAACATGTCGAGTTCCAAACGTAATTACAGTTTCTGAAAAATCACGATCGATTACAACACTTCCGAGGCGCACGTGGCAAACGGGAGTGATGCCATTTTCCGATTACACGGTGCTTTCATCGTGCACGCGCACGTAACGTTCTCGCCACTCTCCCGTGTTTTCGTTCTTGGTGAGGCATTTGCCTCTCTTACAATGCACGACCAATAAATATACCACAATAAACACTTGGCATACAACTAAAATGTGGGAGGCTATCCTAATCCAGGAAGGCACTTCAATGTTGGTGAACAGATTCCACCACGGTGGAATTACTATGTCCAGAATTTCTGTCCCTATTTCGACAGTTTTCTGCTCTAGTGTGTAAAAATGTTTTTGCGACACCGCGACGGCTTTTAAAAGCTTGGTGAGGTGTTCAGGGAGAGGGGGAATGAGGTATCCGAAATGCGCGACGAATCACTGCAGGTTGGTGAAGTTCTCTTTTACGGTGAGATGAACCGTGGATGGTTCAGGGATTGGGACAATTCGCTGTTGTGCTACTTGAACTTCCGCCCTGGGTTTGAAACAGAAACTGCTGTCACTCACCGGACACCGGCTACGGTTTCCATGTTGGTAGTGTTGCGCTGCAGTGGTAACACAATATGTTCCACCCCCGATGTATGCTACCTGCGGAGGCACATGATCTTGTGCCATTGCCTCCATGGTGCAATTCATGGACTTGGCGCCAGCCGTTCTGAACCCGCACTGTGGTGTTAAAAAGGCATTCAAGTGCTGGGGACACAGTATTATGTGTGCTCCCCTGCCACGACAACCAGAGAGATCTGTACCTGTCATCGTTTGCTCCCAGCGGATGACGTAGGGTGGAACCGCTGCATAGCGAATGTGGGCTCCCCCCTGAATGACACCAATGTTCTCTACCCGATACACCGGGGCGGGCTTTGCTGTGTCGCCCAAAACCGGCATACGTAATACTATACCCATGATAGTATGGTTTGATCGTCCGCAGTCCACGGAGACTGGGTATGCTTCTGAAGCTAGCCTGAGCTGGCACGGGCTTAATGCATTCTGAAAAGGGTGGAGCGCCCGCAGGTGTTTGTTACTTATCCAGGACGGGACCAAACCTTGTTTTAAATCCTCCAAATTACTGCGGCCCTCGCCCAGTAACCACGCCCCGTAAAGCACGCACACCTCGTTCTGCGCAGCTTGATCGGATGCATTACGATCTTCCCTAATCAGGGCATTTACCGTTCTCGCGTGTTTCTCTAGTTCAGCTATTATTTCTTTTAAATGGAGAGTCATGGCTTGGTCCTCGTGTAAACCCGACCCAACCACCTTATTTTCATCTGTGAGAATGTCTTTTAATTGCGTTTTTAAGCCATTAATCTGGGTCTGCAGCTCCACGCTGTCTAGAGCGTTGACCACAGATGTACCTGTGTTGAAAGCAGTGAACGCGTCGTTCACAACACCCCTTCTTTGCCTCCCCACCTGATCAAAGACTTCATGTGGTGCGGTGTACAAACTTGTTTTATCAATTTCCGCGAAATCGAACTCATAGAATTGTCTGAACATCTTGGTCAACAGGACCTGATATAACTGTTCCGTCTTTTTGGGGCACCACTCTGGTAACCGCACCTCGGTGAGATTTAAAATCACCGAGGCCACCGCGTAATGTACCCCCTGAAAGAGTATCTGGTCTGTGGGGACCAGTACCAAACCATTCCCGGGTCCCTTACTAGTTTTAGGGCACCCTTCTTCCTTAGCTAGAACCACCGGAATCGTGGGCGGGGCTTTGCGTGGGCGCGTAATGAGTTCAGTGGCATTTACTGGGATCGGGGAGAACGGGGCTCCGCACCCCCTGGTGCTCGCATCCCACCTCATCCCCTGTCCGTTATCCTGCCATTGATTAATGAAAAATATGGAGATGCCTTTGGGGCAAACGTACTTTGACCCCCACATGCATACATAAATTCCCTCATCCGGTTCCCACCATTTGTCCCAACAGACTCTCACTTGTCCGTTTGTCCCCGTAATTGTCCGATGGGTATTATTACCCAGTCGTTCCCACTCGACCGAAGAGTTCCTCATGTTTTTGCTCAGCTTTCGCAGCCACCACCATCGGCTCAATGGGACATTCCCACTGCAAGTCAAACAAATCCGCTTGCCGACGGTGACGCTGATCCTGGGTGCGATGATCCTTACTTTGGGGCACAGTAAAGAAGTCTCTTGGTAGGCAAAACCTAATGTGCTGGAATACTCCGTTGAGTTCGTTCCCAGCCATCCTGGCCACCTTCCCTTGTGGAAATAGGTGGTGGTCTCCTCAGCCTCCCGTCTTCCGGTCCCATCCACCGCGATGGGGGCCGTGTCCCCGGAGCATCCAAACACCACGACATCCTTGGTGCGGCCTCGATAGGCCAATCCGCATCCGATTGCCGCGAGCAATACTAGAGTTCGTTCCATCCTTCCTTGGTTCCTGTGATCAGATAGAATGAGGTAGCCAGCCTCGCAAGAGTCTCTGGCTTTTGTGAAGGGTGAGCGGGTCCCCTGACCTCGCCTCACGTAAGCTTACTATGTTCGCTGGATAAACTTTAACTAAACCTATCTCTAAAACTCCCATCATTTTACTTCTTTCTGTTAAACAAAATTAAACTACCGACTTAAACCGATTTTAAAACTATAACCTCATAACCTTATCTAACACTATAAACTTAGAAACTTATCCTAAACTTACTACTGTACATCGCCGCCAGTTCCCAGGGTGGCCCCTTTAAATTCTGAAAAGGCTGCCACGAGCTCTTCCCGACGGTGGGAGGGCATTGACCCCTCCCTTTGATCTGCCGCAGCCTGTTGCTGCTGCGCTGGGACTGGGCTCTTCCTGGGCTGCCTTAACCTTGAGCCTACGCCTGGGGACAGTCTGGGGACTTGACCATATCTTCCTGGGCTGGGGTATCCGAGCTGACCTACGGAGAGTTACCGGGGGCAGGAATCCCAGGACCGACGGACCGGGTTCCGAGACTTCCACCGTGGCGCCCTGTGGTCCCGCCACAGTCGCTGGCTCCGCCTCCCCTGGCTCCGCCTCCCTGAACTCGGGACCTGCAGCTTGTGGCACCGCCCTACTCGGCCCAGCAGGCGGCCCTTCACGTTCAAGGCGGGCGGCTCGGGCTCTGAGGCTTCCATCGCCACGCCCTGTGGTCCCATCACAGCGGCTGGCTCCGCCTCCCCTGGCTCCTCCCCCCTGCGTTCGGGACCTGCAGCTTCGGTTTCCACCCTGTGTGGATCTCTATCTGCAGCCCCTGTCCCCCCTATACCTGAATCGGGGGCGACCCTTTCGTCCTCCGATTCCAGCTCTTCCTCGTCACTACCTTCACTATCCTCATCTTCGTCGAGCTCCTCGAACTCTCCCTCATCTGACTCCCAACGCCACAAAAATGTCTCACACTTTTCCAGGATGTCCCCTTCCCTGATGCAAGCTGCTTTGCCTGCCTGTGTGCCCTGTGGTCCTACCTGGGGCTGCGAGTCCCCACTCGCAGGTTTTGCCCCTGTGGTTGGCCCTTGTGCACCTGGCTTGTACAGTTTGCACTTGTTTACGTGGAACCACTTAGTGCGCCAAGGTACCTTTACGGCTTATACCATGGGACTCGCCTTATCTACAATGTTGTAGGGTCCCATATACAGTGGTTCCAGACTCCCTACTCTGGCGTAGTTTCTGACCATGACCTGGTCTCCTACTTCCCACTCCCGCGTTTTGCGGGGTTCCAGCAACAGGCGATTGCCCTGATGCTGCCTTCCCATGTTCCCAGCCGCCTGGTTCAATAATGAGTGTAGAAGAGCATGCCAGGAGCAGCACCAGGCCTACCTAAAATGAGGTGCCAACCTCGGGAAGCTGCAACACAGGACTACATGCATGCTAAAAAGCGGAAGCAGCATGCTATAGACAGGGCTAAGCGATCCCACAATCAACGGATCAGATCAAAGCTCTGCAGTCCTGCCACTTCCAGTCGTGAATGGTGGTAGACCATTAAACAACTAACGGGAGGAGGCTCCATGAATATCCCCATCCTCAATGATGGTGGAGCTCAGCACGTGAGTGCAAGAGACAAGGCTGAAGCGTTTGCAACCATCTTCAGCCAGAAGTGCCGAGTGGATGATCCATATCGGCCTCCTCCTGAGGTCCCCACCATCACAGAAGCCAGTCTTCAGCTAATTTGATTCACTCCACGTGATATCAAGAAACGGCTGAGCGCACTGGATACAGCAAAGGCTATGGGCCCCGACAACATCCCGGCGATCGTGCTGAAGACTTATGTTCCAGAAATAGCCACACCTCTAGCCAAGCTGTTCCAGTACAGCTACAACACTGGCATCTATCTGACAATGTGGAAAACTGCCCAGGTATGTCCTGTCCACAAAAAGCAGGACAAATCTAACCCAGCAAATTACTGCCCCATGCAGTCTACTCTCAATCATCAGCAAAGTGATGGAAGGTGTCATCGACAGTGCCATCAAGCGGCACTTACTCACCAATAACCTGCTCACTGATGCCCAGTTTGAGTTCTGCCAAGACCACTCGGCTCCCGACCTCATTACAGCCTTGGTCCAAACATGGACAAAGGAGCTGAATTCCAGAGGTGAGGTGAGAGTGACTGCCCTTGACATCAAGGCAGCATTTGACCGAGTGTGGCATCAAGGAGCCCTAGTAAAACTGAAGTCAATGGCAATCAAGGGGAAAACTCTCAACTGGCTGGAGTCATACCTAGCACAAAGGAAGCTGGTTATGGTGGTTGAAGGTCAATCATCACAGCCCCAGGACATCGCTGCAGGAGTTCCTTAGGGCAGTGTCCTAGACCCAACCATCTTCAGCTGCTTCATCAATGACCTTCCCTCCAACATAAGGTCGGAAATGGGGATGTTCGCTGATGACTTCAGAGTGTTCAGTGCCATTCACAACTCCTCAGATAATGAAGCAGTCCATGACCGCATGCAACAAGACCTGGATGACGTTCAGGCTTGGGCTGATAAGTGGCAGGTAATTTTCGCGCCACAGAAGTGCCAGGCAATGAATATCTCCAACAAGCGAGTGTCTAACCACCTCCCCTTGACATTCAACGGCATTACCATTGCCGAATTCCCCACCATCAACAACCTGGGGGTCACCATTGACCAGAAACTTAACTTGACCAGCCACATAAATACTGTGACAACAAGAGCAGGTCAGGGGCTAGGTATTCTGTGGCGAGTGTCTCATCTCCTGACTCCCAAAGCCTTTCCACCATCAACAAGGCACAAGTAAGGTGTGTGATGGAATACTTTCCACTTGCCTGGGACAGTGCAGCTCCAACAACACTCAAGAAGCTCGACACCATCCAGGACAAAGTAGCCCTGCTTGATTGGCACCCCATCCACCACCTTAAACATTCACTCCCTCCACCGCCAGTGTACTGTGGCTGCAGTGTGTACCATCTACAAGATGTACTGCAGCAACTCGCCAAGGCTTCTTCGGCAGCACTTCCCAAACCCGCGACCTCTTCCACCTAGAAGGACAAGGGCAGCAGGCACATGGGAACTCCACCACCTCCAAGTTCCCCTCCAAGTCACACACCATCCTGACTAAGAAGTATATCGCTGTTCCTTCATCGTCGCTGGGTCAAAATCCTGGAACTCCCTACCTAACAGCACTGTGGGAGTACCTTCACCACACAGACTTCAGCGGTTCAAGAAGGCGGCTCACCACCACCTTCTCAAGGGCAATTAGGGATGGGCAATAAATACTGGCCTTGCCAGCGACACCCACATCCCATAAACGAATAAAAAAAAAATGTTTTAAGAAGGCCTGCCTAGTGCAATTTTCAGGCAAACCTGAAAATCGACAGCCAATTTCCTGCCCAAAACAGATGGGAGCCTACTTGACTAAGCAAATCAGGTTCCTACATCGGCTGTAGGAGATGGGTGAAGAATGTATCACTCTGTCCATTGGTACTCAGTCTTCAGCGACCTAACCAATGGTCCTTAAAGGGATCACTGGAGGCCACTAACAAAACAGCCACCAAAAACATATCTGTATATTTTTGTCGGGTTAGGTGGAGATGGAATGCTCCTCCTGTCCCCACAAAACTGCTGTGACTCCCTGCCGGCTGCACAGTGGGGCCCTCCTGAAGCGTTGGATTTCCAACCCCGTGAGATTAGCGAGTTGCCCATCAGCATTCATTGAGCTCCCCAATACAATGCAAATGAGGTCAAAACTTGAAAATAGCTGAGGCCACCCACCAAGGTTCACTCTCATTTTTTTTTGGGTGCACAGACCCTTTAAATGGCTGCGCGGCCCTTTCAAATTTTCAGGCATGCGCGGTTTCTCCCATTTAAAAGCCAATGAGCGGCTTGCATGGGCGGCCGTGCAGCTTAGCGGGAACATTGCCACCCACTACTGGCATCTGCCAGATGGTATGATTGCTTCACTCCACCCACTGTTTGCCCAATACGGGTGAACGTTGAAATTCGACCCCATGATCCCTAGAAATCCTGCAGGGCAAACAAAAAGGAGTTCAGTGGGACAAATATAGGACCATACTGAAACATGTCAAAAGGTTGATCAGAAAAAGAGAGACCTACATAAAAGCATAGCTGCAGAGGCAAATATAATAGTGAGAGGACTGTCAAAGAGGTGAAAACATTAAAAGCTAAAAATGGGCTTAAAACTGAGAATGAGCACAAAATAGTTAACATTCGGAATGGTTAGTTCCTTAAAGTATTCACAAGGGAAGACATGAACAACATGCCCTCACCCAAAAAATAGTACCAAAACATAATTCAGGACTTTGAGATGGAAGTCCTCGGGAAGCTGAAAGAGCTTACAACAAATAAATCGATAGGGTTAGATGGTAGTTATGCCAGAGTGTTGAGAGAGACTAGCAAAGAGATTTGTGGGACATTGACAAACATTATGAGGGAGTCAGTGGATACTGGGGAGGTACCAGTAGATTGGAAACAGGTTAATGTTGTATCCATATTCAAAAAGGGTTTAACTTCAATCCCATGTAAAATAATTGAATCGATTATCAGGAGTGAATTTCAGGAATATCTGTATAACATCATCTATTAAGCAGCCATCAACACAACTTTTGAACGGGAAGATCCTATCTGACCAACCTCCTTGATTACTTTGAGGAATTGACAACCCAATAGCATTGCGTACATAAACCTTCACAGACATTTGATCATGTTCCTCATGAAAGATTGCTAATTAAGCTCAAAGCTGTGGTGATTCGAGCAAAATGTAGAATAAATAAGAAATTGGTTGAAATATAGAACACAATAGTGTTGTCGTTTTCACCTCATCTTTGCTTTCATTTCTTTTCTCTCCCCAGCCCTATCAGCACAGATTTTGCCTATCTTGCCTGATTTTGTTGAAATGATGGTGTACATAGCAACACCAGGATACCCTGAAAGAACAGACACAAGCTGTTCTCTCATTACAATAAAAAATAGCAGCTTGGGAGCAGAGCGGACCTCTGTGCGTTCTTCCAAGCAGACAAGTGCAGAGCTGTTTTGTTGCTGAGCTCAATGCAGCCTGCAGTGTCATTGTGGCTGTTGTGTGCTGCAGATTGAATAACTGGTAAACCCGTTAGTTAAGAGCACTGGCAATAGTTTGGTCTATTGAAATCTCCGCTGGTAATATATCTGCTTAATTGCCCAGTAGCTGTGTGCCACTGCAATTTTAAGTGAGTTAATAGTCAATCTCTCTTTATACCTGCATTATTCTTACACTAAAGCATCACAATATTTGAAGCTTTTTTTTTCTCGTGGCAGTTTGTCATCACAGCACGCACAATATGTAATCTTTAAAAAAGATAGCAGAGGAAGAAATGAGGACCGAGAAATTCGTCACGGGCAGTGGCGCTAACCAGGCGGTATCGGATCGGCCGCCCGTTATACACAGCGCCTGATATTCCGTTCCATTGACTGCAATAGACTGAATGTCAGGCGTTGCGTATAACGGGTGGCTGATCCAATACCGCCCGGTTAGCGCCACCCGCCTGAGACGAATTTCTAGGCCATGGACTTTTACTTAAGCGTCACTACTTTCTATCATCTGAATTATGTCAACACAGTCGTGTTACATGTGACTGAGCAGCATAATGAATCCTGTAGGAGTTGCTGCTGCTCAGACAAGGTCATTAATGTGAGCAGTAAATTACAAGAGCTACTTGCCTCTTCATCGCTCTTATTTTAATTGTTACAGGGCAACACGGTGGCATAGTGGTTAGCACTGGTGCCTCACAGCGCCAGAGACCCGGGTTCGAATCTGACCTCGGGTGACTGTCTGTGTGGAGTTTGCACATTCTCCCCGTGTCTGCATGGGTTTCCTCCGGGTGCTCCGGTTTCCTCCCACAGTCCAAAAATGTGTGGGTTAGGTTGATTTGGCTATGATAAATTGACCCTTAGTGTTAGGGGGGATTAAATATGTGGGGTTATGGGGATAGGATGGGATATGTTAGGGGGAATTAAATACGTGGGGTTACGGGGGTAGGGTGGGATATGTGTACTGTGGGGATTAAAGCAGGGACAGGGTACTGGATTTGGATGATCAGCCATGATCGTATTGAATGGCGGAGCAGGCTCGACGGGCCGAATGGCCTACTCCTGCTCCTAGATTCTATGTTTCTATGTTTCTATGTTTCTATGTTATAACATTCCTAATTTTGGTGAGAGAGCCTGAATGAACCATTTAGAATTTGTATGGACTGTACTCGATGGATAACTTTCGAATATCTGATTTATTTTTCCTTACATCAAGCTGAAATTGGTCCTTTTTGAATTTTGATAATCTCAAGGCAAAAAATCATTTTCTTGGACGTAGCAGTAGTTTGAAGCAACACCCCTGTTTCCACTCCCATCACACAACATTTTGAAAATTTGAGAAGCAATGAGATGATCATAACATGGAACATGGCAAGTTGTCTATCAATCCTGCACAAGGCCAATCAGCTATCAGCTTAGCTCAGTGGTAGAAATCTCACCTCTTCAACAACAACAAAAACATTAACAGCTTGCTTTTCTATATTCCATATTCTTTAACATAGGAAAATGTCCCAAGATGCTTCACAGGAGTGTATCAGACAAAGATTCACACCAAGCAATAGAAGGAGATATTAGGAGGCGTGTTTAAAAGCATGATCAAAGAGGTAGGTTTTAAGGTGGCTCTTAAAGGAGGAGAGAATGGTAGAGGTGGAGAGGTTTAGGGAGGGAATTCCAGAGCTTGAACTCTCGATGGCTGAAAGCACAACCACCAATGGTGGGGCAAAGGGAATGGGATATGCACAAGCAGACCAGAGTTGGAGGAACACAGAGTTCTCAGAGGGTTATAGGGTTCGGGCAGGTTACAGAGATAGGGAGGGGCAAGGCCATGGAGGGATTTGAACATGCAGTGGAAGGTGGTTGGTTCAAGCGCCGCTCTAGGATTTATACACATCATCTAAACTGCCACTCCACTGCAATACTGTGGAAGTGTTGCTTTGCTGAAGATTATGGGCTAGAAATTCATTATAACCAAGAAATGGGCAGTGTTTAGACTAAAAGCAAGAGAAATTCGGTTGGTTAGCACCTCCCGTTAGCGCCTGGGGCACTAATGAAGTAGCGCCGGGGTGAGGTGAATTCAGCACCGCACGCCAAGTCCAGTCGCCCCTTAGCGCCGCTGCTAACAGTTAGCGCCTGGGGTTTTATTCTATTGTAAGGGGAATAGATAGGCGTTTCTGCAGCCGCAAACGAGACTCCAGGATGGTATGTTGCCTCCCTGCTGCAAGGGTCAAGGATGTCTTGGAGTGGCTGCAGGGCATTCTGGAGGGGGAGGGTGAACAGCCAGTTGTCATGGTGCATATAGGTACCAACGATATAGGTAAAAAACGGGATGAGGTCCTAAAAGCTGAATATAGGGAGTTAGGAGGTAAATTAAAAAATAGGACCTCAAAGGTAGTAATCTCAGGATTGCTACCAGTGCCACGTACTAGTCAGAGTAGAAATAGAGGGATATTTCAGATGAATACGTGGCTCGAAGAATGGTGCAAGGGGGAGGGATTCAAATTCCTGGGACATTAAAACCGGTTCTGGGGGAGGTGGGATCAGTACAAACTGGATGGTTTGCACCTGGGCAGGACCGGGACTGATGTCCTAGGGGGAGTGTTTGCTAGTGCTGTTGGGGAGGGTTTAAACTAAACTGACAGGGGGTTGGGAACCTGTGCAGGGAGACAGAGGAAAGGGAAGCAAGGATAGAAGCAAAAGACAGGAAGGAGAAAAGCAAAAGTGGAAGTCAGAGAAATCAAGGGTGTAAATCAAACATGGCCACAGTAAACAATAATTCTAAAAGGTCTAAGAGTGTTAAAAAAACAAGCCTGAAGGCTTTGTGTCTTAATGCGAGGAGCATTCATAATAAGGTGGATGAATTAGCTGTGCAAATAGATGTAAACGGATATGATATAATTGGGATTACGGAGACATGGCTCCAGGGTGACCAAGGCTGGGAATTCAACATCCAGGGGTATTCAATATTCAGGAATGACAGGCAAAAAGGAAAAGGAGGTAGGGTAGCATTGCTGGTTAAAGAGGAGATTAACACAATAGTAAGGAAAGTTATTAGCTCTGATGATGTGGAATCTGTATGGGTAGAGCTGAGAAATACCATGGGGCAGAAAACGTTAGTGGGAGTTGTATACAGACCCCCAAACAGTAATGCTGAGGTTGGGGATGGCATTAAATGGGAAATTAGAGATGCGTGCAATAAGGGCACAGTAGTTATCATGGGTGACTTTAATCTACATATAGATTGGGCTAACCAAATTAGTAACAGTACTGTGGAAGAGGAATTCCTAGAGTGTATACGGGATGGTTTCCTGGACCAATATGTCGAGGAACCAACTAGAGATCAGGCCATCTTAGACTGGGTATTATGTAATGAGAAAGGATTAATTAGCAATCTTGTTGTGCGAGGCCCCTTGGGGAGGAGCGATCATAATATGAAAGAATTCTTCATTAAGATGGAGAGTTAAGTAGTAGTTGACTCAGAGACTAGGGTACTGAATTTAAATAAAGGAAACTGCGATGGTATGAGGCGCGAGATGGCTAGGATGGATTGGGGAATGTTACTTAAAGTGTTGACGGTGGATAGGCAATGGCAAACATTTAAAGATCGCATGGATGAACTACAGAATTTGTTCATCCCTGTTTGGCATAAAAATAAAACAAAAAAGGTGACTCAACCGTGGCTAACAAGGGAAATTAGGGATAGCATAAGATCCAAGGAGAGGGCATATAAATTGGCCAGAAAAAGCAGCAAACCTGAGGATTGGGAGCAGTTTAGGATTCAGCAAAGGAGGACAAAGGGATTAATTAAGAGGGGAAAAATAGAGTATGAGAGTAAGCTTTCAGGTAACATAAAAACTGACTGTAAAAGCTTCTATAGATATGTGAAGAGAAAAAGATTGGTGAAGTCAAGCATAGGTCCCTTGCAGTCAGAATCAGGGGCATTTATAATGGGGAACAAAGAAATGGCAGACCAATTAAATACATACGATAGCAAAATACTGCAGATGCTGGAAATCCGAAATAACAACAGAAAACGCTGGAAAAACTCAGCAGGCCAGGCAGCATGCTGCCTGGCCTGCTGAGTTTTTCCAGCGTTTTCTGCAATTAAATACATACTTTGGTTCTGTCTTCACAAAGGAGGACACAAATAAACTCCCAGAGATGTCGGGGAACATAGGGTCTAATGAGAGGGAGGAACTGAATGAAATCAGTATTTGTAGGGAAATGTTGTTAGGGAAATTGACGGGATTGAAGGCCGATAAATCACCAGGGCCTGATAATCTACATCCTAGGGTACTTAAGGAAGTGGCCCTAGAAATAGTAGATGCATTGCTGGTCATCTTCCAAAATTCTATAGACTCTGGAACAGTTCCCATGGGTTGGAGGGTAGCTAATGTAACCCCACTATTTAAAAAAGGTGGTAGAGAAAACGGGGAATTATAGGCCGGTAAGCCTGACATCGGTAGTGGGGAAAATGCTAGAGTCCATTATAAAAGATGTAATAGCAGAGCACTTGGAAAACAGTGACAGGATCGGACAAAGTCAACATGGATTTACAAAAGGGAAATCATGCTTAACTAATCTACTGGAATTTTTTGAGGATGTAACTGGTAGAATAGATAAGGGAGAACCAGTGGATGTGCTGTATTTGGACTTTCAGAAGGCTTTCGATAAGGTCCCGCATAAGAGATTAGCGTGCAAAGTTAAAGCACATGGGATTGGGGGTAAGGTACTGACTTGGATAGAAAACTGGTTGGCAGACAGGAAGCAAAGAGTTGGAATAAACGGGTCTTTTTCCGAGTGGCAGGCAGTGACTAGTGGGTTACCGCAGGGATCGGTGCTAGGACCCCAGTTATTCACAATATATATAAATGATCTAGACGAGGGAACTAGATGTAATATCTTCAAGTTTGCAGATGACACAAAGCATGGGTGGGCGTGTGTGCTGTGAGGAGGATGCAGAAAAACTCCAGTATGATTTGGACAGATTGGGTGATTGGGCAGATGCATGGCAGATGCAGTATAATGTGGATAAATGCGATTATTATCTGAACAGCAATAGATTGGGAAAAGGGGAAGTGCAACGAGACCTGGGTGTCCTTGTGCACCAGTCGCTGAAGGTAAGCATGCAGGTGCAGCAGGCGGTTAAGAAGGCAAATGGTATGTTGGCCTTCATAGCGAGAGGATTCGAGTACAGGAGCAAGGATGTCTTGCTGCAGTTGTACAGGCCTTGGTGAGACCACACCTTGAGTATTGTGTGCAGTTTTGGTCGCCTTATCTGAGGAAGGATGTTCTTGCCATGGAGGGAGTGCAGCGAAGATTCACCAGACTGATACCTGGGATGGCAGGAATGACGTATGAAGAGAGATTGGGTCGATTAGGCTTATATTCGCTAGAGTTTAGAAGAATGAGAGGGGATCTCATTGAAATTTATAACATTCTAACAGGACTAGACAGACTAGATGCAGGAAGGATGTTCCCGATGGCGGGGGAGTCCAGAACCAGGGGTCACAGTCTAAGGATAAGGGGTAAGCCATTTAGGACGGAGATGAGGAGGAATTTCTTCACCCAGAGAGTGGTGAACCTGTGGAATTCTCTACCACAGAAGGCAGTTGAGGCCAATTCATTAAATATATTCAAGAAGGAGTTAGATATATTTCTTAAGTCTAAGGGGATCAGGGGATATGGGGAAAAGGCAGGGACAGGGTACTGAATTTGGATGATCAGCCATGATCGCATTGAATGGCGGAACAGGCTTGAGGGGCCAAATGGCCTACTCCTGCACCTATCTTCTATGTTTCTATGTTTCTATGTTTCAGTGAGCGTGCAATGCTCACTCAGCGCCCAATCTGCCAAATTGATTATCGCCCCCTGCCTTAGCGCCTCGCCCTGACAATCACAGGAAGAGGAGGCGTGAAGCAGGCAGATGGCGGCTCCAGGGGCGATATTTAAAGGGATGAGTTGCAGCTGTCAGGTTAGTGCTGTGTCACTGCTTCCTTGTTAGTTTACAATTGTGCAAGAGTTTAATTCAGTCATTTAATGTTCTTTCCTATGTCACTTTGTACTGGCCCACAATATCAAACAAAGCATTAAGAAGTTCAAAACTACTGTATACTCACGTACACTCACAAACAGACATAGATACATATAATATAAAAATCTATTAAAGGCTGCCAGTACATTACAGGTGTCAGTGTGTTTACTAGATGAACGATCACGTCAGCTTCATTCTTGCACTTAATGGCTTCACCTAAACTACCTTTATAATGCAGTGCCAGACATATGTGCTCCATGTCACATTATTCTTACAAAGATGTTGAATTGCATATTTCCCCTTTTTCAATTGCTTGTTTTCGTCTAATGTGCAATGAGTCAGCTATTCAGATTAGACACCCAAAACTATGCAATAAATTATTTTATGGTTGAGACACAAGAATTTTAGGAACTAATTGAATTTGTGGAATGCAGCAAAGTGCACGAAACCCAAAGCAGAGATACAAATACACTTACTCCCTCTCTTAATTTCATTTCAACAAACTAATTTGAGTAAAAATTGTTTAGACACTTACAGGAAAATGTTTTTCAAGTTACACATTCCATTAAAAATATGACCAATGGAACTGGTAGTTATCATAATTTTATGGTTAGTTAAGGTGTTTTCTCTTACATTTTGTTGTAAATCAGGTCAATGAATGAATTTTAAAATTATATATTATCCTGCGTTAGAATCATAGAAATTTACAGCACAGAAAGAAGCCATTCGGCCCATCGTGTCTGGGCCGACCGACAAAGAGCTATCCACCCAATCCCACTTTCCAGCTCTTGGTCTGTAGCCCTGTAGGTTACGGCACTTCAAGTGCATATCCAAGTACTTTTTAAATGTGATGAGCGTTTCTGCCCCTACCACCCTTTCAGGCAGTGAGTTCCAGACCCCCACAACCCTCTGGGTGAAAATACTTCTCCTCAACTCCCCTCTAATTCTTCTACCAATTACTTTAAATCTATGCCCCCTGGTTATTGACCTCTCTGCTAAGGGAAATAAGTCCTTCCTATCCACTATATCTAGACCCCTCATAATTTTATACACCTCAATTAAATCTCCCCTCAGCCTCCTCTGTTCCAAAGAAAACAACCCCAGCCTATCCAATCTTTCCTCATAGCTAAAATTCTTCAGTCCTGGCAACATCCTCGTAAATCTCCTCTGTACCCTCTCTAGTGCAATCATATCTTTCCTGTAAAGTGGTGACCAGAACTGTACACAGTACTCTAGCTGTGGCCTAACTAGTGTTTTATACAGTTCAAGCATAACCTCCCTGCTCTTATATTCTATGCCTCATCTAATAAAGGAAAGTATCCCATATGCTTTCTTAACCATGTTATCTACCTGTCTTGCTACCTTCAGGGATCTGTGGACTTGCACTCCAATGTCCCTCTGTCCCTCTACACTTCTCAGTATCCTACCATTTATTGTGTATTCCCTTGCCTTGTTAGCCCTCCCCAAATGCATTACCTCGCACTTCTCCAGATTGAATTCCATTTGCCACTTTTCTGCCCACCTGACCAGTCCATTGATGTCTTCCTGCAGTCTACAGCTTTCTTCCTCACTATCAACCACACGGCCAATTTTTGTATCATCTGCAAACTTCTTATTCATGCCCCCTAGATTGAAGTCCAAATCATTGATATATACCACAAAAAGCAAGGAACCTAGTACTGAGCCCTGCAGAACCCCACTGGAAACAGCCTTCCAGTCACAAAAACATCCATTGACCATTACCCTTTTTGGATCCAACTTGCCACTTTCCCTTGGATCCCATGGGCTTTTACTTTTCTGACCAGTCTGCCATGGGGGACCTTGTCAAAATCCTTGCTAAAATCCATGTAGACTACATCAAACACGCTACCCTCATCAACCCTCCTTGTTACCTCCTCAAAAAATTCAATCAAGTTAGTCAGGCACAACCTTCCCTTAACAAATCCATGCTAACTGTCTTTGATTAATCCATGCCTTTCTAAATGATGATTAATACTATCCCACAGAATTTTTTCCAATAATTTGTCCACCACCGAGGTACGGCTGACTAGCCTGTAATTATTTGGTCTATCCCTTTCTCCCTTTTTAAACAACGGTACAATATTAACAGTCCTCCAGTCCTTAGGCACCACACCTGTAGCCAGAGAGGATTGGAAAATGATGGTCAGAGCCTCCACTATTTCCTCCTTTCCTTCTTTAACAGCCTGGGATACATTTCATTGGAATTGGCAATTTATCTACTTTCAAACATGCTAAACCCCTTAATATTTCCTCTCTCACTATGTTTACCTCATCTAATATTTCACACTCCTCCTCCTTAACTACAATGTCTGCATCGTCCCTCTCTCTTGTGAAGACAGATGCAAAGTATTCCTTAAGAACCATAACTACGTCTTCCGCCTCAACACAAAGGTTACATTTTTGGTCTCTAATGGGCCCTACTCTTTCTTTAGTTATTCTCTTACTCTTTATGTATTTATAAAACATCTTTGGGTTTTCCTTGATTTTACTTGCCAATATTTTTTCATGCCCTCTCTATGCTTTCTTAATTTCCTTTTTAATTTCAGCCTTGCACTTTCTATACTCCGCTAGGTTTTCTGCAGTATTCAGCTCTCGGTATCTGACAGAAGCTTCCCTTTTTTGCCTTTTCCTTCCCTCTATACCTCTTGATATCCAGGGGGCTCTAGATTTGGGAGTCCCACCCTTTCTCTTTGTGGGAACATATTTGCTCTGAACCTTCACTATCCCCTCCTTGAATGCCTCTGACACGGATTTACCTTCAAGTAGCTGTTTCCAGTCCACTTTTGCTAAATCACATTTCAGCTTAGTAAAATTGGCCTTTCCCCAATTGAGAACTTTTACTCCTGGTCTATCTGTGTCCTCTTCCATAACTACGCTAAATCTAACTGAATTATGATCCCTGCCACCAAAATGCTCTCCCACTGATACCCTTTCCACCTGCCTAGCTTCATTCCCAGAAGTGAGTGTAAAATGTAATGCTGCCAAAATCTTCCTGCCCTAAACTGGAAGAAAGTAAGGAATACGGAGGTAAAATGAGCACAATGCCCGTCAGAAGTAGGGCAAAAGTATTTTACTAAACTCTTTATATTAAAAAAAGTTTGAATTATAACAATCAAAGAAAATATATAAACAACAAGTCGATCAATAGCCATTAACTTCCATTGCTAAAATTTGTTTACATCTCCATTTTATATTTCTGTTTTTTGTACAATGAGACAAGCTTTGCATTAAATGAAGATGTAGACAATGTCACCACTAATTCTGGCAGAATCCAGGGTATATAGAGTATATCAGAATGTCACCTTGGCTCAGTTGATGGCACTCTTGCCTGAGTAAGAAAGTTATGTGAATTTGAGCCCATAATAGTGCACCCCAGTGCAATCTTGAGGGAGCAGTGCATTGTTGGAGATGCATTGCCTTGGATTAGATGTTAAATCGAGGCCCATCCGCCTGCTCAGGTGGTTGGAAAAGATTTAATAGCATGACTAAAGGAAGAATTGGGAATTCTCCCAGTGAGCTGGCCCAACATTGCTCCTTCAACCACCACCACCACATTAATAGGTCGCTTTTGTGAGATCTTCTTGTGTGCAAAATTGGCTAGTTGCCTACATAACAACAGTTACTGCACTTCAAAAGTAATTTATTGGTTATGAAGCACCCTTCTTCCTTCCCCTTGAAAGGCAGGATCCTCATTCTCATTTCTAGTTACCATGAGAGGATGGGGGTGCACTTTCTTCTCGAACCACTGAACCCCTGTGTGATGAAGCTGCTCCCACAATGCTGTTAGGTAGAAGGTTCCAGGATTTTGACTCAGTGACAATGAAAGAACAGCAACAGATGTCCAAGTTAGAATGGTGGGGAGTTTGGAGGGGAACGGAGATGATGGTGTTCCCATGCACCTGCTGCCCTTCTCCTTCTAGGTGGTGAATGTCACAGGTTTCGGAGGTGCTGCCAAAGAAGCCATGGCAAGATGCTGTAGTGCATTCTGTAGATACTACACACTGCAGCCACAGTATGTCAGTGATGATGGGGTTGGCTGTTTAGGTTAGTGGATGAAGTGCCTGTCGTAAGAATGAGCCTTACGCGTGGTGAACTTAAAGTAAGCTTTAATCAACTAAAAAGGTGCTACATACAAAAGAGGTCTTACTCTATGCCTCTCCAGGATCCAACTGATCAGTCCAGTATTTACTACCTCCTACCTCCACCTGGACCATGACCCCACTACCGAACATCAAGCCACCGTGTCCAAGACTGTCACTGACCTCATCTCCTCTGGAGATCTTCCCCCCACGGCCGCCAACCTCATAGTTCCCCAACCCCGCACAGCCCGCTTCTACCTCCTTCCCAAGATCCACAAACAGGACTGCCCCGGTAGACCCATCGTTTCAGCCTGTTCTTGCCCCACGGAACTTATCTCTTCCTATCTCGACTCTATTTTTTCTCCCCTTGTCCAGTCTCTTCCCACCTACATCCGCGACTCTTCCGATGCCCTCCGCCATTTTAACAGTTTCCAGTTTCCCGGCCCCAACCGTCTCCTCTTCACTATGGACGTACAATCCCTCTACACCTCCATTCCCCACCAGGATGGCCTGAGGGCGCTCCGCTTCTTCCTTGAACAGAGGCCCAACCAGTCCCCATCCACCACCACCCTCCTCCGCCTGGCTGAACTTGTTCTCACATTGAACAACTTCTCCTTTGACTCTACCCATTTCCTCCAAATTAAAGGTGTTGCTATGGGTACCCGCATGGGTCCTAGCTATGCCTGCCTTTTCGTGGGATATGTGGAACACTCTTTGTTCCAGTCCTACTCGGGTCCCCTCCCTCACCTCTTTTTCCGGTACATTGATGACTGTATCGGTGCCGTCTCCTGCTCTCGCCCTGAACTAGAACATTTCATTCACTATGCTTCCAATTTCCACCCTTCCCTCACCTTCACATGGTCCATCTCCGACTCTTCCCTTCCCTTCCTCGACTTCTCCATCTCCATCTCTGGGGATAGGTTATTGACTAACATTCACTACAAGCCCACCGACTCCCACAGCTACCTGGACTACACTTCCTCCCACCCCGCCTCCTGTAAGGACTCTATTCCATTCTCCCAGTTTCTCCGTCTCCGCCGCATCTGCTCTGATGATGCCACCTTCCATACCAGTGCTTCCGACATGTCTTCCTTTTTCCTCAACCGAGGATTCCCCTCTACCGTGGTCGACACGGCCCTCGACCGTGTCCGTTCTATCTCCCGCACATCTGCCCTCACCCCTGCCCCTCCCTCCCGGAACCATGATAGGGTTCCCCTTGTCCTCACCTTTCACCCCACCAGCCTCCACATTCAACGGATCATCCTCCGCCATTTCCGCCACCTCCAGCGTGATCCCACCACCAAACACATCTTCCCCTCACCTCCCCTTTCAGCATTCCGCAGGGACCGCTCCCTCCGCGACACCCTAGTCCACTCCTCTACCACCCCCAGCACCCCTTCCCCTTCGCCCGGCACCTTCCCGTGCACGCGCAGGAGATGCAACACATGCCCTTATACCTCCCCTCTTCCCACTGTCCAGGGCCCCAAACACCCCTTCCAGGTGAAACAGCGATTTACTTGTACTTCCTGCAATTTAGTATACTGTATTCGCTGCTCACGATGTGGACTCCTCTACATTGGGGAGACCAAACGCAGATTGGGTGACCGCTTTGCGGAACACCTCCGTTCAGTCCGTAAGGGGGACCCCGAGCTCCCGGTGGCCTGTCACTTTAATTCACCGCTTCACTCCCACTCTGACCTCACCGTCCTCGGCCTATTACACTGTTCCACGGAAGCTCAGCGTAAGCTCGAGGAACAGCACCTCATCTTTCGTTTAGGCACGCTACAGCCCTCTGGACTCAATATCGAGTTCAACAATTTTAGATCATAACCTCAGCTCCAATCACATTTATATTTTATTTTATCCACCCTTTTATTTGTCCCCCCCACCTTTTTTTTCCTCCTAGAAGCTGGCAGCTGTCCTTCATTCTGCCAGTGGATTTCACACTTCATTCAGCCTTAATCTGTCACATTAACACCACCTCTAGCCTTGCATATCTCTTAATGTCTCTTAATGTCTCTTCATCTCCTCCTTTGTTCCTTTATACATAGATACATAGATACATAGAAGATAGGAGCAGGAGTAGGCCATCCGGCCCTTCGAGCCTGCTCCGCCATTTAATGAGATCATGGCTGATCCTTCAATTCAGTATCCCGTCCCCGCCTTCTCTCCGTAACCCTTAACCCCTTTTGCCTGTAGAAATATATCTAATTCCCTCTTAAATATATTTAATGAGCTGGCGTACACTGCCCTCTGTGGCAATGAGTTCCACAGGTTCACCACTCTCTGAGTGAAGAAATTCCCCCTCATTTCTGTCCTAAATGGTTTAGCCCTTATCCTTAAATTATGTCCTCTAGTTCTGTTCTCACCCGCCAAGGGAAACATTCCTTCTGCATCTAATCTGTCTAGACCTGTCAGAATTTTATACACTTCTATGAGGTCCCCTCTCAATCTTCTAAACTCCAGTGTGTACATCCCTAAACTACATAGTCTCTCCTCATAGGTCAATCCCGCCATTCCTGGTATCAGCCTGGTGAATCGCCGCTGCACCCCCTCCATGGCAAGAACATCTTTCCTCAGATGAGGCGACCAAAACTGTACACAGTACTCGAGGTGTGGTCTCACCAGTGCCCTGTACAGCTGCAGCAAGGTATCCCTGTTCCTGTATTCCAACCCTTTTGCTATGAAGGCCAGCATACCGTTTGCCTTCTTGACCGCCTGTTGCACCTGCATGCTCGCCTTCAGTGACTGGTGTACAAGAACACCCAGGTCTCTCTGTACTTCCCCCTCTCCCAATTTATTGCCATTTAAATAATAATTTGCCCTCCCGTTCCTGCACCCAAGGTGGATAACTTCGCACTTGTCCACATTATAGTGCATCTGCCATTTATCCGCCCAATCACCCAGTCTGTCCAAATCGCTCTGGAGCTTCCTGGTCTCCTCCTCTGAGCCCACCCCCCCTCCTAGTTTAGTGTCGTCTGCAAATTTGGAAATGCTGCATTCGACTCCCTGATCCAGGTCATTAATATAAATTGTGAACAGCTGGGGACCCAGGACAGATCCCTGTGGTACCCCACTTGTTACTGCCTGCCATTCAGAAAATGAGCCGTTTATTCCAACTCTCTGTTTTCTATCTGACAGCCAGTTCTCTATCCACGTCAATACTTTCCCCTTTATCCCATGAGCTTCAATTTTCCATGCTAATCTTTTATGTGGGACCTTATCGAAGGCCTTTTGGAAGTCCAGGTACACCACATCTACTGGCTCTCCCCCATCTATTTTACCAGTTACTCCCTCAAAAAATTCCAATAGATTAGTCAAGCACGATTTACCCTTTGTAAATCCATGTTGACTCTGTCCTATCCTGTCCCCATTTGCTAAGTGCTCGGCTATTTCATCCTTAATGATGGACTCCAGCATTTTGCCCACAACTGATGTAAGGCTTACAGGTCTGTAATTACCTGCTTTTTCCCTACCCCCCTTTTTGAATAGTGGGGTAACGTTAGCTACCCTCCAATCCATGGGCACTGTTCCCGAGTCTAATGAATTCTGAAAAATCATGCTTAGTGCATCCGCTATCTCTAGGGCCACCTCCTTCAGTACCCTAGGATGCATGTTATCAGGCCCTGGGGATTTGTCCGCCTTCAATCCCTTTAGCTTCCTTAACACCATATCCTTAGAGATATTGATTTGCGTCAGTTCCTCCTTTGCCAATGTCCCTATTTTTCCCGATATCCCAGGGAGGTTTTTTGTGTCTTCCTTCGTAAAGACTGACCCAAAGTTATCCCCTCCCCCTTTTCCCAGCTTTACCCTGGCCTTAAATCTATTTGATTTCCAGCTCTTCCCAGTTCTGATGAAAGGTCATCGACCTGAAACGTCAACTCTCTTTCTCTCTCCACGGATGCTGCCTGGCCTGCTGAGTTTTTCCAGCGTTTTCTGTTGTTAGTCCAGTATTTATCCTGGACTAATCACAGGAAGTGATGCAATAAAGTTCGAGTCACAGGAAGCTGTATTGTGTTACCACAGTGCCCATCAAGCAGATTGCTTTATCCTGAATGGTGTGGAGTTTCTTGAGTGTTCTTGCAGCAATGGAAAATATTTCATTACACTCCTGATTTGTGCGTTGTAGGTGATGGAGAAGCTTTGGGGGGTCAGGAGGCGAGCCACTCACTGAAGAATACCCAACCTCTGCCCTGCTCTAGTAGCCACAGCATTTATGTGGCAGGTCCAGTTGAATTTCTAGTCAATGGTGACCCCAAGATG
This sequence comes from Squalus acanthias, assembly GCA_030390025.1. Taxonomy (NCBI): domain Eukaryota; kingdom Metazoa; phylum Chordata; class Chondrichthyes; order Squaliformes; family Squalidae; genus Squalus; species Squalus acanthias. The sequence goes on along the minus strand of CM059425.1, from coordinate 175,696,591 downwards.
TTGATATTGGGGGACTCGACGATAGTAATGTCAATGGGATGTGGTTAGACTCTATCTTGTTGGAGATAGTCATTGCCTGGCACTTTTGTGGCATGAATGTTATTTGCCTCTTATCAGCCCAAGCTTGGATGAAGCAACTGAAGGTAGTTGGACTGAGGACACTGCCTTGAGGAACTCCTGCAACAATGTCCTGGGGCTAAGACAGTGGTGGGCAAAATCCGGCCCACTGGCCGGGATAGAAATAGAGCGCGAGCCGGAGCTCGAGCTGCACATTAGTCTAAGTCGAGTCATGGCTGCTCATTTCAATGACTCTTTTACCAAAGAAAGAGACCGGCGCTGTGTCTTTCCTCGTACTTATATTCTTTTGTACCCAGAGTACGATGGCAGGGGTGTTCTCATTGCTGTCTTAGACACGGGAGTGGATCCCGGAGCACAAGGACTCCAGGTAAAGGTACGCAATTGTAGTTCAGGCCTTGCGAAGCCTTGGGCTCCCGTACTCAGCACACTAAAAAGGGAACACCTCTCACGTCAGAAGCCCTACAGACTCAAGCTGCTCTGCCAAACAGCCACGTAAACTTTCAGTACAGCATCTAGTCAATCGATCAAACATTTCATTCATTTAATAACAGAAGATTTTACTATTATACACTACATTTTGTGTACTTAAGATAGTATCTGACTATTATCTGAATTTATGTTTATAAATTATTGGGAGGGTAGAAGTGGGAGTGATGATCAACACTATGAGTTGGTCTGTTTCAAATTTACCAATTTAACACTTTGCTCTTAGTGGGGTTATCAATTCTTGCACAATTATTCACTCGTTTTAATATTATCCCACTTAATTAGCATAGTGGAGGCATAACTAAATGGACCTGGGTAGATTGGACATTGCATTCACTGTTTTTAATTTAAGCCCTTTTTTATCATACCATGAACAATTTAAGTTTATTGTCATGACTGGAAGAGGGTTGTAGAGATTTATGTCGTTGGCCAGTCCCAGTAATAAATAGGACACGGGGAAGAAGTGTGTATTATAATGGTACATTACTTGTGCCCATTCCCAAGTGAAAGTCCGCAAACTCTATCGGCGTCTTGGTTTTCTCAGGAGTGATTGTACGTTGACAATGGACAAGCGCAATTTGATGGCTGATCTGGGGCACAACTTGGAATATAAATCATTTTCCGGGTCACCTATTTATTTCTTAACGAGGTTTCAAAGGCATCAAAGCAGAAATTTCACGTGTAATTTTTAAAGGTTGTGTAAATGATTTTATCCTTAATTGTGCCTTATGCCTTGTTTATAAATGCCAGTGGAAGCAGAATCGATCCCTCATTTTCCACTATAAGAATGAATTTTAGACCATTTGGAATAAACAGACCGTGCACTTTTCAATGTTACTTGTAAACCTGTATCATGTTCATTAGCATGTTATTAAGTGTTGTTATTTTTATTAAGTGTGGAAACGACATGAAGGGTTCTTTATACAATAAATGCCACAACACATTTTAATGGTAGCTGTTGTTGACACAATTTATTTTATGTGTGCGGCCCTCAGCAGCTGACCAAAACTGGTTCAGTGGCCCTCCAGCCCAAATAATTGCCCACCCCTGGGCTAAGACGATGGGCTTCTGAAAAGTACAACAATCTTCTGTTGTGTCAGATATGCTTGCAGCCACTGAAGAATTCCCCCCTGTTCCCCATTGACTTCAGTTTTACTAGGGCTTCTTGATGCCACTTTAAGTCAAATGCTTCCTTGAAGTCAAGGACAATCACCCTAACCAAACCTCCGGAATTCAGCTCTTGTGTCCATGTTTGAGCCAAGGCTGTATTGTCGCCGAGTGATCCTGGCAGAACCCAAACAGCTGTCCACTATCCCAAACTACTTCTGCTATCCACTGGTGTATTCTTTACTTTAGTCATAAAAATGCATTAACATCATTGGCAAGAGAAGCAAACATGAAAAAAGAGAAGTAAAAAGGTGTCCTTTTCAAACCCGAGCAGAGCTTCCGACCCTCAATACTGTCCAGCACAAACACCATCTACTTCCACCTCTGTAACATCGCCTGCCACTAACTGAACCCATCTCCCACTGAAACCCTCATACAGGCTGGAATTTTCTCACGGGAAGCGGATTGGGGGTGGGAGGCCGCCAAGGTGGGCGGGAAACCCAGGAGGCCGGGTTTGAATGTGAGGACTCAGATTCCTGCCCACAGCCAGCCAGATTGAGAGACTGGCTGGCTGCGGGCGGGTAGGCCTCAGCAGCGAGGGGCTAGTCCGGGGGAGGGACCACGGGAGGGGGGCCAGCAATCGGCTGAGGATCGGGGGGGGGGGGGAGAGAGGATCGGCTGGGGTCGGGGATCGGCTGGGGGGGGTCAGCAATCGGTCGGGGATAGGGATGGGAGGGTAGAGGATCGGCAGGGGTCGGGGATCTGGGGGAGGTGGGAGAGGATCGGCCATGGATCGGCGGGTGGGGGTCAGCCAGGGATCGCGGGGGGGGGCGTTGCCAGGGATCGCGGGGGGGGGCATCACCAGGGATCGTGGGGGGGCGTTGCCAGGGATCGTGGGGAGGTGGGTTGCCAGGGATCGTGGGGGGGTGGGTTGCCAGGGATCGTGGGGGGGTGGGTTGCCAGGAATCGTGGGGGGTGGGTTGCCAGGGATTGTGGGGGGGTGGGTTGCCAGGGATCGTGGGGGGGGTGGGTTGCTAGGGATCGTGGGGGGGGGGTCGCCAGGGATCGTGGGGGGGGGCGTCGCCAGGGATCGTGGGGGGGCGTCGCCAGGGATCGTGGGGGGGCGTCACAGGGGATCGTGGCTGGGTCGCCAGGGATCGCAGGGTTGGGGGGGGCATTGGCCAGGGATCGGCGGAGTGGGGGAGAGAGGATCAGGGCCTCACCCTCATCCCAACACTCCACCCCCCCCCCCCCCACCACCATCCCACCTCCGGCAAAACCGGAACTGGGCGTGTTGGAGGCGGGATTAGGTCGGGAATCCCATTTTTAAAACTTTAAGGGGGAAAAATTCAGTTGGTTGCGCCTCCCGTTAGCGCCTTAAGCAGGCACTAATGGGGCGCAAAGCAACTAGCGCCCAGGCGCAGCGATGTTTGCGCCGCTCGTGAAATTAACTAGACATTTTGCGGCGGCGCTAAACACTACCGCCACGATCTCCTGCGCCGGCAGATCGTGACGTCAGTCGAGTGCGCAACGCCCCGGTAGTGCCCCGGAGCGGATATTGAGTGGCGCCCCCTGCCTTACCGCCTGCCGCTAGCAACGACAGGTTGAGGGGAGCGTTCTGCAGTCAGGAAGGGACTGGGGAAGCGCTATTTAAAGGCGACCGCTTCCTGACTTTTTTTGTTGGTGACATTTTTGAACCACGCATTCTGAGAGAGAGAGAGAGAGAGAGAGACTTCTGGAGAGATTCAACGCTGTGTGAAGGAGTTTTGGGTACTGAGCAGCACTTTGCAGGTTCATTTTGATTTGCCCTTCCTTGTATCGAATTAGAAGAGACTGTGGGGTTGCACTCTGAGCTCTTTCCCTGGTTCTCTCCATCGTTCTTTTCAACAGATTTGATGTACAGGTCTCTCCAGGCCAAGATTCAAGGCTGCAATGAGCAGGATGTGGATGGAAAGCAAGATCAACCCTCCCCTTTAAGAACTGACCGGCGCCATTGTGTGTGTGTTCCATTGCTGACTGACATCACATGAGCTTCGCCAGCACTCTAAGTTAGCGCCTCGCTCCTCGCCCTTTGCGCCTTAAGACAGATGTGTAGCACCTGATTTAGCGCTCCAATCACCTCCAGGGGCGATAAAAGTCAAGTTTGCAGTCGGAGGTGATAATTAGCACCAGGCGCTAATCTTTGCACACAGCCGATAATTGCGCCCCAAACGGGGCGATACTGAATTTTTCCCCCTAACTGCCCCCACGGTCCAAACCCACCGTTTTCTTAGGGGAAAATTCCGGCCACAGTCTTTGTCACCTACAGACTTGACTATTCTATTATTCTCCTGACTGGCCTCCCATCCTCCTCCCTCCATATTCTTCACATCATCCAAAACTCCGCTGCCCATGTCCTACCCACACCAAGTCCCCCTCACCCCTGTCCTTGCTGAGCTACATTGGTTCCCAGACCCCTAACACCTCAAACATCTTATCCTCGTGTTTAAATCCCTTATTGGCCTCACTGCTCCCTATCTCTGTAACATCCGTTCCTCTAACCTTGGCCTTTTGTGCATCACCCTTCCAATGGCAGCTGTGCTTTCAGTCGTCTAGGCCCCGTACTCTGGAATTCCCTCCCTAAATCACTCCATCTCTTCACTTCCCTCTCCTCCTTTTAATGTTCTCGGTAAAACCCAACACTTTAACCAAGCTTTTGGTCGCCACTCCTAATATCTCCTTCTTTCTCTCAGTGTCCATTTTGTATCGGATTACGTCTCTGTGAAGCACCTTGAGACATTTTTCTATACTGAAGGAGCTATATAAATGCAAGTCGTTGTTGTTGTTGTTTGTTGTTATGACGAACAAGAGAGGATAGTTCATAAAAGACCATTGAGGTACTGATAACTAGGGAAAGATAAAAACAGTTCTAACAGAGAGAGGTTGGAGAAGACACGTAAGAAGGTGACTTGCATTTAAGGAGAAGAGAAAGGGGCTAAAATATCAGGGAAGTTAAAGGTAAAAGTGAAACGGCTAACAATACATTGAAGTCCAGATCCTTTGCTCCCCTCCCATATACACACTGAAAAACAAAGAACATTGTGCTATATTAGGTGACTGCACTTATACAGAAAATTCTTACATATTTTTATATTCAGAATGAAGGAAGTAAAATGTGCAAAAGATGCCTGCTTTGTTAATAGGGATCATATATTTGACATCATACCAACCTTTCTTATTCAGATCAAATGTTGACATGGCACCAAGAGAAATCATGCACTACTTTCCTTTAAACAAGTCAAACAGAAATAATGGTGAGTACTGCAGTTGCTCTTTTCATCTGAGAAGTCGCACAACACCAGGTTATAGTCCAACAGATTTATTTAATTTTACAAGCTTTCGAAGCAGTTCGCTCCTTCGGCAGGTAAGTTAGCAATGAGAGAATCTCCCAGAATTCACAATTTAAACCCAGACAAAATCTATTCACATTATTCCCTACAACAAAGAGCACAGCCAAGACAATGAGATGTGTCCCAGGGGGTCCAACGTGTCAAACCACCTGCTGGCTGCATATCCTGTCAATTTGTGTTCTTGTGTTAGTCTTTTTAAAAAAAAAAAAAACACCTGGGAAGACCGGCCATGATGTCAAGTCACGTTCTGTATCGTGACATGAACCCGATATCGCGATTGAGGCCATCCTCATGAGTGCGGAACTTGGCTATCAGTTTCTGCTCTATGATTTTGCGCTGTCGTGTATCTCGAAGGCCGCCTTGGAGAACGCTTACCCGCAGATCCGAGGCTGAATGCCCCTGGCTGCTGAAGTGTTCCCCGACTGGGAGGCAACCCTCCTGCCTGGCGATTGTTGCGCGGTGTCCGTTCATACGTTGTCTCAGTGTCTGCATGGTCTCGCCGATGTACCATGCTCTGGAGCATCCTTTACTGCAACGTATCAGGTAGACAACGTTGGCCGAGTCACATGAGTATGTACCGTGTACCTGGTGGGTAGTGTCCTCACGTGTAATGATGGTATCTGTGTCCATGATTTGGCATGTCTTGCAGAGGTTGCCGTGGCAGGGTTGTGGATACCATCATTACACGTGAGGACACTACCCACCAGGTACGCGGTACATACTCATGTGACTCGGCCAACGTTGTCTACCTGATACGTTGCAGTAAAGGATGCTCCAGAGCATGGTACATCGGCGAGACCATGCAGACACTGAGACAACGTATGAACGGACACCGCGCAACAATCGCCAGGCAGGAGGGTTGCCTCCCAGTCGGGGAACACTTCAGCAGCCAGGGGCATTCAGCCTCGGATCTGCGGGTAAGCGTTCTCCAAGGCGGCCTTCGAGATACACGACAGCGCAAAATCATAGAGCAGAAACTGATAGCCAAGTTCCGCACTCATGAGGATGGCCTCAATCGCGATATCGGGTTCATGTCACGATACAGAACGTGACTTGACATCATGGCCGGTCTTCCCAGGTGTTTTTTTTTTTTTAAAAAGACTAACACAAGAACACAAATTGACAGGATATGCAGCCAGCAGGTGGTTTGACACGTTGGACCCCCTGGGACACATCTCATTGTCTTGGCTGTGCTCTTTGTTGTAGGGAATAATGTGAATAGATTTTGTCTGGGTTTAAATTGTGAATTCTGGGAGATTCTCTCATTGCTAACTTACCTGACGAAGGAGCGAACTGCTTCGAAAGCTTGTAAAATTAAATAAATCTGTTGGACTATAACCTGGTGTTGTGCGACTTCTCATTTTTGTCCACCCCAGTCCAACGCCGGCATCTCCACATCATGACCTCTATTGACACCGCAAACTGCCGGCTCAAAGTGGAGAGAATCGCCAAGAAGATCGCGCATATTGACACAGACATCAAGTACCTGCAGAGATGCAAGAAAGCAGACAAGATTCCGAAAGGACTACAGATCACGAACCCACTCAAGTCGACATACAACACAGACTACGCTGAGAGACTCTGCCGTCGTACCTCTCGCACACTCCTCAACCATCTCGTACACCAGCTCTACAGCAGACGTCGCAACCTCGAAACCAAGATAGAGTCCATGCTCTCAGCCTGTGCTCAGGACACAGCAGACCAGCTACGAGACACCGCCAAACAGACGAGGCAACGGAACTACGCTGCCTACATGCACATCAAGAACAGGAAGCTTGAGAAACTCGGCGTAACCACCAGCTACAACCAAGCCTCCCCCGGTACCACGGTTGCAACCACAGGGAAGTCCATCGTCAACCTGTCGGACCACACCCTTCAACCAGACGAAATCGAAGTTCTCGCCCTAGGGCTCAAGTTCTGCCCCACCACCAAAATGGACCCCATCGGTCTCGCGGCGGACACAGAGGAATTCATCAGGAGAATGAGGATCCGGGAATACTACCACAAATCCCAAGATGTCAGCAACATTCCTAATGGGACAATCAATGATCCGGAACAGCAGACAGAGGGAACCGCAGTGCTACAACCGAGGAAGAAAGAGTCAAATTGAACCCCTCCGGAGGGTCGCAACCCTAAGCTTGACATGTATGCTCAAGCTGTCAGGAAATGCATCAACGCTAGATTCATCACCCGTACTCACAAGACAGTCCAGAATGTCACCCGAGCACAACGCAACGCCATCCACGCACTCAAGACCAACCGCAACATCGTCATCAAACCAGCGGACAAAGGAGGAGCCATCGTCATACAGAACAGAACGGACTATTGCAAAGAAGCATACCGACAACTGGACAACCAGGAACACTACAGACAGCTACCCGCAGATCCGACCAAAGAACACACCCGCCAACTCAATAGACTGATCAAGACCTTCGATCCAGACCTTCAAAACATCCTACGCGCTCTCATCCCACGTACTCCCCGCATAGGAGACTTTTACTGCCTCCCAAAGATACACAAAGCCAACACACCCAGACGTCCTATCATATCAGGCAACGGAACCCTGTGTGAGAACCTCTCTGGGTACGTCGAGGGCATCCTGAAACCCATCGTACAGGGAACCCCCAGCTTCTGTCGCGACACTACAGACTTCTTGCAGAAACTCAGCACCCATGGACCAGTTGAACCAGGAACACTCCTCATCACAATGGACGTATCGGCACTCTACACCAATATCCCCCACAATGACGGCATCGCTGCGACAGCCTCAGTACTCAACACCAACAACAGCCAATCTCCGGACGCCATCCTACAACTCATCCGCTTCATCCTTGACCACAATGTCTTCACCTTCGACAACCATTTTTTCACCCAAACACACGGAACAGCCATGGGGACCAAATTCGCACCCCAATACGCCAACATCTTCATGCACAAGTTCGAGCAAGACTTCTTCGCTGCACAGGACCTCCAACCAACGCTGTACACCAGATACATCGACGACATCTTCTTCCTTTGGACCCACGGCGAAGGATCACTGAAAGGACTACACGATAGCATCAACAGGTTCCATCCCACCATCAAACTCACCATGGACTACTCCTCAGAATCGGTTTCATTCTTGGACACACGAATCTCCATCAAAGACGGACGCCTCAGCACTTCACTCTACCGCAAGCCCACGGACAACCTCACGATGCTCCACTTCTCCAGCTTCCACCCTAACCACGTTAAAGAAGCCATCCCCTATGGACAAGCCCTGCGAATACACAGGATCTGCTCAGACGAGGAGGAACGCGATGGACACCTACGGACACTGAAAGACGCCCTCATAAGAACGGGATATGATGCTCGACTCGTCGATCGACAGTTCCGATGGGCCACAGCGAAAAACCGCATAGACCTCCTCAGAAGACGAACACGGGACACAACCAACAGAGTACCCTACATCGTCCAGTACTTCCCCGGAGCGGAAAAACTACGCCATGTTCTTCGCAGCCTTCAACATGTCATCGATGACGACGAACACCTTGCTAAGGCCATCCCCACGCCTCCACTACTCGCCTTCAAGCAGCCGCCTAACCTCAAAAGTACCATCGTTCGCAGCAGATTACCCATCTTTCAGGATAACAGCAACCAAGACACCACACAACCCTGCCACGGCAACCTCTGCAAGACATGCCAAATCATGGACACAGATACCATCATTACACGTGAGGACACTACCCACCAGGTACACGGTACATACTCATGTGACTCGGCCAACGTTGTCTACCTGATACGTTGCAGTAAAGGATGCTCCAGAGCATGGTACATCGGCGAGACCATGCAGACACTGAGACAACGTATGAACGGACACCGCGCAACAATCGCCAGGCAGGAGGGTTGCCTCCCAGTCGGGGAACACTTCAGCAGCCAGGGGCATTCAGCCTCGGATCTGCGGGTAAGCGTTCTCCAAGGCGGCCTTCGAGATACACGACAGCGCAAAATCATAGAGCAGAAACTGATAGCCAAGTTCCGCACTCATGAGGATGGCCTCAATCGCGATATCGGGTTCATGTCACGATACAGAACGTGACTTGACATCATGGCCGGTCTTCCCAGGTGTTTTTTTTTTTTAAAAAGACTAACACAAGAACACAAATTGACAGGATATGCAGCCAGCAGGTGGTTTGACACGTTGGACCCCCTGGGACACATCTCATTGTCTTGGCTGTGCTCTTTGTTGTAGGGAATAATGTGAATAGATTTTGTCTGGGTTTAAATTGTGAATTCTGGGAGATTCTCTCATTGCTAACTTACCTGACGAAGGAGCGAACTGCTTCGAAAGCTTGTAAAATTAAATAAATCTGTTGGACTATAACCTGGTGTTGTGCGACTTCTCATTTTTGTCCACCCCAGTCCAACGCTGGCATCTCCACATCATGATCTTTTCATCTGAGCTGTAGATTTTCATAGTGGTAAATCACAAGTCTCTCTAAATCAAGCTCAGAAACGTAGCTGCTCAAAAGAAGCTCAGTGCTGTGCTCCTGCTATTCAATGTCTAAAGTGGGAGAAGGTTGCTGTTTGAATTTTCATGAAATTAAGTGTCCATTGTACTGATTTAATGTAATGACATTACATATTAAATTTAAGCTGAACTGTGAATTGCAATGATTATCATTATTCTTCAGACACTAAAGTCCTGATTTTAACCCTGCCTGCACAGCGGGAATGGTGCGTGCGGGGGTTAAAATGACGGATGGGCACTACCTACAGTGTCCCGGTAACATTCGCTCCTCCTGCCATTTGAACTCCTGGGTTTTCAGAAGCGCGAGGCTGCCCACTGCAGGCAGATGGAGGCCTCATTAATATTCAAATTCCAGGGTCCAATGATGTAATTTCGATCCCGGCCTCAATTGAACTCTGACATGCATGAATCTTGCTGGCAGCAAACAGAATCGGGACCAGAAAAGGTCCTTCTTTTTAATTTTTTTAAGGTTCCTTGTGGGCCAGGAAAGCCACCTTATGCTCTGGCATCCACCCCTACCCAGATTACCTTCAATCCCCGATGGCAGCCTACAACTGTGCAATTTCCCTCTCCTGCACAATGGCCTCCATATCATCCCTGTCAGCTTTGGGCGGGAGTCAGCGTTGGGAAATTTAAATGAGGCCCGGGAGTTAAAATCTCCCGAGCTTAACCCTGCTTTGGCCAGACGAATCTGTGGTCCGCATGCCGCACTTACGCCCCAGCTTAAAATCGATGCTTAAGTGTGTCCTAGCATCAGAAGCAGAAAGAATGTGAATGAATAACCCAATGCACAAAAGGTTATCCTGGGGCTGGAAGATTCTACACATTGCATTACCACCAAACTACATGAGTAGAAGGCACTCATATTAATAGCAACAATATTAATGTGCGCCAGATAAAGAAAACTCACTATTTAACTAATGACAGAAATTCCCGCAGTATAGAAAGTCAAAGCCAGAAGTGTAGTCATGTTTTATGGAGGCCCTGTTAATTTGTCAATACAGAATTTATCAAATGCTGCTGAAAAATGTTTGTTTTTTTAATTCATTCATTGTAGTCTAATTATTATTCTGCTTTAATTTTATTTTTAAATATGCTGGCAAATAACAATTTTCAAGACAATTTTATTCAGAAAATGAAATTCATTATTCAAAAAACATTTCAAGACCTATATTGTAAAGTACGAGGAAAATGCTGGAAGGTCAAAATGTTGTACAACAGCTGCTCCACTTTACAAAAATCTTTTTTTCTATTCCTAAGATATAAACAGATCTTTCCAATAGAAATGTTTCTAAAGTGCTATTATATAAACAAACTACACAAAATTGTTAAAATACACAAGATACTCAGACACAGTTCAGATTAACAAACATGTCTCATGTTCATGTGATTTGAATAATAAAAACATGCGTCTTTATTTAAAGATTATAAGTGACTCATTCATGTGAGTAATGTCACCTGATCCCAATAGAGATCTTTTAATTGAGGAATGAAGGCTTGCTCAGTAATGCTGTCCCATTATAATCAAGCAAATAAAACTGAGGTCAGGTCCATCGTCTCTGTTTAATCTCTCATGAGACCTGATCTGAATCAAACTGTATACTGCGGGGGGGGGGGGGGAATGGGCTCATGGTGGATGGGATGAAGTAATGAAATCTTTTGAGTTTTAAGAATGATGAGAGAAGTAATCCCATTTATAAAGAACAAGTTTATGATTTAGTATAGAGAAGAAATCTGTGCATTTAAATTTACCAGCACTCGCTTCTAATAAATCCATTCGCTCGAATAAATAAGGTGACCTACATTTTGTTATAATAACCACCAAATGAAAAACTTATCAATATTTTTCCATTCAATATAACTGACTTGCACATCTGAAAAATCAATTGAATAAATAAAAGCCATACAACCAAATTTGCTGTTTTTATGTTGAAATACCAATGAAGGATTTTTAAGTATGCACTATTTCTACTACATAATCCAGAGGAACAATACATGGCCAAGTGTGAATCAGTCAGAAGTGAGGTGATGGAGTAAAGAACAATGAATCACAGATCACTGGGTCATGTATCACATTTTTATCCATCAGTCCTCCCTTTGATAGTGTAAATTCTTAAATTCCTCTCACACCACTGACTTGGCTGATTATCTTGTACTCCTGTTCCGACTACAGTCGGGAGATGGTAATGACAGTGCATTATCCATAAATATCTTAAGGGGGAGAAATTCAGTAGTGCCCAGGAAGGGGCACTAACTTTTGAGAAGTTGGAAATTTAGCACCAGGCGCTAATCAATCTCGCTGCCAACTAAATTCAGTCTCAGCTCTCAAAGAATGCAGGGGAGCGCTAAATCAGGCGCTAATGGTGTAGGTGAGTGGCGTTAGGCTCCAAGCGATAATGAATATCAGGTGTTGTGTAATCGGGAGTGAGCATTGGCACAGGCGCCTTCCAGCCATTAAAAGGGAGGGTCACTGGAGTCTGCACACCAGCCCCCAATGATTCGGGGAGTGCAGAACGGTGATATGCTATGAGATGAAATGCAATGTGCTTTGACAACCCGCAACACTCCGGGGACTAAGCAGCCTTTATTTGGCTGCAAATACATCCTGCGCTCTCTGCCACTCATAACTGACCTTTGGAACGGAAGTTCCTTAACAGCTGGGGCGCATCCCTTTAAGTAGCGCCCCGCCAGCCGCTAGCCAGCTGGTTCACGTCTCCACTCCCTGGCGCTGTCGGCACAAGGCGGTAAGGCAGGGGCGCTGCTGAAGTTTGCAGATCGGGCGCCTAGCGAGCATTGCACACGCGCTGATGTCACGATCTGCATGGCGAAAGGGACCGAGATGCTAACTGTGATCGCCAGTACTACGGGGCTGGCGGATTTGCTGTGCGACGCGGGATTCGCCCCACCGCGGCGCTACTGCCTGAGCGGCCCATTAGCGCCCCCGCCAGGTGCTAACTGGGGGCGCTAACCGACTGAATTTCGGCCCCTAAGTATTTTGAAACTTATACAATGGAGCTACCAAGTAGAGATGAGCATTCAGATCAACTTAGACTTTGAATCTTGATTGGAATTATCTGAAATCGAAATCTGAATCAAGAGCCTGGGAAAAAAGTCATAGATGTGGAAAGACAGAGGATCGCCAGAGCATTGGCTACATCAGGTTCCCAGACACTGGGGAAAACAGAGCACCACAAAATGGATACATCAGATATATAAGCCCTGATTTTAACTGGGGGCATGTTGGGGGCTGGTAGGACGCAGGGGAAACCCCCAAGACTCCTCGGTATTTTAAAACCCGGGACTCATTTACATTTCTCTCCACTGCCTCCTGCCCGAAGCCAACAGGAATGATTTAAGAGCCAATGAACAGGAGTGGGAAATCAGGCGGGAGGCTGTGCTGCCAGAGACTGGTGGGAAAGGTCCCCGGCAAAGTGAGGTAGGAGATCTGGGCCAATCGCGGACGGAGAAGGGGAGAGAGAAAGCTTGGGGGAGAGAAGGCTCAAGGTTTCCTTGTTGGGCCAGGAGGAGCACTTAAGAAACCTTAAGAAAATCTAAGAACGAACAACTTACCTGGACCTCTTCTGGCCGATGCTGATTCCTGCCAGCTTTTGCTGCTGGTTTCGGCACCATGTGGGCCTCCCAAACCCCAGAATTAAACTCGCGTTGCGGCGCCATTGACATCATCAGGTCGCAATGTTCCCATTTTAATTAGGCCCCCACCTGGCTGGGTGGGCGGCCTCCACGCTGCCAGAACCCCAGCAATTAAAATGGTGTGGGGTGGGAACACGGCGTGAACCACTCCTTCCATTTTAACTGCCTGCCCGCCCCATTTGTGCCAAGTGGGATGGGTTGAAATTGGGCTATAGATTCACTAAAGCATCACAAAAGCAAGCTCACAGGCCCATTAGATGACTATAAAAATTGATGATTCAGATGCCTTGCTCTAGATAATCAGTCAATCCCAATCCTTGTATTGTACCTGAAACCCATGAAATACGGGGGGGGAGGGTTAGCTGAATCATTCAGATTAGCTAAAAGGTCAGTAGTCGGTCAACAGTGTGTTAATGAGGCCCGGTGGTTAAAATCGCTGTAGCCTCATTGTGACATGGGCGGGCGGAAATCTAACTGAAACCAGTTCTTGGGCCAGAGGGCATCCCAGCTTGAGACTCTGGTCAGGATAAATAATTGTTTTTGGGAATAGACTATCTCTGGCAGAGGACCTCTCGTAAACTTCATCGATCCAGCACGAGCAGGATGCTATCAGTGTCCTAGATACTGGAATGTAACCAGACACTCGAGGAATCCTGTTTCAGTATCTGCCTTGGCTGCACATTTTGATCTTTCTTATGATCTGCAGCTTCAGCTTCTGAAGGTTACCTTGTGATGACAAAGACCTGTTGGGCAGACAAACTGATGAAATATTTGAAACAGCAACATCACTTCAGGACTCCCCTGATAATGGCACAGTAAAACAAGCTCTGCTGTCCCAGAAGTGCTATCTACGGGGTTGAAATTCCGATGGCTGCGCTCCGCCGGTGTGTGGTGGAGCAGGGCCTAAATCTGCCGAGTTCCAGGGAATGCAGACTCTGTCTCAAATTGTGAGAATAGAGTCATTAGTATGGTCAGGGCTAATGCTTTGTGCCTGTAAGGACGCATTGGCAGCACCTGTCCGACATAACCCAGGAATGTTGCAGCAGCTTCACACGGCTCCGACACAGTTCAGGATACTCAGGAAGCAGCTCACAGAAATAAGGCTACAGAGGTCTTCAGCTATGCGCTGTCTCTGCAAAGTAATTGCTCCCCTCTGGTACTCTGTGGCCGGAATTTTTACCTTGGAGTCGGGTCAGGTGCGTGCGGGCCGCGTAGCAGGTTGCGAACGCGATGTTCTGAGCAGCACGTTCCTCAGAGCAACTTTAACTTAATGGCCCCATTGAAAGACTCATGCGCGTTTCCCGGCCCTATTAAATGGTGCGGGTCTGATGGCATCATCGATGACTCGTTTCCAGCGCCCATATTTAAAGCAGCCTTGCACTGAACTCATTTGAAGGTTGCTGGCGGAAGGTGGAACCTGACAAACAATGGCCTGAGTCCTGTTATAAAGTAGCAAGGATGGACAGCCAAAGGCTGCACCACGCTTTTCAGACTCATCCCTGCATACTCTGATGGAGGCAGTCAGACCACACAGGGAGGTCCACATGAGACCAAGCAAGTCTGGTTGGATATAGCTCAGGAGGTCAGCAGCAGGGATATGGTGAGGACGACCGGGATCCAGTGCAGGAAACGATTCAATGATCTCATGAGGTCAGGAAAGGTGAGTGCAAAGCCACACTCACCTTCATCCTGATGTGCCTGTTAACACATCCCCATCACTCTGCCTTCCCAAGCCTACTTCTGCACATCATTCCTCACACCAACATACCTTGCACGTCCACCCATGTACATACTCACATCCCCATCTGACTAACCACCCCTCACACTCACCCTCAGCCTAATGCAATTATAGCAGCTAACAACACGCAAGGCATTGGCACCCCACGCCCTCATAGTCACCCTCTACAGATGTAACCCATCCATTCCTTACACTCATTCTATCACTCTCACTCAAACTTTTCTTTCCCTCCTTGCAGGAGAAAAGAGCCCAGAACACGTGGTAGAGACAGAGAACCAGAGGTGGCCCTCCAGTCTTCACCCAACTAACAGCAGCAGAGGAGGGGCCTCTGGAGATCTCGGGAGTTGGACAGATGCTGGCGGTGGGAGACGGAGAGAGGGGCACATCCCAGCAACCTGGTGACAGAATCACACCTCATAAAGCAACATGTCATACAGCAGTCACCCGTATGGTAACTGATGTCAGCAGCCAGTGAAATGTTATCATGTGCATAATGGTTGCGTTACCCATTCTTATTATGACACTTCTAATTCATCTCTTTACTCTCCCACAG
The DNA here is from genome assembly GCA_030390025.1 of Squalus acanthias. Classification (NCBI taxonomy): domain Eukaryota; kingdom Metazoa; phylum Chordata; class Chondrichthyes; order Squaliformes; family Squalidae; genus Squalus; species Squalus acanthias. Next base: position 175,681,079 of record CM059425.1, on the reverse strand, counting down.
GTCCATCAAATGCCACCCCCCCCTCCCCCCACACCCCACCCCCCATGCCCCCACTGTCGAGCTGGAGGAGGAAGACAACTCTTCAGAGGAGCTTCCAGCCTCTGAGGGTGCACCGTCAGCAGAACCAAGCACACCCAGCACCAGCGCAGATACGCACACCTTGGTGGGCCCTTTACGCCATAGTGTAGAGCTGTCACCTGATGTCTCACAATTCACAAGTGAGCAAGAGCAGGTGGTGTTGACCGGGACAGCAGTGGAGACTCCTCACCGGATGGCGCAGGACACTCCAAGCTCTGCTGAGCTGCAAGTAGACGCTGAGCCTCAGGGGCCATTGACAAAGAGGGTGATCTTGGAGGGGCAGCAACAATTGCAGGAGGCTCTGGCATCTTTTGCAGCCGTGATGTCTGCAAATATGCAGAGAATGGAGGAGTCCATCTCCAACATGAGCACCACCATGTCGCAGGCGATGGTGACGATGTGCTCTTCCATGGAAAGGATGGCCACCTGCATGGAGCAGCTAATGCGCCACTCACATGAGCACATGCTAGCTGTGAACAACAGATGGCAGACGCTCATAGACCTCCTCTGTAGGAGGGATGTAAACATAGACTTGGACGTTCATTGCCCCACTGCTGTGCAGCAAGGTGCTCTCCAGTTCCTTGCTAGTAGGTAATTGCAGGTGGCCCATGAGAGGGATGATGGTGAGAGGGGACATGGAAGTGGGGGCTCTTCTCAAAGTGCTCCCACTTCTCCCCCTTTGCCTCCCCCTCAGTCAGAACTCTACGTGTTTCCTCAGATCCCGATGGCCAAGTCTGCCCCTGCACAGTTGCAAGAGGAGCAGTCTTTGGCGGGGCCCTCACAGGCTCCAAAATCCAGAGGGCATCCACCAAAAGTGTCTAACGAGTCACAGCAGGGAAGTGAGCAGGTGCCTCTACCTCTGCTAAAGCCACACGGGTAGCACCTCGTAGAAGCAGTTGCAAACAAAAAATGACACAAAAGTAGATGCACAAGAGTATGCACGTAGGTTTATCAACAAATGTTAGTGTTAAGTTTCGGTTATTTTGATGACACACGTAAATGTTTTTCTTTGCACCACTTTTGGGTTTTGTCACTTTGTGAATGGTGAGGCATTACTTAACCTCGAACATTGGGGCTTTGGATGAGAGGAATGGCTTGGTCATTGTAGGGCTGCTTTGTGGTGGTGTTGTGGGGGGGTACGGTACTTAGTACAGCATGTGGCAGCCATGTGGCTGCATTGGAGCAAGTTAAGTAATTCTGGCCATGATGAGGCCATCCCAGGCCTCCCGGGCAATAATGTGCGCCGCTGCTGGTGCCATCTCCACCTCAGGTTCCTCCTCCTCCTCCTCCTCTGAAGAGGCTGTGAGCTGTGCGCCTTGCTCCTCCTGCAGCTCCAATCCTCACTGCTGTGTTATGATGTACGGTGCATAGCAGATGACGATGATTCTGGAGACCCTGGCTGGTGCGTACTGAAGTGCACCTCCAGATCTGTCAAGGCATCTGAAGCGCATCTTCAGCATGCCTATTGCTTGATCTATGACATATCTGGTGGAGATGTGGCTCTCATTATAACGCTCCTTGGCCTCAGTACTTGGTGTCCTCAAGGGTGTCATGAGTCACATCTTCAGTGGATAGCCCATGTCTCCAAGCAGCCAGCTAGTAAGTCTGTCCGGAGGTGTGAAGAGCTGAGGGAGGGTGAACTGGCGCAGAATGAAAGAGTCATGACAGCTGCCAGGGAATCTGGTGCACACATGCATAATCATCTTTTTATGGTTGCAGACGAGCTGCACATTGAGTGAATGGAAGCCCTTGCAGTTCACAAATACTCCTGGGTGATCGGGTGCCTTGATGGCCACATGTGTGCAGTCGATGATGCCCTGCACCTGTGGGAAGCCAGCTAGAGCCGCAAAGCTGTACGGCCGCTCAGTAACACTGGCTTCCTCAGTGGCAATGTTGATATAATTTGTGGACTTGTGAAACATGGCATCGGTCACCTGGGTGATGCATCTGTGGGCGGCCGACTGTGAGATCCCGCAATTGTCTGCTGCAGATCCCTGGAAGGAGCCTGAGGCGAAGAAGTTGAGGGTGGTGGTGACTTTGACAGCCACTGGTAAGGCGTGTCCACCAGGACCTCTGGGCAGAAGGTCTTGTTCCAGCAAGCTACAAATGTCTGCACCGACCTGGCGCGATATCCTGAGCCTCCTGAAGCACTGCTGCTCAGTCATGTTGAGGAAGCTCATTCTCTGCCTGTATACCCTGTGTTGGGGGTATCACCTCCAGTGCGCTGCAGCACTGTGGTGCTCCCCCACCTCCTGTGGAGCATCAGGTAGTTGAGGAGAAGGCTGCTATTGCTGCTGGTGTGGCTGGTGTTGTTGGTGGTAGGGCTCATCTTGGTCCGATTCTGAGGACCAAGGTGAGACAGTATAAGCGGCACCCATGCTGATGTAGTAGATGGCAGGTAAAGTGGAGATCAGAGGGACAATCCCTCAATGTTGTGATAGTGAGTAGCAACGCGGTGAGAGTAGCTTCCGAGGTTTCAAAAATGACCTGCAAGCTGCAGACACCCAAATCTGTGGACAAAATGGAGTCAGCAAGAGCCTTTCCATGAGGCAAGTAATGAGGTGTAACGTAGGAGTATTTATCTGCTTTTCCCAGCTGTCAATGAATGAACTCGCCAATGGACACTGAGCTTCCGCCTCCCCTTCACAGGTGAGGTACCCAACCTCCTTGAATCCCGTGCTCCTGCAGTTAAAGTCAAAAGCTGGCATTAAAATCACTCTTAAGGGTCTCTCAACAAGCACTTAATGATTTCAATGAGGTAGCACGCCTCTGTCGATCAGGTCCGTGTCACGCCTTCAAAGCCGTCCGAGTTAAACACGCAAGGTGACGGGATGACGACAGGTTCCCAATGCGCTCGCTATTTCGGGGATTTTTACTGCCGACCCACCCCCAAACCCATACGCTTGGCAACAGGAAAATTCAGGCCTGTGTGTCTGTATACTTCCACTGTGTGTCTGTATACCTCCACTGTGTGTCTGTATAACTCCACTGTGTGTCTGTATACCTCCACTGTGTGTCTGTATAACTCCACTGTGTGTCTGTATAACTCCACTGTGTGTCTGTATACCTCCACTGTGTGTCTGTATAACTCCACTGTGTGTCTGTATAACTCCACTCAGAGAGTGTTCGACAATGTGTCTCACAAGAGGCTTTTTATAAATATTCAGGCGTGTGGTACATGTGGAAATGTAGCAGCATTGATAGAAATGTGATTAATAGACTGGAAACAATAAATTGGGGTAAATGGGTGTTGCTCTGTCTAGAGAAGGGTTGGTGTACACAAGGGGTTAATTGCTGGGTCCACTTTTGTTCTCAGTATATATAGATGATGTGGATTTTGGGCATAGGGAGGTTAATCTCAAAATTTTCTGACGACACAAAAGTAGGGGATTTAGGAAACATTGTGGGTATTTTGATTTGGAGCAGAGAGGTCCAGGTCCCTATAAACAGGCTAACAACCATCTCTTAGAATGGGAATCCCATGATGGGGGGCTGTGATCGCGATACTACTACTGTATTCAGTGGATGGGGAGTGTTTGTTCAGGAAATGCTGCTGTTGGGAGGAGTAGTTCAAGTTGAGATTGAAGATGATTTTACTAAGTTCGATGGGGGTGCTGAGGAATCGTTTTTTGGTCAGGAAAATGAAGTGCAATAGTTTGTTGGTCTAGAAATGTTGCTGAATGGGGAGAAGTTCAATAAATGCTCTTCAAATTAGCAAACCCATTTTCCTGTAGATGTCCTATCATACAACTCATGTGGGCAGATTAGGTTGATTTGGGTTTCAGTTCTCTGTTACCCAACATAATTTATACTATTCATGATTCTGGCCAGTTATTACACTTTGAACCTTGCCACAAGTGTGTTTTGATGTCAGGTTCACTCAATATTCAATATCAAACCAGAAACCATGGGGTATCCTCCACATTCCTGATATATAATGAGGGCTGGAAGAAACTACATGAAGTGGATTCAGGGCTGTTATTCCAAAATGCAAGATTATACTTTTAGAACTGAGGACAGGAAAGGCATAATAGTTCAATTAAATCTTAAAGTGCAGATCTGATGGACAACTAGTATAAAATTTGTCAGAATAAATACTGAAGAAATATTAAAGCAAAATACTGTGGATGCTGGAAATCTGAAATAAAAACAGAAAATGCTAGAAATACTCAGCAGGTCAGGCAGCATCTGTGGAGAGAGAAACAGAGTTAACGTTTCAGGTCGATGACCCTTCGTCAGAACAGATAAAGGGAGAAATATGAAGGGTCATCGACCTGAAACGTTAACTCTGTTTCTCTCTCCACAGATGCTGCCTGATCTGCTGAGTATTTCCAGCATTTTCTGTTTTTATTACTGAAGAAATATTGTTACATTTGATTTCAATGTCCACTTCAACTTTTATTATCAGGCAGTGTCAGATCATTCTTATCACTAGAGTTCAAATTGGCTGGTTTCAGAGTAATATTTGTACTAAAACTGAGGGTTTCAAAATGATGTCGGTAAGTGACAAATAACAGTTAATGGTCTGGGTATAATCACAAACACATGGTTTTACTTGAAAAATATTAAAATAGGTGAAGTAAAATATACCACAGAACAACAAAATCCTTCTTCTGCTCATTCTCTAATAAAATTATTAAACTATTTCAACCCCCAGCCACTTAGTTTAATAAATATATTATATCTAAAAATAACATCCTTCATTTAAATGCCCAGTGTGGGAGTTGGCATGACAAGGTCATTAGTTTTTACATAAATTATTTTCCAGTTCCCCAGAAGACTTTAATTTATTGCATTCCAAAGCATCCACCACAACTAAAATGGGCTGATCCTAATCCGAACCCCTGTGTTTTCCATCTTATGGCAGTAATTAGATAATTATTAGAGACAGCAGCATGAGTCTGAAAATTTATGTCCCAATTTGTTGTCTTGTGTGAGATCTGTCGTTCACTTGTGATCACAATAATGTACAGTAATCTGTAAATCCTCAGTGAAAAAACTGGGCCCCAAAAATCTACGGATAGCACCTCTCAGCATAAGCGCCAAGATGCGCCTACCCTGACCTTTGTTGCTGACCCTGCCAACATTCATGGCATCAGGTGGAGTTCACAAGATTCGTACACAGCATCTGGGGAGCCACCCATCCCTAAAGTGGTCAGAAAGCCTGGCATAGGTGAGGTGTTGAGCCATCCCAGTAGAGACTTTTTCCCAACCTCGTGGCCCCTGTAGAAAGGAGGATGCCTGAAAATCATTTTTTTTTTAAAACATATTTTAATCTTCAAGTGTCCAGACCAGGATCCTGGCATGGACCCCTCAGTCGGGCCCACCACCACCAGTTGGTCGGCCAGTCCACCTGGTTAGTTGTACCAGTGCTCACCATACACCAGGTCCCTAACTAGGCCCATTGCACGGAGACTCCAATGTCCGCCGTCTCCACCCCTTTATGCCGATGGATATGTAAAGGGCGGATAGATGTTCCGCCCCAGGAAATTTGGGTGCAAGGTCAGGACCCAGAGTAGCCAGGTCCCAGCCTAGTTTCTGGCTGTTATGGCAGACTCATGCTGAAATTACAGTGGGAATCCGCCAGCATGGCTGTGGATTTATGATCCCCAGGTTACTAAAAGAAGAGTCACAAAACTCAGAAGTTGTGGCAAATTTTTGTGTTAAAGGATCTTTCTGGCAGTTTGTAGACTGAATTTCAGAAAATTAATATAACTGATACACCAAAGGTATAATAGAAATAACAAATTTATTGTAACGATTGCAGTAGGAATTATGCTCCAAAATAAAAAAAACAACATGATATAAATCGTTCAGTGGTGTAGTGGTTACGGTACTGGACTAGCAAGCCAGAGGTCATGAGTTGCACCATGGCAAGTCGTGAAACTGAATTGGTACAAGCACCAGGAAAACATGACCATAATTGTCATAAAAACACAACTGGTTCACTAATGTCCTTCAGGGAAGGGTGTTCACCATCCCTATCCAGTTGATTCAATGCCCTCTTAAGTGACCTAACAAGTCATTCAGTTGTAAGTAATCACTACTTCAACAGGACATCCCAGTCCTGTGACCTTTACCACAAATATATGGGGCCAGAAATTCGGCTCCCTGGCTTCCCGCGGGTGCAAGGATCGCGCGCGCACCTACCTACCGCGCCTGCCGTTGACCTCTGGGCCCACGGGGACTTCAGCTCCTGGGCCTCCTGCAGCTGCCGGCACGCAGTGCTTGTATATCCCAGGGGCGTAGTTAGTGCGATGCGTCCCCTGGGATTACGTGGGCCATGGAGAGCCAATGGCAGCAGACCATCTTTCATTCATAGATTTGACAGGAAGACCTGTCAAATCTATGAATTGAAATCGGCCCCAAAACAACACCTAAACTTCAAATACATTTTTTTTTAAACTATCACATTTTTAAAATAACTATAAGTTACATAAATTAACTACTTTAAACAAAAATTTAAATTTTTGAAAAAATTAAAATACTTTTTAACAGTGCTAAAAATAAACTTACCTTTCTTTAAAGTATCTAAAAAAGATAAACCTGTTGAAAAAAATTTTAAATTGTAATTAATTAACCACTTACCTTGTTAAAAACAGGCCTTGCGCCTCCTTTTTAAAAGCGCAGCTTCTTCCATACTTACCTTCCCGGAGAAACCTGAAAAAAAACGAAGTTCGCTGCGTGCGCGCAGCCTCTCCCGCGCACGCGGTTCACCTCTGAACCCCTCCCTTCAGGGGAACGGAAGTTCCGGTTTCCCGCGCATGCGCAGTGCATGCAGGAAACCGGCACTTCGGGTGGCCTTACGGGTGAGTACACAGCGCGTACTCACCCGGCAAGTGCCAAATTTCTGGCCCAGTCCCTTCACATAAACATTTTAAATGCAGTTGGCAGTTTTGTATGCTATTCTGTGCCATGAATATTCTGGTGGTTCCTCATGGGAGGTATGAACCATCAAACATAAACCAACTAATCTGCATGGTGTTAAATTGTATGAAAAGCAATAATTCAACTGAACAATTCTAGTGACACTTATACATCACAAAAGGATTATTATTTTATTACACAAATATCTCTGCTCTACTCCAATTCTGGCATCTTGCGCATCCCCGATTTTAATCACTCCACCATTAGTGGCCGTGCCTTCAGCTGCCTAGGCCCTAAGCTCTGGAACTCCCTCCCTAAACCTTTCCGCCTCTCTTCTTATCTCTCCTTCTTTAAGACGCTCCTTAAAACCTACTTCTTTGATCAAGCTTCTGTCCTTTTGTGGCTCGGTGTCAAATTTGTTTGATAACGCTCCTATGAAGTGCCGTGGGACATTTTACTACGTTAAAAGTGCTATATAGATGCAAGGTGTTGCTGTTGGAAGTGGAAACTGCATGATCTTTACTGATTAAGATTTTTTTTAGCCTTACTAAGCACATTCAGCAGAAAAATAACTTAGAAATGAGTGGCAACCTACCAGGAATAAAAAACATAAGCACAAAATAACCTATTAAGGTATCTATATCGAGTATTACTACAGGGGACTCCCTAATCAGCAGCTTATGATTTGCAGGCATTGGGAAAGCTCTCCGCAGCACCAGGAGAGATGATGCATTATTGAAATTGGCAGAACATGTTTCTCAGGCGGGCATATGGGATTTTCCACCAGCCTGCAGGCATCCTACATAGTGTTTTATGAAAAGCTGTGAGGTGAGACTTGCAGTCTCTGAACTTAGCTTTATTAAAGTCATTGATAAGTGCTGGCATTCTTGGAGAAATTTTCATTAGTTAGCAGTGAAGTGCAGTTGCTATGACAGCATGGCATTTGCAAGTGAATATTAAATTTCCCATCCTGGTCTTTCCAGGTCTAACTGAATGAAGCAGCTCTGTTGGAGTTATTTATAAATGGGAACTAGTCATACCTCCTGTTGGAAGGGTCATAACTTGCAAGAGGAAAGAGTTTAAGCAGGATGAATCATATGCAAGTCAGCAAATGCATTTATGTCAATTTTGGGGTTTTTAACCCTTCCAGTCCCAGGATGCCTTAGCAACCAATTAATATGGGAAATTTGCAAAGTTTTTTTTTATAATTGATTCCTGGAATGTGGGCGCCACTGGCAAGGCCAGCATTTATTGCCCATCCCTAATTGCCCTTCAGAAAGTGATGGTGAGCCTTCTTGAACTGCTGCAGTTCTTGAACAGCGATATATTTCCTAGCAATGATCCCTCTTTTTTTGGGGGGGATCGACTCCTTTAAGGGGCTGTGCGGCCCATTCAAAATACCGCTCATGCGCGGTTTCTCGCATTCAAAATACCGCTCGTGCAGTTTCTCGCATTAAAAAGCTGACGAGCCGGTTGCGCGGGAGGTTCTGAGCAGCCACACAGCTTAAAGGGAACATTGTTTCCAAGTCAGGATGGTGTGTGACTTGGAGGGGAACTTGGAGGTGGTGGTGTTCCCATGCGCCTGCTGCCCTTGTCCTTCTAGGTGGTAGAGGACGTTGGTTTGGGAGGTGCTATCAAAGAAGCCTTGGCGAGTTGCTGCAGTGCATCTTGTAGGTGGTACACACTGCAGCCATGGTGTGCCGGTGGTGGAGGGAGTGAATGTTTAAGGTGGTGGATGGGGTGCCAATCAGGCGGGCTGCTTTGTCCTGGATGGTGTTGAGCTTCTTGACTGATGTTGGAGCTGCACTCATCCAGGCAAGTGGAGAGTATTCCATTACACTCCTGAATTGTACCTTGTAGATGGTGGAAAGGCTTTGGGGAGTCAGGAGGTGAGACACTCGCTGCAGAATACCCAGCCTCTGACCTGCTCATGTAGCCACAGTATTTATGTGGCTGGTCCATATTTACTGACTGTCTGCTTTTCGCTTTATGGCAAAAGAGAGAAATGGATGGTACTGAAAAGGAGAGAGAAAGAGACAAAGGTGGGAGTGGTGCTTTTGGGAAGAAGGGAGAAGCTTGAAAGTGGCACTTTGAGGGTAAGGTCAGGGAGGAGGGTATCAGCACTAACTGAGAGGGAGTGAAGAAGGAGAGTACCAGCATGTCAGTATGAACCGGGGGGTGGGCAGAGGGTGAAACAATTCCAAAACCAACTGTGGGTGGTAGGGGCAAGGGGAAGAGCACTAGAATGAACAGAGCAGAGTGGAAGAAGAGTACCAGTACTGGGTTGGAAGTAGACAAAGTGCAAGATTTAATTGAGGGCAAGGGAGAAAAGTACCAGTACAAACTGGGAGGGATGGAGAAGACAGCATCTCTTTGAAAGCATGGGGAATTGGATGGGCTGCATAGGAACATAGGAACAGATATATGCCATTCAGCTCCTGCTGAATATTCCCCCATTCTGTTAGATCATGGCTGATCTGTACCTTAACTCCATTTTGCCTGCCTTTTCTCCATATCATTTGATGCCCTAACCTAACAAAAACTGCACTGCTGAATATACATTTGTAACATGTACTGTCTGAGTTTTGAAAATTTCATTTGGCACAGAATCCACAGCCTTTTGGGGAAAGAATTCCATATCTACACTATCCATAGCCTTCCATATTTACACTACTCTGTGTGAAAAAGTGCTTCCTGATTTCACTCCTAACTGGCTGAGCTCTCATTTTAAGATCACGTCCTCTTGTTCTGGATTCTCCCACCAGAAGAAATAGTTTCCCTTTATCTACCCTATCGAATCCCTTTCTCATTTTAAACACCTAAATTAGATCATCTCGCAACTTTCTAAACACAAGGGAATGCAAGCAAAGTTTATCCAACCTGTCCTTATAATTTAAGCCCTGGTATCATTCTAATGAATCTGCACTGTACCCTCTCCATGGCCAATATATCTTTCCTGAGGTTCTGAGCCCAAAGAAATACATGGATTGAATATACATTTCCCACTGTGGATACCGTAAATAATCTCTGCATCAATAACATGGAGATAAAATGCATCACAAATCAAATGTGACATTGCAGAGTCCGTCAGCAGGGTTCAAATTATGTAGTAACATGATGACGATGTATTGAGGAACTCCACAGGAAACAAAGCAACATGAGTCTCTCCAACAACACAGTCAGCACTGAGACAGACACGTTCGTCTTCAGAAACAATCCCATGACACACTCACCAATAATGTAACAGCATCACTTCTATGTTTCTATGACTGAGAATACCTCTTCCCACAACATCTATCTATCATTAAAATTGTATGTCTGTCATCATTCTGTTCAAAAGTCCGATGTCAACAGTATCTCTGGCTTTTTCAATGTTAATTGTACCCACAGTTGGTCCTGTTTTAATGTGATTTTCCCATAACGCTACAGTTCCTTGCTCTGGCCACTGGTGGCTCTGTGAGCAAGCTCTGTAGAGTGGTACTGCAAGTGGAGAAGGCCTTGCTTCTGACTTCAAGGGTTCTGGTCAGACCACTTGCTCCCAATCATGGGTGCTCTAGTTGTCATCCCCCTTGGCCTGCAGCATGACAAGGAGATGGAGCAAGGGCTGCAAAGAAGAGGACAAGCTGCTCACTGAGGGAGGAGGAGGAGGGGGAGAAGGGCTCTCAGCAGGAGGCCTTACCCAACTAGGGTCCTCTGAGAGCAATTCTCTTACCTCAGCCTGAGCCAGGAGCAGTGTTTCAGGCGTCTGCGCTTTACAAAGGAGATGCTCACAGAACTCTGCCACCATAGAAATAAGAGAATAGAGCAGATGAATGCGTGACTGGAGAGATGGTGTAGGAGGGAGCGCTTCAGATTCCTGGGGCATTGGGACCGGTTCTGGGGAGGTGGGACCTGTAAAGGCTGGAGAGGTTGCACCTCAACAGAGCTGGTACCAATATCCTCACGGGGAGGTTTGCTAGTGCTGTTGGGGAGGGTTTAAACTAAGTTGGCAGGGGGATGGGCACCAGGATGTAGCATTAGACAGGAGAAACAAAGGGCACAAAGGATTGGGAGAGATGGATAGCACTAAAGTAAGAAATAGTAAGGTATTAGGTGGGGTCAAACTAAGAGAGAACACAGGATGGCCTAAGATAGGTTTACAGTGCATGTATGTGAATGCACGAAGCATAGTAAACAAGGTTGGTGAGCTGCAGCCACAAATAGCCACATGGGAATATGATGCCACAGAGACCTAGTTCAACAAAGGGCAGGATTAGGTATTAAATATTCCTGGATATAAGGTGCTCAGGAAAGATAGGGAAGGAAAGATAGGAGGTGGTGTGGCAGTATTGGTTAAGGAGAATGTTACAGTGCTGGAGAGGGAGGATGTCCTGGAGGGTCAAGGACAGAATCTATATGGCTAGAGTTAAGAAATAATAGAGGTGCCATTACACTACTGGGTGTATTCCATAGGCCACCAACTAGTGGGAAAAATATGGAGGAGCAAATTTGCAGAGAAATTACAGAGAGATGCAAGAACTATAGAGTAGTGATAATGGGGGACTTCAACTATCCTAATAATAGACTGGGATAGTAATGGTGTAAAGGGCAGAGAGGGGGAAGAATTTCTGAAGTGTGTTCAGGAGAACTTTCTTGATCAGTATGTTTCCAGCCCAGCAAGGAAGGAGACATTGCTGGATCTGGTTCTGGGGAATGAGGTGGGTCAAGTGGAGCAAGTGTCAGTAGGTGAACATTTAGGGAACAGTGATCATAGTATCATCAGGTTTAGATTAGCTATGGAAAAGGACAGGGAGCAATCTAGAGTAAAAATACTTAATTGGAGGAAGGCCAATTTCAGTGGGATGAGAACGGATCTGGCCCGGGTAAATTGGAATCAAAGATTGGCAGGCAAAACTGTAGTGGAACAATGGGCTGCCTTTAAAGAGGAAATAGTTCAGGTACAGTCGAGGTACATTCCCACTAGGGGGAAAGGCAGGGCAACTAAAGTCAGAGCTCCCTGGATGACGAAAGAGACAGAGAGTAAGATGGAGCAGAAAAAGAGTGCATATGACAGATGTCAGGTCGAGAATACATCTGAGAATCAGGCTAAATATAGAAAGTTCAGAGGAGAAGTGAAAAAGAAAATAAGAGGGGAAAAGAGAGGATATGAGAATAGAATGGCAACTAACATAAAAGGTAATCCAAAAATCTTCTGTAGCCATATAAATAGTAAACGGGTAGCAAGAGGAGACGTGGGGCCGATTAGGGACCAAAAAGGAGACCTACGCATGGAGGCAGAGGGTATGGCTGAGGTGCTAAATGAGTACTTTGCATCTGTCTTCACCAAGGAAGAAGATGCTGCCATAATGAAGGAGGAGGTAGCGGAGATACTGGATGGGATAAAAATTGATAAAGAGGAGGTACTAGAAAGGCTGGCTGTGCTTAAAGTAGATAAATCACCAGGACAAGATGGGATGCATCCTAGGATGCTGAGGGAAGTGAAGGAAGAAATCGTGGAGTTACTGGCCATAATCTTCCAATCCTCCTTAGAAATGGGGGTTGTGCCAGAGGACTGGAGAATTGCAAATGTTGCACCATTGTTCAAAAAAGGGTGTAAAGATAAACCCAGCAATTACAGGCCAGTCAGTTTAACCTAAGTAGTGGGGAAGGTTTTAGAAACGATGATCAGGGACAAAGTTAACAGTCACTTGGACAAGTGTGGATTAATTAAGGAAAGCCAGCATGGATTTGTTAAAGGCAAATCATGTTTAACTAACTTGATCGAGTTTTTTGATGAGGTAACAGACAGGGTTGATGAGGGTAATGCGGTTGACGTGGTGTATATGTATTTCCAAAAGACGTTTGATAAAGTGTCACATAATAGGCTTGCCAGCAAAGTTGAAGCCCATGGAATAAAAGGGGCAGCATGGATACAAAATTGGCTAAGTGACAGGAAACAGAGAGTAGTGGTGAAGGGTTGTTTTTCGGACTGGAGGAAGGTACACAGTGGTGTTCCCCAGGGGTCGATTCTAGGACCACTGCTTTTCTTGATATATATTAATGACTTGGACTTGGGTGTACAGGGCACTATTTCAAAATTTGTAGATGACACAAAACTTGGAAGTATAGTGAACAGTGAGGAGGATAGTGATAGACTTCAAGAGGACATAGACAGGCTAGTGAAATGGGAGGAAATGGCAGGTGAAATTTAACACAGAAAAGTGCAAAATGATACATTTTGATAGAAAGAATGAAGATAGGAAATATAAACTAAAAGGTACAATCCTAAAGTGGGTGCATGAACAGAGAGACATAGGGGTATATGTGCACAAATCATTGAAGGTGGCAGGGCAGGTTGAGAAAGCAGTTAAAAAAGCTTACGGGATCCTAGGTTTCTGAATAGAGGTATAGAGTACAAAAGCTTTGAAATTATGATGAACCTGTATAGAACACTGGTTCGGCCTCAACTGGAGTATTGTGTCCAATTCTGGGCACCACACTTTAGGAAGGATGTGAAGGCCTTAGAGAGGGTGCAGAAAATATTTACGTGAATGATTCCAGGGATAAGGGACTTCAGTTACGTGGATAGACTGGAGAAGCTGGAGTTGTTCTCCTTAGAACAGAGAAGATTGAGAGGAGATTTAATAGAGGTATTCAAAATCATGATGGGTCTAAACAGTAGATAGAGAGAAACTGTTTCTATTGGCAGAAGGATCGAGAACCAGAGGACACAGATTTAAGGTGATTGGCAGAAGAACCAAAGGCAGCATGAGGAAAACTTTATTATTCAGCGAGTGGTTAGGATCTGGAATGCACTGCCTGAAAGGGTGGTGGAGGCAGATTCAATCACGGCTTTCAAAAGGGAGTTGGATAAGTATCTGAAGGAAAAAAATTTGCAGGGCTACGGGGAGAGGGCGGGGGAGTGGGACTAGCTGAAGTGCTCTTGCAGAGAGTCGGCACGGACTCGACGGGCCGAATGGCCTCCTTCTGTGCTGTAACCGTTCTATGATTCTATGATTCTATGATTCTTGCAACCAGATCTGCAGCCTCACACCAGGGCAAGGACAGAGCTGCCAGTGGCTATGAAGGTGACCGTGATCCTGAATTCCTTCACGTCGGGAGCCTTCCAGGCTGGAGCAGACGACATCTGTAACGTCTCCCATGTTCGCCATCCACTGCTGCATAAGAGTGGTGATAGCAATGTTCCCTATAAGGTGCGTGGCCACGCACCTCTCTGCCAGTCCGGCACAGCCTGGGACCGGCTTTCTCAATGTCAAATTTTGTGTGTGCGAAACTGTGAATGGGCCACACACACAAAAAAAAATAAGAGGGAACATTGGGTGACAGGCGCTCTTTATGCCAAGAGAGGGGAGTTAATTTTCTTCTCTCTGACCAGAGAGAAGCAGGCAGAGCAAGCACGTGGCTTTGTAGGATAGCAGGCTTCCCCATGGTGCAGGGCGCCATCAACTGCAAGTGCGTGGCTTTGCGGGCGCCGCATCTAAATGCTGAGATGTACCGCAACCGCAAAGGTTTCCACTTGCTGAATGTGCAGTTGGTGTGCGACCATGCTCAGCACATCATGATGGTGAATGTCCAGTATCCTGGCAGCAGTCATGATGCTTTTACTCTGCGCCAGTCTGCTGTTCCCTCAGTCTATGAGCCACCATGTCAAACCAGAGGCTGGCTGCTGACGACAAGGGCTATCCTTTGACCACCTGGCTCATGACACCGCTCCGCAAGCCAACCACGTGGCCAGTATGCATACAATGAGAGCCATGCTGACACAAAAACATCATGGAGCAGACCATTGGGGTGCTGAAGCAACGGTTCCACTGCCTGGACTGCTCTGGAGGAGCCCTGCAGTACTCGTCGGAGCATGTGTCCCAATTCGTGGTGGTCTGCCGTATCCTCCAGAACCTGGCCATCATGAGAGCACAGCCCTTGCCACCAGGACAGGCAAAGGCACACAGATACGAGGAGGAGGAGGAGGAGGAAGAAGAGGTAGAGGAGGAAGAGGAGGGGGAAGTGGAATACGAGGAGGAGGAGAAGCAGTAGGAGCAGGTGGAAGGGAGGAGGCAACCAGCACATCCAGTCTCCGGCGGGCTGTCTGTGATCACCTCATTTGACTACGGTTCTACTGAACACAACCCCAAACCCCATTGTACAACAGTCACACACCTTACCATCCCTCTGTTCTGGGTCATCATAGCGTCCTCTTGGCCACAATGCTGAAATAAAAGCCACCACAAGACAAACATTCCAATCCAACTTTATACATCAATCCAGCCAATATGACATAACAAAGTCAACTAATCACCCTTGTGCATTCTTTTAGTGCCTGTCTTCCGTGTGCCTTTGCCTGTTCTCGTACTCCTACAAAGTGCTACCCCAGTGGCTGCAGCGTGGTTGGTGGAAGGCTGCTGACTTTCAGTGGGGGAGACTGCAGATAGCCTTGCAGGACAACCTCGAACAGCTTTTGGCCTAGAAGGCCCGGCTGAAGACTGCACCACTTTGGCATGGGTGGCAGCAGCCCGGGCTGGCTGGCTGACAGGCAACAGCAAGGGCATTGGCAGATGCCTAAGCTTCCATTGCAGCACTGAGACGTTGGGTGGCTTCTGCTTGTGCTGCAATGGAAGCTGAGACATCAGTCATCAGAAGCTGCATGATGGTTGGGTCATAGAGTCATAGAGTTATACAGCACGGATAGAGGCCCTTCGGCCCATCGTGTCCGCGCCGGCCATCAAGCCCTGTCTAATCTAATACCATATTCCAGCATTTGGTCCGTAGCCTTGTATGCTATGGCATTTCAAGTGCTCATCCAAATGCTTCTTGAATGTTGTGAGGGTTCCTGCCTCCACAACCCTTTCAGGCAGTGAGTTCCAGACTCCAACCACCCTCTGGGTGAAAAAGTTTTTTCTCAAATCCCTTCTAAACCTCCCGCCCTTTACCTTGAATCTATGCCCCCTTGTTATAGACCCCTCTACTAAGGGAAAAAGCTCCTTAGTATCCATCCTATCTATGCCCCTCATAATTTTGTACACCTCAATCATGTCCCCCCTCAGCCTCCTCTGTTCCAAAGAAAACAAACCCAATCTGCCCAGTCTCTCTTCATAGCTGAAGCACTTCAGCCCGGGTAATATTCTGGTGAATCTCCTCTGCACCCTCTCCAAAGCGATCACATCCTTCCTGTAGTGTGGTGACCAGAACTGCGCACAGTATTCCAGATGTGGCCTAACCAGTGTTTTATACAGCTCCATCATAACCTCCTTGCTCTTATATTCTATGCCTCGGCTAATGAATGCAAGTATCCCATATGCCTTTTTTACCACCTTATCCACCTGTTCCGCCGCCTTCAGGGATCTGTGTACTTGCACACCAAGATCCCTCTGACCCTCCGTCTTGCCTAGGGTCTTACCATTCATTGTGTATTCCCTTGCCTTGTTAGTCCCTCCAAAGTGCAACACCTCGCACTTTTCCGGATTAAATTCCATTTGCCACTGTTCCGCCCATCTGACCAACCCATCTATATCGTCCTGCAGACTGAGGCTACCCTCCTCGCTATTTACCACCCTACCAATTTTTGTATCATCCGCGAACTTACTGATCATACCTTTTACATTCATATCCAAGTCGTTAATGTAGACCACAAACAGCAAGGGACCCAGCACCGATCCCTGTGGTACCCCACTGGCCACAGGCTTCCAGTCACAAAAACAACCTTCGACCATCACCCTCTGCCTTCTGCAACTGAGCCAGTTTTGTATCCAATGTGCCAAGGCACCCTGGATTCCATGGGCTCTTAGCTTCTTGACCAGTCTCCTGTGTGGGACTTTATCGAAGGCATTACTGAAATCCATGTATACCACATCCACTGCGTTACCCTCATCCACACACCTAGTCACCCCCTCAAAAAATTCAATCAAATTAGTCAGACATGATCTTCCCTTGACAAAGCCATGTTGGCTAACCCTGATTAATCCTTGCCTCTCCAAGTGGAGACTAATTTTGTCCCTCAGAATTTTTTCCAATAATTTTCCTACCACTGATGTTAGGCTCACTGGCCTGTAGTTCCCCGGTTTTTCCCTACTCCCTTTCTTGAATAATGGTACATTAGCAATTCTCCAGTCCTCTGGCACATCCCCTGTGGCCAGAGAGGTTCTGAATATATGTGTTAGAGCCCCCGCAATCTCCTCCTTTGCCTCACACAGCAGCCTGGGATACATTTCGTCCGGACCTGGGGATTTATCCATTTTTAGACCTGCTAAAACCACCAATACCTCCTCCCACAAGTGAGTTAATGGAGTTGCCCATCACTTCATGCTCATTGGCCCTAAACTCTACAATATGTTCATGAGAATGTGCACTCATGAGAATGGGAAAGTAAGAGTGCAGGCTTACACCATGTGCAGATTCTAATTCAGAAGAGATTGTGGGATGAGAGGGAAGTGGAATGTGAGAAGGCGGATTATGTATGAGGATACCGTCACCTTGTATTGTTTAGGCCCGCTCAGTGATGGCCCTCCCAATAATGGTCAGCACCGTCTCCTCCATCGGGGTAAGGTTATGCAGGCACGCCTGTGTCCTTTTGGGTAGCCCCTTGCTGCCTCCGGTTGTGAGCCACCTTGGTGTGCAAGAGAAAGGGAAGTATGTCAGTGAGTATGGTGCAATGTGTTTGGGTGATGTGCCTGTCATGGTTGAATAGCTGACAGTATGTGCAAGCTGTGAGATGTGGGTATGAGGCTTGCAGCAGTGCTAGATGTGTGAGGGTGAGGTGAAGCTATGAATGTGAGGTATGAGTCATGTTTGGTAGAGATTGTTGCTAGGTGAGTGATGTGCATTGAGCAGTGTGTGCGGCTAGTGGTGTAGATGGTGGGATATGGCATTTGAAGATGAATTCACTGACCTTGATCACTTGTGTGAGGTCATTAAACTTCTTCCTGCACTGCATCCAGGTCCTTGGGGCTACACTGCTGGCATTGACCACGACGGCTATCTGCTCCCATTGCCTTTTCCGAATTTGCCTGGAGGGCCACCTGGCCCCCTGTGGAAACAGGACCTCTCTCCTCCTGTCCACCTCCTGCATTAAGGCCATCAGTGCTGCATCCGAGAACTTTGGAGCACGTTCTCTCCCCTGTTGTGCAATCAGTACTATTCCTTCCTGCTCACACTCTGTTCTCCACCCAGTTGAATCACCTGCTGCAGCCAGAATGCACCTCCCCTTTAAAGAGGTGCAGACTGCCTTTAAGAAGTGCAGGCTAGCTTTAATTGGTGCTAGCCTTGCAGAAACTTGAGCCCCCTGCTGAGCGTTCAGCCACTCAGCAGTGCGTTCAGCGCTGGGCTGCATGCCACAATCATGTTAATCAGCAGGTGGCTGCCTGCATTACTTTGAACAGGCATGGGTTGATCCCCGCATCGCAATCCCCACACCCGTATTCAGGGGCAATCGAATTTCTAGCCCTTCAAATCTACAATCAGCTTGCAACAACAAACAATTAAAAGCAATACCCGATAGAAGTTAAGCTACATTTAGAATCATAGAAATTTATGGCACAGAAGGAGACCATCGTGTCTGTGCTGGCCAAAAAAGAGCTATCCAGCCTAATCGCACTTTCCAGCCCTTGGTCCGTAGCCTTGTAGGTTACGTGCATATCCAAATACTTTTTAAATGTGATGAGGGTTTCTGCCTCTACCACCCTTTCAGGCAGTGATGTTTGCCAGATTCAACCCCTCTTATGTGTTAGCAAACACAATGGATAAACCACCACCTTATTCATGATAACATCAGCACACCAATCTTATGTGAACACAGGGTATCGTGGGAAGGAATTCCTCTGCTCGTTTTGGTGTAGATCCCACTCACCTTCACATACCCTTTAACATTAGTCTTTTTCAAGCAACTATCTAGTCCCCTTTTAAAAGAATTAATGGAATCTGCTTCAATAACAATGTGGGGTAGAGAATTCCCCATTCTAACACCCTCTGCGTAAAGATATTGGCCTAGACTTTCTTCCAGAATTCCTTCCATTTACAGGTGGATCTGAACAAGAAGAAATGATGCAGAGAGGCCCATCGCCAAATATCCCACCTAAAAAAAGTGTCTCACCAATTTTTCTCTCTCACTGAGGGAGGACTTTACCAGACGTAACTTTTTTACTCCACTACATGCAAACGATGGCGCAAGACACAGCTTGGTACAGGGGGCAGTTTCCCTCTCCTGCTGCCAAGTGGCCATTCTACCAAAAGAACATCTCTGACAAAGAGGTGTTGGGGTCTGTTTTCTGGAGGGCCAGAGGGCTTCAAGGCAGAAGACCACAAGGGACCTGGAACAACCTGCAGGTTAGTTTAATAATATTTTTATTTAAAGTTTTATTACAGTATTTAAGTTTTCGCAAGTCATTCTTCAAGGTTTTTTTAAAATAAAAAGTATATTGAAGTATTTTAAAAGTAAATTTAAAGTATTTTTTTTAAAGTTTTATGGTTGTGGACTTGGCCTCAGGAATCAATGGGGTCTCGTTTAGGTCTCCCCTTGTTCCTTTCCTTCAAGGAGGAAGAAGTGGAGGATCGGGAAGACTAGCACAGAGATGCTTGGCTACACAGGCACTGTGGGTGGCGTCCGGCCTCGACTGGGTGATATCTATACAGATCCAGGCAGATCTGAGGTGGTGATATGTGACACATTCCAGGAGGTGGTATAGAGTAATAGAGTATCTGTTATGATCTCTGGGTCTTGCTGCCATTTACCTAGACATTGGGCAGAAAAAGGTGCACTTCCACCCACCAGCTCTGACAGCATTCTCACCGCCTTCGAGCAGGACACGGTGCAGACACATTTAAATGAGGCCGGAAACAGTGCCCTTCACACAAAGTGCCCTTTACACAAAGTGCCCGTGCACCAACATAACTCCAGGGGGAATGATTTCAGGCCCTTTTTGTTTTTAATACACTGCGGAGATTAGTAATGTTTGTAAATCACTGTATTTTTTTTTTATTCGTTTATGGGATCAGGGCGTCGCTGGCAATGCCAGCATTTATTGCCCATCCCTAGTTGCCCTTGAGAAGGTGGTGGTGAGCCGCCTTCTTGAACCACTGCAGTCCGTGTGGTGATGGCACTCCCACAGTGCTGTTAGGGAGGGAGTTCCAGGATTTTGACCCAGTGACGATGAAGGAACGGCGATATACTTCTAAGTCAGGATGGTGTGCGGCTTGGAGGGGAACTTGGAGGTGGTGGTGTTCCCATGTGCCTGCTGCCCTTGTCCTTCGAGGTGGAAGAGGTCGCGGGTTTGGGAGGTGCTGCCGAAGAAGCCTTGGCGAGTTGCTGCAGTGCATCTTGTAGATGGTACACACTGCAGCCACGGTACGCCAGTGGTGGAGGGAGTGAATGTTTAAGGTGGTGGATGGGGTGCCAATCAAGCCGGCTGCTTTGTCCTGGATGGTGTTGAGATTCTTGAGTGTTGTTGGAGCTGCACTCATCCAGGTAAGTGGAGAGTATCCCATCACACTCCTTACTTGTGCCTTGTAGATGGTGGAAAGGCTTTGGGGAGTCAGGAGGTGAGACACTCGCCGCAGAATACCTAGCCTCTGACCTGCTCTTGTTGCCACAGTATTTATGTGGCTGGTCCAGTTAAGTTTCTGGTTAATGGTGACCCCCATGATGTTGATAGTGGGGGATTCAGCGATGGTAATGCCATTGAATGTCAAGGGGAGGTGGTTAGACTCTCGCTTGTTGGAGATAGTCATTGCCTGGCACTTCAGTGGTGCGAATGTTACCTGCCACTTATCAGCCCAAGCCTGAATGTCGTCCAGGTCTTGTTGCATGCGGGCATGGACTGCTTCATTATCTGTGGAGTTGCGAATGGCGCTGAACACTGTGCAGTCATCAGCGAACATCCCCATTTCTGACCTTATGTTAGAGGGAAGGTCATTGATGAAGCAGCTGAATATGGTTGGGCCTAGGACACTGCCCTGAGGAACTCCTGCAGCGATGTCCTAGGGCTGGGATGATTGACCTTCAACCACCATAACCATCTTCCTTTGTGCTAGGTATGACTCCAGCCAGTGGAGCGTTTTCCCCCTGATTCCCATTGACTTCAGTTTTACTAGGGCTCCTTGATGCCACACTCGGTCAAATGCTGCCTTGATATCAAGGGCAATCACTCTCACCTCATCTCTGGAATTCAGCTCCTTTGTCCATGTTTGGACCAAGGCTGTAATGAGGTCAGGAGCCGAGTGGTCTTGGCGGAACCCAAACTGGGCATCAGTGAGCAGGTTATTGGTGAGTAAGTGCCGCTTAATAGCACTGTCGACAACACCTTCCATCACTTTGCTGATGATTGAGAGTAGACTGATGGGGCGGTAATTGACCGGGTTGGATTTGTCCTGCTTTTTGTGGACAGGACATATCTGAGCAGTTTTCCACATTGTCGGATGGATGCCACTGTTGTAGCTGTACTGGAACAGCTTGGCTAGAGGCGCGGCTAGTTCTGGAGCACAAATCTTCAGCACGATAGCCGGGATGTTGTCAGGGCCCATAGCCTTTGCTGTATCCAGTGTGCTCAGCCGTTTCTTAATATCACGTGGAGTGAATCGAATTGGCTGAAGAATGGCTTCTGTGATGGTGGGGACCTTGGGAGTAGGCCGATATGGATCATCCACTCGGCACTTCTGGCTGATGTTGGTTGCAAACGCTTCAGCCTTGTCTTTTGCACTCACGTGCTGGGCTCCACCATCATTGAGGATGGGGATATTCTTGGAGCCTCCTCCTCTCGTTAGTTGTTTAATGGTCCACCACCATTCACGACTGGATGTGGCAGGACTGCAGAGCTTTGATCTGATCCGTTGATTGTGGGATCGCTTAGCCCTGTCTATAGCATGCTGCTTCCGCTTTTTAGCATGCATGTAGTCCTGTGTTGCAGCTTCCCCAGGTTGGCACCTCATTTTTAGGTACGCCTGGTGCTGCTCCTGGCATACTCTTCTACACTCGTTGTTGAACCAGGGTTGGTCCCCTGGCTTGGTGGTAATGGTAGAGTGAGGGATATGCCAGGCCATGAGGTTACAGATTGTTGTTTGCATTATTCAATGACCAGTTCTGTGTTAAATAAATGTTTACATCCCGAGCCTCAGTCTGACAAACTGAATATTCAATCCACCCTCTGAAGACAAGTAGAATCACGTGGCATCACCTGGTGCATTCTAGTGAGCCGGAGTACATTGGCAAGGGTTGTCTGAACCCTGGGTCTCATTATTGTTTACGTAGACATTGGCCAGGTAAAGACATAGGCCCAGAAATCCTCAGGCTCTCTGCACCGGCTGAGCCCCACTCCTGATCCTGCTGGAGTGAGTATCCAGCATCAAGGTGGAATCATCTGACTTAAATAATTGCGTTGGGTGCCCCCACCACTGTCAGGGCATCTTGGGTGCCAAATAAGGGGGAACAGAAGATGCTGTGCTGGAGACCACATTGGGGTGTTGTTGGCAGGCAACCCTCAAAAGGTGCAGCTTTGCCCCCCACTCCCCCTCCCCACCCACCCACCCACTATCTCCTTGTAAGAGGGTCAATCAAAACAAACTAGAAGTCAATTCTGGGGCCTTCCATTTATGATCCTGACTTGGAGACCCCAGTGAGCCCCACTTCCACCCCATAAGGATACTGGCATCCAGATGACTGGCTACAAAGGAGGCAGGATCTATGGGAAAGTGGTGAGGGAAGTCCTCCCGCCAGCCCCGCTTCCTTGCCATGTCAGGGGCCTTGTATGGGGCAGGTGGCAGTTCGGTAGCATTACTTTTCTGGGCAAAGACCCAGCATTTTCAGCTCCTGACACATTTTCCTCCCCCACCGGACCTGTTGCACCCACTTTACCCCACCCACCCCCCTTGAGCAGCTGGGGTCATGGCCTCCTGGATCCCCACCGGGACTCTGCTCCTAGACACCGCTGGGGTCCCCGGGCGGGCACCCGATCCCAGCAAGTTTTAAAGAAGCTATCTCACAGATTTCAATATTTAAAGGTTGGCATCTCTGCTATGGTGCAAGCTAATCATTCGGGTGTACAAACAACAGTCCGTTCACAGCATTGAGTACGGTGAGAAGAGTTCAAGGACATCTCTTGGACAAGAAAGCTTCATAGAATTTTATAGCACAAAAGGCCAGTTTGTTCCTCGTGCCTGTGCGAGGTCTCTGAAAGAATAATCCACTTAATCCCAGTATCCTGCTTTTACCCCATACCTTTTTAAATTCTTTCAAACATGTTGGGCTCGATTTTGCCATTGGGGTGGGCTGGGGGCGTGTCAGCTGGTTTTCGTGTTAGCCACCCGACTCCAATGAGATGTGGGAAAAAATTGCGATTTTCCCCCAGTTGGACACTTGATTTCCAGTGTGTGGGAACCCCTGGCCCAATTAATCTTTCCATCCTGAAAGTCGCCTCCGATGATGTCATCAATGCTGCTGGATTTAAGGCCTGCAAGCAGCCTTGCTTCTTCTGCAGACTACAAACTTCATGCCCATTGCTGTAAGCCCTTATTTCAGCAACAATGTCCAGCAGCAGGCCAAAGTCTGCTCCACGCTTTGATGAAGCCGTCCTCCAAGCTCTGGTGGAGGGAGCCAGATCCAATAAGGAGGTGCTCTTCCCTTCCTCGGGGAGGAAAAAGCCTCCTCAGCAGACTAAAGCTGTGTGGATGCAAGTGGCCCAGGAGGTCAATTCTCTGTCTATGTGCCGCAGAACCTGGCTGCAGTGCAGGAAGAGGTTTCATGACCTTCTGCGCACTGGAAAAGTGAGTATGACTTTCCCATCACCCTCAATCTGATCCCCATCGCCTCTCCTCACCAGCATTCTGCTTTGCCAACCTCTTCCTCCACATCCCACTTGACACTGACATCCCTGCACCCTTACCCATTCCCTCTCTCTGTATGTTCACATTCACTTAGCTATTCGACTATGCAGCCCTCACACTTTCTATTGCTGTGATGCTATGACAATAACTTACAACACACAGGGAGGGCCCTTGGATCCTGGCACCTCAATCCATCTTTGTCTCCTTCTAAGCATCTATGCTATGGAATCTCTACACTCACTCCTTCATTTTCACTCAAACTCCACTTGTGTCCCTCTTTGCAGGAAAAGAGAGCCCACAATAAGAGGGAGAGGGCAAGGACAGGAGGAGGGCCACCCTCAGTAGCCCAGCTCACCCCTGCAGAGGAGGCAGCCCTGGAGATTGTGGGAGTGGAGGAGGATGCGCAAGTGGGGGACGGACAGATGGGTGCATCACAGCAAGCTGGTGACAGAATAGTTTGGCATCTCTCTCATTGACATTGCATGAGTCACTGATAATGAAGCTGAAGCTCTAACTGATTGACTTATGATCATCTGCACTATTCAATGTTCATGTAACCATGACCTCACATCTCTAACTCTTTCCTTTACTCCCCCACAGGACCATCCAAAGCCCCCGTCCCCACTGTCCAGGAGGAAGAGCCTGAGCTTCCACACTCCTCAGAGGAAGCTCCAACCTCTGAGGGCGCAGCATCAGCAGAATTCAGAGCACCCAGCACCAGCGCAGACACTCACACCTCGGTGGGACCCTCACGAGATAGAGTAGTGTTGTCACCTGGTGTATCACAGCTCACAAGTGAGCATCAGCAGATGGTGGAGACAGGGACAGCAGTGGAGAGTCCTCATTGGAGGGCGCAGGACTCTGCCAGCTCGGGTCAGCTGCATGTCGACCCTGTGCCTCCGGGACCATCCAGAAGAACAGCGGTGCTGGAACTCCAGGAACAGGTTTTGTCTCTAGGGTAGCTGCGAGTGTGGAGCGAATGGAGGAGTCCCTCGCTAACATGAGCAGAGCCTTTGTGGAGGCATTGGTGCATGAACGCAGCACCACGGAAAGGATGGCAACCTCCGTGGAAAGGCTGGCTACGGCCATGGAGGCAGTAAGTCGCCGGAGTGAGGAAAACATGGTGAGTGTTCAGAATAGACTGACATCTCTGGAAGAGCGATGGTCAGCTATTGAACAGAGAAACCAGAGCTTCATGGAAGTCCTTCTGAGTAGGACTGCCAGTGCAGAGACGGGTCCCCATAGCCCCCCTGATGTGCAGCAAGGTGCTCTCAAGCCACTTGCAAGTGCTGAGGTGGACCTGACCCATGAGAGGGAAGTTGGTGGCAGACATCAAGGAAGTGGGGGCTCCTCTCCAAGCGCTCACACTTCCATGCCACTGCAGAGCCCTCGGTCAGAGCCCCACCAGAGTCCCCACCCAACTGAGATCGGCGTCTCAACCCCTGCACAGCCGCAGGAGCAGCAGACTGTTGCTGAGC
Organism: Squalus acanthias; assembly: GCA_030390025.1. Taxonomy (NCBI): domain Eukaryota; kingdom Metazoa; phylum Chordata; class Chondrichthyes; order Squaliformes; family Squalidae; genus Squalus; species Squalus acanthias. The sequence goes on along the minus strand of CM059425.1, from coordinate 175,655,853 downwards.
CCTCACAGGCTCGCAACCCCAGAGGACGCCCGCCAAAGGTGTCGAGGCAGGAGCAGCAAGAAAGTGAGCAACGGGCCTCCACATCTGCTGAAGCCACAGGGGAACCACCACGTAGGAGCACGCGTAAAAGAAAAATAATGCACAAGTAGTCACAAGGGTAGTCGCTTGGGTGTAATGTTGTGTTTAATCTTGAAATGCCAGCACTTGCTTGGTGTGATAAAAAATTCTGCTGGCAAACTGCTGAAGTTGTGGTGTCTGTCATTTCGCAAATGGGACTTCCACATTGAGGGCTTAGGATGACTTGCAATTGTCAGTATGGTGGTCAGAGTGATAGGAATCCGTAGGATCTTGGCCATTGTCGATGGTCTGATAAGAAGGTGCGAGGCAAAAGTGTTTGATTGTGCAGGCTAAGCAAATCTGGTCAAGTGCGTCCCTTGCATCCCGGGCAGCAATGTGGTCGCGCGCAGGCGCCTTCTGGCCTGTGCAGCTTCAGGTGGGTGAGCAGCAGCTTGGCACTCCTGTTGATGCTGCTGCTGCTGTTGGTGCTGTTGTTCATGGTTCTGCTGCTGCCACGGCTGGTCTTCGTCAGAATCTGATGTCCAGGAGGAAAGGAAATAAATGGTTCCCATGCTTCTGGTATATACCTCAGTTGAGGAAGCGCTCAGTCAAGGTGGCGAGAGGGGTTTCCCAGGAGGTCACACTGGAGATGGGTGTCAGGCTCCAAACTTCCACAACAATGGGTATGCCTGCTAAAAGTTCCCCCAGACCTGAGACAACAAAGTTCTGCCACCTGCAAATGAAGATTGCTGAAAACTTCTTTTTAATGGTGGAGCTGCAGCTGTTAGTAAGCATTCCACTTGTGCTGCCGCCAGGTTTCACTGGCGTGTTTCAGAGGAGGCGTGAAGCACGTGGGAAAAGTGTTAAAATCAGAAAGGCCTCTCAAAATGGGATTATAAAGGCACTTAACTGGTTGTTAAGGGCCTTAAGGGCCTATCCCGCCTCTTGGAGGTGGGATGGAGACGGGGTCAGAAAACTCGCAGTGTGGGAAAATTGCTCGGAGGCGGGATCGGGCCCGCCCGCCAGTTTTTGCGGTTTTAACACCTCACACACCTCCAATCCCGCCTCCTCGGGCCTGGCAAAATCGAGCCCGTTGTCCTTAGCCCCTTGCCCCGCTCCAAAGAACTGCTTTGTAAACCATTTTTTGATAAATGTGACATACAGCTTTGCTAGAAAAGACTTTACAAATTCAAAGCAAAACATTTATTCAAGGAGCTTTTAGATTTAATCAAGTAACGGAAAACATCAAGTTGTTCTTCACATCCCAACATAGGCAAGAAAGATAAACTGCTTTAAGAAAAGAAAGTAATGAAATATCTAGGGACTGTGATCTCATTACAGGGAGATGCCAGTTTAATCGGCCACATCTTAACAGGAAGCAGAAAAAACACTTGTTAAGCAACAAAACCTCTGCAAGGATATAGGTTGTTAGTAATTTCTCTTTCTAAGGAGACTAAAATCTGCTGTGAAGTTTAAAATGCCATTGGTCATGGCTCAGTTTCTGTTCACAGCGACAATTTTAATTCAAGTTCAGTGTGAATTAACTGATACTGCATTTTATCCATAAAATATTATCTCATTTTGATTGAATATGGAGCAAAGATCAAGCATGCCACAAGAAATATGAAGCAATTTAGGTACATTTAAACTATACATTACATTACACAAGGGTGTACTATAGTATCAAGTCAATTTGAATTTGAATTCTGTCCAAATAAGTAAGTGTAACACAATGGAAAAGAGCTTAGTTGAAATTTCATCAACAGAAGTCAGTCAGCTTTTCTAGTCCACTGCGGGTTAAAGTTCTGTAAAAGACCCATCTGATCAAATGGCTGCCATTGGTGCTGCAATTCATTTTTTAAGTATATGGGGACCAGCAGGACGCCCACAAGAGTCTTGGCTGACCGTGCACTATAATGTGCCAGAGTGATGAGGCGGGTTATCTGGCAATGGCAGCTCTTAAAGGCTGCTGATCACCGTTAAAGCTGTCCTGCTACTCAGGGGGAGAAATGGATGGACCAGGGCCACAAAGCAGAATGGCAGCATTCCAGGAGGTCCTGCAGCGAAGGGTACTCGGCAAATAACTGTGACTGCAAGAAACATTCGTTTCAGTTTCCATGCGAGAGAACCAAGCTGTTCACCTGAACCGTTGAACAATTAACGGTAGCATAGTGGGCTAGGAAGTGAGTCACTTGCAACAGAATACCCAACCTCTGACCTCCTCTTGTAGCCACCGTATTTATGTGGCTGGTCCAGTTAAGTTTCTAGTCAATGGTGACCCCCAGGATGTTGATGGTGGGGGATTTGGCGATGATAATCTGTTGAATGTCAAGGGGTGGTGGTTAGACTCTCTCTTGTTGGAGATAGTCATTGTCCGGCACTTAAGTGGCAAGTAACATTCGTGCCACACATCAGCCCAAGCCTGAATGTTGTCCAGGTCCTGCTGCATGTGGGCAAGGACTGCTTCATTATCTGAGGAGTAGCGAATGGAACTGAACACTGTGCAATCATCAGCGAACATCCCCACTTCAGATCTTATGATGGAGGGAAGGTAATTGATGAAGCAGCTGAAGATGGTTGGGGCTAGGATACAGCCCTAAGGAACACGATGTCCTGGGGCTGAGATGATTGGCCTCCAACAACCACAACCATCTTCCTTTGTGCTAGGTATGACTCCAGCCAGTGGAGAGTTGTCCCCCTGATTCCCATTGACTTCAATTTTACTAGGGCTCCTTGATCATAGAATCAGAGAAATTTACAGCACAGAAGGAGACCATTCAGCCCATCGTGTCTGTACCGGTCAAAAAAGAGCTATTCAGCCGAACCCCACTTTCCAGCTCTTGGCCCGTAGCTTTGCAGGTTACGGCACTTCAAGTGCATATCCAAGTACTTTTTAAATGCGTTAAGGGTTTATGCCTCTACCATCCTTTCAGACCCCCACTGCCATCTGGGTGAAAAAATTTCTCCTCAACTCCCCTCTAATCCTTCTACCAATTACTTTAAATCTATGCCCCCTGGTTATTGAGCTCTGCTATGGGAAATAGGTGCTTCCTATCCATTCTATCTAGGCCCCTCATAATTTTATGCACTCAATTAAGTCTCCCCTCAGCCTCCTCTGTTCCAAAGAAAACAACCCCAGCCTATCCAATCTTCCTTCATAGCTAAACTTCTCTAGTCCCGGCAACATCCTCGTAAATCTGCTCTGTACCCTCTCTAGTGCAATCACATCTTTCCTGTAATGTGGTGACCAGAACTGTACACAGTACTCTAGCAGTGGCCAAACTAGTGTTTTATACAATTCTAGCACAATCTCTCTGCTCTTATATTCTATGCCTCAGCTAATGAAGGAAAGCATCTCGTATACCTTCTTATCTACCTGTTTTGCTACCTTCAGGGATCTGTGGATAGCACTCTGAGGTCACACTTCTCCGAATTGAATTCCATTTGCCACTTTTCTGCCCACCTGATCAGTTCATTGATATTTTCCTGCAGTCTACACTCAGTCAAAATCTGCCTTGATGTCAAGGGCAGTCACTCTCACCTCACCTCTAGAATTCAGCTCTTTTGTCCATGTTTGGACCAAGGCTGTAATGAGGTCTGGAGCCGAATGGTCCTGGCGGAACATTGGTGAGCAGATTATTGGTGAGTAAGTGCCACTTGATAGCACTGTTGACGACACCTTCCATCACTTTGCTGATGATTGAGAGTAGGTTGATGGGACGGTAATTGGCCAGATTGGATTTGTCCCACTTTTTGAGCACAGGGCATACCTGGGCAATTTTTCACATTGTCGGATAGATGCCAGTGTTGTAGCTGTACTGGAACAGCTTGGTTAGAGGCGCGGCTAGTTCTGGAATAAAAGTCTTCAGCACTACAGCCGGGATATTGTCGGGGCCCATAGCCTTTGCTGTATCCAGTGTGTTCAGCCATTTCTTGATATCATGTGGAGTGAATCAAATTGGCTGAAGACTGGCTTCTGTGATGGTGGGGACCTCAGGAGGAGGCCAAATGGATCATCCACTCGACACTTCTGGCTGAATTTGGTTGCAAACGCTTCAGCCTTGTCTTTTGCACTCGTGTGCTGGGCTCCACCATCACTGAGGATGGGGATGTTCATGGAGCCTCCTCCTCCCGTTAGTTGTTTAATTGTCTACCACCATTCACAACTGGATATGGCAGGACTGCAGAGCTTTGAAGTGATCCGTTGGTTGTGGGATCATTTAGCTCTGTCTATAGCATGCTGCTTCCGCTGTTTAGCATGCATGTGGTCCTCTGTTGTAGATTCACCGGGTTGCCACCTCATTTTTAGGTACACCTGGTGCTGCTCCTGGCATGCTCTTCTACACTCCACATTGAACCAGAGTTGGTCCCCTGGCTTGATGGTAATGGTAGAATGAGGGCTATGCCACGCCATGTGGTTACAGATTGTGGTGGAATACAATTCTGCTGCTGCTTATGGCCCACAACATCTCATGGATGTCCAGTATTGAGCTACTAGATCTTTTCTGAATCTATCCCATTAAGGAAGGTGGTAGTGCTACACAACACGATGGAGGGTGTCCTCGTCTCCACGAGGACTGTGCGGTGGTCACTCCTACCAATACTGACATGGAAAGATGCATCTGCGACAGGTAGATCGGTGAAAACGAGGTCAAGTAGGTTTTTCCCTCGTGTTGGTTCTCTCGCTATCTGCCACAGGTCCAGTCTGGCAGCTATGTCCTTCAGTACTTGGCCAGCTCAGTCAGTAGTGATGTTACGGAGCCACTCTTGGATAGACATTGAAGTCCCCCAGCCAAAGTATATTCTGTGCCCTTACTACCGTCAGTGCTTCTTCCAAGTGGTGTTTAACATGGAGGAGTACTGATTCATCAGCTAAGGGAGGGCGGTAGGTGGTAATCAGCAAGAGATTTCCTTGCCCATGTTTGAACTGTAGCCATGAGACTTTATGGGGTCTGGAGTCAGTGTTGAGGATGCCCAGGGACACTCCTTCCAAACTGTATACAAATGTGCCACCACCTCTGGTGGGTCTGTCCTGCCAGTGGGACAGGAACATACCCAAGGATAGTGATGGAGGAGTCTGGGACGTTGGCTGAAAGGTATGATTCTGTGAGTATGACTATGTCAGGCTGTTGCTTGACTAGTCTGTGGGACAGCTCTCCCAATTTTGGCACAAGTCCCCAGATGTTAGTGAGGAGGACTTTGCAGGGTTGACCGGGCTGGGTGTGCCATTGTCGTGTACGAAGCCGGTGCTGAGGTCGATGCTGGGTTTTCCTTCCAGTTTTATACTTACTGTTTTTCCTTGCGGTTTGATACAACTGATCGGCTTGCAAGGCCATTTCAGAGGGCAGTGAAGAGTCAATCACATTGCTGTGGGTCTGGAGTCAAATATAAAAGCTATATCTATAGCGCCTTTCATGACCACCGGACGTCTCAAAGCGCTTTACAGCCAATAAAGTACTTTTGAAGTGTAGTCACTGTTGTAATGTGGTGTGGAAACGCGGCAGCCAATTTGCACACAGCAAGCTCCCACAAACAGCAATGTGATAATGACCAGATAATCTGTTTTTGTTATGTTGGTTGAGGGATAAATATAGGCCAGACCAGGGTGGCAAATTTCCTTCCCTGAAGGACATTAGTGAACCAGATGGGTTTTTATGACAATCTGGTAGTTTCATAGTCCATTACTGACACTAGCGTTTTATTCCAGATTACTGAATTTAAATTCTACAGCTGCCATTGTGGGATTTAACTCATGTCTCAGGATCATTTGGCCAGGCCTCTGGATTGCTAGTCCAGTAACATAATCACTGTGCTACCACTGCTGCGACCTCAAGCAGCGCTTCCGCTGCCTGGACTGCTCTGGTGGAGCCCTGCAGTACTCAGCTGAGCGAGTATCAAGATTTGTGGTAGTATGCTGCATGCTGCGCAACGTTGCCATTATGAGGGAACAGTCCTTGCCACCACCTATCAGGCGAGAAGCTGAGGAGCAGGAGCACAAGGAAGAGGAGGAGGAGAAAGTAGAGGAGGAGGAGGAAGTGCAACAGGAAGTGGAGGAACAGGAAGAAGAAGGGAGGCTACAACATAGACAGCCCCTTTCTGCCTGGACTCTACATGATGAAATAATTAATGACAATACTAGTAACTTCAACCATACCTCCCCATTCACCAATAGTCCCATGCTCCTTACCTTTCCTCTATCAATGACCATCACATCGTCCTCTTTCCAATAACACAAAAATAAAAAGCACCAGAAAATGCACATTCCAATCCAAATTTATAAATTCAATCATAACCATACAAAAATAAACTAATTTCCCTTTTGCATTCTCTTAGTGCCTGTCTTCCGTCTGCCTTTGCCTCTCCTAGTGCTCCTACGAGGTGCTTCCCCAGTGGCTGCAGCATGGGTGGTGGAAGGCTGCTGACCTCCAATTGAGGAGGCTGCTGATGGTCTTGGAGGGTAATCTCGAGCAGCTCTGGGCCTAGAAGGTCCAGCTTCAGTCTTCACCATTTCGGCCTGGGCTGCAGCAGTCTGGGAAGGCTGGCTGACAGCCAACAGCAAGGGCACTGTTGGAGTGGCAGGGGTGGGAACACAAATGCTGTCGTCCTGAGAGATGAAAGCCGGTTCCATGGAGCCACTGACACTCTCCCGGAGCGGTACCTCAGCAATCCTAGCGATCTGTTAGAGAAGAGATTGATGGTCTGCTGTGATGCCCTGGAAGCTGCTTTGAACAGTGATATCCAAAGCCATGATGGCAGCAGTCTGAGCTTGCAAGGTAGCAGTCTGAGCTTCCACTGCAGAACTGAGACCTTGGATGGAAGCTATTTCTGCCGCAATGGAAGTTGTTTGTGCTGCAATGGAAGCTGTGACATCGGCCATCAGATGTCGCATCATGCTGGGTTCCACAGGTGTGCTGCTGGAGGTGACCACCCGTTCCATGTTGGAAAGGATGGGCTCCAAGTTCTGCACAAAGTCCTGTGCCAAGTTGGTGCTAGACTCCTCCATGCTCCTTGACATTGTGCGCAGGCTTTCTGGCAGGCTTTCCAGTGCAGAAGCATTTGGTTGTGTACACCCAGCATTTGGTTGTGTACACCCGGCATTTGGTTGTGTCCACCCATCAGCCTTCTTCTGTAGACTGGGCCATCGAAGTCCTCAACTGACTCCTCTGCAGCAGAACTAGTGTGCAAGCTCGCCGTCCGGAGAGCTGGCACTTACGCTAACCTTTCCCCTCGCCCTGGTTCCTCCACACTTGTGCCCAGTGTCACACTATGTGCAGATCCCTCCTCTATCCTAGCCTCTAAAATACGTGCAATGTCAGTGGCCCCGAACTCACATCTTTCTCCAGTTTCTCTCTGATCTCCCCTCATGACCTCTCCACACTCACCTTGTCCATGAGACCCACTTCATGTTCCCTCGAGTCTATTCCCACCAAACTGCTGACCACCCAACTTCCTTTTCTGGCTCCCATGTTAGCTGACATTGTTAATGGTTCTCTCTCCTCAGGTACTGTCCCCCTCACCTTCAAATCTGCTGTCATCACCCATCTCCTCAAAAAAGCAACCCTTGACCCCTCCATCCTTGCAAACTACCGCCCCATCTCCAACCACCCTTTCCTCTTCAAAGTCCTTGAACGTGTTGTTGCCTCTCAAATCCGTGCCCATCTTTCCTGTAACGCCATGTTTGAATCCCTCCAATCAGGTTTCTGTCCCTGCCACAGTACCGAAACGGCTCTCATCAAATTCACAAATGACATCCTTTGTGACTGTGACAAAGGTAAACTATCCCTCCTCGTCCTTCTGGACTTGTCTGCAACCATTGACCACTCCATCCTTCTCCAATGCCTCTCCACCGTCGTCCAGCTGGGTGGGACTGCACTCGCCTGGTTCCATTCTTATCTATCTAATCGTAGCCAGGGAATCACCTGCAATTGCTTCTCTTCCTGCTCCCGCATCGTTACCTCTGGTGTCCCCCAAGGATCTATCCTTGGCCCCCTCCTATTTCTCATCTACATGCTGCCCCTTGGCGACATCATCCAAAAATACAGCGTCAGTTTCCACATGTACGCTGACGGCACCCAGCTCTACCTCACCACCACTTCTCTCGACCCCTCCACGGTCTCTAAATTGTCAGACATGCAGTTCTGGATGAGCAGAAACTTTCTCCAATTAAATATTGGGAAGACCGAAGCTATTGTTTTCTGTCCCCGCCACAATCTCCGTTCCCTAGCCACTGATTCCATCTCACCCCCTAACATCTGTCTGAGGCTGAACCACACTGTTTGACCCCGAAATGAGCTTCCGACTACATATCCAAGGCATAACTAAGACCGGCTATTTCCGTTCCATAACATTGCCCGTCTCCGCCCTTGCCTCAGCTCATCCACTGCTGAAACACTCATCCAGGTCTTTGTTACCTCTAGACTTGACTATTCCAACGCACTCCTGGCTGGCCTCCCACATTCTACCCTACGTAAACTTGAGGTCATCCAAAACTCGGCTGCCTGTGTCCTAACTCACACCAAGTCCCGTTCACCCATTACCACTGTGCTCGTTGACCTACATTGGCTCCCGATTAAGCAACGCCTCGATTTCAAATTTCACATCCTTATTTTCAAATCCCTCCATGGCCTCGCCCCTTCCTATCTCTGTAATCTCCTTCAGCCCCACAACCCCCCGAGATATCTGCGCTTCTCTAATTCTGCCTTCTTGAGCATCCCTGATTATAATCGCTCAACCATTGGTGGCCGTGCCTTCTGTTGCCTCGGTCCTAAGCTCTGGAATTCCCTGCCTAAACCTCTCTGCCTCGCTACCTCTCGTTCCTCCTTTAAGACGCTCCTTAAAACCTACATCTTTGACCAAGCATTTGGTCACCAGCCCTAATTTATCCTTATGTGGCTCGGTGTCAATTTTTAGTCTTATAATACTCCTGTAAAGCACCTTGGGATGTTAAAGGTGCTATATAAATACAAGTTGTTGTTGTTGTTGTAGTAAATTTGTACTGACTGTTCTTGATTAACCCATGCATTTCTAAACGCTCCTTAATTTCATCTTGAATTATGGATTCTAAGTAGGCAATTTTCAGTTTGGGTGTATATCAGGCAGGTAGTGGGTGGGACACCTACACTCCACGCTTAATGCAGTCAGCGGGAAGCCTGATCGATTTTTATGGTTGGGCCTCATTAACATTGAATTGGTGAGCTGCCAGTGCTAATTGAGTTCCTTGTTGACAGCTCATCAATTCGGAGGTTTGTAAATCTAAGGAGCAACCCTCTTGATGGGCTTGCAGCAACAACTTAATGGGGAGGGGTGGAAGTGTTGGAAATGAAAGGGAGCAGTGGCTTATAGGGGCAGGGGAAATGATTGCAATGCCTACAGCGGACTGCAGTAAAATGGAGTGCCAGACCTGCTTCCAGCGTTCCCTCTCTGCAATCAAGGATCCCTTCAAATACTACTGAAAATGGCCACCTCCTGACTTGTAAGATCCATGGTTTATGGGCAGGTTGAAGAACTGGCAATAGCAATGTGGGTCATTGGAGTCTTATCTGCATCATTTGACTCTGATTTGCATATATTAATGAGGCTTCTGCCTATTTTCAGCAGGACCTCTGGCCATCCGCAAAATCAGAATGGGTGGATAACCAGCAATAATGTGGTGGTTCAAATCCTCCACATGATTTTGGTCCTGCTACTGACGCATTGTTAGGCATAAATGAGGCGATTGCAAGACACAAATCACCCCTTAAGAGTTTGCCTACAACCAATTTTAGGCTAACTGGTCTATTTTACAGTTACCTGGTTTATTCTACTCTCCCTCAATGAACAAAGGGGTTGCATCGGTTATTCTTCAGTTCCACTGCACAAATTGCACATTTTAGGAGAATTGAAGCATTGTGACCAGAGTCTCTGCCATCTCCTCCCTGACTTCTTTCAATTGCCTATGGTTCATGCCATCGAGGACCAGGAACTTTCCACCTTTAGTTCTGCAAGTTCTTTTTCAGAACTAATTCCTTTTCTACAGTTCATGCTATCAATTGTTCCAGCCTTGGCCATTCCAGCAGAACACTGAAATGATTACAGGAGAAGTAGTCATCAAATTGCCAATGTGTACTTTCAGCCATCTGGTACAAAGCACAATCTAGCAGATGCAACCAGGGTTCTTAATAACATATTTAAATAGCTGTTAAAAAAACTAGAACCTAACAAATGTATCTTTTAATTAAAAAAGCAGATTCATAGTCAATATTTATGTGGAGTTTTCCTCCCTGTACTTCCAGTCTATTAATTGAGGCCCGATATGTTAACAGAGACGCTATATTGCTTTTAAATGCCCCAATCAACCAAATTCTTATTATACATGGAAGAAAACAAGATTGTTTCACCAAGATTAAGCTTTTCATTAATAGCATTTCAAATCATTACAATGGGAATAAAAGCAGTGAAAATGAACATGGATTAAATTTATCTCTAGAATCTGCTTCAATCTAGCAGTGGAAGGAACAATATTAATGCAAATGGCAACAATTTGATATTTTCTTCTAAACTATACAACTGTTTAGTGGATATTTTAAAGATTATTTCTTTCAAAAGTGCAAAATGTTTTAAGTAAACTTTATCATATTTTCAAAAATACCAAACTTTATTTTTTTAATCTATCATTTAAATTTTACAAAAATAATTGACTTACTCAAGTGTAATTAAAATATATGTCCATATTCTGGGTGATGAACTGCATTCCAAAATGCTGGAAAATACACCAAATGAAAAGAATTCTAGGGGACTAATGAACACATACACCAAGAATAGCAAAGTGCCTTTAAGTGCAAGGATCCAACTGAAGAGAACAGGCTTTCCTTGCAGTGCCCATTCTATATGGGTGCACTGTTGAGGTGTTCCACTTGTACTATGGGAATCTCCACTCACTTGATTGAGATTCAGGGATTTAATAAGCCTTTGAATCTCATTATAAGGGGAGCTGGAGCGCAATGCAAAGCAGTGCTACAGGTGCCAAAGATTGCATCATCAGCTCCTCTGATTTCAAGGATGGCACTGTTCTTAGAAACCTGACTGGAGTTTTTAAAAGGACTGAATAATTTTGTTATACATCAGTTCATTGCTCTTATTGCAGTTCAGATCAGGATAGGTGGATTTTTAAAAAAAATCAGTGATGGCTTAAAAGTCAAAATCCTAGTCCAGTGGCATCAGAGTATGAATGAAAAATTAGATCATAACAGACAGCATCAAGTTCCTGCCACCCACAACCCCTTAAGAATTAAAGCTAAAAACAAATCAATTTAAGATAAAGCAGTATTTCTGTGAAAGCCCCATCAGCCTTTTCAAGCTTCTATTCTAATTTCTTAAGAGGCTTTAATGGTATGGCTTTAATATCTTTGGCTGTCTCTCTCAGTGTCAAACATTATTTAGGAGCTAGTCCTCTCTGAAATGAAATACTGATACAGTTTGCATTTCCCAGGAGGTCTCAAAAGCCCTGGAGTAGGCAAATGCATCAGATCTGACCAGATTGGCAAATTGCCAGTCAGTTGAAACAGAACAGAGATGCAGAAAGAGCTTTAATTGTTGAGCCATTCATCCACTTTCTAAATCTGGGTACTATTCAACCAATAATGAATGCCAAAATGAATTGTGGAAAAAGAACAGTGAAAAATAGAGCATCATTGAATGATGATGCAATTTTTTAAAATTCGTTTATGGGATGAAGGCGTCGCTGGCAATGCCAGCATTTATTGCCCATCCCTAATTGCCCTCGAGAAGTTGCTGGTGAGCCGCCTTCTTGAACCGCTGCAGTCCGTGTGGTGAAGGTACTCCCACAGTGCTGTTAGGGAGGGAGTTCCAGGATTTTAACCCAGCGACGATGAAGGATCAGCGATATACTTCTAAGTCAGGATGGTGTGTGACTTGGAGGGGAACTTGGAGGTGGTGGAGTTCCCATGTGCCTGCTGCCCTTGGCCTTCTCGGTGGTAGAGGTCGCGGGTTTGGGAGGTGCTGCCGAAGAAGCCTTGGCGAGTTGCTGCAGTGCATCTTGTAGATGGTACACACTGCAGCCACGGTACGCCGGTGGTGGAGGGAGTGAATGTTTAAGTTGGTAGATGGGGTGCCAATCAAGTGGGCTGCTTTGTCCTGGATGGTGTCAAGCTTCTTGAGTGTTGTTGCAGCTGCACTCATCCAGGCAAGTGGAGAGTATTCCATCACACTCCTTACTTGTGCCTTGTAGATGGTGGAAAGGCTTTGGGGAGTCAGGAGGTGAGACACTCGCCACAGAATACCTAGCCTCTGACCTGTTCTTGTTGCCACAGTATTTATGTGGCTGGTCCAGTTAAGTTTCTGGTCAATGGTGACCCCCAGGATGTTGATGGTGGGGGATTCGGCGATGGTAATGCCATTGAATGTCAATGGGCGGTGGTTAGACTCTCGCTTGTTGGAGATAGTCACTGCCTGGCACTTGTGTGGCACGAATGTTACCTGCCACTTATCAGCCTAAGCCTGAACGTCGTCCAGGTCTTGTTGCATGCGGGCATGGACTGCTTCATAATTATCTGAGGAGTTGTGAATGGCACTGAACAATGTGCAGTCATCAGTGAACATCCCCATTTCTGACCTTATGTTGAAGGGAAGGTCATTGATGAAGCAGCTGAAGATGGTTGGGCCTAGGACACTGCCCTGAGGACTACTGCAGCGATGTCCTGGGGCTGTGATGATTGACCTTCAACCACCACAACCATCTTCCTTTGTGCTCGGTATGACTCCAGCCAGTGGAGAGTTTTCCCCCTGATTCCCATTGACTTCAGTTTTACTAGGACTCCTGGATGCCACACTCGGTCAAATGCTGCCTTGATGTCAAGGGCAGTCACTCTCACCACACCTCAGGAATTCAGCTCCTTCATCCATGTTTGGACCAAGGCTGTAATGAGATCGGGAGCCGAGTGGTCTTGGCGGAACCCAAACTGGGCATCAGTGAGCAGGTTATTGGTGAGTAAGTGCCGCTTGATAGCACTATCGATGACACCTTCCATCACTTTGCTGATGATTGAGAGTATACTGATGGGGCAGTAATTGGCCGGATTGGATTTGTCCTGCTTTTTGTGGACAGGACATACCTGGGCAGTTTTCCACATTGTCGGATAGATGCCAGTGTTGCAGCTGTACTGGAACAGCTTGGCTAGAAACGCTGCTAGTTCTAAAGCACAAGTCTTCAGCACGACAGCCGGGATGTTGTCGGGACCCATAGCCTTTGCTGTACCAATGCACTCAGCCGTTTCTTGATATCACGTGGAGTGAATCGAATTGGCTGAAGACTGGTTTCTGTGATGGTGGGGACCTCAGGAGGAATCCGATATGGATCATCCACTCGGCACTCCTGGCTGAAGATGGTTGCAAACGCTTCAGCCTTGTCTTTTGCACTCACGTGCTGGGCTCCACCATCATTGAGGATGGGGATATTCATGGAGCCTCCTCCTCACGTTAGTTGCTTAATGGTCCACCACCATTCACGACTGGATGTGGCAGGACTGCAGAGCTTTGATCTGATCCGTTGATTGTGGGATCACTTAACCCTGTCTATACCATGCTGCTTCTGCTGTTTAGCATGCATGTAGTCCTGTGTTGCAGCTTCCGCAGGTTGGCACCTCATTTTTAGGTACGCTTGGTTGCTGCTCCTGGCATGCTCTTCTACACTCATTATTGAACCAGGGTTGGTCCCCTGGCTTGATGGTAATGGTAGAGTGAGGGATATGTCAGGCCATGAGGTTACAGATTGTGGTGGAATACAATTCTGCTGCTGCTGATGACCCACAGCGCCTCATGGATGCCCAGCTTTGAGCTGCTAGATCTGTTCTGAATCTATCCCATTTAGCACAGTGGTAGAGCCACACAACACGATGGAGGGTGTCCTCAGTGTGGAGATGGGACTTCGTCTCCACAATAACTGTGCGGTGGTCACTGCTACCGATGCTGTCATGGACAGATGCATCTGTGACAGGTAGATTGGTGAGGACAAGGTCAAGTAGGTTTTTCCCTCGTGTTGGTTCTCTCACCACTTGTCGCAGACCCAGACTGGCAGTTATGTCCTTCAGGACTCGGCCAGCTCGGTCAGTAGTGGTGCTACCGAGCCACTCTTGGTGATGGACATTGAAGTCCCCCACCCAGAGTACATTCTGTGCCCTTGCTACTCTCAGTGCTTCTTCCAACTGGTGTTCAACATGGAGGAGTACTGATTCATCAGCTAAGGTAGGGCGGTAGATGGTAATCAGCAGGAGGTTTCCTTGCCTGTGCTTGACCTGAAGCCATGAGACTTCATGGGGTCTGGAGTCAATGTTGAGGACTCCCAGGGCCACTCCTTCCCAACTGTATACCACTGTGCCACCACCCCTGGTGGGTCTATCCTGCCGGTGGGACAGGACATACCCAGGGATGGTGACGAAGGAGTCTGGGACATTGGCTGTAAAGTATGATCTTACACGATTTGATATCATTTCAAATTGGAATTCACTGATCTCTTACGGATGATAACAATCCAAAGGTTGATGCTGAAATATTGTTTTTTTGTGGCTGTGTACAATTATTTAGAATTCGGGATGTAGTTAGCCAATGAAAATGGTTTTGCAATAAATTAGTAACTCTTTGTATAACATTTTGAGCAAGAAAGGGCAATGGCAAGGTAATCTTGACTTCTAAATACAATTTCTGAATATAGTTAAACAAACCATTTGTAAGCAGGAATATTAACCTCCTAGAAGTCATTAAAATGTGTTTTTGAGCTTACTAGTAATATAAAATAAGTCAATAACTTCAGTGGTTCAGCTGGTTAAACCAATGTGTCACAATATCAAGAATGCGGAGATGCCGGTGTTGGACTGGGGTGGACAAAAGTGAGAAGTCGCACAACACCAGGTTATAGTCCAACAGTTTTATTTGAAATCACAAGCTTTCGGAGCTGCTGCTCCTTCGTCAGGTGAAGTGAAGGAATATGAATCGGCAAAGCATATATAGACAGAGAACAATGCCTGTGCAGTGTACAATGTCAGACGACTACAGTTAATCTTTCTGACTGCCTTTTATCACACCTCGGCAGAGAGACAATCAGGTCAGTCAGGAAGGCATTATATCAAAGATAATGTAGATGCATCCCTGAAGTTTATTATTCTTGTATTGCTGCTATAGTTAGGTTTACAAAGGTTAATTTGCAGCAGGTTAAACACCTCACGCTTTTATAATGCTCATTAGTTTTCAAGATTAAATAAAGCACATATTTTTGTCCTCAGAAAAATCACAGTGGGACCTACACCTGTTGTCACGACTCTGGTCCAGTTTCCTGGATTTCAAGGTCATTATGTATTTATGACAGGCCCCCAGCAGGACCCCTGTCAGCAAGGAGGAATCTACTAGTGGCCCCCAAGGAGATCCAGGCGGTAGTGAAAATAATGCCTCTTCTTGCAGTTAATTACGTAATAAATATTTAAATAGCCACTGAATGGACTACAAGCACCACAGTATAACTGTGTTGAACAGAAATAAATTTCCCTGCCAACTTTTTCTTCTTATCCCCCCCAAGAGTTTAACAATTGGAATGTAATACACTTCCATATATTATAAAGTCTACTTCCTGATTTCGCCATGAATTTATCCAGGCATTAGTTGAGTCACACAGACCATGAAGGTCCCCTGTTCAATCCAGTCTGTGCTGAATTAGCAGATCTCATGGGGAGCAGTAGGAATGTTACAAATGTATCAGCATCTCTGAGTCAGGAAAGAGGGTGAAAATTGTCTGTTTCTGCTCAAATAAAAATAGGGGCAGTTTTTCCTGTTTCTATGCCCAAGTGTATTGGATCTGCTGAGCACAGCTCATACTGGAAAATCAGACAGGGTGGGTCACAAGGAAGCCTGTCGAACCTTCTGGCTTTTTAAATTACTGGAGCAAAATCAGGTGGACTCCTTTCTAATGGGTGCACTCCTCTTCCCTCAACTAGCCTCCATACACTGTGCCCAAGTAATCTACACGTCAACTAGCCTCCATACACTGTGCTCAAGTAATCTACACATCAACTAGCCTCCATACACTGTGCCCAAGTAATCTACACGTCAACTAGCCTCCATACACTGTGCCCAAGTAATCTACACGTCAACTAGCCTCCATACACTGTGCCCAAGTAATCTACACATCAACTAGCCTCCATACACTGTGCCCAAGTAATCTACACGTCAACTAGCCTCCATACACTGTGCCCAAGTAATCTACACATCAACTAGCCTCCATACACTGTGCCCAAGTAATCTACACATCAACTAGCCTCCATACACTGTGCCCAAGTAATCTACACGTCAACTAGCCTCCATACACTGTGCCCAAGTAATCTACACATCAACTAGCCTCCATACACTGTGCCCAAGTAATCTACACGTCAACTAGCCTCCATACACTGTGCTCAAGTAATCTACACGTCAACTAGCCTCCATACACTGTGCTCAAGTAATCTACACGTCCAGCTGCACCAACAGGAGAATCAACCCCATAGATCTTATTTCCAAATGCAATGAGCCATAAGTCAAACTCTATCTGAAAATTATCTCACCGCATGATTTAAGAACTTTAGTGAATTAAACAAATGTCACAACTGATGGATTATTATAGCCTGTCATCCTTTAGTTTTGGCACAATCCTGTCAAAATAGGAAATATTGGCATTTCAGATGGAAACTGATTAGATTGAATTAAATCATGAGTTCTCCTCAAAACTCCTAAAGCAGGTACAACTTCTCATACAAAAGCAAAATACTGCGGATGCTAGAAATCTGAACTAAAAACAGAAAATGCTGGAAAAGACTCAGCCAGTCAGGCAGAGAGACATTTCAGTTCTGGTCATCGACCTGAAACGTTCTGACGAAGGGTTTGACCTGAAACGTTAGCTCTGTTTCTCTCTCCTCGATGCTGCCTGACCTGCTGAGTGTTTCCAGCACTTTCTGTTATTTCAGATTTCCAGCATCCGCAGTATTTTGTTATTGTATTGTGTGACCTGAAACGTTAACTCTGTTTCTCTTTCCACAGATACTGCCTGACGAGCATTTTCTGTTTGTATTTTACAATTTCTCATACACAGTACTCTTTCAGCAAATCTGTGCTAGTATATCAATATTTGGATATTGATCAAATGTAACAGTTTATATTCTTATCTAATGTATACAATTAAGATGATCACCTAGCAGTAACAAACTGCATCTTACTGTCCCACATACAATTCTCAAACTTCACAAAAATCAACCACAACCAGACTTGCTGTTCTGTTGATGTACAATGCATATTTCAGTTCAGCCATTATATGCAGTGAACTCAGTGCCCTTGAGTGTACTGTTACTCTACAATTGTATCCCTGTCTTTTAACAAATATTAGTTTGACATCTGCCAGGCAGACCTGATTAGCAAATCTGAGTACACATCACATCCAAAGTCTGTGACTCACCAGGAAGCTGGTAATAACATTACATGAGCTAGGGAATCAATGTCTTAGTGATACAAAAATGTCCGATACTACCCAGGGAACATAGATATACCAAACAATACCCTGAAATGGAGTATGCATGACCCATAAGCAAACTTAATGTGTTGGCCATTATGATACTTGTTGCAGACAAAAAGAGACCCATAGTTGAATAATTTCAACAGTGTATATATTATATTAAAAATATACATGTTTGTATCTATTACACTTTAAGCATTCAACGTCGCGTTCTTCTGTAATTCACAAAGCAAAATAACTAATCATCCTCTAAGTGCCTACATCACAGCCCGATATCCCACAAGAACCTACACCATGGTCTAATATCCTGAGAGGGCTACGTCATGGCTATAAATGAGAGATGAGAATAGCTGTCCTTGACATTAAGGCAGCATTCAACCAGGTATAGCACCAAGGAGCACTAGCAAAACTGAGGTCAATGGGGGTCAAAGGGCAAACAATCCAGTGGCAGGAGCCATACTTGATACAGAGGAAGATGGTCGTGGTTGTCAGAGGTGATTTATTGCAGCCCTGAGATGTCGCTGCAGGTGTTCCTCAGGGAACTGTCTTCGGCCAACCATCTTCAGCCTGGAGACCCCAGTGGGCTCCACTTTTGCAACTACTATGGCTTTGATGCCAGTTGCTCCCCAGTGACCAGATCACACACCAGAAAGGAGGGAGAGCCAGAGAGATTCTGTGGGGCAAGTTCTCTTACCAGCTCCACCTGATTCTGACATCAGGGGGCTTTTCCGGGGTAGAGGGAAGTACCTCTTCTTCCAAGCTCCAGCAGAAACTGCTTATAGATCGTCTTCTGGGCAGACATCCGGGTGAAATTTTAACCCCAAAAAATGGGTGGGTTGGGGTCGGGTGGGCAGTTAAAGTGTTAAAAATCTGAATCCTGACCCCAACCCACCCACTTCCGGTTTTAACGGAGGCGGGACAGGTGCGGGCAACCAACCCGTTCCCAGGAGGCGGGTTGGCACTTTAAATATTATAATGAGGCTGCGTGCCTCATTTTGAAGCTCCATTTTAAATTTAACTCTGGCTGGCCGGGTTTCCCGGGTCTTGGGAAACCCACGAGCTAAAGGAAGGCGAGGACTGCCAGATCCAGAAGGTAAGTGCCTTTACCTGCTGGATCCAGCATTCCTGCCTCGTCAACCCCCCATGATCAGACACCCCCATCGACCTTCCGATCTACCCCGACCTCTCCCCGAGGCTTGTGACCCCTCCCCCCTCGAGGCTGCCAACCCCACCCCCCAACGAGGCCTCCGATCTCCGATCCCCCCTCTGGCTTTCCGACACCCCCCCCCCCACCCCCTCCACCCCGGCCTCCGATCCCCGGCCCCTGACTCCCCCTCAGGCCTCCGATCCTAGGTCCCCAGCCCCAGGCCCCCTGTCCGGCTTCCAATCCTCGGCCCCCAGCCCCAACTCCCTGTCTGACCTACGATCCTCAGCCCCCGCCCCCTGTCCAGCCTCCAATCCCCGGCCCTTCCAATCCCGGCCTTCCTACCTATCGCCGCCCTCCAGCCTCCGACCCCTCCCTCCACGCTGCTACCCGCCTGACAGCCAGCCAGCCTCTCAATCTGGCTGGCTGCGGGCGAGAAACAGAGAAACAAAATGTTAAATTCAGCAGGGCCTGAGGGAAACCCGTTCTCCAGCTCTCTGCTCCCTCCCCGCCTCCAAGTTAAAATCCTGGTCCCAGTTTCTCCAGGTCCCACCTGATTTCTCTCACCAGTCAGGTCTCATGCGGCTGCTTTATCCCCCCCCCCCCCCACCCCCCCACCCCTCCCATTACGCCCCAGGCCCCGAGGAAATTCAGGAGCACTGCCTTTAGCATTATTTCCATTTTGTTAAGGATGTAATATATAAGAAACAGATGGTCCAAATTCAGCAACAATTTTATGATTTAAATCGAGTTCATATGTCATCTATGAACCATTCAATCTTCAGTCAAGTGCTTGTGATGTCAGAATGTCAAGTAAATTACAGCCATATTATTCATTTCCAACTGTCCAACATTCCTACATTTTACTTAGAATGGTTTGAAATATCACTTTTAGGAGCTCTGGAGATATTTACGATTATCATGGATTACGTTACATAGATGAATACAGCCAGACACAATGACAGCCTTTACTACCAGAACTCAGCCAGTATTCTCAACTAACTCAAATAAAACAAAAAATGAAGTAAAAAGATGGCATGACTACAACTCTTCCCCCACATATACCAATATGCCGGTAATGGTACAATCAACAGTTGCAGCATTTTTTGCTGATAACTGCATTTTTTTACCAGCATTTTCTTGTATTTATAATTTTATGCAATCATAGAATGTTACAGCACAGAAACCAGCCACTGGGCCACTTAAATCAGTGCTGGTGCTTTTCTCCACAGGAGCCACTATTGTTTAATCCTACTCTTCTGTTTTGTCCCCATATCCTTTAATATTCCTCTTTATCAAGCAACTGCTTCCCTTTTAAAAGAATTTATGGATTCTGCTTCAACAACTCTTTGTGGCAGAAAATTCCACATTTTGTGTAAGGATTTGTTTTCCTCATCGTCTTGTTGACCAATGGAAATAATTTACCATTATTTATGTTATCATAACCTTTCATAGCCTCAAAGACCTATCAGTTCTAGTGAAAAAGCCCTAACTTCTTCATATCTGTAACCCTTCATCCCTGCTAACATTCTAGTGAATCTTCACTCCATCTTTTCCATTGATTTTAATTTCTTCCTATCAGGAGGTTCCCTAAACTGTACGCAATACTATGTCTTGTATAAATCATACATTATCTCCTTTATTTTGTATTCCATACCTCTAGATACAAGACTAAGGATTTCATTTGCCTTTTTATGGTCTAGCTTCTTGCACTGCCACCTTTACTGACCTAATATTTACACACCAAAATGCTCCTCTAATTCTTTTAAAATCTTACCATTTAACATCTATGTTTTTCCCTATTCTTACTTCCAAAGTGTAATACTTCATATTTATCTACATTGAACTGCATTTGCTACCTATCTGCCTATCCTGTTAGCCAACCAATGTTCTCCTGGGGTCTTTCACAATTATCATCATCATTAACCCCCATTTTGGTGTCATCAGCAAATTTTGATATTGTTCCCTCAATTCCTAATTCCAGATCATTTATGCATATAGTAAGCAAGACTAGCCCCAACACAGACCCCTGTGGGACACCACTCATCAAATCTTTCTGGTCTGAGAAACTTTCTTTTACCTCTCCCCTTTGCTTTCTGCCTTCCAATCATCTCTATCGATGTGGCCACATTCCTCTTATTCCATGGGCCATTACTTTTGCCATAAGTATCCTATGGGATGCCTGATCAAATACTTTTAGAAACTTCACATAATTCACATCCACTGCATTTTCTCTATCTTTTTCTATTCTATTCTTGCACTGAACCGAATTATATTGTGGCCACCCTTTTCCAAATGTACCCCTAGTTTTAGGTTGCCTACTTTTTCCTCTTCCCAGAATCAGGTCAAACATTGCTTCCTTCCTTGTTGGAATAGCAACGTACTGGGGGTCAGTAATGCATTACTGACACAATTATCTCTAATCTAGAAACATTTTTACAATTATGTTTTTGTTTTACAGTTGTGTAACTTCCTATTTTATTTATTGTGCTGCTGTTTGTTTCCAATATTTTCACTCTACTTTTAAATTAATTTTCTCCCCTCTTTTAAGCTCTCCACCCTGGTCAAGAGGCTTTCTGCCAATGTTGTTCTTTAATCAAGCACCAGCAGTACCTCAGAGTGACTTACTCTGTGATTTTTAAGTTCCTCGCACTGAGGCAGCACTCATGTCCATTTGGCACCTGCCCCCTCTTGGTATAGCCAAGATTGAGAGCTTACTGTGTCAGGAACTGTGGGTGTGAGGCTGCTCCACAGTGCAATATGCCAGACCATGAACAATTCAACTGCGTGATCTCCTCAAGTGCATACAAAATTTTGTCTCCAGACACAGAAATAAAACATTTATTAAAATATGTAAACAATTTTTATTTTTCACAACACATGATTTTTAATATTTTATTTTGAGTACACATAAGTAAACTTGTCATGAATCTCATTCATATTTTTAAGTTGAAAATATGAATAAATAAATGTTGAGGATAAGCTAAAACAATACTTACATTACGTGACCCATTGGAGAAGGCTGATGGCATTAAAACCTTCACTCATCATTCAGACTTTTGATAACCAGACTGTTTCCATGGTGATCTTGAGGGAAGATGATGTAACTGAGGACAGGAAGTTCCCTTTCCCTGATCATCCTATCCACCTGTCCTCCTCAACCAGACCGACACACTGCTCTATAACTGATAGGATATTAAACATTACCTAAAATATGAGATAGGTACAAAGCTTTCTCTTATGCACTTTGGTGATGCATGTCACCTTTGGCATTTTAGTCACAGGACCAAATTAAAATGAACCATTGAGTTTTTGAATTAAATAAGGCCATTTGAAATTGATGAAGGAAAAAAGGAATGATCCATAGAGAGCTTTTCCCTAAAAACCTGTGCAATGCAAGACTGTAGCTCATGGCAATGCTACATGTGTGGGTGGATGAGAATCATCAGCAGTTTTTTGCTGCAGTAGGGGTTTTGCGAGTTATGTTTGAAGCTTGAATCCATCTTAAATGTGAAACTGTGAATCTATAATGTGAATATTAATTCTAGTCATGTGGAACTCATCGAGTGTCTTGCTTTGGAATATGAATATTGTTTGCTGACTCAGAATTCCATTGTCACTTCACCTCTTTTCTCCCTCCTGCTGCGTGGGTGGTACAAGAAAATCAACAGGAGAATCTTCTGCAGTCTGCACTTTACAGTGAAGCTTTACCAAGGGTATCTGGAACTCACAGAACCTGGGGGGAAAAATTCAGTTGGTTGCGCCTCCCGTTAGCGCCTTAAGAGGGCGCTAATGGGGCGCAAAGCATCTAGCGCCCAGGCGCGGCGAAGTTTGCGCTGCTCACGAAATTAACGAGACATTTTGCGGTGGCGCTAAACACTACCGCCACGATCTCCTGCACCAGCAGATCGTGACGTCAGTCGAGTGCGCAACGCCCCGGTATCGCCCCGGAGCGGATATTGAGTGGCGCCCCCTGCCTTACCGCCTGACGCTAGCAACGACAGGTTGAGGGGAGCGTTCTGCAGTCATGAAGGGAAAGGGGGAGCGCTATTTAAAGGTGACCGCTTCCTGCCTTTTATTGTTGGTGCCATTTTTGAACTATGCATTCTGAGAGAGAGAGGGAGAGACTTCTGGAGAGATTCAACGTTGTGTGAAGGAGTTTTGGGTACTGAGCAGCACTTTGCAGGTTCATTTTGATTTGCCATTCCTTGTATCGATTTAGAAGAGACTGTGGGGGCTGCACTCTGAGCTCTTTGCCTGGTACTCTCCATTGTTCTTTCCAGCAGATTTGATGTGCAGGTCTCTCCAGGCCGAGATTCAAGGCTGCAATGAGCAGGATGTGGATGGAAAGCAAGATCAACCATCCCCTTTAAGAACTGGCCGGGGCCATTGTGTGTGTGTTCCATTGCTGACTGACATTACATGAGCTTCGCCAGCGCTCTGAGGTAGCGCCTCGCTCCTCGGCCTTTGCGCCTTAAGACAGGTGTGAAGCGCCTGATTTAGCGCTCCAATCACCTCCAGGGGCGATAAAAGTCAAGTTTGCAGTCGGTGGCGATAATTAGCGCCAGGCGCTAATCTTTGCGCCCGGCCGATAATTGCGCCCCAAACAGGGCGATACTGAATTTCTCCCCCCTTGTGCGGTGATAGGATTTTAGCATTTGTTAAAACTAACTCCAGGAAAGCTGGGGGAACTATTAATGATAAATAAGGTAATTACTGCAACTCAGTTCTATTGGGAGTGAAAGAAGGTATCCTACGGAGCTATAAAATTTGTAATAAAAGTTGAAAATGCTGGAACTGCATAGCAGGTCGGTTCAGTCATCATCTGAAAAAGAAAAATAGGTCAACCATTTCACACGGGACCCTTAATCGCAATTCTGATGAAAGCCTACATTTAACATTTCGACCAATCTTTTCCTTTCAGAAAGCTGTCATCAATTTTCTGCTTTTTTTAATTTCAGATTTCTACCACTTGCACTTATTTGAAAATTTCCATAATAGGACTTGTAGATCTTTACTCCTGAGAAATATGAATAATATATTAGCATAAACAGGTATTCCAAAAACATTATTTCCCTCCATCCATACTCTGTATATAAGGGTTCCATATGGCAGCTTTACCTGGATCCCGTTGCCCTGCTGCTGGACAGGATCAGCTAACCCAAAGTGTGCTGCTGGTATGCTGGCCCAAGAGTGCCACGAATTCTTGTCCTGGGTCCTAAACGTGGCCGAGGGGTATCCCCAGCACAGGCCCCACTTCTGACAGGGCCTAGCAGCCGCAGAAGGGACAGGAAATTAAAGCACAGCTTAAGATGCCTCAACCCTGAGATTAGGGTTTTCTGGCTGCTGATAAAGATCAGCACCACCAGCCTTCCAAGCGGATGGTGTCTGAGGGCAGTCCAAAGCACCGTGTATCATTGTGCCCCCCCGCCACCTTACTGACGTGTGCAGACAACAATATCCCAGGAAAACGAGGCAGGAGATTGAGAATACCCTCTCGCATCGTTTTAACATAGCTGTGATGGGCCAGTACCTACTGCAGATGCAGGCCCAGCTCTGCTATGTAAAAGCGGCGGAGACCTGGCAAAACAGCTATGCACTCCTTTTCCCTGATCTTTTTGCCTAGGAAAATGGGCATTCTCCAGGGTCATAAAAATCTACCCTTACATTTTGTTTCATGTAATTAAGCTCATAATTTGTAAGTTCTGTGGCATTACTCGCAGGTAGTGACCAGGAGTGAAGCGGGAATACTGGAATGGAAGCAGGTCTGTATTGGTTGGGAGAGTGGCAAGCTGGACTCAGGAGTCAGTGATGTTGTGAGCAGTCAAAGAGGTCATTAGGTCAGGGCCATGATGGGCTAAACACATTGATATTAGTTGCAAGACAATAGTTGTACTAAGGTTATTGTAATCTTGGACAATCATTATAACACAGTGAAGTTTATTTTCGTCTTGCTATCACCCCGTTTACGCCTGAAAGCAAGGCGGTAGAGGGACTAAAATCAGAGTAAAATGTCCTGTCAACTTACCGCGGGATGTCCGCCCATTCCGATTTTTGAGCGATCCTCAATTTAGCCGGCCAGTGCTCTACCAGAAACAGGCGGGAGCCTCATTAATGTATGTGGATAGGGGTGGAATGCCATTTTTGGTTCAAGCCACATTACTACAATTACTTCCTCAAACCACCCACAAACCAAGGGAGGTACAGGTCGGGAGCTATTTAAATGGATCCTTAGCTGCCATCAGGGAAAGCTGGAAGCTGGTCTGGCACTAATTTTCCAGCAGTCTCTTGCGTGTTTTGAGCCTTCAAGGCTTGCTGCTGTGGGTGGGTCACTGGGAGCAATAGCATAGTGGTTCTGTTACTGGACTAGTAATCCAGAGGCCAGGACTAGTAATCCAGAGATAGGAGCTCAAATCCCACGATGGTAGCTGGGGAATTTAAATTCAGTTAATTAAATAAATCTGGAATAAAAAGTTAGTATCAGTAATGGTGCCCATAAAACTATCGGATTGCCCTTTAGGGAAGGAAATCTGCCATCCTTACTTGGTCTGGCCTATATGTGGCTCCAGACCCACAGCAATGTGGTTGACTCTTAACTGCCCTCTGAAATGCCCTAGCAAGACACTCAGTTGTAACAAACCTCTACAAGAAACAATAATAAGAATTAAACCGGGTGAACCACCCGGCATCGACCTCGGCACCGGCTTCGGACACGACAACGCCACACCCAGCCCAGTCGACCCTGTAAATTCCTCCTCACTAACATCTGGGGAATTGTGCCAAAATTGGGAGAGCTGCCCCACAGACTAGTCAAGCAACAGCCTGACAGAATCATACCATTCAGCCAATGTCTCAGACTCCTCCATCACCATCCCACCGGCAGGACAGACCCACCAGGGGTGGCGGCACAGTGGTATACAGTCGGGAAGCAGTGGCCCTGGGAGTCCTCAACATTGACTCTGGACCAAATGAAGTCTCATGGCTTCAGGTCAAGCATGGGCAAGGAAACCTCCTGCTGATTACCACCGACCGCCCTCCCTCAGCTGATGAATCAGTACACTGCCATGTTGAACACCACTTGGAAGAAGCACTGAGGGTAGCAAGGGCACAGAATGTACTCTGGGTGGGGGGGGGATCATCAATGTCCATCATGAAGAGTGGCTCGATAGCACCACAGCTAGCTGAGACCTGAAGGAAATAGTTGGCAGAATGGACCTACGGCAGGTGATGAGAGAACCAACACGAGGGATAAACCTACTTGACCTCGTCCTCACCAATCTCCCTGTTGCAGATGCATCTGTCCATGACAGCATTGGTAGGAGTGACCACTGCACAGTCATTGTGGAGATGAAGTCCCGTCTTCACACTGAGGACACCCTCCATCGTGTTGTGTAGCACTACCACTGTGCTAAATGGGATAGATTCAGAACAGATCTAGCAGCTCAAAACTGGGCATCCATGAGGCGCTGTGGGCCATCAGCAGCAGCAGAACTGTATTCCACCACAATCTGTAACCTCATGGCCCAGCATATCCCTCACTCTACCATTACCACCAAGCCAGGGGACCAACCCTGGTTCAATGAGGAGTGTAGAAGAGCATGCCAGGAGCAACACCAGGCGTACCTAAAAATGAGGTGCCAACCTGGGGAAGCTGCAATACAGGATTACATGCATGCTAAGCAGCAAGCTGTAGACAGAGCTAAGCGATCCCACAATCAGCAGATCAGATCAAAGCTCTGCAGTCCTGCCATATCCAGTCGTGAATGGTGGTGGACAGTTAAACAACTAATAGGAGGAGGAAGCTCCATGAATATCCCCATCCTCAATGATGGCGGAGCCCAGCACGCGAGTGCAAAAGACAAGGCTGAAGCGTTTGCAACAATCTTCAGCCAGAAGTGCCAAGTGGATGATCCATATTGGTCCCCACCATCACAGAAGCCAGTCTTCAGCCAATTCGATTCAATCTACGTGATATCAAGAAACAGCTGAGCGCACTGGATACAGCAAAGGCTATGGGCACCGACAACATCCAAGCTGTCATGTTGAAGACTTGTGCTCCAGATCTAGCTGCGCCTTGTAAGGGGTTTCGCCTGGCTCTGTGCTTAGCCTGGGTGCTAGTGCGGGGTTAGGCCTTGTTGCCTGTTCTGGTCTCCAGCCAGCCTGGTAGCACTAGACACCTGTGAGTGGTTCGACCCACTCGCCCTTACGGTTCTGACACTGGACTTAGGTGCGAGAGCAATAATGCAGAGAAGAACTCAGGTAGACCCGGTTGAATAGTGCGAAATGGAAAATCTTTATTGCATATTATTCAAGATTACGAAATACATGTCATAAGCACAGATTAATGACAGTACAAACTTACATACATTTATGCAACTAGGGTTAGGGAAACGAGGAGCGCACGACACATCGTAAAAGGGGACACACATTATAATTATCCTTAAAACAAAAACCCTCCCCTATCAATACCTGTCCTAATCTAGATCTGTAGGATCGAGACTCATGCTCACCACTCGTGATAACTCGGAGAATTCCGAAACGCTGCTCGGATGTTTTCACCACAGCACCTGACTATTCACGTGTTGATCAGGGGTCTCTGTACCCCACTTGTTTACTCGCTTTGCTCCGGCTAGCAGGCTGGACCGTCTGCTGTCATGAAGATATGTGTTGACCTCGGAACTCTGATAAAACTCAAAGAAGAGTCTTCCTGTGCCCGACACCGGTTAGCCGGTAAAATTCAAAGAAGAGTCTTTCTGGACCGACACCAGTTGTCGGTAGAACTCGAAGAAAAGTCTTCCAGGGCCAGTTGTGGAGTAGCCGATAGAATTCGAAGAAGTGGTTAATCGATTTTCGGGCGCGGTCGGGGTTTACGGACCGCGGCGGCACGTGTAGTCGTCTTCTTCTCTTCTCATCTCATCTCATCTCCTCTCGGGTCTTCGGTTCCAACACCGCTTACCGACTTCTCGGGATGGTGCGCCCGCTTACAGGCCTTCGCAGACCAGCTCTCCACAGATCTTCGCGGCAAGCCACGAGGTTGACTCCCGGAAAATCAGCGGATCAGAGAATAAGAGTCAAGAGTTCTCTAGCGAGTCAAAGGAATAAGAGAAAGATGGATGTTTGGACACTACAGTTATAGTACTGTAATTCCTTATCTCCCGCCCAATCTTAATGTCCATCTTTTGTCATGTTTTGGCGCTCAAACTTCTTGTATGGGGTGGTACTTGTTGTTAATGGGTTTCGGTGATACTTGTAACTGTCTGAGTACCCGTTAATATTTCTCCCCTTGTGGAACCGGCTAGGAGTCTCCCTGGAGGGGTTTTGGGGGCCTCCGAATTCTTGCTGTGAGTACCTGCGAACGGCTCTCTCATCGTAGAGCCGTGGGGAATTTGCGTATCAATGTCTTTGGATGGGCCCCTTGATTGCCCAGTACAATAGCTCTCATTTGTGCATGGAAAAACCCGATTCCAGCACTTATATTCCTTGCCTGGGTGTTAAAATGCAAAACGATCTCGTCTTGTCTTATCTCAATATGCTGAGTCCTGTCCGATCTTGCTGAAATGTTTATTGAAACGCCATCTTGTCTGCCTGCTGAAAGTCTAGAACCCTCTGCCACGAGGCGCAGCGGCCATTTTACAGGCTTCTGTGTCCTGTTTAACCATGACAGCATTTCGTTGATATAAAACTGATGAAACGAATCTGCTTTATCTCGTTATTTCGAATTGCGATAATTGCGAATTTTACAGTCCCTCCTGTTGATGCGAATAACTCCGCTTATCGTATCAATTAAATGTGGTGGTGAGCAAAATTATCCCGATTCTCCACATCCAAAACACTCCCTTAACTTAAACTATCTAGGGTCTCCATGCCGTCCTCATTTCCCAGGGAAAATTACATTATCTAACTTGGACAAAACCGCAGGCAGTATTGCCTTTTAAACTTACATCGCGTATACGTCTTCCAGGTGCAACAGGCCGATGCCTCTCGCACCACCTGTATATGTATTTTATTATACAAGAAAAAAACTAATCAAACAACTATTTTAACAATACAAAAGTTAAAAATAATCAAAAAACTCTTTTAAACTACAAAGTTCCAAACTTGGTTACATATCTTCATAACTAACAATCAATTACAAAAACACACATGGTAAAATGGAGCGGCGTCATCCTGGCCGTTTACGCGGCGCTTTCCTCGTGCACGCGCACGTAACGTTCTCTCCACTCTCCTGTGTTCTCCTGCTTTGTGAGGCGCTTGCCTCTCTTGCAGTGCACGACCAATAGGTACACTACAATTATTACTTGGCACACAACTAAAATGTGGGAGGCTATTCTGATCCATGAAGGCACTTCAATATTGGTGAACAGGTCCCACCACGGTGGGATTACTATGTCTAGGATCTTTGTCCCTATCTCGACAGTCTTTTGTTCTAGGGTGTAAAAATGTTTTTGCGATACTGCGACAGCTTTCAAAAGCTTGGTGAGGTGTTCAGGGAGAGGGGGAATGATGTATCCGAAATGCGCGACGAATCGCTGCAAGTCGGTAAAATTCTCTTTTACTGTTAGATGAACAGTGGATGGTTCAGGGATCGGGACAATTCGCTGCTGTGCCACTTGAACTTCAGCCCTGGGTTTAAAACAGAAACTGCTGTCACTCACCGGACACCAGCTGTGCTGTCCATGCTGGTAGTGTTGCGCTGCAGTGGTAACGCAATATGTTCCACCCCCTATGTATGCCACCTGCGGAGGCACATGATCTTGTGTCATTGCTTCCATGGTGCAATTCATGGGCTTCGCGCCAGCCATTCTGAACCCGCATTGTGGTGCTAAAAAGGCATTCAAGTGCTGGGGACACAGGATTATGTGTGCTCCCCGGCCACGACAACCCGAGAGATCGGTACCTGTCATCGTTTGCTCCCAACGGATGACGGAAGGTGGGATCGCTGCGTAGCGAATGTGGGCTCCCCCCTGAATGACACCAATGTTCTCTACCCAATACACCGGGGCGGGCTTTGCTGTGTCGCCCAAAACCGGCATACGTAATACTATACCCATGATGGTATGGTTTGACCGTCCGCAGTCCACGGGGACTGGGTATGCCTCTGAGGCTAGCCTGAGCTGGCACGGGCTTAATGCGTTCTGAAAAGGGTGGAGCGCCTGCAGGTGTTTGTTAGTACGCACACCTCGTTCTGCGCAGCTTGATCGGATGCATTCCGATCTTCCCTAATCAGGGCATTTACCGTTCTCGCATGCTTCTCCAGCTCTGCTATAATTTCTTTTAAGTGTAGCGTCATGGCCTGGTCCTCATGTAACTCAGACCCTACTATCTTGTTTTCGCTTGTGAGGATGCTTTTTAATTGTGTTTTTAAACCATTGATCTGGGTCTGCAGCTCCACGTTGTCTAGAGCGTTGACCACAGATGTTCCTGTATTAAAGGCGGTGAACATATCGTTCACAATGCCCCTTCTTTGTCTCCCCACCTGACCCAAAACTTCGTGTGGTGTGGTGTACAAGCTTGTCTTGTCAATTTCTGCAAAATCAAACTCGTAGAATTGTCTAAACATATTTGTCAACAGGACCTGGTACAATTGTTCCGTCTCTTTGGGGCACCACTCTGGCAACCGCACCTCGGTGAGATTTAAAATCACCGAGGCCACCGCGTAATGTACCCCCTGAAATAGTATCTGGTCTGTTGGGACCAGTACCAAACCATTCCCGGGCCCCTTAGTGGTTTTAGGGCACCCTTCCTCCTGAGCCAAAACCACCGGAATCGTGGGCGGGGCCTTGCGTGGGCGCGTGATGAGTTCAGTGGCGTTTACCGGGATCGGGGAGTATGGAGCTCCGCACCCCCTGGTGCTGACATCCCACCTCATCCCTTTCCCGTTATCCTGCCACTGGTGTACGAAAAATATGGATATACCCTTGGGGCAAACGTGCTTCGATCCCCACATACAAACATAAATTCCCTCATCCGGTTCCCACCATTTGTCCCAACAGACTTTCAATTGTCCATTAGTCCCCGTAATTGTCCGATGGGTATTATTACCCAATCGCTCCCACTCAACCGAAGAATTTCTCATATTCTTGTTCAATTTCCGTAGCCACCACCATCGGCTCAATGGGACATTCCCATTACAAGTCAAACAAATCCGTTTGCCGACGGTGACGCTGACTCTGGGTGCGATGATCCTCACTTTGGGGCACATCAAAGAAGTCTCTTTATAGGCAAATCCCGATGTACTGGAATATTCAGTTGAATTCGTTCCCAGACATCCTGGCCACCTTCCTTTGTGGAAATAAGTGGCGGTCTCCTCAGCCTCTCGCCTCCCGGTCCCATCTACCGCGATGGGGGCCATGTCCCCGGAACATCCAAACACCACGACATCCTTGGTGCGGCCTCGATAGGCCAATCCACATCCAAATGCCGCGAGCACTACCAGAATCCGTTCCATCCTTCCTTGGTTCCTGTGATCAGATAACATGAGGTAGCCAGCCTCCCAAGAGTCTCTGGCTTTTGTGAAGGGTGAGCGGGTCCCCTGACCTCGCCTCACGTAAGAAGACATGTGCACTGGATAGATCTTTTAACTAAACCTAATCTAAACTCCCATCATTTATCTTTTACTTATCAAAATTAAACTATAAAACTTACAAAACTTACAAACTAAAACTTATCACTTATCTTATAAACTGTACAGCGCCGCCCGTTCCCAGGGCGGCCTACTCAAATTCTGTGGCGGCTGCCGTAGGCTTCTCCCAACGGTGGGAGGGCATTGACCCCTCCCTTTGATCTGCCGCAGATTGTTGCTGCTGCGCTGTGACTGGGCTCTCCCTGGGCTGCCTTAGCCTTGAACCTACGCCTTGGGACACTCTGGGGACTTGACCATACCTTCCTGGGCTGGGGCATCCGACTTGACCTACAGGGGGCTACCGGGGGCAGGAACTCCAGGACCGACGGACCGGGTTTCGAGACTTCCACCGTTGTGACCTGTGGTCCTACCACAGCCGCTGGCTCCGCCTCCCCTGACTCCGCCTCCCTGAACTCGGTATCTGCAGCCTCTGGCACCGCCCTACTTGGCCCAGTAGGCGGCCCTTCACTCGCAGTCCCTACCTCCCTCGAGGGCAAGACTTCCAAGGCGGACGGACTGGGTTCTGAGGCTTCCATCGCCACATCCTGTGGTCCCACCACAGCCGCTGGCTCCGCCTCCCCTAGCTCCGCCCCCCTGAGTTCGGGACCTGCAGCTTCTGCCTCCACCCTGTGTGGATCTCCATCTGCAGTCCCTATCTTCCCTTTACCTGAATCGGGGCGACCCTTTCGTCCTCCGATTCCAGCTCCTCTTCGCTTGTGTCACTATCTTGGTCGAGCTCCTCGAACTCTTCCTCATCTGACTCCCAACCCCAATAAAGGATCCTACATTTGCTAGGATGTCCTCTCCCCTGATGCAGGCTGCTTTGCCTGCCTGTGTGCCCTGTGGCCCTACCCGGGGCTGCGAGTCCCCACTCGCAGGTTTGGCCCCTGTGGTTGGCCCTTGTGCACCCGGCTTATACAGCTTGCATTGATTAAAATCCTCATACTTCCTGCTTCTGGCTACCCTGCAGGCTGCTTTTATCTCTCTAAACTGCGCTTCTAGCACGTCTATTTTCCCCATTAAGCGGGCGTTCTCCTCCCGCAAGGCCTGCTCTTTTAACCTGGCCTCCTTACAGGAGACCCCCTCCTGTGCGCGTCTTTCAAGGGGACACAGGTAGGCAGGCTGCACCGGTTCCAGTCAGAAGTCTGGGTTGTATGGGGCTGTTGCTACCTCCCCGTGCGAAATCATGAGAGACCGCATGGCTCCTAACATTGATTCTATCGCATCGGGATGGATAGGCACACCAGCTCCCTTATCGGAGGCAGGCGCCTGGGCTCGGGCTGCAGGATTTTTATCCCTGGACTCCTTCCAAGGGTTCCTGCAGTTCTTGCGCCAGTGCCCTGTCTTTCCGCACCCGAAACAAGCATTACTGGCTTGTGGGACGCGATTTCCCTCCTGATGCCACTCCCTTAGAGCCGGGGCTGCGGGCCGTGCCTCATGCACCTTTCCCTTAAGGGGACGCGCTCCCGTACTCCTAGTATTACGGTACCCTACCGTGAGTCGATTTAGGACCGACTCCTCTGTAGTGGCGGGGTTAGTGGGATCAAACCACGCTTTTGCCTGCTCCCTGACGGCTGGCAAACTGTTGGCTACTACACACCTGAGCCAATGAGTTAAACCGACGCCGTTCAAATAGGCGCGCTCTGGCGCACCTGGGCAGCTATGCTGGTATACTGGCCACAGCCTGTCGGCGAAAACCTTCGGGGGTTCTCCCTCCATCTGCACTGTCTGTCCCAATCTAACGAACGGACCTTCATCGTCCGCTCCCAACACTTCCAGGACCTCGTCCCTCAATTCCCCATAGGTATGATCTCCCCTTTTGCTCGCGTCTGAGAGACACTGTAGGACCGAGCTGTCTAATGAGAACAGCAGCATTTTTGCCTTTTCTCCATCGTCGCAGCCGTTAATGGCTGCGGTCTGTTCTACCTCCCTGAAATGTACGGAAGGGTCGTCTGACTCGGACAGCTTCCGTACGTGACTGATCATAGCCCTCAGCTGGTGTGCATTGTGTGGCAACACAAGCTGGCTGAGGAGATCCCCCTCTGCCCCACCGTCTCTGTTCGGGCCCCTCTTGATACCTGTAAGCGGGCACAACGGTCCCGGCTTCACTACTACTTCAGGGGGCTGTACTACCTCGGGGACCTCTTCCTCTACTTCTACCACTTCCTCCCTTACCCAGGTTGCCGAATAGCTGGGTGGCGCGGAGGGCACAGTGGCAAATACCTCCTCTGCTTTGTTTGGTAGGGATTTTTGGAATTCTCCACCCACCGGCGGCTGGTGTGCTGACGGGCTGATAAGGCACACCATGCCGTGCGCTTTATTCAGGGCCTCTTTAAGGTTCCCTATCTCTCTTTGGCAGACGCTGTGATCGGCCCCCTCATGTTTATCCTCGAGGGCCATCTTATATGCCGCCCTAACCCCCTTTAAGCTCTCTTCCTGGGCTTTTATTTGAGCAGCTAGGCGGGCACATCGTTCCCTTATTCTGCCCTCATTTAATTTTGCCTCAGTGACCTGGCACTCGAGGTAATCTATCTTCGCCTCATGGTGGTTGGCGACTAACTGGCGTTCCTGATGCAACGCATTTAAGGACGCGATGAGCTGCTGACCCCCGGGACCTTTTCCTCCATCTCCACCACCAAACCTGTGATCTGAGCTGCCTGCGCTATGATGACCTGGTCCGAAAGCTGGACTTGCCTTTTATAACACATCAGCCAAACCGCTTTCTCTACCGATTTTTTGTGTTCCTTGCTACCTGTCCACCTGATGGCTGCGTCTAGCGGGCGCTTATCCACCAGCAGGTCACTTATCCATCTCTTAGTCAAATTAACTTTTCCAAAAACATAATCTGCTATTCTCTCTTCCATAACATTTCGCCCATTCATACCAGGGTCTAACACATTATTTTCTCGCTGCCAGTGTCCCTTCGTGGTCACCATTTCCTGTAAGGGGTTTCGCTTGGCTCTGTGCTTAGCCTGGGTGCTAGTGCGGGGTTAGGCCTTGTTGCCTGTTCTGGTCTCCAGCCAGCCTGGTAGCACTAGACACCTGTGAGTGGTTCGACCCACTCACCCTTACGGTTCTGACACTGGACTTAGGTGCGAGAGCAATAATGCAGAGAAGAACTCAGGTAGACCCGGTTGAATAGTGCGAAATGGAAAATCTTTATTGCATATTATTCAAGATTACGAAATACATGTCATAAGCACAGATTAATGACAGTACAAACTTACATACATTTATGCAACTAGGGTTAGGGAAACGAGGAGCGCACGACACATCGTAAAAGGGGACACACATTATAATTATCCTTAAAACAAAAACCCTCCCCTATCAATACCTGTCCTAATCTAGATCTGTAGGATCGAGACTCATGCTCACCACTCGTGATAACTCGGAGAATTCCGAAACGCTGCTCGGATGTTTTCACCACAGCACCTGACTATTCACGTGTTGATCAGGGGTCTCTGTACCCCACTTGTTTACTCGCTTTGCTCCGGCTAGCAGGCTGGACCGTCTGCTGTCATGAAGATCTGTGTTGACCTCGGAACTCTGATAAAACTCAAAGAAGAGTCTTCCTGTGCCCGACACCGGTTAGCCGGTAAAATTCAAAGAAGAGTCTTTCTGGACTGACACCAGTTGTCGGTAGAACTCGAAGAAAAGTCTTCCAGGGCCAGTTGTGGAGTAGCCGATAGAATTCGAAGAAGTGGTTAATCGATTTTCGGGCGCGGTTGGGGTTTGCTGACCGCGGCGGCACGTGTAGTCGTCTTCTTCTCTTCTCATCTCATCTCATCTCCTCTCGGGTCTTCGGTTCCAACACCGCTTACCGACTTCTTGGGATGGTGCGCCCGCTTACAGGCCTTCGCAGACCAGCTCTCCACAGATCTTCGCGGCAAGCCACAAGGTTGACTCCCGGAAAATCAGCGGATCAGAGAATAAGGGGTAAAAATTCACTTGGTTGCGCCTCCCGTTAGCGCCTTAAGAGGGCGCTAATGGGGCATTAAGCCGCTCGAGAACTTAACTTGAGATTGTGCGGCGGCGCTAAAACTTACCGCTGCGACCACCTGCGCGCGCAGATTATGACGTCATTCCATGGTGCAACGCCCTTGGGGCGCCCTGGAGCGGAAATTGAGTGGCGCCCCCTGCCTTACCGCCTGGCGCTTCCAACGACCGGAAGACTGGAACGCTATCAATCGGTGTGGGGCTGGGGGGGGCGCTATTTAAAGGGGGCCTCTTCCTGTCTTTTTCTGTGGTCGACATTTATGCACCACTCGTTCTGAGAGAGAGAGAGAGATTCGGAGAGAGAGAGAGAGAGACTTCTACATTGACTCAACGCTTTGTGAGGTAGTTTTGCCTATTCATCCTAACTTTGTTGCTACTTTAGTTGCTGTACCTCATTACTTTTCTGGCAAAGAGAATATGGGGGCTGCAATGATTGGGGGCGTCGTCCTGCTCCAGCTGAATCGGAGGATACCGAGACGCAGACAGAGAGTGGCAATGATGGCCAGACGGAGGAGGGCCATCAGGCGCATGTACAGGAGAGCTTACCCTCCCAGGGTATATCGTGAACAGCTCTCCTACATCCATATGTCCGAGGAGCTGTGTTTGCGAAGGCTGCGATTCAGCAAGGAGGTGGTCACTGAGCTCTGCCACCTGCTGCAGCCAGATCTGCAGCCTCAGCTGAGGTCCAGGACGTCTCTGTCGGTGGCAGTGAAGGTCACAGTGGCTTTGAACTTCTACGCCACTGGCTCATTCCAAGCTGCTGTTGGGGACCTCGCCAATATCTCCCAGTTTGCGGTGCATCGCTGCATCCGGCAGGTCACCAATGCCCTCTTCAGAAGGAGACGAGACTTCATCTCTTTCCCTATGACCCCAGACAAGCAGCGTGACCGTGCTCTGGGCTTTGCGAGGGTAGCGGGCTTCCCCATGGTGCAGGGCGCCATTGACTGCACGCATGTGGCTTTGCGTGCTCCGCGAGAGAATGCAGAGGAATTCAGGAACAGAAAGGGGTTCCATTCCTTGAATGTGCAGTTGGTCTGTGACCACAGACAGGTGATACTCGCTGTCAATGCCCACTATCCGGGCAGCTGCCACGATGCTTTCATCCTGCGCCAGACTACTGTGGCAGAAGTTTTCGAGGCACCGCATCAGCCAGTTGGTTGGCTTCTCGGGGACAAGGGGTACGCATTGAGCACCTGGCTGATGACACCGCTCCGTACGCCAAACACCCCTGCTGAGCTGCGGTACAATGAAAGCCATCAAGCAACCAGGAACATTATTGAGCGCACAATCGGCGTGCTGAAACAACGGTTCCGCTGTCTGGACCATTCCGGAGGAGCCCTGCAGTACTCGCCTGAGCAAGTTTCGAACTTCGTAGTCGTGTGCTGCATGTTGCACAACATGGCAATCCTCAGGACCCAGCCAATGCCACCAGGCCTTGTAGCACCACCAGAGGAGGAGGAGGAAGAGGAGGAAGAGGACGAGGATGATGATCATCAGCAGCACCAAGGCGGGAGGGCGGCCCACAATGGTCAAACTGCAAGGGCCGTCCGTCAACGACTAATAGCAAGCCGCTTCTAGGGCCCCTGCCATTGCTACAAACATTAATCAACACAGCACGCAACCCCTAAGCCGGCCAAGGCACCAATAATTCCAACCACCAGCCATGTATATTTTGAATACAGAAACTTATTTATTTTACAAACTCTGTGTGTGTCAATTCCTCATGACAAACTCATAGAAATAAACACAAAAAAACAGTCAATAACATAACTGGTTCTCACAACCTGGAGATAATGTCCAAAACACTAAACAAAAGTTGGACCATGAACCTCGGCCTTTAATAAAAAAATGACCAGCATTTTGTCACACCTCCTACTTTTTGCCCTTCGAGGGTGATCTCCTTCCCTTGCGCACTTCCCCCCTTCTAACCCTACTGCTCCTCCGTAATGGGACCTCAGTGGCTGCAGCAAGGCTGGTGGAAGGCTGCTGCTCGTCAGACCCTGACACTGCAGATGCCCCTGAAGGACGGCCTCGACCACTTCTGGGCCTGGAGGGCCCGGCTGCAGACTGCACCAACTCTGCATGGGCGGCAGCAGTCTGTCCTACAGGCGGTGGCAAGTGCAGTGGAGAAGTGACAGTGTTGGCAGCAGGAATGCTGTCATCGTGCGAGAGGACAGCAACTCCCTGCTCGCCCGACACACTGGCACTCCCACGGGGCAGCACTTCAGCATCCGGAGCAATCTGCCGGAGAACAGATTGCTGGCCTGCTGCGGCGCGGTGACAGCCCCGGGGACATGTGCATGAACCATCGAGGTTGGCAGCAGTCTGTGCTCGCGTGGCCTCCATCTGAGTCTGTATGAGAGCAGTCAGAGGTGGGATCACGGCAGCCAGTGACTGAATTGCAGCACTAAGCGTTAGTGTGGCATCCGCCTGTGCTACAGCGAAGTGCTCCACACTCCTTGCCAGTGACTCAATGCATTCGGGCACCCTTCCCACTGCACCCATGAGCTCAGTGTGCATGCACACCGCCTGGGTGTTCATTTCTGCAATCAGCCGCTCCTCCTCTGCGTCCATTGCTGTAGGAGTGTCTGGCATACTCTCCCTCTGGGGAGAAGGCCCCCGTTCTTCCCTACCCCCCCCCCATGGCGTTGCTGCAGCCCGCTGGGTCCTGGAGCTTCACCATCATCAGCCCCTTCCCCCCTGCTCCCCTCCGGGGAAGGCGTGTTCCCAGTGTGGGCATGGGCTTCCTCGGGAGAGGGTGGCACTGATGCTCTGGCTTCCTCTTCCTCCTCAGCTGCAGCATCACTCCCAGTGGCAGCTTCAGGGCCCGTCTCCTCAGCTGGTGAATCACCATCTGAAAGCAGGGAGGTACAAGAGTGGCTTTAGCGTGAGGACAGGCTGGCAGTAAGGGAGGAATAAGAGCAGCGAGTTAGCAAGTTGTATTGAAAGTGTCAAAGGCTGGTGTTGTGAGGGACAAGTGGAAGGACAGAGGACAAAAAGGTGATGACCTTACCATTGCTGTCCACAACGGGGTCGGCGTCTCCAGTGGCAACGGCACCGATCACCTGGCTTGCCACGATCCTGTGGACGCGCTCCTCCAGATCGCTGAGGGGTTGCAGCTGAGGCCGCCCTCCACCTGTCCGTTGCTGCTGTCTCCGATTATGCGCCAGCTTGGCCTGTAAGAAAAAGGACAGCATCTGAGTAAATATACAGCCATGGTCTTGCCTGATGTGCCTCCCATAGGTGAATAGCCCTTACTGTATACAGCCATGGTCTTGCCTGATGTGCCTCCCATAGGTGAATAGCCCTTACTGTATGCAAAGTGTGGAATGTGTGTGTGTGTTTGATGAAAGGGCCATAGGTGTTGGATGAGTGTTGTGCATTGTGGTTTTAAGACCCTCTGGCCATAGAGTGAGGTTGAGATGGAGGGATGGAGAGGTATTGAGAAAAAGCCACTCACCCTGACGACCCGAGTGAGGTCGTTGAACTTTTTGCGGCATTGAGTATGGGTCCTGGGCACCATGCTCCTGGAGGAGACGCTCTGAGCCACCTCCCTCCACACTCTTCTGAACTCGCGTGGCAAAGGCCTCCTGCCACTCTCAGGGAACAGCATACATCGTCTGCGCTCCAGTGCGCCAACCAGAGCATCCAAGGCCCGCTCGGTGAAGCGATGAGCGCGTTCTCTCACCCTCTCCATGCTTGGCAGCAAAATGGATTCACAGGTCTCTCCAGGCTGAGATTCAAGGCTGCAATGAGCAGGGTGTGGCTGGGGAGCAAGTGGCCCCCCCCCGCTTTAAGAAGTGTCCGGCGCCAGTGTGTCTGTGTTCCCTCGCTAACTGGCAGCAGCTGCGCTGCGCTTGCGCGCTGAGTTAGCGCCTCACTCCTTGGCCTTTGCGCCTTAAGACAGGTGTGCAGCGCCTGCTTTAGCGCTCCACTCACCTCCCGGGGCGGTAAAAGTGAAGTTTCCTGTCAGTGCCGATAATTAGCGCCAGGCGCTAATATTTGTGTCCGGACGATATTTGCGCCCCAAATGGGGCGCGACCTAATTTCTACCCCTAAGAGTCAAGAGTTCTCTAGCGAGTCAAAGGAATAAGAGAAAGATGGATGTTTGGACACTACAGTTATAGTACTGTAATTCCTTATCTCCCGCCCAATCTTAACGTCCATCTTTTGTCATGTTTTGGCGCTCAAACTTCTTGTCTGGGGTGGTACTTGTCGTTAATGGGTTTCGGTGATACTTGTAACTGTCTGAGTACCCGTTAATATTTCTCCCCTTGTGGAACCGGCTCGGAGTCTCCCTGGAGGGGTTTTGGGGGCCTCCGAATTCTTGCTGTGAATACCCGCGAACGGCTCTCTCATCGTAGAGCCGTGGGGAATTTGCGTATCAATGTCTTTGGATGGGCCCCTTGATTGCCCAGTACAATAGCTCTCATTTGTGCATGGAAAAACCCGATTCCAGCACTTATATTCCGAACAAATCCAATTCGGCCAATTACTGCCCCTTCAGTCTACTCAATCATCAGTAATGTGATGGAAGATGTCGTCGACAGTGCTATCAAGCGGCACCTGCTCACCGATGCTCAGTTTGGGTTGCGCCAGGACCACTCGGCTCCAGACCTCATTACAGCCTTGGTCCAAACATGGACAAAAGAGCTGAATTCCAGAGGTGAGGTGAGAGTGACTGCCCTTGATATCAAGGCAGCATTTGACTGAGTGTGGCATCAAGGAGCCCTAGTAAATGGAAGTCAATGGAAATCAGGAGTAAAACTCACCACTGGCTGGAATCATACCTAGCACAAAGGAAGATGCTTGTGGTTGTTGGTGGTCAATCATCTCAACCCCAGGACAGCACTGCAGGAGTTCCTCAGGGCAGTGTCCTAGGCCCAACCATCTTCAGCTGCTTCATCATTGACCTTCCTTCCATCATAAGGTCAGAAGTGGGGATGTTCGCTGATGATTGCACAGTGTTCAGTTCCATTCGCAACTCCTCAGATAATGAAGCAGTCCATGCCCGCATGCAGCAAGACCTGGATGACATTCAAGCTTGGGCTGATAAGTGGCAAGTGACATTCGTGCCACACAAGTGGCAGGCAATGACTATCTCCAACAAGCAAGAGTCTAACCTCCGCCGCTTGACATTCAACAGCATTAACATCGCTGAATCCCCCACCATCAATATGCTGGGGGTCACCATTGACCAGAAAGTTAACTGGACCAGCCACATAGACACTGTGGCAACAAGAGCAGGTCAGAGGCTGGGTATTCTGTGGTGAGTGTCTCACCTCCTGAATCCCCAAAGCCTTTCCACCATCTACAAGGCACAAGTCAGGAGTGTGATGGAATACTCTCCACTTGCCTGGAAGAGTGCAGCTCCAGCAACTAGCTCAGCACCATCCAGGACAAAGCAGCCCGCTTGATTGGCACCCCATCCACCAACTTAAACATTCACTCCCTCCACCACCGGTGTACCGTGGCTGCAGTGTGTACCATCTACAAGATGCACTGCAGCAACTCGCCAAGGCATCTTCGGCAGCACCTCCCAAACCCATGACCTCTACCACCTAGAAGGACAAGGGCAGCAGGTGCATGGGAACACCATCACTTGTAAGTTCCCCTCCAAGTCACACGCTATCCTGACTTGGAAGTATATCGCCGATCCTTCATCGTTGCTGGATCAAAATCCTGGAACTCCCTACCTAACAGCAGTGTGGGAGTACCTTCACCACACGGACTGCAGCGGTTCAAGAAGGTGGCTCACCACCACCTTCTTAAGGGCAATTAGGGATGGGCAATAAATGCTGGCCTTGCCAGCGACGCCCAGATCCCAGGAACGAATTTTTTTTTAAATTCCCTGCAGCTGAAAACTGCTGATTGTTTTGACTCTCGACACTTCCAGGCCTCCTCTTTAAAGCAATGCTGCAGGCCCATGACGACCAGCTGCCCCAGCAGATTTCTCACTCTCCTAAACAGCGAGCTACTTATATACAGTGCAATTAGTAGCGGCAGCTCACTGGTCACTGCAAATGAAGCCCGACCACAAAAATTGATCAGGCCACCCGTCAATATCATCATCCATCCGCCACCCACCCGATATACATTATGGCCCAGAATTTCCTGGAAAATTTCAGTGTAACTACGGCATAAGAGCGGCATCGGTTTTTCCAAGAAAATTCACGCGTAACTGATTTACACCGTGCAAATTTCCTCTATCATTTGTGCCAAATTCAAGATAAATCCACTGAAAATCTCTGTGCTCATTTACAAAGCTTCACCCCCATATAAAAAAACCAAGCTCACGCAAGTTTCTTGGATTTACACAAATAGCGCGCTGGCATAGTTTACCCAAAGTCACCTGAAATTCTGGAGTTTGATGTTGATTTCCTTTGCAATTCTTAACAAATTTTTCTTACTGAGACCTGCAGTATACATAACCAAAGTGCTGTCAGTCTCAGTGCACCCAAAATCTTTCAGATCACCCTCCCCATAAGAAACCATGGAACACAAAAAGGAAATTCAAGCCCAATCCTTACACAAATCACATGCATTTGCACCATCATGAACCCCAACCCTCCCATTTAATATTGAGGGAAGGTTCTGCCAAGTTTCTCCCTGTTCTTTTTCCTTTTTCTTTTTCCCAATTAAATATCGGGCAGACCAAAGCTATTGTCGTCGGTCCACGCCACAAACTCCGTTCCCTAGCCACCGATTCCATCCCTCTCCCTGGCAACTGTCTGAGGCCAAACCAGGTCTGTTCGCAACCTTGGTGTCATATTTGATCACCAGCTTCCTACCTCATATCCGCTCCATCACTAAGACTGTATAGTTCCACCTCCGTAACATCGCCCGTCTCCACCCTTGCCTCAGCTTATCTGCTGCTGAAACCCTCATCCATGCCTTTGTTACCTCTAGATTCCAACGCACTCCTGGCTGGCCTCCCTAGTTCTACCCTCCATAAACTTGAGGTTATCCAAAACTCTGCCACCCGTGTCCTAACTTGTACAAGTCCCGCTCACCCAGTTGTATCAGCAACTGTGAAGAGAAAAGGTGTCTAAACCTGAAACAATGACCTGTCTTTTCTGTTTGCAGATGATGGTAGACCTCCAGCATTTTTTGTTTTTATTTCAGATTTGCCTCATTTGCAGTTTTTTCTTTTTATGTTCCACATGATATTCCATT
Organism: Squalus acanthias; assembly: GCA_030390025.1. Classification (NCBI taxonomy): domain Eukaryota; kingdom Metazoa; phylum Chordata; class Chondrichthyes; order Squaliformes; family Squalidae; genus Squalus; species Squalus acanthias. The sequence continues at coordinate 175,613,337 of CM059425.1, read as the reverse complement.
CTATTATTTCCATTTGTACTCATCTTTACCACATTTAATCTTAAAAACAGATATTTTTCCAGTTCGTTTTAAAAGTATTAATTCCACAATGTTAAATTTCCTTTGGATACGACGCTAGTCCACATGTTCAGGCTAAGGGGAAATTCCTTCCACTCTCAAGAGTTTTGCATGAGGCTTGTTAACTTTATACTCACCTCATCTAGTTCTGCTTGTCACATGGTAAATTAACTAACCCTCTTGCATCTATATTTTTTATTTTCTTCATTTTTATTTATTAATTCATGGGATGTGGGCATTACTGGTAAGGCCAGCATTTATTGCCCATCCCTAATTGCCCTTGAGAAGGTGGTGAGCCGCCTTCTTGAACCGCTGCAGTCCATGAGGTAAAGGTACTCCCACAGTGTTGTTAGGTAAGGTTTTGACCCAGCGCCGATGAAGGAATGACGATATATTTCCAAGTCAGGATGGCGTGTGACTTGAAGGGGAACTTGGAGATGGTGGTGTTCCCATGCGCCTGCTACCCCTCTCCTACCAGGTGGTAGAGGTCGCAGGTTTGGGAGGTGCTGCCAAATAAGCCTTGATGAGTTGCTGCAGTGCATCTTGTAGATGGTACACTCTGCAGCCATGTTACTCCAGTGGTGGATTTTTAAGTTGATGGATGGGGTGCCGATCAAGCGGGCTGCTTTGTCCTGGATGGTGTCAAGTTTCTTGAGTGTTGTCGGAGCTACACTAATCCAGGCAAGTGGAGAATATTCCATCACACTCCTGACCTGTGCCATGTAGATGGTGGAAAGGCTTTGGGGAGTCAGGAGGTGAGTCACGAGCCGCAGAATACCCAGCCTCTGACCTGCTCTTGTTGTCACAGTATTTATGTGGCTGGTGCAGTTAACTTTCTGGTCAATGGTGACCACCAGCATATTCATGGTGTGGATTTCGACGATGATAATGTCATTGAATGTCAAGAGGAGGTGGTTAGACTCTCTAAGATGGTCATTGCCTGGCACTTGTGCGGCACGAATGTTACTTGCTACTTATCAGCCCAAGCCTGAATGCTGTCCAGGTTTTGCTGCATGTGGGAACAGACTGCTTCATTATCTGAGGAGTTTCAAATGGAACTGAACACTGTGCAATCATTAGTGAACATCCCCACTTCTGACCTTATGATGAAAGGAAAGTAATTGATGAAGCAGCTGAAGATGGTTGGGCCTAGGACACTGACCTGGGGAACTCCTGCCGCAATGTCCTGGGGATGTGATGATTGGCCTCCAACAACCACAACCATCTTCCTTTGTGCTAGGTATGACTCCAGCCAGTGGACAGTCTTCCCCCTGATTCCCATTGACTTCAATTTTAATCGGGCTCCTTGATGCCACACTTGCTTGTACCTTCACCACACGGACAGCAGCGGTTCAAGACGGCGGCTCACCACCACCTTCTCAAGGACAACTAGGGATGGGCAATAAATGCTGGCCTTGCCAGCGACGTCCACATCCCATGAACGAATAAAAAAAACTTAGTCAAATGCTGCCATGATGTCAAGGGCAGTCACTCTCACCTCACCTCTGGAATTCAGCTCCTTTGTCCATGTTTGGACCAAAGGCTGTAATGAGGTCGGGAGCTGAGTGGTCTTGGCGGAACCCAAACATCAGTGAGCAGGTTATTGGTGAGTAAGTGCCGCTTGATAGCACTGTCGACAATACATTCCATCACTTTGCTGATGATTGAGAGTAGACTGGTTGGCCGGATTGGATTTGTCCTGCTTTTTGTAGACAGGGCATACCTGGGCAGTTTTCCACTTTGTCAGGTAGATGCTAGTGTTGTAGCTGTATTGGAGCAGCTTTGCTAGAGGCATGGCTAGTTCTGGAGCACAAGTCTTCAGCACGACAGCCGGGATGTTGTCGGGACCCATAGCCGTCGCTGTATCCAGTGCGCTCAGCCGTTTCTTGATATCACGTGGAGTGAATCGAATTGGCTGAAGACTGGCATCTGTGATGGTGGAGACCTCAGGAGGAGGCCGAGATGGATCATCCACTCGGCACTTCTGGCTGAAGATGGTTGCAAACGCTTCAGCTTTGTCTTTTGCATTCACGTGCTGGGCTCCACCATCATTGAGGATGGGGATATTCATGGAGCCTCCTCCTCCCGTTAGTTGTTTAATGGTCCACCACCATTCACAACTGGGTGTGGCAGACTGCAGAGCTTTGAATTGATCCGTTGCTTGCTCTGTCTATAGCATGCTGCTTCTGCTGTTTAATAGGCATGTAGTCCTGTGTTGTAGCTTCACCAGGTTGGCACCTCTGAACACTTCTGAACATTATAAAACTTAGAATAACACTCCTCGGAAACTCTGTTCTTTATGGAAAAAATGTTCAGTGCTATGAATCTTGCTTGATAACTTAGAGTTTTTCTCTAAACCATCTGCAATGTATTAAATGCTCTTCTTAGGTAGGGTACCTAAACTATGCATACTATTGCAAATCTGTATGAGGTTAAAAAAGCTTGTGTAGTATATGATTAATCTCATTGATACTGGCTTCACATTGACTGGATGTGTGCAGTCAATAATCATTCAAATCCTTTTCCACCTTTGCTACTGGATATGCTTTCATTGTGCTGATGTTTCATGTTTTCAGTCCCAGTGTGCACAACATAACTATTGTAAAGCCCATGACTCATTCTTAAGCCTATCTACTTAATCAATTCAGATAATTTTGAATGTTATCAATCTCTTACACTTGTCACTCAATTATTCCAACACCTCCTCTCTTGCTGCTCAAACTCCATCTTACACAAAGTCCAACTTGTCCAAATCTCTGCCCACATCCTGTCCTCATTGACCTCTATTGGTTCCCTATCCTTTAATGCACTCAATTCAAAATCTTCATCCTCATTTATAAATCCCTGCTCATGGCTTTGTCTGTCCTGACTCCTGTAACCTACACCCCACTGCATAGCCTTTGTTCCCCAGACTCTGACCTCCTGTGTCCTACCTTCTCTTCACTCAAGTATCAGTGGCAGAGACATCAGCTGCTTTGGTCCCATTCTCTGGAATTCCCTCTCTAAATTTTGTTTTTTCTTTCTCGGGCTTGCAAAGCATGAACTTAAAATTTATACTTCAAAACTAGGCTTGGTTGACCCACATTTTGGACCCTCCCATGTTTTCTGAATTTGAAGTCCGAAATTACCCAAATTCTCATTGTTAACATGCATGCAAGCAAGAAAGTATTATAAAAGATAGAAAGAAAGACTTGCATTTATATAGCGCCTTTCACGACCACCGGATGTCCCTAAGCGCTTTACAGTCAATGAAGTATTTTGGAGTGTAGTCACTGTTGTAATGTAGGAAACGTGGCAGTCAATTTGCACACAGCAAGCTCCCACAGACAGCAATGTGATCATGGCCAGATAATCTGTTTTTGTTATGATGATTGAGGAATAAATATTGGCCAGGACACCAGGGATAACTCCCCTGCTCTTTTTCAAAATAGTGCCATGGGATCTTTTACATCCACCTGAGAGGGCAGACAGGGCCTTGGTTTAACGTCTCATCCGAAAGACAGCACCTCTGACAGTATAGCACCGCACTGGAGTGTCAGCCTAGATTTTTGTGCTCAAGTCTCTGATGTGGGACTTGAACCCACAACCTTCTGACTCAGAGATGAGTATGCTACCCACTGAGCCACAGCTGACACAGCCGCAGCTACTGGGATCTTACATTACACCAATTTAACACATTATCTGCTAGGTTTAAGGTCAGATTTTTATCAGGAGAAAGTTTTAAAAGCCAAATAGATCTCTAAACTCAACAGTTTAACCTTTGAATAATAGCCTGTTTACAACAACAGTAACTTGCATTGATATAGCATGCTTAATGTAAAGAAATAGCACAAGCCTCTTCACCAATAGCGTAAGGAAACAAGTGAGCTAGGAACGCAGAGTTTAGTAGGAGTAACCAAACACTTGGCTGAAAAGATGGGGTTTGAGAAGGTTTTTGCAGTTGGAGAGAGGCAGAAACGTTTAAGGAGGGAATTTCAAAGGGTAGGAGTGAGATAGCTGAAGGCTGTGCCACCAGTGGGGTGGCCACAGGGAGGGGGGCATTCACAGAAGAACAAAGTGTTTGGGAGGAAATATGGGGCTGGAAGAGATTTCAGAGTTAGCGTGGGGTGAGACCACAGAGTGATTGAAAGACAAGGACAAGCATTTTAAACTTCATGCATTGGGAAACAGGGAGCCAATGTAGGTTAGTAGGGACTAAGTGATTGGTAAGCTAGACTTCAACAGGGTACGTGCAACAGTTTGGAATAAGTTTGAGCTTCTGAAAGGTGGAGGGTAGGAAGCCACCAAGGGGAGCATTAGTCTATTTGAGTCTGGAGGTGAAGCTTGAATAACAGTTTCTGTAGTGAAGGGGCTGAGATGGGAAATCTTGTGGAGGTGGAAGTAAGTAGTCTTGGTGATGGATAGATTATAGGGTTTAAATGTCAGTTCAGGGTCAAACAGGATGCCAAAGTTTCAAAGGGTCTGATTCAGCCTAAGGCAGTAACTGGGAAGGAAGATGGAGTCAGTAGCAAGAGTATATAGTATATAGCACCCACGGACCAGTTGAACCAGGAACACTCCTCGCCACGATGGACGTATCGGCACTCTACACCAGTATCCCCCACGATGACGGCATCGCTGCGACAGCCTCAGTACTCAACACCAACAACAGCCAATCTCCAGACGCCATCCTACAACTCATCCGCTTCATCCTTGACCACAATGTCTTCACCTTCGACAACCAGTTTTTTACCCAAACACACGGAACAGCCATGGGGACCAAATTCGCACCCCAATACGCCAACATCTTCATGCACAAGTTCGAGCAAGACTTCTTCGCTGCACAGGACCTCCAACCAACGCTATACACCAGATACATCGACGACATTTTCTTCCTATGGACCCACGGCGAAGAATCACTGAAAAGACTACACGATAACATCAACAAGTTCCATCCCACCATCAAACTCACCATGGACTACTCCTCAGAATCGGTTTCATTCTTGGACACACGAATCTCCATCAAAGACAGACACCTCAGCACTTCACTCTACCGCAAGCCCACGGACAACCTCACGATGCTCCACTTCTCCAGCTTCCACCCTAACCACATTAAAGAAGCCATCCCCTATGGACAAGCCCTGCGAATACACAGGATCTGCTCAGACGAGGAGGAACGCGATGGACACCTACAGACGCTGAAAGACGCCCTCGTAAGAACGGAATATGACGCTCGACTCGTCGATCGACAGTTCCGACAGGCCACAGCGAAAAATCGCATCGACATCCTCAGAAGACAAACACAGGACACAACCAACAGAGTACCCTATGTCGTCCAGTACTTCCCCGGAGCGGAGAAACGATGCCATGTTCTTCGCAGCCTTCAACATGTCATCGATGATGACGAACACCTCGCTAAGGCCATCTCCACGCCTCCACTACTCGCCTTCAAACAGCCGCCTAACCTCAAACAGACCATCGTTCGCAGCAAATTACCCAGCTTTCAGGAGAACAGCGACCACGACACCACACAACCCTGCCACGGCAACCTCTGCAAGACATGCCAGATCATCAACACAGATACCATCATCACACGTGAGGACACCACCCACCAGGTACATGGTACATACTCATGTGACTCAGCCAACGTTGTCTACCTCATACATTGCAGGAAAGGATGCCCCGGAGCATGGTACATCGGTGAGACCATGCAGACACTGCGACAATGTATGAACGGACACTGCGCAACAATTGCCAGGCAGGAGTGTTCCCTCCCAGTCGGGGAACACTTCAGCAGTCAAGGACATTCAGCCTCCGATCTTCGGGTAAGCGTTCTCCAAGGCGGCCTTCGAGACACACAACAACGCAAAATCGTCGCGCAGAAGCTGATAGCCAAGTTCCGCACCCATGAGGACGGCCTCAACCGGGATCTTGGGTTCATGTCACGCTACATGTAACCCCACCTGATGTAGAGTCATCCAGACTTGAGTCGTCGTTGGCTTGTTCTCTCTACACAGATGCGGACGGACCTGCTGTGATTTCCAGCAAAAAAAGTTTTTTGTTTTCCATACAGACCCCAGCATCTGCCATATTTGACCCCTTGTGACCCCACCTCATTGTCTTTGATGTAATGTTTTCCTGACTGACCTGTTTGGACACCATCCACACCTTTGATTGCCGTGATTATCTCTCTGCTGAGGTGTGATAAAGGGCAGTTAGAAAGATTAACTGTAATCATCTGGCAGTGTTCTCTGACTATATATGCTGTGCCTATATGCACCTCTTCACTTCACCTGACGAAGGAGCAGTGCTCCGAAAGCTTGTGATTTCAAATAAAGCTTTTGGACTGTAACCTGGTGTTGTGCGACTTCTCACATTTGTCCACCCCAGTCCAACACCGGCATCTCCACATCATTCATAAATAGAGGCATAGAGCACAAAAACAAGGAAGTTATGATGAACTTTTACAAAACACTTCGGCTTCAACTGGAGTATTGTGTCCAATTCTGGGCACTGCACTTTAGGAAGGATGTGAAGGCCTTAGAGAGGGTACAGAAAAGATTTACAAGAATGGTTCCAGGGATGAGGGACTTCAGTTATGTGGATAGACTGGAGAAGCTGGGGTTGTTCTCCTTAGAGCAGAGAAGGTTGAGAGGAGGTTTGATAGAGGTGTTCAAAATCATGAGGCGGTCTAGACAGAGTAAATAGAGATAAACTGTTCCCATTGGCAGAAGGGTCGAGAACCAGAGGACACAGATTTAAGGTGATTGGTAGAAGACCCAAAGGCGACATGAGGGAAAACTTATTTATGCAGCGAGTGGTTAGGATCTGGAATTCACTGCCTGAAAGGGTGATGGAGGCAGATTCAATTGTGGCTTTCAAAAGGGAATTAGATTAGTACCTGAAAGAAAAAAATTTGCAGAGTTACAGGGAAAGGGCCGGGGAGTGGGACTAGTTGAAGTGCTTGACGGGCTGAATGGCCTCCTTCTGTGCTGTAACCATTCTATGATTCTATGATTCTATTGACAGCTATGAGGCAAAAGGCTCCCAGTTCTTACACAATTGGCTGGATTTTGTGAGTGGAGGCGAGTTGGAGGCGGGACAGCTGCTTGTCGTGTCAATGTCCCGCCTCCATCCTCGCCTTACCAACCAGAGGGATTTTCCCCTGATCGAGCTTGTTAAGACCGCCCTGCGGGCTCAGCAGGCCAATTAGGGAAGAAGTCATTGACATAGCACGTCAACGTCAGACGTGCTATCTGTCAAGACTTTTTGAAAGAAGAAATGTCAGCGTTTGACAGCTCTGTGAAGCTGTCAAATACTGACATTCTCTTTAGTTTGATGAGTCCTTGTGTTCAGGACTCATCAAACCTTTCAAATGTGTAAATTTCACATGGCTGTTGGTACGGAGGTTCCAACAGCCAGTATGTGAAATTGACAAGTAGGATGCCGGCTCTCCCGATCCACCGCGGCTGAAGGCTGTAGGAAGAAAACAAGGTAAGTGAACACTTTTTAAAACTTATCACTCACCTTGCATACTTACCACTCCACACTTGCACCCATCACTCACCTCTACACCTTACTTCCAGGTGCCTCCGACCGCCGCAGACCTCCTCCACGTCTCCTCCAACCCGGTGGGGTTCTCCGAGGTCGGGAAGCCTTCACCTGTGAAGGTAAAACGCCACTAATCCTTTTTTCTGCCTGTTAACTACCTGTTAACATAAGAACATAAGAAATAGGAGCAGGAGTAGGCCATTCGGCCCTTCGAGCCTGCTCCACCATTCAATGAGATCATGGCTGATCTTCTGCCTCAATTCCATTCACCGGCCTTATCGCCATATCCCTTGATGCCCTTACTAGTCAGAAATCTATCGACTTCTGTTTTGAATATACCCAATGACTGAGCCTCCACAGCCCTCTGGGGTAGAGAATTCCAAAGATTCACCACCCTCTGTGTGAAGAAATTTCTTCTCATCTCAGTCCTGAATGGCCTACCCTTTATCCTGAGGCTGTGGTCCCTGGTTCTAGACTCCCCAGCCAAGGGAAACATTCTCCCAGCATCCACTCTATCAAGCCCTGTAATAATTTTGTATGCTTCAATGAGATCCCCTCTCATTCTTCTGAATTCAAGAGAATACAGGCCTAGTTTACTCAATCTCTTCTCATACGACAGTCCCGCCATCCCAGGAATCAATCTCGTGAACCTTCATTGCACTCCCTCTATGGCAAGTATATCCTTCCTTAGGTAAGGAGACCAAAATTGTACACAGTACTCCAGGTGTGGTCTCACCAAGGCCCTATATAATTGGAGTAAGACTTCTTTACTCCTGTACTCAAATCCTCTTGTAATGAAGGCCAGCGTACCATTTGCCTTCCTAATGGCTTGCTGCACCTGCACATTCACTTTCCGTGACTCAAGTACAAGGACACCCAGGTCCCTTTGAGCATCTGCATTCCCCAATCTTGCACCATTTAGGAAATACTCTGCCTTTCTGTTTTTTCTACCAAAGTGGATAACTTCACATTTATCCACAATATAATCCATCTGCCATGTTCTCGCCCACTCACTGAGCCTGTCGAGATCCCCTTGAAGCCTCTTCACATCCTCTTCGCAACTGACACTGCCACCTAGCTTTGTGTCATCAGCAAATTTGGAAATGTTACATTTAGTCCCCTCATCCAAATCATTGATATAGATTGTGAATAGCTGGGGCCCAAGCACCGATCCTTGCGGTACCCCACTAGTCACAGCCTGCCATCCTGAAAAAGACCCGTTTATCCCTACTCTTTGTTTCCTGTCTGTTAACCAATTCTCAATCTATGCTAATATATTACCCCCAATTCCATGTGCCCTAATTTTGTTCACCAACCTCTTGTGTGGGACCTTATCGAAAGCCTTCTGAAAATCCAAATACACCACATCTACCGGTTCCCCTTTGTCTACTCCACTAGTTACATCCTCAAAGAACGCCAATAGGTTTGTCAAACAGGACTTCCCTTTCATAAATCCATGTTGACTCTGCCCAATCTTACTATTAGTTTCTAAGTGCCCAGTTATTGCATCCTTTATAATAGATTCCAGCATTTTCCCAACTACTGATGTGAGGCTAACAGGTCTGTAGTTCCCCATTTTCTCTCTCCCTCCTTTCTTAAATAGCGGGGTTACATTTGCTATCCTCCAATCTGCAGGAACCGTTCCAGAATCTATAGAATTTTGGAAGATGCCAACCAATGCGTCCACTATCCCAATGGCCACCTCTTTCAAAACCCTAGGATGTAGGTCATCCGGTCCTTGAGATTTATCAATTGTTAGTCCCAATAATTTTGCTAGGCAGTTAAAAGGATTAAATGCCTTTCCCGCCTCCAGGAGACGGGACCCGAAGCTGCACATCTTCCTGCCTCCTGGCAAAAGGGCACGGAGGTGGGATGGGAGCGGCTTTGTCATCCGCCCCCACTTTCTCCGAGTTTACCGGCTGTCCCGCCTCCATGCCCACCTCCTCGGGGCTTGGAAATCCAGCCCATTGACTCACTTCCATTTTTTCATTAAGGAATCATTTTGCCTTAAAGCCCTTTGTTCTTTAGAGTACAAAAGAGATTGCACCAATCTTCTTTACACTGATAACCATCAATGCTCAGCCAAGTGTCAGTGCCTGACATTCATTCGATGTGCTGCTTCGGCTGAACTCAGCACTGAAGGTGAAACGGTGTAACAGTCATTGTTTCCCACTGCTCGTGTTCTTAGCACAAGTTAAATGAAATACATTCCATAGCAAAGTAAAGTCACATAGTCAGTCAACTTCTTTTACTGGTATCCTGCACAAAAAAGCACTACATCAATTTTCTGCTAAACCCAGCTCATATAACTCAGAATCTGATTTCCTTGACTTTCACAAATAGTTTTTGCTCTTCAATGTCAGGAAGTATTGAACAGAAGCCAGAAGAGTACATAGCTGAAGCTGACTGTTTATCCTGTCAGACCCACACTTCCTCACAAAAGCTTATTTACTCTTGTTAACAATGCATTCCCTGCAGAGTGCTGCACCACAGTTCAAGAACATTAAAAGAGAACTATTGCCAAGATTATTTTCCTTCAGGACTTTCATGTTCCCTCTTACTCTTTGTTCTATACGCACCCTCCCCCACCTATGATATGAGTGCAGCACTGACAGAAACAAATAGCACAGACGATTTTTCAGTCCCATTCAATGGATTGGGAGCTATTGTCCACTATTGCATATTTCAGCTGAAACAAGAGGAAGGGGCAGTTCAGGTGCGGACTGGGGCACACAGCTCATCAAGCAATCGAAATACATTTTCAGAGAATGGAATATGGTCAGTTTGTTTTACTTTGGGACAGTTGACACTTCCTTTTCTGCAAAATAAAAAAAACTTGCAAGATATATTAAAATGAACGCAACTTAATCATCTTCGGTACATGAGGTGTTCAATGGTGTTTAGGCACGTTTAGTCTAAGGGGGAGTTACATTGCTCTTGACCTTTAAAAAGTGTTGCCTGTGGCCTGCAGAGGGAGCGACATGCAGGTCTCTGGGGTTTGCTCATTCACATAGCATTGGAACAGGCATTGGTGTAAAAGCTGTGTAAAACAGGTGTAAGTAGCTGGACTGCATGGAAACTCATGTGCAGCCTTTAAAAACACTGATCAGATATATTTTTATCATATTTTTCAAGAAGTATGACAATATCAGCATGAAGGCAGCAGGGAATGGCACCATGTCAGAGAAGAAGACCACAGAACTTCACTAATTCATATCTCCAAGCCCTCCTGGAAGAAATAGAAACGCAAAACACAGACTCCTGGGTGTGCGTGTCACGAAACCTGTCTCACCACCTGGAGGACACTGACAGTGACTGCCAACTCCCTCACTCCCAGGACTACAGAACAGTGCCAGAAAAAAAGTTCCACATCTTCAGCAAGGCAGGTAAGTAACACTGGACACTCTCCCTTTTCTTTTTTGCCCACCTTGGGTACCAGTACATTGTTCACCCTCTTAAAGCACTTGCTCAACTAACCTTTCACAGTGCTCTCTGGTTAAGGGTGCTCCAACTCGGCATCGTGCACTATGTCTACCCCACTCCCCTCACAGCAATTACTTGCCTTGAACAACCCTAAAACCCCTTTCTCCACTTAACAGCCTCATACTCCCACAGTTTTACTTCACCTCTCCCATGGCACTTGGCAGACACTCCTCAGCCACTAGTCTTACTCTCATTTATTCTTTTTATCTTTGTGAAAGTGAAATTAATGCAGAATATCCATCTCAGGCTGGGCACTGGAGGAGGCTTCCCAATCTTAAATACCTCACCCCGTTCAAGGAAAGGCCTTAGAGCTTGTGGGGAGGCATTCAGCTGTTGCTTTGAGAGATGCAATGGTTGGCAGAAATGTGCCGGCACCAGCTAACTGACTGAGTATCTAGATTGTTGCCTTGGCATCCCCGTGAAGCATCCCAAAAGCCATTGATTTGATTTCCTTCCCTGAAGAGGTCAGGGAAGAACAAATTACAAAGGATGAAGACATCGTGCACATAGTACATGATCCTTTGATTGTTGTTGCATGCTAACTGAACATTGGGAGAGTGGAAGCTCTTCCATTTGAGTAGGTGCCCTCAAAGCAATCTGGGTGCCATCAATTGCACCCTGGACCTTGGGACAAACAGCAACGCTATAAAACTGGACGTGCCTATCTTGCTGCTGCCTTGTTGTAATGATAAAGGTGACAAATTGGCCTGCTGTTCTGTGAAGGGTGTCAGTGACCTGACAAAGCCCATACTGGATCCCGTGTGGCTACCTGAAATAACCCTTGCCATAGAAATTGAGAACGGTGGCCACCTTCATAGCCACCAAAAAAGCACTGCGGACAGATGAGCATGGCTGCCGGTCTCTGGGCTGCTCTATTGCGCTGAAGCACACTTTACTTACACACAACTCTTCAGAAAGGTCCTCTGGTGGATTGTATATTCATTAAATATGTTTCCGGCCCAACGAGGAAGGAGGCATGGTTGGCCCTGGTTCTGGGGAATGAGGTGGATCAGGTGGATCAAGTGTCAGTAGGGGATCATTTAGGGAACAGTGATCATAGTATAATAAGGTTTAGATTAGCTATGGAAAAGGACAAGGAGCAATCTAGAGTTAGAATACTTAATTGGAAGAGGGCCAATTTCAGTGGGTTGAGAACGGACCTGGCCCGGGTAAATTGGAATCAAAGATTGGCAGGCAAAACTGTAATCGAACAATGGGCTGCCTTTGAAGAGGAGATGGTTCGGGTACAGTCGAGGTACATTCCCACGAGGGGGAAAGGTAGGGCAACCAAAGCCAGAGCTCCCTGGATGACAAAAGAGAGAGAGAGTAAAGTGAAGCAGAAAAAAGGGGCTTATGACAGGTGTCAAGTTGAGAATACAAGTGAGAACCAGGCTGAATAAAGAAAGTTCAGAGGGGAAGTGAAAAAGAAAATAAGAGGGGCAAAGAGAAAGTATGAGAATAGACTGACAGCTAACATAAAAGGAATCCAGAAGTCTTCTATAGACATATAAATAGTAAATTTGTAGTAAGAGGAAGGGTGAGGCCAATTAGGGACCAAAAGGGAGACCTACGCAAGGAGGCAGAGGGCATGGCTGAGGTACTAAATGAGTACTTTGCATCTGTCTTTACCAAGGAAGAAGATGCTGCCAAAATCATAGTGAAAGAGGAGGTAGTTGAGATACTAGATGGGCTAAAAATTGATAAAGAGGAGGTACTAGAAAGGCTGGCTGTACTTAAAGTAGATAAGTCACCAGGACCGGATGGGATGCATCCTAGGATGCTGAGGGAAGTAAAGGCAGAAATTGCGGAGGCACTGGCCATAAACTTCCAATCCTCCTTGGATACGGGGGTGGTGGCAGAGGACTGGAGAATTGCAAATATTACACTCTTGTTCAAAAAAGGGTGTAAGGATAAACCCAGCAACTACAGGCCAGTCAGCTTAACTTCGGTGGTGGGGAAGCTTTTAGAAATGATAATCCGGGACAAAATTAACAATCACTTGGACAAGTGTGGATTAAGTAAGGGAAGCCAGCACAGATTTGTTAAACAGAGAGACCTGGGGGTATATGTGCACAAATCGTTGAAGGTGGCAGGGCAGGTTGAGAAAGCGGTTAAAAAAGCATACGGGATCCTGGGCTTTATAAATACAGGCATAGAGTACAAAAGCAAGGAAGTTATGATGAACCTTTATAAAACACTGGTTCGGCCACAACTGGAGTATTGTGTCCAATTCTGGGCACCGCACTTTAGGAAGGATGTGGGGGCTTTAGAGAGCGTGCAGAAAAGATTTACAAGAATGGTTCCAGGGATGAGGGACTTCAGTTACGTGGATAGACTCGAGAAGCTGGGGTTGTTCTCCTTGAAGCAGAGAAGATTGAGAGGAGACTTGATAGAGGTGTTCAAAATCATAAGGGGCCTAGACAGAGTAGATAGAGAGAAACTGTTCCCATTGGCGGAAGGATCAAGAACCAGAGGACACAGATTTAAGGTGATTGGCAGAAGATCCAAAGTGACATGAGGAAAAAAAAATTTACGCAGCAAGTGGTTATGATCTGGAATGCATTGGCTGAAAGGGTGGTGGAGACAGATTCAATCATGGCTTTCAAAAGGGAATTGGATAAGTACCTGAAAGAAAAAAATTGCAAGGCTACAGGGAAAGGGCGGGGGAGTGGGACTAGCTGAAGTGCTCTTGCAGAGAGCCAGCATGTGCTCGGCGGGCCGAATGGCCTCCTTCTGTGCTGTAACCATTCTATGATTCTAAGATTTTATGAAAAAGTGCAGACTCTCCTTTGGTCCATTCTGTGCTACTCCTCCTCCTCTATGATAATAGCATACAATGTTATGGCCATAGGAAGTGCCGTACTGCCCCTGAGAAACCCTGCTTGTGGGTGAGGAGGGGGTCTGACCCTGCCAGAAACAACTCCAGATATTTGTCATGAGAAATCCCCACAGAAATGCTTTTAAAAACATTTCCCAGCCAGCTATAGAACAGTGTTTTCAACTCTCCAGAATCTTTAGGCTCAAAAACTCCTCTCTTGTACCATGATCAGGTGATCCTGTCTGCTGTAGCACTTCATAAACTTCAGTCTAACCTACCCATAGTGCACTGGCAGTGTGAATCCATGGCTCCCACTCGGACATATGTAAATGAGGTCAGCGGGGACTCAGCGGGCCTATTGTGGGAAGGCTCAAAAAGCAGGTGGGAACTCAAGGATGTGTTTTAATTATGCAAAAGATTAGAAATGACCTCCATCCAATTTTCCTGCACCAGGCCTCAGTTGAGGCCTAACCAGTCATTTATAAAGGTTTATCATTACTTCCTTGCTTTTGTAGTCTATGCCTCTATTTATAAAGCCAAGGATCCCATCTGCTTTTTAACAGCCTTCTCAACTTATCCTGCCACTTTCAAAGATTTGTGTATGAAAACCCCCAGGTCTCTCTGTTCCTGCACTCCTTTTAAAATTGTACCATTTATTTTATATTGTCTCTACTCATTCATTCTTCCAAAATGCATCACTTCATACTTCTCTATATTAAATTTCATTTGCCATGTGTCTGGCCATTTCACCAGTCTGTCTACGTCCTCCTGAAGTCTGCTACTTTCCTCCTCACTGTTTACCACATTTCCAAGTTTTGTGTCAACTTTGAAATTATGCCCCCTATACCCAAGTCCAGGTCATTAATATATATCAAAAAGAGCAGCGGTCCTAATACCGACCCCTAGGGGACACCACTGTATACTTCCGTCTTCTCTGAAAAACAACCATTCACTACTACACTCTGCTTTCTGTCTCTTAGACAATTTTGTATCCATGCTGCCACTGTCCCTTTAATCTCATGGGCTTCAATTTTGCTACAGATTTGAATTCACGGCTGATTACACTATCACTCAAATTTATCTTCTATCTGTGATTCGAGTACACTGGGGATGGAATCTCCAAGCTCCCAGTCACTCAAATTCACTTTCTATTTGTGACAAGTTTACCTGCTACCATTGAGAGTGAGTCCCTGGGCTGTTTGTCATTTGAGCTTACCTGCCATTGACAGTGAGTTATCATTCATTAATGCTCAAACTTATCTGCTACAATTCAATAGTCTCAAGTTGTTTCTGTTATTTGGCCTCAACTGCTATCTGTTGCCCTAACTGCTTCTATTGGTAGGCTATCTGTCATTACTGAGATTAAGCCCTCAGACAGTTTGATACTCAAGCTCACTGGATGACAATAAAAGTGAGCTGTCTACCGCTCAAACTCAGCTACTGACAGCGAATCCAGCTGACATGCTATATTTGAAAGCGAGTACCTAGCTGTATATCGCTCCAGCTCACATCTTCCCAATCAATGACACATAGTTTCATTAGAAGTGAAATGTGTCAATTATACAATCAATGAGCAGAACAAATAAACCTAGAACTTTGCTCGTTCTTGGAGTGGAAATCAAGTAGTACCAGTGGAGGGAAGAAAAGTTGGGACAGATTCTTCTCCACTGGTTTTCAGCCCCTTTGAGGCAGCCACAGAAAAATCATATGGGGCGGGTGGGCACTTCTTCCGGCCAGACTTCAGATTGGGGGCTGTGACTGGGGCATACCTGGGCTCCCCTCGAAATCCCACCATAAGACCCGGTGGTACCTAAGCTTGCAGAAAGCAGGTGCAGGCACTGTTATGGGCTGCAAGTGGGCCCCACTGAGATGATTTCAAATGACAACAAATCACAGACAGATCGGTTGTCAATTGATTGGGGCCTACCATCCTAGGAGGGTAAAAGATCAACAAAATGAGAACTTGCATTTATATGGTGCCTTTCACATCCCCAGCATCCTCAGGATGTCCAAAAGCACTTCACAGCCAATGAATTACTTGTGAAATGCAGTTACTGTTGTTATGCATGTAAATGTAGCAGCCAATTTGCACACATCAAGGTCCCATAAACAATAATGAGATAAATGACCAGTTAATCTGTTAATTGGTGGTGTTGCTTGAAGGATAAATCTTAGCCAGGACACCGGGAGAAGTCCCCTCCTCTTCAAATAATGCCATGGATCTTTTACATCCACTTGAACAGGTGGGCAAGGCCTTCAGTTTAATATATCATTCAAAAGGCATCGCCTCCCTCAGTGCTACACTGAAGTGTCAGCCCACAGCATGTGCTCAAGTCCTGGAGTGGATCTTAAACCCATGACCTACTCAATCTGAGGTGACAATGCTACCAGTGAGTCAAGGCTGACACTGAAGGTAGGAATTCCTACATCTTTGGCCAGACCATCTATGGTTCCCGCCCCCCCCACCCCTTGGAACAGCAAGGTGCCACTCCGAGGTTCTGGCACTTGCATTGGGCAGGTGCCCCTGTAGTGCTGCGCCTAACATGAGTACCGACCTCTAATTTGGTTATGACGCTGTCATGGTGGAACCTGTGCAGCAGGTGGAGGTTGCACCTCGCTGCTCTGCTGGCTGCTTTATAGATTTTCTAGGCTCCAGTCGTAGGAATAACCAGTTATTATGATCTGGTCTTGTTAGCTAATCTGAGGTTGATATTGACAGTGATCATGCTGAAGGAAATTCATGTCCTCTGAAGGTAGGAAGGAGCTAACAAAAATAAAATCACGATTTCATTTGAAAATGCGACGGTACAAATGGCCTCATGATCTGAGAATGCCAATACTGTAACAGAATTGAATGGACACATACCCAACAAGAAATATACCAGAATAGGGAATTCAATTTAAGAACAGCATTTCCTTAAGATATTACAAATTAGAAAATAGCTTTGTCTAGCAATACTTGTGTTTTACACTCGATTGGTCGGGGATAAGGACAGTATGGGTCAATAGAAAGCACTCCATAGGCCTCAGCGTCTCATGGGGTGAATTTCCTTAGCGATTCCAACGTTTTAGTGATACTGGAATGATGTTACCAGCTTTTATGATGAGGAAAGTTGGGTAGAAGCCCTTTCCGCCCGACTTACGGATTAAAGGGCTCCCCCAAGTTTGCTCATGATCCAGGAGCTGTGCAGTGACCTGCCCGTCACGTTACCACTGGTCTCAGCTGCAAACAGCAAAGTGAGAGCCAGTGGTGAAATCCAGGCCCCGGCTTCACTGATCCATGCACATAACTAGAGGCTTCAAGTTTCGGATGAGAGACTATAAAAACAGGAGAAAGGATTCAAAAGATAACATTTACATTTATAACAGTTGAAATACACGGGTTAAAAAGAGTTATGCATATTCAGTAAATGAAAAATAGTTATATACTAACAACTCTGCAGTTTTACACACTCCTGAGAGGCATATGATGGCTAATAATTACCTAATATGATTTAGTTATGTCAAACAATTTCTTAGAATGCATAATAAAACTTACTGTTCATTTTTACTTAGTGCTGGTATGATACTTGCCTTGTTACAGCTGCCTCCAGCTGTACCCTGTGGCTAAGCTACCCATGACATAAAAAAAAACAAAGATACCTAATTACTGAGGCCCCACTTCAGTAACATTAGATCAAAAGTGTTATACTATTCTCTCCAAATACCAATGTTGGCTTGTCAAAATGTACCTAAGACAGCTGTAACATTAAGTAATCTATTACAGTGGTGAAGCATTTGCAACATTGATCCATAGAAAAGTTGGGACGTAAGTTTACCTCCTGTGCTCCTTGTTACCCTCTTTAGTAATAGTGCCAGTGTAAATCAAATGTAGTGCATCACTAATGATCAAAAGTTAGCTTTAGGACTATAATTTTCTGAACTGCATGATGGAAGATGGCAGTGCTCAGTACCTTGGGGCTTATTGTGACACAAAGGAGAGATTTATGCAAGTTATCAAAGCTCTCTACATCTGGTTCATTATTAAGATTGCTTTTTTCCACCTCTGGAATATTATACACTTATCTCCCTACCTCAGTCCTCCACTGCTGAAACCCTAAGCCACATTTCCATTACCGTGAGAACCGATTTCTCAAATGAATTACTCACCAGCCACACATTTGGACTAATCCAGAACTCTTACGAATGAGTCTTCTCCCCCAAAATCCCACACACCCAGCACTAGTATCCTTGCTGAGATATACTGACTATCTTTGCCTTAGCTAGTTTACTTCAATATCCTTGATCTATTTTCAAGTCTCTTTACAGCCTCACCACAAACTATTTGGGAAATCTTCTCCACACATGCATTCTAAGCCACACACTCCAATCTTCCTATTCCAGCTTGTCCACAGGCCTCTCTGCTTCACTATCACTGGCTAATCGTCAGTTATATGCACTGTGATGGGATGTTCCTGCATAACAACAAAAGGACCAGCGGCCAATTTTGGAAGCATAAACCATTTGGACATAAATTACCCATCGAGAGGCTAGACGTACAGGTCTCCACTCGCTAGCCCACTACTTTCCACCATTAAAATAAATGGACAGAAAATTTAAGGCCGTCAAATGCAGACGAGGAAAACCCTGACTGTAATGTGTAAATTATACTAATGGGTGTGAAATGTGAACATTCTAGACATACTAGAGAAATATTTGCCTAGAATTGTTTAAGTAGACATTTTGACAGACTGATTAGAATTTTGGAAAGTTATCCATCTTTATACAATACAGATATAAATACCTTTGGAAGTGCAGACAGTTTTCATTTTTTTATTAATAGTTTCTTCCATTTCTTCTGTTTAGGTCTGACGCAGTCTACCAAATGTCATTTATTCTACTCCACAGCAGTTTTTAGCTATCTTCATATGCTCACAATAGATTTTAAACTTAATTTAACTACTTCAAGCATAAAACCAAACCAAAACAGAAACTATAGTGATAAATTTCTAGCATTATCTGTTTATATAAACTTTATGAACACATAAAAATATAATCCCCAGTGCCCAATGATAGTTAGGAAGATTAGTCCAAAAATGTGCGGGTTAGGTTGATTTGGCTATGATAAATTGACCCTTAGTGTTAGGGGGGGATTAAATATGTGGGGTTATGGGGATAGGATGGGATATGTTAGGGGGAATTAAATACGTGGGGTTACGGGGGTAGGGTGGGATATGTGTACTGTGGGGATTAAAGCAGGGACAGGGTACTGGATTTGGATGATCAGCCATGATCGTATTGAATGGTGGAGCAGGCTCGACAGGCCGAATGGCCTACTCCTGCTCCTAGATTCTATGTTTCTATGTTTCTATTAGAGGGGCCACATAATCTTTTACTATCGAAGAGCTTAACATCTTTAAATAAACTTTGCTCATAGCGGTCAAATCTCAGAAATTCTAAAAACTTAAAAACTCCAAAAACTAAAATATCGCTGACTAATACCCTCCTTTTAAACCACCCAGAAAGCTTTAACACTATTAAGCAAGATTAATATAGAATGAAGATTGAGCCAAAAGTCAAAACATGATCTAATGACACAACTGTTCATAATACTGTACACTTGAAAGAATATAATCTGATCTGATTGTGGTCTAGCTATGAACAATCTGGAAACCGACAGTGGGAAGTGTTGTGATTGTGAAAATGTCTGTTTGCAGTCACTTGTAGTCTCCTGCACCCTGGTGTATTAGTGAAAGAACATAACAAAGGCATGATTGTATGTGATTTGATAGAATATTACTGTCACATATTAGTTAAAAGTGATATGCTGTAAAATGATTAATATGAAAAGTACTAAAAATAAATTACAACAGTTTACTCTGAAAGAAACCTTCACTTGGGATTTTCAAATATTCAGATAGAAGAATTCTTGGCCCCATTGACATAGGATGCACACGCAGTGAATTACATTAGATGAGCTCAATATAAATGGGTTGAATTTTCAAATGGGCAGTTTGATTACCACCCCATTTTCTGGTGTGCTATTTTCTAAATGTATTCAAAGGGAAAGCAATGGTTTACTGTTACTATTTTATATACATTACAGCCAGGTCAGCAGTAACCTGTATCCTCACTCTGATTTTCTAATGTGGAAAGAGACAACTCAATGTTGCACTTAACATGCTGGTAATAACTTACTTTTATTGCCCCATAAATACCTGGAATCTACTTCTTAACAGAGTAGAGTTTCAGTTATGTACCCCCACAGTGCTGTTAAGTTAGGAGTTCCAGGATTTTGACCCAGCAACGATGAAGGTGCGTCAATATATGTCTAAGTCAGGATGGTGTGTGGCTTGGAGGGGAACTTGGAGCTGGAGGGGTTCCCATGCACCTGTTGCCCTTGTCCTTCTCGGTGGTAGAGGTTGTGGGTTTGGGAGGTGCTGCCGAAGAAACCTTGGCGAGTTGCTGCAATACATCTTGTAGATGGTACACACTGCAGCTACGGTGGAGTCAGTGAATGTTTAAGGTGGTGGATGGTAAACCTCCTCTGTATCCTCTCCAAAGCCTTGACATTCTTTCTAAATTGTGGTGCCCAGAATTGTACACAATACTCCAGCTGAGGCCTAACTAGTGTTTTATAAAGGTTACTTCTTTGTTTTTGTATTCAATGCCCCTATTTACAAAGCCAAGTATCCCTACACTATCTTAACCACCTTATCAACTTGCCGTGGCACTTTCAAAGATTTGTGAATATGCACCCCCAGGTCCCTCTGCTCTTGCACCCCCTCAAAATAGTACCATTTAGATTATACTGCCTCCCCATGTTGTTCTTCCCAAAGTGCATCATTTCACACTGTTAGAAATTAGGGGTGCCTAAAAATGTATATGGTTATGTGAATGAAACTGTGACACGAATAATACAGTGTTTAAATGATTGTATTAGTGCTCAAGACAAGTAAGGGGTTAATGTATAAGTTATGTTTTACTGGGACTGCATAAGTTTCGGGTTCCTGGAGAAGCTTGTATTAGAATTTGAGACAAGTGTTTTTAGCTAGTTAGATTAGATGATGTATAACATCCCAAACAGGGGACCACAGCATGGCCTTGCCCTGCCAGGCTAGCTGTCTGCTGTTTGTAAGTTAAGCTTTTGACTTTGTTAATGCATCTTTAATTTGGCCAATGAAGGCCCAACCTATGCTTCTTCCATTATTACTAATAACCATATTATAATGCTAAGGTAGGAATTGGAGTTCGGTTAATAGAATTGCTTGCTAAGGTGCGTAAGGTAACCAGTGTGTAAGAATAGAATAGAATTTAATTATTCATTTCATGGTACAACAGTCTGATAATGAATTGAAATAGTTAGGTTGTACAGCTGGCTGCCTGCATGGACAGCTTTGAACATAAACAACTGATAATAAGCAGTTACGAACAATGAGGCCTCTGACTGAAGGCGTCTGAAGGCCAAGCTTGGTGTGTATGGGCTACTGACTCCAGACCAGGGAGGACAAGACAAGATGAGATAAGAGACTATAGCTTTGGAGGGAAAGGGCCGGACAAGATAAGAGGGATCCAGATGGATTGGCCTTCAAAACGTATAAACAAAAAAGCATGTGTAATGGTTGTGCAGGAGGGTCTTCATCTGTAAGTTTAGACAAAGAACTCAACATGCCATTAGGCACCTTGTTTTAAGGGGAACCTCTATAGGTTAAATGGTCCTGTCCATATCCTACCTCAGGCCCACCCCTAAAAAGAGAATAAAAGGAAGACCTAAAGAACCCTTAGCAGAGACCGTGGAGCGGAGGGCTCCCAAGAGTGGTCTAATACTCTTCCAAGGGTGGACCCATGCTGACCCTAGTCTAACACTCTTGGGTAGTTCAGAAAAAGAGAGAGAGAGACACGTGAGACAAGAAGGAGAACGAATAAGAAGAGTTGTTCGTGCACGCCAGCCATCTGTCCGATCGGGTTCAGTACGAGCTGCTTGTCACGGTCATATGTTTTTGCTGTATAACTAGTGTGTTATATTCCATCCTAAACTCCGATTAAACACAATATACCCACCATACTGGTTTGCACTCGATCCTGATTATTTGAAAGACTAGAGAGATAAGTTCATCTTTACAAATTGGCGAGTCAGGCAGACGTGCAAAAGGGCTGTTGTGGTCGAAACGAGTTTTGGACGCGTTTGGTCTATAAAGGTACTAGGCATTGTTATCGGGTTGTAAAACAAAAATGAAATGGCGGATGCGTATTTTAGAGACAAAGTTGCGAACAGTCTCTAGGATAAGTTAGGGGCCCCGGGGGCCCAAGCGGTAATCGGAAGAGTACAGGGTGATGAGACGAGCGAGAAGAGTTACTCTGAGATTTGGGGCAAGATAGCGTCCCAGGTGGGTGTGAAGAAATGTAAAGTTAAGGAAGTCAGAAATAGGCTGGCTTACGCAGCCCACTTGTGTGCCATTCGCTTGGGAGGCGGAGTTGTACTCCTGAAAGAGAAAAATGCACAACCTGAAAGAGACTTACAGGACTGGCAAGGCCAACACGTCACAGACTGTTCCCTTCTCCGTCAAGAGCAATCCTTGGCAGATGAAGCACGACTTGCCTCAAGACGCCATTATCAGGTGTATGAGGATAACAAGTCTTTAAAAATCAAAAATGAATCCCTGATCTCACAACTGGAGGACACCAGGGGAGCCTTGAGAGAATTACTCAAAAAAAAACCCTCTGGTGAGCATCGACCATACTCACTGCGAATTAAAAATTATGGAATTGAAGGGAAAACTGGGGAGACAAAACAGCTGCTGTTGCGGCCGTCAGTCGCCTTAAACCAGGGGATCCCGGTATTAACTGGGACGATCTAACAAGAAAAGCCCAGTGCAATACTAACCCCATCTTCCAAAATAGTCCCTGACCCTCTGCACCTCCCCCTCACTATTCAGGACAAACTGCCTCGGTACAAACCAAGCAGGTTAATATAGTCACTACTACCACCCAATCTGGTGACCCTACACCCTCGGATGATGAATTCGATAATGATACCTCCTCTGTAGCCTACAACCTGCCCCCAAATGTGAAAGTAACTACTACTACCACCAGTAGAAGTTTGACCTCGGCGATGTGCAAAGCACTAGCCGAAGAATTGGGGCCAATAAGCTGGGGGACGAACCCAGTCGTCCTAACAAGTGATTGTGGTACGTTCCGTCGCTGCCACCCCAAATTAGAGTGGACAGACTTAAAACAAGTTCTGTTGGCATGCATCTCACAGGAACTCAAGTTATCACTCTCACGGGAAATCTAGGATAAAAACAAGGGTTGGTGGGATGTCATGGATTCAGTTTGTTCCCATTTGGGCATGGACTCAGTTAATTTCACCCACGCAGCTGGGGACGCCTGGCAAGAGGCTAACGAACACCCCGTGGCCTTTGCAAATTGATTGCATGATTTGTACGACCAGTCCCAGGAAAACGTAATGGTCAAGAGTTTGGGGATACTGAGGGATTTAAGCTGACACTCATCAACGCTCTCTTACCCACTGTAAGGGACGCTCTTGGTATTACTGTTCATCAGGGAACCCCATGGGCTGATCTGAAGGACTCTTGCATTTGAGCTTGGGACAGAGTTAAATCATGCCTCGCCCCTACTGAGTCCAAAGTGTTGGCGGTGGAGGGTCCTCTGACTCCACAAACCCCTCCCCAGTCGGGAGACAAACGCCACGTAATCTGTTATAACTGTTATAAGCCCGGACACTATGCTCGTGACTGCTGCGATAGTCGACGTCCGAATAATGGCCCACGCTACCAACCCCCAATCCGTGAAGGTAACGGGTCTGATTTGAACTCTGTGCAGCAGCAGCTAGAACACCTTTCGGCGGTAGTTAAGGCCATGAAGCACAGTCAGGCAGGAGGGCAAAACGTTTCGGCCGCTTCTCGTAGTGGAGATGCGCTCCCAGACTCACAGCCCCAGTGACGGTCAGAGGCCTTCACGGTGACCACGTCTTCTCCTGTCTGGTACGGGGAGGACGGACGACCCTTTGTCCGGGCCACTGATCATGGAGGCCGCCGCCATGTTATGCTTGTGGATTCCGGTTCTGCCGTGACTATTTTACATGACCCTGCCCCCTTTTCCCATTCTGGCACTGCCCGAAACCTTTCCGGCTTTAATGCTTCTACTCAGTTAGCTAATCTGGGATTGAGCTCCATAGCCTTGTCCGTCGATGGGAATTCCGTCGGTGTCCCCTCTCCTGTATATGTGGCCACCCATGACCAGAAAGGTATCCTTGGAAGTGACTCGCTGCATAAACACTGTGCTGTCCTCGACTACGCTAATGATTGTCTTTGGTGGCACTTTAATGAGGGACCACCGACACCTATTTCTGATGCCCATTCGGTATATGCGATTAAAAAACCCGAGGACTTCGTCCTTCCCGGGACTGAAGACCCCGTGGTCAATACACTAATTCATACATTTTCAGAGGTTTTTTGCTAAGTCCAAACATGATTGTGGTAAGATGTCAGGAGATGAGGAGGCCCTCCCAACCTCCTGTTAAGCAGTATTCCATTCCGGCTGAGAGTAAACCTTATGTTCGGTCTACTATCGATTCATTGTTAAAGCAGGGTGTTATCCGCACTGGCACTTTTACCACGAATTCTCCAACCTGGCCAGTTAAGAAACCAGACGATAGCTGGCGTCTAACAATTGATTATCGCAAGCTTAATTCGGTAACCCCAGCTTGCGCTCCTGTTGTTCGGGAGACCCCCACTCTCCTGTCCCAAATTCCACCAAGTAGCTGCTACTTCTGTGTACAGTTTTGGTCTCCTTACCTAAGGAAGGATATACTTGCCATAGAGGGAGTGCAACGAAGGTTCACCAGACTGGTTCCTGGGATGGGGGGATTGTCCTATGAAAACAGATTGAGTAGACTAGGCCTATATTCTCTAGAGTTTAGAAGAATGAGAGGTGATCTCATTGAAACATACAAAATTCTTACAGGGCTCGACAGGGTAGATGCAGGGAGGCTGTTTCCCCTGGCTGGGGTGTCTAGAACCAGGGGTCACAGTCTCTGAATAAGGGGTCGGCCATTTAGGACTGAGATGAGGAGAAATTTCTTCACTCAGAGGGCTGGTGAATCTTTGGAATTCTTTACACCAGAGGGCTGTGGAGGCTCAGTCATTGAGTATATTCAAGACAGAGATCGATAGATTTTTGAATATGAAGGGAATCAAGGGATATAGAGATAGTGCAGGAAAGTGGAGGTGAGGTAGAAGATCAGCCATGATCTTATTAAATGGAGGAGCAGACTCGAAGGGCCAAATGGCCTACTCCTGCTCTTATTTCTTATGTTCTTATGTTCTCCACCTTTGACATTTCAAATGGGTTCTGGAGGATTCCTGTTCGGGCGGAGGATCAGTATAAGTTTGCCTTCACTTTTGAAGATCAAAGTTATACATGGACATGTTTGCTTCAAGGCTTTCACAACGCCCCGACTATATACCACAAATGGATGGCTCAGGCACTTAAACCTTTCTCGAGATCTGACTGTTTGCTGCAGTATGTCGACGCTCATTTATTCCCGGATTTGTGGAGCTGGCCAAACCCTTATATGAACTATTAAAGGGTGAAGAGGACTCTGTGGCCCGTGACTGGACAACCGAATATACCACAGCTGTGTCCCTGTTTAAGACTGCCGTTATGCAAGCCACATGCGTGACAAGTCCTGACCGAGACAAGCCTTTCCACCTGGAGGTGGGATCCACTGATCAGAGTCTTGCTGCCGTTCTGTGCCAAGAGGTACATGATAAACTTATGCCAATTGCGTATGCCTCTCGCATTTTGACCAACGTGGAGAAGAATCACAGTGTGTGTGAGAGACATCTGCTGGCCATTTTTTGGGCAGTCAAACACTTCACGCTTATTACCGGATTGCACAAAATGATAATCCACAGCCCCCACACTCCTTTGAATCTTTTACTTAAACAGGGGACTCTTTGGTCTCCTCCACTCGACTCAGTCATTGGACTCTTCTGTTAACTCAGAGAGATTTGGAAATAATGTCAAAGCAGACAACTCTACTACCCCAGCTCCTACTGTATAAGGGGGGAAGCCATGAGTGCCCCCTTCCACCACTGAAGTTTGACCATCACCCCGTCTCTCCTACTCCGCTAAGTGATGCCCAGGATGTCTATATTGATGGATCATCCTATCACAGGGATGGAAAGCCCCTTACTGGATTTGCAGTAGTTCTGCCTGACCAAAAACTCACGTATAAATTCATTCCCCCCTCTGCCCAATATGCTGAAGTTGCAGCCCTTGTGACAGCGATCCAAATTACTCATGATATACCTGTTAATGTCTGGTCAGATAGTGTCTATGCGATTAACACTTTGCTATCTTTACCGCTGTATGCTCAGAATAAGTTTTGTACTGTTGATGGTAAGACCCTGCTCCATACAGACCTCTTTGCTTCCCTTTGGAATTCTTTAAATTCACAATCAGCCCCTGTCTATGTTGGTAAGGTAAAGTCCCATTCACGTTCTTCAGATGTACATACCCAGGGTAACTCACAGGCAGATCGTGCTGCCAAGGACACCGCTGTTAACGGTGACCTCTGGCAAGTCCCTACCCCTCCCTTAAGATCAGTCTCGAGTATCCAAGGTGGGGACATCGACCTCCCCTCCCTCCAGGCCAGTTATTCCCCCAATGCGATGTTATTGC
Source organism: Squalus acanthias (assembly GCA_030390025.1). Taxonomy (NCBI): domain Eukaryota; kingdom Metazoa; phylum Chordata; class Chondrichthyes; order Squaliformes; family Squalidae; genus Squalus; species Squalus acanthias. Next base: position 175,586,762 of record CM059425.1, on the reverse strand, counting down.
ATGGCATCAGAATGGATGTCCGTTACCTCAGCCCACTCCATGGGCTGTGGACTCCCAGTTGGCTCCGGATCAGACTGGGGAAGCTGCCCCCCTGTTAATGTACAACCCTGCTTGCAGTGGCTATCATCTGATCTCAAAGTTGTCTGTGTTCCCCCATCCATGGCAACCGAAATTTTTGATCTCTGCACTCACACCCGGTAGGAGGGCACTATTCAGCTGCTGTAACAGTTCAGAAGCTACTCAAATTTGCATGGTATCCCAATTGTGTAATGGATGTCTCTCATAGGGTGAATCGTTGCCTGCCCTGTTTACAGCACAATCCAAGTGCCCACACTAATCGGGCACTGTTGCGTAGTCCCCCTCCTCCCGATGGGCCGTGGACCCACCTTCAAATTGATTTTATAGGGCCCTTGCCTACAGGACCTTCTGGTTTGCAGTATTGTTTGGTTATAGTTGATAAATTTACTAAATGGATGGAGGCTTTTCCATGTAAAACAAACACCACATTGACAGCGGCCCGCCTTTTATTGGGTGAGGTGATTTGCAGGTGGGGGGTGCCAATTCAAGTTGATAGTGATCAGGGGTCACACTTTACTGCCCAAATTTTACCGAACTACCACGGATAATGGGTATCTCGCATAAACTTCACATCTCCCACCACCCACAATCATCTGGAGGAAACTGAACTCTGAAAACTATGTTAAACAAATTTTGTGCAGATCACCCCACCAAATGGTCCAGTATGCTGCCAATGTGTCTAATGGCTATTAGATCCACTCCACATAGCACAACAGGTATCTCGCCCTACCAGGCTATGACCGGGCGACTAATGTGAATGCCAGCCCATCTGTTAACCCCTTCAGCCACACCCTTAGTACAGGGAATTGCCAACCAAAAATGGCTTGAAATGGTGGTAGAGAACATGGAACAAACTAATATGTTTGCAGGTACACAAACAGGCAAATCAAAAAGCCAGGCAAAGAAATACTTCGACAAGAAGATCCGACCATTTGAGTATCAAGAGGGAGATGTTGTAATGGTACTAAACTATGGGAAGAAGCAACATTGCTTTCAACCAAAGTGGAATGGCCCCTTCCCGATTATTAACAGGGCCAGTCCTTCGGTCTATCTGGTGCATTTCCCTGGGAGAAAGGGGAGGGCCAAGGTGGCTAAATGGTACCACATCAATCAGTTGAAAACTGTGAAAGAGTAAATATTGCATATTTTACCTTACAGAACCAGTTAGGTCCGATCAAACACAATATACCCACCATATTAGTTTGCACTTGATCCTGATTACGGGAAACTCTCGTTTAAACGGCACCTAAATATCCGGAATTCTCCAATAACCGGCAGAATTCATACTCCGAAAACTACAGTATACAGTCGTTTATAAGTTTTGTTTTACTGTTAAGTAATTAAAGAGTTATGGATTACCCTCAACTGGCATTACTGTACTTAATCAAGCATCTTCCACCATCCATTTAACACAACATTCTGTAGGGGAGTACCCAATTATACTGCACATTTCTTGATTTTTTTGTTTTTCTTTGTTAAAAATAGCCTCGGTAGATATACCTCTCCGTTATCCGGAGATTTTAATCAATCGGAACCATCCCGGTCCGTCGGTGCCAGATACGAAAGAGTTTCCTGTATTTGAAAGATCAGAGAGATAAGTTAATCTCTACAACACTTAACTGCATTAAATTGCATCTGACATGTGTCTGCCCATTTAACCAGTCTGTCTATGTACTCCTTAAGCCTGTATAATCCTGCTCACTATTTATTACGTTGCCCAGTTTTGTATCATCCGCAAACTTTGAAATTGTACTCCCTATACCCAAGTCCAGGTCATTTATATATAACAAGAAAAGCAATGGTCCTAATCCCGACATCTGGGGATCCCACTGCATACTTCACTCCAGTCAGAAAAACATGTTCACCACAACTCTTCTTCCTATTCATTAGCCAATTATGGACCTATTAGAATATTTAAAAGTTACCCAAATGATCGGGGTATCCCAGCTTGCTTTGCTCCAGCATTTTAGCCAGACAGCGAATACGGAGAAGGGGGGGAGGGAAGGGAGGGGGGACGAATCTTGCCTGTGTGTGAACAAAAGACAGCTTGGATACACAAAGACAGAGAATACTGAAATTGCAGAATGATGATAAACACCCAGATCAAGAGGCGGTCCATACTTAGATAAGAGATTAGTTGCTAGGAGACCCACATACCTAACATGCAAGGCCATAAGTGGGCTGCTCATAGAGTCATAACGGCACCGAAGGAGGCCATTCGGCCCATCTAGTCCGTGCCGGCTCTCTGTAGAGCAATCCAGTCAGTCCCATTCCCCCGCTCTATCCCCATAGCCCTGCAAGTTTATTTCCCTCAAGTGCCTATACAGTCTCCCCTTGAAAACATTGAGTGTCTCCGCTTCCACCACTTCCGTCGGCAGCGAGTTCCAGGTCCTCACCACTCGCTGCGTATTATGATTACATGTAAAGAACCAAACACTTACAGATAAGAGGAGAGAACAATAACAAGTCTGCAAGACAGAGTTGGAGAGGGGATTAGGATATTGCGTAAACAGCTCAGTGTGGTGTCAGCTTGGTGGGATACTGTTATGAATATGTGCAGCCCAAGGTAGCCAAATAGTATAACGGTAGAACCTGCTCCCTCCAAAAGTTCGAACGCTCTGATGGACAGTCGGAAGTCCTTTTGCCTTAACGGTAGCCCATGAAGGTGCAAGTTGGATCAGCTTGGACTTCGTGGAGGAAACAGGTTGTATTAATTGCTTGACAGTTAATGTAATACGATAGAACAGTTGTATAAGAACAATACTGTTATTAGTCAATTTATATTAAAGCTTGTTGTTTAAAACCACCCAGGCCTGAATCATGCAGAGGTTATTGTTGCAGGATGAGCAACCCTTTGTTGCGACCGTAACCAACGGGAAATCCATTAAAAGTACCCAAGTTACCACCGCCCCTTTAATACCACATGCTTTTATTTTCCGAATAAGTCTCTTATGTGGTACTTTATCAAATGCCTTTTGAAAGTCCAAATATACAACATCTACTGCACTACCTTCATCAACCCTCTCTGTTACTTTATTAAAGAACTCAATCAGGTTAGTCAGACATGATTTGCATTTAACAAATCTGTGCTGGCTGTCCCTCATTAACCCTTGCTACTCCAAGTGAGAATTAATTTTGTCCTTGACAATGGTCTAGTAGGTTTCCCACCACTGATGTTAGACTGATTGGCTTGTAGTTACCAGGTTTATCCCTCTCCCCTTTTTTAAACAGGGGTGTAACATTTGCAATCCTCCAATCCTCTGGATTCATTCCCATATCCAAGGAGGATTGAAAGATTGTGGTCAGAGCTTCTGCTATCTCCACCCTAGCTTCCCTCAACAACCAAGGATGTATCCCATCTGGACCGACGTGATTTGTTAACTTTGAGTGATACCAACCTATTTAGCACCTCCTTTCTCTCTCTTTTTATTCTATCCAATATCTCTACTCCCTCCACCTCTACTGCGACATTAACTTCATCCTCTTCTTTTGTAAAGACCGATGCTAAGTACTCATTCAGTACTTCAGTCATGCCCTCTGCCTCCACAAGAAGATTTCCTTTCTTGTCCCTAATCAGCCCCACCATTCCTTTAACTTTTTAAATGTTTATAAATGATTTTTGGGTTCCTTTTTATGTTATCCGCTAATATTTTTTCATACTCACTCTTTGCCCTTTGTCTATCCTTTTTCAATTCCCCCCTGCACTCTCTGTATTCTGCCTGGTTTTCGATTGTATTCTGTACCTGATATTTTTCATAAACCTCCTTTTTCTGTTTTATTTTAACCTCTATTTCCTTTGTCATCCATGAAGCTCTAGCTTTGGATGCTCCATCTTTCCTTCTTATGGGAATATGCTTGGTTTGTATCCAAACTATTTCCGCCCTGAAGGCCTGCCATTGCTCATTTACTGTTTGCCAGGCCAATCTTTTTTCCACTCCACCTGTATGAGATCTCTTCTCAAATCACTGAAATTGACTCTCTTTCAGTTTGGTATTTTCACTTTTGATTTTTCTTTCTCCCTTTCCATAATTACTTTAAACCTAATTATATTATGATCACTATTACCCAGATATTCCCCACTGAAACACACTCCACTTGCCCTACTTCATTCCCCAGAACTCGATCCCGCACTGCTTCCTTCCTCGTGGGCTAGAAACTTTTTTTATTCGTTCCTAGGATGTGGGCGTCACTGACAAGGCCAGCATTTATTGCCCATCCATAATTGCCCTTGAGAAGGTGGTGGTGAGCCGCCTTCTTGAACCGCTGCAGTCCATGTGGTGAAGGTACTCCCACAGTGCTGTTAGGGAGGGAGTTCCAGGATTTTAACCCAGCGACGATGAAGGATCGGCGATATATTTCCAAGTCAGGATGGTGTGTGACAGCTGTCGAAGAAGCCTTGGCGAGTTGCTGCAGTGCATCTTGTAGGTAAAACATACTGATTAAGAAAGTTCTCCTGTACACATTTTACAAATTTTTTACCCTCCTTGCCCTTTACTCTGTTTTTCCTCTAGTCTATGTTCGGGTAATTGAAGTCCCCTATTATTACTGCTCTATTATTTTTACATTTCTTCACTAATCCTTGAAGGTAGCTGGGCAAGTTGTTAAGGCAGTTAAGAAAGCGTACGGGATACTTTGCTTTGTAAATAGGGGCATTGAATACAAAAACAAGGAAGTCATGCTCAAACTTTACAAATCACTGGTTAGGCCTCAGCTGGAGTATTGTGTACAATTCTGGACACCACACTTTAGGAAGGATGTCAAGGTTCTGGAGAGGGTACAGAGGAGGTTTACCAGGATGATACCAGGGATGTGGGACTTCAGTTATGTGGAGAGATTGGAGAAGCTGGGATTGTTCTCTTTAGAAAAGAGAGGGTTAAGGTGAGACCTAATACACGTATTCAAAATTATGAGGTGTTTTGATAGAGCAAGTAGTGAGAAACTGTTTCCTCTGGAAAGTGGGTCAGTAACCAGAGGTCATAGATTTAAAATAATTGGCAACGGAACTAGAGGGGAAATGAGGAGAAATAATTTCACACAGAGGGCTGTTGTGAACTGGAACGCACGACCTGAAAGGGAGGTGGAATCAGATTCCATAGGAATTTTCAAAAGGCAATTGGACATGTGCTTGAAGAGAACTCATTTGCAGGGTTATGGGGAAAAGCTGGGGTGTGGGGCTAAATCAGACAGCTCTGTCAAAGAGACGGCACAGGCACGACGGGCCGAATGAGTTCCTACTGTGCTGTAAGATTCCATTTCCATTTCTCTGAAATTTGCCTACACTACAGATTTGCTCCTCTATTTCCTTCTCACTATTTGGGGGTCTATAGTAAACACCCAGCACTGTAACAGCTCCTTTTCTGTTCCTTAACTCTAACCAAATAGATTCAGACTTTGAACCCTCCAGTATGTCGTTCCTCTGTAGAACTGTAATACTATCCTTGATCAATACCGCCACCCCGCCCACACCCCCTTCCCTATCTTTCCTGAATACATTGTAGCCAGGAATGTTTAATTCTCATTCCTGCCCATGTTTAAGCCAGGTCTCCGTTATAACCAGTATATCATAACCCCATGTGGCAACTTGCACCTGTAGCTCATCAACCTTACTTGTAAAACTCCTTGCATTAACACACATGCATCCCAGCACCATGCTAGTCAGCTCTGCTTTTTATCCTCAATTTAATTCATGCTCTTTCTACACTATTCTTTGTTCTGTTTGTCCCTCCTAGTTTTCGATGCACTTTGTCCCTCCTCTCTGCAGCTGTGGCTTGGTGCCCCTCCCCCACAGCACTAGTTAACCTCCTGGCAAGGACATTAGTCATGATGCGGAGATGCCGGTGTTGGACTGGGGTGGACAAAATTGAGAGGTCGCACAACACCAGGTTATAGTCCAACAGTTTTATTTGAAATCACAAGCTTTCGGAGCTATCGATTTGCTCCTTCCTCAGGTGAAGTAAATTAGATCCCAGCCCTAATCAGGTGCAATGTGTCCGGCTTGTACAGGTCCCTCCTACCCCAGAACTGGTCCAAATGCCCCAGGAATCTGAATCTCTCCCTCCAGCACCACTTCTCCAGCCTCGCATTCACCTGCACTATCTTCCTGTTTCTGTACTCACTAGCACATGGCATTGGGAGTAATCCAGAGATTACCACCTGTGAGGTCCTGTTCATTAATCTTTTTTCCTAGCTCCTGAAACTCTGCCTGTCGGATCTCAACCCTTTTCCTACCTATGTCATTGGTTTCAACATGGACCACGACTTCTGGCTGTTCCCCTTCCCGTCGCAAAATGTCCTGCCCCGTTCAGTGATATCCTTTGCCCTGACACCAGGGAGGTAACACACCATTCTGGACTCGAGTCTGCAGTTACAGAAATGCCTGTCTAACCCCCGACTACTGAATCCCCTATAACAACTGAATTTCTACACTTTCTTGTGCCCCATGTGCAGCCGGGTCTTCCACGGTGCCATGGACTTTCTTCTGACTGCACCACCCCGAGGTGTCATCGCCCTCACTGGTATTCAAGACTGAATACCGGATTGTGAGTGCCACACTGTCAGGGGATTCCTGCACTGCCTACTTGTTCTTCCCAGTCTGCCTGGTGTTCACCCACTCCTTCTCCTCCAGAACTCTCTGCAGCTGCGGGATGACCGCCTCCTGAAACATACTAGCCGCAGAACTCTCAGCTTCCTGTATGTACTGTAGTGACGCCAGCCACTCCTCAAGCTCAGAAACTCTGAGCTCGAGCTCGAGCAGTTGGTGGCACTTCCTGCATATATGGTTTTCCAGGACACACAAAGTGTTCTGGAGATCCCACATGGCACAGGATGTTCGTGCGACGGGCCCCAGCTGTCCTGCCATGTTAGCTCACAGTTATTTTTTTTTAATTTAGCTTTAAGGCTATTTAACTGTTTAGCTAACACTAAAAATCTAACCACTAAAAAAATACTCTAACCACAAAAAACACTAACCACTGCTAAAAACACTAACTAATAAACTAAATACTTGCACTAACTTAACACTAACCACCAAAAACAGTAACCAATAAACTAAATACTTATCTGTAACTTACCCCTGCCGCTCCTCCTTGTGTTGTGATGTTACTTATTGATTTTTCTGTTAAAGACAATCATGGTTTTTTTGCCATATATATTTATGCAAGGACGTCCGTATCACCCGCGCCATGTCAGGAGCTGACGAATGCTGGACAGACCACCGCCTAATCCGCTCTGACATCTCCATCAATGTAGCCCCAAAACAGCGGTGGCAACAGAAACAATGCCGCAGGAAAATCAACGCTGGAGCACTCAAAGACCCCGCTAAGAAAGCCCTATTCAGCCTGCGCCTCACAACCAACCTGACGACTCCCAGTGATTCAGAGATACAGAGTGTCCACAGCGCCTGGTCTGCACTCAAGGCCTCCATAATCAGCATTTGTGAAGAGACACTCGGTTACTCGACCAGGAAACACCAAGGCAGGTTCGACGAGAACGACCAGGAGATCCAGGAGCTAATAAGCCGCAAGCGCAAGGCATTCCTGATCTGGAAACAGCAACAGAACTCGAGAGCAAGAAAGCAGCTCTACAGACGCCTGAAAGCCAAGGTCCAACAAAAAACTTGCGACCTAAAGAACAGATGGTGGGTGGAGAAAGCGCAGGAGATCCAGCAGCTAGCCGACAACCACGACATGTGTGGATTCTTTAGCGCAGTCAAGACTACCTACGGCCCAAGCACCCAAGGTCCTACCCCACTGCGGGCCAAGAACGGAGAGGTACTCATCAAGGACAGGGAGGCAGTCAGTGCCCACTGGAAGGAGCACTTTGAAGATCTCCTTAACCGAGACTCTGTCTTCGACGCGAGTGTCCTCAACTCCATCCTGCAGCATGCTACCCGCCACCACCTCAGCACAACCCCAGCCCGGCATGAGGTTGAAAAGGCCATCCAACAACTGAAGAACAACAAGGTCTCAGGAGCAGATGGAATCCCTGCCGAGGCACTAAAGCATGGTGGAGAAGCACTACTGGTGCAAATTCATGAACTCATTTCTCTTATCTGGAAGGAGGAGAGCATGCCAGGGGATCTCAGAGATGCCGTAATTGTGACCATCTTCAAGAAAGGTGACAAGTCCGAATGCGGTAATTACAGAGGAGTTTCCCTGCTGTCTGCCACAGGGAAAGTCATCGCAAGAATCCTCCTCAATCGCCTTCTCCCAGTGGCTGAAGAGCTCCTCCCAGAGTTGCAATGCGGATTCCGCCCACTAAGGGGCACAATGGACATGATCTTCACCGCGCGTCAATTACAAGAGAAATGCAGGGAATAGCACCAACCGCTGTACATGGACTTCTTTGACCTCACAAAGGCCTTCGACACTGTCAACCGTGAGGGATTATGGAGTGTCCTCCTCAAATTCGGCTGCCCTCAAAAGTTTGTCACCATCCTCCGCCTGCTTCATGACAACATGCAAGCCATGATCCTGACCAATAGTTCCACCACAGACCCAATTCACGTACAGACTGGGATCAAGCAAGGCTGTGTCATCGCACCAACGCTCTTCTCGATCTTCCTTGCTGCAATGCTCCATCTCACCCTCAGTAAGCTCCCCGCTGGAGTGGAGCTAATTTACAGAACAAACGGGAAACTGTTCAACCTCCGTCACCTCCAGTCCAGATCCAAGGTCATCCCATCCTCTGTCGTCGAATTACAGTATGCAGATGACGCTTGCGTCTGCGCTCACTCTGAGGTCGAACTCCAAACCATCGTCAACACCTTCACCGAAGCGTACGAGAGCATGGGCCTTACACTAAACATCCGTAAGACAAAGGTCCTCTACCAACCTGCCCCGCCACACAGTACTGCCCCCCGATTATCAAAATCTACGACGAGGCCTTGGACAACGTGAACCACTTTCCATACCTCGGGAGCCTACTGTCAACAAGGGCAGATGTCGATGATGAAGTCCAACACCGCCTTCAGTGTGCCAGTGCAGCCTTCGGTCGCCTGAGGAAGAGAGTGTTTGAAGACCAGGATCCACCCACCTGCTCCTTCAACCACCGTCTGCCCCACCTGTGACAGAGACTGTAGGTCCCGCATTGGACTCATCAGTCACCTGAGAACTCATTATTAATGTGGAAGCAAGTCATCCTCGTTTCCGAGGGACTGCCTAAGAAGATATATATTTATATATATATGGGAATGGTAGTGTAGTGGTAATGTCACTGGGCTAGTAATCCAGTGGCCTGGATTAATGACCCAGTAGACGTGAATTCAAATCCCACCACGGCAGCTGGGGACTTTAAACTCAGTTAATTAAATAAATCTGGAATAAAAAGCTAGTATCAGTAATGGTAACCATGAAACTATCGGATTGTCGTAAAAACCCATCACGAAAGAGGTAAGTAAATTGGTTTGTTAGTGGTTTTCAGAAGTTTGACAAGTTCTCTGTTGGAATTATGCTTAAAAAGGTTAAGTCATACATACAAACAATGACAGACAGGTAAAAATCATCTGGTCCATTGTGCCTGTCCCACACAATTGCGATACCTTGTGTATCACAACATATACACTCCACCCCACCCGAAACCATGTGATCTAATGTTCACCAATGTGCTTTAGGGAAGGAAATCTGCCATCCTTACCTGGTCTGGCCTATATGTGACTCCAGACCCACAGCAATGTGGTTGACTCTGAAATGGCCTATCAAGCCACTCAGTTGTAACAAACCACTACAAAACAAAATAATAAGAATGAAACTGGACGGACCGCTACGGACATGGCAACGGCCCAGTCAACCCTGGGACTTGTGCCAAAATTGGGAGAGCTGTCCCACAGACAAGTCAAGCAACAGCCTGACATAGTCATATTCACAGAATCATACCTTTCAGCCAATGTCCCAAACTCCTCCATCACCATCCCTGGGTATGTCCTGTCCCACCGGCAGGACAGACCCACCAGGGGTGGTGGCACTGTGGTATACAGTCGGGAAGGAGTGGCCCTGGGAGTCCTCAACATTGACTCCGGACCCCATGAAGTCTCATGGCTTCAGGTCAAGCATGGGCAAGGAAACCTCCTGCTGATTACCACCTACTGCCCTCCCTCAGCTGATGAATCAGTACTCTGCCATGTCGAACACCACTTGGATAGAAGCACTGAGAGTAGCAAGGGCACAGAATATACTCTGGGTGTAGGACTTCAATGTCCATCACCAAGAGTGGCTCGGTAACACCACTACTGTCCGAGTCCTGAAGGACATAGCTGCCAGTCTGGGCCTGCGACAGGTGGTGAGACAACCAACAAGAGGGAAAAACCTACTTGAAACCTCGTCCTCACCAATCAACCTGTCGCAGATGCATTTGTCCATGACAGTATTGGTCGCACAGTCATTGTGGAGACGAAGTCCCGTCTTCACACTGAGGACACCCTCCATTGTGTTGTGTGGCACTACCACCGTGCTAAATGTGATAGATTCAGAACAGATCTAGCAGCTCAAAACTGAGCATCCATGAGGCACTGTGGGCCATTAGCAGCAGCAGCAGAATTGTATTCCACCACAATCTGTAACCTCATGGCCCGGCATATCCCTCACTCTACCATTATCATCAAGCCAGGGGACCAACCCTGGTTCAATAAGGAAAATACGAAGAGCATGCCAGGAGCAGCATCAGGCGTACCTAAAAATGAGGTGCCAACCTGGGGAAGCTGCAACACAGGACTACATGCATGCTCAGAAGCAGCATGCTATAGACAGGGCTAAGCGATCCCACAATCAACGGATCAGATCAAAGCTCTGCAGTCCTATCACATCCAGTCGTGAATGGTGGTGGACCATTAAACAACTAGCGGAAGGAGGAGGCTTCATGAATATCCCCATCCCCAATGATGGTGGAGCCCAGCACATGAGTGCAAAAGTCAAGGCAGAAGTGTTTGCAACCATCTTCAGCCAGAAGTGCTGAGTGGATGATCCATATAAGCCTCCTCCTGAGGTCCCCATCATCACAGAAGCCAGTCTTCAGCCAATTCGATTCACTCCACGTGATATCAAGAAACAGCTGAGCGCACTGGATACAGCAAAGGCTATGGGCCCTGACAACATCCCAGCTATCGTGCTGAAGATTTATGCTCCAGAACTAGCCGTGCCTCTAGCTAAGCTGGTCCAGTACAGCTACAACACTGGCATCTATCCGACAATGTGGAAAACTGCCCAGGTATGTCCTGCCCACAAAAAGCAGGACAAATCCAATCCGGCCAATTACCGCCCCATCAGTCTACTCTCAATCATCAGCAAAGTGATGGAAGATGTCATCGACAGTGCTATCAAGTGACACTTACTCACCAAAAACCTGCTCACTGATGCCCAGTTTGGGTTCCGCCAAGACCACTCGGCTCCCAACCTGATTACAGCCTTGGTCCAAACATGGACAAAGGAGCTGAATTCCAAAGGTGAGGTGAGAGTGACTGCCCTTGACATCAAGGCAGCATTTGACCGAGTGTGGCATCATGGAGCCCTAGTAAAACTGAAGTCAATGGGAATCGGGGGGGAAACTCTCCAGTGGCTGGAGTCATACCTAGCACAAAGGAAGATGGTTGTGGTGATTGAAGGTCAATCATCACAGCCCCAGGACATCACTGCAGGAGTTCCTCAGGGCAGTGTCCTAGGCCCAACCATCTTCAGCTGCTTCATCAATGACCTTCCCTCCAACATAAGGTCAGAAATGGGGATGTTCGCTGATGACTGCACAGTGTATCTCCAACAAGCAAGAGTCTAACCACCGCCCCTTGACATTCAATGGCATTACCATCGCCGAATCCCCCATCATCAACATCCTGGGGGGTCACCATTGACTAGAAACTTAACTGGACCAGCCACATAAATACTGTGGCAACAAGAGCAGGTCAGAGGCTAGGTATTCTCCGGAGAGTGTCTCACCTCCTGACTCCCCAAAGCGTTTCTACCATCTACAAGGCACAAGTAAGGAGTGTGATGGAATACTCTCCACTTGCCTGGATGAGTGCAGCTCCAACAACACTCAAGAAGCTCGACACCATCCAGGACAAAGCAGCCGACTTGATTGGCACCCTATCTTGTAGGGGGTGGTGGTGGTAGGGGTCAGCCTTACCCCTGACTCAGTGAGCGGTTTGAATCGCTCCCACGCCCCAGGTTCAGACCTTGGACTTATTTAGGGGTTGTGAATAAAGATGAAGTAGACAACAGGTTCCGATGAAAGAATTTTGACTTTATTAAAAGAAAAAGGTAACAAACTTAAAACACACTTCACACTTAAACAGGTTGGGGAACACACGGTACAGGCGAGGGAGAATGACAATATACAAAAACCCTTATCCCTCCCAAAAATCCCACTATCTAGCTAGGTTTTGGTTTCAGGAGATCAGGGATAATGCTCACCAAACAGGGGTTTAAACAGTGCGAAATCCAACCAGGTAAATTGATGGTGGTCTGGTCATCGAGTGTCTTCCTGGAACATGCTGCTTCTGGAGCAGAGCCGAGAGGGAGAGTCCGGAGAGAGGGCCTCTTGGGGAATTAGGCCCCCCTTTTATACTTGTTCAGCTCCTTTGTTCTTTTTTTCACTCCCAGAATCCCTTACTAAAAATGGTTTCATGCTGAAGTGATTTGGTTTCAGTCGAGGCCTGTTCATTCCATTGTCTTGGTTCCTTGCAGGCTTGTTAAGTTTTGATGGGTTTAACTTGGTGTTAAAATGTTCTGAACTCTCTTCTTACTGAACTGTTGTAACTGCTTGATGGGCCTTCAATTATGCTGAACCAAATCAAATCCTGGTCATTGTAAGACCTCGTTACCAGTAACGGCTTTTTACTGAGTGTCAAATGGCTTGCGTCCTGTCGATCTGTTGTTTAATCGGAGTTTGCATTGTCCTCATGTTTTGGGTTTCTTGCTGGGCCTAGCACTCCTAACTTTATGCGTCTCTTTAATGGGTTCTGTGTTTTGGGTGGGGCTGCCTTCTCCCAGGGCCTATTGTCCAAATGTTAATGTTTGCTGGGGCTTGAATTCCAGCCTTTTAAAATTGAGCTAATGCCAAAGCTTGGTTTTGGTCTTAGATTTCTTATGTTAGGCCCAAATGCATTTTTATCACTCTGGGGTAGTTCCAAAGTCCTTTTTCCTTAGATTTTTGGGGATCTGCAAATTTTGGAAACTTTACAATCTACCACCTTAAACATTCACTCCCTCCACCACCGGCGTACCGTGGCTGCAGTGTGTACCATCTACAAGATGCACTGCAGCAACTCGCCAAGGCTTCTTCGGCAGCACCTCCCAAACCCGCGACCTCTTCCACCGAGAAGGACAAGGACCACAGGCTCATGGGAACACCACCACCTCCAAGTTCCCCTCCAAGTCACACACCATCCTGACTTAGAAGTATATCGCCGATCCTTCATCGTCGCTGGGTCAAAGTCCTGGAACTCACTCCCTAACAGCACTGTGGGAATACCTTCACCACACGGACTGCAGCAGTTCAAGAAGGCGGCTCACCACCACCTTCTCAAGGGCAATTAGGGATAGGCAATAAATGCTGGCCTTGCCAGCAATGTCCACATCCCATAAACAAATTTAAAAAAATATTTGTTAAAAAGAGCTTCCAGCCTGTGCTTTACCACTGGACCAGTTACCCAAACATGGACAATGTGCTGGCAGTACTCATTCACTTCAACACTACTAATATTCCAAAGTTGTCTTTACTGCCCCAATGTAAAAATCACTGTGTTGGTGATGGTAGCTTTGTTTCTGCAGAGAGTAAGGCCTTAGGCTTGTCCATCTGTAAATAGAGCCTAATATGGCTTCTATTTAAGGGGAAGACAAGATATCTCAGGGAATTTTCACAAGCTCACTGTGTCTGAGTAAGTACATGGTGCTTTCAGTAACAGTGAATAAGTAGATAAAAATAACCATCGGCGGAATATATAATTTATTATGTAGGTTGTGTAAAAAACTGGCTTTACTTTAATCAAATCCATTTTCAGTGTTGGAAGGACCTCTACTGTAAGGGCAACACTGGTTTTCATTTATAATGTCTCTCCCATGTTAATTTGGAATTAATTGTGCGAAATCACACTTCGTAAACTGTTTTTTTTCTTTTTAAATTCAGATAGCCATTAATTTATGGAGCATAAATGCTTCGCTGTTAAGAAGTGATGGGGGGGTGCTAAATTGGGCCGTGTAGTGCCCGATTTTTAGGCGTTACACGCCAACTAAGACTCGAAAATGAGGTTTGCAATGCACACTCACACTTCCTACAGAAAGTGCATAGGACACCATCTTGGTAAAGGGGTTTGCGCGCGCATGTGTGCGCCTAACGACCGCCGGTAGCATGCAGAGAAGTGAGATGATGACCCGAATCAGTGTGCAACGCAAATTCGAAGCCACCGCTGCCATTTTTCAATTCCCCACTCCAGCCAATGCCCTGTCTTAACCTTGCACAGCTCAACATGACATTAAGCAGAACGAAGGACCCCCACCAGTGCTATTTAAAGGGATCATGAAGTACTTACAAGTTAGTTGCTGGATTATTTCTTCTGGCTGCTGGTGCAATTCTATGTGCTTTTGGAGGTTTCCTGTGCTTGGCTACTGTTTGAATACTCTACAGGGAGTGGTCTGGCTGGTCTTGCAGTACATTTTTTGTCATATGAAATATTGTGCTGAAAGAAGTTGCTTCCAGACATGGGTGGACTGGTAGGCCTTCCTCTAGAAATTGAACATGACTGGAAGAATGAAGAGAGGCCACGCAAAGCAGGACAAGCTCCTAGAAGAGGGAGGAGGAGGAGGGGGAGAAGGGCTCTCAGCAGGAGGCCATATACACCGAGCATCTTTAGAGAGCAATTCTCTTCCCTCAACTTCAGTGAGGACCAATGCTTGAGACGTCTTTGCTTCACACAAGAGGTTGTGACTGAAATTTGTCAACTCCTGCAGTCACAACTGCAGCCTCAAAGCAGGGCATGGACAGCATTGCTTGTGGCTGTCAAGGTGACCGTGGTTCTTAATTTTTGTGTGTCTGGCTCCTTTTAAGCTGCTGGAAATATAAGCAACATCTTGCACTGCACTGCTGTATAAGGGGGGTTATTCAGGCTCTCTATACAAAGAGAAACACATTCATCTCATTCCCTCTTGCCAGAGACAAGCAGGAGGAGCGAGCACGAGGTTTTGCACAGATTGCAGGTTCCTGTTCCATGAAGCCACTGCCACTTTCCTGGGGCGGCATCTCAGCAATCCTGGTGATCTGTTGGAGAACAGATTGATGGTCTGCTGTGGTGCCCTGGAAGCCCCTTTAAACAGTGGTATCCAGAGCCATGATGGCAGCAGTCTGAGCTTCCACTGCAGAACTCAGATCTTGGATGGAAGCTATTTCTGCCGCAATGGAAGTTGTTTGTGCTGCAATGGAAGCTGTGACATCGGCCATCAGATGTCGCATCATGCTGGGTTCCACAGGTGTGCTGATGGAGGTGACCACCTGTTCCATGTTGGAAAGGATGGGCTCCAAGCTCTGCACAAAGTCCTGTGCCAAATTGGAGCTGGACTCCTCCATGCACCTTGACATTTTGTGCAGGCTTTCCTGCAGACTTTCCAGTGCAGCAAGCATTTGGTTGTGTACACCCATCAGCCTTCTTCTGTAGCCTAGGCCATCGAAGTCCTCATCTGACTCCTCTGCAGCAGAACTAATGTGCGGCCTTGCCCTCGGGCAAGCTGGCACCTGCGCTATCCGTCCCGTTCCCCCCCCCCCCCCCCCCCGGCTCCTGCGCACTTGTGCCCAATATCTCACAACGTGCAGATCCCTCCTCTATCCAAGCCTCTAAAATACACGCATTATTATCTGCAGCTTGTGAGTCAGAAGAGATTGTGAGAGGAGGGGGAAGTGGGAAGAGAGGAGGATTAGGTATGCAGATAACTTCATTATTGATCCTTCTAGCGCCACCAGTGGCCAAGGCCTCAGCGAATCCCCTTCCCATGATTGCCAGCACTGTCTCCTCCATGGAGGTTAAAACATGCAGGAGTGTTTGTTCTCCTCCAGTTCTTTTCTGCTGCCTCCTGTTATGTGCCGCGTTCTACTGCAAGATAGAGGGAAGTGTGTCAGTGAGTGTCCTGCAATATGTTTGGGTGATGTAGCTGTCATGGTTGAATAGCGGTCAGTATGTGCAAGCTGTGAGTTGTGGGTGTGAGGCTTGCAACAGTGCTAAGTGTGTATGGGTGAGATGAGCCATATGAATTCAAGGGCTGAGTACTGATTGATAGAGATTGTTGGTAGGTGGGTGATGGGGATGTAGTGAATTGAGCAGTGGATGAGGCTAGTGGTGCAGTTGGTAGAATATGGCATTTGAAGATTGAACTCACTCACTCTTATCAGATCATTAAACTTCTTCCTGCATGGCATCCATGTTCTTGGAGCAACAATCCTGGCATTGACCTCTGCCGCTAATTCTTCCCACTACGTCCTGAGCATGGCTCAATGACTCACTCTACTTTGTTCCAACAATATGCCTCAGCCACAACCACTGAATAGCACCTCTACTGCACCAATGTGACTATTTTCAATTTCCCTTGCCAACCATCCTGTGGCCTTTCCAAGTGACATTAGTAATTAATGTCAAATGAGAATGTTTGGTGTTGTAGGGCTGTGCCTACTAGGAACAGGATTGAGATGGGACAAAATCATTTTACTTAGAACCCTTACAATCAGCAGACAGAAGAGACTTACTTCCATCCTATTAATGTGGGCACAAGGCTCTCGAGATGAAAGGCGAGTCTAACCCACTAAACCACCCAGTTCCTCCATACTTAAGGTTTTATATAAGATAGAGAGAAAAAAGAAAGGCTTGCATTTATATAGCGCCTTTCAAGATCTCATAGCGCTTCACAGCCAATGAAGTACTTTTAAAGAGTAGTTTCTGTTGTAATGTAGGAAAGGCGGCAGTCAATTTGCACACAGCAAGGTCCCAAAAACAGCAATGAAATAAATAACCAGATAATTTGTTTTAGGTGGTGATTGCGGGATAAATGTTGGCTTGGACACCGGGAGAACTCCCCTGCTCTTCTTGGCATACTGCTGAGAGTTCTTTTACATCCACCTGAGAGTGCAGATGGGTCCTCAATTTAACATCTTATGCAAAGGTCAGCACCTTCGACAGTGCAGCACTCCTTCAGTAATGCACAGAATTGCCAGCCTGGATTATGTGCTCAAGTCTCTGGAGTGGGGCTTGAAACCACAGCCTTCTGACTCAGAGGCGAGAGTGCTGTCACTGAGCCAAGGCTGACGCCTATCATTGCATTGCTATAGTTACTTCAGCTGAGATTATTTAGCAAAGTGTGTAGCCAGCCAATGTAAAAAAGAACTATTGATCTCACAGTGACATCCTGTGGAATCAAGTTAGCAACAACAAGAAATTCAAGATCACAGAGCAATGTTTTTACAGTTGAGAAAAGTGATCCTGAATTTTTTACATTTTAGTTATATTTCTGAAAATTGTGAAGTGTCAGTATACTTGCAGTGAATGGACTTTTTATTTAATATGTCAAACTTAGATTCTTGGAAAAGAATTACATGAAAAAGATATCCATTGCTAGTTAAAATAAATTAAATCAAAGGAATCTACTTGTCGCAGATGCATCTGTCCATGACAGCCTTGGTAGCAGTGACCACCGCACAGTCATTGTGGAGACGAAGTCCCGTCTTCACACTGAGGACACCCTCCATCGTGTTGTGTGGCACTACCACCGTGCTAAATGGGATAGATTCAGAACAGATCTAGCAGCTCAAAACTGGGCATCCATGAGGCACTGTGGGCCATCAGCAGCAGCAGAATTGTATTCCACCACAATCTGTAACCTCAAGGCCCGGCATATCCCTCACTTGACCATTACCACCAAGCCAGGGGACCAACCCTGGTTCAAAAAGGAGTGACGAAGAGCATGCCAGGAGCAGCACCAGGCCTACCTAAAAATGCGATGCCAACCTGGGAAACCTGCAACACAGGACGACAAGCATGCTAAAAAGCGGAAGCAGCATGCTATAGACAGAGCTAAGCGATCCCACAATCAACGGATCAGATCAAAGCTCAGCAGTCCTGCCACATCCAGTTGTGAAACTTGGTGGACCATTAAACAACTAACGGCAGGAGGAGGCTTCATGAATATCCATATCCTCAATGATGGTGGCGCCAAGCACTGAGTGCAAAAGACAAGGCTGAAGCATTTGCAACCATCTTCAGCCAGAAGTGCCTAGTGCATGATCCATATCGGCCTCCTCCTGAGGTCCCCACCATCACAGAAGCCAGTCTTCAGCCAATTCGATTCACTCCACGTGATATCATGAAATGGCTGAGCGCACTGAATACAGCAAAGGCTATGGGCCCCGACAAAATCCCGGCTGTCGTGCTGAAGACTTGTGTTCAGGAACTAGCCGCACCTCTAGCCAAGTTGTTCCAGTACAGTACAGCTATAATACTGGCATCTATCTGACAATGTGGAAAACTGCCCAGGTATGTCTTGTCCACAAAAAGCAGGACAAATCCAATCCGGCCAATTACCACCCCATCAGTCTACTCTCAATCATCAGCAAAGTGATGGAAGGTGTCATCGACAATGCTATCAAACAGCATTTGCTCA
Organism: Squalus acanthias; assembly: GCA_030390025.1. Taxonomy (NCBI): domain Eukaryota; kingdom Metazoa; phylum Chordata; class Chondrichthyes; order Squaliformes; family Squalidae; genus Squalus; species Squalus acanthias. The sequence goes on along the minus strand of CM059425.1, from coordinate 175,568,064 downwards.
CCAATAACCTGCTCACTGATGCCCGGTTTGGCTTCCGCCAAGACCACTCGGCTCCTGACCTCATTACAGCCTTGGTCCAAACATGAACAAAGGAGCTGAATTCCAGAGGTGAGGTGAGAGTGATTGCCCTTGACATCAAGGCAACATTTGACCTAGTGTGGCATCAAGGAGCCCTAGTAAAACTGAAGTCAATGGGAATCGGGGGCGGGCGGGGGGGGAGGGGAACTCTCTACTGGCTGGAGTCATACCTAGCACAAAGGAATATGGTTCTGGTGGTTGGAGGTCAATTAGCACAGCCCCAGGACATCGCTGCAGGAGTTCCTCAGTGCAGTGTCCTCGGCCCAACCATCTTCAGCTGCTTCATCAATGACCTTTCCTCCAACATAAATTCAGAAGTGGGGATGTGCAGTGTTCAGTGCCATTCGCAACTCCTCAGATAATGAAGCAGTCCATGCCCGCATGCAGCAAGACCTGGACGACATTCAGGCTTGGGCTGATAAGTGGCAGGTAACATTCGCGCCACACAAGTGCCAGGCAATGACTATCTTCAACAAGTGAGCGACTAACCACCGCCCCTTGACATTCAACGGCATTACCATTGCCGAATCCCCCACCATCAATATCCTGGGGGTCACCATTGACCAGAAACTTAACTGGACCAGCCACACAAATACTGTGGCAACAAGAGCAGGTCAGAGGCTGGGTATTCTGTGGTGAGTGTCTCACCTCCTGACTCCCCAAAGCCTTTCCACCACCTGCAAGGCACAAGTCAGGAGTGTGATGGAATACTCTCCACTTGCCTGGATGAGTGCAGCTCCAACGACACTCAAGAAGCTCGTCACCATCCAGACAAAGCAGCCCGCTTGACTGGCACCCCATCCACCACCTTAAACATTCACTCCCTCCACCACCAACATACCGTGGCTGCAATGTGTACAATCTACAAGATGCACTGCAGCAACTCGCCAAGGCTTCTTCGGCAGCACCTCCCAAACCCGCGACCTCTACCACCTAGAAGGACAAGGGCAGCAGGCACATGGGAACACCACCACCTCCAAGTTCCCCTCCAAGTCACACACCATCCTGACTTGGAAGTATATCGCCGTTCCTTCATCGTCGCTGGGTCAAAATCCTGGAACTCTCTCCCTAACGGCACGATGGGAGTAACTTCACCACATGGACTGCAGTGGTTCAAGGCGGTGGCTCACCACCACCTTCTCAAGGGCAATTAGGGATGGGCAATAAATGCTGGCCTTGCCAGCGACGCCCACATCCCATGAACGAATGTTAAAAAAGTGAAATAAGGAATTTGGGCAGTGGTACTGAATTTCCTATAGTGTTGCAAGTAGTCACATAGACTGAGTGATGAACTAACATAAAAGGTACATTTGTTTATTTAGTAAAGCTATGAGGTGGGAATAATCATGATGTAATAGAATTCTGTTTATAATATTTTAAATTGATGTGTATAGCATGCACTTCCTGTACACATTCACCTTATTTCCTGTTGTCACAATTTTTCAGTCACATATTCACTATCATATTTGGGTAACTAGCTCAAAGTAAAATAGCATCAGACCATAACTGAATAAATAAAGTATGTACAAATTAAATTTACCAATTGAATTGTCTTTTAGTTCTGAGTCTCAGCCTGCTTCAAGTGTCTTGGGTTCATCTGGATATTTACTAATTGGAGAGTTAATCACAGCTCTGCATTTTGAATAAGCACCACTTGCAGAATTTCTCAGCATGCATCCTTAGGTTTCTCTGAGTTGAAGAGGAAGAGTGTCCCCACCCCTCATCCTGTGAGGATTTCAGTTTTTTTGCTTTATTCAAAAGACTTCAAAACAAACCAGCAACTGAATTCACAAATTCAGGCAAGTCTTGCATTTAAACCATTAGCAACTGCTCTTTGTCCCATTAGTTTCTTATTATTCATTCATGGGATGTGGGCGTCGCTGGCAAGGCCAGCATTTATTGCCCATCCCCAGTTGCCCTTGAGAAGGTGGTGGTGAGCCACCTTCTTGAACCGCTGCAGTCCGTGTGGTGAAGGTACTCCCATAGTGCTGTTAGGGAGGGAGTTCCAGGATTTTGACCCAGCGACGATGAAGGATCGGCGATATATTTCCAAGTCAGGATGGTGTGTGACTTGGAGGAGAACTTGGAGGTGGTGATGTTCCCATGCGCCTGCTGCCCTTGTCCTTCTAGGTGGTAGAGATCGCAGGTTTGGGAGGTGCTACCGCAGAAGCTTTGGCGAGTTATGAACTGAGATTAACAGCAGCTGTGGTTTGTTGACAGAGCAAAAAGCAAAGGTTGTTTACCAAGAATGGATTTCTTCTCAGTGCAAAATTGAAGAGGATTACAGCTTGTTATTCCAAGTGGGGGACCATGTTGTACTGATTTGTAGCAGCAAACACTAGCAAGCTGACCAGGCCCCAAACATGCTGATGGCCAGCATGAAACACTGATTGTTGGCATGTTCATTAGAAAAACAGGGATGGATTAGATTCAAGTTTATTTTAAAATAATAAAGGGAACACATAATATGGATGTGGAACACTATTTATGGAAACCCAGGACCAAAGCAACAAACGCAGCAAACCTGAGGATTGGGAGCAGTTTAGGATTCAGCAAAGGAGGACAAAGGGATTAATTAAGAGGGAGAAAATAGAATATGAGAGTAAGCTTTCAGGGAACATAAAAACTGACTGTAAAAGCTTCTATAGATATGTGAAGAGAAAAAGATTGGTGAAGTCAAGCGTAGGTCCCTTGCAGTCAGAATCAGGGGAATTTATAATGGGGAACAAAGAAATGACTGACGAATTAAACACATACTTTGGTTCTGTCTTCACAAAGGAGGACACAAATAAACTCCCAGAGATGTCGGGGAACATAGGGTCTAATGAGAGGGAGGAATTGAATGAAATCACTATTTGTAGGGAAATGGTGTTAGGGAAATTGACGGGATTGAAGGCCGATAAGTCCCCAGGGCCTGATAATCTACATCCTAGGGTACTTAAGGAAGTGGCCCTAGAAATAGTAGATGCATTGCTGGTCATCTTTCAAAATTCTATAGACTCTGGAACAGTTCCCATGGATTGGAGGGTAGCTAATGTAACCCCGCTATTTAAAAAAGGTGGCAGAGAAAAAACGGGGAACCGGTAAGCCTGACATCGGTAGTGGGCAAAATGCTAGAGTCCATTATAAAAGATGTAATAACAGAGCACTTGGAAAACAGTGACAGGATCGGACAAAGTCAACATGGATTTACAAAAGGGAAATCATGCCTGACTAATCTACTGGAATTTTTTGAGGATGTAACTGGTAGAATAGATAAGGGAGAAACAGTGGATGTGGTGTATTTGGACTTTCAGAAGGCTTTCAATAAGGTCCCGCATAAGAGATTAGCATGCAAAGTTAAAGCACATGGGATTGGGAGTGAGGTACTGATTTGGATAGAGAACTGGTTGGCAGACAGGAAGCAAAGAGTTGGAATAAACGGGTCTTTTTCCGAGTGGCAGGCAATGACTAGTGGGGTACCACAGGGATCAGTGCTAGGACCCCAGCTATTCACAATATATATTAATGATCTAGACGAGGGAACTAGATGTAATATCTCTAAGTTTGCAGACGACACAAAGCTGGGTGGGCGTGTGTGCTGTGAGGAGGATGCAGAGAAACTCCAGTATGATTTGGACAGGTTGGGTGATTGGGCAGATGCATGGCAGATGCAGTATAATGTGGATAAATGCGATGTTATCCACTTTGGTGGCAAAAACAGGAAGACAGATTATTATCTGAACAGCAATAGATTGAGAAAAGGGGAAGTGCAACGAGATCTGGGAGTCCTTGTGCACCAGTCGCTGAAGGTAAGCATGCAGGTGCAGCAGGCGGTTAAGAAGGCAAATGGTATGTTGGCCTTCATAGCGAGAGGATTCGAGTACAGGAGCAAGGATGTCTTGCTGCAGTTGTACAAGGCCTTGGTGAGACCACACCTTGAGTATTGTGTGAAGTTTTGGTCGCCTTATCTGAGGAAGGATGTTCTTGCCATGGAGGGAGTGCAGTGAAGATTTACCAGACTGATACCTGGGATGGCAGGAATGACGTATGAAGAGAGATTGGGTCGATTAGGCTTATATTCGCTAGAATTTCAAAGAATGAGAGGGGATCTCATTGAAACTTATAAAATTCTAACAGGACTAGACAGACGAGATGCAGGAAGGATGTTCCCGATGGCGGGGGAGTCCAGAACCAGGGGTCACAGTCTAAGGATAAGGGGTAAGCTATTTAGGACTGAGATGAGGAGGAATTTCTTCACCCAGAGAGTGGTGAACCTGTGGAATTCTCCACCACAGAAGGTAGTTGAGGCCAATTCATTAAATATATTTCAAGAAGGAGATAGATATATTTCTTAAGGCTAAAGGGATCAAGGGATATGGGGAGAAAGCAGGGACAGGGTACTGAATTTGGATGATCAGCCATGATCTCATTAAATGGCGGAGCAGGCTTGAGGGACCGAATGGCCTACTCCTGCTCCTATCTTCTATGTTTCTATGATTATAAACTGAGCAATTCTGGCCTTCCACTTCCTTTGTCCCACCATTGGTGGATGTGCCTTCAGCCGTCTCGGCCCCGCATACTGGAATTCCTCCGTCTCTATACCTCCCGCTCCACCTTCAAACCCACCTCGTTGGCCAAACTTTTGGACACCCCTTCGAATATCTCCTTCTTCGGCTCGGAGTCCATTTTTCTTTATGCCTCTGTAAAGCACCTTGCAACTTTGTTTTTAATGTTAAGGGCACTATATAAATGCAAATTGTTGTTGTCGACCGTTTAGTAACCTAGAAGTGGAGGAGTATTTGTATTCAAATTCTTGTTGTATCATTCATGTTCGTGCATAAGTTAAGGCTACGGCAACAAACATGTGCAAGAGTATAGATGAGCAAATTTTAGAGCTATGGGAAGAGCGAGAGAGAGGATTAAATGGGAAAATAAAAAAATTGAATTTAATTCCAAGAAAAATAAGCATGACGGAAAATGTGAATAGTCTTTTCTGTTAATAAAATTATTTTTTCTTAGCTAGAAAGGACAGTGAAATGTGCCTAATTTTCTTGAAAACTTCAGAAATGTCAGAGAATTGTAAGAGAATTAACTGAAATTTATAATGAATTAAAACAAACTCAGAAATACACCATCACAAAATATGAAACAATACTGCATAAAACACCCACTATGTATATACTCCACTGATCGGGAGCATCGTGCAACTGCAGCCTTATAAACCATTGATATATAGTTTCAAGTTATTTAGGCCACAATTCATACTATTGAAAAATTATCATTTGCCAAAGAATCAATAAAAGTCCTGATATTTACAGTGAAAAGTTTCCCAACAGAGGAATTTATAATGAGAAAATTAACAAAAAAGTGACAAAAGGAAGTAAGGTTTTATAGAAAGGAAGTACGTGCAGATGCAAGATTATCAATACATCAGATAGATAACGGAGGCTGACATATGTGAGAAATACATATATTTTTAGAAAAATCTGAAAATGTTTCCAAAGTTATTGAGGTGGTAGTTCATCGTTTATATAACTAGATAAATGGGCATACAGATGATTGAGGAAACCCATTTAAAAGGAATCCAGTGCTTCGTGGGAATTTATACAAAAGTTAAATAAAGGTCGGTGATTTTCAGGCCCAGTCGAGCAGCGGGAGCGGTGGACCTGCGAGGGAGCAGTGGCTGTGGGAGAAAATAAAGGTCGGTGATTTTCAGGCCTAGTCGAGCAGTGGCAGCAGGGGGAGCGGCGGCAGAATTCGAGAGTGACGTCACAATACAGAAAGTGATGCCGGCACAGGGGAAGAAGCTGATTGGCGAGTAGTGAGCGAGTGCTTTTTTTTTCTTCAATTTTAAGTTTATTTCTTTTAAGGTAGTTCATAGTTAAGGTAGTTCGGGAGACCGAGAATCCGAGAGTTTAAATTTGAGGTAAGAGTTTTTTAATTAAAAGTACGGCCTGCAGCATGTGGGAATACCTAGATGCTTCTTGCAGTCAGGCTGACCACATGTGCAGTAAGTGTCAACGGCTTGGCCAACTTGAGATCCGGTTTTCGGAGCTCGAGTGTCAGCTGGAGGCACTGCGGTGTATCCGCAAGGCTGAGAGTTACGTGGATAGCACGTTTTTAGACATGGTCACCCCGCAGCTTAAGAAAGTGCAGTCAGAAGGGTGGCGAGGTAGTCAGGAAAGCCCCAGAGTGCATCTCACTCAACAACCATTTTTCTGTGTTGGAAAACGGTGAAAGTGACAGTTCCTCTGGGGAGTGCAGCCAGAGCCAAGTTCACGGCACTGTGGGTGGCTCAACAGCACAAGGGGGGAGGAGTAAGAGTGGAAGGGCAATAGTGGTAGAAGACTCAATAGTGAGGGGTGCAGACAGGCGTTTCTGCAGCCGCAGATGTGACTCCAGGATGGTATGTTGCCTCCCTGGTGCCAGGGTCAAGGATGTCACTGAACGGCTGCAGGGCATTCTGAAGGGGGAGGGCGAACAGTCAGAGGTCGTGGTTCACATTGGTACCAACGACATAGGTAGAAAGAGGGAGGAGGTCCTGCAACAAGAATTTAGGGAGCTAGGTGGCAGATTAAAAAGCAGGACCTCAAAGGTTGTAATCTCTGGATTACTCCCGGTGCCACGTGCTAGAGAGTATAGGAATAGGAGGATAGAGCAGATGAATGCGTGGCTAAAGTGTTGGTGCAGGAGGGAGGGCTTTAGTTTCCTGGATCACTGGGTCTGCTTCTGGAGAAGGTGGGGCCTGTACAAGTCAGACAGGATGCACCTGAACCGGAACGGGACCAACATCTTTGCAGGGAGGTTTGCTAGTGCTGTTCGGGGGGGGGGGGGTTTAAACTAACTTGGCAGGGGGATGGGATATGGAGTGGAGCTATAGTAGGGGGTGATGCACAGCAAAATATAGAGGAAAAAACAAGTCAGTCTGGAAGGCAGAGCAAATATGTAACGGCACAAGGGAGTATGGCAAGGCTGGATGGCATTTATTTTAATGCAAGAGTCTTGCGAGTAAGGCAGATGAATTGAAGGTGTTGATGAACACATGGGAGCATGATATTGTTGCTATCACAGAGACGTGGTTGAGGGAGGGGCAGGACTGGCAGCTCAATATTCCGGGGTATAGAATCTTCAGGCGAGAGAGGGGGGTGTAAAAGAGGAGGGGGTGTCGCAATATTAATCAAGGAGTCAATTACTGCAGTAAGGAGGGATGATATCTTAGCAGGTTCCTCTAATGAGGCCATATGGGTAGAACTTAAAAACAAAAAGGGGACAAACAGTCAGGGGGAGATAGAGGAACAGATATATAGGCAAATCTCAGAGAAGTGTAGAAATAATAGGGTAATAACAGTAGGGGATTTCAACTTCCCCAATATTAACTGGGATAGTCAAGAGTGTGAAAGGCTTAGAGGGCGCAGAATTCTTAAAGTGCATCCAGGAGAGCTTTTTGAGCCAGCATGTAGAAAGTCCTACAAGAGAGGGGGCGGTACTGGACCTAATTCTAGGGAATGTAGCCAGGCAAGTGGTAGAAGTGTCAGTAGGAGAGCATTTTGGTGACAGTAACCATAATTCGGTCATGGAAAAGGACAAAGATGGACCGAAAATAAAGGGGTTCTAAATTGGGGGAAGGCCGATTTTAATATAAGGCAGGATCTGGCCAAAGTGGACTGGGATCAGCTACTTGTAGGAAAATCCACATCAGAGCAGTGGGAGTCATTCAGAAAGGAAATAGAGAGAGTACAGCGCCAACATGTTCCCATAAAGGTCAAGGGTGGGACCAACAAGTCCAGGGAACCCTGGATGTCAAGGGATATACAAGAATGGATTAGGAAAAAAAGGGAGGCATTTGGCAGATACAAAGGATACAAAGGACTAAAAACAGTGGAAGCCCAAGAGGAGTATAGAAAGTGCAGGGGGGTACTTAAAAAAGAAATTAGGAGAGCGAAGTGGGGGCATGAAAAAACACTGGCAGGCAAAATAAAGGAAAATCCCAAGGTGTTTTATAAGTATATTAAGGGCAAGAGGATAACCAGGGAAAGAGTAGGGCCCAAAGTGACAATCTGTGTGTAGTGCTGGAAGATGAAGGTGAGGTTTTAAATGAATATTTTGCATCTGTGTTCACTACGGAGAAGGACGGTGTAGGCATAGAAATCAGGCAGGGGGATTGTGATATACTTGAACAAATTAGCATCGAGAAGGAGGAGGTACTAGCGGTTTTAGCAGGCTTAAAAGTGGATAAATCCCCAGGCCCAGACAAGATGTATCCCAGGCTGCTGTGTGAGGCAAGGGAGGAGATTGCAGGGGCTCTGACACAAATTTTCAGAACCTCTCTGGCCACAGGGGAGGTGCCAGAGGACTGGAGGACAGCTAACGTAGTACCATTATTCAAGAAGGGTAGTTGGGATAAACCAGGGAATTACAGGCCAGTGAGCCTAACATCAGTGGTAGGGAAATTATTGGAAAAAATTCTGAGGGACAGAATTAGTCTCCACTTGGAGGGGCAAGGATTAATCAAGGATAGTCAGCATGGCTTTGTCAGGGGGAGATCATGTCTAACCAATTTCAAGGAGGTGACTAGGTGTGTGGATGAGGGTAGTGCAGTTGATGTCGTCTACATGGACTTCAGTAAGGCTTTTGACAAAGTCCCGCATGGGAGACTGGTCAAGAAGGTAAGAGCCCATGGGATCCAGGGCAATTTGGCACATTGGATCCAAAATTGGCTTAGTGGCAGGAGGCAGAGGGTGATGGTCGAAGGTTGTTTTTGTGACTGGAAGCCTGTGTCCAGTGGTGTACCGCAGGGATCGGTGCTGGGTCCCTTGCTGTTTGTAGTGTACATTAATGATTTAGATATGAATGTAGGAGGTATGATCAGTAAGTTCGCAGATGACACGAAAATTGGTGGAGTGGTAAATAGCGAGGAGGGAAGCCTCAGGCTACAGGACGATATAGATGGGTTGGTCAGATGGGCAGAACAGTGGCAAATGGAATTTAACCCTGAAAAGTGTGAGGTGATGCATTTTGGGAGGACAAACAAGGCAAGGGAATACACAATGAATGGTAGGACCCTAGGAAGGACAGAGGATCAGAGGGACCTTGGTGCGCATGTACATAGATCCCTGAAGGCAGCAGGACAGGTAGATAAGGTGGTTAAGAAGGCATATGGGATACTTGCCTTCATTAGCCGAGGCATAAAATATAAGAGCAGGGAGGTTATGATGGAGCTGTGCAAAACGCTAGTTAGGCCACAGCTGGAATACTGTGTGCAGTTCTGGTCGCCACACTATAGGAAGGATGTGATTGCATTGGAGAGGGTGCAGAGGAGATTCACCAGGATGTCACCTGGGCTGGAGCGTTTCAGCTATGAAGAGAGACTGGACAGGCTGGGGTTGTTTTCCTTAGAGCAGAGAAGGCTGAGGAGGGACCTGATTGAGGTGTACAAAATTATGAGGGGCATAGATAGGGTAGATAGAAAGGAACATTTCCCCTTAGTACAGGGGTCAATAACCAGGGGGCATAGTTTCAAGGTAAGGGGCAGGAGGTTTAGAGGGGATTTGAGGGAAAACATTTTCACCCAGAGGGTGGTTGGAATCTGGAACTCACTGCCTGAAAGGGTGGTAGAGGCAGGAACCCTCAACATTCAAGATGAGCACTTGAAACGCCATAGCATACAAGGCTACGGACCAAGTGCTGGAAAATGGGATTAGAATAGACAGGGCTTGATGGCCAGCGCGGACACGATGGGCCAAAGGGCCTCTTTCTGTGTTGTATAACTCTATGACTCTAAAATGCTGTGTTTGTATTACTATGTAGTGTCCACCAATAAAAAAACCAAATTTCAACAAAACAGACCAGACACTGCACACTAATGTAGAAACAAATTAGTTTATTCTTTGAATTATATTCCTTCATTAAAAAAAAGTAATCGTCAAACTTCAAAAATAAAAACGTAACTGCACACTGCAGCAATATGTACATTTTGTATTGGAAATAACATCCATTTATTTTTCACTACCCCCATTGCAAAATGTCACTCAGCTGAAGTTATAATGCATGCTATGGGCATAAATCATTAATAATGTTTCAGTCAGTATAGTCAACTATTGGGAACTTGTTTTAAGATTTTTTTTAAATCGTCATTTGGCGTTTACAAGTTTTTTTGACCAACAGTGCAAACAAATGGCCAAAAAAAAATCACAGCATTTATAGAAAAATTACTTTGCAACTTTCATACCAGGGTGACAGATGACTACTAAAAATGGAAGAATGTTCCTCTGAACAGAGTAACAGCATCAAGTACTCTGATTAAATGCAATCTTAATATCAAGGTTGAAGCATGACTGTGTTTTAAGTGTGCTTCCTGCTGCAATAAACATTTCTATTTCCCATATAACTTAACAGTGCTGTTGATGCATCTGTCTTAAGTCCATTGGATTAGACTGCTCAATCTCATCTGGCTTTATGACCCTTGCCAGCCATCACAAAGAGAGGAGATTAAAGTTTTCTATTTCTATAAACCACATTGTTTCATTCTGCAATTAAAATATTATTTTCGTAAGTTCCAATTCTACAAAATGTCTTCCTACAATGTCAGACTGGCAAGCTGCTTTTAAGGTTTATGTCAAAGCCAAACAAACCAGCCAGTAGGAGGTATGTGTGAGCAGTGAGAGCGGATTCACTTAAGATATTTGCTCCTTCCATGTGTGGATGTATGTACCTCCATTCAGCAGCAACTAATGAAGTCAAGAACTTGCTGTTGCATTTCTTGATGCAAAGTTACATTCTACAAGTCAATGGTGAAGCACATTAGTAAATCAACCCACTGCATCAACAGGCTGCCTTCTGCATTGCTTAGACTGAAGTTCTAATATCAAGAGTCAAGTGTAGAATTTTCATCCACAATTATGATTATACAAGTGATGAACTACTAGTTAGTACATCAAATCGAAACAGTTCACTCTTTCTTGGAATGGTTGCCTGTCTACAATCAAACTCATGGAGACTTTGGTTCCTCATGAGGGCTTTGTTAAGGCTTGAGCACTTCTATTGATTATAATGGAACTTTAGATGAGATCATAAAATTAGTCTATTATAAGAAATATTTTAATGAAAAGGTTTTACTTGCATACATTTGCCACATAGCAATGAAACATGCTCCCATTAATGTTAATGTGAAAAACCATCTCATTCATTCCCCACCAAAAAATACATTGCATTGTATGCAGCATAATAAATAGATTACTAGTTTGTATTCAAATTTTGATGACATGCCTCAAAGTGCTGAGTAGTTCACAGTCTACCAGATATAATCGCGAACTTAGAGGTTTAAAATGAGGCTAATAACCATTAAACTAAATTGCATTATGACCAACAATAAACTTCAGACAACATAATGGATCAACACTACTGCCATTTTTATAGTTTCTTGTAAGTTTACCAAAGCTTTTGAGACAATCACTGAACAGCAAGTTTCTTTCTGTGCAAAGCTTAAATTGTCAAAGATTAAACTCAATCTATTAAACAGCTATACAGGTTTCAATTTGGCCACCATTTTAACTAACAATGCTCTTGTACTTTTGAGCTAATAACTAAAAATTCTCATACACTTATTACTGGCTCCTTGGCTCACAGTAAACCAGTAACACAAATGATGTACATCTTGGCACAATTGTTTGAAAATATATTGTTTGTAATATAACTTTCAATATTTTACTTACAGACAGAATCCTCCCCAAAGGGTTATGAACTGTGTGCATCTGTGTTACAATCAGATTAAACAACATTTTCCAATTAAATACATCTATCTGGTACCATTTTTACTGGAAAATCTAGTCGCAATAAGGTGAACCTGCAACTGGGACGGTGGAGGTAAGTTGCAATATTGTAAAATTCAACATAACAGACAATTTAAACTTGACAAAAGATTTGATTTGACATCTATAGTATAGACTTGTGTTTGACAGGTATATTTTTCCAAATAGCTCGAGTTGCTTTTTAAATACATGAGGACAAAAATAAAACTAAAATAAGCTCGATCCTCATACTGTAGTTCTACTGAGTTTCTTTTAAAAGGAAATTTTAAGTCTAATGTGTAAGCCCTCTACACAAAACACTTCTGGTAGAGGAAAGGTTACTTACAAATGTATGCTTAAGGCAGTCTAATGAAAAAGCACACAGTCTCTTTCACATATTCATACTCTTAAATCTAATGCTGTGGAAACTATTTCTTCACAATTCAGAAACAGCAACAGAACACAGTTCAACAAGACGTAACTACTTTTCTTATCTTTTGTAGATCAGACAATTTCACAAATATTAAACACAACGTTCTCTTCCCATCTCCCTCCCCGACCTCAACTATCAATCCTTTGTCAGTTTTTAAGCATAACTTGGTCCTAATGAAGTTCACTATGTTTACAAAGTTCTATGGGGAGTTAGCTGGTTTTGGACTCCTGTGCATCTTCGGTATTGCAAAATAAAACTTGTCAGAAAATGCAGTTTCCGGAGTTGTTGCAAAGTGAAGTGAATAGGAGGATCTCTAGGACTGAAGGAAAAATACATTAATAATTGTAGTTCACATTGCCAAGGATAATCTAAATGCACTCTTGGGCATCTCTTAGTGGCTGGCTAAGAGCAGGCCAGGGACCAAATTTCAATCTCAGGAGATATGCTACCAGGAAAGATTTTTAAAAAGATTCAAGCTGCACAAGTTCAATTATTTTTCAAATCACATCATCCCTTTTCCGGCATTGAAAAGATTTAAACTGAGTGAACATAAAGAATGTACAATACACTTCATTATAAAAATCCTGACCTGCTCCTAACTCACTTTTATTTTTAAAAAGGGCAAACTACAGAGTATCAAATGTAAAGAACAATTATGACTTAAGAAATAATTGTGAACCATGATAGATTAACTATATAATACACAGATTTAATCAAAATGTAGTGAGGGCTTCAATTCATGCAAATGTCAGTTGAGGGTAACTAAAATAAGTATAAGATTGCAGGCTGGATTGCAGATCGCAATGAGATCCACTTTTGAAAAAAAATTACACAAGCAATAGGTGGCATATTTAGGTCAGTTAAACACTCAAAGCCCATACACCTCAATCCTATCTGTGCTTATACTTCTTATTCACTTGTTTCTCTGCTATGATTTTGTGGACCATAGAGGTTTGGAGACAATGATTGTTAGCAATGTTGCCTTACTGTTAGATAAATCCCAAATCAGAACAGCCAATATGCATTAGTATTTTCAACTTGCGATAAATGCAAATTAATGGGTTCATGAATTTAAACTTCACATATGGCCCACAAGGATACACGGCACCAACCTACACGGCCCACAAAGATAAACAGCTTGAGCACCTGTGGTAAGAAACAAGCTGGCTAGAAATATTATCATGATGCGGAGATGCCGGTGTTGGACTGGGGTGGACAAAAATGAGAAGTCGCACAACACCAGGTTATAGTCCAACAGTTTTATTTGAAATCACAAGCTTTCGGAGCTATCGATCGCCCCTTCCTATTTAGAAATATTATAAAAGAGGAAATGGATTGTTTTTCAGTTTTTCCCCCTACTTTCACCCAGGTGACCATTCTTCACAAGATAATTAAGTTTGAGGAAAGCCGTGGCCCATCTTAATTCATCCATCCAGAAAGATCCGAAAGTCATTCCATTGCTGCATCCAATTGTTTCGATGCCATGGTTTTCACCTCCAATACTCGATCCAGAGCTCTATTCCATGTATCGATTTCTCTTGTGCGAATACTAATTTCCTGACATCAGTCCCAAATTTACATTTTACTAGTTTGAACCCATGTCCTACTCATTTAAAATAATATCCCAGAATTACCTTTTCCATCCCTTTGGCTATCATGTGTTTCTCTACAAGAGCACTTCTCAGATGCCTCCTTTCCAAGCTGAGAAGTCCAAGTTTCTCCAGTCGTTCCTAATAAGTCAGACCTTTGACACAAGAGATCAGCCTTGTGGCTTTTCTCTGCACTTGAATGTCTCCTTTGTAGCTTGGTAACGAGTACTGCCCATAGTACTCACGATGCATGTAGCCTTGGAAATTAATGTCGTCAGGTTTCACAGCGAACCTGATGCTGACTTCATGAGAAGTGCACTTACTAGCCTGGGACATTGGGTAATCAGGAGTGGAAGCCTAAGTGGCTTTTCAACTCCCTAGACTAGGGATACTGAGGTCAACTATACAGCCCTACTGCTGCCCTGGCTGAGATCAGCTACCAGCACAGGGACCTTCTGATCTGCGTGGCTCAATGCTACACTGCAGAGTTTTTTTCAGATAATCTGAGAGCTACAGTGCGAGATATTAAACACATTTTTCAGTTCATATATTCAGATATGAAAAATGTGAACACTATCTAAATCCAGTCAATTTGACTTGGGAATCTAGTGATCGATAAAGCAGGTTGTCAAAAAACACAAACAATATCTACAATCCATTTAGCCCAGTTGGGATATACCCTAAAATCCTCAATTAAACAAAAGCAAAATTGGCAAGACTCTGGTTAATGTTTTATAAGCTCCATAAATACTGGAGCAGAATACTGGACTAGTACCTGAAGACAGGAAAATATTGAATGTTATGCCAAGAAGCAATTGGCTCAACGTCCATGGTAGGTGGGGACGGAGCTCAAAAGTATAATATGTCAATGTTCATATAAGGGAAAATTAGCATGGATTTAGAAGCAAAAGGTGACACCTCAGAAATCTACTGTAATTCACCAAAGAGGTAAGTAAACTGGTTTGTTAGTGGTATTCAGAAGTTTGACAAGTTCTCTGTTGGAATTCTTGTTTAAAAAGGTTAAGTCATACATACAAACCGGAGGCTGGAGGACTGCTAATGTGGTACCTTGTTTAAAAAGGGAGAAAAGGATAGACCGAGTAATTACAGGCCAGTCAGCCTAAGCTCGGTGGTGGGAATATTATTGGAAAGAATTCTGAAGGACAGGATAAATCTTCATTTAGAAAGACACTGATTAATCAAGGATAGTCAGCACGGATTTGTTAAGGGAAGGTCGTGTCTGACAAACTTGACTGAATTTTTTGAGGAGGTAACAAGGAGGGTAGATGAGGGTAGTGCGTTTGATGTAGTGTATATGGACTTTAGCAAGGCTTTTGAGAAGGTTCCACATGGCAGACTGGTCACGAAGTTAAAAGCCCATGGGATCCAGGGCAAAGTGTCAAGTTGGATTCAAAACTAGCTCGGAGACAGGAAGCAGAGGGTAATGGTTGATGGGTGTTTGTGTGACTGGAAGGCTGTTTCCAGTGGGATTCCGCAGTGCTCAGTACTAGGTCCCTTGCTTTTTGTGGTATATATCAATGATCTTGACTTGAATATAGGGGGTATGATTAAGAAGTTTGCAGATGATACTAAAATCGGCTGTGTGGTTGATACTGAAGAAGGAAGCTGTAGCCTGTGGGAAGATATCAATAAATTGGTCAGGTGGGCAGAACAGTGGTAGATGGAATTCAATCCGGAGAAGTGTGAGGTAATGCATTTGGGGAGGGCTAACAAGGAAAGGGAATACACATTAAATGGTAGGACACTGAGTAGTGTAGAGGAACAAAGGGACCTTGGAGTGCATGTCCACAGATCCCTGAAGGTAGCAGGCCAAGTAGATAAGGTGATTAAGAAGGCATACGGAATGCTTGCCTTTATTAGCTGTGGTATACAATAAAAGAGCAGCGGGTTTATGCTTCAATTGTATAAAACACTAGTTAGGCCTCAGCTAGAGTACTGCGTGCAGTTCTGGTCACCACATTACAGGAAAGATGTGATTGCACTAGAGAGGGTACAGAGGAGATTTACAAGGATGTTGCCGGGAGTAGAGAATCTTAGCTATGAGGAAAGACTGGATAGGCTGGGTCTGTCTTCCTCGGAACAGAGGATGCTGAGGGGAGACCTCATTGGAGGTGTATAAAATTATGAGGGGCACAGATAAAGTGGATAGAAAGGACCTATTTCCCTTAGCAGAGGGGTCAAAAACCAGGGGCCACAGATTTAAAGTAATTGGGGGAAGGTTTAGAGGGGATTTGAGGGGAAATGTCTTCACCCAGAGGGTTGTGGGGGTCTGGAACTCACTGCCTGAAAGGGTGGTAGAGGCAGGAACCCTAACCACATTTAAAAAGTACTGGATGTGCACTTGGGATGCTCTAACCTGCAGGGCTACGGACCAAGAGCTGGTAAGTGGGATTAGGCTGGATAGCTCTTTGTTGGCCAGCGCGGACATAATGGGCCGAAATGTCCTCCTTCCGTGCTGTAACTTTCTATGATTCAAACAATGACGGACAGGTAAAGATCATCTGGTCCATTAAGCCTGTCCCTCACAACTGCGATACCTTGTGTATCACAACATATACACCCCACCCGAAACCATGTGATCTAATTTTCCTTACCTGGTCTGGCCTATATGTGACTCCAGACCCACAGCAATGTGATTGACTCTTAATTGCCCTCTGAAATGGTCTAGCAAGTCACTCAGTTGTAACAAACTGCTACGAAACACAATAATAAGAATGAAACCGGACGGACCACCTGGCATCGACCTCGGCACCAACTATGGACACGGCAACGGCACACCCAACCCAGTCAAACTTGCAAAGTCCTTCTCATCAACATCTGGGAGAGCAGTCCCACAGACTAGTCAAGCAACAGCCTGACATAGTCATACTCACAGAATCATACCTTTCAGCCAATGTCCCAAACTCCTCCATCACCATCCCTGGGTATGTCCTTTCCCACTGGCAGGATAGACCCACCAGGGGTGGCGGCACAGTGGTATACAGTCGGGAAGGAGTGGCCCTGGGAGTCCTCAACATTGACTCCGGACCCCATGAAGTCTCATGGCTTCAGGTCAAGCATGGGCAAGGAAACCTCCTGCTGATTACCACCTACCGCCCTCCCTCAGCTGATGAATCTGTACTCCGCCATGTTGAACGCCACTTGAAGAAGCACCAAGAGTAGCAAGGGCACAGAATGTACTCTGGGTGGGGGACTTCAATATCCATCACGAAGAGTGGCTCAGTAGCACCACTACTGACCGAGCTGGCCGAGTCCTGAAGGACATAACTGCCAGTCTGGGCCTGTGACAGGTTGTGAGAGAACCAACACGAGTCTTCACCAATCTACCTGTCGCAGATGCATCTGTCCATGATAGTGTTGGTAGCAGTGACCACTGCACAGTCATTGTGGAAACGAAGTCCCGTCTTCACACTGAAGACACCCTCCATCGTGTTGTGTGGCACTACCACCGTGCTAAATGGGGTAGATTCAGAACAGATCTAGCAGCTCAAAACTGGGCATCCATGAGGCGCTGTGGGCCATCAGCAGCAGCAGAACTGTATTCCACCACAATCTGTAACCTCAAGGCCTGGCATATCCCTCACTCTATCATTACTATCAAGCCAGGGGACCAACCTTAGTTCAATAAGGAGTGTAGAAGAGCATGCCAGGAGCAGCACCAGGCGTACCTAAAAATGAGATGCCAACCTGGGGAAGCTGCAACACAGGACTACAAGCATGCTAAAAAGCGGAAGCAGCATGCTATAGATAGGACTAAGCAATCCCACAATCAACAGATCAGATCAAAGCTCTGCAGTCCTGCCACATCCAGTCGTGAATGGTGGTGGACCATTGAACAACTAACGGGAGGAGGAGGCTCCATGAACATCCCCATCCTCAATGATGGTGGAGCCCAGCACGTGAGTGCAAAAGACAATGTTGAAGCGTTTGCAACCATCTTCAGCCAGAAGTGCCGAGTGGATGATTAATATCGGCCTACTCCTGAGGTCCCCACCATCACAGAAGCCAGTCTTCAGCCAATTCGATTCACTCCACGTGATATCAAGAAACGGCTGAGCGCACTGATACAGCAAAGGCTATGGGCCCCGACAACATCCCGGCTATCGTGCTGAAGACTTGTGCTCCAGAACTAGCCGCGCCTCTAGCCAAGCTGTTCCAGCACAGTTACAACACTGGCATCTATCCAACAATGTGGAAAACTGCCCAGGTATGTCCTGTCCACAAAATCCAACCCGGCCAATTACCACCCCATCAGTCTACTCTCAATCATCAGCAAAGTGATGGAAGATGTCATCGACAGTGCTATCAAGCGGCACTTACTCACCAAAAACCTGCTCGCTGATGCCCAGTTTGGGTTCTGCCAAGACCACTCGGCTTCCGGCCTCATTACAGCCTTGGTCCAAACATGGACAAAGGAGCTGAATTCCAGAGGTGAGGTGAGAGTGACTGCCCTTGACATCAAGGCAGCATTTGACCAAGTGTGGCATCAAGGAACCAAGTAAAACTGAAGTCAATGGGAATCGGTGGGAAAACACTCCACTGGCTGGAGTCATACCTAGCACAAAGGAAGATGGTTGTGGTGGTTGAAGGTCAATCATCACAGCCCCAGGACATCGCTGCAGGAGTTCCTCAGGGCAGTGTCCTAGGCCCAACCATCTTCAGCTGCTTCATCAATGACCTTCACTCTAACATAAGGTCAGAAGTGGGGATGTTCGCTGATGACTGCACAGTGTTCAGCACCATTCACAACTCCTCAGATAATGAAGCAGTCCATTACCGCATGCAACAAGACCTGGACGACATTCAGGCTTGGGCTGATAAGCGGCAGGTAACATTCGCACCACAGAAATGCCAGGCAATGACTATCTCCAACAAGCAAGAGTCTAACCACCTCCCCATGACATTCAACGGCATTACCATTGCCAAATCCCCACCATCAACATCCTGGGGGTCACCATTGACCAGAATCTTAACTGGACCAGCCACATAAATACTGTGGCAACAAGAGCAGGTCAGAGGCTGGGTATTCTGCAGCGAGTGTCTCATCTCCTGACTCCCCAAAGACTTTCCACCATCTACAAGGCACAAGTAAGGAGTGTGATGGAATACTCTCCACTTGCCTGGGTGAGTGCAGCTCCAACAACACTCAAGAAGCTCGACACCATCCAGGACAAAGCAGTCTGCTTGATTGGCACCCCATCCACCACCTTAAACATTCAATCCCTCCACCACCGGCGTACCATGGCTGCAGTGTGTACCATCTGCAAGATGCATTGCAGCAACTCGCCAAGGCTTCTTCGGTAGCACCTCCCAAACCTGCAACCTCTTCCACCTAGAAGGACAAGGGCAGCAGACGCATGGGAACACCACCACCTCCAAGTTCCCCTCCAAGTCACACACCATCCTGACTTAGATGTATATCGCCGATCCTTCATCGTCGCTGGGTCAAAATCCTGGAACTCCCTACCTAACAGCACTGTGGGAGTAACATCACCACATGGACTGCAGCGGTTCAAGAAGGCAGCTCACCACCACCTTCTCAAGGGCAATTAGGGACGGGCAATAAATGCTGGCCTTGCCAGCGACGCCCACATCCCATAAACAAATTTTTAAAAAACTCCTGGGAGAGGTAAAAAAAACACAGGCCAATTTGGGGGGTAAAAAAATCTGGGAAATTCCTCTCCGAAGTCAAAAGCAAATTAGCTAGCAGGATTGAAAAAAGAACTGGCAACAAGAATGAAGTGGTGATTATAAATGGGAAAAAACTAGTAAAGTTCTGTAGGGGTTTTGTTCTGGGTGCCCAGCCAATCACACTATTCATGAACATGGAAGAGAATGCTCTACCAATACATTTGCTAATGCCAGCAAGAATGAAAAATTGATGTCATTCAGAGGGGTCTGGACAAACTAAGTATATGAACTAAGAAAGTGGAGGACCTTTACATGGACAGGTAGCAATTAATCTTCACTGGTGGCTCAGCAAGTTTATCAGTCAGTAGTTGAGTCATAGCAAATCAGGAAAGTCCAAAATTCAATCTCCACTGTGTGCTGAGGTCGCAGATTTCAGTCAGAGCAGTAGAGGACACAATTGCTTCTTTTCCTATATTGATCATAATGTGAAAATAAGCTTACATTTGCCTATCCCTAGTTTGAACCTGTGATTTCCCAATCCTAATTACACAGTTTAATGTGAAATAGTGTCTCGATTTACCTTTTTTTATCCACCTCTACAAGTTCCCTTCTCAGTTGCTTAATTGAAAGGCTGAGAAGCCCAAGTTTCTCCATTTTTTCCTCATAACTTAGTTCCTAGAAGAGTCACAGGATTGATCACTAGTGTCAGAGGACCACATCTATGTCCCTTGTGTGTCAGTGACCAGAACTGGACACAGTAATTAAGGTGTGGTCTGACCAGAATATTGTACATCAAGCATGACTTCCTCTAATTTGTACACTGCAGTTTTATATAGTTTAGCTTTATATTTGCTTTGTTGATTGCTGTTCCTCAGTAACTGGACATGTTGTGCTCCACCACAATTGACCAGGGGGTACCTAGGAGAGGGAAGTGAAAAATCAGCCAGGGCCAAGGCTCCTGTACCTGATCACTATCCAGTGACCCCTGGTACAAGTGTATGTGTGGACAATAGGTGTGATCAGGGTCAGGCTCAGCAGGGATGCTTTCCATCTCAGTCAAATCACCTGCGGATTCTCAGTGTCTAGACCTACACATGAAGAATGGTCACTTGAAAGGGCTGCCAGAATCCACTGACAAAAACCCCAAGGGTCATCACCTTTTGGAGAGATGGGGAAAAGGTATTTGATTTACAAAACTGTTGTGCTGTGTTGTATTTTACCAGTGACATGTAACCAAAAGCAAAATTATTCTACTAGTCCTGAGCTTGGAATAACATGGATAAAAACTATTTGTTCTGTTGCACCATAGTTTCTTATACTGCATACCAGTACATAGTAATATAGTGTTACTATTTGCAGGTGGTACAATGTGAGCCGTATTGAAAAATGTTGGTACAATATTGTCTGCTATACATTATGTTCCAAAAAGGAAGTTTTACAAACAGAGGTGGTAGGAAATTGTGCATTATAATTGAAAATGATGGGATATTACACCACTAATGGTGTTACTGTTGTTTCACAAGTGAATTATGAAGGAATTTTTCACAAGTTAAGAAACAATTGGAACAGATCACCCAGTGCAATATTCTATTTATTCCAGGAATATATTTTGACAGGAATTTTTAATAGTTGCAGAACACATCATGCAGTTTAAAAGATATTTCAAAGTGTGCAATAATCTATTAGTGTGAAACAACCATAGACTGGATGTCACAATATCAGCCATTGTCATAAGATTCATTATCTATTCTAGTAAAATGAGAACATAACTTTAGACCAACCAACATTACCTCCCCAAATATGCCGAGTCTGCTATCTGTCTGTGGTAGCTTCCCTCCTACAGGAATTCGCTCCCAGAGCTGCAGCAACTGTTCCCCAACCTGTGGCTCCAGTTCCTGTATAGGACACATAAAGCAAGTCTATTCCCTTGATATTTTCAAACCTTATCCAGTTATCTCAAGTAAGCAGATAAAGTAAATTTTAAAAGTACTATGTGAAAGGCATAATGAACACTTAAGGAGTACGACCCCCCCCCCCCCCCCCAGAGTAACACAGTGTACTTGTGTGGTGCGACAGGTCATTCTCATGATTGGGAACATGCTAAACATACAGACTTAGCCGAACATGAAACATTTGACCATTCACTAAATCATGGAGTTTTCATTGGTGGGCTCAAGGTCAGCTTTCAAAGGGGCCTGAAAGTCGGGTGCCTGCTGACCCCTCTGAAAAGGCAAGAAAGCTAAATGAAAAATAAAATAAAAGGTGAAGCTGCTCTGCAGCTCACAAAAAATAAGACTAGGACTGACAAAAAATAAATACTTGGAGGACAGGGGAAAAGCTATCAAATGTTTCTATGTACTAAAGATACATTAACTTAAGAAATACAATGTATTGTGTGTGTGTATGGGGATTAGAGAAGTTAAATATAATAATCAAAGTCTAAAAATTGGAATAACCAGGATTACATTCTCTGAAGTTAACGGTTTGTCCTGGAGCGTTAGTACAACATATGGTCTAACACATTTGGACAACATTTCTCCCTAAAGTTTGGGAAATATCCCAGTTTAGTTAACTGAATAATTTGGATAACTGATTGCATTCAATTACAGTGTGGCAATATCAGAAAGTGATGTACTGTATAATGAGATATATTTACATTCAAGATATGCTCGGAGATCTAGCTTGTTTTGAGAGTCAATTTAAGTAGGTAGCATCTGGATAACCAGCATTCCATTGGGCAATTACAGTAAAAACATTTTCTATACCTTAAGCTGCCACTGGATAATAAACAGCCAGCAGTTTCATGTATAAGGTTATTGACAGGTTTAGTTAGCATGAACTATTGCCAACAGTAATCAAAAGAACGTATCTTAACTGTTTGAACAAACCCACCGGTGATCTAACAGTGTTTGTCTTACACATGCTTTCATGATTTCCAAACAATTGTCCCACAACTGGAAGAGAAATTTTCTGCAGAAAAGATCCTTTTAATGCAACTTTTATTGGGAGGTGGTGGACTTTAGATTAAAAGTAATTCTCCCCACAGTACTATAAAGCCAGTAAAGGTTCCAGCACAACACACAGTAATATATAAAGATCTAGCTATCCATAGTATCATCATATTGGGATATATTATGGAAGGGATACTTCAGTAATTAGAATCCCTGCTTGCATTGTATACTCCCAGTTCAAACCTGATCTATAAAATCTCAGTTCAAAAAAGACCGAAGTTACACATCAAACTGTACCCATCAACCTTACAATAAACCCAAGATCATTCTATGAGATGCAAAACTAAATGCCACGAATAACTTCATACACCTGAGCAGCATACTCAATTATGATGTGCATTTGGACCAAAATATTGACAGCTACATCAAAAAGGGCAATGCAGCATCATATTTAGAATGAATGCAACCTGAAGTTAAAGTGTGCAGTGCAGCTGTGCTCATTAATACAGCTGCAAAATGGCAACGCTCTATCTACCACGAGCACATGAAAATTCCAAAGGCATATATAATCTCATGAAATTTAAGGAACAAGTGAGGAAGACAGAAATTCTGCAGTGCACCAACATGACTGGCATCAAGGTCATGCTTATTCAGGTGCAGCTCCAGTGAATAGGACATTTTGTTTACAAATAAGATAAGCAGATCAGAATTGTAACAGTTAACAAATGGGTGTAAATTACATGTAGCCATTAATGTGCATCGCACAGTGGGCTATGATGCCATTCCTACAAACACCAATGTCTTTTGCCTACGCCTGTGTGTTGTGGACATCACTTCACTTGGGAAAGTATCCACATCACCCTGCATCATTTTACAGCACTGAGGTGTTCTAAAAACGGAGTGCACGAACAGCTGAGTAACAACCAGCCCAATTCTTAAAGCACTCATTTGTAGACTTCAAATTCAAATAACTGATCAAATTAAACCATTCGCCCACCATACAGAACTGACAAGACTCATATATGCAATTTAAAAGACATTTTTGTGAGTATTTCTTAGAGATCAAAAAAATTCATCCAAATGCAAAATTAAACTGATACAGAAGTACAACTGCTCTTCTGGAAGAAAAATATCTTGCAAGAAAGCACATAATGTACATATACTGAATGTTAGATCATACCTGTCCATCTCTGCTTATCTGGACTTTCTTATTATCATTCCATGGGTTGAGCAGATGGTGGGCATATTGGAAAGGAAGGCTTTCCTTTCTTATCCATTCCACTCGGAAGACACCTCCTAGCCCGGCAGAACCCCACTCCTGGCTTCTCTCCCGCCCTATCTCAGAGATCATTCTGGCAAAACCCTAAACAAAGCAGAGCAATTTTTTTTATGCCATTCCTAATATGCTTATGGGGATTCTGTACATAAATCGAATCCCCATAAGCATTTAAAATTTCATAGTGAACAGAAGCAGCAATAATTAAAAATGTCAACCAGATCAGGAGGCAGAAATTGAAATGGATGTTTAGCAGTGGAAGTAAAAGAGAGAGAACTTCAGCTGAAGGAGCAAGAGTTTTAATTGAGAAGAAATGAGACTGGAAGAAGAGGAACGTAGATTGCAGGAAGAGGAGAACAAAACACAGATTTGAGGCCAATGAGAAGGAGAAACAATGCCAGCATGAGGGGAGACTACACAAAACTCCCTCTGGAACAAAATGTTGTGATAGTAATTCCTGAAGATTTGTAAGTGCTTTCTGAATGGGACTTGGCATCCACATATTTTATTTTTATTTTTTTTTTAAACTGAAAAATCTGTTATTGCAAATTCTATTCAAAACTAGGTTGTTCTTCGTTTTATTTTTGTTAATCTCTCAGTTAGATTTAATTACCCAGTACTGTAAATTAAGCAATTTAAATAAAACAGCACAGGACACAATTTTGCTCAAAAAGATCCATAACTTTGAATTAAAAGGAGTAGATTATATTTTTCAGTTAGAATTTATGTTTATGACTTTTTTCTTGTTATGTGTGTCTTGTATTCAATAATGCCCAACACTGCATTTAGTGAAACTTCTCTAAATCTGTGAAGTTCGGTCTCCCATAATTTTTACAGCTTATCTATTTCAGTCAGAATTTACTTATCAAGTTTGGTGAAAATATTTTAAGGTTACTGAGGTCACAATTCTAGATATCCATATGTTTATGCGTATATGCGCAATTTCAAAAGCAACCAAGTGCTTGATGATAGAAAGTTAGTGGAAATAAAACGTTAATCTAGTCTGAGTGAGCGGACCTGCGGGAGGAACGGAGTTGGAGACCGGGGATAAAGGCAGCGCGGAGCAGAGGCCTGGGAGTCTGAGTGAGCCTGAGGGAGACAGTCGGCAAGCAACACAACAAAGGAGTGACGTCAGAATTCAAAGGCGTCGCTGGCACAAGGGAGCTGAGCGGTGAGTATTTGTGGTAAGTTTTTTTTTGTTCTGTTTCGAGTATATTTCTGCTAAGTAGTTCATAGCCTATCTAATAGAGGGAAGTGCTGATTGGTGGGTAGCTGTTGAGTGTTTCTTGTTAAGTTTAAAGTTTATTTCTGCTAAATTACCTCCAGTCTCGTAAATAGAGGCATGGCCGGGCAGCTCAGTCCCGTGATTTGTACATCCTGTGCCATGTGGGAAATCCTGGACCTGGACGGCCACATGTGCAGGAAGTGTCACCAACTGCAGCAACTCGAGCTCCGGGTTTCGGAGCTTGAGCAGCAGCTGGAGTCACTACAGTGCATCCGCGAGGCTGAGAAATACTTGGAAAGCATGTTTCTAGAAGTGTTCACCCCGCAGTCTCAGAATGTGCAGGCAGAGAGGGAATGGGTTACCACCAGACAGGGAAGGAGGACCAGGCAGGTAGGGCAGGAATTCCCAGAGTGCATCTCACTCGCTAACCGGTTCACAGTTCTGGAAACTGGTGGGGGTGATGGTTCCTCTGGGAAGATCAGCCAGAGCCAAGGCCACGGCACCACGGGTGGCTCAGCTGCACAGTGGGAGAGGAAGGAGAGTGGAAGAGCAATAGTGATAGGGGATTCATTAGTTAGGGGAACAGATAGGCGTTTCTGTGGATACAGGCATGACTCCAGGATGGTATGTTGCCTCTCTGGTGCCAGGGTCAAGGATGTCATTAAGCAGCTGCAGGACACTCTGAGGGGGGAGGGTGAACAGCCAGAGGTCGTTGTCCATATCGGTACCAACGACATAAGCAGAAAGAGGGATGAGGTCCTGCAGGCAGACTATAGGGAGCTAGGAAAGAGATTAAAAAGCAGGACCTCAAAGGTAGTAATCTCCGGATTACTCCTGGTGCCACGAGCTAGTGAGTACAGGAATAGGAGGATAGAACAGATAAATGCGTGGCTGGAGAGATGGTGCAGGAGGGAGGGCTTTAGATTCCTGAGGCATTGGGACCATTTCTGGGGAAGGTGGGATCTGTACAAGCCGGAAGGGTTACACCTCAACAGAGCCGGAACCAATATTCTCGCGGGGAGGTTTGCTAGTGCTGTTGGGGAGGGTTTAAACTAGCTTGGCAGGGGGATGGGCACCAGCATTTAGGAGTAGAAGAGGAATAAGGTGCATAAAAGCGTGTGTTGGATAGTACTAGAGAAGAAAGTAGTACTAGAGGCGGAAGTAGTACCATATTAGATAGGAGCAGCCGAAGAAAGACTACGAAAAATTCAAAAATGGGTTTAGAATGCATGTACATAAACGCACAAAGTGTGGTGAATAAGGTTGGTGAGCTACAAGCACAATTAGCCGTGTGGCAATATGATGTTGTGGCAATAACGGAAACGTGGCTTAAAAACGGTGAGGATTGGGCACTTAATATTCAAGGGTACAAGGTTTTCAGAAAAGATAGGGAAGGAATAAAGGGAGGTGGGGTGGCAGTGCTGATTAAGGAAGACATTGTAGTGTTGGAAAGGGAGGATGTTCTTGAGGGGACAAGGACAGAATCCATTTGGTTAGAGTTGAGGAGCAAAAAGGGTATGATCACGCTATTGGGGGTATTCTATAGGCCTCCAAATAGTGAGAGGGAGGTAGAGAAGCAAATCTGCAGGGAAATCACAGAGATATGCAAGAGCTATAGAGTGGTGATATTGGGGGACTTTAATTACCCAAATATCGATCGGGATAATGCTAGGGTAAAGGGAAAGGAGGGGGAGGAATTTCTGAAATGTGTTCAGGAGAATTTCCTTGACCAATACGTTCTTGGCCCAACCAGGAAGGATGCATTGCTGAATCTGGTGCTGGGGAATGAGGTGGGCCAGGTCGACCAAGTGTCTGTGGGAGAACACTTGGGTACGAGTGATCATCGTATCATAAGATTTAGATTGGCAATGGAGAGGAGCAAGGAACAATCTAGAGTGGAACTTCTAAACTGGAATAGGGCTAACTTCAATGGGATGCAAAAGGATCCAGCCAGGGTAAAATGGAACCAAAGACTGTCAGGAAAAACTGTAACGGAACAATGGGTGATCTTTAAGGAGGAGATGTTCAAAGTACAGGTTAGGCACATTCCAACAAGAGGGAAGGGTAAGGGAACCAAAGGAAGGGCTCCTTGGATGACGAGGGAGATAGAGAAGATGATTAAACAAAAAAAGAGGGTGTATGATGCAAGTCAGGTGAATTCTTCAGACCAAATACAATAAGTTGAGAGGGGAAGTGAAAATTAAAATAAGATTGGCAAAGAGAGAATATGAGAGTAGAATGGCGGTCAACATGAAAGGGAACCCAAAAATCTTCTACCGGCATGTAAACAGTAAGCGGGTAGTAAGAGGTGGGGTGGGGCCTATTAGGGACAAAGAAGGTGATATATGCTTAGAGGCGCAGGGCAAGGCTAGAATACTCATTGAGTACTTTGTATCGGTGTTTACTAAGGAGGTGGATACTGACAAAAGAAGTGGAAAAGGTAGAAGCAATGGAAGGGGTGAAAATTGATAGACAGGATGTACTAGAAAGACTGGATAGGCTTAGAATGGATAAGTCACCTGGCCCAGATGGCTTGCATCCCAAGTTGCGAAGGGAATTGGGGGAGGAGATAGCGGAAGGGCTTGCCATAATTTTCCAATCTTCCCTCGATGCAGGGGAGGTGCCCGAGGGTTGGAAAATGGCAAATGTGACATTTGTTCAAGAAAGGGTGTAAGGACAATCCTAGTAACTACAGGCCGGTCAGTTTAACATCAGTGGTGGGTAAAGTTTTAGAAACAATAATCAAGGAAAAAATTAATGGCACTTGGAGAGGTTTAAGCTAATTAAGGAGAGCCAACATGGATTTGTAAAAGGCAGATCGTGTTTGACTAATCTAATTGAATTTTTTGATGAAGTAACAGGGAGGATTGATGAAGGGAATGCAATGGATGTTGTCTACATGGATTTTAGGAAGGCGTTTGACAAAGTACCACATAGAAGCCTGGTTAACAAAATTGAGGCTCATGGAATAGGTGGGTCAGTGGCAGCTTGGATAAGGAATTGGTTTAAGGATAGAAAACAGCGAGTTGTGGTAAACGGCTGTTTTTCAGACTGGAGGATGGTAGACAGTGGTGTTCCCCAAGGGTCAGTGCTGGGGCCACTGCTATATAAATGGCCTGGATATTGGAATACAGAGTAGAATTTCTAAATTTGCCAATGACACCAAACTTGGGGGTGTGGCAAACAGTGAGGATGATACCAATCGACTGCAACAGGACATAGAAAGGCTAGCGGAATGGGCAGACAAGTGGCAGATGGAATTTAATACAGAGAAGTGTGAGGTGATGTATTTTGGCAGAAGGAACAGGGAGAGGCAATATACACTTAATGGCACAGTTTAAAAGTGTGTGCAGGGACAGAGGGACCTGGGAGTTAATGTGCATAGGTCCCTGAAGGTGGCAGGACATAGAGAGAGTGGTTAACAAAGCATATAGGATCTTGGGCTTCATAAATAGAGGTATTGAGTACAAAAGTAGAAAAGTTATGCTGAACCTTTATAAAGCGCTGGTTAGGTCACAACTGGAGTATTGCATCCAGTTCTGGTCACCACACTTTAGGAAGGATGTGAAGGCCATTGAGAGGGTGCAGAGGAGATTTACCAGAATGGTTCCGGGGATGGGGGATCTTAGCTACAAGGACAGGTTGGAGAAGCTGGATTTGTTTTCATTAGAGCAAAGGAGGTTGAGGGGTGATTTGATAGAGGTGTACAAGATTATGATGGGTTTGGATAGGCTAGACGGGGAAAGGCTGTTCCCACTAGTTGATGGTACAAGGACTAGGGTACACAGATTTAAGGTTTTGGGCAAGAGATACAGGGGGGAATGTGAGGAAAAACTTTTTTACGCAGCGAGTGGTAATGACCTGGAATTCGCTGGAAGCGGAGACACTCACTGTTTTCGAGGGGAGACTGGATAGGCACTTGAGGGAAATAAACTTGCAGGGCTATGGGGATAGAGCGGGGGAATGGGACTGACTGGATTGCTCTACAGAGCGCCGGCGGGGACTCGATGGGCCAAATGGCCTCCTTCCGTGCCGTTATGACTAACAAATTATTGCACAACAGAGTCTTTTTACAAGTACTATGAAATGAAGTGATGCTTCTCAGAAGCTGAAAAAGCAAATTACTTAAGCGATTGAAAATTCAACCCATGGAACAATGAATGTGGCACAGATAATTCACAATTTGCTTATTTGTTAAATCAAGTGTCTAATGGGAAGTTACTTAAGAAAATAAGTTTAAAAAAGGATTTTTTTTTAAATATGAGTAATTCATAACATGCAACCTAATTGAAGAGAATAAATACACAGCTGTTAAATACTTCTATAAAGTAAAATTTTCACCTGGAAGTGCCCTGATCCTTGCACAGAAAATACTAGATACACAATGCTGCTTTCCCAAAATGCACGGTTTAGTTTTCGTTCATTGCTGGGTGTAGTGGACCAGATTCCCTTTTGTTGAGAAATCTCAAGATTACGCAGGTTGCTGCTCTTCAAAATGAAAAAGCGAACTGGTACATTTGGCCTCGGTGACGGAGATTTAGAGCCCTAAAGACAAATTACATGACTGTTACTTTTTTAATCTGGGTGGCAGGAGGTGGTCTGAATCAAATTTCAGAACTTTTCCTCCACGTTGCCAATGCACCCCAATTAACAGCACGACTGAAAACAGACAAAATTCCTTCACCTAAGGATATTATGATCCTCAGACTCAAAATCTATAATTTTCTAGTTAGCAGTCAGCACTCAACTACTTTAGCTGCAAAGCTGTCTGAAAAGAGACTGCAACACAAGTACATTGCAATTTACCCTTAAACTGTGAGGACTGATTGATCCCTGGGATGAGAGGGTTGTCCTATGAGGAGAGATTGAGTAGATTGGGCCTATACTCTCTGGAATTTAGAAGAATGAGAGGTGATCGCATCTACCCTGTCAATCCCCCTCAGAATCTTTTATGTTTCTATGAGGAGAGGTTGTTTCTCCTGGCTGGAGTCTCGAACTAGGGGGCAGATTCTCAGGATAAGGGGTCGGCCATTTAAAACAGATGAGGAGGAATTCCTTCACTCAGAGGCTTGTGAATTTTTGGAATTCTCTACCCCAAAGGGCTGTGGCTGCTGAATCGTTGATTATATTCAAGGCTGAGAGATAGATACATTTTTGGACTCTAGGGGAATCAAGGGATATGGAGATCGGGTGGGAAAGTGGAGTTGAGGTCGAAAATCTTATTGAATGGCGGAGCAGGCTCGAGGGGCCATATGGCCTACTCCTGCTCCTAATTCTTATGTTATGTTCTGATCTTACTTTCAGAGTATACTAAATATACAGGAGATCGTGCTCCTAGGAAAAATGACCACAACCTGCAAAAAATGCTATGCCATTTTGCAATATGAAAATAATTTAAATGACTACATATCTTAATTTACTATAATGAAATACCCTTCATGACATTCTGTCTGCCTGAGTGGCAGGACTATAAGATATAATCTCCACAATAAATGCAATCTATACTGCTCCTTGGTGATTGACACCACGTTTAAAGCAATGCGAGAAGGATCCTGATGGTTTTCATCATTCCCCAAATGACCAGTAAAGACTGAAAGCTTATCCTTTATGGGAATCACAAATGTGAATATTGATAATGGGAATCACACAACCTAATTAGGAATCGGATTCTTCAGCAAATTGAGAAATGTTATTTCAGAAACTCGGACGTCTGATTTTTAATTAATTAAACGATATCAGCATGAAGAGGCTTTTCTGTAAAAAAAAAACTGACTGCCGTTTTGCCTACATTACAACAGTGACTATATTTCAAAACTACTTCAGTGACTGATGCGCTTTGGGATGTGAACTATATAAATCAACTATCTCATCTTCTGAAAATCCCACTGGCCACACAAAACTTGTATCTTCTCATTTTTGATGTAAAATTCACTTGTTTTAATGAAGATCACAGCTATGCAAGTACAACAACAAATACAGATTAGGTACATACATTTCAGATTCAAATCTGCCAAGAAAAGTGCTATGGTTACATCTTCATAGTTGAAGGACAAATAGACCATTTCTTATTAACTATTGCCCATTTCATACTGTAAATGTAGGGATTTATTTTTCCGATTAAGAGTTGAAATGAAGTGATATCCTGATAAAAGTCTTGAAGATTATGAAGTGTTATAAAGTTTTTTTTTTATTCGTTCATGGGATCTGGGCGTCGCTGGCAAGGCCAACATTTATTGCCCATCCCGAATTGCCCTCGAGGTGGTGGTGGTGAGCCGCCTTCTTGAACTGCTGCAATCCGTGTGGTGAAGGTACTCCCACAGTGCTGTTAGAGAAGCAATTCCAGGATTTTGACCCAGCAACGATGAAGGAACAGCAATCTACTTCCAAGTCAGGATGGTGTGTGACTTGGAGGTGGTGGTGTTCCCATGCGCCTACTGCCCTTGTCCTTCTAGGTGGTAGAGGTCGTGGGTTTGGGCGGTGTTGCCGAAGGAGCCTTGGCGAGTTGCTGCAGTGCATCTTGTAGAGGGTACACACTGCAGCCACGGTACGCCGGTGGTGGAGGGAGTGAATGTTTAAGGTGGTGGATGGGGTGCCAATCAAGCAGGCTGCTTTGTCCTGGATGGTGTCGAGTGTTGTTTGAGCTGCACTCATCCAGGCAAGTGGAGAGTACTCCATCACACTCCTTACTTGTGCCTTGTAGATGGTGGAAAGTAGTGATAGACTATTTCAACTGAATGTTAAGACAATGGAAGGGCACAGATTAAGATAATCATAAAAATAATTAAAGGTGCCACCACATTCAATGATTCTAAGAGAGCATTTAAAAAAAAAACTTACCTTGCCTGAAGGTGGAGGAGATGGGCTGGCACAGGGGCTGGGATAGTTGCTGCTGTCTGTCGATTTTACAGATGACTGATCTGACCTGTCATCAGAACTCCTCTTAGGATGGAGGAAGCCCCTCTCCTTGTATCTTTGCTGCTGCTGCTGTGACTTCAACTGAACCCTATAACAAGAAAATTGCTGGTTTATACCATTTTTGAAAATGCGCATCAATAAAAAGCTTTTAAAAGGTAAGTGAATAAATATTTGAAAAATAAAAATTTTAAAGGTATGGAGCAAAGGCAGGGTAAAGGAGCTAACTGGATAGCTGTTTTAGAGACCCAGCACAGTAGTGATGGCCTACTTCTGTGCTGCAAAATTCTGATTCTATCATCTTTGAAGATTATATTGATTTATTTTTGTATTATAGCCCAGTTGTCCAATATATTATCATATTATGGGAACGGGGGCATAGTGGTTACGTTACTGGACTAATAATCCAGAGGCCTGGACTAATGATCCGGAGACGTGAACTCAAATCCCACCACAGCAGCTGGAGAATTTAAATTCAGTTAATTAAATAAAACTGGAATAAAAAAGCTAGTGTCAGTAATGGTGACCATGAAACTACCGGATTGTCGTAAAAATCTGGTTCATTAATGTCCTTTAGGGAAGGAATCCTGCTGTCCCTACCCGGTCTGGCCTATGTGTCTCCAGACCCACAGCAATGTGGTTGACTCTTAAATGCCTCTCTGAAATGGCCCAGCAAGTCATTCAGTTGTCAAGAAGGCAGCTCACCACCTTCTCAAGGAGAATTAGGGATGGGCAATAAATGCTGGCTTTGCCAGCGACGCCCACATCCCATGAATGAATATTTAAAAAAATTACCATTTTACATTCATATATTGACATCATGGTGGTTCGTGCTTTACACCCAAAAAAGCACAGGGATAGCAAGCTATCCATATAACATACAGAAAATCCTTTGTTTTTTTAAGTGGGAGTTGGTGTAAGAGGGTAATGTTTATCGCATTGAGGTTTTAACAGCATATAGTTCCTTGGATTCAAGGTGAATGACAATGCCAACAGGTAGGCTTTGCACCCCCTACAGACCAGTGTTACCTGTCCAATATCTAGGTAAAGGTAGCAAGACCTTGAGTTGAACAGAGAACCCTTACCACAGTACTCTGATTTACTGGAATATACGTGACATCATATGAACTCCTTATCTTCAGTAGGTGGATGAATATACACTATTAAGCCGAGGCTCAGGCAAGAAACCAAATGTAAGTACAACCTTTACAATTCTCCTGTGCTATTTCTCAACATAAAACTAATCCTTTAAATATGATTGCTCACTTTTTCCATGGTGAATTGCTACCACAAAACTACTGATTTAGCTCAGACACTGCCGGCTTCAGATCGATCACTGAGCTGAGTGCAAGCAGCAAAATAAGCGAAAAATTGGAAACTCCTGGCCATAGAACTGTCCATCAAGAGGAGTAATTGGCCCTGCCCCTTCCCGAGACACAACTCACATCTTCACCACGACACAGGTGTCAATCAAGGCCACTACCACAAGACCCCAAGAACATAAATCACATAGTATGTTTGGAAATGAATGGGATGGCTTGATTCAGTGATCTGTGTCAAATACTTGGATTGACTTGGTTAGATTGTGTGACAAAAATGAAGTCTTTTTGACTACGTTAAATTATCAGATTTTTTTCTTGCTGAATGCAGTACATGTTAAAGTCAGTCACTGCTCAGTTTCTGCAAGTTATATGAGTACATATTACAGACTGGCTAATTTTCATACCTCAGATCAAAGCAGAGACATGCGCGGTTCAGGAAGGCCCTGCGCTGTGTGGTTTAATTATCACTGTATGTGAATAGAGACCCATCTTACTGGAGTTACTTGATTATGTTAATATGGCCAAGCTGTTCAATTCAAATCTACTGACCAAAGGAAGTTCAGATTTGGTCCACAAACACTCAAACTTCCTTACTGTGCTGCAGACCCTCTTAAAGGCTAGTAGTTGGCTCGAACCCGGCAGTGGAATTTTGGAGGCACACTCTATGCCTCCAGAGACCCCAGAAAAACTGGCAGCACAAAATTAGGAGATGACACACATGCTACATACACTATTATCAAAGGAGCAGGGAAGCAAACATTGATGCAGGGACACATGTGGAATAGGGAAATAGTCCTGTCACTCACTCCTTGATGTAACTCTCTGTCTGAACGTGTATTAGCCTTGGTCAGTTTTCCTTTCTTCCCCCCCCCCCCCCCACACCTTCCTCTCCTGCAGTGAAGACTGCGGGGTTCCTCTTGACTAATCTATTTGGATTTTTTGAAGTGGATAGGGGAGTGTCTATGGATGTTGTCTATATAGACTTTCAAAAGGCATTTGATAAGGTTCCACATAAGAGATCATTAGCAAAAAAAGAGTGCACAGAATTGTAGGTAACCTTGTGACATGCATCAGTAATTGGTTGTGAGGTAGGAGATAGGGAGTAGGGATAAAGGGTTCGTTCTCTGATTGGCAGGATGTGACAAGTGGTATTTCTCCAGCGATCTGCAATCTGGCATCAGCTTTTCACCATACATTAATGACTTGGATGAAGGGAACGAAAGCAAGCAAGAAAACAATAATACAAGAAAGAACTTGCATTTATGTAGCACCTTTCACGACCTCAGGATGTTCCAAAACACTTTACAGTCAACAAAGTACCTTTTGAAGTGTAGTCACTGTTGTAATGTAGGAAACGCAGCAGCCAATTTGTGCACAGCAAGATCCCACAAATAGCAATGGAGATAATGGCCAGATAATCTGTTTTTTAGTGATGTTGGTTGAGATAAATATTGGCTAGGACACCGAGGAGAACTCCCGTGTTCTTCTTCGAAATAGTCACATGGGATCTTTTACGTCCACCTTGTTTAACATCTCATCCAAAAGACAGCACCTCCAGAAGTACACCACTCCCTCAGCACTGCACTGGGGTGTCAGCCTAGATTGTGTGCTCAAATCTCTGGAGTGGGATTTGAACCCACAACCTTCTGACTCAGACGAGAGTGCTACCGCTGAGCCACAGCTAGAAAGTTGTATATCCAAGTTTGCAGATGACACGAAGTTAGGAGGCACAGTAAGTTGTGTGGATGGGAGCAGGAAGTTGCAAAGAGACATAGACAGACCAGGTTAGTGGGCGAAACCATGACAGATGGAGGTCAACGTGGGGCAATGTGAGGTTATCCACTTCGGATCTGAGAAAGATAAATTGGAATATTTTCTTAATGGTGAGACACTAGGAGCTGTGGAGGGGCAAAGGGATTTAGGTGTCTATGTACACAAATTACTAAAAGCTAGTGCATAGGTACAAAAAGTAATCAAAAAGGCTAATGGAATGATGGCCTTTACACCAAGGGGGTTGGAATTCAAAAGCAAGGAAGTCATGCTTAGTTGTACAGAGTCTTGGTCAGATCCCATCTGGAGTACTTCGTTCAGTTTTGGGCACCAAACTTCAGCAAAGATATATTGGCCTTGGAGAGGTACAGTGCAAATTCACCAGAATGATACCGGGGCTTAAAGGGTTAAATTATGAGGACTGGTCGCATAAACTTGGCTTGTATTCCCTTGAATGCTTAAGGGATTCGATTGGGTAGATACAGAGAAACTATTTCCTCTGGTGGGGGAATCCAGAGACAAGAGGACATAATTTTAAAATTAGAGCTAGGCCATTTAGGAGTGAAATCAGGAAGCACTTTTTCACACAAAGGGTAGTGGAAATTTGGAAACAATCTCTCAAAAGTTTGCAGATGCTGGGTCAATTGAAATTTTCAAGACTGAGATTAGCAAATTTTTGTTAGGCAAGGGTATCAAGAGATATGGAACAAAGGAGGGTAAATGGAGTTGAGATACAGATCAGCCACAATCTAATTGAATGGCAGAACAGGCTTGAGGGGCTGAATGGCCTACTGCTGTTCCTATGTTTTATGAATGGCAAATTTATGCAGACAGTGTATGCAAATGACCCTGTACATTTAACTTGTGACTGTAGAGTGTAACCCCATGTGATCTAACCAAACAAGAGTTACTGACTGGTGTTAATAGCCAGGACGGCAAGGGGCCACCCTAGGCACACAGTGGATTAATTAGTTGGTAGCTATGTTTTAACATAATATGCAACGTAAAATCCATAGTATGTGCAGTCTAAATCAATTGATAGTTGTCAGCAGTGCATTAAAAATAGCACTTAAATTAAATCTGATTCTTCTAATGAACCCTTGCTAGGAATTTACATCATTCTCTCACCAGTCAGGCACGTGAAGATCAGTCTGGTCATCTACCTTCTCTCTCTTTTGAAATCTTGAATTTCCACGTGGCATGGAGGAATTCGATTGCAGGGGTCAGTTGTTCAAATATTTTGATTGATAGCGAACAGAACACAGATCTTTGACCAACCATGGGTTCAAAGAAACCTTCCTCAAATTTACAAGCCCAATAAATTCTCATGTCTACTAATATTTTATTGTTAATTTAGTGAACAAAGATGTTTAAAATAGGGGAAAACATCAGATAGGTGTGAAACTTCCCTGCACGTTGCTGTAAGGTTTGTGGATATTTGAGATGATTAAAGGAACTGCTCAACCAGATCACAGTCAACTAAAATAAGGGTAAAGAAGAATTAGGTTTCATTCTACTGATCCATTTTATGGACGCATCTATACTTTATTTGTTTTACAGAAACAGAACTTTTAAAACTTCAACAAAATTTGGAAAAGACAATTCCTATGTTACATCAAATTGGCAGGAATCATTAGCAGTTGCCACCAAGTTAAAATGTTGCATTTTACCACCATGACAAAGAAATTGCACCATTAACGGCAGGAACGATGAATTGGCCATTGGTTGTGCAACTTATTCACCGCCATATTTGCTTCAGCGCATTCTAATTAGAAATGCAGGAAAATACAGAGGAAGTTATCAACGGCAAGATCAGCACACAAGATGTTGAAATTTACAATGTACGTCGCTGATCTCGCCGTTGCAGGTAAATCTGGGCCATTAGCTTGAAAGATAACAGTGTGCTTGGGAATGACGATGTATGAATTATTTAATTACTGTTATTAAGAAGTGCAGTCCATAGGGGTTCAACCTTCCAACAACTTGAGTTATTTTCATTTATACCAATGTTCCTCCTTCATTTGTTCTATTAAACTTGTTTGGGTACGCACAGACCACTACATAATCTAGAGATTACCTAGTAATTTAATGGGGTAATCCAGTTGTCATCAGACAATATATGGCGCAAGCTGTGGTGTTACTCCATGTAAATTTTGTTTTAGTAACATCTAAGATTAGATGCTAAAAATATAGCTTCTCCACATCTAGATATATTTTGCAAATCAATTACTGT
Organism: Squalus acanthias; assembly: GCA_030390025.1. NCBI lineage: Eukaryota > Metazoa > Chordata > Chondrichthyes > Squaliformes > Squalidae > Squalus > Squalus acanthias. The sequence goes on along the minus strand of CM059425.1, from coordinate 175,530,855 downwards.
TCAATTGTGTAGTATTGCTGTAAGCTCTACCTTTCCCTAAATTCCACACTGGAAGAATCATCTGAAAACTCTGTTTCTGCTGAGCTCTTCCTACTGTTCGACCTCCAAGATGATGAGACTGGAAGCTCTTCCGAAGACATAGGTCTTGGTCTTTGTCCAATCCCAGAAGGTTGTTGCAGCCCTGCTGCTTGCTCCTCACTGCTAAGGACTCCAATGATTGCCCTGATGGTTGCTTCATCTACCTGAGTCCAAGGTTTTGACGGAGCACGCATTCGTCTCAGGAATAGACTATGCCATTTCTGTCGCAACTGTAAGATAAGACTAGCTGCCTATAACAAAACACATTGTGAAAATTCATTAGTAAAGAAAAACACAAGTATGCACAATTAATGAATTTGCATTTATATAGTTCATTATTATATCCTCAGATCATCTCAAAGCACTTTACAACCAATGGATTAATTTTGGAGTGTAATTACTTATGTAGGCATATATGGCAGCTAAATTGCATACAGCAGGGTTCCACAAACAGCAAATGAATGGATGACCAGCTATTCTGTTTTTGGTGGTGCTGGTTGAAGATTAAATCCAGGAAAATTTGTTGAGTGGGAAACTCCAACAGACCGAGGATTGAGCCACATTTAGTTAGCATCTTAATTATTAAAATTTTAGTTTATTCTACAAATTATTCATTACAATAATTTACAATGCAGTACATTTCTATTCTTCAATCTTATAAACAGAATTAGGGTCATTGACACTTGGTTGAGCAGAATGCTTTTTGTGAAATTAAATGCCCATGTGAAACAGAAATTTATTGTAAGGTGGTACAGGAGACTGAAATCTAGAATTCCTGGACAAATAACCCACAAGAAATAACTTTAGACATGGCAGAACACAGTTTCATTGTTAAAATATCAACCTATTTTTTAAAACTTCAAACTTGAATTGATTACAAAATGTGATTCCTGTGAAATTGTATAATTACATATGAGAAGGTGGGGCTAGTATTTTTGCTCCAAGTAAACAGCAAGCAGCTATCAATCATACAAGCATTGTCAGGTCAAAGGAAAGAGTCAGGGAGCTTCCTGTACTTAACTATAGATTTAACGTTATACTAATATAGAGAAGATGTCAAGTTAGGAGTGCTAAAAGGTAATATATCCTCATTCTCTTTCCCAATCACAAAAGACTTGGGAACCTTGTTGATTCAATCAGCCTAAAATCTGAATCAGCAAAATCATCTAAGTACATCAGCCAATGCAGACAGAACTTGCACAACAAAGGCTGTCTTGGGACAACAGCTGAGATCATTATCACTGACTCATCGAAACCAAAGGTTTGCCAGGTCCTTCATAGCTGTTGACATCAAGTTAAGTCCTTTCATAATAAACTTCATGCACATAGGGGGCTCTTGACTGAGAGCTAAAATTAACTTTAGATTATGAAAGCGCTTTAACTTGACTGGCACTTCAGTCAAGAGAATGTTCAGAAACAGCAAATTTATGATTATCCATGCAATCTCTAACAGTACTTCTTGCCCATGTACAACAACCATGTCAGATTCAAGGACCTGTTTCAAACAGTAAATACATCTTTGCAGCCAGATAGCTATGCCAACAGTATACAGTAATAAGAACATAAGAAATAGGAGCAGGAGTAGGCCATTTGGCCCTTTGAGCCTGCTCCACCATTCAATAAGATCATGGCTGATCATCTACCTCATCTCCACTTTCCTGCACTATCCCTATATCCCTTGATTCCCTTAATATTCAAAAATCTATCGATCTCTGTCTTGAATATACTCAACGACTGAGCCTCCACAGCCCTCTGGGGTAGAGAATTCCAAAGATTCACCACCCTCTAAGTGAAGAAATTTCTCCTCATCTCAGTCCTAAATGGCTGACCCCTTATTCTGAGACTGTGACTCTTGGTTCTAGACTCCCCAGCCAGGGGAAACATCCTCCCTGCATCTACTTGGTTCTAGACTCCCCAGCCAGGGGAAACATCCTCCCTGCATCTACTTGGTTCTAGACTCCCCAGCCAGTGGAAACATCCTCCCTGCATCTACCCTGTCAAGCCCTGTAAGAATTTTGAATGTTTCAAGGAGATCACCTCTCATTCTTCTAAACTCTAGAGAATATAAGCCTAGTCTACTCAATAATGCTGGTCAAAACATCATGACCAGGGACAGGGGTGGGTTGGGGACGGGACACCATCTTCTTCCTTGCCCCAGTAGGTTTTGAGTGATTGTTCAACACCATGAAGTACCAAAAGTCCCTTGGTGTCAGTTGACAATGATGTTTGATAGCCAAGCTGGAAAAAGACTGCCGGATCGAACAGCATGATCACATGGTATAATACAAAGCCTGTCCCTGACCACTAATCCTGAACTCCTGCATCCCTGTGCTCCATGTAAACGCGGAGTCGGGGACCAACTTGAATCTGAAGTTACGTGGCGTAAATCTTCTTCCTTCAGCAACACTATAATTGTAGTGCGAATGCAGTTTCAGACTGTCTGTTTCGTTTTTAATTTGAAGTACAGGTCCAATTCTGAAACCTGATGACTGCAACCATCTAGTCTTGAAAGAAACAAGCCTCATAATGGAATGCAACTTTTCAAGCAGGTACCAGAGCATTTTAATTCAAATAAAAACAATTTAAATGAGATAATTTGCAAAGAATATTTGTTTTGTAATGAAATTACCTAACTTAAGAAATCTTAGCATGTTTTTTTGAAAAATTTCAGAGAAAATTGGACTTTGAGATTACACATTTTGTCATAGAAAATGTGAAATCAGCATAAGATCTTGAAAAGACAACCAATTTATAAGTGTTATCTGTACTGCTAACAACAGTGTTTGTGTTACCAGTTAGCTTGTTTACATGCCACTTATTAGTCTAAAATAAAACAAGAACATATATTCAGAAATGACTTACTTCTGGATCTATTCTAAAATTCAGCCACTCTTCTAGCTTCAAAGTTGCCATCTTTGACGTGGATTTGTCCTCCATTTCACTATCACTGCTGTCATTGGTGACACCATCTACTGCACGTAATATAGGACAGAAAAAATTGTAATAAGTACGCCTTTTAATCAGATTTCTTCAGAAACAGCTGCCTGAACTAAGTTCATCATATTTTTAAGTTTCCACGTTAAGAGACTGACACTTCATTGCAGTACTGAGGAAGTGCTGCACTGTTGGAGGTGCCGTCTTTTGGGTTAGACATTAAACCGAAGCCCCATCTGCTCTCTCAGGTGGACGTTAAAGATTCCACTGCATTATTCGAAGAGGGGCTGGGGAGTTTCTCCCAGTCTTCTGGCCAATATTTGTACCTCAACTGACATCGTCAAAAGAGAATGTCTGGTCATTATCTCATTGCTGTTTGCGGAACCTAACTGTGCACAAATTGGGTTCTGCATTTCCTTACATTAATTACAATGGTGACTACACTTCAAAAGTACTTCATTGCTGTAAAGCGTTTTGGGACATCCTGAAGCCGTGAAAGGTGCTATATAAATACAAGTTCATTCGTTCTTTCTTTCTTTCTAGTAAAATCACCCAATGTTTTGCTCTACTTTTTTATTTAAATTCTGAAACCCAAAACTTAGGAACAGAATATTCAATGCCTCCCAGTAAAACAACTTTTTCTTTCCACTCTAGATTGATGGAATTTCAGAAAGATGTACAACATAGCATGTACAACATCTTTACATTAATGGATAAACAAGAGCCTACTTCGCTAAAAAAAAACTAAAAAAATAACATTTAGTTGTTGAATTCTGAAAGGCACACATGTTGAGGGAGATGGCTTATCGGGGGAAGGCAGCAGCAACCAACTTCCTGGCACCATGGGTGGTTCTGCTGCACAGGACGGGAGGAAAAAGAGTGGGAGAGCTATAGTGATAGGGGATTCTATTGTAAGGGGAATAGATAGGCGTTTCTGCGGCTGCAAACGAGACTCCAGGATGGTATGTTGCCTCCCTGGTGCAAGGGTCAAGGATGTCTCGGAGCGGCTGCAGGGCATTCTGGAGGGGGAGGGTGAACAGCCAGTTGTCGTGGTGCATATAGGTACCAACGATATAGGTAAAAAATGGGATGAGGTCCTAAAAGCTGAATATAGGGAGTTAGGAGGTAAATTCAAAAATAGGACCTCAAAGGTAGTAATCTCAGGATTGCTACCAGTGCCACGTGCTAGTCAGAGTAGAAATAAAAGGATATTTCAGCTGAATACGTGGCTAGAGGAATGGTGCAAGGGGGAGGGATTCAAATTCCTGGGACATTGGAACCGGTTCTGGGGGAGGTGGGATCAGTACAAACTGGATGGTTTGCACCTGGGCGGGACCGGGACCGATGTCTTAGGGGGAGTGTTTGCTGGTGCTGTTGGGGAGGGTTTAAACTAAAATGGCAGGGGGTTGGGAACCTGTGCAGGGAAACAGAGGAATGGGAAGCAAGGATAGAAGCAAAAGACAGGAAGGAGAAAAGCAAAAGTGGAAGGCAGAGAAATCAAGGGAGTAAATCAAATAGGGCTACAGTAAATAATAATTCTAAAAGGACTAAGAGTGTTAAAAAAACAAGCTTGAAGGCTTTGTGTTTTAATGCGAGGAGCATTCGTAATAAGGTGGATGAATTAGCTGCGCAAATAGATGTAAACGGATATGATATAATTGGGATTACGGAGACATGGCTCCAGGGTGACCAAGGCTGGGAATTCAACATCCAGGGGTATTCAATATTCAGGAAGGACAGACAAAAAGGAAAAGGAGGTGGGGTGGCATTGCTGGTTAAAGAGGAGATTAACACAATAGTAAGGAAGGATATTAGCTCTGATGATGTGGAATCTGCATGGGTAGAGCTGAGAAATACCAAGGGGCAGAAAACATTAGTGGGAGTTGTATACAAACCCCCAAATAGTAATGCTGAGGTTGGGGATGGCATTAAACGGGAAATTAGAGACGCGTGCAATAAGGGCACAGCAGTTATCATGGGTGACTTTAATCTACATATAGATTGGGCTAACCAAATTAGTAACAATACTGTGGAGGAGGAATTCCTAGAGTGTATACGTGATGGCTTCCTGGACCAATATGTCGAGGAACCAACTAGAGATCAGGCCATCTTAGACTGGGTATTATGTAATGAGAAAGGATTAATTAGCAATCTTGTTGTGTGAGGCCCCTTGGGAGGAGCGATCATAATATGAGAGAATTCTTCATTAAGATGGAGAGTGAAGTAGTTGACTCAGAGACTAGGGTCCTGAATTTAAATAAAGGAAACTACGATGGTATGAGGCGCGAGTTGGCTAGGGTGGATTGGGGAGCGTTACTTAAAGGTTTGACGGTGGATAGGCAATGGCAAACATTTAAAGATCGCATGGATGAACTACAGAATTTGTTCATCCCTGTTTGGCATAAAAAACAACAAAAAAGGTGACTCAACCGTGGCTAACAAGGGAAATTAGGGATAGCATAAGATCCAAGGAGAGGACATATAAATTGGCTAGAAAAAGCAGCAAACCTGAGGACTGGGAGCAGTTTAGGATTCAGCAAAGGAGGACAAAGGGATTAATTAAGAGGGGGGAAATAGAATATGAGAGTAAGCTTTCAGGGAACATAACAACTGACTGCAAAAGCTTCTATAGATATGTGAAGAGAAAAAGATTGGTGAAGTCAAGCGTAGGTCCCTTGCAGTCAGAATCAGGGGAATTTATAATGGAGAACAAAGAAATGACTGACGAATTAAACACATACTTTGGTTCTGTCTTCACAAAGGAGGACACAAATAAACTCCCAGAGATGTCGGGGAACATAGGGTCTAATGAGAGGGAGGAATTGAATGAAATCACTATTTGTAGGGAAATGGTGTTAGGGAAATTGACGGGATTGAAGGCCGATAAATCCCCAGGGCCTGATAATCTACATCCTAAGGTACTTAAGGAAGGGGCCCTAGAAATAGTAGATGCATTGCTGGTCATTTTTCAAAATTCTATGGACTCTGGAACAGTTCCCATGGATTGGAGGGTAGCGAATGTAACCCCACTATTTAAAAAAGGTGGCAGAGAAAAAACGGGGAATTATAGACTGGTAAGCCTGACATCGGTAGTGGGCAAAATGCTAGAGTCCATTATAAAAGATGTAATAGCAGAGCACTTGGAAAACAGTGACAGGATCGGACAAAGTCAACATGGATTTACAAAAGGGAAATCATGCCTGACTAACATACTGGAATTTTTTGAGGATGTAACTGGTAGAATAGATAAGGGAGAAACAGTGGATGTGATGTATTTGGACTTTCAGAAGGCTTTCGATAAGGTCCCGCATAAGAGATTAGCGTGCAAAGTTAAAGCACATGGGATTGGGGGTGAGGTACTGATTTGGATAGAGAACTGGTTGGCAGACAGGAAGCAAAGAGTTGGAATAAACGGGTCTTTTTCTGAGTGGCAGGCAGTGACTAGTGGGGTACCACAGGGATCGGTGCTAGGACCCCAGCTATTCACAATATATATTAATGATCTAGACGAGGGAACTAGATGTAATATCTCTAAGTTTGCAGACGACACAAAGCTGGGTGGGCGTGTGTGCTGCGAGGAGGATGCAGAGAAACTCCAGTATGATTTGGACAGGTTGGGTGATTGGGCAGATGCAGTATAATGTGGATAAATGCGATGTTATCCACTTTGGTGGCAAAAACAGGAAGACAGATTATCTGAACGGCAATAGATTGGGAAAAGGGGAAGTGCAATGAGATCTGGGAGTCCTTGTGCACAAGTCGCTGAAGGTAAGCATGCAGGTGCAGCAGGCGGTTAAGAAGGCAAATGGTATGTTGGCCTTCATAGCGAGAGGATTCGAGTACAGGAGCAAGGATGTCTTGCTGCAGTTGTACAAGGCCTTGGTGAGACCACACCTTGAGTATAGTGTGCAGTTTTGGTCGCCTTATCTGAGGAAGGATGTTCTTGCCATGGAGGGAGTGCAGCGAAGATTTACCAGACTGATACCTGGGATGGCAGGAATGACGTATGGAAAGAGATTGGGTCGATTAGGCTTATATTCGCTAGAGTTTCGAAGAATGAGAGGGGATCTCATTGTAACTTATAAAATTCTAACAGGACTAGACAGACTAGATGCAGGAAGGATGTTCCCGATGGCGGGGGAGTCCAGAACCAGAGGTCACAGTCTAAGGATAAGGGGTAAGCCATTTAGGACTGAGATGAGGAATTTCTTCACCCAGAGAGTGGTGAACCTGTGGAATTCTCTACCACAGAAGGCAGTTGAGGCCAATTCATTAAATATATTTCAAGAAGGAGATAGATATATTTCTTAAGGCTAAAGGGATCAAGGGATATGGGGAGAAAGCAGGGACAGGGTACTGAATTTGGATGATCAGCCTTGATCTCATTAAATGGCGGAGCAGGCTTGAGGGGCCGAATGGCCTACTCCTGCTCCTATCTTCTATGCTTTAATGCTTAAAACACTCAAACAAAAAGCTATCTACTTACAGCAATAATAATTTTCATTGTGTACACTTGTAATTATGTTATAACCATATCCACTTTGGCAAGCAAAGTAAACTTGCAAAAATCCACAGCAAATTGCTGACTACTAAATATGAGCTGGATATGATTAAAGACTGAACACATTTTCTTCTATAGGCTATTATATTATGCAGTGCCATAGCAAACTGAAGCTCATACCCTCTATGCCACAAAGTGGGTTTGTACTTTTGATTCCCTACATAGTGCATTCCTGTTTTCAGCTGTGCCATCAGGCAAATATAAGCCCTGCACTTTCCCACTAGGAGGGGAGAAAGGAAAAGTCACAAGATAATTATAGATGAGGAAGAACATTCAGCCCATATTAGCTTATCCAACCAGAAGTTCTCTATAGTACCCCCATTGCAGCATCCAATTGTTTGTTTAATGCATAAAGGGGTTTTGTTTTTTGAGAAGCACCATTTCAAATACTCATCATTCTCTGCGTGAAGAGTTTCCTGATATCAGTCCTAAAGTTACTTTTTAAGAGTTTGAACCGTGTCGCCTTGCACTACTCTCAATTTATTGTAATATTCCAGATTTATCTTTTCCATACAATTTACCATCCTATATACCTCTATAAGATCACCTCTCAAATGCCGCTTTCCCAGGCTGCAAAGCCCAAGCCTCTCTAATATTTCTTCACAACTCAGTCTTCAGACACTAGGGATCAGCCTTATGGGTTCTACCCTGCACTGCCTCCAGTGCTGAATCTCAGTTATATCTCAGCAACCAGAACTAGATGCAGTACTCAATGTGTAATCTAACCAGAGAACTGTAAAGGTTGAGCACAATTTCTTCAGAGTTATATTTCTCCTCTTTTGACTATGTAGTTTAACATTCTATTGGATTTGTTGACTTCTGGTTGGACATGTTAAATGTTGAATCTACTAAGACTGTTAGGTCTCTTTCCACTTCATATGTAGCTATTTTAAGACCATTCACTGAGTACATTTATTGCTTATTTTTCTATCCTATGTGCAGTACTTTGCACTTATTCACATTCAATTTCATCTGCCACTGATCGGCCCACATACATATTTAATCCAACTCATTGAAACTTGGGTGCTGCTTTCTTGATTCCACTGTTTCTCACAGTTTAGCACCATCAGCAAATTTGACCACTTCAGATTGTTCTAGGAGACCACATAGAGCCTGCTAATGGATTGGCAAAAGACCTGGGAGTCTGGATTTAGAAAGAAGGAGAAAATATAAAACCTACTCCTTTCACCCACCCCCCAAAAAAGTTATATACAACGAACATTTATTAAACAAATGCTCATTTGTTTGGTCATTTAATAAAACTGAAGAGAGCAATGAAAAAGTTGATGTTCTAATTATTTTTGGGGAAATGGATAATTATCATGTAAATGCAATTTTTAATCTACGGAATACATTTCAAAGGGCTCATAAAGCTGGCTTCAAAATAATTTTCTTTGTTCTCTAACTTATACTTAGAAGTACAGAAACATTTATTTAGATTCTGGAAGTACAATGAAATTTAACGAAATGACAAACATTTGTGAACAAAAACATACTAAAGTTTATTAAGAAATAATTTTGACTCACTGTATGTGTTACCTCGAGGAGAAGAGGGCTCTTGTAATGCACTGCTTGATAGTCTAGCTGGACCACCAAATAAGGCCACAGAGAGCGGTGTTACAGCAGAACAGCAGCGTATATTAGCAATTCTGTGTGCTCTTGTCATTTCATCATAAATAAGCCAGTCAGTGGGCAGTGCTTGAACAGCCACAGCTTGTCCATTTGCTGGTGGAATCTAATACAAAATTAAGCTTATACATTAGAGATAAATATACACTTTCACAAATAATTATTTAGCTATGAAATAAGAAATGAAATACTACAGATATTTGAATGCAGTGGCCAAATAACAATGTTATTTTTCATCTAAATTCAACAAACAGATCAACAGATTTTTTTTTAAGTTCCACATTTATTAGATGTTGAAAAAGATCCCAGACTAATCTTTCAATGGCAAAAAGCACAAGTCCTACCTTCTTATACTGTGGTTGGCTGAGAACTGAGGTAGGGTGAAATCTGACTTTCTTTTCTTTAGACCCAGTCAACATTAAATTCTCTCGATCGACATGGATGAGATTTGGGTACATGCCTGCAACTAATGCAGCTTTCACCACAGCCCAATTCTCAGAGTTTGTGTTCACATCGCGAATGTCACCTCCCCCTCGTGCCCTCACGAAACCTGTGAGGCAATATTAAACATAGGTTAAAGGAAAACAATAAGGATGCAAAACAATCAAGTCACAGAATCACAGAATCCCCACAATGCAGATAAGAGGCCATTTCGGCCCATCAAGCCTGCACCGACACATATCCCACCCTATCCCCGTAACCCCACATATTTAATCCCCCTAACACTAAGGGTCAATTTATCATAGCCAAATCAACCTAACCTGCACATCTTTGGACAAACTGGTATTCAATATATTGATAAAAATATCAAACTGGTATTCAATATATTGATAAAAATTAAAATAAATCAAATAGAAAATTATGGTAAAATTAACTACAACTATCTTATCGAGTGTTTTGCAATGTTCACTTGAAGCTAACCAGCTCTTCAGGAATACGCCAAGATTTTGTCAAGTACCAATTGGAAAAAAAGTCAGATGTTGTAATTTCTTTTTAATTATTTGAAAGTTGAAAGCATTTATAGCTCTTTCTTCACATTGACCAACTTCCTGACTGAAACCAAAAACTTTGAATCTTTTCTGAAACTGGGCAGTGAGTCATGATAAATACATCCTCAGTCTGCCTCCGAGAAACCCCACTTGTAGAAGCAGCAGCAAGGTGGTGATGCTGGTAAATAGGATTTAAGCTCTGGCATGCTACTACTTGATTCCCAGTCACAAATGTGCAAATAACAGCTACAATTAAGAACATAAGAAATAGGAGCAGCAGTAGGCCATTCAGCCCTTCGCGCGTGCTCCGCCATTCAATAAGATCATGGCTGATCTTCTACCTCAACTCCACCTTCCCGCACTATCCCCATATCCCTCGATTCCCTTAGTATCCAAAAACCTATCGATCTCTGTCTTGAATATACTCAATGACTGAGCATCCACAGCTCCCTGGGGTAGAGAATTCCAAAGATTCACAACCCTTAGAGTGAAGAAATTTCTCCACATCTCAGTCCTAAATGGCCAACCCCTCATTCTAAGACAGTGACCCCTAATTCTAGACTTCCCAGCCAGGAGAAACATACTCCCAGCATCTACCCTGTCAAGCCCGTTAAGAATTTTATATGTTTCAATGAGATCACCTCTCATTCTCCTAAACTTTAGGGAATATAGGCCTAGTCTACTCAATCTCTCCTCATTGGACAATCCCCCCATCCCAAGAATCAGTCTAGTGAACCGTTGTTGCACTCCCTCTAAGGCAAGTATATCCTTCCTTAGGTAAGGAGACCAAAACTGTACACAATACTCCAGGTGTGATCTCACCAAGGCCCTATATAATTCTAGTAAGACTTCTTTACTCTTATACTCAAATCCCTTTGTAATAAATGCTGACATACCATTTGCTTTCCTAATTGCTTGCTGTACCTGCATGCTAACTTTCTGTGATTCGTGTATAAGGACCAATGTTCCCTTGAGCTCTGGAGCTCCCGCGCAGCTGGTTTACCGGCTTTTAAATGGAAAAACCACACATGCGTGGATCTTGAATGGGCTGCGCGGCCCAAAATAAAATTAGAGGGAACATCGACAAGGACACCCAGGTCCCTCTGAACACCAACATTTCCTAGTCTCTCACCATTTAAAAAACATTCTGCTTTTCTATTTTTCCTACCAAAGTGGATAACCTCACACTTCTCCACATTATATTCCATCTGCCATGTTCTTGCCCACTCACTTAACCTGGCTATATCCCTTTGCAGACTCGGTGTCCTCCTCGCAGCTTACTTTCCCACCTAACTTTGTATCGTCTGCAAACTTGGATGCATTGCACTCGATCCCCTCATCTAAGTCATTGATATAGTGTAAATAGCTGAGACCCAAGCACTGATCCGTGCAGTACCCCACTAGTTACAGCCTGCCAATCCGAAAATGACCGGTTTATTCCTACTCTGTTTTCTGTCCGTTAACCAATCCTCAATCCATGCTAATATATTACCCCCAATCCCATGGGCCCTAATTTTGTGTAATTGAGATACAAGAGTTTTAAATGTACATGGGCACGTCCATGCTAACGTGATTTGCCTGCTATACGCAATGACTGGTATAGTGGGAAAATAGTTCTGGGAACTGAATCATGAAAACAGACAGACTTGCATTTATATAGCGCCTTTCATGACCTCAGGACATCCCAAAGCGCTTTACAGCCAATGAAGTACATTTGACGTGTAGTCACTGTTATAATGTAGGAACATAGTATAAGAACATAAGAAATAGGAGTAGGAGTAGGCCATACGGCCCCTCGAGCCTGCTCCGCCATTCAATAAGATCCTGGCTGATCTTCAACCTCAACTCCACTTTTCCACCTGATCCCAATATCTCTTCATTCCCGAGAGTCCAAAAATCTATCGATCTCAGCCTTGAATATACTCAACGACTGAGCATCCACAGCCCTCTGGGATAGTAAATTCCAAAGATTCACCACCCTCTGAGTGAAGAAATTTCTGCTCATCTCAGTCCTAAATGGTTGACCCCTTATCCCGAGACTATGCCCCCTTTCCCTGGCACTTCTGTAGGTCTCATACTTTCTTCCTATGTCCCTCACTCCGCACATTTGTGAATTATTCTGTATTTACAGAGAATCAGGTAATCATTGAATAAGTAAATCTCCTATGGTGTTGCTCATTGAGTCAGAATAACAATGAAAAGAAAAAAAGACTTGCATTTATATAGCGCCTTTCATGTCCCAAAGCACTTTACAACCAATGAAGTACTTTTTGAAGTGTAGTCACTGTTGTAATGTAGGAAACATGGCAGCAATTTGCGCACAGCAAGCTCCCACAATCAGCAATATGATAATGACCAGATAATCTACTTTTAGTGATTTAGATTGAGGGATAAATATTGGCCAGGACACTGGGGATAACTCCCCTGCTCATCTTCAAAATAGTGCCATGGGATCTTTTATGTCCACCTGAGAGCAGACAAGGCCTCGGTTTAACGTCTCATCCGAAAGACGGCACTTCCGACAGTGCACTGCACTGGAGCGTCAGCCTAGATTTTTGTGCTCAAGTCTCTGGAGTGGCACTTGAATCCACAACCTTCTGACTCAAAGGCAAGAGTGCTACCAGCTGAGCCACAGCTGACACTGTGGGCTGGATTTTGCCAGCGCTCAGAGGGCAGGTTTGGAGGCGGGTCCGCTGTCAAAATAGCGAAGATTGACAGTGGGTAGGAAACCCGCTGTCAACTCGCCTCTACGCGAGTCTCCCAGGTGTCGGGTCGGCCTGTGCAGAACTGACCCGACACCAAGCGGCACAGGAGACAATTTAGATCATTAAATGGCTTGTTAACAGCCAATTTAATGCTATTTTGAGGCTACCATGCAATTTTACGTGCTCCCCCATGGGTTACCCGCTGCTCAGGGAACATGCCAGCTCACCCGGTCATGAGTTGAGTCTGCTTTGATGTATCTGATAAGCTGACAGCTATATAAAGTCATATAAAGGATACCATATTGCAGATGTTCAGTTTCAGAGCTCAGAAACTGTTGGTTACTGCATTTGTAAGACATATAGATTTCTTTAGCTTGCAAGTGTTTAGAGCCAACTGTAGAATCAGTGCCACCTCATTGGAACAACCTCTCTCACTACTGACAGATTGCTTCTGTCATCTCACCTGCTTCTGTCATCTATTGCAGCAACATCGGTGCCCTTGGGAAAAACACACCTTGGTCCTCTGAATCCTTCCACGATCAGCCCCAATACCAACATCACCAGGCACACCAACATCACCAACCTTCTCCGCCATCACCTGATGCTGCACAGGACACAGGGCATCACCCCTTGACAACATTGCTGCCCAGGAGGCCAGCGATGGCATCACCATGGCCAGATTTACTTCATTTGGCGCTGTAAACCCTGGCTGCCACATGATGCGCCAGGTTGACACCATCCCACACCAGCACCGTAAAGCATCCCTTTAATGTCCAAGCCATTCCATTCACACATCACTATAGCTGGGGGGGGGGGGGGGGGGGGGGGGGGAGTTATGTCTCAACATTCACTGGAACTCAGTAAGACACTTCTCAAGGTGCACACAGATCTGTCCAATAAGGTGAAGTGTTGAAAAAATAGATTTCACTGTATGACAACACATTACCAGAAGCTTCACATGAACATTGGCTAAACCTCTCGAGTGCCTACCCTTGTGTGTTGTTAGTTGGTATGCTTGCAGTAGGATGAGGACGTGATAATGTAGATAGCGGGGGATGGGTGGAGGTGCAAGGTAAGTTGGTGTGAGTAAGGATGGGTAGGGAAGGCAGAGTGATGGGGATGTGATGAGTGCCACAGCAGGATGAGGTTGAGTGTGGTTTTGCAGTAACATTTCGTGATCTACTGAGATCATTGAAAGGTTTGTGCCACTGCAGCCTGCTCCTCCTGACGACATCCCTGCTTGTGTCCTGCTGTGCAATGTGCAACCAGACTGTGTTGATCTCCTGGGGAGGTCTCTTCCGCCCATGGGAAGGGGAGAGAATTTCCCTGCGTGCTGTGACTCCCTCCACAAGCATATGGAGGGAGTCATGCATGAGCCTGGGTGCAGACGTGTACCTTTGTGTAGTGCTGGTCAGTGTTTGCAGAACACTGACAGCACAACTGTCAAAATGAATGTGGCCCTGGTCCCTTTAAGGAAACCGGCTGATGACGCGCCATCAAATGATGTCATCAGACCCGCTTCCTGTTAATTGGCCAGGAACCCCGCAGGGCAGGCTTAACAAGGCCAATCTACGGAAAATCCTTGAGAGAACGGCTATAGACAGGGGCGGGACCGGAACCCGCCATCCAGCTCTCCCGCTGCCATCCCGTCTCCACAGGGAAAATCCAGCCCTATAAGTGTGTTGTCAACTATGATGGAAAAAATGAGATGGAAAATAAGTCTGACACTTACAAGAGGTGCATGCTATATGGAAGACTTTTACTATATTACAGATAAAAAATTGTGTTCATTTATTTTTAGCATGTGTAGGATAATTAAACCTAAAAATGTTTTCCAAACTTATTAATTATTAATATTCATCATAGTTTCAGTCACAGCATATTGAACATAATTTGTATAACATATTTTGTATATCTATCACATAATAAAAATTAGAGAAATTCATACTTGTATGTTAGTTTTTCTGCTGGTTGGAATGCAAGGATGAAGTTGAATACATGGCGATCAGATGAATGTACATTGGGAAGTTTAGCTTGAGTGGCGCAGAGGATTGACACATTTTAGGTGGAAAAGGGAGAGAAAAGTGAAGCTGCAAAGAGGTTGGTGGTAGCGAATGAGTGGCAAAGTTGAGAACAAGTAGTGAAAGGTATGAGAAGCAACGAAAGGAAGAAAAGTTAGCTGTTTCCAGAGAATTTGGTGGCAGTGAGTGATGAGCACAGGAGAGACTGATGGGATATGAAATGGGAGCGAGACTCCCTCCCCCGGAAGTCCCAAACTGGTTTCTTCCAGTGTCAGTTCAGGTCCGGACACTGGATTCAACCTGCATTTACACTGCAACTGCAGTGTCAAGGCAAAAATAAACTACTTTACAGCAACACTACAGTTGCAGTTCATTTGCATTTTTAAACATGCTTGAAAAATCAAACATTACTTTGGGTTTCAGATTTTAAAGAACATCAGTGTAGCTTGAAGTACAGATACTTACAGAATGTAAACATACCTCTATTTTCAATAAAATCTCTAAAACATGAATGTGCAATTTATACATCAGACTTTATAGTACCCCGATATCTGCACGTGTACTACTTTAAAACCAATTTAATTCTTGTCAGTTAATTTTATTAGCAAGTGGTTTCTTTGTGAGCAGAGGGACATATCTTGGAAATGAAAGTAGAGTAAGCCAACACCACCAACAAGAATTGGCACAAAGGTCATCCCCCAACAAGCAACAAGCCATGATGTCTCAATGGTGATTGATAGTTGTGGTTCGCTTTTCAAAGTAGTTTGGCTAGCTACGGATTTCCAGTTAATAAATTTCAGCCTGCATTGCATTCACCTCTGACCTGTGCTTACCTGAAGCTCTGAGCTGTCCCAACAATTGTGTTCTCATGCCTATAATGATTTCCATTGTAGCTTGAGAAAGGAAATTCTTTTCACAGAATGCTCTCTCCCAACCATCACTGCGAGCCTTTTGCCAAGCCTGAAAGAAAACAAAATATTTCAAAGTAAAACGAGTATCTAAAATCACAGATAAAATAATCAAACTATCACATTGTTTAATTTAAATTTAAATATGCTATTTCCCAATTCAGCAGCAACTTTTGATTGACTTCCCGAATATCACCCAATATTGCTGTGGCATCCAAGATCTGAGTCTTACAGAACTCCAGTGCCATTAATTTTAATCTGGAAAATGAAAATTTCATTACTGAACTCAACACAACCAAAACCAAAAACTATCCATTCTCGTTATCATATTTAGTACAGTGCTTAGTATAGAAATGTTCCTTATAGAAATTCAAGGGAGGACTCAAAATATGCAGTAGTGCAGTGTTATGTTACTGGACTAGTAATCCGGTGGCCAAGACTAATAATCCAGAGAACGCGAGTTCCAATCCCATGGCAGTTTGAGAATTTGAATACCATTAAAATAATCTGGAAAAGAAAAACAAGTATCCGTTAAAAAAAAATGACCACAGAGCTATCGGATTGTTGTAAAAATCCAAATGGTTCATTAATGTCCTTTAGGGAAGGAAACATGTCATCCTTACTTGGTCTGACCTATATGCGACTCCAGTCCCACGCCAATGTGGTTGACTCTCAATTTCCCTTTGAGCAAGCCACTCAGTTATATCAAATCAGGCAACTTACCAGTGATGCCCACATCCCAAGAATGAACAAAAATTCACAGATTATTAGTCTTTGAACGCAACTTAGTCATTTTAGATGTCTCTCCTCAGTATCAGCAAGATTCATAATGGTTGTCTCAAGTCCATTTATATGCAGTAAAACAAGAACATTGATAACTTCTTCAGGCATTTCCAGAGCAGTCTGCCAATATTCTGTGTAACTGTAGAACACTAGATTCAGGAACCAATCAAACTGTAATCCAAAATAACAACAGAAAACGCTGGAAAAACTCAGCAGGCGAGGCAGCATCCGTGGAGAGAGAAACAGAGTTGACGTTTCAGGTCGAGACCTTTCATCAGAACTGGAAACAGCAGGAAATCAAATAGATTTAAGGCAAGGATAAAGCTGGGAAAAGGGGGAGGGGATGAAAGAACAAAAGGAGACATTAAGAGATATTCAAGGCAAGAGGTGGTGTTAATGTGACAGGTTAAGGCTAAAAGAAGCTGTCCTTCTTTCTGCCAGTGCATTTCACACTTCTTTCAGCCTTAACCTGTCACATTACCACCTCTTGCCTTGAATGTCTCTTAATGTCTCTTGATGTCTCCTTTTGTTCTTTCATCCCCTCCCCCTTTTCCCAGCTTTATCCTTGCCTTAAATCTATTTGATTTCCTGCTGTTTCCAGTTCTGATGAAAGGTCTCGATCTGAAACGTTAACTCTGTTTCTCTCTCCACGGATGCTGCCTCGCCTGCTGAGTTTTTCCAGCGTTTTCTGTTGTTATTTCGGATTTCCAGCATCTGCAGTATTTTGCTATCGTAAACTGTAATCCAAGTCCATTTCATCAAGATTGCATGATTTGTAACATACAAGTCTGATAATGTAATTGCATTGGGAATTAAAAAGACATAAGTGTAGAGCTAACAGTTCATATATATTGTCCTTCTACACCCGTATTTTCAATTCCACAAACCTGCACTAGGAGTAAACAAAACTTTCCAAGAATTGTGAAAAGGAGAATAAAGGATTAAAAAAAGTAACAGTGAAAAGTGAAGTATACTTAGCTGTTCATTGTTCTATATTATTGTTACCCTTCATTCGCCTTCCTCCCCCACTTAGTTGTAAGCACTTTTCCTTGAGGTATAGGCATCCTTCATATAAAGAGACATTGGGTAACCATCTGTATCAGTAACTTCTCTGCCAGCCCCTGCTTGGTTAACATGCAGCTACTTTCTGCCAAAAACAATTCCAGTTATCTATAAAAATGACTTCCAACAGATGCCATCTGGCAACCATGTATTTATCCTCAAAACTATTGTCTTGAAATCAATGCCTTTACCAAAGGCTAATAACATGGAAAATGCATAACTTCACGCAATGTTCCTTCAATTTCATGACAAGATGCCTAGACCTACTTTTGAGCATCTCCAACTCTTTCGCTCTCATGCCATTTATCACCATATGTGTAACAGCCACCAATATCCCATTTCTTGCACAATTTTATTCAAAGTCACAATGTTCCAAATCACTATACCTAGTAGAAAGAAACTGCTATACTAGCCTCACCAAAAGTCAACATATCTCACCAAATCTCCTGCCACACCTCTGCTTTCTCCCTCATTTCTTTAAACTGCACCAAGTCCTTCATTTCCCATCTTCTCCATGTAACACCTTTGTATGATCTCCGGATTATGCCACTGATCCTTTCACTTGGCCTAAAGCTTCTCCTTACTGTTACCCAATTTCTCTCCGGTCTTCTCCCATTTCCCTAAGCATAGCTGGTCCTTTCAGCTGTCTCATTCAACATAAATTATCACTGAACCATTCACATTTACTGAACCCTATTAGTAAAATAAGCCTGCTCTCCAATACTTCTATCTACTCCTTCAAGACCTCAATTAGACGATTAAACACTTTAAAACAGTGATCAGAAGAATAGAAATAGAAATAGATATGTAAAGACTAGCCATAGTTACAACAAGTTAACCACAACTGAATGGATAATGAGAATGTACACAATTCTATAAAGTGTCTCAGAAGGCTTGTAACAACAAAATATGCTATATAGAGGAAATGTAGCAGCACAATAGAAGTTGATTTTGGACAGGAAACAAGGTTACAGCTAATAGGTGCTGGGTCCACTTTTCTTAAGTGTATATAAATGACTTGGACTGTAAAGACATCAGAAGAGCATAGACAGGTAGCAGGTGCAATTTAATGTGGCAAAGTGTGAGGTCAATACGTGAAGAGGAAAAACAAAGGAGGGGAGTATACACGTAATAGAGGGTATGGATGAAAAGAGACACAAGGGATTAAAATAGATCACTCCCCTGAAGGTGCAAGTGCAGTTAGGTGAAGCCAAAAAAAGGCAAACAGCATTTTGGGTTTCACAAATAGCAGTTGGGGGGGGGGGGGGGGGGGGCGCGGGAAATAGGATAGAAAAGCAAGGAGCTTACGATAAATTTGTACAAGGCAATGATTATGCCACAGTTAGAGGACTCTGCACAGACATTAAAGTCATAAAGAGCACAGAGCATAAATTTACCAGGATGATAGCATAGATGGGAAACTATACAATAGCAAAATACTGCGGATGCTAGAAATCCAAAATAACACAGAAAACGCTGGAAAAACTCAGCAGGCCAGGCAGCATCCATGGAGAGAGAAACAGAGTTAACGTTTCAGGTCGAAGACCTTTCTGACGAAAGGTCTTCGACCTGAAACGTTCACTCTGTTTCTCTCTCCACGGATGCTGCCTGGCCTGCTGAGTTTTTCCAGCATTTTCTGTGGGAAACTACATAGTTTTGAGGAGAGACTAGAGATACTGGGACTATTTCCACTGGCCAGTGAAGCCCAAGACGAGATTTAAGAGAGGTTTTTTTTTAATTATGAAGAGTTTGGACAGGGTTAGTAGGGAAATACCATTTCCTCTACCTGGGGATCATTTTAAAATTGTCACGAAGAGAGTGAATAGAGGGGTTAGGAGAAATTTCTCTACTCAACTGTTGAAGCATTGAAAGCTTGGCCACAGGGAATGACAGAGGCAAAGACCATTGCATCTTAAGGAAAAATTTTATAAATATTTGAAGCAGAAATATATACAGGGCTACGGGCAGAAAGCAGGTCAGTGGGATTAGTTTTGGATTGTTCTGGCACTGAGCCAATGTAGACCTAATGAGCCAAATGGCATCCTTCGGTGCTGTAAATTTCTATGCTGCACGTCAACTACAGAACTCCACTCTCTTCAGTCCATCCTCTAAACCCTCTCCCAGAAGTGCCTAAGCTATAGACTATATCCTCTGGAGTCCCCAAGGATCTATCCTTGGCCCCGCTCCTATTTCTCATCTACAGGCTGCCTCTTGGCAACATCATCCGAAAACACATCATGTTCCACATGTACGCTGACGGCACCCAGCTCCACCTCCTCACCACCTCTCTCAACCCCTTCACAGTCTCCGATTTGTCACACTGGTTATCTGACATCCATTACTGGATAGGCAGAAATTTCCTCCAAATTAATATTGGGAAGACCAAAGCCATGGTTTTTCAGTCCCCGCCACAAACTCCGTTCCCTAGCCACCAACTCCATCCCTCTTCCTGGCCACTGTCTGAGGCTGAACCAGACTGTTCGCAACCTTGCTGTCCTATTTGATCCCAAGATGAGCTCCCGACCACATATCCGCTCCATCACCAAGACCGCCTACTTCCACCTCCATAACATCACCCATCTCTGCCTCTTTCTCAGCTCATCTGCTGCTGAAACCATCATCCATGCCTTTGTTACCTCTAGACTTGACTATTTCAATGCTCTCCTGGCCGGCCTTCCATCCCACCCTCCATAAACTTGAGCTTATCCAAAACTTTGCTGCCTGTATCCAAACATGCACCACGTCCTGTTCACCCATCACCCCTGTGCTCGCTGACCTACATTGGCTCCCGGTCCGGCAATGTCTTGGTTTTAAAATTCTCATCTTAGTTTTCAATCTCTCCATGGCCATGCCCCTCCCATCTCTGTAACCTCCTCGAGCCCTACAACCCTCAGAGATCTCTGTGCTCCTTCAATTCTGGACTCTTACACATCCCCTATTTTAATCGCTTGATCATTAACAGTCGTGCCTTCAGCTCTGGAATTCCCTCCCTAAACCTCTCTGGCTCGCTCTCCTCCTTTAAGATGCACCTTAAAACCTACCTCTTTGGCCAAGCTTTTGGTCATCTGTCCTAATATCTCCTTACGTGGCTTGGTGTCAAATTTTGTTTGATAACTCTCCTTGGAATGTTTTACTACGTTAAAGGCGCTATATAAATGCAAGTTGTTGTTATATTGCTATCAATTCCAGTTACCTAGAAATTACTATTCAGAAAGGGAAATTAATGTGCATTAGTTTTCTCTCCTTGCATCCCCACCCAAAAAATGAAAACCAGTTGGAGAACTATGTTTCCACATTTAGTGAGCCAATTAAGTACCAATGAAACTCCCACAATACGGTATGCAAACTGTTAAATTGCAACACTGGTACTCATAGAATCATAGAAAGTTACAGCACGGAAGGAGGACATTTCGGTCCATCGTGTCCGCGCCGGCCAACAAAGAGCTATCCAGCCTAATCCCACTTACCAGCTCTTGGTCCGTAGCCCTGCAGGTTAGAGCATCCCAAGTGCACATCCAAGTACTTTTTAAATGTGGTTAGGGTTCCTGCCTCTACCACCCTTTCAGGCAGTGAGTTCCAGACCTCCACAACCCTCTGGGTGAAGAAATTTCCCCTCAAATCCCCTCTAAACCTTCCACCAATTACTTTAAATCTGTGCCCCCTGGTTTTTGACCCCTCTGCTAAGGGAAATAGGTCCTTTCTATCCACTTTATCTGTGCCCCTCATAATTTTATACACCTCAATAAGGTCTCCCCTCAGCATCCTCTGTTCCAAGGAAGACAGACCCAGCCTATCCAGTCTTTCCTCATAGCTAAGATTCTCTACTCCCGGCAACATCCTTGTAAATCTCCTCTGTACCCTCTCTAGTGCAATCACATCTTTCCTGTAATGTGGTGACCAGAACTGCACACAGTACTCTAGCTGAGGCCTAACTAGTGTTTTATACAGTTGAAGCATAAACCCCCTGCTCTTGTATTCTATGCCACGGCTAATAAAGGCAAGCATTCCGTATGCCTTCTTAACCACCTTATCTACCTGGCCTGCTACCTTCAGGGATCTGTGGACATGCACTCCAAGGTCCCTTTGTTCCTCTACACTACTCAGTGTCCTACCATTTAATGTGTATTCCCTTTTCTTGTTAGCCCTCCCCAAATGCATTACCTCACACTTCTCCGGATTGAATTCCATTTGCCACTGTTCTGCCCACCTGACCAATTTATTGATATCTTCCTGCAAGCTACAGCTTCCTTCTTCAGTATAAACCACACAGCCGATTTTAGTATCATCTGCAAACTTCTTAATCATACCCCCTATATTCAAGTTTAGATCATTAATATATACCACAAAAAGCAAGGGACCTTGCTACTCAAACACAAATTTCTGGTTGGGAATCTAAAAATACACCCATCACTTGAGCATCAAGGCAAAACTGGTAAACGCTGACTGAATTAACATAACAGTCTACCTTTTTAAAATTAATCTTGGAATACCAACTTTTTCACAATATCGCACCAAACACATTGAGATAAAGCTCTATTTCTTCTGGTGGCAGAGGACTATTCATAATAAGCTTGCTAGTTACATTTAATTCACAAAGCAGTACACTATATACCTGCCAGGTGTTCATTTCCTCAAATATGCAAGGCAGGAATTTCAGAATGGAGTGATGTAAATAAATGTTAATTTGATATATTAAAAAAAATTACCATCACTATGAAGTTCTGCACTCCTGATCGCAAATACAAGGTATTCAGGTGCCACAAAATAAATTCAAAAAACCCACCTGGAAAGCTCTTAAAAGAGCCATGTGATCACTGAACGTTCCTGCAGCAAAGCGCTTTCTACACAACATGGAAGCACGCTTCTGTGAAGGTTGCATTGGTAGAACAAATGGATCTCGATAGGCCAGAGTACAGGCAATAGTGAGAATAGGATCAAGGCACTTCAAAACTACAGCACAAAGAACCATCTTGCCCAGATGAGGTTCCACAGGAAGATCTGCTAAGTGGTAACCGAGTTCTGTTAGATCTTCCCAGCTGTCCATGGCATCTATAGTCTAGAATGAAAATGAGTGCAACAAAATTTGTTCCTGATATTGTATTTTAAAATGTATTCCTCATTTATTAGATGATAAATGTCTCTTACCTTGAGCATCTGAACAGCATTTCTAACAATAAGTGAAGGTGGGGGCTCTGGTGCTTTTGCAAGAAAGTCTGCAATTGGACAATTGATTGGAGCTAGCAGTTTGGTATGTAAGCAAAGTTCCTAGGGATATACAAACATGCAAATTAATCAATTACATAACCATAGTTTGGAACAGCCATTTTTATTATGTCTTTTTACAGATAGTTAATTCATCAGAGTGAGAATGATGCTTTAATACTTTCAGACACATCCAATATGAAATGTATTAGATGAGGGAAAAAAACAACTTTCAGTGCCCATCTTCTCTCAATTGCACTATTCTAGTAAAAAAAACTTCTGTAAGAGTGGTGACTTATTTATTTCAAAATTCACTCCACCATTTAACACTATGGTAGAAGAAAATGACAAACATTTACAATTATACATTAGAAAAAAGTATTATACGAGCAATAAAGCAAACACACACCTGCAGTGGCATCCGTAGCAACTCTGGAGTCTGGAACTCTAACAGGTTTTGGAATCGTAATCTACTAAATAAGTGAAAACAAATTCCTGGTCGGCAGCGACCTGCCCTGTTAAAAACACACAGGAATACAGTGTAGTTAAACAAGTAATAAAAGACAAACTATCCTTGTCTTTGTTTTGAACAATTTAACATTCCACAAAATTTCATTTTGCAAAAGACAACATTCATAAGACAAAAAAATTTGGAAATCATTCAAATCAGTCAGTATCTGGCTGATCAAAGGAAAAAATAACTTTTAACTGATATTTTTCATAGCAGTGTTACAAGTTTAGGTCTTGCTTTGATATTCTTTGAGTGCTAGTCACTTCCTTAAGCAGTCTGGGCAGCTTGCATCTAGGAGTGTGGCAGTACTGCCCAATATCTAACTATACAATAGTGTAACCCCGAGTGCAACAGTACCCCACCGCAGCCAGAGATCGGAACCGGATATTCATCTCTTTCACACATCTCATTATCAGAGGAAAAAGCAAAATACTGCGGATGCTGGAAATCTGAAATATAAACAGAAAATGCTGGAAATACTTAGGTTAGACAGCATCTGTGGCTCTGTTTCTCTCTTCACAGATGCTGCCTGCACTGCTGAGTGTTTCCAACATTTTCTGTATATATTTCAATATCGGAAGAGTTGTGAATAGATCGGAACACTATGGAATTATCAGCAAACAGCCCCAATCCTAACCTTTAGATTGGGGGAAGGAGATTGATGAAGGAGCTGAAGATGGTTGTGCTGAGAACTGTTCCCTGAGAAACTCCTGTAGTGATGACCATTCTTTGACAACCACAACCAATTTCCTTTGTGTTAGGTATGACTCTAGCCGCTGGTTGGTTTTCCTTATGAACAGTTACTATGTAACCACTGTTACTATGCCACAGACTTCAATTTTGCTAGTGCTCCTTGGTGCCATACACAGTCCAATTTTTTTTTTAATTCATTCACGGGATGTGGGCGTTGCTGGCAAGGCATTTATTGCCCATTCTTAATTTCCCTTGAGAAGGTGGTGGTGAGCTGCCACCTTGAACCTCTGCAGTCCATGAGGTGAAGGTTTTCCTGGTGGTTTGCTCGGCCAATTTTAGAGTGCAGTTAAGAGTCAACCACATTGCTGTGGATCTGGAGTCACATATAGGCCAGACCAGATAAGGGCAGCAGATTTCCTTCCCTAAAGGACATTAGTGAACCAGATGGGTTTTTATGACAGTCCAGTAGTTTCATAGTCACCATTATTGACACTAGCTTTTTCACTCAAGATTTATTTAATTAACTGAAATTCCCCAGCTGCCATGGTGAGATTTGAATTCATGACTCCGGATCATTAGTCAGGGCCTCTGGATTATTACTCCAGTAACATAACCATTATGCTATCGTTCCCACTAATGCTGCCTTAATGTCAAGGCCAGCTACTCTCACCTCTTTTCTGACATTCAGCTCTTGCATCCACATCTGGATCAGGGCTGCAGTGACGTGAGTGGTCTGGCGGAACCCAAACTGAGCGTCAATAAATAGATTATTAGTGAATAGGTTTTGCTTGATGGCACTCCTTCCATAACTTTACTGATGACTGGAAGGATATAATAGAGCAGTAATTGGCTGCTTTAGATTTACCCTATTTTTTGAGGCTAAGACATACCTGGGCAATCTTCTACATTGTCAGGTAGATGCCAATGGCATAGCTGAACAGCTTGGCTTAAGTAACTATCTCCTTACATTCTCACAAATAGCTTTAAATTCACAAAAATTGAGTAATCATTATACCTTCCCTTCCTCTGGACAGCACTCGCTTTAGAAATCCATACCATTTTTAACATTGTGACGGAGTTTAGTGCATCAAATGATTTCTGGAACAAAAATGTCATTGAAACAATTAAGTGTTTCTAAGTTCATAGTACTGCAGAAATATTTTGATGTGCATTGATTAAAACTTACCTCTTTCACTTTCCCAGAATCAATGACAAATACCACATCATTGACAGTAATACTTGTCTCTGCAATATTTGTGGAAAGAATCTGAAATAAGACAGAACAATCAATTGTGCTATAAGTGAAGGAAATAATAAAGCTTAAATCAGTGGTTTTATTTTAAATAATTTTGAGCTCACTATTTTACGAATTCCACTAGGTAGGTTCTTCAACACTTTCTTTTGGTCAGACGTCTGCATGTTGGAATGAAGCATGAAAACCTGTAACCTAAGAGGGAAAAAGTCTTTTATGGTTTA
Source organism: Squalus acanthias (assembly GCA_030390025.1). NCBI lineage: Eukaryota > Metazoa > Chordata > Chondrichthyes > Squaliformes > Squalidae > Squalus > Squalus acanthias. The sequence goes on along the minus strand of CM059425.1, from coordinate 175,505,303 downwards.
AATGTTAGTTTGCATTTTGAGTTAATTAAATTTAAACAATTTTCACATACACCAAGAGAACATACTAATTCTACAATGCATATATTACCAGTGCACATCTGCAAAAACAATTAATTATATCAGTTTCACTTACACAACTACTTTTGTGTATTTAAGAGATATTTGTCTACTCATCGCATATGCTGTATATGACTAAGTTATGCACTGTTATCTTTCTGAACTTTTATCTGGCTTCATTCTTGCCAAAGCAGCTGAATATGCCTGATTATTTGCTGTATATTCCCAAAACTCCATTATAATCACTGAGATACTAGCATTATATATGCAATATATATACCTTTTGTGAACAAATTTATGTATCCAGAATTTAGTTGTTCAGTTTATAATTCTTGAATTTCTATTTAAGAGTCCAAACAGGTGCTGTGTATCGTATACTTAATCTAATGTTGGTAATATTTTGGGGATATCAACCAAACGTTCAATTCCAATAAACATACTGTAAATTTAAATTGCAAAGCCAGAGAGTATTCCCATGTAGTCTTTTATACTGGACTCAGTGAAGGGTCAAAGAATGAAGCTACATTTCTTTAAAACAGTTTTGATGAGACCGCCCCTGGTGGCTGTGCTGAGTTAGTTGATTTCATCGAGGGTGGCAGTAGAAACATTACAATTAGTTCAGTTCCTTTCCTTAGCCCAGGAGGAGAGTCAGCCTGGGTTCCTGTTCGATCACCTACAAAAACTTTATCACAGAATCCCCACAGTGCAGATAGAGGCCATTTCGGCCCATCGAGCCTGCACCGACACATATCCCACCCTATCCCCGTAACCCCACGTATTTAATCCCCCCTAACACGAAGGGTCAATTTATCATAGCCAAATCAACCTAACCCGCACATCTTTGGACTGTGGGAGGAAACCGGAGCACCCGGAGGAAACCCACGCAGACACGGGGAGAATGTGCAAACTCCACACAGACAGTCACCCGAGGCCGGATTCGAACCCGGGTCCCTGGCGCTGTGAGGCAACAGTGCTAACCACTATGCCACCGTGCTGTTGGGAAGAGGGAAAAAATTGAGGAAAATATTTTCATCCCAAAAGGTTATGTATTTTTCTTTTGGATATGCTAAACACATTCTTGATGATAAATATATAGTTCTAGTACTGACTGATTAGTATCTACTGTATGTAACAGAAGACACATTTCTATATACCATACGTGTAAATGCACACTATTTTATAGTACATTGAAAAGTTTTTATAAATTATATAAATATTTATTTCACTTCCTATTTCAGAAAAATGTACGAGATACATGTTTTCTAAACTTACTTGTGAGAATTATCTGCAAATCTTTTGTCATCGTAGAGAATGCGATCTCTGAGTCCTACAATTTCATCATATCCTGGTAAAAAAATTAAAACTGCACCTGGAAATATAACCGTAAAGACACATTAAAAGTTAAAAAAATTTGGTCATGGTAATTTTATAAAACACAGGGTGATGTGCTATTGTACTACTAAATCCTATTGAATGATACATGCAAGTAATATTCCTGTAATTTTGATGAGTACTCATCCTTTCCTGTCTGATCTCCCAAGTTGATAAAAATGTGGAACAACAACAGAAAATGCTGGAAACACTCAGCAGGTCAGGCAGCAACATGGAGAGAGAAACAGTTAATGTTTCAGGTCGATGACCCTTCGTCAGAACTGGAAAAAGTTAGAGAAGTAACATATTTTTAAGCAAGTGTAGGGGCAGGGAAAGGGAGATGGGGAGGAAAGTCTGTGATAGGCTGGAAGGCAGGAGAGATTAAAAGACAAAAGGGATGATGGTGCAACGCAAAATGAGATGGTAATGGGACAAGTTAAGAAAAAAAGATGACTCTAGATGAGGTGTAAATGGCAATGGCAGAATCAACAGCTGCCATGCGAGAGAAAAAACAGAAAAAAATATATATAGGGGCTGAGATTATAGTCAAATTGTTGAACTCGATGTTGAGTCCAGAAGGCTGTAAAGTGCCTAATCGAAAGATGAGGTGCTGTTCCTCGAGCTTACATTGAGCTTCGTTGGAACAGTGTAAGAGGCCGAGGACGGTGAGGTCTGAGTGGGAGTGGAGCGGAGAATTAAAGTGTCAGGCGACCGGAAGCTTGGGGTCACCCTTACGGACTGCACGGAGGTGTTCCGCAAAGCGGTCACCCAATCTGCGTTTGGTCTCCCAAATGTAGAGGAGACCGCATCGTGTGCAGCGAATATAGTATACTAAATTGCAAGAAGTACAAGTAAATCGCTGTTTCACCTGGAAGGAGTGTTTGGGGCCCTGGACAGTGGGAAAAGGGCAGGTGTTGCATCTCCTGCGCTTGCACGGGATGGTGCCGTGGGAAGGGGAAAGGGTGTTGGGGGTGGAGGAGTGGACCAGGGTGTCGCAGAGGGAGTGGTCCCTTCAGAATGCTGAAAGGGGAGGGGAAGATGTGTTTGGTGGTGGGATCACGCTGAAGGTGGTGGAAATGACAGAGGATGACCCGTTGAATGTGGAGGCTGGTGGGGTGAAAGGTGAGGACAAGGGGAACCTAATTCCAAAATTAGGGGCCATAAATATAAGATAGTCACTAATAAATCCAATATAGAATTCAAGAGGAACTTCTTTGCCTAGAGAGGGGCTAGAATGTAGAACTCGCTACCGCAAGTAGTTGTTGAGGTAAATAGCATAAATGCATTTAAGGGAAAGCTAGATAAACACGAGGGAGAAAGGAATAGAAGGCTATGCTGATAAGAATTAGATGAAGAGGGGTGGAGGAGGCTTGTATGGAGCATAAACACCGGCATGGACCAGTTGGGCCGAATAGCCTGTTTCTGTGCTGTAAATTCTATGTAATATTCAAATATTTCTAAATTTTCTCCATTCCAATTTGAACAAATAGGTCGAGATGTAATGCATGCAGCAGCTGAAATTAAATTATGCTACAAAAATTTAGCATGGTAAACAATCAGTTTGAAAAGAAATCTAAGAGTTGCTCAAGCCAACGGCTTACTTACCATCATCGGAACTTTGAAAGATGTTATAAAGAAGGTGCATAATTAGATCCAGGTCAACTTTCTCATCGTCAAAGCTGTGGTGGTAGACGCTTAGAACTTCTTTGTCTTCTTGACTTAGTTCTCCACCGTCTGATTGCACCAGGACACACTCATCCAAATTTCCTAATTCCACTGAAGAACTTGTGCACAAAAATAAAATTTTTAGCAAGCTGCTCAATATTAGCAACATGCGTAAACTATTTAAGCTACTCAAGAACATTTTCACTACCTGTAGTTTGAACTTCAGCACAATTATGATTTCACACAGTGTCAGAAATACATAAAACATATATGGGCTTTATTTAAATGCAAAGGCAAGGACTGAATAACACACAATGTGCCAGGACAGAACTGGACACAATTTGATACTGGCATCTCAGAGACAACAAAAATGCCTGGCACAACAAATGGAAATATCACATTGGTGCAATAAGGGATGTTCTGTTGAAGCTGAGGGTTAACACACATTGTTCATCCATTTTGGAGGGAGCTTCACGCTGCAGATGGTTGTGCTGACACATTGGCTGTGAAATTTGGCTGATAAGGCCAGTTTAGGATTTTTAAAAATAGCAGCTGCCTCACTTCTACCATTCTGGGCAGGTCAGCAGCACTGTCGTTGCCTGAGCTCGCTGCAAAAATAATTAGTCAGATTGTGACATCAATCAGCATGCAACGCTGAATTGACGCACGACCTGCTATTTTGGACATCGCCGCTCCATTCAACGCCCTCTCCAAAGCAGAACCCCTACCAGCGCTTCTTAAAGATACACAGGCAACTTTGATGTAAGTTTAGATTTTTGATTTTGTACTAGTTTCTTTACATTTTATTATAGTGGCTTGGTGCAAGACATTTAAAAAGTTGTTAAAGTGTGCAGGGAGTGCTGCTGGATGTTTGCAAGGCTTTGGCTTTTAAAGGAAGGCCTCTGAGAAAACCACCTGCTCCCAGTCCTGGGGACTCTAGTTCCAGTCCCCCTTGGGCTGCAGCATGACATGGAGATGGAGGGGACAAGCTGCTAGCAGAGGGAGGAGGAGGAGGCAACCCAGACAGCCCCATTCTGCCGGGATACCCGGCACCGAATCATCCACCTGCAGTACCAGTGAACACAACCCCAATTCCCCTTTCAACATTTGTACCACACTTTACATTCCCTCTGTTACTGACCATTACAGCATCCTCCTGACCACAATGCTGAAATAAAAGCCACCACAAAGCAAACTTTCCAATCCAACTTTATCCATATATACATCCAATATTACATCAAAAAATCAACTAATCACTCTTGTGCATTCCCTTAGTGACTGTCTTGCGTGTGCCTTTGCCTATCTTAGTGATGTTACACAGTGCTACCCCAGTGGCTGCAGCATGACTGGTGGAAGACTGCTGACTTTCAGTGGGGGAGACTACAAATGGCCATGCAGTACAACCTCAAGGAGCTGGTGGCTGGGAGTGTCAAATCGAGTGACAGTGTTTCTTCTTCACTCTCCTCTCCCTCTTCTTGGTCAACCACTGGCTGGGCAGGCTGGATTTCTTGGGTGTCTGAAATGAGGAAGGCACAAGGGTAGGGTTGTGATGAGGGAGAGGGGTAAAGCAAGAGGTGTATGCTGACACCATGTGCAGCTTGTAAATCAGAAGAGATTATGGGATGAAGGGGAATTGGGATGCAAATTGGATGATAACGTATGAGGATATCGGCATCTTGTATTCTTTCAGCCCCGCCGCTGGGGGTGAGATGTAGCTAGGAATGTGAGACTTGCCTCGTGTTTGGTAGAGATTGTTGGGGTAGGTCAGTGATTGGGGTGGGGGGGGGGGGGGTCGTGCATTGAGCAGTGTGTGAGGCTAGTGGTGCAGTTGGTCTGAGGTCATGAAATTTCTTTGGGCACTGGAGCCAAGTCCTGGGGGTGACACTGCTGGCAGTGACGGCCTCGGTGATTTTGTTCCACATCCTTCTTTCTGGAGGGCCTCCTGTGGGTAGAGGACCTCCCTTCCAGTGTTGACCCCCTGCACAAAAGCCTCGAGTGCAATGTCTGGGACCTTGGGTGCCCTTTCCCTGATCTGTTGAGCCATTTGGGTTTGTGCTGAAGCACTTTTAACATTTTGCATCACCAGAAGGCAGCTCACCTTTAAGAGGTACAGATTGCCTTTAAGAGGCAAACATCGAGAACTTCGGCCCCCCTGCTGAGCCCACAGCCTGTCAGTGCGCTACAATCATGTAAAGTTGCAGGCAGCACGAATTTGATGCGCTCCTTTCAACGTGCACGGGTAGATCGTGCATCGCGGTGCCCGCACCCATCTATCAGCGTTATCCAATTTCCCCCCTCAGTGCCTAAAATGGAAGAGTTCCATTCCCAGCACTATCATCATTCATCACCTTGATGCATGCACACATTCGCGAAGACTGCAAAAAAGGTAACTTTAATGCAACACTTTTTCTTTAAATAGGTTTTTCCCTACTTTTAATAATATGTGATTAATAGATTCTGTATTCAGAATGATGTGGCAAATACAGCTAATTACAATTCCTGTACTTACTTGAAAGATTCTAGAAGATCTATAATCTCAGTTTGACCAAACCGTTTAGCCCAGTCCAAAGCTATCCTGGAAATATTGAAAAAACTTAATTTATTTCTGTAATATGGGTAGTACACTATAGAGCCAACTCCAAGGTGCACCCCCACCCCTTCCACCCCAACCTCCCTGAGATGATTAAAACATTTAAAAGGAAAATTTCTAGATGTATTCTCAGTGCAACATATGCTGAAATACATAACCATTAGCATGTCATATTCACCAATATAGAGAGAGCAACCAAAGTCCAAACTATGTTGGACCTGTATTCAGACCAATTAAAAGCCATTTAACTTATTCTTGATTGTTTTGGCAAGACAAGTTTCTTTTAAGTAGGGTTTACTACAAAATTCTTGTGATTAGTAATCTATAGCTGCAACATTGTTTTAGGGAGTACAGTTGTAAACTAACATTTTAAAGTTAGAGATATAAATGGACTGTTGACCAACTTTTTAATAAGAACTAAAACGGATGCATTTTTAGCACGTGCCCTTTCCTGCGGGAAGTGTGATCACCGCATGTGTGTCGATTCTTAAGAAATTAATGGAGGCACTTCCATGTCAACGTGTTCACTATCAAAGGAGTTGATAGGGTAGAGAGAGAAACTATTTCCTCTGGTGGTGGAGTCCAAAACAAGGGGACATAACCTTAAAATTAGAGCTAGGCCGTTCAGGGGTGATGTCAGAAAGCACTTCCTCACACAAAGGATAGTGGAAATCTGGAACTCTCTCCCTCAAAAAGCTGTTGAGGCTCGGTCAATTGAAAATTTCAAAACTGAGATTGATAGATTTTTGTTAGTCAAGGGTATTAAGTGTTACAGAACCAAGTCAGGTAAGATGAGTTAAGATACAGATCAGCCATGATCTAACTGAATGGCAGAACAGGCTCAAGGGGCTGAAGAGCCTACTTCCGTTCCTATGAATGGAGGACAGCCAGACAAACTAACAGCAGTGTAGACTACATTCAATTTCTCTGTACAGCACACTGTTATTGCTATTGTATCACACCTTCAAATTATTGAAGGAACTTGTTCCATTGATAAAGGAACTAGCTATATTTGTATACAGGTTTAAAAACAATGCTGACACCAGTTTTAGCAAAGGCAGTCTCACAATAGCATCTTCCGTATTGTTCCATAAACTTGAGCTCATCCAAAACTCTGCTGCCCATATCCTAACTCGCACCAAGTCCCGTTCACCCATCACCCCTGTGCTCACAGTCCTACATTGGCTCCCAGTCTGGCAACGCCTTAATTTTACAATTCTCATCCTTGTTTTCAAATCCCTCCATAGCCTTGCCCCTCCCCATCTCTGTAACCTCCTCCAAGATCTCTGCACTACTCCAATTCTGGCCTCTGTGCATCCCCTATTTTAATCGCTCCACCATTGGCGGCCATGCTTTCAGCTGCCTTAGGCCCTAAACCCTGGAATTCCCTCCCTAAAACCTCTCCGCCTCTCTCTCCTCCTTTAAGACGCTCTTTGATGAAGCTTTTGACATATGACCTAATATCTCATGTGGCTCAGTGTCCAATTTTGTTTGCTAACGCTCCTGTGAAGCACCTTGGGACATTTTACTACGCTAAAGGTATATATAAATACAAGTTCTTGTTGATTCATACATTTCCTTTTTTGTAGTTAAATACAAAAACAGCCTATTTACTGGCACAAATTATTTTTTTTTAAATGACCAAAAAAAAAAGCACTCTAACCTTATCTCGCTGAACAGGAACTAAATCAGGGCAACAAATGTCATACTCAGCACTTAGAGGTACATAATTTGCAGGAGTTTATGCAACGTGCACATCCTCATAAGATTTAGTCTCACTAGAATCCATGAACACAAAATCTAACATTTTATTCGAAAATATTCCAGAAAATATCTTACTTTCTAAACAATTCTAACAATAAACTAAGAATTTCATGAAAAGCAGAAAGTTTCTCAGCAGTACACCAGCTGACAACTGATGAAACCTGTCATATTAGGCTAGCAGATTTGTCTGGGTGCCCCGAGACCCAACTTTGCAATCTTCTGATTATGACTGGAAGTATTTGTTCTCTGCTAAACTAACAGCTTTCAGTTTATTAAAATACTAAGTACAGTATAATCATCTCCACTAGTCTGGAAAAGTAGCGTGCAAACAGAATCCATATTCAGATCATCTCCAGTTTAGGAACAATCTTAAATCAATCTATTAATAGAGACTATGTTTGGCTAATTTTTAATCAAAAGGTAATCATCATAGAGGCATATGTAAAGAAAGAAGCCAATTGCCTTACCAGCCATTTGAAGCCTTAACATTGACATTTGCTCCCATGCTGAGTAGCTGTTCCACTTGACTGAGGAAGCCCCGGCCTGCAGCTATCATTAATGGAGTAGCACTGGTTTCACTGTGCCTGTAGTCAACTGAAAATAGCAACACTCATTTGGATAGAGATTGATATATAATAGAATTATAGCATAAACCACCCAAATACCAGCTATGAAATTTGTCTTTGTGCTTCAAGAAAATGTTTTAAGCATACAAGAGGTTACTGCAGAGATGTGTCTACTACTGGCATCCTCTGCTTATTTATCAACACCTTATTTTAAAAAAATTAAATCCATACCATAATGGAAAGCTGATGCAATGGGGAAAAAGGCACTTGCCCACAAGGCGACAAAATCTGAGCTTCAGTAACCTCTGGCCACCCTCAAGTACAGAGGAGCAATGGCAGAAGGAAAGGAGCAGATCTCCAGTCTATTTTCTCAGCCACAGATGATGCATAGCACAGTGAGATTCAAGAGGTAAGAAAAATAATAGAATAACTTACAGAAATATCAGGTAATAGGAATTATGGAACAGTAGGCTTTTAGATATAAAAGAATTTCATTTGCATTAATCTAAGGTCTAACTGGATTATAGTTTGGAATCTGAGACTCTTGTCGTAGCTGCAGCAATTGGTGCTATGCAAATGTTAAATTCCTCACCAAATGTGTTGAGTTTTTACAGACCACGGCACTAAGCAGTGATTGTAGAAGTTAACAATACAGTGCAGCAATTCCTACTACAGATTTTAAGCCTTCACAGACAGTAGCTAAGTGTACTTAAAGCCAAGAAACACTTGTGCAAGCAATTATTAGATCAAAGTATAATTACAGATGATAGAAAGAACTTAATTTCCCTAGAGCAAAACACACTCCAGGGCACATTATACACAGCTATGAAAGCTATATCTATATACATCTCTATCCATCCATATTATTAAAATTCTTGTATATGCACGCACTTCCTTTAAGTATCACACTTACTTTCTGTTAACATCTCCTTATCACTATCATACATTTTCTATCACACTTCAATTGGATCAAAATGAGCAGCAGCAAATTAAAACTGAAGATGTAGGTCATATTTGAATAGAAGTGAAGAAAGTGGCTAGAAAACTACCAGTGATAAACTGCTAAGAACTTATGATAACAATCAATCCTGAAAGAGCAGCAGTCAGGAAAACCTACCCATTAAAGAAAATTGGTCTACCTTCAATCGAATGAGTCAAAATGCTTTTGAAAAAAGTTTTGCTTGCTATATTTCCCTCAGTAACTGAAATTTATGATGGACAAAATTAAGGTTTGTAACATTAAAAAAATTACATATTTCACAATATCATGACTTTTCCAGTTTTGGGCACCGAACCTCAGGACGTATTGGCCTTGGAAGAGGTACTGCACAGATTCAGCAGAATGATGCGCCTTATAGGGTTTAATTATGAGGACAGGTTGCATAAACTTAGTTGTATTCCCTTGAGTTTATAAGATCTAATTGCGGTGTTTAAAATGATAAAGGGATTTAATGTGCACTGGAGGCTGGCAAGGTAGCTTGCTGCTGGCATATACTCAGAAAACTTACCCTAAAGAGAAAACTCACCACTGACGTTTTCACTTAAAATAAGATGAAAGAGCTGGGCAAAAGCATCAATATCTTTGTGAAGCCAGATGTCTGAGAGACATGCATCCATTTCTTTTATAAGCCAAGGCTCAAGAGAACTAAAATCTTTTTCGTTCTGTGAAGTAAAGAAAAGGGGAGAAAATTGACACTATGGTTACTAGAAGTACAACTGTACACCTAGGGCAGTAATTCAAATAGGCAATCTTTATCCTTTCAGAAAGCCATTTTGTTAGCAAGTATGAACAGCATCATCAGTATGTCATAGGTGTGCAATATGAATTATTACAAGCAATGTTCTCTCTAAGATACTGCGTGGGCGGCCGCACAGAAAATTTAAAGGTATCATACATTGAAATAAACAACAAGAAAATTTGAAATTTTGAAATTTTCATGGGCCAGAAAAGGTTAATGAGTCCAAAAAGCCACTGCTACATAATTATTAAAGTTTGATTTTGCCCAGACACATTGCAACACAAAATATAATTTCAATGATTCCATCTCTTGTGAAACAGTTCAACATAGGTTGAGCATTAATCTTCAAGCATCACAATTTGATAGTTATCTGTGAATGTTATAAGAAAGCTGAGCCCAGCAATTTTTGGAGGGAACCTATTAAAAAGTAAGCCAACTTATTATGCAATAATCGCTAACACAGCTTCAGTTTTCATCTAGATACAGCTGTACCAATGTCGGTGTTACCAGAAAATGCAACATGTACACCAGAGTGTTTGAAGATTAGGAGAAAACCAAAATCCCTTCATCTTCAGTTGTAGCAATTAAATTGTTGCTACAGATATTTGAGCTTGTTTTTAGCCAATCAGAAGAAATTTTAATGTAAATTTTAGGTGCAGAAAAGAAAAATTGGGTAAAAAATAAATAGGGCAAAAAGAGAATGGGAAAGCAGAAATTAGAAGAGGACCAATACCAGCAAAAATCAAAGAAAATAATTTCTAATTTTAATCAAAATTATCTTTTTATAGTTTGGGATATATAGTACTAAAGATATTTCTGACGAGTAGTTTTGTTACTGTAACATTTGCTATTTGCCTCAGCACTATTTTTCAGTTCTTTAGTTCCCTCAGAAAAGAGGGCAATTTCCAGTTATTGAGGGTAAACTGCTAGTTGGCTGGGACTAGGAGTAGTTAAGGGCTAATTCAGTCTCATAGGGCCTTGTTTGACGTCTCGGAGTCAGCAAGGAATTTTCCAGATTTTTTCCTGAATTGGCCATAGAATTTGTTCCCCCTTTTCTCTTGCTTCTCCCAGGAGATTCATGGTGGGTCAATGGTGTACGTGGTTGCACTGTGTCTGGTAGGATGGGTTTTATGGCCATTTCATTCTTCTTTTTGTATATGTTTTGCTTATTCATTCCATTTTGATTAAAATGGTCAAAATGGAATTGACCAAAGGTTACAATGCAACAGCAACAGACGCTTAACTAGAAGGCCTGAGCGAATCACAATCTCTATTGACATTTGCACTCAAGCTTCATCGCACAGGATGTTTGGTTTTAACCATGGCATCTTGGGAAGAAAGGACATTTTCTGGTCACCCACTACTGCAGCACATCCATTGCTGGATGACTAAGAATCCATAGAAATTGGAAATGTCGTAAGACACTCATTTAGAAATTAGCCAAATTACCAATTGACTGAATACACTGTCTCCACCATCATCAAGCAAATCGTTTTCTGCTGTCAGGCTTGGGATAAATCTTTGTCTTTGATACTCTGATCGGCTGGCACTGCTGGTCTCCTTAGCTTTATACCATTCACTTAAATTTGTTTGTTGCTTTTCCTCTGAGAAGATAAAATATAATTATTCTCAGCATTTAATACAATGAATTATTCCAAGTATGTTTAATTTTAACACAGGGTATTACTGGAACACATTACAATATACTATCGTTAGGTTAAAATCTTACAAAAACTGGACCAATGCTCAAGCCTGGTGGCTCAATAAAATTTCATTTCATTGGAATCAAGGAGTCAGGTAGGGAAGGTGATGTATATGTATTTGAGCTTACCTCGCTGTTTCTCTTTTTTATATTTCAACATTTCTTTATTTGTATACCCAGTAGTACGCAAAATGTCCTCCAAAAATAGTTCCTTTACTTCAAATGGTCTCCCTTGAACTTGAAAGAAAGGCACCAAAGATTAAAATCCATAGTTGAATCTGCCTTGTTGTACACTTGATATATATATATAAAATTTTAAATTGTATACCAAGAGTTTGACAAAGGTTTGTCAGTTCTATCACACATTTTCAAAATTATTGTCACCTCTCTAAGTCCCTTTTATGCAATTCACTATTCGCTCACTAACAGAGCAGGTGACTTGCTCCAAAGACTCAAGTAACCTCCGACTAACCTGCTTAAACAACACTAAAAGTGAAGATTATTTGGTCATTATCACATTGCTGTTTGTGGGAGCTTGCTGTACGCAACTTGGCTGCTGAGTTTCCTACAATAGAACGGTGACTAGACTTCAAAAAGTACTTCATTGGTTGTAAAGCGCTTTGGGATGTCCTGAGGATGTGAAAGGGGTCATATAAATGTAAGTCTTTTTTTTTAAAGAAAGAGCATCCCAGTTGATTTTACCCTATGGGACGATGACTCTGTTCAGGGAAGAATCTAGCCAAACCAACATAGTGTAAAAAGAATGGCAGCAGGAGTCTAGTAACTTGCATCTTAGGGCCAACTTATAACACCCACCAGAGCACATCACCCTGATCAGTCATGGAAATAAACTTTTTTCCCTATAGTATCCATGAAGCCAAAGTGAAAGGAAACATACTCCTTTTGGTTCCTGTCTTGCAACTGGCTTCAAGAGGAGCCATCCACATGTTAGCCAAAGAAGTGACCATCCCCGAGTACATTAAGCTCCAATTTTCCCTGATGTCTTCTGTCTTAAACAGAGAGTGACAAATATACACATAATCCACTTCCCTACTTGGTAACCTTTATTTAGTAATGAGTCTACCTAAAATTACAATTCTCAAAATGAAACAAATCTTTGCCTAGTTTAACAAAATTCTTTCATCCTCTTTATTTAAACACTAACCGCTCAGAAAACATCCACCTAGGCACAAGAGTGGCTCGGTAGCACCAATACTGACCGAACTGCCAGGTCCTGAAGGACATAGCTGCCAGACTGGGCATGCGGCAGGTGGTGAGATAACCAACATGAGGTAATAACCTACTTGACCTCATCCTCACCAATCTACCTGTCGCAGATGCATCGGTCCATGACAGTATTAGTAGCAGTGACCACCGCAGTCCTTGTGGAGATGAAATCCCGTCTTCACGCTGAGGACACCCTCCGTCGTGTTGTGTGGCACTACCACCGTGCTAAATGGGATAGATTCAGAACAGATCTAGCAGCTCAAAACTGGGCATCCATGAGGCGCTGTGGGCCATCAGCAGCAGCAGAATTGTATTCCACCACAATCTGTAACCTCATGGCCCAGCATATTCCTCACTCTACCATTACCATCAAACCAGGGACCAACCCTGGTTCAATGAGGGGTGTACAAGAGCATGCTAGGAGCAGCACCATGCGTACCTTAAAATGTGGTGCCAACCTGGGGAAGCTGTAACACAGGACTACATGTTAAACAGCAGAAGCAGCATGCTATAGACAGAGCTAAGCAATCCTGCAACCAATGGATCAGATTAAACCTCTGCAGTCCTGCCACATCCAGTTATGAAGCGTTTGCAACCATCTTCAGCCAGAAGTGCCGAGTGGATGATCCATCTCAGACTCCTCGAGGTCCCCACCATCACAGAAGCCAGTCTTCAGCCAATTCGATTCACTTCACATGATATCAAGAAACGGCTGAACGCACTGGATACAGCAAAGGCTATGGGCCCCGACAACTTCCCAGCTGTAGTGAAGACTTCTGCTCCAGAACTAGCCAAGCTGTTCCAGTACAGCTACAACACTGGCATCTACCCAACAATGTGGAAAATTTTCCAGGTGTGTCCTGTCCACAAAATGCAGGACAAATCCAATCTGGCCAATTACCACCCCATCAGTGTACTCGCAATCATCAGCAAAATGATGGAAGGTGCCGTCGACAGTGCAATCAAGAGGCACTTACTCCCCAATAACCTGCTCGCCGACGCTCAGTTTGGGTTCCGCCAAGACCACTCGGCTCCAGACCTCATTACAGCCTTGGTCCAAACATGTACAGAGGTGCTAAATTCCAGAGGTGAGGTGGTAGTGACTGCCTTGACATCAAGGCAGCATTTGACCGAGTGTGGCATCAAGAGCCCTAGTAAAACTGAAGTCAATGGGAATCAGGGGAAAACTCTCCACCGGCTAGTCATAACTAGCACAAAGGTGGTTGTGGGTGTTGGAGACCAATCATCTCAGCCCCAGGACATCGCTGCAGGAGTTCCTCAAAGCAGTGTCCTAGGCCCAACCATCTTCAGTTGCTTCATCAATGGCCTTCCCTCCATCATAAGGTCAGATGTGGGGATGTTCGCTGATGATTGCACAGTGTTTAATTCCATTCACAACTCCTCAGATAATGAAGCAGTCCATGCCCGCATGCAGCAAGACCTGGACGACATTCAGGCTTGGGCTGATAAGTGGCAAGTAAAATTCGCGCCACACAAGTGCCAGGCAATGACCACCTCCAACAAGAGAAAATCTAAACACCTCCCCTTGACATTCAACGGCATTACCATCATCAAATCCCCCAGCATCAACATCCTGGGGGGTCACCCTCGACCAGAAACCTAACTGGACCAGCCACATAAAGATTGTGGCTACAAGAGGTCAGAGGCTGGGTATTCTGCAGCGGGTGTCTCACCGCCTGACTCCCCAAAGCCTTTCCACCATCCAGAAGGCAGAAGTCAGGAGTGTGACGGAATACTCTCCACTTGCCTGGATAAGTACAGCTCCGACAACACTCAAGAAGCTTGACACCATCCAGGACAAAGCAGCCCACTTGATTGGCATACTATCCACGAACTTAAACATTCACTCCCTCCACCACTGGCGTACCGTGGCTGCAGTGTGTACCATCTACAAGATGCACTGCAGCAACTCACCAAGGCTTCTTCGACAGCACCTCCTAAACCCGCTACCTTACCACCTAGAAGGACAAGGGCAGCAGGTGCATGGGAACACCGCCACCTCCAAGCTCCCCTCCAAGTCACACAACATGCTGACTTGGAAATATATCGGCATTCCTTCATCGTCGCTGGGTTAAGATCCTAGAACGCCCTACGCAACAGCACTGTGGGAGTACCTTCACCACACGGACTGCAGTGGTTCAAGGCGGCGGCTCACCACCACCTTCTCAAGGGCAATTAGGGATGGGCAATAAATGCTGCCCTTGCCAACGATGTTCACATCCTCTGAATGACTTTAAAAAAAAAATTGCTGCAAATGTCCATAATTAATACCAAAAAACATTTTGTTCCACTGACTCACAATGCTCACTGCATACATACATAAGATATATGTGAGTAGTGCACACAGCATGATATACCAAGGTCAAAGTTACACTGTACCAAACCTCAATATGGATTATTTTTGTTCACAATGGGAAATGGGAGCATATCTTCATTTTAGGCAACCAGTGTCAGCATAAAGCATCCCCAGTTAGGTACAACATGGATGTAGAGAGAAGCTCCCTCTGCTTCGTCCAATGTACCTTAACCCAGTGTAGAAAAGCATCTCCTACTGCATCACTGTGACATTTTTATTTCCCACACCAGCCATCCTTCTAGTCTGAGTAATACTGATAATTTAGTGTCAATTAGTACCATGTTAGCAACAGTTTAAATTTCCTCTTATAACTCAAATTTGTGACCATGTTTACCTGAAGTAGCAAATGTTAATATTTTACCAAACTATCTTACTTTAAACAGGTCTACTCTTAGTATCAAAGAATCATTGAATGGTATCGCACAGAAGGAGGCCATTCAGCCCATCGTGCCTGTGCTGGCTCTTTGAAAGTGCTATCCAATTAGTCCCACTCCCCTGCTTTTTCCCTGTAGCCCTGCAAATGTTTCCCTTTCAAATATTTATCAAATTCCCTTTTGAAAGTAATACACAGCACAAAATATCAGCTTACCATTAGTAACATTGGATTCACCACAATACATCCTATACTTGGCATCTTCCCAGGTAATTGTTCAACCCATCTAAACCATTCAGTGCTGTTGTCAGGACAGCCTTGAAACAAGGGCATGCTCTCAATGGAGCTTCCAAGCTAAATAAAAGCACGTACACTTCCCGTCGTAATTTTTCACATACTACACAGTGCATGCAATGGAACTCTTCCCTCTCTGAAACTTAAGGAATGTTAGGATATAATGCACACCACCCCTTTTGGGGAGAGGTGGCACAGAACACAGCATAATATTGTCAAATACTAGACTAACATTTTTCAAACACACTTTACGTTATACTACTAGAGATAACACTAATGCTTTCGTTCATTAGCTATACTCCCAACAGTGAAATACAACAAAATTACAAATATGGATTGCAACAGAATAACAGTACAAAGTATCAGTACTTAATGCAGGCTATCAATGCCAAGAACAAAGGAAGTGTTCACTGTCACTGATTGGAACAGCTCAATCCAGTCCTCAATAGAGCACTTCTCTGTAGAATCCTTCACCCCAGATACTTTTACGATTTCCCTAAAAGCCATTCTCACTGAATTTAGGCCTAGAAATTAGTCTCGGGCAATGGCACAAAACAGGCAGCCCACCACACGCAGCGCCCGACACTCAGCCCCACTGACTACAATGGAACTGAATATCAGGCGCCGAGCACAACGGGTGATCGATCAGACACCACCCGCCCTGCCCCACTGCCTGAGACAAACCTCCTGGTAATACCAAATATTGGTTAACTGAACTTATGAGACTTTAAAAAAAAAAGGAAGATTGATAGTCATCCAAATTATCTTGAGGCCTTGGCAAAGCAAATAACACAAAAGGGGACTTTATTTTAGTGCAGGATACTAGGTAAATATTAAATGTTGTTTACCAACTTTTACTTACTGTAAATTACAGGACAGCCAGTAAAGTATCTGACAAAGAGATTAACATCCAAAGCTGCACTAGAAAGTATAAGTCTTAGAGATGGATGTTTTTGCATCAGGTCCCTCAGTTTAGTTAATAAGAAATCACTAAACCGATCTCGCTCATGCACTTCATCCTGTCACACAAAAAAGGAAGAAAGGATGGGTATGTATTCTTAAGCAATAATAGTACACTTAGTAAAACAAAAGCATGGTAATATCCAATTTTTAATCTGCACAACTTCTACTGTTTTCAGTTAGCATAGCATATACCCCCCCCACACACACATTTATCACTTAATGTAATTCATTTAATTCACGTGGTGAATAGCCTATGCATTTGTAGGATGAATTCAACTAGGTTAAGCAAAGTAGTGCTGCATATTAGTGCTCTATCTTTCAGTGGCACTTATTAGGAATGTTCAAGTCCGACACCACAAGTCCTGATCGGAGTTGCAAGGAAGTAGAGTCAGTTTGTTGAGCTGTTAAGTTCTTGAATAACCATACCATAGCTTTCATTTGTTATCCAAACATGCCATCAGCTTTTCAACCCATGTGTCAGCATTTCACTGGAATTGGAGAAAGTCAGTCTGAACCAATTAGATCAGTTGGAAGGCTGTCAGAACCCATGAGATCAGCTGGAAAGAGAACTGAAAACTAATGCAACCAACTTTTCACCTAACTATTGGTTATGCATAAACTTAAGGTAGAAAAGTTTTAAGATGAGGTAATGGTTTCTGAGAATAATTTTTACAGTTGCTTTTACTTATCATTTGTCCCCAAAGAAGTTATTTGAAGAAATAAGCTGCTAAAATGCAGCTTTTAAAATCTTTTAATTTTCCTCAACGGAACCTTCTGGAGCATACCCAGCTTTTGTCTTGATGAATGTTTATTTTCTCAGAATGAATAGTGACCCCATGTAGCTACGTCCGGTTCCGGGCCACTGATGACGTTACTTTCCGGCCGGGCTATGTAGCTGCTTCTAGTTTCGGGCCTCTGATAACATCACTTCCTCACCCTTATTTTGTTCAAGACTAGTTGCAGCCACTTTTTTGAGGTAAGGAGAATGTTTTCTGGATTAACTGACATAATATTGAGCATGCCTGCCACTGCACTAGGTTTGGAAATAGAATATCATAGAAACAGTGACGATCTTTACTTAATTTAAACAAATTTCACTGAAATGTCCATATTTAGGATTTTAATAGTGCAATGTTGTGATATGTGATGCAGACTGTTGGCTTGTTTGTGTGTGAGTACCCAGTTATGTTCTGTAATTTAGCTGTTTTGAGTTTATAAACAAATGGTTGAGATCCCTTTGTTGCCATGAAGTAACTGGGGAAAAGAGGCCATAACACCTATATTAAAACAGTTAACGTGCATGGAAAAATATGAAAAATTGATAATAAATAAGACTGCAACAGCTTCCCCCAGATTGGAGACGTTCAGAGCATAAAATTCAGCTCATGGCTGTTCCTGGAAAGCACATTTCTTTGCATTTTACTTTATTAATGATTGCAATGTGTGATGTTTATATCGAGGAGAAGAAATTAGACCTTGTTAAGCAGTTCAAAAGAGCAAAATAGACCAAAAGTTATTGTTGGTGGTAATATTGGACAAATGTTTACACATTTATCTATCCATTATTTTAACGTAAGTATTAACCCATTTCTTTTGTATTGAAGTTTTTTCCATGTTTATAACATCTAACCCTTCCAGGAGAAATTATTTTTGGCTTTAAAAGCAGAATTACATGGGCTTCCAAAATGGCAAAAATTAAGTGTCAAAACTTAAACCTTTCTGGAGGCATGTCCCAGATCCCATTAAAAAAAGAAATCTCACACCTTCAACAGTCATGATTTCCTTCAGGAAATTCTAAATTCGCCATTGCGCTAAATCACACTTTTATGTGCAGTAGGATTTTCCCCCCAACTATAGGTGATAAAATGTTGCTTATACCTGCAGCTTAATTAATCTGCCCATATTCTCCTGCATTTACAGCACAGCTCATCTTCACGAGGACTAAATTCAGGGCTATTTTATACTCGTCAGCTTTTCTGGGGCTGTGTCAGCTTTTGTGAAGCTGTTGGGCAGCATTTTCTAGTTAGCATGCATGATTATCCCTGTCTCCATTTTCCCTTTCTTCCCCCTCCAACTGCTTGTTCAGTAAGCATTTCATTGCAGAAGAAGTCATCTCAATAGACCAGAATAAACCAAAAGGCTTCAGTATACAGCCTAGCAGAAATGATTGGTTATTACCATTTCCCATTCCCTTCTCTAGTGCGAGAAATACTCCTTCTCTAGTGCGAGAAATACTTTAACAGTAAGACACTCACATACAAAAAAAAATCCACGCATTTTAGTAATTGTGCAGATTGAATGCTGGATCACAAATTCAAGTCCCAGCTTGGACTGTCAATTGAACTGAAATGCTCTCACTAAACAAATTTCCCCATAGTTTCTAATGAAGCTGCTGTCTGGAGCACAAGACAACAGAAAGCAGGCGTACCCTGGAGATACAATAGTACAGACCATACAGCCTTACTGTTTCAAAGAAGAAACATTGCAGAAAGATACAGCAATAGGAGAGTGAAGAAATTAACTGGAAATAAGTGAAAAAAGAAATTAGTGATCAAGCTACAACTTGGTTAGCACAAAAATAAAATCCAAACTTGCTGAGGTGGCTAAGGTTAGCTTTCTGTAGTCAAATTTACCACTATTTAGTCAACTGCAGCTCCAGTGCTCTAACAATAGTGTGCTAATGTACTTTACAAACTATGCGAGCCTGTCATTGCCATCTAGTGGCAGTATACTGGTGCTGTTTTTCTGAATTAGGACACTCAGAGCAAATATAATGGTACTGTAGAAGTAACTAATCCTTCAAACCATCATTAAAAATTCACTGGTAATTTTCATTAAAATTGCTATATAAATCAAGTTCGGTTTTAAAAAAAGTATAACACTACTCTTTTCAAAACTAAGATTTTTTTTGGTTAGTTTGCATTTTCTCTCCTTTTCAAACTTGCTTCCCTCCTTCCACTCTCCTGTCCTAAAAAAAGAGGCACAATTCCTCAGCCAAACAGATGATCTGCTTCCAGGACTTGGTTATAATGTAACCTGCCCATTAGAAGGGACACACGAGCAGTTCCTGTGACTTTCCTTCCATGAACAAGCATCTGGCACCCTCCGATCCAGTATAATTGGTTTGGTTGGGAAGCCTAATATGTAGGCTAAAACCAATACAGTACACCACCAGATTATCTTGTAAACATTTCAAGAATTGCTTATTCTAGTAAATTAACTATACTGCTAAATGTTTTAAATGCTAATTACACTGGAATGGTTTTAGCATTTTGCATTGTGGCCACTTATTTCACAGCAGGGATAAAGAGAAAAACTATAAATCTAAAATAAAAAATGCTGCAAATAGATATTCAGTCTATCAGCATCTGAAAATAAAGAGAGACAGGTTTTGGCTGTAGACCCTTTGTTACAACTGGTAACAGGAAGATAATCAAGCCCTTTACAGGGCACAACAAAATGAAGGAAACAGGTAAGAATAGGTATAAGGAGATGTGCTTTGGTGCTGGGTTCATGCTGTATGTGGTCCCACTCCACTCTGCAAAGTTTCCATCCCTTTCTCCTTGTTTCTCCATTGCCATAGTATCTGCTGTGTTAACCACTTTCCACACCAGTGCTTTTTTCCTCAACTAAGATTTTCACTTAGCTGTGGGTGACAGGGCTGTTGACCATGTCTGCCCCCATTTCCATGCCTCCACTCCCACCTTTTTTCTAAAATGCTTTTCACTGCCTCACCAAGATGATCGTTTTATTTAGTCCTAACTCCTTAAACCTATTCTTATCCAGCTTCCTTCATTTTTGTTGAGCCCTGTAAAAGGGCTTAATTATCTTCCAGTTACCAGTTGTAACAAAGGGTCTACAGCCAAACACATTAATCTGCCTTTTTTTATTTTCAGGGCTACCTTCCAGTTTGGAGGAAGGGTCCACAGCCAAAATAATATTAACAGCTCTTCTCTTGGAGGTGCTGAAGAACCTATATTTCCAGCAGTTTCTGTTTTCATTTCATTTATTTCAGTTAGGGAAAATGGATAGATGCATCATTCTAATAAACTTACTACTATCACATGTGTGACAGCTGCTAAGGTGCCGTCTCCAGCCATTAGTGTTCGAAGAAGTACTCCATTAGTACAAAATGTCAGCAGTGTCTTTGGGGAAACCCTGAAATAAAAAGAATTCTGCATTAGCAACTTAAATGTCAAGTGCACTTTTGTGTTAAGCAGCTTCTTCCGTTATACCTGCTCTCCAGTCGAATCTGGTAACCAATAGTCTGCCCAATCTTCTCACCCCTCTCTGCAGCAACCCTTTCTGCCACAGCAATAGCTGCAAGTCGCCTGGGCTGAGTACAGAATATACGACAGGGTATTCCATTCTTGTAACAGTCATCCAGAAGGAACTGGGGAATCTGAAAAATAATACGATAATGAGTGAACACAGCCACACTCAAATTAAGAGACAGACTCAAAACATAAGAATTAGGAGCAGGAGTAGGCTACAAGGCCCCTCGAGCCAGCTCCGCCATTCAATAAGATCATGGCTGATCTTCGACCTCAACTCCACTTTTCCACCCAATGCCCATATCCCTTGATTCCCCTAGAGTCCAAAAATCTATCGATCTCAGCCTTGAATATACTCAACAATTCAGCATCCACAGCCCTTTGGGGTAGAGAATTCCAAAGATTCACAACCCTCTGAGCGAAGAAATTTCTCCTCATCTCAGTCTTAAATGGACGACCCCTTATCCTGAAACTATGCCCCCTAGTTCAAACTCTCCAGCCAGGGGAAACAACCTCTCTGCATCTACCCTGTCAATCCCCCTCAGAATCTTATATGTTTTAATGAGATAAAAGCGCAGTAACTGTTGCAAAAATATGTGGAAATCTTCAGAATATTGTGCCTGTGACTCTATTTTGTAATCACATGCTCTTTGAAAAAATCTCCAGCACCATATATTTTCCAAAAAGGTAAAGATCAAAGCAACATTAAAACACACACACACTACTAAACAGCAACTGTAAAAGGCTTTATCTGAAATCATGTGTTGCAGGAGTGACTAAAGGTGAGAAAATATCAAAGGGATAAAGGTTTCTAAAAGTCAATGAATTATTATTGGCAGAATATATTCTATATACAATTCTACTATAAATTAACACATTTAAAAAAACAATCACATGAAAATCCTCTTATAGTACTCCATTTTCAGAACCTTAAGCAAAGGTAAGTTTAAAAAAAGCTCTCAAATATTAACATTTCCTTTTTTTTGGAAAAAGGTGAATAACTAATTTGACATTTCAATCTTCCCTTAGCAATCGAAACTTTAAACTTGGGAAATATATGTTTATATTAACTTTAATTAAGTCCAGAAAACAAAAGCTATGCTAACTGTTCCATGGCTGTGATGCAGCTGTTACTGCATCACACAGCCATTTTAAAGTTTGCAGCATGAAATTTAGAGGTTCTTCTTTAATCAAAAAAAACCATTTCAACCATAATAAAATGAACCAGAGATCTTCAGACTTCTGTTGGGATACCAACATTACAAATTTACCCATGAGAAGAACTTCAAAAGTCAATTTTTTTGGATTAACCATGAATGATGCATACATAGGCCACTTGCCATACTTAGGACTAGGAGTCTACAAACCATTAAGAAATTCATAAAATTGAAGTTTTGCTTTGCTGTAACTAGAGTGCACACCGCCCCTGTACAGTCACACACCACTTAATTAAATCCAGAGAACTGAAGCACAGGTTGCTAAAAGCCAAAGCACAGGGGCTTAAGTCAACCAGTATCGATGCGTACAAAGCAGAGGATATAAAATGGGGATTTGTACTTCACCAAAAAATAAATACAAGTGACATCACGCCATAAAATACACAAGCTACTCCTGAAAATTTTCCAAAAGAAAAATTCTACAAAACTTCTCTACATATAAAAAAAAGTACATAAAACCAAGTTTTAATGGATCTATGTTTTCCCATATAACAGCCACTCAAAAGAGCTGTGTGTGTGAATTGCTTTGAGGCATTTTGATATGATAAGGCAATATTAAAAAAGTTATTGACAAATTAAGGGGGTCGCACCTGAGTAGTTTTTCCAGATCCTGTTTCTCCAACTATTAAAATCACTCTGTTCTCTTTTATGATTTTCACTATTTCATCTCGCTTTTCAAAAACAGGCAGAGACTGTCTGAAGGCATCTAATTCGGAATCTCCTCGTTTTGGTGGAACTTGAGGAATGCCATTGTTGAGTCTACCACTGGTCTTATTCATTTCTCGGTTGTTTTCTGGGAGGGCAAAAAAGTGCAACCAACTGAAGCACAGCTTGAAAAATCAACATAAAAACTAAAAATAGCTTATCTACACAAAATATTACAATGTATCTCACAAAATGACAGACTTGTGCAACATGAACCTGTAAAAATAATGGCCCAGAAATTGATCTCGCTCTGTTCCCGCGGGGGTAAGCCTTCCCCGCGATGTCTCACCTCGCTTATGCTTTTTCTGATCCAGCTCGCACGAACTTGATGTTCCAGACATCAGCTGTGCTGGGCATGCGTATCCCAGCGGCGTAGTGAATTCGTGCGAGCTGTGGGATCACGTGACTCAGTTAGAGCCAATGGCAGCACACCATCTTCCATTCATAAGTCTCACAGCATGGCTGTGAGACTTATGAATCTTACACCCCCCCAAAATAACAGCTAAACCTCAATTAAATTTTAAAAAAAAACCATCACATTAATAAAATAAGTATAGTTAATTAAATTAACCATTTTAAATAAAAAATTAAATTTTTGAAAAAATTTAAAATCTTTTAAAAAGTTAAAAATAAACTTACCTGTCTTTAAAGTCTATAAAAAAGATATACCTGTAAAAAAAAATTCAAAAAAATACTTAATTCACTACTTACCTTCTTAAAAGCGGGTCTTACTCCTCCTTTTTACATTTCCAAAATCTTCCCTACTTACCTGCGCGTCCAAAGCATGAAGTGCACAGCGTGCGCGCACGCGATGCACTCAGGCCCCGCCCCCTTTTCGGAAGAGCAATTGCCGGTTTTCAGCGCATGCGCAGGGCATGCAGAAAACCGGCAATTGGAGTGGGAATACGCGAGAGTATGCAGTGCGTACTCTCGCGTCCTGGGATCAATTTTCGGCCCAATGAATAGATACATATTTTTAAGACTTGGACCAACAATGTAGAGATTAGTAACTGTTGCGACCTTACATGCAAGCTCCTCTTCAGGCTTTGGCGAACCTTGACTCCCAATGATTAGTGTTTATTGTCACGAGATTTCAATACTATTAGAACAGTTACTATTATGAAGAAACTGTTATTCTCTTGCTCTAAATATTTTACTAAATTTTCAATCTACAAAATGCCATGAATTTAAATGCTAATTGGCAAAATACATTAAGATTTTCACAACCTTCCAAAGTTTCATTCCATTTTTTTTTTAAAACACCTTTGCTGAATACAGTGTGAATCACTTAATGTTTTGAAAGCTAAAAGCAGCGTAGAGTGGATTGTCTGTAAATTTCTAAAATATAAACCAGATACCAAAATCTATTTTTAAAAACAAATGCATTTTTCAGTTACATTTGTATACTATAATTTTCCGATCAGCAATATTTTTAACAACAGTAACCCATTTATTTTAAATAATGGCAATTAGAAAATCTAGGTAATTAAATATTATGGTATTAAATGAATTCTCAGCAACAAAAAAGTCAGAAAGCCCTGTAATCAACCTCATCTCCACCTGCTAGTTTTGTACTCTGCAAAAAATGACCAACTTAATTTCAAGATTATTTTTAATCATTAAAACTGAGAGATAAACTTGCCAAATAGGTTTATTTCCTCCCTCCAAAATAAACAATAATACATACCTGCTTCAACAGTTAATGCATTTCCACGTTCAGTTTTGGGTAAAAGATCTGTGCGCTCTTTATTAGTAACAGGAAACCTCTGAATTAGATTGCGTATGGCATGTTTCATACTGTGAGTTAGCGTGCAGGTCATGACCGCCTGAGCCATCTCGGAACCATCTTTTTTCTTTATTGTAAGAAATCTGTGTGCCCCTTTTCTGAAAGGAAAGAATTAATGACTTTCTCAAACAACTTTAAAAGGCAAAGCACTGTAAACATAAAAGAAAAGGGAACTTTGCTGTACAAAAAGCATTTTTTTTACTGCAGTATGGCTCATGAACTGTGAACTAAAATAGTGATTAATGAAAAATGTTACACCATATTAAAATTATTTCATAACATATAAAACAAATTGTGTACCTAAACCAAAATGCTGCAATACTTGCAGAATAGTCCTGCTCTGCAACTTCTTGAACACAATTTTGCTTTCTCTTCATAACAGACAGTGTTCACAGCTCCATTTGAATAGACAATGTAATAAAAATATCCACTGAAAACTGTACCAACGTGCACTTATGTAGCGACATGCACTAGAACACGTCACGTGGGCCGGTTGGGAGGAAAGAAGAAAAAGCAAACACCAAACCTCATTTGGAAGAAGAATAGGGCAGGTAACCAAGGACAGGGTTCGAGTCTGCTTTAAGGTAAGGAGTTTGTAGCAAGACAGTGGTGTTTAGAAAAAGATTTCCAAACTACAGAGGCATTATGGCTGAAGGTTTGGCTACCGTTAGAGCAGAGAGTGTTTTGGTGTGGGGAAACAGGACACAGCAGGTCAGCATTGAAAGAGTGAATGATAAGAGTGGTGCGAGGCTTTGGAAAATTTATAAACAAGGGTTTTGAAACTAATGTTGAGGGGCGCGAAGCCAGAAGTAGCTGGCGAGAACATAGGCAATAGACGAGCAGGATTTAGTACTGGACGCGAGCGATGGAGTTTGTGGGATGCTGGCAAGGAGATTATTGTAGAAGTAGAGTTTGGATGTGGAGGCTTGGTGAGAGTTTTAGCGATGGAGGCAGGTGATGATATAGGATCTTGAAATAGGCAGTCATAGTGATGGGTAGAATGTGAGGTTTGAAGCTCAGCCAATGGTCAAAAAGGACATTGAGATTGTACACTGTCAAGTCTATTCTGAGAGAACAGCTGGGGAAGGAACGAGAAAGTGGAACCAGGTGCTAGGGTGCGGAGTTTCATGCAGAAGCCTAACAGGAAGGCCTTATTCTGGCCAATGAAATAGGAAAACTCCGATTCATCCACAACTTGATGTCAGACAAGCAGTTGGATGGCACTGCAACCATTGTAGAGATCAAGGTGATGGTAGAGAGGTAAAGTTGGAATGTCACCTGTGTACATTTGGAAGCTGATCCCATGCTTAAAGATAATGTTGACGAGAGGCAATATATAGATAAAGAGTGGCAGTGAGGTGCGAGGACGGAGGCTTGAGCAAACCTAGAGTGACTGTGTGAGGGTGGGAGAACACTGCAGGAGTACTACTGGCTATGTTGAGATGAGTAGGAATGGAACCATATGACAGTGATACATTAAGGTGAACAACAGAGAAGTAGTAGAGCAGATTAGAATGGTCAATCGTAATGAAGGCCTTGAAAAGGTCACGGAGGTCAAGGAAGGATAACGTACCACCCTCACAAAGGACATAATTGGTGACTTTGACCAGGGTACTGCCAGTACTGTGGATAGAGTGAAAAAAGACTGAAGGGATTTAAATAGTGTGTGGTTTGGGGGTCAAGAACAGAGAGTTTATTCCAAATAATGACCAACTAACTATAATGAATCTGATTAACAGTAACTCTTAGAACTAGGTTATATGGAAAACTACAAGTGGATTCCTGTTACTTCACTATAGCACAAGGTGAATACGATCTCTCAGGACATAAAGGCTCTATTTTCTCATACAGGTCGAGAGATGGTGTTTATTTTATTTAATCTGTCCACCTGTAAATTTATTTTAAGTGGAGATTATGCACTGCTTCATAAATCAACTCTACTGTTGACACTTGTGAGTTTAGAGCTTTTTTCTAGGCTTTCCCCCCCCATGCACATTTCTCCACTCTCCCCCTCCACCACCAAGAATTATTTTCTACGCACATGGAGATAAAGGTAATTAACTCCCACAAAAGTAGTTGCTTTACTGCTTTTTTGTGGGCAGTTAAGGTATGGCAGCGAGTTCTTCGGTACTGGGTAACTCTAACCCATTTGGCTTTTGCTGACAAAGTGTTTGATTTGCAGGCAGCAAATGGGTTGTTTCATTTTGGGGCCTTTATTTGGCCTGATGGAGCTATTAAGTTGCAACAATCTTTCCGCTTACTTCGTGCATACAACGCAGCACCTTTAACAATAATTGATTATTGGTGTATTTTACATCTTTAGTGTAAAATAGTGGGAAGACTGAAAAGAGTTAAATACATAGCTTTGAATGTAAATATATTGAAAAACACATATTAATTGTGATCCGTTTATGTTCTAGTTATTTATTAACTAGAAGACTCTGCATCACTTACCCTGAACAATGTATTCGGTAAAACTAGTAACAGAAGGATACTATAGCATGTAAGCATCAAACATGTCCCAACTCTTTGCGACTCACCCTTTGCTTTTAGAGATCAGGCCAAGGGACTGGGCAAGACGATGAATAAATGCCCTTTCTGTACTAGTCAAGGAGGATGGAAATTCCATTTCTGGAAGAAAAAAACTGATCAGTTATAGCTAGTGCAAATGTCAGTTATGTAATATTTTATCCAGTTTTCACAATTTGAAATGCCTTTAGTACATCAAATCACAGAAAGAGACTCTACAGCATACTGCTAAAATCCCTAACTTTGCAATTAATGGTGAAACATTCTTTCATCAGTCAGGTTTATTAGTTCATCCTAGTTCTTACAAAGCAATGAACCTTCCCTAGAATAAAAGCTTACTATACAAGGGCAATGGCCTCCACACACAGGCCTTTTGCTGTCAACAAAAGAAATGGAACCAAAACAAAAACTTCAAAGTGCATATTATATAAGGTAAATTTTGGGAATGATTTCAAGGTTGGGAATCTTACCTTGGGATTTTTTTTTATTTTTATTTTTTTTAATTCGTTCACAGGATGTGGGCCTCGCTGGCAAGGCCAGCATTTATTGCCCATCACTAATTGCCCTCGAGTGGCTTGCTAGGCCATTTCAGAGAGCAGAGTCAACCACACTGCTGTGGGTCTGGAGTCACATATAGGCCAGACCGGGTAAAGACAGCAGATTTCCTTCCCTAAAGGACATGAGTGAACCAGATGGGTTTTTACAACAATCCAGTAGTTTCATGGTCACCATTACTGATATAGCCTTTTATTCCAGATTTATTTAATTAACTGAATTTAGATGATAAACTGCTAGAACTTCGGTCCTCCAGACTGTGAGGATGTCTTAACCATTAATGAGTATCAATTTTCCTCTGTACATTCATTCAAAAATTCCTTCACCTTTTTATTTTCTTCTTTCAGGTTCCTGTGCTGTGCCCCATTCTCCAGTCAAGAGCATTGGCAGCCAACCTGCTCCAGCTCCCTACCAATACTGGCCTGTAACTCCCCCCACCCCCAGTAGCGCATGCAGAGGTGGTGCCCAGAGTGATTCAAAGTGTTTTTCTATTTCTGCCTGTTGTAAAACTACTTGCGTCTACCCTGTCCAGTGACTTGGTTGCAATCAAAACTTGCTGCATCAGAGAATCACAGTAAAAAGTTCTGGCAAACCACTGTACATGAGATATAGCATTTATAGTGCCAGTTATAAAGCTGACTAGAAACTGAAAAGAAAACTTCTCAATAGTGGAGATTTTGCCTCCGTTTTCACATAAAAGGTGTGATAGTGGGAATGAAAAAGTAAAAGAGAAAGTGCAGCAATTAGATAGGATGATGACAAAGAAATACTGAGGGAAACCAAAGAAAAAATAGCAGAACATCTGACCACAACCTTTCAAACATCCCTGGCTATGGAAGTTAATAAGAACATAAGAATTAGGAGCAGGACGAGGCCAGACAGCCCCTCGAGCCTGCTCCACCATTCAGTAAGATCATGGCTGATCTTCGACCTCAAGTGCACTTCCCCGCCCGATTTCTATATCCCTCGATTCCCCTAGAGTCCAAAAATCTATCTACCTCAGTCATGAACATACACAATTCAGCAGCCACAGCCCTTTGAATTCCAAAGATTCACAACCCTCTAAGTGAAGAAATTCCTCCTCATCTCAGTCTTAAATGGCTACCCCTTATCCTGAGACTATGCCCCCTAGTTCTGGACTCTCCAGCCAGGGGAAACAACCTCTCAGCATCTATCCTGTCAATCCCCCTCAGACTCTTATATGTTTCAAAGAGATCACCCCTCATTCTTCTAAACGCCAGAGTATAGGCCCAATCTACTAAATCTCTCCTCAAAAGGTCAACCCTCTCATCCCAGGGACCAATCTAGTGAACCTTTGTTGCACAGCCTCTAAGGCAAGTATGTCCTTCCTCAGATAAGGAGACCAAAACTGTGCACAGCAGCAAGACTTCCTTACTCTTGTACTCCAACCCCCTTGCAATAAAGGTCAACATGCCAATTGCCTTCCTAATTGCTTGCTGTACCTGCATGCTAACTTTGTGTTTCCTGTACGAGGACACCTAAATCTCTGCACACCAACATTTAGTAGTTTCTCACCATTTAAAAAATATTCTGTTTTTCCTATTCCTACCAAAGTGAATAATCTCACATTTCCCTGCATTATATTGCATCTGCCAGCTTATTACCTACTCACTTAACCTGTCTATATCCCTTTGCAGGCTTTGTGTCCTCCTCACAGCTTAAGTTGTGCCAGAGGATTGGATGGTCGCCAATGTAACACCTCTGCTCAAGACGGATCAGAGATCAGCCCATCATCAGTAGTAAGCAAGCTTCTAGAGGCCATAATCCAGAATAAAATTAATACTCATGTTATGAATTAATCAAGGACAGCCAGCACAGATTTGTAAAAGGCAAATGGTGCATGACAAGTAGACAGCACAAAAATAAGGAGTATGGCTTACTGTAAAGACTGGTCAAAGAATTAACTAGAATGCATAAATTGAAGGTCATCACCAAAAGAAAAGGTTAGAAGAATTTATTCATTTTATGCACAGAATTGTTAGGACATGGAATGTCCTACCAGAATCAGTCGTGGAAGTAGAATCTAGTGAGTACATATTTAAAAAGGTGGCAGGACAAGTTGATAAAGCTTTTAAAAAAGTGGTGAAAACAGAATCCATAATAACTTCCAAACTGAAGTGGATACATATATTGTAAAAATCTTAAAAAGGTATAGGGGAAGGGCAGGGAACAGAACTAAGTGGATAGTTTTCAGAAAAGCAACACAGGCATGATAGGTTGTGTGCTTACAAGTCAGCTTGCCTCAACTGGTAACACAGAATTAACTGTCTACGGTAACTCAGAAAATTGTGTGTTCAAGCCTAAAAGGCTTGAACACACAATTTAAGGCTAATGCCTCAGTGTAGTACTGAGGGAATGTGTCAGTGCAGAATTGAGGAAGGTCCCATCTCTTGGGTGAGATGTTAACTGAGGCCCTGTTTGCTTGCTCAGAGAAGAGAACTTACATTTATATAGTATCTTTTTTAATGTTTTGCCACTGGCACACATCGCTGAAATGAAACCCTTTTGAGCACTGAATGCCTTTATGAACTTGCACATTTGTTAACTGTCAAAACTGATTTTTCTCAAAGCGCTTGACAGCCAATGAAGTACTTCTGAAGTGTAGTCACTGTTGTAATGTAGGAAAGCTGACAGCTAATTTGCCCACAGTAAGGTCCCACAATCAGCAATGAGATGATGACTAGTGATGTTGGTTGAGGAATAAATATTGGCCAGGGACAATTCCTGTGCTCTTCTTTGAAGAGTGCCATGGGATAATTTATGTCTACCCGAGAGGACGAAAGGGCCTCTATTTAGCGCCTCATCCAAAAGACGGCACTTCTGACAATGCAGTGCTCCCTCACTGTTGGTCTAGATTGTGCGCTCAAGTCTCGAGTGGGACTTGAACCCACAACCTTCTGACTCGGAGGCAAGAGTGCTACCACTGAGCCAAGGCTGCTCAGTTAGACACAATATCTCACAGCAATATTCAAAAGGCAGGTGTACTGGCCAACTTTTCTCTCTCAAATCAACACCATAACAGATTAACTGGCTATTCATTCACATTGTTTGTGGGACCTTGCAGTGCACAAAGTAGCTGCTGTGTTTGTCTATCTAATAATATTGACTGCACTTTGAAAATAATCCATTGATAGTGAAGCGCTTGGGATGTCCTGAGGTTGTGATAAGGGACTAAATAAATTCAAGTTCCTTCCTTCAATAATAGTCCCAAGAAAATGATTGAAAGGAAATTTATTTTACAATGCACATGGTCTAAGCAAAATATCTGACAGTAACTTAAATATGGAATTTAGCTTATAAATTATTTTATTTTTCAATTACGTTTTTAATCAGACAATACGAAATCAAAACCATTAACCAATGACTTTCAAAACAATCCCGGTTTCCTTATACAAATATTAATACCAAAGAAAATTAAAAAGAATTTTTCAGCAACAAATGCACTTTTACTGCATCCACCTTTTTGATCACTGTAACGGAATCTCTCTAGGGCGATGTTAACTGCAATTTTCACTTCTTCATCAATCCGAATATCCTTAAATCCTTTGGCTTTAGAGGCAGCTTGGCTTGACTGGGCACTGCCAGGTCGTGGGGACACACTTGTAGGCCTCGACATATTAGATCTAAGGAAACAAGAATGATGTTGAAAGTTTTTACATGAAAAGTATCTTAAATCAATTCTACACAATGTCCAATAACATAACTAGCATTCAAACAAAACTACAATTCCTACTTGGCTGAGTTTCACTGTTCAAAATAAAATTTAAATAATATTTCACAAGTTTGCACCAACATGTTATATCATTCTTGACACCTATAATTCCTCAACATTTATTAATTCTACATCCCTTATAAATGATCACCATATTGATTAAAAATTATCCATACGGTATCCCAGTGAGTCGTACATTAAATATATTCAGCAGTACATAATTCAAAATTCACCCTGAATGCTGAGTACCAAGTATAGTGAAACCAAGCATATAGGGAACTTTGTTGGAGGGAAGCGAGCCACATTTTCCATGCAACCCCTACCCCAAATGCAGCCTGCAGCAGTTGGGGACTCTTCTCCACCATAACATGGTATACCATTCACCACCTACCACCCAAAAGGAAGAAAGACAAGCAGGAAGAAAGAGAGAAGCAAAGTTGAGAGAAGAGAATGAGACACAGAAGAGGAACAGAAAGAACAAGACCAGAGACAGAAATGTAATCCGAAACAGGCAACCGAGTGACCATATTCTAATTTACCACATGCAACTGCACAGCAAATCAACTAGCATGTTGGGACGTCTTGAGGTCGTGAAAGGCGCTATATAAATTCAAGTATTTCTTTTATTATTTTTAGATTTTTTTTTAGTGTGTAGGGCACACACTTCCGCTCCTGTTATCACAATTTTGGACATACTTTTGTGTCAATATTTTCCATTCAATTTTGCTGTCAACTATCACAATGTGGTTGCAAGCTCTGACCATTAGGTGACTGCGGAGTAAGTTTCTGAAGTCTCTCTCCCAAGTCAGTCATTATCTTCAATATTATTTCAAAACTGACTGTGGAGAAACACCAATGGAAATTATACTGGCCCAGAATTTGCAATCAGCGGCGAAGCAGGCATTCGCTGCTGGCCCCGAAATAAGCTTCGCACAAAGATTTTGCGATCTCTGTGGCGAGAATTTCGGGTTTTCCAATGTGTAACTAAAATCAACTGAAGTGTATAGGGATTCCCAGTGAAGAGCTGCTGTGACATCAACAAGCTGTCTAAGCAGCCAATCAAAACGCAAAATTCTCAAACAGCGAACCAGGAAGTGGGCAAGCTCCTTTGATTATAACTTTTAAAAATGAGAGAGAAGATTGGGGCGCTCTCAGGGGAAAGGCAAACTTGAAATAATGAACAAACTTTCTTAAAAAAATTTATTTTTATTAAAATGGATAAATTTGACACTTCACAAAATTAAAATTTTTTCAGGGCCATAACCTTTGTTTAGCAGTCAAACCCCAGTTACACCTAATCCAAAAGGGTCCAACTTTTAATGGGGTATTTAACGCTGGTATTACTGCAAAAGAGCCAAAGTTTGTCAATTTCCATGATTTGAGATTTCTCACTGATTGTCAGTTTTGGGGGGGGGGGGGGGGGGGGGCCACAGCGCAAACTGTGGAGGAGCAGTGAATAACAGACCGCAACTTCAGCATTTCCGCATTAGGCTGCGCATGCGCTAAATCCTGAAGTTGCGGTCAGTATTCAAAGGCAAAATGACGCTGATAGTTCGCTGTCATCAGGACCACAAATTCCAGTCCATTATTAGTCTCGCCTCTCCTCCAAAAGCCTCCTTAAAACTTACCTCTCTGGTCACATCCACTAACTCCTTTGCTGCTCCTGCTTAGGAATGTCGTCTAACTGTGAAGCACCTTGCCCTTTGCCCACTGGTCTCAAACAGCTTTCAGTAAATATCCTTAGCCTAAGCTGGGGCCTAGTCTTTGCATTTTAACCAGAGGGGCTTTCAAAAGCCTATCTGGCTGCTTGCCACACTGATGAACTGAATAGAATGATACTCAAGGTGTCATAATGCGCTTCTGAGGAACAAAGTGGGCCATTTCTGACAATAGCAGGTACTTTGTGATTGTAAATTACCTCCTCTCGGATGATTAACCAATTAACACCTCAGGCCACTGTTAAGTGGGCCTTAGATTTACTCCTTTCCCAGATAAGTGTCCAATCAGAGCTAATATTAGGACAGGTTACTAAAAGCTTGGTCAAAAGCGTAGGTTTTAAGGAGCGTCTTAAAAAGGAGAGAGGTGGCGAGGTTTAAGGATGGAATTCCAAAGCACAGGGCCACGACAGCTGAAGGCACAACCACCAATGGTGGAGCAAAGGAAGTGTGGGATGCATTGGAAGAATGCAGAGTTCTCAGAGGGTTGTAGAGCTGGAGGAAGTTAGAGATGGGGAGGGACAAGGCCATGGAGTGATTTAGAACAAGAGGATGAGAATTTTAAAATCAAGACATTGATAACATAACTGGAACCATTTGTAAATACAAAAACTCCCATTATATTATTCTACAACTACAAGAGTTAAGTTCCATAGAGCTACACATGGTAACAAGTTCAGATGGCATTAATAAACCATAAAAAGAAATGCATATTGGTATAAGTGATTAAATGTAAGGAGGGACCACTAAGTTATTCTGCACATAGGGAACAGAGAACAATACACTCCAGTCAGAAAAGCGAGGACAGAAAGCCAATTTGTACTGGTATTCCAAAACCACTTGCTGTCTACAATTATGAATGTGGTATTTAACCCCACTCACATTGTTCAATATGATGAGGACATAATGCTGCACATTTAACAGGAGCTGGAGACTTGAACTTCAAAAGAAATTGGCACTTCCGGTGGGGAACCCTCCCACCACCGTTGGGGATTTCACTTTTAGGCCACTGATCTGATTTATGCAGTTATACTCCAGCTTTGGCATCACAGCAGAAACTGCTTTGCTGTTACTGCTCAAGTAGAAATAAATATGTTCAGAATTATTTATAGCAAGATGAGACCACTTCAAACCCAAGTGACGATCACTCAGAACAGGACAAGCCTAGTCTGAAGTCAGTTAATGCGTCAATACTGGTTTATAAAACTACATTCAAAACCGAACTATTCAGATACTGGGTATTACCAGTCACGTAAAAAGGTACATTCACACTGCATAGCGTCCCACGTTCAAGATCATCCGACACTGAAGTAGAAAGAACACAAAAGCTCTTCCCCAACAACTCCCCTTCCTTTACCCTGAAAGGGGAGGGGCAGAGCCCGCCGGCAGGTGCAAACTCGACGGTGAATAACTGAGGAGCGGCCGGGGAAGGGCGAGAGACTGGCTCCCACCCGCCACAGGCCGCGCCCGCTCGCTCACTGTGAGTCCAAGGAGGCGCACTCGACACCAGCGACCGAACACGGACCAGCCGGCGAGGCCTCGGCCGCGAAAGTATCCGCCTATTTGTCTCCTTTAAACAGAAGGAAAGCAGCTTTTGCCCGGCCGGCGCTCTCGCTCACCTGTCGCAGTTACACCGCTCACCCTGTCGCTCGCGCCCGCTGCCATCCACCGACGCGACCCGTGACATCACGCGCGAGACCGCGCTGCCTGTTGCCCCGCCCATTTTACATGATCACAGAACGGTTTCAGCAGAGGAGCGCTTCAGCTCGTTCCACGGCCCCGCCCTTTTTCTATAGCCCTGCATTTTTTTCCTTCAGGTACTTATCCAATTCCCATTTGAAAGCCATGATTGACTCTGCCTCCACCACCCTTTCAAGCAGTGCATTCCAGATCCTAACCGCTCGCTGCGTAAAAAAGTTTTTCCTCATATTGCCTTTGGTTCTTCTGCCAATCACCTTAAATCTGTGTCCTCTGGTTGTCAACCCTTCCACGTGATTCAAGGAAACCCAATCTCTGCCCGCTCGAGCTCACCTTTTCTTACCCCTTTACCTGCAGCAGGCTCATTTCTGTTGACTGTAGAGAAAATATAATTTATTTGTTGGAAGGACGGATACGGTAAGATGTACAAATCTGAAACACTGCTAAACCAGAAACAGCTGGAAGCACACAGCAGCTCAGTCAGTATCTGTAAACAGAAAGGTGAAGTTAAGCAGGTCCTTCGTCAGAATTGAAATACAAACAAGCACATTCATACAGTTGGAAAAAAAGAGGCGAGAAATATCTCATCAGCAGTCTATCCACCACTTTAAACATTCACTCCCTCCACCACTGGATCACTGTGACTACAAGGTATTATCTGCAAGATGCAGTGCAGCAACTCATCAAGCTTCTTCGGCAGCACCTCCCAATCCACAACCAACACCACCTAGGACAAGGGCAGCAGGTGCATGGGAACACCATCACCTCCAAGTTCCCCTCTAAGTCACATACCATGACTTGGAAATATATCACCGTTCCTTCATCGTCGCTGGGTCAAAATCCTGGAACTCCCTCCTTAACAGCACTGTGGGAGTACCTTCACCACACGGACTGCAGCGGTTCAAGAAGGCAGCTCACCCCCACCTTCTCAAGGGCAACTAGGGATGGGCAATAAATGCCAGCGAGGCCCATATCCCGAGAAGTAATTTTTTTAAAAGTCCAATCAGAGAATGTGAATGGATTTGCATGATCTGCAAACTGCTTAATAAAAAACAGATGATATCTAAAATTATCTCAGTCAAGTAATCAGAGGTCATAGTGAGGCAGTGCCCAACAGCAAAGGCATGGCTAGAAAAATATACAAGATGGTGCTTTGTCAACACATCTGGACCCTCCCACAAGGCCTCTGTCATGCCTGCGCCTGTGGCAGAAAGCACAGAATCCCATGGAACACTTGATATCCACTTACAGCCACTTTGACGAACTGCCCGGAAATACTACACTCTGTTTCCTCCATTCTAACCAGTTTTGAAACTAATTTTCTAACCTCGCCCTAATTCCATATCCCTTAATTTTCTCCAGTAGTCTTCAGTTTGGTATCTTGTCAAAGGCTTTCTGAAAGTCATGTATACCACATCAACTGCATTTCCCCATCTACGATATCTGTCACCTCCTCAAAGAATTCAATCAGGTTTGTCAAGCATAATCTTCCTTTCTGAAATCTGTGTTCAGTGCTTCTAATGATGTTGTCTTCATCTAAATATTATGGCCAGAATTTTCTTTACCTTGGCGGGTCTGGTGCGGGCGGTGGCCATGTCGGATCCCGACACCACTGCTGGCTCCATCCCACTGTAGAAAATTAACTTACCTTAATGGGGCCTATTAAGCTCCCCCAGCGCGTTACCCGGCCCAATGAGATGGAGCGGGGCTGGTGACATCATTCATGACGAGTTTTGTAAGGGGTGACCTGCGGCTCTGTGCTTAGCCTGGGTGCTAGTGCGGGGTTAGGCCTTGTTACCTGTTCTGGTCTCCAGCCAGCCTGATAACACTAGACACCTGTGAGTGGTTCGACCCACTCGCCCTTACGGTTCTGACACTGGACTTAGGTGCGAGAGCAATAATGCAGAGAAAGACTCAGGTAGACCCGGTTGAATAGTGCGAAATGGAAAATCTTTATTGCATATTATTCAAGATTACGAGATACATGTCATAAGCACAGATTAACGACAGTACAATCTTACACACAGTTATGAAACTAATTTTAGGGAAACGAGGAGCGCATGACACATCGTAAAAGGGGACACACATTATAATTATCCTTAAAACTTAAACCCTCCCCTATCAATACCTGTCCTAATCTAGATTTGTAGGATCGAGACTCATGCTCACCACTCGTGATAACTCGGAGAATTCCGAAACTCTGCTCGGATGTTTTTACCGCAGCACCTGACTATCCACGTGTTGATCAGGGGTCTCTGTACCCCACTTGTTTACTCGTTTCTGCTCCGGCTAGCAGGCTGGACCGTCTGCTGTCATGAAGATCTGTGTTGTCCTCTGAGTTCTGATACTACTCAAAGAAGAGTCTTCCTGTGCCCTACACCGGTTCGATAGAACTCGAAGAAGGGTCTTCCTGGGCCAGTTGTGGAGTAGCCGATAAAATTCGAAGAAGTGTTTATTCGACTTACAGGTGCGGTCGGGGCTTACTGACCGTGGCGATACGTATTGTCGTCTTCTTCTCTTCTCATCTCATCTCATCTCATCTCCTCTCGGGGCTTCGGTTCCAACACCGTTTACCGACTTCTCGGGATGGTGCGCCCGCTTCCAGGCCTCACAGCCCAGTTCTCCACAGATCTTCGCGGCAAGCCACGAGGTTGATCCTAGCGGATCAGAGTCCAGAGCCGTCAGGCAAGAGAATAAAAGTTCAGCAGCCTTCCAGCGAGTCAAAGCAGCAAGAGCAGCAAGAGAGAGATGGACGGTTGTACCTTACAGTTATAGTGCTGTAATTCCTCTTTTCCCGCCCAATCTTAATGTCTATCTTTTGTCAGGGTTTTGGCGCTCAAACTTCTTGTATGGGGTGATCTCAGTCTTTAATGGGTTTCGGTGATACTTGTGACTGTCTGAGTACCCGTTAATATTTCTCTCATTGTGGAA
The DNA here is from genome assembly GCA_030390025.1 of Squalus acanthias. Lineage (NCBI taxonomy): Eukaryota > Metazoa > Chordata > Chondrichthyes > Squaliformes > Squalidae > Squalus > Squalus acanthias. The sequence continues at coordinate 175,467,472 of CM059425.1, read as the reverse complement.
CTGGCTAGTAGTCTCCCTGGAGGGGTTTTGGGGCTTCCAAATGCTTGCTGTAAGTGCCCGCAAACAGCTCTCTCATCGTAGAGTCGTGGGGATTTTGCATATTAATGTCTTTGGATGGGTCCTTGATCGCTCAGTACAATAGCCCTTATTTGCACCCGGGAGACCGATTCCAGTATTTATGTTTAAAATGCAAACCCATCATGTCTTGTCATTTATCTCAAATGTGCTGAGTCCTGTACGATCTTGCACAAATGTTTATTGGAACGCCATCTTATCTGCCCACTGAAAGTCTAGAACTTTCTGCCACGAGGCGTGGCGGCCATTTTACAGGCTGTTTGTGTCCGTTTTGAAACCTGACAGCATTCTGCTGAAATAAAAGCTGTTTGTACGAAACTTTATGTCTCCTTCTTATTTTATAAAATCGCGATAATTTTGCGAATTCTACAGTTTTCAGCCTGGATCTTTAAAGGGACCATGGCCACATTACATTTGAAGTTTAATCTAACATAGTGCTGACAGTGCACTACAGCATTGGAGTGTTGCAAACACTGGCAATGACTGCACAGAGGCAGAGGGCTGCACACAGGTTCTCCGATGACTCCCTCCATATGCTTATATGATAATCATCTCAATTGGGTCCTTGCCGCTGCCGGTCGGGTTGGTTCCGCATTGACAGACGCGCCTGTGGGAAAGGCATGTGGGAGCGAGATGACAGCGGGTTCCCGACCCGCTGTCAAAAATAACAACTTTCCCACCCGACCCGCCACCGAGCGCACCCGCTACCACCCCAGAAATTTCTGGCCTTAGTAATTTCATCTTTAATTAAAGATTCCAAAGTTTTCTGTACAACAGATGTTGAACTAACTGACCTGTAATCACCCAGATTAACTCTGTCTCTCTTTTTGAAAATGGGTACTATATTGGCTACTCTCCAGTCCTCTGCCATACAAGCACTCTCAATAGAACCCTGAAATATAATTTCTGGGGTCTCTGCTATCTCTTCCCCCATTTCCTTCAGGATGCTTGGATGTATCGCATCCAGTTCAGGTACTTTGTCCATTAGCTTAACTAACTTCTCAAATACTTTCCTTTTATTTAATATAACATCTCTCAACTCATTTTTAACCTATTCAGAATTTACCTTCTCTCCAATCTACTCTTTTGTAAACACTTAAGCAAACATAGGCTGATGGTCACTCTTTAAGCTGTTCTGCAACTGAGGGGGAAAAAATCTCAGGAGGCAGCCAAGGAATGAGAACTGCTTCATTTAGTTATAGAGTTAAGGAGGTCTTGCAGAGAAGAGTAACTCTTTTAGGAGGTGAGATCACCCTACAATAAATAGCAGTATGAATAGAATCATAGAAGATTACGCCACAGAAGGAGGCCATTCGGCCCATTGTGTCTGTGCCGGCCGAAAAAGAGCTATCCAGCTAATCCCACTTTCCAGCTTTGTAGGTTACGGCACTTCAAGTGCATATCCAAGTACTTTTTAAATGCGATGAGGGTTTCTGCCGATACCACCCTTTCAAGCAGTGAGTTCCAGACCCCCACCACCCTCTGGGTGAAAAAAATTCTCCTCAACTCCCCTCTATTCCTTCTAGTAATTACTTTAAATCTATGCCCCCTGGTTATTGACCTCTCTGCTAAGGGAAATAGGTACTTCCTATCCAGTCTATCTAGGCCCCTCATAATTTTATCCACCTCAATTAAATCTCTCCTCAGTCTCCTCTGTTCCAAAGAAAATAACCCAGCCTATCCAATGTTTCCTCACAGCTAAAATTCTCCAGTCATGGCAACATCCTCGTCAATCTCCTCTGTACCCTCTAGTGCAATCACATCTTTCCTGTAATGTGGTGACCAGAACTGTACGCAGTACTCTAGCTGTGACCTAACTATCGTTTTATACAGTTCTAGCATAACCTCCCTGCTCTTATATTCTATGCCTAGGCTAATAAAGGAAAGTATCCCGTATGCCTTCTTAACCACCTTATCTACCTGTCTTGCTACCTTCAGGGATCTGTGGACATGCACTCCAAGGTCCCTCTGCTTCTCGACACTTCTCAGTATCCTACCATTTATTGTGTATTCTCTTGCCTTGTTAGCCTTCCCCAAATGCATTACCTCACACTTCTCTGGATTGAATTCCATTTGCCACTTTTCTGCCCACCTGACCAGTCCATTGATATCTTCCTGTAGTCTACAGCTTTCTTCCTCACTATCAACCACACGGACAATTTTTGTATCATCTGCAAACTTCTTAATCATGCCCACTACATTGCAGTCTAAATCATTGATGTATACCACAAAAAGCAAGGTACCTAGTACTTAGCCCTGTGGTACCCCACTGGAAACAGCCTTCCAGTCACAAAACACCCATCGAACATCACGTTTTGCATCCTGCCACTGAGCCAATTTTGGATCCAACTTGCCACTTTCCCTTGGATCCCTTTTACTTTTCTGACCAGTCTGCCATGTGGGACCTTGTCAAAATCCTTGCTAAAATTCATATAGACTACATCAAATGAGCTACCCTCATCGACCCTCCTTGTTACCTCCTCAAAAAATTCAATCAAGTTAATCAGACATGACCTTCCCTTAACAAATCTATGCTGACTGTCCTTGATTAATCAGTGCCTTTCTAAATGGCGATTAATACTATCCCTCAAAATTTTTTACAATAATATGCCCACCACCAAGGTTAGGCTGAGTGGCCTGTAATTACTCGGTCTATCCCATTCGTCCTTTTTAAACAATGGCACCACGCCTGTCGCCAGAGAGGATTGGAAAATGATGGTCAGATCCTTCGCTATTTCCTCCCTTGCTTCTCTTAACAGCCTGGGATACATTCATCTGGGCCTAGCGATTTATCTACTTTCAAAGATGATAAACCCCTTAATATTACTTCTCTCAGGATGTTTATCTCATCTAATATTTCACACTCCTCCTCCATAACTACAATGTCTTCATCGTCCCACTCTTTTGTGAAGACAGAGTGACAGAACAAGTGATGCTGTCTCGCCCTAACCTATGGCTCATCATTTAACTCCCCCCTTCCATTCCCACTCTGACCTCTCAGTCATTGGCCTCATATACTGTTCCAATTAAGCAAGCTTCAGGAACAACATCTCATCTTTCTCCTAGGCACCCTGCTGAACACTGCCTTCAGACTTTAGCTATATATTTGTTTTCAAACCCATTTTAATTTCATACCTGATCTCCATGTTTTCTGGCTCCCATTTTCCTCAGATGTCTCACATGTATGTCCTTTGATTATCTAATGTCTTTTGTTTCTTCAATTAATACTATTACTTGACTGAAATGATCTGTTACATCATTCCACTGTGTTTGTTTGCTTGTCGCACCCAAAATATCAATTGTCCTTCCTCTACCCAGATGCTGATTGACCTGCTGTGTGTTCCCAGCTTTTTCTGTTTTTGCAGATTGAAAGGTAGCAAATGTAACCACACTATTTAAGAAAGGAGGGAGAGAGAAAAAGGGGAACTACAGACCAGTTAGCCTGACATCAGTAGTAGGGAAAATGCTAGAATCTATTATTAAGGACGTGGTAACAGGGTACTTAGAAAATAATAATAGGATTGGACAGAGTCAACACGGATTTATGAAAGGGAAATTGTGTTTGATGAATCTGTAGAGTTTTTTGAGGTTGTAACTAGCAGAATAGATAAGGGGGAACCAGTGGATGTGGTGTATTTGGATTTTCAGAAGGCATTCGGGAAGGTGCCACACAAGAGGTTATTAAACAAAATTAGGGCTCATGGGATTGGGGGTAATATACTCGCATAGATTGAGGATTGGTTCACGGACAGAAAACAGAGAGTAGGAATAAACGGGTCAGAGTTGGCTAAAGTGGACTGGGAAAATAGATTAAAGGGTAAGACGGTTGATAAGCAATGGCAGACATTTAAGGAGATATTTCATAGCTCTCAACAAAATATATTCCAGTGAGAAGGAAAGACTTTAAGAGAAGGGAGAACCATCCGTGGCTAACTAAGGAGGTAAAGGATTGTATCAAATTGAAAACAAAGGCATACAATGTTGCCAAGATTGGTGGGAGGCCAGAGGATTGGGAAATGTTTTAAAACCAGCAACGGATGACTAAAAAAGAGAGAAAAGATAGATTATGAGAGTAAACTAGCAAGAAATATAAAAACAGATAGTAAGAGCTTCTACAGGTATATAAAAAGGAAGAGAGTAGCTAAAGTAAATATTGGTCCCTTAGAGGATGAGACTGGGGAATTAATAATGGGGAACAGGGAAATGGCAGAGACTTTGAACAAATATTTTGTATCAGTCTTCACGGTAGAAGCAGGAAACTATAGACCAGTTAGCCTAACATCTGTCATTGGGAAAATGCTGGAGTCCATTATTAAGGAAGCAGTAGCAGGACATTTAGAAAATCATAATACAGTCAAGCAGAGTCAGCATGGTTTTATGAAAGGGAAATCGTATTTGACAAATTTGCTGGAGTTCTTTGAGGATGTAACGAGCAGGGTGGGTAAAGGGGAACCAGTGGATGTGGTGTATTTGGATTTTGTCGAAGTTTCGACTTCCAAGTAAGACTCTTGTAAACAATATCGTCAAAGAAGGCTTTTTATTATATTTTACTTGCAAGGAGAATGCATCATAGCCCAATTAGCTATGATGACAGACTGCCGAATAACAGAAAATGGAGTATTCTTATACACTAATAATCACATGACATGTTGTTTAAGGTAAGCTAAGTTAACAATTAAAAAAAAAACACATAAGAAACGCCTTACGGTGAGACTAACTAATCCCTATAAAATGGAGTTTATCTGTCTGTTCTTTTTCTTCCCAAGGTCAAGACCCTGTTTGTTTACTTTACTAGCCCTTGGTTATCTCAATTTAAGCCTGTTTTCTTTTGTGCAGGCAGACTTTTGCTGACAGCATAGTCTAAAACTTTAAAGTTATTTTCACGAAAAGAACATAACAATGGATTTTTTCCTTTTCCACACAAGTCAGAGTCGGGCATTTTGTATCAGTTTAAATTCACGGAAGCCATTTTGTCCGAGACAAAAACTGCACTTCCACATTCCCCCCTTTTTTGTCCTTCTAGGACAAAATAGCTCAATTTAACCCTTTCGGTCTTCCTTGTTGGTTCCTGTACCAAATTTGGATTTTGGCCAGGGATGCCAACTTCTTTTCTGTTTTAACCATCCTCGGGATTATACCTGTATTGATGGCTGACCTTATTTAAGATCGTCCTTCTTCTCTGTCTATTCTCGGTGTTTGGGCGTATGTTCTTGTAGGGGTTTTAGTTGTGTTTTGGTGACGGTGGCGTACTTTTGTGGTTCATTAGCCTGCTGTTCTCTAACATTTCCTGCAGCTTTTACTAGCCTGCAGTTCAGGTGTCGCTATACACCCTCTAAGGAGATAGGGTACAGCAGCTCATAGAGGAGTTCCAAGTCATGGCCCACACAGTTTATGCCTAACCTGTGGGGTTCTCCTAGGGAACTGCAGCTTATAGAGGAGGACTGATTCATGACCCACACAGTTTATGCCTGACCTGTGGGGTTCTCCTAAGCACAAGTGCTTCTATGTGAGCCTCCAGTGTGCGGACCAAGTGGTATACAAGGTCGACCTCACCGGCAGTTGAAAGGAGTCCTCTCTCTTTCCCTAGCCTGCAGATCCCATTTGGGTGGAAGAATATGTTTACCGAAAGTGGGGAGTATGCAAAAATGTATATATATCTATATGTATATTTTGTCTAGGTTGTCTAATCCTCAAAATTGTATTTTATTCAATCGCCTCAGTTCCTCCCCGAAGGGACCATACTTTTCTTCTTCGTCATTTATTTCTTTCTGTATCATCATACTTACTTCAGGTATGACTACCTTGCCTAACCTATCAAATCTTTTAATCATCTTAAACACCTCGATCAGGGTTCACGTTGGTGCGGAAAACGGTAAAACCCATCTGATTGTCAGTATTCAATCGTTTAGTCCCATTCCATGGTCTGTTATTAGTCAAATTCATCAAACTGGTAGTATTGAACCACCAGCTTTCCATGGAACTTCCTGCCTTGTACGTAATAAACTTTTGTATGCAACGACTTTTCCCCATATTAACTCTGTTCCCTTTAGTCTGTCCTAGATCGCGTTCCCACCATATATCCCCGATCGGTCGGCCCTTTCCCGATGTATTGGTAAGGGCTAGAAAAGGAGGTTCTTTCGTATAATCATACGTCGGCTTGTACCATCCCTTAAAATTTTCTAACGAATATCCTCCCCCCTTAAACTCATTTCTTAGGCTAGACCACTTTTGTTCTCATATTTTTCCGAAGATGGATAGGGTGGTATCTTTCTGTTTCGTATGATTTTTATTAATTATCCATTCTGCCATATCTGTGAGGTTCAAGGGTATCGGTCGCAGAGGTATTCCTCTTTTCACATGGGTAGGAATATGGCTACATACCCAACAGGCGTTTATCCCACTTTTTTTGGCATACTTATATGACATATACAAAAAGGTGTTCATATGTAATTCTTGTTTCTTTCAGGGTTCTTTTCTTCTCCCTTGGCAGGCTATACATATCAGTCCAACTAGTAGGTAAAACGTAAATAACAGCTTCATTGTTTAAGTCTTTTCAAATTCAAATTCAACTGTCCTTATCTGATACTTTCTTGCAATGGGATGCGTGGATCCAAGTAGGTCTTTCCTTGACCTTTACAGCTGTATTTGTTGTCAAGAGTACTTGATATGGCCCTTCAAAGCGTGGCTGCAGACCGTTCTTCCTCTTAAAGACTTTTACATAGACGCCATCTCCTGGTTCCAAGTTATGGCACTTTCCTTCGGCCGGTTCTGTTTGAGCTTCCTTTACCTGTTGGTGAAAGCTGGAAATACATCTAGTTAATGCAATGCAATAGTTTAGCAGATTTTCATCCATTTTATGAATGTCCATTTGTTTAACCGTAAAGGGTGCTGAGAATGGCAGCCTTTGGGGTCGTCCCATAACAATCTCATGTGGCGACAGTCCAGTTGTCCTGTTAGTTGCTGCTCGCATTATCATCAATGCTAAGGGTAACAGTTCAACCCATTTTAGTCCAGTTTCATTGCAAAGTTTAGAAAGTTTATTCTTCAGCATTCCGTTATATCTTTCTACTAGTCCCGCGGATTGCGGATGATAACTGCAGTGGAAATGCTGATTAATCTGCAAAGCCTTACATAGTTCCTTTATGATCATTCCAGTAAAATGTGATCCGTTGTCGCATGAAAGTTGCATAGGTATTCCAAACCTTGGTATGATTTCTTTTAACAAACACTTTGCAACTGTTACAGCATCATTCTTTTTACATGGAAAAGCTTCAACCCATCTTGAAAACATATCTATGATTACCATTGTGTAAGTCCTTCAAAATGTAAAAATTATTTTTTTTACTCCCTTTTTTTTCTCTATTACCCCCCCACCCTGTGTTGTTTTGCATTTTACGATTCCCTTATCACTTCTATTTGTCTTTTGATGCTTGATATTCGACCTTGCTGGCATTTCTGCTATCTATTCCTGGCTGCATGTTGTCAGTTTCTGTTCTAAGAATTAAAACCCATCTTTGAATCTAACAGCTATTTCTTACAATTCCCTTCTTTGAGAAGGAAATAACCCTTATTGACTTCTCACAATCGGCTCTTGACTAATCTAGCTAGTTCTTATTGCTCTCTCTCAACTTGGGCATTAGTTAGTAGGGAGTCTTGAAGATTTCTCCCTTCTAATAGTCCATACCGGTGTTCCAATTCTGCCCCGCCTGGGGTATCCTCTGTTTCTTCTATCTTTCCTGATGTTACCCCGCCTGGGGTCTCCTCTACATTGCTTCGGATCTTCTCTTTCGGTGTGCTCAATTTGTTAGTGCTGGTTAGTCATGGGCATGAGTACCCAATTGGCCTGTGTATCTTACTACATGGGTTACATATATCAAATACACTATCATTACAAGTTGGAGAACTACCAGAGCGTGTGAAATAATACAAATCTAAGTGTGTGCTGATATATTAAGCCCAATTATCCCACCAGTGTGAGTTGTCCCCTATGCTGTCAATTTCAATATCTATTCTCGAGTTGTCTTCCTTCAGAACATAAAAATGCTTTAGGGAGGAGTTCAGTCGCATCATGAGCTCTCTGATAACTTTAGACAACAGGGGAATGTCGTATCCGAATTGTGCCACATAATTGTGCAGCTCATACTTAAGTACCTCATTTACTGTCAGTTTCACTTGAGCATAGGTTTCGATATTATGTAAAATGTGTTGGTTAATGGGACAGGTCCTGTTAGACCCGTAAAGCATGGTAGTTGCGGTAGTAGTGACACAGGAGGCACCACCAAAACCACCTCACACTGGATTCGCACTGGTTTTTCCCCACGCTCTGTTACCTACAAAACACAATTATTACAGTCATAGTTAAATTCAGTCTTACAATTTCAAGCAACATTACAGTTTAACATCTAATCAACAAATCATGGACTTAAAAGATTCTCCAGATCTCTCTTTTACTCGTATCCATCTTGTGGATAATTCTTGCTAAACATGATTTCTCCTTAGCCCTCAATTGTCCCAATCCAGATTCCATGTAACTCTCCACTTCAACTTCAATTTCAATCCTTCTAACAGGTACCAGTGTGTTTAACTCTATTCTGATTGTTTCATTAATTAGATAGTTTCTCGATGGAGTATGTGTCAATGCTTTAAAAGTTGTCTCGCTCTCCTGAGCCACATTAACCATTTCATGTCTTGCTGTTGTCAAGTAACTGAGCATGTCTGAGACCCGTTCTTCAGTGCAAATTCAACATACATTTCCAGATGGTAATCGCTTCATACGTAACAAATCACATTTGCACACTCATACCGGTATCTCAATATCATGCCACATGTGCCTTTCTCGGGCTTTCAGGTATCTTATCAAAAGATTGTCTTTGTTCATCTTCCTCTGCATGGTCCCGATATCTTGGATAGTGGCCAGGCTATCAAATTCAGTTTTCTTAAAAGTTCATTATAGGCAGGGACACAAATGTCTCCAAGAGAAAGCTATCAATTTACTATTCTTAACTGCACTTTCCTGACTTTCACTAACAAGTTTTTTTTTAAATTCCCATTCAGCAGTGTAATTTCTCCTGTTTCTATCTTACACCTTCAATCACTTCCTCTTTAATTACTATTCATATCTCACTCATGAGCCCTGGAGTAACTTTACTGTCCAGTACAATATTTAAGATTGAAAACATAGATCAAACATTCTCACTAGGTCCAAGTTACTAACACTTTTTATTTATCATTATTTTAGAGGATCTTTTATTTTCCCAAAAGTAACCCAATATATATATATAGTGCCTGAGTCCATTTTGTTATTACAAAATTATCCCAAAATCCAAACAGCAGTACTGTTGAACTGATAGAAATGAAATTGAACATTGACAAAACCTATCAATTTATCTTCCATTTCCAATTTCAGAAACAAATGATTTCCAGGCTAGGTGGTTTATACAGTGTTTTAACAGAAGTGCTGCAATTAGTTTACAAGGTAACTTCTATATAATAAAAGAAAGAAGAGACTCCATTGTGACTCTACTTAGAGCCCAAGGGGTTAATTTATCAAATCATAATTTTCCTTCTGTCACTGTGGGGACATATTAACTTAAAATTAAGAAACTTATATTTAATAATGTCCAATATCTTTAAATTTCATACTAAAGTTGTTGCTCGATGAACTTAATCAGCTGTCAGTGGAAAGGGTTAACTCCTTTGCAGGTTTTTTAAGAAGGTGGAGCGAAACATTATCAGGCGCACGCAATTGCGTCACTTTACGTAAATTTAAAAAAAACTTTCCCCATCCAAAAAAGCAGTTGTGTTTTCACACTTTAACTAAACACGAACAGAACAGATAAAACAAAACAAAATAGCACATGCTTGCAGAACTAGTAAATTACATCATATTTCTTATTGTCCTTTCTTCAGATGTCTTTCCAAAATACTATAACTATAAATTAGTTTTTCACATTTAAGCAAATCAAATCAAATTGCTTTGGAAGATTTCACCATAGCAACCGCGACTCCAAGGTTAAATCTCAGACTGAAACTTAATCTTTTGTTAAACAAACTTTTTTTTTTGTTGTTCTTCTCAGTTTTTACACACCAGCTTAACTTAAATTGTAATTCAAATTAGGTTTTTTTTCTAATTCTTGGGGCACTTTCCCTGCAAAGTCTGATATAAAATTCCTGTCTATCCCTGACAGTAAAGGCGAATTTCCTTGTGATTCCTCTGCCAATGGTATGGACCAGAACCCGTTCTGTATCCAAGACTGTAAATATTTCAAAATCTGGTTTCAGACCATTAAATATCTTATTCAATGCGGTCTACACAAATTTACACCAACCAGAATTTCACCGTGCACAATGAAAGTCTGGTTTTTAATAGGTTAATTAACCTCAATAATTCCAATTCAATCCAGATCAATTTTTTTTTAAACTAACCAGTGTCAGTTGGAAAAGAAAGAACCCATAGTCACATTAACAAAGAAACAATTACCATGCCTTGTAAACATTCAAATTAATTTTCTTTCCAGGCACATTGGCAACTGTGACTTCAAGGCTGAAGCTTATACCTCTTTTGTAAAACAATTAACAAACTTAAAACAACACACTTGAGTATCATTCAAGACAAGTCTTCAAAGAGTTAAAAACAGCTTTTAGCTCTCTGTACAAAAGAGTGGGTGGAGCTAAAACATAAACAAAATGACAGACACCTTTTTTTTTAGGCAGATTTTTTTTCTCAGGGACAAAATAATACTGTAACTTAACAAACTTAAACATTCACACAATCAGGAATCTTTCACACTTTTAACACACACTTTCACACAACTGAGATCCCAGTATTCCTTTTAAGATTCCTTTCACTCAACAAATCTTGTATATTAGCTTTTATCTCGGCACAGACATTAATAACTTCCATGCCGGTAAAACTTTTCTCAGCAGCTTTTCCTGGCTTTCCAAAACCCTTCTTTTTTTTTTTGCTTGAGTTTCAGATTTCAATTCTGGTCCGTCGATGTTGCAGAAGCTGCTTGCTCCATTAAGAGGGAAACTTTATTCTTTTGGTCCCTATTTGTCTAACTTCATTTTGTTTAGCCAATTTACTCACGGGGTCTTTGCTCTTATTTTTAATGTCAGATCTACTGGCTTGTATACTACGGTCCTTACGCCTTTCTGCTTCCTTTTTCCAGTCTGAAAAGGCTGACCAATTTATTGACTTTTTACCTCTTCTTTGTGGGTCTCTATTTGCGAGACAGTCCTCTAGACATGTAATTGCTTCTATTCTTAGTAAAGTTTTAATTATACTAGGCACTCTTCTTCTAAATCGCAAGTTTTACCCTTTACCCCCTTACGATTATTTCTGACCATCCAATTCTATTACAAGACGATAACAAGAACTAACAACAATCAAGACAATTATAAGTAATGCAAAAACAAATCAAATAATTAAACATTTAACCTTATACTTTAAACTAAACAAATAGTCAATTCTCAGTTTTGCATTGTTCTTCACTACAAACTGAGTCCTTAACATTTAACTTATACACTATACTCTGCCGCGAGATTCTCAGTTATCTTTTCACGGCTCAAGGGCCCCACCCTTGATACTGCAGTTTTATTTAACTTAGCGCTAACATAACCTGGTACCTTTTATACTGCAGTTTTAATCAGTCCGGGATACAACCCTGTCGACTTTTTCCCTTGCCTTCTTTGCCCGATAGTTTTTTAAACTTCCTCCCCCTTTTTTTTTTAAATCAAAAGCTACAAGATTCAACTCAAATTTAAACAAAAGTCTTAACAATCGCAGTACTACTGTCGGAAGAAACAGACCCACACCATTCAGGATCTAATGAGAAATCCTTTTTTTTTGTGATAAAACATCACTGTGGCCATTGGATTTGTCACTAGAAATTCATGATGTCTTGTCCGTGACTTACTGAAAGGTAACAAGCGATCTCGGTGGAACCTCCAAGAAATACTGTCGAAGTTTCGACTTCCAAGTAAGACTCTTGTAAACAATATCGTCAAAGAAGGCTTTTTATTATATTTTACTTGCAAGGAGAATGCATCATAGCCCAATTAGCTATGATGACAGACTGCCGAATAACAGAAAATGGAGTATTCTTATACACTAATAATCACATGACATGTTGTTTAAGGTAAGCTAAGTTAACAATTAAAAAAAAAAACACATAAGAAATGCCTTACGGTGAGACTAACTAATCCCTATAAAATGGAGTTTATCTGTCTGTTCTTTTTCTTCCCAAGGCCAAGGCCCTGTTTGTTTACTTTACTAGCCCTTGGTTATCTCAATTTAAGCCTGTTTTCTTTTGTGCAGGCAGACTTTTGCTGACAGCATAGTCTAAAACTTTAAAGTTATTTTCACGAAAAGAACATAACAATGGATTTTTTCCTTTTCCACACAAGTCAGAGTCGGGCATTTTGTATCAGTTTAAATTCACGGAAGCCATTTTGTCCGAGACAAAAACTGCACTTCCACAATTTCCAGAAGGAATTCGATAAGGTGCCACATAAAAGGTTACTGCACAAGAAAAGAGCTCACGGTGTTGGGGGTAATATATTAGCATGGATAGAGAATTGGCTAATTAACAGAAAACAGAGAGTCGGGATAAATGGGTCATTTTCCGGTTGGCAAACGGTAACTAGTGGGGTGCCACAGGGATCAGTGCTGGGGCCTCAACTATTTACAATCTATATTAATGACTTGGATGAAGGGACCGAGTGTAATGTAGCCAAATTTGCTGATGATACAAAGATAGGTGGCAAGTTGTGAAGAGGACATTTAGGGCTGGATTTTCATTGACCCGTGGAGGCGGGTTTGGAGGCGTGTGGGGGGTTAAAGTTGCAGATTCGGGGGTCCCGAACCCATCCCGCCCCCATGCCAGTTTCGCTGGAGGCGGGTACCCGACCTGTGCTGGGACCCGCCTCCCCGAGGCAGGAAGGGGATTAGTGACAATTAACTGCCTGTTAACAGGTAGTTTTTTGCCTAATCCCTATTTTAAAAGCTGAAATGTGGGCTTCCCGACAGGTCCCAACCACGCCAAGTTAGCGAGGCGGACCGTGGGTCTGCAGGGGCTGGAGGGGTCAATATGTCCGGTGGGCAGGTGAGTGATGGGTGCATGTGTGCAGAGGTAAGCCTGTAAGGTAAGTGTAAAGTGTGGAAAAAAGTTTTACTTACCTTAACTTCCTCCTGCAGGTGTCAGCCCTTCAGGTCTCGGGAGTCAGAAATCTCACCGGCACAGAAAGCACAATGGCCGTTGATTTGTCAAAAACTGCAGCCTTCTACTTTCTGTGCCGGAATGATTTCTAACTCAGCCTGAGAGGAAGGACTCAAGTTAGAAGACAGATTGTCAGTGTTTGACAGCTTCAAGGAGCTGTCAAACGCTGATATTTCATCTGTCAAAAGCTCTTGACAGATGAAATGTCAATCTGTGACATCTCCTGTTGCCGGGTGGCCCTTGATTGGCCTGCTGAGCCCGCTGGGCGGGCTCAACAAGGTCAATCAAGTGAAAATACAGTGGGTTGGCCACAAGTCGATGGGGGCGGGACTACAACCCAAAAAGTGGGAGTCCTGCCTCCATCCCGTCCCCAGTATCAAAATCCAGCCCAAAGAATCTGCAAAGGGATATAGACAAGCTAAGTAAGTGGGCAAATATTTGGCAGATGGAGTATAATGTCGGAAAGTGTGAGGTTATCCACTTTGGTAAGAAAAATAAAAAAGCAAATTATTATTTAAATGGAGAGAGATTACTAAATGCTGCAGTACAGAGGGACCTGGGGGTCCTTGTGCATGAAACACAAAACATTAGCATGCAGGTACAGCATTTAATCAGGAAGGTAAATGGAATGTTGGCCTTTATTGCAAGGGGGTTGGAGTATAAAAGCAGGGAAGTCCTGCTACAATTGTACAGGGTATTGGTGAGACCACACCTGGAGTACTGCGTACAGTTTTGGTCTCCTTATTTAAGGAAGGATATACTTGCATTAGAGGCAGTTCAGAGAAGGTTCACGAGGTTGATTCCTGAGATGAAGGGGTTGACTTATGAAGAAAGATTGAGCAGGTTGGGCCTATACTCATTGGAGTTTAGAAGAATGAGAGGTGATCTTATTGAAACATAAGATACTGAGGGGGCTCGACAAGGTAGATGCAGAGAAGATGTTTCCCCTCATGGGGGAATCTAGAAATAGGGGGCATAGTTTCAGAATAAGGGGTCGCCCATTTAAAACTGAGATGAGGAGGAATTTCTTGTCTCAGAGGGTCGTAAATCTGTGGAACTCTCTGCCCCAGAGAGCTGTGGAGGCTGGGTCATTGAATATATTTAAGGTGGAGATAGACAGATATTTGAACAATAAGGGAGTGAAGGGTTATGGGGAACGGGCAGGGAAATGGAGCTAAGCTCAAGATCAGATCAGCCATGATCTCATTAAATGGCGGAGCAGGCAAGAGGGGCCAAATGGCCTACTCCAGCTCCTATTTCTTATGTTCTTATTTTCGGGTTGGCAGGCTGTAACTAGTGGGGTACCGCAAGGATCAGTGCTTGGGCCTCAGCTATTCACAATCTACATCAATGATTTGGATGAGGGGACCAAATGTAATCTATCCAAGTTTGCTGATGATACAAAGCTGGGTGGGAATGTAAGTTGTGAGGAGGATGCAAGGAGGGTTCAAGGGGATATAGACAGGTTAAGTGAGTGGGCATGAACATGGCAAATGGAATATAATGTGGAGAAATGTGAAGTTATAAACTTTGGTAGGAAAAATAGAAAGAGAGTATTTTTTAAATGGTAAGAGATTGGGAAATGTTGGTGTTCAGAGGGACCTGGGTATCCTTGCACACGAATCACTGAAAGTTAACATGCAGGTACAGCAAGCAATTAGGAAAGCAAATGGTATGTTGGCCTTTATTATAAGAGGATTTGAGTGTAAGAATAAAGACGTCTTACTGCAATTATATAGGGCCCTGGTGAGACCACACCTGGAGTACTGTGTACAGTTTTGGTCTCCTTACCTAAGGAAGGATATACTTGCCTTAGAGGGAGTGCAATGAAGGTTCACCAGACTGGTTCCTGGGATGGGGGCATTGTCCTATGAGGACAGATTGAGTAGACTAGGCCTATATTCTCTAGAGTTTAGAAGAATGAGAGGTGATCTCATTGAAACATACAAAATTCTTACAGGGCTTGACAGGGTAGATGCTGGGAGGATGTTTCCCCTGGCTGGGGAGTCTAGAACCAGGGGTCACAGTCTCAGAATAAGGGGTCGGCCATTTAGGACTGAGATGAGGAGAAATTTCTTCACTCAGAGGGTGGTGAATCTTTGGAATTCTCTACCCCAGATGGCTGTGGAGGCTCAGTCGTTGAGTATATTCAAGACAGAGTTCGATAGATTTTTGAATATTAAGGGAATCAAGGGATATGGGGATAGTGCAGGAAAGTGGAGATGAGGTAGAAGATCAGCCATGATCTTATTGAATGGCGGAGCAGGCTCAAAGGGCCAAATGGCCTACTCCTGCTCCTATTTCCTATGTTCTTGTGCTTTATTTTGCAGTGTTGGCTTACGATACACGTTAATTGCACTTTAAACTTTGTGCACCATTACAGAGGGAGAATGCACTGCACTTTACCAGCTGTTCATCTTTCTGAGTGTACAAGAATGCTCATGTTGTTCCACCGGACTGATACTACGGTGGTACTATGAATCACGGCAGCTGCAATGTAATAAGCATTCAAATGCATAATGCTATGGTGACAGAACAAATGCATATTCATGAAGAGGAAGCCCTCTCTGTTCAAGGTCGGAGTTGCATTGAGGTTAGGGGCACATATGGCCATATCAATACAGTCAATTATGTCCTGCTCTCTGGGGAATCTTACCACACAGGTAGAAGTGGAAAGTTCTTTCTTGCTGCTGGCTTCTTTGCAAAGGGAAACTTATTGAATTCACTGACCCTATAAAACAATGGGTCAGGATGCAAATGTGCACATATGGTTGGGAGATGTAGCAGAGATCTCCCGCTATTGCTTGGAACTAGTTTGCCACAGGAAGTTCAACATAGCTGTTACTTTCACAGCCGCTGACAGAGCCATCACTTTTCTGGAAGCAGTTCCCACATTTGGCTACAAAAGGGCACATAGTTCTGTTACGACCTCCCTCTAGAATCTTTGGGGGCGATTTTAACCCTACTCACTCAGCAGAAACCTGGCGGGTGGGCAATTAAAATCGCCCTGTCCGAAAGCTGCCATGATCGCAACAACTGCAATTTCAACCTGCTCTCCTCAGCAGGCAGCAAGGACATGCACCCAGAAGGGTTCTTCTTTACATATGCATGTTGTGGCCCAATGACATGAAGCTTTTAAAAGCTCTTTAGAATAATTTGTCCGTGACTACACAAACCACTCTGGGTACAGGTGTATTGTGTATAAGTAAAACAGGTTTATTAAGCATTAAACATCCAGTACAAAGAAGTAATACTTAACAAGAAGATAGTCGCAGTCTGTTCATTGAACCCCAGCGTTCCTTCCGAGTGACTGTGGCGCGGTTTCTTTATTCTCTTGCTGTGTCCTGTTGACTGAAGCTTCTCATCCTCTGGTTTCGCGCTGCTTTCAGTGTTCAATAGCTGTTCATTTATACTTTGTGTTCCTCCATTTTGCCTACGTGGCAATAATTAGCTTTCTAACACCTAGAAAATGCCCCTCCTTTCCTTGTCAATCATCTTATGACCTCGTTAGTTCCACTAAGCCTCTTCCTGTGCATAACAAAATACTCTTATCTAAGAACTTCACTTTACAGAACATCCTTGAGGTGTTTGTCTATTCTGCAGTTTCTAAAATGAAGGCTCCAACTCCTATCTCTCTTCCATAACATTACCGAACTCCATGTCCCTGACAGTCTTCGTGTTTACTTAGCACCACATTCCATTACTTCAGTAATTTAAAACAGAGGTTTTTAGTCAGGTTGGTATAATTTTCCCATCCTGCTTTGGTCTCAGCCATTCGCCATTTTATACAGGCTTTTTAGGTTTTTAACATACAATTTCACATATTATAGTTATATAAAAATGGTTATAGAATCTTAATAATGTTCACTAAATCCTACAGGTACACTCTATCCTACAGACATCATTAAGACCCGACTGTAATTTTAACTGAGTGGGGAATCCACCTGGAGTTAAAATCAGGGCCTTAGTCTCTGCATGCAGGTTTTTCTAGATAAGATAGCCTTGCCATGTAAATGTGGGTGGTGACATAAGGACACATTCTAATGGAGCATGCCAGCTCTGATCCTTGTGCTCCTCCAGAGCCTGCAGATCGAAAGTTATGGCCACAGGCAATGTTACTGCTAAGCTGCGTGGCTGCACAGCTGTCTGGAGGTCCCACACATGCCAATCACCAGCTTTTAATGGGACATTTCACATATGCATGAAATTTTGAATGGGCACGCAATCCGTTAAAGGGACTGCGCACCCAAACAAAAATTAGGGGGAACATTGGCCATAGGGATAACCATAGCTCCTCTCAGATCAGCATTGTTCAATGAACAAGCAGGCACAAATGACAGATGCAGTACAGCTGTAAGCAGCTATCAGGAAGGCTCAAAGAAGTTTCCATGCCTCCCTTTGTCCAACAAAAGACAACATCGGAGGGCCGGAAGAGCTTGGGGGGAAAATCAGAGGCCTGGGGGGGGGGGGGGGATTGGAGGCCTCGTGGGGAGGTTCTCCTATGGCGGGGGGGTGGGTGAGGCAGGGACGCTGGATCCAGGAGGTAAGTGTAAAGGCACTTACCTCCTGGATCTAGTAGTCCTCGCCTTCCATTAGCTGGCGGGTTTCACGAGGCTTGCATGTTGATGCGTTTAAGGTGGGGTTTCCTGCTGTCCTTGCAGGGAGCTGTGTGTCTGCGTCCTACTCCCTCTCTGGACTATTGTTGCCACGTACCAGGATAAGAGGGTGGAGTTTTCCTCGATGGTACGATAGATACATTTCTGCTTTGCAGGAAGCTGTGAGCCCACAGAACATTAGCCCCTAGTCAATGCCATCCCAAGGCCTTTATAGTACAATGACTCAGGAATGGCGAAGAGAAATTAAGCATCTTCCTTCAGAATTTTGAGTATGGCTGGAGGATGGGGAGGGTAAATCATCCAGCATCTGATGCCTCAGTAGCAGATAGTAAATTTGATATTATTGAAGGTCTTTTAGTTCTTTGCAAGCGCGGTGGACAGATCTATAAAAATTGATAAAAATTTCTTCACTCAGAGGGTGGTGAACCTGTGGAATTCTCTACCACAGAAGGCTGTGGAGGCCAAGTCACTGAATATATTTAAGAAGGAGATAGATAGATTTCTAGACGTAAAAGGCATCAAGGGGTATGGGGAATATGGTATTGAGATAGAGGATCAGCCATGATCATATTGAATGGCGGAGCAGGCTTGAAGGGCCGAATGGCCTACTCCTGCTCCTGTTTTTCTATGTTTCTATGATACAGGTCGAGAGAAGGATTTACTTGTTTTCGGACTCATGTTCTTAATATTCAGCTGGTCTTCTGTGGGAGTAATTTAAGGCAGGAATTGGCATTGGGGTCTGCAACTTTTGCCTTAAGCAATTGCCTGTATCACGACAATACTGGAAGCTGAATTTCCAATCCGAATAGGTGTTTTGGTGTGAGAGACACATTATTCATTCCTACACAGCCGTCATATGAAATTATACCTGCTTCCATTTGATTTTAAAACCATTAATTACAAAGTCACAAATTTTAGTTGCCATCTGCATCGTTTCACCAACATTAATTGAAGTTTACAAAAATGCTATTTTTTCTATTCTTGTACAACTTGCATTTAGATAGCGCCTTTAATGTCTAAAAACACCCCAAGGTGCTTCACACTGACAAAGAAAGAAGGCACGCCAAGCCAAAGAAGGAGTGGTGACCAAAAGCCTAATCAAAGAGGTGGCTTTCAAGTAGGGTCTTAAAGGAGGAGGGGAATGCTGAGAGGCAGAGGGGTTTAGGGAGGAAAGTCCAAAGCATAGAGCCCAGGTGATTGAAGGCAGTGCCGACAATGGTGGAGCAAAGAGCATGGGGATGTGCAAGAGGAACACAGAGGGCAGGGGGTGGGGTGCTATAGCACTGAAGGTAGTTACAGAGATAGATTCAAGGTCTGGATGGACAGACCTCAGTTTGTATCTGAGGATAACCACTTTCTTCCCCCATAGTTAGTGCACCATGTATAGCTTCAGTGCAGATAGGGGAAGCCTACCAATGTTAGGCCAGGAATTTCCTCAGAGCTGCTCTCATTCTGCCATTGTAACTTCACTGGAAGTGCAGCGGAAACTCCATTTACACATGTAGACAGAATTTCAACTACACTTCTGGTGAAGTTACATCCACAGAGTGGGAGCAGCTCCGTGGATATTTCGAGTCTTAATGTTCCATTCTGAAAGGAATTTGTAGTCAGCATTCAGGCATCCCTTAATACAAAGCCAAGGTTAATCCAAATTACAAGCAAATATATTATAGCTATTTTATATCGAATAGAATGTAAAAGGGAGAATTTGACAAGTTGCATATAAATCAAAATTTACTTTAGTTCATATAATCTTGGAGTGCCCATTTATGATTTTTGGAGATATTGGGGTCAATTTTGGTGTGGAGTGGAGATTGGGTGGGCTATGGGCCCTCCCACCTACCCGATGATATAGGTGGGAGGCCCGATCGATTATAGTGTTGGGGTCTTATTTTTAAAAAAGTCCTAGTTCCTAGCTGCAGTGCAGGAAGAAATGTAATGAGCTTACCAGTATTGCCAAGGTAAGACTCCTCTTCACAGCTCTGCAACACCACACTTTAGCCCCAGCATGAACACTTCACAAGCCTCTCCTCAAATCATAATGGGACACCACTACACCGCCTTCTGTTTGCACTCACATACTGAATGCCTGCTACTACCCTCACAACAACTTTCCCCTCTTATCCACACTTGCTGCTTCTTCCACTAAGCATCAGCACTATATTAAGCTGCCTTACACATCTTCAGAACCCTGCAACAGGGCATACACTAACCCACTCCCATTCTTTCTGCAGGAGAAGCTGGCACACATTCAGAAGCAGACTTCAAGAACAGAGGCTACATTACAAACTTTGGGGGGAAAATTCGGTATCGACCATTTTGGGGCGCTAATATTGGGCAGGCTCAAAATTTAGCGCCTGGCGCAAATTATCGCCGGCGACGGGGAAATTCATCTCCAGCGCCCCTGGAGGTGTTTGGAGCACTAAATCAAGCGCGACATTTGCCTTGGGTACAGCAACAGTATGTTCATCATCTCTCTCTCCTCTCTCATACCACTTCCCCCTCACAATACGAGCCTTTCCCACTTTCCATCTAACTATACTGTCTGTCTCCATTCCTTGCTCCCTTCCTGCCCCCACGTTAAAGCCACTCTTGTGCCTTCCTGCTTTCAGATAGTGAGCCACCATCTGACCAGCCTGTTCCTCAGCCTCCCAGTGGCAGCGATGCGAGAGAGGAGGAGGAACACCAAGCCAGAGCCTCACCGCCTGCGTTTCCCGAGGGCGAGACATCCGATACTGGGGCCACACGGTCACTGGAGGGGAGGAGAGGAAATGGCTCTGCTGTGGGTGAAGCTCCGGAACCCAGCGGGCTGCAGCAATGCCATGGGGAAAGGGAAGCTCGGGGACCATCTCCCCGGAGGGTGAGTGCGCGCATGAGTTCTGCTGCATAGGACTCGGATGAGGACCTCGATATCGGGGCGATGAATACTCAGGTGATGAGCATACATACTGAGCTCATGGGTGCAATGGCAAGGGTGCACTGGCTAGGAGAGCGTGGAGGAGTCCGCCACTAGCACAGCTGTCATCTGTGTGCAATCCCTCAAACCCATCCTTGCCTCGTTGCAGAGGATGGTTGACTTGCAGAGAGACCGTGGGGACCCAGACCCCATGCCGCATGTAATGGGTGAGGTGGCAGCATCGTTTGCAGCACAGACTGAGGCAACGCAATGGCTTAGTGCTGGAATCGAGTTATTGGTTGGTGCCATCCAATCTCAGACTGCTCTGATGCAGTCTCAGATTGATGCCACGCAAGCGCTGACTGCTGCCATTGTCGGAGTCGCCCACAGTCCACCGGGGCTCTCACGGTGTCGCAGCAGGCTAGCAATCTGTGCTCGAGCAGATTGCTCCGAATGCTGAGGTTCTGCCCCGGGGAGTGGCAGTGTGTCGGTCGAGCAGGAAGGTGCTGTCCTCTCTCCGGATGACAGCATTCCTGCTGCCACCACTGCCACTCCGCCATTGCACTTGCCACAGCCTGTAACACAGCCAGCCCAGACTGCTGCCACCTATGCAGAGTTGGTGCAGTCTGCAGCCGGGCCCTCTAGGCCCAGAGCTGGTCGAGGTCATCCTTCAAGGCCACCTGCAGTCTCTGAATCCGAGATTCAGCAGCCTTCCTTCAGCCTTGCTGCAGCCATTGGGGCCACATTACGGAGGAGCAGTAGGGTTGGAAGGGGGGAAGTGCGAAGGGGAGGAAGATCATTGAAGAAGGCCGAATAACTAACATTTTTCGAACATATGGGGTGAGTGTTTGTACCAAAGTTGGGTGTGTATGTAAATATACTGTTCACTCTGTTAAGACTTATTTTGATGTGGTAAGAACCAGTTTTGTTTGTTAATGAATTGTTGTGTTTGTTTGTTATTGGTTGTGCTTAATAAGACAGTTGCTCAGAAAAATAATTTTTTTTATTGAAACATTACAAATTTCCTCATGTTACTCATTGGAACTTTGTCCGGTAATAGAGGCTGTGGGATGGCTGTAATGATGTGCTTGTTGATCCCAAAAGCCATCTTCTCTTTCATTCATCAGAAGAGTTGTCTTATGAGGCGTTCACGAACAGCCCTTGCAGAAGCAACATTGAGCGCCTCCCTCCCACGTTGTTGCTGCTCATCCTCCTCCTCCTCCTCCTCTCCCTCCTCCTCCTCTCCCTCTTCCTGAGGTTGTCCACCAATCCCTGGTGGCAATGGCTGGGTCCTCGGAATGGCCAGGTTGTGAAGCATGCAGCACACAACAATGAAAATCGATACTCGATCAGGGGAGTACTGCAGGGCTCCTCCAGAGTGGTCAAGACACCGGAACTGTTGCTTCAGCACGCTGATCGTCTGTTCAGTGAGGTTCCTGGTGGTGCTATGGCTCTCATTGTATGCGAGCTCAGCAGGAGTGTTGGGGTTACGGAGCGGTGTCATCAGCCAGGTGCAGGGTGGATAACCCTTGTCCCCAAGGAGTCAGCCATGGGCTTGATGCGGTGGTTGGAAAAGGTCTGGGACACCAGTCTGGCGCAGGATGAATGCATCGTGGCTGCTGCCAGGATAGGGGGCATTGATGGCGAAGATGCGCTGTCTGTGGTCGCACACCAACTGAACGTGCAGAGTGGTAGCCTTTGCGGTTGCGGAACACCTCTGCATTGTGATGAGGTGCCTGCAATGCCACGTACGTGCAGTCAATGGCGCCCTGAACCATGGGGAAGCCCGCTATCCTAGCGAAGCCACATGTGCGTTCATGCTGCTTGTCTTGGGTCATGGAGAATGAGATGTACTCCCTTCTCCTTTTGTAGAGTGCATTTGTGACCTCCCGGATGCAACAATGGACAGCAAACTGGGAGATGTTCACAATATCCCCCGTTGAAGCCTGGAAGGAGCTGCTGGCATAGAAATTGAGAGCCACTGTCACCTTTACTGCCACCAACAGAGACATCCTGGTCCTGAGCTGAGGCTGGAGCTCTGGCTGCAGGAGGTGGCAGAGCTCGGTGACCACCTCCTTGCTGAAGCGGAGCCTTCTAAAACACGGTTCCTCAGACAGATTAATGTATGAAAATTGCTCCTGGAATACCCGTGGAGGGTGAGGTCTCCTGTGCAGAGCCCTGGTGGCCCTCCTCCCTCTGGCCACGTTTTCCACTCTCTCTCTCCGCCTCCGCTGCCTCCGTCGGTGAAGCTGGAGGACGAGGCCCCGTGCTAGTACAGCCCCCATTAAATCTTCTAAATGTGGTAGTAATAATGCTTACAGAAATGGGAAACTGAAAAGTCTTGCTGACGAGCAAAACTCCTTCAAGTAGGATAGCGTTAAATGTCTCCAGACGGCTCTCTCCCTCTCTCAACCTGCGTATGCAGAATTGATTGTCAACAGGAAAAAGCAGGAAGCGCACACCTTTAAACAGCGCTCCCCCAGCTCCCAGCCGACTGCAAACCGTCCCCCTCTACCTGTCATTCCTAGCGCCAGGCGCTGAGGCAGGGGGCGAGATTCAATTTCCGGTCCGGGGCGCTATGCGCTTGGATGACATCGTAATCTCCAGGCGCAGGAGATCATGGCGGTAGTGTTTAGTGCCACCGCAAACCACCAGGTCAATTTCGCGGGCAGCGCTAAAATCGTCACGCTCGGGCGATAAGTTGTTAGCACCCCCCCGGAGGCGCTAACCAACAGAATTTTTCTCCTTTTGACTTTAGAGGGAGGACATGCAGCATTGGAGATAGCGAGGCTGGATGCCACGCACAGCAGGGCATTTGGGCATTTTCTTCTTTCCTTCTCTTTCCATTTAACTCGTTAGCTCACACATACACCATCTGCACTGCCACCCATTTGCTACTGCTTACCCTTGCCATTACATACTAACTTCTCGTTCTGTGCTTTTTCTAGGTTCTGTAGCCACACAACCACCAATACAGAAATTTTACACCCCGGGTGGTATGGAGGGGTCTGCACAGAGTGATTCACAGAGAACAAGTGAGTGGAGCAGATGCAAGTAGGAAGGACAGCCCAGAAAATGGCTTGCTGGAGGCTGTCTGTGTCGCACCTCTGCTGGAAAGGACAGAGATGCAGACTTTAGGAGCCCAGCCATCAAAAGAAAAATGCTTTCTGTATACCAACAATTGCTCAGTGTATTGAACAACCTGCCAGGGAGCTACAGCAACATGGTGTGGGATTCTGATGCATAGCATCAACACTCTGCAGTCAACCATACAATATATGATCATCTCAATGTATGCTGCAGCTAGGTACTCCTTGTAGGTGTCTACGGCACCAGTAAATAGCATCTGCCAGGGATGCTCACAATGGGGCTATGCAGACATTGAGCTCCACTACCTCCTCTGCCTTGGACAGGCTGGAAGACCAAATGGACAGGTGCTTCAGTCAGATTATGGATTTCCTAGTCTGTTCTCCCACAGATCGGTGGGAATGCTGAGCCGCAGCCAGATAGTGCAATGGGAGTGGAACACATTGCCTTCTCTCAAGATGACAGCACCTATGCTACACCCCCAACTAATGCCCACCCAGTTAGCCTATCAAACTGGTTGTAGTGCCAGCTGGGGCAGACTGCCCTTGGCAGCTACCAAGATGCTGCAGTTGGCCCTCTCATGCCCAAGCTCCTAATTTGGCTGACCATTAGTAACTCAAGAGCCCCCATTTGAGCCACAGCAGCCTTCCCTCTCCTATGCTGAAGTTATTGGGGAGCACTCCATAGGAGCACTAGAATAGGTATGAGGTCACTTAAGGCAGGCACTTTGAGCTCACACCTGGGTGATCGTGTGTAGGTTTTTGTGTAAGCTAGTAAAGTAGTAAAGTCGATTATTGGAGGGTGGGAGGACGGAGATAGGCGTTGGACATGACTGTTAATGCAGGATTGTTCAGTTAAAACACACTTCAATGAGTTGCTGCCAGAGTTCTGGCTGCCATGGCTCAATTGGTAGCACTCTTGCCTCTGAGTCAGAAGGTTGTGGGTTCAAGCCCCACTCCACGAGACTTGAGCACAAAATCTAGGTTGACACTCCAGTGCAGTACCGAGGAAGTGCTGCACTGTTGGAGGTGCCATCTTTTGGATGAGACGTTAAACCGAGGCTCTGTCTGCTTTTGCAGGTGGACTTAAAAGATCCCATGGCACTATTTTGAAGTCGCACAACACCAGGTTATAGTCCAACAGTTTTATTTGAAATCACAAGCTTTCGGAGCTTACTACTCCTTCGTCGGGTGAAGTAAAAAGATACAGAATCGCCAAAGCATATATAGATAGAGAACAATGCATGTGTACCTTACAATTGCAGACAACTAAATTAAATCATCCTGACTATCTGCCGAGGTGTGATAAAGTTAATCAGGTCAGCCAGGAAGGTACCACATCAAAGACATAGCAAGATACAACTGAGACAATGAGGTGGAGTCGCAGGGGGTCTAACGTGTCAAAAGCTGCCGTCTGTATGTAAAACGATAAGCTTTAAAATTTTTACTTTTTTACTGGGAAAATTTTTACTTTTTTACTGGGAATCACATCTGTGAACAAGCCAACGACGACTCGAGTCCGGATCACGTCATGTATCGTGACATAAACCCAAGATCCCGGTTGAGACCGTCTTCATGAGTGCGGAACTTGGCTATCAGTTTCTGCTCGATGATTTTGCGTTGTCGTGTGTTCCTAAGGTTGCCTTGGAGAACGCTTACCCGCAGATCCGAGGCTGAATGTCCTTGACTGCTGAAGTGTTCCCCGACTGGGAGGTAACAATCCTGCCTGGCGATTGTTGCGCGGTGCTCGTTCATACGTTGTCTCAGTGTCTGCATGGTCTCGCCGATGTACCATGCCGCGGTGCATTCTTTCCTGCAACGTATGAGGTAGACAACGTTGGCCGAGTCACATGAGTATGTACCATGTACCTGATGGGTAGTGTCCTCACGTGTGATGGTGGTATCTGTGATGATGATCTGGCATGTCTTGCAGAGTTTGCCGTGGCAGGGTTGTGTGGTGTCGTGGTCGCTGTTATCCTGAAAGCTTGTGATGTGGAGATGCCGGCGTTGGACTGGGGTGGACAAAAATGAGAAGTCGCACAACACCAGGTTATAGTCCAACAGATTTATTTAAAATTACAAGCTTTCGGAGCTGTCGCCCCTTCCTCAGGTAGAGTAGCTGTGAGAGAATCTCCCAGAATTCACAATATAAACACAGAAAAAATGTATTCAAATCTTTCCCTACATCAAAGACACACTAAGAGCACAGCCAAGACAATGAGATGTGTCCCAGGGGGTCCAACGTGTCAAAACACCTGCTGGCTGCATATCCTCTGCAGTTGAGTTTGGTTCTTGTGTTAGTTTTTTTTTAAAAAGCTGGAAAGACCGGCCATGATGTCAAGTCACGTTCTGTATCGTGACATGAACCCGATATCGCGATTGAGGCCATCCTCATGAGTGCAGAACTTGGCTATCAGTTTCTGCTCTATGATTTTGCGCTGTCGTGTATCCCGAAGGCCGCCTTGGAGAACGCTTACCCGCAGATCCTGAAAGCTGGGTAATTTGCTGCGAACGATGGTACTTCTGAGGTTAGGCGGCTGTTTGAAGGCAAGTAGTGGAGGCGTGGGGATGGCCTTAGCGAGGTGTTTGTCGTCATCGATGACATGTTGAAGGCTGCGAAGAACATGGCGTAGTTACTCCGCTCCGGGGAAGTACTGGACGACGTATTTTGAAGAGCAGAGGAGTTATCCCCCGTGTCCTGGCCAATGTTTATCCCTCAATCGACATCACTAAAAAAACAGATTATCTGGTCATTATCACATTGCTGTTTGTGGGAGCTTGCTGTGCATAAATTGGCTGCTGTATTTCCTACATTACAACAATGACTACACTTCAAAAGTACTTTATTCGCTATAAAACACTTCAAGACATCCTGAGTTTGTGAAAGGCGTTATATAGACGCAGGTCTGTCTTTCTTTTAGTAAATGTGAGAAGTCGCACAACACCAGGTTATAGTCCAACAGTTTTATTTGAAATCACAAGCTTTCGGAGCGCTGCTCCTTCGTCAGGTGAAGTCGAAGGAGCAGCGCTCCGAAAGCTTGTGATTTCAAATAAAACTGTTGGACTATAACCTGGTGTTGTGCGACTTCTCACATTTAAGAACATAAGAACATAAGAAATAGGAGCAGGAGTAGGCCAATTGGCCCCTCGAGCCTGCTCCGCCATTCAATAAGATCATGGCTGATCTCATCCTAACCGCCAATCTACTATCACAGAACCATCTCCTCAACCTAACAGAATTGGACACACGAAATAGGAGCAGGATCAGGCTACACGGCCCCATGGCCCGCTACGCTACCCGCAGGGCCATGACCGATCCGAACCTAGACTCATGTCCAAATTCCTGCCCGCTCCCCGTAACCCTTAATTCCCTTTACTTCTAGGAAACTGTCCATTTCTGTTTTAAATTTATGTAATGATGTAGCTTCTACAGCTTTTTGGGGCAGCATATTCCATGGACCTACTACCCTCTGAGTGAAGTAGTTCCTTCTCATCTCAGTTTTGAAAGAGCAGCCCCTTATTCTAAGACTATGCCCCCTAGTTCTAGTTTCACCCATCATCGGGAACATCCTCCCCGCATCCACCCGATCCAACCCCTTCACAATCTTATATGTTTCAATAAGATCGCCTCTCATTCTTCTGAACTCCAATGAGTAGAGTCCCAATCTACTCAACCTCTCCTCATATGTCCACCCCCTCATCCCCGGGATTAACCGAGTGAACCTTCTTTGTACCGCCTCGAGACCAAGTATGTCTTTTCTTAAGTATGGACACCAAAACTGTATGCAGTATTCCAGGTGCGGTCTCACCAATACCTTGTACAACTGAAGCAATACCTCCCTATTTTTACATTCTATCCCCCTAGCAATGAAAGCCAACATTCCATTGGCCTTCTTAATCACTTGCTGCACCTGCATACTAACCTTTTGAGTTTCGTGCATCAGGACCCCCAGATCCCTTTGTACTTCAGTACTTTACAGTTTCTTGCCATTAAGATAATAACTTGCTCTACTATTTTTCCTGCCAAAGTGCATAACCTCACACTTTCCAGTATTGTATTCCATCTGCCAAATCTCTGCCCACTTACTTAGCCTGTCTATGTTCCCTTGCAGATTTTTTATGTCCTCCTCACTCACTACTTTCCCTCCCATCTTAGTATCATCTGCAAACTTTGATATGTTACACTCGGTCCCCTCCTCCAAATCGTTAATATAGATTGTAAAGAGTTGGGGACCCAGCACTGACCCCTGCGGAACACCACTAGTTACTGATTGCCAGTCTGAGAATGAACCATTTATCCCAACTCTCTGCCTTCTGTTAGATAGCCAATCCTCTATCCATGCCAGAATATTACCCCCAATCCCGTGATTTTTTATCTTAAGCAATAATCTTGTGTGGCACCTTGTCAAATGCCTTTTGGAAGTCTAAATACACCACATCCACTGGTTCCCCTTTATCCACCCTGTATGTTACTTCCTCAAAGAACTCCAGCAAATTTGTCAAACATGACTTCCCCTTCATAAAACCATGCTGACTTTGTCCTATTAAATTATTATCCAAATGTCCCATTACTGTCTCCTTAATAATGGACTCCAAAATTTTACCTACCACAGATGTTAGGCTAACCGGTCTATAGTTTCCAGCCTTCTGTCTACTGCCCTTTTTAAATAAGGGTGTTACATTAGCAGTTTTCCAGTCTGCCGGGATCTTTGCTGAGTCCAGGGAGTTTTGGAAAATTACCAATGCATCCACAATCCCTACCGCCACTTCCCTCAAGACCCTAGGATGTAAGCCATCAGGTCCAGGTGATTTATCCACCTTGAGTCCCATTATTTTACCGAGTACCACTTCCTTAGTGATTTTGATCGTGTTCAGCTCCTCCCCCCCATAACCCCCTGTTTGTCCAGTGTTGGGATATTCTTAGTGTCCTCTACTGTAAAGACTGATACAAAATATTCAGTGTATTTGCCATCTCCATATTTCCCACCATTAATTTCCCGGTCTCATCCTTTAAGGGACCAACATTTACTTTAGCCACCCTTTTTCTTTTTATATAACTATAAAAACTCTTACTATCTGTTTTTATATTTTTTGCTAATTTACTTTCATAATCTATCTTTCCTTTCTTAATCAACCTTTTTTGTTATTTTTTGCTGTCTTTTATAGTTTTCCCAATCCTCTATCCTCCCACTAGATTTGGCTACCTTATAATCCCTTGTTTTTAGTCGAATACTATCCTTAATTTCTTTACTTAGCCACAGATGACTGTCTTTTCTTTTACACCCTTTTCTTCTCAGTGGAATATATATTTTTTGGAAGTTGTAAAATAACTCCTTAAATGTACACCACTGATCATGTATCGTCTTACCCTTTAATCTATTTTCCCAATCCACTCTACTCAATTCCGCTCGCATACCTTCATAGTCTCCTTTATTCAAGCTTAGCACGCTTGTTTGAGATCCAACCTTCTCACCCTCTAATTGAATACGGAATTCAACCATGTTATGGTCACTCATTCCAAGGGGATCCTTTACTAGGACATTTTTAATTAATCCTGTCTCGTTACACAGGACCAGATCTAAGGTTGCTTGCCCCCTGGTCGGTTCAGTTACATACTGCTCAAGAAACCCATCCCTAACACACTCAATTAACTCATCCTCAAGGCAGCCCTGCCCAATTTGATTTGTCCAATTAATATGATAGTTAAAATCCCCCATAATTGTTACAAACCTCAACTATTTCCTGATTGATACTCCGTCCAACAGAGTTGCAACTGTTCGGAAGCCTATAGACTACGCCCACTAGTGTTTTTTTCCCCTTATTATTCCTTATCTCCACCCAAACTGTTTCATTATCCTGATCTTTTGACCCAATATAATTTCTCTGTATTATAGTGATTCCTTCCTTTATTAACATAGCCACCCCACCTCCCCTTCCTTCCTGCCTGCCCTTCCTGATCGTTAAATAACCTGGTATGTTTAATTCCCAGGCATTGTCACCCTGCAGCCATGTTTCTGTAATGGCCACATGATCATACCCATAAGTAGTTATTTGTGCCATTAACTCGTCTATTTTGTTACGAATGCTACGTGCATTCAGATAGAGAACTTTCAAATATGTTTTGTGACACTTAGTTCCTGCTTTTGCCCTTTTTATTACTTTACCTTTTACTCCATACCTTCTGCCCCTTCCTGACACACTCTGGTTTTTAATTTCCCCACTGCTACCTAAGTCTATGACCTTCTCTGTTGTCATTTTTATTATTTGCTCTCGAGGAACCTCCCCCCCACTAGTTAGTTTAAAGCCCTCTCTACAGCCCTAGCTATATGATCCGCCAGGACTCTAGTCCCAGCACTGGCCAAGTGAAGCCCGTCCCAACGGAACAGCTCCCTCCTGCCCCAGTACTGGTGCCAGTGTCCCAGGAAGCAAAACCCATTTCTCCCACACCAGTCTTTGAGCCACTCATTTAACTCTCTAATTTTATTTGTCCTAGCCAAATTCGCTCGTGGCTCAGGTAATAATCCAGAGATTAATACCCTTGAGGTTCGGTTTTTTAATTTGACCCCTAGCTGCTCATACTCCTTTAACAGAACCTGCTTCCTTGTCCTATCTACGTCGTTTGTACCAACATGGACCACGACAACTGGATCCACCCCCTCCCACTGCAAGTTTCTTTCCAGCCCAGAGGAGATGTCCTTAACCCTGGCACCGGGCAGGCAACACAGCCTACGGGACTCTCGCTCTCGGCTGCAGAGAACTCTATCTATCCCCCTAATAATACTATCCCCTACCACTACAACATTTCTATTTACTCCCCCCTCTTGAATGGCCCCCCGTTCCACGGTGCTGTGGCCAGGTTGCTCATCCTCCCTGCAGTCCCTGCTCCCGTCCCCACAGGGAGCAAGAACCTCGAACCTGTTGGACAAGAGCAAGGGCTGGGGCTCCTCCAACACTACCTCCTGGATCCCCGTACCTGCCTCACTCGTAGTCACACCGTCCTGTCCCTGACCATGGGCTACATCTGAATTAATTAACTTCATAGAGGTGTGACCACCTCCTGAAACACAAAGTCCAGGTACTTCTCCCCCACCCTGATGTGTCGCAGTGTCTGAAGCTCAGACTCCAGCTCATCAATACGGAGCTGTAGTTCCTGTAGCAGCAGACACTTGTCACAGATGTAATCACCGTGAGCCTCAATGGGGTCCACCGGCTCCCACATCTCGCAACAGTAACACATCACCTGCTCCATTCTATGTAATTAATTAAATTTTTTATTGTTAGTTATGGACACTCTCTGCCCGATTATAGATGCTAGTATCCCCTCTAATTAATTGGATTTAAATTAAATCAATCCCTCTAAATTACACCAGTTAAATGGTTTACCAACAGTCACTCTGCACCAGAAAGGCCTTATTAACTACAACCCACAGAGTTTAAGTTTAAAAAGAGAGAAATACTCACCAACCAATTACTTACCTGCTTTCTGTTGATGTCACACCTTGATTATTTTTACCTCTCTCCCTCCCTCTGAGTTCGGAGACTGGTCCCGCCTTACCTGGTCTCTGGAGCCTTTTAAACCCTCTGCCGCCGCCTCGCCTCACGCAGGTCCGCCGCCGCACCAGGAAGCTGACAAAGATGGAAAAAGGAAGGCACGCCTCCCTCCCCAAACTCCCTCACTCACCAAACTCGCAGCTTAGCACTCTGTTCCAAATCTGCACTCCGTGACCACCCCAGTCCAACACCGGCATCTCCACATCATTTCTTTTAGTAGGTAGGTGTTGGAGCCCTTTCGTTCCTTCACCATTCTCCGTATCATTTTTTATGTTGTATCCCTCGTCTCTCTGAAGGTCCTCGTCCAATGGTGATTCAATATGTTGCCCCAGTTGCAGGTCAAAGTTATGCAGCAGACAACAAACTTATATGGGACACACTTTGAGCTGTAGTAGAACACACCAGACCTGTCTAAACAGTTGAGTAGTTGCTTGAGGACTGCAATGGCCTGCTCAATAACGGTCCTAATTGAGCCGTGGATCGAGCATAGTTAGCCTATCAAACTGGTTGTAGTGCAGTTTGGCTACCGAGAGGAGTCATGTGCCCAGTGTTTAGAGGATAGCCCTTGTCCCCAGCCTCTCACTTGCTGTATAGGGGCTAAAAGTTAGGGGATGCAAGATGACTGCGTCACAGCAGCTACCAGCAAAGTGGGCACAAACCTGCATGATGCTATGCTGGTAATCACATACCAGTTGCACATTAATAGAATGGAAGCCCTTCTGATTTACTAAAGCAGCAGGTTTGTGTGAAGAGCCCACAGGGTGATGTTGATTCAGTGATTCCTTGGACTTGCCTGCATGCTCCGAGCCTGCATGCTTCAAATCTGTACCAGTCATCTACTGAGAACAATTGGATTGATTCTCAACTAATGCATTTGATGTCATTAATTTTGTACCATTACAGTGCAGTCACATATGTCACATCCAGATATTTTTCTCAGTATTTGTATGCTGTCTTATTTTCTATCGTTTTAAAAACCAAATTTAATGGAAATAGGTAAGTACAGTAAAACTGTTACATATGTCGAGGATAATGTCTCCTTTACCCAATTTTTTCCCCAGGAAAATACTATTGAAGCCTGCTGATGTCAGAACAAATAATATTATATTATCCTTCCCACTCATACATACTATTAATCCTTAAACAATGAATTATCATAATCATGGTACAACCACATTGATTATTTTTAGCTAGGTAATGTGTACAAAATATTTCTTCCCATGGCAAGAATAGATACGAGGATGGATTCTGTGAATTCCCCAGATGCGCTCCTTGTGAGTGTTGCTCTTCACTGGGAACGCCGGACAATGGAATCCCCCTTAATATTTAACTACATAGTGGTGATGTTTCCATGCACCTGCTGCCCTTGTCCTTCTCGGTGATAGAGGTCGCAAGTTTGGGAGGTGCTGGCGAAGAAGCCTTGGCAAGTTGCTGCAGTGCATATTGTAGACAGTACACACAGCAGTCACAGTGCGCCGGTGGTGGATGGGGTGCCGATCAAGCGGGCTGCTTTGTCCTGGATGGAGTCAAGCTTCTTGAGTGTTGTTGGAGCTGCACTCATCCATGCAAGTGGAGACTATTCAATCGTACTCTTGACTTGTGCCTTGTAGGTGGCGGAAAGGCTTTAGGGAGTCAGGAATTTAGGCACTCACTGCAGAATACAAAGCCTCTGACCTGCTCTTGAAGCCATAGTATTTATATGGCTGGTCCAGTTAAGTTTCTGGTCAATGGTCATCCCCAGGATTTTGATGGTGGGGAATTCAACGATGGTAATGGCACTGAATGTCATGGGGAGGTGGTTAGACTCCCCCTCTCGTTAAATTTTGCTTGTCATTTATCAGCCATGTTGCACATGGGCATGGACTGCTTCATTATCTGAGGAATTGCGAATGTAATTGAACACTGTGCAATCATCAGCAGACATCCCCACTTCTGACCTTATGATGGAGGGGAGGTCATTGATGAAGCAGCTGAAGATGTTTGAGCCTAGGACACTGCCTTGAGGAACTCCTACAGCAGTGTCCTGGGGCTGAGATGATTGGCCTCCAACATCTGCATTCATCTTCCTTTACGCTAGGTATGAATACAACCAGTGGCGAGTTTTCCCCCTGATCCCCATTGAATTCCATTTTTCTAGGGCTCCTTGGTGCCAGACTCTGCTAAATGCTGCCTTGATGTCAGGGGCAGTCACCCTCACCTCTGGAATTCAACTCTTTTGTCCATGTTTGGACCAAAGCTGTAATAAGGTCTGGAGCCAAGTGGTCCTGGCGGAATCCAAACTGAGCATCGGTGAGCAGATTATTGGTGAGTAAGTGCAGTTCGATAGCACTGTCAACGACACTTTCCATCACTTTGCTAATGATTCAGAGTAGGCTGATGGAGCGGTAATTTGCTGGATTGGATTTACAATGTATTACAAAGTATTTACAGCATTTGTCCTGCTTTTTGTGGACAGGACATACCTGGGCAATTTTCCAATTTGTCGGGTAGATGTAGCTGTACTGAAACAGTTTGGCTGGAAGTGCAGCTAGTTCTGGAGCACAAGTCTTCAGCACTAGTTGAGCTGTTGTCAGGGCCTTTGCTGCATAGTGCACCAAGTCATTTCTTGATATCACATCGAGTGAATCGATTTGGCTGAGGACTGGCATCTGTGATGGTGGGGACCTCAGGAGGAGGCAAAGATGGATCATCCACTCAGGTACTTTTGGCTGAAGATGGTTGTGAACGCTTCAGCTTTGTCTTTTGCACTCACGTGCTGGGCTCCGCCATCATTGAGGATGGGGCTGTTCATGGAGCCGCCTCCTCCTCCTCCAGTTAGTTGTTTAATTGTCCACTACCATTCACAACTGGAAATGGCAGGACTGTAGAGCTTTGATCTGATCCATTGGTTGTGGGATCACTTCGTTCTGTCACTGCTATCATGCATGTGTTGTAGCTTCACCAGGTTGGCACCTCATTTTCAGGTACATCTGGTGATGTTCCTAGCATGCTCTTCCACACTCCTCATTGAACCAGGGTTGGTAGAGTGAGGGATATGCAGTGTCATGAGGTGGAATACAAAAACAGTTAGCAATTAGGAAAGCAAATGGTATGTTGGCCTTTATTACAAAAAGATTGGAGTATATTGGAAAAGACATCTTACTGCAATTATATAGGGCTTTGATGAGACCACACCTGCACTACTGTGTACAGTTTTGGTCTCTTTACCTAAGGAAAGATATACTTGCCATAGATGGAGTGCAACGAAGGTTCACCAGATTGATTCCTGGGATTGGGGATTGTCTAGGGCAAGGATGAAGGTGGTGTCCCATCCCTAACCCACCCCTGTCCCCGGTCATGATGTTTTGACCAACATTATTGAGTAGACTAGGCCTATATAGAGTTTAGAAGAATGAGGTGTGATCTCATTGAAACATACAAAATTCTTACAGGGCTTGACAGGGTAGATGCAGGGAGGATGTAGCCCAGGGCTGGGGAGTCTAGAACCAGGGGTCACAGTCTCAGAATAAGGGGTCGGCCATTTAGGACTGAGATGAGGAGAAATTTCTTCACTCAGATGGTGGTGAATCTTTGGAATTCTCTACCCTCAGAGGGCTGTGGAGGCTCAGTCGTTGAGTATATTCAAGGCAAAGATCGATAGATTTTTGAATATTAAGGGTATCAAGGGATATGGGGATAGTGCAGGAAAGTGGAGATGAGGTAGATGATCAGCCATGATCTTATTGAATGGCGGAGCAGGCTCGAAGGGCCAAATGGCCTACTCCTGCTCCTATTTCTTATAATTCTGCTGCTGCTAGACTTGTTCTGAATCTGAATAGTTTAGCACGGTTGTAGTGCCACACAACACGATGGAGGGTATCCTCAATGTGAAGACGGGACTTCATCTCAAGGACTGTGCGGTAGTCACTCCTACCAATACTGTCACGGACAGGTAGATTGGTGAGGACGAGGTCAAGTAGGTTTTTCCCCTCGTGTTGGTTCTCTCACCACCACCACGCAAGCCCAGTCTGGCAACTATGTCCTTTAGGACTCAGTAGTCGTGCTCCCGCGCCTCTCTTGGTGATAGACATTGAAGTCCCCCAGAGTACATTCTGTGCCCTTCCAAGTAGTGTTCAACATGGACGACTGTTTCATCAGCTGAAGGAGGACGGTAGGTGGTAATCAGCAAGAAGTTTCCTTGCCCAAATTTGAGCTGATGCCATGAGATTTCATGGGGTCAATATTAAGGATTCCCAGGGCCACTCCTTCCCGACTGTATACCACTGTGCCACCACCTCTGCTGGCTCTCGCCGGGAGCCAGACTGGGTAAGGACGGTAGGTTTTCTTCCCTAAAAAGGACATTTGTGAACCAGCTGAGTTTTTACAAAAATCCAATAGCTTCATGGTCACCATTACTAATACTAGCACTATTTTTTATTCCAGATGTATTTAATTAACTGAATTCAAATTTACAAACTGCCTTGGTGGAATTTAAACTCACTTAATCCAGATTATTAGTCCAGGCCTCTGGATTACTAGTCCAGTAATATAACCCGTATGCTACCTTACCCACAGGTGATCAAGTAAAGATTTTTAACAGGTATATACGAGTCTCAAAATGTTGCTAAAGCATTAACACTACAAGTTGTCAATAAAAGTATTTATTCTAGATACAAGGTCTTTTGGAAAATAATAGAAGTATTATAAATGTCTCTTCATATAAATAAATGCAGAGTTTGTACAATTCTATAAAATCAAACGGTTTTACATTGTATAGCAACTAGGAAAACTAAAAAAAAAAGCAGTTATAAACTTAAATACAATAAGAGGATATATAAAAATCATCACAACCCTCAAAGATGAGGTGCTCAAATTCTCTCCAACAGAACTGGAACAAACTAATATGGTGTAGGTGCCAGCCATTTGGACATTTTGCAGGTAAATGCAATCACAATATCTCGTTATAAAACAGCTGTACATATTAATTTAACTATAGAAGTTAAGCCATTAGTGCAGTCATATATTTGACATCCTGGCTTGTGACATTCCTCCTGTTCTCTGTCCATCTGTCTAGCTCCAAATTCAGAATTCTTTCCCCCAAAAAAGAAACCCTTCAAATTTTACAACACAATGTTATACAAAAGGAAATGGTATTCTACTGAATTTACATAATCCTAAATGCATAATAAATAAGAAGGGAAATGCATATAAACTTACTAGTGCCTTTCAGTCCTCCTTTTCTCTTGTTTCATGATTTCAAATTCTGATCAGAGGTAGACTGGGAACAGATGGTTGGTTTTGAAATGCCACTCCAATGAAGCATGATAAAGGACTGTAGCCACACATTTAATTCATAACAGAGATGGGATTCACTTTGGTGTTCACAGCCCTCCATCCCATTTCATGCCATCAAAGGAAAGGATATGCCCTCTCCAGTGGCACTATGAATATCTACATTATACTGTGGCCAGCAGCTCCTGTCTTCTATAATACATGTAACTGGAACGAAGTTAAATGAGATAAATAATTTCCTGTTCTGTTAACTCACATATTCTACTTTTAAACTATAAATAAAACGAACTTTCTTTTGCAGCAATTTACAAATTATTTTAAATACTTTCCTGGAAGAAACATGATTTTCAAACACATTGAAACATATTGGACAATTATTAAATTGAAATCAGAACTGAGAAAAGTGGTTACATGTATTCACCTTTAAGTGATTTTTCAAATAAAGTGTATTCCACATACCATAGGTAGTTTAGGTAAACCAATTAGGAAGAACACCTCTAATAAGTAACCCTTTGGGCCAGGACAACCCAATATTTCCATCCTGCACCATCCAGCAAGCGACAATTCTTTTGACTACAAGAGATATCTATTGTAAGGTTCCTCAATGAGACCAACAAAGTCCCACTTTTCTTAGTGATTGCAAGATTGCCCCAAATTTATGTGCAAATGCATGTTTAATTCTAAGACAGGACAGATGACACATATTCAGAACTTTATTCCTCTCAAGTGAAAATAAAGAAACTCGAGATTGGTAGAGAGAAAATAGGGTATGGGGAGTATATCTTAATTTTTAATAAATGATTACTATACTTAAATGTGAGTTTAAAATTAGACTTCAACTATTATTGCTCTGGTTAACCTTTTCCAAACTGTACCTCATTAAAAGGTGGGAGCACCAGTTTGCCTTGAGGTCAAAAACAGATATAAGCACTAATTTGCCACAGGTATATCTTTTTCAGCAGGCCTCTGTGCTAGACAGTGGCCACTCATCTAATAACCTGTCCCAACTGAGTGATGCATTAGTGTCATCTTTGACTGAATTTTGTTTGTAGAGAAGTTCAAAATGTTAGTCTCATGGTAGAGGGCTTTATGAACTGTTCCATGCCAAAGCTATTTTTAAATTTACATAATTCCGTTTCCATCTTGGGGTGTTTGACACAAAAAGGCACTTAACCTCCAAAACAATGGAAAACTAAAAAAAAAGGAAAGGCAAAGGATTATTCTGGTCTATTTATCCAATATAGAGCACCTGAAACAGATGATCTGGTCATTTATTTAATTGCTGTTTGTGGTACCTTGCTGTGCATAAATTGGCTGCTGCGTTTCCTGCATTACAACAGAGACTGCACTTCAAAATTGGCTATAAAGCACTTTGGGACGTCCTAAGGTCATGAAAGGTACTATATAAATGCAAGTTCTTTCTTTAGTCTATTAAATGAGGAATGGCAATTTCACCAAGGAACTAACTGGCTCTTACAGCAAAAGCCAGAGTTAATAGCAGAATAGTTTTCATAATTTGGGAGGTACTCCTAGAAGATCAGCAGATCTTGTTCAATAGCAAATCAAGAGCAGCCTGATTGGGTCATGGTGTTGAAAATTAATTCAGAATGTGAGGACTGTCCTGTCTGGCCAGGTGTGTTAAGCATCAACAATTTCCCAATATCCTGACTGGTGGAAATTATGCAAGTGGATAGCAGTTTCTCAAAGATATTAAATTAGGCAAGTTGCATTGAGGAGATATTCCAATCCAGGGTGCATTTGGGTTTAAATAAAAAGACTCAACTGAGAGCTATTTTCATCTGTCATTTCAAAATTTGTACAACTTTTAATTATGGGTGACTATGATTCAAGACACAAAGAATTTGTTCTCAATTAATGGGGATAATATAAACCTGAATAAAATGGCAATGCTGAAATGTGCAATAGGTTCATCAAAATCTTTTGCAACATCAGTCTCTGGAGCTGAACAAACAAAAAAGGATACTGGTATGTCCCAAGAAATAGAGATACGTGGCCTACAAAGTTGCTTGTATTCAAAACTTTTAAATCTAAAATATTTCCCCTGCCAATCAGAACTTCCTCGGCAAAGTTTCCCTCTCTCCAATTTATCCTACTCCATGTACCAGAAGCAAGAACTAGTCAGGATGTAGCAGGTTTTGATTTCTGAGGCCTCACCCATATCTCCTTAGACAGCAAAATGAAGATAATTTCCTCAAAATGCCGTTAAAATAATTGTAGGTTCTTCTGTGTAGGTTGAAAAGAAGCTTCTCTTTTGACTGAGCCATTCTCGCAATGGGAGAAAAAGGAACTACAGCTGTCTGGAAATTACATGATATAGAGCTGGGAAGAAAGGCCATCTGGATGTGCACTAGAAGTTTCCTAAAGGAACAAGAGTCCCATGGCTTTTTTTAAATCTGTGTGGTTAACCAGCCATCATATGTGGAGCTAGCAAATTAAATCAGAAGTTTCAGCAACCTTGTATTTGTACTAATGGAACCAATTTGGCCAGTTCTGATCTGCCTTTGTGTTCAAACGTCCTGGGTTAGTTTGGTTCAGAGTAAAATGAATATCCAAACCCAATGCCATCTGCTGTGTCCTAGGCAAATTCAATTCTGGTAAAATGATTCGTTGAACAGAGTTATGAACAACAAACACAATTATGTCCAATATAAAGTAATGGAAAATATTCAGGATCATTTTTCTATAATCCATTTTTAACCACGAGGTAGTCCATTCTATAGGTAGCTAATATGGACTAGCTAATTTTAAGTTGTGGGTGAGATGCAGTACATTAAAATCCATATAAAACGGTAATGAATTAAGTATAAATGTAGCCCAGAGGGATTTGAGGCATTTTTTAGCTAATTTGCCATGTTCCTGGTTCTGCATCAATATCACATGAAACACTTATTTCCAGTCTTCACCAGAAGAATTATTTCACATGATGTCAACCTTGATAATTGCAACACAACAGCCTCATTGTGTGATGAAGATGGTTTAACATTTTTGACAGAACATATTTGTAATTTTCATGAATTTGAATTGAACATTAATGACTGAAACTTAAGCAGCTGGCAGCAGCATCTATTAAACCCTCTAATCCTTGCTGTACAGTTATGTGCCTATTTGGTACAATGTGGTGATAACACAAAGCTGCTTGCAAAGCTAGTTATAGATGTCCATTTGCCATATTTAGACAATTTTAAAATATGCATATTTCTTTTGAGATGGAAATATAATGTTCAAAAATGTTTGTAGGCACAGCTAAGAGCTGATTTACTGGTGTCCCAGATTTGGTCCATTGCCACTTGTCATTTTTATTCGAAGTATTTTTTCCCCATAATGTTATGCTGGTGCTTTACATGTGGTAACTGGATAAGTTCACACTAATCAGAAGAAAGGTGCCAAAATCACTTTTCTTATCCTCATATTTAAGTCTTCTAAGTCAATGTGGCAGAACTGATGAATTTACAGCATCCACACCATCAGTGTATTTTCTTACAGTGATGTCTCATTTGTTTGGGGTCTAGAGTTTTCTTCCTCGAGCAGCGCGATTCTCTGTTTTAGCATTCTCACTTGTGTCTCATGCCTCTCCACCATGGCCATCATTTGTGCTTCCAGTTTTTTCAGTTTGTTTTGATGTTTCTTCTTTGCTTTCTCATAGGCTGCTACTAAGTTACTGTAATTAAAAAGAGTCAACACAATTTACAAATTGTAAATATGACCAAACCATTGTTATTCCACTTTGTAAAGTTTGGATTTATGCTGTAAAGCCCATCTTCCTCATAAGCATTTGTCACTTTCACACCCTAGGCTGATTACACATCTTGCTGCAATAGGGAAGGATACAAAAGAGAGACAATCAATCTTGAAGTGTTAATAGTAAATAAAAACAAATTTGTTGACATTATTCAAACAAATGTGTAGGAATTGATTCTTAATTTAATATTTTCTAAATGTTGTACTTAGAAAGATTTGTGTTACTTATGAATCAAGAAAGCTTAACCCATTTAAAGTACAACTAAACCCCACTGGTGAAGTCATTCTTATTAGTTTACTTGCTCCTCTTTCCATTACACTGAACGCTTCTCAGCTGTTTCTTATTCCTTCAATCAACATGACATATTTTCCCTAATAAATTGTATCACAGTTCCAATATGAAGCAGGATGCACCTCATGGGCAGTTTTATCACTTACATGAAAACAATGCCATTTGAACAGGCTTTAAAGAACTAGAAATCTACCATTCACCTACCATTCATACAAAAGAAAAAAAATCAGTAAGAGCATTTTTCACTTGTACTGTACAATACTACAGTACAACCGGTCCAGAGGTTTAAACACTGGAGACGTGCAAACTATTTTCAATTCTTTATGGAGTTTCCATTAGGCAAGGAATAATACTGCAGTACAATAAAGGTACTTATGATTTTTACATTATGCATTTTGAATTTTCGTAGGATTTATTTTCTTTTTTTAATATATAATTGGTTTTATTTATGCTGGCCAGTCTCAGCATTAGCTGGGTAGAAAGTAAAGCTCCTTACACTCGGTCTCAACAGCATGCTTTAATCTGAACCATAGAAGTTCACTTCCTTTTTTCTTATTTGTTCCTGGGATGTGGGCGTCGCTGGCAAGGCCAGCATTTATTGCCCATCCCTAGTTGCCCTCGAGAAGGTGGTGGTGAGCCGCTTTCTTGAACCGCTGCAGTCCGTGCGGTGAAGGTACTCCCACAGTGCTGTTGGGGAGTTCCAGGATTCTGACCCAGCGACAATGAAGGAACGGCGATATATTGCCAAGTTAGGATGGTGTGTGACTTGAAGGGAAACTTGGAGGTGATGATATTCCCATGCGCCTGCTGCCCTTGTCCTTCTAGGTGGTAGAGGTTGTGGGTTTGGGAGGTGTTGTTGAAGAAGCCTTGGCGAGTTGCTGCAGTGCATCTAGTAAATGGT
This sequence comes from Squalus acanthias, assembly GCA_030390025.1. Lineage (NCBI taxonomy): Eukaryota > Metazoa > Chordata > Chondrichthyes > Squaliformes > Squalidae > Squalus > Squalus acanthias. Next base: position 175,425,805 of record CM059425.1, on the reverse strand, counting down.
ACACACTGCAGCCACAGTGCACCGGTGGTGGAGGAAATGAATGTTTAAGGTGGTGGATGGGGTGCGAATCAAGCAGGCTGCTTTGTCCTGGATGGTGTCGAGCTTCTTGTGTGTTGTTGGAGCTGCACTCATCCAGTCAAGTGGAGAGTATTCCGTCACACTCCTGACTTGTGTCTTGTAGATGGTGGAAAGGCTTTGGGAAGTCAGGAGGTGAGACACTTGCCGCAGAATACCCAGCCTCTGACCTGCTCTTGTGGCCATAGTATGTGTGTGGCTGGTCCAGTTAAACTTCTGGTCAATGGTGATCCCCAGGATGTTGATGGTGGGGGATTCGGCGATGGTAATGCTGTTGAATGTCATGGGGCGGTGGTTAGACTCTTGCTTGTTGGAGATAGTCATTGCCTGGCGCGAATGTTACTTGCCACTTATCAGCCCAAGCCTGAATGTCGTCCAGGTCTTGCTGCATGCGGGCACGGACTGCTTCATTATCAGAGGAGTTGTGAATGGAACTGAACACTGTGCAATCATCTGCAAACATCCCCACTTCTGACCTTATGATACAGGGACGATCATTGATGAAGCAACTGAAGATGGTTGGGCCGAGGACACTGCCCTGAGGAACTCCTGCAGCAATGTCCTGGGGCTGAGATGATTGGTCTCCAACAACCACAACGATCTTCCTTTGTTTCTCACTACCTGCTGCAGGCCCAATCTCGCAGCTATGTCCTTCAGGACTCGGCCAGTAGTGGTGCTACCCACCCAGAGTACATTCTGTGCCATTGCTACCCTCAGTGCTTCTTCTTAGTGGTGTTCAACATGGTGGAGTACTGATTCATCAGCTATGGGAGTGCGGTAGGTGGTAATCAGCAGGAGGTTTCCTTGCCCATGCTTGACCTGAAGCCATGATACTTCATGGGGTCCAGAGTCAATGTTGAAGACTCCCAGGGCCACTCCCTCCTGACTGTATACCACTGTGCCGCCACCTCTGGTGGGTCTGTCCTGCCAGTGGGACAGGACATACCCAGGGATGGTGATGGAGGAGTCTGGAACATTTGCTGAAAGGTATGATTCCGTGAGCATAACTATGTCAGGCTGTTGCTTGACTAGTCTGTGGGACAACTCTCCCAATTTTGGCACAAGTCCCCAGATGTTAGTGAGGAGGACTTTGCTGGGTGTGCCATTGTCGTGTCCGGAGCCGGTGCCGGTGGTCTGTCCGGTTTTATTTTTCTTGTTTTTCGTAGCAGTTTGGTACAACTGAGTGGCTTGCTAGAGCATTTCCAGAGGGCAGTTAAGAGTCAACCACATTGCTGTGGGTCTGGAGTCACATATAGGCCAGACCAGGTGAGAACAGCAGATTTCCTTCTCTAAAGGACATTAGTGAACCAGATGGGTTTTTAATGACAATCCGATAGTTTTATTACTGATGCTAGCTTTTTATTCCAGATTTATTTAATTAACTGAATTTAAATTTCCCAGCCGCCATGGTGGGATTTGAACTCACGTCTCTGGATCATTAGTCCAAGCCTCTAGATTACTAGTCCAGTAACATAACCAATATGCTACCGTACCCGGTACACAGGACAACCTTCTTTCCATCAGACTGACCTAAATTAGGTCTCAAAGGTGAAAGGACAGAGTGCTAACCCCCACTGTGACATACAGTCCCCCTAAATTGAGATATAGAAAAAAGTGCTATTAGAAATAAGAACTTCTTTTGAAAGTTTGCCTCCCCCCCCCCTTTATCACCATTGGGTAGAGGCACTGCTTCGTGTGGCACAAAGCCATACAGACCAGAAGCTCTCGGGTCCTATTTGTAGTCTGTGCTGACTGACCAGTAGAACATTGGCCATGACAATAGTTAGGTTGCGACAACTGGCCTCAGCACCCTAGGAAGAGATGGGCATAGAGAAGCAAATCAGTCAGGCTTGCTGCTCTTGATTGTTATCTTGACTGGAAATGTGTCAATGTCAGATGTGAACAAGATCAAGCTTGGCCAAATAGGCTGGTGACACCCATTGTCTAGGCTCACACACAAAAAATGGCACATGGACAAGGTACCAGAGAGCTGCCAGTGCCCAGGGAACTATACCAGAGCAAGATGCAGTGCCTTCAGGAAAGGTGGTGAGAGAGAAGAAAATCTCATTTTTTATATTGGAGAAATCACAAGATGATGTACATTAAGACAAGAAGCACAAACATAGATAGAAAGAAGAAATGAAAACACAAATGCTAGTGTGCAACAACAGTAGAGCTGCTATGGATTATGGGAGAATCGGACTAGCAGAAAGTGGGAAGTGGTGTTTGGTAGAGATCCGTGCTGGGACCATTGTTGTTCACCATATACATAAATGGAGGTAAGATGTCAAAATTGGGAGATACCACCAAATTTGGGGTATAGCTAATAAAGTGGAGGACTGCACCAAAATACAGGAAGACATAAACAGGCCTGCAGAGTGGGCAGATAAATGGCAAATAAAATTCAATACAGCTAAGTGTAAGGTGGTTCATTTTGGCAGGAGGAATAAGGATCCTAATTATTCCTTGGAAGGCAAGAAACTAAATGGGTTAGAGAAGCATAGAGATCTGGGAATACTGATACATAAATCATTAAAAGTAGTAACACAAGTTGATAAGGCCATAAAGAGAGCAAAGTACTGGGGTTCACTTCTAGAGGAATAGAATACAAAACCAGGGAGGTAAATGTTAAATTTATGTCGAACCTTGGTTAGACTACACTTGGAGCACTGTGAAATTCTGGTCTCCATACTACAAAAAGAATACTGAAGCACCAGAGAAACTTCAGAAAAGATTTACAAGGATGTTACCAGAACTAAACGGATTGAGAGAAAAGATTGAGCAGGTTGGGGCTCTATTTTCTGGAAAAGAGAACACTAAGAGGAGACCTCATCTTTAAAATTATGAAGGGGTTCGATAGGGTGGATGTAGACAAACTGTTTTAACTTGTAGGTGAGTCCAGAACAAGGGGATATAAATATAACATAGCCATTAACAGATTAAATAAAGAATTTAGGAGGAATTTCTTTACACAGAGTTGCGAGAATGTGGCCTGTTTCTGTGCTGTACATTCTATGCTTTTGCAAGGGTACTTGTTTAGTTTGGATTCTGGGTCTGTCATCCATGAGCTATTTACATGACTATATTAGGTTCCATTATCACAGGGGCAAAATTGTAGACCCACGAAACACTGGGTCTACAATTCTGCCACTGAGACAAAGGAGCTGGATTCAGCAGTGCAAATGTGGGGAGTCAGCTCGTGGAACAGATTCGCACAGAATCTAAGTAAGCTCCAGTGTAAAAGAGACCTTACAGCACGGGGATGGTTAAGTTCACACGGTTTACATTGCTGTGAAAATGAAAATTGTCATGTAATTCTACCTGTCTAGATGATAGCCACTATTTAAACTTCGTATTTGATATTCTCAGCTTATATCCATCCCTGAAAACAACAGTCCTGCTCCCAACCAGCTAATTTTGCAGGACTTGAAATGACACATTATCAACTGCTTTGCTAGGAAAAGTACCACATTCAAATATCAGTTCTATTCTTTTGCAGTACCAAATCACATACCTGTTTGCTCTTTTGAGATCATTAACAAACTCTGCAGACTGTTGATGTCGCACTTCACTGCTTTTTGTCATTCTTTCTAAAGCAGTTACCAATTCCTGCACACGAGATTTCAGTTTTTTCTCTCTGTGTCAACCAAAACACAAGATTAAACAGAATAAAATAATGCAAATTTTGGTACAGAAAAAGACCATTCAATCTATCATGCCTATGCTGGTATTAGCTTTCCATGCTAGCTCAGTTTTCCTTGCTCTTTTCACTCACTAATGATTGGACATGGCTTCAACAACCATTTGTAGTAAAGGATTCTGTAAAAGTTTACAATATAGAAAGCAGACATTTGACCCATCATACCTGTGATGGCTCTTCGTTAAAACAATCCAAAACTAATCCCACTGCTCTGCTCTCTCCCCATAGCCCCGTATCTGCCTCCACTTCAAATTTTTATCTACTCTTCTTTCAACCACACCCTGTTTTCTATCTTTCCACCCAAACAGAAGAAATAATTTTGCTCTGTTCACCCAAATAAACCCTTCATAATTTTAAATCTCTCTATTAAATCTCCTCTCAGCCTTCTCTACTTCGGTGGAAATAGTCCCAGCATCTTAGGTTTCTTCTCATAACTATTGTTTCTAGTCCCTGGTAAGTTTACGATGTGCGCTCTTCTATGGCTTTGGCCTTTCTATAATGGGGCACCTAAATCTGCACATAGTACTCTTACCAGGGCCTAATCATTGCCTTGTACACATTTTGCATGACTTATTTGCTTTTTTATTCTATACTCCTATTTATAAAACCCTAAATTGTGTTTTTTTTTTAATTGGCTTGATCAAGCTGTACTCAAACCTTCAAAAACTATGGGGGCGATTTTGCCAGCCCTGGGGAGGCGGGACTGCCAGGAAAATGGCAGAATTTGGGGGCGGGTGCCCAACCCGCCTCCATGCCATCTTCCTAGGACAGGTAGTTAACAGGCAGAAAATAGGATTATTCCCTTTTTGCCCTCACAAGTGCGGGCTTCCCGAAGGCTCCAGAACACGCCAGCTCATCGAGGCAAGTACTGGGTCTGCGGGGTGCAAAAGTGTGGTGTGAAGGTAAGTGATGGGTGCAAGAGTGTAGAGAGGAGTATCTGAGATAAGTGCAAAGTGTTTTTAAAAGTGTACTTACCTTTGTTTCTTCCTGCAGGCTTCAGTCGGTTTGTATGCAGAGAGTCTCGCACCTCCGTGTTGCAGATGAGAGATGGCCGTTGCATTCTCAGATGCAACAGCTATCTCATTTCTTTAAAAGAAAGAAGGTTGATGAGGTCTTGTATGCAAGACCTCATCACAAGACCTCATCAAACTGCAGAGAATGTCACTGTTTGACAGCTTCACAGAGCTGTCAAACGATGACAATTCATCTGTCAAAAATTTTTGACAGATGAAACGTCATACAGTGACGTGCTCTGCAACCGGCTTTCCCTTAATTGGCCTGCTAAGCCCGCTGGGTGGGCTTAACAAGGTCAATCAAGGGAAAATAGCGTGGGTTGGCCACAAATCGATGGAGGCGGGACTAAAACCCGACAAGCAGCAGTCCCGTCTCCAACGCGCCCCCATTCACAAAATCGCCCCCTATGTATCTTCACTCCTAGGTCTCTGTTCCTTCAGCATCTTTCTATTGAGTTTGCTCTCACTTGGTTCCACTCTTGTCAATCCAATTATAACCAAAGCATCTCCAACAATGGCTTATTTTCCCACCTCACATCATTACCTCCAGACTCCCTCAAGGATCCATATCCTAGGCCCTTTTCTCTTCCTCGTCTACATTCTGCACCTTGGCAATATCATCCACAGACATGCAGTCAGCTTTCACATGTATGCTGATGACACTCAGCTCTACCTCTCTACCACCTCTCTTGACCCCTCCACTGTCTCTATATTGTCAGACTGCTTGTCCCGACATCCAGTCTTGAATGAATCACAATTCCCTCCAGATAAATATTGGGAAGACCAAAGCCATTGTCTTCAGGTTAATAAATGAAAGCCAGCACAGATTTTTTATAGGCAAATCGTGTTCGACTAACTTGATTGAGCTCTTTAATGAAGTAACCGAGAAGGTGGATGTGGGTTGTGCAGTTGATGTTGTGCATATGGACTTTCAAAAGGCATTTGATAATGTACCACATGAGACTTGTTGGCAAAATTGAAGCCCATGGGATTAAAGGGGCAGTGGGTGAGTGGATACGAAATTAGCTAAGGGACAGAAAGCAGAGAGTAGTGGTGAATAGTTGTTTTTCCAGACTGGAAGGATGTGTGCAGTGGTGTCCCCCGGGGTCAGTGTTGGGACCACTGCTCTTTTTGATATATTTCGATTGGACTTGGGTATACAAGGCATAATTTCAAAGTTTGCAGATGACATGAAACTCTGATATGTAGTAAACAGTGAGGACAGTAACAGACCGCAGGAGGACAAAGACTGGTGAAATGGGCAGACACATGGCAGAAAAAAATTAACAGAAAAATATGAAATGATTCATTTTGGTAGGATGAATGAGAGGCAATATACATTAAATGGTAGAATTTTAAAGGGGTGCAGGAAGAGAGACACCTGGGGGTGTATGTACACAAGTCTTTGAAGGTGGCAGGATACATTGAGAAGGTTGTTAAAAAGGCATATGGGATCCTTGTCTTTATAAATAGAGGCATAGAGTATAAAAGCAAGGAAGTTATGCTAAACTTTTATAATAGACTGGTTAGACCGCAGCTGGAGTATTGTGGGCACCACATTTTAGGAAAGATGTCAAGGCCTTCGAGAGGGTACAGAGGAGATTTACTAGAATGGTATCAGGGATGAAAGACTTCAGTTACATGAAGAGACTAGAGAAACTGGAGCTGTTCTCCTTACAGCAGAGAAGGTTAAAGGCAGATTTGATAGAGGTGTTCAAAATTTTGAAGGGTTTTGATAAGAGTAAATAAGAACAAACGGTTTCCAGTGGTCGAAGGGTCAGTAATCAGAGAACACAGATTTAAGGTAACTGGCAAAAGAGCCATGAAGAAACATTTTTTTTACGCAGCGAGTTCTGATCTGGAATGCACTGCCTGAAAGGGTGGTGGAAGCAGAATCAATTATAACTTTCAAAAGGGAATTGGATAAATACTTGAAAAGGAAAAAAAAGAGCTATAAGGAAAGAACAGGGGAGTGGGGCTAATTGGATAGCTCTTTTGAAGAACCGGCAATGGCATGATGAACTGAATGACCTCCTTCTGTGCTGCATGATTCTATGATTCTGCCCCCACCACTAACTCCATACCCTTACCACCAATTCCATCACCCTCCCTAGCCACTGTCGCAGGTTGAATCAGATCGTTCGCAACCTTGGCATCCTATTCAACCCCAAGCTGAGCTTCTGGTTCCATATGCTCTCCATCACAAAGATAATCTACTTCCAGCTCTGTAGCATCACCTGCCACTGTCCCTACCTCAGCCTATCTGATGCTGACACCCTCATCCATGTCTTTGTCACCTCCAGACTCAGCCAATCTAATGCTCTCCTGGCTGACCTCTCATGCGCCACCCTCCATCAACTTCAGCTCATCCAAAGCTCTGCTGCTTGCATCCTATCCCGCACCAAGTCCTGCTAACCCACCACCCTTCCTCGCTAACTTACATTGGCTCCTGGTGCCCCAACACCTCAAATTTAATATTCTCATCCTTGTATTGAAATCCCTTCATGGCCTCACCCCTCCCTATATCTGTAAGCTCCTCCAGCCCTATAACCAACCCCCCCCCGCCCCCGCCACCCTCTCCATATATCTGATTCTGGTCTCTTGTGCCTCCCTGTTCCCTTTTGCTCGTGCCTTCAGCTGTCTTGGTCCCATGCTCTGAAATTTCTTCCCTAAACCCTTCTGCTTTGCCACCTCCCTCTCCATGGAGACCCTCCTTAAAACCCACCTCTTTGACTAAGCTTTTGGTTACCCCCCTAATATCTCACTTATTTGGCTTGGCATCCAATTTTTTGATTACACCTCTGAGAAGCATCTTGGAATATCTTTCCACTTTAAAAGGTGCTAAATAAATGCAAGTCGTTATGGTTCCATACCTTGTTCTTCTGCCTAAAGTGCATTACCTCATAACTTTCCACATCAAATTGTATCTGCCACCTGCCTGCCCATTCACTAACCGGTCATTGTCCTTCTGAAGTCTTTCACAGGCCTCATTGTTTGCCAAAACCCCTACTATTGTGTCATCAGCAAACATTGATATTGTGCTCCATTTACCCAAGTCCAAATCAACTAGATAAAGAGAACAAAGATGGAGTCAACATTGTCCCTCCTGTTTTAGGGTACACCACTTCCAACCCTCTTCAATATCAGCAAAACCCATTAAACCAAATCCTTTGTTTCCTATCCACCAATCAGTCCCTTTGTGCAATTTATATATTTAAGGAGCATTGAAATATCGTGTTCAGAACCTCTGCTATTAGGCCTGGTGATTTATCCACTTTTGAGTTCTGCTAGTATTTTTCAGAATCAAACTCTTTTCTATAGCTACCTCCAACAATAATTTCTAAAATAAAGTTTCTCATACAGTATGTCAAAACTTTAAACATTTGCATTTAGGTTCATGTAACAATACATGCACATTTTAAACCAGCCAGCAGGGGTCATACCAGCACCAACATCCAAACAAATGATGCAAAGCCTGCTACTCGGTGGCATGCATTTCAAATCAAACAGTTCTATTGCCTCTGGCAGTCTTTATTTTTAGCAGGGAGTGAAAAATGTCTGCCACCTCCCTTCCTTGCATGCCCACACAGTATTTCCTTTCTCCTCCTCCTCCTCACTTGCATTGGTTGCTACTGTGAATGACACTTTAAAGGTAAACTAACAAAAATAAACACTGCATGTCAACAACAATTTGTATTTATATAGCGCCTTTAACATAGTGAAACGTCCCAAGGTGCTTCACAGGAGTATTATAAGACAGAAAATTTGACACCGAGCCACATAAGGAGAAATTAGGGCAGATGACCAAAAGCTTGGTCAAAGAGGTAGGTTTTAAGGAACATCTTAAAGGAGGAATGAGAGGTAGAGAGGCAGAGAGGTTTAGGCAGGGAATTCCAGAGCTTAGGGCCTAGGCAACAGAAGGCACGGCCACCAATGGTTGAGCGATTATAATCAGGGATGCTCAAGAGGGCAGAATTAGAGAAGCACAGATATCTCCAGGGGGGTTGTGGGGCTGGAGGAGATTACAAAGTTAGGGAGGGGCGAGGCCATGGAGGGATTTGAAAACAAGGATGAGAATTTTGAACTCGAGGCGTTGCTTAACCGGGAGCCAATGTAGGTCAGCGAGCACAGGGGTGATGGGTGAACGGGACTTGGTGCAAGTTAGGACACAGGCAGCTGAGTTTTGGATGACCTCACGTTTACGTAGAGTAGAACGTGGGAGGCCAGCCAGGAGTGCATTGGAATAGTCAAGTCTAATGGTAACAACGGTATAGTTGAGGGTTTCAGCAGCGGTTGAGCTGAGGCAAGGATGTTACGGAGGTGGAAATAGGCGGTCGTAGTTATGTCGCGGATATGTGGTCAGAAGCTCATTTCTGGGTCAAATATGACACCAAGGTTGCGACAGATGTTAGGGAGAGGGATGGAGTCAGTGGCTAGGGAACGGAGTTGGTCTTCGGTCTTCCCAATATTTAATTGGAGAAAATTTCTGCTTATCCAGAACTGGATGTCGGACAAGCAGTCTGACAATTTAGAGACCATGGAGGGGTCGAGAGAAGAGGTAGTGAGGTAAAGCTGGGTGTCGTCAGCATACATGTGGAAACTGACGCTGTGTTTTCAGATGATGTCGCCAAGGGGCAGCATGTTAGATAAGAAATAGGAGGGGCCAAGGAAAGATCCTTGGGGGACACCGGAGGTAACGATGTGGGAGCGGGAAGAGAAGCCATTGCAGGTGATGGAATTTGACTTGGTTCTGATCTCGTAATAAGGTCTGATGTGGCTCAACCAAATGCAGGTTTGCTGAATTTAAGGTATTTAGAATTCCAGACAATCGATTCAGCAAATTTAACATTCAAATCCAATATACATTTGGAATACTAAACAGAATATTAATATCTATGTAGCTAGCTAGCAGGATTGGCTTGACATTGGCTGGCTTATTACTGTCAGTTGTCTGAAACAATACCTAAAAACTGACCTAAAAGAAATGTATAGAAATTAAAATATTGTGTACTGCTTATTTAACTAAAGAACAGTTCAATATTTGCAAGTTAGGCACATGGAGCTTGAAAAATGTTACTAGCATTAATCTGACATTATTGCTATCTAACTGGCATCAGACTATTTTAGCTGAATTAAAAACTGTTTTAGGAATTTAAAATATTAGTCATCAACAGCAACACAGCGGAATTTTCTGAGGAAGACAGATAAACGTGGGGAGACTGAAACAATAATCGGGCCAGTATCTGCAGAATCCAGTATTGCATGCTCAGCCAACCACTAAAACATTTGTTAGCTTTGTGGAATTTGGTAATAAAGCAGTATAAATACATAATTAATATGTTGAAACCTTTCTATATCCTCCACCTCATATAATGTGGATCCATAGCTTGTGGAGTATAACCAAACCTGAAGATAATGTACCCAGCACAGCTGGCTGGTTTAAAATTTGCATGTAGTTATATTATTGTTCCGTTGTGTTAAGAAAATTAATAATGCATCATTATACCTTGAAGCCAAATTCAAAGTACCCACATGTTTAATACTGGACCATTTACTGCCAGTATTCTCCCAGGAGTTATTGGGCAAGTCTTTGTAATTAACCCAATTTGCATATGTAGTATGGAATAATAAGCAGAATTTAATAAATTATATCTATGTTAGCATAGCAAATATGCCTTTCAAAGCTTAGGGTGAGAACCATATAATTTATTGTTTAAAATTTGAAGAATATCAAACAGCAGCAATTTTTGCCCCAAAACATAGGGAAAACAAAAAAAAATCCAAATATATTGCTTTGCAGCTGAATTCTATTAATTAAGGGAACATTGGCATGGGCACCTGCACATTGTGCCTTGAGGAACTCTGTTCTATTTAGCAGCACAAGTCAATGCTTTCCTTTGCTAGATCAAAAAAGGTAATTTAAATGGACTTCCAATGTGCTTTCAAGCCAAGTGGGACAGAATTCCAGAGGGATTTTATGGGAGGAAATTGCCTAACATGGAGCAGCACAAATGCTGCAGCGATTTCCTCTCCAGGGACAAAAAAGTTAATAGAAACAAAAATAAAATTTAAAAATTCATTTCTAATCAATTTTTTGCTTTGTTTTTCTTTTAGCAACTCAATTTGTTTGAATCAAATATATTTTTTAACAGATAAATACTACCAATACTCTGGAATATTGTGTGACATAGAAAATGTTTGCATGCACACTGCAGTACTAAATTTGACCCTAGAATGATGGTGACAAATTCATTCTATGGCAACAGAATTAACTTAGGACAAGAAACAAAACTAAATAGTAAAGTAAAAACAACAGAAAACGCTGGAAAAACTCAGCAGGCCAGGCAGCATCCGTGGAGAGAGAAACAGAGTTAACTTAACTCTGTTTCTCTCACCACGGATGCTGCCTGGCCTGCTGAGTTTTTCCAGCATTTTCTGTTGTTATTTCGGATTTCCAGCATCCGCAGTATTTTGCTATCGTAAATAGTATAGTAGTTCACTGCTGTTAAAAAGTAAAAAGTACATACATGGTTTAATGCATCTGAAATCACATTCATCTGATAAACTCCACTCACCGCCTCAATGCATTTGTTAACTCAACTGCAAGTTCACTGTCATTGTATGTTCTGAGTTCAGCTAGTGTTACAGGATGTGTTATTCCATCACTGCATTCCTGATAGATAAAAAAAACAAGGAAAGAGTCAGAAATAATACACCCTTTGGGATATAAATGGTGAAGTAATTACATCAAATGCACATATGTTCAATTCAGTCTATAATGAATGAACCAAAAAGGATTACAATTGTCCTACGTGAAAAGTTTATGGAGCAGTGAAGAGAGTCCCTTCTTCTTTCAGCATACTGTGTCACCAGCTGCTTAAGAATATTAAAATGTTTCATTTGCTATCAAATCAATTTTTACTGCACCATGTTCACTGGAATTTTGCCTTGAGACATAAACACGATACCTTGAATTCTTCAGACAAGGCGACTTTTTTGATGAGTTAGTACAGGTTCAGTGTCCTGAATCCGGCAACCTCGGGACCGAGGCCGAGCCGGTTTTCGTGTTTTTCCAGACTTCGGAACGTGTTTCTGATGTCCGAAGTCCGGAAATATCGCAACCTGGGCTCGGGCGTTTCCGGACTTCGGACATCAGAAACTCGTTCCGAGTCCGGAAATGCCTGGGCCGCTCCACGTAGCGCTGACGCGTTTCTCCGCCCCTCCCCTACTGTTAAAGGGGAGGGACGCTGCGAGCTCTGCAGAGCATCCGATGGCCCACACTAGGCCACCAGGGCAGCGTGGTGCCGTGGCCGCAGCCTGGCGGAAACACTTAGTGGAGCTGTGCAGATTAAGGAGGATAAAACACAACACTAAAGTTTTATTGCATCACTCGCACTTTTCATAGGATTTTTCAAAAAAAAAGTTAATGGCTTTTTGAAGTACAGGTTGAGCGTCCAAAATCCGGAGTTCCGGATTCCGGAACATTTTACGGATTCCGGACAACCCTGCCACCAATCGTCCCGGAGTCCGGATTCCAGAACATTCCGGAGTCCGGAACTCCGGATTTTGGACGCTCAACCTGTACTGCAATTAAGAATTATACTTGTAACTGAAGTAGTCATAAATCAGTTCAAATGAAATATGCTGTTCTAGACCAGACTCAAGAGTGCTTGATGCTGACATTGGGTCCCTGAAATAGACGAGTTTCATTCCCCAGCATTAATATCCCTTACCTTCATATGCATAAAAGTATAAAAACAAAATATGCTACTAGTGTACATTTATCAAACTGCAGGTAATTTCAAGTTGAAGCAAAGAACATTCTTATCTTACATACAAGTCTATATGGTAATCTCAGACTTCTCCCAAAACCATTGGTTCCTCTTCAGGAGAACCAAACAATGCTGGTATTTTATGATCTAATCTGCGAATGCCTGTCCTTGCACCTCTTCAGCATCATTATCAGTAACAACTTGCAATTGCATAGTGCCATTAACACAGAAAAACATCCCGAGGCACTTCACACAGGCATAATCAGACAAAAATTGACGTTACGCCAAAGGAGGAGATATTAAGAGGGATGACCAAAGGCTTGATCAAGAGATAGATTTTAAGGAGAGCATTTAATGAAGAAGGGAGTTGGAGAGAGGGAAGTGGAGAGGTAGAGGAGTTTGGGAAAGGAATTTCAGAGCATGAAGGCCAGATGGCTAAAGGCATGGTCACCAATGGTGGAGCGAAGGAAGGGGGGGATGCACAAGAGGCCAAAATCGGAGGAACAGAAAGTTCTGGGAGGGCTGGAGGAGACTACAGAGATAGAGAGGGGTAAGGCTGTGAAGATAATTAAACATGAGAATTTCAAATTTGAGGCGTTGGGACATCAGGAGCAAATGTAGGTCAGCCAGGTGCATTAAGTGAGCATGATTTGGTGCAGGATAGATTATGGGCTGCAGAGTCTTGGATCAACTGATGTTTGCCGGGGGTGGATGATAAAAGACTGGCTAGTAGAACATTGGTAAGAGTGGAGTCTTGAGATGACAAAGGCAAGGATGGGGGTTTCAACGGAAGATCAGCTAAGGCAGAGGTGGAGGCGGGTGATATTACAGAGGTACAAGTTTGCAATCTCTGTGATGAAGTATATCATAGAATTATAGAATAGTGCAGCACAGAATGAGGCCATTTGGCCCATCGAGTCTGCGTCGGCTCTTTCGAAGAGCAATCCAGCTAGTCCCACTCCCCCACTCTTTCCCATCTCTCCCTGCAATTTTTTCTCCTTCAAGTATTTATCCAATTCCCTTTTGAAAACTAGTATTGAATCTGTTTCCACCACCCTATCACTGAACCCTGGGCAACACCACTGTATACCTCTCTCCAGTCTGAAAAACAGCCATTCACCACAACTCTGTTTACTATGCCTTAGCCAATTTTGTATCCATGCTGCTTACTGCCCACTTTATCCAGTTTTATATGGGTCAGAAGCTCAGCTCGGCGTCGAATATGATGCCCAAACAGTCTGGTTAAGCCTGAGACAATGGTCAGGAAGGAGGATTAAATCAGTGGGAATAGGGTTAAGGGAGCAGGAGGTGGGCATCATGGATAATATGCGCTCAGAGAGGGCATGAGGGGAGATAGGAAAAACTAGAAAAGATGTAAATTCGGGTTACGAGGGAGGGGGGGGGGGGCGCGGAGTCTGGGGGATGTTTGGCTTGGTGGGCAAGGGGAAGCAGCAGAGACAGCTGAATGGATGATCTCAATTTTAGTGACAATGATACCCACAAGCTCCTCGTACTTATTATTGGAGGTGAGGGTGAAGGGCGCAGGGGAGAGGAATTTAAGGAGACAGTTGGTAGTGGAGAAAAGCCGCCGGAGGTCATCTTTACTCTTCAGAATGATCTTGGAGTAATAAGTAGTTTCGACAGAGGAGAGTGAGGCCCAATAGTGCTTGATATGGTCTAGCCAGATCTGGTGATGACTGGCTAAACGAGCTGTGCATCAGATATGCTCAAGTCTATGTTCCTCAGATTTGAGCGAGCAAAAATTGGGGCGAAACAGGAGATTGACAGATCGACTGGGTTAGGAGAGAGTAAAAGTTTTGCTGGGACAAGGGCATAATAAGTAGACATGAGGGAGTGGTCAGACAGACCAACAGCTTCAGCAGCATTGTGACGAATGGAAGCCCAAAGGCTAGGTAGTTGGGATTTACTAAGTACAGTTGTAAGTGACTTGGGGGAAGAGTTGTTTCCAGGGATGGACACAGAAAGAAGTGGGGTTGGAAGGAGGAAAGGAGATATGAATATTGAGGGATACAAGGAAATGGTCAGAGATGGTCTTGTCTGCGATAGACACCATGGGAGTAGAGACAATGGGAGATGGCAAGGTCAAGGAGGTGATTGTGAATATGGGTTGGAAAGTTTAAGGAGGGCAAGAGGTCAGTGAATTCAGAGGAAAGAGGGCAGGGAGCAGAGATGAAGATTGAAATCAGTCACTCAATGCAGAGGCTGAGGGAGGAAAGCAGGGAGAATATCTCAGGGAGAAACTCATGATGGGGCTGGGAAGGGCTGTAGACAACAAGGATTTTAGCAGAGAGGTGAAAGGGGTGGAAAAAGGTGGTGTTCAGAAGAGATGAAAGGACGAGAGGAGTAGGGGGAGAGACTAAGGTATGACTTGGTGATGAGGGCTACACCACCACCATGGCAGTTTGGGCGGGGGCAGCTGGTGGAAAGCATAGCACGTATGGAAGGCTTTAGCAAAAGGCATGTTGCTGTCACCCACAAGCCAAGTTTCAGTCAGAACCAGAATGTCAATGCAATAATCCACAATAAGGTTGTATATGGAAAGGAAATTATTTGTAATTGAATTGACATTCTGGAGGGAAATACATTGGTGTGTGGGGGGAGAGTAACCAGGAGAAATGAAAGCTAGCAGGACTGGATGACAGTGAAAGAAATGAGACAGCAGGGAAGGGCCCAAAAGAGAAAGAAAAATGTGGATAGAAGTAATGGGCTCTTACAGAGCAGCAGCCAAAATGCACAAACGAATGGACACAGAAGGAATTTGGGTTACATTGGCACGGCAGCGATTAGAAGAGACATGTCCTGATGTAAACAGAGGGCCTCTCCACTTCCTTCCCAGCAGCCTCACGTAAATTTCACCTCCACTCCCAACTACGAGAGTGCCATGTGGTGATCGAGGCATTGTAAACACACAGGAAGTGAATAAACCACTTTCACTGGATCTCGGAATGCCTGGACAGTCTTGCGGTTAAACTTACTGCAAGCATGAGAGGGAATGGCAAGATTGATAAAGAGTTTCAGCAGGCATAAAGTGAATTTTAAATGGTTTAAAGTTAAATTGAGGTGGTAGATGAAAAGGGGGGTTTGTGGGGAGATATGTGGGGGAGGGGTTGGAAATGAAAGGGAGAACGGTTTTCATAAGCACACAAAGGAAGAAAAGTCTTGAAGATGTAGAGAGCATGGGGGTGGGAGACAGAGAGATGGCTCATCTTGGAGGAATGCCATTGATTGTCCTTAGAAGTATCTATAATTATTGGCACCTCCACCAAGTAAAATATCACAGAAAGATTAATGTCATTTGTAATCTTGTGATAGGTTTCTCTACAACTTTTCTTCTGTAGTTTGTGTATGTATGTCAATGAGTGCTTGTGTGTGATAGAGAGGGAATAAAGTAAAAAGAGAAAGATTATGGGCCAGAAATTCGGTTTTCCGGCTTCCTGCGGGTGCAAGCATCGCGCGTGTACTTACCTACCGCGCCTGCCATTGTGCTTCGGGCCCACGAGGAATTCGGGTCCTGGGCCTTCTGCAGCTGCCGGCGCGCAGTGCTTGCGTATCCCAGGGGCGCCGTTAGTTCGAAGCGACCCCTGGGATCACGTGGGCCATGGAGAGCCAATCCTAGCAGGGAATTTTCATTCATAGATTTGACAAGACGACCTGTCAAATCTATGAATAGAGATTGGCCCCAAAACTACACTTAAACTTCAAATAAATTTTTAAAAAACCATCACATTTTTAAAATAACTATAAATTACATAAATTAACAACTTTAAACAAAAATTTAAATTTTTGAAAAAAATTAAACTTTTTAACGGTGCTAAAAATAAACTTACCTTTCTTTAAAGTATGTAAAAAAAGATAAACCTGTTGAAAAAATGTTTAAATTATTATTAATTAACCACTTACCTTGTTAAAAACAGGCCTTACGCCTCCTTTTTAAATGTGCAGCTTCTCCATACTTACCCTCACGGAGAAACCTGAAAAAAAAACGAAGTTCGCTGCGTGCGCGCAGCCTCTCCCGCGCACGCGTTTGACTTCTGAACCCCTTCCTTCAGGGGAATGGAAGTTCCGCTTTCCCGCGCATGCAGGAAACCGGCACTTCAGGTGGCCTTATGGGTGAGTACATGGCGCGTACTTACCCGACAAGAGCCGAATTTCTGGCCCAATAAGTGCCCAGTGGAAGACAGAATGAGTGTATGATTGAGGTACAGTTAATGATTAAGAGGTTAGGAGAAGAGAATTATTGAGGAAAATATTGCAGTTGGTATCAGCAGGTTCAGAGTCAGCAATTCTTTTCTAGCTCAGTGTATACTTGTCTACTGAAAGAATCATTTAAGCAGCATCAGTGTTGTATGATCATGCTTCTTGCACTGTATTTATCAACTAGACTAATGGTGAAATTTACTTTGACTTGTTTATCCTTTCCTCCGCTGCTGGTTGAGCTAAGAGATCGCGTGTGTTGCTCCTTTTGTTCTTCTACCTCCGATTTCAGGTGTTCAATATGCACTAAGTAAGCTTGTTCCTGGGCTTCTCGAGTGCTCAGCTTCAATTCAAGTGCTTTCTTCTCCTTTTCCATCAAATAAAGCTGAGCTTTGAGTTCCGCCATTTCCTCCTTCAAATGACAGAAATAAAAGTTTCACATCATAAAAAGATGCATTCTCGTGTGTTAAATGCATGTGTCAAAAATATTCAAGCTTTGGGTCCACATTAATTATCTAGCCCACTATACCACGTAATCCTAATAGGAACAGGAATAGGCCATTTAGCCCCTCGAGCCTGTTCTGCCATTCAATGAGATCATGGTTGATCTGTGACCTAAATCCATATACCCGCCTTTGCCCCATATCCCTTAATAGCTTTGGTTAACAAAAATCGATCAATCTCAAATTTAAAATTAACAATTAATCTAGCATCAATTGCTATTTGCGGAAGAGAGTTCCAAACTTCTACCATACTTTGTGTGTAGCAGTGTTTCCTAACTTCACTCCTCAAATGCCTGGCTCTAACCGTTAGACTATGTCCCCTAGTCCTAGACTCGCCAACCAATGGAAATGGTTTCTCTATCTACCCTATCTGTTCCCCTTAATATCCTAAAAATTTCAATCAAATCACTGCTTAACCTTCTAAATTCCAGGAAATACAACCCTAGTTTGTGTAATCTCTTCTCGTAATTTAATCCTTGGAGTCCAGGTATCATTCTAGTAAATCTACGCTGCACTCCCTCAAAGGCCAATGTATCCTTCCTAAGGTGTGGTGCAATCTAAAGAACGGTTCCCGAATTGAGAGAACTTTGAAAGATTATAGTTGGGGCATACAAGGGAGAAACAGGCTGAATATAAAAAGTACAGAGGAGAAGTGAAAAAGGAAATAAGAGGAGCAAAGAGATAGTACGAGAATAGATTGGCGACTAACATAAAAGGGAATCCAAAGGTCTTCTATAGGCATATTAACAGGAAAAGGGTTGTCACAGGAGCGGTGAGGCCGATTTAGGGACCAAAATGGAGGTCTAGTGGTGAAGGCAGAAGGCATGACTGAGGTACTAAATGAGTACTTTGCATCAGTGTTTACGAAGGAAGAGGACATTGGCAAAGCTACGGTAAACGAGGAAGTTGCTGGGATACTGGATGAGATAAAAAATAGATAAAGAGGAGGTACTAGAAAGGCTGGCAGTACTTAAAGTGGATACGTCACCCGGTCTGGATGGGATGCATCCTAGGTTGCGGAGAGAAGTAAGGGTAGAAATTGTGGAGGTGCTGACCACAATCTTCCAATCCTCCTTGGATACAGGGGTGGTGCCAAAGGACTGGAGGATTTCAAATGTTACACCCTTATTCAAAAAAGGGAGAGAAGAATAAACCTGGCAATTACAGGTGGTGTGGAAGCTTTTAGAAACAATAATACAGGAGAAAATTAACAGCCACTTGAACAAGCATGGACTATAAGGAGAGCCAGTACAGATTTGTTAAGGGCAAATTGTGTTTGACCAACTTGATTGAGTTTTTGATGAGGTAATAGAGAGGGCGGACGAGGGCAGTGCAGATGATATTGTGAATATGGACTTTCAAAAGGCATTGAATAAAGTACCATACATTAGACGTTTTAGCAAAATTGAAGCCCATGGGATAAAAGCGGCAGTAGCAGCATAGATACAAAATTGGATAAGTGATAGAAAAGAGAGAGTTGTGGTGAATGGCTGGACTGGAGGGAGGTATAGCGTGCAGTTCCCCAAGGTTCAGTGCTAGGACCACTGTGGTTTTTGATATACATTAATGACTTGGACTTGGGGGTACAGAGCACAATTTCGAAATTTGCAGATGACACGAAACTTGGAAGCGTAGTTAAAAAGTGGGGAAGATAGTAATAGACTTCAAGAGGACATAGACAGGCTGATGAAATTCAACGCAGAAAAGTGTGGTGATACATTTTGGTAGAAAGAATGAGGAGACACAATACATGCTAAATGGTACAATTTTAAAAGGGATGCAAGAACAGAGACCTGGTGGTGTTTGTGCACAAATCTTTGAAGGTGGCAGGACAGGTTAACAAAGCAGTTAATATAGCATATGGGATCCTGGTCTTTATAAATAGAGCCATAGAGTACAAAAGCCAGGAAGTAATGATAAACCTATATAAAAGACTAGTTTAGCCCCAGCTGGAGTATGGTGTCCAATTCTGGGCACCACATTTTAGGAAGGACATGAAGGCTTTGGAGAGGGTACAGAAGAGATTTACTAGAATGGTTCCAGAGATGCGGGATTATAGTTACGTCGATAGACTGGAGATGCTGGAGCTGTTCTCCTTCGAGCAGAGAAGGCTAAGAGGAAATTTGATAGAGGTGTTTAAAGTCATAAAAGGTTTAGATAGAATAAATAAAGAAACTATTTCCAATGGCTGAAGGATTGATAACAAGAGGGCACAGACTTACGGTGATTGGCAAAAGAACCAGAGGTGACATGAGGAAAAACCTTTTTTATGCAACAAGTGGTTAGGATTTGGAATACACTGCCTGATAGGGTGTTGGTTACAGATTCAATAATAGCCTTCAAAGGGGAATTGGATAAATACTTGAAGGAGAAAAAATTGCAGGGATACGGGGAAAGAGTGGGGGAGTGGGACTAACCAGGTTGCTCTTCAAAAGAGCCGGTGCAGACTCGATGGGCTGAATGGCCTCCTTCTGTGCTGTACTATTCAATAACTTTGGCCTACATCTTTATTCTGTCCAAAAACATGATCCTGACCTCCCTGTGGCTTGCCACTTTCTACTTGATTACCTTCCTTCCATTGAAACATTACTCCTGTGGTTCAAGTAGAAGTTAAAGAACAGCAAGTTCTCCAAATGCCCTGCCAACATTCCTATTTCAACCATCTCAATCAACACCATGAAAAACAGATCAACTCGTCATCACCTGATTGTTGTTCATGGATCTTGCCGTGTACAAAATGGATGGCAGGTTTACATACATACCAGTCACTGTACTTCAAAATAATTTATTGTATCTGAAACACTTTGATGCATTTCTGAGAAATGTGATAAGGCACTCTATAAATTCATGTCTTGCAGTTGTTTTAATCCTTTTTGTTTTACTGATGCTTTTCAGCCTCCAAATTAGATGATCTTTTTATACCTAGCATATTTTCATTCCATTACAATTTAAAATCAACTATTCAGACTATTAAACCAATTAATTGCATCTTTGTGATAGCAGTCAGCTTTCCTGACTTGATTTTTGCCTGTTGCTCTCCCCCTCCTTCATTTTGTTCAGTCCTGTAAAAGGTAACTCAAGACCCAACTTCTAGTTCTGAAAAAACATCTACGCCCAAAGCATTTAATCTGTCTTTTCTCTTCATAGATTCTGCTGGACTTTGAGTACTCCCAGCATTTTCAGTTTTTTCTTTATACTGTATCACTATTTAATCCGGGTATCATTTTCCAATCAGTGATGAAGGTACACTAACAGACTATTGTTTATTGGTATCACACAGCGAAAATGAAACCCCATTCCTTCACTCACTAAAATCAACAAATGTTTTCTCTTGTTTTTAAACTCATTTAGCAAAGGTATTATAAAACAAATATAGATTGCAATATTTAAGATACAGGTATAAAATATTGCCCTCTAGTTTCCAGACATGATTCTGACTTTAAGCATTATACTGCAATAGGCTGTTCTGATAAAAGATTATACTCAAAACATTATCCTCCCTTTTTCTTTCAAGATGCTGACTGATCTGTTGTGTACTTCCAGCATTTTCTGTTTTTGCTTCATAAATGTAATATCAGCCTGCTGAGTTACCTTTAGGCAATAGCTTTTAAATGCAGTTAATATTTCATTATATTTTGTAAAATAAGCTGTTAAAATGCTAAAAGTAGGAGATTCTTCTGCTCACCTTCATAGCCATGAGTTCCTGCATTAGAACTGCATTCTCCAAATCAAGTCGTTGACTATCTCCTCGAGGTTTAACATCATAACTAAGTGGATCAATATGAATACTTTCTAGCTCTAACATAGTTAGCTTGACTGCTGCTCGGTCATTCTTGAGCTGCTGAACATAATCCTTCAATCTCTGCTCATCTTCTTTTGTAAATTCTGTATCACAGCTACTAGCAGTTGAGCTTGTAGTGCTAAAGAGACAACAAATATAATCAATGTATCAACAAGAGATTTTATGACTCTAAATAACTTATAATGTAAAGCACATCTTCCAACTGATTGAGGTTTTTTTTTTAAACTTGGTTATTGCTGTTAGTTTAATCCCTCAGATTGTATTGTGAGCAAATTCAAATAATTTCTATTATCTTCTGATTGTTGCATATAGTGCACATGCATAAGATTAAAGCTCTGCTGAGGAACAGAAGCATTTGACACAAATATTTAGTGTTAAAATATGAATTGAGCCATATAAAACTTTTAAATCAGCTCACTATATTTGCAAAGAGATACTATGACAGTAAAACACCTATTTTATCCAAGCTCCTTCATTAAAATTGAGTTTTTTTAAAACCAAAGTTCCTTAATGAAGGCAGAGTGATTTCACTTAATCAAGAACATATCCATGAAATGAATGAAAAAATAAAGATTGACACAAGAAATATAAAAGTGTGCATAGGGAGGGGGGGGATAATATTGTGCTATGGTAAAATTACAGCATAGGAATGTATAACCCTTTGCAGGTAGTTATCAAGAGTAGTTACTTTACAGCCAAGACCAGTAACCTTCATTCATTGTCAGTTCCTCAAAGTACATCTAAATAGCTAGCCTTCATTCCTCGGTGTCCCTTTCACTCGTTCTGTTAAAGTTGGTGCCAATGCTAACCAGCTGAACATGAATTTCATTACTACCAGGCTGCTATATGCACCTTGGTTTGAATAGAACAGGTATCCGATCAGAAGAGATGAGTTATAGGTAGCAGTTGTGAATCAGTCGGTATATAAATCAGCAAGATAGGCCATTAAAACCAAACAAAATTAACGAGAAGCAAGGCCCTAGGAAAGCAGACTGAAAAAGAAAAAAATGCACAGTTAAAATTTAAGAGAATTTTTTTTTTTTTATAAATTCACTTTCGGGATGTGGGTATCACTGGCAAGGCCACCATTTATTGCTCGTCCTAGCTGCCCTGAGAAGATGGTAGTGAGCCGCCTTCTTGAACCATTGCAGTGGTGAAGGTGCTCCCACAGTGCTGTTACGTAGGGAGTTCTAGGATTTTGATCCAGAGATGGTGAACAAAGAATGATATACATGTCTATGTCAGAATGGTATGCGACTTGGAGGGAAACGTGGAGGTAATGGTGTTCCTCTGCACTTGCTGCCCTTCTCCTTCTAAGTGGTGGAGCTCGCGGGTTCGGGAAGTGCTGCCAAAGAATCCTTGGCTAGTTGCTGCAGTGCATTCTGTAGATAGCACATACTCCAGCCACGGAACGCCGGTGATGGAGGGGGTGGATGTTCAGGCTAGTGGATGAGGTGCCGATTAAGCGAATTACTTTGCCCTGGACAGTGTCGAGCTTCTTGACTGTTGTTGCAGCTGCACCCATCCAGGCAACTGGAAAGTATTCCATCACACTCCTGACTTGTGCTTTGTAGGTGATGGAGAGGCTTTGTGGAGTCGGGAAGTGAGCCACTTGCCACAGCCTTTGACCTGCTATAGTAGCAGTGTCAATTATGTGGCTGGTCCAGTTAAGTTTCTGGTCAATGGTGATCTCCAAGATGTTGCTGCTGGGGAACACGGCGATGGTAATGCTACTGAATGTCAAGGGCAGGTGGTTAGGTTCTCTTTTGTTGGAGATGGTCCTTGCCTGGCATTTGTGTGGCACGAATGTTACTTGCCACTCATCAGCCCAAGCCTGGATGTTGTCCAGGTCCTGTTATATGCAGACTACTTCATTATCTGAGGAATTGTGAATATAGCTGAATACTGCAATCATCACAAAACAGCCCATTTCTGACCTTATGATGGAGAGAAGGTCATTGATGAAGCAGCTGAAGTTAGTTTGGCCACGACACTACCCCAAGGAACTCCTGGTGAGATGATTGACCTTCAACAACCACAACCATCTTCTTTTGTGCCAGGTATGAATCCAGTTCTCCAGGATGATCCTGGGGTAGTGGACAGTTTTGACAGAGAGCGAGACCCAAAAGCACTTAATGTGGTCCAGCTAGATCTTGTGATGGATAAATAAACAAGTTGTGCAACAGATACGCTCAAATTTGCACCCCTTACACCTGAGGGAGCAAAAATGGGGGTCATACTAGGAGGCGGGAATAATTGGGTAGGATGCCCAGAACTACAGGAATGCTGCAACTATGAAGGAATTAATGTTTTGAACAAATTTCACATCACTTATTTGTTTTATATTCAATGCATTTATGTATAAAACCCAAGAAAAATGATAGTGAGGCGAACACATACAGGAAGAAAATTTCAAGAAAGAAATCTCTATCAACATGAAAACAAAAAAATGTTTAGGTTAATCAGCATCTAAAGAAGGCTAACATTTTAGATTTCACCCATCATCAGAACTTGTAGTTCCCTTGTGACCCTTTAAAAAAGCTGCCAAGAGAAGACCTTGAGTTCTGGTCTCTAAGTTTCTCCACCACCACGTTAGGCTGACTGGTCTGTACTTACCTGATTTATCTGTCCCCCTTTTTGAACAGTGATGTAATATTTGCCAGTCCTCTGACACCACTCCCGTCCATGTACAAGGAGGATTTAAAGATTGTGGCCAAAGTCTCCGCTATTTCCATCTTGCTTCCCTCAGCAACCTTGGATGCATCCAATCTGGACTTGGTGACTTTTCTACTTTGAGTGCTGACAGCTATTTAAGTACCTCCTCTTTATCTATTCTATCCATTTTCTCCACCGCCTCTTCCTTTACTGCAACATTTGCAGCATCCTTTCCTTTAGTAAAGGCAGATGCAAAGTGACATGAATCTTGTCATTCATGTATGACGTAATACTGGGCGACCTGCTGGTAGCGCTGTCCAGGGAGAGTATAAATACTCGGGCATGGGCCCAGCTTGCTTAGGACATTCCTCAACAGGAACTAGTGAAGGACACAAATAGATCTCCATGTTGAAAAACAGTTGATTAAAGCTTTGTTTAACGCTTAGACCAAGTGCCTAGTAGTTTTCTTACGTCACAAAGTACTCATTTAGTACCTCAGCCATGCCCTCTGTCTCCACAGGAAGATTTGTTTTTTGGTCCCTAACCATCCCCACCCTTCCTTTGACTATCCGTTTACTCTTTATATGTTTATAAAATACTTTAGTAGTCCCTTTTATGTTACCCGCTAATCTTCTCATAAATTCTCTTTGCCCATATTTCCTTTTTCAGTTCTCCTCTGCACTTGCTGTATTCTGCTTGATTCTCTACTGTATTACGAACCTAACATTTATCATAAGTCTCCTTTTTCTGTTTCATTTTAATGCCAATTTCTTCAGTCATCCAGGGAGCTCTAGCTTTGGATGCCCTTCCTTTCCCCTTCATAGGAATATATCCAGATGGTACCTGAACTATCAACTCCTTGAAGGCCTCCTATAGCTCACAGTTCCTCAGATAATGAAGCAGTCCATGCCTGCATGCAGCAAGTCCTGGACAACATCCAAGCTGAGGCTGATAAGTAGCAAATAACATTTGCACTACACAAGTGCCAGGCAATGCCCATCTCCAACAAGAAAGAGTCTAACTACCTGCCCTTAACATTCAATGGCATTACCATTGCTGAATCCCCCACCATCAATATCTTGGGGGGGGGGGGTCACCAATGACGCCCAGAAACTCAACTGGACCATATAAATGCCGTGGCTACTAGAGCAGGTCAAAGGCTGGGTATTCTGTGGTGAGTGGCTAACCTCCTGACTCCCCAAGGCCACTCCACCACCTACAAGGCACAAGTCAGGAGTGTGATGGAATACGCTTCACTTGCCTGGATGGGTACAGCTCCAACAACACTCAAGAAGCTCGATACCATCCAGGACAAAGTGTTGAGAAGCTTTGGTAAAGAGATGTGTTTGCTGGGAGGCTGACTATCCCTTCCAATGACAGATCAGTGTCGGTCAAAGCCTTCCCCCCTTCTTTTAATAACAAATCCACCTCATAATTTGGTCCTAAATCACATTAGGAATTCTAAACCACGAAGAAGAACTGTATGCCCCAAAATTAACCTGTATTTCTGCCATTGAAGAAAGGCGAGAAGGATCAAAGCATCCTTTGTCTTCCTCAGCGTGGTCCTAAAGAACTATGTCCAAAATGAAGTCAGCCTTTACTAGAACCCGAAAGCACAAACACTTTAGCCCTAGCAAAAGCATCTTCCCTCCTCAGTGACACATGAAATCTCATCACAAACAACAGAATTTGTATTAAACCATCTTATAACTGAAAACAACACGTGCCTCAGTTGTTCATAAATTTCACAGTCAGCGGTGAACCATCAGCGTTGCCATTCATTACGTTTATGGCTGCCCACAGACTTTGTGGGCTTTTGTGTGGCAACTTACAGTAATTAGAGATCCATTTCAGCGGGCTCTACAGGGGATCTGGGACCTGTCTAAACAGGGCAAGCAACAGTGCGTCTCTTCAACCAATCAGATTGAAGAATCCTTACTGAGACATGCAAAGTCTAAACCAGGAAGTGTAAGTTAGAACATTTAATTCAATGTAAAATCATGTACAGAAAGCGAAATAAAGAGAGAGAAAGAAAGATGGGATTGAGAGAGAGATAAAAGATACAAAGAAAAAGTTTAAAAAAATAATAATCTGAAGGAATGAGACTCTGCACCTGTAAAAGTAAATTTTCAGTGCCAGAGAGGTTGTTTTGCAGCAATAAAGACTTGCACGCTGTTAAAATTTAACTTACACTTGAATAGACAACCCCCAATTCTTTCTGGCGTGTTTAGTGGGTATCTAGTGGATAAGTACCGCAATTTCACGGGCCAGATTTTGCGACCCCTATGGGTGCGTAACGAGGTGGGTACGCACCCATAGGAGCCGCGCAAGTGCCGGGTTTAGGCATGCAAAGTGCATGCACTAAAACCCGGCACTTGCGATCTGTCAAGAATATTGCGAACCGCATGCGTCCCTGGGATACCTGGGCCTCTGCGCATTTCGTAGAGCAGAGGCCCAGGATTGCAAGTTTCGGGACCTACGGAGCCAGCAGGTAAGTGCGTAGATTTTTTCCGATTGAAGGCATCTGCCCGCAGGAAGCCTCCGATCGAAAATTCAGGCCCCATGTGTTTGAATGCCGAATCTCTCGATGAGGTACTGGTGTATCGAAGCTTGTGGAGGAGCAGGGCAAATCGGACAGCAACTTCCTGATTTCCATGTTTAACTGCACACATGCGGACATAATAATGGTGAGTGCTGATAGCCAATGTTTTCCGTCCAGGGAACCCACACAGCCGGCTTTTCAATACAAACACACGCATGCGCGGTATTTTGAATGGCCCACGCAGCCCCTTAAAGAGGCCACACAGGGCCAAACAAAATTAGAGGGAACACTGCTGATAGCCTCGCCGTTATTATTACCACAAAGTCCAGGCCATAGTCATGGGGTGCAGGTTGTCACAGTGCACTCTGGCAATTGTAGTTCCTCAGGAAAACTCTTAACTACAACTCCTATGGATGTATGTCTTTCTTGAATATAGAATTGGTTAACAGGAGCAAGGACTCTTTAAAAAAGACTCAATTAAATGTTCCAAACACTGGGAACAAAGTAGAATTCAAATTGCAGCCCAGAAAAAAGAACAGGTCCGTGCAGGGAAAACGTCTTGGATCCATTAACATAGAATAGCTTCTTTACAGGTAAGTTTAGTGTTGTCCCCCAAAATTATGTAATTGTTATAGTACTTATGACATTCAATTTTAATTTTGGGGATAGGTAATGGAATGGAGGGAATCAACAGTCAATGAAAAGACTTGAAGACATTTCACTGATTTGTTTGGTTACTTCTGTGTTGGTTCTTCACTGGCTGTGTTTTAAGATAGAGTGTGAGAAAATAATCTTAGTGATTTTTTTTTTTTAAAGGGAATAGCAAAGTTGAACTAATAAGAATCCCGATGCTAAACAATCTGGCTGCAGAGCAAAATTCTGAAATCATATTACTCACCTGGTGTGGCTGTGAGAAGAAAGACTTTCCCATGGCTGTATACTACATCCTGTTACAGTACACGCTCCACCACAGCTACCATCAAGTTTCATTAGTAGTGCTTTTGCAGCATTCTCTGCCGTCTTTCTGCAGTCATGTGCTTTCTTTAACATCATTGTTATGTTTTCCTCACCATTTTGATCACCTGTTCAGAAGAGATGACTTTTACCTTTTTAATGACAATATAGACAAAGCAGCAATGACGTGCAGAATCACTGAAACCTCATTCTCAGTTTCATAAATTCAGTAATAGACGGAACTGGAGGTTTCTCCAAATGATAATAAAAAAATTAAATTTGAAGTTTTAACAAAGCTGCAGGAAGCAAGTTATGAATGCTAAAAATTGAGGTAGTCTCAAGAACTTGCATTTATATAGCGCCTTTAATGTAGTAAAACATTTCAATGTGCTATATAAATGCAAGTTGTTGTTCTTGACCTGCCATTTGATTTTCCTTTTCATACACATATATTACTGGCCTCGAGGACAAAATTAGACCGCAAGATGGTCTTATCCCCAAGAAATAATAAAATGCACTGACAAAGAAAAACCAGTGGGTGTTGTGTATATGGATTTGTAAAGTCACTTATGGGTTTTTGATGAAGTGGCCCATAAGTGGCTTATTGATAAAATTAAGACACATGGTGCTAAGCAGAATATGGCAGCATGGATAGGAAGTTGGTTAAAAGACAAAAAACAGCGATTTGTAGTTAATGGAATATTTTTTGGACTGGAAGGATGTAAACAGCAATGACCCCTAGGACCAATATTGGGACTATTATGTCATATATGGATAGATCTGGACTTGGGTATAGGAGGCACAATATCCAAATTTACCCCCAAAAAATGGGACTATGGTTAACTGTATGTGAATTCAAGAGAATTAGTTCAGTTTTCTGACTTGATCCCTTCCATTCGCCTATTCTGTGGTCCACTCTCGATTACGCTGGTTACCTTTTCCCTTCCCTCATCTTTATCGTTATAGGCCTCATCCTACTGGTTTTGTCCATTGCTCAGACAGCCAAAGTTTTTCACCCCATTGCTGGTCCACAGCCCAACTTCAAATTTCTGAGTATTTTTAATAAGAACGTTTAATGGTTCTTATTCTGCTGGCAAAAATATTTGGAAGTGAAGAGTTTGAGCTGGTGTCCGATGTTACTTGGAGAGTAGATACATCTTTCTCTTTTTCTGCCACATTTTCCATCCCTGCCGCTCCATCGTTTTCTCTGTATCCACCTTACACCTCTATTCCACAGTCTCCAGTCTTGCCTTTCTCCCAGCTCATCGCTCCCTCCCAATATCCCCCTTTCTTTCATCCCTGTGATTTCTTTCTCCTGCCCCTCCTTCACCCCCTGTCCTTATCTTCCTCCCTCTCCCCTATCCACTCTCTCTTCCGTTCCCTCCCTCTCTCAATTGTAAAGGGGAATAGATAGGCGTTTCTGCGGCTGCAACCAAGACTCCAGGATGGTGTGTTGCCTCCCTGGTGCAAGGGTCAAGGACGTCTCGGAGCGGCTACAGAACATTTTGGAGGGGGAGGGCGAACAGCCAGCTGTCGTGGTGCACATAGGCACCAACGATATAGGTAAAAAAGGGGATGAGGTCCTAAAAGCAGAATATAGGGAGTTAGGAGGTAAATTAAAAAATAGGACCTCAAAAGGTAGTAATCTCAGGATTGCTACCAGTGCCACGTGCTAGTCAGAGTAGAAATAGGAGGATATTTCAAATGAATATGTGGCTAGAGGAATGGTGCAAGGGGGAGGGATTCAAATTTCTGGGACATTGGAACCGGTTCTGGGGGAGGTGGGACAAGTACAAACGGGACAGTCTGCACCTGGGCAGGGCCGGGACCGCTGTCCTGGGGGGGGTGTTTGCTAGTGCTGTTGGGGAGGGTTTAAACTAAAGTGGCAGGGGGTTGGGCACCTGAGCAGGAAGACAGAGGAAAGCGTGTCAGGAAGGGACAGAAGGTATGGAGTAAAAGGTAAAGTGTTAAAAAAGGAAAAAGCAGGAACTAAGTGTCACAAAACATATTTGAAAGTTCTTTATCTGAATGCACGTAGCATTCGTAACAAAATGGAGTTAACGGCACAAATAACTACGTATGGGTATGATCTTGTGGCCATTACAGAAACATGGCTGCAGGGTGACAACGACTGTTAAATACCCTGGCATATTTAATTCCCAATCAGGAAGGACAGGCAGGAAGGAAGGGGAGGTGGGGTGGCTATGTTAATAAAGGAAGGAATCACTGTAATACAGAGAAATGATATTGGGTCAAAGGATCAGGATAATGAAACAGTTTGGGTGGAGATAAGGAATAATAAGGGGAAAAAAACACTAGTGGGAGTAGTATATAGGCCTCCTAATAGTTGCAACTCTGCTGGAAGAAGTATTAATCAGGAAATAGTTGGGGCATGTAATAAGGGAACAGCTATAATTATGGGGGATTTTAACTATCATATTAACTGGACAAATCAAATTGGGCAGGGCAGCCTTGAGGAAGAGTTTATTGAGTGTATTAGGGCTGGATTTCTTGAGCAGTATGTAACTGATCCTACAAGGGGGCAAGCAACCTTGGACCTGGTCCTGTGTAATGAGTCAGGATTAATTAATAATGTCCTAGTTAAGGATCCCCTTGGAATGAGTGACCATAACATGGTTGAATTCCATATCCAATTAGAGGGTGAGAAGGTTGGTTCTCAAACAAGCGTACTGAGCTTGAATAAAGGAGACTATGATGGTATGAGAGCGGAATTGATTAAAGTGGACTGGGAAAATAGATTGAAGGGTAAGACGGTACATGAGCAGTGGTGTTCATTTAAGGAGTTATTTTACAACTTTCAAAAAAAATATATTCCACTGAGGAAAAAAGGGTGTAAAAGAAATGACAGCCATCCGTGGTTAAGTAAAGAAATTAAGGATAGTATCCGACTAAAAATAAGGACGTATAAGGTAGCCAAACTTAGTGGGAGGATAGAAGATTGGGAAGTCTTCAAAAGACAGCAAAAAGTAACTAAAGGATTGATTAAGAAAGGGAAGATAGATTATGAAAATAAATTAGCAAAAAATATAAAAACAGATAGCAAGAGTTTCTATAGTTATATAAAAAGAAAAAGGGTGGTTAAGGCAAACGTAGGTCCCTTAGAGGATGGGTTCGGGAAATTAATGGTGGGAAACATGGAGATGGCAAAAATGCTGAACAAATATTTTGTTTCAATCTTTACGGTAGAGGACACTAAGAATATCCCAACACTGGACAAACAGGGGGCTCTGGGGGGGCGGGGGGGGGGGGGGAGGAGCTAAATACGATTAAAATCACTAAGGAATTGGTACTCAGTAAAATAATGGGACTCAAGGCGGATAAATCCCCTGGACCTGATGGCTTACATCCTAGGGTCTTGAGGGAAGTGGCAGTAGGGATTGTGGATGCTTTGGTAATAATTTTCCAAAATTCCCTGGACTCAGCAAAGGTCCCGGCAGATTGGAAAACTGCTAATGTAACACCCTTATTTAAAAAGGGTAGTAGGCAGAAGGCTGGAAATTATAGACCAGTTAGCCGAACATCTGTGGTGGGTAAAATTTTGGAGTCTATTATTAAGGAGACAATAACGGAACATTTAGATAAACATAATTTAATAGGACAAAGTCAGCATGGCTTTATGAAGGGGAAGTCATGTCTGACAAATTTGCTCGAGTTCTTTGAGGACATAACGTACAGGGTGGATAAAGGGGAACCAGTGGACGTAGTGTATTTAGACTTCCAGAAGGCATTCGACAAGGTGCCACATAAAAGATTATTGCTCAAGATAAAAAATCACTGGATTGGGGGTAATATTCTGGCATGGGTGGAGGATTGGTTATCTAACAGGAAGCAGAGAGTTGGGATAAATGGTTCATTCTTGGACTGGCAACCAGTAGCCAGTGGTGTTCCGCAGGGGTCGGTGCTGGGTCCCCAACTCTTTACAATCTATATTAACGATTTGGAGGAGGGGACCGAGTGTAACATATCAAAGTTTGCAGATGATACAAAGATGGGAGGGAAACTAGAAAGTGAGGAGGACATAAAAAACCTACAAGGGGATATAGACAGGCTGGGTGAGTGGGCGGAGATTTGGCAGATGCAATACAATATTGGAAAATGTGAGGCTATGCACTTTGGCAGGAAAAATCAGAGAGCAAGTTATTATCTTAATGGCAAGAAACTGGAAAGTACTGCAGTACAAAGGGATCTGGGGGTCCTAGTGCAAGAAAATCAAAAAGTTAGTATGCAGGTGCAGCAGGTGATCAAGAAGGCCAACGAAATGTTGGCTTTTATTGCTAGTTTTGGTGTCCATACTTAAGAAAAGACATACTTGCTCTCGAGGCAGTACAAAGAAGGTTCACTCGGTTAATCCCGGGGATGAGGGGGTGGACATATGAGGAGAGGTTGAGTAGATTGGGACTCTACTCATTGGAGTTCAGAAGAATGAGAGGCGATCTTATTGAAACATATAAGATTGTGAAGGGGCTTGATCGGGTGTATGCGGTAAGGATGTTCCCAAGGATGGGTGAAACTAGAACTAGGGGGCATAATCTTAGAATAAAGGGCTACTCTTTCAAAACTGAGATGAGGAGAAACTTCTTCACTCAGAGGGTAGTAGGTCTGTGGAATTTGCTGCCCCAGGAAGCTGTGGAAGCTACATCATTAAATAAATTTAAAACAGAAATAGACAGTTTCCTAGAAGTAAAGGGAATTAGGGGTTACGGGGAGCGGGCAGGAAATTGGACATGAGGCTGAGTTCGGATCGGTCAAGGCCCTGTGGGTGGCGGAGCGGGCCCAGGGGCTGAGTGGCCGGGTCCTGCTCCTACTTCTTGTGTTCTTTAGATTTGAGGTTAGGATCAGATCAGCCATGATCTTATTGAATGGCGGAGCAGGCTCAAGGGGCCGATTGGCCTACTCCTGCTCCTATTTCTTATGTTCTTATGTTCTATCCAGTCATGCTTCTCACTCTTCTGGCCTCCAGTGTCCTAGTACCTCCCTTAGACTTTCTCCAATTATACCCCACTCCTTAACCCTGCATCATCTGAAGACAATACTTCGTCTTCACTCCCTGTGTGCAACACCACAGGAGATCAACTAATATATTAAAAATCTTATACCTACATGCATTCCCGTCAACATTTTGCATTATAAATTGGTATGTTAGCATTTATAAGGGAAAAGAGTACACTGTGTTCATATTGACAAATTATTTCAATTAAATAGATTGGGGAGGACCAGGGGTCACGCTTATAAATTTGACAAGAGCAGAAATAGGTTAGATGTTAAGCAGTTCCTCTTTCCCCAGGTCCCTATCTCAGCTCATCTGCTGCTGAAACCCTCATCCATGCCTTTGTTACCTCTAGACTTGACTATTCCAATGCTCTCCTAGCCGGCCTCCCACATTCTAACATCCATAAACTTGAGGTCATCCAAACTTCTGCTGCCCGTGTCCTAACTCGCACCAAGTCCCGTTCAACAATTACCCCCGTGCTCGCTGACCTACATTGGCTCCCGGTTAAGCAATGCCTCGATTTTAAAATTCTCATCCTTGTCTTCAAATCCTTCCATGGCCTTGCTCCTTCCTATCTCTAATCTCCTTCAGCCCCAAAACCCTCAGATATCTGCGCTCCTCCAATTCTAGCCTCGAGCATCCCTGATTTTAATCGCTCCACCATTGTTGGCCGTGCCTTCAGCTGCCAAGGCCCTCCCTAAACCTCTCCGCCTCCCTTTCCTCTTTTAAGGCTCTCATTAAAACCTACCTCTTTGACCAAGTTATTGGTCACCTGTCCTAATATCTCCTTATGTGGCTCTGTCAAATTTTGTTTTATAATGTTCCGGTGAAGCGCCTTGGGACGTTTTACTACGTTAAAGGCACTATATAAATATAAGTTGTTGTTGTTATAGTATTCCTGTGGAACAAGCTGCCAGCTTGTGTGGCAAGTGTTGATTCACTGCATACCTTCAAAAGAGGTGGACCGGTTCCTTGCTGGTGCAGAGATCACGTCATACAAGTGGTAGGTACCAAATAATATGTCATGATCAATGCAGTCTCCTGGACTAGTTTCGATTGATCATCTAGAGGGATCAGAGAGGAATTTTCCTGATTTTTTTTTGTCCCTAATTGGCCTTGTGTGTTCATCAGACATTTTGCTTCTCCCAGGAGATTACATAGGAGCACGACTCAACCATTCAGCCCCTTGAGCCTATTCCACCATTCTATTCGATCATAGATGATCTGTCTCTCAACTCTATTTACCTGCCTTTGATCCATGTCCCTTGATACCCTTACTGAGTAAAAATCTGTCGACCTTAGTCTTAAAAATTTCAATTGAGCTATCATCCACAGCCTTATGGGGGAGAGAGTTCCAGAATTCACTACCCTTTGTGAAAAAGTGCTTCCTGATTTCACTCCCGAATGGACTAGCTCTAAATTTAAGATTGTGCCCCCGTGTTCTGGATTCCCCCACCAGACGAAATAGCTTATATCTACTCCATGGCTCCTGGTGAATAGGGGGTGTCTTAATCATGAAGCTTAAGGAATCACAACAGTGACAGGCTAGATGGACCATTTGGTCTTTTCCTACCCAAAATATCACATGTTTTTAACAGTCTATGCGAAGTTGTCTGTTTAATTACAAGCGCTTTCCAGTGATGGCACTGTGGCACCTCAATTTTCCATCTCCCATTTCCTCAGCCTGCACTGCAGAAAAAACAGCTATGCTCTAATTAATTCTATTAACGGGTAAGTGTGAGGTATTACATTTTGATAAGAAAAATAAGGAAGAAAGGGATCTGGGAGTACAAATACATAAATCACAAGGTTGTGACGCAGATCAATGAGGCCATAAAAAAGCAAACTAAGCACTAGGGTTTATTTCTAGAGGGATAGAATTGAAAAATAGAGAAGTTATGCTAAACTTGTATCGAACCTTGGTTAGACCATACTTGGAATACTGTGTACAGTTCTGGTTGCCATATTGTATAGAGGCACTGGAGAAGGTGCACAAAAGATTTACAAGGATGGTACCAGAAATGCAAGTTTATACATATCAGGAAAGGATGAATAGGCTGGGTCTCTTTTCTACTGAAAAAAGGCAAGGCTGAGGGGTGACCTAATGGAGGTCTTTAAAATTATGAAAGGTTTTGATAGAGTAGACAAAGAGAGAGTGTTTCCACTTGTGGGGAAGAGCAAAACTAGAGGCCATCAATACAAGATAGTCACCAAGAAATCAAATAGGGAATTCAGAAGAAACTTCTTTACCCAGAGAGTGGTGAGAATGTGGAATGTGGTTGATGCATTTAAGTGGGGACTAGATAAGCGTGAGGAAGAAGGGAAAAGAAGGTTATGCTGATAAGAGTTAGATGAGGAAAGACAGGACGAGGCTCCAGTGAAGCATAAACACAAGCATGGACTGGTTGGACCCAATGGCCTGCTTCTGTGCTGTATTCTATGTACAAGAAACTCTTTATTAACCGGCACTGACGGGACCGGCGTGGTGCCGGTTTATCAAAAAGTCCGGATAACGGAGAGTTATATCTACCAAGGTACGGGGAGCCCCGTACATGGCCACAGATCCAGGAGTCCCTGGTGCACGGCCACAGGTGCAGGAACCCCGGTCACATTAAAGAATTTCTGCATCTCCCTTCTTGTGACAGATCTTACAGCGAGCATTCAGCAAAGACTTGGCCCATATAATGCTACGATCCAGTGTAGAGAGATGAAGGAAAACCCCGGTTACCTACTCAAGAATTTTGCCGGTTAAGAGAGATTTCCGGATATTTGGGTGCCGGTTAATAAAGAGTTTCCTGTAATTCTATGTCTTGGCTTCTAAAATGGCTGTCAATAACTCCCCATATGCAATATTACAGAAGATCAACTAGTAGATTAAAACTCATGTTTCGTTGGAATTTCCTATTCACATGATCACTACTTCCTATGTCACAATTTTTTAGTAACCACTCCTCTGGCCTCTTGTCTCAATCCCTGCTCTCTCCAGTCAGACAGACTCAGCCCAACTTTCACCAGCCATGGCCATGTTCTACTGTGCCTGCAGCTGCATTTTCAGCCTTCTCAACTCTAGCCCCAGCACGATATTTCAAATGCCCATTCCTGGTCTTGAACAGGAAACAGCTTTTGAAGGTTGGGGCCAGAATTCCCTAAATGGTTTCCCCCAGACGCCCTATCATTTACACATTTCCAATTTAAATAATAGTAACTTTCCCAAATCATTTTGAGAATCTAGCTCCAACATTGCAAAAGCTCATTCCCAGTAAGAGCCAGCAATGGTTTCCTGAACAATAACAAGATAGAAGAGAAACTGAAGACTCCAACTCCCTTCTCCCAGCTTCCTGCCCCTTATCTTTTCCCTCGCCACCACACCTATCACCTTTAATCTCTCACCCA
Source organism: Squalus acanthias (assembly GCA_030390025.1). Classification (NCBI taxonomy): domain Eukaryota; kingdom Metazoa; phylum Chordata; class Chondrichthyes; order Squaliformes; family Squalidae; genus Squalus; species Squalus acanthias. The sequence goes on along the minus strand of CM059425.1, from coordinate 175,390,170 downwards.
CCACCTGCCTCAAATATCCTTCCCTTCCTGTCCATCGCACATTCCCTCTTCCTTCTACCGCCTAGCACCCAAGTACCCCAACAGCCTATGCCCTTTTCTCTTTCTCTCTCCATGGTCAAGAATGGGGATGTCCATGGAGCCTCCTTTTCTTAGTTGCCCGGTTGTCCACCATCATTTGCAACTGGACAGCGCTTTTCTCTGATCCAATATACAGTAATGAAGGAGCATCTTCATGATGTAAAGCAATTAAATGGTTAATACTGCACCCAGTCGCTTACCTTGTTTGTCTTTCACATCCTGGACCCCCTTGTCTTCTACAAGAGTAATAGTGTGCTTCCTGGTCTCACTAGTTGTCATGATCTGTACCGTGCTTTCCAGTTCACTGTCCTTCCATTTGTTAGCTCAGGGTTGGAAATGCAGCACAAAGGGAGAACCCATTGGGCAAGATGTTTGTTGGCCAAGGAGGGATGGGGGGAAGTGGTGAAGGATTGGCGCCAAGAGATTGAGAGGTTAGAGATTGTGATTGCTGGGGTGCAAAGACTGAGATGATAGGCTTGAAGCCTGACCATTACTACCACCAAGGATGGAAAACTGGTTTGGGGGGAGGAATCACATAGGCAATGGCCCAAATTGGAATTCATTTAGTTGAGTATGTAACAGAAATTACCTGGCTGCCCCAAATATCAAGTAGAGAAGTGCATCAAAAATCTGGTAGGGGAGCAAGTTAAAAAACCCAAAATGATAGGCAGAATTGGTGACCAAGAGGCACAGTACTGCACCTAGTGTTGGGAAACCTGAAAGAATATCTTAAAGAAGATGTGTGACAATCAGTGTTGACATGTAGGTTAAAATACATAGGTGCGACTCTAATGTTGCCATATAGATTTGATCTACATAAAGACGTAACTGAAAAATTGTGACCAAGAAAGTAAAGTTAACGTGTACAGGAAATGTGCACTACCTGCATAACGTTTAATATACCATATGTTAATGGAAAGATAGATATAATAGAATACATGAACCCTTTGTTAATACCAACCGACAGATCCAACACCTGCAGCTCTGAATTGGCCCAGAATGAGTCCTTGTTCACTCTCAGCCAGGGCCAGTAGTAACTCATAAGCTTCTATGCACTGTTCACTGGGGATACAAACACAATGAGTATAAATGTGAGCAATCATATTTCATGACTGAAAATTGTAATAGCATTGTATTGTGTAAATGAGTAACATCCTGCAACATAAACATTTATTTACAATTACAACAGGAAAGGTCTTCACAAGTGGGTGTTTGGTATGCCGTTTCTTATTTGGAGAAAGAAGAGCTGTGCATTATGTTTGCCATGATAACATAGTATGCATAATATAAAGTATATTGATGTGATCATCATTATTAGCATAAATGCAGCATTCAGTTTCTTCAGTGATAAACCATTATAATAAATTTTATTCTACTATTAAGTCTCTGAGCCAATTCAATTTTGGTTTGTTTCTTTTAATCATTCACGGGATGTGGGCATCACTGGCAAGGCCAGCATTTATTGCCCATCCATAATTGTCCTTGAAAAGGTGGTGGTGAGCCACCTTCTTGAACCGCTGTAGTCAGTGTGGTGAAGGTACTCCCACAGTGCTGTTAGGTAAGGAGTTCCAGGATTTTGACCTAGCGACAATGAAGGAACGGCAATATATTTCCAAGTCAGGATGGTGTGGAACTTGGAGGTGATGGTTTTCCCATACACTTGCTGCCCTTCTAGGTGGTAGAGGTCGCGGGTTTCGGAGGTGCTGTCGAAGAAGCCTTGGAGTTGCTGCAGTGCATTTTGTAGATGGTACACACTGCAGCCACAGTACACTGGTGGTGGAGGGAGTGAATGTTTAAGGTGGTGGATGGGGTGCCGATCAAGCGGGCTGCTTTATCCTGGATGGTGTCGAGCTTCTTGAGTGTTGTTGGAGCTGCACTCATCCAGGCAAGTGGAGAGTATTCCATCACACTCCTGACCTGTGCCTTGTAGATGGTGGAAAGGCTTTGGGGAGTCAAGAGGTGAATCGCTCGCCGCAGAATACCCAGCCTCTGACCTGCTCTTGTAGCCGCAGTATTTATGTGGCTGGTCCAGTTAAGTTTCTGGTCAATGGTGACCCCCAGGATGTTGATGGCGGAGGATTCAACGATGGTAATGCCACTTGTTGGAGATGGTCATTCCCTGGCACTTGTGTGGCGTGAATGGTACTCGTCACTTATCAGCCCAAGCCTGAATGTTTTCCAGGTCTTGCTGCATGCGGGCACGGACTGCTTCATTATTTGAGGAGTTGTGAATGGAACTGAACACTGGGCAATCATCAGCAAACATCCCCACTTCTGACCTTGTGTCGGAGTGAAGGTCAATGATGAAGCAGCTGAAGATGGCTGGGCCTGGCGCACTGCCCTGAGGAACTCCTGTAGCGATGTCCTTGGGCTGAAATGATTGGCCTCCAACAACCATCTTCCTTTGTGTTAGGTATGACTAAGGCCAGTCGAGAATTCTCCCCCCCCGATTCCCATCGACTTCAATTTTACTGGGGCTCCTTGATGCCACACTCAGTCAAATGCTGCCTTGATTTCTAGGGCAGTCACTCTCATCTCACCTCTGGAATTCAGCTCCTTTGTCCATGTTTGAACCAAGGCTGTGATGAGGTCTGCAGCCGAATGGTTCTGGCGGAACCCAAACTGAGTTATTGGTTAATAAGTGCTGCTTGATAGCACTGTCGACGACCCCTTCCATCACTTTGCTGAAGGCTGATGGGGCGGTAATTGGCCGGATTGGATTTGTCCTGCTTTTTGTGGACAGGACATACCGGGGCAATTTTCCACTCTGTCGGGTAGATACCAGTCTTGAAGCTGTACTGGAACAGCTTAGCTAGAGGCGTTTCTTAATATCACGGAGTGAATGGAATTGGCTGAAGACTGGCTTCTGTGATAGTGGGGACCTCAGGAAGAGGCAGAGATGGATCATCCACTCGCACTACTGGCTGAAGATGGTTGCAAACGCTTCAGCCTTGTCTTTTGCACTCAAGTGCTGGGCTCCGCCATCATTGAGGAGAGGATGTTCATGGAGCCTCCTCCTCCCATTCGTTGTTTTAATTGTCCACCACCATTCATGACTGGATGTGGCAGGACTGCAGAGCATTGATCTGATCCGTTGGTTGTGGATCGCTTAATATGCTGCTTCCGCTGTTTAGCATGCTGTGTTGTAGCTTCACCAGGTTGGCACCTCATTTTTAAGGTGTTGCTCCTGGCATGCTCTTCTACACTCCTCATTGAACCAGGGTTGGTCCCCTGGCTTGATGGTAACGGTAGATTGAGGAATATACTGGGCCATGAGGTTAAGGAATACAATTCTGCTGCTGCAGTGCCTCATTGATGCCCAGTTTTGAGCTGCTAGATCTGTTCTGAAACTATCCCATTTAGCACGGTGGAGGGTTTCTCAGTGTGAAGACAGGACTACGTCTCCACAAGAACTGTGCGGTGGTCACTCGTGGACAGATGCATCTGTGACAGTTAGATTAGTGAGGACAAGGTCAAGTCGGTTTTTCCTTGTGTCGGTTCTCTCACCACCTGCCTCAGGCCCAGTCTGGCAGCATTGTCCTTCAGGACTTGGCCAGCTTGTCAGTACTGGTGCTACCGAGTCACTCTTGCCCTTACTGCCCTCAGTGAATCTTCCAAGTTCAACAAGAGTACCACCGATCAGCTGAGGGAGGGTGGTAGGTGGTAATCCTTGCCCATATTTGACCTGATGCCATGAGACATGGTGTCCGGAGTCAATGTTGAGGACTCCCAGGGCCACTCCTCCCCGACTGTGCCGCAACCTCTGATCAGAGGGAGGACTCTGGCTGAAAGTATGACTATGTCAGGCTGTTGCTTGACCAGTCCGTGGGACAGCTCTCCTAATCTTGGCACAAATCCACAAATTCCCAGATGTTAACGAGGAGGATTTGGAGGGTTGACTGAGCTGGTTGTACCTTTGGCCTTTGACCACCAGGTGGTCCCTCTGATTTTATAGTTTTTTCGTAGCGGTTTGGTACAACTGAGTGGCTTTCTAGGCCATTTCAGAGGGCAGTTAAGAGTAGGTCTGGAGTCAGAGATAGGCCAGACCAGATGGGTTTTTACAACAATCCAGTAGTTCCATTACTGATTCTAGCTTTTTATTTGATTTATTTAATTCCTGTGATGGGATTTGAACTTGTGTCTCCGGATCATTAGTCCAGGACTCTGGTTTAGTAGTCCAGTAACATAACCACTATGCTACCGTACCCAGTATTCAGATCTGAGGTGAAATGGCAGGATTCCCTCTTTTCTAAGAAACCTAAAATGGAAGTGGGAACTGGGAGATAAGCCACACTTCCACTGATCAATATTAATTTTGGTGCCTCTGATTTGATTCCAAGCTCAAAGCCTTGCAGTTCTAATCAAACCAAGTTTCTAAATAAAGCTGGTTCTCTCATCTCCAGTTACTATTAGTCCTAAAATGCATCCACATCCCTTAAAAATAAGTAGGACTCGGGTACTATAGGAAGGTGGAAGATAAAGGTTGGTACAGGTGAAAAAGATAGAGAGGAAGGTCAGATAGGTGGTGCAATGTTGGAATTCAATGGAATATTGTCTTCTCAGCTCTACTCTGTTGCGGTGTTGGGTCCTGGACAGAAATCCTCCTTCACCTGGGCTGAAGTCCATTTTTCCACAGGCTACTCTGTTTGACTGTGCCCTCCACCTTTGTCGCCACTTTCTACTGAGACTGTTTTTTTCCCATGTTGGACTGCCGGTATTCCAGTCTGCTTCTATGGGCACAGTTCCTGCTCCTCCGCTGAGAACTTTTTACTCTACACTAAGCTAGGTTTGATGTGTTCCTACTGCTTCCTTGTTGCTGAATGATCTCTGCTTTACTACTTTCCGCTTTCTTCCTGTGGCTGCTGACTTCACTTATCCTTCAGAACTCCTCCGTCACCCTTTACTGAACTGAGGTAAGACCAGCTGCTCAAGCTCCTGATGCTACTCTTGATCTTGTGTGCTCCTCACCTCCCTACCGCTGCTCCTCAAACTTGCTTTCTCATCTGCAATCATCCTGTGGATATACCTTTCTCCATCTCCTGGCTCCTCTTCTGGTTTACTGCATCAGTGCACACTGATAACATCGGAGGCTACGACTCGCTTCTACTGGACCCCTGAATCAACCTCTGCTGGCACATGGTCAACTCTCCACTCCTCCTTCACCTTTGTTTCCACTACACAACCTTCAGCAACATGGCCCCCTATACTCTGCTCCTCAAACATATCCTGCATTCACTCCTGCCCCACAACTGTCTCCAAATCTGAACACTGGTTCGTCGATGCTCCAAGGTGATTCTACCCTGTCCAGAAGTCAACTTCATCTCACCATTGGACCTCAGACTTTAACTCTCATACAGTCTCCTCCTTGTTCTATGTTTACACCAGGACATGTCTCTTCTAAAACAACAGAAAATGCTGGAAACACTCAGCAGGTCAGGCAGCATCGTGGAGAGAGAAAGAGGGTTAACGTTTCAGGTCGATGACCCTTCGTCAGAACTGGAAAAAGTTAGAGAAGTAATAGATTTTGAAGCAAGTGTAGGGGCAGGGAAAGGGAGGAGGGGAGGAAAGAACAAAGGGAAGGTCTGTGATAGGATGGAAGGCAGGAGAGATTAAAAGACAAAAGGGATGATGGTGCAAGGCAAAAGGAGATGGTAATGGGGCAAGTTAAGAAACAAAAGATGACTCTAGATGAGGTGTAAATGGCAATGGCAGAATCATCAACAGCGGCCATATGAGAGAAAAAAGAAAACATAGGGGCCGAGGTTATAGTCTGAAATTGTTGAACTCTATGTTGAGTCCAGAAGGCTGTAAAGTGCCTAATCGAAAGATGAAGTGCTGTTCCTCGAGCTTACGTTGAGATTCGTTGGAACAGTGCAAGAGGCCGAGGAGGGAGCGATCAGAGTGGGAGTGGAGCAGAGAATTAAAGTGACAGAGGAGCAGAAGCTCGGGGTCACGCTTACGTACTGAACGGAGGTGTTCCGCAAAGGGGTCACTCAATCTGCGTTTGGTCTCCTCAATGTAGAGGAGACCGCATCGTGAGCAGCGAATACAGTATACTAAATTGCAAGTAGTACAAGTAAATCGCTGTTTCACCTGGAAGGAGTGTTGGGGCCCTGGACAGTGGGAAGGGAGGAGGTAAAAGGGCAGGTGTTGCATCTCCTGCGCTTGCACGGGAAGGTGCCGTGGGAAGGGGTGATAGAGAAGTGGACCAGGGTGTTGCGGAGGGAAGGGTCCCTTCGGAATGCTGAAAGGGGGGGGGGGGTGGGATCACGCTGGAGGTGGTGGAAATGGTGGAGGATGATCCGTTGAATGTGGAGGCTGGTGGGGTGAAAGGTGAGGACAAGGGGAACCATATCGTGGTTCTGGGAGGGAGGGGAAGGGGTGAGAGAAGTAGTGCTGGAAATGGAACGGACACGGTCGAGGGCCATGTCAACCACGGTAGAGAGGAATCCTCGGTTGAGGGAAAAGGAAGAAATATTGGATGCACTAGTGTGGAAGGTGGCATCGTCAGAACAGATGCAGCGGAGACGGAGAAACTGGGAGAATGGAAGAGAGTCCTTGCAGGAAGTGGGGTGGGAGGAAGTGTAGACCAGGTAGCTGTGGGAGTCAATGGGCTTATAGTGGATGTTTGTCGATAGCCTATCCCCAGAAATGGAGACAGAGAAGTTGAGGAAGGGAGGGGAAGAGTCGGAGATGGACCATGTGAAGGTGAGGGAAGGGTGGAAATTGGAAGCAAAGTGAATGAAATTTTCTACTTCAGGGCGAGAGCAGGAAACAGCACCAATACAGTCATCAATGTACCAGAAAAAGAGGTCTCTTCTAATTTGTGTCCATTCATGTACACATATTGGCTTCCACTCTGGACCGGAGCCCGTTATTTCTACCGTCTTTTTTGTTCTCGTGGCTCCTTCTCTTCTTCTCTCCTGTATCCTCCTCTTCCAGTCACCCAGTCTTGAAATCTTTCATTTCTCCCCTCTCGGGTACTTTGCTCCCCAATCCCTACCGCAACCTATCACTATCCCTCTGCCTTCCTATTCACCTGCCACCATCCCAGGTTTAAATCCCCCTTGGATAAACCCACAGCTACCCTCTATGCCAGCTCCTAATTTTCCAAGGGCTCAGCAAGGCACTCGTCACTGCCTCCTTCCAAAGAGCAACCCCAACTGCCCCATTCTTCTGATCTTCCCACTGCCTCCCGTCTTGCTCACTGCTCGCAGCTAACCCCCCTTGACTCTGCCAGCAGATCAACAATCATCGCCCCTTACCTGCATTTCCCTCCAGCATACCCGTCCACTCACGAGCAAGGCCCTTACATCAACGATTTGTTATTGCTTTGACTGAAACTTGCCTCACAAGTGATGACACCTTGCCCCTTACTGAAGCCGATCCGTCTGGCTATACTTTCCACCACCTGGCTATACTTTCCACCACCTGGCTATACTTTCCACCACCTATCCCGCTCAAACTGCCAGAGCAGTGGTTATACCCTGATCACCAAATCATACCTTGGTCTCTCCCCCTACTCCTCTGGTATCTTACCTTGTCTCACATCTCTTGTCTCTTCTTTACAATCCTCATTGTCTACAGTGCCTCCCAGCTCCATCCCGAATTTCTTCTCAAGATATCTTTCCTCAGCCTCTGCACTGGGCAACTCCTCATCCTCGGTGATTTCAATCTTGACCTCAACTTGCCTTGCCCTCGCTCCTCTGATTTTGTTGCCCTCCTAAAACCTCTCCCTTCATATAAACTCTCATACCAATATTCATAGCTACCGCTTTGACCTTGCCATATCTTATGGCCTCACTGTCTTGATCACAGACAAGACCATCTCCAACCACTTCCTTGTAACTCTTACCACTCAATTCCCCTGCACCCTTCCAACCCCATTTCCTTCAGTGTCCGCCCTGGAAAAATTTCTCTTGCAAGTCACTTACAGCTGGACTTTCAAACTCCCAACTGCCTAGCCGTTGGTCTTCGCTTCATCACAATACTTCTGCAGCTGTTGATCTGCTCAACCACTCCCGTCACCTCCATCTTTGATGCCCTTATCCCCAGTAAAACCTTTACTCTCTCCCATCCTCGTCCTTCCACCTCGTACTGCCCACATCTTCACGTCCAAGAGGTACAGACTTGAGCGTATCTGCCACACAACTTGTTTAGCTATCCATCACTAGATCTGGCTAGACCACATCAAGCACTATCGGGCCTCAGGCTCCTCTGCCAAAATGCACACTACTCCAGGATCAAAGCAAAGATAACCCTTGACTTCTTTTCTCCAATACCACCAGTCTCTTTAAACCCCTCTCTCCTGCCCCCTCCACCCTAGCCTCCAACAAGTGTGAGGAGCTTATGCACTACTTTGTCACCAAGATTGAGAACATTCGTGCAGATGCCTCTGCTCCCCCACCGCCTTTTTGCCCACAAAGCCAAACCTCCAACTAAACTTCACCCTGCCATAGTCCTGATCCTGCATCCTTTTCTATCTCCTCTCTCTGATCTCATCATCTCCTCCATGGGACTACCTGTTCCTTTGACTCCCATTCCCATTAAACTGCTTTCCTGACCCCGTGCTAGCCGATACTGTAAATGGTTCTCTTTTCTAAGGTACTGTCGCCCTCCTTTTCAAAACAACCTTCATTATGCCCCTCCTCAAAAAACCTACCCTCGAACCCGTCCTTGCACACTACTGCCCTCCTCCAAACTCCTTTTTCTCTTAAGTTCATGTTGTTGCCCCTCAAATCCATGCCCATCTTTCCCAGAACTCCATGTCTGAATCTTTCCAATCAGGTTTCCTGCCCTGCTACAGTACTGAAACAGCCCTAAATCAAAGTCACAAATGACATTCTCTGTGACTGTGACCATGGTGGATTTTCCCTCCTTATCCCCCTCAACTCTTTAAAGCCTTTGAGTTATAGAGTCATAACGGCACAGAAGGAGGCCGTTCGGCCCATCGAGTTCTACATTAGGATGGAGAAGGAAACAGTTAATTCAGAGACCATGGTCCAGAACTTAAATAAGGGCAACTTTGAGGGTATGAGGCGTGAATTGGTGAGGTTAGATTGGCAAGCGATATTTAAGGGGTTATCAGTGGAAGGGCAATGGCAGACATTTAGAGATCGCATGGATGAACTACAGCAATTGTACATCCCTGTCTGGCGTAAAAATAAAAAAGGAAAGGTGGCTCAACCATGGCTAACAAGGGAAATCAGGGATAGTATTAAAAGCAAGGAAGTGGCATACAAATTGGCCAGAAGTAGCAGCAAACCCGGGGACTGGGAGAACTTTAAAACTCAGCAGAGGAGGACGAAGGGTTTGATTAGGGCAGGGAAAATAAAATATGAAAGGAAGCTTGCGGAGAACATTAAAACGGACTGCAAAAGCTTCTATAAATATGTAAAAAGAAAGAGGTTAGTAAAAACAAACGTAGGTCCCCTGCAGTCAGAAACAGGGGCAGTCATAATGGGTAACAAAGAAATGGCAGATCAATTGAACAAGTACTTTGGTTCGGTGTTTACTGTGGAGGACACAAACAACCTTCCGGAAATAAAAGAGATCAAAGGATCTGGTAAGAGGGAGGAGCTGAGGGAAATCCTTATCAGTCGGGAAAAGGTGTTGGGGAAATTGATGGGACTGAAGGCTGATAAATCCCCAGGGCCTGATGGTCTGCATCCCAGAGTACTTAAGGAGGTGGCCTTGGAAATAGTGGATGCATTGACGATCATTTTCCAACATTCCTTAGACTCTGGATCAGTTCCGAAGGAGTGGAGGGTGGCTAATGTAACCCCTCTTTTTAAAAAAGGAGGGAGGGAGAAAGCAGGGAATTATAGACCGGTCAGCCTGACATCGGTCGTGGGTAAAATGATGGAATCAATTATTAAAGATGTCATAACAGACCATTTGGAAAGTGGCGACATGATAGGTCCAAGTCAGCATGGATTTGTGAAAGGGAAATCATGCTTGACAAATCTTCTGGAATTTTTGAGGATGTTTCCAATTGGGTGGATGGGGGGGAACCAGTAGATGTGGTGTATTTGGACTTTCAGAAGGCCTTCGACAAGGTCCCACACAAGAGATTGGTGTGCAAAGTTAAAGCACATGGGATTGGGGGTAATGTGTTGACGTGGATTGAGAACTGGTTGGCACACAGGAAACAAAGAGTAGGAGTAAATGGGTACTTTTCAGAATGGCAGGCAGTGACCAGCGGGGTACCGCAGGGTTCGGTGCTGGGGCCCCAGCTGTTTACATTATATATTAATGATTTGGACGAAGGGATTAATTGTAATATCTCCAAATTTGCGGATGACACTAAATTGGGAGGCAGTGTGAACAATGAGGAGGATGCTAGGAGGCTACAGAGTGACTTGGACAGGTTGGGTGAATGGGCAAATGTATGGCAGATGAAGTACAATGTGGATAAATGTGAGGTTATCCACTTTGGTGGTAAAAATAGGGAGGCAGACTATTACCTGAATGGTGGCAGATTAGGGAAAGGGGAGGTGCAACGAGACCTGGGCGTCATGGTACATCAGTCACTGAAGGTGGGAAGGCAAGTGCAGCAGGCAGTCAAGAAAGCAAATGGCATGATGGCCTTCATAGCAAGGGGATTTGAGTACAGGAGTAGGGAGGTGATGCTACAGTTGTACAGGGCCTTGGTGAGGCCACACCTGGAGTATTGTGTGCAGTTTTGGTCTCCTAACTTGAGGAAGGACATTCTTGCTATTGAGGGAGTGCAACGAAGGTTCACTAGATTGATTCCTGGGATGGCCAGACTGACATATCAAGAAAGACTGGATCAACTGAACTTGTATCCTCTGGAGTTCAGAAGAATGAGGGGGGGATCTTATAGAGACGTTTAAAATCCTGACTGGTTTAGACAAATTAGATGCGGGCAGAATGTTTCCAATGTTAGGGAAAACTAAAACCAGGGGTCACAGTCTAAGGATAAAGGGGAAGCCATTTAAGACTGAGATGAGGAGGAACTTCTTCACCCAGAGAGTGGTGAATCTGTGGAATTCTCTACCACAGAAGGTTGTTGAGGCCAGTTCGCTAAATATATTAAAAAGGGAGTTAGATATAATACTCACAACTAGGGGGATCAAGGGGTATGGCGAGAAAGCAGGAATGGGGTACTGAGGTAGCATGTTCAGCCATGAACGCATTGAATGGCGGTGCAGGCTCGAAGGACCGAATGGTCTACTCCTGCACCTATTTTCTATGTTTCTATGTTAATCTCGAGATATGAGAATTTGGATTGTTTCTTAATTCTTCTTCTTCTTAGGCAGTCCCTCGGAACCAAGGATGACTTGCTTCCACACTAAAAATGATTTCTCAGGTGACTGATGAGTCCAACACGGGACCTACAGTCTCAGGTGGGGCAGACGGTGGTTGAAGGGGTGGGTGGGTGGGGTGCTTGGGTTGACGTGCGCTCCTTCCGCTTGGCTTCCGCTTGCTCCCGGCGAAGAGACTCGAGGTGTTCGGCGCCTTCCCGGATGCTTCTCCTCCACTTTTATTAAGAGTTTCTTAATACAGATAAACCAAGTCAGCACTAAAAGAATATATAGTTTAAAGATTCCTATAACATTAAATGACATTTCAGATTTGCCACATATTATACACAAAGTGACAGTGGCAGTATTAACTGCAGAAGTCTGCAGTCCTTCTGATTGTTCGTCGTACTACCTTAGGATATGCACCACAAGAGCTAGAGTGGGGAGGGAAGGAAGTAACCATAGCTTCAAATGCACAATTAAAAACAAAATTGGAAACATTACTGAAGCTAAAAGCGTTAGTAAAACGAGTTTCAGTATTTGCTGCACTTACCTGTATTGTAGTGCGAGTCTTAATGCTGTGCTATTGGACTCATATTTACCAACCAGCATAGTCATTCTTTCAGCATTGCTTTTGCACTCTTCCAGCGTTATAGTTAAAAGGTCATTTTGTGATTTTAAATGTTCAATTCGACTGCAGAAGAAAAAAGACAAAATCTAACTATTATGAATTAGCCGGTTAAAGGATTATGGAACAATTAATGAAACACAGAGGTCATTGATACCAAACTACAATAACTTGCATTTATGTAGTGCCTTTAACATAGTAAAACATTCCAAGGTGCTTCACAGGAGTGTTGGAATCAGAATCTTGCAGCACATTCAGCCCATCGATGCCTGTGCTGGCTCTTTGAAAGAGCTGTCCAATTTAGTCCGACACCCCAGCTTTTACGCCATAACCCTGCAAATTAGGTCTCTTAAAATAAATGTCCAATTGCCTTTCGAAAGTTCCTATGGAATCTGATTCCACCACACTTTCAAATCATAACAACTGTGAAAAAAATTCTCCTAATTTCCCCTCTAGTTCTTTTGCCAATTATTTTAAATCTATGACCTCTGGTTACCGATACACTTTCCAGAGGAAACAATTTCTCCCGACTTGCTCTATCAAAACCCCTCATAATTTTGAATACCTCAATTAGGTCTCCCCTTAACCTTCTCTGCTCTGAACAGAACTATCCCAGCTTCTCCACTCTCACCACATAACTGAACTCCCTCATCCCTGGTATCATCCTGGTAAACCTCCTCTGTACCCTCTCCAAGGCCTTGACATCCTTCCTAAAGTGTGGTGTCCAGAATTGTACACAATACTCCAGCTGAGGCCTAACCAGTGATTTGTAAAGGTTTAGCATGACTTCCTTGTTTTTGTATTCAATGCCCTTATTTAAAAAGCCAAGTATCCCATATGCTTTCTTACCTGCCTTATCAACTTGCCCTTCCACCTTCAAGGATTTATGAATATGCACCCCCAGGTCCCTCTGCTCTTGCACCCCCTCAAAATAGTACCATTTAGATTATACTGCCTCTCCATGTTTTTTCTCCCAAAGTGCACCACTTCACACTCATCTGCATTAAATTACATCTGTCATGTGTCTGCACTATAAACATATTGTCCCCATACCAAAAAAGGTTTAATATAACATCCAGGATACATAATTTCATTCAGCAGTGTTTGAAACCTAATTGAGGTATTCAAAATTATTATGAGAGGTTTTGATAGAGCAAGTAGGGAGAAATTGTTTCCTCTGGAAAATTTGGCTTACACCCCATCCCCATTTTGTCAAGTCATTTACATGCCCCTTTGTCAATCAATTAGATGATGATCTATTCATAAGCCTTTGCTAATGGCAAACGGAACCAGCTGATAGAGGTAGACATGCGCTGTTCACTTTTTCCCCCTCTTCCTTTAGGAAAGCATTATGCAGGAATGCCCAGCGAATTATCATGAATTCATCATGTATGAAGTTATGGGGGGGGTGGGGGGGGGGGGGAAGTACTTTGTTAATTTTATGCTGCAGTAAGGTGATGTAGTATCATGCTATGCCATTGGCACTGCCTAACTAAAAATGATAAATTTCTGCTCTGTTCCTCTTAAAACTAATGGTGTAATGAGAGTTTTACCTGTTTAGCCGTTCAGTTTCCACTTCAAATTCACGGATCTTGCTTTCCGAAATAGCTGAACCATGAGAGTACAGAGTTTGAAAGATTTCTTGGATATTGGAGCAGTCTTGCAAAGAATGGGCCAGATGCTCTGCCACACTACTGGACACCTGTGCAAGGGAGAACAAATAAAGCTTATGTAGTCTTTGTCAAGTATGCCATTACATGCTGAAGTATGAAATCTCAATTAAAGGTTACAAGCACAGCAGACTGACTAAACATCACTGTGGGATATTCTAGTTTCTAATGGAATATCTAGCAATAACAATGACTACAGTATGACAGAAAGTAATAAACACAGGGTGCAGAACATAAAAAACTTGAGTTTTATTTCTGACACACTGAAAAAAACAAAATCTGGTTTCCTCCCCTCCTTTGCTAACTCCTTTGAGAGTGAAGAGACTCAATTCAAACTGTCAGTGGACAGAGAGTGAAGAGACTCAGTTCAAACTGTTAGTGGACAGAGAGTGAAGAGACTCAATTCAAACTGTCAGTGGACAGAGAGTGAAGAGACTCAGTTCAAACTGTTAGTGGACAGAGAGTGAAGAGACTCAGTTCAAACTGTCAGTGGACAGAGAGTGAAGAGACTCAGTTCAAACTGTCAGTGGACAGAGTGTGAAGAGACTCAGTTCAAACTGTCACAGGACAGAGAGTGAAGAGACTCAGTTCAAACTGTTAGTGGACAGAGAGTGAAGAGACTCAGTTCAAACTGTCAGTGGACAGAGAGTGAAGAGACTCAGTTCAAACTGTTAGTGGACAGAGAGTGAAGAGACTCAGTTCAAACTGTCAGTGGACAGAGTGTGAAGAGACTCAGTTCAAACTGTCACAGGACAGAGAGTGAAGAGAGTCAGTTCAAACTGTCACAGGACAGAGAGTCAGTTCAAACTGTCACAGAAGTGTATTGTTTTAATTTAAATTAATTAAAGGGTAGATAATATTAATAAATGTAATTAATTACATAGACTGGGAGAGCAGGTGATGTGTTACTGCTGCAATATGTGGGAGCTGGTGGACACCATTGATGTTCACGGTGATCACATTTGCAGTAAGTGTTGGCTGCTCGAGGAACTCCGGCTCCGTGTTGATGAGCTGGAGTCCGAGCTTCAAACACTGCGACACATCAGGGAGGGGGAGAGTTACCTGGACTCTGTGTTCCAGGAGGTAGTCACACCAATTAGATTAACTAATTCAGATGTAGCCCGTGGTCAGGGACAGGAGGGTGTGACTACGAGTGAGGCAGGTACGGGGATCCAGGAGGTAGTGTTGGAGGAGTCGCAGCCCTTGCTCTTGTCCAACAGGTTCGAGGCTCTTACTCCCTGTGAGGACGGGAGCAGGGACTGCAGGGAGGATGAGCAACCTGGCCACAGCACAGTGGTACGGGGAGCAAAAAGAAATGTTGTAGTGGTAGGGGATAGTATCATTAAGGGGATAGATAGGGTTCTTTGCAGCCGAGAGCGAGAGTCCCAAAGGCTGTGTTGCCTGCCTGGTGCCAGGGTTAAGGACATCTCCTCTGGGCTAAGGACATCTCCTCTGGGCTGGAGAGAAACTTGGAGGGGGAGGATCCAGTTGTCGTGGTCCATGTTGGTACCAATGACATAGATAGGACAAGGAATGAGGTTCTGCTGAGGGAGTATGAGCAGCTAGGGGCCAAATTAAAAAACAGAACCTCTAGGGTAATAATCTCTGGATTACTACCTGAGCCACGAGCAAATTTGGCTGGGGTAAATAAAATCAGAGAGTTAAATGCGTGGCTCAAAGACTGGTGTGGGAGAAATGGGTTTTGCTTCCTGGGACACTGGCACCAGTACTGGGACAGGAGAGAGCTGTTCCGTTGGGACGGACTTCACTTGGCCAGTGCTGGGACTAGAGTCCTGGCGAATCGAATAACTAGGGCAGTAGAGAGGGCTTTAAACTAATTAGTGGGGGGGAGGTTTCAAGAGAGCAAAAAATAAAAATGTCAGCGGAGAAGGCAACAGAGCAAAGTAGCAGTGGGGAAATTAAAAACCAGAGCATGTCAGGAAGAGACAGAATATATAAAGATAAAGGTAAAGTAGTAAATGGGGTAAAAGCAGGAATAAATTGTCACAAAACATATTTAAAAGTTCTTTATCTGAATGCACGCAGCATTCGTAACAAAATAGACGAGTTGACGGTACAAATAACTACATATGGGTATGATCTGGTGGCCATTACAGAAACATGGCTGCAAAGTGACCATGACTGGGAACTAAACATCCAGGGGTATTTGACTATTAGGAAGGACAGACAGGAAGGAAAGGGAGGTGGGGTGGCTATGTTAATAAAGGATGGAATCACTGCAATAGTGAGAAATGATATTGGGTCAAAGGATCAGGATAGTGAAACAGTTTGGGTGGAGATAAGGAATAATAAGGGGAAAAAGTCACTAGTGGGCGTAGTCTATAGGCTTCCTAACAGTTGTAACTCTATTGGTCGGAGTATAAATCAGGAAATAGTTGGGGCTTGTAATAAGGGAATAGCTATAATCATGGGAGATTTTAACTTTCATATTGACTGGACAAATCAAATTGGGCAGGGCAGCCTTGAGGAAGAGTTCATAGAGTGCATTAGGGACGGGTTCCTTGAGCAGTATGTTACTGAACCAACCAGGGGGCAGGCAATCTTAGATCTGGTCCTGTGTAATGAGACAGGATTAATAAAAAATGTCCTAGTAAAGGATCCCCTTGGAATGAGTGACCATAACATAGTTGAATTCCAAATTCAGTTGGAGGGTGAGAGAGTTGGATCTCAAACCAGTGTACTAAGCCTAAATAAAGGAGAGTATGAAGGTATGAGAGCAGAGTTGACTAAAGTGGACTGGGAAAATAAATTAAGGTGTAAGACGGTACAGGAGCAGTGGTGTACATTCAAGGAGGTATTTCACAACTTTCAAGAAAAATATATTCCACTGAGAAAAAAGGGGCGTAAAAGAAGACAGCCATCCGTGGCTAAGTAAAGTAATAAAGGATAGTATCCGACTAAAAACAAGGGCTTTTAAAGTAGCCAAATCTAGTGGGAGGATAGAAGATTGGGAAGCATTTAAAAACCAGCAAAGAATAACTAAAAGATTAATTAAGAAAGGGAAGATAGATTATGAAAGTAAACTAGCAAAAAATATAAAAACAGATAGCAAGAGTTTCTACAGTTATATAAAAAGAAAAAGGGTGGCTAAAATGAATGTTGGTCCCTTAGAGGACGAGACAGGGAAATTAGTAGTGGGGAACATGGAGATACAAAATATTTGTTCAGCATATTTGCTATCAGTCTTTACAGTAGAGGACACTAAAAATATCCCAACACTGGACAAACAAGGGGCTATAGGGGGGGGGGGGGGAAGAGCTAAACACGATTAAAATCACTAAGGAGATGGTACTCGGTAAGATAATGGGACTTAAGGCGGATAAATCCTCTGGACCTGATGGCTTACATCCTAGGGTCTTGAGAGAAGTTGCGGTAGGGATTGCGGATGCATTGGTGGTAATTTTCCAAAACTCCCTGGATTCAGGAAAGGTCCCAGCAGATTGGAAAACTGCTAATGTAACACCCTTATTTAAAAAAGGGAGGTAGACAAAAGGCTGAAAACTATAGACCAGTTAGCCTAACATCTGTGGTTGGTAAAATGTTGGAGTCCATTATTAAGGAAGCAGTAACAGGGCATTTGGATAAGCATAACTTAATCGGACAGAGTCAGCATGGTTTTATGAAGGGGAAATCATGCTTGACAAATTTGCTCGAATTCTTTGAGGACGTAACAAACAAGGTGGATAAAGGGGAATCAGTGGATGTGGTGTATTTGGACTTCCAAAAGGCATTTGACAAGGTACCACACAAAAGATTACTGCACAAGATAAAAAATCATGGGATTGGGGGTAATATACTGGCATGGGTGGAAGATTGGCTATCTAACAGAAAACAGAGAGTTGGGATAAATGGTTCATTCTCGGGTTGGCAATCAGTAACTAGTGGTGTTCCGCAGGGGTCAGTGCTGGGACCCCAACTCTTTACAATCTATATTAACGATTTGGAGGAGGGGACCAAGTGCAACGTATCCAAGTTTGCAGACGATACAAAGATGGGAGGGAAAGCAGTGAGTGAGGAGGACATAAAAAACCTGCAAAAGGACATAGACAGGCTAAGTGAGTGGGCAGAAATTTGGCAGATGGAATATAATGTTGGAAAGTGTGAGGTTATGCACTTTGGCAGAAAAATCAAAGAGCAAGTTATTATCTAAATGGAAAGAAACTGCAAAGTGCTACAGTACAAAGGGATCTGGGGGTCCTGGTGCATGAAACACAGAAGGTTAGTATGCAGGTACAGCAGGTGATCAGGAAGGCCAATGGAATCTTGGCTTTTATTGCAAGGGGGATGGAGTATAAAAGCAGGGAAGTCTTGCTTCAGTTATACAGGGTACTGGTGAGGCCACACCTGGAGTACTGCGTACAGTTTTGGTTTCCATATTTAAGAAAAGATATACTTGCTCTAGAGGCAGTTCAGAGAAGGTTCACTCGGTTGATTCCGGAGATGAGGGGGTTGACTTATGAGGAAAGGTTGAGTAGGTTGGGCCTCTACTCATTGGAATACAGAAGAATGAGAGGCGATCTTATCGAAACATATAAGATTGTGAGAGGGCTTGATCGGGTGGATGTGGGGAGGATGTTGCCACTGATGGGTGAGACTAGAACTAGGGGGCATAATCTTAGAATAAGGGGCTGCCGTTTCAAAACTGAGATGAGGAGAAACTTCTTCACTCAGAGGGTAGTAAATCTATGGAATTTGCTACCTCAGAGAGCTGTGGAAGCTGCGACATTAAATAAATTTAAAACGGAGATAGACAGTTTCCTAGCTGATAAGGGAATTAAGGGTTATGGGGAGCGAGCAGGGAAGTGGACGTGAGTCTAGGTTCGGATCAGCCATGATCCTATTGAATGGCGGAGCAGGCCCGAAGGGTCGTATGGCCTATTCCTGCTCCTACTTCTTATGTTCTTATAAGCTATTACCAGGAAAAAAAACTGAACATACCCATACAATATCCTAACATCCATTTGTAGACTTAGGCCCGTATTTTCCAATCGGAGGCTTCCTGCGTGCGGAGGTCTCCGATCTGGAAAAAATCTACGCCCTTACCCGAGGGCTCCAGAGGTCCGGCCATTTCCACTCCTGGGCCTCTCCACGACGAAATGCGCAGGGCTCACGTATCCCAGGGGCGCATGCAGTTCGCAAGCGTCCCTGGGATCACGTGGGTCATGGGGAACCAATGAAAGAAGGGAATCTCCCTTCATACTTTTGACAGCTTAGACCTGTCAAACGCATGAATGGAGATCACTCCAAAAACACATCAAAACTTTAAATACATTTTTTTTTAATCAAGTTTTTAAAATTAGTTCAAATTACATTAATTTAAATATTTTAAACAAATTTAATTTTTTGGAGAAAAAAAAGGTTTTTTACGGGGCTAAAAATAAACTTACCTTTTTTTAAAAAGTATTTTAAAATTATAAATGAGTGAAAAAACATTTTTTTTTACTTTTTTTAAAAAAACTCTTATGCTGGTAAAAGCAGGCCTTACGCCTGCTTTTACCAGGCGTAAGATTTTTTAAGGGATTTCAGCAGGCGGAGGCCCTTCTCCAGGGCAGGCGTGAGGATTCTTGACAGATCGGAAATGCCGGTTTTCAGCGCATGCACTTCGCATGCCTGAAACCGGCACTTGCGAGGTCCCTACGGGTGTGTACACAGCTCATACACATCCGTAGGAATCGGAAAATACGGGCCATTAGTTGATCTCTTGTGGCACTGTACAAAATAATCAAGACCAATTTAAATTTTTCAGGTCAAGTAGGGCAAGAGGATGGGGAATAATATAACCAATGTGGGGTTGGAGGGCATGGGAAAGGGATGAGGTGAGGCCGACAGGAGGAAGAGGGGAGAGGTAGGACAGGGCGTGGTGCAGCTGAAGGGAGAGAAGGGAGGAAAGTGGGGAAAGGGAGGAGGAGGAGGGGGACAAGGAGAGGGTAGGGATGAGTGAAAGGAGGGGATGGGGAGAACGAAGTACAGGATGGGGTGCTGTTCAGTGGACAGCATCCCTACCTAGGAAATCCTCTCAGTGGTAGATCGGATAAATAACCAGAAAATTCAGCCAGCTCTGACGTAGCGTTATGTGGCACCCTACTGTTTCTAATTTGTCACCTAACATCATTAACAGTGTCACTTACAAGTATTTAAAATTCTGAGATCACTCACCATTTTTAATATATTATGGATAGTATTTCGTGAAACTGAGAGCCAATATAAAAGTACTTTTAAAATCTTACTGTGGATCACAGATATAGCCCTCAACTTGTGTGCTGAATCAGTGGTTTTCACTGCTATAATTGTCCTAGCATAATGGTCCTAGCACACCAATGCAAAAGAGAGGAGGGTGAGAAAAAAAAAAAATCAGAGTTCCCTCTGCTGATTGCAATCCAGTGACCCCTGCCGGAAAGTGTGCACATGGACATCAGATTACATTTGCCTATCATGTCTTCCATGAGAAATAGCCTAGTGACATTCACCGATGAGCCCTGTTCCTAAATTAGGAATAGAAGTCACTCACTCGCATATGGAGTCTACGAAACAACTGTCAGAACCTTCAGGAGAGATGGGAGGATGGAAGAAAGGGAGAAAACTAGACGAAACAATGACATGCTATTTAGTTATTTCTGCTCGGACCCAGCTCACACCAATAAAATTACATGTTGCATTTGTATTTAATCAACTAGTCAGAATAGACTTGAGTATAAGGATACCTGGGGAGGTGATGGTGAGGGTGGGTTAGGGGATATCAGATAAACATCTCATCCCAGGATATGTACAAGCCAACCAAACTTGTGCAGGAATAGATGACCTTTTGCTTTGGCAGATTTTCATTAGTCAGCTTGTTCTGCTCCATAGGTTCCGGATAAACACAATCGTTTTTCAAACCCAAAGCTGGAGGTGTACTTCTCGACCTGTCTGCAGCCTTTGACATGGTTGACCACACCATCCTCCTCCCTGAAATACTGCCCCTTTAAGAGATTCCCACTATTCCTGGGATCTCCTGGGAGTGCTTCAATAGGGTGTTAAAGTTGGGAATTTAGACAGAGTGGAAGTCTCTGGTAAGTACTGGGTACGTACTAGCTGTAAAAAGTGAAATTTAGTTTAACCTTTTGAATTTAACTCAGAACTTAAAAAATTGTAGTTAACAGAAACTGCCTGTCAGTGGCAGTTAACTGTCAATCAGATGGAACTAGATTAAAAGAAGAGGCTTATAATGTTGCGAAGAATAGCAATAAACCTGAGGATTGGGAGAGCTTTAGAAACCAGCAAAGGATGACCAAAAAATTTATAAAAAGGGAGAAAATAGAATGAGAGTAAATTACAAAAAATATTTTTAAAAGATTGTAAGAGCTTCTGCAAGTATGTAAAAAGAAAGAGAGCAGCAAAATAAGTGTTGGTCCCTTAGAGGCTAAGACAGGACAAATTATAATGGGGAATAAGGAAATGGCAGAGACTTTAAACAAATATTTTGTAACTGTCTTCAGAGTAGAAGACACAAAAAGCATACCAAAAATAGTGGGGAACCAATGAGAGTGAGGAACTTAAAGTAATTAGTATCAGTAGAGAAAAAGTACTCGAGAAACTAATGGGACTAAAAGCCAACAAATCCCCTGGACCTGATGGTCTACATCGGAGGGTTCTAAAAGATGTGGCTGCAGAGATAGTGGATGCATTGGTTGTGATCTTCCAAAATTCCCTAGATTCTAGAACAGTCCCAGCAGATTGGAAGGTAGCAAATGTAACCCCGCTATTCAAGAAAGGAGGAGAAAGAAAACAGGGAACTACAGGCCAGTTAGCCTGACATCAGTTGTTGGGAAAATGCTGCAATCCATTATTAAGGAAGTGGTCACAGAGCATTTAGAAAATCATAATACGATTAGGCAGTCAACCCGGTTTTATGAAAGGGAAATCGTGTTTAACAAATTTATTAGAGTTTTTTGAGGATGTAACTAGCAGGGTAGATAAAGGGGAACCAGTGGATGTAGTATATTTGGATTTCCGAAAGGCAATCGATAAGTTGCCACATCAAAGGTTGTTATGCAAGATAAGGGCTCATGGGGTTGGGGGTAATTATAGTAGCATGGATAGAGGACTGGTTAACGAACAGAAAACAGAGAGCAGGGATCAACAGTTCATTTTCAGGTTGGCAGGCTGTAACTAGTGGGGTGCCGCAAGGATCAGTGCTTGGGCCTCAGCTATTTACAATTTATATTAATGACTTAGATGAATGGACCAGGTGTTTTGTATCCAAGTTTGTTGACGATACAAAGCTAGGTGGGAAAGTAGGCTGTGAGGAGGACACAAGAGCCTGCAAAGGGATATAGACAGGTTAAGCGAGTGGGCAATAAGGTGGCAGATGGCATATAATGTGGGGAAATGTGAGGTTATTCACTTTGGTAGGAAGAATAGATAAACAGAATATTTTTTAAATGGTGAGAAACTATTAAATGTTGGTGTGCAGAGAGATTTAGGTGTCCTCGTACAGGAAATGCAGAGAGTTAGCATGAAGGTACAGCATGTCCTTTAGGAAAGTAAATCTGCTGCCCTTACCTGGTCTGGCTTATGTGTGACTCTAGACCCACATCAATGTGGTTGACTCTTAATTGTCCTCTGGAATGGCCTAGCAAGCCACTCAGTTGTATAAGGTGGCTCACCACCACCTTCATAAAGGCAATTAGGGATGGGCAATAAATGTTGGCCTTGCCAGCGATGCCCACATCCCATGAACGAATAAATAAAAAGCAAGCAATTAGGAAGGCAAATAGTATGTTGGCCTTTATTGCAAGGGGGTTGGAATACGAGAGTAAGGAAGTCTTGCTAAAATTGTACATGGCTTTGATGAGACCACACCTGGAGTACTGTGCACAATTTTGGTCTCCTTATCTGAGGAAGGATATACTTGCCTTCGAGGCAGTGCAACGAAGGTTCACTAGATTGATTCCTGGGATGAGAGGGTTGTCCTATGATGAGAGATTGGGCCTATACTCTCTGGAGTTTAGAA
Source organism: Squalus acanthias (assembly GCA_030390025.1). NCBI lineage: Eukaryota > Metazoa > Chordata > Chondrichthyes > Squaliformes > Squalidae > Squalus > Squalus acanthias. Next base: position 175,367,514 of record CM059425.1, on the reverse strand, counting down.
GAATGAGAGGTGATCTCATTGAAATATACAATATTCTGAGGGGGAATGACAGGGTAGATGCCGAGAGGTGGCTGGAGTCTCGAACTAGGGGACATAGTGTCAGGATAAGGGGTCGGCCATTTAAGACTGAGATGAAGAGGAATTCCTTCACTCAGAGGGCTGTGAATCTTTGGAATTTTCTACCTCAAAGGGCTGTGGATACTGAATCGTTAAGTATATTCAAGGCAGAGATAGATTTTTGGACTCTAGGGGAATCAAGGGATATGGAAATCGGGCAGGAAAGTGGAGCTGAGGTCCAAGATCAGCTATGATCTTACTGAATGGCGGCGCAGGCTTGAGAGGCCATATGGCCTACTCCTGCTCCTAATTCTTATGTTCTCCCTGAAACAGTGCCCCTTTAAGAGATTCATACCATCTCTGGGACCACCCTGAAATAATGTCCCTTTATTTCAGCATCATTTATGATTAACCATCAATATCATAGCAAAATACTTAAAATAATGCTTTAAGAATTCAACTCGTAATAACCATTTTCCGATCAAATATCCTCCATCTCAACATACTTCCTCCTTGACAAAAGATATCTATTGTAGGCTTTCTTTTATCTAAGTCTCGACAACATGCTGTCACGCTGGCTTTGATTAGCCTATGTAAATTGTGCTCAATTTAAACATATTTTCTAAAGGTCAATTTATGCATTAGTGTCTCCCATCATTTTAAGTTGACCTGTGCATTTTTTTCTAACCCTTTGCTCTTTTAAATTCTACTAGATCTGTTTAACATTGTGGGAAAACTAAATAATCATCTAAGGCCCAAAATCACTTGGTGGGATCGGGCACAACTAAGGTTACTGCCAGCCAGAAGAGCAGGAATTTGGATGAAAACCGAATCAGCTGGCTTTTCACCCAATTCGCTTTCTGGCATAAATCTGATGGGGAGGAGTTGGGTAACTCTTCCGCTCATCACACCATGTTCCAGCTACAGTTCCACAATTTCGGGGGGCTGAATGACAGAGTGGTCTGGGGGGTTCCCAGGCTACCTCAGGAATTCTGCCAAGTATAAAACTCAGGCCCAGCTGTTTCAACAAATGCTGAGAGCAGGCATGAGTTGCGTGTGAACCTCCCAAGGCTCCATTATTGATGTTACAGAACTAAAGTAATTGATCCCAGAGGGGACTGATTCTCTCCCACTACAGGCCAATGGTTCCATCAAAGGAAAAATCTATATTGTTTAAATTAACTCTTCGGTCCGCTTCCATCTCCTTCTCCCCTAATCGGAGTGTCGTTCCAATTTTCCTGCACCTCCTTGAGGTGGGTGCCCCTGAAAATGTGTGTGCAGCCCACACTGATTATTTGAATAATCCTATCCTTGGGATTTGGGACAGAGTCCAGTCCTTTCCAGCAGGTGGACGGGAGGCACTTCCAATAGCAGAGCACAGAATTTTAGCCTCTCTATCCAGAATAACTTTTTTGTTCACAAAATGGTGCTGGAATTCTGGCTTTTTTTTTTACTTTGCCTCAAAATTAGTGGATGCAGATCTGTGCCTTCAAACTGTCAGTAACTACGTCGTGGCAGCCATGAACGTTACAAAGTCTATAAAGTTGATTTTATTTCTTTATTATTTGGCAATCAGAAAGATATGTGCAGTTGATTAGTAGCTTGCTGGTGAATGGGTTTTATAGGTTAAATTTGGACATGACCAGCCAATTATAGACTATTGAGAACTGTCATCTCTAACAAGTTTTAAATACTTACTCCAATACTGCTGATCTCTGAACCCAGGACTGGTCGATCTGAAGATGAAGATTCTGACCTTGTCTTTGACAGCTTTACTCGCTCAGCAACCTAGCAATCAGGGAACGACTATTATAATTAGTAATTGCCCTGCACACTATGCAAAAACTGCATATTACAAAATTAATTAATTCACTGATTAATGTTATTTTACACCCTTTAATTCTACCTAAAAGCCTCCAAATGATCAGCAATTTATCTCCCTCCTCCAGTGCAAATATATGTGCCCTCCATGGCTACTCTAAAATACTCCCAAGAGAAAGCAATTAAGATTAGCAAGCTAATTGTTAAGCCTATGCAACAGCTGCAGAATGATGGTGGCTGTTGCATATAACGTGGAGAATGTCAGATGCCACAGAAGCTCACCTTCGCAATAGGGATATCATTACTGCTACTACTGGTGCTGAGCTCACCAGTACTGGGGTTGACTGGTCGATTGGCTGCAGTCAAACGACTTGGACTAGCTGGGCCAGATGCCTGCATGCTTTGTAAACGTGTCTGCAGCTCTCGAACCTGAATTAAAAACATAAATCATTGCAATGTTCACTATATGCGTTATTACAACAAATTTAAATAAAAATGTTTAAAAACAGTAAGAATAAAGATAGATGTCCAACTTCAATTCTTCAAAAGATAGTACACATTATGAGGATTGTTATTTTATTTTCCGATTAATTGCATACATATGCTTTGAAGCTTACAGAAGAATACACTGATTTTGCAGTGCAAATGTAGGGAAAAGCACAAACTTAATGGCGAAATTATTTCTTTAGTTGTAGCTCCCGAGGTTCAGTTGGACTGTGGGACATGGGAGTCTTGCCAGCACTTGCCAAACAATGTCCTGGGCCAGACTTTGCACAGGTCTCATTTTAGTTTGCTTTCTCCTGGTAAGTGGCTTAGGTGTTCAGAGGGGGAATCAGGTTTGTTTTCAAGGTTTCCAAGAAGCAACTCCAGACTGCTTGGTACTTTCATAATGAAAACTGTGACAATACACCACTTAAATGAGTCACTGGAGAGATGGTGTAGGAGAGAAAAGAAGGTTCAGATATCTGGGATATTAGGGCAATTTCTGGGGCAAGAATGACCTGTACATGATTCACTGGCCTGAATAAGGCTGGGATCAATATCCTTGTTGGAAGAGTAACTAGTGCTATGGGGGACGGTTTAGACTAATATGAGAGGAGAAAGGGAAAATACGAGATAGGGAAGGAAAAAAAGAGATGAGGAAGCAGAAAGCAAAAGAGTCAAGGAGTCCAGGAAACTTAAAAGAAAAAGAGATCAGAGAGGATGAACTAACATGAGTAAGCGTGCCACAGATAGAGGGAGGTTGAGTTGTATGCATGTAAATGAGCTAAGTATTTTAAGTAAAATTGACAAGCTGCAGGCACAAATTGCTGTGGGAGTTGTGACATAACATTAAAAAAGACATAGCTTAAGCCAGGGAGCGCTGAAGGCTGAGCATTCCTGGTTAAAAAATATTCTGAAGAAATGTAATAGGGGAAAAAAGGGTGGATGGGTGACAGTATTAATGCTTACAATGTAGCACTAGAGCATAGGGATGATAGAGGATTGTACAAAAGCGGAATCTAAATTATTAGAGTTAAGGAATGGGAATTGATCAGTTTCTCTGTTGAGCTTATCTATATTCCAGACCGTCAAACAGTGGAAAGGAAAGAGAGAAAGAGGGATGTGGACAAATTGAAGAAAAATACAAGAGAGCGCCATAATAAAGAGCGGCTTTAATTATCCAAAGATAGAGTGATGTAAGTGGCGACGAGTGCGTAATAGTAAATTATTTTATATACACAAAAAGTAAAATAATAGTTCAAGAAAGGGTAATGCCAATTAGAGATGGAAAGGGAAATCTTATGGAGGATGAGGAGTGGTGGAGATACTAAATGAGTACTTTGCCTCAGTTTCCACAGGAAAGTAAGAATGAAAGGAGGAGGTGGAGCAATTAGTTAACTATAGAATGGAGCAATTTCCATAGAACAGAGTAGTTTAAGTGTGGATCTAATCAAGATTTTTAAAATTAAGAAAGGTTTTGAAGGTATTGGTGAAAATGTTTTCCACAGGTTATCAAATTGGTAACATGCGGCCATAGACCTATCTCTGGAAGAACAGAGGGGGAAGTTAGTACTTGCCTCCCCACCCAACACTGAGGGTTATTACAAAAGGGAATGATTTACCACAAATGGCCAAGCAGAGACTACAACATCTTTCAAAAAGGGATTTGGGTAAGTATTTGAAAAGAATATAAAAGAATACCAGGAAAGGACAGGAAAATTGGTTTAGAGATAGAAAGAAAAAAAAATTGTATTTATGTAGCATCTTACACATCCCCAAAGCGCTGCACAATCAATTAATTACCTTTGAAGTGCAATCATTGTTATGTAGGCAAACGTGGCAACCATTTTACGCACAAGGTCCCACAAATAGCAATGAGATAAATGACCAGTTAATATCTCCAACATGCAACATTTATAATTGTTTGAAAAACTTATGCCCTTCTCCTTGAAGCTCTATCCACTGGTTGGCCATGACGATACTATATGGTCATCTTACAGTCTACAATAGTACTGTTCATTTATGTTATTTTAATTAAAGTATCTACTATGAGTGTGCATCTTTCTCTAAATGAAGCTTACACTATTTACCACAAGCCATTTGCTGAAAATCCAGAGCCCTTCCAGTGCACTCCTGAGTCCAGCAGAAGGGCCGCAAATACAGCCGGAACCTGGATACCAGCCTTCCAAGAGTTTCTGCTGGGTCTGGTTTGATGCAGAGCCTCCACTTACTCCAAATAAGGTCAAGGGCATGGCTGGACGGAGACTTCCAGACTGGGACTTCTCGTCTCTCCGGCCAGGTGAAACATTGGCAGGGCTGGTACACCAAGTGAAAGCAAGGTAACTATCCCTCTGCCCTGTAAAAGTGGGGCGCACATGGGGGGGGTTCGCCAGCCTGGGAATTTTTCTTTTAACATTTTGGGCCCTGCCCCCCCGCCAAAGGCCACAATTTCTGCTAGCTCTCCTACAGCAGGTACCCATCCAGTTTATAAAAATGATGTGGCCTCCCCCTGCGAACTTTGGTATGGTCAGTACTGAAGGTCACCAGTGGGAGGATTCCAGCATTTACATCAAATCCAAAGGTCACACGTTTTCGGCTCCAATGTTTTTTGGAAATGCTATACGAGGGTAATGTGCCTGAAAGTGACAAAAGGAAATTCAGTACTCAAAGAAGTGAACAAAGTGAACTCTTTGGGTACTTTTAATCTAGTTATTGCAAAGAACTAAATATCACAAACCAGGTTATCATCTTTGCTAAGTGCTTTACAGATGTCCTAAAATCCCTAGTGACAATAATTATTGGAGCTCAGAGAGCTTTGAAGTGTGTCATCTGGCAACAACGACAAACACATTAAGAAAACAAAAGATAATTTTCCACACTGGAATTTCAATAAAAATGCTTTCAAAATAATTTGATAAATTTTGACAAAGAATGTTTAAACCACTGGAGAATATGTAGGTACCCTTCTCTGATAACTTAGTTGAATGCATAATTTTTCTTCAATCAAATTTGGAACTTGAAAGACAAAAAATTTGATTTAATATATCAAACTATGCCACATGGTTCTTCTATTCCTAAGCTTTCCTTCACTATAACTGTGCTTGTGAGCATTACCTATAGTTCTCTTAGCAGAACAAGATAAAATGTTATTAATTCAAATGTCAGCTTTCATCTTTTAAAATGGACTGCATTTCTTTTAGGTACTTCTTATTGCACTTCATTTTGTGTTGATCTATTTCACTCATTTTTAATAAAAAGCTGTAAACAATGAGAATTTTTCAATCTAATTATATTAATTACAGTAAGTACTAAATTGTATATCCTGATTATAGTTTAGTCTCACACATCACATTCAGCTGTGGTCAGGGCAGACAGTTGAATGATCATCTAGTTTCATGCAGACCCGAGTTGGTTACTGCAAATGGGGGCATCAAGTTACCCAAGTTTTGCTGAACAATTGCAACACATAGGCAAAATTATTATCCAGCTACAAATCCCTTGCACTGCTGTTGGACCAGACTGACAATGCAGGGTTTTTAGTGCAGGAAGAATTAAATTTCTTTTACTGACAGTATAAGGGTAATGGTGTTTTTGGTGCACATAGGATTTTATTTTCATCAAGAGTGTAAATAATAGAATATCGACAGAATGCAGCTACAAATTTATAGCTTAACTAGTTAAACTAATTAATACAACTATAAATAATCGTTGAATACAGACTAACTAATTAATTAAATAAATAAAATAAGGCTAGACTAAGATATGGCAGGGCAGGTCGTGTGTCTGGACTGCAGTTTGTGGGAGTTTGTGGACAGCGAGACTGTCCCGAGCAAACACGTCTGCAGAAGATGTCTCCATCTCGAATCTCTCTGGCTCAGAGTCATTGAGCTGGAGTGCGAGTTGGAGACAATCCGACACAAAGAAAGGGGAGGAATTTCTGGACAGTTTTATCCAGAATACAGTCACACCCCAGAGGAAAGCACAGGTTCAGGAAAGGGAGGGTGTGATTGTTAGGGAGCCGGGTAGCAGGGATTTAGGAGAGGTTGAGCTGGAGGTCCCACAGACACTGGTCCTGTCAGACAGGTACGATGTACTCGCGACCTGAGAGGACAAGGAAAAAGACTGCAGGGAGGACAGCCACAATGCAGACCAAGGCACCGTGGCTCAGAAGGCTGTCCAAGTGAGGGAAGAGCAGAATAGAAATGTGGTAGTGATAGGGGACTCTATAATTAGGGGGATAGATAGCGTCCTCTGCAGCAAAGAACGAGAATCCCGAAGGGTGTGTTGCCTACCGTGTAAGGGTAAGGGATATCTCATGGCGGCTGGAGAGGAACTTGGAAAGGGAGGGGTAAATCCAGTTGTCGTGGTCCATGTTGGAACAAACGACATAGGTAGGAACAGGGAGGAGGTCCTGCTGAAAGAGTATCAGGAGTTAGGCTCTGAATTAAAAAGCAGGACCTCGAGGGTAATAATCTCTGGATTATTGCCCGAGCCACGTGCAAATTGACATAGAAGCAGACAGATCAGGAAAATTAACACATGGCTAAAGGGCTAGTGTGGGAAAGAGGGGTTCCTTTTCATGGGACAAGAAGGAGCAGTACCGATGGGACGGGCTCCACTTGAACCAGGATAGGACCCGTGTCCTAGTGGAAAGGGTAAATAGGGAGGTGGCAAAGGCGTTAAACTAGTAAGATGGGGGGGGGGGGGGAGGGATCTGCAAGAAACATAACCAGCCTAAATATAAACAAAACAGGAAAAGAGAGCATAGGAAAGAATAAAGTAAAGGTCACTGATGGCAAGGGAATAAATAGAGTTATAGAACAGGAGTCTAAAAAAATGGTTAAACATAAAGTGAGAGGAAATCCTATGAAAAATGAGTTAAACTGTCTGTACAGCAAGGCACAGTGTCCGTAATAAAACAGGGGAGCTGGAGGCAATCATACGTTGCGAGGAACCAGACATAGTAGGGATTACTGAGACATGGCTGCAGAAAAATCAGAACTGGGAATTAAACATTGCAGGGTATAACATATTTAGAAAAGATAGAGGGGGAAAAATGGGAGGTGGAGTAGCTGTACTTATTAGGGAAAACATAATGGCAGTAGAAAAAAGTGACGCAGCTATCAGCAAGACAAAAACAGAATCCATATGGACAGAGATAAAAGATAATAAAGGATCAATCACACTAATAAGCGTAGTCTACAGACCTCCTAATAGTGGAAAGGAGCTGGAGGAAGAAATATGCAGACAAATTAGGGAAATGAGTAAAAAACAGAATAATCATGGGGGATTTCAACTACCCCAATATTAATTGGACAGAAGAGGGAGGTAAAGGGGATAAGGGAATGGAGTTCCTACAATGTGCACAGGACTGCTTTCTAACCCAATATGTAAAAAGACCAACAAGGGAGGATTCGCTATTGGATCTAGTAATGGGGAATGAACCAGAGCAGATAAGAGAAGTAAAAGTAGGGGAACATCTAGGCAATAGTGACCATAATATAATACGCTTTAAGATGATAATTGAGAAGGACATAAGTATGACGAAAACCAGGTTAATAGATTGGAGAAAAGCTGATTTTGAGGGGCTGAGAATAGAACTTGGGAAAATAAAATGGGCAACAATATTGGCAAACAACGATGTAGAACAGCAATGGGAAACAATTAAAACGGTGTTCAACAGAGTGCAGGAACAATATATTCTGCTAAAAGGAAAGAACAAACTAACACTAAACACTAATGAGACTCCATGGATGAATAAAGCCATAAGGGAACAATTGAGGGTAAGGAAAGAGGCATACATTAAGTACATGGACAGCAGGAGAGTGCATGATAAGGGAGAATACGAAGAGATTAGGAGAGAAGTCAAAAAAACAATTAGGAAGGCAAAGAGGAACTATGAAATTAAATTATCAAGGAACATAAAACAAAATAGTAAAATATTTTACAGGCACATCAATAAAAAAAAAGGAAGGTTGGGATGGGAATAGGGCCATTAAGGGATAGACAGGATAATACCACAGGTAACGATAGAGAGATGGCAGAAATATTAAATAATGATTTTGCTTCAGTATTTACCAGGGAGATAGAACAGGTGGACATGACATTGGATGATGAGATTAGTAATGAGATGTATATTTTAAATAAAACGAGGGGATATATTAAATAAACTAATCAAACTCAAAGAGGATAAAACCCCTGTTCCTGATGGATTGCATTCATGCATTTTAAAATAATCTAGGGAAGAGATAGCAGAGGCATTACTAAACATATTTAATAATTCATTAGAAAAAGGTATAGTGCCAGAAGACTGGCGGATAAGCTAACGTAATACCTATATCCAAGAAGGGGGATAGAACATGTCCAGGGAATTATAAACCAGTCAGCTTAATATCAGTGGTAGGAAAAATAATGGAATCCCTACTAAAGGAGAAAATAGAACAGCTAGAAACCAAAAGTATAAGGAATAGTCAGCATGGATTTCAAAAGGGAAAGTCTTGCTTGACCAACCTCATTGAATTTTTTGAAGAGGTAACAGAGAGAGTAGACAATGGTAATGCAGCAGATGTAATTAATCTAGATTTTCAAAAGGCCTTCAATAAGGTACCCCATAATAGACTGATGAACAAGGTCAGAGAATGCCAAGTCAAGGGACAAGTAGAAGAATGGATAGCTAGCTGGCTTCAAGACAGAAAGCAGAGAGTAGGGGGTAAAGGGTAGCTATTCACAGTGGCAGAAGACGGGTAGTGGTGTTCCACAATGATCAGTGCTGGGACCACTGCTGTTCACAATTTACATTAACGATTTAGACTTTGGAATCAAAAACACAATTTCTAAATTTGTGGATGACACCAAATTGGGGGGGAGGGGGGAATAGTCAATACTGAGGAGGACTGCAACAAGTTACAGGAGGACATTAATAAACTTGCAGAATGGGCATATAATTGGCAAATGAAGTTCAACACAGATTAATGTGAGGTATTACATTTTGGTAGGATGAATAGGGAGGTCACTTATCACTTGGAGGTTGCAAGTCTGGGTGGAGTAGAGGAACAAAGGGATCTCGGAGTACAAATACACAAATCACTACAAGTTGTGACACAGGATAGCAAGGCCATGAAAAAAGCAAAAATGAGAAGTCGCACAACACCAGGTTATAGTCCAACAGTTTTATTTAAAATTACGAGCTTTCGGAGCTGTTGCCCCTTCGTCAGGTACCTGACGAAGGGGCAACAGCTCCGAAAGCTCGTAATTTTAAATAAAACTGTTGGACTATAACCTGGTGTTGTGCGACTTCTCATTTTTGTCCACCCCAGTCCAACACCGGCATCTCCGCATCATGAAAAAAGCAAACCAAGCACGAGAGTTTATTTCTAGAGGGATAGAATTGAAAAGTTGGGAAGTTATGCTAAACCTGTATCGAACCTTGGTTAGACCACACTTGGAGTACTGCGTACAGTTCTGGTCGCTATATTGTAAAAAGGATATAGAGGCACTGGAGAGGGTGCAGAGAAGATTTACAAGGATGATACCAGAAATGCGAAGGTATACATATCAGGAAAGGATGAATAGCCTGGGTCTCTTTTCTCTTGAAAAAAGGTTGAGGGGTGACCTAATAGAGGCTTTGATAAGAGTGGATAGAGAGAGAATGTTTCCACTTCTGGGGAAGAGCATAACTAGAGGCCATCAATATAAGATAGTCACCAAGAAATCCAATAGGGAATTCAGAAGAAACTTCTTTACCCAAAGAGTGGTGAGAATGTGAAACTCGCTACCACAGGGAGTGGTTGAAGCGAATAGTATAGATACATTTAAGGGGAGGCTAGACAAGCATATGAGGGAGAAGAGAATAGAGGGTTATGCTGATAGATTTAGAGGAGCAAAGACAGGAGGAGGCTCGAGTGGAGCATAAACGTTGCCATGGACTGGTTGGGCCGAATGGCCTGTTTCTGTGCCGTAGGTCCTATGTAAACTTAAAGCCATAGTATAAATGGGGTGTAAACTGTCACAAAGTAAAAATGCACAGAAAACAGTACTTCAAAAGCATAGTTGTAAATCGCATAGATCTTTCTGAGACTGAATGGGTCCATTCACTGAAGCAGATGATTTCCCAAACTATTTTTTGCAGGGGAAAAAATAATTAAGTACAAACATTGCTAAAAAAAAATCATCACACTGGATTCTCAGCAAAATAATAGACTTTCACTACTTATTTATTGGGGAGAAACTAGGGCCGAGAAATTTGAACCATTTTACAGGCGTAATACAAGCACCTCAGCATCCAATATGGCGGGCGGCGTGCATGCACTCATTCCACGTCTGAAGTATGCTACCCACCATATTGGATAGGGTTCCTCCATGACACCTCCAGGTTATATCGTACAAGTAGATATACAGCAATGTGAGTTAACTCCTACAAAAGTAAGATTGCTTACAGGAGCAAGTGATGCTACTGAACCAGTGAAGGTATCTACAGCAGACCTGACTTTGTAAAAATCTCAGCAAGTGCAAGGCAATGAAAAACATTTCCATTCACTACCAATCATTGTAGCATTGAGCACACGCTATAAAGTATCCAATCAAGTCATTCAAATTTACTTCAAATCCAACAGTAGGGAACCAGCAATTACCAAAAAAGAAAAGAAACAAATAGCTCCAATTATGTCTTCTCTGATTTTGATTGCTATTTTCTTATTCACTCAGATATCCTTTTATCTATTATAATGCAACACACAAAATAGTTTTAATATTAGAAGCAACTGCAAGAAGTACTCTCCATACAGCCCTTTCCCCATCTCCATGACCTAGGTCTTGATTTCTGTTTCAATCGCAGATTTGGCAAATTTTACCTGGGACTAGATAACAGGGATTTCCTGTTGGCAAATTGTGCGCACGAGAGATGCATTATGAGAGTACATTTATCTGCCCCTTTCTAACTACAATACTCAGACTGCACCATAACAAAACACTTAGTGGGTGAAATTCTATAGCGCCAAAAAAGAGGCGCGGGCATCGTGTTCAAAGATATGCCTGTGCCCATTCAGAAAGCTCAGGCAGTACGTCAATTTGGTGCTACCTGCTAATTAACATGATAGGAGCACACAGCCTAGAAAGGAACGTGCTGCAGACAGGCTGTGCACTAAGCAGGGGGCCGGAGTTCGCGCCACTGAAGCGAGGCTAGCTTTACTTACAGCTAGCCTGCTCCTCTCAAGGTAGTCTACAGCTCTTAAAGCTGAACTGCCTTCTGCAGATAAAAAATGCTAAAAGTGCTTCAGCACTAACACAAATGGCTCAACAAGCCAGGGAAAGGGCACCCAGGGTCTCGCATGCAGCGCTCCAGCTTTGTGCAGGGGGGGGGGTCAACACTGGAAGAGAGGCCAGCCATCAAAAAGGAGGCCAGGACGCCCTCCAGAAAGAAGGATGTAGAACCAGATCGCAGAGGCCGTCACTGCCAGCAGTGTCACCCCCAGGACCTAGCTCCTGTGCCCAAACAAGTTTCACCTGTGGTCAAGGTCAGTGAATGCAAAAATTGGCCGTGTGGTTGATACTAAAGAAGAAAGCTGCAGACTGCAGAAAGATATCAATGGACTGGTCAGGTGGGCAGAACAGTGGCAAATGGAATTCAATCTGGAGAAGTGTGAGGTAATGCATTTGGGGAGGGCTAACAAGGCAAGGGAATGCACTATAAATGGTAGGACACTGAGAAGTGCAGAAGATCAGAGGGATCTTGCAGTGCATGTCCAAAGATCCCTGAAGGTAGCAGGACAGGTAGATAAGGTGTTTAAGAAGGCATACAGGATAATTGCCTTTATTAGCCGATGCATAGACCATAAGAGCAGGGAGGTTATGTTTGAACTGTATAAAACACTAGTTAGGCTGTAGCTAGAATACTGCGTGCAGTTCTGGTCACCACATTACAGGAAGAATGTGATTGCACTAGAGAGGGTGCAGAGGAGATTTACGAGGATGTTGCCTGGGCTGGGGAATTTTAGTTATGAGGAACGATTGGATAGGCTGGGGTTGTTTTCTTTGGAACAGAGGAGGCTGAGGGGAGACCTAATTGAGGTGTATAAAATTATGAGGGGCCTAGATAGAGTGGATAGGAAGGACCTATTTCCCCTAGCAGAAGGGTCAACAACCAGGGGGCATAGATTTAAAGTAATTGGTCAGAAGTTTAGAGGGGATTTGAGGAAAAAATTTTTCACCCAGAGGGTGGTGGGGGTTTGGAACTCACTGCCTGAAAGGGTGGTAGAGGCAGAAACGCTCATCACATTTAAAATGTACTTGGATATACACTTGAAGTGTCATAACCTACAAGGCTACGGACCAAGCGCTGGAAAGTGGGATTAGGGTGGCTAGCTCTTTGTCGGCCGGCAGGGACAAGATGGGCCGAATGGCCTCCTTCTGTGCTGTAAATTTCTATGATTCTATGAATGCATCTTCAAAAGCAGTCTCCTACCAACTGCACCACTAGCCTCACACACTGCTCAATGCAAGATCCCCCCCGCCCCACCCTCCCCCAAATCACTCACCTACCAATAATCTCTACCAAACACAAGGCACACCTCACATTCCTAGCTTCACTTCACCCACTTAGAGGAGACGGTGCTGGCCATTCTTGGCAGGGGCATGGCTGAGCTCTTGGCCAGTGGTGGGTCTGAAAGAATACAAGATGCCGGTATCCTCATACGATATCCTTCTTCTCACTTCCCCCTTGTCCCACAATCTCTTCTGATGTACAAGCTGCACATGGCGTAAGCATGCACCTCTTCCTTTACCCGCCTCCCCGCACCACAACCCTACCCTTGTGCCTTCCTCATTTCAGACACCCAAGAAATCCAGCCTGCCCAGCCAGTGGTTGAACAAGAGGAGGAACAGGAGAGTGAAGAAGAAGAAACACCGTCACTTGATTTCTCACTCCCAGCCACCAGCTGCTCGGCCATCTGCAGTGACCCCACTGAAAGTCAGCAGCCTTCCACCAGCCATGCTGCAGCCACTGGGGTAGCACTGCGTAACATCACTAGGATAGGCAAAGGCACACACAAGACAGTCAACTAAGGGAATGCACAAGGGTGATTAGTTGCTTCTTTGATGTAATATTGAATGCACATATGGATAAAGTTAGATTGGAAGGTTTGCTTTGTGGTGGCTTTTATTTCAGCATTGTGGCCAACAGGATGCTGTGATGGTCAGTAACAGTAAGGTGTGGGACAAATGTTGAAAGGGGAATTGGGGTTGTGTTCACTGGTACCGCAGGCGGATGATTCGATCCTGGATATCTTGGCCAGAAAGGGACTGTCTGGGTTACCTCCTTCCTTCTGCTTTTTCCCATCCTGCTTCCTCCTGCCTCTGCGAGCAGCTTGTCCCCCTTTGCTTCCATCTCCATATGATGCTGCAGCCCAAGGAGGACTGCAACTAGAGCCCCCTGGACTGGAAGCAAGTGGTCTTCTCAGAGGCCTCCCTTTAACAGCCAAAGCCTTGCCAACGCCCAGCAGCACTCCCAGCACACTAACAACTTTTTAAATGTATTGCACCAAGCCACTACTCCAATAAAATGTAAAAATAAAATCTAAAAGCAAAAATCTAAAGTTACCTGAAAGTTGTGTGTGTCCCTTTAAGAAGATACATGTTGGTACCAACGACGTAGCTAAAAAAAGGGAAGAGGTCCTACAAGTAGAATTTAGGGAGTTAGGAGCCAAGCTAAAAAGTAGGACCTCGAAGGTAGTAATCTCTGGATTACTACCAGTGCCACGTGCTAGTAAGAGTACAGAGAACAGGATAGTTAGGCTAAATACGTGGCTTGAGCAGTGGTGTAAGAGGGAGGGTTTTAAATTTTTGAGGCATTGGAACCAGTTTTGTGGTAGGTGTGACCTATACAAAAGGGACGGTCTACACCTGTGCAAAGATGGAACTGATGTTCTCGGGGTAATTTTTGATAAAGCAGTTCGGGAGCATTTAAACTAGTATGGCAGGGGGCTAGAAACCTATGTAGTGAAATAGAGGAAAGTGAAAGGCAGACAGAAATAAATGGTAAAAGGGTGAGGAACAAAAAACAAAGGGCCAAACTAATTCATAAAAAATGTGAGCATAAAAAAAGCCTGAGGGTTTTATACCTTAATGCGAGAAGCATCAGGAACAAGGTAGATGAATTAGCTGTGGAAATAGAGGTTAATAATTATGATCTAATTGGGATTACGGAAACATGGTTGCAGGGTGAGCAGGGCTGGGAGCTTAACATACAGGGGTATTCAGTATTTAGGAAGGATCGACAAAAAAGAAAGGGAGGAGGGGTAGCATTGCTGGTAAAAGAAGGGATAAATGCAATTGAAAGGAAGGATATTAACTCAGTTAATACAGAATCTATATGGGTGGAGCTAAGAAATAGCGAGGGGCGAAAAACATTAATAGGAGTGGTATATAGGCCTCCAAATAGTAAAATAGAGGTTGGGGAGGGCATCACGAGGGAAATTAGAGAAGCGTGCAATAAGAGCACAGCTGTCATCATAGGTGACTTTAACTTACATATAGATTGGAATAGCCTAATCAGTAAAAATAATGAGGAGGAGGAATTCCTTGAGTGTTTAAGGGATGGTTATCTGGATCAATATGTCGAGGAACCAACTCGGGAACAGGCTATATTGGACTGGGTACTGTGCAATGAGAAGGGACTAATTAGTAATCTTGTTGTACGGGGACCCTTGGGTCAGAGCGATCATAACATGATCGATTTCTCACTCGAAATGGAGAGCGAAGAAATTGACTCAGATACTAAGGTCCTGAATTTAAACAAGGGGAATTATGATGCCATTAGACGGGAACTGAGTAGGTCTGATTGGACAACGTTCCTGGGAGGACTGGAGGTAGATAAACAATGGCAAGCATTTAAAGATAGAATGACAAAATTGCAAAAATTGTTTATACCAATCTGGCATAAAAGGAAATCTAAAAAGGTGACTCAACCGTGGATAACAGGGGAAATTAGAGACAGCAAAAAATCCAAAGATAGGGCGTATAAAATAGCCAAAAAAAGCGCCAGAGCGGAAGATTGGGAACAGTTTAAGATAGAGCAAAGGAGGACAAAGGGCTTAATCAAGAGGGGCAAAATAGCTTACGAAAGCAAGCTGGCGGAAAATATAAAAACTAACTCCAAAAGCTTTTATAAGTATATCAAGAGGAAAAGACTGGTGAAAACCAAAGTTGGCCCATTGCAGTCAGATACGGGGGAATATATAACGGGAAATAAGGAAATGGCAGACCAACTAAATGCATACTTTGGGTCAGTCTTTACGAAGGAAGACACAAAAAACCTCCCTGGGATATCGGGAAAAATAGGGACATTTGCAAAGGAGGAACTGACGCAAGTCAATATCTCTAAGGATATGGTGTTAAGGAAGCTAAAGGGATTGAAGGCGGACAAATCCCCAGGGCCTGATAACATGCATCCTAGGGTGCTGAAGGAGGTGGCCCTAGAGATAGCGGATGCACTAAGTATGATTTTTCAGAATTCATTAGACTCGGGAACAGTGCCCATGGATTGGAGGGTAGCTAACGTTACCCCACTATTCAAAAAGGGGGGTAGGGAAAAAGCAGGTAATTACAGACCTGTAAGCCTTACATCAGTTGTGGGCAAAATGCTGGAGTCCATCATTAAGGATGAAATAGCGGAGCACTTAGCAAATGGGGACAGGATAGGACAGAGTCAACATGGATTTACAAAGGGTAAATCGTGCTTGACTAATCTATTGGATTTTTTTGAGGGAGTAACTGGTAAAATAGATGGGGGAGAGCCAGTAGATGTGGTGTACCTGGACTTCCAAAAGGCCTTCGATAAGGTCCCACATAAAAGATTAGCAGGGAAAATTGAAGCTCATGGGATAAAGGGGAAAGTATTGACGTGGATAGAGAACTGGCTGTCAGATAGAAAACAGAGAGTTGGAATAAACGGCTCATTTTCTGAATGGCAGGCAGTAACAAGTGGGGTACCACAGGGATCTGTCCTGGGTCCCCAGCTGTTCACAATTTACATTAATGACCTGGATCAGGGAGTCGGATGCAGCATTTCCAAATTTGCAGACGACACTAAACTAGGAGGGGGGGTGGGCTCAGAGGAGGAGACCAGGAAGCTCCAGAGCGATTTGGACAGACTGGGTGATTGGGCGGATAAATGGCAGATGCACTATAATGTGGACAAGTGCGAAGTTATCCACCTTGGGTGCAGGAACGCGGGGGCAAATTATTATTTAAATGGCAATAAATTGGGAGAGGGGGAAGTACAGAGAGACCTGGGTGTTCTTGTACACCAGTCACTGAAGGCGAGCATGCAGGTGCAACAGGCGATCAAGAAGGCAAACGGTATGCTGGCCTTCATAGCAAAAGGGTTGGAATACAGGAACAGGGATACCTTGCTGCAGCTGTACAGGGCACTGGTGAGACCACACCTCGAGTACTGTGTACAGTTTTGGTCGCCTCATCTGAGGAAAGATGTTCTTGCCATGGAGGGGGTGCAGCGGCGATTCACCAGGCTGATACCAGGAATGGCGGGATTGACCTATGAGGAGAGACTATGTAGTTTAGGGATGTACACACTGGAGTTTAGAAGATTGAGAGGGGACCTCATAGAAGTGTATAAAATTCTGACAGGTCTAGACAGACTAGATGCAGAAGGAATGTTTCCCTTGGCGGGTGAGAACAGAACTAGAGGACATAATTTAAGGATAAGGGCTAAACCATTTAGGACAGAAATGAGGGAGAATTTCTTCACTGAGGGTGGTGAACCTGTGGAACTCATTGCCACAGAGGGCAGTGTACGCCAGCTCATTAAATATATTTAAGAGGGAATTAGATATATTTCT
The DNA here is from genome assembly GCA_030390025.1 of Squalus acanthias. Classification (NCBI taxonomy): domain Eukaryota; kingdom Metazoa; phylum Chordata; class Chondrichthyes; order Squaliformes; family Squalidae; genus Squalus; species Squalus acanthias. The sequence goes on along the minus strand of CM059425.1, from coordinate 175,350,301 downwards.
ACAGGCAAAAGGGGTTAAGGGTTACGGAGAGAAGGCGGGGACGGGATACTGAATTGGAGGATCAGCCATGATCTCATTAAATGGCGGAGCAGGCTCGAAGGGCCGGATGGCCTACTCCTGCTCCTATCTTCTATGTATCTATGTATCTATGTAAGCACTCGCAGCGGCTCTGTTGTACTGCTGCACGCACGTGCTTCCGTGCATGGTTTGGAGAGGCAGTATCAAGAGCGGTGACATTGAAAATTACAGCTCGTTGTCAATTCAGACGTTGCACACCAATTAACGTCACGATCTGCATCATTTAAAAATAGGCAGCTAACGCAGGCAACGGCAGCGCTGCCAACCTGCCCAAAATGGCAGCCACCGCGTTCGGCAGCAGAAGGGGGCGGAAGCGATGCGGCCGCCATTTTTCTGCGAACTCAATCTTAACGGCCCGCGCTAAAGTTCCCAATTTCGTGGCCCTAGAGATTTCTAACTGCTGTTGGCAAATTAAGTCAAAGTGTGAGAGCGAGAGCGAAAGCGAGTAAGAGCCAGCTAAGCGAGTGCGAGCCAGACAGAGCGAGAGCGAGAGCGAGCCAGCCAGAGCAAGAGCGAGTGAGAGCCAACCAGAGCCAGAGCGAGAGCGAGTGAGAGCCAGCCAGAGCGAGAGCAAGTGCGAGAGCCAGCCAGAGCGGGAGGGAGGGAGGGAGAGCCAGAGCGGGAGACATGGGACTGGAATTTGCGGTTAGCGGCAAAGCAAAGACAAAGAGCGAGAGCCCCAAGACAGAGCAAGAGCCAGAGCCAGAAGGAAATTATGGAAGCAATAGCTTTTACCCTATTCTAATGCAACGGCAATACCTCGAGTGAACCATAACAAACATAATTTACAAGCAACAACTGTGAGGGGTATGAGGCAATACAAAACATAAAAACCATGGCCCGGATTTTGCGTTAATAATAACGAAAAGGCTGTCAGCGCTCACAGTTATTAAAGAGTAAATCGGACAGCAATTTCCGGAGTACGCACATGCGCAGTTAAACGCAGAAATCCGGAAGTTGTGGTCCGAGCTACCCTGCTCCTCCACAGGCTGCGCTATAACAGAACCGCACCGATAGACTCGGCATTTAAATACATGCAACGTCGTGAAACATAGAAACATAGAAAATAGGTACAGGAGTAGACCATTCGGTCCTTCGAGCCTGCACCGCCATTCAATGCGTTCATGGCTGAACATGCTACCTCAGTACCCCATTCCTGCTTTCTCGCCATACCCTTTGATCCCCTTAGTTGTGAGTGTTATATCTAACTCCCTTTTGAATATATTTAGCGAACTGGCCTCAACAACCTTCTGTGGAAGAGAATTCCATAGATTCAAGGTGAGGCACTTACCCACCAGTTACCCACTAAACATGCCAGAAAAAGATAGGGCTGGTACATTCAGGAGTAAGTGAATTTTTAACGGGATAAGTGATAATTACGGCCAAACAACCTCTCCTGGACCTGAAAATTTAATTTTAGAAATGTGGAGTCTCATTCCTTCAGAAGTTAATTAGTATTAGAGATTTTAGAAAATGTACATTTTTTTTTTACTGTTTCGGTCTGTCTCTTATAATCCCATTTGTCTTCCCCAATCTTTATTTTGCTTTCTGTACATGATTTAAATCTAATTTATACTTCCTGCTTTAGAATCTGTGGAGGGAATTTTAACCCCCAAAAACAGGCAAGTTTGGGTCATGTGGGTGGTTAAAGTGTTGAAATCTGAATCCTGACCCCAACCCAAATCCGACCCCAACCCAAATCCAACCCCACCCACTTCCGGTTTTAATGGAGGCGGTACAGGGAGCAGGCGGCCAACCCACTCCCGGGAGGCAGGTTGGCTCTTTAATTATAAGGAGGCTGCGTGCCTCATTTTGAATCCCCATTTTAACTTTAACGCTGGGCGGCCCGATTTCCCATGTCTCGGGGAACCCGGCAGCTAAAGGAAGGCGAGGACTGCTGGATCCAGGAGCCAAGTGTCTTTCCACTTACCCGCTGGATTCAGTGTCCCTGCCTCGCCAACCCCCCGCCCCCCCAACCAGTGTTCCCCCCAAGGTGTGCACCAATCGGGAGGTCCCGCGCAGGTTGTTCACCAGCTGCTGCCGCTGGAAAAGATAACGCACACAAATTTTTAAAGGGACCGCGCACCAAAAAAAGAGAACACATTGCCCCAGACCCTTCCGATCTCCCCCCAACCTCCCACCCATGAGGCCTCCGAACTCCCCCACCAGGCCTCCGATCTCCAATTCCCCCTCCGGCTTTCCATTCCCGTCCCCCCCCGCCCTTCTGACCCCCGGCCCGACACCCACTCCCCCAAGCTTTCTGATCTCCGGCCCCACACTCCGGACTTCCAATCTCCACTCCCCCTCCCCGGCCTTCCATTCCCAGCCCCAGCCCTTCCAATCCCCGTATCCCCGCCCTCCCCCCCCCCACCCCTCCTGGCCTCCAATCCCTGGCCCTCCCGCACTGGCTTCCGATCCCCGGCCTCTCCCTCCGGACTTCCAATCCCCGCCTCAGGCCTTCCGTCCCCGACCCCGCTCCTGCCCACCAATCCCGGCCTTCCAACCTCCCCCACACCATCCTCCCCACCCAATTCCAACCTTCCGACTGCTGCCACTCTCTCTCTCTCTTCCCCCCACACCCCCCAAATCCCTGCCTTCTGACCCCCCTCTCCAATCCCTCGCTCCCTCCTCTGCTCCCCAGCTGCAGCCTGGTGCCGCACGCTACCCGCCCAACAGCCAGCCAGCCTCGCAATCTGGCTCGAACAGAGAAAAAAATGTTAATCATGGAGGGCCTGAGACCACAATCCAGCCCCCCGCTCCCGACCTGCCTCCAAGTTAAAATCCTGCCCTGTGTCTCAGTGAGGACGCTTCAATCTGATTGGTTGAAGAGCCTCACTGTTTCTTAATCTGCTCACAAACACCACAGATGCACACCCTGTAGAGGCTGCACCCTGGATCAGACGCCAGATTAGAGCAAGTCTCTGTTCAAAAGCCTACGAAAACTTTGGGGGCAGCTATCAGTGAGGTGAATGCCGATCGCCTTTCCTTCGCCGCTGACCGCAAAATCCGCGCCATTTTATGGAGTTTACGCCATTAAATTAAAAATGTTGCTGTTGCATACATAACCATTGCATCAACAGGCAAGATTTTTACAAGGCTTCAGCAAGAATTACAAATCCACCCGGAGATACAAGGTCGAGAAAAAATATGTGGTCACTTTTAACTCAAAGTGCCCAGCAAGAAACTGACAGCAGCACAATGGCGACCTGTTTTACACCCCGTCCAATTTTCCTTCCTATTGAAGGCACTGGAAAGGAAAATTAGGCGGGGCATAAAATGGGTGACCCACCCAGTCGTCAGTTTCCCACCGGGCGGGTTGTGTTACAATCAATCTCCCAAACATTATATATTCATATTAGTAACTGAGGAAAAAAAGTGGAAGATTTTTAGTTGGGAAGAATAAACAAATAAATCAGCAGGGAGAGCCAGGATCAAAGTCAGGAGGGAGAATTGCTATTTAAATAACATGACTTTGGAAAAATGGAACAGCTAGGAATGTGCTGGCTCAAATGAGAAACCGATAAAATGTATTTGTGGACACTAGGCAACATGAGGATCAGAATTTAGATGAACAGAAGATTTGCAATGTTGATGCTTGTCTTATGCAAGGCTCATGGATTGTTAAGTTTTTTTTGGGAGGGTGGGGACTTTTGGAAGGTCTTGTATGTGTTTCACCTTATATGCAAGTATATATATTACTTGTTCATCATATTGTAGAATTTGTTGTAGAACCGATACTTGCCCTCCGACGCAACCGGTCTCTTTCCTCACGAATAGCATTCATGGTGGCCTTTGTCCTGTTTAGGTCGTCTTCTTTACTACACAGCATCGCCGTGAGGCTTTCATTTTCTTCCCGAAGGGCTGCTAACTCCTTCTCCCATCGCGATCTCTCTTCAGCAAGAGTTGGATAGAAGTCACGTCCCAGTACTCCCTCAATCTCCTCTACAGTCTATTAGGAATGTTAAATAGAGGTACAAACAAAACATACTTAATTATTGCGAAGTTGCAAAGTATGAAGTAAAGTAGCTTCAGTTAATGGAAAAAGACAGATTACTAACAGTATGTAAAATTCAAATTGTTTGGTGGTGGAGGGTTGAATGTTGACCAGGACACCAGGAGCAATCCCTGCTCCTCCTCCTCTTCAAAAAAAGTGACATGGAATCTTTTACATCCACCTGCAGGTCAATTTAACTCTATTCTGAAAGACAGTACTTTTGACAAAGTAGTACTCTCAGTAATGCATAAATCTCAGCCTAGATTACATGCTCAAGCCCGGGAATGAGGCTTGAACCCACAGTCTCCTAAATCAGAAGTGTGGATACTACCACTGAGCCAAGCTGACACTTGGGCAGTTTCAGTTTCAATTAACAATTTCAATATTAACCTACGAACATAACGGACAGGAAAATAACTACTTTATTACAACTCTCTGAAAGTTCTCAAAACCTTTGAGGTACAATGAACTAATTTTTAAATGCAGTGATTTGCTATGTTGAGAAATATGACAGCCATTTTGCATACAGACAGAACCCACAAAAATCAATGAGATGAATGACCAGTTCATTTGCTTTTGGTGGCACTGGTTGAGAGGACTGTTTGCCGGAACTCCAGAAGAGTGCCCCGCTTTCTTTCTAGTATCATCATGGGAGCTTTAGCATAATTATGGAGCTATTACTGAGATATGCACTGGAAAAGCTTAATTAAGGGCAGGTCTCTGCACAAGCATGTAAATATGATACTGAAGAGGAAAGAGGCTCTTTTTGGGGCACTGGATGTCAAGTACACCAAGACCAGGTGTGACCAACAGGAGGAGCTGACCCAGTCCTTGGTGTGGTCTGCAAGTTATGCTAAACAGATGGCATAGCCATCACGGTGTCTGCAGTAAAGCAGAAGTACCAAACACAGGTCTTGTCTGACAGGCCCAGGTAGGAGTGGCATATTCGGTACACCCAAGACAAGCAACTAAGGAAAGGGAGCCCAAATTGTCAAATCAACTTCATTTTTTCCAGTTTACTTGGTTAGCTCCTGCAATTTGCCAATTGAGCAATGTGATTGGTCACTTTTTTCTTGCTGAATCTTTCCTCATTGCTACTTATAAGAACATAAGAAATAGGAGCAGGAGTAGGCCATTTGGCCCTTCGAGCCTGCTCCGCCATTCAATAAGATCATGGCTGATCTTCTACCTCATCTCCACTTTCCTGAACTATCCCAATATCCCTTAATTCCCTTAATAGTCAAAAATCTATCGATCTCTGTCTTGAATATACTCAACGTACTCTGAATTAAACTGCTTTTGATTTGTTCCCATTTAGCCAGTGGGATATTTGATCAGAAACGCCTAGCCAGCGACACCCACATCCCATGAATGAATTTTTTAAAAAGCAGGTAAGTCCTCTTTTCAGCCAAACACTAATTTTTGCTCTGAAATGTGGCATTTTCAGGTGTGATGTATTAGGCACTCGCTGGGCAGACAAAGAGATTAGATAGATAATATAATTAGTGGACAAGAAAAAAGCCAGACATTTCCTCTTGTTCTGCTGATGTAATTTCACTTGAAGTTCAGTGGGAACCCCAGCGAAATTATGGTGGCAGAGCGGGAACAGATAGATGAATTTAAAGGCCAAAACATTTGATGAACTTGAGTAAATGTATACCTTTATAGCCAGGTCACAGTGCTCACTTGCAGTGGTAAGTTGTTCAATGTGTCTGTCCACTTCTGCCACTGATAGATTGCAACTGCTTTTCTTCCTTCCACAGACTACATTCTCCAGCCCAGTCAATACCCTCTGAAGCTCTGAGTTGAGGTCACTACAGGCATCTAACATTAAAAAAAACTATATATATTCAGTTTCATGATTACTGCTGGTGCTGATAAAAACACATTACCAGAATTTCATGCAAACTATGTGACCAGCATTTGGAAGAATAAAAAAAGGAAATGCTGGAAATACACAACAGATCTGTCAACCTACCTTTCTTCTTCATAGCTACCAACATTTTGGGTGCAACTCTTTTGTCAGAACTCAAAGCCGGAAATAAGCAAGCCTCTTGTTCAGACTGGGATTAAACGTCAAGAGTCAGGATAACTACTTGTAAAGAAGTAGTTAGTCATTTGTGAATAGGTTTTCCAACAGCAAATGGAAGTGAGAATAACTCAAGCTGTGATAAAGTATTAAAAAAGGCAAAAGGAGTTAAATCATCTCTAAAATGTAAGGAAATGATGTAGAAAAGAGAAACAGTCACAAAAATAGGAGAGACAGCCAAGAACTGAAGCTGCTGAAATCAATGTTCAGACCAAAGGACTGCAAAGTTCCAAAAAGAGCATACTGTACTTACAGCTTGTGTTCAGCTTGTTTGGCTCCTTACATTGTTCTAACCAAGCTCCATGCTTCTCAGTCTCCTACACTATTTCATAAAGTTCAATGCAAACTTCAGAAACAGTATCAATTCAGACCTCCCCACACTCTCAGCCAATACCCTGGACCTACGACTCCCCAGCTCCTTAGAACTTACTTTCTATTTAATTATTTACTTATTTTTGTGAGAATAAACCTGATGGAAGTTACATCAGATCCTGTAAATATAATCCCAATATATTGATATTAGTGTAGTTTAAGCAGGAATGGTCATTGGCAGGTTTTAGATTAGACACAAAGGGAAGTGTGTTGTTCGCTTCCAATTTTCCAAGGTTAGCTCATGATAATAGTTTCAGGTCCAGGTGATACACTACTGGTGGAAACAAAAATTGCATGCAAGTGAAACAGCACAGATGTGAATGTGTGTGAAAGAGCTGATTACATATTTACTGTAGCTTTTGTTTTGGGTTCTATAAACTTCAGAAAGTGTTTTAAGCTAAGAAATGTAGCCTCATACTAATTTTAGTTCATATTTCAGAGTTGAATTTTGAAGCAAACAGAAAACTTCTAATTATCTCACCTGCGTTTAATTGAGTTACAAAATGTAAACATTCTATTTGCTGACATGTGTATGTATCAGTGTATGTGAGGTAGTAAGAGAGAGCACGAGATTGACAGCCAAAGAGAATATTTTAAACCATGTTCCTGGCTGACTGAGGAAAACCTGCAGATGAGACCAGCTTTTAGTCAATTCAAATTTTTAAACACTGTTCCCAGGAGAAAACTCATGGATGAGGCTGTAAAGTTTTAAATACTGTCGCTGGTGTAGAACCGGCAGATGAGACCGACTGATGGTTGAAGAAAAAATGAAATACATACAGGAGGGTGAACAGTCAGAGGTCGTTATCCATATCGGTACCAACGACATAGGCAGAAAGAGGGATGAGGTCCTGCAGGCAGACTATAGGGAGCTAGGAAAGAGATTAAAAAGCAGGACCTCAAAAGGTAGTAATCTCCGGATTACTCCCAGTGCCACGTGCTAGTGAGTACAGGAATAGGAGGATAGAACAGGTGAATGCGTGGCTGGAGAGATGGTGCAGGAGGGAGGGCTTTAGATTCCTGGGGCATTGGGACCGTTTCTGGGGAAGGTGGCACCTGTACAAGCCAGACGGGTTACATCTCAACAGAGCCGGGACCAATATTCATGCGGGGAGGTTTGCTAGTGCTGTTGGGGGGCGGGGGATTTAAACTAGCTTGACAGGGGGATGGGCACCAGCATATAGGAGTAGAAAAGAGGAATAAGGTGCATAAAAGAGTGAGTGTGTTGGATAGTACTAGAAAAGAAAGTAGTATTAGAGGCGGAAGTAGTATCATATTAGCTAGGAGCAGACTACGAAAAATTCAAAAATGGGTTTAGAATGCATGTACGTAAACGCACAAAGTGTGGTGAATAAGGTTGGTGAGCGCCAAGCACAATTAGCCGTGTGGCAATATGATGTTGTGGCAATAACGGAAACGTGGCTTAAAAGAGGTGAGGACTGGGCACTTAATATTCATGGGTACAAGGTGTTCAGAAAAGATAGGGAAGGAAAAAAGGGAGGTGGGGTGGCAGTGCTGATTAAGGAAGACATTGTAGTGTTGGGAAAGGGAGGATGTTCTTGAGGGGACAAGGACAGAATCCGTTTGGTTAGAGTTGAGGAGCAAAAAGGGTATGATCACGCTATTGGGGTATTCTATAGGCCTCCAAATAGTGAGAGGGAGGTAGAGGAGCAAATCTGCAGGGAAATTGCAGAGATATGCAAGAGCTATAGAGTGGTGATATTGGGGGACTTTAATTACCCAAACATCAATTGGGATAATGCTAGGGTAAAGGGAAAGGCGGGGGAGGAATTTCTGAAATGTGTTCAGGAAAATTTCCTTGACCAGTATGTTCTTCGCCCAACTAGAAAGGAGGCATAAAAACAGAAAATGCTGGAAATACTCAGCAGGTCACGCAGCATCTGTGGAGAAAGAAACAGAGTTAACGTTTCAGGTCGGTGACCCTTCATCAGAACTGGAAAAAGCTGGAGATGGAACAGGTTTTTAAGCAAGTGCAGGGGCCGTGAAAGGGGGGAGGGGAGGAAAGAACAAAAGGGAAGGTCTGTGATAGGATGGAAGGCAGGAGAGATTAAGAGACATTAAGAGAGATTAAGAGATGGTGCAAGGCAGAAGGAGATGGTAATGGGACAAGTTAAGAAACAAAAGATGGCTCTAGATGAAGTGTAAATGGCACTGGCAGAATGAGAGTGCCAGTCCGTAAGGGTGATCCCGAGCTTCCGGTCGCCTGTCACTTTAATTCTCCGCTCCACTCCCACTCAGACCTCACCGTCCTCGGCCTCTTACACTGTTCCAATGAAGCTCAACGTAAGCTCGAGGAACAGCAGCTCATCTTTCGATTAGGCACTTTACAGCCTTCTGGACTCAACATAGAGTTCAACAATTTCAGACCATAACCTCTGCCCCTATGCTTTTTTCTTTCCATTTATTTTATTTTATTTTATTTTTTCTCTCCCCCACATGGCAGCTGTCTTTCATTCTGCCAGTGCCATTTACACTTCATCTCGAGCCATCTTTTGTTTCTTAACTTGTCCTATTACCCATCTCCTTTTGCCTTGAATATCTCTTAATGTCTCTTAACCTCTTCCGCCTTCTATCCTATCACAGATCTTCCCTTTTCTTCTTTCATCCCCTCCCCCCTTTCCCAGCCTCGACACTTGCTTAAAAATCTGTTCTATTTCCTGCTTTTTTCCAGTTCTGACGAAAGGTCTTCGACCTGAAACGTTAACTCTTTCTCTCTTCACAGATGCTGCCTGACCTGCTGAGTTTCTCCAGCATTTTCTGTTTTTATTTCAGATTTTCAGCATCTGCAGTATTTTCTTTTTGTATTAGCCTTTTTCTGTACCTGTTCATGACATTTTAATGATCTATATACCTGGACCCCCAAGTCACTTTGGACCTCCACTGTTTTTAGCTTTTCACCATTTAGAAAGTACCCTGTTCTATCCTTTATAGGTCCAAAGTGGATGAACTCACATTTGCCTACATTGAAATCTATTTGCCACAGTTTTGCTCATTCACGTAATCTGTCGATATATTTTATGCTTCCATCTACACTGCCTACAATGCCACCTATCTTTGTGTCATCGGCAAATTTGGATATGTGACTTTCTATGCCATCATTGAAGTTGTTAATAAATACTGAATAGTTGAGGCCCCAACACAGATCCCTGCGGAACACCACTAGTCACATCCCACCAATTTGAGTACCTACCCATTATCCCTACTGCCTGTCTCCTGCCACTCAGCCAATTTCCTAACCAGGTCAATAATTTGCCCTCAATTCCGTGGGCTTCTACCTTAGTAACAGTCTCTTATGTGAGACTTCATCAAATGTCTTCTGGAAGTCCATATAGATAACATCCATAGACATTCCCCTGTCCACTACTTTAGTCACCTCCTCAAAAAATTCAATCAGGTTTGTCAGGCATGACCTTTCACAAATTCAGGCTCTCTCTGATCAGCTGAAAATTTGAGGGGTGTTCAGTCACCCTATCGTTAATGATAGACTCTAGCAATTTCCCCACAACAGATGTTAGGCTAATTGGTCTATAATTCCCTGGTTTCCCTCTCACCATTTTTAAATAGCGAAGTGACATGCGCAATTTCCCAATCTAAAGAAACAGTTTCTGAATTGAGAGAACTTTGGAAGATTATAGTTAGGGCATCTGCAATGTGCTCACCTACTTCCTTTAAAACCCTGGGATGGAAACCATCTGGTCCTGGGGATTTGTCACTCTTTCGTGCCATTATTTTCTTCATTACTGTTATTTTACTTATTGCGTCCCTGTCTCAATTAGTTTCCTTGGGATTTCTGGCATGCTATCCTCTTCCTCTACTGTAAATACTGACGCAAAGTAATTATTCAACATATCCGCTATTGCCTTATCATTGATAATATCACCGCTTTCAATTTTTAAGGGATCAACATTGCTCCTGAGCACCCTCTTTTTCCTAATATAATTGTAAAAAAAATTGTGCGTTGATTTTGATATCCCTTGCAAGTTTCCTTTCATACTCCCTTTTTGTAGCTCTTACTATCTGTTTTGTGACCCTTTGCTGTTCTTTGTATCTTTCCCATTCACCAGGATCTGTGCTATTTTTTGAATTTTTGCATGCTTTTTCTTTTAGTTTTATGCTGACCCTTACCTCTTTAGTCGTCCATGTTTTTTTGGGGGCAAGTAGAGCTCTTGCCCCTCAGGGGTATAAACTGGTTCTGTATTACCTTAAATTCTTTTTTGAACATCTCTCACTGTTTACCCTTTAACAGATACGCCCAGTTTACTGCCTCATCAAACACTCCCAGGGCAGGAACAGCACAGGTTAGATACAGAGTAAAGCTCCCTCTACACTGTCCCATCAAACACTCCCAGGGCAGGTACAGCACAGGTTAGATACAGAGTAAAGCTCCCTCTACACTGTCCCATCAAACATTCACAGAGTGCAGATTGGAACAGAGTGTTAAGCTGCGAGTTTGGTGAGTGAGGGAGTGCGGGGAGGGAGGTGTTCCTTCCTTTTTCCATCTTTGTCAGCTTCCTGGTGCGGCGAGGCGGCAGCAGAGGGTTTAAAAGGCTCCAGAGACCAGGTAAGGTGGGACCAGTCTCCGAACTCAGAGGGAGGGAGAGAAGTAAAAAATAATCGAGGTGTGACGTCACCAGAAAGCAGGTAAGTAATTGGTTGGTGAGTATTTCTCTCTTTTTAGACTTAAACTCTGTGGTTTATAGTTTCTAAGGTGTGATATTCATCAGGCGGGGCAGAGGGTATTTAAAAAATAATAAATTTAATTAATTACATAGAATGGGAGAGCAGGTGATGTGTTACTGCTGCAATATGTGGGAGCTGGTGGACACCATTGATGTTCACGGTGATCACATTTGCAGTAAGTGTTGGCTGCTCGAGGAACTCCGGCTCCGTGTTGATGAGCTGGAGTCCGAGCTTCAAACACTGCGACACATCAGGGAGGGGGAGAGTTACCTGGACTCTGTGTTCCAGGAGGTAGTCACACCAATTAGATTAACTAATTCAGATGTAGCCCGTGGTCAGGGACAGGAGGGTGTGACTACGAGTGAGGCAGGTACGGGGATCCAGGAGGTAGTGTTGGAGGAGTCGCAGCCCTTGCTCTTGTCCAACAGGTTCGAGGCTCTTACTCCCTGTGAGGACGGGAGCAGGGACTGCAGGGAGGATGAGCAACCTGGCCACAGCACAGTGGAACGGGGAGCCATTCAAGTGGGGGGAGTAAAAAGAAATGTTGTAGTGGTAGGGGATAGTATCATAAGGGGATAGATAGGGTTCTTTGCAGCCGAGAGCGAGAGTCCCGAAGGCTGTGTTGCCTGCCTGGTGCCAGGGTTAAGGACATCTCCTCTGGGCTGGAGAGAAACTTGGACGGGGAGGATCCAGTTGTCGTGGTCGATGTTGGTACCAACGACATAGATAGGACAAGGAAAGAGGTTCTGCTGAGGGAGTATGAGCAGCTAGGGGCCAAATTAAAAAACAGAACCTCTAGGGTAATAATCTCTGGATTACTACCTGAGCCACGAGCAAATTTGGCTAGGGTAAATAAAATCAGAGAGTTAAATGCGTGGCTCAAAGACTGGTGTGGGAGAAATGGGTTTTGGTTCTTGGGACACTGGCACCAGTACTGGGACGGGAGAAAGCTGTTCCGTTGGGACGGACTTCACTTGGCCAGTGCTGGGACTAGAATCCTGGTGAATCGAATAACTAGGGCTGTAGAGAGGGCTTTAAACTAATTAGTGGGGGGGAGGTTTCAAGAGAGCGAAGAATAAAAATGTCAGCGGAGAAGGCAATAGAGCAAATTAGCAGTGGGGAAATTAAAAACCAGAGCATGTCAGGAAGGGACAGAATATATAAAGATAAAGGTAAAGTAGTAAAGGGGGTAAAAGCAGGAATAAATTGTCACAAAACATGTTTAAACATTCTTTATCTGAATGCACGCAGCATTCGTAACAAAATAGACAAGTTGACGGTACAAATAACTACACATGGGTATGATCTGGTGGCCATTACAGAAACATGGCTGCGAGGTGACCATGACTGGGAACTAAACATCCAGGGGTATTTGACTATTAGGAAGGACAGACAGGAAGGAAAGGGAGGTGGGGTGGCTATGTTAATAAAGGATGGAATCACTGCAATAGTGAGAAATGATATTGGGTCAAAGGATCAGGATAGTGAAACAGTTTGGGTGGAGATAAGGAATAATAAGGGGAAAAAGTCACTAGTGGGCGTAGTCTATAGGCTTCCTAACAGTTGTAACTCTATTGGTCGGAGTATAAATCAGGAAATAGTTGGGGCTTGTAATAAGGGAACAGCTATAATCATGGGAGATTTTAACTTTCATATTGACTGGACAAATCAAATTGGGCAGGGCAGCCTTGAGGAAGAGTTCATAGAGTGCATTAGGGACGGGTTCCTTGAGCAGTATGTTACTGAACCAACCAGGGGGCAGGCAATCTTAGATCTGGTCCTGTGTAATGAGACAGGATTAATAAAAAATGTCCTAGTAAAGGATCCCCTGGGAATGAGTGACCATAACATGGTTGAATTCCAAATTCAGTTGGAGGGTGAGAGAGTTGGATCTCAAACCAGCGTACTAAGCTTAAATAAAGGAGACTATGAAGGTATGAGAGCAGAGTTGACTAAAGTGGGCTGGGAAAATAGATTAAGGTGTAAGACGGTACAGGAGCAGTGGTGTACATTCAAGGAGGTATTTCACAACTTTCAAGAAAAATATATTCCACTGAGAAAAAAGGGGCGTAAAAGAAAAGACAGCCATCCATGGCTAAGTAAAGTAATAAAGGATAGTATCCGACTGAAAACAAGGGTATATAAAGTAGCCAAATCTAGTGGGAGGATAGAAGATTGGGAAGCATTTAAAAGCCAGCAAAGAATAACTAAAAGATTAATTAAGAAGGGGAAGATAGATTATGAAGGTAAACTAGCAAAAAATATAAAAACAGATAGCAAGAGTTTCTACAGTTATATAAAAAGAAAAAGGGTGGCTAAAGTGAATGTTGGTCCCTTAGAGGATGAGACCAGGAAATCAGTAGTGGGGAACACGGAAATGGCAAATACGCTGAACAAATATTTTGTATCAGTCTTTACAGTAGAGGATACTAAAAATATCCCAACACTGGACAAACGGGGGGGCTATAGAGGGGGAGGAGCTAAACACGATTAAAATCACTAAGGAGATGGTACTCGGTAAGATAATGGGACTCAAGGCGGATAAATCCTCTGGACCTGATGGCTTACATCCTAGGGTCTTGAGAGAAGCAGCGGTAGGGATTGCGGATGCATTGGTGATAATTTTCCAAAACTCCCTGGATTCGGGAAAGGTCCCAGCAGATTGGAAAACTGCTAATGTAACACCCTTATTTAAAAAGGGAGGTAGACAAAAGGCTGGAAACTATAGACCAGTTAGCCTAACATCTGTGGTTGGTAAAATGTTGGAGTCCATTATTAAGGAAGCAGTAACAGGACATTTGGATAAGCATAATTTAATCGGACAGAGTCAGCATGGTTTTATGAAGGGGAAATCATGCTTGACAAATTTGCTCGAATTCTTTGAGGACGTAACAAACAGGGTGGATAAAGGGGAACCAGTGGATGTGGTGTATTTAGACTTCCAAAAGGCATTTGATAAGGTGCCACACAAAAGATTACTGCACAAGATAAAAAAAATCACGGGATTGGGGGTAATATACTGGCATGGGTGGAAGATTGGCTATCTAACAGAAAACAGAGAGTTGGGATAAATGGTTCATTCTCGGGTTGGCAATCAGTAACTAGTGGTGTTCCGCAAGGGTCAGTGCTGGGACCCCAACTCTTTACAATCTATATTAACGATTTGGAGGAGGGGACCAAGTGCAACGTATCCAACTTTGCTGACGATACAAAGATGGGAGGAAAAGCAGTGAGTGAGGAGGACATAAAAAACCTGCAAAAGGACATAGACAGGCTAAGTGAGTGGGCGGAAATTTGGCAGATGGAATATAATGTTGGAAAGTGTGAGGTTATGCACTTTGGCAGAAAAAATCAAAGAGCAAGTTATTATCTAAATGGAAAGAAACTGCAAAGTGCTACAGTACAAAGGGATCTGGGGGTCCTGGTGCATGAAACACAGAAGGTTAGTATGCAGGTACAGCAGGTGATCAGGAAGGCCAATGGAATCTTGGCTTTTATTGCAAGGGGGATGGAGTATAAAAGCAGGGAAGTCTTGCTTCAGTTATACAAGGTACTGGTGAGGCCACACCTGGAATACTGCGTACAGTTTTGGTTTCCATATTTAAGAAAAGATATACTTGCTCTCGAGGCAGTTCAGAGAAGGTTCACTCGGTTGATTCCGGAGATGAGGGGGTTGACTTATGAGGAACGGTTGAGTAGGTTGGGCCTCTACTCATTGGAATACAGAAGAATGAGAGGCGATCTTATCGAAACATATAAGATTGTGAGGGGGCTTGATCAGGTGGAGGCGGGGAGGATGTTTCCATTGATGGGTGAGACTAGAACTAGGGGGCATAATCTTAGAATAAGGGACTGCTGTTTCAAAACTGAGATGCGGAGAAACTTCTTCACTCAGAGGGTAGTAAATCTATGGAATTTGCTACCTCAGAGAGCTGTGGAAGCTGCGACATTAAATAAATTTAAAACGGAGATAGACAGTTTCCTAGCTGATAAGGGAATTAAGGGTTATGGGGAGCGGGCAGGGAAGTGGACGTGAGTCTTGGTTCGGATCAGCCATGATCCTATTGAATGGCGGAGCAGGCCCGAGGGGCCGTATGGCCTATTCCTGCTCCTACTTCTTATGTTCTTATGACAGTCTCTGTCTCATCCCTTTGAAGTTAGCCTTACCCAAATCTAGAATCTTAGTAGCTGTTTCGAGTTTCTCCCTTTCAAACGCTACATTGAACTCGATCATGTTACGATCACTATTAGATAAATGTTCACGCACAGTTAGGCTGTTAACTAAATCTGGCTCATTACTCATTACTAAATCTAATATGGCATGCCCCCTTGTTGCCTTTAGGACATATTGTTGTAAAAAACTATCCCGGACTCACTCAAGAAATTCACTACCTTTCTTACAGGTGCTAGTCTGCTTATCCCAATCTATATGAAAGTTAAAATCCCCCTGCCTCTGCATGTTTAATCTCTGAATTTATAAGAACATAAGAAATAGGAGCAGGAGTAGGCCATTTGGCTCTTCGAGCCTGCTCCGCCATTCAATAAGACCATGGCTGATCATCTACCTCTTCTCCACTTTCCTGCACTATCCCCATATCCCTTGATTCCTTTAATATTCAAAAATCTGTCGAGCTCTGTCTTGAATCCACTCAACGACTGAGCATCCACAGCCCTCTGGGGTAGAGAATTCCAAAGATTCACCACCCTCAGTGAAGAAATTTCTCCTCATCTCAGTTTAAAATGGCTGACCCCTTATTCTGAGACTGTGACCCCTGGTTCTAGACTCCCCAGCCAGGGGAAACATCCTCCCTGCATCTACCCTGTCAAGCCCTGTAAACATGTTGTATGTTTCAATGAGATCACCTCTCATTCTTCTAAACTCTAGAGAATATAGGCCTAGTCTACTCAATCTTTCCTCATAGGACAATGCCCCCTACCCCAGGAATCAGTCTGGTGAACCTTCGTTGCACTCACTCTATGGCAAGTATATCCTTCCTTCGGTAAGGAGACCAAAACTGTACACAATACTCCAGCTGTGGTCTCACCAGGGCCCTATATAATTGCAGTAAGACGTCTTTACTCTTATACTCAAATCCTCTTGTAATAAAGGCCAACATACCATTTGCTTTCCTAACTGCTTGCTGTACCGGCATGTTAACTTTCAGTGATTCGTGTATAAGGACACCCAGGGCCCTCAACACCAAAAATTCCTAATCTCTCACCATTTAAAAAAATACTCTGCTTTTCTATTTTTCCTACTGACGTAAGAAAACTACTAGACACTTGGTCTAAGTGTTAAACAAAGCTTTAATCAACTGGTTTTCAACATGGAGATCTAGTTGTGTCCTTCACTAGTTCCTGTCGAGGAATGTCCTAAGCAAGCTGGGCTCATGCCCGAGTATTTATACTCTACCTGGACAGCGCCACCAGCAGGCCGCCCAGTATTACTTCATACAAGATTCATGTCATTCTTCCCGCCTGAAAGATTGGAAGTCCGGCGGCTTCCTTCTACCGAATTAGCCGGACTAAGAATAGACGCAGTCGTTTGGATTTCCGTTGGAGGCCGGAAGGCACGTCTCCTCGGACTGTGTTTTGGTCCCTGGGTTGCTTGGTTCGTACCGGCGGGCTGGCAGAGTCCGTGTCACCTTGATCGACCTGAGGGGGACTGGGGAGATCGTGGCTCCGGGTGCGGGTCCTCACCGGCGCAGAGCTGGCTTCATCCTGCTCAGTAGCAGGTGATTGACCGGCGTCCTGGCTTCAGGTGGCCATCCCGCGGGGAGCGCTCTGTTCCCCGGGTTGATCCAGCGGAGTAGCTTGATGTCCCGGATAGGCCGTCATCCTCGGAGGAGTGCGGAGTATCGGCGTCGTTAATACGAATCTCTCGATCGATTGGGTCCGTGGGACCGGTTGGGCAGGGAGCCAGATCCCGAAGTGAAACTGTGGACTCCCGGCCATCAGGGTACCGCACGTACGCATATGTAGGATTGACATCCGTTAGTTCCACCTCATCGACGAGGGGATCACTCTTGGAAGATCGGACGAATCTTTGGAGCAGCACGGAGCCAGGAGCTGCCAACCATGATGGTAGAGACATCCCATGAGTGGAGCGACGCTGGAACCCGAAGAATCGTTCGTGAGGAGTAACATTGGTGGATGTAGAAAGAAGAGACCTGATGGAATGCAACGCGTCAGGGAGCATAGTTTCCCACTGCTGGTCTGGTAGATTGTGTGACCTCAGTGCAAGATGAACAGCGTTCCAAATTATAGCGTTGTATCTCTCAACCTGTCAGTTTCCAATAGGATGATACGGTGTCATTTTACTTGTGGCGATTCCCCGTTGGGTAAGATAACTTTTGAGTTTGCTTGACATGAAGGAGGGACCCTGATCAGAGTGGATGAAATTGGCCGTACCGCAAAGGGAAAAGACCTGATCGAGGCATTTGATCACTGTGGAAGTAAGCATATTGGGACAGGGGAAAGCAAAGGGAAAGCGTGAATATTCGTCCACCATTGTAAGCAAGTAGGTGTTTCGCGTTGAGGAAGGCAATGGCCCTTTAAAGTCAATGCTGAGTCGCTGCATAGGCTGTGTAGCGTGTATGAGTGAGCCATCCGACGGACGGAAGAATTGCGGTTTTAATTCCACGCAATTTCTACAAGTGGAGCATGTTCTTTTCACGTCTTCTGTCGAAAATGGGAGATTTTTAGATCGCACAAAGTGCAACATACGGGTAACGCCCGGATGGCATAAGTCAGTATGAAGATCCGCAAGAGTCGAAGTTGACAAGGAAGAGCAGAATGCACGCGTGAGGGTATCCGGGGCCACATTCTCCTTGCCGGGTCGATACTGTATGGTGTAGCCAAAGGCAGCCAATTCCATCCTCCAGAGCTGTATTTTTGTTATTCTTGATTTTAGTGTGTTTCCGGTTATCCAGCAAAAAGGCCACCAAGCGCTGATCGGTTATGAGCGTGAAATGGCGACGAGCGAGAAAATGACTCCATTTACGTACTGCTTCGATGATAGCCGTAGCCTCCTTCTCGACAGGAGGATAATGGAGCTCGCTACCCTGCAAAGTTCTAGACAGAAATGCAACGGGTCGACCGCCTTGATTCAGGGTAGCCGAGATCGCCACCTCTGATGCATCGCACTCGACCACGAAAGGGAGATTTTCATCGATGGAATGAAGCGCGGCTTTTTCCAGTTGTTGCTTGAGGAGGTTGAAAGCTGAAATAGCCCTCGCCTCCAATGGAAATGACTTCGCGTGAAGCAGGGGCTGGATCTTGTCGGAAAAGTGAGGTATCCACTTCGCATAATAGGCGAACATGCCGAGGGCCCGACAAAGAGAGTTGAGATTCGTAGGAGGAGGGAGCTCCTGATGGGGACGAAGTTGCTCCGGATCCGGTTTGATGACACCATTGCCCACCCAGTAGCCAAGGATGTTGACTGATGGTACTGATTTCACAGATTTGGACTCATTGAAGGTTAAGTTGCGACGACGGAGAACGTCAAGAAATTTCTGGAGGTTGGCATCATGCTCCTTCTGGTCATGACCAGCAATGGTGATATTATCCAGATATGGAAAAGTGTCTGTTAAGTTCTCCTGTTTGACTAGGCTATCCATTGCCCGTTGAAAGACGGCCACCCCATTGGTGACCCCGAATGGAAGGCGACGAAACTGGTAAAGCCGACCATTGGCCTCAAAAGCCGTATACTTTTTGTCAGTCCTTTAACGGTACTTGATGGTATGCGCTCTAAGTCAAAAGTTGAAAATACCTTGTAGTTAGCAAGGTTATTGACCATGTCATCGATGCGTGGTAGTGGGTAGACATCCAGGTCAGTATACTAGTTAATAGTTTGCGAGTAATCGATGCAAAGACGTTTCATGTGCTGCTTCAGAGGATTTTTAACAATGACGACTTGAGCCCGCCAGGAAAATTAACATGGCTCAATGATACCGTCAGCAAGGCGGCGAGAGATCTCTGCCTCGATAAAGGATAGGTCATCTTGGCTGAAACATCGTGATTTAGTGGCTATGGGCTTACATCGGGGGGGAAAGATTGGCAAACAAGGAGGGCTCGTCGAGCGAAGCCGCCAAAAGTGCACAAAACTGTACTTTGGAAATAGTAAGCTCCGGCTTTGATCCTCCAAACTCGAAAGTGAGTCTTTTGTGTTGTTTCTGGAAATCCTGTCCCAGAAGCACATCACTGCATAGGTTTTTGAGCACCCCGAGCCGGGTGGAGAAATAAGTGCGGCCATTGAGAATAAGGTCGACAAGACAAAAGCCGGAAGAGTTAGCGGTCAGTGTCATCAGAGCCATTGCAATTTCCCTGTCCGAGGGGTAAATACGCAGTTTTAACTTACTGACAGCCTGCTCACTGATGAAGCTGTCAGAGCTGCATGAGTCGATTAATGCACTCAAAATGTGTCCATTTACCGAAACCTTCGTGGCTGCATGGGACAGGCTTTGGGGAAAAACAGCTGATGGGAGGAGGGGCAGTTTTATCCTCGACAGCTGGAACATTAGTAGCGGCTCTTGGGGGAGCAGCAGTTTTATAGATGATAGCTGTAACATTAGTAGTAGCTCTTGGAGGAGGAGCAGTTTTATAGGGAGCAGCTGTAACCCTAGAAGAGGCTCTTGACTGACATACTTTCGAGAAGTGACCTTTCTTACTGCAATGATTGCAGATTGCATTACGAGCAGAACAAAATTTCCTATAATGAAATATACCTCCACAGAAGAAACACTTCCTTTTAGATCGCCAAGATGCCGCTAGGGTAGGGTCGTCATCAGCTAGGATAGAGTCATCATCAGTGAGGGCTTCCGCCTGAGGCTTATCGGAGGGGTCACTAAAAGTGATAGCAGCAGTCCGTGCACGTGGTAAAAGATAGGCATTTTTTTTTGCCAAGTCCAGAGAATATGCCTGGTCATAGGCAGCTTGTAACTCGAGGGTTTTATTCTTCAGCAGACGCTGGCGTATGAAGGGAGACGCAATTCCATTAATAAAAGAATCACGAATTAACTCCTCCTGGTACTGCTCAGCTGAGACAGCCTTGAGATTACAATCTTTGCTGAGCCTGCGAAGCTTTTGAAGGAATTCGTCAAGTGATACCCCGGGTTGTTGTCGCGTTGTGGCCAGTAGATGCCGAGCAAAAATTTCGTTTGGGGCCTTAACATATAGTTGCTGTAGTATTCGGATAGCGGAGTCATAGTCTACACAGTCTTCGATATAATCAAACACATAAGGGGATACATAATTGGCAAGTATCTCTAACTTATCAGGAACATTCTCACCACATGCCCTGAGGTAGTTGCTGAAGGTACAATACCAGTGTTTCCATACCTTAGCAGTTGTAGGTGAATTTGGGTCCAAGTCAAGACGAGTGGGTCGGAGTAGTTTCTCCATGATGGATTGATTACTATATCTGGTTCCCTTCTACCGTTTGAGTCGTAGCCGTCTGTTCCCAAAACTACTCAGAGCGTGGAGCAGGTTCAGTTGATTAAATTGACGTAAGAAAACTACTAGACACTTGGTCTAAGTGTTAAACAAAGCTTTAATCAACTGGTTTTCAACATGGAGATCTAGTTGTGTCCTTCACTAGTTCCTGTCGAGGAATGTCCTAAGCAAGCTGGGCTCATGCCCGAGTATTTATACTCTACCTGGACAGCGCCACCAGCAGGCCGCCCAGTATTACTTCATACAAGATTCATGTCACCTACCAAAGTGGATAACTTCACATTTCTCCACATTATTTTCCATTTGCCATGTTCTTGCCCACTCATTTAACTTGTTTTTATCCCCTTGAAGCTTCTTTGCATCCTCCTCACAACTTACATTCCCACCCAGCTATATATCATCAGCAAACTTGGATATGTTACATGTGGTCCCCTCATCCAAATCATTGATATAGATTGTGAATAGCTGAGGCCCAAGCACTGATCCTCGTGGTACCCCTGCCAACCCGAAAATGACCTGTTTATTCCTACTCTGTTTTCTGTCCGTTAACCAATCTAGCACTTCACAGCTGCTACCAGGAGGCCGAAACACAACTCCCACTGCATTCTTAAATCCTTTCCTATTTCTTAATTCTACCCATATAGTCTCCACTGCCTGCTTGCCTCTCGTTATACCCCCTTATATATACATGGAGTTTTTTTTTCATTTTCATGATAGTCGAACCCTATTCGAGTCCTCAATAACTGTTTTGAGAAAGATAAATGGCGGGCAAAGGATTTTTGAAAAAATATCTATTTTGAGCGATTAGGCTGAATTTGTATTTATTTTATCAACTTCAATATCAGCACTTCTGATTGATAAGTGTTCTGACATTGCTATTTTGTCAATATGACTTTGGAAATGTGACAGATAAAAAGTGCAACAGAAATACCATTTTCAATATTCTAGTCAGAGATTACACTATTCCAGGAAGTGGGTGCTAGGGTGTTTACGTACAGGAGGGGTGGACATCTGCAGTGAAAGATTTTACAAAGAGACATCTTAGGTTTTTTTTTTAATTGTTTCTTGGCAAACAAGTAACAGGTAGTTTTCGGACTTCATGCTCCTGGTGCATGAGAACTTAAGGCATGCACTGCACATGATCTTCCAACCATTTACATTAGTGACCAGAAAATCACGAGTAGTACAAGCTCAAATTTCTGATATGTGCTCCCAGCAGACAAGACGTCCCACTAGAAATCCAGAAAAGTAAAATTCCCATAGTTTTTCCTTATGCACTGCAGCTGCATAAATAATTTTATTATCTCACTCTTCTCTAGAAAAATAAAGGCATGGCTGTTTTAATACAAATACAGCCCTGGCACAGACAGTAATTGTGTAACTCAGAGCTTTTATTTAATTACTTGGTATCCAAAATGCAGAAAAAATAAACCTTTCAATTTGTTCAGCTACTCTTGCTTTTTTTTAATTAAATTTTACGGTTAGGTGACAGTACACGCTAGGTGTATATAGCACAAATACATAATCAAATCTTTATATAAACAATTGTTTTTGAATCCCAAGTGTAAACAAAACATTTGCACAAGTGGACAAGTCATCTGCCTCCATCTCTCTGATCTAGACTGTCTTTAAACTAAAAGAAGCATTTAATAATAGTTTTAATGCAAAACTTTTACTTCAAATATTTTCTTAAATTCATCTTTCAGCTGGGTTTTAAATCATTGGGAACAAAGAGAAATTCAGAATCATTCCCAGAATGTATCCAAACACCCTAGAAATCTGTAACTTTTCCTTCTACACCAACTGCATTGATGAGACTAATCTGCTTCTCCTCAACGTGCCGAGCAAATCCTGTTTTTTAATCTAATGACATGTGCCTTTGCAAGACTTCCATCTTGTTCTTGCCCATGGCACTGGTTCCAATGTGAACTATGACTTCAATCTATTCACCCTCCTTTTCCAGAATTTTCTTCATTTGTTCCCTTACCCTGGCACCTGGGAGGCACCAGATCATTCAGAACTGCTGGTCATGGTTGCAGAAAACATTGTTTATCCCTCAACAGCAGAATCCTCTCGAACTATTGCATTTTTCAGCACTAACATTTCTTGCCCCCCTCGCCAGTAATTATTTGCTCCATGGTGCTGTGGCATTGTTTGTGACTTCCCTTGCCTAATCAACTGGCTTCCTGTCACTCAATTGCCTCTCTTTTTGTACCACTTACATAAATGTATTCAAGCACACAGTCATTACACAGCCAATTCAAACACAGGTACCAATTTCGAAACAGCCTTTCACACCTAGGATAGCGAGTTTGTCAAACTAACCCAGTCAGTACTTGAAAAGACAATCCGTTAACAACTAACCAGTCAAAAACTATAATTTAGTACTTTATCAATCACTCATTGCAGTTCAAGCCAGAACCCCCTCAGCTGCCTTCTCACTATGCTGGCCTCTATATAAAAAAAAAAAACTCCCCAAATTTCAATTATCCTCTTTGAAAACTCATGATATGCAGGAAGATGTTCTAGGTGGCAGGTAATGCAGGGGATATTGGGAAGCCGGGTTCCAGGCTTCGTGACTAATGGGAGTGATTTGGTGGAAGACGAGAAGGGGTGGGAAGCGATGTACGGGTATGGCAGTGGTCAGAAGATGTTCTTTGGGTCTGGGAACACTGGAAAGGAATGGAGACTATGGGAGTTTTGGGAGGGAGATCTTGGATGTGGGAAAACTGGGAGTTGGGTCTCAGGGGTGTGGCAATGGTGAAAGGAAAATGCTGAGGTGTAGCACTGATGGGAGGATCGTATTAGAGTCTGTAATTAATGAGAAGGGGAAATCCCAGAAGCTGAAAACATTGGGAGAGGGGTCCTGGAGAATTGCATTTCTGGGGTGGGTGGTCAATACTAGAGAAGGCAGTATGGAAATATTAGGCAATGGGGGTAATTAGAGTGGGTATTAGAGTCTGGGTGTGCTGTCTTGTGTGGCCTGGGAAGAGGATGCTGGGCTCCGGGGACCATTGGTAGGGGGTTGCTGTGACCTACGAGTAGAGGGCAGTGGCTCCAAGGTGCGAGAGTATTGGGTCGGGGTGTCAATTAACTAGGAGGATTGTGTAAAAGGGGTCTTGGAGTTCAGTAGCATTTGGGTGGTAGGGTGCTAAGAAAAACACTATAGCTGCATTCAAAATCCTGACCTCGGAACTGGCTAGAAGTTCTTTAAAGCACTTGCTGCATTTTTACTATCTTTATAAAAGTGCAATAAGCACTTAAAAAAAAACTTCAAGCTAGTTCGCTGGTCATGGTAGTGAATGGTTGGTTGGCAGTTAAGAAGGGGGTCAGGTATGGCCACTCAAGTCAGGAAGAGGCAGCTGGAGGAGTGGGGGATAGATATGTTTTCGTGTTACTCTTTCTCTGTCTCTCTCATGCTGCTTCTCTCGCCTTAAATCTTATTTTTGTTCCTCTCTCTGCCTTCTGCTTCTTTGTCTTTTTTTTACTCTTGCCTTTCAGATGGGAGGTGAAGGGTGGTATGGGGTAGTGTGGCAGGGAAAGGACCCAGCAGCAGCTGCAGGCTGCATTTGGGATGGGGTTGTATGAAAAATCTGGCTCACTGACTTTCTTCCCATCCCCCTACCCCATCACTCATGCTTCACCTTCCCCTTTGCTCCCCTACCCCTTCCAACTGCTCATTCCTCTTCCTACCACCTCTCACTACCCCTATCTCTTACGCTTTGAACTACCCACTCAACCTCTATATCGTCTCCTGCTTTGCTATCATGCACATCACCCTTAACCCTCCATCCACTTCCCCCGCCAACTAGTGGGTGCCAAGAAGCCAGAGGCCCGCCTCACCGTCTGACCATTCAACTTCCGTCTTCTCTCTCTCATCATCTATCTGTGACTCTAGTGTCTCTCTTACTCTCAAAATTCTACACTTTTTAAAGTTTATAGAACCCAAAACAAAACCTACACTGGCATGTCATCAGAACACCGTCATTTCTCTGTCTCATAGGCGTTAGAAATTAGAATCTCTGTCTCACAGGTGTACATAATTAGCATTGCTCTTTTCTGCCAACAAAACACGGGAGGAGGTAATTAGATGTCTTCAAAATTCAACTGGTATTTATTTTAAATTGAAGTAAAATTAAATTAAGAAAGCACTCTCCCTCTCTCTATCCAACCCCAGTCTCACTCACCCTCCCTCACTCATCTGTTTCCCCTTTAGCTTTTAATACACTTGTAAAGTTTATAGAACACAAAACAGAACTTACAACAGTTATATAATAACATGATCATTTTTTTCTCTCCCATGCACAATCTTTAAAAAAAAACTTTTCAAATTTGTCTTTTTTTCCCCCCAAAAAAGAAATTACTGAACTAAAAGTGCTGGAAGCTGTTAGAATTTCTTGTAACAGTCATTTGTTTCAAGTAGTGTCACCAAAGTCAACAGCATTCATTTGATTTTCTTTTTTTTGTTGGAACCCAAACTGGGCATCAGTGAGCAGGTTATTGGTGAGTAAGTGCCGCTTGATAGCACTGTCGATGACACCTTCCATCACTTTGCTGATGATTGAGAGTAGACTGATGGGGCGGTAATTGGCCAGATTGGATTTGTCCTGCTTTTTATGGACAGGACATACCTGGGCAGTTTTCCACATTGTCGGATAGATGCCAGTGTTGTAGCTGTACTGGAACAGCTTGGCTAGAGGCGCGGCTAGTTCTGGAGCGCAAGTCTTCAGCACGATAGCCGGGATGTTGTCGGGGCCCATAGCCTTTGCTGTATCCAGTGCGCTCAGCCATTTCTTGATATCATGTGGAGTGAATCGAATTGGCTGAAGACTGGCTTCTGTGATGGTGGGGACCTCAGGAGGAGGCCGATATGGATCATCCACTCGGCACTTCTGGCTGAAGATGGTATACAGTCTTTAATAAACATCAATAGTCATAAAAAAAATTACCTCATAAAAGGTTGAAAAGTTAACTGTCTATGCCTTTTCTAAGGTGTGCTTTTAAATACAAAAAAACCTGAAGTCCCAAAAATAGATTACTGTCTTTCTCAGAAGGAAAAGATTGTTTAACTGAAGTTGTAAAACTAAAATGATGAAGAAAGGAACTTGTTACGATTGACATGAACATCAGCCAATCAAGGGGAACTCAATCATTCAAATTTACCTTCTAGTTAGGCTTAAAATCAATAGCAAAATACTGTGGATGCTGGAAATCTGAAATAACAGAAAATACTGGAAACACTCAGCAGGTCAGGCAGCATCGTGGAAAGAGAAACAGAGTTAACGTTTCGGGTCGATGACCCTTCATCAGAACTGGAAAAGGTTAGAGAAGTAACAGATTTTTAAGCAGGTGTGGGGCAGGGACAGGACGGTGGGGAAGAAAGAACAAAGGGAAGGTCTGTGATAGGCTGGAAGGCAGGAGAGATTAAAAGACAAAAGGGATGATGATGCAAGGCAAAAGGAGATGGCAATGGGACAAGTTAAGAAACAAAAGATGACTCTAGATGAGGTGTAAATGTCGATGGCAGAATCATCAACAGCTGCCATGTGAGGAAAAAAAAATATAGGGGCCGAGGTTATCGTCTGAAATTGTTCTCCTGGTTCAATCTCTAGTTTCTTTCAAAGAGCAGAAACCCTTCTACTGCAACTCAGAGAAACTTAATGATGCATGCTGAGAAATTCTCAAAACTGCACGTGCATAGAATGCTCAAGGTGTGGTTAATAACTCCCTTCTGTTGTTCTGGAGAAAAATACCCATTTTAAGCTTAGACTTTTGAGGCAGGTAAAACTTCAATGAAGGTTTTAAAAGACACAAAGACAATTTCAATGGGCAAATTTAATCATTTTATTCTGAAATATGTTATTTTGTCAAAATTATTTGAACATTAGAACTATAAATACTGGGATGAAAAAACATTTTAAGTGATTCACTGATTCACTTGTTTTTTCAAGGACGTGTATGGAGTCTTGTACAATTCCTATGATTTTGTGTCACACTTGGTCCCTCACACTTATCCGTCACCCTTCAAAGTCCTGCCTCTATAATTTCTCACTGCTACCATTGGACTTAGTCTGCTCATGTGACCAAGTTCCTCCTTAGTCCTCCTACCGCCATTCAAAAGCTGATTCTTTTAAAAGTTATTTTTCCTTAGAAACTGAAATATCTAATGTCGCGGTGCTCACAATCCCCTGGGCCAGCCTTTCAAGCTCCCTGATCCAAGGAACCCCAATTTGACTTGAAATAAAAGTCCCATTCTTAGAAAACCTCTGACTCACCACAAGCAACGCTACAGGGCATGAGTTAGTATATCTACATTAAAAGTCTTACATCTGCGTGCACTTCTCATCCACAATCTTACTTCCTGTTAAGTTTTCTTACACTTTTGTGTTAGAAATTTATAATGGTAAACGTTATGTCCAGTTTTGGAATGGTAACTGCCTATATAAACGCATCACACTGTAATTGCATCCTCCCACAAATGATGCTGTAGCACTTCAGTTTTGCATTTCCCAGCTCTTCAACCTATGCTGCAGAGAAACTCTTATGCTCTAACCAACTCTTCCTCACTGCTCCCCAAACTGGTGTAAGTTTTACTATTTAACTATTCATATAAATAAACGGGCAAAGCATTATATAAAAATAAGGACAGAATATATGACTTTAAAATCGGGCTGAACAACGTCAGCTGGTCTGGGTTCTAATCCTCTCTGGGGTGAATTACTTTTGCTTCCTGAAATATTTGGAGTCTTGCGAAGGACCCAGAAAAGATCCAAGGCTTGCTCTCATCAGGCTTGGCTTCTACTGGGCCCATGAAGGACATAATGGACATAATCCACGGGTAGCCCGGAAATGCCCCAAAGTCTTTAATGGACATAAAGGTCCACCCACCACACCATGGATTTACCATGAGATATTCAACGGGACGGAAACTTGGTACATTTGGGTTCTCCCTCCGTCTACCAAATTCCTGGTCTCCCGTGGGCATCTGTCAGAATTGGACCCTTTCTAGTCCGAGGAATTTCAACGCAGATGAAATTCATCGCAGGGAAGTGCGAGGTGATACATTTTGGTAGGAAGAATGAAGAGAGACCATACATACTAAATGGTACAAGAGCAGAGACACCTGGGGGTGCTTGTGCAGAAATCTTTGAGGTGGCAGACAGGTTAACAAAGCAGTTAACAAAGCATATGGGATCCTGGGCTTTATAAATAGCGGCATAGAGAACAAAAGCCAGGAAGTTATGCTAAACCTATATAAAACTCTAGTTCAGCCCCAGCTGGAGTATTTTGTCCAATTCTGGGCACCACACTTTAGGAAGGATGTGAAGGCTTTGGAGAGGGTACAGAAGAGATTTACTGGAATGGTTCCAGGGATGAGGGATTACAGTTATGTGGATAGACTAGAGAAGCTGGGGTTGTACTACTTGGAGCAGACAAGGCTAAGAGGAGATTTAATAGATGTGCTTAAAATGATGAAGGGTTTAGATAGAGCAAATAAAGAGAAACTGTTTCCAATGGCTGAAGGGTCGATAACGAGAGGGCACAAATTTAAGGTGATTGGCAAAAGAACCAGAGGTGACATGAGGAAAAACTTTTTTATGCAACAAGTGGTTAGAATTTGGAATGTACTGCCTGATAAGATGTTGGATACAGATTCAATAGAAGCCTTCAAAAAGGGAATTGGATAAATAATTGGAGAAAAAATTGCAGGGATATAGGGAGAGTGGGACTAATTGGATTGCTCTTCGAAAGAGCCAGCGCAGACTCGATGGGCCGAATGGCCTCCTTCTGTGCTGTACGATTCTATGATCTCTACATTTAATTCAAATATGCTGTTAATACATCAGAATGTTCCAATGGATTACACAGCAATTTAAGAATCTAAAATAAAAACAGGAAATGCTGCAAACACTCAGGTCAGGCAGCATCCGTGGAGAGGAACAGAATTAACGCTTCAGGTCAATGTCCTTTCATCTGAACAGATGCTGCCTGATCTGCTGAGTATTTGCAACAGTTTCTGTTTTTATTTCAAATTTCCACCATCCGCAGTATTTTGCTTTGGTTTAATTTATGAATCAAGCCTTATAGAGCACATTTTGCTGATCTCGAATAAAACATTTTCAGGTGTTAGGATCAGCTTACCTATATCTGCAGAGACCATCGTTGACTGGTTCTCAGGCACAGAGACAGAGGTTTGATCCTGATCCATACTTCTAGAATCTTCGTTTGCCTCCTGTTGGCTGTGGCTAAGGTCTGAACGCAACTCTGAACACTCATCTTCTTCTCTGTGGAAGAAACAAACCACTTAGAATTGCACTAATATGGAGATAGGTGCATTTGGGACTTTATTGACTAATGTTTCTGGACTTAAAATATTTACCATTAAAATTAAATTAAAAACTAATACTTCTACAGATATGAGACAATAACTCTCTATATACATTTCAGTAACCATGAAAGAATGAGTAATTGACCATATACATTTTAGTAAGCTGTTAAAATTAATGAAAACATACCAAACCTTTCATAAGCAAACGTCCAAGTTTTATCAAGTTCTAATTCATCAGTTTTATTTTAGAGCTGATTTGTTCCTTACTTAGTGCTAGCATAATTGCCCCCAGTTAAGTTTTTATTTCGGTTATTCATAAGAAACTTTTTGTATAAACCCATTATATGCAACAGGATTACAATACTCATCCCAACTTCTCATGGGTTTACAGCCATATTATCTATTAATAGGATAGAAAATTTGTCTAGCTACACTGTTTCTGTGTCCACTTGCTCATATGCAAATTTATTCCACCCAGCTGGCTCATATGCAGGTTAATTTTAACTGAACAGTAGCAAACAGGAATCCTAATTATGTAGGATGCTTTCATTACTTTATAATTAATCTTTGACAGTTTTATTATTTTACAGGGTTACTGAACAGAAACAAATCCAACCTCACCTCCTTATTCAATTTACTCCACTAGCAGCCGCCAACAGTTACAAATCATGAGATACAGATCAAAGCACCTGGACCATAAGTCTGGCTACCACTCCTCTCATCCTTCCTCCCCCAGGCCACACAATTCTGAACCTCATCTCCTGTTCACCTCAGTAATTATTGCTTCCCATCCCAGCCTTATGCTTCACCTACTGTAGTTCCTATGTCTGCAGTTACCATTGCTGACCAGTCCACACAGTGTTTTTAACATTCACTACCGACTGTTACATCACTAGGTACGCATCATATTGCAGCAACTTCAAATCCTACTCTCCTTGTGCTCCTGCCTGGTTCAATTTCCCCGAATTTCATATTTCAACAAATACTATCTTCCCAGTTTCTTTCTCTCCCATTCGATGACAACATCTCAAAGCCCCTCCGACTGTGCCCATTCTCTCTTCATTCTTCCTGCTAACACCAGTAAAGTTTTACCCTTTCTTGCTTTGCTCCACAGACCATGCAACCACAGTGCCAGCCCTCTTTACAACTTCAGCTTTTCCTCCTAATTTTCATTTATTTCTTTCAAGCTTGCTCTCCACTTATCTATTTCCATACAGTCCCATTCGTCAGCATTTTTTTTTGCTAGCCAGGTCCATTTCTCCTCATTTATTTGTTTCAAACCACAACCAGTTATTTCCTCTTTCCTACCTCAGTTCTTCCTATTTATTTTTTCTTAAATCTTCTTCCTCCTATAGTCCTTATTAACTTTTTATATTCTACCTACACCACCATCCACAAACTACAAATAAGACCTAATCCATTCAATTCCATCAGCAATATCACATAAACCTACAATATGTTAAGAGTCTTGCATAACTACTTGGAAGCTGAATGGCTGCTTAACAGGAATTTAGGAGTTGATGGGAGAGTAAGGCCTGGACACTTCGAATAAAGAGAGAGAGGTTAAGTCAAGTAGGGCATGAACTTGGCAGAGCAAGGTCATCTGTTCCCTAAGAGAATTAGATTGAAACTCTATGAATGAAAGTTAGAGCACTTCCACTGTTAATCATTCTTGGGAGTTTATTTTTATCTGTTCTCCCCCCCTTGTTTGTTTTATCCTGAGCAGGCCTACAAGGAATCAGCTATACCCAAACTGATTTTTTTTTTTTTAAAGCCTGTGTGTTACAACGGTGAAAACCCTAAAAGGGAGATTGAACACAAAATGTAAAATATTTTGAATGATTACTTCCTCCAAGGGGTATTCACAAGGGAAGACATGAACAACATGCTGTCCTAATACAGTGGTAACCTAAGCAAATAAATGACTGATATGAATGAGATAGGGCACAAAACAAAATAATTCCCTAGGGATAGGTGGTATTTATTCCAGAATGCTGAAAGAAACTAGGGAGGAAATTTGTGAGGTACTGACAACTATTGAGGGAGTCAGCCATTGGACACTGGGAGATACCAATAGATTGTAAACAGTGTAACATGGTGCCCACATTCAAAAAAGGGGGACAAAACTGACACACCCAATTACATAATAATTCCATGTTAAAATAGTGTAATCAATTATCAGGAGTACACTTGATTACCTACAAAATAATAACCAAGTAAACATAAGTTGACATATGGGGAAGTTCCAGCCTGACCAACCTCTTCAACATCTCCAAGAAAGTGACAGCCCAAGTGGACTGTGGAAAGCTCTACGATGTGGTGTACCTCAACTTCCAAAAGGCATTCTACACGAAAGGCTATTAGCTACACTCAGAAGATGTAGAGATTCACGAGATCGATAATCCCGGGAATGGATAAGAAACTAGCTGAAGGGTACAAAATGAGTATTTGTTAGTGAAGTTATGTCAAGTGTCCCTTGTTCTGGATTCTTTAGGGAAATACTTTTTCTATATCTACTCTATCAAATCATTTTATCAATTAAAATCACCTCTCAACCCTATAAACTCAAGTCAAGTTTATGCAACCTGTGCTCATAATTTAACCCTTTAAACCCCCAATCAATGTTCTCTCTAATTATTTTTTTGGGTGCGTGGCCCCTTTAACGGCTGGGCTGCCCATTCAAATTTCCACGTATGCGCAGTTTTTCCATTCAAAAGTCAGTGACCGGCCTGCGTGGGACCTGCAGACCACTGCGCAGCCTAACGGGAACATTGACCCCAACATAATTCTGGTGACTCTGCACTGTATCCTCTCCAAGGTTAATATAACCTTCTTGAGGTGCCTAAAACTGAACACAGTACTCCAGATGGGGTCTGAACAAGGCTCTGTACAACTTCCTCCCCTTTGTACTCCAACCTGAGATAAAGACCAACATTCCATTAGCCTTTTTGATTACTTTTTCTACCTATACATTAGCTTTTAGCGATCTGTGCAAACGGACACCCAAATCACTTTCATCCTCTACAGTTCCTAGTCTCTCGCCATTCAGAAGCTATTCCATTTGTCCTTCGTGGATCCAAACAGGATGACCTCACACATTCCCACACTGAACTCCATCTGCCACGGTTTTGCCCATGCACTTAATCTGCCTAATGTCCCTTTATAACTTCCTGCTCCCATCTACTTAGTGTGCCTCCTAACTTGTGTCATCTGCAAACGTGGATATACAACTCTATTCTTTCATCCAAGTTGTTGATATATATAGTGAAAAGCTGAAGATCCCATACAGATCCCTGGGAAACATCACTTATCACATCCCACCAATCAGAGTATATTCTCTTTATTCCTACTCTGTCTCCTACCTCCCAACCAATTACTAACCCAGTCACATACTTCAGTGTCAAGGCCCAATTGAGGACCAGAGATCAACACTGCAGTAAGTTTATGGTTTGGGTTTGGATGGTCTAAAATTCAGGTTCTTCCACCCTGTATGTAAATACAAATTGTAGTATCAACTTTCCTTAAAGTACATGCAATTATTCCTCAAGGGTACACACAGTTATCCCTATATTAAGAAAGCTGAATAATGCTCTGCACAAATACTTTAGATCCACCTCACTACTAAACTACCAGACATTGTTAGCAAAATTCTTTCCTCCTCTCCTGACTACTCTCAACATCCCACCTCCCAAAAAGCAAGCAGTAGGCCCGAGTCAGAATGTTGTGGGTTCAAACCCCAGCGCATAATTTAATTAAAGGCCAGGAGCAGGTCACTCAGCCAGATTATAAATAGGGTTGGGAAGACCTTAGCCAAAACTGTTGACTTAAAAAGTATTAGGCATTGCATACCTTATGCAAGACTTATAATAATACCAGTAGATCTCACGTGGCATTTGCTCATGGCGAGCCAGAGGTTTCATAAGATCAAAGGTGATATGTCAAGTAGTATTATCAGGGACAATGACCTATCAGCACTGGGAATAGCCTTGGCATCTGGCAGTACTGGAAAGGGGGCTCAGAATCTGGCAGTACTAGGGTCAGGTCTTACCCGGCTTGACTTGAATAAATCATGAAGTACTGATTCCCCATGGGCAATGCCACATGAGATCATGCTGCAAAGAGGCATCACACACGAGGGTATAGCACCTAGGAGACACATGGCATTGGAAGCCAGTGCTGTTCAGACCCTATCCAAGGCAACAGAACTACCAGCCAGTCAAGATTCCCTTCCTGTATGTATATACAGGAAAACAAACTTCATAATCACCACTGCACAGCCTACAGAAGGAAGGGATGGCTAACAAGAGAGATTGAAAAAAATGGGATAACATCTCACATTTCAGGTACCAGAAGACTACTAATCCAACCCAACTCCAACTCTAAACAAAGCATTGTAGCCCCTGAATGTCAGTAACCCACCAGCACCAGGTTGCTAAGAGAATTGGGGGAGGAGATAGCGGAAGGGCTTGCCATCATTTTCCAATCTTCCCTAGATGCAGGGAAGGTGCCTAAGGATTGGAAATTGGCGAATGTGACACCATTGTTGAAGAAAGGATGGAAGGATAATCTGAGTAACTTCAGGCTGGCCAGTTTAACATCAGTGGTGGGTAAAGTTTTAGAAACAATAATCAAGGAAAAAATTCAAGGGCATTTGGAGAGGTTTAAGCTAATTAAGGAGAGCCAACACGAGTTTGTAAAAGGAAGATCATGTTTGACTAATCTAATTGAATTTTTTGATGAAGTAACAGAAAGGACTGATGAAGGGAATGCAATGGATGTTGTCTACATGGATTTTTGGAAGGCGTTTGACAAAGTACCACATAGAAGGCTGGTTAACAAAATTGAGGCTCATGGAATAGCTGGGTCAGTGGCAGCTTGGATAAGGAATTGGCTTAAGGACAGAAAACAACGAGTTGTGGTAAATGGCTGTTTTTCAGACTGGAGGATGGTAGACAGTGGTGTTCCCCAAGGGTCAGTGCTGGGGCCACTGCTTTTTTTGATAAATGACCTGGCTTTTGGAATACAGAGTAGAATTTCTAAATTTGCCAATGACACCAAACTTGGGGGTGTGGCAAACAGTGATGATGATATCAACCGACTGCAAAAGGACATAGAAAGGCTAGCAGAATGGGCAGACAAGTGGCAGATGGAATTTAATATAGAGAAGTGTGAGGTGATGCATTTTGGTAGAAGGAATAGGGAGAGGCAATATACAATTAATGGCACAGTTTTAAAGAGTGTGCAGGGACAGAGGGACCTGGGAGTTAATGTGCATAGGTCCCTGAAGGTGGCAGGACATATTGAGAGAGTGGTTAACAAAGCTTATGGGATCTTGGGCTTCATAAATAGAGGTATTTAGTACAAAAGTAGAGAAGTTATGCTGAACCTTTATAAAGCGCTGGTTAGGCCACAACTGGAGTATTGCGTTCAGTTAAGGTCACCACACTTTAGGAAGGATGTGAAGGCCCTTGAGAGGGTACAGAGGAGATTTACCAGAATGGTTCCGGGGATGGGAGATCTTAGCTACAAGGACAGGTTGGAGAAGCTGGATTTGTTTTCATTAGAGTAAAGGAGGTTGAGGGGTGATTTGATAGAGGTGTACAAGATTATGACAGGTTTGGATAGGCTAGACGGGGAAAGGCTGTTCCCACTAGTTGATGGTACAAGGACATGGGGACACAGATTTAAGGTTTTGGGCAAGAGATACAGGGGGGGGGGAAATGTGTGGAAAAACTTTTTTACACAACGAGTGGTGATGACCTGGAATTTGCTACCGACAGAAGTGGTGGAAGCAGAGACACTCACTGTTTTCAAGGGGAGACTGGATAGGCACTTGAGGGAAATAAACTTGCAGGGCTACGGGGATAGAGCGGGGGAATGGGACTGACTGGATTGCTCTACAGAGAGTCGGCACAGACCCGATGGGCTGAATGGCCTCCTTCTGTGCTGTTATGACTCTATGACACCCTCCCAGCACACCTATGGATGGGCAATAAATGCAGCCCTGCCAGTATCACCAACATTCCAAGAACAAATGAAAAACACATATTTTTACATGCTATTTAAACTTAGCTCACCTTATTGTTGTTCCCTGCAGCCTGTCAATCTTCTTATTTAGTTCTGCAATTATACTGTGAAGTTCAGTGATACGTTCTTCATAACGCAGAGTTGCCCTTTCCTGAGTCTCTTCATGCTCCCTCATTAGATGAGATTGTTCACACTGAAAAGACAATTACCATGGTGGGGAAAATTGAATCAAGGTTGCCCTTCTATAATATACTGATTCACCTTTATGAATAATTTTCTGATTGACCTTGCCTTTTGTAGTACAGCGGATATTTCAACCTGAAATCAAAATGCAACTTTATCAAGAAATAATTTTTGATCGAGAAATTCTGTAACAAGTATAGACGAAGTTTAAAAGGGTTACTGTTTTGCACTCATACAGTATTATAGAAAATAAAATGGAACAAATAGAACATGTTACTTCAATGCTGATACTTTACAATAATATGGGCACTGTCCAAATCTAAATCTTCTCAATTAACATTTTTAATACTAAATACAGTGGTAGTATGGTTTCAAATAAGATACAAAAAATGAAGACTGTATCAAAAGTACCTCATCATTCTATGAATTTAGTTTATCCTTTACTTAGCTCAGAATAGACCCATAATCCAACTAAAAGAAAATCACTGGGACAGTACTCAGGAAAGCATCATGTTGTCTTAAATCGTGTGAAAGTCAAGAAATGTCATTTGCATAAAAGCTCTTCTGACTGACCAATGTTCAATTCTTTTTCTTCAAGTCTGCCTACAATATAGACTATAGATAAGTAAACAATTGTCAAAATGAAATCTCCCCTCCTCCCCCCACCCCTTCAAATGCAACACTATATTCTTTGTTTAAAAGACCAGGGCAATGTATACGGTCAACTTACTAGATGGCTTGTTTAAGTTGTGCAAGTTCCCTCTTCAAATACTTTATCCTCCAATTTTGGCTTGGCACTGCACTCGCCTCTACCATTAATATAAAAATCAAAAGTAGTTCTTTGTAGAATTTGAAACAAGGTTGGCATAGTAGAGCAGAGACATGCATTATTGGCTAAGGTACTATGACACGCAAAAAGATGCGAGTTTGTACCCATAAATCCTCTACATGGTGAGGAAAGGCAAGGAGGAGGGAGGGGAGAGACGGAAGATAGGGAGCAGTTGATTGTGCAAGGGGGTTAGCAGGTGAGTGGGAGCGAGAGAGGAGATGGGAGCTGCAAATCATTAAGGGGAAGAGGGTAGGGGAGGGGGAGAAGGGACAAGTCCAGAAAACTATATCAATAAATGGCCCCCCAAGAAAACATTGATTTTAAATAAAAATATCAGTTACTTTTTAAAAAAAAATACAAACTGTCTGCAAACAGTGGTCAAGAATTTTTTGAGAAACATACATAAAGCGTGAGGCCTGGAGCAACAGCACCGGTAGATATAGGGAGGTTGCTACGCACTGTGGGCCGGCCTGGGTTGTAATGAACAGTGGAATGTTGTAGATATCAGCTGAAATGGCCTCATCAAGAGGCAGGGCCACAGCCCGCATGAGTCGGCAGGGCCCACTGTTGATCTAGGCTTAGTTGGCTTGGGAGGGGTAAGAGAGGTATCAGCCCAAGAGAAGTTGGCTAAATTTGAAAACTGAAGTAATGTTAAAGGTAAAACCACTCTCTGACCCCAGTCTGTCTCTCTGCCTCTGCTCTCTGACCTTAAAACACTTTCTGAAGTTTATAGAACACAAAACAAAAGCTACAAGTGCATCACCAGAAAACTGTCTCTCTCTATCAAATATATGCGTGCACATAAACATATACACACACAGCCTCTTTTTTGTTAAAATACAATTAATATAAATTTCACCTCAGTAAAGCTTTTGAAATTCGTCTTCCTTGGTGAAAAATTCGGTCAGGGCGCTACTTTTAGCGCTGCTGCGCTGTAAATTGAGTGGTAGCGCCCCAAGCAGGAGGCGGGGCGCTACTGGAAGCGCTCTCCCGCCTTCCTGAGACGCTACCATTCAATATCGCGGCACTACGTGCAACAGCGCCACACGCGTCAGCACGTAGCGCCGCGGTATTACAAGCCTCCCTCCCCTGATTAAAGGGGAGGGACCTAGCGCAGCGCGCACCGGGGCCCTGCTGGAGTGCCGGGCTGACCGATAGCGGTCGGCACCCAGCACGAGGAAGCGCAAGGGGGAAGGTGCTGGTAGGCAGCCCAAAAAAAATGACCTGCCCTTTAATTAGCGCCGCCACGGCTGCAAAGACACCACCCTGACCCTATCGGACATATCATCCGGCAGTAGGTCAGGGGGCACAACTAAAGTTTGCGGCCGGGGCGATGCACACGGCGACGACGTCATTGCTGGAGTCGCAGCGCCGCTGGGCGTTACTGGCTACTGTGGGAGGCATTAGTGGTGCCGCGCCCAGGCGCATGGGGCTTTGCACCCAGTTAGTGCCCCGCGGGGGTGCTAACGGGAGGCGCAAAGCAACCCAATTTCACCCCCTCCCCCCTTTTCCAAAATTATTTGAAGACAAGCTACTGGCCAGAAAGTGCAAAGAGTACAAGAAAAATATTGCATCAGCTGACTCAAGAATACTAATACATCATGGGAAATCAGGCACACTACACCTCCTCAGACTGCTAGGGGGAAAAATTCAGTTGGTTGTGCCTCGCGTTAGCGCCTTAAGAGGGGGCTAATGGGGCGCAAAGCAATTAGCGCCCGGGCGCGGCGATGTTTACACCGCTCGCGAAATTAACTAGACATTTTGCGGCGGCGCTAAACAGTACCACCATGATCTCCTGCGCCGGCAGATCGTGATGTCAGTCGAGTGCGCAACGCCCCAGCAGCGCCCCGGAGCGGATATTGAGTGGCGCCCCCTGCCTTACCGCCTACCGCTAGCAACGACAGGTTGAGGGGAGCGTTTTGCAATCAGGAAGGGACTGGGGGAACGCTATTTAAAGGCGACCGCTTCCTGCCTTTTTTTGTTGGCGACATTTTTGAACCACGCATTCTGAGAGAGAGAGAGAGAGAGAGAGAGAGAGAGAGAGAGAGAGACTGACTTCTGGAGAGATTCAACGCTGTGTGAAGGAGTTTTGGGTACTGAGCAGCACTTTACAGGTTCATTTTGATTTTCCCTTCCTTGTATCGATTTAGAAGAGACTGTGGGGGCTGCACTCTGAGCTCTTTCCCTGGGCCTCTCCATTGTTATTTCCAGCAGATTTGATGTACAGGTCTCTCCAGGCCAAGATTCAAGGCTGCAATGAGCAGGATGCGGATGGAAAGCAAGATCAACCCTCCCCTTTAAGAACTGGCCGGGGCCATTGTGTCTGTGTTCCACTGCTGACTGACATCACATGAGCTTTGCCAGCGCTCTGAGTTAACGCCTCGCTCCTCGGCCTTTGCGCCTTAAGACAGATGTGTAGCGCCTGATTTAGCACTCCAATCACCTCCAGGGGCAATAAAAGTCAAGTTTGCAGTCGGAGGCGATAATTAGCGCCAGGCCGATAATTGCGCCCCAAACGGGGCGATACTGAATTTTTCCCCCATAGAATCAAATTTAGTGCAGAGTCAGCGCTCTGGACAGAAATATTAAGTCCAAGCCCATGTTTTGGAGAGGCTGAAGTCTTCAAGTACAGGTTTTAATGAAGACACAAAGGACAATTCAATGGATAATTGTAATCAAGTTATTGTGAAATATATAATCTCTTGAATTTCAAAAAATTGTTTGAAGCCTTATTTTGGATATTAGAAATTTCAGTTAAAGGGGGAAAAAAAAGGTAGATGAAAACATTTTCAGAACACATTTTGAGCGATTTGTGGGAACCTGCTGATTAGATAGCACAATCACGGTAATATACCATCACTATAAAATGCCCTCAAAAATCTCAAATTTAAAAATGTTCATCCTTATGATTGTTCCTCCATGGCCTTGGCTCTGCCTATCTCTAATCTCCTTTAGCCCTACACCCCTCTGTTCCAAACTTTCCATTCCTCATAATCTGGTCTCGTGCTCCCCGCCTTCTCTTCGCCCCACCATTGGCAACCAGGGTTTCAGCCACCTAGGACCCATGCTATAGAATTCCCTCCCTAAACCCCTCCATCTCACTCCTCCTTTAAGACACTTCTAAAACACTTCTTTGTAGTCATCAGCCCAATCTTTCCTTTTTTTGGCTTGGCAGTCATTTTGTCTTTCACTTCTGTAAAGTGCCTTGGGGAATTTTTCTGTATTAAAAGTGCGATATAATTGCAAGCTGTTATTTATTTTTAGTTATTTCCTGCTTGTTGGTTACTTTCCTCTCTGTTGCACATCTCTTTACCAGTGAGGCCTCTCAGGTGGCTTTACTAAATTTCATGTCTCTTTTCAAATAAAAAGGAGATTTCTCCAGTGTCCTAGCCCATATTCATCCTTCAACCACCACCAGGACAGATCAACTGGTCATTATCTCATTAGCTGCTTGGTTAAAGAACATAAGAAATAGGAGCAGGAGTAGGCCATTCGGCCCTTCGAGTCTGCTCTGCCATTCTATAAGATCATGGCTGATCTTCGACCTCATCTCCACTTTCCTGAACTATCCCCATATCCCTCGATTCCCTTAATATTCAAAAATCTATCGATCTCTGTCTTGAATATACTCAATGACTGAGCCTCCACAGCTTCTGGGGTAGAGAACTCCAAAGATTTACCACCATCTGAGTGAAGAAATTTCTCCTCATCTCAGTCCTAAATGGCCGACCCTTTATTCTAAGACTGTGACCCCTGGTTCTAGTCTCCCCAGCCAAGGGAAACATCCTCCCTGCATCTACCCTGTCAGGCCCTGAAAGAATTTTGTATGTTTCAATGAAATCACCTCTCATTCTTCTAAACTCTAGAGAATATAGGCCTAGTCTACTCAATCTCTCCTCATAGGACAATGCCCCCATCCCAGGAACCAGTCTGGTGAACCTTTGTTGCACTCCCTCTATGGCAAGTATATCCTTCCTTAGGTAAGGAGACCAAAACTGTACACAATACTCCAGGTGTGGTCTCACCAGGGCCCTATATAATTGCCTACCGAACAACTGTGATTACACTTCAGAAATAATTCATTAGCTGTAAAGTGCTTTGGGACATCATGAGGATGTAAAAGGCATATTAGAAATGCAAATTTTTCTTTCTTTCTACTTGCTTTAAAGCAGTTATCTCAGCAAAGATGCCAAATGGATCCAAGGCATTTGGAATAAACAATTTGTATTTATATAGTACCTTTAACATAGATGCTTTATAGAAGGTGTGGGGAAAAAGGATAAAAGAAATAAAACAAGCCACGGTATCATTGTGCGAAAGTTAGAGAGGTAACCAAAGGCTTGGTTGAAAAGATGGACTTTGAGTATCTTTGTTTGAACGGGTAGAGAGAAAAATGGGGACAGCAAATTCCAGAGAGGTGGCGGAGACAGTTTAAGAAAAGTAAGGAGTAATCAGCCCAAGCCGCTCTACACATTTTTTCATCGCTGGGAGAAACCTGTCAAATCACTGATTGTGTTGCATAATTCTTGCCCAGGGAAAAGACAACAACAGGCTGGAAGCAACTAAAAATCAACAAATAGTAAACAAAACTCATTCTGCAGAGACCATCTTCAACAGAGCTTCTTTGTGAATAAGCTAAGTTTATGAGGGAGAAATTGGCTAACACCCAAAAACAGGCATGGGGATTGCAGTACGAAATCAACCTGTGCCTGTTCACTGCGTTGCAGGCAGCACGTTGGTGCTGCCTGCTGCTTTACATGTTTGCTGCATGCAGCCAGAGCTACTCGCGCTGTTCATTGGTTGCAGGTATAAGCAGGGGGCCCAATTTTGCGAGTGGCTAGCGCTACATAAAGGCAGCCTGCACCTCTTAAAGGAGGTGCATTGTGGCTGCAAGAAGTGGTGGAAGTCCTTTGAAATCTGAATCTGTGCTGTGATACTTTGAGAAATTGGTGAACATGTGAGAGAGCATGCCCCAAGGTTTTCAGACCCAGGACTTGGTGGAAGAGGTGGAAAGCAGGAGAGACATCCTGTAACCACAGGGGGGCAGGAGGCCCTCCAGAAAGATGTTTGAGGCAGTGGGAAGAAGTAGCGGCAGAGTTCAATGCCAGGAGTGTTGCTCCAAGAACATGGATGCAGTGCAGGAAGAAGCTGAACAATCTCACATGAGCTGTCAAGGTGAGCGAGTTCATCTTCAAATGGCATATCCGACCAACTGCACCACTAGTCTCATCCACTGCTCAATTCACTATATCCCCATCACCCATCCACCAACAACCTCTATTAATCAGGACTCAAACCTTCAATGCATATGTTTTAACTTGCCCACAGACTTAGCACTGTTGCAAGCCTCGCACCCACAACTCACACAGACTGGTGGCTATTCAACATGACAGCCACATCACCCAAACATATTGCAGGACACACTTCCCTCTTTCTTGCAGGAGAACATGCCGCATAACAGCAGGCAGCAGCAAAGAACTGGAGGAGGACAAGCGTGCCTGCATGCTTTAACCCCTAAGGAGGAGACAGTGCTGGCCATCATGGAATGGGCATCACTGACGCCGTGGCCACCGGTGGCGCTGAAGCGATCGACGATGAGGGTATCTGCATAACTAATCCTCCTTCTCATCCCACTGCTCCCTCATCCCGCAATCTCTTGATTTAGAAGCTGCTGATGATGTAAGAATGCACTTCTTGCTTTGTCCTCTCTCCTCACCACAACCTAACCCTTGTGCCTTTCTCATTTCAGATACCCAAGAACTGGAGCATTCCCAGTCAGTGGAGAAAGAGAAAGAAGATAAATGTAATATATCCAAATTTGCTGATGATACAAAGCTGGGTGGGAATGTAAGTTGTGAGGAGGATGCAAGGAGGCTTCAAGGGGATATAGAAAGGCTAAGTGAGTGGGTAAGAACATAGCAAATGGAATATAATGTGGAGAAATGTGAAGTTATCCACTTTGGTAGGAAAAATAGAAAAGCAGAGTATTTTTTAAATGGTGAGAGATTGGGAAATGTTGGTGTTCAGAGGGACCTGGGTGTCCTTGTACAAGAATCACTGAAAGTGAACATGCAGGGACAGCAAGCAATTAGGAAAGCAAATGGTATGTTGGCCTTTATTACAAGAGGATTTGAGTATAAGAGTAAAGACGTCTTACTGCAATTATATAGGGTCCTGGTGAGACCACACCTGGAGTATTGTGTACAGTT
This sequence comes from Squalus acanthias, assembly GCA_030390025.1. Taxonomy (NCBI): domain Eukaryota; kingdom Metazoa; phylum Chordata; class Chondrichthyes; order Squaliformes; family Squalidae; genus Squalus; species Squalus acanthias. The sequence goes on along the minus strand of CM059425.1, from coordinate 175,308,037 downwards.
TTGGTCTCCTTACCCAAGGAAGGATATACTTGCCATAGAGGGAGTGCAACGAAGGTTCACCAGACTGGTTCCTGGGATGGGGGCATTGTCCTATGAGGACAGATTGAGTAGGCTAGGCCTATATTCTCTAGAGTTTAGAAGAATGAGAGGTGATCTCCTTGAAACATACAAAATTCTTACAGGACTTGACAGGGTAGATGCAGGGAGGATGTTTCCCCTGGCTGGGGAGTCTTGAACCAGGGGTCACAGTCTCAGAATAAGGCGTCGGCCATTTAGGACTGAGATGAGGAGAAATTTCTTCACTCAGAGGGTGGTGAATCTTTGGAATTCTCTACCCCAGAGGGCTGTGGAGGCTCAGTCATTGAGTATATTCAAGACAGAGATCGATAGGTTTTTGAATATTAAGGGAATCAAGGGATATGGGGATAGTGCAGGAAAGTGGAGATGAGGTAGAAGATCAGCCATGATCTTACTGAATGGCAGAGCAGGCTCAAAGGGCCAACTCCTGCTCCTATTTCTTATGTTCTTATGTAAGATAGTGAAGATGAAAAGACACAGTCACTCGATCTTGCACTCGCAGCCACTAGCTCAGACACTGACACTGTGCATATTTCGGAGGCTAGGAAAGAGGAGGGATCTGCACGTGGTGAGACACCGGGCACAAGAGCCACGGTAGAGGGAAATGATAGCGAAGGTGCTAACTTGCCAGAGGGCGAGGTCACACACCAGTTCTGTTGCAGAGGAGTCAGATGAGGACTTCAATGGGCCAGGCGACAAAAGAAGGGTGATCGTTGTACACAACCAAATGCTTGGTGCACTAGAAAGTCTGAGTTCATTGTCAAGGAGCAGGGAGGAGTCCAGCACCAACTTGGCACAGGGCTTTGCACAGAGCTTGGAGACCATTCTTTCCAATATGGAATGGGTGGTCACCTCCAGTAGCAGACCTGTGGAACCCACCATGATGCAGCGTCCGATGGCCGACGTCACAGCTTCCACTGCAACACGAACAGCATCTAAAGCTCCGAGCACAGCAGTGGAAGCTCAGACTGCTACCATCATGGCTCTGGATACCACTGTTCAAAGGGGCTTCCAGGGCATCTCAGCAATCTGTTAAACAGACCAGTAGGATTGCTGAGACGCCACCCCGGGAGAATGTCAGTGGCTCCATGGAGCACGAAACCTGCTTTCCTCGCTTAGGAAGACAGCATTCCTGCTCCCGCCCCTGCCACTCCACCAGCGCCCTTGCTGTTGCCAGTCAGCCCAGGCTGAAATGGTGCAGTCTCAAGCCGGGCCCTTCTAGGCCCAGAGCTACTCAAGGTCGCCCTCCAAGGCCATCTGCAGTCTCCTCAATTGGAGGTCAGCAGCCTTCCACCACTCATGCTGCAGCCACTGGGGAAGCACCGCGTAGGAGCATGAGGAGAGGGCAAAGGTATACAGAAGGCAGGGACTAAGGGAATGCACAAGGGTGATTAGTTTTTTTTTGTATGCATTATGTCATGATTGAATTTATAAATTTAGATTGGAATGTGCATTTTCTGGTGGTTTTTAGTTCTGTGTTGTCGAAAAGAGGACAATGTGATGGTCAGTGATAGATGAAAGGTAAGGAGCGTGGGACTGTTGGTAAATGGGGAGGTGTGGTTAAGGTTACTAGTATCCTCATTATTTTTTTTATTTTTTTATTAGTTTATGGGATGTGGGCTTCGCTGGCAAGGCCAGCATTTATTGCCCATCCCTAATTGCCCTCGAGAAGGTAGTGGTGAGCCACCTTCTTGAACCGCTGCAGTCCGTGTGGTGAAGGTACTCCCACAGTGCTGTTAAGTAGGGAGTTCCAGGATTTTGACCCAGCGACGATGAAGGTTCGGCGATATACTTCTAAGTCTGGATGGTGTGTGACTTGGAGGGGAAGTTGGAGGTGGTGGTGTTCCCATGCGCCTGCTGCCCTGGTCCTTCTAGGTGGAAGAGGTTGCGGGTTTGGGAAGTACTGCCGAAGAAACATTGGCGAGTTGCTGCGGTGCATCTTGTAAATGGTACACATTGCAGCCACGGTACGCCGGTGGTGGAGGGAGTAAATGTTTAAGGTGGTGGATGGGGTGCCAATCAAGCAGGCTGCTTTGTCCTGGATGGTGTCGAGCTTCTTGAGTGTTGTTGGATCTGCACTCATCCAGGCAAGTGGAGAGTATTCCATCACACTCCTTACTTGTGCCTTGCAGATGGTGGAAAGGTTTTGGGGAGTCAGGAGGTGAGACACTCGCTGCAGAATACCTGACCTCTGACCTGCTCTTGTTGCCACAGTATTTATGGGGCTGGTCCAGTTAAGTTTCTGGTTAATGGTGACCCCCAGGATGTTGATGGTGGGGGATTCGGTGATGATGATGCCATTGAATGTCAAGGGGAGGTGGTTAGACTCTCGCTTGTTGGAAATAGTCATTGCCTGGCACTTCTGTGGCGCGAATGTTACCTGCCAGTTATCAGCCCAAGCCTGATCATCCCGGTCTTGTTGGATGCGGGCATGGACTGCTTCATTATCTGAGGAGTTGTGAATGACGCTGAACACTGTGCAGTCATCAGCGAACATCTCCATTTCTGACCTTATGTTGGAGGGAAGGTCATTGATGAAGCAGCTGAAGATGGTTGGGCCTACGACACTGCCCTGAGAAACTCCTGCAGCGATGTCCTGGGGCTGTGATGATTGACCTTCAACCACCACAACCATCTTCCTTTGTGCTAGGTATGACTCCAGCCAGTGGAGCGTTTTCCCCCCGATTCCCATTGACTTCAGTTTTACTAGGGCTCCTTGATGCCTCTCTTTTCTCTTGAAAAGAGAATGCAGAGGGGTGACCTAATAGAGGTCTTTAAAATTATGAAAGGTTTTGATAGAGTAGACACAGAGAGAGTGTTTCCACTTGTGGGGAAGAGCATAACTAGAGGCCATCAATATAAGATAGTCACCAAGAAATCAAATAGGGAATTCAGAAGAAACTTCTTTACCCAGAGAGTGGTGAGAATGTAGAACTCGCTACCACAGGGAGCAGTTGAGGCAAATAGTATAGATGCATTTAAGGGGAAGCTAGCTAAGCAAATGAGGGAGAAAGGAATAGAGGGTTATGTTGATAGAATTAGATGAAGAAGGGTGGGAGGAGGCTCGAATGGAGCATAAACGCCGGCACGGACTAGTTGGGCCAAGTGGCCTGTTTCTCTGCAGTATATTCTATGTAATTCTGTGTAACCTGTAAGTAGTTCATGATCCCTTTGAATAGCGCTGGTTGGGGTCCTTCAGGTCGTTTAACATCGTGTTCAGCTGTGTGAAGTTAAGGCAGGGCATACGCTGGAGTGTGGCGTTCGAAAATGGCAGCGCTGGCGTCAAAGCAGCGTTGCACACTGATTGACGTCATGATCTGACAGCTCTGCATGCTGCTGCCAGTCGTTAAGTGCGCGCAAACCCCTTAACCAAGATGGCATCCGGCGCACTTCCTGTTGGAAGTATGCACGCACATCTCGGACACCATTTTCCACCGTTAGGAGGCCGCGTAGTGCCTAAAAAACGGGCGCTACAAAGCGCAATTTCTCCACCTACAAGTCTTACTCTGAAAATATATATACATATCTTGCATATTCAAAAAAAATGTTTACAAAAAGTAATCCAGTGAGATGCTATATAAGCAGCCTTCATTCCATAGAAAGAATTTCTGAAATTAAGTGACTGCAAGTGATTTCATGAAAAAGTTAATATACACTTTCGACAGAAATTTTGCAATCTACCACCTTTACTTACAAAAGCCATTTCTTTAATCAAATTTCTCATTAATCATTGCAGCAAACAGATGAATATCTTCACATTTTATGCGTGGTTGACCCCATAATCAGTTTTACCAAACTCCAGGTGTTCTATAATAAGTATCAATGTTGCAGCATATAACCCATAATTCTGTCCTTTGCTTACTTGGGATTTTGCCAACTTCTTTTCCAACAAGTCCCTTTCCCGTTCTGTATGTTGGAGTCTTTTATTGAGATCCACTATGTCCGTTTTAAGTGATGCCAGGGCTGCTAAGTGTAGCTGGTGAAGGAAAACAAAACAGAATTACTCAAGAACTTGATTAAAAAAAGTCACATAAATCGGCTCATTCTCCAAAGTGGCTTTTATTGTCCAGTCTGCAAATTAGGACCAGCTGTGCACTGGCACACAGACTGTTCCACTGCACATCCTTCACTGAAATGCCTTTATAGTGCTTGAAACATTGGTTTAACAAATTACATTTTCCATTTATCAACCTTTTTTTGGCTGCAAGGAGGCAAGTATTTGGCCTAAGGGTCAATACCACTTAGACACAGACAATGCAAGTGGTTGACCATTACTATTACTGAACATCTGATTACTAATGGTAGTTCTTGTCAAGAACACCTCAAATGTTTTAATCAGTTAAAACTGGATAAAAATTAAAACATGAAAAATGTTGTTTCTTATTAGAGCACAAAATTAATTGTATAAAATATGTATTCCCCAAATAATTTACAACGATTAAAAAATCACTCTTGTAGCATTTGATCACATGAATGTCATTCACAGGTGCTCTTAATATTTACATCCCAATGGAAGAATGGGGAAGAATTTTGAACTGGACCAGTTCCATCTTCTACTACCTGAACTGGATCATTCCTGTAGATTTCTTCATCACTGAGAACATAAGTAAACCTCCAAATATTACAAGCGGTTCAGGAAACAAATGTTAAACAGCATTTGACCATCTCTTTCTATAGAAGACCTCTTAACTATTAATCCTATTCCTAACCTTGTATTAATGCAGCTTTTTTAATTGACTTAAATCAATAGATTTAACTACTATTGTGGTACATTATACTCATGCCCTATAGTTCTAAGTTCACCATCCAACTTAAATAGCTTTCTTGTTTTTATATTTGTTCTCCGGATGTAAACCACATTTATTGCCCACCCTTAGTTGCCCTGAGAAGTTGGTGGTGGACATTCTCCTTGGACTGCTGCAGGCCTTGTGCTGATGGTGCTCCCACAAGTGTCAGGTAGAAATTCCAGGATTCTGACCCAATGTAGTTGAAGGAATTAACCCATTTCTTTACTCATCTCATTGATAACTTAGGGTGTACCTTTACCTGGGCCAGATGCCCTGTAGACACTTAAGTGCCTTTATTAGGGCCATCAGTAATTTTACCGCCAAAGGGAAAATTGTACTTTAGGCAGTATGGTTAATTCAGTGCTATCATCACTCCACATTTTCCAATACGTATTTAACACAAGTCGTATCTACATACTGCTAGTGAATTAAAAATGCCAACTTAGCCAAGTATTATATAGACATAATGTTAACTTTAGTCTGTCATTTTCCAATATTTTAAATCCCATATGCTAACAGCACTATAAATTACCATCCATTTAAGTTTTATTTTTTTTAACCAAGATACTTTTTTTTTAAATGATGGAATTTACAATTTAAAATTAGCATTTAAACATTAGTGATACATTATAATTGATCATGAAGCAATGCAATTGAAGCTTTCTTACCCTGTTGCATGGTCCAGTACATTTAACAAATCTATTGGCATCACATTATAATAAGTCCATTATTCTGAATATGTAAGACACAAGTTTCCATGAAGCAGACGCAGCATTTTCCTCGCTAGACATTAGATTAACTAGCCTACAAAATTCCCAGTTCACATTTTCCTTTTTGGAGTTTTTGGATAATATATGCGATCCTCCAGAATAAAAGTTTACAATTGCAATATTTTATGGAAAAAACTAGGTTTCAAGTGATGCAATCCAAGGCAATTAAATATTAGTGAATGCAAAACATAGAATATTAAAGTAACAGAAAAAGTTGCACAACTGTAAAGCTGAACACAGAAGAGTGAAGAGGCACAACGCTGCAAGCTTTTAATCTACATACCAGTAAATGTCCCTTGGTGCTGACTATAGTACTTGGAGTTTGTTGGTAATTTAAAAAGGGAGAGCATGGGTTAAAAACTTTTTAAAAAGAGCCACAATTAGTGTTACACAGTAGTTGGGAATTAAAGAGAGCTACAATGGGGCGTTAAAGAGCAGGACAGGAATTATGTAAAATAAAACAGATGAGGGCAATTAAAAAAGATTGGGTTGGCAATTAAAAAGGAAGAAGCATAATTGGAGGTTAAAGAGCAGGTGGGGAATTTTAAGAAATAAAAAAGCCAGAATTGGGTTTTAAGAAATAGTAGATGATAAAGAGGCGCAAGAGAGGGTGAAAATAGAGCAGGTAGAAAACATTTCAAAAGGAACAGGCTATCCTAAATTGGGTATTGTGCAATGAGAAGGGGTTAATTAATAAACTTGTTGTGCGGGGTCCTTTAGGGAAGAGTGACCGTAACATGATAGAATTCTTCATTAAGATGAAAAGCGAAGAAGTCCAATCCAAAACTAGGGTCCGAAATCTAAACAAAGGAAATTACGAAGATATGAGGAGTGAGTTGGCTATGATAGATTGGAGAGCTTCATTAAAAGGCATGACGGTGGATCGGCAATGGCTAACATTTAAGGAACAAATGCATGAATTGCAACAGTTATATATTCATTTCTGGCGCAAAAACACAAAAAGAAAAGCGGCCCAACCATGGCTAACAAAAGAAATTAAGGATAGTATTAGATCCAAAGAGGAATCATATAAAGTTGCCAGAAAAGTAGCAAGCCTGAGGATTGGGAGCAGTTTAGAGTTCAGCAAAAAACAACCAAGAGATTGATTAAAAGGGGAAAAATAGAGTATGAGAGTAAACTTGCAAGGAACATAAAAGCAAACTGTAAAAGCTTCTACAAGTATGTAAAAAGAAAAAGATTAGTGAAGACAAATGTAGGTCCCTTACAGTCAGAAACGGGAGAATTTATAATGGGGAACAAGGAAATGGCAAAGCAATTAAACAAATACTTTGGTTCTGTCTTCACGGAAGAGGATACAAATAACCTCCCAGAAATGCTAGGGAACCAAGGGTCTAGTGAGAAGGAGGAATTAAAGGACATTAGTATTAGTAAAAAAAAAGTGCTGGAGAAATTAATGGGCCTGATAATCTGCATCCCAGAGTACTAAAAGAGGTAGCCATGGAAATAGTGGATGCATTGGTTGTCATCTTCCAAAATTCTATAGATTATGGAACAGTTCCTACAGATTGGAGGGTGGCAAATGTAACCGCACTATTAAAAAAGGAGGGAGAGAGAAAACAAGGAACGACAGACCGGTTAGCCTAACATCAGTCGTAGGGAAAATGCTAGAGTCTGTTAAAGGATGCGATAACAGGACACTTAGAAAATATCAACGGGATTAGACAAAGTCAACATGGATTTATGAAAGGGAAATCGTGTTTGACAAACCTACTGGAGTTTTTTGAGGATGTAACTGGTAGAATAGATAAGGGAGAACCAGTGGATGTGGTGTATTTGGATTTTCAGAAGGCCTTTGATAAAGTCCCACATAAGAGGTTAGTGTGCAAAATTAAAGCACATGGGATTGGGGGTAATATACTGGCATGGATTGAAAATTGGTTAACAGACAGGAAACAGATAGTAGGAATAAATGGGTCTTTTTCGGGGTGGCAGGCGGTGACTAGTGGGGTACCGCAGGGATCAGTGCTTGGGCCCCAGTTATTCACAATATATATTAATGATTTGGATGAGGGAACCAAATGTAATATTTCCAAGTTTGCTGACGACACAAAACTAGATGGGATTGCGAGTTGTGAGGAGGATGCAAAGAGGCTTCAAGGCGATTTAGACAAGTTGAGTGAGTACATGGCAGATGCAGTATAACGTGGATAAATGTGAAGTTATCCACTTCATTAGGAAAAACAGAAAGGCAGAGTATTATTTAAATGGTGATAGATTGGGAAATGTTAATGTACAGAGGGACCTGGGTGTCCTTGTACACCAGTCACTGAAAGCAAACATGCAGGTGCAGCAAGCAGTTAGGAAGGCAAATGGTATGTTGGCCTTCATTGCAAGAGGATTTGAGTACAGGAAAAAGGATGTCTTACTACAGTTGTACAGGGCCTTGGTGAGACCACACCTGGAGTATTGTGTGCAGTTTTGGTCTCCTTACCCAAGAAAGGATATACTTGCCATAGAGGGAGTGCAGCGAAGGTTCACCAGACGGATTCCTGGGATGGCAGGACTGTCGTATGAGGAGAGATTGGGTCGACTAGGCCTGTATTCGCTAGAGTTTAGAAGAATGAGAGGGGATCTCATTGAAACGTATAAAATTCTGACAGAGCTAGACAGACTGGATGCAGGGAGGATGTTTCCCCTGGCTGGGAGGTCTAGAACGAGGGGTCACAGTCTCAGGATACGGGGTAGGACATTTAGGACTGAGATGAGGAGAAATTCCTTCATTCAGAGGGTGGTGAACCTGTGGAATTCTCTACCACAGAAGGCTGTGGAGACTAAGTCACTGAATATATTTAAGAAGGAGATAGATAGATTTCTAGACAAAAGATATCAAGGGATATGGTATTGAGATAGAGGATCAGCCATGATCATATTGAATGGCAGAGCAGGCTCGAAGGGCTGAATGGCCTACTCCTCCTCCTGTTTCTCTATGTTTCTGTGTTGAGAGGGGGAACAAACAAATTGGGTGGGTTGAAAATTAGATGCAGCATGCAGAATCTGATGCAGGCTGCATCAAAAAATATTCGAGCAGGCCAGGGAATTTGACGAAGAAAGACGGGGTTGGGATCAATTTTACAGCAGTGACTGGAAATTTGCGAGCATGGGATTGGAATGAATCTTGGAACGCAGCCGGCATGATTGAAGACTGGTGATACAACTTGGTTGGGCTGAAGCAAAGTTGCAGCTCGACAAAAAAAACAGATGGGGGAAGCTATGGCATAAAAATATGCCCAAAAAATTAATAGAATACTGTAGAAATGGTTCTCTGAATTGGGAACTTACTGGAAGTTGAAACAGGAGATTGGGACGTGTGCTGGGTAAAAGCCAAGATTCTGGGAGATGGTTAAAAAAGCTGTTACACGAACACCTATCAGATGAGGGCATGAATTAGGACATGGAAATTCTCATTATAAACGTTGACCTGAAATATTGACATAAAAACATTACTCAAAAATCAGGACAACAGGAGGTTAAGTTTTTTGGGCAGGAAGTGCACAACCTTTTGAATATTAGTTGATCATCCATGGTACTGCACACAAAGGGCTGAATTTTAATGGGGAAGGTGGGTTGGGGGGGCTCCGATGCGGTCAGGAAACCCGGGAGCACAGGTTTCCCGCAGGCCCTGCCGAATTTAACGGCAGGGCCTGATTTGAATGGGAAGCGTCCGTTTCCCACCCGCAGCCAGGCCGCACAGAGGAGGGAGGGAGGGAGGGATCGCGTGGGGGCTGGGAGTTGGTAAGAAGATCGTGGGGGGACAGGGCTGAGAAGGTGGTTGGGGACGAGAAGATCGGGGGTGCGGGAAGAAGATCTGGGACAAGTAAATCATCCGGGGGGGGGGGGGGGGGGGGGGGAGGAAAGAGGGGGGCAGGAAGATTGATTAACGACTTAGATGATGGGATAGAAAGCCAGATATCCAAATTTGCCGATGACATAAAGATAGGTGGCATTGTAGGCAGTGTGGTTGAAAGCATAAAATTACAAAGAGATATTGATAGATTAAGTGGGCAAACTGTGGCAAATGTGAGGTCATCCACTTTGGACCTATAAAGGATAAAACAGGGTACTTTCTAAATGGTGAAAGGCTAAAAACAGTGGAGGTCCAAAGAGACTTGCGGGTCCAGGTAGATAGATCATTAAAATGTCATGAACAGGTACAAAAAATTATCAAAAAGGCTGATGGAATGCTGGCCTTTATATCTAGAGGACTAGAATGCAAGGGGGTAGAAGTTATGCTATAGCTATTGACCTTTGAGGAATTGCAGTGTAGGTTTACCAGAGTGATACTTGGACTTCAAGGGTTAAGTTACGAGGAGAGATTACACAAATTAGGGTTGTATTCCCTGGAATTTAGAAGGTTATGGGGTGATTTGATCTAACTTTAAGATATTAAGGGGAACAGATAGGGTAGATAGAGAGAAACTATTTCCGCTGGTTGTGGAGTCTACGACTAGGGGGCATAGTCTAAAAATTAAAGCCAGACTTTTCAGTAGTGAATTAGGTAACACTTCTACACACAAAGGGAGGTAGAAGTTTGGAACTCTCTTCTGCAAACGGCAGTTGATGCTAGATCAATTGTTAATTTTAAAATCGGAGATTGATAGATTTTTGTTAACAAAGGTATTAAGGGATATGGGGCAAAGGCGGGTATATGGAGTTAGGTTGCCGATCAGCCATGCTCTCACTGAACGGCAGAACAGGCTCGAGGGGCTAAATGGCGTACTCTTGTTCCGATGGCTCTGCCTAATCATATTGTGATTTTCCAAGTGTCCCGTTACCAAGTCCTTAATAATAGATTCTAGCATTTTCCCTACTACTGATGTCAGGCTAACTGGTGTATAATTCCCTGTTTTCTCTCTCCCTCCTTTCTTGAACAGCGGGGTTACATTGCTACCTTCCAATTCACGGGGACCGTTTCAGAATCTCAGGAATTCTGGAAGATCAAAACCAAAGGATTCACTAGGCTGGATTTTGATACTGGGGCGGGTTGGGGTCGTGTCATCCACTTTTCGTGTTATCCATCTGACTGCAATTGGATGTGGGAGATTGATGTGATTTTCACCTAATTGGGCAATTGAGTTCCAGCATGTGGGAACCTATGAACCAATTAATGTTTTCAGTCTGAAAGTCGCCTCTGATGATGTCATCATTGCTGCTGCATTGAAGGTCTGCAAAGACTGCCTGGCCTTTGCTGTGAGAGGACTTGGATGCAAAATGAGCAGCAGCAGCCCTAAGTCTGCTCCCAGATATTTTTACACCACCACAGAGAGAGAGAGAGAGAGAGAGAGAGAGAGAAAAGCCAGCCAAATGTGCTCCCGCCAGGTTTCACAATCGTGGTTCAGAACAGGCGTGCTTCACGTAGAACAAGGGTTAAAATCACAAAGGCCTTTCAAAATGGCATTATAGAGCCAATTTAGTGCTTGTTAAGAGCCTTAACAGCCTATCCCGTCTCTTAAAAGGCGGGACGCAATCGGGACCAGCAGACACGATTTCATGAAAATTGCGTGGAGGCGGGATGGAGGCGGACTTGTGCCCGCCCGCCAGTTTTCACAATTTTAACCCCCCCCCACACGCCTCCAAACCCACCTCCATGGGTCAATGAAAATCCAGCCCACTATCTCTGCAGCCACTTCTTTTAAAACCCTAAGGTGTCGGCCATCAGATCCAGGGGATCTGTCGGCGTTTACTCCCATTAATTTCTCCAGTACTTTTCTTTACCAATATTAATTACTTTAAGTTCCTCACTCTCATTAGGCCCTTGATTCCCCACAATTTCTGTTATGTTCTGTGTGTGTTCTACTGCGAAGACAGACACAACGCCCAGATTTTCTAGGGCCTATGGCCGCATACGCTGTCAATGCCTCAAGTTCCGAGTTTCCGCTTACGATGCGCATGTGCGAAAAACCAGAACTTGCGATGTCAAGATTCTGCTTGGCAGATCGTACCCATCCGCAGGAAATGGACATTCGCTGGTGCAGAGTTGGGCTATTTGCCCAACTACTGCCCAGCGAATGCCCATGAAACACTTATGCCTGGTAAAAGCAGGCATAAGGCCTCTTACTAGCGTAAGGGTTTTAATAAATATTAAAATAATTTTTTTTAAATGATTTAACCATACAAAAACCTTTAAAATTACTTTAGGTTATTTTTAGCCCCTTGAAAAATGTTTACATTTATTTTTCAAAAAATTAAATGTTTTAAATGTTTAATTAAATTGTATTTTAATTAATTTTGACCATGTGATAATTTATTTTTATTTCAGTGTTGTTAAAATGTACTATTTGGGTGATTCCTATTATGCTTATGGGGATTCCGTAAGTAAATGGAATCCCCATAAGCATAATGGGAATTCCACCTTTGTGATTAGTTGGGCTGGCCCACATGATCCCACGGACACTTGCGAACCGCATGTGCTCCTGGGATACATGGGCTTTTACGCAGGCGTATGCCTGGAGGCCCAGGAGTGCAAGATTCCAAAGGTCCGGAGGCACCAGGTAGGTGCAGAGTTTACTTGCGGTTCGGAGGCATTCACTTGCGGGAAGCCTCCGACCACAATTTACAGCCCAATATATTTGTTTAACATCTCTACCATTTCCTTATTCCCCATTATAATTTCTCCTGTCTCTAAGGAAACCATGTTTACTTTCACTAATCTCTTCCTTTTTACATACTTGTAAAAGCTCTTACAATCTGTTTTTATATTTCTTGCTAGTTTAATCTCAAATTCTTATTTTCTCTCTCTTATCAATTTCTTGGTCATCTTTTGCTGATATTTAAAGCCCCCCCAATCCTCAGGCTTACTATTTTTGGCATCATTGTAAGCTTTTTCTTTAAATCTAATACTACCCTTAACTTCTCTAGTTAGCTATGGCTGTAGCACATTTCCAGTGGAGTTTTTATTCCTTAAGGGAATGTATATTCATTGAAAATTATGAATTATTTCTTTAAATGTTTGCCGTTGCTTAACTACAGTCATATCTTTTAACCTAATTTCCCAATCTACCTCAGCCAATTCGCCCCTCATACCTCCGTAATTGGCTTTGTTTAAATTTAAGACACTAGTTTCAGACGTAACCACATCACTTTCAAACTTAATGATATTATCTCATATTATGATCACTCTTCCCCAGAGAATCCTTTACAAGAGATTACTAATTAACCCTGCCTCATTACGCAATACTAGATCTAAAATAGTCTGTCCCCTAACTGGTTCCTCGACATATTGTTCTAGAAATCTGTCTTGAATGCATTCCATGAACTCGTCCTCCATGCTACTTTTGCCAATTTGGTTCACCCAGTCTCCCACCTGGAGTAGTGTGTGCAGTTTTGGTCTCACACCTGGACTACCATGAGCAGTTTGGGTCTCTTTACCTAAGGAAACATATACTTGCCGTAGAGGGAGTGCAACAAAGGTTCACCAGCCCAATTCCTGGGATGGGGGTATTGTCCTATGAGGCGAGATTGAGGAGACTAGGCCTATATTCCCTAGAATTTAGAAGAGTGAGAGGTGATTTCACTGAAACAAATAAAATTCTAAGAGGGCTTGACAGGGTAGATGCTGGGAGAGTGTTTCATCTGGCTGGGGAGTCTAGAACTAGGGGTCAGAGTCTCAGAATAAGGGGTCAGACATTTAGGACTGAGATGAGCAGAAATTTCTTCACTCAAAGGGTTGTGAATCTTTGGAATTCTCTATCCCAGAGGACTGTGGATGCTCAGTCGTTAAGTATATTCAAGACAGTGATGGATAGATTTTTGGATATTAAGGGAATCAAGGGATATGGGGATAGTGCAGGACGGGAATGGTAGCATAGTAGTTATGTTACTGGACTAGTAATCCAGAGGCCTGGACTAATGATCCGAAGACGTGAGTACAAATCCCACCACTGCAGCTGGGGAATTTAAATTCAGTTAATTAAATAAGTCTGCAATAAAAAGCTAGTATAAGTAATGGTGACCATGAAACTATCGGATTGTCATAAAAACCCATCTGGTTCACTAATGTCCTTTAGGGAAGGAAATATGCCATCCTTACCTGATCTGGCCTACATGTGACTCCAGATCCACAGCAATGTGGTTGACTCTGAAATGGCCGAGCAGCCACTCCGTTGTAAAAAACCACTACGAAAACAATGAAAATAAAACCGGACAGACCACCCGGCATCGATCTCGGCACCAGATACGGACATGACAACGGCACACCCAGCCCAATCGACCCTGATTCCACACCAACATCTGGGGACTTGTGCCAAAATTGGGAGAGCTGTCCCACAGACTAGCCAATTAACAGCCTGACATAGTCATACTCACAGAATCATACCTTTTAGCCAATGTCCCAAACTCCTCCATCACCATCCCCCCTGGGTCTGTCCTGCCGGTGGGACAGGACAGGACACCAGGGGTGGCGGTACAGTGGTATACAGTCGGGAAGGAGTGGACCTGGAAGTCCTCAACATTGACTCCGGACCCCATGAAGTCTCATGGCTTTAGGTCAAGCATGGGCAAGGAAACCGCCTGCTGATTACCACCTACCACCCTCCTTCAGCTGATGAATCAGTACTCCTCCATGTTGAACACCACTTAGAAGAAGCAGAGTAGCAAGGGCACAGAATGTACTCTGGGTGGGGGATTTCAATGTCCATCACCAAGAGTGGCTCGGTAGCACCACTACTGACTGAGTCCTGAAGGACATAGCTGCCAGTCTGGGCCTGCGACAGGTGGTGAGAGAATCAACACGAGGGATAAACCTACTTGACCTCGTCCTCACCAATCTACCGGTCGTAGATGCATCTGTCCATGACAGCTTTGGTAGCAGTGACCACCGCACAGTCCTTGTGGAGACAAAGTCCCGTCTTCACAATGAGGACACCCTCCACCATGTTGTGTGGCACTACCACCGTGCTAAATGGGATAGATTCAGAACAGATCTAGCAGCTCAAAACTGGGCATCCATGAGGCGCTGTGGGCCATCAGCAGCAGCAGAATTGTATTCCACTACAATCTGTAACCTCATGGCCTGGCATTTCCCTCACTCTACCATTTCCATCAAGCCAGGGGACCAACCCTGGTTGAATAAGGAGTGTAGAAGAGCATGCCAGGAGCAGCACCAGGCGTACATGCAAATTGGCACAGGGACAAACAGGTTTAAATGCATGGCTGAAAGAGTGGTGTGGGAGGCAGGGTTTCAATTCGTGGGGTACTGGCACCAGTACTGGGCAAAGAGGGAGTTGTTCCGTTGGGACGGACTCCACTTAAACTCGGCTGGGACCAGTGTCCTGACAGATCGAATAACTAAGGCGGTAGATAGGGCTTTAAATTAATAAGGGGAAGGGAGGGTTCAGATGAGGGTAAATTTATAAGTCTGAAGAGAAAAGGCAAGGCTGTAGAGCAGAGTAGCGATTTGGGTAAAATCATGCAGATTGTGCCAGGAAGGGTCAGAGAATTTAATACTGGTAATAGGGCATTAGCAACTAAGGCCACATCAGGGAAAAATAGTAAAAAGTTAAGATTAAAGGCACTATATCTGAATGCACGAAGCATTCGTAACAAGATAGATGAATTAATGGCACAAATAGAGATAAATGGGTTTGATCTAATAGCCATTACTGAGATGTGGTTGCAGGGTGACCAAGGTTGGGAACTAAATATTCCAGGGTACTTGACTTTTAGAAAAGATAGGCAAAATGGAAAAGGAGGTGGAGTAGCCCTGATATTAAAGGATGAGATAAAGGCAGTGGAGAGAAAGGATCTTAGCCCAGAAAATCAGGATGTAGAATCAGTATGGGTGGAGCTACGAAATAACAAAGGGCAGAAAACACTGGTGGGAGTAGTTTATAGGGTCCCTAACAGTAATCATAGTGTTGGACAGAGTAGAAATCAGAGGAGCATGTAACAAGGTAATGCAATAATCATGGGGGACTTTAATCTTCATACAAGGACAGAAGAACATAAGAAATAGAAGCAGGAGTAGGCCTTTCGAGCTTGCTCCGCCATTCAGTAAGATCATAGCTGTGGTCAATTTGCCCAACCTCCCTGCAGTCTGTGTTGTCATCCACACCGGTAGCAAGTACCTCGTACCTGTTGGCCAATGACAAAGGCTGAGGCTTCTCCACCACTGCATCTGCGGTTATCTTACCTGCCTGAGTCGCAGTCACATCTTCCTTTCCATGACCACTGACCAAATCTAAACCACTACCTAACCAAGGGGTGTGGCTGCCTCCTGGGTCAAAATGTCCAGGTAACTCTTGCCCCCTCCCTCATGCATCGCAATGTCTGCACCTTGGACTCCAGCTCAGCAACTGTGAGCCGGTGTTCCTCAAGTTGCAGACACTTACTACAGGTGTGGTTGCCTGGGATCACGCTGCTCTCAAACTCCCACATGCTGCAGATGCGGCGCACCTCCTGCACTGCCATCTTTATTTAACCTTGTTTTATATATTTAATCAATTCAAGTTTTATGTAATTAATTCACTTTGCTTATTTTAAACTAATTAATTTAACTAAAAGGAGCACCTCCTTCCCAATCTCACCAAATTCTCAACTTCCCACTCTGTGTACGATGCACTACGTTTACATTGTGATCTGTAGTTTCGATCGGTGGTTACACTCTGCCTTAGTAGACACTTTCTACTTATATACACCTTCTGAGCCATGCCCAAGTTACATGCTGTTTACGTTGTGATCTGTGGTTGTGCTCTGTGCCTCAGCTCTCATACCTGGTATTGAGCAATACTGGAGAGGGGGAATGGATTTTAGCTGCACTTTGGACAGTTCTGTGCTTTGCTCGGATTGGGAGTAGTTCTGGGCTTTTGCAGCATTAGGTAGTGATCCTGGAGTTTGACAGTACTGCAGTGGGGCTGATGAAGTTTGGCAACATGGGGGATCCTTTGATCTGGCATCAGTGCGGAGGGGGCACCTGGGATTTGGCAAAAGTGTGAAAGGTGAACCAGAGGTTTGAATGCAAGGTTTGACTCACTAGTGGATTCCTGGTGTCTGTCCGCAGTGAGGGTTGGGTTAAGGCATGGGCCTGAAGGCATTGATGGGAGGTGGGGATTCCCATGTTTAACAGCACTGGTTTGTGACTTCCTTAGTGATCTCTGAACACTAAATTTAGCTATTTTGTGATTGCCTACTGGATGTCTCTCTCTCTCTCACAGCTGCTGTAAAAATTATAATTACTATCAACAGAACACAGATGGAAACTGGAGCTTTCAAAATTCAATTCATTTGCTTTTTATTTGAAAACAGAAACAAATTAAATGAAGGAAGATGGTGTGCGTCTCTATCTCTATGTCTGACAGCTGTTAGTAATTCGCATGATTACATTTCCTAACTGCCACGGTGACATAATGAGGCAGTTTGCTTCAAAATTCAGCTTGTTTTTTAAAAAAAACTAATTACAATGAGGAAAACCATCTCTGAGTATAATGTACTTTTAAATTTATAGAACACAAAACAAAAGTTACAACAGAACAGGTGTGTGGTTAGTAATCTGTCTTTTTTCTAACACACTCTTACATCTGCTTAAAAGCACAGCCTCTCTTAAAAAAAAATACTCAATATAGATTTTACCCGAATAGAGATTTTGAAGTTAATCCTCTAGCTTTTCTTCAAATAATTTTAATTTAATAAAAACTGCTAGAATATTCTATCAACACAGCTGATTGAACAATACTGATGCATCCTTGGACATCAGGCACATTTGTACCTCCTCAGACTCCACAAACTAAATTCAGCTCAGCGTCACAGTTCTGGGCAGAAGATCAGGGCCAAGCCCAGGCATTTGAGAAAAGCTGAATCAGTCAAGTGAAAACTTTAAGGCATGACAAAACACTAAAGATAATCCAATAGATAAATTTTGTCATGTTGTAAAATATGCAATTTTGAGAGTTAAAAAAAAATTTGTTGGACACTTGAAATTTCAGTTCCCAAGACAAAAATGGCAGTTGAAAACCATTTCCAGAAAGCATTGAGCAATTTGTAGGAAGCAGATTGAGCAATACTAGTACTATAAAATAGCAGCTATTGTGCACAAGATGAGCTATGACAGGGAAGTGTGACACCGTTAACACTGAAATACCTCACCTACAGACGTAGCAGGGACTTGTCCGTTGTCAACCAAACTGTGCACCACATAATAAATTTAAGAATAAACGTGCCTGCGCTGATATTTTATTATCATTGAATACTCCTGTCACTGCACATTCCTTAAGGTCAAAAGTGAAAATAAACCACAGTGGCAAAAATGTATAGCTTCTTCACAACACTTTGAACAATTAAAAAAAAACATACACACACTTGAAATTCAACTTATGAAAAATAGAAGATTGCCAGTTTTCTCCAAAAATTCAGGAATGTATAGCTTTGAAATTGAGATTTCTGGGAATGCAATTACATTAGTTAAGGGGAAAAACATAGGCATTCTGCTGTTCTTCATTAAAAGGGAAATTTCACCTTTACTATTTAATATAAAGAAATGCCATTACTTTCTAATATCTACTATCTGCAGCTGTGGTATCTTTGTTTTCCTGACAGTTACTCATCCTTTTCACAAAGGGCCACAGAAAAATGTTACTGCTACATATTTTCAAGTTAAGTAAAACTCACCTTTACTATATACAACCTGTTCCTCCCATAGACTTTTGCCTCTTCTGCAGATGACTCACTCATAAATTGGTCTTAAGAGCACAAGTCTAGCAATATACTAAATCTCAATACAGCTATGGACTTGTATGCCTGTCCTCCTGCTCAGATGGAAACTTCTACCAGTTCTGAGTGATTGCTTTGCCAGTAGTCACAGCTGGCTCTTAATCACAAACCTTTCTCTCACCCCTCCTTTTTGTTCTGAGGGCCAGATTTTTAGTCTGAATGACCAAAGAGCAGCTGCAGCCTTCCTTGCAAAGATAAACACAACAATATCTTTTCAACCAGGAAAAGGAATGCAGGAACTGAGATGAAACCAAGCTCTGTCAAGAGACATTAAGTGGAAGGGCAAACAAGTATACTGCAGGATTTCTCTTACTTTTGTTAAGACTTTTCTGAAGTCCTGGTGCAAAGTCAATGAGAACTGCCTGACCATGGCATAGGATTGAAAGACATTTTGAATCTTTCAGTATTTTCTTTGAAAAAGTGAGATATTTAATCCAACTACCTGAAATATCTATTAACTTAAACGTATTAATTAGCACATAATTGCCACCAATTCTACAACATGCATCAAATTGAACTTTTTGTATCGCTCAAATAGAAGGAACTTTTATGTCAATGTAGTGTCAGCTGTGGCTCAGTGGGTAGCACACTCACCTCTGAGTCAGAAGGTTGTGAGTTCAAGTCCTGCTCCAAGGACTTGAGCACATAAATCTAGGCCAACACACCAGTGCAGTGCTGAGGGAGTGCTGCACTATCGGAGGTGCCGTCTTTCAGATGAGACGTTAAACCAAGGCTCCGTCTGCTCTCTCAGGTGGAGGTAAAAGATCCCGTGGCACTATTTCGAAGAAGAGTAGGGGAGTTATCCCGTGTGTCCTGGCCAATATTTATCCCTCAATCAACATCACTAAAACAGATTATCTGGTCATTATCATGTTGCTGTTTGTGGGAGCTTGCTGTGCGCAAATTGGCTGCCGCATTTCCCACATTACAATAGTGACTACACTCCAAAAAGTACTTCATTGGTTGTAAAGCATTTTGAGACTTTTCTGCTCTAATTGGTCTTGTTAATAATTTCTTCCATTCCTACAGGAAGATCTTTTGTATCTCACTGCTATTGTTCTGAAACATAAATACCAAAAATACAAGAATAACTATAACAAGATGTTACTCTTGCATTCCAGCATGCTTATCACAGTTTATTATATTTAAAAAGTTTTGGGTCTTTTTCCTTCCTCCTTTTTCTGCCAATTTTCTCCCCTACCCCTAGGAACATTGTTCTTTTAGCAAGTATCTGGAGCATAAACTTCATAGGTGAATTTGAAGAGCCAGAAATAGAATTTGCAATGAGATTATTACATTGAAGTCATGAGCTAAAATAAAACATCATGCCTCTATGTCTAATTTTTACAACAAGCTCTGGTTAAAGGAAATGGTGTTTGGAGTGGAGTGTGGTAGCTTGATTACGGTCAGCTTCAAGATCATTGAAATGCATTCCATAGATGAGAGTACAAATTACTCTGATAAAAAAAGACTTGCATTTATATAGTGCCTTTCATGACCACCAGACGTCCCAAAACACTTTACAGCCAATGAAGTACTTTTGAAGTGTAGTCACTGTTGTAATGTAGGAAACGTGGCAGCCAATTTGCACACAACAAGCTCCCACAAACAGCAATGTGATAATAACCAGATAATTGGTTTTAGTGATGTTGATTGAGGAATAAATATTGGCCAGGACACTGGGGAAAACTCCCCTGCTCTTCTTCGAATAGTGCTATGGGATCTTTTACATTCACCCGAGAGAACAGACGGGGCCTCGGTTTAAAGTCTCATCCGAAAAGACAGTCACCTCCGACAGTGCAGCACTCCCTCAGTACGGCACTGGAGTATCAGCCTAGATTTTTATGGTCAAGTCTCTGGAGTGGGATTTGAACCCACAACCTTCTGACTCAGATGAGGGTGCTACCAACTGAGCCACTGGGTGACACAAATTAATTTCTTATTTTATTTAAATTAATTTCTTGATTTCCCCCCCCCCTAAAGGTTTTCAGTTTATAAAAGGGGTTTGAATGTATTGGTCATGTGACCATGGTGATGAAATTTAGTGAATATTTTGTGATCAGTTAGTTGATTTTTAATGGTTATACTCTCTACTATTAAATTATGTGGCAGATTCCCCTGATGACTCAGCTGATTAAAGCAATGAGTAGCTGAGACAACAAGATTGACATCCCAGTTTTAATCCTAGTCCGTGCTGCGCTAACTGATCCCAGCTCAGACGACAGTAGGGGCGCCATATTTGTCCCCATTGATTTTCCCCTCCCCAATCAGGGTTCCCTGCTCCTGATTGCCATCTAGAGGTATTACCAAATCAGCAAAATGATCCGCAATTTTGGCAAAAAATTAACACGTCAAATTTCTTTGTCATTATCCTGTAACATTAACATTACACCACACTAATTTTCAGATGGGATACCAATTAAAGCACTATGCACAGAATTTCCAATATTTGTGGGTTTTCTTTTCATCAAAACTGTGCACAATAGTGCTCAACCTGTACTTGTATCAGCCTCAGCACAAGCTATTACAAACAAGCACACTAACCAGTGTTGACCATCCTTTCCAGCTTTCAAAATACATAAATTTGGTTATAAAACATCTGTAACCATGTTTCTGGAAAATTTCTGTTGGTTAGAGTAAGGAAATTAAACAATGCATATTTGAAAACACTTAAGTTTCTGCGCCTCTAGAATCAAAAACTCCTCGATATGAATCCTCTCCAACTATTCCAAAAAGTCACTCCCATTAATTTTGGGAAATGACCTGTAAAATGGAGCATGCAGCCTTCCTCCAAGAGTCTCCCTCATTCAGCCATCTAATTGACAACTTTTGCTCTATGATGCAAGTAATATCTAAAAGGTTATTTCTGCCTGAATGGTAATGTGCTAATAACAATAAATCTCAAGTTAGTTCATTAGTCTAATTATTCAAAGATCAAGGTGGAGACGAGCATCAAGACCACTAGTGCCTGGAGTGGAAAATTGTATCCAATGAAATTTAAAGGAATGGGGACAATTAAAGGAAAATGTCAATGGGAGAACAAACATTTTGAATGCCTTTAGAAAGGCTCAAAAAGCATCTCTACACATTAGCAGCCTTGGCAAGGATGAAGGGGCAGGAAATCAAAAAGTGACAGACAAAAATGAAAGGAAAGGATTTCCCGCGTACTAGCTGGAGATCGCAGTTTATTGTCGGTCACTAGCTGTGTCAGTCTTATGGTGCGTGTTAGCAGATATCCTTACAACAGATAGCAAAGCCCTGCATCTGGCTCTGGGCTGATCCAGAACCTGCATAGAGACTACCACATGGCTGTTGCCAGGTAGATTCAACAATGCCTGCAAATGTGGTTGGTGGCATCTTGGAACATCTGGCCAATCAGGTTTTGCTGAGTGAAGATCACTTTTACATGCCTTTTTCCATTCAGTATCGCATAATGCATGATAGGCTCTTATTGGGAATGTTTCTTAAGAACACTCCAGCATTATAGCTAGTGAGGACATCACATGTATCTGTGCCATTAGGCCTGCTGTCAAAATGTATCTTAAGAGTTTGAGCCTCTACACACAATCATCTTCCAAACAGGTATGCGGATACTGACAGGTGGGCACAGAGCACTGCTCATGCAGCCCAACCTGCCTGGCATCTCTTTGGTGGCTTTCTTCATCCCAGCATCTCAGATAGGGTAATTCCCATTGGAAAACCTAATGATGACAGTAATGGAGCTGTGAATTAAAAAAAATTGACACAAAGGTTCCTGAGAACCCAAGTGTAAGATAAAAATTTACAAAAGATAAATTAATGAAAAACAGACCAAAAATGGCCTCAAAAAGAATCTTCTGTTTCGCTTTTCAAATCTAAATCATCCCACTTCTCAAGGCCTAGCAACCCGCTCAGTTGCAATGGTTGTAGGTTCTAATTGGTGTTCACCAGCATTAAGGACACAAACAGATGGAAGAACCATAGAATTTTACAACTCATCAGACTTGCCAGCTATCAAAAATTAATCCCACAGCCCCATTCTCTCCCCGTAGATCCGGTATCTTCCTCTGCTTCAAACATT
Source organism: Squalus acanthias (assembly GCA_030390025.1). Taxonomy (NCBI): domain Eukaryota; kingdom Metazoa; phylum Chordata; class Chondrichthyes; order Squaliformes; family Squalidae; genus Squalus; species Squalus acanthias. The sequence goes on along the minus strand of CM059425.1, from coordinate 175,285,622 downwards.
GATCAATTTTCCCTTAAAAAATGCAATGATGGCTGCCTCAGCCAGTCCTGTGGTATTTCATTCCATGCTGTAACAGCTCTCTCCTAAAATCTCTGCTCACACTCAAATGACAATTTTAAATTGATAACCCCTCGTCACTAACTCCCCAACCAGAGAAAATATTTTTCCCTATTCATCAAAAATTTCATAATTTTTAAATCCTCTATTAAATCTCTCTGCTTTCTCTGCTCCAGTGAAATACACCCAATTATATCAAGTCTCTTCCATAACAACAGGTTCTCAACTCTTTGGTACACCCTAGTGAATCCACACTATACAATGCTCTTTCCATAATACGGCACCCAAAACTGCACATTGTACTCTAAATGTGGCCAAAACAATGTTTCGCCCTTCATTCAAATTAACCTCTTTGCTCTTGTACTTTATAAAATTAAAAATACTGTTGGGACTTTTTTTTTTTAAATGACTATCTACCTGCACTCATACTTCCAGGGAATGACATATTCGCAACCCCAGGTCTGTCTGTTCTTCCACAACCTTCAGCATTTTGCATTGAGTATATGCTCCCATTCCTCACTTTCTTTTCCAAAATGCTCACATCACACTTGCCTGCATTAAGTTGCATCTGCCACCTGGCTGTTCACATTGCCAATTTGTCTATGTCCTCCGGAAGTCTTTTGCAGTTATCCTCATCGTTTAGCAAACACCACTTTGTGCTGTCATCAAATTTCAATTTTATGTTGAAGATGGGGAGTTAAAATGTAAAATTTTGAAAAATAATTTTTTCACCATTATTTCTGAGTTAAACAATCAACCTTATTGAATAACAGCTTTGTTAGAAGTGACAAATGTCACGCATAATATAGTCTCCAATCAACTATAGCCGATCATGGTATCCAATTTATACTTTACTAAAGGTAAGTTATATGCCAAAATTGTAAAACAAATGGACTGAATTTATTCAAGTAATCAAGCCAAATTTCTATTTCAAAAGTCAGAGACAGGTGCTACAAATTGTAAGAACACATTATTGTACTTAAAGTCCTCAATACTTCCCCCACTTCTACTTAATCAGCATAAAATACATTTAAACAACGTAACAAACTTATGATGCTCGATTTTGCAATTAATAGATATATATGTATATATCAATACAGTGCATTAATCAATAGTATGTATTCTTAAATGATTTTTATAATTGCATTCAGAATCCACGTGCTTGTTCTGTTCTCATCCCTTTATTCCCTTTTCCTTCAACCTATTCTTAAATGATACCACGGGATGAATTTCCTCAGAGCTGCTCCCACTTCAGGTATGGTAACATAGTGGTTAGGTGACTGGACTAGTAACCCAGAGGACTGGACTAATGATCCAGAGACACTAAATCAAATCCCTTCACGGCAGCTGGGGAATTTAAATTCAGTTAATCAATTAAAACTGGAATAAAAAGCTAGTATTAGTAATGGTGACTATGAAACTGTCGCAAAAACCCATCTGGTTCACTAATATCCTTGTCTGGTTTGGCCTATGTCTGACTCCAGACCCACAGCAATGTGGTTGACTCTTAACTGCCCTCCGAATTGGCCCAGAAAGCCATTCAGTTGTACCAAACGACTACGGAAAACAATAATAATAAAACCGGATGGACCACCCGGCATCGACCTAGGCACCAGTTTCAGACACAACTACGGCACACCCAGCCCAGTCGACCCTGCAAAGTCCTCCTCACTAACATCTGGGGACTTGTGCCAAAATTGGTAAAGCTGTCCCACAGATTAGTCGAGCAACGGCCTGACAGTCATACACACAGAATCATACCTTTCAGCTAATGTTCCAGACTCCTCCATCACCATACCTGGGTATGTCCTGTCCCATCGGTAGGACAGACCCACCAGAAGTGGCGGCACAGTGGTATACAGTCGGGAGGGAGTGGCCCTGAGAGTCCTCAACATTGACTCTGGACCCCAAGAAGTCTCATGGCTTCAGGTCAAGCATAGGAAAGGAAACCTCCTGCTGATTACCACCTACCACCCTCCCTCACCTGATGAATCAGTACTCCTCCAGGTTTAACATCACTTGGAAGAAGCACAGAGTAATAAGGGCACAGAATGTACTCTGGGTGGGGGACTTCAATGGCCAATCACCAAGATTGGCTCAGTAGCACCACTACTGACCGAGCTGGCAGAGTCCTGAAGGACATAGCTGCCAGACTGGACCTGTAGCAGGTGATGAGAACACCAACAGGAGGGGAAAACCATACTTGACCTCATCCTCACCAATCTACCTGTTGGCAGATGCATCTGTCCATGACAGTATTGGTAGGAGTGACCACCGCACAGTTCTTGTGGAGACGAAGTCCCGTCTTCACACTGAGGACACCCTCCATCATGTTGTGTGGCACTACCACCATGCTAAATGGGATAGATTCAGAACAGATCTAGCAGCTCAAAACTGGGCATCCATGAGGCACTGTGGGCCATCAGCAGCAGCAGAATTGCATACCACCACAATTTGTAACTTCATGGCCCGGCATATCCCTCACTCTACCATTACCATCAAACCAGGGTTCAATGAGGAGTGCAGAAGAACATGCCAGGAGCAGCACATGGCATACCTAAAAATGAGGTGCCAACCTGGGGAAGCTGCAACACAGGAGTATATGCATGCTAAACAGCGGAAGCAGCATGCTATAGACAGAGCTAAGCGATCCCATAATCAACGGATCAGATGAAAACTCTGCAGTCCTGCCACATCCAGTCGTGAATGGTGGTGGACAATTAAACAACTAACGGGAGGAAGAGGCTCCGTGGATATCCCCATCCTCAAAGGTGGCAGAGCCCAGCATGCGAGTGCAAAGGACAAGGCTGAAGCTTTTGCAACCATCTTCAGCCAGAAGTGCCAAGTGGATGATCCATCTCAGCCTCCTCCTGAGGTCCCCACCATCACAGAAGCCAGTCTTCAGTCAATTCGATTCACTCCACATGATAGAGAAATGGCTGAGTGCACTGGATACAGCAAAGGCTATCGGCCCCGACAACATCTCAGCTGTCGTGCTGAAGACTTATGCTCCAGAACTAGCCGCGCTTCTAGCCAAGCTGTTCCAGTACAGCAACAACACTGGTATCTACCAGACAACATGGAAAATTGCCCAGGTATGTCCTATCCACAAAAAGCAGGACAAATCCAATCCGGCCAATTACCGCAGACATCGCAAGGAAATCCACACCTACCTCGTGCGATTCCTCCCTGCGAGAACTTCCTTTCAAACGCTGTAAAGTTCCACGCATTGTACTTCCCATGGAACCCAGGAGCGCACCATTGTGCATATGCGAACCTGGGATCAAGTGGGGTGGTGGTGCCTTTACTTCCCGACTCTTAGCCAATTGCCAATCCAATATTCCCGAAGTGAAATTCTGGGTAAACTCAACAGGAATACCGGGGACCTTTCTGGTCTCTCCTTTATACAGATAGATAGATTTCAGTTTCTATTTAATTCAACGTGACTCCAAAAAAAATTCTATAATTCTCTCAAACTTTTATTACAAACCTTTTAAAACAAAGTACTGTATTGCAAAATTTTCATTGCGCCCATTTGTGCTATTACAAACTTCTCATTATAACAATCATCATAAACACTTATTATAAACTATGTTATGTAAAAATTCATTGTCACAAACTATGATTGTAAAAAAATGTAACACTGAAAGGCTGCCATTATAATAAATTCTGTAACTGCAATCTTCTCATGGTAACAATCTGTTATTGTACATCTCATTAGAACAAAGTATGTTTATTTAAAATTCACAAACATCACTTGTTACACACCTCATAACACATACTGGCAATACAAATCTCTCATCCTACTTTACACTCTGATTATTAACTTCTCAATTTTAAAAAAAAGTTACAAACCATTCAGTTAATGCTTTATTCAGTGTGCTTACAAACACTTCATTAAGATAACCTCGTAAAACAAATTTCCCATTATAGTATTGTCCTGTCACAGATCTTTGTTATCACAATTCCCTCATCCGGTCCCCTTACGGTGTGCAACAGACTTCCTGCACCTGTTTGCAAAAGACCTAAAAAATTTCAGGGTAATTACCTCGCAGTAGGTGGGAAATTAGCCCAACTTTGCCAGCACATTCATTTGTATGAGGAGGTGAAAGACGCAGCGAAGCCTATGTGCAGTCAGAACTTGACAGATCATAGCGCATGCATAAGAACATGCGGAAATCCCAAACTTGCAGTCAGTTTCAAAGGCGGTATGACAGCGTAATTTGACAGTACGCCATCATACTGACCGCAAATTCAGGGCCCTTCTATCTATGTCCCCTCTTTCTAGACCCCCTCAAGCACTAGAAACAATCGGTTTCTAGCTACTCTGTCCCATCCCTTGATAATTCTGAACACTTATCAAACCACCCCTTAATCTCCTTTGCTCGAACAAAAAGACCTTCAATTTTTCAAGTCTTTCCTCATATTTGCATTTCCTCATATCAGGCAGCATACTGGTAAATTTGCAATGTACCCTCTCTATTGCCTCAATGTCCTTCCTAGTGCGGAGCCCAAAAATGCATACAATACTCCAAAACTGTGGTATTGGTAATGTTTTATATAGATTCACCATTGTATCTCGACTTTAATATTCTATACTGTTTACCATAAAATCCATTAACTTATTTTACAACCTTATCCACATGTGGTGCTGCCTTTCAAGTTTTGGGAAACTGCACTCCAAATCTTTCTACTCTTCCACAACGCCTAGGTTCCATGCACCCCCACCCCCACCCCCCCCCCCCCCACCCCCAAAAAAATGTACCACCTCCCATTTCCTGACATTTAATTCATCTATCATTTTGTAGCCCATTCCATCTCATCAATATCCCCTTGCAGCTTCCTTTGGACCTCAGAATTATTTACTATGCTTCCTATTTTAGTATCATCTGCAAATTCAGGCACAACCTCCTCTAGCCCTATATCCACATCATTGATGTATACAGTGAAAGAAGCAGTCCAGAACAGAACCCTGTGGGACAGCACCAGCAGCTTCTAACCACTTTGAGAAACCACTCTTAACTCTGTCTGTTTTCCCCCCTTCTATTTAATCCAAATTTAATGCATATTGCTACCCTACCCTACTCTAATTCCATGATGTTTATCTTCTCTAATAGTCTCTTACGTGGTATCTCGTCAAAGGCTTTCGGAAAGTCCATGTAAACCCCGTCCACTATATCTGGCACCTCCTCAAAGAACTCCATCAGGATTGTCAAGCACAATCTTCCTTTCTGATATCTACGTTGGCTGTTTCTAATTATTTTCTCTTCATCTAAATAATTAGTAAATTCATCTTTAATTAAAGATATAAAATACCTGTAATTAGTCAAGTTAGGTCTGTGTCCCTTTTTGAAAATTGGTATTACATTGGTAACTATCCAATCCTCCAGTACAGATTAGAACCCTGAAACATAACTTCTAGCCTCTGCTATTCCTTCTCCAATTTCCCACAGGATACTCAGATGTATCTCATCATTTCTAGCAATTCGTCCTCCTTTAGCTTATCCAACTTCCCTAATACTTTCAAAAGCAAAATACTGCAGATGCTGGAAATCTGAAATAAAAATAGAAAATGCTGGAAATACTCAGCAGGTCAGGCAGCATCTGTGGAGAGAGAAACAGAGTTAACGTTTCAGGTCGATAACCCTTCGTCAGAACTGGAAAAAGTTAGAAATGTTACAGGTTTTAAGCTAGTACTGAGGCTGGGAAAGGGAGGGGGGGAAAAAGAGAGGAGGAAAGAACAAAAGGGAAGGTCTGTGATAGGGTGGGTGGCAGGAGAAATTAAATGACAAAAGGGATGACGGTGCAAGGCAAAAGGAGATGGTAATGGGACAAGTAAAGAAACAATAGATGGGTTTAGAGGAGGTGCAAATGGAAACAGCAGAATCACCAACAGCTGCCATCCGACAAAATGGGGGCAGAGGTTATGATCTGAAATTGAGTTTGGGAATACTGCTGAAGGCTGCAGGAAAACATGGGGGGTGGGGGGAGAAAGAGATGGGAGAAAAGAGATTGCATATGTCTGGAATACTTGAGGATTCTCATGGTCTAGGGGCACTGGAAGGCGGCTTGGGGTCTGGCAACAGAAGGGGCCTCAAAGTCTGGCCAAGAATTATTCATCCATCTCATACACCCATCACTGACCCACTCTTGCCCCTGTCCCTGCGGACTTATTACTACGTTCCCAGAGCTCGTTGCCAACTTAAAAGCTAGTTTTCAGTGTTAAACATGTATATAAAGAGGGCAGGACAACAAATTTAAGACTGGCCTCACAGGCAAAAAATGGTCCAAAAACAGGGCACAGTAGGCTGAGTGCAGGTCATGGAAATTTGGAGTGGGCCACAAACTCAAATTCCAGGCCCATGTCGGAGGTTTTGACATCTGAGATCTAACTTAATGAGTGAGGGTGCAGAAGGAAGTGGTGCTGAAGGTGGGTTGGTAGGAGAAGAAGTGAAGGTGGATGGTTAGAGGGAAACCTGGGAGGAGGTAGGTTGGACAGGTGAGTTCGTAGGCATCACATTGAGGATTTTATGCTAAATATTTTCTCAAGTTCAGAGTTATCGGCCACTCCTGTAAGGGGACTCCTATGAGATGGAGTTCAGCTCGTTATGCTTAATATCTAGGTAAACAATAGCAAGGCTTGTCTGGTCTCTGAGCTATTCCTTTGAGAAATATTCTGCGTGACTGTATTAACCCTTGGCATATTGTTTCTAGGCATAAAGAAGCCTAAACAAAAAACTTAATATTGACAAAAGATACATTTTTGTCACAGTAGGGTAGGAGAAGAGGTGGACGTGGGTTGGTAGGTAGGGAACAAATGAGGTGTGTTGGTAAGGAAAGGACTTAAAAATTTGGCAGGGAAGAGAGGTAAGGGTTTGGTGGGGAAGGTAAAGAATTTTTTTTTATATTAGTTTATGGGATGTGGGCGTCACTGGCAAGGCGAGTATTTATTTCCCATCCCTAATTGCCCTCGAGAAGATGGTGGTGGGCCGCCTTCTTGAACCACTGCAGTCCTTGTGGTGAAGGTACTCCCAGAGTGCTGTTAGGTAGTGAGTCCCAGGATTTTGACCCAGCGACGATGAAGGAACGGCACTATACTTCTAAGTCAGGATGGTGTGTGACTTGGAGGGGAACTTGCAGGTGGTGGTGTTCCCATGCGCCTGCTGCCGTTATCCTTCTAGGTGGAAGAGGTCGCAGGTTTGGGAGGTGCTGTCGAAGAAGCCTTGGCGAGTTGCTGCAGTGCCTCTTGTAGATGGTACACATTGCAGTCACGGTACGCCGGTGGTAGAGGGAGTTAATGTTTAAGGTGGTGGATGGGGTGCCAATCAAGCGGGCTGCTTTGTCCTGGATGGTGTCGAACTTCTTGAGTGTTGTTGGAGCTGCACTCATCCAGGCAAGTGAAGAGTATTCCATCACACTCCTTACTTGTGCCTTGTAAATGGTGGAAAGGCTTTGGGGAGTCAGGAAGTGAGACACTCGTCGCAGAATACCTAGCCTCTGGCCTGCTCTTGTTGTCACAGTATTTATGGGGCTGGTCCAGTTAAGTTTCTGGTCAATGGTGACCCCCCCCAGGATGTTGATGGTGGGGGATTCGGTGATGGTAATGCCATTGAATGTCAAGGGGAAGTGGTTAGACTCTCGCTTGTTGGAGGTGGTCATTGCCTGGCACTTGTGTGGCGCGAATGTTACCTGCCACTTATCAGCCCAAGCCTGAACGTCGTCCAGGTCTTGTTGCATGCGGGCATGGACTGCTTCATTATCTGAGGAGTTGTGAATGGCGCTGAACGCTGTGCAGTCATCGGCAAACATCCCCATTTCTGACCTTATGTTAGAGGGAAGGTCATTGATGAAGCAGCTGAAGATGGTTGGGCGATGTCCTGGGGCTGTGATGATTGAACTTCAACCACCACAACCATCTTCCTTTGTGCTAGGTATGACTCCAACCAGTGGAGCATTTCCCCCCCCCACTCCCCGATTCCCATTGACTTCAGTTTTACTAGGGCTCCTTGATGCCACACTCGGTCAAATGCTGCCTTGATGTCAAGCGCAGTCACTCTTACCTCACCTCTGGAATTCAGCTCCTTTGTCCATGTTTGGACCAAGGCTGTAATGAGGACGGGAGCAGAGTGGTCTTGGCGGAACTCAAACTGGGCATCAGTGAACAGGTTTTTGGTGAGTAAGTGCTGCTTGATAGCATGGTCAATGACACCTTCCATCACTTTGCTGATGATTGAGAATAGACTGATGGGGCGGTAATTGGCCGGGTTGGATTTGTTCTGCTTTTTTTGAACAGGACATACCTGGGCAGTTTTCCACATTGTCGGATAGATGCCAGCGTTGTAGCTGTACTGGAACAGCTTGGCTAGAGGCGTGGTTATTTCTGGAGCACAAGTCTTCAGCACTATAGCCGGAATGTTGTCAGGGCCCATAGCCTTTGCAGTATCCAGTGCGCTCAGCCGTTTCTTGATATTGGTGAGGAGGACTTTGCAGGGTCGACTGGGCTGGGTGTCCGTAGCCGGTGCCGAGATCGATGCCGGGTGGTCCGTCCAGTTTCATTCTTATTATTGTGTTTCGTAGTGGTTTGTTACAACTGAATGACTTGCTAGGCCATTTCAGAGGGCAGTTAAGAGTCAATCGCATTGCTGTGGGTCTGGAGTCACATATAGGCCAGATCAGGTAAGGACGGCAGATTTCATTCCCTAAAAAGGACATTAGTGAACCAGATGGGTTTTTACGACATGGTTACCATTACTGATACTAGCTTTTTATTCCAGATTTATTTAATTAATTGAATTTAAATTCCCCAGCTGCCGTGGTGGGATAAGAACTCACGTCTCTGGATCATTAGTCCAGGCCTCTGGATTACTAGCCCAGTGACATTACCACTACACTGGAGGTGGAAAGGACTGTTTTTATAACAGATAGGTAATGGATCATTGGTTTCAAACAAGGCAGCCTGCCATGATATTGCTCACGCCAAATCAAAGCGCATCTGTCTTGCCTGTCTCTGTTCTCTTTGGTAGACTTGTTGTCTTTTTCTGTTTCTCTACCCTTCTGTTCTTTTCTATTTCTCAGTGTTATCTTTGGTTTTTCTCTTTCTTTGTCTTTGCTGTTCTGTACATTCACTTTTTGTAATAGTGGTCAGAAGAAAGTATGGGCAGAGCTGCAGAGAAGATTTAAGTTGCAGGTGGGGAGGGATGTGGCTGGGGCACAGTCCAGTGTTGGGGTGTTGGGCCACAGTGGCAGTAAGGGCAACTAATGTGAAGGGGTTGGCGCAGTGAACCCCACACTTAATGTCTTCTCCTCCAGCTCCAACCCTATTTCCTCCACCATTCAACCTGTTCCCCTTCCCACTACTCCAATGTCTCCTGTATCTTTCCTAGTTACATCTCTCCCTCGAAACCAAATTAGCAATTTGTTTTTTTAAATAAAGTACTTAATGCTATAAATAGACTACTTTTAAAAATGGTCAGTTTCCCAGCATTATCCACCCCTCACTCATCAATTCTCCTCCCCTTTCCCTCCCCCCTAACCAGCCAGACCCTAAAATCATCCTCCCAGCACTGTTACTAATAGGTAAACCAATGAGGAGAAGCATCAGGATGGGGACAAGTACAACTGGGTGGGTGGCCAGACGCCCAAGCGGGGTGGTGTAGCATGGAGAACGAGGGGTGGGGCTGAATGGTCGCCACTAGGGGGACGGAAAGGTGTAAAAAACAAGTTGTATTTATATAGCACTTTTAAATGTAGTAAAACATCCCAAGGCACTCCACATGAGCGTTATCAAACAAAATTTGACACCGAGCCACACGGAGATATTAGGGCCAATGACAAGGTAGGTTTTAAGGAGTGTCTTAAAGGAGAAAAGAGAGGTAGAGGTTTAGGGAGGGAATTCCAGAGCTTAGGGCTTTGGCAGATGAAAGCATGGCCCCCAATGCAGGAGCAATTAAAATTGGGGATGCTCAAGAGGCCTGAATTGGAGGAGCGCAGAAATCTCGGAAGGCTGATGGAGATTAGAGAGATAGGGAGGGGGATTTGAAAACGTTTCTTAACTGGGAGCCAATGTAAGTCAAGGCAATGGGTGAACGGAATTTAGTGCAAGTTAGGACATGGGCAGCCGAGTTTTGGATGACCTCAAGTTTATGGAGGGTAGAACGTGGGAAGCCGGTCAGGAGTGCATTGGAATAGTCAATTCTAGAGGTAACAAAGGCATGGATGAGCTGAGGCAGGGGCGGAGTCATGGAGGTGGAAATAGGCGGTTTTAGTGATGGTGCAGATATGTGGTCAGAAGCTCATCTCGGGGCCAAATATGACACCAAGGTTGCGAACCGTCTGGTTCAGCCTCAGACAGTTGCCAGGGAAAGGGATAGAGTTGGTGGCTAGGGAACAAAGTTTGTGGCAGGGACTGAAGACAATGGCTTAGGTCTTCCCAATATTTAGTTGGAGGAAATTTCTGCTCATCCAGTACTGGATGTCGGACAAGCAGTCTGACAATTCAGAGACAGTGATGGGGTCAAGAGAGGTTGTAGTGAGGTAGAGCTGGGTGTCGTCAGCGTACGTGTGGAAACTGGCGCTGTGTTTTCGGATGAGATCACCAAGGGGCAGCATGTAGATGAGAAATATGAGGGTGTCAAGGATAGATCCTTGGGGAACACCAGAGGTAACGATGCGGAAGCAGGAGGAGAAGCCATTGCAGGTGATTCTCTGGCTACGACTGGATAGCTAAGAATGGAACCAGGCGAGTGCAGTCCCACCCAGCTGAATGAATATGGAGAGGCGTTGGAGGAGGATGGTGTGGTCAACTGTGTCAAAGGCTGCCAACCGGTCGAGAAAGACGAGGAGGAATAAATTACCAGAGTGTTGGAAAATGTTGACAAGAAGTGAACTTGAACAAGTCTCAAAACTGCAGATTCAAAGCGTTAACAAAATGCTGGCTTTGAACCCTAAAAGGTTCAAAGTATAAGTTTGAACCAGGATTATAGTTCTTCTAAAATTTCATTTCAACAGCGAGGGACAGAATAATTTGGTACAGAAGATTCATAAGAACATGGACAGGGTAAATTCAGTGTTCAGAAATGGAATTATGGTCATCATTGTCAGAGACTATTTCTCAATCAAATGCCGCTCTTACCCAATGGCCCATTAACAGAGCTTCTCACAGTGTATGTTCATATAATTTTTTTTTAGTGTTTTCTGATTTTTGTTTATTTCAGTTACAATTTAATTGTGAATAATTTACTTTGTAAACCTCTTGTGTATGGTAACAATCAGCATTTTAATGACAGTTTGTAGTGTAACTAAAGGCTCCACTAAATTCAATAAGCAGAATGCAAGGACAGAAGATAAAAAGGTACAGTTTCCAAATCATAAGAGCCATGGTCCACTTACCGTAACTGCTGTTAAACTACTGAAATTGATGATGATGATGATTCTATGAAAAGGTGAAATTGGAGGTCTCTCAGGGGGATGTAAAAGATCCCATGGCACTATTTCAAAGAGGAGCAGGGGAGTTATCCCCGGTGTTCTGGCCAATATTTATCCCTCAAATCAACATAACAAAAACAGTTTATCTGGTCATTATCACATTGCTGTTTCTGAGAGTTTGCTGTGTGCAAATTGGCTGCAGCGTTTCCTACATTACAACAGTGATTACACTTCAAAAAGTACTTCATTGGATGTAAAGTGCTTTGGGACGTCCGGTGGTCGTGAAAGGCGCTATATCAATGCAAGTCTTTCTTTCTTTATACCAAAGCTATGACGACCAAGATGGGTGCTCAACATAACTGTCCCAGTTCTTGGAAGACATTACAAGATTAGATTCAGCTCATTTGGTTGCCATGTGACTGAACTGGATCAGCACTGCAAATGCAGTAATATTTTATAAATACTAATGCAGCACGCTGCACACAAATGGAACCTTATTCACTCCAGGAACATTTGGAGAAAATCCTCAAAAATGTTTGGCTGCAATCAAAACTCTTAACAGATGTTTGAACCACATCACAACAATCTTTACTAATCTGGTTAGCTACATCAAGATAATTCTAACAGTAATGTATTGATGAATGTGCGCTCCTCAAAAGAAAAGTCTGATTAATGGATTTATTCTGCTTTCTAGACAGGATCCTGAATACCTTTATATGGCAGATTTAACTTTTTTCAAAGTCTACTTTTACTTTAACACTATTCTTAAATTGCACAGATATCTTACAATACAAGCACAGAGTCTCTTGAAAGACTTATTTATCAAATTTGGTAAAAATCTGAGAAAACTTTTTTATTCATATGCAAGCAAAGCAAAGAATGCATGAGCATTAACAGCATGACTATCTTCAAAAGGAATCCTGAATTGGATAAATGGAAAATCACTTGAGATGCTCATCATCACAAATTATGGAGTAAAAAAATTGTATACAAGCTCATGTCGAGATGCACGGTCAATTTCCCAGCATATCCATATTTAAAACACAAAACAAAAATGGATCAGAGGAATGGCATTTAGAAAGTAGAACTCTAGTAATATTTTTGCCTTTGCTTCCGCTTTTTTCCAATGGCATCTCTCACAATGTACTCTCTACTTGTCAAAAGAGCAAGATGAACTTACCCTCCAAGTCACACACCATCTCAACCTGGAGATATGTCACCATTCCTACATAGTTGCTGGGTCAAAATCCTGGAACTCCCTACCAAACAGCACTGTGGGAGTACCTGGGACTGAAAGCCGATAAATCCCTTGGACCTGATGGCCTATATCCTAGGGTTTTGAAAGAGTTGGCTGTAGAGATAGTGGATGCATTGGTTGTCATTTTCCAAAATTCCATAGATTCTAGAATGGTTTTTGCAGATTGGAAGATATCAAATGTAATCTCACTATTTAAGAAAGGATGGAGAGAGAAAACAGGGAACTACAGACCATTAGCCTGACATCAGTAGTAGGAAAAATGCTCGAATCTATTATTAAGGACGTGGTAACAGGGCACTTAAAAAAAAAAATAATAGGATTGGGCAGAGTCAACACGGATTTATGAAAGGGAAATTGTGTTTGATGAATCTGTAGAGTTTTTTGAGGTTGTAACTAGCAGAATAGATAAGGGGGAACCACTGGATGTGGTGTATTTGGATTTTCAGAAGGCATTCGATAAAGTGCCACACAAGAGGTTATTAAACAAAATTAGGGCTCATGGGATTGGGGGTAATATACTAGCATGGATTGAGGATTGGTTCACGGACAGAAAACAGAGAGTAGGAATAAACGGGTCATTTTCGGGTTGGCAGGTTGTAATTAGTGGGGTACCGCAAGGATCAGAGCTTGGGCCTCAGCTATTCACAATCTACATCAATGATTTGGACAAGGGGACCAAATGTAATATATCCAAATTTGCTGATGATACAAAGCTGGGTGGGAATGTAAGTTGTGAGGAAGATGCAAGGAGGCTTCAAGGGGATATAGAAAGGCTAAGTGAGTGGGCAAGACCATGGCAAATGGAATATAATGTGGAGAAATGTGAAGTTATCCACTTTGGTAGGAAAAATAGAAAAGCAGAGTATTTTTTTAAATGGTGAGAGATTGGGAAATGTTGGTGTTCAGAGGGACCTGGGTGTCCTTGTACAAGAATCACTGAAAGTTAACATGCAGGGACAGCAAGCAATTAGGAAAGCAAATGGTATGTTGGCCTTTATTACAAGAGGATTTGAGTATAAGAGTAAAGACATCTTACTGCAATTATATGGGGCCCTGGTGAGACCACACCTGGAGTATTGTGTACAGTTTTGGTCTCCTTCCAAAGGAAGGATATACTTGCCATGGAGGGAGTGCAACGAAGGTTCACCAGACAGGTTCCTGGGATGGGGGGGATTGTCCTATGAGGAGAGATTGAGTAGACTAGGCCTATATTCTCTAGAATTTAGAAGAATGAGAGGTGATTTCATTGAAACATTCAAAATTCTTGCAGGGCTTGACAGGGTAGATGTTTCCCCTGGCTGGGGAGTCCAGAACCAGGGGTCACAGTCTTAGAATAAGGGGTCAGCCATTTAGGAGTGAGATGAGGAGAAATTTCTTCACTCAGAGGGTGGTGAATCTTTGGAATTCTCTACCCCAGAAGCTGTGGAGGCTCAGTCGTTGAGTATATTCAAGACAGAGATCGACAGATTTTTGAATATTAAGGGAATCGAGGGATATGGGGATAGTTCAGGAAAGTGGAGATGAGGTAGAAGATCAGCCATGATCTTATTGAATGGCGGAGCAGCCCCGAGGGGCCAAATGGCCTATTCCTGCTCCTATTTCTTATGTTCTTATAACATGGACTACAGCGGATCAAGGCGGTGGCTCACCACCACCTTCTCAAGGGCAACTAGAGAATGGACAATAAATGATGATCTTTTTGGTGATGCCCATATCCTGAGAATACATTTTTTTTTATAAAGTCAAACTTCGCTGCACTGCCCTCAATACCATTTTACAGTCAACCCAATAAGAGGCATGACCCAAAGAGCACTAGGTAACTTGAGTGCTTCTTTCCTGGACATTTTATCCATTACCTCAGTTAACACTGGACAACATATACCAAAATAAGGAAAGTGGAAGGCAGTTCTCGGACTCCAGCTCATAGCTCAAGTGTGGGCTTGGCAGTAGAAATACAGAAATTAGGTAGCAGAAAGAGAAAAAAAGACAAAGAAATATATCCTTTTTCCTTTTGCATCTCGGTTCTCCTGCCTAAACCTTGGGAACATTTCTGGGAAAGAGAAATTAAATCGCATAATTCCATCATTAACAGTAACATTTTCTAAGCATAATTACTGATTTTTTTTCTTCCCATAAAAGATATTTTCAAAACTAATATGTTTTTACCTTGCAAGCAATGAGTAACTCAAAAAACCTGTGTTTGTGCCATAGCTTGTTCATACATAAAAATATTACAAAGTCTAAACTCGGTAATAACATTAAATGATTAGCAACAATAACTATGAAACAGGATTCACAACCTTAAACTGTAGTAATAGAAAATGTATCTACCCAATTAAGACAGCAATTACACTACAACTCCAGTGTCTCTTTGAAGTGGTTTCTCTTCACATTAATGATGAAGTTGCATTGTAAATCCAGAGTCTGGACCCAATCTGACTGCAGAACAAAGCACAGCATGACTTCCTCTTTCAAGGAGTCACGTGTACTGTCATACTGACTCTAGTTATAGTACAAAAATCCAGTCATAAATGCATTAGGATACAAAACCACATGAACAAAAGTAGCCACTCTCATTCACGTAGCTGCTGTGTAATTTATTTCCATCACGTCTGACAAAATTATCTGCATTTATCTTGTCTGAAAACATTTAAGAGGCCATTTAAGAAATGCTTAATATTCAACACTGATAGATGACTCCGCTAGCTCAGAACACAACAAATTAGACATCTCCTAAGTACTATGAAGGGATTATAAGGTGGTCTGCAAAGCAGCAAACCAAGTCAACAAACCAAACTGAGCAGTCTGTTGAGCCAAAAAACACAATCAAGCATGTGACGTGGACATGATAAATGGCTGTTTAGGCATTCAACACTAGAAAATATTCACTTGTCTGCAAATAAGAAAACTACTCCATGCTTTTTAAAAGGGGTATACATCATACATATTTAAGTTTAGCAATTTGTGTGAAGCTGAAATGGCCCACAGTGCAGAACACCAATGGAGAAAACATGACAAATGAATCAACCTTGAAAGAAAATCATTTTTATACTATTTAAATAAGGAAATTCACCATCACCCTTAATACCTTTGGTTAACTGAAAGCTATCAATCTCTGATTTAAAATTAACAATTGATCTAGCATCAACTGCTGTTTGTGGAAGATAGTTCCAAACTTCTACTACCCTTTGTGCATAGAAGTGTTTCCTAATTTCACTCCTGAAAGGTCTGGCTCTAATTTTTAGACTATGCCCCCCAGTCCTAGAATCCCCAACTAGCGAAAATAGTTTCTCTCTCTCTGTTCCCCTTAACATCTTGAAAACTTCAAACAGATCACCCCTTAACCTTCTAAATTCTAGGGAATACAAACCCAATTTGTGTAATCTCTCCTCGTAACTTAACCCTTGAAGCCCGGGTATCATTCTGGTAAACCTACGCTGCATTCCCTCCAAGGCCAATATATCCTTCCTAAGGTGTGGTGCCCAGAACTGCTCACAGTACTCCAGGTGTGGTCTAATCAGGGTTTTGTATAGCTGTGGCATAACTTCTACCCCCTTGTATTCTAGTTCTCTAGATATAAAGGCCAGCATCTCATTAGCCTTTTTGATTATTTTTCAATACCTGTTCACGACACTTTAATGATCTATGTACCTGGACCCCCAAGTCTCTTTGGACCTCCACTGCTTTTAGCTTTTCACCATTTAGAAAGTACCCTGTTCTGTCCTTTTCAGTCCCAAGTGGATGACCTCACATTTGCCTACATTGAAATCCATTTGCCACAGTTTTGCTCATTCACTTAATCTGTCCATATCCCTTTGTAATTTTATGCTTTCATCTACACTGCTGCCCATCTTTGTGTCATCGGTAAATTTGGATATGTGGCTTTCTATGCCATCATCTAAGTCATTAATAAATACTGTGAATAGTTGAGGTCCCAACACAGATCCCTGCGGGACACCATTAGTCACATCCTGCCAATTTGAGTACCTACCTATTATCCCTATTGCCTGTCTCCTGTCGCTCAGCCAATTTCTTAACCAGGTCAATAATTTGCCTTCAATTCAGTGAACTTCTTATGTGGGACTTTATCAAACGCCTTCTGGAAGTCCATATAAATAACATCCATAGGCATTCCCCTGTCCACTACTTTAGTCACCTCCTCAAAAAATTCAATCAGGTTTGTCAAGCCTGACCTACCTTTCACAAATCCATGCTGACTCTCTCTGATCAACTGAAAATTTGAGGTGTTCAGTCACCCTATCCTTAATTATAGACTCTAGCAATTTTCCGACAACAGATGTTAGGCTAACTGGTCTATAATTCCCTGGCTTCCCTCTCTCGCCATTCTTAAATAGCGGAGTGACATGCGCAATTTTCCAATCTAAAGGAACAGTTTCTGAATTGAGAGAACTTTACTTTGGAAGATTATAGTTAGGGCATCTGCAATGTGCTCGCCTACTTCCTTTAAAACCCTGGGATGGAAACCATCTGGTCCTGGGGATTTGTCACTCTTTAGTGCCATTATTTTCTTCATTACTGTTATTTTACTTACGTTAATTTTATTGAGTCCCTGTCCCTGATTCAGTTAGTTTCCTTGGGATTTCCTCTAATGTAAATACTGACGCAAAGTAATTATTCAACATGTCCGCCATTTCCTTATCATTGACAATATTACCACTTTCAGTTTTTAAGGGGCCAACATTGCTCCTGACTACCCTCTTTTTCCTAATATAATTGTAAAAATTCTGTGTTGATTTTGATATCCCTTGCAAGTTACCTTTCATACTCCCTTTTTGTAGCTCTTACCATCTGTTTTCTGACCCTTTACTGTTCTTTGTATCTTTCCCATTCGCCAGGATCTGTGCTATTTTTGCATTTTTGTATGCTTTTTCTTTTAGTTTTATGCTGTCCCTCACCTCTTTAGTCATCCATGGCTTTTTTTTTTGGCAAGTAGAGCTCTTGCCCCCCATGGGTAGAAACTGGTTCCGTATCACTTTGAATTCTTTTTTGATACACTGATCTTCTGTCATTTTACCCATTAACAGATTTGCCCAGTTTACTGTTGACAGTCTCTGTCTCATCCTGTTGAAGTCGGCCTTACCCAAATCTAGAATCTAAGTAGCTGTTTAGAGTTTCTCTCTTTCAAATGCTACGGTGAAATCGATCATGTTATGATTGCTATTGGATAAATGTTCACACACAGTTAGGCTGTTAACTAAATCTGGCTCATTGCTCATTACTAAATCTAATATGGCATGCCCCCTTGTTGCCTCTAGGACATATTGTTGTAGAAAACCATCCCGGACTCACTCAAGAAATTCACTACCTTTCTGACAGGTGCTAGTCTGCTTATCCCAATCTATATAAAAGTTAAAATCCCCCGTTAAAACCACTCTGCCTTTACTACACGCTTGTCTAATCTAAACCACTGCCTTTACTACATGCTTGTCTAATCTAACCTTTTACACAAAGATATGGTACAACAAACCATTTAAAAGACTAGAGCCCTGTAAGCACCCATAACAACATTATTCAATTCATCCTGATTGTCAAGGACAAGTCGATTGGAAAAAAATTATATAGGTATATGCATTTTGGAACAACATAGAATTGTCTACTTAACAGAATAAGATGGCACTGGTAATACCGTCTAACTATGGATATATAGTAACACTATTCAAAAACAGGACAAAATCTCATGCCACAATGTTGTATGTCCACTCAGAACATGCCCTTATATGTATTCACTAATTCTTAATCTTATCCCTCCCTTTTAAAGCCACCGTCATCACCCCCCTCAAAAACCCAACCATGACCCCTCTGTCCTTGCAAGCTACCACCCATCTCCAACCTCCCTTTGCTCTCCAAAGTCCTTGAACATGTGGTCATCTCCCATGCCCAGCTTTCCCACAACTCCCTGTTTGAATTGCTCGAATCAGGTTTTTGCCCCTACCACAACAAAACAGCCCTAAGCACATCCTATGTGGCTATGACTGTGGTCCATTAACATTTCTCATCCTCCATGAGCCCCCCTGTGGCCTTTGACACAAACACACCTCTCTATTTTCCAGCTCAGTGGCTGCCCTTGCTTTGTTCCACTCTTACCTATTCAATCACAGCCACAGCCTCTCTAGCAATGGATTCACTTTCCATCCACACACCATAGACCCCCCCACCCTCCCCAACGATCTATCCTTCGCCCCCTCCTCTTCGCCAGCTACATCATCCGAAGACATGGAATTAGCTTCCACATGTATGCTATTACCACCAGCTCTTGTGACTGCTCCGTTACCTCTTGTGCTGTCAGACTGCTTGGCCGACACCCCGTCTTGGATGACTCTTAATTTCCACCTGCAAAACACTGGGAAGATCAAAGCCATCGTCTTTGGCCTCGCCACAAACTCCATACCCTTGCCACTGATTCCATCCACAAACACTCTCCGACTGAAGCAGATTGTTCACAACCTTGGCGTTCAATTCAACCCCATATCCGCTCCATTTCAAAGGCTGCCCACATCCACCTCCATAAAATCTCCAATCTCTGCCTTGCTTTAGCCCACCTGTTGCAGAAACCCTCATCCATGAAATTATCACCTCCAGATCAACGTTCCCTGTAAGCTGCGCTTTGTGCTGCGCAGCCTGTTTCTATTAATACGCGGTCCTTTTAAATTTCAGCGCATGCGTTATATTTACAATATAAAAGCTGGTGCACAGCCTGCATGGGACCTTTCAGTTTACTGCGTGCGCACACCTTGGCGGGAACATTGCTCCAGACCCAACTATTCCAATGCTCTCCGAGCTGGACTCCCATCCTTCATAAACTTCAGCTCATCCAAAACTCTGCTCCCTGTATCCTATACTGCACTCACCCATCACCTCTATCCTTGTTGACCTACATTGGACCCCGCTCCACCAACACCTCAAATCATGTTTAAATGCCTCCATGGCCTCGCTCCTCACTTTCTCTGTAACCTCCTCTGACTCTGGCCTCTTGACCATCCAACCCCCCTTTCACCCCACCATTAGCAGTCGTGTCTCCACCACCTGGGCCTCACGCTCTGGAATTCGCTCTCCTAAACCTTTTCATCTCTCCACCTCCCTCTCCTTCAAAAAACCTCTTGAAAACCCATCTCTTTCCCTCCCAATATCTCCTTTTTTGGCTCAGCAACCTTTATTTTTGAATACACCTGTGAAGCACTTTGAGATGGTTTTCTAGATTATATAAATGCAAGTTGTTATCCTTAGAACAGGTAAAACAACAGTTTAGGGACATTTTCTGCAGAATTTCTCCTACAATACAGTAAGAACTGTGAAAAAAATATACTTTTGCAATAGTTCATAATAATGGCAAAATACATGGAGGAATAGTAATAGTCTTTTGTCCTTCTGCATATAGGTGTTTTTTTTAATGAAATAGTTAGTTGATCAACAGTCCAACTCAATCCAAAGTGTCTCAATTGAGTCAAACTCAATATTGGCTGAAATAACTCAAACTGGCAAGAAAATATTCCAAAAAAATAAGCTGAACTGAGGATTGCAGTGTCATGAATTAAAAGTTATGAAACATTAAATATAATTTTTTCCACATATCACATTTAAATCTTAAGTAGCTAAAAGAAATATGGAAATAAAATGGGCTGTTTATGGAGATTTACATTCAATTTCAAATCGGATTTGCATTTGATATGATTTTATACCAAAGAGACACTATGCATCTAAATTGGGATTAATTCTCCAAATGTTGCAAGTACATTATGCTTTTGCACTGAAGCTCCCGTTTCATTCCCTGCAACTTTCAATATCATAAAATGAAGAGTACACAACTAATTGAAAATGAATTAACTATCAAAACAATAAAAGCAGGCTCAACTGTTGAGCAAAAGCTCCAACGAACTGGACTTTAAAAAAAATATACAGCAAAGCATGAAATGTTCAGTTCTAAGATTACAGAATGAAAACATGCAACTTTCTCTTAACCTATCTCCTCCCCTTCAATGGCAATGTTAAATTGATGACCTTCATCAATGATTCCCCATCCAGAGGAAATAGGTCTTTCTTTGCTCAACATATGACAGCCCTTCATAATTTAAAAAATCTCAAATCTTCTTTTAGCATTCTCTGCTCCAGTGGAAGTATTCCTAGAATCTCAAGTTTCTATAAATGGGATGCCCAAAACTACACACAGTAACTTAATCAATGCTTTGTATAAATTCATCATTACTTCTTTACTCTTGTACTCTATGCCCCTATTTATAAAATCAAAAATGCTACTGGCTTTTTCATGGCTTCATTGACTTGCACACACACTTTCAGAGAATTATTTATTTGGTCTCTAGGTCTTTCAATTCACCCACACCCTTCTGTGTATTTAAATTGAGGGCATTATCCCATTCTTTACTTTTCCTCCCATACTGCTCCACATTAAAATGCATCTGCCACCTATTTGCCCATTCCACTGACCTAGCTATAACCTCCAGAAGTCATTTACAGTCAGTCGTTCTTGTTGTTTTCCAAAACCCATACTTTGGTGTCACCAGCAAATTCTGAGATTGAGTTTACTACAATTAAGTTCAAATCATCCATAGAAAGAACGAACAAAATACAACCCAATGCTAACCCGTAAAAACACAGCCACCTCTTTGACCAAACTTATGGTCATCCCTCCTAATCTCTTCTCCGTTAGCTTCATTCCCATTTTGCCTCATACCTCTGGGAAGCTTCTTGGGATTTTTTTTTTTTTTTTTAAAACAGAAATAGTGCTTTAAAAATGGACGTTATTGTTGTTCCTATATATTCTTCCCTTATAAAAAGGTTGAGATAAAAATCAAATATGTAAAAGAACGTAATATCAAGACCATGTAGTTTCCTGCAAAAATGGACAGAGTTGTATAATTGAGACTCCAAAATGTCTATAAAAACTCCAGAACGCCATGTAATAAACTGGCCAATATACAAATTTATTCCAGCTGAATGCAAATTACCTATACCCAATTGGCTCATTAACAAATTTGTTCATTCTGAATGAATTTAATTACTCATACAAATTGCCTAGTAAGGAGATAATTAGCTCAAAATAATTTCTGAAAATTTGTTGTTTCTCACATCACATTAAATGATCTTTCACAATAAAATGATTAAACTTACTTGTACATCTGTATTGGAGCAGCTTCATTAATGTTTTTACGTGAGGGTCTCATCTTTTCAGAAGCCCGAGTTTGAAGTTGATATTTTGACCCAGAGCTAGCACTCTTAGCTTCAGAGAGATAGTGTAATCAATTAGATCGAGAGCCAGCACAAGTCAAACACAGCTAACCAGCCAATTTGAGTTCTTTCTCCAAACAAAAAAAATGAATTTAATTTTGAAAGCTTTCCAAACGAACAGATGTAAACATATTAATTAATCACAGTTGTGCGAGAGAGAGGATACAATGGGGAGAGAGGAAAAGACAGAAAAAGAATTTTAAAAACAGAAGCGAGAAAAGAAAAAACAAGAGACAAAATTGAAGAGAGACTTTAGATAGACAGAAAATTCCACAAGTGGAGGAACTGGGACCAACGTTCCCTGTAATTTTTTTTGCCGCCACGCAGCCGGGCCATTCAAAACACCGCACATGCACATTTCTTGCATTGAAAAGCCGGCAAGCCAGCTACGCGGGTTCTCTGGAGCGCTGCGCAGCCACGCAGCTTAAAGGAAACTTTGGCTGGGATGTAATTCCAAGGGACACAATTTGGGGTGGAACATAAATCAGTTGGGTTTCAGCCACACAGAAGACAAGACTGATAATTAATATGGTTACATTTGTTTGTCTGGAAAGCTTTCAAAATTAAAATGAAAAAGACTGAAAATTGCACTCAGTGGGGATGGGCATATCATTATATCGGAGTGTGACCCTGACCTTCCTGTGATTCACCACTTCATAGGAACAGGAGTAGGCCATTCAGCCCCTCGAGCCTGTTCCGCCATTCAATGAGATCCTGACTGATCTGCGACCTAACTCCATATACCTGCATTCGGCCAATATCCCTTAATACCTTTGGTTAACAAAAAAACTATCAATCTCAGATTTAAAATTAACAATTAATCTAGCATCAAGTGCCATTTGCGGAAGAGAATTCCAAACTTCTACCACCCTGTGTGGAGAAGTGTTTCCGAATTTCACTTCTGAAAGGTCTGGCTCTAATTTTTAAGACTATGCCCCCTACTCCCCAACCAGCGAAAATAGTTTCTCTCTATCTACCCTATCTGTTCCTTTTAATATTTTGAAAACTTTGATCAAATCACCCCTTAACTTTCTAAATTCCAGGGAATACAACCCTAATTTGTGTAATCTCTCCTCTTAACTTAACCCTTGAAGTCCGGGTATCATTCTGGTAAACCTATGCTGCACTCCCTCCAAGGCCAATATATCCTTCCCAAGGTGTGGTGCCCAGAACTGCTCACAGTACTCCAGGTGTGGTCTAACCAGGGTTTTCTTTAGCTGCAGCATAACTTCTACCCCATTGTATTCTAGTCCATTAGCCTTTTTGATTATTTTCTGTACCTGTTCATGACAGTTTAATGATCTATGTACCTGGACCCCAAAGTCTCTTTGGACCTCCACTGTTTTTAGCTTTTCACCATTTAGAAAGTACCCTGTTCTATCCTTTATAGGTCCCAAGTGGATAAACTCACATTTGTCTACATTGAAATCCATTTGCCACAATTTTGCCCACTTAATCTATCAATACCTCTTTGTAATTTTAGACTTTCATCTACACTGCTTATAAAACGCCTATCTTTGTGTCATCGGCAAATTTGGATATGTAGCTATCTTTCTCGTCATCTAAGTTGTTAATAAACACAGTGAATAGTTGAGGCCCCAACACAGATCCCTGCAGGACACCATTAGTCACATCCTGCCAAGTTGAGTACCTACCCATTATCCCTACTCTCTGTCCCCTGCCACTCAACCAATTTCCTAACCAGGTCAATAATTTACCTTCAATTCCATGGGCTTCAACCTTAGTTAGCAGTCTCTTATGAGGGACTTTATCAAATGCCTTCTGAAAGTCCATATAAATAACATCCATAGACATTTCCCCTGTCCACTACTTCAGCTCCCATTCTGCCTCTCCATCTTTGCTCTACTATCCTGCTCCAACAAAACTCAAAACAAGCTTCAAGAACAGTATCTCATCATTCTGTTGGCACACTGCAGCCCTCTGGTTTAACAATGGCTTTAGTAATTTCAAACCTTAACTATACCCTCCATTCTCTATTCAGTAGTGGGTGCTTTCAATGTGCGTAGGGTTTTTCAGTGTCTGGGAGGAGGGTTGCCGACCCCTCATCACAGCACAGTACTGGAGGGGTTCTGGGGCCCTTAGTGTAGACTTTCTTCTTTTTCTCCTCATGATTGGTGGATCCAGCTTACTTGGTTTTCATTTTTTTTTCCAATCACATTTCTGCTGCAACTGCTTTTTATTTAAAAAATCCTGGTTTTTTTTAATTTTTCATGCTTTTGTTGCACATGGACCTCTCCTGTGTCTTTTCACCGCCAACCACAATACTTGCACATGTTGTCCTTTCTACGTGACTGCATTATCTCACTGATCACATTAATCACCGAACATTTTTCTATTTAGGAGTTTCCAGGTCTTGTAACACTAACTTCCTCGGTGATTAGTGTATCTGTTGGTTCTCTCCCTCTCTCTTCCTTCCCCCCTTTCTCTCTATTTTCCAACCATACTAAAATGTCTATTTTTTTCTTGATGGGTGGAAAAACTAAGTGATAACAATACATATTTAAAATGTCATAACAAGTCTTTTCTCTTTACAGATGCTAACTGTGCTGCTATACGTTCGCAGCATTTTCTGTTTTTACTTCATGGAAGTGCTTTTTGATTATTCAGACAGTATTGAAGAACCCGTGATCTTTTCTCTAGAAAAGAGAAGGCTGAGGGGTGACCTTATAGAGGTCTTTAATATTATGAATGGGTTTCATAGGGTAGACATAGAGAAGATGTTTCCACTTGTCGGGGAGACCAAAACTGGAGGCCATTAATAAATCCAATAAGGAATTCAGAAGAAACTTCT
Source organism: Squalus acanthias (assembly GCA_030390025.1). Taxonomy (NCBI): domain Eukaryota; kingdom Metazoa; phylum Chordata; class Chondrichthyes; order Squaliformes; family Squalidae; genus Squalus; species Squalus acanthias. Next base: position 175,260,810 of record CM059425.1, on the reverse strand, counting down.
TTATTCAGAGAGTGGCGAGAATGTGGAACTCGCTACCACAAGAAGTAGTTGAGGCGAATAACATGGATGCATTTAAGGGTAAGCTAGATAAACACATGAGGGAGAATGCGATAAGAAGTTATGCTGATAGGGTTAGATGAAGAGGGATAGGAGGAGAGTGGTGTGGAGCATAAACACCTACATGGACCAATTAGGCCAAATGGCCTGTTTCTGTGCTGTACATTCTATGTAAACAAATAAAATCTCCTTGCACAATTTGCTAACTGTATTCTTTATATGAACAATTGTTTTTTGAATTGTCAGTATAAAGACAAGAGGTAGCTGCTGTAACTATTTACAATATATGACAAAATATTATATATATAAATTTAGCATTGTTTGAAGTTTTATTTATCATGCTTGTAATATGAAAGGAACTACTTGAATATAGTAACCAAAGTTGTTTGCTTCAGAAAAAATACCTAGAAATGGAGGAACAGTTCATGCTTTAATTTTTCAATGTTTTATACAAAAAATTGTTACTTTCAATGTCGTAAAAATGTTTTTTCCCCCAATGAGAATAGTATTGTTCTCAGTAATTTTCTATTGAAGAGGGTGGGATTTACAAACAGCAAGCCTCTGTGAATAATTAGTCATGTTGTCAATCAAAAAAATTCTGGAGGCTCTTCAGCTAACTAATAGATTTGAAAACCTTCATGAATTCAAGACTCCAACATCGCAGAGGCACAGGTCTCCAAAGGAAACCCCGCTACAGGCATTTCAAACATAGAACATACTATGATTTTCTTGCAAAGTTTTGTCATTTTCCATTGTCCTTACATTACAAACCATTATTAAGTACTCAGCTTATGAAAAGGACTATACCCATTTATATCAGCTGGTCTGTTGCACTCAAGACAAAGTTATGGAGTGACAACATTGTCAATGTTTTGCTGATGAACTAATGTTGGGACTTCCCTTAATTAAGTCGTTTCCTTAATAAAGTTGTTGGCCAACAAAATTATGATGATGGCCAAAAGTAATTTCAAAAATATTAGGAGCAATTGGTTAGTTCACCTTTATTTGTCGTTTATTTCAACTTTAGGATTAGTGGTTTTCATTTCTGCCTGGTACTTGATTAGTAGGTTACCAAACTGTTGATAGAAACAGCAAAAAAAACTATTACATTAGACTGCAACTAATTTGCATACGAGAGGGTGCAACAAAGTTTGACCGACTATTTTTATATAGGTATAATTTTAAAAGTCTTGCTATAGTGCATCACAGATTAAATCTATGGATGGTACATTAAATCTGCCTCAACATAAAGGTGAAGTGTCATTTTAATTGACTCAAATAAGCAACATTAAGCATATTAATTTGTTTAAGTATAGTTCAGCAAAGGTCCCACAGAAAAGCAACCATGTGAAATTTTAACTAATCACAGTGTTACATTGATTTTTTTCCAAAGTTGTCCCAGCTGTCATTTCTAGTTCTGAACGTACTGAATATTCAGCAAACCTATTAAAAAAAATTGTAATACTGAATAAAACAAATGTACCCATAAAATCAGCAATTGTATGTTAGAAACACCTCTAAGAAGTCCTTCACCCACCTTTCCAAGAAGTCCTTCATTCACACATCACCCCACAGCACTGCCCCTTTCTCTGAAGGCTGAGGCTTGAGTTCTGCTGTATGTCCCAGGCTTTGTGTACCTCAGCTTTTCCCAGATAGAGACTCACTAAGTAGCAGACTCCCAGAATGCACCAACCTTACTCTGTGTATGTCACACTAGTGGATTACAAGAGATAGACTGCACCAATGTCAATGTACCTGCCACTTTGATAGACTACAACAACTTGCATTTATAAAGTGCCTTTAATATAGAAAATATCCAAAGGTGCTTACAGAGGGTAGGGGAGAAAAAAAGATAAAGCAATAAAGGAACAGACAATGAACAATGGTGCTATAGTTAACATAGGGGACAGAAGGCTTGGTCAAAAAGATGGGTTTTGAGAAGGCTTTTAAAAGGTGGAGAGAAAACTGAACACCTTAAAGAGTTTAAGGAAGAAATTCCAGAGAGAAGGGCAGGAGCAGCTGAAGGCCGTGCCATCAACTGTGAGGTAAATAAAGTGGGAAATACACAAAATACAGAGTCAGATAACCATAGAGTGCAGGAAAGGATGTAAGTTTGGATGAACTTGCACATTTAGGGTGGGGTGGGGGTACAGAATGATTTGAAGAGCAAGACAAGAATTTTTAATTCAACACATTGTGGGACAAGCAGCCAATTTGGGTCAACAAGGATACGGTGTCACAGACAAGCTTGACTTCAAAAATGCAGATTCCCCTTAGTCTAACATAATACTACACAGGTAAATTTGATATTACAGACAGGGTGAGCTTTTGCGAATGGCCAGTCTTGCTGTCAATCATCAAAATATTCCAGTGCTTTGAAGAGACATTCCCATTTTTTGAAGAAACAAATTTAAATGTTCTCCCTCGAATCGACTTTTGACTGGGAATCAGATACAGCAAAATATAGTCCCTCATAACAGCTGCCATCATAATTCAGTGTTCTCCGCACTCTAATTGGCGAGCCCTTACTTCTCAAGCTCCAGTGATTTTAATTTTAAAACATCACAAGTGCTCTTAAGAGCTCAGACTGTCTATGAGCAACACAAGAGTATTACATAAGAGATTGCGTAATACAAGTTAGGCAGCACTGCATCTTGCTTTTCAATAGTGTTTAAAATTACTTTGTATCTAAGGATCATTTAGGTCAATTTTTAAAATAATGAGTTGCACAATTGGTCAACGTACTTCAACCAGAGCTAGAGGCTAAATTGTTCCTCATACTGATAAGTCTCACAAGCAGAAGGTGCTTATTCATCCTGTAAAGATTAATAGTACCTCTAAAATAATCTTATATAAAGCTGAATATCCCATACAATCTTTTTAAAAAAAGAATCTACATTAATTCATAACCCTACTAGACATTCCAAACATTGGTGTAACCATAGGGGAGAGGGGAGAGGGGCAAGGGAATGAGTGGAACATACCTACCTCTTCCAAAGTTTTGTGGCATGGGTAATGTGCTACTATGACCCATGTTCCCAATCCCAGATTTGTGTCGGATATCTTTCACCACACCCCCCCACCCCAAATCCCAGGCCAACATTTCTTAAGTGGTTGTGCCTCTGCTCCTAAACAGCTGGAAATATTTTAATATCACATAGAAAGAATAGAGTTGTGCCAAATATTCATCAGAAACCTGGAGATCATTACTTTCATTGGCATTTACTTAGACATTTTGTCCTATATTTAATCAAAATTATTTACTAGAGTTCTCTTTTTACACTATATGCTGCATCAATTTATCATATTTCATACATCATAGTAGCTACAGAGCAACATCATTTAAATTGTCTATTACAAGTGTGACAATGGACTCAGTGAAATCTTGTACCAGTAATTTTACTCAACTGAAAGTATGAACGAACTAACACTTCTGGTACCAATTTGCTATTGCAATGATTTAGTTTTTAAAAATCCTAAACATAAACATAATGGTTGGGGAAAATAACCATTTTAAATTGTTTGTAAATTGCACAATAATCTAGAAATCATGTTTTTGTCCACAGATATAGAGTTCCATAGTTGATACCATTGTCATTTAACATTTTTGTAAATCTTATTTTCACAAGCAGAGCAATTATACATTAATAGGCCTCCTCCTGAGGTCACCACCATCAGAGAAGCCAGTCTTCAGCCAATTCGATTCACTCCACATGATATCAAAAAACAGCTGGGTGCACTGGATACAGCAAAGGCTATGGGCCGCGATAACATCCCAGCTATAGTGCTGAAGACTTGTGCTCCAGAACTAGCAGTGCCTCTAGCCAAGATGTTCCAGGACAGTTGCAACACTGGCATCTACCCAACAAAGTGGAAAATTGCCCAGGTATGTCCTGTCCATAAAAAGCAGGACAATTCCAATCTAGCCAATCAACACCCCATCAGCCTACTCTCAATCTTCAGCAAAGTGAGGGAAGGTGTCGTCAACAGTGCTACTAAATGGCACTCACCAATGCTTAGTTTGGTTCCACCAGGGGCACTCTGCTCCAGACCTCATTACAGCCTTGGTTCAAACTTGGACAAAAGAGCTGAATACTAGAGGTGATGTGAGAGAGTGACTGCCCTTGACATCAAGGCAGCATTTGACAGAGTGTGGCATCAAGGAACCCTAGTAAAACTGAAGTCTATGGGAATCAGGGGGAAACTCTCCACTGGCTGGAGTCATACCTAGCACAAAGGAAGATGGTTGTGGTTGTTGGAGGCCAATCATCTCAGTCCCAGGATATTGCTGCAGGAGTTCCTCAGGGCAGTGTCCTAGGCCCAACCATCTTCAGCTGCTTCATCAATTACCTTCCTTCCATCATAAGGTCAGAAGTGGGGATGTTTGCTAATGATTGCACAGTGTTCAGTTCCATTTGCAACTCCTCAGGTAATGAAGCAGTCCGTTACTGCATGCAGCAAGACTTGGACAATATTCAGGCTTGGGCTTAAGAAGTAAGTAACAATCGAGCCACAAGTGCCAGGCAATGACCATCGCCAACAAGAGAGAGTCTAGCCACCTCCCTTTGGCATTCAACAGGATTACCATTGCTGAATCCCCCACCATCAACATCCTGGGGATCACCATTGACAGGAAGCTTAACTGGACCAGCCACATAAGTACTGTGGCTACAAGGGCAGGTCAGAGGCGAGTGACTCACCTCCCAACTCCCCAAAGCCTTTCCACCATCTACAAGGCACAAGTCAGGAGTGTGATGGCATACGCTCCACTTGCCTGGATGAGTGCAGCTCCAACAACACTCAAGAAGCTCGACATCATCCAGGACAAAGCAGCCAACTGGATTGGCATCCCATCCACCACCGTAAACATTCACTCCCTCCACCACTGACGTACCGTGGCTGCAGTGTGTACCATCTACAAGATGCACTGCAGCAACTCGCCAAGGCTTCTTCGACCGCACCTTCCAAACCCACGACCTCTACCACCCAGAAGGACAAGGGAAGCAGGCGCATGGGAATACCATCACCTGCAAGTTCCCCTCCAAGTCACACACCATCCTGACTTGGAAATATATCGCCGTTCCTTCATCGTTGCTGGGTCAAAATCCTGGAATTCTCTCCCTAACAGCACTGTGGGAGTACCTCCACCACACTGACTGCAGCGGTTCAAGAAAGCGGCTCACCACCACCTTCTCAAGGGCAACTAGGAATGGGCAATAAATGCTGGCGTTGCCAGCGACGCCCACATCCCATGAACAAATTTTTAAAAATCTCCCCCCATGTTTTGCAAGAAAAGGCAAAGAGGTAATGCTAAATCTATATAACTCAGTGGTTAAGCTGCAGTTAGGAGGCCCATGAATGAATAAAATAAAAACGCTGCAATCGTATTAATGCCATGTAGGATTCTGTTTTACCAAAAAAGGTATTAGTTTACTGTGGTGAACGGTTCTAATTAAGTTATATTTAAATATCTGTTGGGAATTGAATACAAGCTTCATCCCATTTGTCATGCCAAACCATAGTAATTTATCCAACTTAAAAAAAACAAAAAAATGGGGTAATATAGAAAATTACACTTTTCTCCCCAAACGCAAACACACAATGAATACGTAGTTAAAATGCAAGTGAAAAAAAGCTAAGTCCACTTTTGATAACTAATGACTAGACATTAAATTTACAGAACAAAATCAAACGTTGTTTCCAAGACAAAGTCCTTACTTCAGCAAAAATGAAATATTTCGGGGGGGAGTGGGAGGGTTATTAAAGAGGCCATATAAGGAAAATGACTTGTAGTTGGTCTTCGGTTGCAACATTAAACTCTCCTACAGCCTTCACTTCCTGACCCTTCCCCCAGTTAAGAAAACAATCAAATCCATCCTGGCATCTGGAATATCACTGTCTGCTAAACGGAAGAGGAGGAAGAAGACTAAAGCTGCCGTCGGTATTTGTAATTTATTGCCAACTTTAATTGGAAGTTTTGTAGCCTATATTGAACTTAATGAATTTATCTAACTTTAATGAGTATAATGATACAAATCTCTGAATGAATTATTTCTCTACTCAAAAAAATATTTCCTGCAATATACCCTTAAATGTCTCAACAGCTTTGCCTGACCAACTGACATTCCTGACAAAGCTAAACTCATGCCGTGCCAATGCAAAAACATGCAGATCATTTCCTGACTAATGCTGTAAGCTTCAAAAGTCCAAAGATGCACAAAGTCCATTAAAGTTTCATCTTCCCCACAATCCTCTTCCATAGTTATTCAGCTCTCACCTCATTTTTTTCTGTTGTTGAATCAGTTCCACATTTAACAGCAACTCCAGAGCTCATAGTGCTGGCTTTTCGTGTGCAGAATTGAAATGTCCCAGAATTTAAGCCATACATACAGTGCAACTGCTTCCAGCTTCTCTGCCTGCTACATTCCAGTAAAGCCAGCCATTTTCAACCCAAAACGGACTCGCAGCCTGAATTAATGATGCAAGCCTGCTGACATTCTCCACAAGCCAAACATCTTCCACTTAAAAAATAATTCAACGTAGAGTAACACATTGTCTCAGAGTGTGATAACATGGGTTGAACAATTAATGATCTGTTGGTTAAAAATTTTCAGAAGTTGTCCAGCCCTCGCTGTTATGCTATCTTAGAAGACAAGTCAGTGTTACAGTACCTCCCCCACAGTTTGTGCTGCTGTTTAGCTGCTAGATTGAAGGCACCTCCCAGAGGAACTGAAAGTACTGCCTATTTGGTGGGTTTGTCGTGCATGCAGCAGTTCCAGCAGCAAGCCATCCATCTCCTTCACCGAAAGAAAGGTTTGTTTTCAGAAATTAGATTTCTGCTGTTTAATCCCAAGTTTGTAGCTTTTAAGCACTGTAAATGTAGGTGATTTATAGATTAAACACAGCTTTCTCTGCCTGCTATGGACTATATAGGAGGGAGTGTGTGGCAAAATCCTCGTCAGTAATGGATGCTGCTTTCTTTGGAAATTGCCCATAAACTGCATATGTAAAAGGAGTATATACCTAAATAAATCCAAATGAGGGTGTCAGTTTTTTTTTTAAACAATTTAGAAATTCTTCATTACGACTCTCATTTTGTTCTCCTCAAAAGACACTTTCACGACATCCCATTTATTTGAAAAGCAACATTTATTCTGGTGACAGCAAATGGTTAGCAACTCTGCACTGACTTAGTTGGTACATTCTGATACATGGACAAGACACACAAACTATAAAGATATACATTTTGAAGTACTGTATTAGATTTTTCCATCCATAGTACAAATCCTTCCAAGAAGCAGTTTACCCTCACTAGTAGAGCATGAATTTTTTATACTGCTCCAAAATTATGTATTTATGTGATGCACCAAAAAAACTCACATTAATGAAAACATCTCAGCAAAATTGTAAGTGTTCATTCAACCATGAGATTATTTGTAATAAAGACAAATTCCAACCAGAACAACATTTAGCAAGCATTTTAGTTATTTCACCACAGCATCTCTAAAAAATCTCCTTTAAACCTAATGAATAATTCTATCAATTCTGCATGTTAAATACAACAGTATGAAGCTTTTTCGCTGAAACTGCTGATGATCCCTCCATTAACAAACGACAGGCAAAGCTGTGATTCCCGATCCTGGTTTAATCTGGTAAACCCAAGCCTGGGTTCCTGATTTTGAGTCATTAATCCTTCACAATCATTTGAAAATGAAAACCTTGTGTGGTTAACGATGTGAAGCAGGTGCCATAGTTGCAAACATTTAAACTCAAACCATTCCAGGATTACCAGGACAAAATTAAATAAAAGTATACAATGTCCCGATAAATTGTAAAAGCAAAAATTAGAATTCAAATAGCTTTACAAACTGCTAAGTATTAACCGTGTATAAGCTACATTATATTTTAAGCTAAAGGACTCACTTCATAAGTTTCCAAGCAGCATTTGGTTAGTTTATCTGGCTGCATAAATATTCAAGACATCTCTAAAGCACTGAATTCTTTGACTACTTTATAAATTATATTGCGTGAGATGGCTCACCAGGCTTGCAAAAGTACATCTTGTTTTCTGGCATTCCATTACAACAATTCTACATTGAGAAATTGCAGCAGAACATCAAATAAGAGAGTTATGGAAATGTCATCAACTTAGCAAGAGACAATGCACATCCTTCTTCTCCCTGCTCTCTCTCTTTTTCTCTGCTGCACCAAGCCTATCCTAGCTCACGGAAAAACTGCAACATACTAAAATCAATAATGTTATAATGATACCATCAAACAGGCTATCATCCATTTCATTCAGTTGTCCTAAATGCTGCAATCCACTGGAAGGTCTGATTTGGATGAGTGATTTTCCAGCAATCTGTGACCATGGTCTTTGAAATTTCAATACTGAGCGACTTCTTGCTAAATGGTATGAATTTTAACAATGCAGTCCAGCAGAAAACTTTTATCCAGATTGACTAAGGAACCCTCCTAATTGGGAGAACTTTGGATAAGCTGAGGGCACTTTCTATTTTTAAATATAAATATACAGAACACGAGAGACGAGCCGAGCCTAGAGTCGCTTTACCAAAAAGTTTTGATAAATCCAGTACAAACTATAATGTAACTAACATAGAAGTATCAAATAATGGAATCTGAGCAAGCACTAATGCGGTTTTATAAACTGTTAAAACACCTTTTTCTTCTTACCTATGAATGATTAGGCTGGAATAATTTCCCATGTTGGTTTAAGTGAGAAACTAGCGGGAATCTTAGAAAAATCTTTAGCAGGCAAAAACTAAAGCTTTAAAGTGCTTTAGTGTATTCCACACAAAGAAAGGTATTTATAGATGTAGAATTTTTAATGCACAGTTAATATGAAAATCAAGTGAATAAACCACTTTCCACTCAGTGCCCTATCTTGATAACAGCCCACCCACCAAAGAACCAATCATTTCCAAATACTTTCTACACGACTGGCAGCATTAAGTACTTGGATCTCAGTACTAAAATTTATACTCTATTATTTTCTTTGAAATGTAGTCACTGATACGTGCCAAGTGAAAAACCCTAAGCCAATTCAAGGAAAATAATCTAGGAAATTCTTCTCCACCCTTCAAAAGTGATCAAAATGAATTCCAGGAAGCCAGTGACCATGAGGCATATCACCCAATACCCTACCTACCTTTTGTGCACTGATCAACTACAGCAAGGAACCTATCCCGCTCCTTTTGAATGTTTGTAGCAAATTCACACTTACTGCACCAACCAGGAACTTGTTCCATAGGTCAACGATACTAAGCTTACATAACTTGTCCTCCCTAACCTATCTAATTTAAGTATCCACATTATGGTCCCTTCATTATTTTAAAAACCTCTAGTGGCCGAACCTTTTCCAAGACCTCTATAACACACATCATATGAGGTGACCAAAACTGGATATAGTGTTCGAGATGAGGCCTAACCAAGGACTTATACAAGGACAATATTGTGCTTTTTTGTTTTATATTGAACTCGCTCTGGTAATAAACCTCAATACTCTATTTGCTTTTGCTATAGGGTCGCAACACTGGTGGTGAACCTTTAGAGATTCATGTACGATAATGCCCAAGTCAATATCCTGATCAACAGAACTTAGTTCAGAACCTTGTATGTTATACACACAGTTGGCTTTATCACTACGTACATGGAGGAACTGGATGGACCTTCCATGGCATCAGGGAAGGTCCTAGCCAGACAAAGTCATAAATTCAACTTTTGCACCAACTCCTTCTGCTTTAAAACTTGTGATGGCCGTGAACAGTTCTGCTGTTGCCAAATCCATGTCCCCGTATAAATGGGCATATTCAGCAACAAAAGTACCAGGTTATTAATCAGGCACAAGATTTCTTGATTTCAATTAACACAATATAGGAGTCAGTGAAATGTTACTTCAACGTCAGTATTCTCGCTCAGGCCAACATCCCCAGCATCGAAGCTTTGACCACGCTCCGGGTCACATCGTCCGCATGCCCAATACGAGACTCCCAAAACAAGCGCTCTACTCAGAGCTCCGACACGGCAAGAGCGCCCCAGGTTAGGCAGAGGAAATGCTTCAAGAACACCCTCAAAGCCTCCTTGAAAGAGTGCAACATCCCCACCGACACCTGGGAATCCTTGGCCCAAGACCGTACAAAGTGGAGGAGAAGCATCCGGGAAGGCGCCGAATGCCTTGAGTCTCTTCGCCGGGAGCACGCGGAAGCCAAGCGCAAACAGCGGAAGGAGCGCACGTCAACCCAAGCACCCCACCCACCCGCCCCTTCAACCACCATCTGCCCCACCTGTGACAGAGACTGTAGGTCCCGCATTGGACTCATCAGTCACCTGAGAACTCATTTTTAATGTGGAAGCAAGTCATCTTCAGTTCCGAGGGACTGCCTAAGAAGAAGACGACGACGACTTTTCCTGAAATAAGAAAGCCATTTTCAACCAATTCCTAAAGCTTTACAATTGCTTAGATTTGTATTTTGCACCTGAGAATTTGCCTACTGAATTATAAAAGTTGCTGAGGCACACAGAAGTCATCTAAATTGGTGCTTTCAGAACAGAGTGAAGGTTGACTGAAGTTAGTTTTACATTAAAAAATACTTTGTTTCCAAGTTCAACAACCCTAGTTTGCTTATAAATGTTTATGAAGTTTAGTGGGTGGGTCCACCAACAGCCCACATCTCTTCCTGCCATTGTTTCAAAAATTGTAGTTAACTATTTAAAATCCATGTTCCAATCAATTTGGATGGGTATCTTCTGCATGAATGTGATTTTTATGAAATTTATTAAAAGTGTTATAATCAGTTTCTTGTGCATAATGAGAGAACAGTTAGTTTGCAACAAGTAATTCAGAGGGATACATTATTTTTGTAACAAGCACAATGTAAACTTGATCTGTATAATCAAAATAACAAAATTGTTTGGAACCAGACATCTATTTAACAAAATGTACCAGTATAAAATATATCAGAATATTGTATGACCCTCCCCCTAACCTTCAGCCCAAAAACCTGAAAATAAAATTAGCACCTGCAAACAAGGTGAGCATCAACATTACCATTGACCTTTTCTTTCCAACTCCTGGTCTGCTACAGTACTTTGTTCTCTTAGACTAGCTGTTTGATACACTCCCCTCTTTATGCTTAATTTGGGGAAATATATGAAATAAATGCAACACATTTATACAAATAATCCAGATGATATAGCACTGATCACTACACTACTATTTAGCAAAGAAGAGTGGCAATTAATGTAAAGGAAAATAGCAATGGTTTTTAAAAGCATAACATAGGTAAAAGTACAGTCAAAGAATAGGAATCTTGTACTTGAGAATGAAAGAATATCAGCGATGCTTAACAATATTTTGCCTCAATTTTTGCAGAGGAAGGTGTCAAAGGGGTTTAAGGAGTACCTGAGGAGGGTGCGGAAGAGTCACTACTGAAAATGAATATTCAATAATGAAAGATTGCTTCCAGTGGTTAGCAAATGGAGAATAAAGAGGCATAGACTCAGGAGCATCACTGGAAGACGAGAGGGGTTAGAAGAAATGTTTTCACACAGAGGGTTATTAGAATACGGGTTGCTTTACAATAAAGAGGTACTAAGCAAAAGGTATATAATTTAAAAATAAATCAGTTATGTATTTCATAATAAAGAATATAAATGGAAAGGACAGGGAAATGAGATCACAGCAGATAGCTCCAGTTGAAGCGCTAGCACTAGCACAGATGTCATAGGCAAAATTGCCTCCTTCTGTGCTGTATTTTCTCAGAATTTTCACCTTTTTCCTCCACTCTGCTCGTCATCCATCTTTGCACTCTACTCTTCTGGACTGCCAGCCAGCTTATATGTCAACACAGAGACATTCAGGGCTGACTGTCAGGGAAGCACTTGAGCTGGGCAAGCAAGCAGTTAAGCCAAAAAGTACTTGGAGGGCAGGTGAAAGAGCAGGCAGACAAGGAACCACTTGGGCCAGGTAGGCAAGAGACTTTAGCAGTTTGGTCAAAGTCATTCCTAGTCTACCCTGTCCAACCAGAGTCCTTTCCACTTGCACTTTTCTCCTCAGCTGTTTTCATTTCAGCTCCTTTACTGTACAACAGCTGATGAGAAAAATGCAGATGGGGAAGGACTTTGGCGGGAATGATTCAGAGTGGGCCGGATCAGGCCAAGCTACAAGGAACTCCAGAAAAGGATTCAGTTATATTTAGGCAAACTGATATTTGACTGAAATTATGAATTGTTGGTAAATCACCAATCATTCATTTTTGCCATGCAGAGGATAATGCAACGGATATAGTAATTATGTGGACTAATCAATCTCTCATGGTATTGCACGCACTGGATGTCCAGACCAACTGTAGTCTTCAGGTGAAGGTGAGTTAAAGAGCAAGGAATAATTGGACCAGAGCATTCAAATGTAATCCTGTTGCCATTTTAAAGTCATATATTTTGTCCTTATTTTTATATAATACTTGGATTTTATATTATTTATAGCTAGATAGCACAACATATGACAATTTGAGAAGCATGCTCTGTTGAGACATACCTCCCGTCCGCTTTGTAGTATAAACTGGAAGTAAGGAAACAGATCACTGACAATTAAATAAAGCTGTCAATTATCCATGGGATCAAATACATAAAGATAAAAATGTATATATTAAAAAATATGGAATACAGTGGATATTTATATATTTTCAGAAGGCCTTTGATAGGTACTACATAAGTGATATGCAAAAAACAATGCATTAAAGAGAATATAACCATATGGATAGAGAAATGACCAAGGAACAGAAAAACAAGAGTAGAGGTAAATGGATGTCTTTCAGATTGGAGGGATTTTGGTTAATGATATGCCCCAAATATCTGTGCTGGGATCACATCTGTTTTCCAGTTATCTAAAATGATTTAAATATGGATGACAAAAATGATGCATTTTTGTCTGTGATAGATTATTGATTTGAAATCCTTATTAATAGTAACAGCACGAGAGGTTAGAAACCTAGGTTCACACAGAAAATTGCCAGCCTTTTCAATGCACAAAAGCTCAATCTAGACGAGTTATCTGTAGTAGCAACGATGAGACACGCATTTAAAATGAGTAAGTATGTGGCTGATGGTCTGACCCATTGTGTTCCCAGATGCAGTTGCAGACAGATGACAAGTTGATTGACAGCTGTGTTTGGGATGCCAGACCTGAGAGTGGGAGGGTGAAGCCAATGATTCTTTATAGACCCTTTGACTGACAGCTCTGTGGTGAAAAGTTCCTATTTGTGGATTTATCTGGGGCTGCCTGAGCCCAGATTCAATCTTATGTTGAGACATAACTCAGAAGTGTGTTGGTTGATTTAATGCATCAAGAAGGATAGCAAAGTTTGTAAATGACTACAAATACACTGTTTGTATTGAAAACTGTTCAGTTACCTGTTCTATTCTTGTTGGTTTACAGTGAGCACTGATCTGCTAGATTGCATAACCAATCCATCTACTGAAGATGGGAATCATGTGGCGGGTCACATGGTGCTTTCGATTAAACTACTATAATGACCAGGATCTCTGTTCAACCCCAGGATCTCACTATTATTTACCTCGATATTAGGCAGGTAAAGACACTTCACTTCAGTTCAAAGACCATTTATAGGAGTCGTCAGTGACACTGAACCGGAGTTGAATACCTAGCGAAAACCACAAAACCTTAACAATAAACATGAGGAATTATATCAAAGTTTGCTAATAGCACCAAATTAGGAAGTATGGCAAACTGTGAAGAAAAATACAAGATATTGCAGGAGGACTTAAAAAGGATAGCAGAGCAGACAGATAGGTGGCAGGTGCAGTTCCACGCAGATAAATATGAAGCAATACATTTTGGACAAGAGAATAGTGAAAGGAAGTATACCTTTAACAGAGCAGAGCAACAGAAAAATCTAGGGAATCAGGTATGTGGATTTTAAAATGATAGATATGCAGATAGAAAAAACCATAAATAGGCAAAGGGAATTTGAGATTTGAATACTAAAATCAAGACAGTGATGATGAATTGGTTTAATACTTTGGTCAGGCCACAACTGGAGTAGTCTGAAGTTCTTGGCAGCCCATTATAGGAAGCATATAAGAACATAAGAAGTAGGAGCAGGAGTAGGCCATATGACCCTTCGGGCCTGCTCCGCCATTCAATAGGATCATGGCTGATCCAAACCTAGACTCACGTCCACTTCCCTGCCCGCTCCCCATAACCCTTAATTCCCTCATCATAAAAGCCATGAAAGAGTAGATTGAAGATTCACTAGAATGATATCAGGAATGAGAGGGTTTGAAGAAAGGGCTGACAAATTGGGGACAAAGATAATTAAGGCAGATCTAATACAGATTTTCAAAATTATGAAAGATTTTGAGTACACATCATGTTTCACTGGTTGCCAAATTGATACAAATCTGCAAAGACTCAAAATTATAATAACACAGGGAGAAACTAGAAGAATTTTTTTTACACAGAGGGCTATTAGAACATAATAAACATTTGTGGTAAAGTATTCGAAGACAAACTATAACAAACAAACTTGCATTTGCATAGCAACTTATCACATCCTCAAAGCGAAGTGCAGTCACTATTATATAGGCAAACAGGGCAGCCAATTTGCACAGAACAAAATCCCACAGACAGAACAAACCTTGGTTTAACATCTTATCCAAATCAGAGCACTTCTAAGTGTAATATTCCATTAGTATTGCGCTGAAGTATCAGCTTTAGATTAGGTACTCAAGTCCGCAGTGGGAATTGAAACCAAAACTTTCTGACTCAGAAGTTCGACTGTTATCAACTGAGCCAAGCTGACACTTTATTTAAAAAGGAAATTGGTTAAGTATTTGAAAATATAAAAATGTAGAAAAGCGGCAGGGAAATGGGTTTACAGTCGACAGCTCCAGTTCAAGAGCTTGCACCAGCACAGCCACTATGGGTGAAATGGCCTCCTCCTGTGCTGTATTCAAGGTTAGATTGAATAGATGGATAACGGAAAAGGGCTGAAAGGATATGGGAACAGGGTGGGTAAAAGTGATTATAATTATTTGCTCTAATGGAGAGTAAGCGCCGACACAGACTGGTTGGGCCAAATGGCCGGTTTCTGTGATGTAACTTCTATGTATTAGTGTTGCAATATTATACAAAAAGCAAATTACTGCAGATGCTGGAAATTTGAAATAAAAACATTTGGAAAATACTCTGAAGGTAGGGCAGCATCTGTGAAGAGAGGAAGGTAGAGTTAATATTTCAGGTCAATGACCAATCACCAGAACCCCTGATGAAAGATCAACTAACTCAAATGTTAATCCTACCTTCCTCTCCCCTCAGGTGCTGCCTGACCTGTTGGGGGCTTTCTGTTTTTATTGCCATATTATAATTTTGTTTTCCAGCCTGTGGGGAAATATCTATCTTTTGCTTTTTGACTCAATATAGTTCAAAGTTATGCAACTGTGACCTTGACAAGAATAGTGTATTTAATATTAAAGTTCACCTCCTATAACATCAAAGTCTACACAGAATACAAGTGACAAAGCTTCACAAACTATTTCTCCTACCTGTGAACTCCCTTCCAAATAAAAGTCTCCAAAATAAAACTGCGAGTCCACATGAACAATGACGGACAGGAAAAGACCCTCTGGTCCGTCCAGCCTGTCCCACACAATTGTGATGACCTATGCATCACAATTTATACAATCCCCATGCCACCCGAAACCATGTGATCTCCTGGAAGAGGCCAAAAACAACCCCAGCCAATTTGGGAGAAAAAATCTGAAATTACTCTCCAGCCCCCTTAGGTTATCAAAACTAATCCAGATGATCACTCTCTCCTCGATAACCCCATGCAGTACCTACCTTTTGTATGATGTCATCTCTGCCTCAGAAATAGGTCCAGCTCTCGCTTGAAGGAATTCAACAAATCAGCGTCCATCACACGAGCCGGCAGCCTGTTCCAGAGGTCCACTATTCTCGGAGAAAAGAACCACCTCCTGACATCTAACCTCGATCTGGCCTTATACAACTTAAAATTATGACCCCTGGTCCTTCCTAACCTTTTATTTTGAACAAACTGTCTACTTGAACACAATCTATTCCCTTCTTCATCTTATAAACCTCGATCAAATCACCCCTCAGTCTTTGCTTCTCTAAAGTGTAGAGTCCAAGCTCTTTTAGCCTATCTCAGTAACTACGATGCTTCAAACTGGCAATTAATCTAGTAGCCCTTCTCTGCACCCTTTCCAAAGTCTCAATATCACCCACCATGTGAGGTCATCAAAACTGGACAGTATTCTAATCGAGGCCTGGCCAAGGTCTTGTAAAAGGACAAAATAGTATGCTTTATCATAGTCAATTGTCCTATAAATGCAGCCCAACACCTTAGTCACTCTAGCTATTACTTCATGGCATTGCTCATGAACCTTTGAGATCTATGCACTAGAATGCCCAGATCTCCTCCTTTCTCCACCTGCTTTAGTGCTTTTCCCTGAAGGGTGTATGTATGTTCAGCATTCACCCTGCCCACATGCATAGCACTGCACTTTTCCAAGTTAAACATCATTTGCCAGTCACAAGCCCAATCCCCTAACACATTAAGATACACCTGAAGCAGTCGAGCATCGTCTACAGTCCTAACACTCACACAGATCTTAGTATAATTTGCAGACTTGCAGATTATGCTCCCAGAGTAGAAGCAGACTGTTTGCAGTAGTTGAGAGGTCAAGAAAGAGGGGCCATAGGCACAAAATTAAATACGAGTTTTGGAAGGGAGGGCAGGAGATACTTCTTCAGAGTGTTGAGAGGCTGTGGAAGTCACTTCCAAGGTTAGTAGCGAGAATCATAGAATGATACATCACAGAAGCAGGCCAGCGTACCTTTGAAAGAGCTATCCAATTAGTCCCATTCCCCTGCCCTTTCCCCATAGCCCTGCAAATTTTTCCACTTCAAGTATTTATCCAATTCCCTTTTGAAAGTTATTATTGAATCTGCTTCCACCACCATTTCAGGCAGTGCATTCCAGATCCTAACTCTCTGCGTAAAATAAGAACTCATCTCACCTCTGGTTCTTTTGCCAATTACAGGAAACTCTTTATTAACCGGCACCCAAATATCCGGAAATCTCTCTTAACCAGCAAAATTCAGGAGTAGGGAACCGGGGTTTTCCTTCATCTCTCGTTTAAGATTAACTTTAAAAAAAAAACCGAGGCGTTTGCCTTGTATCGGAGCGTGTAGATTGGGAGGGGAATGTGCAGCCCGGGTAGGCAGCGGATACGACAGATGGTCAGCTGGCGGTCCCCGGGGAGACGGAGCTCCGAATGCAGGCGCATGTCAGTGTGTACGGGGCTCTCGTATGTTGGGAGATATAACTCTCCGTTATCCGGACTTTTTGATTAACCGGCACCACGCCGGTCCCGGTTAATAAAGAGTTTCCTGTACCTTAAATCTGTGTTCTCTGGTTACCGACTCTTCTGCCAATGGAAACAGTTTCTCCTTATTTACTCTATCAAAGCCTGTCATGATTTTGAACACCCCCATTAAATCTCCCCTTAACCTTCTCTGTTCTATATTGCCTCTTCTCATTCTTCCTACCATAATGTATCACTTCACACTTCTCTGCAGTAAATTACATCTGCCAGGTGTCTGCCCATTTCACCAGTCTATGTCCTCCTGAAGTCTGTTACTATCCTCCTGATTGTTTACTACATTTCCGAGTTCTGTGTATCTGTAAACTTTGAAATTATGCCCTGCATACCCAAGTCCAGGTCATTAATATATATTTGTTGTAGTTCAAAGCTACAACAGTCAGTTCAGATAAAAATTTGGAAATTAAAATAAAAACAGAAAATATTGGAAATACACAGCAAATCTCTCAGCATATGTAAAGAGAAAAGATTGGTTGAGGTTTTGGATGTAGACCCAGTTCCACCTTTACTCTTAGCGTTCAGATGACTATGTGTACCTGAAGGGTGCAGCACAGCTTGGGTTCAAATGATGTTGAGCAACCATTTGAGTATCACTTTCATTCAATGTCTTACAAAACAAAAAAAACACACTATTCAACTGCTCATTACATGCAGTGAAAGAAGACATATAACCTGCTAGATATCAATTCTAGTGTGAACTTAATTAAAAAATGAGAATGCCTATCACTGCAGTTCAAGCCACATGGCACAACAGCATCTTGTGATAAAAGGAAAAATTTAGATAAATTAAGCTAGGAGAAGACAGAGCACCAGGGACTGGAGGGATACATCCCAGGGTCCTGAAGGAGTTGAAGGAGGAAATTGCAGAGGCCTCAAAAATTATATTTCAGGACTCTATTCAATCTGGATGTGTGCTGGAGGATTGGAGAGTCGCCAATGTAGTACCAATTTTTAAAAAGAGAGCTAATTCAGGTAATGACAGGCCATTTAGTTTAACATCTGTGGCAGGGAAAATTTTTAAATCTTCAGTTAATGATGAAATTACCACATATCTAGATACAGATAAAATAGAAGCAGCCAGCACAGATTTCAAAGGGGATGATAAAGTATTTTGAGGTTTGTCAAAAACTAAGGAGGTAACAGAAATGGGGAATATATAATTTAACAGATAATGATGAGCCTCTATAAAACTTTAATAAGACCTCAGTTATAATACTATGCGTAGTGTTGGGCTCCACACTGTAGGAAGGATATTGAAGCTTTAGAGAGAGCACAGCACAGATTTACTAGGTTGCTGCAGAGAATGAAGAAATACAAGTTTTAGAAGAGATGGCAGGAGAAACTTTTTCCACACAGAGTGTTGAGGCTGTGGAAGTTATTTCCAGGGTTAGTGGTCCAGGCACAAACTCTATCAACATTCAAGAATAGATTAAATAAGTGGATGAAGAAAATAGGGTCGAAGGGAACCTCGTGCAGAATAAACGCAACATGGCCTAGTGGCGTCAAATGACCTGCTTCCATGCTGTGACTTCTATGTATTTCTATGTATCTCCGTTTAGATTATGGGAATCTATCACTGGAGTCTGCCAAAGTACATGTAGTAGAAGGGTATAGGTATTTTTTTGTCCGAGCTGGCCTTGATGAAAGTTCCAGTGCAATATGCAGCATGGTGTGACACTAAGTTATATGGACAAGAAGGTCAAAAAAATACCGATATATTGATTGTCATAAGATGGAAATAGTGGATGCATTGGTTGTCATCTTCCAAAATTCTATAGATTATGGAACAGTTCCTACAGATTGGAGGGTGGCAAATGTAGCCCCACTATTTAAAAAAGGAGGGAGAGAGAAAACGGTGAACTACAGACCGGTTAGCCTAACATCAGTAGTAGGGAAAATGCTAGAGTCTATTATAAAGGATGTGATAAAAGGACACTTAGAAAATATCAACGGGATTAGACAAAGTCAACATGGATTTATGAAAGGGAAATCTTGTTTGACAAACCTACTGGAGTTTTTTGAGGATGTAACTGGTAGAATAGATAAGGGAGAACCAGTGGATGTGGTGTATTTGGATTTTCAGAAGGCCTTTGATAAAGTCACACATAAGAGGTTAGTGTGCAAAATTAAAGCACATGGGGTTGGAGGTAATATACTGGCATGGATTGAAAATTGGTTACCAGACAGGAAACAGATAGTAGGAATAAATGGGTCTTTTTCGGGGTGGCAGGCGGTGACTAGTGGGATCAGTGCTTGGGCCCCAGTTATTCACTATATATCAATGATTTGGATGAGGGAATCAAATGTAATATTTTCCAAGTTTGCTGACGACACAAAACTAGGCGGGATTGTGAGTTGTGAGGAGGATGCAAAGAGGCTTCAAGGCGATTTAGACAAGTTGAGTGAGTGGGCAAATACATGGCAGATGCAGTATAACGTGGATAAATGTGAAGTTATCCACTTCGGTAGGAAAAACAGAAAGGTAGAGTATTGTTTAAATGGTGATAGATTGGGAAATGCTGATGTACAAAGGGACCTGGGTGTCCTTGTACACCAGTCACTGAAAGCAAACATGCAGGTGCAGCAAGCAGTTAGGAAGGCAAATGGTATGTTGGCCTTCATTGCAAGAGGATTTGAGTACAGGAGCAAGGATGTCTTACTACAGTTGTACAGGGCCTTGGTGAGACCACACCTGGAGTACTGTGTGCAGTTTTGGTCTCCTTATCTATACCCTACACTTTTATAAAATATACCAGGTAGTCTAGTATATGGTGTCAGCTTGGCAGCAGTTGCTAGCAGTCTCGCCTTGTTGTCTGAGATTATGGGTTCAAATACCCCCCCAAGACTAGCCCGATATCTCAGTGCAAGAGAGTCCTGCTGTGTTGTAAGTGCCATCATTCAGATGAGATGTTAAAAATAGTCTGCCTGTTGAGGAGGATATTAAAGCTTCAACCAGCATTACTTAGAGGAGCAGGGTGTTTTCTACTATCTCAGCAAGTATTTCTCCCTACTGGTCATTCTTCTCATTGTTATTTGTGGGATCTTACAGTGTACAAAATGGTTGTTGCATTCATCTACATAACAATGACAGCACTTATAGGAAATTAATTACATGTGAAATGCTTTAGGTATTTCTAAGAAGTGATAACGGTCAACTTGGCTCAGTGTTAGCACTCACACCCGAGTCAAAACATCGAGATCTCAAGCCCAGGACTCCCAACACATAAACTAGGCTGACACTTCAGTGCAGTCCTGAGGGAAAGACAGACAGACTTGAATTTATATAGCGCTTTTCATGACCACCAGACGTCTCAAAGTGCTTTACAGCCAATGAAGTACTTTTGGAGTGTAGTCACTGTTGTAGGAATGCTACATGATCGAATTGCAGAGGTGAGATGAGAGTGACTGCACTTGACATCAAGGCAGCATTTGACCGAGTGTGGCATCAAGGAGCCCGAGTAAAAACTGAAATCATTGGGAATCAGGGGGAAAACTCTCCACTGGCTGGAGTCATACCAAGCACAAAAGGAAGATGGTTGTGGTGATTGAAGGTCAATCATCACAGCCCCAGGACATCACTGCAGGAGTTCCTCAGGGCAGTGTCCTAGGCCCAACCATCTCCAGCTGCTTCATGGGAGATTGTAATCTTCATATTGATTGGACAAAGCAAATTGGCAAAGGTAGACTTGAGGAAGAGTTCTTAGAGTGTATGCAGGATGGTTTCTTGGAACAATACGTTGTGGAACCAACCAGGGAGAAGACTATTTTAGATCTGATGATGTGTAACGAGGCTGGATTAATTAATGATCTCGAAGTGAAGGATCCTCTTGGGAAGAGTGATCATAGCATGGTAGAATTTCAAATTCAGTTTGAGGGTGAGAAAGCTAGGTCTCAAACTAGTGTCCTGAACTTAAACAAAGGTAATTACAAAGGTATGAAGGCAGACTTGGTTAAAGTGGACTGGGAAAATATATTACAGGGTAAGACTGCAGTAAAGCAGTGGCAAACATTTAAGGAGATATTTCATAACTCTCAGCAAATATATATTCCAGTGAGAAAGAAAGACCAAGAGAAGGATGAACCATCCATGGCTAACTAAGGAAGTAAAGGATGGTATCAAATTGAAAACAAATACAATGTTGCAAAGAATAGTGAAAGGCCAGAGGATTGAGACATTTTTAAAACCCAGCAAAGGACGACTAAAAAAATGATAGAGAGAGAAGATAGCTTGAGAGAGTAAGCGAGCAAGAAATATAAAACAGACAGTAAGAGCTTCTACAGGTATATTAAAAGGAAGAGAGTAGCTAAAGTAAACATTGGTCCCCTAGATGACGAGTCTGGGGAATTAATAATGGGAAACAGGGAAATGGCGGAGACTTTGAACAAATATTTTGTATTGGTCTTCACGGTAGAAGACACTAAAAGCATCCCAATAATGGATAATCAAGTGGCTATTGGGGTGAGGGGGGACTTAAAACAATCACTATCACTAGACAGAAAGTACCAGGCAAACTAATGGGACTAAAGGTGGACAAGTCCCCATGACCCGATGGCCTGCATCCTAGAGTCTTAAAATAGGTGGCTGCAGAGATACTGGATGCATTGTTTGTAATCTATCAAAAGACAGGTTGGGTGATTGGGCAGAAGCATGGCAGATGCAGTATAATGTGGATAAATGCAAGGTTATCCACTTTGGTGGCAAAAACAGGAAGGCAGATTATTATCTGAACGGCAATAGATTGGGAAAAGGGGAAGTGCAACAAGACCTGGGTGCTAGGACCCCAGTTATTCACAATATATATTAATGATCTAGACGAGGGAACTAGATGTAATATCTCTAAGTTTGCAGACGACACAAAGCTGGGTGGGCGTGTGTGTTGTGAGGAGGATGCAGAGAAACTCCAGTATGATTTGGACAGGTTGGGTGATTGGGCAGATGCAGTATAATGTGGATAAATGCGAGGTTATCCACTTTGGTGGCAAAAACAGGAAGGCAGATTATTATCTGAACGGCAATAGGTTGGGAAAAGGGGAAGTGTCCTTGTGCACCAGTCGCTGAAGGTAAGCATGCAGGTGCAGCAGGCGGTTAAGAAGGCAAATGGTACGTTGACCTTCATAGCGAGAGGATTCGAGTACAGGAGCAAGGATGTCTTGCTGCAGTTGTACAGGGCCTTGGTGAGACCACACCTTGAGTATTGTGTGCAGTTTTGGTCGCCTTATCTGAGGAAGGATGTTCTTGCCATGGAGGGAGTGCAGCGAAGATTCACCAGACTGATACCTGGGATGGCAGGAATGACGTATGAAGAGAGATTGGGTCGATTAGGCTTATATTCGCTAGAGTTTAGAAGAATGAGAGGGGATCTCATTGAAACTTATAAAATTCTAACAGGACTAGACAGACTAGATGCAGGAAGGCTGTTCCCAATGGCGGGGGAGTCCAGAACCAGGGGTCACAGTCTATGGATAGGGGGTAAGCCATTTAGGACTGAGATGAGGAGGAATTTCTTCACCCAGAGAGTGGTGAACCTGTGGAATTCTCTACCACAGAAGGCAGTTGAGGCCAATTCATTAAATATATTCAAGAAGGAGTTAGATATATTTCTTAAGGCTAAGGGGATCAAGGGATATGGGGAGAAAGCAGGGACAGGGTACTGAATTTAGATGATCAGCCATGATCGCATTGAATGGCGGAGCAGGCTCGAGGGGCCGAATGGCCTACTCCTGCTCCTATCTTCTATGTTTCTATGTAAAATTCCCTGGATTCTGGAGAGGTCCCAGCAGATTGGAAAACCACAAATGTAACGCCCCTATTTAAGAAAGGAGGGAGATAGAAAGCAGGCAACTATCGACCAGTTAGCCTAACATCTGTCATTGGGAAAATGCTGGAGTCCATCATTAAGGAAGTGATAGCAGGACATTTAGAAAATCATAATAGTCAAGCAGAGTCAGCATGGTTTTATGAAAGGGAAATCATGTTTGACAAATTTGCTGGAGTTCTTTGAGGATGTAACGAGCAGGGTGGATAAAGGGGAACCAGTAGATGTCATGTATTTGGATTTCCAGAAGGCATTCAATAAGGTGCACATAAAAGGTTACTACACAAGATAAGAGCTCACAGGGTTGGGGGTAATATATTAGCATGGATAGAGGATTGGCTAACTAACAGAAAACAGAGTTGGGATAAATGGGTCATTTTCAGGTTGGCAAACTGTAACTCGTGGGGTGCCGCAGGGATCAGTGCTGGGGCCTCAACTATTTACAATCTATATTAATGACTTGGATGAAGGGACTGAGTATAATGTAGCCAAATTTGCTGATGATACAAAGATAGGTGGGAAAGCAAATTGTGTGGAGGATGCAAAGAATCTCCAAAGGAATATAGATAGGCTAAGTGAGTGGGCAAAAATCTGGCAGATGGAGTTTAATGTGGGAAAATGCGAGGTTATCCACTTTGGTAGGAAAAATGAAAAAGCAAATTATTTAAATGGAGAGAGATTACAAAATACTGAGGTACAGAGGGATCTGGGGGTCCTTGTACATGAATCACAAAAAGTTAACATGCAGATACAGCAATTAATTAGGAAGGCAAATGGAGTGCTGGCCTTTATTGCAAAGGGAATGGAGTATAAAAGTAGGGAAGTCCTGTTACAACTTTACAGGGCGTTGGTGAGACCACACCTGGAGCACTGCGTACAGTTTTGGTCTCCTTATTTAAGGAAGGATATACTTGCATTGGAGGCAGTTCAGAGAAGGTTCACTAGGTTGATTCCAGAGATGAAGAGGTTGTCTTATGAAGAAAGGTTGAGCCTATACTCATTGGAGTTTAGAAGAATGAGAGGGGATCTTATTGAAACATACAAGATTCTGAAGGGGCTTGACAGGGTAGATGCAGAGAGGATGTTTCCCCGCGTGGGGGAATCTAGAACTAGGGGGCATAATTTCAGAATAAGGGGGCACCCATTTAAAACAGAAATGAGGAGGAATTTCTTCTCTCAGAGGGTCATGAATCTTTGGAATTCTCTTCCCCAGAGAGCTGAGGAGGCTGGGTCATTGAATATATTTAACATAGAAAAATAGGAGCAGGAGTAGGCCATTCGGCCCTTTGAGTCTGCTCCGCCATTCAATATGATCATGGCTGATCCTCTAGCTCAATAACATATTCCCGCTCTCTCCCCATACCCCTTGATGCCTTTTGTGTCTAGAAATCTATCTATCTCCTTCTTAAATATATTCAGTGACTTGGCCTCCACAGCCTTCTGTGGTAGAGAATTCCACAGGTTCACCACCCTCTGAGGGAAGAAATTTCTCCTCATCTCAGTCCTAAATGTCCTACCTCGTATCCTGAGACTGTGACCCCTCGTTCTAGACCCCCCCCCCCCCCCACCAGCCAGGGGAAACATCCTCCCTGCATCCAGTCTGTCTAGCCCGGTCAGAATTTTATACGTTTCAATGAGATCCCCTCTTACATTGGCTCCTGGTTAAGCAACTCCTCGATTTCAAAATTCTCATCCTTGTTTTCAAATCCCTCCATGGCGTCGCCCCTCCCTATCTCTATATAATCTCCTTCAGCCCCACAACCCCTCCCCCCCAAAGAGATATCTGCACTTCTCTAATTCTGCCCTCTTGAGCATCCCTGATTATAATCGCTCAACCATTGGTGGCCATGCCTTCTGTTGCCTAGGCCCTAAGCTCTGGAATTCCCTGCCTAAACCTGTCCGCCTCGCTACCTCTCTATCCTCCTTTAAAACGCTCCTTAAAACCTACCTCTTTGACCAAGCTTTTGTCACCTGCCCTAATTTATCCTTGTGTGTCTTAAAATACTCCTGTGCAGCGCCTTGGGACGTTTTACTACGTTAAAGGTGCTATATAAATACAAGTTGTTGTTGTTGTTATCCCATGGAGCACATTAAAAGATCAAATGACATCCACACTTCATACACAAGAGAATAAAGATAGTCAGAGTCATAACGGCACAGAAGGAGGCCATTCAGCCCATCAAGTCCTTGCCGGCTCTCTGTAGAGCAATCCAGTCAGTCCCATTCCCCCGCTCTATCCCCGTAGCCCTGCAAGTTTATTTCCCTCAAGTGCCTATCCAGTCTCCCCTTGAAAACATTGAGTGTCTCCAACTCCACCAGGTCATCACCACTCGCTGTGTAAAAAAGTTTTTCCGCACATCCCCCCTGTAACTCTTGCCCAAGACCTTAAATCTGTGTCCCCTAGTCATTGTACCATCAACTAGTGGGAACAGCCTTTCCCCATCTAGCCTATCCAAACCCGTCATAATCTTGTACACCTCTATCAAATCACCCTCCTTTGCTCGAATGAAAACAAATCCAGCTTCTCCAACCTGTCCTTGTAGCTAAGATCCCCCATCCCCGGAACCATTCTGGTAAATCTCCTCTGCACCCTCTCAAGGACCTTCACATCCTTCCTAAAGTGTGGTGACCAGAACTGGACGCAATACTCCAGTTGTGGCCAAACCAGCGCTTTATAAAGGTTCAGCATAACTTCTCTACTTTTGTACTCAATACCTCTATTTATGAAGCCCAAGATCCCATAAGCTTTGTTAACCACTCTCTCAATATGTCCTGCCACCTTCAGGGACCTATGCACATTAACTCCCAAGTCCCTCTGTCCCTACACACTCTTTAAAACTGTGCCATTAAGTGTATATTGCCTCTCCCTCTTCCTTCTGCCAAAATGCATCACCTCACACTTCCCTGTATTAAATTCCATCTGCCACTTGTCTGCCCATTCTACTAGTCTTTCTATGTCCTGTTGCAGTCGATTGGTATCATTCTCACAATTTGCCATCCCCCCAAGTTTGACGTCATCGGCAAATTTATAAATTCTACTCTGTCTTCCAATCTCCAGGTCATTTCTATATATCAAAATGCTCTAGTTACAACCTCAAGAACTTACAGACCAGTCACTTTGGCTGGAATTTTCCTGGGGGTCAGCGGGCGGGATCGGTGGCGGGTCGGGTGGGAAATTTGATTTTTCTTGACAGCAGGTCTGGACTCCGCAGTCAAGCTGCCGCCGCAATGTGCCTTTCCCAATGGCGCATGTGTGATCTCTGATCCGACCCAACCCGCAGGAGGTGGGCGACCCAATTAAACCAATTATTGGGTTGTTGACAGACCCTTAATAATGCTTTTAACCTTTCCTTTTAACTTTCACTGCTTGCCCACGGGGTCCACGCTGCTCGGGGACCACGTCTGTGAACCTGAGGCGGGAATTGAATGGCCATTGCTTCAGCTGATCACTTGACAGCTTCAAATGTACAGTTAAAGCTTCCACCTGACAGATCATCACTTTCCTCACCCACAAGCTGTTTCTCAGTCCATTTCCAGCAGAGTTTCTGCAGGCTTTCCTTCCACTCTCACCATTGACAGAATGCTTCCGTCATCGCTACTTCACCTGCCATCTATTCCATCAACATGGGTGCCCTTTATACTGTTTCACCTTGGTCCTCAAAATCCAACCACGATCAGCCCCAACACCAGGCACACCAGCAGCACCAACACCACTAACCTTCTCCGCAATCACCTGATGCTGCACAGGACAGAGGGCATCAGCACCCGAGCACATTGCTGCCTGGGAGGCCAGGGATGGCCTCACCATGGCCAGATTTACTTCACTTGACGCTGTACACCCTGGCTGCCTCATGATGCACCAGGTTGGCACCACCCCACACCAATACCATAAAGCATCCCTACAATGTCCAAGCCATTCCCTTCACATTCACCACCATTGCAGGGGATCTCACCATTCACTGCAACTCACTAAGACACTTCCAAAGGTGCACACAGATCTGTCCAAGAACAGAAAGTTTTGAAAATAAAGGTTTCAATGTTTAACAGCATATTAACAGAAACATTACATGACCATTGGATTAAACACCCAAGTACCTACCCTTGTGGGTCGTTAGTTGGTATGATTGCACTAGGATGAGGGTGAGTGTGAGGGGTGGCTAGTGAAATGGGGAAGTGATAATGTAGATAGAGAGGGATGGGTGGAGGTGCAAGGTAAGTTGGTGTAAGGATGAGCAGGAGTAAGGTAAGGAAGGCAGAGTGATGGGGATGTGATGAGAAGCACAGGAGGATGAAGGAGAGTGTGGCTTTGTACTAATGTTTCGTGAGCTAATGAGATCATTAAAAGGTTTGCGCCACTGCACCCGGATGACATCCTGATGACATCCCTGCTTGCGTCCTCCTGTGCAATCAGGCTGTTTTAGTCTCCTGGGGAGGTCTCTTCTGCCCATGGGAAGGGAAGAGGACTTCCCTGCGTGCTCTGCATATGCTTATGGAGGGAGTCATGGGAAAAATCCGGGTGCAGCCCTGCACCTCTGTGCAGTGATTGTGTGTTTGTAGCACTTCAGTGCTGTAGAACAGACAGCACAAATGTCAAAAGAAAATTGGCCATGATCCCTTTAAGGAAACCAACTGATGATGCGTCATGAATGACATCACCAGACCTGCTTCCTCCAATTGGCCTGGGAAATGCACTGGGCGGGTTTAACAAGCCCTATCAATGTAAATTCATTTTCCAGAGCGCGATGGAGCCAGCAGCAAGGCCACGACCCGCCACCGACATAACCCAAACCCGCCGAGGTGAGGAAAATCCCGGCCATTGTTCCAATACTGAAGAATAACTCTGGCTTGAAGCATGCCATCTTAGTAAAATGGACGTGACTGCTGCCAGTGAACTGGGAAGCTGCGTAGAAGCGTTCTGCGCATGTGCGGGAGTGGGCTCGTTTTAAGTGCCGAGGAGGGAGCAGGCTCTGGGGGAAAATGCCAAGGGAGGGAGCGGGATCCTTGAAAAAAATTGCCAAGGGAGGGAGTGGGCTCTAGGGAAAAATGCTGTGGAAGGGAGCGGGCTTCCGCGAAAAATGCCGAGGAAGGGAGCGGGCTCCGGGGGAAAAATGCCAAGGAAGGGAGCCGGCTCTGGGGAAAAATGCCAGGGAGGGAGCGGGCTCCGCGGGAAAAAAAAGCCAGAAACATCATGCTTCCAGTTCCAGATTAATGCGCAGTACGCTTCTGCGCAGCTTCCGGTCGTTGGCAGCAGTCACTCCGTAGTAAAATTCAGTTTACTTTGCTATAGACTTTACTGAGTGAGCAATAAGTAGTGCGCTTTAAAGGGCGTCACCCAATGTTGCGACTTCATTCTTGCCCATCCAACAGGGGGGAAAAGTCTAATGAATTACACAATGATTGTGAAGTTGAAAGTGTTTACTGACATAGCAAAACCATCTTGTGTAAAATAATATTTAGACTCTAAGTAGGTACAGCCCATCAGTTAAACAATTAGATTTGCAGAATCCTGTCATCAGCCTAGATACAAGGTATTCACCAATTTTATTCCCTCCCAAAATAGGCCACAATATCTGCCACCCTCAACAAAGTAGGGAAATGGCCTAAATTCAGTAATTAATGTGAATAAGTAAGCATAACTGGATCACCAACCCCAAGAGTTTAAAGTCATTATCATGGCATCACTTCCGCTTGGCAATGCAAGTTTTAAGCACAGAATTTTTCCTGTATGCAAATACAGTGTCCATAACTGAAGGAAGAATACTTTAATCAGGAGCTATACCAACAATATAAGCTTTGGAAAGCATTGACAGTTTACTATCTGTCTAAATATACAGGCCCTGCAAAATATAAATGAGTTTTATCAATAATAAATTCCAACTGGTTCAAGAACCAAGTCAACACAGAATTACCAGAAATATTGCTATTGCCTCTGCTCCGATCTAACAGATCATCAATGGTTAGAGAAAAAACTATAGATACATGTAGAGAAACTTCCCTATCTAGATCAAGAGACCCTCTACCCCTACAGCTTAACTGTCCCAGGATTTCTGCAGCAGAATCGCTACAACTTTTTGTTCTGAAAAAAGTCACTCTTTTCTCAATTACCATTTGTTGAGGATGAACGGCATCATCTCCAGATAAAGGGTCCACTCATACAGCTGAACCCAATTTACACACGGTATTAAAGATACTCTGTGCCCCTGACATATGGAGCAAAAAGTATGAAGTTTTGCATTACCTGCGCAATATCTGCTTAGTGTTGACACACAAGAGTCTGGTGCAAACTCCTAACTCTTTTAATGCGCCTCACTACAGTGATGTTTGTGCATATTTTCACCTATTTGTTGCAACTGTGATTCATGAAAAATTATAGCTAGCCACACCACTCAAGAGCGCGCGTTCATTTTTGTGCCAAGACAGTTGTCACTGTGTTGATGCTTCTGAAGATAGGAGCACCATACTGAGGGAAAGAGTCTGTCATTGAGGTGATGGACAGCATCACAGCTTGCAACTGCAATTCATTCAGCGGAAGTGTTTGAAACCATTATTCCAAGAGGGTAACCATTACTCGTTTAATCTAGACTATTGCATCTCAGGGAACATCAGTGGACAAGGTGGTTTAGCGGTTATAGTTTCATGGAGTTATGCATCAGGTATCACCAACTTGGCTTCCAACGCCAACCCCAAGATAGACAAAATACTGCACATGCAGCTGGTCTTGTATTTATAGGAGGAAAACATCTGAGCATATGAAGTACAACTATGCCTCTACTCAGTTTTCTAAGAAGCTGCTCACCAATGGCAGGCAGTAAGACAATTAACTGTGGAACTCTGAAATTCTCTGTACCCCACAGGAAGGAAGAGAGTCACATTTGTGATACTGATATTATTCATTGATCTGTACCCTGTATATAACTTAATAAGCCAGGCTCACTCCTGGAGGAGGGAGGATGTGAAAAAGGAAGAATATTCCAGTAAATGTTAAAAATCTATTTTTAATGTAAAAAATCAGTGCAATCTCTGAAGTGCTACTTTTTAAATAATCTATGACTAAATAGGTGTCAATCAAATTTGAACAGTACTCTGCTCTCGACCTTAATGTCAGAGTGAAAACATGGTCCAGTTCCAAAGTTCCGTTGTGCCATTGCACTGCAGAAACCTGCAAGTTGAAAACAGATGCAAAACCAAGCAACATTCTTGTTTTATTTCAGTTCTACCAAATCATAAAAATTCAGATAACCTCAAATTCTAGACTTCCATATGCACTTAGGTTTGTTACTGTGAATTAATTTCTATGACTCTCATGGGAGTTTTGCTTACTGAATCTTCAAACCACAATACTGTAGATAGTATCTTAATTTTTACTCTGATTGATCCATATAGCTATTAACTAAGTCCCAATTTTAGAAGTTGCAATATGTAATGTAGAAACAATCAAATTTAAGGCTTGCACAAGAAAAATATAAGTGCATCTCTCACAAAACAACTCAGCCTTCAAGTGCCAATAATCTACTCTGACCATTTTGTCAGTGATTTTGATGGGAAAATGCTAAATGATTATATCATGTTAAAAAAAATGGCTCTGAGAAGTTCAAATCTGAAACTAAACAGATTCAAAATACAATGTTGCCAAACTGACTTCAGTAAAGAGAACAATTCATTTCAAATGGAAAAAAAAATTGGAACATGACTAAGAAAATCAAATATTCACAATTATTTAAAATGTATGAATTTCAATTGCACCATTTCACTGCTGTTTTATTGAAATGAATGCAAAACTGTCTTGCCATTTTCATTTCGTGTTAAAAAAAAGCATAATTTTCCACTCTCCATAAAGTTCAACTCATCCAAAACTCAACTGCCCATACCTTGTCCTGCACCAAGTTCTGTTCGCTCATCACTCGTCCTTGCTAACCTACAATGGCCCACACATATTAAATTTATAATCCTCGTTCTTCTCTTCAAATCTGTCCACAGCTTCAGCCTCATATTTCTGCTACCTGCATCTTATATCTCCTCCCACACCCTTTGGTCTTCCGACTCTACCAATGGTGGGTTGAAGGGAGGAGGTGAGGAGCATAAAGGGCTACAGCCTTCAATCACCTTGGTCCTACCCTCTGGAAGCACCATCTCTCTCTCTCTCTCTCTCTCTCTCTCTCCCTCCATCTTTAAAAGCCTGTACAAAACCTGTCTTTTCTGCCAAGCTATCAGTCACCCTCTATAGCTTAATATTTGCTATATTAGTGCAAGTTCTTGTGTTGCTATTGTAGTAATAATTATATTATACCTGGTAGCTTACCATCTTTGACGTTGTCCTATATCGACCACAATACACACATTTCTGCTTATGTTTAATTTTCAAAAATTATACATTTTCTACTTCAAATATAATTATATAGGTCAGCAAAATCTGCTATTACTGCAATTCCTTGAAAAGGCTGTCTTTCTTCATGACCACTCAGAATTGAGAATCTTACTGAAGGCAGGATGAGGGGGACAGGGAAAGAGGCTCAGAGTGATGGAAACCTGATTTTTATTTAATAAAGTGAACAGTTAGTTCCAAATCCTTTACTCCACCCAACCACTTTCACTCAGCCCGGATTGGAAGTTTACCTCTCATCATCAACCTTTATACTACTAATTTGGTTGGCAGAGTTTATTTTTTATATTAGAGTCTAATTTGTACCCTCTCGACAATATACAATTTTGAAGAGTCCTTTACGTAATAGCAATGAACTACTGCCCCCTTTTGTTCAATTAAATAAGGTACACTGATATGAGAATTATACTGAAACTTTTAAGAGCAACAGTGCGCAGCTAATTTAATTTAAACTGACATACCCATTTCTAAAGAGATTATCCACAATAAATCAACCTACAATTCATCTGTGCATGGGTACAATAGTGTAGTAGTTATGTAACTGGACTAGTCCAGAGGCCTGGACTAATAATCCAAAGGACGGGAGTTCAAATCCCACCATGGAAGTTTGAGAATTTGAATTCAGTCAAAAAGAAATCTGGATAAAAAGCTGCTATAAGTGACTATGAAGCAGTCGGATTGTCAGAAAACCCCAACTGGTTCACTAATGTCCTTTATGTGATTTACCAATGACTCTCAACTTCCCTCTGAAGTGACCTAGCAAGCCACAGAGTTATATCAAGGCAACTAGGGATGGGCAATAAATGCCAGCCATGCCACTGACACCCACATCCCACAATGAATTTAAAAAAGGGCGCGACTGCTGCCAACGAACCAGAAGCGTACTGCACATGCGTGCTGCCGGTTCGTCAAACATTTTTTTAAATGCCGGGAGGGAGCGGGCTGTGAGGAAAAATGCCGGGAGGAGCGGGCTGTGAGGAAAAATGCCGGAAGGGAGCGGGCTGTGAGGAAAAAAAAGCTTCTGGTTCCAGATTAATGCACAGTACACTTCTGCGCATCTTTCGGTCATTGGCAGGAGTCACTCCGTTAAAAAAACCCTGTACAAACCAAAACACTCAAATCATCTCCCATTTGATGATCACCTAAATCTACATCACTTATCAACTTTAGCCACTCCTTTCTCCATTTTTTTTTTAATGGGTAGACAACCTCAAATTTCTACCTTTTAAACATAACAAAAATATGCTGACAAGACATGGTTGGCAATAGAAGGCCTTCTGGATTACAAAGACAAATACCTTAATTATATAAAAAATATAGTAGTTTCACTTTGGATCTTTGCAGCCAATAAAAGAGACTGTGATCAATCAGCTGGGCTAGATTCAAACCCAGATCCTACAAGTGAAAGTAGTGTCATAACCCTTTATTCTTCAAAGAATTTCTGATCAGCAGAAAACTTTTCTTCCAGCCCAGTGTTTCAATAGTAGCAAGTATGTATACCAGATTTTTGTAACATTTTGAATAATTTCCTGGCAAAACAAGACATGTTGCACCAAATAAATTAAAGTCATGCAAACAACAATAAGTCAATCCAGCCTAAGTTACCTGGCTCTTTATAAAGAGGTCGCACAACACCAGGTTATAGTCCAACAGTTTTATTTGAAATCACAAGCTTTCGGAACTATCGCTCCTTCCTCAGGTGAAGTAAATTGGATACAGAATCGTCAGAGCATATATAGATGGAAAAAAAAGCATGTGTACTTTACAATTGCAGACCAATAAATTAAATCATCCTGACTATCTGCCGAGGTGTGATAAAGTTAATTAAGTCAGCCAGGAAGGTACCACATCAAAAGACATAGCAAGATACAACTGAGACAATGAGGTGAAGTCGCAGGGGTTCTAACGTGTCAAAAGCTGCCGTATGTATGTAAAACGAAAAGCTTTAAAAAAAAATTTACTTTTTTACTGGGAAAATTTTTACTTTTTTACTGGGAATCACATCTGTGAACAAGCTAACGACGACTCGAGTCCGGATCACGTCATGTATCGTGACATAAACCCAAGATCCCGATTGAGACCGTCTTCATGAGTGCAGAACTTGGCTATCAGTTTCTGCTCGATGATTTTGCGTTGTCGTGTGTTTCTAAGGTTGCCTTGGAGAACGCTTACCCGCAGATCCGAGGCTGAATGTCCTTGACTGCTGAAGTGTTCCCCGACTGGGAGGGAACAATCCTGCCTGGCGATTGTTGCGCGGTGCTCGTTCATACGTTGTCTCAGAGACAACGTATGAACGAGCACCGCGCAACAATCGCCAGGCAGGATTGTTCCCTCCCAGTCGGGGAACACTTCAGCAGTCAAGGACATTCAGCCTCGGATCTGCGGGTAAGCGTTCTCCAAGGCAACCTTAGAAACACACGACAACGCAAAATCATCGAGCAGAAACTGATAGCCAAGTTCTGCACTCATGAAGACGGTCTCAATCGGGATCTTGGGTTTATGTCACGATACATGACGTGATCCGGACTCGAGTCGTCGTTAGCTTGTTCACAGATGTGATTCCCAGTAAAAAAGTAAAAATTTTCCCAGTAAAAAAGTAAATTTTTTTTTAAAGCTTTTCGTTTTACATACATACGGCAGCTTTTGACACGTTAGAACCCCTGCGACTTCACCTCATTGTCTCAGTTGTATCTTGCTATGTCTTTTGATGTGGTACCTTCCTGGCTGACTTAATTAACTTTATCACACCTCGGCAGATAGTCAGGATGATTTAATTTATTGGTCTGCAATTGTAAAGTACACATGCTTTTTTTTCCATCTATATATGCTCTGACGATTCTGTATCCAATTTACTTCACCTGAGGAAGGAGCGATAGTTCCGAAAGCTTGTGATTTCAAATAAAACTGTTGGACTATAACCTGGTGTTGTGCGACCTCTCAATTTTGTCCACCCCAGTCCAACACCGGCATCTCCGCATCATGATCTTTATAAAGATACATACATATTAATTAGTTAGTTAATTTGCTCCCTCAGAGTTAAGGGTGCTTGCTAGTGGTTAAAATTGCAGATTATATACTAAACTAGAAGGGACAATTGAATCAGAGGTAGCTCAGAAATTACAGAATAAATTAGACATAATATGCAAATAGGAAGACAATGGCAAATGACATTTAATGCAGACAAGTGTAATGTACTACACATAGGAAGGAAAAACAAGCAACACACATACCTCATGAATGATGCTGAAATAGCTAAGGATGAAATTGAAAGAGATCAAGGAGTATTAAAAGACTTGATGCTCAACATGTCAAACAATGCAGAACAACAATCAACAAAGCCAACAGAATGTTGAACTACATAGCTAAACAGTGGAATACAAGTCACAGGAAGTCATGTACAGTGCTCTGGTCAGACCACACACTGATCATTGAGACATGAGGGAAATTTTCAAGTGGCACCAAGCCCTAGTGTTAGAGTCTGAATTATAAAGAAGGACTGGAGAAATTTGGAGTTTTCAGCCTGGAAAAGAACTGTCTGAAAGATAGTTAAGAGAATGGAAAAGGTAAATCTGAAAAATTACTTTAAAATAAATTGCAAGAGGCAGACAAAGGAAGACAGATTCAAATTAACCATTAAATTTAGGACTGGTACCAGGAAATTGTTCTTCACACAAAGTGTGTCAGATATTCAGTTTTCTTTCTCCTGTTAAACACTGGGAAGACCGAAGCCATTCTCTTCAGCCCCGCCACAAACTCCATCCCCCGCCCTTGCCATTATCTCAGGCTGAACCAGAATGTTCACCATCTCAGCATCCTATTCAACTCCAAGCTGAGCTTTTGACCGCATATATTCTCCATCACCTACTTCCACCTCCGTAACATCACCTACCTCTGCCTTTGTCCGAGCCCATCTGCGGTTGAAACCC
The DNA here is from genome assembly GCA_030390025.1 of Squalus acanthias. NCBI lineage: Eukaryota > Metazoa > Chordata > Chondrichthyes > Squaliformes > Squalidae > Squalus > Squalus acanthias. Next base: position 175,225,183 of record CM059425.1, on the reverse strand, counting down.
TTACCCAGGCCTTTGTCACTTCCAGAGTCGACTATTCCAATGCTACCCTGGGCAGCCTCTCATCCTCCACCCTCCGTAAACTTCAGGTCATCCAAAAGTATGTTGCTCATATCCTATCCCACACCAAAGCCCGCCTCACCCATCACCACTGCGCGCGCTAACCAACATTAGCCCCCGGTCCCACAATGCCTCAAATTTGAAATTCTCAGTGTTCAAATTCCTTCATGGCCTCACCCCTCCCTATCAATGTAACCTTCTCCAGTCCTACAACCCTCAGAGAACTCTGCATTCCTCCAAGTCTTGCCTCCTGTGTACCCCGACTGCCTTTGCCCCACCACTGGCATCCGTGCCTTTAGCCGTCTAGGCCCAACACTCCGGAATTACAACATTAACCTCAGTCCATCTGCTACTGAAACCCTCATCCATGCCTTAATTACCTCCAGTGTCGACTATTCCAATGCTCTGCAGGTTGGACTCCCATTTTCCACCCTCTATTACTTCAGCTTATCCAACTCCTATCCTGCACTAAGTCCCGCTCACCACTCAAAAACATAGGAACAGGAGTAGGCCATTCAGCTCCTCGAGCCAGTTCCGCCATTGAATTAGATCATACTTGATCTGTACCTCAAATCCATTTACCCGCCTTTGATCCCGATCCCTCGATACCCCTACCTAATAAAACTTTGTCGATCTCAGCCTTGAAAATTTAATTTGACCCAGCATCTATAGCCTTTTAGGGGGGAGGTAATTTCAGATTTCAATTACCCTGAGCTTGCTGATTTACACTAGCACTCGGTTCCCCAATACCTCAAATTTAAAATTACTCATCCTCCTGCTTAAATCCCTTCATGGTCTTGTTCTCCCCATCTCTAACCTTCTATAGCCCCTTCCATCGAACTCTCCTATTCCTCTAACCTATTGGGCACCCCTCCTTCCTTCACTCCACCATTGGTAGCATTATCTTCAGCCATCTAGGCCCCACGTTTTGAAAGTCCTTCTCTGAACCCCTCCACCTCCCGCTTGTCCTTTAAGGCCCTCTTTAACCCCACCTCTTCGACCAAGCTTCTGGTCACCCCTCCTAATATCGCCTCCTTTGTTTTGACATCCATTTTTGTCTAATTACACCTCTGCAGTGCCTAGGGACATTCTTCTACATTAAAAGGTGCTAGAAAATGCAAGTGGTTGTTGAATAGATTTCCAGATCAAGCACTGGATGCCAAAACGCTGGAATCATTAAAAAAACAATTAGATGCAGGACTTTAGGATCTTTTTGGTGGGTTAATTAAGATGGCCCAAATGTTCATCCTCATCCATATGTACTTTGTGATCTTGTGATATAGTCACATCCAAGGTCCATACTCAAAACAAGAGATATATCTGCCTTCTACCCATCTTGATCAATTCCCCAAAACATGAGCTTAACATTTTTTAAATTTTGAACAAGTTTTACATACCTAAATTAACAATGAGTTACATAGCATTTTTAACAGGGGGTGGGGGGGGGGGGGGGGGCGGGGGGCACAATAAAAGTTTGCTTTGTGTGTTCTATACATTAACCTTTTTAGAAAGATTAAAATGAAATCAAAAATTGTTTCAAAAAATCTCAATTGTTTTATTTATTAAACTCAGAACACCACAAGAAATAATGAACTAGTGTTCGACAACTCAGACTTTGTCAACCCAGTACAATTTTCAACATGTGTGCCAACTCTGGAGTACTAATCAGTATTTCAGTTGTACTGAATAATAGACTAAATAGACTGATCTTGAATTTTGGTTTTATTTTAATAAGAAATTTGGTTTTAATTATAATTGATTAAAATACAATAATTTTAGCCAACTATTTTCCTCATTTTCATAGATTAATCCAAAACTTATGTAGGGGCATATACAATAGCAAATCTGTCAGTGGAACAGTGCTGTCTCTTAGCTGTAAGAGAAAGAGTACACTTTATCTCTCATGTTCCTTAGCTAGAGTGCTACCTCAACTTTCCTCAATGTCTACACATTATCTTGTTAAAGCAGGAACCAAACAACATGATCAACATCCCACCTATTTGTTATAGGATTCCGAATAGATAATTGTAATATGCGTGGAATTCTCAGTTCCTTGGTCATGAGTGTGAGCAGAAGATGCCATATTTGTGTAAAGGGGGGAAAAAATTCTATCCTAACATATTATGAGGCACATTTTGTCAAACAGGTTGTTGAGGAAAGTCAAGAATAATCTAGGAATTCTTAGAGTGAAGTATTCTAATCAGTAGTGAGTTTAAAGAGTTACCTTAACATATACCTTAGCAATGTGGTTGACTCTTAACTGCCCTCTGAGATGGTCAAGCAAGCCACTCAGTCGGACAAAACTGCTACGTTAAAAATAATAAAACCGGATGGATCACCCGGCAACGACCTAGGCACCAGCTTCAGACACAACAATGGCACACCCAGCCCAGACGACCCTGCAAAGTCCTCCTCACTATCAGGAGACTTGTGCCAAAATTGGGAGAGCTAGCCCACAGACTAGTCAAGCAACAGCCTGACATAGTCGTACTCACAGAATCATACCGTACAGCAAATGTCTCAGACTCCTCCATCACCAGCCCATGTCCCACTGGCAGAACAGGCCCATCAGAGGTGGCAGCACAGTGGTATACAGTCGTGAGGGAGTGGCCCTGGGAGTCCTCAACATTGACTCCAGACTCCATGAAGTCTCATGGCTTCAGGTCAAGCATGGACAAGGAAACCTCCTGCTGATTACCACCTACTGCCCTCCCTCAGCTGATGAATCAGTACTCCACCATGTTGCACACCACTTGGAAGAAGCACTGAGGGTAGCAAGGGCACAGAATGCACTCTGGGTGGGGGACTTCAATGTCCATCACCAAGAGTGGCTCAGCAGCACCACTATTGACCGAGCTGGCAGAGTCCTGAAGGACATAGCTGCCAGACTGGGCCTGTGGCAGGTGGTGAGAGAACCAACATGAGGGAAAAACCTGGTCGGGAGCGGAGAGAGCGACGGTACAGTGAGTATTTAAACTCACTTTCGCGGGCTTTTTTTTTTTTGCACAGGCAGGTGTCGGGAGCGGAGAGAGCGACGCTACAGTGAGTATTTAAACTGACTTTCGCGGGCTTATTTTTCCCCAGAGGCCGGTGTCGGGAGCAGAGAGAGCGACCGTACAGTGACTATTTAAACTCACTTTCGCGGGCTTTTTTCAGAGGCTTACCAATCGTGCAGACCTGAGGCGGCGTTCCAGAGCCACGTCACGATTCAAAAGTGACTCGGGCAAGAGGAAGCAGCTAATTGGGTGAGTACGGCCAGGTGAGTATTTTTACTACATAGTTTGACAGTTAAGGTTAATAGTTTATAAAGATTAGAAGGTCTTAATTTTGTGGTTATAGTTTCTAAGGTCTCAGTTGTGTAGCGGGGAGTGCTAGTAAACAAGGGCCCTTGACTACATCATTTAATTGTAGTGTAATTTGTGGTATTGATTTGATTGAATTTAAATTAATTAAAGGGTAAGTCATGGCAGCACAGCTCGGCCCCGTGGCATGCTCCTCCTGCACTTCCTGTGTCCCTGACGACCATGTGTGTGGGAAGTGTATCCAGCTGCAGCTACTGGCAGACCGCATTGCGGCGCTGGAGCTGCGAATGGATACATACTTGAGCATTCGCGATGCTGAGGATGTCGTGGATATCATGGTTAATGAGTTGGTCACACCGCAGGTAAAGGCTGCACAGGCAGGAAGGGAATGGGTGACCGCCAGGCAGAGTAGTAGGCGCAGGCAGGTAGTGCAGGGGTCCCCTGTAGCCATCCCCCTCTCAAACAGATATACCGGTTTGGATATTGTTGAGGAGGATGGCTTATCGGGGGAAGGCAGCAGCAACCAACTTCCTGGCACCATGGGTGGTTCTGCTGCACAGGACGGGAGGAAAAAGAGCGGGAGAGCTATAGTGATAGGGGATTCTATTGTAAGGGGAATAGATAGGCGTTTCTGCGGCTGCAAACGAGACTCCAGGATGGTATGTTGCCTCCCTGGTGCAAGGATCAAGGATGTCTCGGAGCGGCTGCAGGGCATTCTGGAGGGGGAGGGTGAACAGCCAGTTGTTGTGGTGCATATAGGTAGCAACGATATAGGTAAAAAACGGGATGAGGTCCTAAAAGCTGAATATAGGGAGTAGGGAGGTAAACTATAAAATAGGACCTCAAAAAGGTAGTAATCGCAGGATTGCTACCAGTGCCACGTGCTAGTCAGAGTAGAAATAGAAGGATATTTCAGATGCATACGTGGCTAGAAGAATGGTGCAAGGGGGAGGGATTTAAATTCCTGGGACATTGGAACCGGTTCTGGGGGAGGTGGGACCAGTACAAACTGGACGGTTTGCACCTGGGCAGGACCGGGACCGATGTCCTCGGGGGAGTGTTTGCTAGTGCTGTTGGGGAGGGTTTAATCTAAAATGGCAGGGGGTCTGGAACCTGTGCAGGGAGACAGAGGAAAGGGAAGCAAGGATAGAAGCAAAAGACAGGAAGAGAAAAGCAAAAGTGGAAGGCAGAGAAATCAAGGGTATAAATCAAACATGGCCACAGTAAACAATAATTCTAAAAGTTCTAAGAGTGTTAAAAAAAAAAAGCCTGAAGGCTTTGTGTCTTAATGCGAGGAGCATTCGTAATAAGGTGGATGAATTAGCTGCGCAAATAGATGTAAACGGATGATATAATTGGGATTACGGAGACATGGTCCCAGGGTGACCAAGGCTGGGAATTCAACATCAGGGGTATTCAATATTCAGGAAGGACAGACAAAAAGGAAAAGGAGGTGGGGTAGCATTGCTGGATAAAGAGGAGATTAACATAATAGTAAGGAAGGATATTAGCTCTAATGATGTGGAATCTGTATGGGTAGAGCTGAGAAATACCAAGGGGCAGAAAACGTTAGTGGGAGTTGTATACAGACCCCCAAACAGTAATGCTGAGGTTGGGGATGGCATTAAACGGGAAATTAGAGATGCGTGCAATAAGGGCACAGCAGTCATCATGGGTGACTTTAATCTACATATAGATTGGGCTAACCAAATTAACAACAACACTGTGGAAGAGGAATTCCTAGAGTGTATACGGGATGGCTTCCTGGACCGATATGTCAAGGAACCAACTAGAGATCAGGCCATCTTAGACTGGGCATTATGTAATGAGAAAGGATTAATTAGCAATCTTGTTGTGCGAGGCCCCTTGGGGAGGAGCGATCATAATATGAGAGAATTCTTCATTAAGATGGAAAGTGAAGTAGTAGTTGACTCAGAGACTAGGGTACTGAATTTAATTAAAGGAAACTGCGATGGTTTCAGGCGCGAGTTGGCTAGGATAGATTGGGGAATGTTACTTAAAGGGTTGATGGTGGATAGGCAATGGCAAACATTTAAAGATCGCATGGATGAACTACAGAATTTGTTCATCCCTGTTTGGCATAAAAATTAAACAAAAAAGGTGACTCAACCGTGGCTAACAAGGGAAATTAGGGATAGCATAAGATCCAAGGAGAGGACATAGAAATTGGCCAGAAAAAGCAGCAAACCTGACGAGTGGGAGCAGTTTAGGATTCAGCAAAGGAGGACAAAGGAATTAATTAAGAGGGGAAATAGATTATGAGAGTAAGCTTGCAGGGAACATAAAAACAGACTGTAAAAGCTTCTATAGATATGTGAAGAGAAAAAGATTGGTTAAGTCAAGCGTAGGTCCCTTGCAGTCAGAATCAGGGGAATTTATAATGGGGAACAAAGAAATGGCAGACCAATTAAATACATAACAACAGAAAACACTGGAAAAACTCAGCAGGCCAGGCAGCATCCGTGGAGAGAGAAACAGAGCCAACGTTTCAGGTCGAAGACCTTCCGTCAGAAATACATACTTTGGTTCTGTCTTCACAATGGAGGACAGAAATAAACTCCCAGAGATGTCAGGGAACATAGGGTCTAATGAGAGGGAGGAATTGAATGAAATCAGTATTTGTAGGGAAATGGTGTTAGGGAAATTGACGGGATTGAAAGCCGATAAATCCCCAGGGCCTGATAATCCACATCCTAGGGTTCTTAAGGAAGTGGCCCTAGAAATAGTAGATGCATTGCTGGTCATCTTCCAAAATTCTATCGACTCTGGAACAGTTCCCATGGATTGGAGGGTAGCTAATGTAACCCCACTATTTAAAAAAGGTGGTAGAGAGAAAACGGGGAATTATAGACCGGTAAGCCTGACATCGGTAGTGGGGAAAATGCTAGAGTCCATTATAAAAGATGTAATAGCAGAGCACTTGGAAAACAGTGACAGGATCGGACAAAGTCAACATGGATTTACAAAAGGTAAATCATGCTTGACTAATCTACTGGAATTTTGAGAGGATGTAACTGGTAGAATAGATAAGGGAGAACCAGTGGATGTGGTGTATTTGGACTTTCAGAAGGCTTTCGATAAGGTCCCGCATAAGAGATTAGCGTGCAAAGTTAAAGCACATGGAATTGGGGGTAAGGTACTGACTTGGATAGAAAACTGGTCGGCAGACAGGAAGCAAAGAGTTGGAATAAACGGGTCTTTTTCCGAGTGGCAGGCAGTGACTAGTGGGGTACCGCAGGGATCGGTGCTAGGACCCCAGTTATTCACAATATATATTAATGATCTAGACGAGGGAACTAGATGTAATATCTCCAAGTTTGCAGACGACACAAAGCTGGGTGGGCGTGTGTGCTGTGAGGAGGATGCAGAGAAACTCCAGTATGATTTGGACAGGTTGGGTGATTGGGCAGATGCAGTATAATGTGGATAAATGCACGGTTATCCACTTTGGTGGCAAAAACAAGGCGGCAGATTATTATCTGAACGGCAATAGATTGGGAAAAGGGGGAGTGTCCTTGTGCACCAGTCGCTGAAGGTAAGCATGCAGGTGCAGCAGGCGGTTAAGAAGGTAAATGGTACGTTGACCTTCATAGCGAGAGGATTAGAGTACAGGAGCAAGGATGTCTTGCTGCAGTTGTACAGGGCCTTGGTGAGACCACACCTGGAGTATTGTGTGCAGTTTTGGTCGCCTTATCTGAGGAAGGATGTTCTTGCCATGGAGGGAGTGCAGCGAAGATTCACCAGACTGATACCTGGGATGGCAGGAATGACGTATGAAGAGAGATTGGGTCGATTAGGCTTATATTCGCTGGAGTTTAGAAGAATGAGAGGGGATCTCATTGAAACTTATAAAATTCTAACAGGACTAGACAGACTAGATGCAGGAAGGCTGTTCCCGATGGCGGGGGAGTCCAGAACCAGGGGTCACAGTCTATGGATAAGGGGTAAGCCATTTAGGACTGAGATGAGGAGGAATTTCTTCACCCAGAGAGTGGTGAACCTGTGGAATTCTCTACCACAGAAGGCAGTTGAGGCCAATTCATTAAATATATTCAAGGAGTTAGATATATTTCTTAAGGCTAAGGGGATCAAGGGATATGGGGAGAAAGCAGGGACAGGGTACTGAATTTGGATGATCAGCCATGATCGCATTGAATGGTGGAGCAGGCTCGAGGGGCCGAATGGCCTACTCCTATCTTCTATGTTGCTATGTAACCTACTTGACCTCGTCCTCACCAATCTACCTGTCGCTGATGCATCTGTCCATGACACAATTGGAAGGAGTGACGACCGCACAGTCCTTGTAGACAAAGTCCCGTCTTCACACTGAGGACACCCTCCATCATGTTGTGCTCCACCGTGCTAAATGGATAGATTCAGAATAGATCTAGCAGCTCAAAACTGGGCAACCAGGAGGCGCTGTGGGCCATCAGCAGCAGAATTGTATTCCACGACAATCTGTAACCTCATGGCCCGGCATATCCCTCACTCTACCATTACCATCAAGCCAGGGGACCAACCCTGGTTCAATGGCGAGTGCAGAAGAGCATGCCAGGAGCAGCACCAGGCGTACCTAAAAATGAGGTGCCAACCTGGGGAAAGCTACAACACAGGACTACATACATGCTAAACAGCAGAAACCGCATGCTATAGACAGAGCTAAGTGATCCCACAATTAACAGATCAGATCAAAGCTCTGCAGTCCTGCAACATCCAGTCGTGAATGGTGGTGGACCATTAAACAACTAACGGGAGGAGGAGGCTCCATGAATATCCCAATCCTCAATGATGGCAGAGCCCAGCACGTGAGTGCAAAAGACAAAGCTAAAGCGTTTGCAACCATCTTCATCCAGAAGTGCCAGGTGGATGATCCATCTCGGCCTCCTCTTGAGGTTCCCACCATCACAGAAGCCAGTCTTCAGCCAATTCGATTCACTCCACGTGATATCAAGAAAAGACTGAACGCACTGGATACAGCAAAGGCTATGGGCCCCGACAACATCCAAGCTGTCGTGCTGAAGACTTGTGCTCCAGAACTAGCCGCTCCTCTAGCCAAACTGTTCCAGTACAGCTACAACACTGGCATCTACCGAACAATGTGGAAAACTGCCCAGGTATGCACCATCCACAAAAAGCAGAACAAATCCAATCCAGCCAATTACCACTCCATCAGTCTACTCTCAATCATCAGCAGTGATGGAAGATGTCGTCGACAGAGCTATCAAGCGGCACTTACTCACCAGTAACCTGCTCACCGATGCTCAGTTTGGGTTCCGCCAGGACCACTCGGCTCTAGACCTCATTACAGCCTTGGTCCAAAAATGGACAAAAGAGCTGAATTCCAGAGGTGGAGCGAGATTGACTGCCCTTGACATCAAGGCAGCATTTGACCGAGTGTGGCATCAAGGAGATCTAGTACAATTGAAGTCAATGGGAATCAGGGGAGAAAATTCTCCACTGGCTGGAGTCATACCTAGCACAAAGGAAGATGGTTGCAGTTGTTGCAGATCAATCATCTCAGCTCCAGGACATCGCTGCAGGAGTTCCTCAGGGCAGTGTCCTAGGCCCAACCATCAATGACCTTCCCTCCACCATAAGGTCAGAAGTGGGGGTGTTCGCTGATGACTGCATATTGTTCAGTTCCATTCGCAGTGGCAAGTAGCATTCGTGCCACACAAGTGCCAGGCAATGACTATCTCCAACAAGCGAGAGTCTAACCACCGCCCCTTGACATTCAATGGCATAACCATCGCCGAATCCCCCACCATCAACATCCTGGGGATTACCATTAACCAGAAACTTAACTGGACCAGCCACATAAATACTGTGGCTACAAGAGCAGGTCAGAGGCTGGGTATTCTGCAGCGAGTGTCTCACCTCCTGACTCCCCAAAGCCTTTCCACCATCTACAAGGCACAAGTCAGGAGTGTGATGGAATACTCTCCACTTGCCTGAATGAGTGCAGCTCCAACAACACTCAAGAAGCTGGACACCATCCAGGACAAAGCAGCCCGCTTGATTGGCATCCCATCCACCACCGTAAACATTCACTCCCTCCACCACTGACGCACCGTGACTGCAGTGTGCACCATCTACAAGATGCACTGCAGCAACTCGTCAAGCTTCTTCAACAGCACCTCCCAAACCCGCGACCTCTACCACCTAGAAGGACAAGGGCAGCAGGCGCATGGGAACACCATCACCTCCAAGTTCCCTTCCAAGTCACACACCATCCTGACTTGGAAATATATCGCTATTCCTTCATCATCACTGGATCAAAATCGTGGAACTCGCTCCCTAACAGCACTATGGGAGTACCTTCACCGCATGGACTGCAGCGGTTCAAGGCGGTGGCTCACCACCACCTTCTCGAGGGCAATTAGGGTTGGGAAAATTAATGCTGGCCTTGCCAGCGACGCCCACATACCAGGAACGAATTTAAAAAAAAGCCAACCTAGAAAGCTACCAAAGGCTGACCAACAGCTTCACAAAAGCTGACAACTGAAAACAACCCTGATTATGCTAAACTTGGATCGAACCTTGGTTAGACCACACTTAAGAGTACTGTGTGCAATTCTGATTGCCATATTATAAAAAGGATATAGAGGCACTGGAGAGGGTGCAGAGAAGATTTACAAGGATGATACCAGAAATGCAAGGGTATACCCATCAGGAAAGGATGAACAGGCTGGATCTCTTTTCTCTTGAAAAGAGAAGGCTGAGGGGTGACCTAATAGGAGGTCTTTAAAATCATGAAAGGTTTTGATAGAGTGGATAGAGAGAGAATGTTTCCACTTGTGGGGAAGAGCATAATAGAGGCCACCAAAAGATCAAATAGGGAATTCAGAAGAAACTTCTTTACCCAGAGTGGTGAGAATGTGGAACTCACTACCACAGGGAGTGGTTGAAGTGAATCGTATAGATGCATTTAAGAGGTGGTTAGATAAGCATATGAGGGAGATGGGAATGGAGGGTTATGCTGATAGGGTTAGACGAGGAAAGACGGGAGGAGGCTCAAGTGGAGCATAAACACTGGCATAGACTGGTTGGGCCAAATGGCCAGTTTCTGTGCTGTATATCCTATGATTACAAACCTACAATATGTGACAACAACTAGTTACAGGGGCTTTCTAACAAGCTCTAGGTATACCCACTTGATTTGGAAAGGAAAAAACAGTACATGAAAGACTGAAGGGGTAAATCCAAATAATGACACTTTAGGAGTGTACAGGGGCATTGTCGCTTGGAAACATTTTCATTTGTTTATTAAAAAATTATGCATTCAGGTTAATTTTAAGCACTGCAAAGTGACATTTTGATTTTCAACAGACGAACTATCACTTCCCCAAAAGTTACCTCAACACTCCCACATTAATTTACCCTATTCCAGTTCAGAGATGCTATACCTTAATCAACTCTCTACACTTTTGCAGAGGTGCCCTCTCCTTCTCTAACCCTTCCAGTTCATTCTCACACTCCTCCCCCTCTTCAATTTAACTTGGCACACTTCTTTCCCGTTAAAGCTTCTACTGGACTCCCCTCAATTCAACATGGTACTTTCAACTCCTGCAACTCACGTCAAGCTGCTACTTTGCTTTCACTCTTATTCAAGCTGCCAGTCTTCTCCCCGCCCCCTGTACAAAATGGCACTTTCCCTCTTCCATCAGTTCAATGTTGGCCCACTTCACCTCCCTCAGTTAATTATGTAACTCTGCTTCCTCCCTAATCCAAAACACTGGCTCCCAGCTTCTACCCCATTTCCTTTCCCTTCCATTTCCATCCATTCATTGAAATCAACTCCCTTCCCTGCCCCCCCCCCCCCCCCCCCACCCCCACCCCCACCGCCCCTCTCCCTTCTGCATTGCTCCTACCCAAATCGTGCTGCTAACAAAAATGATTCTGGCCGCTACATACTGTAGGGAAGAACTTATGTAAAATCTAACATACTAACCACAGTCCCCCACTCCACACACAGAACACTGGCTGTCAACGGAAATGCTGACTGCTGGAATGTATGCCTTATAGAATGACCAATGAATGTCTGAAACAAACCACAGAAGCCAGCCTAAAATAAATTAACTTTCAAGATGGTACTCTTACCCAACAACAGGTTTACTACGAGCAAACTTTAAATCCCAGACACTTACTAAAACCAGGCTATGTACATATCTGGATCATTTATTTTGTGAGGAGGAGAAAGATGCATATAAGTAGAGATAGTGTAGCACTCACTGTGTTGGCTAGCTCCAAGTAACTGCCACTCATTGGATGGCTCAAGCTTGAAGCCTGTGCTAAGAGTTTCTGCAGAGCGACTTGCTGATCCAGGTTAGCTCCTGCATACTCTAATAGTTTCTGAAGGGTTGGATGAGTATGTAGTTCTGGGCTCTGAAGGTCTCGAGCTCCAGAATCATACTCCCAGCTTTCTCTGGCTCCTGACATTGCACCTAGAAAAAAAAAGAACCTTATAAACTTAGAAATTAAAAGTGCACTTAAGGAGGCTTTAAAACAGCATAACACCATGATTTTGTTTGCTACAATCACTAAATATTGAATTTTTATTCTAAAATAGCTATATACTGTACCATTAGTACAGACAAATACAGATTTGGATTTGTAACGATTTGGGAAAGGATGTCTAGTTAAAGGGACTGGGGAAGTGAGCTGTTGTAGAGGGGAAAGGGATTAGTTCAGAGATGAAGTGAACAGTTAGGGGAGGAAAATGGTGAGGATTCGGTGAAGTAGTGGATACTTGAATAGAGGACAGAGAAGTGAAGAAACAGGAAGGGTAGTGAATGCTTGAGGGGCGTTCACACTTACTGCATTGAGCATTTGGCTGGGATTGAGGTTGTGGCTATTGTAGTTAAGAGAACTCTGGTTCGTGGACAGGGCAAGTAAACATTTCAAGGGTATTAATTTGGAGGAAGTAGTTAGTATTGAGAGAGGGTAGAAGTTTGGCAATGGCAACTTTGGGGGCTAGCAACTGTGAAGACAATGCACAATGGAGGTATTGTGTGCACTGGAGACTGCGTAGAGCACAGCATTTTTGTTCAAAAAAGTTTCCTTACAAACTGGACAGCTAGAAGATCACCCCTCAGACACCTCCAACACTTCCTTTGAAGGCTGAATATTTCAAGGTTCACCAGTCCTTCCTCATAACTCAAGACATCCAAGACGAGGGATAAACTTTGTGGCTTTTATCTGCACTGTCTCAATGCTTAGATGTCTCCCTTGTGTCTCGGTGACCAAAACAGGACACAAGGTGTGATCTGATCAGAGATTCTACAGCTTAATCACGACTTCCTGTGACTTATATTCCGCTGTTTAGTTATGTAGTTCAACATTTTATCGGCTTTGTCCATTGTTGCTTTGCACCATTTGGACACATTGAGCATTAAGTCTACTAAAGTTCCTTGATCTCCTTGAAGGAGGGAAAATGGGAAGGTGACCATAACATGATTGAATTTGATGTTAAGTTAAAGAGGGTAAAGGGAGAATCACAAACTAAGGTTTTAAACTTCAGTAAGGCTGACTTCAAAAGAACGAGACATAAACTGATCACAGTAAACTGGGATGAATTGTTAGCAGGTAAACCTACAAACAGTAGGAGGTACTCATTTGGTACAATACAAGACCAGTATATACCCCTAAAAGTCAGTAACTCCACTTGTATAGTTGGGCAACCATGGTCATTAATTGATGCAAGACTAATTTAATTGATTTTTTTGAGGAGGTCACTAACATGGCGGATAAGGGAGTATCTATGGATGTTATCTATATGGACTTCCAGAGGCATCTGATAAGGTTCCTTACAAGAGATTAGAAAAATGAAAGTGTACAGAATTGGAGGCAACCTTGCAGCATGGGTTGGAAACTGGTTGGGAGGTAGGAGACAGAGACTAGGATTAACTCGCAGTATTCCGATTGGTGCAATGTGAAAAGCGATGTTCCCCAGGGATCTAGACTGAGGCCTCACCTCTTCACTAGATTTATCAATGACCTGGACAAAGGAATAGAGAGTTGCATAATCGAAGTTTGCAAAAGACCCAGTTGGGAGGCACAGTAAATAGCGTGGATGGGAGCAGGAAATTACAATGGGACATAGATGGATTAAGTGAGTGGGCGACCTGTGGCAAATGGAGTTCAATGTGGGAAAGTGTGAGGTCATCCACTTTGGATCCAAGAAAGACAAATCGGAGTATTTTCTAAATGGTGAGAAACTAGGAACTGTGGAAGAGCAAAGCAATTTGGGAATCCATGTACACAAATCACAAAGCTTGTGGACAGATAGAAAAAAGCAATCAAAAAGGCTAATAGAACATTGACTTTTATCACAAGTCCTAGAGCTCGACAGCATGCATTCTAGGATCCTGAGAGAGATGAGGGAAGAAATTGCAGAGGCCCTAGAAATTATATTTCAGAGCTCTATTCAATGTAGATGTGGGCTGGAGGACAGGAGAGTGATCTATGTAGTACCCATTTTTAAAAGGAAGACAGAGCATATCCAGTTAACCGTGATAGGGAAAATTTTAGTCTTTATTTAAGGATGAAATTATCTAGATAAAGAGAAAATACAATTTGCCAGTGCAGATTTCAAAGTGGATGATCATGCTTGACAAACCTCATTTGAGGAGGGAAAATGCAGTGGATGTAGTGTACATGGACTTCAGGAAGGCCTTTGACAAGGTAGCACATGGGAGATTACTAGAGAAGATTAGGCAGTGTAGAGTTAGCCTAACAAACTAGATTAAAAATTGGTTTGAAAGTCAAAAACATAGAAGAAGTTAAGGGCAGTTTTTCCAGAGTTGCTGAAAGTGGGTAGTGGTATTCCATAGGGTCCAGTTCTCAATCCAATTCTGTCCACTGTGTACAATGATTTGGATATAGGTATAGAGGGAGTGTTTTCGAAATTTATGGATTATACCAAAATAGGAGGTATAGTTAATTCATTAGACGTCCAAAGGAAACTGCAAAGGGATATTGAAGAAATGTGGAATGGCTAAAAAGTGGCAGATAGAATTCAATGTCAGTAAGCGTGAAACGATACATTTGGTAAATAAAAACACAACAGCTGTAGCTGTGCTCTGAATGGAAGCAAGCTCAGTGCTGTGGCGGAGCAGAGGAATTTGAGAGAACAAATTCACAAAACCTGAGGTGCTGCCTTTAATGTTCTATCACAAGGTATAGAAGATTTACAGGAGTGCAGCTTTACCAGATTGATTCCTGGACTTCAAGGGTTAAATTACAAGGAGAGATTACACAAACTAGGGTTGTATGCTCTGGAATTTAGAAGGTTAAGGGGTGACTTGGTTGAAATTTTCAAGATATTAAGGGGAACAGATAGGGTAGATAGAGAGAAACTATTTCCGCTGGTTGGGGAGTCTAGGACTAGGGGGCACAGTCTAAAAATTAGAGCCAGACTTTTCAGGAGTGAAATTAGGAAACAATTCTACACACAAAAGGGTGATAGAAGTTTGGAACTCTCTTCTGCAAATGGCAATTGATGCGAGATCAATTGTTAATTTTAAATCTGATATTGATAGATTTTTGTTAACCAAAGGTATTAAGTGATATGGGGCAAAGGCGGGTATATGGAGTTAGGTCGCAGATCAGCCATGATCACACTGAATGGCGGAACAGGTTCAAGGGGCTAAATGGCCTACGTTCCAAATATCAACAAAAAAAAATTCTAGCCTAGATTTTGTGCTCAAGTCTCTGGAGTGGGACACAACCTTCTGACTTAAAGACAAGAGTGCTACCACTGAGTCACAGCTGACACTAGGATACAACAGCCAAGTGGTAACGATGAGCCTGCAGTAAACTTTAATAAAACCTCAGTTACAACACTGTATGCAGTATTGGACTCCATACTATAGGAAAGATATTGAGGCTTTAGAGAGGATACAACGCAGATTCACTTGGATGTGCCTGGGAAGAAGAAAGACAAATATGAAGACAGACTTTCAAAATTGGGGCTTTTTTTCATTAGAATGCAGATTATGGGGCAATATGATGAAAGCATTTAAAATTATGAAAGGATAGACAGGGTAGATAGAAGCAGACTGTTTCCAGTAGTTGAGGGGTCTAGAAATGAGGAGTCACAAATACAAGGTTACATACAAGAGATTTAGAACAGAGGACAGCAGAAACTTCTTTAGAGTTGAGGGGCTATGGAATTCACTTCCAGTGATCGTGGTTGAAACAGAAACTATGTCAATACTCAAGATTAGATTTGATAGCTAGTTGAAGGAAAAGGGGATAAAAGGATATGGGAACAGGGTGAGTAAATTTGATTTGGACTATTTGCTGGCATGGAGAGTAAACGCCAACACAGACTGATACAGCTGAATGGCTTCTTTCCATGTTGTAACTTCTATATGTTTCTATGTAGAATGGAGTTGAAAGAAACTCCGGCATCTTAGTAGACTAAACTCTCAACACGTCCAACTAACGTGGAGCAGCAATCAACAAAACCAACAGAATGTTGAACTACATAGCCAAAGCAGTAAAATACATATATCAGAGAATGCAATGATCAAACTGTGCAGTGCTCTGGTCAGACTACACCTTGACTACTGTGCCTGGTTCTGGTCACCAAGACACAAGGGAGACATTCAAGGATTGGAAGCAGTGCAGAAAAGAACCACAAGGCTAATCGCAAGTGTCAAAGGAGGAAAGACTGGACAAAACTTGGGCTTTTCAGCCTCGAAAGGAAGCGCCTCAGAGGTGATCTTCAGATCTATAGAAGAAAGTTACAGGTATGGAAAAGGTAAATCCAGAATATTAATTTCAATTAAATTAAGCAGGGCAAGGGATCACAGGTTTAAAATAGTAAAAGATAAATTTGAGATCATGAATCAGTCCTTCACACAAAGTGTTCAATATATGGAATTGACTTCTAAATAAAGCAGTGAAGGTGAAAACACTGGAATCATTTATGAAACAATTAGATTATGCAATAGGGAAAATATAGGATAAACAAAGATGGGCCAGATGACATAGAACCAGAGTACACCATTCAGTCCCTCGAGCCTGTTCCACCATTCAGTTAGATAATGGTTGATCTGTACCTCAACACCATCTACCCACCCTTGTTCTATACCCCTTGATAACCTGCCAGTTTGCAGTCATGCTGACCACAAATTCCAGGCTTATGTTTAATCCAGTAAGCAAGTGGGCAATTGTTAGTCCCTCAAGTATACATTTCTGCAAGAACAGGGGGACAAAATCCACTATGGGAACCCAAAAACATTCTATTAAAACTGGAAATCACAGTACTCATTTTATGAAGGAGATTCAGATCAAGACATAAACCATGGCAGTTAGCCAATTGTAATCAGTTTTTTTTTTTAAGAACACACATTGAAGTTACAAGAGCTGTCTTATTCCATATATAGGCTTTTTTTTGTCACTGATGAATATCACGACCAACATAGCCAACCTAAACACTGCAAGCAGTTATAATGATGTTTAATGGCACCCCCCATTGAAGAACTAATGATTGTTGTATACTCAATACAGGTTTGGAGTGATAGTTTTAAGTGGAGCATTATCGTAAGTTACATCCACCACATTCAACTATGAAACTGTTCAAGTACATTACGGCGTATCCCAAGGCATACTAATAAAACAGCAATTACAACTACTGTGAAATCTTTTCATGTTGTACCACAGAGAGTTGGAGATTGCACAACAGTAAAAATACATCTTTTTCCTTTATGCCACCTACATACCAAGACTGTTATCACTGCTGGTTGGCCATGAAGCTATTCGATCCCGTAATTTTCTTTTTTTGCAAGATTCATCTGACTTTACTGAAAGTTCACCTTCTTCTTTTCTTATTTCAGATACCAACTGCATACGGCAGCGTGCAAAATCCTCAAAGGATATCTTCCCATTCTCATCTGCTCCCAACTGATGCATAATCTCTGCCACTGATTCCTCCATGTTCAGTTGCCGACACACCATAAGTAAGTCATTCCTGAAGAGACATGAACAAAGAAAGATCACCACAATGATCACATCATTGTACATTTATGGGAACTGTATCCCTTATCAATGTTGCACTTAACAAAATTAAAGCATTGTATTAACAAAATATTTAACAAGCTACCAATTGTTTTCTTCCTAAACTATAGCAACGTTTTACATTAGAGATTTTTTTCTTTTGTTTGCTTTGGAATAACAAATACAAGTAATAACTTCTGCTCAAACATTGCACATGCACAAAAGATGCAACAATGATTCTGAATAATGTAAATGCACAGAAAAGGTGAATTATTTCACTAGCTTGTTAGGTTTGGGAGCAAGCTCAGAGTCAAGATCCAATTACACAAGTATTTTATTAGAATGCTTAATTTTAAACTTAAGGCACTCAAATATTTAATTTGTTTCAATGACTGATCACATAATTATCAAAGTTGCAGTTGTCAATAGCAAAATTGTTTAAGCCAAGTCTTTTACAATTTAAAAAAAATTTAGTTTGGTCCAAAGGTTTGAGAAACTTGCTTCCAATAAAGGAATGATATTTTTCTTTTAGGGGTACAATAACTGAAGAGAACACAACTAACCCAAAGTCAAAACAAACATTTTTAAAAGATGCACAATGAAACAAGTAATACTGAGGCCTGAGAGTCATACAAAAAACTAACCATGGGGAACAAAAGAGTATTGGGTGAACTTATTTTGATATCATATTCTGAGAAGCAGTGAGAACAAGGAGCTCTGTCCAGAAGCCCATTAAAAATCCAATCTGGTATACACCAGGAAGTAACCAGACAATCTGCCAGGTATATTAAGTCAATCCCATGACTGGATGGGAATACGAAAAGGTTAGGAAAGAAGTCACAAAAACAATTAGGAAGGCAAAGAGAAACTACGAAATTAAATTATCAAGGGATATAAAAAGAAATGGTAAAGTATTCTACAGACACAAACAAAAGAAAAAAAAATCAGGATAGGGATAGGACCATGAAAGAATATACATGATAAATTCACAGGTAATGACAGCGAAATAGCAGAAATATTAATTACTTTGCCTCAGTATTTACCTGGGAGACGAACATACTGGGCATGACAATATAAGAGATCAAAAAAGATATAAAGACATTTAAGATACAACGAGGGGAGATAATTGACAAACTAATCAAACTTGGAGTGAATAAAACCCCTGGTCCCGATGGATTGCATCCGCGTATATTAAAAAGTTTGGGAAGATAGATATAGATAAAAATTCATTAGAAAAAGGTAATAATGCCAGAGGACTGGCGGACAATTAATGCAATTCTTATATTTAAAAAGGGAGATAGAACAAGTCCAGGGAACTATAGACCAATTAGCTTACCGTCAGTGGTAGGAAAGATAATGGAACCCTTACTCAAAGATCTAATAGAAAAACATCTAAACTGAAAATATAATAAAGAGTAGTCAGCATGGATTTCAAACGGAAAGGTCATGCTTGACCAACCTTACTGAATTATTTGAAGTAGTAACAGATAGGGTAGGCAAGGGTAATGCAGTAGACGCAATATATTTGGATTTTGAAAAAACCTTCAATAAAGGTACCACATAGTAGATTCATGACTAAGGTTAGAACATGTGAAGTCAGGGGACAAGTAGCAGAGTGAATTGCAAGCTGGCTACAAAACAGAAAAGAGAGTAGGGGTTAAAAGGTAGTTACTCAGACTGGCAAAAGGTGGGAAGTGGTGTTCCACAAGGATCGGTGCTGGGATCACTGTTGTTCTCTATTTACATAAAAGATTTGGATTCGGGAATCAGAAGTACAATTTCAAAATGTTGCGGATGACACCAAATTGGGGGTGCAGTTAATAGAGGACAACTGTGACAAAATACATGAAGACAATAAAATTGCAGAATGAGCATTTAATTGGCAAATTAACTTCAATATAGGTAAGTGTGAGGCAGTACATTTTGGTAGGAAGAATAAGGAGGCCACATACTCCTTGGAAAATAAGTGTCAACTGGGGAGAGGAGCAGAGGGATTTGGGGGTAGAGATACACAAATCACTAAAAGTACCGACACAGGTTAAGAAGGCCATAAAAAAAGTAAACAAAGCACTGGGGTTCATTTCCAGAGGGACAGAAAAGCAGAGAAGTTATATTAAACTTGTATAGAACGTGGATTAGACCACACAAGAGTACTGTGAACAGCTCTGGTCTCCATATTATAAAAAGGATATAGAGGCACTGGAGAAGGTGCAACAAGGATTTACTAGAATGGTACCAGAACTGAGAGGTTATAACCAAACAGGAAAGATTGAACAGGTTGGGCTCTTTTTAGAAAAGAGAAGACTGAGGGGTGACCTAATAGAGATCTTTAAGATCAAGAAAGATTATGATAGGGTAGATGTAGAGAAGATGTTTCCATTTGCGAGGGAGACCAGAACTAGGGGCGATAAATAGAAAATAGTCACTAATAAATCCAATAGGGAATTCAGGAGAAACTTCTTTATCCAGAGAGTGGTTAGAATGTGGAACTCACTACCACAAGGAATAGCTGTGGCGACTAGCATAGATGCATTTAAGGGAAAGCGAGATAAACACTTGAGGGAGAAAGGAATAGAAAAAATTGTTGATGGGGTTAGATGAAGGAGGCTGGGAGGAGGCTCATGTGGAGCATAAACACCAGCATGGACTTGTTGAGCTGAATGACCTGTTTGTGCTTTAAATACTACGTAATGGCACTAAAAAGTAAGAATTTCAGGCCTGAAATAGAACCCAAAAAACAGCATCCCCCTCCACCACTGTGAGAAATGAATCCCAGACCTAAACGGCACACCTCAGCTCAGACCCAGGAGCTGTAACTACAGCTGTTCGGCATTAAGTGAAACCCCTCATCAGCCTCAGCATTGAGGACTAGAGCTAATTTGACCATTTTGTTTGAAACACTGTTACCAAGATCATCAAGCAACATGTTCTTAGCCACCTGTGAACCTACCAACAGGAGCACCAGCAGACTCCACACTGCATTTCGATGTCAACCCCCCACAAACCTTGGCCCTCAACCAGTTGGGAAAACACATAAAAGCAGAAACCACGCAAAGTCATGAAAATTGCTGTAGGCTGTTCCTACTTCCAGCCTGCAACAGTAACCATCAACTCTGCCCCCTCTCTCTCTTACAAATAAAAATGTGGTGTCAAATGTAGTGTTATTCACATGGGTAAGACGACTGCCGAGCATGTGTACCCCGTGTTGGGTTCTGAATTAAAGTATGTTGAGTGAGAACGAGACCTAGGCGTTATAATACAGGAGTCTCTAAAAGGGACATAACCAGTGTCGAGAGGCTAAAGCGAAAGCAAACAGTGTACTAGGATGTATAGCTAGGACAATCCAATATAAAACAAAAAGCACCATATTATCCTTGTACAAGGCCTTACTTAGGCCCCATCTAGAATTGGGTCCAGTTCTTGTCCCCTCACATGGTGGGAAATATAGAGGCCCTGGAAAAGGTTCAGAGGTGGGCCACTAGATTAATAACTAGTTTTAAAACCCTCAGAGAGCCGGGTCTTTTTATTCTAGAAATTATTAAACTTAGGGGTGATTTGATTGAAGGGACTTGACTTTGTTTGTGTGGACAGAGTACTTAAATTAGATAAGTTAAGGAGAACGAGGAGATATGCGTATAAATTACTTAAGCGCAGAAATAGGTTAGGTGTTAGGAGGATTTCCTTTTAACAGAGGACCATAGACCTTTGGAATAAGTTGCTGGCAAACCTACAAGCATCCCAAGAACCTATATCTCAAATGCAATATGGTACGTGGTTATGTTACTGGACTAGTAATCCAGAGGCCTGGAGTAATGATCCAGAGACGTGAGTTCAAATCCCATATCAGCTGGGGAATTTAAATTCAGTTAATTAAATGAAACTACTGGATTATTGTAAAAACCCATCTGGCTCACTAATGTCCTTTAGGAAAGGAAACAATGCGGTTGACACTTAACTGCCCTCTGAAATGGCCTAGCAAGTCAATCAGTTGTGCCACACCGCTACGAAAAACAATAAAAAAACTGGACGGACCACCCAGCACAACCTAGCTACCGGCTTCGGACACAATGGCATACCTAGCCCAGTCGACCCTGCAAAATCCTCCTCATTAACATCTGGGGACTTGTGCCAAAATTGGGAGAGCTGACCCACAGACTAGTCAAGCACCAGCCAGACATAGTCATACTCACAGAATCATTCCTTTCAGCCAATGTCCCAGACTCCTTCATCACCATCCTTGGATACACCCTGTCCCACAGGCAGGACAGACCCACTAGATGTGGCGGCACAGTGGTATACAGTCGGGAGGGAGTGGACCTGGGAGTCCTCAACATTGACTCCAGATCCCATGAAGTCTCATGGCTTCAAGTCAAGCATGGGCAAGGAAACCGCCTGCTGATTACCACCTACCGCCCTCCCTCAGCTGATGAATCAGTACTCCTCCATGTTGAACACCACTTGGAAGAAGCACTGAGAGAAGCACAGAATGTACTCTGGGTGGGGGACTTCAATGTCCATCATCAAGAGTGGCTTGGTAGCACCACTACTGACCGAGCTAGCCAAGTCCAGAAGGACATAGCTGCCAGACTGAGCTTGCGGCAGGTGGTGAGAACACCAACATGAGGGAAAAACCTACTTGTCCTCACCAATCTATCTGTCGCAGATGCATCCGTCCATGAGAGTATTGGTAGCAGTGACCACCGCACAGTCCTTGTGGAGACAAAGTCCAGTCTTCACGCTGAGGACACCCTCCATCGTGTTGTGTGGTACTACCACCATGCTAAATGGGATAGATTCAGAACAGGTCTAGCAGCTCAAAACTGAGCATCCATGAGGTGCTGTGGGCCATCAGCAGCAGCAGAATTGTATTCCACCACAATCTGTAACCTCATGGCCTGGCATATCCCTCACTCTACCATTACCATCAAGCCAGGCAACCAATCCTGGTTCAATGAGGAGTGCAGAAAAGCATGCCAGGAGCAGCACCAGGTGTACCCAAAAATGAGGTGCCAACATGGGGAAGCTGCAACACTGGACCACATGCTTGCTAAGCCACAGAAGCAGCAGGTTATATACAGAGCTAAGCAATCACACAACCAAGGATCAGATCAAAGCTCTGCAGTCCTGCCACATCCAGTCGTGAATAGTGGTGGAAAATTAAACTATAACAGGAGGAGGCGGCTCCATGAACATCCCCATCCTCTATAATGGTGGAGCCAGCACACAAGTGCAAAAAACAAGGCTAAAGCATTTGCAACCATCTTCAGCCATAAGTGCCGAGTGGAAGATCCATCTTGGCATCTACCCAACAATGTGGAAAACTGTCCAGGTATGTCCCATCCACAAAAAGCAGGACATTTCCAATCCGGCCAATTACCGTCCCATCAATCTACTCTCAATCATCAGCAAAGTGATGGAAGGTGCCGTCGACAGTGCTATCAAGTGGCACTTATTCATCAATAATCTGCTCAACGATGCTCAGTTTGGGTTCCGCCAGGACCACTCTGCTCCAGACCTCATTACAGCCTTGGTCCAAAAATGGACAAAAAAGAGCTGAATTCCAGAGGTGGGGTGAGATTGACTGCCCTTGACATCAAAGGCAGCATTTGACTGAGTGTGGTATCAAGGAGCCCTAGTAAAATTGAAGTCAATAGAAATCAGGGGGAAAACTCTCCACTGGCTAGAGTCATACCTAGCACAAAGGAAGATGATTGTGGTTGTTGGAGGCAAATCATCTCAGCCACAGGATATCACTGCAGGAGTTCCCTAAGGCAGTGTCCTCGGCCCAACCATCTTCAGCTGCTTCATCAATGATCTTCCCTCCATCATAAGATCAGAAGTGGGGATGTTCACCTATGATTGCAGTGTTCAGTGCCATGCGCAACCCCTACCACCAACATCCTGGGGCTCACCATTGACCAGAAACCTAACTGGACCAGCCACATAAATACTGTGGCCACAAAAGCAGGTCAGAGGTTGGATATTCTGCGGCGACTGACTCACCTCATGACTCCCCAAAGCCTTTCCACAAGTCAGGAGTGTGATGGAATACTCTCCACTTGCCTGGATGAGTGCAGCTCCAACAACACTCAAGAAGCTCGACACCATCCAGGACAAAGCAGCCCACTTGAATGGCACCCCATCCACCACTTTAAACATTCACTCCCTCCACCACCAGCACACCATGGCTGCAGTGTGCACCATCTACAAGATGCACTGCAGCAACTCGCCAAGGCTTCTTCGACAGCACCTCCCAATACCGCGACCTCTACCACCTAGAATGTCACGGGCAGCAGGTGCATGGGAAGACCATCACCTTCAAGTTCCCCTCCAAGTCACACACCATCCTGACTTGGAAATATATCACCGTTCCTTCATCGTCACTGGATCAAAATCCTGGAATTCCCTCCCTAACAGCACTATGGGAGTACCTTCACCACATGGGATGTGAGCGTTGCTGGCAAGCCCTGCATTTATTGCCCACCCCGAGTTGCCCTTGAGAAGTTGGCGGTGAGCCGCCTTCTTGAACCGCTGCAGTCCTTGCGGTGAAGGTGACTTTGTTGTTGCGGTTTGGTACAACTGAGTGGCTTGTTAGGCCATTTCAAAAGGGCAGTTAAGAGTCAACCACATTGCTGTGGGTCTGGAATCACATATGGGCCAGACCGGGTAAGGACAGCAGATTTCCTTCCCTACAAGACATTAGTGATCCAGTTGGGTTTTTAACGACAATCCAGTAGTTTCATGGTCACCATTACTGATACTAGCTTTTTAATTCCAGATTTAATTAATTGATTTTAAATCCCCCAACTGCTGCGGTGGGATTTGACACGCGTCTCCAGATTATTAGTCCAGGCCTCTGGATTACTAGTCCAGTAACATAACCACTATGCTACCGTACCCCTGCAGCGGTTCAAGGCGGCGGCTCACCACCACCTTCTCAAGGGCAATTAGGGATGGGCAATAAATGCTGGGCTTGCCAGCAACGCTCACATCCCATGAACGAATAAAATATACCCTCCCCCCATGTTTTGCAAGAAAAGGCAAAGAGGTAATGTTAAATCTATGGATCAGTGGTTAAACTGCAGTTAGGATATTGTGTCCAGTTTTGGGTGCCTTATTTTAGGAAGGACATTAAGGCTATGGTGATGGTGCAGAAGAGATTCACCAAGATGATCATAGGGATGAGAGGCTTTAGTTAGGAGGAGAGATTGAAGAAACGACGACGCTTTTCATTAGAACAAAGAATGTTAAGAGATCCAATAGAGGTATTACCAATATTTTGAAATTTTGATAAGAAAATTGGGAAAAACTATTTCCATTGGACAGTGAGTCTGAGACTAGAGGGCATAAATTTAAGGTCACCAAAAACAATAACGGCGAGGTTAACAGAATTTTGTTTCTTAGAGGGTTGTTAGGGCATAGAATGTCCTCCGAAAATCAGCAATCAAAGCAGAATCCATAATACTTTGAAAAGGGAAGTGGATAAATGTCTTAAAAAGAGAAAAATTTAAAAAAGGATATGGGAATGGGACTAACTTTCAGAGAGCCGCCATAGACCAAATGGCCTCCCACTGTGCTATGAAATTTGCCGATTCCATAACTCTCCTTTTTTCCCAGCACATACACAGATCTAAGCAAATGCAACAGCCTGTCAATCTCACTGCTAGAGAGCCAAGACTATAAATATGAACACGTTTGCAAACCTTCTCTACCTGTTGCAGAGCTGACCGTCCAAATCCCAACCCAGCAATTCCATTACCTCAACAGGCACATCCTCCAATTTCTGTGAGCAAGGCAGCTGACAAGGATACACACCTGCAACAGCTACTTCTCAAAATGGAAGCTGGGTCTCCCAAAGTTCTGACACTTCTAATGAACAGAGCAACTGTACAGGATTGAAGCATGGAACAAGGCTCAAAACATCTGGCTGAGAATGGCAGCATGCGCTATCTGACCAACAGCACTGCTCCCCATCACTTTCTCAGACTCCGCAAAAATTACAGCCCAAGTCCAAAAACATCCAATTGCAGCACCAACACTTGCAGCTTGGATAAAAACGTGCACCACCTTGAAGGTGCCACAAAGCCGATCAGCCTTATCCCTACTATGTTGTAAATGTGACTTTCCATTAGTTAGCTTCAAGGTATGGCCGGTAAATGTATGACAAATAGGCAAGCTGCTCTAAAGGCGGCCAAATCATGCCATTCCATCAGCTGGCAAACAAATTCCACATCCTCCACGATTTCTTCTGTCATGCTCAAATCCAACACCACTTTTTCTACCTCCCTCACCATGCAATGCAAACTAACCCCATCAGAACTAGCCGTCTGCAACAGAGAACCCTCCCACAGGCACATCCCCTGTTTCTATTCAATAATGTCCAAGTAATCAGAAGACACCAAAAGCCTACGTAAATCCTGCGAAGAGGACTTTGGTCACTCACTTCTAGAGGAGCAATGGAAAAATGCATTTGGGCTGACGCTCTCAGCTTCCACCTCCATCAGGACTGCAGCTGAAAAGGCACACTTCAGCACTAGGCCTGGCTCTGCTGCCACCTCCAGCCTTTATGGGCGGGAGTACTGAAGTCCCACAAAGCCACGGTCGATCTCATCACCAATGTTATTATTTTGGACACTAGAAAGTTATTAAGGAAAAATGGCAGATGAAAAAAAAACAAAGCATACTGAGGGAATTGTGGGAACCCCATTGGCCTGATGCACAGTGATAAGTTTATATATGTATTTCCACTATAAACGTGGACCCAGAAATTTATAATGAAAAAATTTGACAATAAGTCTGACAAAAACATGACAACTAAAAGTGGCACAGACAGGAAGTGCATGCAGATGCAAGATTATATCATAGACATAGGTGTTCAAAGACTGTATGCAAAAGACCAGATGAATCATTAAGGGATAAGTTGTTAAGACAGATTGTAGAGGATCAGAATGGGAGATGTGTTAAATAGATTCTTCATGTAATTAGTCTTTATACACTGGTCATCAAATTACAGATGCAGTCACTCAGCTCAGGAATCAATAACAAAGTTCAACATCAGTAAAGCATAAATTAACAAAAATGATTGTCCACCAGCCACCTGGGATGGGACACAGCCTGGAATCCTCACAGAAATGAGGAATGAAAAAGGAGCTCTATAAATACTGGAACTGTACTCAAGGATTGAAGGATAACAGAGGCTATCCCATATTCAAAAAGAGAGCAAGACATGAATCTTCAAAATGTAGATAATTTAATCTAATACCTTCAATAAGAAGAATACTTGAGATTTTAAAGAACACATAAACAAAGTGAAATTTTGGTCCATACCTCAGCTCAAACCTTCATGTTTGACCAGCTTGTTTTTCCTATGGTGTGAGCTGCTAAAACTGGGAACAGATATCAGGAATCCCAGTCTTACCTCCTAGATTAGAAAGAACTTGCATTTACAGAGTACCTTTCACGTCCTCAAGAAAAATCATTAATCAAAACATCAGACAGACAGAGACACAAATATCTCAATGACGTAGCAATCTGGATGGTCCAAGTATACAATAATGGCTTGAATTGTACAGTTTCCCATCGAATCGACAGACGAGCAGTCAGCTGTTGTGGGTACACTGATGAGAGAAAAGCCTAAGCCTGCCACTGATAGAAGTAAAATTCCACGGTATCACAAGAGCCATCTCCTTTGCGCTTGTAGAGATGCGCAACGTTGGCATCTTTGAAATCTTGCAGTAGTTTAGTGTACCCAGATTTTATTGTAGAAGACGAGGAGTCTCTCCTTAAGCTTCTGTCCTTCATGCTTATAAACCTCTGCAGGAAATACCGTCCAAACCGGCTGCTTTTCCACCAGACATGTGTGAGATTCCAAATTGGATTTCAGCCATGTCAGATGGGATGGCAAGCTGGTCTTGCACAGGTAGTTGTGGTATGTTGTTTAATGCATCAGCAGACACTGCAGAGGGATAGTTGAGGACTTGGTTGAATTGGCTGGCCTAGAGTCCCAAAATCTCTACTTTGTCAGTTAGCAACTTTGTGCTATCTTACTCAAGACAGGGACAATGTCACTTATGTTTGGTCCATACACAACCTTTAGCTCTTCAAAGAAATGCTTCACGTCCTTTTGGTCAGTGGTTGATTACAGAACCTCGGTCTTCATCTCACACCATTTTTCCTTCACAGGGCGAAGCTTAGTTTGAGCTTACTGCTTTGTGAAGTGATTTAATATAATTTTCTTTTATTTTGATACTTGAATATTTCATATTTAAAATTAGATGTGATTAAGTTAAATGAAGAGAGAAGAAAAAGCTTGCATTTATATAGTATCTTTCATAATCTCAGGACATCCCAAAGTGCTTACTAGCCAATGAATTATTTTTGAAGTGTAGTCACTGTTGTAATGTAGAGAAACGCGGCAGCCAATTTCTGTACAGCAAGGTCCCACAAACAGCAATGAATAAATTACCAATTAAACCTTTTTCAGTGGTGCTGGTTGAGGAATAAATGACTGCCGCGCAGTAAAAGAAACCGTCCGCTCACTCCGCTCAGGCTCACAACAGCGGGAGCTTTAATAACACAGCAAAGTCGAAGTGGCCAAGAAAAATATCCAATCAGGGAGAGGGGGGCGGGGCCTCACCCGCCCTGACCGACAGCCTGCTCTAATCACCGGCCAATCTTGTGTGACTGGCGTCGACTCTCACCAATAGCTATGGGGGCGTGTCCTGCGGATGAGCCAATAGCAGGAGAGAGGGGGACAGGTGCTGGATGGCTTCCTTGCGGAGCGCCAGCCCAGGAAAGGGAATCAGGAACTCAGTGAAATGAAGGATGTGGACGAGATATTAACAGCAACCATTAACAACCAAGAATATTTAAAGGGCTAGGATCGATATTAAGTGCAACTGGTTCTGACCTTTTAGTGGATTCAATAGTCACTTTACCTAAAAATGAGCCCTGACCTGCTCAATGAGACATTGAAAGTAATTGCCGGTTCACCTCTTAGCCTCCTGTGTATTCTATGCACCCGGGGTTTAAAAACTTTATTTATGCATACGCGGAAAATTACGAGATTTGTGCATGCGCGGAAAATACAGGGATTTGAAACACTTTTTGAATCTTAAGAGGAACTCTCTCATGTCAACCATCTTGATTTCCTTTACTCCCATATTAAAAATTAAGAATTTGTTTAGCCTGCTGAACGACGACTTGCTCTCCTGCTGGTGGCCCTGTTGAATAACCGCACGTTCTTTCACTGGAAGCGGCCCATT
This sequence comes from Squalus acanthias, assembly GCA_030390025.1. Lineage (NCBI taxonomy): Eukaryota > Metazoa > Chordata > Chondrichthyes > Squaliformes > Squalidae > Squalus > Squalus acanthias. The sequence goes on along the minus strand of CM059425.1, from coordinate 175,196,535 downwards.
TGAAGCAACTAATTCTTGTTGGGAATAATGAGCAAGAAAAAAAAGTTATCTTGGAAGAGCGCGTGGGAAAATTACTTGTTGCAGAAAATTGGAACGGAGACCTGGGAAAGGTATTGTTCTCAGAATGTTATATACATAACGATCATATTCCCGGGCTCGAGCCCACAGCACACAGCATCTGCAAGTAAAGATTAATGTTTACATTTTTTTTTAAATACTTGTTCATTTGGGATGTAGCTAATAGCAAACAGCAGGGCTTTATTGGATCCCCTTGTAATTCAATGTACCAAAGCGGTGCTACAAATAATTTAGCAGGCTTGGTTTTTTTTAGTTTTCAATATTAAATGCGATCCTTTCCCCTCGTCATTTACTAACAATTTGTAATAAAGTCTGCTCTGACTCTTTTTTTAAATGTTTATAGATCAGTGCAAAAACATGCAGATACACTGCTGTAAGATACAATTATGTAAAATAAGCCATCCACTGGGATGCATGCAGAAAAGTTACAGTTCATAAAACATAAGATCTGCTCTCCTGTTAAACTCTCGATGAATCTATTTGTCATAGATGTGAATTAACTTGACAAATCATTTACAATTGAAGATTTTTTCCTCATTAAACTGGTGGTTGAGACTCTAAGGGAATCAAGGGATATGAGGATCAGGCAGGAAAGTAGAGTTGAGGTTGAAGATCAGCCATGATCTTATTGAAGGCTTGAGGGGCCTCGTGGCCTACTCTTGCTCCTATTTCTTATGCTCTTATGTCAGTAATCGGTTAGTGACAGCCGAATGTACTTCCTGTCCAGGAGCAAAGGTCGTAGAGTGTGCTTCCTGCATGGAAGCAAAGGTCAGCAAGGGGTTGGGTTGGGAAAAAATAGCAACTCATAATTTCTTACCAAATCTTATGAATTTTAAGAGCCTGACTGATTTATGAGGCGATGGGGCTGGCAATACAGTCCTGTTCCCTGGCATTCGGGAGCTCTCCCCACGGGTAAGGGTCTCAGAGCAGGCTGAACAGCAAAGGGGACAATGCAAAGAAACCCCACCCTTCCCCCACCCCCAAAAAAAAAGGGAGAAGGAAGCATCAAACATGCAAAGTCAGTCTGGGCACCATCTAGCCCTAGCACAGCAAACAGATGCCTTATTATTAGTTATTATCGCACTGGGTAATGACTAGCCAAAAGCAGATCAATTTACATATATAAATATATTACAACTTGAACGAGCAAAGCGAGATGCCCAAAATCATTTCGGCGAGCAGACACAAAGAACTCAGCTGGAAAGTCAAACTGCAGATAAACCACAAGCCGAAACTCAAACGTCATTATTATTATTATTATTATTATTATTATTATTGCCATGAAATGTCTCGCCTAAAGGCAAACTCAGATTCCATGTAGTGCCTCAAAGTGAACAAGGCAATAACAAACACACAACATTGAGTGAGGTGCCAACATGGGCTGTAGAGTCTGCCAAAAAAAATTAGTTTACTCTCAAATAACCACATAAGTAAGAAAATTAAAGTGGAATAATTTGCCTTAATGCAATTCTTAAAAAGTTCCCCAAATCACCCTGCCCAGCATCCAAGGCCTGGAACCCCCGCCATACCCGAAGCTGCACTCAACCTGGCTTTGGGCTTGATAAAAGCTATCAGATAGAATCATACAGCACAGAAGGAGGCCATTTGGCCCATCTTGCCTGTGCCAACTCTTTGATAGAGCTATCCAATTAGTCCCACTCCCCTGCTCTTTTGCCATAACCCTGCAACATTCTCCTTTTCAAATATTTATCCAATTCCTTTTTGAAAGTTATTATTGAATCTACTTTCAGGCACCCTTTCAGGCAGTGCATTCCAGATCATTTGTAACTTGTTGCATAAAAATAATTCTCATCTCACCTCTGGTTCTTTTGCCATTCACCTTAAATCAGTGTCCTCTGGTTACCGACCCTCCTGCCAGTGGAAACAGTTTCTCCTTATTTACTCTATCAAAACCCCTCAAAATTTTGAGCACCTCTATTAAATCTCCTCTTAACCTTCTCTGCTCTAAGGAGAACAATCCCAGCTTCTTTAAATCTCTCCAGATAACTGAAGTCCCTCATCCCTGGTACCATTCTAGTAAATCACTCTGCACCCTCTCCAAGGTGACAGTCCGAGAATAGATTAGCAGCTAACATAAAGGGAATCCAAAGGTCTTCTATAGGCATATTAACTGGAAAAAGGTTGTCAGAAGAGCGGTGGCGCCGATTAGGGACCAACAAGGAGATCTAGTGGTGAAGGCAGAAGACATGGCTGAGGTACTAAATGAGTACTTTGCATCGATGTTTACCAAGGAAGAGGACATTGGCAAAGCTATGGTAAACAAGGAGCTTGTCAGGATACTGGATGAGATAAAAATAGATAAAGAAGATGGTACTAGAAAGGCTGGCAGTATTTAAAGTTGATAAGTCACCCAGTCCGGATGGGATGCATCTTCGGTTGCAAATTGCAGAGGTGCTGGCCACAATCTTCCAATCCTGCTTAGATACAGGAGTGGTGCCAGAGGACTGGAAGATTGCAAATGTTCTCCCCTCTTTTTGAACAAGGGTGTAAGGATAAACCTGGCAATTACAGGCCAGTCAGTTTAACGTTGGGGAAGCTTTTAGAAACAATAATCCGGAAGAAAATTAACAGCCACTTGGACAAGCATAGACTAATAAAGGAGAGCCAGCACGGATTTGTTAAGGACAAATCGTGTTTGACTAACTGGATTGAGTTTTTTGATGAGGTAACAGAAAAGGTGGATGAAGGCAGTGCAGTTGATGTTGTGTATATGGACTTTCAAAAGGCGTTCGATAAAGTACCACATAATAGGCCTGTTAACAGAATTGAAGCCCATGGGGTAAAAGGGACAGTAGCAAATTGGATACAAAATTGGCTAAGGGATAGAAAACAGAGTTGTGGTGAATTGCAGTTTTTCAGACTGGAGGGAGGTAAACAGTGGTGTTCCCCAGGGTTCAGTACCAGGACCAATGTTCCCTTTAAGTTGTGCAGCCTGCGCAGCTCTCTGGACCTCCCGCACAGCTGGCTCGCCAGCTTTTCAATTCAAAAAACCTTAAAGGGGCTGCACACCCAAAAAAAATTAACAGGAACATTGACTAGGACCACTACTATTTTTGATATACATAAAATGACTTCGACTTGGGGGTACAGGGCGCAATTTCAAAATTTGCAGATGGCACGTAACTTGAAAGTATAGTAAACAGTGAGGAAGATAGTAAAACACTTCAAGAGCACATGGACAGGCTGGTGGAATTGGTGGACACAAAGCAGATGAAATTTAATGAAGAAAAAAGTGTGAGGTGTTACATTTTGGTAGGAAGAATGAGGAGAGACAATACATGCTAAATGGTACAATTTTAAAGGGGGTGCACGAACAGAGCAACCTGGGGGTGTTTGTGCACAAATCTTTGAAGGTGGCAAGACAGGTTAACAAAGCAGTTAAGAAAGCATATGGGATCCTGGGCTTTATAAAATACATGATGCGGAGATGCCGGTGTTGGACTGGGGTGGACAAAAGTGAGAAGTCGCACAACACCAGGTTATAGTCCAACAGCTTTATTTGAAATCACAAGCTTTCGGAGCGCTGCTCCTTCGTCAGGTGAAGTCTGACCTTCACCTGACGAAGGAGCAGCCGCTCCGAAAGCTTGTGATTTCAAATAAAGCTGTTGGACTATAACCTGGTATTGTGCGACTTCTCACTTTTATAAATACAGACATAGGAGTACAAAAGCCAGGAAATTATGCTAAACCTTTATAAAATACTAGTTCGGCACCAGCTGGAGTATTGTGTCCAATTCTGGGCACCACACATTAGGAAGGACGTGAAGGCTTTGGAGAGGGTACAGAATAGATTTACTGGAATGGTTCCGGGATGAGGGATTACAGTTACGTGGGCAGACTGGTGAAGCTGGGGTTGTTCTCCTTCGAGAACAGAAGGTTAAGAGAAGATCTGATTGAGGTATTGAAAGTTATGAAGGGTTTACATACAGTAAATAAAGAGAAACCTGTTTCCAATGGCTGAAGGGTCTGTAACCAGAAGACACAGATTTAAGGTGATTGGCAAAACATCCAGAGGCGACATGAGGAAAAAAAAATTTTACACGAGTGGTTCGGATTTGGAATGCACTGTCCGATAGGGCGGTGGAATCAGATTCAATCCGTAGCTTTCAAAAGGGAATTGGATAAATACTTGAAGAGAAAAAATTGCAGAGATATGGGAAAGAGAGAGGGGGAGTGGGACAGGATTGCTCTTCGAAAGAGCTGGCGCACTCATTGGGCCGAAAGGGCTCCTTCTGTGCTGTACTATTCTATGATTCTAAGCAAGAGTCAATTAGAAGAGATGTCTACTGCACAAGGCCATGAGTGGTTTTAGAAGACATTGAGTGGATGTTCGATTGTGAACGAGATAAGCAGGATATGCTTGTCGTTTGAGGTGGTAGACATGGTCATGTGTGCTCGTAAGAAGTATTTGTTGCTGAATATGCTGCTCAATGTGCCTTCCATGTACAAGAGAGCACTACTGCTGTGGTCCATTTAACACGGCTTCAACAAAAGGAAATTGATGAGTAGATTACGGATGTAGAGGTATCAGCAATGTCTTCATGGTCATGTTGGTAGTGATAAGAAGCACGTGCAATTGGAAGGAATTCCAACTGCTCAGCTTACTTTCAGTTCAGTTTGTTGTCGTCGACTGCAGGTTAAGAGGGAGCAACAGTCTGTCCATTGTACTGAAGATGAGGGGTCATCAACTGTTGTTGAATCATGTATTCCAAGTACATGCCATAATGTGAGACAAAAGATTCAACTTGGGGAAAGTCAAATTAGTGTTCTCGCTGTCGTCAGGTTTGTCGAATTGCTGCAAGATTATCCAGTTCAGTTTCAAAACAGCATTCAGTACACCATTTACACATGCTTGGTCATCCTTTTAGTGGTCTTTCATCGAGGATATCAATTGCATCTCTTGCTAGATGACGTGTGTTTGAGGAGGAGTGCTAGGCATCTAAAGCAATGTAGTCATCATGCTTGGAGTTATTCTACTTCTAATGCTCTTTCATCTGCTGGAGATGTTAGTGAGGGGATTGCGGATGGACCTTCTACTGCTGTTGACTTGTCCAAACCAAGCATAATGTGTCATCAAAAGAAGCAGTCGGTGGATGTTGTGATATATGAGCTTCCTAAACAGCCTAAAGGTGAATTTTGTAGCATTGTTCATGAAGAATGGACAAGATCAAGAGTCATCGCCAGCATTCAGAGGGCAGGCATTTGTGAACAGTTAGACATAAGAGAAATTTAATTTGTTTGTGGAATTGTTTTGAAGAACATGGAAGATGTGAAGGCTATGATACACAAGTACAATCCCCATGTCCATTTCTACAAGACAGCTGTAGAGTTTATTAAACACCCAAACAGTAAAGTGTGCATAGTGATTTGTTCTAATGGGGGGGGGGAGGTGGGGAGAAAGAGAATTAATTGTCAACAATATGAAGCTCCCACTGTACCAGAAATTGCCGCTATTATGTCTAGTGAGGGAAGCAAGTTGGATGTTACAAAGTGACATTGTCATCTTGAAGAATGAAGACAGAAGTAGACTGATGAATGGAGCTTATAATCCTTTGATATTGTGTGTTGGTTTCTCCTCGAGGGCACGTTTGGCACTTGGGAATACTGCAGTTCCATCACAATACAGTTACAGCTATGCAGTTTTATTCACAACGATTGCAAGTTTGTGATTCAAATAAATTTATGCACATGGCAGGGTGTCCATTTCAGTGAATTGTTGATGCAAATGCAAAAGTGGAGAATCAGCGTTGAATTGGGTTAGTACACATCAGAAGCATATTCGGGCTGATCTGTACAAGGGTCTACAGAATGCTTGGAAGCTGACACTAATCAGTGTTTTGTTGGTCCTCATATATAGCCATCATCTTTTTCTGGAGGGCCCCAACACACCTAACAGCAATATCAAGATTCAATAAGCATTATGCAATGTGTTGGAAACCAGATTTGTTCAACACAATAACATGTAACCCTAAGTGGCCAGAAACCATAGCTAAGCTGCTTGGGACAAATTGTAGGAAACTGACTTGATAATTATGCATGTGTATTTCATCTCAAGTTACACAGAAATAATGCATAATTTGACAAATAGGTCTATTTTTGAATGTGTCATTTATGTTAGTTACTGAATTTCAAAAAGGCCTTCCACATTCAACAATAGCAAAATACTGCGGACGCTGGAATCCGAAACAAAAACAGAAAATGCTGGAAACACTCAGCAGGCCAGGCAGCATCCGTGGAGAGAGAAACAGAATTAACATTTCAGGTCTGTGACCCTTCGTCAGAACTGAAAAAAGTTAGAGATTAACAGATTTTAACCAGGTGCAGGGGTGGGGAGGAAAGAACAAAAGGGACAGTCTGTGATAGGGTGGAAGGCAGGAGTGGTTAAATGTTGCAAATGGGGATGGCAGAATCATCAACAGCAACCGCCTGAAAAAAAAATAGGGGCGGAGGTTATGATCTGAAATTGATGAACTCGATGTTGAGTCCAGAGGCTGTAAAGTGCCTAATCGAAAGATGAGGTGCTGTTCCTCAAGCTTACGTTGTACTTCTTTGGAACAGTGTAAGAGGCAGAGGACAGAGAGATCAGAGTGGCAGTGGAGCGGGGAATTAAAGTGACAGGTGACCGGAAGTTCGGGGTCACCCTTACGGACTGAACGGAGGTGTTCCGCAAAGCGGTCACCCAATCTGCATTTGGTCACCCCAATGTAGAGACCACCGCATCGTGAGCAGCGAATACAGTATACTAAATTGCAAGAAGTACAAGTAAATCACTATTTCATCTGGAAGGAATTTTTGGGGCCCTGGACAGTGGGAAGAGAGGAGGTAAAAGGGCAGCTGTTGTATCTCCTGCGCTTGCACGGGAAGGTGCCGTGGGGAATGGAGGAGCTGTTGGGGGTGATTGAGGAGTGGACCAGGATGTCGTGGAGGGAGCGGTCCCTTCGGAATGCTGAAAGGGGAGGGGAGGGGAAGATGTGTTTGGTGGTGGGATCACGCTGGAGGTGGCGGAAATGGCAGAGGATAATCCGTTGAATGTGGAGCTTGGTGGGGTTAAAAGTGAGGACAAGGGGAACCCTATCATGGTTCTGGGAGGAAGGGGAAGGGGTGAGAGCAGAAGTGCAGGAAATGGAATGGACACGGTCGAGGGCTATGCCAACCACGGTAAAGGGGAATCCTTGGTTGAGGAAAAAGGAAGACATATCGGAAGCACTAGTATGGAAGGTGGCATCGTCAGAACAGATGCGGCGGAGACGGAGAAACTGGGAGAATGGAATAGAGTCCTTACAGGAAGCGGGGTGGGAGGAAGTGTAGTCCAGGTAGCTGTGAGAGTCAATGGGCTTATGGTGGATGTTTGTCGATAACCTATCCCCAGAAATGGAGACAGAGAAGTCGAGGAAGGGAAGGGAAGAGTCAGAGATGGACCATGTGAAGGTGAGGGAAGGGTGGAAATTGGAAGCAAAGTGAATGAAATTTTCTAGTTCAGGGCGCGAGCAGGAAACAGCACCGATACAGTCATCAATGTACCGGAAAAAGAGGTGAGGGAGGGGACCTGAGTAGGACCAGAACAAAGAATGTTCCACATATCCCACAAAAAGGCAGGTATAGCTCGGGCCCATGCGGGTTCCCATAGCAACACCTTTAATTTAGTGGAAGTGAGTGGAGTCAAAGGAGAAGTTGTTCAATGTGAGAACAAGTTCAGCCAGGCGGAGGAGGGTGGTGGTGGATGGGGACTGGTTGGGCCTCTGTTCCAGGAAGAAGCGGAGCGCCCTCAGGCCGTCCTGGTGGGGGATGGAGGTGTTGAGGGATTGGACGCCCATAGTGAAAAGGAGACAGTTGGGGCCAGGAAACTGGAAACCGTTAAAGTGGCGGAGGGCATCAGAAAAGTCGCGAATGTAGGTGGGAAGAGACTAGACAAGGGGAGAAAAAAGAATCGGGATTTAAGAAATCAGTTCCGTGGGGCAAGAACAGACTGAAACAATGGGTCTGCCAGGGCAGCCCCGTTTGTGGATTTTGGGAAGGAGGTAGGAGCGGGCTGTGTGGGGTTGGGGGACTATGAGGTTGACAGCCATGGAGGGAAGATCTCCAGGGGAGGCGAGGTCAGTGACAGTCTTGGAAACAATGGCTTGATGTTTGGTAGTGGGGTCATGGTCCAGGGGGAGGTGTCAGAGAGTTGGCTTTCAGCCTCCGCACGGTATAGAAACATAGAAACTAGGAGCAGGAGTAGGCCATTTGGCCCGTCGAGCCTGCTCCACCATTCAATACGATCATGGCTGATCATCCAAATCCAGTACCCTGTCCCTGCCCCCTCACACAGAATCCCCATCGAGCCTGCACCGACACATATCCCACCCTATCCCCGTAACCCCACGTATTTAATTCCCCCTAACATATCCCATCCTATCCCTGTAACCCCACATATTTAATCCCCCCCTAACACTAAGGGTCAATTTATCATAGCCAAATCACCTAAAACAAAAAGGTAGAGGTCGGTTCGCCAAACAACGACAGCACCACCCTCATCAGCAGTTTTAATGACAATGTTGGGGTTGGATCTGAGAGAACGGAGTGCTGCAAGTTCATGTTTTGCTGATCTTTCAAGGAGAAAACAAGCCACTGTCACTTTATAATTATGATGCAATTGTGTCTGTTGAGATTCCTGATTCAGAATTTTCAGCGGTTGCATAGAACAGTGACTACATGGATGGTGCATGGCCCTTATGGAGCTGCAAATCCAAATGCAGCTTGCATTATTGATGGAACCTGTACAAGCATTACTTCTGTAAGTTATTTGGTGAAGTCACAGCTGATCAAAATAGTTACCCTCTATACCATAGGCTGATGGAAGTGTCAGGGTGAAAGGACTTCAGGTTGACAATGGTTTTGTTCTTTTTAATCCACGTCTTCAAAGATAACCAATATGAGGATCTGCTACAGTTCAATGCCTTAGAAATAATCCAGTACTACCACTGATTGATCGGATCATAAATGAAGCTCTTCTACATATTGAATGGCATTTTGAAATTCAAGGGTAAATAATTCTGGACTTTCCTGGGATATTTGTTCCAAAAGAGGATACGGAAGGTTTTGGTGTTCTGCCATGTTCTGTTGTGAAGTATTCTTGTATGACAGAAATAAACTGATTGATCAGCTGAACGAAGGTGCTCATTTGCTTACTGACCAGCATGAGATATACAGTGCAGTTGTTGGTGCTGTTCATGGAAATGATCACTTATTCTTTGTAGATAGTCCTGGTGGAACTGGAAAAACTTTTCTGTCCCAATTAATACAAGCTGAAAGTCACATTGTACTTGCTGTGACCTCCTCAGGTATTGCTGCTCCGAGCAATGAACTGCCCACTCAAGATCCCTTTGAATGTAGAGGAGAGCTCAACATGTTACCTTCCATTGAGATCAGATGCAGTAAAACTGATCAAGCTTACGAAACTTGTTTGGGATGAGGCATATAAACAGAAAGTGCTGGAGATACTCAGCAGGTCAGGCAGCATCTGTGAAGAGAGAAACAGAGTTAACGTTTCAGGTCGATGACCTTTCGTCATCGACCTGAAACATTAACTCTTTCTCTCTTCACAGATGCTGCCTGACCTGCTGAGTATCTCCAGCACTTTCTGTTTTTATTTCAGATTTCCAGCATCTGCAGTATTTTCTTTTTGTATTGGGGTGAGGCACCTATGGCTAACAGATTTGGTACAAAGATTATACTGTTTAGAGCTGACTTTTGCCAAGTCTCCCTGTTGTTCCAAGAGGAACTTGTGCACAAATGGTTTGTTCTACTTGGAAACAATTGTATCTTTGGGCTAGCCCATTTTTTTTTAAGTGCAATTTGGTGAAGAGAAATAGAAGCTCCTGAACTTAGACATGATTTTATTTGTATTCTTGACAAAATCGATTGTGCAAGAATCTGGCAGATCTGACTGCTGTTGTATTCTCTGAACTTCAGAATAACTTGAATAATAAAAAGTACACTGAAATGATGTTGCTGATATAATTAATGATTGTGTAATGGGGCTGTTTCCTAATGAACATGTGTACCTCAGTGCTGACCATGTCATTAAAGAGACTCAGGTTACATTGCTTCCTGTGGAGTTCCTGAATACATTGTTGCCATCTGGAATCCCTTCACATTGTGTGTTGGTTAGATTTTCCATACTACTGTACTGCATCATTTGAATCCTGCTGAAGAACTCTTCAATGGTGCACAATTGATTTGTAGTGGATTTATTTCTATGTTATTGATGCAGATTGCTTGAGGTATCCACAATGGGAAGAGCATGTTCATCCCATGTATCGGATTCCATTTGACTCTTGAATGCCGGTGAGCTTTAAGCATCGTCAGTTTTGAGAGTCCATCAATAAATCTCATTTATTTATACAAAGAATATTGGATTTTTTGAAGAAAACGTTTCCGTTTATTTGAAGGTTTGTGAAGATTTTTTTTTAATCTGTTTTGTCGTATTTTGTAATTGACAATGCAAACACTTACCAGGAATATAGTGAAATCAATTGAATGGTTGACGTTTTCCAGTAAGTAATACTGAGGAGAAATACTTTTGGGTTGCATGTGAAGATACCTGCATATTTTCTCAATATTTTGGTGAAGCATAAACCAAATTCCAATTTTATGCAGTTTGCATATTTTCTGTTACAGGTTTCTTTCTGCCCATTATTGATGTCTTTCTGTTCATATTTAAATGACTGAAACAGATACGATGACGACTTTGAAAAAGTTTGAATTTGTTATAAGTTGGTGGCAATCTGTGGATGTTCTTTAAAAAGCTAAATAGATTGCATCTTTTCAAGTGGAAGACAGTGACAACAGTTATTGTTCACCAGGTGAAACGGTTAAATTAATAATTATTGAAAACCATGTTACTTATGTTGAGTATTTGCTGCAGGAGAATGGTGCAGAGGCACTAATTAATGCCAGTTCTCAGCAATAGCAGTTGTCAAATTGCTTGCACACATTTTCTGCTAGCTGTTCTGTATCAGCTGGACATCTTATCCATTATCTGTAATTTGTTTGAGAACTCGTTTCGTTCTCTTCAGTGAATCGTTTGTTATCAATGCAAAGAATTATGCATTGCTTTCCATCAACAGTGCACAGAATGTATTCGCCAGTTATGTATTTCTTAAAGGGTTTACAAAAAATGATATTGAAATGTTTTTATTGATGTGATTTATTTTAAAAATCATTTTTATTATAAGTGCGTGTAAACAATCATGTTTTGTTCTGGGGGGTCATTTCCGATTCAATTGCTTGCCATCTTCTAATTCTACTTTATTCAGGTGTGCACTTGGTCTCAATACTAAGTTTTCAACATCGCGGGAGAGCGACTATTCATTCCACTGAATAGTTCTGCATCTCTGGACACCCACAGCCTTTATCTTATACTAGAAGAAACAGCAACCTTCTGAACATCTACTTCAGTTGACTTACTTGAGCTTCCTCACATCAGCCAGTCAGTAAAACTAACTTTTTCAACCAAATCGTAAATTTAAAAACTTAAGTCAACCACTAAATTCAAGTTCTCTGCATTCGTGTTGCTTGCAACGCTGCCACCGTAACCGTATCAGACATCGGGATTCTTCAAGAAATATATTAAACGCATACACGACCAGGAGAGTAAATACTGCTTTTGGTTTTCCAGCTTAAGAGCCCAAGCATTAAGTCAGTAAACACTTTGGTTTTCAAAAACTTGGTGTCGGTAGACAATTGCTTTTATGTTGTACAAGCTAGATCGATTACGATAAGATTTGAACAAATCTGCAAAAGTTTCAATTTAGACAGAATTGGAGATAAAACATCTTTCTTCCTGAAAGCTGTCCCGTCAGTTGCACACGATGCAACAAAGTCTATGATTTGATATTGTTGCAACTTGTGCCAAGACTCAACCGCTCCAGATTATTCGCTTTTTACGTTTCTGTGACTTAAAACACATCGACTTCTGAAAAGTTTCTTCACCCCTCCCCCAACTACTATAGCAAATGGGACTAAACTTTATCTGCAATGCATAAAGGCAATGCAGCCGGCCCCAGCTCCCTAATCAACCTTTTAAACTATTGTTTGCAGCATTTAAAATTTACCAGTCACCTCACCTCCATCTGACTAAACCCAAGGCAATGTTCTCTCGCTTCCCCCCTGCCCCGAGGCAATTCTTGCAAATGGAGCAAATCCGAGTCCTACCTGCTGATGTAGCCGTCACCATCCCCATCACAAGTCTGAAAGAGCCGTTTCATCCTCTCCTCCTCACCGGTGCTCGAAGTGTCACTGCTACCGCTGCTCGCGCTCACCACCGCCGCCGCCGCCATCTTCTCCTCGCCCAGCCCCTAAACTCCCGACGTCACAACCAGACAGCGAGCGCGCACCCGCACAAGGGGCTGGGGTTCCAAACGGTATTTGCACGCGCCAGCCGCTGCATCGCTCCGCACACAACACAAAAACACTGACCCCCTCCCCCCAACCAATCAGAGCTGCTGCCTCGCTCCGCGCACAACACAAAAACACTGACCCCCTCCCCCCCAACCAATCAGAGCTGCTGCCTCGCTCCAAACACAACACAAAAACACTGACCCCCTCCCCCCAACCAATCAGAGCTGCTGCCTCGCTCCGCGCACAACACAAAAACACTGACCCCCTCCCCCAACCAATCAGAGCTGCTGCCTCGCTCCGCACACAACACAAAAACACTGACCCCCTCCCCCCAACCAATCAGAGCTGCTGCCTCGCTCCAAACACAACACAAAAACACTGACCCCCTCCCCCCAACCAATCAGAGCCGCTGCCTCGCTCCAAACACAACACAAAAACACTGACCCCCTCCCCCAACCAATCAGAGCCGCTGCCTCCCTCCAAACACAACACAAAAACACTGACCCCCCAACCAATCAGAGCCGCTGCCTCCCTCCAAACACAACACAAAAACACTGACCCCCTCCCCCAACCAATCAGAGCCGCTGCCTCGCTCCAAACACAACACAAAAACACTGACCCCCTTCCCCAACCAATCAGAGCCGCTGCCTCCCTCCAAACACAACACAAAAACACTGACCCCCCAACCAATCAGAGCCGCTGCCTCGCTCCGCACACAACACAAAAACACTGCCCCCCCCTCCCCCAACCAATCAGAGCCGCTGCCTCGCTCCGCACACAACACAAAAACACAGGCTCCCCACTACCCTCAACCAATCAGAGCCGCCCAGCTCAGGGCGAGCTGCACAGTCATAGAATCATATACTGGTTACAGCATGGAAGAAGGTCATTCAGCGGTCGAGCCCGTGCCGGTCTCTGCAAGAGCACTTCAGCTAGTCCCACTCCCCCGCCCTTTCGCCGTAGATCTGCAAATTTCTTTCATTCATATACTTATCCAACTCCCTTTTGGAAACCGTGATTGAATCTACCTCCACCACCCTTTCAGGCAGTGAATTCCAGATCTTAACCACTCGCTGCGTAAAACAGTTTTTTCTCACGTCGCCTTTGGTTCTTTTGCCATTCACCTTAAATCTATGTCCTCTCTTTCTCAACCCTTCTGCCAATGGGAACAGTTTCTCTCTATCTACTCTCTCCAGACCCCTCATGATTTTGAACCCCTCTATCAAATCTCCTCTCAATCTTCTCTGCTCCAAGGAGAACAACCCCAGCTTCTCCAGTCTATCAACGTAACTGAAGTCCCTCATTCCTGGAATAATTCTAGTAAATTATTGTAAGGGGAATAGATAGGCGTTTCTGCGGCCGCAAACGAGACTCCAGAATGGTATGTTGCCTCCCTGGTGGAAGGGTCAAGGATGTCTCGGAGCGGCTGCAGGGCATTCTGGAGGGGGAGGGTGAACAGCCAGTTGTCGTGGTGCATATATGTACCAACGGTATAGGTAAAAAACGAGATGAGGTCCTAAAAGCTGAATATAGGGAGTTAGGAGGTAAATTAAAAAATAGGACCTCAAAGGTAGTAATCTCAGGATTGCTACCAGTGCCACGTGCTAGTCAGAGTAGAAATAGAAAGATATTTCAGATGCATACGTGGCTAGAGGAATGGTGCAAGGGGGAGGGATTCAAATTACTGGGACATTGAAACCGGTTCTGGGGGAGGTGGGACCAGTACAAACTGGACGGTTTGCACCTGGGCAGGACCGGAACCGATGTCCTCGGGGGAGTGTTTGCTAGTGCTGTTGGGGAGGGTTTAATCTAAAATGGCAGGGGGTTGGGAACCTGTGCAGAGAGACAGAGGAAAGGGAAGCAAGGATAGAAACAAAAGACAGGAAGGAGAAAAGCAAAAGTGGAAGGCAGAGAAATCAAGGGCGTAAATCAAACAGGGCCACAGTAAATAATAATTCTAAAAGGACTAAGAGTGTTAAAAAAACAAGCCTGAAAGCTTTGTGTCTTAATGCGAGGAGCATTCGTAATAAGGTGGATGAATTAGCTGCGCAAATAGATATAAACGGATATGATATAATTGGGATTACGGAGACATGGCTCCAGGGTGACCAAGGCTGGGAATTCAACATCCAGAGGTATTCAATATTCAGGAAGGACAGGCAAAAAGGAAAAGGAGGTGGGGTAGCATTGCTGGATAAAGAGGAGATTAACACAATAGTAAGGAAGGATATTAGCTCTGATGATGTGGAATACTAAGGGGCAGAAAATGTTAGTGGGAGTTGTATACAGACCCCCAAACAGTAATACTGAGGTTGCGGATGGCATTAAATGGGAAATTACAGATGCGTGCAATAAGGGCACAACAGTTATCATGGGTGACTTTAATCTACATATAGATTGGGCTAACCAAATTAGTGACAATACTGTGGAGGAGGAATTCCTAGAGTGTATACGGGATGGTTTCCTGGACCAATATGTCGAGGAACCAACTAGAGATCAGGCCATCTTAGACTGGGTATTATGTAATGAGAAAGGATTAATTAGCAATCTTGTTGTGCGAGGCCCCTTGGGGAGGAGCAATCATAATATGATAGAATTCTTCATTAAAATGGAGAGTGAAGTAGTTGAATCAGAGACTAGGGTCCTGAATTTAAATAAAGGAAACTATGATGGTATGAGGCACGAGTTGGCTGGGATGGATTGGGGAACGTTACTTAAAGGGTTGACGGTGGATAGGCAATGGCAAACATTTAAAGATCGCATGGATGAACTACAGAATTTGTTCATCCCTGTTTGGCATAAAAGTAAAACAAAAAAGGTGACTCAACCATGGCTAACAAGGGAAATTAAGGATAGCATAAGATCCAAGGAGAGGACATATAATTTGGCCAGAAAAAGCAGCAAACCTGAGGATTGGGAGCAGTTTAGGATTCAGCAAAGGAGGACAAAGGGATTAATTAAGAGGGGGAAAATAGATTATGAGAGTAACTTGCAGGGAACATAAAAACTGACTGTAAAAGCTTCTATAGATATGTGAAGAGAAAAAGATTGGTGAAGTCAAGCGTAGGTCCCTTGCAGTCAGAATCAGGGGAATTTATAATGGGGAACAAAGAAATGGCAGACTAATTAAATACATACTTTGGTTCTATCTTCACAAAGGAGGACACAAATAACCTCCCAGAGATGTCGGGGAACATAGGGTCTAATGAGAGGGAGGAATTGAATGAAATCAGTATTTGTAGGGAAATGGTGTTAGGGAAATTGACGGGATTAAAGGCCGATAAATCCCCAGGGCCTGATAATCTACATCCTAGGGTACTGAAGGAAGTGGCCCTAGAAATAGTAGATGCATTGCTGGTCATCTTCCAAAATTCTATAGACTCTGGAACAGTTCCCATGGATTGGAGGGTAGCTAATGTAACCCCACTATTTAAAAAAGGTGGTAGAGAGAAAACGGGGAATTATAGACCCGACATCGGTAGTGGGGAAAATGCTAGAGTCCATTATAAAAGATGTAATAGCAGAGCACTTGGAAAACAGTGACAGGATCGGACAAAGTCAACATGGATTTACAAAAGGTAAATCGTGCTTGACTAATCTACTGGAATTTTTTGAGGGTGTAAATGGTAGAATAGATAAGGGAGAACCAGTGGATGTGGTGTATTTGGACTTTCAGAAGGCTTTCGATAAGGACCCGCATAAGAGATTAGCATGCAAAGTTAAAGCACATGGGATCGGGGGTAAGGTACTGACTTGGATAGAGAACTGGTTGGCAGACAGGAAGCAAAGAGTTGGAATAAACGGGTCTTTTTCCGAGTGGCAGGCAGTGACTAGTGGGGTACCGCAGGGATCGGTGCTAGGACCCCAGCTATTCACAATATATATTAATGATCTAGATGAGGGAACTAGATGTAATATCTCCAAGTTTGCAGACGACACAAAGCTGGGTGGGCGTGTGTGCTGTGAGGTTATCCACTTTGGTGGCAAAAACAGGAAGAGAGATTATTATCTGAACGGCAATAGATTGGGAAAAGGGGAAGTGCAACGAGACCTGGGTGTCCTTGTGCACTAGTCGCTGAAGGTAAGCATGCAGGTGCAGCAGGCGGTTAAGAAGGCAAATGGTATGTTGGCCTTCATAGCGAAAGGATTCGAGTACAGGAGCAAGGATGTCTTGCTGCAGTTGTACAGGGCCTTGGTGAGACCACACCTTGAGTATTGTGTGCAGTTTTGGTCACCTTATCTGAGGAAGGATGTTCTTGCCATGGAGAGAGTGCAGCGAAGATTCACCAGACTGATACCTGGGGTGGCAGGAATGACGTATGAAGAGAGATTGCGTCGATTAGGCTTATATTCGCTAGAGTTTAGAAGAATGAGAGGGGACCTCATTGAAACTTATAAAATTCTAACAGGACTAGACAGACTAGATGCAGGAAGGATGTTCCCAATGGCGGGGGAGTCCAGATCCAGGGGTCACAGTCTAAGGATAAAGGGTAAGCCATTGAGGACTGAGATGAGGAGGAATTTCTTCACCCAGAGAGTGGTGAACCTGTGGAATTCTCTACCACAGAAGGCAGTTGAGGCCAATTCATTAAATATATTCAAGAAGGAGTTAGATATATTTCTTAAGGCTAAAGGGATCAAGGGATATGGGGAGAAAGCAGGGACAGGGTACTAATTTGGATGATCAGCCATGATCTCATTAAATGGCGGAATAGGCTCGAGGGGCCGAATGGCCTACTCCTGCTCCTATCTTCTATGTTATGTTTCTATGTAAATCTTTTCTGTACCTTCTTTAAGGCCTTCACATCCTTCCTAAAGTTTGGTGCCCAGAATTGGACACAGTACTCCAGTTGGGGCCGAACCAGTGTTTTATACAGGTTCATCATAACGTCCTTGCTTTTGTACTCTAAACCTCTATTCATGAAGCCCAGGATCCCTTAAGCCTTTACAACTGCTTTCTCAACCTGCCCTGCCACCTTCAATGATTTGTGCACACATACCCCCAGGTCTCTCTGTTCGTGCACCCCCTTCAGGATTGTATCATGTAGTTTATATGTTCTTTCATTCTTTCTACCAAAATGTATCACTTCACACTTTTCTGCATTAAATTTCATCTGACACGTGTCCGCCCATTTCACCAGCCTGTCTATGTCTTTCTGAAGTCTATCACTCTCCTCCTCGCTGTTCACTATACTTCCAAGTTTTCTGTCATCTGCAAATTTTGAAATTGTGCCCTGTACACTCATGTCCAAGTCATTAACATATATCAAGAAAAGCAGTGGTCCTAGAACCGACCCCTGGGGAACACCACTGTATACCTTCCTCCAGTCCGAAAAACAACCGTTCACCACTACTCTCTGTTTCCTCTCACTTAGCCAATTTCATATCCATGCTGCCACTGTCCCTTTTATTCCATGGGCTTCAACTTTGCTGGCAAGCCTTTAATGTGGCACTTTGTCAAACGCCTTTTGGAAATCCATGAGTGTCAACTGCATTACCCTCATCAACCCTGTCTGTTACCTCGTCAAAGAACTCAATCAAGTTAGTTAAACACGATTTGCCTTTAACAAATCCGTGCTGGCTTTCCTTAATTAATCCACACTTGTCCAAGTGACTGTTAATTTTGTCCCTGATTACTGTTTCTAAAAGCTTCCCCACTACCGAGGTCAAACTGACTGGCGTGCAGTTGCTGGGTTTATCTTTACATCTTTTATTGAACAAGGTGTAACACTTGCAATTCTCCAGTCCTCTGGCACCACCCCCATATCTAAGGAGGATTGGAATATTATGACCAGTACCTCCGCGATTTCCTCCCCCAATTCGCTCAGCATCCTAGGATGCATCCCATCCGTTCCTGGTGACTTATCTACTTTAAGTACAGACAGCTTTTTTAATACCTCCTCTTTATCAAGTTTTATCCTATCAAGTATCTCCACTACCCCCTCCTTTATGGCAGCATCCTCTTCCTTGGTGAAGACAGATGCAAAGTACTTGTTTAGTACCTCAGCCATACCCTCTGCCTCCATGCGTAGGTCTCCTTTTTGGTCCCTAATCGGTCCCACCCCGCCCCTTACTACCCTTTTACTATTTATATGCCTATAGAAGACTTTTGGATTACCTTTCATGTTGGCTGTCATTCTATTCTTATACCCTCTCTTTGCACCTCTTATTTTCTTTTTCACTTCTCCTCTGACCTTTCTATATATAGCCTGATTCTCAGATGTATTTGCAACCTGACATCTGTCATACACACTCTTTTTCTGCTTCATCTTACTCTCTATCTCTTTCGTCATCCAGGGAGCCCTGACTTTAGTTGCCCTGCCTTTCCCCCTAGTGGGAATGTAGCTCGACTGTACCGAAACTATTTCCTCTTTAAACGCAGCCCATTGTTCCATTCCAGTTTTGGCTACCAATCTTTGATTCCAGTTTACCCAGGCCAGATCCATTCTCATCCCACTGAAAGTGGCCTTCCCCCAGTTAAACATTTTTACTCAAGATTGCTCCCTGTCCTTTTCCATAGCGAATCTATGTTATCCGCTGACTCTGAGCTGCGCGTGTGTGCTTGCGCCGAGGAAACCCGCGAGCTGTCCACAGGTGAGGAAGGGAAAGATTTTACCCATAGTACTAACACTGACATTAACACCTGGATACAGAATAGGGTTGCCAACTTTTCTGTTAAGCCCAAACCAAACAGAGATAGACCTACCTAGTGTTCTTAGATCAAAATGAATTTATTTTCATATTTTGTACACCCGCCTTCGCATGCAGAGCGGTCACATATCACAGGTCTAATTTTGACTGTGAATGGCCAAATCTACTTTTCCCCCCCACCACCTCTCGATTTATGGAATCCGTTTTCACCACCTTTTCAGGTAGAGCGTTCCAGATCCCGACAATTCAGTGAGTAAGTAAATTTCTCCTCCTCTCCACTCTAAATCTTTTGCCAATGATTTTAAATCTATGACCTCTGGTTATTGACCCACTCACCAGAAGGTATAGTTTTTCTCGATCTACTCTATCAAAACCCCTCATCATCTGGAAAACCTCTATTAGGTCACCTCTTAACCTTCTCTGTTCCAAGGAGAACAATCCTAACTTTTCCAACCTGTCCTCATTACTGAGGTCCCTCATCCCTGGTAACATCCTGGTAAACCTCCTCTGTACCCTTTCTAAGGCCTTTACATCTTTCCTGAATTGTGGTGCCCAGAATTGTCCACAATACTCCAGCTTTGGTCTAACCAGTGACTTATAAAGTTCCAGCATGATCTCTTTGTTTTTATATTCTATGCCTCGATTTATAAACCCAAGTAACCCATATGCTTTTTTAACCACCTTATCAACTTGCCCTGCTATCTTTAAGGATTTGTGTTTATGGACACCAATGTCTCTGCTCATCTACACTTTTCAAAATTGTGCCATTTATAGTATAGTCCTCCCAAAGTGCATCGCTTCACACTTCTCTGCATTGAACTCCATCTGCCATGCTTCTGCCCATTTCACCATCCTGTCTATGTCATCCTGAAGTCTACAACTATCCTCATCACTATCTACTATGTTGCCAAGTTTCGTACCATCTGCAAACTTATAATGCTGCTCCCTACACCCGAGTCTAGGTCGTTTAAGAAGTTAGGGAAATGATATACACCTTAAATGTTAATATTTTAGATGGAATAAAGGTGCAGAGGGAACTTGGCATGCAGATGCACAGTTCATTAAAGGTGGCAATACAACTAGATAATGCCAGCAAAACAACAGAAAATTGTGCCAGAGGACTGGAGTGTGATCTGCATACCAAGTTCCCTCTGCACATTTAAGGTGTATATCATTTCCCTAACTTCCTTGGTT
The DNA here is from genome assembly GCA_030390025.1 of Squalus acanthias. Classification (NCBI taxonomy): domain Eukaryota; kingdom Metazoa; phylum Chordata; class Chondrichthyes; order Squaliformes; family Squalidae; genus Squalus; species Squalus acanthias. The sequence goes on along the minus strand of CM059425.1, from coordinate 175,176,207 downwards.
TTGTATATAGAGGAATAGAATACAAAAGCCAGGAGGTTATGTTGAATTCATACAAAACTGTAGTTGGGCACCCTATTCTAAAAAGGATATAAAAGCAATGAAAAAGATGAGGCGTAGCTTCACAAGGATGTTCCCAAAGTTACAGTAATACAGATAAACTTGAGAAGTTGGACTTTTTTTCACTAGAGTTGAGAAGGTTAAGGAGTGACCCAATAGATCATCAGGGTTATAAGGTAAACTGATGGATTGTTTTTAAGGTTTTCCAAGATGGTAACAGGGGGACACACATTTAAAATAATCATAAAAAGAATTAAAGAGGTTAGAAAAAACTTCTTTATCCATAAGGTGGCTGGAAGGTAGAATTCTCCTCTCTAAATCATTGCTGAAGCAATTCCAATAAATTTTTAAAAGGCAATTAGACAGTTGATTGAAAAAGAGGAAGACTGAAGGGAAATTAACAGGAAAGTGGGATTAGAGGAGGTGGCTCACATAGCGAAAACCAGCAGCACCGACTTGATGGGCTGAATGCCTTGTTTCTGTGCTGTAACATTCTATCAATCTATATAATCTTAGAAAGCTGGAATTCAACAAGTTACAAGAAGAAAGGATTTTTTAAATTTAAAAATCAGTACATTTAAACTTTATTCCATACATCTAACTAAGTGATGGAAGTTAAAAGCAAACAGCACTATTTGTATAGATCATTGAAGCTCTTCTGTCTCAACTTTAAAAAGAGAAATCCAGATGTTGATGCCAAGGTGACAATTTAACACAAAGAGCAATCACCAACATAACTGTTCTGCTCTCCTCAGCAATCCTAGCTGCTTCCAACCTGCTTGCCACCATGCTGAGTTCCCAACTGACTCTCCTTGGTAGATATTGAGTCAGTGGCAGACGTACCAATAAAGCAAACTGATCTGTCTTGGATGATATGGAACTTCTTGAGTGTTGTTGCAGCTGCACCCATCTAGACGAGTGGAAAGTATTTCAATACACTCCTGACTTGATCCTTGTAGATTGTGGAGAGGCTTTGAGGGGTCAGGAGATAACCCACTCTTTGCAGAGTACCCTCTGTCCTTGTAGCCATAGTGATCATTTGGCTGGTCCAGTTAAGCTTCTGGTCAATGGTGATCCCCCCTCCCAGGATGTTAATAGTGGAGGATCTTGGTTGTGCGATTGTAGGTCAGGGGGTAGTAATTGGGCCTGTTCTTGTTGGAGATGGTCATTGCCTAGCACTTATGTGGCACAAATGTTACTTGCCACTTGTCAGCCCAAGCCTGGATGTTGTCCTTGTCCTGCTGTAAGCTGGTATGGGCAGCTTCATTATCAGAGGAGATGTGAATAAAGCTGAAGACTGGAATTTTCATCAACCAGCCCACACTCCTGACCTTATGATGAATGGAAGATCATTGATAAAATAGCTGAAGATGGTTGGGCCAGGGATATTGCTCTGATGGGACTCTTGTAATCACATACTGAGGTTGCAATGATTGGCCTTCGACAAACATCACCATCTTCCTGTACATTTGGTACGACTCCAGCCACTGGAAGGTTTTCTCCTGACCCACATTGACTTTGTACTTCAAGGCCTCAGACTGTCTCAAAAGCCTGGCTTTGACTGGATATTCATCCCCCAGAAAGCAGAGGCCAGTGTCGGGAGCAGAGAGAGCAGCAGCACAGTGAGTAGTTAAACTCACTTTCGCAGGCTTTTTTACAGAGGCCAGTGTCAGGAGCGGAGAGAGCAGCAGCACAGTGAGTATTTAAACTCACTTTCGTGGGCTTTTTTGCAGAGGCCAGTGTCGGGAGCGGAGAGAGCAGCAGCACAGTGAGTAGTTAAACTCACTTCCGTGGACTTTTTACAGAGGCCAGTGTCGGGAAAGGGCCCTTGAGTATATCATTTAATTGAAGTGAAATTGGTGGGATTCATTTAATTTAATTTTAATTAATTAATTAAAGGGTAAGTCATGGCAGGAGAGCTCCGCCCCGTGATATGCTTCTCCTGCTATATGTGGGAAATCAGGGACGCTTCTTGTGTCCCTGACGACCATGTGTGTGGGAAGTATATCCAGCTGCAGCTACTGATAGACCGCATTGCGGCGCTGGAGCTGCAGATGGATGCATATTGGAGCATTCGCGATGCTGAGAATGTCGTGGATAGCACGTTTAGCGAGTTGGTCACACCGCAGGTAAAGGGTGTACAGGCAGGAAGTGAATGGGTGACCACCAGGCAGAGTAAGAGGTGCAGGCAGGTAGTGCAAGGGTCCCCTGTGGCCATCCCCCTCTCAAACAGATATACCGCTTTGGAGACTGTTGGGGGGGATGACTTATCAGGGGAAGGCAGCAGCAGCCAACTTTCTGGCACCATGGGTGGCTCTGCTGCACAGGCTGGGAGGAAAAAGTGTGGAAGAGCTATAGTGATAGGAGACTCAATTGTAAGGGGAATAGATAGGCATTTCTGCGGCCGCAAACGAGACTCCAGGATGGTGTGTTGCCTCCCTGGTGCAAGGGTCAAGGACGTCTCGGAGCGGCTACAGAACATTTTGGAGGGGGAGGGCAAACAGCCAGTTGTCATGGTGCACATAGGCATCAACGATATAGGTAAAAAACGGGATGAGGTCCTAAAAGCTGAATATAGGGAGTTAGGGGGTAAATTAAAAAATAGGACCTCAAAGGTAGTAATCTCAGGATTGCTACCAGTGCCACGTGCTAGTCAGAGTAGAAATAGGAGGATATTTCAAATGAATACGTGGCTAGAGGAATGGTGCAAGGGGGAGGGATTCAAATTCCTTGGACATTGGAACCGGTTCTGGGGGAGGTGGGACCAGTACAAACGGGACGGTCTGCACCTGGGCAGGGCCGGGACCGATGTCCTAGGGGGAGTGTTTGCTAGTGCTGTGGGGGAGGGTTTAAACCTAAGTGGCAGGGGGTTGGGAACCTGAGCAGGGAGACAGAGGAAAGGGAAACAAGGATAAAAGCAAAAGACAGGAAGGAGAAAAACAAAAGTAGAAGGCAAAGAACTCAACGGTTTAAATCAAACATGGTCACAGTAAATAATAATTCATATAGGTCTGAGAGCGTTAAAAAAACAAGCCTGAAGGCTTTGTGTCTTAATGCAAGGAGCATTCGGAACAAGGTGGATGAATTAGCTGCGCAAATAGAGGTAAATGAATACGATTTGATTGGGATTACAGAAAGCAGAGAGTAGGAATTAATGGGTCTTTTTCCGAGTGGCAGGCAGTTACTAGTGGGGTACCACAGGGTTCGGTCCTTGGACCCCAGCTGTTCACAATATACATTAATGATCTAGATAAGGGAACTAAATGTAATATCTCCAAGTTTGCAGATGACACAAAGCTGGGCGGACGTGTGTGCTGCGAGGAGGATACTGAGAAACATCCAGGATGATTTGGACAGGTTGGGTGAATGGGCAGAAGCATGGCAGATGCAATATAACGTGGATAAATGCACGGTTATCCACTTTGGTGTCAAAAACAGAAAGGCAGACTATTATCTGAATGGCAATAGATTGGGAGAAGGGGAATAGCAACGAGACCTGGGTGTCCTTGTGCACCAGTTGCTGAAGGTAAGCATGCAGGAGCAGCAGGCGGTGAAGAAGGCAAATGGTATGTTGGCCTTCATAGCGAAAGGGTTTGAGTATAGGAACAGGGATGTCCTGCTGCAGTTGTACAGGGCCTTGGTGAGACCACACCTTGAGTACTGTGTGCAGTTTTGGTCGCCTTATCTGAGGAAGGATGTTCTTGCCATGGAAGGAGTTCAGCGAAGATTCACAAGGCTGATACCTGGGATGGCAAGAATGACATATGAGGAGAGATTGGGTCGATTGGGCTTATACTCGCTGGAGTATAGAAGAATGAGAGGGGATCTCATCGAAACATATAAAATTCTGACAGGTCTGGACAAACTAGATGCAGGAAGAATGTTCCCGATGATCGGAGAGTCCAGAACCAGGGGTCATAATCTAAGGATAAGGGGTAAGCCATTTAGGACAGAAATGAGGAAGAATTTCTTCACCCAGAGAGTGGTGAACCTGTGGAATTCTCTACCACAGAAGGTAGTTGAGGCCAAGTCATTAAATATATTCAAGAAGGAGTTAGATATATTTCTTAAAGCTAAAGGTATCAAGGGATATGGGGAGAAGGCAGGTACAGGGTACTGAGTTTGGATGATCAGCCATGATCTCATCGAATGGCGGAGCAGGCTCGAGGGGCCGAATGGCCTACTCCTGCTCCTATCTTCTATGTTCTATGTTCTATGAGAGTATCAAATCACATCTGCTGAATTTCCCAGCTTGCATCAGTAGGTTGCAAGTTGAAGGATGTGGCCCTCAACTTCTGAGGATTTGTAAGTTTGTTTTCTTTTTCCAAAAGACTTTGAAGCAAACTGAAGATTTAATTCTCAAAGCTTTACTTCAGGCAAGTCTCACATTTAAAATATTAACAGCTGTTTCTTTTCTATTTAAAATGGCTCACAGCCAACACCTGTAGTTCCTTTGTGGCCCTTTAAACACAACAACCAGTTATTTATTATGAATGTATTCCTTTCTCAGTTGAAAGTTTGAAAAGGATCTCAGTTCATTTTATTTTCCTCCAAGTGATTCACAAACAACAGGAAGATGTTTAAATTATTAAGTACCTCCTGATTGACATGGACAGTAACCAATCACAGCAAGCTGCTTCCCTCTATTTAGTTGCAAATTCAGGTAAAAATCTTCAGGGGAAAAATTTGGTTGATTAGCGCCTCCCGTTAGCGCCCTAAGAGGGCACTAACGAGGCGCAAAGCAACTAGCGCCCGAGCATGACGATGTTTGCGCCGCTCGCGAAATTCACTAGACATTTTGCAGCGGCATTAAACACAACCACCACGATCTCCTGCGCCCGCACATCGTGACGTCAGTCAAGCGTGCAATGCCCCGGTAGCGCCCCGGACCGGATATTGAGCTGCGCCCCCTGCCTTAGCGCCTGCCTCTAGGAACGACAGGTAGAGGGGAACATTTTCAAGTCAGGAAGGGGCTGGGGGAGCGCTATTTAAAGGCGGGCGCTTCCTGCCTTTTTTTGTCGGCAACATTTTTGGTTTTAACGCTGTCCTAAGGAGTTTTGGCCCTCAGCACCACTTTTGAGGTTCCTAAGTGCCGAGCTCTTTCCCTGGGCCTATCCATTAGTGCTTCCAAGACAATTGCTTTTGAGGTCACTCCAGGCCGAGATTCAAGGCTGCAATGAGCAGGGTGTGGTTGGCCAGCAAGATGGCCCCTCCCCTTTAAGAATTGGATGGCGCCAGTGTGTCTGGCTTCCATGGTAATTGGCATCGCTTGAGCTTCGGTAGCGTTCTGAGGTAACGCCTCGCCCCCTGACGTTTGCGCCTTAAGAGAGGTGTGTAGCGCCTGATTTAGCGCCCAGGGGCGATAGAGGCGAATTTTGCAGTCGGAGGCGATAATTAGTGCCAGGCACTAAACTTTACACCCGGCCGATATAAGCGCCCCAAAATGGGCGATCCCGAATTTCTCCCCCGAACTCTTCTGAGCAATTTTGGGGTTTAAGGGTAAGTTTTTTTAAACTGAGAAACTGTATAAACAATACATTTTTGAGAGTTTTGAAGCCATTTCTTTCATGGAAATTTATATTTGTTAAACACTATAAGTTTCAAACTCATTAATAGTGCACTAAATGATTTAAGGTAGGAACGCATACACAGGAAGGAACTGACAATGGGGAAAGTGGCTGCAGATAGGTTGGAACAAGAGCTAATGGGCAGAAAAATGATGAGTTCTGATCCAAAGGGGCTAATTAGTTTAGGTTGCATTGTGGCACACCCTCCTCCCCACAGGACTGCTATGCCCTGCACTCTTAATACTGCCAAGTATTAGCAACCCCCACGGGAAGACTTTGACCGTCCCCCTTTGCTACCAAACTTCCCTCACCAGTCCAAAAGAACCCCCAAACCCAGGATCTCCTCTCAGTAACAGCGAGTGGCGACCAAGGGAAAGATTGATGGGATGAAATATGAACATGAAAGAGGGAGTTATCACAGTTACAATGAAAAGAATAGAAATGGAAAGGGTATCAAGGGAGGTTTTTAAAAAAAATCCTGGGGAGGGGAGTCTTAGAGTTTGGAACTATGGGGGTTTCAGGGTATGTTAGCCATCCCTACACTCTCCCCATCACCCCTCCACCCTATCCTCCATGTCTTCTGCCTGCACCCTTTCCACACCATCACCCATACTCCCCCTTTTGGGTAGCTTCACAGGGTTTCTTACCTTTCTTACCAACCTTAATGGATCCAGTATCCCCATTTCCTTGACTTCCCTCACCAGTTGTCTAAATATAATAAGAACCCTTGTCAACCAGAAATAGGACCCTACCATTACTGTCAACCCCAATTTTCTCACCCAGGAACAGGTACCAGCCCTGAATCACTAATCAGTCCAGGACACTCCAGCATTTCCGTCTGTTCCTGAACTCCTGACCACCTCTCCTCCAGTTTCTACATTTAGAAATTGCCTTGCCATTGCTTTACTCTCCTTTGTAACTTTATAGAATTTAAAGCTACTACCATTACAGCCACTTATGTCTGTGTTGGCTGTTGCCCAAAACCGAGCTCCCTGCCCCTCCTTGTTCTTCATCAGTTCCCATCTTCACCTGACGAAGGAGCAGCCGCTCCGAAAGCTTGTGATTCCAAATAAAGCTGTTGGACTATAACCTGGTGTTGTGCGACTTCTCACTTTTGTCCACCCCAGTCCAACACCGGCATCTCTGCATCTTCCTGCCTGTCACCCTTATTTCCACCCCCTCCCCCAGGTTCTTCTGCAACATGTGACTCTTGATTCCTCATTCCATTTGTCACTACTCCCCTGCCAACCTCTCCTTCCACCATCTCTCCGTGCTCAATTCTACTTAGATATACCCATGGCTACTTTCTGCATTAACTTAGACACCCTGCCCACTGCAGCATCCATCATTGGCTTTCCCAGAATAACAATTCCAATTGGTTTATCTCACTTTCCCTATGAACGTTCCACTGAGCCTGATCATGAGGCATTAAGCTTTATAATCTCATCCTTGTTCCTTTATCATTTCCTATTCTCCTCTCCTCACACACTGGATCACCAAACTGTGGGCTGTTCCCTGTTTCCCTCCATATGTTCCCTCGTGAACAAGACCCTCATCCTTGACCTCATGGATGAGTCTGTAGACTTCCTGGACCTTATGGAATTTAATTGTGGTGTAATTAGTGGTATTGATTTGATTTAATTTAATTTAAATTAATTAAAGGGTAAGTCATGGCAGCACAGCTCGGCCCCGTGGCATGCTCCTCCTGCATTATGTGGGAAATCAGGGCCACTTCCTGTGTCCCTGACGACCATGTGTGCGGGAAGTGTATCCAGCTGCAGCTACTGGCAGACCGCATTGCGGCGTTGGAGCTGCGAATGGATACATACTGGAGCATTCGCGATGCTGAGGACGTCGTGGATAGCACGTTTGATGAGTTGGTCACACCGCAGGTAAAGGCTGCACAGGCAGGAAGGGAATGGGTGACCGCCAGGCAGAGCAGTAGGCGCAGGCAGGTAGTGCAGGGGTCCCCTGTGGCCATCCCCCTCTCAAACAGATATACTGCTATGGATATTGTTGGGGGAGATGGCTTATCGGGGGAAGGCAGCAGCAGCCAACTTCCTGGCACCATGGGTGGTTCTGCTGCACAGGACGGGAGGAAAAAGAGCGGGACAGCGATAATGATGGGGATTCTATTGTAAGGGGAATAGATAGGCGTTTCTGCGGCCGCAAACGAGACTCCAGGATGGTATGTTGCCTCCCTGGTGCAAGGGTCAAGGATGTCTCGGGGCGGCTGCAGGGCATTCGGGAGGGGGAGGGTGAGCAGCCAGTTGTCATGGTGGACATAGGTACCAACGATATAGGTAAAAAATGGGATGAGGTCCTAAAAGCTGAATATAGGGAGTTAGGAGGTAAATTAAAAAATAGGACCTCAAAGGTAGTAATCTCAGGATTGCTACCAGTGCCACGTGATCGTCAGAGTAGAAATAGAAGGATATTTCAGATGAATACGTGGCTAGAGGAATGGTGCAAGGGGGAGGGATTCAAATTCCTGGGACATTGGAACCGATTCTGGGAGAGGTGGGACCAGTACAAATTGGACGGTTTGCACCTGGGCAGGACTGGGACCGATGTCCTCGGGGGAGTGTTTGCTGGTGCTGTTGGGGAGGGTTTAATCTAAAATGGCAGGGGGTTGGGAACCTGTGCAGAGAGACAGAGGAAAGGGAAGCAAGGATAGAAACATAAGACAGGAAGGAGAAAAGCAAAAGTGGAAGGCAGAGAAATCAAGGGTGTAAATCAAACAGGCCTACAGTAAATAATAATTCTAAAAGGACTAAGAGTGTTAAAAAAACAAGCCTGAAGGCTTTGTGTCTTAATACGAGGAGCATTCGTAATAAGGTGGATGAATTAGCTGCGCAAATAGATGTAAACGGATATGATATCATTGGGATTACGGAGACATGGCTCCAGGGTGACCAAGGCTGGGAATTCAACATCCAGGGGTATTCAATATTCAGGAAGGACAGGCAAAAAGGAAAAGGAGGTGGGGTAGCATTGCTGGATAAAGAGGAGATTAACACAATAGTAAGGAAGGATATTAGCTCTGATGATGTGGAATCTGTATGGGTAGAGCTGAGAAATACTAAGGGGCAGAAAACGTTAGTGGGAGTTGTATACAGACCCCCAAACAGTAATACTGAGGTTGGGGATGGCATTAAATGGGAAATTACAGATGCGTGCAATAAGGGCACAACAGTTATCATGGGTGACTTTAATCTACATATAGATTGGGCTAACCAAATTAGTAACAATACTGTGGAGGAGGAATTCCTAGAGTGTATACGGGATGGTTTCCTGGACCAATATGTCAAGGAACCAACTAGAGATCAGGCCATCTTAGACTGGGTATTATGTAATGAGAAAGGATTAATTAGCAATCTTGTTGTGCGAGGCCCATGGGGAGGAGCGATCATAATATGATAGAATTCTTCATTAAAATGGAGAGTGAAGTAGTTGACTCAGAGACTAGGGTCCTGAATTTAAATAAAGGAAACTACGATGGTATGAGGCGCGAGTTGGCTGAGATGGATTGGGGAACATTACTTAAAGGGTTGACGGTGGATAGGCAATGGCAAACATTTAAAGATCGCATGGATGAACAACAGAATTTGTTCAACCCTGTTTGGCATAAAAATAAAACAAAAAAGGTGACTCAACCGTGGTTAACAAGGGAAATTAGGGATAGTGTAAGATCCAAGGAGAGGACATATAAATTGGCCAGAAAAAGCAGCAAACCTGAGGATTGGGAGCAGTTTAGGATTCAGCAAAGGAGGACAAAGGGATTAATTAAGAGGAGGAAAATAGAGTATGAGAGTAAGCTTGCAGGGAACATAAAAACTGACTGTAAAAGCTTCTATAAATATGTGAAGAGAAAAAGATTGGTGAAGTCAAGCGTAGGTCCCTTGCAGTCAGAATCAGGGGCATTTATAATGGGGAATAAAGAAATGGCAGACCAATTAAATACATACTTTGGTTCTGGTTTCACAAAGGAGGACACAAATAACCTCCCAGAGATGTCGGGGAACATAGGGTCTAATGAGAGGGAGGAACTGAATGAAATCAGTATTTGTAGGGAAATGGTGTTAGGGAAATTGACGGGATTGAAGGCCGATAAATCCCCAGGGTCTGATAATCTACATCCTAGGGTACTTAAGGAAGTGGCCCTAGAAATAGTAGATGCATTGCTGGTCATCTTCCAAAATTCTATAGACTCTGAAACAGTTCCCATGGATTGGAGGGTAGCTATTTATTTTAAAAAAGGTGGTAGAGAGAAAATTGGGAATTATAGACCGGTAAGCCTGACATCGGTAGTGGGGAAAATGCTAGAGTCCATTATAAAAGATGTAAGAGCAGAGCACTTGGAAAACAGTGACAGGATCGGACAAAGTCAACATGGATTTACAAAAAGTAAATCATGCTTGACTAATCTACTGGAATTTTCTGAGGATGTAACTGGTAGAATAGATAAGGGAGAACCAGTGGATGTGGTGTATTGGACTTTCAGAAGGCTTTCGATAAGGTCCCGCATAAGAAATTAGCGTGCAAAGTTAAAGCATATGGGATTTGGGGGTAAGGTACTGACTTGGATAGAGAACTGGTTGGCAGACAGGAAGCAAAGAGTTGGAATAAACGGGTCTTTTTCCGAGTGGCAGGCAGTGACTAGTGAGGTACCGCAGGGATCTGTGCTAGGACCCCAGCTATTCACAATATATATTAATGATCTAGACGAGGGAACTAGATGTAATATCTCCAAGTTTGCAGACGACACAAAGCTGGGTGGGCGTGTGTGCTGTGAGGAGGATGCAGAGAAACTCCAGTATGATTTGGACAGGTTGGGTGATTGGGCAGATGCATGGCAGATGCAGTATAATGTGAATAAATGCGAGGTTATCCACTTTGGTGGCAAAAACAGGAAGACAGATTATTATCTGAACGGCAATAGATTGGGAAAAGGGGAAGTGCAATGAGACCTGGGTGTCCTTGTGCACTAGTCGCTGAAGGTAAGCATGCAGGTGCAGCAGGCGGTTAAGAAGGCAAATGGTATGTTGACATTCATAGCGAGAGGATTTAAGTACAGGAGCAAGGATGTCTTGCTGCAGTTGTACAGGGCCTTGGTGAGACCACACCTTGAGCATTGTGTGCAGTTTTGGTCATCTTATCTGAGAAAGGATGTTCTTGCCATGGAGGGAGTGCAGCGAAGATTCACCAGACTGATACCTGGGATGGCAGGAATGACGTATGAAGAGAGATTGGGTCGATTAGGCTTATATTTGCTAGAGTTTAGAAGAATGAGAGGGGATCTCATTGAAACTTATAAAATTCTGACAGGACTAGATAGATTAGATGCAGGAAGGCTGTTCCTGATGGCGGGGGAGTCCAGACCCAGGGGTCACAGTCTAAGGATAAGGGGTAAGCCATTTAGGACTGAGATGAGGAGGAATTTCTTCACCCAGACAGTGGTGAACCTGTTGAATTCTCTACCACAGAAGGCAGTTGAGGCCAATTCATTAAATATATTCAAGAAGGAGTTAGATATATTTCTTAAGGCTAAAGGGATCAAGGGATATGGGGAGAAAGCAGGGACAGGGTACTGAATTTGGATGATCAGCCATGATCTCATTAAATGGCGGAACAGGCTCGAGGGGCCGAATGGCCTACTCCTGCTCCTATCTTCTATGTTTCTATGAACCCTGAATTACAAGCAATGATTTATTTCCCTTTATCAGATATACCCCATTGCCCACCTTGCCAAAATCATAGTTGCTGTTGTGTGCCTTCATTGCCATGTTTCAACTAGGACTCTCCCCATCTCCTCTGTCACCTTTTTCTCATTGATGTACATTACCCGCTTCCCTCCTCACACCTCTCAAGTCCTGGTCATCTACAATCCTCCCTGGGCCCCACATTGATTTCTTTCTTCCTATTCTCCATCCTAGTCTTTGAAACCAATGAAGATGAGAAGCCATTCAGTGCAATCAAACTGAAGTCAATGGAAATCGGGGGGAAAACTCTCCACTGGCTGGAGTCATACCTAGCACAAAGGAAGATGGTTGTGGTGATTGAAAGTCAATCATCACAGCCCCAGGACATCGCTGCAGGAGTTCCTCAGGGCAGTGTCCTCGGCCCAACCATCTTCAGCTGCTTCATCAATGACCTTCCCTCCAACATAAGGTCAGAAATGGGGATGTTCGCTGATGACTGCACAGTGTTCAGTGCTATTCACAACTCCTCAGATAATGAAGCAGTCCATGCACGTATGCAACAAGACCTGGACGATGTTCAGGCTTGGGCTGATAAGTGGCAGTTAACATTCGCGCCACAGAAGTGCCAGGCAATGACTATCTCCAACAAGCGAGAGTCTAACCACCGCCCCTTGACATTCAATGGCGTTACTATTGCCGAATCCTCCACCATCAACATCCTGGGGGTAACCATTGACCAGAAACTTAACTGTACCAGCCACATAAATACTCTGGCAACAAGAGCAGGTCAGAGGCTAGGTATTCTGCGGCGAGTGTCTCACCTCCTGACTCCCCAAAGCCTTTCTACTATCTACAAGGCACAAGTAAGGAGTGTGATGGAATACTCTCCACTTGCCTGGATGAGTGCAGCTCCAACAACACTCAAGAAGCTCGACGCCATCCAGGACAAAGCAGCTTGCTTGATTGGCACCCCATCCACCACCTTAAACATTCACCCCCTCCACCACCGGCGTACCGTGGCTGCAGTGCCTACCATCTACAAGATGCACTGCAGCAACTCGCCAAGGCTTCTTCGGCAGCACCTCCCAAACCCGCGACCTCTCCCACCTAGAAGGACAAGGGCAGCAGGCGCATGGGAACACCGCCACCTCCAAGTTCCCCTCCAAGTCACACACCATCCTGACTTCGAAGTATATCACCGATCCTTCATCGTCGCTGGGTCAAAATCCTGGAACTCCCTAGCTAACAGCACTGTGGGAGTACCTTCACCACACGGACTGCAGCGGCTCACCACCACCTTCTCAAGGGCAATTAGGGATGGGCAATAAATGCTGGCCTTGCCAACGATGTCCACATCCCATAAACAAATTTTTAAAAATGTTCACTTGAATTCTTATAGCCTTCTCTCCTCAGATTTCTGTTCCCCCATGCTCACTGAATCTCATTTTGCATGTAAACTCCCTCACCCACAGCCATCCCCTTGACCTTGCCATCAAATGAGACCTCATCTAGTCTGAGTTTTCAATCACTGACAAGGCCAGCTCAATTCACAACCTGCCCTCCCTCCATTCTCACCCTCTGCTTCTGGAAAAAACCTCCTCACCAATTGACTCACAACTTCCCCTGCTGCTTCTGTTAATCTACTCAACGGTTCCATTAGTTTTACCTTTGACTCTTTCAATCACCCTCCATATCCGGCTGTTCGTCTGAATAAAGCTTCCATCTCCATGCCCTTAGGTCAAATGACACAGATTGAAGCACATCTGATGCTTAATCAACCAGCTTAATGAATACCTGTCCCTTTATCCAGGATCATCCTCCAGAACAAGAATAATCCCAAACACCTCTTCACATTGAGTAAGAAGCCCCTCCATTCTCACCACCAACACAAAGTTTGGGGAACCAATGGAATTCATTGTATCAGAGGTAGACACTATCTGCACAGCTGTCTCAACTGTCATAGAATAGAGTAATACAGTACAGAAGGAGGCCATTCAGCCCATCGTGTCTGTGCGGCTCTCTGAAAGAGGTACTAATTAGTCCCATACCCTGCTCTTCCCCCATAGCCCCGCAAATTTTTCCTTTTTATCCAATTACCTTTTCAAAGTTATTAGTGAATCTGCTACCTCCACCCTTTCAGGCAATGCATTCCAAATCATAACAACTCGCTGAGTAAAAACATTTCTCCTCATCTCCCCCTTGGTTTTTTCGCCAATTATCTTAAATCTGTATCCTCTGGTTACCGACCCTTCTGCCAGCAGCAATAGTTTCTCCCTATCTACCCTATCAAAACCCCTGATAATTTTGAACACCTCTATTAAACCTCCCCTTAACCTTCTTTGCTCTAGGAAAACAATCCCAGCTTCTCTAGTCTCTCTACATAACTGAATTCCCTCATCCCTGGTACCATTCTGGTAAGTCTCCTCTGCACCCTCACCAAGGCCTTGACATCCTTTCTAAAGTGTGGTTCCCAGAATTGGACACAATACACTAGCTGAGGTCTAGCTAACTTATAAAGGTTTATCATAACTTCCTTGCTTTTGTACTCTATGCCTCTATTAATAAACATATGGATCCCATATGCTTTATTAACAGCCTTCTCAACTTGTCCTGCCACTGTCAAAGATTTGTGTATGTGAACCACCAGGTCTCTATGTTCCTGCCCCCCTTTAAAATTTCACCATTTAGTTTATATTGCCTCTCCTCGTATTTCCTTCCAAAATGCATCACTTCACACTTCTCTGCATTAAATTTCATCTGTCACGTGTCTGCCCATTTCACCAGTCTTTCTATGTCCTCCTGAAGTTTGCTACTATCCTCCTCACTGGTTACTACATTTCCAAGCTTTCTGTCATTCACAAACTTTGAAATTATGCCCCCTATACCCAAGTTCAGGTCATTCATGGGCCGGATATTCCGATCCCTACGGGTGGGTACGCGCTGTGTACTCACCCGTAGGGACATTGGAAATGCCGGTTTCAGGCATGCAGTGCGCATGCGCTGGAAACCGGCATTTCCGATCGGTCAAGAAAGCTCTTGACAGATCCTCCACCTACCCGGGAGAAGGGCCTCTGCGGGCGGATAGTTCCACTTTTTGGAGACCCTCCACCCGCAGAAAACACTTACAATTCTTGCCAGGATAAGAGTTGAAAAAAAGTTTTTTAAAAAATTTCCACTGATTTATCATTTAAAAATACTTTAAAGAAAGGTAAGTTTATTTTTAGTCCCGTTAAAAACTTTAATTATTTTTTCAAAAATTTAAATTTTTGTTTAAAATAGTTAATTTATGTAATTTCAAGTCATTTTAAAAATGTGATTTAAAAAAATAAATTTATTTGAAGTTTTACTATGTTTTCGGGGTGATCTCCATTCATATATTTGACAGGTCTTCCTGTCAAATGTATGAAGGGAGATTCCCTTTTCTGATTGGCTCCCCATGGCCCACGTGATCCCAGGGACGCTGCGAACTACCTGCACCTCTGGGATACGCGGGCCCTGCGCACCGGCAGTTTGGAGAGGCCCAGCAGCGGAACTGTGTGCCTCCTGGGAGCCCTCAGGTAAGGGCGCAGATTTTTCCAGATTGTAGCCCTCCACCCGCGGGAGGCCTGCAATCGGAATATCTGGGCCAATATATGTCAAAATGAGCAGTGGACTTAATACTGACCCGAGGGACAGAACTTTATATTTCCCTCCAGTGTAAAAAACAACAGTTCACTATTACTGTCTGCTTTCTCTCAGCCATTTTCATATCCACGCTGCCACTGCCCCTTTAATCCCATGGGCTTCAATTCTGCTCACAAATCTATTATGTGGCACTTTATCAAACACCTTTTGAAAGTCCATATACACAACATAAACTACACTACCTTCATCAACTCTCTCTGTTATTTCATAGAAGAACTCAATCAAGTTAGTCAGATACGATGTCCTTTAACAAATCCATGCTGGCTGTCATTTATTAACCCATGTTCTTTCAAGTGACAATTAATTTTGTCTCAGATTATTGTCTCTAGAAGTTTTCCCTCCACCGATGTTAGGCTGACTGGCCTGTAGTTACCTGGTTTAACTCTCCCCTTTTTTGAACAGGGGTGTAACATTTGCAACCATGCAGTCCTCTGGTACCATTCCCATCTGCAAGGAAGATTGAAAAATTGTGGTCAGAGCCTCCACTATTTCCACCCTTACTTTCTTCAGGAACCTACAATGCATCCCATCTGGACCAGGTAACTTTTCTACCTTGAGCACAGCCAACTGTTTTAGTACCTCCTCTGTATCTATTTTTATCCTATCCAATTCCTCTACTACCTCCTACTTTACTGCAGCATCCTCTTCTTTAATGACTACAGGCGCAAAGTACTCATTTAGTACTTCAGCTATGCCTTCTGCCTCCACAAGATGATTTTCTTTTTGGTCCTTATTCGGCCTCACCTTTCTGTCGACTATCCTTCTACGCTTTATATGTTTATAAAAATACTTTAGTGTTCCCTTTCATGTTACCCGCTAATCTTTTCATACATTCTCTTTGCCCTTTTATTTCCTTTTACAGTTCTCCTCTGCACTCTCTGTATTCAGCTTGATTCTCTACTGTATTATGAACCTGACATTTATCATAAACCTCCTTAATCAGTGTCATTTAAACCTCTATTTCTTTAGTCAGCCAGCGAGCTCCAGCTTTGAATGTCCTTCCTTTCCCCCTCAGCAGAATGTGTCTATTCTCAACCCAAACTATCTTCTCTTTGTAGACTTCCTGGAAATCACTAAGCCTCGGTGTTTTATACCCAGTATCCTTCCTCGTGTCCATTGCTGGGCACAAATGGATATGGTTTTACTCTTTCTCCAGCGTGCAGTTCTAGTCACCACATTACAGGAAAGATGTGCTTGCACTGGAGAGGGTACAGAGGAGATTTACAAGGATGTTGCTGGGAGTAGAGAATCTTAGCTATGAGGAAAGACTGGATAGGCTGTGTCTGTTTTCCTTGGAACAGAGGAGGCTGAAGGGAGACCTTATTGAGGTGTATAAAATTATGAGGGGCATAGATAAAATGGATAGAAAGGACCTATTTCCCTTAGCAGAGGGGTCAAAAACCAGGGGGCACAGATTTAAAGTAATTGGGGGGAGGTTTAGAGGGGATTTGAGAGGAAATTTCTTCACCCAGAGGGTTGTGGGGGTCTGGAACTCACTGCCTGAAAGGGTGGTAGAGGCAGGAACCCTAACCACATTTAAAAAGTACTGGATGTGCACTCGGGATGCTCTAACCTGCAGGGCTACGGACCAAGAGCTGGTAAGTGGGATTAGGCTGGATAGCTCTTTGTTGGCCGGCGCGGACACACTGGACCAAAATAACCTCCTTCTGGCTGTAACTTTCTATGATTCTATGAGCTGTCTGCCGTCCTTTGTCCTTATCTCTTTTTGCAATGGCAAG
Source organism: Squalus acanthias (assembly GCA_030390025.1). NCBI lineage: Eukaryota > Metazoa > Chordata > Chondrichthyes > Squaliformes > Squalidae > Squalus > Squalus acanthias. Next base: position 175,159,458 of record CM059425.1, on the reverse strand, counting down.
CAAGTTTGAAGAAGATTTGTCCTTGATGAATTTAGCAAGCTGCAGTTAGTCTGCCACATTTTCTCTCTCCTGGCAGCTTGAGTGTAAAAAAATCCATGATGCTTTTCAAGCCAACAATTATGGCCCAGAGGCATTTGCTCAATTTGCTCTCGGTTGACCTCAGTTTCTCTCTCCTCAGATGCTGCCGGACCTGCTGAGGGTTTCAAGCATTTTCAGTTTTTTGTTCATTTACACCACAAGTTCAGTAGTTGTGCAGAGCGATTGTAATCATGTTCTTAAAACAAATATTTTGATACTTCCCAAGGATATTTTTAAATGAGCCATATACCCCACTATCTCCTAGCTCATTGGTAAAGTTACATTCAAAATCACACGCATTTTATTTTTAAGATTTTGATTTATCAGCTGACGTCCTGGTTATTAGGATGATGGTATTACTCAGGAGCCCTATGTCATTTAAAGTGCTGTACTGCTTCAAATAATCCATGGAATAACAGCTGTGTGCAAAATTAGTGAATTTAAAAACTGGTAGTATCATCAGTCCCCTGGCAATAGGTTAGTCTCTTTCTAGGATGGCATTTTCTCAATTCCTTCAAGTACTGTACAGCGTACTGTTCCACGCCATTGAAAAGTGGAGGGAAACTGCAGCTCGGCCTCACCTTAAATCTGTGTCCTCTGGCTCTCGACCCTTCCGCTAATGGGAACAGTTTCTCTCTATCTACTCTGTCCAGACCCCTCATGATTTTGAACACCCCTATCAAATCTCCTCTCAACCTTCTCTGCTCCAAGGAGAACAACCCCAGCTTCTCCAGTCTATCCACGTAACTGAAGTCCCTCATCCCTGGAACCATTCTCAGAAATCTTTTCTGCACCTTCTCTAAGGCCTTCACATCCTTTCTAAAGTGCGGTGCCCAGAATTGGACACAATACTCCAGTTGAGACCAAACCAGTGTTTTATAAAGGTTCATCATAACTTCCTTGCTTTTGTACTCAATGCCTTTATTTATGAAGCCTAGGATCCCGTATGCTTTTTTAACCGCTTTTTCAACCTGCCTTGCCACCGTCAACAATTTGTGCACATATACCCCCTTTAGGATTGTACCCCTTAGTTTATATTGCCTCTCCTCGTTCTTCCTGCCAAAATGTATCACTTCGCACTTTTCTGCGTTAAATTTCATCTGCCACATGTCCGCCCATTCTACCAGCCTGTCTATGTCTTCCTGAAGTCTATCACTATCCTCCTCACTGTTCACTCTACTTCCAAGTTTTGTGTCACCTTGTAAATTTTGAAATTGTGCCCTGTACACCCAAGTCTAAGTCATTAATATACATCAAGAAAAGCAGTGGTTCTAGTACCAACCCCTGAGGACCACCACTGTATACCTTCCTCCAGTCCAATAAACAACCATTCACCACTACTCTCTGTTTCCTGTCACTTAGCCAATTTCGTATCCATGCTGCCACTGTCCCTTTTATTCCATGGGCTTCAACTTTACTGACAAGCCTATTACGTGGCACTTTATCAAACGCCTTTTGGAAGTCCATGCACACCACATCAACTGCATTGCCCTCATCAACCCTCTCTGTTACCTCATCAAAAAACTCAACAAAAAGGGTGGTGGAAGCAGATTCAATCGTGGCTTTCAAAAGGGAATTGGAGATGTACCTGAAGGAAAAAACTGCAGGACTACAGGGAAAGGGCGGGAGAGTGGGACTAGCTAAAGAGCACTTAGAGAAAGCCAGCATGGGCTTGACAGGCCGAACAGCCTCCTTCTGTGCTGTAACCATTCTATGATTCTATGAAAAAAATGTTCCAAGGTGCTTCATAGAAACGTAATCAGACAAATATGGATGCCAAGACAAAGGGGATATTAGAAGGGATGACCAAGTTTGGTCAGAGATGGGTTTTAAGGAGGAGAGGCAGAGAGCTTTAGAAAAGGAATTCCAGAGTATGAGGCATAGACAGCTATGGTGGGGTGAAGGGGGTGATGCACAATAGGGCCACAATCATAGGAATGGACAGTTTGGGTGGGGGAGAAAAAGATGTCGGGCTGCAGGAGGTTAGAAAAAGGGAGGGGTGAGGCCAATGAGAGATTTAAACACAAGGGTGAGAATTTTAAAATGGAAGCATTAGGGGACCAGGAGCTAATGTAGGTAAGCAGGGCTTGATGTGATAGGATATGGGCTGCAGAGTTTAGGATGAGCTGAAGTTTAGAGCGTGGAAGGCTGGCCAGGAGAGCATCAGAATTGTCACGTCTGGAGATGGACAAAGGCAAGGATGAGGGTTTCAGAGGCAGATGGGCTGAGGCAGGCATTCTTAGTGATGGAGAGTACAAGCGGTTGGAAACTCCGCTCAGAGTCCAATAGTATGCCGAGATTGCAAAGTCTGATTCAGCTCGAGACAATGGCTGAGGAGGATAGAAGTTTGTGGCAGGAGCAGCAGACGATGGCTTTGGTCTTCCCAATGTTTAATGGGAGGAAATTGTTGCTCATGCAAGACTGGATATTGGACAAGCAGTCTGACAACAAAGGCAGTGGAGGGGGTCAAGAGGTGTGGTGGTGAGGTAGACCTGGGTGTCATCAGCACACTTCTGGAAGCTGACCCCATGTCTGCAGCTAAAGGGGCAGCATGCAGACAAGGAAGAGTAGCAGTTAAGAATAGATCCCTGGGGGATTCCAGAGTTAACGGTGCAGGGACGGGAAGGGAAGCCATTGCTAGATATGCACTGACTACGATAAGTGTAGAACCAAACAAGGAAAATTCCACTGTGTTGGACAACAGAGGAAAGGCGTTTAAGGAGGTTGTGGTCAACCATGTCAAAGACTGCAAAGAAATCGAGGATAGAAAAAACGCACCACAATCACTGAGAATGTCATTGATCAGTGCCATTTTAATGCTGTGGCAGGGCAGAAACCTGATTAGAGAAATTCAAATGTGGAGTTACAGAAAAGATGGACACAGATTAGAGATCAACAACACCTTCAAGAACTTTGGAAAGGGAGAATGGAGATGGGGTGGAACTTTGCAAGGACAGAGGGGTCAAGGAATTTTTTTTTTTTATAAATGAGGGAATGATAGTTTTGAAAAGGAGGGGGACATTACCTAAGCAGAGGGAACCATTTACAATGTCAGCTAGCATGGGGATCAGGGAGGGATTTTGGGTGATCAGCAGTTTAGTAGGAATGGAGTCAAGAGAGCAGAAGGGTCTCATGAACAAGATGAGTTCAGAGACGGCATAAAAGGGAGACAGGAAAGAAACGAGAGAAACACTAAAGCAAGGGGGAACAGCAGAGGCAGCTGATCAGAAGGTCTTAGGGATAAATTTCATGAGCTCCTCATACTTGTTGGAGAGAAAAGAGAGGAGGGGGCAGGGAGAAGTTGAGAGACAGCTGATATTGGAGAAAAGAAGCTGTGGGATTATTTTTGCTTTCCAGGATGATCCTGGGAGTTGTGTGGAGTTTGGGCATAGGAGTGTGGCCCGATAGAGCTTGATAAACCAATTAAAGGGGAGGTTAGAAAATAGTTTCTTTATACAAGGGTGGTTAGAAGCTTAGAATATGGACTTGACTTCCATAAACCTTTGTTGGAACAGAGTCCATTGTTTTTAAAACAGGGAATTAGATGGTTGCTTGAAAAAGAGGAATATTGAAGTATTTGGGGAGTGAGCAGGAGAGTAGTTTTAGATTGGGTGGCTCACATGGAGAAAAGCACTGGTCAAATCTAATGGGCCAAATGTCCGGCTTCTGTTGCTGTAATATGCAAATTATTGATCCCGTGATCCTCAGTCTGCTGGTGGCAGGAACTAGAACTGTTGACCGGGCTCTCAGCAGATAACTTCTGTACCTTGCGCTTGTTTAATCACACCAGCATAAGATTGGTATAAATTTTTACTTTTCTGTATTTTGATGCAGAAGTGAACTTCAACATTTATGCAGGCATCTTAATAGAATCACTGAACTGACAGTGTCGACTGCAAAAAGAGAGAGCAATATAGAAGCTACACACTTATTACATCTCTCTTCTCCCCTCTCCCTAAAATGCAAACAATGATCTTGGGTCTAAAGGGAAAAAGTATTTTATTAAAAAAACACACATACACACAAACACTTTAGTCAGTACAAAATTTGAATGTTGCTTGGAATCTTTGAGCTTCCAGACAGGATCAATTACATTGTTTAAAACGCAGCAAATTTGTATCAGCTGCAGTTCAGAACACAAAAACACACAAGCATCAGGCTCAAAATAGGGAAACATAACTCAGAATGCAAACTGATTCTTTCATTGATTTTTATATACTCAATACTTTCATTAATGTCCAAGGTATGGAAACGAATTATATTTTTAAAAAATCAATCCATTGATAGTTACTATCAGGTGACACTCCTAATGCAAAGGGTTTTTTTTTTAAACTGTGTCGGAGCACTTTATTTGTTTCACTACAGATCTAGGTTTGTTACTTTGTTCTCGTGAAACTTGAACAGGTAAAATTGATGAATACAATTTTGCAGTACTAAGAGATTTCCCAAAAAGCAAGATATGCCAAAGACCATAAAACTGTAAAATCATATTACATAATACTTTTGTGAAATGCAATTCAAAATGATTTGTCACTTACTTTTTCTAACTCAGAGCAATTTTAGTATAAAAGTGAACTACCGGCAAAAAAAGTGAACTAATCTCACAAGCTGCAACTCAATCATTTATACAATGTAACATGAAATGCAAAGCAAAGCTAAAATACTTTCACAGTACTAGTTATGTGTCTGTTACACAAAAGTGCCAAATGAAAGCAAAATCTAAAAATAAACAAACCAAATAACATTTGGTTTTTAAATGTAATTTTAGCCAACAATGTGGTCTCAGTTTAGATTGTATTAGCACACTGGTACATAATAATCCTATCATGTTCCTCCCCTCCTGCCCCAAACCCAAAATAAAAACTTCAAGACAACCCCTGATCCACTGACAAAGTCATTTAAAGAAAAACACTTGCCTAAAGATGGCTTACTTGCCAGAAAGTAGACATCAATTTATTATCTTCACTGTACTAGGTAATTTTCTTCCAGTACTAATCTGTTTTTTAAAAAATTGTACAGATGTCTCAAGAGTACTGCTTTATAACGACTTTTCTACACATTTATAAATTGGAATAACCCATCTCTGCACTGCAAATATCTACCAGTTTACACCACTATAAACAAAAACCTATTGTGGCATTTCATAACAAAAGCTTTGTTTGCAATATCAGAATCCTAATTAAGATCTTTAAAAAATTACTAAACTACTGAATACACTTTTTATTAGTGAACTACGACTGCTTGTTTTAGGTGGCATTCTACACTCAAGGCTGCACACACACTTTCAAGCACCAGTGAGGAAAAAGGAGAGTCTACCAATTTATTGTTAACAAGTCAATCTAGTTTTAAAAATGCAATCAAATTGTTTCTCCAACTAAAATCAGATGAACCATCTAATTTTATCAGAAGTGGATTAGGATTTGAGTTAGCAATATTAATACACTGATAAAAATGGAGCAGATAAGGCCTCAAGTTTTGCAGCAGGCACAATAATTTTAAACAATGTGTGTGAAGGCTTTTAAGATTCTGCATCAAGTTATGCATAGTTCATCCATCTGGTGTAATCCAAATGCTCCAGTTCGTAAACAAAAATCCACAATGACTGATATTTTCCTATCTGTACAACCAGTTTTGCTCTTGGGTAATTTTACAACTGGAATTAGAACATTTGCACAAGTCACTTTGAATCCACAAAAAAACAAAGACAGCCTTTAAAATAAACAACAAAAAAATCACCATGAAAAGTGGCTTGATCAGACATGTACAGTGATGCTGTATTAGGCTCATTTACCACTTAAAAATGCAGTGAATATACCTCTCTCTCATTGGCCTGAATGGTACAATACAAAATGGATGCAGGGGAGTGTGTCCTTATTTGCATACATCACCACTGGAGCAGTTATATTTATTGGGCTCAGCTCGTACTTCAGTTACTCCACTATCACAAAAAAAAGTAATTTGTGCACTTGAATTAGTGAAATTGAACGTTTTTCCCCCTAATCTGATATGATTCTCAATTGTAACTCAGTTTGCAACAGAGATTGTGTATATTATTTGGAGCAATTTTTCACCTTTGTATTTAGTCACAAAAGACATAATATATTACTGATTTGTTCTACCTAAAGCCACACAATTTTTCAAGTACATAAATATTTTGTGCGGAGAAATCATGTCCCAATATTTGTTTTTACAACAATGAGGGTATGGTAGCATAGTGGTTCTGTTACTGGGCTAGTAATCCAGAGGCCTGGCCTAATGATCCAGAGATAAGAGTTCAAATCCCACCACGGCAGCTGGGGAATTTAAATTCAGTTAATTAAATAAATCTGGAATAAAAAGCTAGTATCAGTACCATGTGACCATGAAACTACTGGATTATCGTAAAAACCCATCTGGTTCACTTATGTCCTTTAGGAAATCTGCCTATATGTGACTCCAGACCCACAGCAATGTGGTTGACTCTTAACTACACTCTGGGGTTCAAGAATGTGGCTCACCACCACCTTCTCAAGGGCAATTAGGGATGGGTAATAAATGCCAGCCTTGCCAGTGACCCCACATCCCATGAACGAATAAAAACAAAATTTAGACCATGACATCCAAATTTTTGTAGAACATTCCTAAAATTAAAATACATCAAGATCCAAATGGAACAAAAAAAGACTTAAAAAAATATTTATTCTCAGGATTATGGGCATCACCAAAAAGACCAGCATTTATTGTCCATTCTCCAGTTGCCCTTGAGAAGGTGGTGGTGAGCCACCGCCTTGATCCGCTGTAGTCCATGTTATAAGAACATAAGAAATAGGAGCAGGAGTAGGCCATTTGGCCCCTCGAGCCTGCTCCGCCATTCAATAAAATCATGGCTGATCTTCTACATCATCTCCACTTTCCTGAACTATCCCCATATCCCTCAATTCACTTAATATTCAAAAATCTATCGATCTGGGTCTTGAATATACTCAACGACTGAGCCTCCACAGCCCTCTGGGGTAGAGAATTCCAAAGATTCACCACCCTCTGAGTGAAGAAATTTCTCATCTCACTCCTAAATGGCCAACCCTTTATTCTAAGACTGTGACCCCTGGTTCTAGACTCCCCAGTCAGGGGAAACATCCTCTCTGCATCTACCCTGTCAAGCCCTGCAAGAATTTTGTATGTTTCAATGAGATCACCTCTCATTCTTCTAAATTCTAGAGAATATAGGCCTAGTCTACTCAATCTCTCCTCATAGGACAATGCCCCCATCCCAGGAACCAGTCAAGTGAACCTTCGTTGCACTCCCTCTATGGCAAGTATATCCTTCCTTAGGTAAGGAGACCAAAACTGTACACAGTACTCCAGGTGTGGTCTCACCAGGGCCTTATATAATTGCAGTAAGACGTCTTTACTCTTATATTCAAATCCTCTTATAATAAAGGCCAACATACCATTTGCTTTCCTAATTGCTTGCTGTACCTGCATGTTAACTTTCAGTGATTTGTGTACAAGGACACCCAGGTCCCTCTGAACACCAACATTTCCCAATCTCTCACCATTTAAAAAATACTCTGCTTTTCTATTTTTCCTACCAAAGTGGATAACTTCACATTTTTCCACATTATATTCCATTTGCCAGGTTCTTGCCCACTCACTTAGCCTGTCTATATCCCCTTGAAGCCTCCTTGCATCTTCCTCGCAACTTACATTCCCACCCAGCTTTGTATCATCAGCACACTTGGATATATTACATTTGGTCCCCTAATCCAAATCATTGATATAGATTGTGAATAGCTGAGGCCCAAGCACTGATCCTTGCAGTACCCCACTAGTTATATCCTGCCAACCCGAAAATGACCCGTTTATTTAATCCTTAATCATCACAACACCAGTCACGTTCCTTCATGTAGTACATTTTGGGAATGACATCACTGAAGCCAGCATATTCTTTGTGGTGGTACTGTTCCACAGAATTTTGTCTCAAAGAAATATTGAATGACCCCACCAATGTCTGCAAATTTATCCAGCAACTAGGCACACAGAATAGGAGGAGGGTCCCAGATATGCATTAAGTTAACTGATCTCATTGGTAGGGATGCTATATTTAGCCACAGTGAAATCAATGTATGTCGCTGTTGCAGAGCAGATGGACCTTTACTTTTTATGTGGTCCATGATAGATATGATCTGACGTTCAAAATGGGGCTTGTGGCCAGTGGGGGGGGGGGGGGGGGGGGGGGTGAAAGAGTGTGTGGAGGAAAAGGGAAAATTATTTTCAATTCCTCTGCGCCAACATCCTTCAACAGCAACAACTTGCATTTATATAGCACCTTTACATAGTAAAAATGTCCCAAGGCGCTTCACAGGAGTTTTATTAAACAAAATTGGACACCGAGCCACATCAGGAGACATAAGGACAGGTGACCAAAAGCTTGGTCAAAGAGGTAGGTTTTAAAAGGAGGATAGAGAGGCAGAGAGGTTTAGGGAGCAAATTCCAGAGCTAAGGACCCAGGCAGCTGAAGGCATGACCAGCAATTGTGGAACGATGAAAATCGGGGATGCGCAAGAGGCCAGAATTGGAAGATAGGGAGGGGCGAGGCCATGGAGGGATTTGAAAAGGATGAGAACTTTAAAATTGAGGCAATGCCGGATCGGGATGTGCAGTATAGAAGCAATATTGAGCCAATAAATATACCAATGTGAACCACATGTAATACTAGAAGCTAGCTAAAACATTATAAAAATGTTACTGCACAATAAGTCTGACAAATATCAATGCTAATTTTGTCATGTTGCATACTATAATCTGTGCTGAGAAAATCCATATTAGAGATTTGTTTAAGCAGCAGATATTATCCAAAGTGAAATGGATTGGAGAAGGCAGTGGGATCAAGTCATTTATTTTCATCTTAAAACAGATTTCTTCACCCATCCTCTGAATAGTTAGTTTAAGGAAACAGTATTTAATAGACAGATTTCTAACTTTGTAGTTCAGTGCTATTGTCCTATTTCTGGGCAACATTTCAGATAAACTGTCTCAGGTGTGAAGCTTTTTAAAACAAAAAAAATCACGTTCTCATTACAGCAGCATCATCCACCCAAAATCTTTTTTTAAAAAGTTCAGTAACACGTCAAGAAATTAAGTTTCCCCATAGCACTTTTGTTATGCCTAGCGATCAGAATAAAAGGCAGAGGCCTGGCGTTTCCGCTCGCTTCCACTGGTTTTTTTGGTGCAATTTGCCAGAAATCGGCGAAACCATTGCAAAAGGTCGCGGAATTTTAAGCGCAAATTAAGTACAGCCACAAATGGAGTTGCGCTGGTGCAGGCCAGACCATTGGGAGTTTCTGCTGTTTGTAGGCCTTCAAGGAGGCTCTAAAATTTAGGCTGGTTCTTTTGGGCACAAGAACACCAATAGGCACGTTTTAAAAGCTTTTGAATATTGATTTTAATTTACTAAGAAATTGACTACTGTACCCCAATATAACTAGCAAATTGTTCTGTATTTTTTTTGTCATTTTCAATTATTTAAAATCAGGTTACTCATAAGTGGTGGACTAGACACTGACTAAAATGTTTATTTTGTGATTAAACCCATTTTCAGCTGTATTAATCAAACTGCAAGGTACCATTCATACAAAAAAGAATATTTTTGAAAACAAATTTTTATTTTTAAATTATGTTCTAAAACGCTGCCCAATTGTGCTGGTTCATGGCAGATTTTACGTTCGGTGATATGCAAATGAGTTTGAGCAGAAACTTGAGACACAAAAAAACACTTCTCAAAACTAGCGTAATTTTGGGTGCAATTTGCGCCTGGATCGCCGACTGCGCCCATAGCGGAAACTCTACCACCAGAATGGAAGACTTGCACTCAATTTTGAAATAAACTCCCACCCAAGAATTCTATTCTTATGCAAATTGATTTTATTTTCAAGAAAAGCTCGAAACAGTCTCTCATTCCCAAAATGTTATCATCCTCTGCGTTCAAACTCTTCCACTGGATGAGAGATGAAAATAAATGTATCCTTTATTACAACAATATTGTCAAAGTTTTAAAATCCTATTGCATTCACAAGGTTATAAAGCTTAAGAAAGGATACATTACTTATTAACAGTCTACCATCATAATTTAGTTGGATGCTGCTTCTGCTCTATCCACATGCACTACAATGTCATACAGACAAGTTGAGCAGGATCAGCACAAAATTGAAAATATATTCAATTTAGCAATCTTTGAAATTTATCAAAATATAAAATCACACTAAAGTAAACCATAATTTGTGACAGGTACTTGTTTGGGGTGTACAGCTGACTTCAACAAAATCATGAGGTCGTGTCATTTGAGGTTTTTTTTTTCTGCAGTAGGATGGCAGTCAAGGTTGCTTGTCCATAAAGTAGGTGAGTTAGCTGGAAAGAGACCTGAAATCACTCTTCAAAGAAGAGCGCCCTTCATCTCATCAAGTCTATTTTCCAAATTGAATTCGGGTAGACAACTTTGTGGCGTGGGCTCATGTCCAATAGAGATTAAGGCTGATGGAATTTTAATCACAAACTGTCCGTCCTTCAGCTCTCCAAAGTACAAAGGTCAATATTTGTGACTATCACACCAAGTGCATAACCTAGCCAAGAGTTTTTTTTCAACATTAAGCAATAGTCAATTAAATTAATGGGTTTTAATAAACTGATTTGTTGCTGAGTCACTCATTATAACATTTTCAAGTCAGTAGATTGTGGGAACTTATTTAAATCCAAATCGGAACTCTACACATTCTAACCATCGATTTATTAATGGACTGAGTGACTGAAAGGACAAGGTTATATTCTCAACAATGAGCCGCTGAGTGTTTTAAAATCACATTAAATTCTCACAATGAACTTCTACAGTGTTAATATATCTGATCCATGTGTAAAATTAGGAACTTTCTTGAAACTGCACCAAGAGTATGGAACAAATTGAAAAAAAATCAGTTGATACTACTGGATCTGGGAACAACTGCCAGAAATGAACAAACGGTCATTAAGCTGAAAACACAGTCGAACATCTTGTAACTACAACAACACTGAAGACCATTCTAAATGTCCAATAGAACAATGGAAATTCTGCAACGGTACAACTAGGGAACAAAAAATACCCACCATCTGGTTAGTGCATGAATATCAGCATAAATGTGATTCATTAAACTGCATAAACAAAAGTATAATGCTGCAACAATCCACTCTATCCTGCCTTTCCAAATACCCACTTGTAAAAGCCAGATATCCTTCATCTGTACTTGCACAGTCAGCATTAAGTGTCATGTCCAAGCTAAAGTAATGGGGGAGGGGGAGGAAAGAGAGAAAAGGAAGGAAAGTTTATTTTAAAAGAAAGGAAACAAAAAAATTCTCCTCTCCAGTACTGCACTACTAAAATAACCACCTACACCTAAAGAAAACCAATGGCCAATTCCAAATACTGAAAAGGTACTTGTGTACAAAGGCTAAATTGCATTAAACATGACCTCATCATGTTCATTTCTGCACACACCTTTAAAAACCCCACCCTCGACATTTTAAAATCCTTAGGGCTCTTGAACACCCAAGGATGGAAAGGTCAGTCTTTCATTGATCTTGTAATTTGTTCCATGCAACCTTCTGATCCCTTCAGATCCAAGTCCAACATTCTGTCATAGATCAAAGCATTTCATAATTGCATCTCGATCAAACTTGAAGCTGAGAAAGGCCCTGGATGAAAAACTAAAATCGGAGTGTCCGTTGCAGGAATCAGAGAGGTCAGAACCTGATCTGCACGTCCCAGTATATTCCAAGAGCTGATTCGAGCTGCACAGTTCACAAACTGCATCTAAGTAGGGAAAAAAAAAGTGACCAATGCACTTCTATAACTACAGACAAAATGATTTTTAAAATATGAATAAACATAAGCATCAAGTTCTGCATAACAGCATTTATTGATACATATTCACAACATTGGAGGATGTTACACAGTGATCTTACCCATTTCAAAATTGTCCTGTAGTCGTCTTGGCTGAAGTTTTTTATCCGATTTCTAAAAGATTTAAAAAAACAAGCTGAAGTTTACTGACAGATGGCCACTAAGACATTATGGGCATAGCACATTAAAATGTGGTACGAACAGAGGTATTGACTTAGGCAGGAATACCAGTCTGCACAAGTTGCATGTCTGCACGAAGTATAGAAGCACAATGTCAGAAATAGGCTAAATGCCCAGATAATGAAAGATAGATCAGTTAACAGAGGTCCTGTCTTGAGCTTATTCAGTTTACAGTAGTGAGCAATCAGTAAGCCTGGGAAGAGAAAATGTGGAATAATCTTGCAGTACTTTGTTTAAAAACTTGTAAAGTCAAAGGAAATATTTCTGCTAAAATGTTGCAAGTACCATACATTGATATCTGGACTTAGTCAGTTTCACTGGGCTGGGTGTTTAACTTTTGACTACTTTCTAAAACAACAACACTGGCGTGGAATTTGCGGTTGTAATGATGGCAAAACGGTCAGCGCTCGCCGTCATTACTGTGTAAAACTGACAGCAACTTCTGGTGTCTGTACATTTGCAGTCAAATCCGGAAATCATCAGTGATACCCTGCTCCGCCACAGGGTGCGCTGTTGCAGTCTTCGCAGATGCAATCAACGCAGAATCAGTGATTGAACATGAACTTCAACTTTTTATGCACTATTCTCGCTGTAAAAACCAATGAAAATGTTAAGCCTTGTTCGATCAGGAGTCAGAGTTTTTACCGGTGTACTAAGTCATAATTACTGCTGAAAAACAAATTTTACAAATGTGGAGTCTCATTTCCTTAGAATAACATTTAAAAATCATAATTTAAAAAAAAGTTTATGATATTTCAGCTTCTCCCTTAATCCCATGTATATACCCCAATCTTTATTTTGTTTTCTGTACAATGATTAAAATGTGAATTATAATCCCTGCTTTTTACTTCCTGTTTGCTGCCTGTGAGAATTCAGTTATTAAAGGGTAAATCGGACAGCAACTTCCAGCAACCATACATGCGTAGTTAAATGCAGAAATCAAGAAGTTGCTGTCAGAGTTGCCCTGCTCCTCCAGAAGCTTCACTATAACAGTATCTCACCAAGAGACTTGGCATTGAAACACATGGAACGGCGTGAAGTTACAGTACTTACATGATATATATGCTCTCAGCTCGCCAGAAAAAGTTAGGGCTTGTCCATTCCAATGTAAGTACATTTTTAACGGTGTGATAAGTCTTAATTACTAGCAAACCACCTCTCTGGCATTGAAAATTAACTTTTACAAGTGTGAAGTCTCATTCCTTCAGATTTTAATTATTGTTGGAGATATAAAAAAAATGTAAATAATTTTTAACAACTTTTTCTTTGCCTCTTATCTCTTGAATCCCATCTTTCTTTCCATCTCTTTATTTCACTTTCTGTACATGATTTGGCATTGAATTAACTATTTTAACTGACACTTCTTAATTCAGACTCTGCCTGCCTCATTAACGATTCTTCAATCTGATTGGTTGAGGAGATACACAGTTGCTTCACTGACCACAGGTCCCAGATTCCCTGTAGAGGGCGCGGCATCAAAATGGCTTTCTAATCACAGAAAGTGTAAGTGTAATGAACGACTGTCACCATTTGTTCACCGCTGACCACAAAAATCAGGGCCATTGCTTTGTGGAAGCATGTAAATTATTCCATGTTAGTCCTTTGCCAATAAATGTCAGAAGTCTACTGCATGCTGTGACATTAAGTGGCCACAGCAGAAGTAGAACAAAGTTTTATTTTTCTTCACGATTCCTGACGAACTAAACAGTAAGTGAAACCCATTCGTCAAATCAGTTTAGTTACACTATTTAGTGAGGGGTTTTCATAAATTTTAACAAAAAGAAAAGCTGTCCCGATTAGAAATATAGGCCCTGAATTTGCGTTCGAAGGCTTCCCATGGGGGAAATGCCTCCGATCCGCAAATAAAATGCCCACGTACCTGGTGGTCCGGAGACTCGTGGTCCTGGGCCTCTCTGGGTACCCGCGGGTAGAGGCCCACGTATCCCAGGGGAGCAGGCGGTTCACAAGCGCCCCTGGGATCATGTGGGCTGGCCCAACTAATGAAAGAAGGGAATCCCCATTCATGCTCAACAGGATTCCATATGTATGGAAACCCCATAAGCATGAATGGGAATACCCCCAAAAATACATCTACACATTAAATAAATTTTAAAAAACCATTACATATTTAAAATTAAATAAATGTTATTTAATTAAATATTAAAACAAATTAATTTTTTGCAAAATAAATTTACATGTTTTAAAGGGGCTAAAAATAAACTTACCTTCTTGTCCAGGTTTATTACTGTATAAATGATTCAAAAACATAAAAATAAAATTATATCAAACTCTTACGCTGGTAAAAACAGGCACAAGAATTTCACGGGCATTCGCTGAGCAGAAGTTGGGCAAATAGCCCAACTCTCCGCCCGCGAATGTCCTTTTCGTTGGATCTATCATATCGCAAGTTGCAGGATTTCGCGCATGCCTAAACCCGGAACTTGCGCAGCCCTTACGGGCGCGTACAAACCTCGTATGTACCCGTAGAGGCTGCAAATTACGGCCCATTATTTTTTTCTATGCAAAACACGAAGGCTTTATAATCTATAAAGTGATTCTTCCTGGAGAAGAAAGGTGTGTGGTGACAAACATTTTGACACGATAACTTCAGAGATAAATGAAACTCCAAAATAATTAGGCATGAATTTAGCCTTAGGACTGCCATATTTGTCAAACTTTATGCAATAGCCCTACAAACTTAAATAAGTGCAAGCATAGCATCTGGTCTAAAAAGAAATTGGAGTGGAGATACAGATCAGCCATGATCTAATTGAATGGCGGAACAGGCTCAAGGGGTTGAATGGCCTACTCCTGTTCCTATATTAAAATGACAAACAATTGGCTCAAATTAGTCAAATATAAGCTTGTACAAATTCCATCATTTTTCCATTACTTCTACATCTTCTGAAAAGTCAGGATGAGCAGCAAATTATCACCTAGCTTTGGCTATCAGACAATGACCATCAATTTCTGCTTGGAATAAGGAAGAATCAACATGTCAGCATACACCAATGTTAGTTAGTACCAGTGTGTTTGCCACACTTGCAACTGCTGTGCCCTGGAAAGTAGTTAGTCCTGCCATTTGAGAAGCTAAATCTTGACAGCCATGAGATGAATCACATCCAGAGTTATCATCTCGTCTCCAACCCTGCAGGAGCAGTATCAACAGGTGTCACCATTAGCCAAGGACAACTTTGAGGACTCTGGTGCAAAATCTAAAATGCCACCATTGTACAAATGTTAAAAACAAGTGTTGCGACACCCTACCAATTTAATAAAGAGTGGTGTAGACTTGAAATTAGTTCTATCAATAAATGTTTTTAATCGCCAACATACAAGACTTGGAAGATCTTTAAAAAATGTGCCTTTATGATTAATGACTGATGTTGGAATTATAAACATAATTTTGTTCCTTTTCACAAACATTTTCCATTTGCACTAGAGCAATTCAGAATTTTGACTAAATAAATATATAGCAAAAACTCACCAATATCTGGTATTGTTTGACCTGCTGATTATTTACTCCAGTAGACTTCTTCTTCTGGTTTGGAGTATCTTGGTACTGCTTTCTGCCATTACCTCTGACATTATGTGACTAATATAAAATTTAAAAAGTTCAAATGTGCAATGTAAATAAACTTTAAATTACTTGCTTCCCCATTTAAATGGCATTGGCTACCAGCATAGAGAAAATTTCATACAAATGGAGATATCTGCATCCCATACTTTTCAGAAATATTAAGTACTTTGCAGCAGTCTTCACTTTTGAAGATGATACTCAACTGTTAGAATTTAATTGTGTTGTTAATAGTAAAACTGTTAATATCGCTATTCAAGAAAGGAGGGAGGGAGAAAACAGGGAACTATAGACCAGTTAGCCTGACATCAGTAGTAGGGAAAATGCTAGAATCTATTATTAGGAACGTGGTAACAGGGCATTTAGAAAATCAGAATATGATTGGGCAGAGTCAACACGGATTTATAAAAGGGAAAGCATGTTTGACAAATCTCAGAGTTTTTTGAGGTTGTAACTAGCAGGGTAGATAAGGGGGAACCAGTGGATGAATTGTGTTTTGATTTTTTGAAAGCATTCGATAAGGTGCCACACAAGAAGTTATTACACAAAATTAGGACTCATGGGATTGGGAATAATATATTAGCATGGATTGAGGATTGGTTAACAGTCAGAAAACAGAGCGTAGAAATAAAGGTCATTTTCAGGTTGGCAGGTTGTAACTAATGGAATAACGCAAGGATCAGTGCTTGGGCCTCAGCTATTTACAATCTATATCAATGACTTAGATGGAGGGACCGAGTGTAATGTATCCAAGTTTGCCGATGATACAAAGCTAGGTGGGAAAGTAATTTGCAAGGAGGATGCAAAGAGGATGCAAAAGGATGTAGACAGGTTAACTGAGTGGGCAAGAACTCGGCAGATGCAATATAATGTGGAGAAATTTGAAGTTATCCACTTTGGTAGGAAAATAAAAAAAGCAGAATATTTTTTAAATGGAGAGAGATTGGGAAATGTTGGTATTCAGAGGGACATCGGTGTCCTTGTACACAAATCACTGAAAGTTAACATGTAGGTACAGCAACCACAGTACAACCTGAAGGATCAAACCTTCCTCACAAACAGTGGACAACCATCAACCACCTCACAACCGGTCATGGTAGATGCTGCCACCTTCTCCATAGATGGAAGATTAAAGCATCCCCATCATGCGACTGTGGAGCTCCTAATCAGACCCTGGAGCAAATCATTGAGCACTGCCCTCAGAGGAAACTCGCAGGCAGCCTACAAGATATCCACGCTATTACACAGGAAGCTTTGGCCTGGATATCGGACTTAGATATTGACATTTGATTTGCTTTGCTACTACCATACGAAAGAATAAGCAGCAAGCAAGCAATTAGGAAAGCAAATGGTCTTAAAGGGATTGGAGTATAAGAGTAAAGAAGTCTTACTGCAATTATACAGGGCCTTGGTGAGACCACACCTGGAGTACTGCGTACAGTTTTGGTCTCCTTACCCAAGGATTGATATACTTGCCTTAGAGGAAGTGCAACAAAGGTTCACCAGACTGATTCCTGGGATGGGGGGATTGTCCTATGAGGAGAGAGTGAGGAGACTAGGCCTATATTCCCTAGAATTTGGAAGAATGAGAGATGATCTCATTGAAACATAAAATTCTTACAGGGCTTAACAGGGTAGATGCTGAGAGGATGTTTCCACTGGCTGGGGAGTCTAGAACTAGGGGGTAACAGTCTCAGAATAAGGGGTTGGCCATTTAGGACTGAGATGAGGAGAAATTTCTTCACTCAAAGGGTTGTGAATCTTTAGAATTCTCTAACCCAGAGGCTATGGATGCTCAGTCGTTGAGTATAATCAAGACAGAGATTGATAGATTTTTGGATATTAAGGGAATCAAGGGATATGGGGGATAGTGTGGGTAGGTGGAGTTGATATAGAAGATCAGCCATGATCTCATTGAATGGCGGAGCAGGCTCGAAGGGCCAAATTACCTACTCCTGCTCCCATTTCTTATGTTCTTATTCTTAAGTAACATAGATGAACATATTGTTTTCAATGGAATTGAGAACCTGAAAATAGAGAAGGCAGCCAAGCCAGATGATATCCACCCAAGAGTCTCGGAGATGGGACACTTGTTGTGCAAGCCCCTTGCACGTATTTTTAATAGCTCACTGCACTCTGGGATGGTTCCTTTAGACTGGAAGGAGGCTAATGTAGTCCCCAACCTTAAAAAAAGGAGACAAGACGGACCCAGGTAACTATAGGCCCATTAATGTGACATCAGTAATATAGGAAAGATGCTTGAAGGATGCAATATATGACCATGTAGAGATAGAGGGACATAATGGGGACACCCAACATAGCTTCAAAATAAAAAAGAGGTAATGTCTTACAAATTTGATTATATTTTTTGAAGAAGCCACCAAGATGGCGGATGACGGAAGCCAAGTAGACATTGTCTACTTAAGACTTCCAAAAAGCTTTTGACAAGGTACTGCACAAGAGGCTTCTCTACAAGGTCAAAGCCTCTTATATTAGTGGTAATATATTGAGCTGGATTGAGAACTGACTGGAAGGCCAAAGGCAGAAAGTAGTTTATGGATGGATCTGAATCTGTTTAGACACCGGTCACTAGTGGTATCCCGCAGAGATCAGTGTTAGGACCGCTGTCCTTTACTATTTTTATTTATGATCTAGATGCAGGTGTTGGGGGCACGATCTGCAAATTTGCAGATAAGATTTATGCGAGTGTTAGGACTGTAGATGATGCTCAACTGCTTCAAGTGGAACTTGATGTGTTGGGAGAATTAACTGGTGACTGGCAAATGATGTTTAACTTAGAAAAGTGCAGTGTTATGCATGTGGGCAGGGCGAATACTGAACATACATACACCCTTCAGGGAAAAGCAGTAAAGCAGCTGGAGAAAGAAAGAGATCTAGGTGTTCCAGTGCATAGATCGCGAAAAGTTTATGAACAATACCGTGAAGCGATAGCTAGAGCGAATAGGGTGTTGGGGTGCATTTATAGGACAATGGACCACAAGACAAAGCATACTATTTTGTCCTTCTACAAGACTTTGGGTCAGGCCTCAAGTATAACAGTGTCCAGTTTTGGGCTCCTCACATGGTGGGTGATATTGAGGCTTTGGGAAAAGGGTGCAGAGGAGGGCCACTAGATTAATTCCCAGTTTGAAGCATCATAGTTATTACAATAGGGTAAAAGATCTGGGACTCTACACTTGAGAAAAACATAGACTTGGGGGTGATTTGATTGATGTTTACAAGATGATGAAGGAAATAAATTGTGTTCGAGTAGACAATTTGTTCCAATTAAATAGGTTAGGGAGGACCAGGATCACAATTTTAAGTTGTACAAGGCCAGATCTAGGTTAGAGGTCAGGAGATGGTTCTTTTCCCACAGAATAGTGGACCTTTGGAACAGGCTGCCGGCTGGTGCGGTGGATGACAATTCACTGAATTCCTTCAAGCGAGAGCTGGACCGCTTTCTGGCTGGGGAAGAGATCACATTGTACAAAAGGTAGGTACTGCATAGAATCATCATGGCCAAAGTGATCTCCTGGACCAGTTTTAACCACCGAAGGAGGTTGGAGAGGAATTTCCCAGATTGGCCTGGATTTTTAAATCTGTTTTTTTGCCTCTCCCAGGAGATCACATGGTTTTGGGCGGAGTGGGGCGTGTATATATTGTGATGCACAAGGTATCACAATTGCGTGGAACAGGCTGGATGGACCAGAGGGTCTTTTCCTGTATGTCACTGTTCGTAGTTAACACAGTAAAAGGATTTGAGATCATGAATACTTCTTGAAGATGGCAGGGAAAAAAACTGATGAAAACAAAATTAATAAAAAGTTGAAAAAGCATGTAGCTTACTGTAGGATCATCTCTATGAAGATGACCTTGGTATAGAACTTAATGCCCTCCTATGGATACAGCAGATGTGTTTCACCAATGTTTAAAAAAAAAACAGCTCTCCCAGTGGCATTGCTCAATCAGATGAAAAATAACCCATATCATCCCCCAAGTATTTGCATTTTGTTGGCTCTCCATTTCAGTTTACTTGTAAAAAAAAATTCTACCTCAATATTTAGCTTGGAATGTAATTATCTTGTGCAAAAATTATATTTAATTATCTTTCACAACCTGTGTATTTTAACTTATGTGCCTTACCTTTAACAGCACAAATCCTATTTTTTTTTAAACTTAAGCAATCAATATGTCCACTGTATTTAAAAAAAAGGCAGAGGGACTATGAAGACCAGGCCTGGAACAGGGCTCAAAACTGTGGTAAGGAGTGGGAGGAGTTGTGTGGCTGTTTGGATCAGAACATCAGGCCTCAGCTGGACAGTTAAAGGAGATAAAATTGCAGAAAAAGTAGGAAACTTGCCCATAATAATGAAAAAAATGTAACTATTCTATCTGTTTCTGCACTACATTAAATTCATATGGATAAAATGCTCAAATAAAAAAATCCTATTTAATAATTAAGTACCCAAAATATTTGTCAGAGCTCATTACCTTGTGTTCCCAGAATACCTGCCAATGACTGGAAGAAACAAAGCTATGAACACATACTATGGGAGAATGATGCTGGATTAAATCATCCCAGATCATCAGCTTGTAAAACTACAGCAATATGCTATTTGTCACTGAAAATAATTGTTTGTTTTACTGAACTTGTACCCTACAGAAAGACCAGATATTTTTCTTCAGTTAATATTAGTCTCTCACCCTTGCCTTCACGGTCTCAGAAGTGTCAGATTGATTGGTTTGACTGAATGGCTTCTGCAGCGGTCTGTGTTTAACGGAGCACCCCCATTGCTCTCCTGTGAACGACTCAAGTAACTGCTGATTCTGCCGTGCTCGTGATCTAACAAACATAAATTCACAGATAGGTTTTATGAAAGATTTTTCTGTTTGATAAAAGAAAACTGGTTATTTTTCATTTGTATCTTTCACACTGAAGTTTCAATATATAATCTACTGAGATTTCAAATCCCACACCAGGATGCAAGCACAAATTCATGGCTAACATTTCAGTGCAGAACCAAAGGATGTTGCATCGTCAGAAGTGCTATTTTTCAGATGAGACATTGAACAGGTGAACTTATCTGCCTTTTCTGGTGAGAGTTAAAAATCCCACATCACCATTAAAAGTGCAGGAAGTTCTTCTATTGTTCTGGCAACATTCCTTCCACAACCAACAAAAAAATTTAACTGGTTGTACATCTCACTGCCATTTATAAGACTGCTGCGCAAAATGGCAGCCACGGTCACCTACATAGCAATTACTAAATTTTAAAGTAATTCACTGTGAAGCACTTCTGGACATTTAAGACATAAGGCACTTAATAAATGCAAGTTCATTCTTTCTTTCTATAGCCTACACAGGTGCATGCCAACTTTTTCCTTTGAATTCACAAATTAATTATTGAGCAAAGTCAATTTGCCAAACAAATTCCTTAAATACAGGATCACCGTACTCCTCAAACCGTACATCGTACAGCACAATTCAATCAAAGCTATCAGCAGCTGTAATGTATGAAATGCAGCAGTCAACTTGCACATAGCAAGGTCCCACAAACAGTAATGAGATAATGACAAGGTAATCTGTTTTAGTGATGTTGGTTAAGGGATAAATATTGGCCAGGACACTGGGGAGAACTCTCCTGTTGTTCTTCAAATAGTGTCAGGGGATCTTTTACATCCACCCGAGGGGGCAGACCCTGTTTAACGTCTCATCCGAAAGACGGCACTTCCGGCAGTGCAGCACTCCCAGAGTGCTCAAGTCTCTGGAGTGAGATTTGAACCCACAACCTTCTTACTCAGAGGCGAGCGCTACCTACTGAACCACAGCTGACACTACAATTACTTCAGTTATACTGTTACTGAACTAATACTGGTGATGGACCACGTGATAGGAAATGGCTATAAAATGAAACACGACAGAGGACTGGGTGGCACAGTATAATAGTCTTTGCCTCAGGGAACTAGATTTCAATCCGTCTGCTGTGCTTAAAAAAAGTCGGTTGGCTATGAGAGTTCCATGTAAAATGAGTTTAGACAGTCTCAGAGTAGTAATGAGCCTCTAGAATACATTACCGGCTGGTGTGGTGGGTGCTGACTTTCTGTATACCTTCAAGAGGGAGCTGGACTGGTTATTGACTGGGGCAGAGATCGTATCATATAGAAAGAAAGTGCCTTTATAGATAACACTTGGTACATGTGATCTCCTGGGCTGGTTTTGGTCTCCTGGGTGGGTTGGAGGGGACTTTTCCAGAGTATTTTTTCCCCCTTATTGGCCCTGGTTTTTTTCGCCTCTCCCAGGAGATTACATGGCTGGGGAGGGGAGGTGGAAAGAAGTGTTTAGTCAGGATGCTCCGGCCATCGTGGTGTGGGGAAGGCTTGATGGGCCAGCTGGTCTTTTCCTGACCATCAATTTTGTATGTTTTATTTTGTTCGAGTGAGCAGCTTACTTACATTAGTTAAGAGGAGGAGAACTCGGGGACATCTGTATAAGTTATAGAAGCACAGAGTTAGGTTAGAGTCCAGGAAGTTCTTTTTTGCAGGAAGTCATTAACCTCTGAATCATGTTGCCAGCACAGGCAGTAACTGCAGATTTGCTGCAATCATTTACAGGGGAAGCTGGACGAGTTCCTGCAAATGGAAGCTGTCAGCTAAAGAAGGTATGTGGGTTGACAGGGTAGTAGTATCAGTCACCATCATCTCCTACAACTAGCTTGATTGCCTGCAGGGATTAGAGAGGAATTTCGGAGAGGTTTTTGCCCCACTAAACTGGCCAATGGTCCCCACCCAGGAGACTGCAAGAGGGCGAGGGGAAGAACGATCGGCTTGGGTTAGATTGTGGATGGAGAACGCTCGAAGGGCAAGTTGATCATTTCTGTTCCTGTACGTTTGTCTAAACTCTCAATGTATTTGAACCCCTTGGTCTTTGTTCATTCACACCTTTCAAAGTCTTTTCATTTAGTATAGGCCTCGTTTTTTCTCCCAGAATATAATAGCTCTCACTTATCCACAATAAATTGCATCTGCTACCTGTCTGCCCATTCCACTAATGTTTGCCATCCCTCTTCTATTGTCCTCTTCACTGTTCGCCAACTACCCCCACTTGTGCAGTCAGCAAATTTCACTAGTCCAAATCATTTATATATACCCCAATAAAAAAGGTGGACCGAGCAGTAATCCTTGGGATCCACCACTTCCAACTCTTCTCCAATCTAAACAACCACTTATCTCAATTTTGTTTAGTATTTAATATCCAATATTACCTCCATGCCACTACATTTCTTCTACTATACACCTGAATTTTCTAACAAGCTTCTTATGCAACACCTCATCAAATGCATTCTGAAAGTCCAGGTACACCACATCCTTTATGTATTAAAATCAGTCACTTCTTTGGCTAACACACGGTGGTAAGTAGCTCGGAGTCCAGTTCTATGGAGTACTGCTTCTACAGAGTACTAAACATGAGAATTTGGGGAGGTGGGGGTAAGAGGTGCTGCTTGATACATAAAAAAATATAAACAACTAGGGTTACATTAGGACTGTAGGCTAAGTTACAGTAAAGACCTAAAGCATATAACTAAATTTAATAAATTAAACAAGGTTATTACCTAGATTAAAAACTATTAATAGACAATTGAGTATTTCAAAACTTGGAAACCTAATTAGTTAAACAAAATACAATAGATATGGCAGGGCCGGTGAGGTGTTGCAGCTGCAGCATGTGGGATCCACAGCAACCACATCTGCAGTAAGTGTCCGCAGCTCGAGGAACTTCGGCTCAGAGTTGATGAGCTGGAGTCCAAGCTTCGAACACTGCGATACATCAGGAAGGGAGAAAGTTACCTGGACACTTTGTTCCAGGAGGCAGTCACACCCCTTAGGTTAAATACTTCAGATTTGGTCCATGGTCAGAGACAGGAGGGTGTGACTACGAGTGAGGCAGGTATGGGGATCCAGAAGGTAGCACTGGAGAAGCCTCAGCCCTTGCATTTGTCCAACAGGTACGAGGTTCTTGCAGCCTGTGTGGACAAGAGCAGGGACTGCAGGGAGGATGAGCAAACTGACCACAGCACTATGGTACAGGGGGCCATTCAAGTGGGGAAGTAAAAAGGAATGTAGTAGTGGTAGGGGACAGTATAGTTAGGGAGATAGATAGTTTTCTGCAGCCGAGAGCATGAGTGTCGAAGGCTGTGTTGCCTGCCCGGTGCCAGGGTTAAGGACATCTCCTCGGGGCTGGAGAGGAACTTGAAGTGGGAGGGGGAGGATCCAGTTGTCGTGGTCCATGTAGGTACCAACAACATAAGTAGGACTAAGAAAGAGGTTCTGCTGAGGGAGTTTGAGCAGCTAGGGGCTAAATTATAAAGCAGAACCACAAAGGTAATAATCTCTGGATTACTACCTGAGCCACGAACAAATTGGCTTTGGGTCAATAAGATCAGAGAGTTGAATGTGTGGCTCAAGGATTGGTGTGGGAGAAATGGGTTTCGATTTATGGGGCACTGGCACCAGTACGGGGGAAAAGAGGGAGCTGTTCCGTTGGGACGGGCTTCACTTGAACCATGCTGGGAAAGTGTCCCGACCTATCGAATAACTAGGGCTGTAGGTAGGGCTTTAAACTAAATAGTGGGTGGGAGGGTTCAGGTGAGGGGAAACTTAGAAAGTTAAAGAGAAAGGACAAGGCAATAGTGCAGGGTAGCGATAGGGGTAATGATAACCAGAGTGTGAAAGCATAAGAGTACACCAGCAAATAGGATCAGAGTAGGGAAAAATGGTAAAAAGACAAAATTAAAGGCTCTTTATCTGAATGCATGCAGCATTCGTAACAAGATAGATGAATTGATGGCACAAATAGAAATAAATGGGTATGATCTGATAGCCATTACAGAGACATGGCTGCAAGGTGACCAAGGCTGGGAACTAAATATTCAAGAGTATGAGACATTTTGGAAGGATAGGCAGAAAGGTAAAAGAGGTGAGGTAGCTCTGTTAATAAAGGATGAGATCAGTACAGTAATGATCTTGGCTCAGAAGATCAAGATGTAGAATCAGTTTGGGTGGAGATAAGAAATAATAAGGGAAAGAAGTCACTGGTGGGAGTAGTCTATAGGCCTCCCAACAGTAGCTACAAGGGACAAAGTATAAATCAAGAAATAATGGGGGCTTGCAAGAAAGGTACTGCAATAATCATGGGCGATTTTAATCATCATATAGATTAGACAAATCAAATTGGCAAAGATAGCCTTGAGGACGAGTTCATAGAGTATATTCAGGACAGTTTCTTAGAACAATACGTTGTGAAACCAACCAGGGAACAGGCTATTTTAGATCTGGTAATGAGACAGGATTAATTAATGATCTCATAGTAAAGGATCCTCTAGGGAAGAGTGATCATAACATGATAGCATTTTACATTCAGTTTGAGGGTGAGAAACTTGGGTCTGAAGCTAGTGTCTTAAACTTAAATAAAGGCAATTACAAGTGTATGAAGACAGAATTAGCTAAAGTAGACTAGGAAAACAGATTAAAAGGTAAGACGGTAGGATAAGCAGTGGCAGACTTTTAAGGAGATATTTCATAACTCTCAACAAAGATATATGCCAGTGAGAAAGAATGACTCTACGAGACGGATGAACCATCCGTGGCTTACTAAGGAAGTTAAGGAGGGTATCAAATTGAAAGAAAAGGCATACAATGCTGCGAAGATTCGTGGTAGGCCAGAAGATTGGGAAATTTTTAGAAACTTGCAAAGGACGACTAAAAAAATAAGAGGGAGAAAATAGATTATGAGAGTAAACTAGCAAGAAATATAAAAACAGACAGCAAGAGCTTCTACAAGCATATAAAAAGAGAGAGAGAGTAGCTAAAGTAAACATTGGTCACTTAGAGGATGAGACTAGAGAATTAATAATGGGAAACAAGGAAATGGCAGAGACTTTGAACAAATATTTTGTATCCGTCTTCACGGTAGAAGACACTAAAAGCATCCCAATAATAGTGGAAAATCAAGGGGCAAAAGGGAGGGAGGAACTTAAAACAATCACTACCACTAGAGAAAAAGTACTAGGCAAACTAAAGGCTGACAAGTCCCCTGAACCTGATGGCCTGCATCCTAGGGTCTTAAAAGAAGTGGCTGCAGAGATAGTGGATGCATTGGTTGTAATCTTCCAAAATTCCCTAGACTCTGGAAAGGTCCCAGCGGATTGGAATACCGCAAATGTAACCCCGCTATTCAAGAAAGGAGGGAGACAGAAAGCAGGAAACTATAGGCCAGTTAGCCTAACATCTGTCATTGAGAAAATGCTAGAATTCATTATTAAGGAAGTAGTAGCAGGACATTTAGAAAATCATAATACAATCAAGCAGAGTTAAGATGGTTTTATGAAAGGGAAATCGTGTTTGACAAATTATTAGAGTTCTTTGAGGATGTAACGAGCAGGGTGGATAAAGGGGATCCAGTAGATGTGGTGTATTTGGATTTCCAAAAGGCATTCGATTAGGTGCCACATAAAAGGTTGCTGCACAAGCTAAGAGCTCATGGTGTTGGGGGTAATATATTAGCATGGATAGAGGATTGGCTAACTAATGGGTCATTTTCAGGTTGACAAACTGTAACTAGTGGGGTGCCACAGGGACCAGTGCTGGGGCCTCAACTATTTACAATCTATATTAATGACTTAGATGAAGGGACCGAGTGTACTGTAGCCACATTTGCGGACGATAAAGAGAAAGGTGGGAAAGCAAGTTGTGAGGAGGACACAAAGTCTACAAAGGGACATAGATAGTATAATGTGGGAAAATGTGAGGTTATCCACTTTGGTAGGAAGAATAGAGAAGTAAAATATTAATTAAATGGAGAGAGACTACAGAATGCTGCGGTACAGAGTGATCTGGGTGTCCTCGTACATGAAACACAAAAAGTTAGCATGCAGGTACAGCAAGTAATTAGGAAGGCAAATGGAATGTTGGCCTTTATTGCCAGGGGAATGGAGTATAAAAGTAGGGAATTCTTGCTACAACTGTACAGGATGTTGGTGAGACTACACCTAGAGTACTGCGTACAGTTTTGGTCTCCTTATTTGAGGAGGGATATACTTGCATTGGAGGCAGTTCAGAGAAGGTTCACTAGGTTGATTCCTGAGATGAAGGGGTTGTCTTATGAGGAAAGGTTGAGCCTATACACATTGGAGTTTAGAAGAATGAGGTGATCTTATTGAAACATAAGATTCTGAGGAGGCTTGACAGGGTAGATGCTGAGAGGATGTTTCCCCTCGTGGCGGAATCTAGAACTAGGGGGCATAGTTTCAGAATAAGGGGTCGCCCATTTAAGACGGACATGAGGAGGAATTTCTTCTCTCAAAGAGTCGTGAATCTGAGTCATTGAATATATTCAAGGCTAAGGTAGACAGATTTTTGAACTACAGGGGAGTCAAGGGTTATGGGGAACAGGCAGAAAAGTGGAGTTGAGGCCAAGATCAGATCAGCCAGGATTTAATTGAATGGCGGAGCAGGCTCGAAGGGCCGAATGGCCTACTCCTGCTCCTATTTCTTATGTTATGTTCAAAAAGCTCTTAAATTTGTCAAACACAACTCACCTTTAACAAATCTGCGCTGGTTGCCCTCAATTAAACCATGCATTTCTAAATGCTCACTAATTTTACCTTGAATTATGGATTTTAAGAGTTTGCCCTCAATGGGCAGACTAATTGTTTGTGAATTACCCAGTTTATCCTTCTCTTCAGTACCAAGGCATAATTTGCATATTTGAGGACATTCTTTCGACAGTCTATATGCATGCTACCAGGGCCTTAATGACTCAGCAAAGTAATGTTTTTGTCCTTGTTGGAGAAGCATCAAACTCATCTAAGAAGCAGTCCTGGATGCATTGTAAGAAGCAATCCCTATTTTGACCACATTCATTACTTTCAACTCATTCTATCCTGGGAAAGTTAAATCATCATTATTACTTTGTTCTTGCATCTCTCAACTATTTACAGAAGCTATCCCTCTATCTCATCTCCACTGTTGTGGCCTGTAATACATACTGAGAATTGTACCATTTCTTAACTCTATCTTAATACAACCTTCTCGAACATCCTTAAGTTCTAGTGCTGCAATAGAGCCCTTTACCAACATTGCCATCCCACCCCCACTCTTACCTATCTCTCCTGGAAATGCTATGATGAGGAATATTTAATTCCTAGTCCTGTTCAAACCCAAACCATCTCCAGAACAACTACTAGATCATAGCCATCTATAGTTATTAATGCTTCCAGGTCTCCAATTTTGTTTTGGATGCTTTGTGCATTCACATGCATACCACTAAATCCTGACTCCATTTTTTGTAGCATTGACCCTTATTCTTTTTCTCAGTTCATTTTTCAATATATTTGCCTGTTCTACAGTGTTTATCATCTCTTGTTATCCCACTCCTTCTTTCCCATTCTCCAATATTTTCTATTTACTTCAGCTAAGCCTTCTGGTTCTATCTCAACAGCTTTAATAAATCGCTCACACCTAGATTTCCCTATAGCCACCTTCATATTAGTTTAAATCATTACCCACTGCTCTATTTACCCCCTTCACGAGGACAGTGGTGCCATTTCAATTCAGGTGAAAGCCGTATCTTCAGCATAGCCTTCCTTCGTTCCAAAACTCACCCTAAGGATATGAACTCTTCCCTCCTGCACCAGCCCTGCAGCCACACATTAACATTCCTAGTCTTCCTCTCCTTAACTTTTCCAGCATGTGAACAAAAAGTAATCAGGAGATTACTACCCAACATGTAAATGAGAGATATAAATGTCCCTCAATATTATTCAAACACCTGCATTTCATTGTTGAACATATAACCTGCTAAATATCAATTCTAATGTGAATTTTTTTTTTTTTAAATCAAGTGTGCCTATAATCCTACTTCCAGGGGCGAGGGGTACAGATTGTTAAGGCTCATCTTAGTACGTTATGTTGGGCTGGGCCGTAGAACAGTCCAGGTTTCACATTTAAAAGAATGGCAACCCCAAATTAAAACAAATTGCCAAATTTCCAATCTTCACATTCTGAAAACAAATTCAGCATTTGATTTATAGTATATCTCCATTACCATCTCACCAGCAAAAAAGTCCACAAGCATTCTAAATGTCAGTCATACCCTTTTATCCAAACTACACTTACCTTGCATTTAATTTTTCCAATAAAGTTTTGGATGGAGTAGTGCTATTAGATACAAGGCCATCGCTATCTGAAGAATCCGCATAGTTTTTGGATATCCAGTCTTTTAGTGGTCTGTGATAAAAACAGTAGCATACTTAAACTCTGATGTCCTAGAAACAAGTTTTATGTCAAATGGTTACACAAGAATAGATGCTAGGTCCATACCAACAAGATTTACCAAACTTGTAAATCAACAAAATAACCTTTACAAATAAACTACCTAGCACCAGCTTGGTACAGTACAATGATCTAATCATTTTATTATCCAGTAATCAAAACAGGATTTTAAATAGTGAAATGTACTTCTGGATTGATCCTGTACACCTCGAATGTGAACCCATTTTAAACAGGAGCCAGAATGCATATTTTTAAAAAAAATCATAAATTAGCTTTTGAAAGAGGAAAAAAAACAAGGGTATCACATGTTCAACCATACCTTATAAATGGAATAGCCATGAAAAACTTATTTGGTGCTAAACCCAGTTTTGACTTGGGAGTCATGTCATTCCTATGGGATGGCAACTTCTCGATGGAAAACCATTCAATATTCTAAAAACCAAGTATATGGTAGCATTAAAAAACATGCATTTATATAGCACTTCTCACCCGTAGGATGACACCTCAGAGCGCTTTACAATAATGGAGGAAAGGGATAGATAGGGTGGACACTGCATAGGGAAAGAGGAAGGAAATGGAGAAGCTAGGATAGGAACCAAGGAAATGGTTTAAAAAGAGTTTTTGAGGAGGTTTTTGAAAGCAATAAGAGGGGTGGGCAAGGCAGAGGAACTGAGTATAGCTGCAGAGCGCAGAAGCATAGTGGCCGAACAGGTGGTCACCAGTGGTGAAACAGCAAGAGTTAGGATGAGGAGAAATCCTGTATTAGAGGACCAGAGAGTACATGCAACAACAACTTGTATTTATATAGTGCCTTTAACGTAGTAAAACATCCCAAGGCGCTTCACAGGAGTGCCCTAAAACAAAATTTGACACTGAGCCACATGAGGAGCTATTAGGGCAGATGACCAAAAGCTTTGTCAAAGAGGTAAGTTTTAAAGAGTGTCTTAAAGGAGGAAAGAGAGAGAGAGAGGCAGAAAGGTTTAGGCAGGGAATTCCAGAGCTTAGGGCCTAGGCAGCTGAAGGATTGGCCACCAATGGTTGAGTGACTAAAATCAGGGATGCTCAAGAGGCCAGAATTAGAGGAGCGCAGATATCTGCAGGGGGCGGGGGGGGGGGGGGAGGAGAGGAGGAAGCGGGTGCACGCGAGGCCATGAAGGGATTTGAAAACAAGGATGAGAATTTTAAAAATCGAGGCATTGCTTAACCAGAAGCCAATGTAGGTCAGCGAGCACAGGGGAGATGGGTGAACGGGACTTGGTGCGAGTTAGGACATGGGCAGCTGAGTTTTGGATGACCTCAAGTTTACAGAGGGTAGAATGTGGGAGGCCAGCCAGGAGTGCGTTGGAATAGTCAAGTCTAGAGGTAACAAAGACATGGATGAGGGTTTCAGCAGCAGATGAACTGAGGCAAGGGCGGAGGTAGAAATGGGCGATCTTAGTTATGGCACGGATGTGTGATCGGAAGCTCATTTTAGATTCAAATATGACACCAAGGTTGCGAACAGTCTGGTTGAGCCTCAGACAGATGTTAAGGAGAGGGATGGAGTCAGTGGCTAGGACCGAAGACAATGGCTTTGGTCTTCCCAATATTTAATTGGAGGAAATTTCTGCTCCTCTAGTACTGGATGTCGGACAAGCAGTCTGACAATTTAGAGACCGGGGAGGGGTCGAGAGAAGTGGTGGCGAGGTAGAGCTGGGTGTCGTCAGCGTACATGTGGAAACTGACGCTGTGTTTTCGGATGATGTCGCCGAGGGGCAGCATGTAGATGAGAAATGGGGGGGGGGGGGTCAACGATAGAGCCTTGGAGGACACCAGTGGTAACGATGCAGGAGTGAGAAGAGAAGTCATTGCACATGAAGTAAGGCAGGAGATCAGTCGGTAAGGTAGGGTAAAGACATGGAGAAATTTGAAAACAAGGATGAGAATTTTGAAATTGGCACGCTGGGATATGGGGATGCTGGAGACGATGGGATGTGGTGATGGGAATGGACTTACTTTGGTGAAGATGTTGGCTATGTGTTGAAACTTGTGGAAGGTTGCAGGGAGGCCAGATAGAAGGCTGTTGAAGACATCAAGCCTCGAGGTGAAGGTATGCAGTAGGAAAAAGGAGAAATAGGGATGGAGGCGGAAGACAGTGATTTTGGTAACTGAGCAGAGGTGAAGAAAGCTCAACTTGGGGTCAAACACAATTTCCAATGGTCTGCATAATTCTTAAAGATTTACATTGTTAAATATTCACTTCACATAATATAAGCATGATCCAATTACTGAAGAGAGCTTGGATTACAAGTGACCAATATAAAAAATAAAAAAAAGAGACATAGACATATTCTATTCAGCACACTATTCAGTGCAACAAAGCAGTCTACTACATTGAACTACTGCTTTATAAGATTGCCGGGCAGTCTTTAAAATGCAACAAGGCAAAACTGAATTTCCAAGTTCAAATATTTTATACCCGGATTTCTCTTCTTGTTTTAGGGTTAAACTTTGTATCCTTTGGAACACCTGGGATTATATACAGTCGAGCTAATTGATCATTGATTCTTTGTTCAATGAAGTCGTCTTTACAAATGCGATCTCTTATGTCGAACCCAGTTTCTTCAAGAACCTGAAAGCAACATACAAAACTTATCACTAAATGCCAAATATATTGAACACAAAAATAAATGCACACATTTAATCGAACGCCACACAAGTCTATGCTAATTACTTTTTAAAAACAATATTTTATGATATTTAAATCCATCAAATGAAGAAAGGCATCACAGAGCATCTGATCCTGTGTCACCCCACTCTGTATAACAAAGTGGGGGGGGGTGGGGAGAGAATGGCATGAGTTTTTCTTTTTAAAAGTGAAAAGTAGGGAGGTGGCCTATAGAAGAGCACGTCTCATCAATAATCACCTGCAGAATTACCTTCTTAAAGTTACATACCTGTATCAGAAATTAGATAAGCAGCAACTGGGGTAGAAGGGAAAATAAATACAGCTCAATAATTTCATAACAGTGAGGAAATTTAGTAATAAGAACATAAGAATTAGGAACAGGAGTAGGCCATACGGCCCCTCGAGCCTGCTCCGCCATTCAATAAGATCATGGCTGATCTTCGACCTCAACTCCACTTTCCTGCTCGATCCCCATATCCCTTGATTCCCCTAGAGTCTAAAAATCTATCTATCACAGCCTTGAATATACTCAAAGACTCAGCATTCACAGTCCTCTGGGGTAGAGAATTCCAAAGATTCACAACCCTCTGAGTGAAGAAATTCCTCCTCATCTCAGTCTTAAATGGCCGACCCCTTATCCTGAGACTATGCCCCTAGTTCGAGACTCTCCAGCCAGGGGAAACAACCTCTCAGCATTTACCCGTCAATCCCTTTCAGAATCTTGTATGTTTCAATGAGATCATCTCTCATTCTTCCAAACTCCAGAGAGTATAGGCCCAATCTACTCAATCACTCCTCATAGGACAACCCTCTCATCCAAGGAATCAATCTAGTGAACCTTTGTTGCACCATCTCGAAGGCAAATATATCCTTCCTCTGATAAGGAGACCAAAACTGTGCACATGCCAACATTTAATTAGTTTCTCACCATTTAAAAAATATTCTGTTTTTCTATTCTTCCTACCAAAGTGAATAACCTCACATTTCCCCACATTATACTCCATCTGCCACCTTATTGCCCACTCACTTAACCTGTCTTTATCCCTTTGCAGGCTCTTGGTGTCCTCTTCACAGCTTACTTTCCCACCTAGCTTTGTATCGTCAGCAAACTTGGATACATTACACTCAGTCTCTTCAACTAAATCATTAATGTAAATTGTAACTAGCTGAGGCCCAAGCACTGATCATTTGCGGCACCCCACTAGTTACAGCCTGCCAACCTGAAAATGACCCATTTATCCCTACTCTGTTTTCTGTCCGTTAACCAATCCTCTATCCATTCTAATATCTTACCCCCAACCCCATGAGCCCTTATCTTGCGTAACAACCTTTTATGTGGCATCTTATCGAATGCCTTTCGGAAATCTAAATATATTACATCCACTGGTTCCTCTTTATCTACCCTGCTAGTGACATCCTCAAAAAATTCTAATAAATTTGTCAAACACTATTTCCCTTTCATAAAACCATGTTGACTCTACCTACCTAAATGCCCTGTTACCACTTCCTTAATAATGGATTACAGCATTTTCCCGACAACTGATGTCAGGCTAACTGGCCTGTAGTTCCCGGTTTTCTCTCTCCCTCCTTTCTTGAATAGCGCGGTTACATTTACTACCTTCCAATCCGCTGGGACCGTTCTAGAATCTAGGGAATTTTGGAAGATCACAACCAATGCATCCACTATCTCTGCAGCCACCTCTTTTAGAACCCTCGGATGTAGGCCATCAGATCCAGGGGATTTGTCAGCTTTTAGTCCCATTAGTTTCTCAAGTACTTTTTCTCTACTGATCTTAATTACTTTAAGTTCCTCACTCTCATTAGCCCCTTGGTTCCCCACTATTTTTGGTATGCTTTTTGTATCTTCTACTGTGAAGACAGATACAAAATGTGTGTTTAAAATCTCCGCTATTTCCTTATTCCCCATTATAAATTCTCCTGTCTCAGCCTCTAAGGGACCAACGCTTATTTTTGCTACTCTCTTCCTTTTTACATACTTATAGAAGCTCTTACAATCTGTTTTTATATTGCTTACTAGTTTACTCTCATTCTATTTTCTCCCTCATCAATTTTTTGGTCATCCTTGCTGGTTTTTAAAGCTCACCCAATCCTCAGGCTTACTACTATTCTTCACAACATTATAAGCCTCTTTTAATCTAATGCTATCCTTAACTTCTTTAGTTAGCCACAGATGGATCACTTTCCTGTGGAGTTTTTATTTCTCAATGGAATGTACATTAGTTGAGAATTTTGGAATATTTCTTTAAATGTTTGCCACTTCTTATCTATTGTCATACCTTTTAATCTAATTTCCCAATCTACCTTAGCCAACTCGCCCCTCTTACCTATGTAATTGGCTTTATTTAAGTTTAAGACTCTAGTTTCAGACGTAAGTATTTCACTCTCAAACCCAATGTGAAATTCTATCATATTATGATCACTCTTCCCCAGAGAATCCTTTCCTATGTGATTACTAATTAACCTTGTCTCATTACACAAAACAAGATCTAAAATAGCTTGTTCCCTGATTGGTTCCACGACATATTGTTCTAGGAAACTGTTCGAATGCATTCCATGAACTCGTCCTCCAGACTACCCTTGCCAATTTGATCTGCCCAGTCTATATGGTTCCACGACATATTGTTCTAGGAAACTGTCCGAATGCATTCCATGAACTCATCCTCCAGACTACCCTTGCCAATTTGATCTGCCCAGTCTATGAAGATTAAAGTCCCCCACAATTATTGCATTACCTTTGTTACATGCTCCTATTATTTGTTGATTAATACTCTGTCCAACGGTATAGCTACTGTTAGGGAGCCTATAAACTACTCCCACCAGTGTTTTCTGCCCCTTGTTATTTCTTATCTCCACCCATACTGATTCTACTTCTGATCTTCCAAGCCAAGATCCTTTCCTCACAACTGTCCTTATGTCATTCTTTATTATCAGGGTTAACTGCCCCCCTCCTTTTCCATTCTGCCTGTCTTTTCAAAACATCAGTAATGCAGTAAACTGAATTATTTCTGGATCCTGTTTGGAATATTTAATAGGTAGTGTACAATACACATATTCTGAGACAGGATAGAGCGAGTTAAGACAGCGTTACACATTAGATTCTGTGTTAGCTATCAGCACTTGAATGAAAACCTGTCTGAAATCACTTTAGAAACATTGACATAACTATGCCACAAATTGTTTTTAAAGACTACTGAGGAGAAATACAAAAAGAATTTTCTTTTTAAACACACGTCATATCTTACCTCTCTCACTGCACAGTCATGTGGGGCCTCTTCTTTGTTCACTTTGCCCTTTGGAAACCCCCATCCAGACTTTGCCAAATAACCTTGAACAAGAAGTACCTATATAAATAGGAATAGGAACAAAATTTAATTTGCTCTGTTTGCATGGATTTTAACTTTTTAATACTGTTTAACTTTTATTCGCACTGGGAAAGGGAGGGGGTCAACATCCCTCAGATTTTTGAACTCTCTGCAGCTCTGTGTTTACATTTTCACTGAGCCAAACTAACTTATTCAGAATGTTCATCAAAAGGACCTAATGTGGATGAGGTGGTTTATGCAGTCAATTCTACTTATGTGGAAGTTCTTATTTTTATCCGCCTGAAATTGATTCCAATATCACAGCAATGCACATTCCTATAAGCAAACTATAAATCTACAGCAGGAAATACTGACCAAAAACTTAGTTAATGAATTGCAATTTCAGCTCCCATTTGCCTCATTTCATAGAGGAGTCCTGCAAATAATTGTATTTAATTAAATATAAAAGCATGATCTATAGGCAAATACGTATTCATAGATATCTTCTCCTTTGGCATCTAGATTGAAGTGCTTTATTCTGTCAAGATAACATTTTTCCCTATTTGTCATACTGTAAGATCCTACTGTGGTTTTGTTAAAAATGTACCTACATAAAATTTGAACTCTATTATTTCAGTGTGATGTCATGCACAGTAAACCTCTCCATATCGTCACTAATAACCAGATCAAAGTTACTTTTCATACCAATTGACTGTGTAATGGGTTTATTTTTTCTTTTAATTGTAAATACAACAAAACGAAAAAAGTACATCCAGTATCTGAAATCTTATTTTGTATAAATTCAAGTTTTACCACACAGTACTGAATACAAAAAATAGTTCTTGAACAGACTTAGTATACCAAGTTGTATGTATTTTCTACTTCACAGAACATACGCTCCTTCATAACCTCATATTTCGCACCACCTTTCTTGGCATCCACAAGATTGACTCCTTCAGCAACAGCACTACAGATGCAGGTCACCATTTGGCAGATTGCTCATTTATCCATTAGTCAGCTTACTCATTTATCCATTAGTCATGCGTAAGCTCAAGAGTGACTAATCAGTGACTATCTGACTGTGACGGGTATCACAGCCAATCCAGATCCTGTCCTCACCTAACCAGAATATGTGCTTCTAACAAGGAAAACTGTATAGCGACCAGGAGCAGGATTTTCCCCTTCCTAACTCATGCATGCGGAGGCCAACTGTAGTCCCCATTAGAATCATAGAATTTTACAGCACAGGAGGCTATTTGGCCCATCGTGCCTGTGCCAAATCTCTGCAAAAGCAATCCATTTAGTCCCTTTCAAGTTTTTTCCCCCCCAATATTTACTGACTATTTTTAAAAGCTATTATTAATTCTGCTTTGACCACTGTT
This sequence comes from Squalus acanthias, assembly GCA_030390025.1. Taxonomy (NCBI): domain Eukaryota; kingdom Metazoa; phylum Chordata; class Chondrichthyes; order Squaliformes; family Squalidae; genus Squalus; species Squalus acanthias. Next base: position 175,123,010 of record CM059425.1, on the reverse strand, counting down.
TCTGGTAGGGCATTCCATGTCCTAACAACTCTCCATCCAAAAAAAATCTCCGAACCTCTCTTAGTTTTTTGATAATCTTAAATTTATGCCTTCTAGTAAGTGACTCACTGGCCATTGGAAATAGCTTTCCCATATTAGTCTTGTAACATTATCTGGCATCCTACCATAAACAACTCAGCAAGACCCGACACATTTATTTTACTTAACATGAACCTTGGCTTTTGCATAGATGTAAACTTCTTTCGCGTTTCCCATACATGAAATTGTATGGAACCTCTGGTACTGTAGCAGTCATTCTAAGTTATTACTTACATTTTCCAGTGTTTCATCTAATATAATTGCACCATATGTTGGGACTCCCATCTTGTACTCTTTCCATTCATCTAAAATCTTTTCCACATCATCCCCTTTCCGAAGTAAAAATGAACAGTGACTGAAGAGTGCAACAGCAGTTAAGGAATAAACAACAACATTTTGGTTAAATAAAAATAGAAAATGCTGGAAATAATCAGCAGGTCAGGCAGCATCTGTGGAGAGAGAAACAGAGTTAACGTTTCAGGTCGATGACCTTTCGTCAGAACTGGTTACATTACTTTCAGCCAGAGAGATTTTCATCCCATCTGAGCTGGATTTGAATCCAGATGGTGCAAGACTCCAAAACGTGTCAACAGTAAGAGGGAAGATCAGGTAAATCAAGTACTGATCAGGAGATTCTCAGCTTGGGTTTTAAAAGCCTGATTGGAAAGGGAAATAAATATTGGAGGGGGGGGGGGGCGGGGGCGGTTGTGGAGAAGGGGGATTTCCACACTTTAAGTCCCAGGAATGAATGAATCGAGAGCAACAAAAAAAGAGAAGAGTCTCAATTTTAATCAGATGCAGGGAGGATGAAGAGTAGATAAAGCAACTTATTTGGAGCTTAGGAGGAACAAGACAGGGAAATGCAAAGAAGCAATCATACTACTGTCAAAAACTAACCTGCTATTTCCAAAGGCTGCAATATATTGCTACACATCTAGTGATCAGTTCACGACATTTCTGCAATGAAAAATATTTTGCAGGTGTTAACAAAATCTACCTCATATGTAGTCAAAAGGATATCAGATTTGGCAAAATCTCTTATCCCACACTGAGGCAATCCTGGTGTGTTCTGCAAGTAGAAGTCCAAGTAAAACCAATGGGCCAGCTCAATCTGAAAGCACACTCTGATCGCATTGTCCCTTTCTTCACTTGGAATATGCAGAATGAATCGGCTGTTCAACAGATAAGCCACATAGTTACAATATTCAACTGTCAGTGTTACTGCCATTTATAAAATGATTCAGAATCTTGAGATGTATATCCCACCATACTGCTGTACAATGTGTTACAATAAATACACTGAACAGCTTGAAGTGTTGGCTTGCACATTGTAAATAAATAAATAAATAAAATCAGGACAAGTTCTAAAGATCATACAAAATATAGCATTGAAACTGAGCAGATTTCAGACAGATCTTGTTGTATTTGATCCCTTCACTACAACCTTCTCTCATTCCCAAAGGGTTGTACAGTACTAGCAAAATATCAAAGGCTCCAAAGGAGAGACCACCACAAGCTTGGTACAAATTGCAATACAGCAGGCTCCAAGACCCTAATTAATATCAGCCCCATTTTGCTTATAGCTTAGTGAATAATTAGCTAAAATACACATATGTTTCATCTAATATACAAGCACAAACACATCCCCTCAAAAAACAAAGCGCCTCAAAGATTGGCTTTATGACTAATACATTTAAATGAAGCATATCTGTTTAAATTAGACATCATTTTATGCAAAAATTATGGAGAAAATGCTCGTGAAAAATTGTGTGTAAATCACTTAATGTTTCATGAAAGACATCCTAAAAAAAAATATTCAGGAAAATCATGCGAGAATAAGACCATCCATCTGAAAACCTAACAAACCTGAAACTGACAAAATGAGATCCATTTGTTGACAGGTAGCAGCTAAAACATGTTCTGACATATTTATGAATGTGAGAAGTCACACAACACCAGGTTATAGTCCAACAGTTTTATTTGAAATCACAAGCTTTCGGAGCGCTGCTCCTTCGTCAGGTGACTTCACCTGACGAAGGAGCAGCGCTCCGAAAGCTTGTGATTTCAAATAAAACTATTGGACTATAACCTGGTGTTGTGCGACTTCTCACATTTGTCCACCCCAGTCCAACACCGGCATCTCCACATCATATTTATGAATGACAGAAGGAGACCCTATTTCATACAACATTTCTCAGCAATAATTTTTCATGTAAAATTTTAGATAGACCAATTATTGCAAATTTAAAATAGACTCTATTAGCCGCCTTCTAAAAATAATGATTTCATCTTTGTAGAAGAATTGAGGCAATAAACAAATCTGTTCAAAGGTAGCTATGGGTTTCATAGAGAGCCAGGTGGTTCCTCACCTTTGTGTCAATTTCCTAAACTTACAAGTTAATTATATCTTCAATTCACTTGTACATTTGATATGTTAATGTAGGTGAGCCTGCAGTCTCATATTAGTGCCAAGCTATCTGTTGAAGACACCAAGCTGTTTGATATTCAAGTCAGGTGTCAAAAGCAATCAATCTACCAGAAGACTGGAAATCTGAGGCCTGCCCCAATGGTAAAATTAATAATGAATTCCTGCATAGTGTGGGGGCGGGGGCGGAATACTTATCAGATAATACCACCTGTTACAAATAAATAAGTGCTGCTGGTTTTCCTGATTCCAGTTCTCCTCCTTTGGCTGTCTAATTCCATATGGCAATCTTTTTGGTTTAAGACAGTTTTGCCAACTATTCGTCCAGCACTATCTGTTGAATAGTCTCAGGATCTTAGTAGCCACAGTCCAGCTCTTTTATCCCACATTCTTTAGTGTTCCTCTGTAACGTGAAATTTATGCATAGACAACAAATCATTTGTTCACTTGCCTCCCCAGACACAGCATGATATTAATCAATAAACATGCCAGCCAACACATCTACACCCAAATTGTGAATTAGTTTTTGCATTTTAGATTATGAGCCAGGTAAGCAGATATCACAATACTTGGCTGCAGATACTTAAGTATTAAACCACCTAGCTTCCAGATAATGTACATGCCCTTCATCATTAGCATCCCATGGGGTCTTGATGATATTGCAGTCTAACAGAGAATTTTTTTTTTTTTTAAATTGAAAATATTATTGCTTTGATCAAAGGAATTAAAAGATGGAATTCAGGGCTTCTCTGTTAGTTAGCCCTTACTGGGTTCTGAAAAGTGTTCAAACTAAAGCATTTGAATACATTACAAAACAAACACTAAACGATGTAATGAGACTTACCCTTTTCAGTGAAACTCCCTACCCATGCCTGTTGGAAGCAACCCAGAGGGCAATGAACTTGAACAGATTCTCTATAATGTATATATTATAAAATACATAATGCTTCAACTTTTAAAGTATGTGTTTAATATCTTCATTTCTTTATATTATTTAAGCCTAAGTTTGATTGTGGTTTTAGCCTGCTACAAATCTGGTAAGCATGATATCTTCTACCATTCAACAAACTAAAGACATTGTGGGAATCATGTAAATTACAGTATGCATTTTACTGCAATTGGGGTTCATTCTTAGACTAAGATTATCTCATCTCCAAAGGATTTCAGCTATTAAAGAGCACGGCCCAGTTACAGACATAGTCATCACATTATTTCAACAAGAGTTATAAAAGTTATATAACTTTTGTTAGGCAAAGATATCAAGGGATAGGGAGAAAAGGCAGGTAAATGAAGTGGAGGTATTAATCGATCACATTTATATATTATTTTTTCATCCACCCTTTTATTTGGCCCCCCCCCCCCACCTTTTTTTTTTCCTAGAAGCTGGCAGCTGTCCTTTATTCTGCCAGTGGATTTCACACTTCTTTCAGCCTTAACCTGTCACATTACCACCACCTCTTGCCTTGCATATCTCTTAATGTCTCTTAATCTCCCCTTTTGTTCCTTTATCCCCTCCCCCTTGTCCCAGCTTTATCCTGGCCTTAAATCTATTTGATTTCCGGCTCTTTCCAATTCTGACGAAAGGTCATCGACCTGAAACGTTAACTCTCTTTCTCTCTCCACGGATGTTGTCTGGCCTGCTGAGTTTTTCCAGCGTTTTCTGTTGTTATTTCGGATTTCCAGCATCCGCAGTATTTTGCTATCATATTAATCAGTCATGATCTAATAAAAATGATGGAACTGGCTCAAAGCACTGAATGGTCTATTCCTGTTTCTAGGACGGCTAGCATTCAGCTGTGGCCGCAAGTCCCCTTTGTTTCACAGATTTTACATAAACTTTATTACATAAAGAGTGTCTGATCAGATGGCATCTTTCTGCTGAATTAACACTTTGGTGTCCTTGCAATTAGCATTAGTAAATACCAGTTACCTAATCACCAATGTTCCCTGCAATTTTTTTTTGGTGCACGGTCCCTTTAATGGGCTGCGCGGCCCATTCAAATTTTCGCGCATGCACGGTTTCTTGTATTGAAAAGCCATTGAGTGGCCTGCGCAGGACCTCCAGACTTAGCAGGAACATTGCTCATCACCCAATACATTCTTTCTATTTCTGGTTACTAATTAAGGACAACAAGTTGCATTTATATAGCGCCTTTAATGTAGTAAAACATTCCAAGGTGTTTCACAGGAGCAATTATAAGAACATAAGAACATAAGAAATAGGAGCAGGAGTAGGCCATTCGGTCCTTCGAGCCTGCTCCACCATTCAATGAGATCATGGCTGATCTTCTGCCTCAACTCCATTCACCAGCCCTATCATCATATCCCTTGATGCCCTTACTAGTCAGAAATCTATCGACTTCTGTTTTGAATATACCCAATTACTGAGCCTCCACAGCCCTCTGGGGTAGAGAATTCCAAAGATTCACAACCCTCTGTGTGAAGAAATTCCTCCTCATCTCAGTCTTAAATGGCTTACCCCTTATCTTGAGACGATGCCCCCTAGTTCGAGACTCTCCAGCCAGGAGAAACAACCTCTCAGCATCTACCCTGTCAATCCCCCTCAGAATCTTATATGCTTCAATGAGATCACCTCTCATTCTTCTAAACTCCAGAGAGTATAAGCCCAATCTACTCAATCTTTCCTCATAGGACAAACTTCTCATCCCAGGAATCAATCTAGTAAACCTTTGTTGCACCGCCTCTAAGGCAAGTATATCCTTCCTCAAATAAGGAGACCAAAACTCTCTCACCAAAGCCCTGTACAATTGTAGCAAGACTTCATTACTCTTGTACTCCAACCCCCTTGCAATAAAGGCCAACATGTCATTTGCCTTCCTAATTGCTTGCATGCTAACTATGTATTTCCAGTACGAGGACACCTAAATCTCTTAACACCAACATTTAAAAAATATTCTGTTTTTCTCTCTCTCTGAACACCAACATTTAATTCATTTCTCACCATTTATAAAATATTCTGTTTTTCTATTTTTCTTCCTACCAAAGTGAATAACCTCACATTTCCCCATATTATACTCAATCTGCCACCTTCTTGCCCACTCACTTAACCTGTCTATATCCCTTTGCAGCCTCTTTACATCCTCCTCACAACTTACTTTCCCACCCAGCTTTGTAGTCAGCAAACTTGGATACATTACACTCGGTCCCTTCAACTAAGTCATTAATGTAAATAGCTGAGGCCCAAGCACTGATCATTTGCAGCACCCCACTAGTTACAGCCCGCCAACCTGAAAATGACCCATTTATCCCTACTCTCTGTTTTCTGTCTGTTAACCAATCCTTTATCCAGTCTAATATCTTACCCCCAACCCCATGAGCCCTTATCTTGCGTAACAACCTTATGTGGCATCTTATCGAATGCCTTTTATTTCTCAATGGAATGTACATTCGTTGAGAATTTTGGAATATTTCTTTAAATGTTTGCCACATTATCAATCAAAATTTGACATGAAGCCACATAAGGAGATATTAGGACAGGCTTGGTCAAAGCGGTAGGTTTTAAGGTGCATCTTAAAGGAGGAAAGCGAGGTAGAGGGAATTTCAGAGCTATGGGCCTAGGCAGCTGAAGGCATGGCCACCAATAGTGGAGCGAAGAAAATTGGGGATGTTCAAGAGGCCAGAATTGGAGGAGCACAGAGATGTCAGAGGATTTTAGGGCTGATGGAGGTTAGAGAGATAGAGAGTGATTTCAAAACAAAGATGAGAATTATTTTATTTTATTATTTTTTTTTATTTTTATAAATCGATGCATTACTGGACCGGAGGCCAATGTAGGTCAACGAGCACAGGGGTGATGGGTGAAGGGGACTTGGCTATTACTGGATAGATACAAATGAAACCATGCGAGGGCAGTCCCACCCAGCTGGACAATGGTGGAGATGCTCCTTGGGAGCTTGTCAACCCGAAGCCTGTTCCCAATCCTGTCGTCTTCTTTCGTATGGTAGTAGCAAAGCAAATCAAATGTCAATATCTAAGTCAGATATCCAGGCCAAAGCTTCAGGTGCAACAGCGAGAATATCTTGTAGGCTGCCTGTGAATTTCCTCTGAGGGCAGTGCTCAATGATGGGCTCCAGGGTCTGATTAGGAGCTCCACAGTCGCATGATGGGAATGCTTTAATCTTCAGCTGTAGTGTCAGCTGTGGCTCAGTTGGTAGCGCACTCGCCTCCGAGTCAGAAGGTTGTGGGTTCAAGTCCCACTCCAGGGACTTGAGCACATAAAGCTAGGCTGACACTCCAGTGCAGTGCTGAGGGAGTGCTGCACTGTCAGAAGTGCCATCTTTCGGATGTGACGTTAAACCGAGGCCCCGTCTGCTTTCTCATGTGGATGTAAAATATCCCATGGTACTATTTCAAAGAAGAGTAGGGAAGTTATCCCTGGTGGCCTGGCCAATATTTCTCCCTCAACCACCATAACAAAAACAGATTATCTGGTCATTTTCACATTGCTGTTTGTGGGAGCTTGCTGTGCGCAAATTGGCTGCCCGTTTCCCACATTACATCAGTGACTACACTTCAAAAGTACTTCATTGGCTGTAAAACACTTTGAGACGTCCGGTGGTCATGAAAGGCGCCATATTAATGCAAATCTTTCTTTTTTTTTTCTTTTTCCATCTCTGGAGAAGGTGGCAGCATCTACCATGACTGGTTCTGAGGCAGTTAATGGTTGTCCACTGTTTGCGAGGAAGGTTTGATCCTTCAGGTTGCACTGTGGGGTTCTCTATAAGGAATCCATTCCGTATGTCACAGATCTTCCAAGCATTTCGCCATCGGTCATCAAGACTGAGGGGAGATCGCTGAAGGGCTTCGCCGACAGTCCAAAATGGCCTTCTAGATTTGAGATGGGTTGGTGGTAGGTTGTTCAAGTCGACCTGGATCAGCATGTCTTTGCTGGTGTAGCGGTTGTATTCTCTGGAGACTGCATATTCGCAGTGTAGGTGTGGTGGTGCGATGTTTGCAAACACAGGCAGCCAAGGTGTCCAGCTGAATTCTACTATGAAAATTATCACCGGTTTGTTTTTATCGACACCAACACCAGAGAATATAACCGCCACACCAGCAAAGACATGCCAATCCAGGCCGACTTGAACAACCTACCACCAACCCGTCTCAAATCTAGAAGGCCTAATCCTGTATTTTTGTAGTGCACCCATTACATCAATTCTATGTTGCAGTGTTCGTGCTGCCTTCTAATGTATTTGTTCTATATTTCATTAGCAGATTAACTCACTATACCCCACTATTTCACTGCAAAGACAGATCCCATTTGTTTTCTTAACCTCAGCATTCTTACCACAAGGACATCTGTACTTTGTCCAGTCTGTTCCAACTAATTTTATTTCCTTATTCTGTCTTCAAGATTCCTCACAAAGTAAATTCCCAATCACAGTCAGGCAGCTGAGATGCCAAACTCAAAAACTTTGAACAGGGGAGACAAATAAAACCACTGCCCATGGTGACAAATCAACTAACAGTCAGAATAGAGAATCAGTAAGAGGCCTGGAAGCAGATTTGCACATCTTACAGCCACAGAAGGTGCACAGGTCAGAGTGGAAAAGAAAATTTGCCACGTATTATATTCGCACAATTGCGCAATCAGCAGAATTACAAATAGGCAAGTTATTCATCAGACTCTGCATTATTGCAAAATAATTTTGACTTAACACTGACATTAAATAATGTAGAATGACTCCTGTGCACAATTCCCCTAACAAGCTTAGGTACTGGCATAAGACCACCTTTAAGAGAGAATCTCACACCATAGCCATGTACTGCAGCCAGTATAAGGGAAACATCAAGAATCACAGAATCCCCACAGTGCAGATAGAGGCCATTTCGGCCCATCGAGCCTGCACCGACACAAATCCCACCCTATCCCCGTAACCCCACATATTTAATCCCCCTAACACTAAGGGTCAATTTATCCTAGCCAAATCAACCTAACCCACACATCTTTGGACTGTGGGAGGAAACCGGAGCACCCAGAGGAAACCCACGCAGACACGGGGAGAATGTGCAAACTCCACACAGACAGTCATCCGAGGCCGGATTCAAACCCGGGTCCCTGGCGCTGTGAGGCAACAGTGCTAAAAGAGTTTAGTTTCACCTTCCAAAAAAAGTATAACTACTCTAATGTTGCATCTTACACTTCACGCTGACAGTGTAAATCCAGAGTCACTGCTTGCCCTTTAGCATTGGAGCAAAGCAAAAAAAGTCACTTTACACCAAATCCGCACTGTAGTGTAAAGCATCCTAAAATACTGCCACTTCTTGGATCTACAAGTTACACACTAGGAATTGCCACAGTATTGTGATGCTTAAATCTGGCCAAGTCACACAGATATGTGCAAGTTTATACAGCAAAACAAATTTTAAAAAGTGAAAGGTACGTGCTGCATAAGGTGCTACTCGTTTCCTTTATGTTGTAGAATGCACGTTAAACACTGCACCGTGAAGAAGCAATGTACAACAAAACACTACATCTATACAAGAGGCAATACAATAGTAGTCATCCAGTTCCACCCTGCTACCTCTGAAGTAATAAGTGTTCATTTTTAAATAACCTGTACTAAACTCCGTTGTGGTGCGCTTCGTTTAAAATTTTAGGGTTTACAAGAGAAATATTTAAAAATGTTAATCAGAGAGCCCCTTGTTTATTTATTTGCAAACTGCAGGTACTGTGAATTTATATTTTTAAAAACCGCATCACAAAATGTTCTCTCGTTTTACATTTCACATGGTGCGATTTGTTTCTCGAAACTGGAATGAAATCGCGATATGCTCTCTCTACTCATTTATGTAAAATAAAATCCAAGGTTCCCAAATCTTTGAATCGGATCCAATTCTAACTTCGGCCCTCGTCAGTCGGGCTCTCCACTCGGAGCGCATTTCCTCCTCCCAGGCCCTCACTTCCTTCTCCCGTCCCGTCCCCGGGCCACGGAAGACCTCGGCCTGTGTGCTTTGACTTGCCGCTTCCTGTATGTTTACCTGCACAGGTCGTCCAGCACCCCGGTTGGAATCTCCACTTTCTTGCCCTCCATACCGCACACATGCCGCAGACCCCGTCACCTCTTCCGGGAACCCGGTCAGAGCCGCCAGCTCCATTCGACCCGGCCTTTGTGACGTCAACTCTGATTGACAGCCGCGTCGGCATCGCAGCAGAGCCCAGGAAGCTTGGCCATGGAAGTAGTCAGAGACCTTGAAGAAGAAATTGGCAAAATACTTAAGAACGCCAGTTTTATTACCCACTTGGAGATATCTCGAGTTTAACATTCCCACTTTTACTCTTCCAAATGTTCACTACCTTTCCTTTTGCTGCACATTTCGTATACATTGATGTTTTCACTGTTTACTTGAATGGAAAGAAAATAACGTGCATGGAAAACGAAAAGAGATCTGGGGGTCCTGATTGACAATGGCCCGGATTTTGCGGTGGGTAATGACGGCGAACTGTCAGCGTTCGCCGTCATTACCCCTCTGAAACTGACCGTATCTTCAGGATTTAATGTATGCGCATCTAAACGCAGAAATCCTGAAGTTGCGGTCAGTCATTCACTGCTCCAACACAGACTGCGCTGTGGACCTTCCCTCCCCCGCCCCCATAGCCGGCAATCAGTGAAATCAGTGGAATGACAAAAACTTGAGCTTTTCTGGGCAACACGGTGGCATAGTGGTTAGCACTGTTGCCTCACAGCGGGGATTCTGTGATTCTGTGAATATCGCTGTTAAACACCCCATTAAATGTTAAGCCTTGTTGGAATAGGTGTAACTGGGTTTAACAGCGTTTTGTCTGCTAAACAACTGTTCTGACCCTGAAAAACTAATTTTTATATTTGTGGAATGTCAAATTTCTCCATTACAATAAAAATTACTAGATTTTTTTTTAAATAATTTTTTTTTAAGTGTGTTCATGATATTTCAGCTTCTACCTTAACCCCAATCTTTATTTCACTCTCTGTAACATTTTTAAAAACTGCAGAGAAACTGCTTTTCATTTCCTGGTTTGCTGTCTGTGAGAATTCTTCAATGTGATTGGCTGCTTAGAAAGCTTGATGACATCACTGCTGCATCATGCTCGGAATCCCCTATTGACAGCGCTACAATCAATTACACGTCGATAAACCTAAAGGTTTCGCCACAAAGATCTCTGTGGGTACCTTTCTTCGAGGTCAGCGGCGATCATCGTCGCATCGCCGCTGACCGTAAATTACGGGACAATAAATTGAAGCTAATTCAAGAATGTTCGGTGGCAATGAGTAAAGCCAATCAGATGTTGGAATTTATTAGAAGATCATTATTGAGCCAAATACTGAGGTACTCCTGCCACTTAATAAATCATTGGCGCAACCACACTTAGTACAGGTCTAGTCACCTCAGTACAAAAGGATATTGTAGCTATGGAAAGGATATAAAAAAACAACCCGAATGATTGAGGGAATTGATTATGAGGAGTGATTAGATAAATTGGGTATGTTCTCACTGGAAAAGAGAAGGATGAGAGGTGATATAATTGCTGTTTTTAGGATTCTAAAGGAATGGAAAATCTATGGAACAGGCATCATAGGACGACGGTGGGAGCAGTCAGTATTGATTAATTCAATGCAAATTAGATAGATATCTTTCAGAAAATAACATATTGGATTATAGTACAGGGAATAATTTGAGACAGGATATGTGGTAACTGCAGCATGCTTGGGACAGGTGACTTGGGACCTATGGTTCCCAAAGCACTCCACCACTGGGGTTTTTCTAGCATCATGAAGCCCATGGGATTAAAGGGACAGTGGCAACATGGATATGAAATTAGCTAAGAGACAGAAAGCAGAGAGTAGTGGTGAACAGTTATTTTCAGACTGGAGGGAAGTATACAGTGGTGTCTCCCAAAGGTTGGTATTAGGTCCACGACTCTTTTTGATATATATTAATGACCTGGACTTGAGAATACAGGGCATAATTTCAAAGTTTGCAGATGAAACAAAACCCAGAAATGTAGTTAACAGTGAGGAGGATTGTAGCAGACTTCAGGAGAACATAGACAAACTGGTGAAATGGGCAGACACATGGCAGATGAAATTAAATGCAGAGAAGTGTGAAATTATGCATTTTGGAAGGATGAGGTGAGGCAGTATAAACTAAATGGTGACATTTTAAAGGTTGTCCAGGAACAAAGAGTCCTGGGGGTTCACATACACAAATCTTTGAAGGTGGCAGGACAAGTTTAGAAGGCTGTTAAAAAAGCATATGGGATACTGGGCTTTATAAATAGAGGCATAGAGTACAAAAGCAAGGATGTTATGCTAAGCCTGGTTGGGCCTAAGCTGGAGTATTTTGTCTAATTCTGCACACCACAGTTTAGGAAGGATGTTAAAACCTCAGAGAGGGTGCAGAAGAGTTTTACTCGAATGATACCAGAGATGAGGGACTTCGGTTATGTTGAAAGACAAGAGAAGCCGGGATTATTCTCCTTAGGGCAGTGAAGGTTAAGAGGAGAATTAATTGAGGTATTCAAAATTATGAGGAGTTTTGATAGAGTAAATAAGTAGAAACTGTTTCCACGGGTAGGAGGGTCCGTAACCAGAGGACGCAAATTTGAGATAATTGGCAAAAGAACCAGATGGGAGAAGAAGAGAATATTTTTGACGTAGCAAGTTGTTGTGATCTGGAATGCACTGCCTGAAAGGGTGATGTAAGCAGTTTCAATAGAAACTTTCAAAAGGGAATTGAGTCATAGAGTCATAGGGGTAAAAATTGAGTCGCGCCCCATTTGGGGCGTTAACCTCGCCGGGGCGCGACTTTTAGCGCCCCGAAAAAATTAGCGGCCCCGCGCCGGAACTTCAGTGGTTGCGCCCCAAGAGGGAAGCGGGGCGCCACTGGAAGCACCCCGCATCCCTCTTGGGGCGCTGCGAGGGAATATCCTGGCGCTACGTGCCGCAGCGCCACGCGCTGCGGCACGTCGCGCCGCGGTATTGCAGGCCTTCCTCCCCTTCTTAAAGGGGAGGGACCCTGCGCAGCGCGAACCGGGGCCCAGCTGGGCCCCCAGGGATCGGGAGTGCCGGCAAAAGAGCCCGGCACTCAAGAGAAGTGCCGGGCTCTTGGAGCGCAGCCGGCACTTCACGGTGGGGGGGCTTCACGGGGGCCGGGGACAGCAACGGGGGCAGGTGCTGGCAGGCGGCCAGCAACAAAAATGGCCGCCTGCCACCTCCCCTTTAAATATCGCCGCCCCGGCCGCACGTACGCCTCCCTGAACCCGTCGGACATAGCGTCTGGCGGTAAATCAGGGGGCGCGACTGAAGATCGCGGCTGGAGCGCGAGCGGGGTGCTGCGCACGGCGATGACGTCATCGCCGGCGGCGCAGCGCCACAGGGCGCTACCGGCTGGCGCCGCCGCTAACCTCCCGCTGAATTTTTCGGGAGGCGTGAGCGGCGCTGCGCCCGGGCGTTAGCTGCTTTACGCCCCATTAGCGCCCTCTTAAGGCGCTAACGGGAGGCGCAAGCAGCTGAATTTTTCCCCCATAGAGTTATACAGCACAGAAAGAGGCCCTTTGGCCCATCGTGCTATTCCGGCCATCAAGCCCTATTTATTCTAATCCCATTTTCCAACACTTGGTCTGTAGCCTTGTATGCTATGGCGTTTCAAGTGCTCATCTAAATGCTTCTTGAATATTGTGAGGGTTCCTGCCTCTACCATCCTTTCAGGCAGTGAATTCCAGATTCCAACCACCCTCTGGGTGAAAAAGTTTTTCCTCAAATCCCCTCTAAACCTCCTGCCCCTTACCTTGAAACTATGCCCCCTGGTTATTGACTCCACTACTAAGGGGAAAAGTTCCTTTCTATCTACCCTATCTATGCCCCTCATAATTTTGTACACCTCAATCAGGTCCCCCCTTAGCCTTCTCTGCTCTAAGGAAAACAACCCCAGCCTGTCCAGTCTCTCTTCATAGCTGAAGCGCTGCAGCCCAGGTAACATCCTGGTGAATCTCCTCTGCACCCTCTCCAATGCAATCACATCCTTCCTATAGTGTGGCGACTAGAACTGCACACAGTATTCCAGCTGTGGCCTAACTAGCGTTTTGTACAGCTCCATCATAACCTCCCTGCTCTTATATTCTATGCCTCGGCTAATGAAGGCAAGTATCCCATATGCCTTTTTAACCACCTTATCTACCTGTCCTGCTGCCTTCAGGGATCTATGTACATGCACGCCAAGGTCCCTCTGATTCTCTGTCCTTCCTAGGGTCCTACCATTGATTCTGTATTCCCTTGCCTTGTTAGTCCTCCCAAAATGCATCACCTCACACTTTTCAGGGTTAAATTCCATTTGCCACTGTTCTGCCCATCTGACCAACCCGTCTATATCGTCCTGTAGCCTAAGGCTTCCCTCCTCGCTATTTACCACTCCACCAATTTTCGTGTCATCTGCAAACTTACTGATCATACCTCCTACATTCATATCTAAATCATTAATGTACACTACAAACAGCAAAGGACCCAGCACCGATCCCTGCGGTACACCACTGGACACAGGCTTCCAGTCACAAAAACAACCTTCGACCATCACCCTGTGCCTCCTGCCACTAAGCCAATTTTGGATCCAATGTGCCAAGTTGCCCTGGATCCCATGGGCTTTTATCTTCTTGACTAGTCTCCCATGCGGGACTTTGTCAAAAGCCTTACTGAAGTCCATGTAGACCACATCAACTGCACTACTCTCATCCACACACCTAGTCACCCCCTCAAAAAATTCAATCAAATTGGTCAGACATGATCTCCCCCTGACAAAGCTATGCTGGCTATCCTTGATTAATCCTTGCCTGGGGATTTATCCACTTTTAAGCCCTCTAAAACCGTTAGTACCTCCTCCCTCTCAATACTAATTTGTTCAAGTATATCACAATCCCCCTGCCTGATTTCTATGCCTACATCGTCCTTCTCCATAGTGAACACAGATGCAAAATATTCATTTAAAACCTCACCCACATCTTCCGGCTCTACACACAGATTGCCACTTTGGTCCCTAATGGGCCCTACTCTTTCCCTGGTTATCCTCTTGCCCTTAATATACTGTACTTATAAAACACCTTGGGATTTTCCTTTATTTTGCCCCCCGGTGTTTTTTCATGCCCCCTCTTCGCTCTCCTAATTTCTTTTTTAAGTACCCCCCTGCACTTTCTATACTCCTCTTGGGCTTCCACTGTTTTTAGTCCTTTGTATCTGCCAAAAGCCTCCCTTTTTTCCCTAATCCATTCTTGTATATCCCTTGACATCCAGGGTTCCCTGGGCTTGTTGGTCCCACCCTTGACCTTTACGGGAACATGTTGGCGTTGTACTCTCTCTATTTCCTTTCTGAAAGACTCCCACTACTCTGATGTGGATTTTCCTACAAGTAGCTGATCCCAGTCCACTTTGGCCAGATCCTGCCTAATCATATTAAAATCGGCCTTCCCCCAATTTAGAACCTTTATTTCCAGTCCATCTTTGTCCTTTTCCACGACTACCTTAAATCTCACCGAATTATGGTCACTGTCACCAAAATGCTCTCCTACTGACACTTCTACCACTTGCCCGGCTACATTCCCTAGAATTAGGTCCAGTACCGCCCCCTCTCTTGTAGGACTTTCTACATGCTGGCTCATAAAGCTCTCCTGGGTGCACTTTAAGAATTCCGCACCCTCTAAGCCTTTCACACTCTGACTATCCCAGTTAATATTGGGGAAGTTGAAATCCCCTACTATTATTACCCTATTATTTCTACACTTCTCTGAGATTTGCCTACATATCTGTTCCTCTATCTCCCCCTGACTGTTTGGGGGCCTATAGTATACTCCCAGCAAAGTGCTTGTCCCCTTTTTGTTTTTAAGTTCTACCCGTATGGCCTCATTAGAGGAACCTGCTAAGATATCATCCCTCCTTACAGCAGTAATTGACTCCTTGATTAATATTGCGACATCCCCTCCTCTTTTACACCTCCCTCTGTCTCGCCTGAAGATTCTATACCCCGGAATATTGAGCTGCCAGTCTTGCCCCTCCCTCAACCATGTCTCTGTGATAGCAACAATATCATACTCCCATGTGTTCATCAACACCTTCAATTCATCTGCCTTACTTGCAAGACTCCTTGCATTAAAATAAATGCCATCCAGCCTTGCCATACTCCTTTGTGCCATTACATATTTGCTCTGCCTTCCAAGCTGACTTGTTTTTTCCTCTATATTTGGCTGTGCATCACCCCCTACTATAGCTCCACTCCATATCCCAACCCCCAACAGTACGAGCAAACCTCCCCGCAAGGATGTTGGTCCCGTTCCGGTTCAGGTGCAACCCGTCTGACTTGTACAGGTCCCACCTTCCCCAGAAGCAGACCCAGTGATCCAGGAAACTAAAGCCCTCCCTCCTGCACCAACGCTTTAGCCACGCATTCATCTGCTCTATCCTCCTATTCCTATACTCACTAGCACGTGGCACCGGGAGTAATCCAGAGATTACAACCTTTGAGGTCCTGCTTTTTAATCTGCTACCTAGCTCCCTAAATTCTTGTTGCAGGACCTCATCCCTCTTTCTACCCATGTCGTTGGTACCAATGTGAACCACGACCTCTGACTGTTCGCCCTCCCCCTTCAGAATGCCCTGCAGCCGTTCAAATTCAAAAAGTCAGTTTAAAACCATTGTTAAGTGGCTGTAACAAGCCACTAATCATTTAAATTGGCTCCCCTGCTGCTGTGTGTCAGGTCTGCTCAGTGCTGACAGACCCAATATTTGGTAAAGACGTGTGGTGGTGGGTTCACAGTGGGGTCCCGACCCACTGGGGGAAAAAACACTTTCCCACCCGACCCGCCACTGATCGTGCCCGCTGACCTCCCCGGAAAATCTCGGCCGCAGAGTCTAAACCAGGAGGAGTAAGTTAGAATATTCAATTTAATGTAAAATTATGTACAGAAGCTAAATAAAGAGAGGAAAGAAAGATGGGATTAAGAGAGAGAGAAAAAAGACAGAAAGAAAGAGTAAAAAAGTTATGTTAATTTTAATTTTTTTTAAATCTCCAACAATAATTAAAATCAGAAGAAATGAGACTCCACACATGTAGAAGTAAATTTTATGTGCCAGAGAGGTTGTTTGGTAGTAATTAAGACATATCGGCCATTAAAAATTCATTTACATTTGAATGCACAAGCCCTAACTTTTACTGGCGTGTTTAGTGGGCATCTAGTGGGTAAGTACTGCAACTTCACGCCCTTCATGTGTTTGATTACCGAGTCTCTGGGCGAGGTACCGGTATAGCGAAGCTTGTGGAAGAGCAGGGCAAGTCGGACAGCAACTTCCGGGTTTCCATGTTTAACTGCACATGTGTGGACTCCAGAGTTTACTGTCCGATTTACTCCATAATAAAAGTGAGCACTGATAGCCTCACTGTTCTTCATAACACAAAATCCGGGCCATTGTGACATTCATGCTTAGAATTACTAATACTTGGTATTCACCATCAAAATGATTTCATTGAGTCAGCCACATTACAATTATTGAATAGATAGTTAGAAAATAGACATTTTCTCATCAAACCAAAAGTCATAGATATTAAGTAATCTGTCTTTCATTTCTTCCCTTGCTGTCTGTGTGTTTTAGAGACACAAAATACAAATTATAGTACCCTTCAGTGAAAAAAATCAATTTAACAGGCCTTACCTACAATTATTGAATAAGTAGACTGTTCTATTGGGCTCGAGGGTGGGTTTTTATATTGAGAACCAAAAATCCAAAGCTTAGGAAAATATTAGCTTGCGCCTTCCCTTTTTCATGAAACATCTCTCCACAGGACACACTGGGGTTGATAATGTAATGGCAGGTGCCCAACGCACTGGGGATGGATTTCTTGAGCAGTATGTAACTGATCCTACAAGGGGGCAAGCAACCTTGGACCTGGTCCTGTGTAATGAGTCAGGATTAATTAATAATGTCCTAGTTAAGGATCCCCTTGGAATAAGTGACCATAACATGGTTGAATTCCATATCCAATTAGAGGGTGAGAAGGTTGGTTCTCAAACAAGCATACTGAGCTTGAATAAAGGAGACTATGATGGTATGAGAGCAGAATTGATTAAAGTGGACTGGGAAAATAGATTAAAGGGTAAGACGGTACATGAGCAGTGGTGTTCATTCAAGGAGTTATTTTACAACTTTCAAAATAAATATATTCCACTGAGGAAAAAAGGGTGTAAAAGAAATGACAGCCATCCATGGCTAAGTAAAGAAATTAAAGAAAGTATCCAACTAAAAACAAGGACATATAAGGTAGCCAAAGTTAGTGGGAGGATAGAAGATTGGGAAGTCTTCAAAAGACAGCAAAAAGTAACTAAAGGATTGATTAAGAAAGGGAAAATAGACTATGAAAATAAATTAGCAAAAAATATAAAAACAGATAGCAAGAGTTTCTATAGTTATATAAAAAGTAAAAGGGTGGTTAAGGCAAACGTAGGTCCCTTAGAGGATGAGACCGGGAAATTAATGGTGGGAAACATGGAGATGGCAAAAATGCTGAACAAATATTTTGTTTCAGTCTTTACGGTAGAGGACACTAAGAATATCCCAACACTGGACAAACAGGGGGCTCTAGTGGGGGAGGAGCTAAATACGATTAAAATCACGAAGGAATTGGTACTCAGTAAAATAATGGGACTCAAGGCGGATAAATCCCCTGGACTTGATGGCTTACATCCTAGGGTCTTGAGGGAAGTGGCAGTAGGAATTGTGGATGCTTTGGTAATAATTTTCCAAAACTTCCTGAACTCAGCAAAGGTCCCGGCAGATTGGAAAACTGCTAATGTAACACCCTTATTTAAAAAGGGTTGTAGGCAGAAGGCTGGTATTTATAGACCAGTTAGCCTAACATCTGTGGTGGGTAAAATTTTGGAGTCTATTATTAAGGAGACAGTAACAGAACATTTAGATAAACATAATTTAATAGGACAAAGTCAGCATGGCTTTATGAAGGGGAAGTCATGTCTGACAAATTTGCTCGAGTTCTTTGAGGACATAATGTACAGGGTGGATAAAGGGGAACCAGTGGATGTAGTGTATTTAGACTTCCAGAAGGCATTCGACAAGGTGCCACATAAAAGATTATTACTCAAGATAAAAAATCACTGGATTGGGGGTAATATTCTGGCATGGGTGGAGGATTGGTTATCTAACAGGAAGCAGAGAGTTGGGATAAATGGTTCATTCTCGGACTGGCAACCAGTAGCCAGTGGTGTTCCGCAGGGGTCGGTGCTGGGTCCCCAACTCTTTACAATCTATATTAACGATTTGGAGGAGGGGACCGAGTGTAACATATCAAAGTTTGCAGATGATACAAAGATGGGAGGGAAAGTAGAGAGTGAGGAGGACATAAAAAACCTACAAGGGGATATAGACAGGCTGGGTGAGTGGGCAGAGATTTGGCAGATGCAATACAATATTGGAAAATGTGAGGTTATGCACTTTGGCAGGAAAAATCAGAGAGCAAGTTATTATCTTAACGGCGAGAAACTGGAAAGTACTGCAGTACAAAGGGATCTGGGGGTCTTGGTGCAAGAAAATCAAAAAGTTAGTATGCAGGTGCAGCAGGTGATCAAGAAAGCCAATGGAATGTTGGCTTTTATTGCTAGGGGGATAGAATATAAAAACAGGGAGGTATTGCTGCAGTTATATAAAGGTATTGGTGAGACCGCACCTGGAGTAATGCATACAGTTTTGGTGTCCATACTTAAGAAAAGACATACTTGCTCTCGAGGCAGTACAAAGAAGGTTCACTCGGTTAATTCCGGGGATGAGGGGGTGGACATATGAGGAGAGGTTGAGTAGATTGGGACTCTACTCATTGGAGTTCAGAAGAATGAGAGGCGATCTTATTGAAACATATAAGATTGTGAAGGGGCTTGATCGGGTGGACGCGGTGAGGATGTTCCCAATGATGGGTGAAACTAGAACTAGGGGACATAATCTTAGAATAAGGGGCTGCTCTTTCAAAACTGAGATGAGGAGAAACTTTTTCACTCAGAGGGTAGTGGGTCTGTGGAATTTGCTACTTCCAGGAAGCTGTGGAAGCTACTTCATTAAATAAATTTAAAACAGAAATAGACCATTTCCTAGATGTAAAGGGAATTAGGGGTTACGGGGAGCGGGCTGGAAATTGGACATGAGTTTGAGTTCGGATCGGTCAAGGCCCTGTGGGTGGCGGAGCGGGCCCAGGGGCCGAGTGGCCTGGTCCTGCTCCTACTTCTTGTGTTCTTTAGAGTTGAGGTTGGATCAGATCAGCCATGATATCATTGAATGGCGGAGCAGGCTCGAGGGGTCGATTGGTCTACTCCTGCTCCTATTTCTTATGTTCTTATGTTCTTATGAAATGGGCTTCAGGTCCCTAGAGGCCTGAGGACTACTCTGCACCTGATGTGCAGGAGCAGCGTTCGCCTTGCGGGGGCCCTATGAAAAGGTCCTGGTTGGGACCTCTACATTTTACTAGACTATGATACTTGATACTACCCACATAACTTGGTGTCAAATCCATACACGTAAGATTGTGAAAAAGCATGTTTGTAATAGGTCGTATAAAAATAGTTGACAAAATGATAAGCGATAGCTAACAGAAAAGTAAATAACATTGAACGATTATAATGTCTTGAAACACCAATGTTGTTTCAGTGTATGAGCCATCTGATAAGTCAGAGACTAATGTTTCATGCTTTAGCTGCAGCGAGGTCTTATCTAAGCAGTTGAGTGGTACTTAACAGTTTGTGAGAACTGAATTTGTCTTCTTCTCTCACCTCAGCCATGACTGAGGGAGAATGAGTGGGGTAGGTGAGAAGGTGAGCACTGAGGTTGGAGCCCTCAGCCAGCTGCTGCAAGTCCCCTGGATTACGACCCTTATCATAAGAGAGCTGCAAATATTCTGCTCGGCTCACGCACCTCTCAGTAAGTAAAATAATATGGCCCCATGGTCTAATCATTTGCGTAAGTTATAAAAGTTGCCTTTCTTCACCCTTACGGCTTAACTAAATGTAATGAGGAGAAAGAGCTTGGATGTTCAGAGATCAGCTATTACCATTGTGTTGCTACCCTTTATCTGAATCTGCTCAGGCCCCTTGACTAGTTCGGGGGCCCCGTGCAATTGCACTCGTTGCATGGTCCTAATGTCACACCTGCTGAGGTACATTACACGCCAAAATACTGCTCTGAGCTGCTTTGAGCACTTGCAGCCTGCACAGAGGCTCATTGCCACCTATAATTGTATTTTGCTGGTGTCCAGTTTATTCGGAGGAGAGGAGACAGGAGCAGTTTGAAATCTGGCGGGTAATGTCATCCCAGTGTCCTCACCTCTTTTTTGAACACCAGACTTCCAGAAGGCGGATAGAACTTCCACCAGTCATGCCCCTAGAGTTAACTCCTCCCGCCTGCTCTTCGGAGCACGGACCTGGCGTTAGCGGGTCCCACCCCATTTTCCACCCCTTCCAGTTGTCCTTGAGAATTCTACCTCAGGTATGCCACTGGCCAGATGGAAATTCAAGGTCCAAAGGTTTTGAGAGCATGAGAAAGAACATCTGTACGGTCGAAATATTTAAATCAATTTTAGGTAAGTTTAAAAAGTGCCCAGGATGTCCAAGGGCCAATGTTCCCTTTAATTTTGGGGGGGTACACAGCCCCTTTGCAGTTACACTAAATATGCACCCTAAGTCACTATTTAATTAGTATTTGTATTAATTTTATATATTTAAATAAGAAATACATATCAACTCTTTAGAGGATCTTTAAGTAATCTCTAGTCTTTGTATCACACAGAGGTAGATGGTTTTACAGTTGTCTACTTACTTCCATCTGATTGCAGACCTCAGACTCTCTATTAACATTGGTAATATAGGCACCATGCAGCAATAGATAAAACCCCAAACATAACACTGTGTAATCTTATTTATATATTTTAATTAGGTGTCAGTGGTAGCACTCTCACCTCTGACTCAGAAGGTTGTGGGTTCAAGTCCCACTCCAGAGACTTGAGCACATAATCTAACCTGACACTCGAGTGCAGTACTGAGGGAGTGCTGCACTGTCAGAGGTGCCATCTTTCGGATGAGATGTTAAACTGAGGCCCCGCCTGCCCTCTCAGGCAGATGTAAAATATCTCATGGCGCTATTTGAAAGAGAACCGGGGAGTTCTCCCTGGTGTCCTGGTCAATATTAATCCCACAACCACTAAAACAGATTATCTTGTCATTATTTCATTGCTGTTTATGGGAGTGTTCAAATTGGCTGCTGTGTTTCCTACATTACAACAGTGACTACACTTCAAAAAGTACTTCATTGGCTGAATGCGCTTTGGGGGAGTCCTGAGATCTTAAAGGCGCTATATAAATACTAATTCTTTCTTTTCCTCTTTCTTAATAAACGATTCTTTTTACTCTCTCTCTCTCTCTCTCTCTGCCTCTCTCTCTCTAATGAGGCACCTCAATCCTTTATCTATTAATTACCCATTTGAGCAGAGGGCAGAAAGCCCCTCTCCCAATTCCAATCATCAAAGGGAGAGGCGTGCCTTCATTTTTAAAACAACCCCCTCTGCTCAGGGAAGAGACAAAAAAACAACTACCTAGGCCATTTCAACCATCACCCGGCCTGTGACTTGGGGTGAGTGTAGCCCTTTATAACACCCCCTCATTATGGCGAGCACATCATCGCCGGCGACGGGGCCAGCAAGGTCATACGCGGGTATAAGTCCCGTTGCTTCTGCTGCCCCGTCGCCTTTCAGGTTACTGACAAAAAAGCCTGGGGTGAAGAGCTACACTCACCCCAACATGACCATAGAGGCTTGCGTTAAAGTCATGGCTGGGGTAGTCGGCCCCTCAGCCATCGTAGCGGCCTCTAAAATGTACGGCAAGGCTGTGTTCTTCCTGGGGTCGGAGCGGGCAGTGTCCCTGGCCGTCACGAAGGGGCTCACCGTGGGCGGGACCTTCCTGCCGGTGGATCCGCTTGAGGCCACTGCGCAGCGAATCGTCCTTTCAAACGTCCCGCCCTTTGTTCCGGGTGAGCTCTTCCTACCCCACCTACGTCAACTGGGGGAGGTGAGGTCGGGGATTAATCCGATCCCGCTCGGCTGCAGGGAGGCCAGCCTCCGGCATGTCTTCTCCTTCCGGCGCCAGCTGTTTATCCAGCTGGTGCGGGAGGAGGACACAGAAGGCGCGTTTGTTGTCCAACACGAGGGGACCGCCTACCGCGTCTTCTGGACGTAGGACGGTGTGCGGTGCCACGCCTGCAAGGAGGTGGGGCACATAAGAAAGAACTGCCCTGCCTCCAAGGCCGCCAAAACATCTGAGGCGGCCAAGGCTGGCGCTAACGCCGCTCCTCCCTCCGTTTCTGTCCGCGCGTCCGCGACACCCGATGCGCGGTCGACGCCGGAGGTCAACGCCGTCGCGGCCTCCGGTGGAGGGGAGGGGGAGCGTCCGATCGGAAGGAAGGCGCGGAGGAAAAGTAAACACCTTCAGGCGGGTCCCCTTGACATACAGGATGAGCTACCCGGGCTTACGCCACCGTACCTTGCGCAGGAGGCGGCGGTGATCGAGAGTGCAGGGAGCCTCGTGCCCGGGCCTGCGGCCGCAACCACCAAGGCGGCAAAATCAAGACCTGCGCCCGGGCCCGAGAGACCCGAGCAAACTGTTCGACAGGAGGGAGCGGAGGTGGAGGCCTCGGTACACATGGAGGTCTCCCAACCTCCGTGTCCCTTCATACTGAAAAGGAGGCGCAACGCCCTGGAGGAGGAGGAGGACCGCGAGGAACAGGGTCCCCCCTCGCAAGGGGAGTCATCGCTCGCCGCGGGTGCTGCGCCCACCCCCCCGCCCACCGACACCGTCACCAACACTCGGCAGGAGTCGCCTGTCCCTCGGGAGGGTACGACAGATGAGTCTGTCCAGCCTGTGCCTCCCAGGGATGGGGAAGAGACCCTGCTCGTGGGGAGGGCCGCGGAACTACCTGCGGAGGAACTATATATTGAACCATTGTTTCTCGCCAGGTCGGGCATCCTGGCAACCGGGGTGGGCGAGGCCGATGAGGCTGAGCCCGCCGTATACGGTCAAGACTATTCCCAGGTGCTGCTCGACCTGGTTGAGGAATTCAGCCAAGGTCCCTGGTCCGCTGGGTCGGAGGATGGTGGCGGTGAAGGGGAAGGCCCCCTGACTCCGTCTCCGACGCTGGCGCCGGGGGTGTTGCAGGAACTGGCATTAATGTACTCCCCGGTTTCCCCGTGCACCCCGGTGCCAGGGGCGGGGGGGGGGAGGCCCTGAGCCGCCGCCGCTTCCTGACCCGGAGCCTCTGGAGGAGCCCAGGGAGGACTCCTCTGCCGCCGATCCTGGGGGTGGGATCGGGGCAGCGGTAGGGCCAGCTGATGGTGACCCCCCGGAGGAGGACGGGGACCCGGCGGGAGACACTGGGGATGACATGAACTCTGTCGCCAGCGAGGCGGCGCATACCCTCGTGCCCCCCTCCGGGCCCCCCCTCATCCACGTTGTGGAACTCCGGGACTTTGTGGCCATGGGCCAGGGTCACCAAGATATAATCCGGCTGGCCATTGATAAATGGTCGATCTGGCACTGCTCGTTTGCTCCGTCCACGCCGCCGTCAAAATCATGGGCGTGGGCGTGGGCCCGGCCGAGCGGCGTCGGATCCGGAAGTTCCTCGCTGGGCTGAGAAGGGAATGGCGGTCGACTAGCGGCTGTGCTCCCTCCTCCCGTTAGGGTTAGGTAGAGGTTGCACTATGCTCTTGTCATGAAGATAACCACAGCCAGCCTCAACATCAATGGCAGCAGAGAGGCACGCCGTAGATTTAATAACTTCTCGGTCCTTCGGGAAGGGAGGCATGCGGTGTGCTTCCTGCAGGAAACTCACACCGTTCCAGGAGACGAGGCCACTTGGCTCCTAGAGTGGCGAGGAGGGGTCAACATGAGTCACCTCTCCAACATTTCCGGCGGGGTGGCTATCTTGCTGGCCCCGCATTTTCAGCCGGAGATCTTGGGGGTCAAGGAGCATGTGCCAGGCCGCTTGCTCCAGGTCACTGTTCGCCTGGGGGGCGTGCCGCTCCATTTAGTGAACGTGTACGCCCCCCAGGCCGGTGCGCAGCAAGTGCGCTTCTTCGAAGAAGTGTCCGCTCTTCTGGGCTCCATCGATGTCGGCGAGTGCGTCATCCTCAGGGGGGATTTCAATTGTACCCTCGAGGCGAGGGACTGTTCGGGTCCTCCGTAAAGCCTGGCGGCGATGGTGAAGTTGAGGGACCTGGTCGGGTCCTTCGACTTGGTGGACGTCTGACGAAATCTCCATCCCGACTCCAGCGCCTTCACTTGGGTGGGGTCTGGAGGAGGAAGGTCCAGAATCGACCGCCTTTATATTTCCCGGGCGTACGTCTCCTGCGTTCCGGCGGCTTCCATGCAGCCGGTGCCGTGCACGGACCTCCACCTGGTGTGGGCGGAGCTCGCTCCGTTGCGCGCGCCGGGGGGATCCGCGTACTGGCATTTTAACAACCTGCTGCTGGAGGACGCGCGGTTCCGGGATTCGTTTCGTCGGTTCTGGGCCGACTGGGGAAGGAAGCAGGGGGGCTTCCCCTCCTTGAGGCTATGGTGGGACGTGGGCAAGGCTCACGTCCATCTCTTCTGTCAAGAGTACGCGAGGGGGTCGACCAAGAGGCGGGAGGCCCAGGTCGGGCGGTTGGAGAGGGAGGTGCTCGACCTGGAGTCCCGTCTCGGTCAAGTCGTCGAGGACCCGGCCCTGCGGAAGGTGTACGAAGAGAAGAAGGGCGCGCTGAAGGACCTGCAGCTGGTCGGGTCCCGAGGCGCGTACGTGAGGTCGCGGATCCAGTTCCTCCAGGAACTGGACCGCGGCTCCCCCTTCTTCTACTCGCTGGAAAAAAGACGGGGGGTCCGTAAGCAGCTCTTGGGCTGCTGGCCGACGACGGATCTCTGGTCTCGGATCCGGATGGAATCAGCGCGGAGACCCGGGCCTATTACGGGGCTCTGTTCTCTCTGGATCCGTCCAGCGAGGATGCGCGCAGAGTTTTGTGGGAGGACCTCCTGAAGGTTGGCCCGGAGGGCGCCGAAAAAATTGGACACTCCACTAAGCTTGGCGGAGCTGACCGGCGCCCTCGGCCAGCTCTCGAGGGGAAAGTTCTCGGGGCTGGACGGGCTGACCGTGGAGTTCCACAGGGTGTTCTGGGACGTCTTGGGGGGCGACTATGCGCGGGTCCTGGGGGAAAGTCTGGCGACCGGGGAGATGCCCCTCTCTTGGCGCAGGGCGGTCATCGTCCTGCTGCCCAAGAGGGGTGATCTCCGCCTCTTAAAAAACTGCCGCCCAGTCTCCCTCCTCAGCACGGACTATAAAATTTTTGCCAGGGTCATGTCTGCCCGCCTTGGCACCGTGCTGGCCCACATGATCCACCCTGACCAGTCCTACATGGTCCCGGGCCGGTCCATCCATGACAACATCCATCTGGTCCGGGATCTGGTCCACCTTTCCCAGAGGGCTGGTCTGTCGGTCGCCTTCCTCTCCCTGGATCAGGAGAAGGCGTTCGACAGGGTGGCTCACGAGTATCTTTTCGGAACTCTGCGCGCATTCAGGTTCGGGACGCATTTCGTCGCCCGGATCCGACTTCTGTACGCCGCCGTGGAGTGTCTGATTAAAGTTAACGGGTCTTTGACGGCGCCCCTTCGCTTCAGGAGGTGGGTGCGTCAGGGATGCCCCATGTCTGGTCAGTTATACGCCGTTTGCGTGGAGCCTGTCCTGCGCCTCTTGCGGAAGAGGTTGACGGGACTGGCTCTGCAAAGGCCGGGCGTGGAGGTCGTCCTCTCGGCTTACGCCGATGACGTGCTCCTCATGGTCACGGATCCCGTCGACTTGCGGAGGATGCGAGAATGCCAGCAGATTTACTCGGACGCATCCTCCGCCAAGATCAACTGGGAGAAATGTTCTGGACTCCTGGTGGGCCAGTGGCGGGTGGACTCCCTGCCGGAGGAGTTCAGGCCCTTCGCCTGGAGCACAACACACCTCCTCTACTTGGGAGTCTAGCTCGGCCCTACTGAGGACACCTGGCCGGCGAATTGGCACGAGCTGGAGGCCAAAGTCACCGCTCGCCTAGGATGCTGGACGGGGTTGCTCCGAGTGTTGTCCTACAGGGGTCGAGCGCTGGTCATAAACCAGCTGGTGGCCGCCATGTTGTGGTACCGGTTGGTCACTTTGATCCCTCCCCCTGTGTTTGTCGCCAAGATACAGAAGAAGCTCATCGACTTCTTCTGGGACAAAAGGAAGCACTGGGTCTCTGCCGCGGTTCTGTGTCTCCCGCTTAGGGAGGGCGGTCAGGCGCTGGTGTGCCTTCGCACCAAGGCAGCGACTTTCCGTCTTCAGATGCTGCAGAGATACCTTTACGTCGAGAATCCTCCCAGATGGTGTGCGCTGGCGACGTATTTCTTCCGCCAGATGCACGGCCTCAACTATGACACGCAGCTCCTGTTTGTGGAATTGGGCCGCACGCGTGCCTACCTGTGGGAGCTGCCTGTCTTCTACCAGGAACTGCTATGGGTCTGGAACCAAGTCGCCTCCAGGCGGCGTTCTCCCCCGTCAGGAGTGGCGGCTCTCTTTCAGGAGCCGCTGCTCAGGAATCCACACCTCCACGTCCGACGGATCGGGTGGCTGGCGGAGGGCAGGGCTGTGCCTGGCAAGGTGACCAGAGTCAGAGACCTGCTCGATGGCGGAGGAGCGGGCTGGATGGTGCCTGAGGAGTTGGCGCGGCGCCTCTCCTGGGTCGACGTCTGGCGCACGGCCAAAGCCATCGAGTCGCTGAAAGTGGCACTGGGCCCCGACTCCACTAGGTGTATCGATGAGGCTCAAGCACGTGGGGCGATCCCATCCGAACTGACCCCCGTTCGGACAGAATTCCTCATCGGCGCGCGGCCCCGAAACCCCTCTCGGGAACCGGCGCCTCACAACTTGAGCCGTCTGAGGGAAATGCCCTCCATGCCCTTTAGTTCTGCACGGAGGGGTTCCCTGTACGGGCTGCTCCTGCACACTCTCCACTTTGCCATCTTCGCCTGCCGTCCGGACACGCCTTGGCGTGCCATCTTGCCATCCGGCGGAGGCAGAGGTCCCCAATGGAGGGCTCTCTATGTGGGAGTCCTCTCCTTTTCTATTGGGGACTTGGCCTGGAGGGTGTTGCACGGAGCAGTCCCGTGCAATCAGCTTTTAAGTAGGTTCACGGACTCCCAGGCCGCCTGTCTTTTTTGCGGCCTGGAGGAGTCCGTGTTCCATGTGTATATAGAGTGCCAGAGGTTGCAGCCCCTGTTCTATTATTTGAAGGGGCAGCTCCTCAATTTTTGGTTGCACTTCAGTCCCACGCTCCTGATCTACGGTCACCCGGTGCGGAGGGGAGCGGGCAGGTCGGAGGACCTCCTCGTA
Source organism: Squalus acanthias (assembly GCA_030390025.1). NCBI lineage: Eukaryota > Metazoa > Chordata > Chondrichthyes > Squaliformes > Squalidae > Squalus > Squalus acanthias. The sequence continues at coordinate 175,095,047 of CM059425.1, read as the reverse complement.
GGACTGCTCCTGGGCCTGGCCAAAGTGGCCATTAACAGGTCCAGGCAGCAGGCGGTCGAGGGGGTCGTTCGGTCCAATTGCCTGTGTCGAAGTTTCGACTTCCGATTAAAGACTCTTGTAAACAATATTGTCAAAGAAGGCTTTTTATTATATTTTACTTGCAAGGAGACTGCAACCATAGCCCAATTAGCTATGATGACAGACTGCCGAATCACAGAAAATGGAGTATTCTTATACAGTATAATATCACATGACATGTTGTTTAAGGTAAGCTAAGCTAACAATTAGAAAAAACACATTAGAAATGCCTTACAATGAGACTAGCTAATCTCTATAAAATGGAGTCTATCTATTTTACTTCTCTCACCAAGGCCAAGGCGCCTGGTTTGTTTACTTTACTAGCCCTTGGTTATCTCAATATTAAGCCTGTTTTCTTTTGTGCAGGCAGTCTTTTGCTGACAGCATAGGGGTAGAAATTAGGTCGCGCCCCATTTGGGGCGCAAATATCGTCCGGACGCAAATATTAGCGCCTGGCGCTAATTATCGGCACTGACAGGAAACTTCACTTTTACCGCCCCGGGAGGTGAGTGGAGCGCTAAAGTAGGCGCTGCACACCTCTCTTAAGGCGCAAAGGCCAAGGAGTGAGGCGCTAACTCAGCGCACGAGCGCAGCGCAGCTGCTGCCAGTTAGCGAGGGAACACAGACACACTGGCGCCGGACACTTCTTAAAGCAGGGGGGGGCCACTTGCTCCCCAGCCACACCCTGCTCATTGCAGCCTTGAATCTCAGCCTGGAGAGACCTGTAATCCATTTTGCTGCCAAGCATGGAGAGGGTGAGAGAACGCGCTCATCGCTTCACCGAGCGGGCCTTGGATGCTCTGGTTGACGCAGTGGAGCGCAGACGATGCATGCTGTTCCCGGAGAGTGGCAGGAGGCCTTTGCCACGCGAGTTCAGAAGAGTGTGGAGGGAGGTGGCTCAGAGCGTCTCCTCCAGGAGCATGGTGCCCAGGACCCATGTTCAATGCCGCAAAAAGTTCAACGACCTCACTCGGGTCGTCAGGGTGAGTGGCTTTTTCTCAATACCTCTCCATCCCTCCATCTCAACCTCACTCTATGGCCAGAGGGTCTTAAAACCCCAATGCACAACACTCATCCAACACCTATGGCCCTTTCATCAAACACACACACACATTCCACACTTTGCATACAGTAAGGGCTATTCACCTATGGGAGGCACATCAGGCAAGACCATGGCTGTATATTGTAAGGGCTATTCACCTATGGGAGGCACATCAGGCAAGACCATGGCTGTATATTGTAAGGGCTATTCACCTATGGGAGGCACATCAGGCAAGACCATGGCTGTATATTTACTCAGATGCTGTCCTTTTTCTTGCAGGCTAAGCTGGCTCATAATCGGAGACAGCAGCAACGGACGGGTGGAGGGCGGCTTCAGCTGCAACCCCTCAGCGATCTGGAGGAGCGCGTCCACAGGATTGTGGCAAGCCGGGTGATCGGTCCCGTCGCCACTGGAGACGCCGACCCCGTTGTGGACAGCAATGGTAAGGTCATCACCTTTTTGTCCTCTGTCCTTCCACTTGTCCCTCACAATACCAGCCTTTGACACTTGCAATCCAACTTGCTAACTCGCTGCACTTATTCCTCCCTTACTGCCACCCTGTCTTCACGGTAAAGCCACTCTTGTACCTCCCTGCTTTCAGATGGTGATTCACCAGCTGAGGAGACGGGCCCTGAAGCTGCCACTGGGAGTGATGCTGCAGCTGAGGAGGAAGAGGAAGCCGGAGCATCAGTGCCACCCTCTCCCGAGGAAGCCCATGCCCACACTGGGAACATGCCTTCCCCGGAGGGGAGCAGGGGGGAAGGGGCTGATGATGGTGAAGCTCCAGGACCCAGCGGGCTGCAGCAACGCCATGGGGGGGGTAGGGAAGAACGGGGGCCTTCTCCCCAGAGGGAGAGTATGCCAGACACTCCTACTGCAATGGACGCAGAGGAGGAGCGGCTGATTGCAGAAATGAACACCCAGGCGGTGGGCATGCACACTGAGCTCATGGGTGCAGTGGGAAGGGTGCCCGATTGCATTGAGTCACTGGCAAGGAGTGTGGAGCACTTCGCTGTAGCACAGGCGGATGCCACACTAACGCTTAGTGCTGCAATTCAGTCACTGGCTGCCGTGATCCCACCTCTGACTGCTCTCATACAGACTCAGATGGAGGCCACGCGAGCACAGACTGCTGCCAACCTCGATGGTTCGTGCACATGTCCCCGGGGCTGTCACCGCGCCGCAGCAGGCCAGCAAACTGTTCTCCGGCAAATTGCTCCGGATGCTGAAGTGCTGCCCCGTGGGAGTGCCAGTGTGTCGGGCGAGCAGGGAGATGCTGGCCTCTCTCACGATGACAGCATTCCTGCTGCCAACACTGTCACTTCTCCACTGCACTTGCCACCGCCTGTAGGACAGACTGCTGCCGCCCATGCAGAGTTGGTGCAGTCTGCAGCCGGGCCCTCCAGGCCCAGAAGTGGTCGAGGCCGTCCTTCAGGGGCATCTGCAGTGTCAGGGTCTGACGAGCAGCAGCCTTCCACCAGCCTTGCTGCAGCCACTGAGGTCCCATTACGGAGGAGCAGTAGGGTTAGAAGGGGGGAAGTGCGCAAGGGAAGGAGATCACCCTCGAAGGGCAAAAAGTAGGAGGTGTGCCAAAATGCTGGTCATTTTTTTATTAAAGGCCGAGGTTCATGGTCCAACTTTTGTTTAGTGTTTTGGACATTATCTCCAGGTTGTGAGAACCAGTTATGTTATTGACTGTTTTTTTGTGTTTATTTCTATGAGTTTGTCATGAGGAATTGACACACACAGAGTTTGTAAAATAAATAAGTTTCTGTATTCAAAATATACATGGCTGGTGGTTGGAATTATTGGTGCCTTGGCCGGCTTAGGGGTTGCGTGCTGGGTTGATTAGTGTTTGTAGCAATGGCAGGGGCCCTAGAAGCGGCTTGCTATTAGTCGTTGACGGACGGCCCTTGCAGTTTGACCATTGTGGGCCGCCCTCCTGCCTTGGTGCTGCTGATGATCATCGTCCTCGTCCTCTTCCTCCTCTTCCTCCTCCTCCTCTGGTGGTGCTACAAGGCCTGGTGGCATTGGCTGGGTCCTGAGGATTGCCATGTTGTGCAACATGCAGCACACGACTACGAAGTTCGAAACTTGCTCAGGCGAGTACTGCAGGGCTCCTCCGGAATGGTCCAGACAGCGGAACCGTTGTTTCAGCACGCCGATTGTGCGCTCAATAATGTTCCTGGTTGCTTGATGGCTTTCATTGTACCGCAGCTCAGCAGGGGTGTTTGGCGTACGGAGCGGTGTCATCAGCCAGGTGCTCAATGCGTACCCCTTGTCCCCCAGAAGCCAACCAACTGGCTGATGCGGTGCCTCGAAAACTTCTGCCACAGTAGTCTGGCGCAGGATGAAAGCATCGTGGCAGCTGCCCGGATAGTGGGCATTGACAGCGAGTATCACCTGTCTGTGGTCACAGACCAACTGCACATTCAAGGAATGGAACCCCTTTCTGTTCCTGAATTCCTCTGCATTCTCTCGCGGAGCACACAAAGCCACATGCGTGCAGTCAATGGCGCCCTGCACCATGGGGAAGCCCGCTACCCTCGTAAAGCCCAGAGCACGGTCACGCTGCTTGTCTGGGGTCATAGGGAAAGAGATGAAGTCTCGTCTCCTTCTGAAGAGGGCATTGGTGACCTGCCGGATGCAGCGATGCACCGCAAACTGGGAGATATTGGCGAGGTCCCCAACAGCAGCTTGGAATGAGCCAGTGGCGTAGAAGTTCAAAGCCACTGTGACCTTCACTGCCACCGACAGAGACGTCCTGGACCTCAGCTGAGGCTGCAGATCTGGCTGCAGCAGGTGGCAGAGCTCAGTGACCACCTCCTTGCTGAATCGCAGCCTTCGCAAACACAGCTCCTCGGACATATGGATGTAGGAGAGCTGTTCACGATATACCCTGGGAGGGTAAGCTCTCCTGTACATGCGCCTGATGGCCCTCCTCCGTCTGGCCATCATTGCCACTCTCTGTCTGCGTCTCAGTATCCTCCGATTCAGCTGGAGCAGGACGACGCCCCCAATCATTGCAGCCCCCATATTCTCTTTGCCAGAAAAGTAATGAGGTACAGCAACTAAAGTAGCAACAAAGTTAGGATGAACTAGGCAAAACTACCTCACAAAGCATTGAGTCAATGTAGAAGTCTCTCTCTCTCTCTCTCCGAATCTCTCTCTCTCTCTCAGAACGAGTGGTGCATAAATGTCGACCACAGAAAAAGACAGGAAGAGGCCCCCTTTAAATAGCGCCCCCCCCAGCCCCACACCGATTGATAACGTTCCAGTCTTCCGGTCGTTGGAAGCGCCAGGCGGTAAGGCAGGGGGCGCCACTCAATTTCCGCTCCGGGGCGCCCCAAGGGCGTTGCACCAGGGAATGACGTCACAATCTGCGCACGCAGGTGGTCGCAGCGGTAAGTTTTAGCGCCGCCGCACAATCTCAAGTTAAGTTCTCGAGCGGCGCAAACAGCGCTGCGCCCGGGCGTTAGCGGCTTAACGCCCCATTAGCGCCCTCTTAAGGCGCTAACGGGAGGCGCAACCAAGTGAATTTTTACCCCTAAGACTTTAAAGTTATTTTCAGAAAAGAACATAACAATGGATTTTTTCCCTTTTCCACACAAGTCAGAGTCGGCCATTTTATTAGTTTAAATTCAAGGAAACTATTTTGTCCGAGACAAAAACTGCACTTCCACATTCCCCCCTTTTTTGTCCTTCTAGGACAAAATAGCTCAATTTAACTTTTTCGGTCTTTCTTGTCGGTTCCTGTACCAAATTTGGATTTTGGCCAGGGATGCCAACTTCTTTTCTGTTTTAACCATCCTCGGGATTATACCTGTATTGATGGCTGACCTTATTTAAGATCGTCCTTCTTCTCTGTCTAGTCTCGGTGTTTGGGCGTATGTTCTTGTAGGGGTTTTAGTTGTGTTTTGGTGACTGTGGCGTACTTTTGTGGTTCATTAGTCTGCTGTTCTCTAACTTTTCCTGCAGCTTTTACTAGCCTGCAGTTCAGGTGTCGCTATACACCCTCTAAGGAGATAGGGTACAGCAGCTCATAGAGGAGTTCGAAGTCATGGCCCACACAGTTTGTGCCTAACCTGTGGGGTTCTCCTAGGGAACTGCAGCTTATAGAGGAGGACTGATTCATGACCCACACAGTTTATACCTAACCTGTGGGGTTCTCCAAAGGAACTACAGCTGATTCATGACCCACACAGTTTATACCTAACCTGTGGGGTTCTCCAAAGCACAAGTGCTTCTACGTGAGCCTCCAGAGTGCGGACCAAGTGATATACAAGGTCGACGTCACCGGCAGTTGTAAGGAGTCCTCTCTCTTTCCCTAGCCTGCAGATCCCATGTGGGTGGAAGAATATGTTTACCGAAAGTGGGGAGCATGCAAAAATGTATATATGTCTATATGTATATTTTGTCTAGATTGTCTAATCCTCAAAATTGTATGTTATTCAATCGCCTCAGTTCCTCCCCGAAGGGACCATACTTTTCTTCTTCGTCATTTATTTCTTTCTGTATCATTATACTTACTTCAGGTATGACTACCTTGCCTAACCTATTACAACAACACTTAATCATTGTGACAACCAAAATAATACATACAATTGCGGCTATTATTACTACTAATCCATGCAATAATACTTGTCCCATCGATCCCAACCATCCCCCTAATATCCAATCAGCCCAGCCGCCTTTGGTCCTGGATTGATGGAGCAGGGCAACCTGTTTCTGAATATGGTCCGCTAAGTTGGTTATATTTTCAGAGCTATCTGGGATATATGTGCAGCATTCTGCTCCGATCATGGCACGTGTACCTCCCTGTGCAGCTAGTAGGTAATCCAGTGCCATTCTATTTTGTAGGGCGACGGTTCTCAGGGCTACCATTTCGGTGCTTACCTCCCTCAGGGATTTAATCGTGTCATTCGCTACTCCCTCAATTAATGCTGACAGTAACAGTATTTCTTGGGAAGTAAACGCTATTCCAGCAGGGGGAAACATAGCTCCAACTAATATCTTCCATGTGGGGAGTTCTCTTTTCTTACAGCTATGCTTATGGTGGTCTTTCAATTCCTTTATGTGGTGTATGTATGGTACTACGTACCCCAAATAGCATGATCCTGCCCAATTCTCTGGTAGCCAAGGGTATGCTCTGTGACCGCATATGAAGTACGTCCCGTTATAGGCTGTCACTATCTGTCCCGGTTGATCAGGGTTCACGTTGGTGCGGAAAACGGTAAAACCCATCTGATTATCAGTATTCAATCGTTTAGTCCCATTCCATGGTCTGTTATTAGTCAAATTCATCAAACTGGTAGTATTGAACCACCAGCTTTCCATGGAACTTCCTGTCTTGTACGTAATAAACTTTTGTATGCAACGACTTTTCCCCATATTAACTCTGTTCCCTTTAGTCTGTCCTAGATCGCGTTCCCAGCATATATCCCCGATTGGTCGGCCCTTTCCCGATGTAAAGGAGGTTCTTTCGTATAATCATACGTCGGCTTGTACCATCCTTTAAAATTTTCTAACGAATATCCTCCCCCCTTAAACTCGTTTCTTAGGCTAGACCACTTTTGTTCCCATATTTTTCCGAAGGTGGATAGGGCGGTATCTTTCTGTTTCGTATGATTTTTATTAATTATCCATTCTGCCATATCTGTGAGGTTCAAGGGTATCGGTCGCAGAGGTATTCCTCTTTTCACATAAGTAGGAATATGGCTACATACCCAACAGGCGTTTATCCCACTTTTTTTGACATACTTATATGACATATACAAAAAGGTGTTCATATGTAATTCTCGTTTCTTTCGGGGTTCTTTTCCTCTCCCTTGGCAGGCTATACATATCAGTCCGATTAGTAGGTAAAACGTAAATAACAGCTTCATTGTTTAAGTCTTTTCAAATTCAAATTCAACTGTCCTTATCTGATACTTTCTTGCAATGGGATGCGTGGATCCAAGTAGGTCTTTCCTTGACCTTTACAGCTGTATTTGTTGTCAAGAGTACTTGATATGGCCCTTCAAAGCATGGCTGCAGACCGTTCTTCCTCTTATAGACCTTTACGTAGACGTCATCTCCTGGTTCCAAGTTATGGCATTTTCCTTCGGCCGGTTCCGTTTGAGCTTCCTTTACCTGTTGGTGAAAGCTGGAAATACATCTAGTTAAAGCAATGCAATAGTTAAGCATACTTTCATCCATTTTATGAATGTCCATTTGTTTAACCGTAAAGGGTGCTGAGAATGGCAGCCTTTGGGGTCGTCCCATAACAATCTCATGTGGCGACAGTCCAGTTGTCCTGTTAGTTGCTGCTCGCATTACCATCAATGCTAAGGGTAACAGTTCAACCCATTTTAGTCCAGTTTCATTGCAAAGTTTAGAAAGTTTATTCTTCAGCATTCCGTTATATCTTTCTACTAATCCCGCAGATTGCGGATGATAACTGCAGTGGAAATGCTGATTAATCTGCAAAGCCTTACATAGTTCCTTTATGATCATTCCAGTAAAATGTGATCCATTGTCGCATGAAAGTTGCATAGGTATTCCAAACCTTGGTATGATTTCTTTTAACAAACACTTTGCAACTGTTACAGCATCATTCTTTTTACATGGAAAAGCTTCAACCCATCTTGAAAACATATCTATGATTACCATTGTGTAAGTCCTTCAAAAGTTTTTAAAAAAATGTTTTTCTTTTTTTCTGTCTATTACCCCCCCACCCTGTGTTGTTTTGCAGTTTATTATTCTCTTATCACTTCTATTTGTCTTTTGATGCTTGATATTTGACCTTGCTGGCATTTCTGCTATCTATTCCTGGCTGCATGTTGTCAGTTTCTGTTCTAAGAATTAAAACCCATCTTTGAATCTAACAGCTATTTCTTACAATTCCCTTCTTTGAGAAGGAAATAACCCTTATTGACTTCTCACAATCGGCTCTTGACTAATCTAGCTAGTTCTTATTGCTCTCTCTCAACTTGGGCATTAGTTAGTAGGGAGTCTTGAAGATTTCTCCCTTCTAATAGTCCATTCCGGTGTTCCAATTCTGCCCCGCCTGGGGTATCCTCTGTTTCTTCTATCTTTCCTGATGTTACCCCGCCTGGGGTCTCCTCTACATTGCTTTGGATCTTCTCTTTCGGTGTGCTCAATTTCTTAGTGCTGGTTAGTCATGGGCATGAGTACCCAATTGGCTTGTGTATCTTACTACATAGGTTACATATATCAAATACACTATCATTACAAGTTGGAGAACTACCAGAGCGTGTGAAATAATACAAATCTAAGTGTGTGCTGATATATTAAGCCCAATTATCCCACCAGTGTGAGTTGTCCCCTATGCTGTCAATTTCAATATCTATTCTCGAGTTGTCTTCCTTCAGAACATAAAAATGCTTTAGGGAGGAGTTCAGTCGCATCATGAGCTCACTGATAACTTTAGACAACAGGGGAATGTCGTATCCGAATTATGCCACATAATTGTGCAGCTCATACTTAAGTACCTCATTTACTGTCAGTTTCACTTGAGCATAGGTTTCGATATTATGTAAAATGTGTTGGTTAACGGGACAGGTCCTGTTAGACCCGTAAAGCATGGTAGTTGCGGTAGTAGTGACACAGGAGGCACTACCAAAACCACCTCATACTGGATTCGCACTGGTTTTTCCCACGCTCTGTTACCTACAAAACACAATTATTACAGTCATAGTTAAATTCAGTCTTACAATTTCAAGCAACATTACAGTTTAACATCTAATCAACAAATCATGGACTTAAAAGATTCTCCAGATCTCTCTTTTACTCGTATCCATCTTGTGGATAATTCTTGCTAAACATGATTTCTCCTTAGCCCTCAATTGTCCCAATCCAGATTCCATGTAACTCTCCACTTCAACTTCAATTTCAATCCTTCTAACAGGTACCAGTGTGTTTAACTCTATTCTGATTGTTTCATTAATTAGATAGTTTCTCGATGGAGTATGTGTCAATGCTTTAAAAGTTGTCTCGCTCTCCTGAGCCACATTAACCATTTCATGTCTTGCTGTTGTCAAGTAACTGAGCATGTCTGAGACCCGTTCTTCAGTGCAAATTCAACATACATTTCCAGATGGTAATCGCTTCATACGTAACAAATCACATTTGCACACTCATACCGGTATCTCAATATCATGCCACATGTGCCTTTCTCGGGCTTTCAGGTATCTTATCAAAAGATTGTCTTTGTTCATCTTCCTCTGCATGGTCTCGATATCTTGGATAGTGGCCAGGCTATCAAATTCAGTTTTCTTAAAAAGTTCATTATAGGCAGGGACACAAATGTCTCCAAGAGAAAGCTATCAATTTACTATTCTTAACTGCACTTTCCTGACTTTCACTAACAAGTTTTTTTTTAATTCCCATTCAGCAGTGTAATTTCTCCTGTTTCTATCTTACACATCCCATTAATTACCATTCATATCTCATTCATGAGCCCTGGAGTAACTTTACTGTCCAGTATAATATTTAAGATTGAAAACATAGATCAAACATTCTCACTAGGTCCAAGTTACTAACACTTTTTATTTATCATTATTTTAGAGGATCTTTTATTTTCCCAAAAGTAACCCCATATATATATAGTGCCTGAGTCCATTTTGTTATTACAAAATTATCCCAAAATCCAAACAGCAGTACTGTTGAACTGATAGGTTTTGTCAATGTTCAATTTCATACTAAAGTTGTTGCTCGATGAACTTAATCAGCTGTCAGTGGAAAGGGTTAACTCCTTTGCAGGTTTTTTAAGAAGCTGGAGCGAAACATTATCAGGCGCACGCAATTGCGTCACTTTACGTAAATTAAAAAAAAACTTTCCCGATCCAAAAAAAGCAGTTGTGTTTTCACACTTTAACTAAACACGAACAGAACAGATAAAACAAAACAAAATAGCACATGCTTGCAGAACTAGTAAATTACATCATATTTCTTATTGTCCTTTCTTCAGATGTCTTTCCAAAATACTATAACTATAAATTAGTTTTTCACATTTAAGCAAATCAAATCAAATTGCTTTGGAAGATTTTACCATAGCAACCGCGACTCCAAGGTTAAATCTTAGACCGAAACTTAATCTTTTGTTAAACAAACTTTTTTTTGTTGTTCTTCTCAGTTTTTACACACCAGCTTAACTTAAATTGTAATTCAAATTAGGTTTTTTTTTAATTCTTGGGGCACTTTCCCTGCAAAGTCTGATATAAAATTGTAATTCAAATTAGTTTTTTTTTCTGGCACAATGCTTTCCCTGCAAAGTCTGATATAAAATTCCTGTCTATCCCTGACAGTAAAGGCGAATTTCCTTGTGATTCCTCTGCCAATGGTATGGACCAGAACCCGTTCTGTATCCAAGACTATAAATATTTCAAAATCTGGTTTCAGACCATTAAATATCTTATTCAATGCGGTCTACACAAATTTACACCAACCAGAATTTCACCGTGCACAATGAAAGTCTGGTTTTTAATAGGTTAATTAACCTCAATGGCCCAAAAATTAGTCTTGATACGCGAGAGTACGCACTGCGTACTCTCGCGTATTCTGTCTCCAATTGCCGGTTTTCTGCATGCACTGCGCATGCGCTGAAAACCGGCACTTGGTGAATGGAAAAGGGGGCGGGTCCTAGGTGAACCGCGTGCACGCTACAGGCTGCGCGCACGTTGTGCACTTAGTGGTTTCAACGCGCAGGTAAGTACGGAAGATTCTACACATAAAAAAAGGAGGAGTAAGACCCACTTTTAACAAGGTAAGTAGTGAATTAAGTATTATTTTGAATTTTTTTTAACAGGTATATCTTTTTTAGAGACTTTAAAGACAGGTAAGTTTATTTTTATAACATTTTAAAAGATTTTAAATTTTTTCAAAAATTTTATTTTTTATTTAAAATGGTTAATTTATTTAACTATACTTATTTTATTAATGTGATGGTTTTTTTTTTAAATTTAATTGAAGTTTAGCGGTTCTTTTGGGGGGCTATAGTATTCATAACTTTCACAGCACTTATGTGAAAGTTATGAATGGAAGATGGTGTGCTGCCATTGGCTCTAACTGAGTCACGTGATCCCACAGCTCGCACGAATTAACTACGCCGGTGGGATACGCAAGTCCAGCACAGCAGCTGTCCAGAACATCAAGTTCGTGCGAGCTGGAACTGAAAAAGCCAATGTGGAGTGAGAGATCGCGGGGAGGCCTTACCCTCGCACGAAGGCTTCCTCACGAATTTTTGGGCCAATAATTCCAATTCAATCCAGATCAATTTTTAAAAAAAAAACTAACCAGTGTCAGTTGGAAAAGAAACCATAGTCACATTAACAAAGAAACAATTACCATGCCTTGTAAACATTCAAATTAATTTTCTTTCCAGGCACATTGGCAACTGTGACTTCAAGGCTGAAGCTTATACCTCTTTTGTAAAACAATTAACAAACTTAAAACAACACACTTGAGTATCATTCAAGACAAGTCTTCAAAGAGTTAAAAACAGCTTTTAGCTCTCTGTACAAAAGAGTGGGTGGAGCTAAAACATAAACAAAATGGCAGACACCTTTTTTTTTAGGCAGATTTTTTTTTCTCAGGGACAAAATAATACTGTAACTTAACAAACTTAAACATTCACGCAATCAGGAATCTTTTACACTTTTCACTCACACTTTCACACAACTGAGATCCCAGTATTCCTTTTAAGATTCCTTTCACTCAACAAATCTTGTATATTAGCTTTTATCTCGGCACAGACATTAATAACTTCCATGCTGGTAAAACTTTTCTCAGCAGCTTTTCCTGGCTTTCCAAAACCCTTCTTTTTTTTTTTGCTTTGAGTTTCAGATTTCAATTCTGGTCCGTCGGTGTTGCGGAAGCTGCTTGCTCCATTAAGAGGGAAACTTTATTCTTTTGGTCCCTATTTATCTAACTTCATTTTGTTTAGCCAATTTACTCACGGGGTCTTTTCTCTTATTTTTAATGTCAGATCTACTGGCTTGTATACTACGGTCCTTACGCCTTTCTGCTTCCTTTTTCCAGTCTGAAAAGGCTGACCAATTTACTGACTTTTTTTTGTGGGTCTCTATTTGCGAGACAGTCCTCTAGACATGTAATTCTTCTATTCTTAGTAAAGTTTTAATTATACTAGGCACTCTTCTTCTTCTAAATCGCAAGTTTTACCCTTTACCCCCTTACGATTATTTCTGACCATCCAATTCTATTACAAGATGATAATAAGAACTAACAACAATCAAGACAATTATAAGTAATGCAAAAAAAGCCCAAATAGGCAAACAAATCAAATAATTAAACATTTAACCTTATACTTTAAACTAAACAAATAGTCAATTCTCAGTTTTGCATTGTTCTTCATTACAAACTGAGTCCTTAACATTTAACTTATACTCTATACTCTGCCGTGAGATTCTCAATAGTCATTTACTGATTTTTTTTTTTGATAGTCAATTTTCAGTTATCTCTTCACGGCTCAAGGGCCCCACCCTTGATACTGCAGTTTTATTTCCTGGTACCTTTTATACTGCAGCTTTCGCTGCTCAAGGGCAAGGGACCCACCCTTGAGACTGCAGTTTTAATCCGGGATACAACCCTGTCGACTTTTTCCCTTGCCTTCTTTGCCCGACAGTTTTTTTTTTAAATTTCCTTCCCTTTTTTTTTCCAATTTGTCTAAATCAAAAGCTACAAGATTCAACTCAAATTTAAACAAAAGTCTTAACAATCGCAGTGTACCTGTCGGAAGAAACAGACATACATCATTCAGGATCTAATGAGAAATCCCTTTTTTTTTATGATAAAAAATCACTGTGGCCATAGGATTTGTCACTAGAAATTCATGATGCCTTGTCCGTGACTTACCGAAAGATAGCAAGCGATCTCGGTGGAACCTCCAAGAAACTGTCGAAGTTTCGACTTCCGATTAAAGACTCTTGTAAACAATATCGTCAAAGAAGGCTTTTTATTATATTTTACTTGCAAGGAGACTGCAACCATAGCCCAATTAGCTATGATGACAGACTGCCGAATCACAGAAAATGGAGTATTCTTATACAGTATAATATCACATGACATGTTGTTTAAGGTAAGCTAAGCTAACAATTAGAAAAAACACATTAGAAATGCCTTACAATGAGACTAGCTAATCTCTATAAAATGGAGTCTATCTATTTTACTTCTCTCACCAAGGCCAAGGCGCCTGGTTTGTTTACTTTACTAGCCCTTGGTTATCTCAATATTAAGCCTGTTTTCTTTTGTGCAGGCAGTCTTTTGCTGACAGCATAGTCTAAGACTTTAAAGTTATTTTCAGAAAAGAACATAACAATGAATTTTTTCCCTTTTCCACACAAGTCAGAGTCGGCCATTTTATTCGTTTAAATTCAAGGAAACTATTTTGTCCGAGACAAAAACTGCACTTCCACACCTGCCTCTCTTCCGCGGCTATGTTCGCGCCCGAGTGGCCCTGGAGATGGAGCACACGGTGTCTGCCGGCACACTTGAAGCCTTCCGAGACCGGTGGGCGCCGCAGGGACTGGAGTGCATCATCTCCCCGGACAACGTGATTTTTATTTAATGTTTATTTAAAGTTTTATTTGAAGTTATGTTAATTTACAGTAGTTTATGTTTACTCAAAAGAGTACACGGCCTACAATTCAGAGCAGCTGAAGGCAGTTAATTAGGGAAACTAGATTAAACTGGTTCTCCTGTAGCAGAACCCAGCAAGCTCCTTTGTTTCAGGGCCTATAAAAACAGGCTTTGAAGTGCGATTTTGCACTGAGTGCGATTTCAACAGAGTGCTGCAAGTTGGGTGAGTCAGGGAGTCAGGTGAGGAGTGGAAGGAGGAGTTCCCTTGCTTCGCCTTTGTTTTTCCTAACTTTTCACCCTGTAGAAATTGGTTCTTACTTTACACCAAGGAAAGAGTCCGAGAGCGGGAGCAGTCAAACAACAACAACTGCTAAAGTGACGTCACAACCAGGGAAGGAGCTGATTGGTAAGTAGGACCTGGTGAGTATTTCTACAGTCCAGTCGTTAAAGTCAAAGTAAGGTCTCTAGTTTAGAGTAAGTAGTGTTTAAAGGGAAGTAAAGTCCCTAGTGTATTTAATATTCTTTAATTTAAAGGAAGTAAAGGGAGTAAATTAAGGGTAGGCCATGGCAGGGCAGCTTGGCTGCGTGGAGTGCTCCTCCTGTGCTATGTGGGAAGTCAGGGACATTTTCGGTGTCCAGGGCGAACACATGTGCAGGAAGTGTCTCCAGCTGCAGCTACTCGAAATCCGCGTTTCGGAGCTGGAGCTGCGGCTGGAGACACTGTGAAGCATCCGCGAAGCTGAGATCTTCGTGCTTAGTACGTTTAATGAGGTGGTCACACCGCAGGTAAAGAGTGCACAGGCAGACAGGAAATGAGTGACCGCCAGACAGAGTAAAAGAATTAGGAAGGTAGTGCAGGAGTCCCCTGGGTCCATCTCCCTCTCCAACAGATTTTCCGTTTTGGATACTGCTGGGGGAGATGGTTTCTCAGGGGAATGCAGCAAGAGCCAAGCCCGTGGCACTACGAGTGGCTCAGCTGCACAGGAGGGGAGGAAAAAGAGTGGGAGAGCAATAGTGATAGGGGATTCTATCGTAAGGGGAACAGATAGACGTTTCTGTGGCCGCAGACGTGACTCCAGGATAGTATGTTGCCTCCCTGGTGCCAGGGTCAAGGATGTCACTGAATGGCTGCAGGGCATTCTGAAGGGGGAGGGCGAACAGTCAGAGGTCATGGTTCACATTGGTACCAATGACATAGGTAGAAAGAGGGATGAGGTCCTGCAACAAGAATTTAGGGAGCTAGGTAGCAGATTAAAAAGCAGGACCTCAAAGGTTGTAATCTCTGGATTACTCCCGGTACCACGTGCTAGTGAGTATAGGAATAGGAGGATAGAGCAGATGAATGCGTGGCTAAAGAGTTGGTGCAGGAGGGAGGGCTTTAGTTTCCTGGATCACTGGGTCTGCTTCTGGGGAAGGCGGGACCTGTACAAGTCGGACAGGTTGCATCTGAACCGGAACGGAACCAACATCCTTGCGGGGAGGTTTCCTACTACTGTTGGAGGGGGGGGTTTAAACTAACTTGGCAGGGGGGTGGGATACGGAGTGGAGCTATAGTAGGGGGTGATGCACAGCCAAATATAGAGGAAAAAACAAGTCAGCCTGGAAGGCAGAGCAAATATGTAACGGCACAAGGGAGTATGGCAAGGGTGGATGGCATTTATTTTAATGCAAGGAGTCTTGCAAGTAAGGCAGATGAATTGAAGGTGTTGATGAACACATGGGAGTATGATATTGTTGCTATCACAGAGACATGGTTGAGGGAGAGCAGGACTGGCAGCTCAATATTCCGGGGTATAGAATCTTCAGGCGAGACAGAGGGGGGTGTAAAAGAGGAGGGGGTGTCACAAAATTAATCAAGGAGTCAATTACTGCTGTAAGGAGGGATTAAGAAAAAAAGGGAGGCTTTTGGCAGATACAAAGGACTAAAAACAGTAGAAGCCCTAGAGGAGTATAGAAAGTGCAGGGGGGTACTTAAAAATGAAATTAGGAGAGCGAAGAGGGGGCATGAAAAAACACCGGGGGGCAAAATAAAGGAAAATCCCAAGGTGTTTTATAAGTATATTAAGGGCAAGAGGATAACCAGGGAAAGAGTAGGGCCCATTAGGAACCAAAGTGGCAATCTGTGTGTAGAGCCGGAAGATGTGGGTGAGGTTTTAAATGAATATTTTGCGTCTGTGTTCACTATGGAGAAGGAAGATGTAGGCATAGAAATCAGGCAGAGGGATTGTGATATACTTGAACAAATTAGTATTGAGAGGGAGGAGGTACTAACGGTTTTAGCGGGCTTAAAAGTGGATAAATCCCCAGGCCCTGACAAGATGTATCCCAGGCTGCTATGTGAGGCAAGGGAGGAGATTGCAGGGGCTCTGACACAAATTTTCAGAACCTCTCTGGCCACAGGGGAGGTGCCAGAGGACTGGAGAACAGCTAACATAGTATCATTGTTCAAGAAGGGTAGTTGGGATAAACCAGGGAATTACAGGCCAGTGAGCCTAACATCAGTGGTAGGGAAATTATTGGAAAAAATTCTGAGGAACAGAATTAGTCTTCACTTGGAGAGGTAGGGATTAATCAGGGATAGTCAGCATGGCTTTGTCAGGGGGAGATCATGTCTGACCAATATGATTGAATTTTTCGAGGGGGTGACTAGGTGTGTGGATGAGGGTAGTGCAGTTGATGTAGTCTATATGGACTTCAGTAAGGCTTTTGACAAAGTCCCACATGGGAGACTGGTCAAGAAGGTAAGAGCCCATGGGATCCAGGGCAATTTGGCACATTGGATCCAAAATTGGCTTAGTGGCAGGAGGCAGAGGGTGATAGTCGAAGGTTGTTTTTGTGACTGGAAGCCTGTGTCCAGTGGTTTACTGCAGGGATCGGTGCTGGGTCCTTTGCTGTTTGTAGTGTACATTAATGATTTAGATATGAATGTAGGAGGTATGATCAGTAAGTTCGCAGATGACACAAAAATTGGTGGAGTGGTAAATAGCGAGGAGGGAAGCCTCAGGCTACAGGACGATATAGACGGGATGGTCAGATGGGCAGAACAGTGGCAAATGGAATTTAACCCTGA
Source organism: Squalus acanthias (assembly GCA_030390025.1). Lineage (NCBI taxonomy): Eukaryota > Metazoa > Chordata > Chondrichthyes > Squaliformes > Squalidae > Squalus > Squalus acanthias. The sequence goes on along the minus strand of CM059425.1, from coordinate 175,078,260 downwards.
AAAGTGTGAGGTGATGCATTTTGGGAGGACTAACAAGGCAAGGGAATACAGAATCAATGGTAGGACCCTAGGAAGGACAGAGGATCAGAGGGACCTTGGTGTGCACATACATAGATCCCTGAAGGCAGCAGGACAGGTAGATAAGGTGGTTAAAAAGGCATATGGGATACTTGCCTTCATTCGCCGAGGCATAGAATATAAGAGCAGGGAGGTTATGATGGAGCTGTACAAAACGCTAGTTAGGCCACAGCTGGAATACTGTGTTGTAGACTAATTGACGTAGATCGTGATGTTGCAATAGTGTAAAACAGGTGATAGCGAATTGGCAGCCTGTTTTACACTCCAGGTATTCTGTGTTCCTCCAACTGTGGCCTCCTGTGCATCCCCGGCTTCCTTTGCCCCACCATTGGCAGCCGTGCCTTCAGCCATCCATGCCCCAAGCTCTGGTATTCCCTCCCGAAATCTCTCCGTGCCTCCAACTCTCTCTCCTCCTTTAAAACGCTCCTTAAAACTTACCTCTTTGACTCAATATCTCCTTCTTGAGCTCAGTGTCAATTTTGTCTGATTACACTCTTGTGACACCTTGGGACATTTTACTACATCAAAGTAACAGAGAGGGTTGATGAGGGTAGTACGGTTGATGTTGTGAATATGGACTTTCAAAAGGCATACCAAATATAGACTTGTTAGCAAAATTAAAGCCCGTGGACCACAATTGGCGGCCGTGCCTTCAGATGCCAAGGCCCTAAGCTCTGCGATTCCCTCCCTAAACCTCTCCACCTCTCTATCTCACTTTCCTCCTTTAAGATGTTCCTTAAAACCTACCTCTTTGGTCATCTGCCCTAATATCTCCTTAGGTAGCTGGGTGTTAAATTTTATTTGATAACACTCCTGTGAAGTGCCTTGGGACATTTTACTATGTTAAAGGTGTTATATAAATACAAGTTGGTTAATGAAATTGGCTAAGGGACAGAAAGCAGAAAGCAGGGACAGTGGTGAACGGTTGTTTTTCAGACTGGAGGGAAGTATACAGTACTGTTCCCCAGGGGTCGGTATTGGGACCACTAAACATTTTGATATAAATTAATGACCTGGACTTGGGTATATAGGGCATAATTTCAAAGTTTGCAGATGACACAAAACTCGGAAATGTAGTAAACAATGAGGAGGATAGTAACAGACTTCAAAAGGACACAGACTGACTGGTGAAATGGGCAGACACATGGCAGATGAAAATTAATGCAGAGAAGTGATACATTTCAGTAGGAAGAATGAGAAGAAGCAGTATGAAATAAATGATACAATTTTAAAGTGGGTGCAGCAACGGAGAGACCTGGGGGTGTATGTTCACAAATCTTTGAAGGTGGCAGGACAAGTTGAGAAGGCTGTTAAAAAAGCATATGGGCTCCTTGGCTTTATTAATAGAGGAATAGAGTACAAAAGCAAGGAAGTTATGCTAAACCTTTATAAAACACTGGTTAGGCCTCAGCTGATGAACTGTGTTCAATTCTGGGCACCACACTTTAGGAAGGACATCAAGGCTTTAGAGAAGGTGCATAAGAGATTTACTAGAATGGTACTAGGGGTGAGAGACTTCAGTTATGTGGAGAGACTGGGGAAGCCATGGCAGCTCGGGAATTTAAATTCAGTTAATTAAATAAATCTGGAATAAAAAGTTAGTATCAGTAATGGTGACCATGAAACTATTGGATTGTCGTAAAAACTCATCTGGTTCATTAATGTCCTTTAGGGAAGGAAATCTGCCGTCCTTACCTCCTCTGGCCTATATGTGACTCCAGAGCCACAGCAATGTGGTTGATTCTTAACTGCCCTCTGAAATGTCCTAGCAAGACACTCAGTTGTAACAAACCATTATGAGAAACAGTAATAAGAATAAAACTGGACGGACCACCCGGCATCGACCTAGACACCGGCTTCGGGCACGACAATGGCACATCCAGCCCAGTCGACCCTGCAAAGTCCTCCTCACTAACATCTGGGAACTTGTGCCAAAATTGGGAGAGCTGTCCCACAGACTAGTCAAGCAACAGCCTGACATAGTCATACTCACAGAATCATACCTTTCTGCCAATGTCCCAGACTCCTCCATCATCATCCCTGGGTATGTCCTGTTCCGCCGGCAGGAGAGACCCACCAGAGGTGGCGGCACAGTTGGGATGAAATGGCCCTGGGAGTCCTCAACATTGACTCCGGACCCCATGAAGTCTCATGGCTTCAGGTCAAGCTTGAGCAAGGAAATCTCCTGCTGATTACGACCTTCCAACCTCCCTCAGCTGATGAATCAGTACTCCTCCATGTTGAACACGACTTGGAAGAAGCACTGAGGGTAGCAAAGGCACAGAATGTACTCTGGGTGGGGAACTTCAATGTTCATCACCAACAGTGGCTCGGTAGCACCACTACTGATCGAGCTGGCCGAGTCCAGAAGAACATAGTTGCCAGACTGGGCCTGCGGCAGGTGGTGAGAGAACCAACACGATGGTAAAACCTACTTGACCTTGTCCTCACCGATCTACCTGTCGCAGATGCATCTGTCCATGACAGCATTGGTAGCAGTGACCACCGCACAGTCTTTGTAGAGACGAAGTCCTGTCTTCACACTGAGGAAACCCTCCATCATGTTGTGTGGCACTACCACCATGCTAAATGGGATAGATTCAAAACAGATCTAACAGCTTAAAACTGGGCATCCATGAGGTGCTGTGGGCCATCAGCAGCAGCAGAATTGTATTCCACCACAATCTGTAACCTCATGGCCCGGCATATCCCTCACTCTACCAGTACCATCAAGCCAGAGGACCAACCCTGGTTCACTGAGGAGTGCCGAAGAGCATGCCAGGAGCAGCACCAGGCGTATCTAAAAATGAGATGCCAACCTGGGGAAGCTGCAACACAGGACTACATGCATGCTAAACAGCGGAAGCAGCATGCTACAGACAGAGCTAAGCAACCCACAATCAACGGATCAGATCAAAGCTCTGCCGTCCTGCCACATCCAGTTGCGAATAGTGGTGGACAATTAAAGAACTAACGGGAGGAGGAGGCTCCATGAATATCCCCATCCTCAATGATGGCACAGGCCAGCACGTGAGTGCAAAAGACAAGGCTGAAGCATTTGCAACCATTTTCAGCCAGATGTGATGAGTGGATGATACATATCGGCCTACTCCTGAGGTCCTCACCATCACAGAAGCCAGTCTTCAGCCAATTCGCTTCACTCCACGTGCTATCAAGAAACGGCTGAGCGCACTGGATACAGCAAAGGCTATGGGCCCCGACAACATCCTGGCTGTCGTGCTGAAGACTTGTGCCCCAGAACTAGCCGCGCCTCTAGCCAAGCTGTTCCAGTACAGCTACAACACTAGCATTTACCCGCCAATGTGGAAAACTGCCCAGGTATGCCCTGTCCACAAAAAGCCGGACAAATCCATTCCGACCAATTACTACCCCATCAGTTGCCATCTTACCAACCAGTGGAAACAATCTATCACTTCTTATCTTATGAAATTCTTCATAATCTTGAAGATTTCTTTCAGGTCGCTTTTTAACCTTCTGAGCAAAACATCCCTAACTTCACAGATCTCTTCTCTTAAGTGTAAATCTCTCTCTTCCCCCCCAGCGACCCCCGCCACCCCCCCCCCTCCCCACCCCCCACACCCCACCATCCCCTGCAAAAAAAACCTGGTAATATCCTAGTGAATCTACACTGTACCTTTTGCATTGCTTTAATATCCCTTCTGTAATGGGGTTTCCAAAACTGTACAGAATAAAGAAGCACTTTTTTACAAATGCGATGCAACTGGCTTGTTTCCTTCCTGCTATTAAATTAGTATCGCACAAGCACATCCACAGCAAAATCACATGGAGTCCCCATTTTCATTTAAATCTGTTAATATATATTAAAACAGAGCCATTAGATTTTTATTCACAAAAAGGAAAATATGGCTGCCAGCAACATCTGCTGAAAGGTGGTTTGCAAATGATGTATGTGAGCTTGCTCTGATGTCCCTTGTGTGGAATAGCCCACTGACACTCACTGTCTATTTCCAAAATGTTCCACTTTTATTCCACAATATACTTGATTTTGAAATCAACAATCTCACCAAAATAAGGAACTCAGCAAACATTACCATTTAAATACAGCTAACATTTAGATTTTTGTGGTTTATTACTGTGAAAATAGAAAGAACTATTTATCATGTAATGTGTGGTTCAATGCTGTGTAATAATTTGGAAGTTTCCTGAATGTCTACATAACATGTAACTGCATAAAATGTTTTAGAAAATGATTTCTCTGCCCTGGTTAGGTAAGCACTTGTAGAACAATCAGTATAGAGCAGTATTAGCCAAAAGTTTGACTAGACACCTAGGGGGTGAAATTCAACGGGGGTGCAAAACAAGCAGTAGCGAATCGGCAGCCCATCGTACACCCCACCCGATGTTCCTTCCCATTTAATTTCACCCCCATAAAATCTGTTGAACTTAATTCAGACAAAATTTAGGAAAATTCATCCATGTGCCCTAAAGGTAATTGAGATGGATTTTCCACAGAGTGAGCCGTAACGTAATTGTCACATAAATCCACTACCACCCACAGTCTTTGTTATACCCTTGCTGGCAGAAATTTAAAATGTAAGTTTTTAAATGTCTGTTCACCAGTAAATCGTCAATACGCTAAATTATTTCAAAAAATCTTACCTCAACTGAATCTTAATACATTATTTTAGTCTATTCTATGCTATAATTAATGGCAGTTGGTTGTAATTTGGGATATCCGGCATTTTTAATGAATACTTTAGAACAGCCTAAGCTGACTACCTGGTGGACTACCCTCATTGCATTCCAATGCAATGGGACTGCACTCAAAGGAACATAGGAACAGGAGTAGGCATTTAGCGTGCTTGTTCTGCCATTTAGTGGGATCATGGCTAATCTGTGACCTAACTCCATATACCCGCCTTTGCCCCATATCCCTTAATACCCTTTGTGTGTAGAAGTGTTTCCTAACTTCATGTCTGAAAGGTCTGGCTCTAATTTTTAGACTATGCCCCCTAGTCCTAGACTCCCCAACTAGTGGAAATAGTTTCTCTCTCTCTACCCTATCCATTCCCCTTACTATCTTAAAAACTTCGATCAAATCATCCCTTAACCTTCTAAATTCCAGGGAATACAACCCCAGTTTGTGTAATCTCTCCTCGTAATTTAACCCCTGGAGTCCAGGTATCATTCTGGTAAATCTATGCTGCACTCCCTCCAAGGCCAATATATCCTTCCTAAGGTGTGGTGCCCAGAACTGTTCACAGTACTCTAGTTGTGGTCTAACCAGGGTTTTGTATAGCTGCGGCATAACTTCTACCCCCTTGTATTCTAGTCCTCTAGATATAAAGGCCAATATTCCATTAGCCATTTTGATTATTTTCTGTATCTATCCATTACATTTTAATGATCTATGTAAATGGATCCCCAAGTCTCTTTGGACCATTTAGAAAGTACCCTGTTCTATCCTTTTTAGGTCCAAAGTGGATGACCTCACATTTGCCTACATTGAAATCGATTTACCACAGTTTTGCCCATTTGCTTCATCTATTAATATCTCTTTATGATTTTATGCTTCCATCTAAACTGCTTACAATGCCACTTATCTTTGTGTCATCGGCAAACTTGAATATGTGGCTTTCTATCCCATTATCTAAGTCGATAATAAATACGGTGAATAGTTGAGGCCCCAAAACAGATCCACGTGGGACACCACTTGTCACATCTTGTGAATTAGAGTACCTGCCCATTATCCCTACTCTCTGTCTCCTGCCGCTCAGACAATTTCCTAACCAGGTCAATAATTTGCCTTCGATTCCATGAGTTTCAACGTTAGCTAACAGTCTCTTATGAGGGACTTTATCAAATGCCTTCTGGAAGTCCAAATAAATAACATCTATAGACATTCCCCTGTCCATTACTTCAGTCACCTCTTCAAAAAATTCAATCAGGTTCATCAGACATGACCTACCCTTTACAAATCCATGCCGGCTCTATCTGAGCAGCTGACATTTTTCAAGGTGTTCAGCCACTCTACCCTTAATTATAGACCCTAATAATTTCTCAAAAACAGATGTTAGGCTAACTGCCCTATAATTCTTTCAATTTCATAACTAGTGGGTATCCAATCTCTGCTCTGCCAGCAGGAGAAAATAAGAATGGAACAACAAAAGGCTATTTGATCTACCAACCCAACTCTTTTGGAATTTGCAAACTGGTATCAATATTGTTCAAAGCAGCTTTAATGCATGGACTCTAATTTACCACATGGTAATAAATGAGCATAAAAGTTACTGAGAGCCTGAATATGGGCTTAATTCTTTGAGTTTATTTTGTAACACATGTTTTGCTACATATGTTCTAGAATCCTGAGTCAGCCTCTAAAATCGCTGCATATTGTGCAAATGGCATGCAAGTAACATACAAGCTAACCTTGTATCATTTTGCATGGTCAACATATTTAACTCATTTCTATATGCTTCCTGCATAGATTGGCTGATGCATAGGGAGGGTATTGGGAATGCACATTGGGATTTCTGGCAGGTTAGCAGATTTTAAAGGGTTGCTGCTCACAATTAAAGATGACCTGCACATTTTCTAAGTGAAAATGTTTCTGTTACCACTTCAGTATGTTGGCCTTCGTAGCGAGAGGGTTTGAGTACAGGAACAAGGGTGTCTTACTGCAGCTGTACAGGGCCTTGGTGAGACCACACCTTGAGTATTGTGTGCAGTTTTGGTCGCCTTATCTGAGGAAGGATGTTCTTGCCATGGAGGGTGTGCAGCGAAGATTCACCAGACTGATACCTGGGATGGCAGGAATGACGTACGAGGAGAGATTGGGTCGATTGGGCTTATACTCGCTGGAGTTTAGAAGAATGAGAGGAGATCTCATTGAAACTTATAAAATTCTAACAGGGCTAGACAGACTGGATGCAGGAAGGATGTTCCCGATGGCGGGTGAGTCCAGAACAAGAGGTCACAGTCTAAAGATAAGGGGTAAGCCATTTAGGACAGAAATGACGAGGAATTTCTTCACCCAGAGAGTGGTGAACCTGTGGAATTCTCTACCACAGAAGGCAGTTGAGGCCAAGTCAGTAAATATATTCAAGAAGGAGTTAGATATATTTCTTAAGGCTAAAGGTATCAAGGGATATGGGGAGAAGGCAGGGACAGGTTACTGAGTTTGGATGATCAGCCACGATCTCATCGAATGGCGGAGCAGGCTTGAGGGGCCGAATGGCCTACTCCTGCTCCTATCTTCTATGTTTATGTTTCTATGACAGGAGTGAGGAGGAGGAGGACTGCTAGTTTTGAGGATGCAGTCTGGAGGTGGTACTCCAGGAAGTGTTACAATGGTGGGTTGTCCTCTTTAGAGCTGAGGAATGCCCTTTGGTCAGGAGCCAGGTTTGAAATGGAGTACTGTGAGCAGTTCTGGGCACCACACCTTAGGAAGGATATATTGGCCTTGGAAGGAGTGCAGAATGATACCCGGATTCCAGGGGTTAAATTACAAGGACAGATTACACAAACTAGGGTTGTTTTCCCTGGAATTTAGAAGGTTAAGGGGTGATTTGATTGAAGTTTTCAAGATATTATGGGGAACAGATAGGGTAGATAGAGAGAAACTATTTCCGCTGGTTGGGGATTCTAGGGGGCATAATCTAAAAATTAGAGCCAGACCTTTCGGGAGTGAAATTAGGAAACACTTCTACACACAAAAGGTGGTAGAAGTTTGGAACTCTCTTCCACAAACAGCAATTGATGTTGGATCAATTGTTAATTTTAAATTGGAGATTGATAGATTTTTGTTAACCAAAGGTATTAAGGGATATGGGGCAAAGGCGGGTATATGGAGTTAGGTCACAGATCAGCCATGATCTCATTGAATGGTGGAACAGGCTCAAGGGGCAAAATGGCCTACTCCTGTTCCTATATTCCTATGCTTGGGTGAAGGTGAAAGAGCAAGTCAATGCAGTTTCCCATATTTGCAGGTTATGAGTGAAGTCTGCAAGAAACTTTCTGGACTCATGAAAACTGGCAAATTAATATTACCCACATTTTTACTACTATTAATATATCATCTGACAATAAATCTTAACAAGAATTCACTCACCTTGATGTCACTTCACTGCTCTGGCCTCTCATTGGCACCTATAGAATCAGAAGAAGGACCAATATAGAATGGTGGCAGGAAGACATAAACACAACAACCTGTTAAAATGAAGGAAAGGGTTTTAAGATTGTGCATGTTAGTAATTTCTGTTAAGGCAGATGATGACATATACAGTAAGATCCCAAGTTAGTCCTCCCCTTAACCAGAGTGCAGTATGTTGAGTTAGTTGTGCAGCTGTTAATTTTCAAGGGTGAAGAATGTTATAGTGCCCAGGAACCCCAAGTAAGAAAAGGGAACAGGGGCTGATGCGTTACCTTGTCTGCCCTGGTTAGGTCATTCTTCAAAAGTGTGGTGGGAAGTAATCCAGGTAATTGTGAGAGTCAGTGCCTTCTCTGTATAGATCAAGGCAAGAGTAGTAAGTAGCACCATCACAGTCATCAATGTAACTGAAAAAGAGGTCAGGCAGGGTACCTGAGTAGGACTGAAGCAAAGAGTATTTAATATATCCTACAAAAAGGCAGGCAGATCACAGAATCACAGAATCCCCACAGTGCAGATAGAGCCTGCACCGACACATATCCCACCCTATCCCCGTAACCTCACGTATTTAATCCCCCCTAACACTAAGGGTCAATTTATCATAGCCAAATCAACCTAACCCGCACATCTTTGGACTGTGGGAGGAAACCGGAGCACCCGGAGGAAACCCACGCAGACACGGGGAGAATGTGCAAACTCCACACAGACAGTCATATAGAAAGAAAAGAAAGACTTACATTTATATAGCGCCTTTCATGACCACCGGACGTCTCAAAGTGCTTTACAGCCAATGAAGTACTTTTGGAGTGTAGTCACTGTTGTAATGTAGGAAACGCAGCAGCCAATTTGCACACAGCAAGCTCCCACAAACAGCAATGTGATAATGACCAGATAAACTGTTTTTGTTATGTTGATTGAAGGATAAATATTGGCCAGGACACCGGGGATAACTTCCCTACTCTTCTTTGAAATAGTACCATGGGTTCTTTTACGTCCACCTGAGAGAGCAGACGGGGCCTCGGTTTAACGCCTCATCCAAAAGACGATACCTCTGACAGTGCAGCACTCCCTCAGCACTGCGCTGGAGTGTCAGCCTAGATTTATGTGCTTAAGTCCTTGGAGTGGGACTATGAACCCACAACCTTCTGACTCAGTGCGCTACCAACTGAGCCACAGCTGACATTGTAGGACATAGAATTACACAGGATATACAGCACAGAAACAGGCCATTCAGCCCAACCAGTCCATGCCGGTGTTTATGCTCCACTCGAGCCTCCTCCCGTCTTCCCTCATCTAACTCTATCAGCATAACCCTCTATTCCCTTCTCCCTCATATGCTTATCGAACCTCCCCTTAAATGCATATGTACAATTCGCTTCAACCACTTCCTGTGGTAGTGAGTTCCACATTCTCACCACTCTCTGGGTAAAGAAGTTTTTTCTGAATTCCCTATTTGATTTCTTATATTCTGACTATCTTATATTGATGGCCTCTAGTTTTGCTCTTCCCCACAAGTGGAAACATTCTCTCTGTATCCACTCTATCAAAACCTTTCATAATTTTAAAGACCTCTATTAGGTCACCCCTCAGCCTTCTATTTTCAAGAGAAAAGAAACCCAGCCTGGTCATCCTTTCCTGATAGGTATATCCACGCATTTCTGATATCATCCTTGTAAATCTTTTCTGCATCCTCTCCAGTGCCTCTATATCCCCTTTATAATATGGCAATATGAATTGTACGCAGCACTCCAAGTGTGGTCTAACCAAGGTTTGATACAAGTTTAGCATAACTTCTCTACTTTTCAATTCAATCCATCTAGAAATAAACCCTAGTGCTTGGTTTGCTTTTTTATGGTCTTGTTAACCTGTGTCGCTACTTTCAGTGATTGGTGTATTGTACTCCGAGATCCCTTTGCTCTTCTACCCCACTTAGATTCATATTTTCCAAGTAATACGTGACCTCCCTATTTTTCTTTCCAAAATGTAATACCTCACATTTATCTGTTTGAATTTCATTTGCCAATTATATGCCCATTCTTCAAGTTTATTAATGTCTTTCTGTAATTTGTTGCAGTCCTCCTCAGTATTGATTAACCCCCTCCAATTTGGTGTGATCTGCAAATTTTGAAATTGTGTTTTTGATTCCAGGGTCTAAATGGTTAATATAAATTGCGAACAACAGTGGTGCCAGCACTAATGCTTGTGGAACACCACTTCCCACCTTCTGCCACTCTGAATAGTACCCTTTACCCCTACCCTATGACACCAAGGTTCGCAACCTTGGTGTTATATTTGACCCTGAAATGAGCTTCCGACCACATATCCGCAGCATAACAAAGACCGCCTACTTCCACCTCCGAAACATCACCCATCTCCGCTCTTGCCTCAGCTCATCCACTGCTGAAACCCTCATCCATGCCTTTGTTACCTCTAGACTTGACTATTCCAACGCACTCCTGGCTGGCCTCCCACATTCCACCCTACGTAAACTTGAGGTCATCCTATCTCTGTAATCTCCTTCAGCCCCACAACCCCCCGAGATATCTGCGCTCCTCTTAATTCTGCCCTCTTGAGCATCCCTGATTATAATCACTCAACCTTTGGTGGCCGTGCCTTCTGTTGCCTAGGCCCTAAGCTCTGGAATTCCCTCCCTAAACCTCTCCGCCTCTCTACCTCTCTTTCTTCCTTTAAGACGCTCCTTAAAACCTACCTCTTTGACCAAGCTTTTGATCACCTGCCCTAATTTATCCTTATATGGATCGGTGTCAAACTTGTTGTCTTAAAATACTCCTGTGCAGCACCTTGGGACATTTTACTACGTTAAAGGCGCTATATAAATACAAGTTTCTTGAAGCCAGCTAGTTATCCATTCAGCTACTTGTCCCCTGACTCCGCACGGTACCATTTACAAGATGCACTGCAGCAACTCGCCAAGGCTTCTTTGGCAGCACCTCCAAAACCCGCAACCTCTACCACCTAGAAGGACAAGGGCAGCAGGGTCATGGGAACACCATCACCTGCAAGTTCCCCTCCAAGTTACACACCATCCTGACTTGGAAAAATGTCGCTGTGCCTTCGTCACTGGGTCAAAATCCTGGAACTCCCTCCCTAACAGCACAGTGGGAGGATGATCACCACATGGACTTCAGTAGTTCAAGGCGGCGGCTCACCACCACCTCAAGGGCAATTAGTGATGGCCAATAAATGCTGGCCTTGCCTGCGACGCCCACATCCCGGAACAAATAAAAAAATGCTTTGACTTTATTCATTAGTCTATTATGTGGTACCTTATCGAAGGCCTTTTGAAAATCTAAATAAATTACATCTACTGCATTATTCATGCTGACTATTCATTATTATATTTTTGGGTTCTAGATGTTCTTCTATTTTCTCCATTAGTAGGGATTCCATTATTTTTCCTACCACCGATGTTCAGCTGACTGGTCTATAATTCCCTGGACATGTTCTATCTCCCTTCTTAAATATAGGTATTACGTATATAGGACACATGCGGATTCCCATAGCAACACCTTTTATCTGGAGGCAATGAGTGGAGTTAAAGGAAAAGCTGTTTCTTGTGCTGAACTAGATCTAACTCGACTGTTATCTCCACAAATGCTGACTGATCTGCTGAGTACTTCCAAGATAAACCTAAAACTTGCAACCCAAACTTACCTGCACATGAAACAAGATGGTGGATGTAAGTGCTAATATTTTTCAGAGAGGTTATGTGAAGATAGTCACAAACTAGGCATTAAACTATCATGTAATTACAAGTGTGACAATTTTACACCAGCAAAATTAGAAATATGGCCACAGGAAATTAAAAACGTGAGAACAGGAAGTCAAGTGACACAGACATGAACAAGTGCACATGCCACAGTGTCAGCTGTGGCTCTGTGGGTAGCACACTTGCCTCTGAGTCAGAAGTTTGTTGGTTCAAATCCCACTCCAGAGACTTGAGCACATAAATCTAGGTTGACACTGCAGTGCTGAGGGAGTACTGCACTGTCAGAGGTACTGTCTTTCAGATGAGATATTAAACTGAGGCCCTGACTGCTCTCTCAGGTGGATGTAAAAGATCCCAAGGCACTATTTTGCAGAAGAGCAGGGGAGTTATCCCTGTGTCCTGGCCAATATTTATCCCTCAATCAACATAACAAAATACAGATTATCTGGTCAAGAGTGCCTCGGTAGCACCACTATTGACCGAGCTGGCCGAGTCCTGAAGGAAATAACTGCCAGTCTGGGCCTGCGACAGGTGGTGAGAGAACCAACACGAGGGAAAAACCTACTTGACCTCGTCCTTACCAATCTACCTGTCGCAGATGCATCTGTCCATGACAGTATTGGTAGCAGTGACCACCGCACAGTCATTGTGGAGATGAAGTCCCATCTTCACACTGAAGACACCCTCTATTATGTTGTGTGGCACTACCACCGTGCTAAATGGGATAGATTCAGAACAGATCTAGCAGCTCAAAACTGGGCATCCATGAGGCGCTGTGGGCCATCAGCAGCAGCAGAATTGTATTCCACCACAATCTGTAACCTCAAGGCCCGGTATATCCCTCACTCTATCATTACCATCAAGCCAGGGGACCAACCTTAGTTCAATAAGGAGTGTAGAAGAGCATGCCAGGGGCAGCACCAGGTGTACCTAAAAATGAGGTGCCAACCTGGGGAAGCTGCAACACAGGACTACAGGCATGCTAAAAAGCGGAAGCAGCATGCTATAGATAGGGCTAAGCGATCCCACAATCAACAGATCAGATCATAGCTCTGCAGTCCTGCCACATCCAGTCGTGAATGGTGGTGGACCATTGAACAACTAACGGGAGGAGGAGGCTCCATGAACATCCCCACCCTCAATGATGGTGGAGCCCAGCATGTGAGTGCAAAAGACAAGGTTGAAGCGTTTGCAACCATCTTCAGCAAGAAGTGCCGAGTGGATGATCAATATCGGCCTATTCCTGAGGTTCCCACCATCACAGAAGCCAATCTTCAGCCAATTCGATTCACTCCACGTGATATTAAGAAATGGCTGAGCGCACTGGATACAGCAAAGGCTATGGGCCCCGACAACATCCCAGCTATCGTGCTGAAGACTTGTGCTCCAGAACTAGCCGCACCTCTAGCCTAGCTGTTCCAGTACAGCTACAACACTGGCATCTATCCGACAATGTGGAAAACTGCCCAGGTATGTCCTGTCCACAAAAAGCAGGACAAATCCAATCTGGCCAATTACCGCCCCATCAGTTAACTTTCAATCATCAGCAAAGTGATGGAAGGTGTCATCGACAGTGCTATCAAGCGGCACTTACTCACCAATAACCTGCTCACTAATGCCCAGTTTGGGTTCCGCCAAGACCACTTGGCTCCCGACCTCATTACAGCCTTGGTCCAAACATGGACAAAGGAGCTGAATTCCAAAGGTGAGGTGAGAGTGACTGCCCTAGACATCAAGGCAGCATTTGACCAAGTGTGGCATCAAGGAGCCCTAGTAAAACTGAAGTCAATGAGAATCGGGGGGAAAACTCTCCACTGGCTGGAGTCATACCTAGCACAAAGGAAGATCGTTGTGGTGGTTGAAGGTCAATCATCACAGCCCAGGACATCACTGCAGGAGTTCCTCAGGGCAGTGTCCTAGGCCCAACCATCTTCAGCTGCTTCATCAATGATCTTCCCTCCAACATAAAGTCAGAAATGGGGATGTTTGCTGATGACTGCACAGTGTTCAGTGGCATTCACAACTCCTCAAATAATGAAGCAGTCCTTTCCCGCATGCAACAAGACCTGGACGACGTTCAGGTTTGGACTGATAAGTGGCAGGTTACATTCGCACCACGGAAGTGCCAGGCAATGACTATCTCCAACAAGGGAGAGTCTAATCACCGCCTCTTGTCATTCAACGGCATTACCATCGCCGAATCCCCCACTATCAATATCCTGGGGGTCACCATTGACCAGAAACTTAACTGGACCAGCCACATAAATACTGTGGCAACAAGAGCTGGTCAGAGGCTAGGTATTCTGCGGTGAGTCTCACCTCCTGACTCCCCAAAGCCTTTCCATCATCTACAAGGCACAAGTAAGGAGTGTGATGGAATACTCTCCACTTACCTGGATGAGTGCAGCTCCAACAACACTCAAGAAGCTCGACACCATCCAGGACAAAGCAGCCCGCTTGATTGGCACTCCATCCACCACCTTAAACATTCAGCGACGCCCACATCCCATAAACGAATTTAAAAAATGTTCACATTGCTGTTTGTGGGAGCTTGCTGTGTGCAAGGAGGCGGACCTGTGTGGGAGCGGCAGTGGGACCTGAGAGAAGGTGGAGCGGCCATAAAAGAGCGCTGCAGAGGAGGCCCGACACCGGAGTGCTGCGAGTTGGGAAAGAGTCTGAGAGCGGGAGCAGTCAAACAACAACAACTGCAAAACTGCTAAAGTGACATCACAACCAGGGAAGGAGCTGATTGGTAAGTAGGACCTGGTGAGTATTTCTACAGTCCAGTCGTAGAAGTAAAAGTAAGATCTCTAGTTTAGAGTAAGTAGTGTTTAAAGGGAAGTAAAGTCCCTAGTGTATTTAATATTCTTTAATTTAAAGGAAGTAAAGGGAGTAAATTAAGGGTAGGACATGGCAGGGCAGCTCGGCAGCATGGAGTGCTCCTCCTGTGCTATGTGGGAAGTCAGGGACACTTTCGGTGTCCAGGGCGAACACATGTGCAGGAAGTGTCTCCAGCTGCAGCTACTCGAAATCCGCAATTCGGAGCTGGAGCTGCGACTGGAGTCACTGTAGAGCATCTGCGAAGCTGAGATCTTCGTGGATAGCAGGGAATGGGTGACCGCCAGACAGAGTAAAAGAACTAGGAAGGTAGTGCAGGTGTCCCCTGGGTCCATCTCCCTCTCCAACAGATTTTCCGTTTTGGATACTGCTGGGGGAGATGGTTTACATAGATACATATAGATACATAGAAGATAGGAGCAGGAGTAGGCCATCCGGCCCTTCGAGCCTGCTCCGCCATTTAATGAGATCATGGCTGATCCTGCAATTCAGTATCCCGTCCCCGCCTTCTCTCCGTAACCCTTAACCCCTTTTGCCTGTTTCTCAGGGGAATGCAGCAAGAGCCAAGTCCGTGGCACTACGAGTGGCTCAGCTGCACAGGAGGGGAGGAAAAAGAGTGGGAGAGCAATAGTGATAGGGGATTCTATCGTAAGGGGAACAGATAGACGTTTCTGTGGCCGCAGACGTGATTGGAGGATGGTATGTTGCCTCCCTGGTGCCAAGATCAAGGATGTCACTGAACGGCTGCAGGGCATTCTGAAGGGGGAGGGCGAACAGTCAGAGGTCGTGGTTCACATTGGTACCAACGACATAGGTAGAAAGAGGGATGAGGTCCTGCAACAAGAATTTAGGGAGCT
This sequence comes from Squalus acanthias, assembly GCA_030390025.1. Lineage (NCBI taxonomy): Eukaryota > Metazoa > Chordata > Chondrichthyes > Squaliformes > Squalidae > Squalus > Squalus acanthias. The sequence continues at coordinate 175,062,626 of CM059425.1, read as the reverse complement.
AGGTAGCGGATTAAAAAGCAGGACCTCAAAGGTTGTAATCTCTGGATTACTCCCGGTGCCACGTGCTAGTGAGTATAGGAATAGGAGGATAGAGCAGATGAATGCGTGGCTAAAGAGTTGGTGCAGGAGGGAGGGCTTTAGTTTCCTGGATCACTGGGTCTGCTTCTGGGGAAGGTGGGACCTGTACAAGTCGGACGGGTTGCACCTGAACCGGAACGGGACCAACATCCTTGCGGGGAGGTTTGCTCGTACTGTTGGGGGTTGGGATATGGAGTGGAGCTATAGTAGGGGGTGATGCACAGCCAAATATAGAGGAAAAAACAAGTCAGCCTGGAAGGCAGAGCAAATATGTAATGGCACAAGGGAGTATGGCAAGGCTGGATGGCATTTATTTTAATGCAAGGAATCTTGCGAGTAAGGCAGATGAATTGAAGGTGTTGATGAACACATGGGAGTATGATATTGTTGCTATCACAGAGACATGGTTGAGGGAGGGGCAAGACTGGCAGCTCAATATTCCGGGGTATAGAATCTTCAGGCGAGACAGAGGGGGGTGTAAAAGAGGAGGGGGTGTCGCAATATTAATCAAGGAGTCAATTACTGCTGTAAGGAGGGATGATATCTTAGCAGGTTCCTCTAATGAGGCCTTATGGGTAGAACTTAAAAACAAAAAGGGGGCAAGCACTTTGCTGGGAGTGTACTATAGGCCACCAGCAGTCAGGGGGAGATAGAGGAACAGATATGTAGGCAAATCTCAGAGAAGTGTAGAAATAATAGGGTAATAATAGTAGGGGATTTCAACTTACCCAATATTAACTGGGATAGTCAGAGTGTGAAAGGCTTAGAGGATGCGGAATTCTTAAAGTGCTTCCAGGAGAGCTTTATGAGCCAGCATGTAGAAAGTCCTACAAGAGAGGGGGCGGTACTGGACCTAATTCTAGAGAATGTAGCCGGGCAAGTGGTAGAAGTGTCAGTAGGAGAGTATTTTGGTGACAGTGACCATAATTCGGTGAGATTTAAGGTAGTCATGGAAAAGGACAAAGATGGACCAGAAATAAAGGTTCTAAATTGGGGGAAGGCCGATTTTAATATGATAAGGCAGGATCTGGCCAAAGTGGACTGGGATCAGCTACTTGTAGGAAAATCCACATCAGAGCAGTGGGAGTCTTTCAGAAAGGAAATAGAGAGAGCACAACGCCAACATATTCCCGTAAAGGTCAAGGGTGGGACCAACAAGCCCAGGGAACCCTGGATGTCAAGGGATATAGAAGAATGGATTAGGAAAAAAAGGGAGGCTTTTGGCAGATACAAAGGACTAAAAACAGTGGAAGCCCTAGAGGAGTATAGAAAGTGCAGGGGGGTACTTAAAAAAGAAATTAGGAGAGCGAAGAGGGGGCATGAAAAAACACTGGGGGGCAAAATAAAGGAAAATCCCAAGGTGTTTTATAAGTATATTAAGGGCAAGAGGATAACCAGGGAAAGAGTAGGGCCCATTAGGGACCAAAGTGGCAATCTGTGTGTAGAGCCGGAAGATGTGGGTGAGGTTTTAAATGAATATTTTGCATCTGTGTTCACTATGGAGAAGGATGATGTAGGCATAGAAATCAGGCAGGGGGATTGTGATATGCTTGAACAAATTAGTATTGAGAGGGAGGAGGTACTAACGGTTTTAGAGGGCTTTAAAGTGGATAAATCCCCAGGCCCAGACGAGATGTATCCCAGGCTGCTGTGTGAGGCAAGGGAGGAGATTGCAGGGGCTCTGACACAAATTTTCAGAACCTCTCTGGCCACAGGGGAGGTGCCAGAGGACTGGAGGACAGCTAACGTAGTACCATTATTCAAGAAGGGTAGTTGGGATAAACCAGGGAATTACAGGCCAGTGAGCCTAACATCAGTGGTAGGGAAATTATTGGAAAAAATTCTGAGGGACAGAATTAGTCTCCACTTGGAGAGGCAAGGATTAATCAAGGATAGTCAGCATGGCTTTGTCAGGGGGCGATCATGTCTGACCAATTTGATTGAATTTTTTGAGGGGATGACTAGGTGTGTGGATGAGGGTAGTGCAATTGATGTAGTCTACATGGACTTCAGTAAGGCTTTTGACAAAGTCCCGCATGGGAGACTGGTTAAGAAGGTAAGAGCCCCATGGGATCCAGGGCAATTTGGCACATTGAATCCAAAATTGGCTTAGTGGCAGGAGGCAGAGGGTGATGGTCGAAGGTTGTTTTTGTGACTGGAAGCCTGTGTCCAGTGGTGTACCACAGGGATCGGTACTGGGTCCCTTGCTGTTTGTAGTGTACATTAATGATTTAGATATGAATGTAGGAGGTATGATCAGTAAGTTTGCAGATGACACGAAAATTGGTGGAGTGGTAAATAGCAAGGAGGGAAGCCTTAGGCTACAGGACGATATAGACGGGTTGGTCAGATGGGAAGAACAGTGGCAAATGGAATTTAATCCTGAAAAGTGTGAGGTGATGCATTTTGGGAGGACTAACAAGGCAAAGGAATACACAATGAATGGTAGGACCCTAGGAAGGACAGAGGATCAGAGGGACCTTGGTGTGCATGTGCATAGATCCCTGAAGGTAGCAGGACAGATAGATTAGGTGGTTAAAAAGGCATATGGGATACTTGCCTTCATTAGCCGAGGCATAGAATATAAGAGCAGGGAGGTTATGATGGAGCTGTACAAAACGCTAGTTAGGCCACAGCTGGAATACTGTGTGCAATTCTGGTCGCCACACTATAGGAAGGATGTGATTGCATTGGAGAGGGTGCAGAGGATGTCACCTGGGCTGGAGCACTTCAGCTATGAAGAGAGACTGGACAGGCTGGGGTTGTTTTCCTTAGAACAGAGAAGGCTGAGGGGGGATCTGATTGAGGTGTACAAAATTATGAGGGGCATAGATAGGGTAGATAGAAAGGAACTTTTCCCCTTAGTAGAGGGGTCAATAACCAGGGGCCATAGTTTCAAGGTAAGGGGCAGGAGGTTTAGAGGGGATTTGAGGAAAAACTTTTTCACCCAGAGGGTGGTTGGAATCTGGAACTCACTGCCTGAAAGGGCGGTGGAGGCAGGAACCCACACAACATTCAAGAAGCATTTAGATGAGCACTTGAAATGCCATAGCATACAAGGCTATGGACCAAGTGCTGGAAAATGGTATTAGGATAGGGCTTGATGGCCGGCACAGACACGATGGGCCGAAGGGCCTCTTTCTGTGCTGTATAACTCTATGACTCTAACATTGGCTTCTGCGTTTTTTGTTATTCCTTCATGGGATTTGGGCGTCGCTGGCAAGGCCAGCATTTATTGCCCATCCCTCGTTGCCCTTGAGAAGGTGGTGGTGAGCTGCCTTCTTAAACCGCTGCAGTACATGTGTTGAAGGTACTCCCACAGTGCTGTTCGGGAGGGAGTTCCAGGATTTTGACCCAGCGACGATGAAGGATCGGCGATATATTCTCAAGTCAGGATGGTGTGTGACTTGGAGGGGAAGCTGGAGGTGGTGATGTTCCCATGTGCCTGCTGCCCTTGTCCTTCTAGGTGGTAGGGTCGTGGGTTTGGGAGTTGCTGCAGTGCATCTTGCAGAGTCCCACATTACAACAGTGAGGACACTCCTAAAGTACTTAATTGGCTGCAAAGCGCTTTGAAACGTCTGGTGGTCGTGAAAGGCGCTATATAAATGTAAGTCTTTCTTTTCTATGATTTGTAATAAGCTGTGGATTGGCTCTGAGCTCGTTTGGCACACACATTGGAGTGTTAGTTGGAGGAAGGCACTGGGCATTGTGACGCAGGCGCTGTGACGTGCTGATACAGGCGGCTCGGAGCCGAAGCGCAGCGCCGCGTGCCCCGCCCTGGCCGCTGCAGACATTCTGAGAGCGAGCGTTCCAGCCTGCAAACCCAGAGCAAGGAGCCAGCGCACTTGATAGATTATTGTTGCTAATATAAGTCATGGCGGCGTCGTTTATGCAGCGTCTGGACAAGTCCCTCCAGGAGAAGAACCTACTGACGGATATTTTAGGGAAAATTGAGAGCAAGACGGGAGTGAATAGACGTTACATCGCGCTGGGTGAGTCAGCGCAGGGTGGGGACAGCTCGGGGCACGCGATCACTGCCAGCACTTCACCCTTGTCAATGGCAAATCGCAAATATCTGTGTTTCCTGCTAATTCAGTGAAATGCCACAGCGTGTCAACGATATATGCTGTTGAAGATGGAGTGGGTCTTTTAAACTAAAAAGCGTCGTCACAGCTGTAGAATTGATGTCCGGTTCTAGTTGAGCTCTGTGTATGTTGATGATTTTGTAACGTGATACAATATGTCAGGCAGAAATGTAACTAAATTTACAGCAATCTGCATGGTGGGCAGAGTGAATATATTTATAAACGAGACCTCTTGCATCCAGATTTTTGGTGTAATCTGACACGGTGAGGTGGCCATTTCAAATTTAATACTTTATGTCCAGTAGATGCCAAAATTCCCCTTTACCTGCCAAAGTACTGATGTCAAAAATTGGCTCTTACACATTGAATTAGAGTCAGATTGTGAAGGTACTAAAGCTATTTGCAAAGGTGATTACTTCCGTACAGTTGAACAACATCTACCAAAAAGAACGGGATATGACGGGCCTACAGTATTCTGCCTCCGCCCTTTTGTTGCTGAACTGCTTCACTTGGATATTATGCGAAAAAACAGCTGTTAATGTGCCTTGTGTTATAGTGTGTTTTTTTTTTTAAACAGCTTTCATTGGAATCATTTCCATTTACCTTGTGATCGGCCATGCAGCATCTTTACTTTGCAACTTGATCGGATTCGTTTACCCTGCTTATGTCTCGTAAGTGACATCCTCTTTATTTTAATCCTAATCTGCGTGCGTTGAATCTCTTTAAACGCGTGGTATTAACGATGGAGATCTAATCTTTTTATATACGGAGAACAGATACTACATTCCTAATTTAATCGTTCTAATCAGTTCCTTTATGAATTAATGTCTTCTGTGGAATGGGAATGGTCCATATATTAAATACCAAGAAAAGGTGTCTGCACTGGGAGATAATTTGGCAGGATGTTAAATATTACACTAATTTTTTTATATTTATTAGTTTTCAGGTTATGGGTAATGCTGTTAATCTGATCCTGTTATCTTTAATAGTGGAAGTATTTTAGAATGCAGACGGAAGCAGATGCTTTTTAAAAATATATCTTTATTTCACTGCCCCTGATTTTTATCTTATCCTTTACCAAAGGTGTTGAATTGTGCTGGTGTACCATTCCACAAATGTCTGCTACCCATCAGTACTTTGCCCATTGGCTATTCTTCATATGAGAGTCTAGATGGCTATTGCATCATGACAACCATTGCAGCTGATCCCATTTCCACACTTGCTTGATGTTCACATGCCTGCAGTTTCCAGAGAGAGTCACTCGATAGTGATCAGGTGTGATCCCTCCCCTCTTTCCCCCCCCCCCACTCATGGTCACTGAGGTTAATTCTAGTACCCCACTGTCCCATGCTGAACTCAACACAGACTGGCAATTGAACTTGGGAATCTTCCTAGTTTTAATGGCTCAGTTCTACACTAGATTACATTTAGCACTGAGCTATTTGGAGAGCTTGATACATTTTTTAAAAAATCTACAGGGCATGCAGAACTCATTAGATACTGCCATAATAATTTCTACAGCAGCCTGGTGTGACATGGTGTATAGTTATGTGGATGGGGGCTTGGATCGGACAGTATTTTTGGAGTAAAATGGTAGACGTAGCGGCCCTAAAGAATTTGTGGCCTCTAAAAGAATAGTGTATTTATACAAGGGTGGGGGAGAAGAGTGATGCATCATTTTTTGTCATGCAGGTGACGCAGTGCTGCATTTCAATATCATTTCTGTTATGTGATGTGTTTGTTTCATGAAGATGGTGCCCCTTCCTTCAATAGGGGATGTCTAGGCTCAAGTGGAAGGGGTGGTGCTCATATCTCTGAGAAAGACTGAGTGTTGATTGCATTAGCTTGTTGTATTAGATGTTGTTTCCCATTTAAGACTATTTTAGGCCTTTTGAAAACCTTTTGCCAAATATGCTTCTGCATTATTTCTGTCCCTTGTACAGATTCAAAATTGTGCGACTTTTTTAACCTCTAAGCTTACTTTGTTACTTTATAGAAAAGGGGAAAATAAATTCCATGTGTAACTTATTTTCTTGTGAGCAAGAATCTGACATGTTTTATTAGTAAATGGTCATTTATCAGATATAGGTCCACGCATGACATAAGTATATCTGCAGAGTGACTTCAATGACGAGCTGTTCCAAGCATGATTTATGTAGCCACAATTATGGGTGAGATTAATGGGACCTTTTTATTAAATTTTATTTATATTTTAGAATTATTGCATCATGGAATTCTATGGCTGCATTTATTTGCCCAAGAGTGGATCCTTTCAAATATACTTTTTTGATGTTTATTTCTTTTTTGTGGAAAAGGAGAAGCGTCATGGGCGTTTTGACTGTTCCCAAGAAAATGACTGAAATAAAATGACTGGTGTTTTGATTTTCACCAAATCCGACAGCTGAGCTCTTGGTGAGCTTGAGCTACTTTTGTTTGGAATCTGGTTTGGCCATATTTAAATATTCAAAAATCAGCAACACAATCTGCCTTTTGAACAAAATAAATAAGGGGTGTTTGTGTGTGTGTTGTTGCTGCCAGTTTTATTTACCCTTTTCCATAAATGTTTTCCCTCTTTTTGTTTGCCCCCTTCATTGTCCATGCACCTACCTACATGCTGCCTCCTTCAGCTGGGAGGGTGTGGTAGCTCAGCTTTCACATGAATTTCATCAAGGTCACTTTGTGATCCAACAGGGAGACTAAAGGCTTGCTTATTCATATTTTCACTATCTATCTGTTTAGCTACCGCAAAGCTATCTGGCCAAAAGTTTATTACAATTTAGAATAACACCTCCAAATCTAAGACCAATGAAGAACTCCTGTCATTTCTATCTTACCAGGCTGATCTCTTCAGCATTAGTTTTTTTTCTCCTGACTGCAGTGACTCAAGTTTAGGTTATGGATATTACTGTAATTCCCTTGCTCAGGGAACCATTTTTGTGTTCTTAAGTCGTGGCAGTGAGTATTGGCAGACTATTTGACTGTGGAGTATATCCACCCTGATTCTGTGCTCACCTGACAACTAAATATATGCATTTTTTCAGCAGAGGCCGCTGGATAGAAGTTAGAACTGGAAACACTGACTTTTTTTTGCCTCCCTAACTCGGGTGCTAAGTCTAATTATAGCACATCCACTGCTGCCTCAGCTAACTCAGCACAAGCCAAAATCAAACTTGGTGCCTTATTGGTCTGAATGCCTTTGTGCCATGTCACATGGTACATTTTATCCATTGAGCCATCAGGAGAATTCATATATGTATTTCTTTATGATTCAAAATAGATGTTGATTTTTCAGCAGCGAATGTATAGCATTCTTTGTAACATACTCTAACCACATGTCTGACAAAGATGGGGTGAGCTATTCCATCTTAATTGTCATATATTCAAGAGCATTTTCACTTTATAATGGATGTTTTACTTCAGTAAAACTCCCTTGTGCTCTGAATATGGCAGCAAATTTACACTAGTTTTGGGGTAACTATAACCTTGCTGCCATGAGTGAAAGCCTTGTTCATATCAGTGTCCTTACTACACCAGACCATTACTGCTAGTTGACCCTGATCTAGTTGTTAATGTTGTGAAATGCAGCCAGTTCATCCGGTGAAGCTTAGCTTTACCAAACAAAGCTTTTGACAAAATGGTGTTGCTTAGTGTCAGTAATGGTGAATATGAAAGTTACAACATACAAAACCGTAAAATGAAAATTGGTATAATTTTGAAGTGTCGGGATGTGTTCACAGCTGTAACAGACTCTGGTTAGATGACTGTAACAGATCTTGCTTCACCCTTGTGGTTTATGGCGTCATCCAAAATCCCTGAGGTGCAGGATTTACACTCTTGCAGACATTGTTTGTGCTTTGTTAAATGAAGATAATGAGAACTTCTGATCTTGCTGCATTTTGGTAATAGCAGAAACTAAGTATTAAAATTGTATAAATGCATTTTGTAAAGGAAAACCCTTCTAACTTTTGATTTTGCATACCTCAGTGTTTTTATTGTATTTGGCAAGTTGACTTTGGATAAGAATAATTATAGCCCCACCCTTAAGTACTGTGAAATATAAATGAATGTTGAAACCAGTGGCAGGGAAAAGGGAGGAAACTAATCGTGCAACATATTACCTTAAAGTGTAGTCTGTTCATCTGTGTTCTGCCCTAGGGCAGGTCCTAACTCAAGTCTCACACATGAGACTCTTGAGCCAGTTACTAGGGAAGAGTAGTTGAAGTGGATTCTTATTGCTTTCCTCACGGTTTTTATCTTTGGAATACCTTCCCCCAAGGTGGGCTGCAACAAGGCTAAAGAGCCCCTCCTACTCTTTACAGTGGGGGGACACCTGCATCTATCAGATTGTGTAATAAAATATATTTTTATTATGACACTAAAATCCTGCCATTTTGCCTCTGTATTGCATAATGGGAATATTCTCTTCAATCTCATTATTCATTACTCTCAGTTAACTTGTTTATTTCTCTGAACATTTTGGGGGTTTAAGTTTTTTTTTTAGTGGAATTCTGTTTGCACTGGTTTGCAGGAAAAGGGTTCTAGCATTCTTGATGTAAAGCGTTTCATGCCTACTCCATTGGCAACAGTTCAAACAGCCTGCATGAGTGCACTGTTAATTCATTTTTACTTGGCCAGAGCATTGAACAAAACTGAAATGTTACCTGGTGTTTATATCTGGTAGGCTGATATTTTATGAGCAGGTTTACCTTTCAAAATCTGATTAAAATCCAATTGGGCTGGATTTATTTGTTACCTGCAATATTATACTTTAATATAGTGTGCACTTTTTAAAATTCTGTCAGTTTCCCATCACTAGATATGTGTTTAACAGTGCTCTTCATGTTAAGATGACTGAAAATAAGTTTGTTGCAATTGTGTAATGTGACCAGCAATTTGAAATTAATTTTAGTTTCCTTTTATTTTAAATATGCCCAGTCTAAGGAAGTGACCATTTGCCTCAATAATACACAGATAGTGTAGAACTAGTTACATGCTATTCTCAGGAGAGTGTATTCCTGAGACTTTGTTTTAAAAAAAAAAAAAATATTCAAGACATACCTGTATAAAAATTCTGGCTTAATATCAAGCAGGGTGGTTTATAGCCTGTCCTCCCCAACACAATCTGTGTGTGTGTCTGCTTAAAATTTGAGGTCACTTGCTCCTACTCTTCAGATGCTGTATAGGTAGGTTGCGATTTTGGTAGGGACCTGTTTTTCAAAGTGTAACATGGAAAATATTTTTAGGATCTAATAGGACTGAGATTTTGTTTGGTGAATTTTGTGCCTCTCAAAATGAAGGATTTTAGCACAGAGAAATGGAACGCTTTTCCATTTTGAGCATCCAGTGTCAGCATTTATGTTGTGTTTTGCTCAGACATTTAAAGTCCTGCATATAGGGAGAATTTCCTATATACATAAACCATACTTTGTCCTATATACATGTCACAATTTCTGACACTCCTTTGTTTGGTATTTCTAAGGTGTTACATCTGTCTGTTAACCTATATGTCAGCACTGTAACTGTCACAAATTAATTGTTTCATCTACAAACTGGTGTGAAATTTGCCATTATATGTTTATATACCGATTTGTCAATGTTAAATATTGACATCAAAGTGTGACTGCAATCGTGACACAGGAAGTATGTTCCAAATTCAATATTTTATGCCATTTACATGAGACCTGAGGTCTGGCAGTACTGGGGTGGGTTTTTTTAAAAATTCATTCACAGGATGTGGGCGTCGCTGGCAAGGCCAGTATTTCTTGCCCATCCCTAATAGCCCTTGAGAAGGTGGTAGTGATACTTTGAGGAGTCTCAGGCAGGAGCATTGCACAGGGCACCAGGAACACTGAAAAAAGGTGGTTCTGGAATAACAGGGATTGGGTGCCTGCAATCTGGGAGAACAGGGGAGGGAAGTCCCAGGGTCTGAGAAGGGGTGGCCCTGAGATCAGAGAGCACTGGTAATGAGGTCCAGCATAGGAGGGGCGGGGGGATCTGGGAGTGGAGGACGGAAGTCTGAGAGGGAGTGCCCTAGGTTCAGCGAGACAGGTGTTGGTACCATTTGGAGGAGTAAAGTCTGGCAGTTTTGGAGAGTTGTTGGATCTGACGGTATTGGGGGAGGGAAGCAAGAATTAGCAGCCTTATGGGGAGGGGGGCCAAGAGAAAGATGCCAAACTAGATTTGGCCCCTATATCTGATACCATCTTACTAGCATGGTCCTACTTATCAGCTTCCTCCCCAAAACGCTCGCAGCCCCTTTTTGTGCCCCCAAATTCCCCCTCACCACTTTCACATTCAGCAATTTTTGTCTTTGTGTTCCTGTCTTAGAGGATTTAAGGACATTTCAATAGTTCAATTAATGAGTGGAAAATCACAGGGGTGAACAATTTCCTGAAATAATCTCACGCTGTGCATAATGAAAGTAGGAGTGACAAGCCTATCCTATAGTGTATTAGTGAGTTTGCCAATGGATACAGTCCACACATAAACAAACCAAAATCACCATACTAAATGCTCAAATGTTCATTGTTTCTGAATTTTCCCCATTTTTAAGAACTTCTCTAAATTTCCAACAATAGTTCAGAACATAAGAACATAAGAACATAAGAAATAGGAGCAGGAGTAGGCCAATCGGCCCCTCGAGCCTGCTCCGCCATTCAATAAGATCATGGCTGATCTGATCCTAACCGCCAATCTACTATCTATCACAGAACCATCTCCTGCATCTAACAGAATTGCACACACGAAATAGGAGCAGAATCAGGCTACACAGTCCCTGGGCCCGCTCCACTACCCACAGGGCCATGACCGATCCGAACCTAGACTCATGTCCAAATTCCTGCCCGCTCCCCGTAACCCTTAATGCCCTTTACTTCCAGGAAACTGTCTATTTCTGTTTTAAATTTAATTAATGTTGTAGCTTCTACAGCTTTTTGTGGCAGCATATTCCATGGACCTACCACCCTCTGAGTGAAGTAGTTCCTCCTCATCTCAGTTTTGAAAGAGCAGCCCCTTATTCTAAGACTATGTCCCCTAGTTCTCGTCTCACCCGTCATCGGGAACATCCTCCCCGCATCCACCCGATCCAACCCCTTCACAATCTTATATGTTTCAATAAGATCGCCTCTCATTCTTCTGAACTCCAATGAGTAGAGTCCCAATCTACCCAACCTCTCCTCATATGACCACCCCCTCATCCCCGGGATTAACCGAGTGAACCTTTTTTGCACTGCCTCGAGAGCAAGGATGTCTTTCCTTAAGTAAGGACACCAAAACTGTATGCAGTATTCCAGGTGCGGTCTCACCAATACCTTGTACAACTGAAGCAATACCTCCCTATTTTTATATTCTATCCCCCTAGCAATGAAAGCCAACATTCCATTTGCCTTCTTAATCACTTGCTGCACCTGCATACTAACCTTTTGAGTTTCATGCACCAGGACCCCCAGATCCCTTTGCACTTCAGTACTCTCCAGTTTCTTGCCATTAAGATAATAAATTGCTCTAGGATTTTTCCTGCCAAAGTGCATCACCTCACACTTTCCAGTGTTGTATTCCATCTGCCAAATCTCTGCCCACTTACTTAGCCTGTCTATGTCCCCTTGCAGGTTTTTTATGTCCTCCTCACTCACTACTTTCCCTCCCATCTTTGTATCATCTGCAAATTTTGATATGTTACACTTGGTCCCTTCCTCCAAATCGTTAATATAGATTGTGAAGAGTTGGGGACCCAGCACTGACCCCTGTGGAACACCACTAGTTACTGATTGCCAGTCTGAGAATGAACCATTTATCCCAACTCTTTGCTTTCTGTTAGATAGCCAATCCTCTATCCATGCCAGAATATTACCCCCAATCCCGTGATTTTTTACCTTAAGCAATAATCTTTTGTGTGGCACCTTGTCAAATGCCTTTTGGAAGTCTAAATACACTACGTCCACTGGTTCCCCTTTATCCACTCTATATGTTACTTCCTCAAAGAACTCCAGCAAATTTGTCAAACATGACTTCCCCTTCGTAAAACCATGCTGACTTTGTCCTATTAAATTATGATTATCCAAATGTCCTGTTACTGTTTCCTTAATAATGGACTCCAAAATTTTACCTACCACAGATGTTAGGCTAACCGGTCTATAGTTACCAGCCTTCTGTCTACTGCCCTTTTTAAATAAGGGTGTTACATTAGCAGTTTTCCAGTCTGCCGGGACCTTAGCGGAATCCAGGGAGTTTTGAAAAATTATTACCAATGCATCTACAATCCCTACCGCCACTTCCTTCAAGACTCTAGGATGTAAGCCATCAGGTCCAGGTGATTTATCCGCCTTGAGTCCCATTATTTTACCGAGTACCACTTCCTTAGTGATTTTGATCGTGTTTAGCTCCTCTCCCCCTATAGCCCCCTGTTTGTCCAGTGTTGGGATATTCTTAGTGTCCTCTACTGTAAAGACTGATACAAAATATTCATTCAGTGTTTTTGCCATCTCCATATTTCCCACCATTAATTTCCCGGTCTCATCCTCTAAGGGACCAACATTTACTTTAGCCACCCTTTTTCTTTTTATATAACTATAAAAACTCTTACTATCTGTTTTTATATTTTTTGCTAATTTACTTTCATAATCTATCTTCCCTTTCTTAATCAATCTTTTTGTTATTTTTTGCTGCCTTTTAAAGTTTTCCCAATCCTCTGTCCTCCCACTAGATTTCGCTACCTTATATGCCCTTGTTTTTAGTCGAATACTATCCTTAATTTCTTTACTTAGCCACGGATGACTGTTCTTTCTTTTACACCCTTTTCTTTTCAGTGGAATATATATTTTTTGGAAGTTGTAAAATAACTCCTTGAATGTACACCACTGATCATGTGTCGTCTTACCCTTTAATCTATTTTCCCAATCCACTCTACTCAATTCCGCTCGCATACCTTCATAGTCTCCTTTATTCAAGCTTAGCACGCTTGTTTGAGATCCAACCTTCTCACCCTCTAATTGAATACGGAATTCAACCATGTTATGGTCACTCATTCCAAGGGGATCCTTTACTAGGACATTTTTAATTAATCCTGTCTCGTTACACAGGACCAGATCTAAGGTTGCTTGCCCCCTGGTCGGTTCAGTTACATACTGCTCAAGAAACCCATCCCTAATACACTCAATGAACTCATCCTCAAGGCAGCCCTGCCCCATTTGATTTGTCCAATTAATATGATAGTTAAAATCCCCCATAATTATAGATGTTCCCTTATTACATGCCTCAACTATTTCCTGATTGATACTCCGTCCAATAGAGTTGCAACTGTTCGGAGGCCTATAGACTACGCCCACTAATGTTTTTTTCCCCTTATTATTCCTTATCTCCACCCAAACTGTTTCATTATCATGATTTTTTGACCCAATATCATTTCTCTGTATTACAGTGATTCCTTCCTTTATTAACATAGCCACCCCACCTCCCCTTCCTTCCTGCCTGTCCTTCCTGATCGTTAAATAACCTGGTATGTTTAATTCCCAGGCATTGTCACCCTGCAGCCATGTTTCTGTAATGGCCACAATATCATAACCATATGTAGTTATTTGTGCCATTAACTCGTCTATTTTGTTACGAATGCTACGTGCATTCAGATAGAGAACTTTCAAATATGCTTTGTGGCACTTAGTTCCTGCTTTTTCACTTTTTACCAGTTTACCTTTTACTCCACACACTCTGTCCCTTCCTGCCACGCTCTGATTTGTGATTCCCCTACTGCTACCTATGTCTATGACCCTCTCTGTTGTCATTTTTATTTTTTGCTCTCTTGAAACCTCCCCCCCACTAATTAGTTTAAAGCCCTCTCCACAGCCCTAGTTATTCGATTCGCCAGGACACTAGTCCCAGCACTGGCCAAGTGAAGTCCGTCCCAACGGAACAGCTCTCTCCTGCCCCAGTACTGGTGCCAGTGTCCCAAGAAGCAAAACCCATTTTTCCCACACCAGTCTTTGAGCCACGCATTCAACTCCCTGATTTTATTTACCCTAGCCAAATTTGCTCGTGGCTCAGGTAGTAATCCAGAGATTATTACCCTCGAGGTTCTGCTTTTTAATTTGGCCCCTAGCTGCTCAAACTCCCTCAGCAGAACCTCTTTCCTTGTCCTATCTATGTCATTGGTACCAACATGGACCACGACAACTGGATCCTCCCCCTCCCACTCCAAGTTTCTCTCCAGCCCAGAGGAGATGTCCTTAACCCTGGCACCGGGCAGGCAACACAGCCTTCGGGACTCTCGCTCTTGGCTGCAAAGAACCCTATCTATCCCCCTAATGATACTATCCCCTACCACTACAACATTTCTTTTTACTCCCCCCACTTGAATGGCCCCCCTTACCACGGTGCTGTGGCCAGGTTGCTCATCCTCCCTGCAGTCCCCGCTCCTATCCACACAGGGAGTAAGAGCCTCGAACCTGTTGGACAAGAGCAAGGGCTGCGGCTCCTCCAACACTACCTCCTGGATCCCTGTACCTGCCTCACTCGTAGTCACACCTTCCTGTCCCTGACCACGGGCTACTTCTGAATTAGTTACTCTAATTGGTGTGACTACCTCCTGAAACACGGAGTCCAGGTAACTCTCCCCCTCCCTGATGTGTCGCAGTGTTTGAAGCTCGGACTCCAGCTCATCAACACGGAGCCGGAGTTCCTCGAGCAGCCAACACTTACTGCAAATGTGTTCACCGTGAACATCAATGGTGTCCACCAGCTCCCACATATTGCAGCAGTAACACATCACCTGCTCTCCCATTCTATGTAATTAATTAAAAATTTATTATTTACCCTTCAGTTAATTTATGCCAGCAGTCTCTGCTACACCACAGATACCCGAGAAACAATAAAATTGAAGTTTTGTATAAAAAAAAAGAGAAATACTCACCAACCAATCACTTACCTGCTTTCTGGTGACGTCACACTTCGATTATTTTTTACCTCTCTCCTGCTCTCGGCTTGGTGAAAGCCTACCTGGTCGCTGCCGCCTTTTACCGCCGCCGCCTCGCCGCTGTTGCTCCACCCAGGTCCGCCGCCTCTGTGGGCCTACCTGGTCGCTGCCGCCTTTTACCGCCGCCGCCTCGCCGCTGTTGCTCCACCCAGGTCCGCCGCCTCTGTGGGCCTACCTGGTCGCTGCCGCCTTTTACCGCCGCCGCCTCGCCGCTGTTGCTCCACCCAGGTCCGCCGCCTCTGTGGGCCTACCTGGTCGCTGCCGCCTTTTACCGCCGCCGCCTCGCCGCTGTTGCTCCACCCAGGTCCGCCGCCTCTGTGAGGAAAGTTTATTGACTGAATTTTCAACCTTTTCATTGAGGGATTCTCTGAACAATTTTTGATTGAAAGGAAAACAAAGAAAGCACAGCTGCTGCTAATCATAGGTGTGTTAATCACGGGTCCGGTCTGACTGAGCACTTCATAATAGAAAAGCTGTTGATATTTTAAATGAGATCTGCCTAAAATAATTCATTTCCCAGTTTGTTTGAAAGGCTTTTGGAAAAAGCAAAGCAACTCTGAAATCCTCAGGATGAGCGGAATACACCCTTCTACCTCAACTCAGCCACCCAACTAATGAATGCTGGGGAATGTACACTTCTTCGCAATAAATTGCAACTGTTCCCTTCAGTGCGGTGAGGTGAGAGTGACTGCCCTTGACATCAAGGCATTTGACCGAGTGTGGCATCAAGGAGCCCTAGTAAAACTGAAGTCGATGGGAATCGGGGGAGAAAACGCTCCACTGGCTGGACTCATACCTAGCACAAAGGAAGATAGTTGTGGTGGTTGAAGGTCAATCATCACAGCCCCAGAACATCGCTGCAGTGTCCTAGGCCCAACCATCTTCAGCTGCTTCATCAATGACCTTCCCTCCAACATAAGGTCAGAAATGGGGATGTTCGCTGATGACTGCACAGTGTTCAGTGCCATTCACAACTCCTCAAATAATGAAGCAGTCCATGCCCGCATGCAACAAGACCTGGACGACGTTCAGGCTTGGGCTGATAAGTGGCAGGTAACATTCGCGCCAGGCAATGACTATCTCCAACAAGCGAGAGTCTAACCACCTCCCCTTGTCATTCAACGGCATTACTATCGCCGAATCCCCCACCATCAACATCCTGGGGTCACCATTGACCAGAAACTTAACTGGATCAGCCACATAAATACTGTGGCAACAAGAGCAGGTCAGAGGCTAGGTATTCTGCAGCAAGTGTCTCACCTCCTGACTCCCCAAAGCCTTTCCACCAGCTACAAGGCACAAGTAAGGAGTGTGATGGAATACTCTCCACTTGCCTGGATGAGTGCAGCTCCAACAACACTCAAGAAGCTCGACACCATCCAGGACAAAGCAGCCCGCTTGATTGGCACCCCCTGTACCACTTTAAACATCCACTCCCTCCACCACCGGCGTACCATGGCTGCAGTGTGTACCATCTACAAGATGCACTGCAGCAACTTGCCAAGGCTTCTTCGGCAGCACCTCCTAAACCCGCGACCTCTACCACTGAGAGGGACCAGGGCAGCAGGCGCATGGGAACACCATCACCTCCAAGTTCCCCTCCAAGTCACACACCATCCTGACTTAGAAATATATCACCGATCCTTCATCGTCGCTGGGTCAAAATCCTGGAACTCCCTACCTAACAGCACTCTGGGAGTACCTTCACCACATGAACTGCAACGGTTCAAGAAGGTGGCTCACCACCACCTTCTCAAGGGCAACTAGGGATGGGCAATAAATGCTGGGCTTGCCAGCGACGCCCACTTCCCATGAACGAATTAAAAAAAAAAAGTATTTTGCTGCCCACTTCACTGTTTGCTGGACTCCTACTTTTGTGTCATCAGCAAATTTTGACAGCATGATGCATGTATCCAAGTCAAAGTCATATAAAAATAAAAAGGAAGTCAACACCGGCTTCCGCGATACACCACTTCCAATCTTTCTCCAGTCGAAGCAACATCCATTAGCTCAAAGCCCTTGTTTTCTGTTCGTCGTCTAACTTTCTATCTATGTTGCTACATTTCTTAAACCGGATGCTTGAATTTTTATTACAAGCTTTCTGTGAGACAGTTTATTAAACACCATATATACTTTAATGGTTCAAAATTTAATAATACATTCTCTATTTCACTATTCCTTATCAAGTATATTAAGTGAAAATATGCACACATTCATGGATTTCAAGCTTGAAAATACCACTGAAACTGCCATAAATCTCTCAATAATTGAAACTGAGTTTTTATTGATCACTATAACGTTGTGGTCCTGATTGCATATTGTACATTGCAGGGTGTAAAACACTGTATACTTCAACTAACAGTAAGCAAAGTCATGGGAAATTTTGCAAGAATAGATATTACACCTAACCAGGCTTTATGAGAAATAAGAACAGAAAATGCTGGAAATACTCAGCAGGTCAGGCAGCATCTGTGGAGAGAGAAACAGAGTTAATGTTTCAGGTCGATGACCTTTTGTCACAAGCATCCGCAGTATTTTGCTTTTTTATCAGGCTTTATTAGACTTGCGTGCACTCAATACTTGTGGTTAATAGGGAATTTTGGTCACAATTTAATTATAAGTTTCCACTTCTGCACCTGCCGCCTGCAATTTTCCACTGCTTATTTTAAATGGGTAGAAAATCATGGGCTGGTGAACACAGAAGTGGAAATTTACCTCATGGACTTCAAATTTAAATTGTCACCAAGTAATCACAAGTATCGAGTGCTCCCATCGAGTATAGCCTGGTTGTATGTACAATAAAGCTCCTCTAATACTTTGGGAGCCTCTGCAAAACCTCCTTGGACTTTTCTGGGACCACTCATGCAACCCAATCTTTTGTATTTGCAACTTCTGTTGTATATTATGACAACACATCAATTTTTGGTCACTATTACGCTTGTTACACCTCGGTTCTTTTGCTGCATTTTCCTCTTGCTATCTCTCTTGTGATTTTTAGTAATATGTAACCTTGCATTTCAGCTGCTGCTCTCTAACTTGGACCCTGATCTCTAGCATTTCTTCCTTTTAAAGGGGAAGAGACGTGCTTTTTTTTCTCTTTTTTTAATAATCGTTTCACCATGCATTTCTTTGACTTTTCTTTTCAGTGGTCAGCTTTCATTTGCTGTTTGCAGTGGAGCTGCTCCAGTTTGCTCCCTCTATTTGGTGCCAGACAAGTGGCCCAGTAGTGAAGGAAACCCTTGAGGATTTACGTGGCAGCAAGATTTTTTTTAAGTCTCCCAAATAATATATTGTTTTAAAAACGGAAAGTACTTTATAAAGTACTTGTAAAAGTATTCGCTTTTCCATCCCCTTTAATGGCCATTTCATTACTTATCTTTCATTTCTCTACAACTTGGGTTCTCTACCAGCCCTCTGACTATGGGAAAGGTTGAACTGTGATTTCTTATCTAGGTCAGTTTGCTGTGGTGGTCCCAGTTTTAAAGGGTTCTACTTAACATTAACCTGTCTCTTCTCTCTACGGATAAAGACAGACCTTGTCTGTGTTTCCAGCATTTTCTGTTTTTGTTTGATTTCCAGCATTTGTAATTTTTTCTTTTTGTTGGTGTTTAACTTGTTCCTCCCTACCTGCGGTACTTGTGTCCTGCGGTACTTGTGTCCTGCGGTACTTGTGTCCTGCGGTACTTGTGTCCTGCGGTACTTGTGACCTGCGGTACTTGTGTCCTGCAGCCAAGAATTTGAGTAGTTGACCCTGGCATAGGCCTGTATCGTTGCTTCTCTGGGCTGACCGTTTTGCAAATGTGAATGTGGTCTGACCACTCTCGGTTGCCTTTTTTAATCACCTCCCTCTTGGGAGGCATCAATCCTCTGTTCCATGTTTCCTCACAGCTGATATTAGGTATTCAGCATTGTGGGAGATCACCCCAATGCAATGGTGTACATTTTAATGCTCCGCAGTGCTGCTCTACATTTTAAAAATTGTTTCCATTCATTAGAATCATAGAATGATATTAGAATCATTGAAGGGGGCCATTCGGCCCATCGCGCCTGTGCTGGCTCTTTGAAGAAGCTATCCAATTAATCCCACGCCCCTGCCCTTCCCCGTAGCCCTGCAGAATTTTCCCCTTCAAGTATTTATCCAATTCCCTATTGAGAGTTACTATTGAATCTGCAGCCAACATTTTTTTAGGCAGTGCATTCCAGAGCATAACCACTCGCTGCATTTAAAAAAAACTCCCTCATCTCGTCTGATATTCATTGAATATCAAAGAGTAGTATTGACAACTTAGGTGGCCATTTAACCTTTTCTACTATAATTACAACTTTTTTTGAGGATGTATTAGAGAATTCTTTACTTGTCCTGCTTTGCACAATTCTATCCCTTTTTTTCCTGTCGATTTCTAAAAATCATTCAGTGTTGTCCTTCTGTTATTTAAGGACTCCCTAGTATTACCAACTCTTACAAGTTAATTTCTGTCAAGTTTGCCATTTCTGGATCTGCAATTTACACAAATGCAGCTCTCTTTTTTTAATTAAATCATTGTCCAGTGTATTTATGTGCACAGATATTAGAAAACATCCATTTAGGTACTTATGTTGAAGGGGATGGGGGGGGAAGAGGGGAGCTACTCTATAAGGGGGGAATTTTCAACTTCGATGGGGGTGGAAAACTGGCAGTGTTGGATTGGTCCGTCACACACCCCGCCCAATTTTCCTTTCCAGTGACTTAATTTATCCTTCATGTAGGAATAAATATAATATTTTCTACAGTTACTAGAAAACTGTCACAATCTTGCAGACAGGGCTGCTAACACTTCAGTCAGGTCTGTCAGAGATATGGTGCAGGAGTGTAGAGCAGCATTCTTACCAATACCACTGCTCCTTAAGTAGGTTAAAACTTTAGTATCGACTAATGCTTGTATAAGTTTTTTCCACTTCATCAAATTAATTTCCTTTCAGGGAGCGACTTGTCCATTCAAAACTGCTGCGGAACTGTATTTAAAATTCAGTTTTGGCAGAACCAATTGTCTATAAGTACTACACCGCTGTCTTCATGTGGTTGTGGACATGTTTTGTTGTATAACAAGTTGTATATTCTGGATATTTTCCTTTTAACCTTTTGCGAGCACCAATTCCTGATCTCCGATTTCATGTTGAGTTGGAGGAGGTGGCTTTAATGTCAGCCTTGGCTCAGTGGTAGCTCTCTCACCTGAGTCAGAAGGTTGAGTTCATGTCCCACGACAGAGACTTCAGTGCAGTACTGAGGGAGCACTGCACTGTCGGAGATGCTGTCTTTGAGGTGAGACGTTAAACCAAAGCCCTGTCTGCCCTCTCAGGTGGACGTAAAAGATCCCATGGCACTATTTGAAGAAGAGCTGGGGAGTTCTCTACGGAGTCCTGGCCAATATTGATCCCTTAGCCAACATCTAAAACAGATGATTTGGTAATTTATTTAATTGTTGATGCCATGAAAGGTGCTATATAAATGCAAGCTGTTTCTTCATTGAGCTTGGATATAAATGGAGAATTGGAATGCAGTAGATGGGGGAAGGATCACTTGGTGATGTCAGGCTCCTAGATGGCGATGACCTTATTAAATTTTTAAACCAAGAAGTGTCACAAAAACATAGGGAAGAAAGGGAATGTAGTCGTGGTGTCCATTTTATTCCTTGTTTTTCCTTTCATTACATTGCACCTTATTGTAGAGGATTGATTGGAGGTTGTACTGTTGGGTGCTGAACTACGCAGCTGCTCCTGTCCCCTATCGTGGCTGCCTGTTATTAATAGTCACCACCCAGGTTGCCATTAGATACAGTTACTTGACATTAAGCCTACTATAGTGGGTCAGGAAAATGGAACATCCATCTGCCTCTCCTTAAATAAGGTTACAGAACTGCTACTGAATAGGAAGGGCTTGTTTCATTTTCCTGTGATTCTGCTAGCTTGTGGGGAATAAAATGGCCATCCAGCCTGGCGGCGTCTGCTCTGGGCAAAGCAATTTAAAAAAATTAAGTCTGCTTGGCTCAATAGATATTGGGAAGTGCATATTACATTGTAAAAAAAAAAAATTGCCAAGGACCTTTCCACCATCATTTGTGAAAATCAGCCACTTCAGGACCATTACTGATCTGTACTCTTAATTACTAAATATAATCATTGATCATCTTTCATTGTTAATGACTTAGGCCTGATGTCCTGCACAGTAATCACCACTGATAAATGCTGTCCATCAAATACTTTAATAAGCTCCCTCTCCCATTATTCCCAGGACATGAAACCTATAATTCAACTTTCTAATTTATTTATTTACATAAACTAATAAAGCCTGTTTAATTGAATTTGGTTAAGTTACAAAGGCATGGTACACATGTGCGAGGCATATTACAAAATTTTAAATATTTGACAATGGGCTAGAGAATCGGCAGTTAGCAGGGGTTGGGAATAATGCCAGTGAGATCAGCGGCATCAGAGAGTGAACTGTGGAGGAAAGACCGGGAAAGTAGCAAAAGACTAGAGAGAAGCCTGTTGCCACCCTGAGAAGCAGTCAGAGCAAAGGTGCAGAGGAGGCTGTGGACTTGGCAAGAACAGGGTTGAAAATCAAGATGGCACCTGAACTGGAAGGGAGACAGAAATTTGACTCCGTCACCAAGCAGCTAGATTGTGTAATTACAGCCTGGCAAGTTTCCACCGGTAAAACACAATATACGTGGGCAGGGGAATTTATACACAATGAGTGACAACAAATGAAGAGGAAGTCAAGTGATGCGATTAGGAAGTGCGAGCAGATATAAGATTTTTAAAAGATATAGTTAGATATTTTGTGCACTGGAATTCCACAAACAGCAATGAAGTTAGTTCTCTGCTAATTTGGTTTTTTTTGGTGACTGTGGTTGAAGAGGAATGTTGAACACAACAGCTGGAGAACTCACTGCTCTTCCATCAGTTAGGGTGACCATAAGTCCCCATTTTCCGGAGACAGCCCCCAGATGAGGACTGAGGCCCCAGGCAAACAATGTCCCCGGTTCACAAAACTCATCCTGAAGTGTACTCCTGGGCAGTGAGTGTGCTCCCCCCCCTCCCCCCCAAGCTGTCATTTTGCGGCTCTAAGGCTAAATGAAACAACAACTTGTATAATGGCCAGAGTGACTCACTGCGCATGCGCGACTGGGTGGTCTTTCTGCACATCTGCCGGTTGTTGTTTGAGTTTCCGCCTGGGCCCGTGCTGCTGGATTATTGGCACCGGAAGTGCGGCAACTGGAGTGGGTGAGGAAGAGGCCGTGGGGGAGGGTCCAGTCACAGTCAGCGGTGGAAGCGGGGTCGGACTAATCCTAGACACTGGGGGGTATAACCTCAGTCACGGACGGACGGGGTCAGGTGTGACCTCAGTCAGCGGGGGGGGGGGGGGGGGAGCTGGTGGTGGTGTTAGGTGTCTGTGTTTCAATAACGTCACATCCGCAGTAATTATATGCACATTTGTTTTGCATTTGTAGTGTATGGGCTGGATTTTGCCAATGGGGAGCTTTTGGAGGCGGGACTCCCACTTGTCGGGTTTCAGTCCAGCCTCCATCAACTTCTGGCCAACTCACGCTATTTTCCCTTGATTGACCTTGTTAAGCCCGCCCAGCGGGCTTAGCAGGCCATTTAAGGGAAAGCCGGTTACAGAGAATGTCAACGTATGACGTTTCACCTGTCAAATTTTTGACATGAATTGTCATCATTTGTCAGCTCTGTGAAGCTGTCAAACACTGACATTCTCTGTAGTTTGATGAGTTCTTGAATACAAGACTCATCAAACCTCTTTCTTTTGCAGAAATTAGATGGTTGTTGCATTGGAGAATGCAACGGCCATCTGTCATCTCTACCACGGAGGTGCGAGACTCTCCGCATACCCACCGATTGAAGCCTGCAGGAAGAAACAAAGGTAAGTAAACTTTTTCTAACACTTTCCACTTCCCTCAGAGACTCACCTCTCCACACTTGCACCCATCACTTACCTCCACAGCACACTTTTGGACCCCCATAGACCCACTACTCGCTTCGGTGACCCTGGCGGGGTTTGGAGCCTTCGGGAAGCCCGCACTTGTGTGGGAAAAATGGGGATAATCCTCTTATCCGCCTGTTAACTACCTGTTAACAGGCAGTTAAGTGGCTGTAATCCCTTCCCGCCTCCAAGGAGAGGGGACCTGGCGCGGGACGGCTACCCGCCTCCTGGCAAGATGGCACGGAGGCGGGTTGGGCACCCGCCCCCAAATTCTGCCTTTTTCCTAGCAGTCCCGCCTCCCCAGGGCTGGCAAAATCCAGCCCTATATGTTAAAATATAGGCTGCTAAAAAATGATGCATCGCTATGCTGCACAACCTATATTTTCCGTTCTGGCTTCTTTGCAGCGCTCCCACCCTGTGTGGCCCCGGATTCAGTTTAGAAATTTTGGTCACCCTACCATTAGTGCCTTTTGGATTTAATGTCCATCGGAACAGTAGACAGGGCCTCAATTTAACAGCTCATTTAAAGAATACTGATGATGCAGCATTAAAGTGTCCAAGTCTTGAAGTGGATCTTAAACCAACAACTATCTTACTCAGCTTTGGATTCAGTTGCCGCTTAATAGTTTTAATGGCTGATTTTATGTATGTGTGTGTGTGTATCTGTATAAATACTTTTTTAGTAATTTGAGAATCTCATAGTTGGTTGCTTTGTAGCACATCACAGTAGCATAAACTTTGCAACATAAGTTTGCACCTCTGATGTTCCATGTCCCGAGGTTGTGCTGTTCCATTGTGAAAAGTGAAGGCCAGGTTGGCAACAGAATTGCCGACGTGTATCGAGAATCATGACTTTGGAAATGTTTTATTGACCGCTCTTTATATTAGTTCAAAGTTTCACAGTTTTGAAATTGAGACTTCTGTTTTGAAGGTACCAGCTATTGGCACACCCTCTTCTTTCTTGCAGCACGTGTGTAGTAGTACTGTACAAAAACCAGAGCAATCCTTTTTTAGATTTTTGTTTCCCGACTAAAAAAAATATTTTAAGAACTGGTACAATTTTCACACTTTAAACTAAAAATAGCTTAAAAAAAATATCTCATATTTATAGGGGTTTTTATTTATGATTTTGGGGCGGGGCGGGGGGGGGGGGACCCTCTTGAGTCTACCCAAGGCCAGGGAACAAATTTTCTCTGACACACAAATATAGGTACTTTTTAAAAAAAACTTAAATCACAGTTCTGTTTTTACAAATTGGAACATTATAGTGTTAAAGAAGTATGAAAATAAAATACAAAAGGGTTATGGAGATAGTTGGCAACCCTGAAATAAGTTTTAATACTAACTTTTTTTTCATTTTTTTCATTTTTTTGTATGCTAGGGATTGGCAGCACTGACTTTCCTATAGGGAGAAGCAGAAGGAGTCATCCCCAGTGACCAGTTATAGATTGACATTGGCTGAGGCTCATTCATGACATAAGAAAAAGAAAGACTTACATTAATACAGCACTTTTGACATCCTCAGGACATACCAAGGTGCTTCACGGCCAGTCAAATACTTTTTGAAGTGTAGTCACTGATTTCTCTAGGCAAATGTAGCAGCCAGATTTGTGTACAGCAAGAACCCACAAACAGAAGTGAGATGAAGGACCGGTTAATGTTTTGGTGGCATTGGTTGAGGGAAGAATGTTGGCGAGGATACCGGGAGAACTCCTTGCTCTTCAAAAAAAAAAGTGTCAATTGGATCTTTTATGTTCACCTGAACAGGTAAACCGGGTCTTGGGTTAATATCTCATCCAAAATACAGCACCTCTGGCAATGCAGCAGTCCTTCAGCACTGCAGTGAAGTGTCGGGCTAGATTATGTGCTCAAGTCCTGGCGTAGGACCGCTGAGGATAGACTTTGGTGGAGAAAAAGAGGACAAAACAATTTGCACACAAAATTAATGCTTTGGACTAAATCTGTAGTAGGCATGTAATCAAACAATACTAACCATGCCAACATGCACAATGCAACCATACTGTGTAGAGCCTTCTGTTTACCAATGGTGTGTCCATTAAATATGCTGACATTGGATTCAGTTGAGAGCTGGGCTAGTGTCATAACTCCATACGTTTCCCTAAGTGAACTATGTCGCAGTGTTTGCACACTATTTTTGGTTCTTTTTATTTTGTTGTTGTCCCTCAAAAACGCACTGTACATCCATCGATTAATCAAGTACATCATCAAGAGATGTACATTAAAGCACATTAATTGAACAACAGGAAGTGAGAAAGTTTTTGGGTGGATACAAGTGGTTTTAACAAAGTGCTGATATTTTTAAGCAGCCAACATGATGTTCTTCACAGTAAAATGAAAATAGTACATAAATTGCCCTCAATAACGTGATGTCAACTGAAATAGTATAAAGGACATCTGTTCAATAACTTGTCAGTAAAACTAATCTTCCATGTTTGTTTACATACAGTATCTCATGGCCAAAAATAGAAATGTATTTTGTGTCACATGGTGAGCATTCCTAATCCGAATTTGCAGATTGTGACATGCAGTCTACTGTTAATTTCAATTACTGGATCATTTGAATTTTACTTGCAAATAGGTCTGAAGTTTAGCTATTGAAGTAGTACTCCAGGGAGGGCTCACAAAGTCATGCTTTATAACTAGTGTTGCCTAAATAACAACAACAACTACTTGTATTTATATAGCGCCTTTAACGTAGTAAAACATCCCAAGGTGCTTCACAGGAGTATTAAAAGACACAAAATTTGACACCGAGCCACAAGAAAAAATTAGGGCAGGTGACCAAAAGCTTGGTCAAAGAGGTAGGTTTTAAGGAGTGTCTTAAAGGAGGAAAGAGAGGTAGCGAGGCAGAGAGGTTTAGGCAGGGAATTCCAGAGCTTAGGGCCTAGGCACAGAAGGCATGGCCACCAATGGTTGAGCGATTATAATCAGGGATGCACAAGAGGGCAGAATTAGAGGAACACCGATATCTCTGGGTAGGGGGGGGGAGGTGGTTTGTGGGGCTGAAGGAGATTACAGAGATAGGGAGGGGCGAGGCCATGGAGGGATTTGAAAATAAAGATGAGAATTTTGAAATCAAGGCGTTGCTTAACCGGGAGCCAATATAGGTCAGTGAGCACAGGGGTGATGGGTGAACGGGACTTGGTGCGAGTTAGGACACGGGCAGCCGAGTTTTGGATGACCTCAAGTTTACGTAGGGTAGAATGTGGGAGGCCAGCCAGGAGTGTATTGGAATAGTCAAGTCTAGAGGTAACAAAGGCATGGATGAGGGTTTCAGCAGGGGATGAGCTGAGGCAAGGGCAGAGACGGGCGATGTTAGAGGTGGAAATAAGCGTTCTTAGTTATGCTGTGGATATGTGGTCGGAAGCTCATTTCAGGGTCAAATATGACACCAAGGTTGCAAACAGTGTGGTTCAGCTTCAGACAGATGTTAGAGAGAGGGATGGAGTCAGTGGCTAGGGCACGGAGTTTGTGGCGGGGACCGAAAACAATGGCCTTCCCAATATTTAATTGGAGAAAATTTGTGTTCATCCAGAACTGGATGTTGGACAAGCAGTCTGATAATTTAGAGACCGTGGAGGGGTTGAGAGAAGTGGTAGTGAGGTAGAGCTGGCTGTCGTCAGCATGCATGTGAAAACTGACGCTATGTTTTCGGATGATGTCGCCAAGGGGCAACATGTCGATGAGAAATAGGAGAGGGCCAAGGATTAGATCCTTGGGGGACACCAGAGGTAACGATGCGGAAATGGGAAGAGAAGCCGTTGCAGGTGATTCTCTGGCTACGATTAGATAGATAAGAATGGAACCAGGAGCGTGCAGTCCCACCCAGCTGGACGACGGTGGAGAGGCGTTGGAGAAGGATGGAGTGGCCAACCGTGTCAAAGGCTGCAGACAACTCAAGAAGGACGAGGAGGGAAAGTTTACCTCTGTCACAGTCACAAAGGACGTCATTTGTGACTTTGATGAGAGCCGTTTCGGTACTGTGGCAAGGGCGGAAACCTGATTGGAGGGATTCAAACATGTAATTGCGGGAAAGATGGGTACGGATTTGGGAGGCAACAACACGTTCAAGGACTTTGGAGAGGAAAGGGAGGTTGGAGATGGGGCGGTAGTTTGCAAGGACTGAGGGGGGTCAAGGGTTGTTTTTTTGAGGAAAGGTGATGATGGCAGATTTGAGGGAGAGGGGGACAGTACCTGAGGAGAGAGAACCATTAACAATGTCAGCTAACATGGGAGCCAGAAAAGGAAGTTGGGTGGTCAGCAGTTTGGTGGGAATAGGGTTGAGAGAGCAGGAAGTGGGTCTCATGGACAAGATGAGCGCGGAGAGGTCATGAGGGGAGATCGGAGAGAATCTGGAGAAAGATGCGAGTTCAGGCCTAGGGCAGGGGGCAACCTTAGAGGAAGTTTGACCCGGTGGGCTAGGGGAAGGAAGGGAAGTGGCAGAGGCAGCTGAATGGATAGGTCTCAATCTTAGAGACAAAGAAGTCCATGAGCTCCTCACACTTGTTATCGAGGTGAGGGTGGAGGAGACAGGGGAGAGGGGTTTAAGAAGACCGTTGGCAGTAGAGAATAGGAGCCGGGGTTTATCTTTGCATTCCAGAATGATTCTGGAATAGTGAGCAATTTTGGCAGACGAGAGCAGGACCCGATAATGCTTTATGGTCCAGCCAGATCTGACGATGAATGACTAAACCAGTTGTCCGCCATATCCGTTCAAGTCTGCATCCCTTGGACTTAAGGGAGTGAAGCTGAGGACCGTACCAGAGGGAGCAGCCAGGGTGAGACAGAGTAATTGTTTTAATAGGGACTAGGGCATCAAAGGTGGTGGTGAGGGTGTGGTTGAGCAGATCGGTAGCTGCAGAAATGTCATGGTGAATGGAGGGCCAAAGGCTGGACAGTTGAGATTTCATAAGTGCAGTTATAAGAGAGATGGGAGAGAGTTTTTTCCAGGGGTGGACACAGAAGGAAGTAGGGTTTGAAAAATGTTATTTAATACCTCCATTCTCTAAAGGCTGTCATGTGTAATGGGGTGAATACAGCCACCCACTCCAGAGTTTCTGTGCATTGCATTGCCCAAAACTAACGCATAATGACGTGTAAGCATTGCATACTGCGTCTAACACTTTCCTTAGTTTATTGTTGAATCAAGCACTGACTGCAGTTAAAACTTAGATAAAGACACCACGTGGTGTAGTGGACTCGAAGGTTACCTGTTCAATTCTTGGTTTGTGCTGATTTGAGCTAATCTTAGCTGGATGGCACTCGGTGTAACAATTTGCCTTAGTGCCCATAGGCTAAGGAAGAGAAAAATAAGGTGGGACTCTCACGCCTGATTGCATAGTATGCATGTGTTGGGAGCAGGATGGCGTGACGATGGCATTGGGGTCAACTCTGATACCTTCTGTGGTCAAATGCTCAGTTGAAGCTCAGAGTAGGCATAAAGAACGGCCATTTGGGTGAAGTACTAAAAGATTACTAGCGTAGAGGAACTATAACCCAGCAAGAATCAGCATCTTCAGAAGATGCAAAAACAATTTTTAAAAACACTTTTTATATAACCCCTTTGTATATTTCCCTGGTAGTTTTATGTTTCTGTTTTACCAGCAATATGGGTTAAACATACTTGCTCAAAACTAATTCAGTACATTTATCAGGAGATTTTGCTTTCATTTGCTTGGGCAATCCAGGCAACATGTAAAAACCCCATTTATACCCTATCTTGAAAACCACTGTTTTGATACTTCTTTGCATTTGGTTTTTTTCTGTGCTCTACATGTTCAGAGTACATTAAATCAAAAATAGGTTTGCTTTGTATTCTTGAAATATTTGGTAACTTTACTTTTTTTGCAGAATCAAGGCCATTGAAACCCCTGATAAAGATGACGACACAATATGGCTGATGTACTGGGTGGTATACGGTATCTTCAGTGTAGCTGAATTCTTTTCTGACATCTTCTTTTCCTGGTTTCCCTTCTATTATATATTGAAGGTAAGTAGAAATGGAGTTGTAATGAATTAGTGTTGTGATGTACACTAAAGTTGGAGAGAACATATGTTGGGTCTAATTTTAAACACAACTGATTTTTCTTGCCATTAACTGCTAATACAGCTATTCGGTCTAAAAGTACTGTAATAGGAAACCAGATTCCATTGTCCACATGGCTGCAGCTATCTATTTAGGTGTAAAATACCAAATACTCACTGGTTATATGGCCTGCAGTAATGAATCTATAAATTTTATATGTAGAAGGTATTCTAGATTTGCTTTTATAATGACCAGAAAGATTATACATTTAAAATGATTAAAATCTAGTTAATGAAAGTTTTGTAATTAGATTTTGCACTTGTATATTAACTCCACTTCCCCAAATGAAGAAATCTTGCGTCTACGTGTCCTTTTCAGCTGCAAGATTACATACTCCGCAGACTTCTCTTCCCTTTTCTCTTCCTCACAATTCTGCAGACTAATCATGAGCACACATCCTGTTGATCAGGAAAACAGGATCATCAAGCCATAGATTGCTGAAAAACCTTAGTTCATGCTGTTCCATGGTCACTTAGGATGTGTGATTTAAGCAAAGCCAGCTACTACATAGTTAACTCTTGATGTCCTCTTATGTGGCTTAGCAAGCCATTCAGTGTAAAAACAATTGCTGGGAGGCCGACCACTGCCTTGAGTAATTGGTAATAAATGCACTCTTAACAACGCCGGCCATGTACTGAGAACAAATATTAAAAGTTTGGTGTGGGAAATGTAAGATTCTATGATAATTATCTTCTGGCTGCATTCCAACTGTTGGGATAGTAATTTGAGTTTAGTGTAAGTCAGGAGTATTTTTGGGGGAGGAAAAGCAGGTAGACATCTCCACAAAATTCAGTTTTCCTATGTCTGTATCTTCCAGCGAACAGATTGTTCTGGGAAAAAGCCCCTTGTGCTGATTCAGCAGGAACTAGAGGGACATGGGCTACTATAAAAATTGCCAAGCGGTTGCAACATTCCATTTCAAAATGTTTTGAAAATTCCTGATGTCAGGCACTGTTAATAGAAAAAGCTATTATAAGTGACAACATGTACCTGCAGTGCCAGGTACTCTTGTAGATGTAGATAATGTTGTGAATTGCCGAATTCCATTGTAAACCAGTAATTAGGTGAACATCAGGAGTTGATCTAGCAAGCAGTTCATCCTGAACATACACACAGTGGTCACCTAGACTCAGCAACAGCCTGTTGGCACCATCAACTCATGACGGAAGCTGAATAATAGTGTCTGACCTCAGAAGGCAAAGGGGGAGAAATTCAGTATCGCCCCATTTGGGGCGCAATTATCGGCCGGGCGCAAAGATTAGCGCCTGGCGCTAATTATCGCCTCCGACCACAAACTTGCCTTTTATCGCCCCTGGAGGTGATTGGAGCGCTAAATCAGGCGCTTCACACCTGTCTTAAGGCGCAAAGGCTGAGGAGCGAGGCGCTACCTCAGCGCTGGCAAAGCTAATGTGATGTCAGTCAGCAATGGAACACACACACAATGGCGCCGGCCAGTTCTTAAAGGGGAGGGTTGATCTTGCTTTCCATCCACATCCTGCTCATTGCAGCCTTGAATCTCAGCCTGGAGAGACCTGTACATCAAATCTGCTGGAAAGAACAATGGAGAGAACCAGGGAAAGAGCTCAGAGTGCAGCCCCCACAGTCTCTTCTAAATCGATACAAGGAAGGGCAAATCAAAATGAACCTGCAAAGTGCTGCTCAGTACCCAAAACTCCTTCACACAGCGTTGAATCTCTCCAGAAGTCTGTCTCTCTCTCTCAGAATGCGTGGTTCAAAAATGTCATCAACAATAAAAGGCAGGAAGCAGTCACCTTTAAATAGCGCTCCCCCAGTCCCTTCCTGACTGCAAAACACTCCCCTCAACCTGTCGTTGCTAGCGGCAGGCGGTAAGGCAGGGGGTGCCAATCAATATCCACTCCGGGGCGCTACCGGGGCGTTGCGCACTCGACTGACGTCACTATCTGCCGGCGCAGGAGATCGTGGTGGTAGTGTTTAGCGCCGCCGCAAAATGTCTAGTTCATTTCGCAAGCAGCGCAAACATCGCTGCGCCCCATTAGTGCCCTCTTAAGGTGCTAACGGGAGGCGCAACCAACTGAATTTTTCCCCCAAAGTGTTGCCTTCCCACAATGCTGAAAGTGCCCTCCGTCTAAAACCCGAAGCAGAAACTTTGGTGTGAATTGTCAAACTATCAATTTAGAGTAGTGCGGTGCTCTGACAGGAAGTGTTGCCACATCCGCGCAGTCAGGATATACTAAGGAGAACAAATAATTTGCAGAAGTGAAAACCAGCATATTTTGAAGAAGCAAAGCTCCTCCCACAGTGGGTAGTAGTTCGGGTCCTGGTGGAGAGGGAATGTTTATGCTGCCCCAGCTGGAATGACCCACCCAAATGTTAACAACGACTGTGGCTAGAGGGGAGGGCACCCACCACACTCCCCCTCCTGCTGAGAGAAAAACTGTAGCTCCCTGCCGAGCTCATTTCCCTCTTTCTCCTCCACCTGTTTTCCCCCCCCCACACTTCTCTTCAAACCCTCCCCCTCCATTAAGGGCTAGCTACAACGTATCTTTTGATTTTAAAATAAAATGATGTGTAAAAATCTGTTGTTTTCATATCATGCTTCTGACCACCTGATCTGCAGTACCATTTGCTGCCTTAGGGCAGATGTGGACTGCAATTATAACTTAAAAAAAAAATCACATCACATGATATGATGGGATAATCAGTCAGAGAGGCCAGTGGCGATGGTAAACATGTAGAAAGTTTTGCAACAAATATTCAGAATTTATTGTTACATAGTAAATAAAAACCAACAGTAATTAGAATGTCCTACATGAGACATTTGAAGCAACAATTGATATACAAACAAATCTAATGCAGTAGCAGTACCATTGTAGACAGATGGAAGATCTCCATCAGCTATTTTAATAATCTCTTTTTATCTGAAAATTTTTAGTGTGCATTCCTAGTTTGGTGCATGGCTCCCACCTCTTCTAATGGTTCTCAACTGATCTACAAGCGTTTTATCCGCCCTT
Source organism: Squalus acanthias (assembly GCA_030390025.1). Taxonomy (NCBI): domain Eukaryota; kingdom Metazoa; phylum Chordata; class Chondrichthyes; order Squaliformes; family Squalidae; genus Squalus; species Squalus acanthias. Next base: position 175,030,420 of record CM059425.1, on the reverse strand, counting down.
TCTTTCTGAAGCATGAGGCTAAACTGGATGAGGTTATGAAGAATCTTGGTGAGCGGGCCTCAGAAGCTGCAGATAGCATTAGAGAAAGTGGTAAGATAAATCACATTGCATTATTTAGCTGTAGTAGATTCATAATATAACTTACATGTCGGGGCCTGTCGAGCAGATCTATTGAGCTACAAAACCTTCAAATATGTTGTCTGAGTGATGGGGTACAGTGAGCGTGTGTGTTTGTAGTTCCTGCAGAGTGAGTACTCTAACTCAGCTATGCTTGAAAGCAAGGAGGAAAAATTGCTGGGAGAGCCTCTCAGCAACGCGCTCTCTCATCTGAGTGGGCTGGATAAAGAGCAGCAGTGGCTTGGGAGCAGGTCAACAGAGGTTACAAACCAGTTATTCTTGCTTTTGTAATTGGGGGGGAAATCAATGTAATTCAGCTCTTAGCTAGGGAATAGATTTAAGGCCCAAGGGGACCCAAAGAGAAAGATTCAACAAGAAACACATTTGAGGCTATTTACACTCCTTTCCCTTTCAAGCCCCACTCCAGAAACTTGTACACATAATGTAGGCTGACAGCTCAATACAGCACTGATGGAGTGCAGCACTGGCGGAGATGCTGTCTTTTGGATGAGACATTAAACTGAGGCCTTGTCTACCGTCTCGGGTGGATGTAAAAGTACATGTGGCATTATTTGAAGACAAGCAGGGGCATTCTCCTGGTGTCCTGGCCAATATCACTAAAACAAATTATCTGGTCACGTATAAATCCAAGTTCTTTCTCTTTTCCAGTCTTTTGCGTCCAGACATGCCACATAGGGCTTCTTCTTTTGTTGCACTCTGGATTGACGCTAGTGGTTTGACACTAGGAGTTGCAGAGGAGTCATCTGGAGTTAACTCTCTTTCTGGGTAATTTCCTTAACTGTGCTTGATGCCTCCCAAAGGAGGCTGAGCTTGGCATATTGAATAGTGGGCACATGGTTACATGACATCATTCCAGGGCCTTTATACTGGAGTTTCAACTCACTGTTATATCTCTCTGCCTGAAAAATTAATTTCAAAAGATAGCTGATTAAGGCACTGAGCAGCTGAGCTACGAAGTGACTGATTTGACCCTTAGTCGGTGTTGCGTTAATCAGCTTCTGATTATTATTCAGTGATTCATGCTGGAAGGTGCATGTTGGGTCAAGACAGGATTGGACTCGTGTCATGCCATAATGCTGGAATAGCCTGTCACTCTTTAGGCTCCCACTTGGAAGATATTGGGGGTTCCTGGTGCCCCCACATAGAATCAATGCCTTGGGAGGTGCGAGGGAAGAACATTTTTAACAAAAGAATGTGCAAAGATTTAAATTAGCAAACCGGTGTTGTAGCATGGTAGTACCTAGACAATTGATCTGTGGCACGATCAGGATTTTAAAGTGTTTAGGTGGAATAAAAAGGAATATTTGAAAATACAGTCCATGTTTATGTATATTTGTGTCTTCCCAGCCAAGAAGGCAACAGCAAACGTAATCTTTGAAGAGAAGAAGAGCACTTAAACAATGCCTGAGAAAGCTTGCTTTTATCCTTGGCTCCCTGTGATCCAGAGTGTTAAGATGTTGCCTTTGGAAAGTTTTTTAATGCACACTTTAAATGTGTTTCTTATAATCTATATGCTCAATTTTACCAAAATCAAGAAAAGTGGAAAAAATATATGGTACTCAAATGTAATGTAATATTACAATCAGTGTTTAATTGCTTGTTGCAAACATTTCATGGACTATTGCCAATGATGCAGGTTCATTTCTGAGAGTGGCATTTTTCTGGTATGTCTTGTCCTTTTATTGTCTAGTAGATGTCCAATAAACTTCTAAAGTTAAGTCTCAGTCACTTTTTTTTGAACGGTTGATTCCAATTATCTTGGATGTGTATATTTAGTACATTCGTAGACTAGAATACCATTGAGAAAATGCAGCTTCTGTAGCATTGCTCACATACAAATTTATTTTTAAAATATTTATTATATATGTTAACATGAGTTGCTTGATACTGAGATCAGACATGCACAGGGAGAGGCTGCTCATATGTCATAACAAAAACACTTCATTTTCCTATGAAACCAGGCACTTAGCCTTCCACACCCTTACTCTGTGCTGTGTTCAGTAACCTTTTTAAAAACAGGTCATAAGTGAGGCTGTATCTATCAGCTACAGGAGTTAGTTAGGTGTGGTTAAAACAATTGCTTTATTCAGCGATTATAGGTGGTTTAATCAAGGCCAGGCCACCATTGCCCACTAGGATGCAAATGATATCACAATTACAATGGGTCAGGCTGAAGAGATCAGGAGGTCTTTTATCATATGTTCATAGGATAGCAGATGATTGAAAATTGAGATGTAATACATTGGAATTGTATTACTTACAAAGCACAGAACCACATCATGGCTTACTGTTTAAGTTTTCCAATCAATTTCAGTTTCTTCTGTTTTCAGCAAAAATAACATTTTCCTTCAAAGGTAGACTTGGCTAGAGTCTCAGCTACAATAGCAACATGCATTTATATAGTGCCTTTAATATAGAAAAATGTGCCAAGGAGCCAATGTAGGGCAAGCACGGGGTGATGGTCAATGTTCCCTTTAAGCTACATGGCCACGCAGCTCTCTGGAACTCCGTGCAGCCGGCTCTACAATGTGAAAAACTGCGGTGTGGTATTTTGAATAGGCCGCGCAGTCAAAAAAAATTAACGGGAACATTGGTGATGGGTGAACAGGACTTGGTGCAAGTTAAGATATGGGCAGCAAACCTTTGGATGAGCACAAGTTTACGTAGGGTGGACGATGGGAGGCAGGCCAGGAGTGTGTTGGAATAGTCAAGTCCAGAGGTAACAAAGGCATGGATGAGGGTTTCAGCAGCTGATGAGCTGAGATGGGGCAGTGTCATGTGATGCTACAGAGGTGGCAGTTATCAGTCTTGGTGATGGAGCAGATTATGTGGTTGGGAGCACATCTCTGGGTCAAACAAAACACCAAAGTTGCAAACTGTCTGTCTCAGCCAGGGAAATGGATGGAAACTGGGGTCAGGCAACAGAGTTTGGGACGGGGACCAAAGACAATGGCTTCAGTCGTCTCAATATTTAGTCGGAGGACATTTCTTCTCATCTGACGGGCAGTGAGACAATAGAGGAGCTGAGAGAGCTGGTGAGGTAGAGCTGGGTGTCGTCAGCAAACATGTGGAACCTGATGTTTTAGGATGAGGTCGCAGAGAGGCAGCATGTAGATGAGAAACAGAAGGGGGTAATGTTTGAGCAGAACTTGGAGCAAGATAGGATATAAACAATGTTTTCAATTAGCTGAAATTGATGAACGGTGGAGAATAGGAACAAGGAGAAACAAAGTATTCTTGTCTGGAGGTGACAAAGGTACAAATGAGGGTTGTAGCAGAGGCAGGTGATATGGAAGAGGAAGTAAGCAATCTTTAGTGGAGGTAGGTGGGGAAGGGGCAGAGAGATGCATAGGAGGCCAGAGTCAAAAGATGAGGGCATAGGACAGAGACATGGTTAGAGAAGACTGGAGGTCAGATGAAGTGAATCCTTAGTGATTTGAATGAAGACTTTAAATTTGATCTGTTGGTGGGATAGGCTAGGTTTGGTGTAGAACAGGATGTGGACAGTCGCGTTTACGAAGAGTGGCGATTAGGAGATCACGGGGCACATTGCAGAAGCCACAGCTGTCAGCGACAAAGGCATGAATAAGGATTTTAGCAGATGACACAAAGCTGGGTGGGAGTGTGTGCTGCGAGGAGGATACTGAGAAACTCCAGGATGATTTGGACAGGTTGGGTGAGTGGGTAGAAGCGTGGCAGATACAATATAACGTGGATAAATGCAAGGTTATCCACTTTGGTGTCAAAAACAGAAAGGCAGACTATTATCTGAATGGCAATAGATTGGGAGAAGGGAAGTGCAACGAGACCTGGGTGTCCTTGTGCACCAGTTGCTGAAGGTAAGCATGCAGGTGCAGCAGGCAGTGAAGAGGCAAATGGTATGTTGGCCTTCATAGGGAAAGGGTTTGAGTATAGGAACAGGGATGTCCTGCTGCAGTTGTACAGGGCCTTGGTGAGACCACACCTTGAGTACTGTGTGCAGTTTTGGTCACCTTATCTGAGGAAGGATGTTCTTGCCATGGAAGGAGTTCAGCGAAGATTCACAAGGCTGATACCTGGGATGGCAGGAATGACATATGAGGAGAGATTGGGTCGATTGGGCTTATACTCGCTGAAGTATAGAAGAATGAGAGGGGATCTCATCGAAACATATAAAATTCTGACTGGTCTGGACAAACTAGATGCAGGAAGAATGTTCCCGATGGTCGGAGAGTCCAGAACCAGGGGTCATAATCTAAGGATAAGGGGTAAGCCATTTAGGACAGAAATGAGGAAGAATTTCTTCACCCACAGTGGTGAACCTGTGGAATTCTCTACCACAGAAGGTAGTTGAGGCCAAGTCATTAAATATATTCAAGAAGGAGTTAGATATATTTCTTAAAGGTATCAAGGGATATGGGGAGAAGGCAGGTACAGGGTACTGAGTTTGGATGATCAGCCATGATCTCATCGAATGGCGGAGCAGGCTCGAGGGGCCGAATGGCCTGCTCTTCTATGTCTATCTGCAGGAAGCAAGCATGCAATCTTTACAGTAGGGCACACCAAAAGGATGCAAACTCACCGTCTGTCGTAAGGAAATCAGTTCTAGAAAGTGGCCCATGTTTATAATTTCCATGAACCTGCCAGCTCTGCACCCAAGCAGCTGGCCCCTGCCATATACCCTCCCACCAAGCAGGCATCCTAGATACACAGATACAGGCACAGATGGGCAATATCCTAATTGCCCAACCCTGGGCATTCCAAAAGGGTAGTCTTCCAAGGAACTAGCTGATTCCAAGTCCTATTCCCTCATTATGCTGCCTGAAACCAGAGCACAGGTTTTTAAGCCTTCGATATTTTATTTGGAAAAACAGAAAATTGCAGCCCAAGCAACCATATAACATGAGGAATTTGGGGGTATTGCTGGATAGTTCACTGAAACCAACAATAAGGAAAGCTGGGGATGTTTCCGTCAGAGGTATGGAGTACAAATTCCAGCAGACGAGTCTCTGCAAGGCACTGGTATGGCCACACCTGGAGCACCTGTGTACAATAATTCCAGTCACTACTACATCAAGGATATCCATGTAGTGCAGAAAAGGGCCCCCAAACAGATATCTAGCTTAAGGTATCTGAGCTATGAGGATGGGATGAAGAGCCTGGGATATTTAAGTAGAAGGCTTGGGGAAATATGTTTAATATTCTTCAGGGAATAAATAAATTGAACCCCGGTATTATGTTCCAGGTTACCACAAACTTTAGGAACGTTAACTCAGGCGTAGAAGCAAGAAGGTTCACAATTTACGAAAAGGAGAGTGAATATGTGGAAGCAGATAGTGTGGAAATATCTGGGGGAGAACAAGATGGGCAATTGAAAGTCATCAGTTTTTGGGACTGGCCCGACGGACTGTGTGGTCCTTTCCGATCCTGTACTTTCCCATGTTCCCAAGTGCATTTTCAATCTTACACTTAAATATCAGTTAGGTTTCTGCAACTAAGAAGAAATTGCAATGGAAAACACAACTATTTATTTTCATGACATTCAGGTAAACAAAGAACATTAATTTCTTTTTAAGCAAGAAACCTGCCAGGCAGCTTTAACATGCTTTACAGCTAGTGAATTGCATCCTTTGCCACTTCATGTTTTGATAAATTCTTACTTTAAATGCCACAGTTGTGTCTTTTTAACTAATATTGATCTGCCCCTAAAAGTAGGCCTCTGTCAAATTTAGATTTCAACTATTCTGTTTCCACTTTTTAAAGCTCCATTCTGTTGAACACTGAAAAATATGAAAAGCACTTAAATTTAAACATGGCTTAGCATTTTTAGAGACATATACAATAGGACTTGATTTTCAACATAACCATTAATCCTGTCCAAAAGATATAGAATGTATGACTTATACTCATTTTGTTAACAGACACCAACTCCAAACCAGACATTTAGTGTAACAATATAGTGACTGAAAGGTTAACCTTAGCAGGGCACGTTTTAAAAAACTGAAAATGTTCGTAATTTAATCTAAAGCAATTGTAATGTTTTGAATTTCTTCCCTCCCACGACATAGAATATTAAATTTAAAGGTGGTGCCAGTTTTGTCCTACATTACGGACCAAAAGAAAACAGAATGCTCAATGGGTTTAACTACATAGGAATGATTTCAAAATAAATATAACTAAAGCCAGCACCATCAATAGAATCACTTCTTCTTCTTCTTCTTGCTCTTCTTGCCACCTTCACCTGGTTGTGCATTCTGGTCACCTCCTCCAGCCTTTTGGGTCCTGGTCTTCAGTTTTGGAATCATTTCTGCTACATACAACATTACTGATTTACCTGGGGGTGGGAGTGGGGGGCAATGTAAGGAAAAGAGGGGGAGAAAAATAGCAATTTCTTTACAAATTTATTATAGCGATTTTTAAAGAGCCTCAGTTTGCACTGTTCTATTTTCAATGCCAATACGCTCCCTTAGAGATTCAATAGAAACATCTTTCACTAATACTGGAGATAGTCGACTAAAATATTTTTTAAACAAGAGTTTTGTGCCCCTGTCCTCCTCCAGTCCAGCATGGTATGGTGTCCCTTTCCTCTCCCAAGCAAGCCAATTGGTCACTGGTAATCACCCGACTATTTCCTTCAGTTAGATGCATATAGCTTCCCCAGATCCACCAAAGATCAGAAGCCATCACTAACAACCCATTTCCTGATATAACCAACTTTATTCATTTCCCCGCCCCCCACCCCACCCCCCTTACGTGAACTTAGCACTTTTCTGCCTAAATTTGGATCTCATCCATTCCAGCAGCTTTGTAGATCTGACTCTAGAAGAAGTGACAGAATATATTTTAATTTCCTCAGCCCCACTGCTACTCTCCCTGATTCTGTGCTCCACGCTTCCACCCAACTGCTCCACTCCATGGATCCAGTGCAGGAGGATAAGCATTTCCAAACAAGACTGAACTGAAGATTTTATATGAACGTTTTTGGGAATAGGGTGAGCATACCAATAATAAAAGGAACTAATAAGTATGTGACTGTGTAGTAACTTACTGAATTCAAGTATGGTTAAAGACAGATCTCAAATAGTGAAGTGTTCTTTGTCAGGTTGTTAATCCATTTGAAGAGGAGTTTCAAAGAGTTTTGATTAATACATTTTGGCATAACTTAACACATTGAAGGGTGCCTTTAAAACTAATGGAGCCTATTCAGAGTGAAGCTACTTTAAATTTGGAAGGTGGTCTCGTCAGGACCTACTGTACATTTCCATAATTTTCCATTTTCATGTCTTAATTCCTACATCTTCAGATATTTTTTCTCCCTCCAATTTCTCCCATTTTCTGGTCATTTTTTGTGTGTGGTCTTGTCTCCCATGGCTTTACAGTCAGCAATTTTCATGTTCTTTTAAAGTCTTTCCATTGCTTTACGGAGATGCTCATTTAAATCATGTTTCCTGCCATTGGGCAAGCCTTCACAGTTTACAAGATTGTGTTGTTCCCAATAGGGAGGGAGGGTTTTGCTGGGTTATAACACCTGATTATTAAATGTTTGCCAATTTCGAGATTTAAAAAACTAGGCAAGTGGAATCATGCAAGGCTGTGGAATGCACTGACTCAATGATTGAAGTAGAAACCATTTCAACATTTAAGAGTAGGGTAGATAGGAGGTTGGCAGAAACAGGAATAAAGGGATATAGGAACAGAGTGGGCACATAGGATTTGGACTACTGCTCATGGGGGAAGATAAACAGAGTGCAGCTTGGAACAGTGTGTTAAGCTGCGAGTTTGGTGAGTGAGGGAGTCTGGGGAGGGAGGTGTTCCTTTCTTTTTCTATCTTTGTCAGCTTCCAGGAGAGCAGGAACTAAAAAGCTGCACAAGAGGGGACAGAGACCCAGCGGGAGTTCGGCTCTGTGACACCCCCCAACCACATCTGGAGAAAAATAAAAGGTAACATCACAGGGAAAAGGGTAAGTGATTGGTTGGTGAGTATTTTGCTCACTTCCCTTATCTTTTAAAGCCCAGGAAATTTATTAGTAATTGTTAAGGTTTCATTAGTACTAGTTTACTAGCAGTAATAAATCTTAGTAGGTGTCGTAGGGTTTGTTAATTATTAATTATTAAAATTAAATTAATTAAGACTCAATAAAGATGGCAGTATGTGGGAGCTCCTGGACGCCAGTGTGATCCAGGACGAACACGTCTGCGGTAAGTGTCTGCGGCTTGAGGAGCTTCGGCTCAGAGTTGATGAGCTGGAGGCCGAGCTGCGGACTCTGCGATGCATCAGGGAGGGGGAAAGTTACCTGGACACTTTATTCCAGGAGGCAGTCACACCCCTTAGGATAGGGTCTTCTGATTTGGTCAGTAGTCAGGGACAGGAGAATGTGACTCCGAGTGAGGCAGGTATGGGGACCCAGGAGGTGGAGGAGCCTCAGCCTTTGCAATTGTCCAACAGGTTTGAGGTTCTTGCGGCCTGTATGGATGAAAGCGGTGGCTGCAGGGTGGATGAGCAAACTGACCATGGCACTGAGGTACAGGAAGCCATTCAAGCGGGGGGGAGTTATTAGGAATGTAGTGGTAATTGGAGACAGCATAGTCAGGGGGATAGATAGTTATCTGCGGCCAAGAGAGAAAATCCAGACGGCTGTGTTGCCTGCCCGGTGCCAGGGTTCGGGACATCTGCTCTGGGCTGGAGAGGAACTTGCAGTGGGAGGGGGAGGAGCCAGTGGTCATAGTCCATGTAGGTACCAATGACATAGGTAGAACTAGGAAAGAGGTTCTGCTGAGAGAGTATGAGCAGCTAGGGGCTAAATTAAAAAGTAGAACCTCAAGGGTAATAATGTCTGCATTATTACCTGAGCCACGAGCAAATTGGCACAGGGTAAATAAAATTAGAGAGATGAATGCGTGGCTCAAAGACTGGTGTGGGAGAAATGGGTTTCAATTCCTGGGGAACTGACACCAGTACTGGGGAAAGTGGGATCTGTATCGTTGGGACGGTCTTCACCTGAACCGTGCTGGGACCAGTGTTCTGGCGAGTCATATAACTAGGGTGGTAGAGAGGGCTTTAAATATTGGGGGCATGGGATCAAATTTGGGAAGATGTGGTAATTCAAAGATTAGAGACAAGGCAATAGAGAAAGGTATTAATATGGGAAATGATAAACAGACTGTGACAGGAAGGGATAGAGAGTACAAATCGAACAGTAAATCAACAGATAAGGCTAGAGGTTACAAAAATAATAAAAGGACAAAACTAAAGGCTCTGCATCTGAATGCTCGTAGCATTCGAAACAAAACAGATGAACTGATAGCGCAAATAGAAATAAATAAATATGATCTGATAGCCACTACAGAAACATGGCTGCAGGATGACATAGATTGGGACCTGAATATTGAAGGGTACATGACATTTAGGAAGGACAGGAAGGTGGGAAAAGGTGGAGGGGTGGCTCTGTTAATTAATAATGGTATTAGCACAATAGAGAGGGATGACCTAAGTTCAGGAAACCAGGATGTAGAAGCGGTTTGGGTAGAGATGAGGAATAATAAAGGCAAGAAGTCACTTGTGGGAGTGGTGTACAGGCCCCCTAACAGTAACCACATGGTAGGATGGAGTATAAAGGAAGAAATAATGGGAGCTTGTCAGAAGGGTACGGCAATAATCATGGGGGATTTTAATCTGCATATAGACTGGAAAAATCAGATGGGCAAAGGTAGCATAGATGAGGAGTTCATGGAATGTTTTCGGGATAGTTTCTTACAACAGCATGTTCTGGAGCCAACCAGAGAGCAGGCTATTCTAGACCTGGTATTGTGCAACGAGATAGGATTAATTAATGACCTCATAGTGAAGGCGCCCCTAGGTAGCAGCGATCATAATATGATTGAATTTTACATTCAGTTTGAGAGAGAGAGAAGAGTGGGTCCAAGACTAGTATTTTAAACTTAAATAAGGGCAATTATGAGGGCATGAAAGCAGAGCTAGCTAAAGTGAACTGGCAAATTAGGTTAAGGGATAGGTCAACAGAGTTGCAGTGGCAGACATTTAAGGGGATATTTCAAAATACACAGAATATATACATTCCAACAAGAAAGAAAAATTCCAAGGGGAGGACCCACCATCCCTGGTTAACTAAAAAAGTTAAAGATAGTATTAAACTTAAAGAAAAAGCATATCATTGCGCAAAGATGGGTGGCAGGTCTGAAGATTGGACAGAATATAAAAAACAGCAAAGCATGACTAAAAGATTAATAAGGAGAGAAAAATTAGAGTATGAGAGAAGGCCAGCTAGAAATATAAAAACAGATAGTAAGAGTTTCTATAGATATTTAAAAAGAAAAGTTAACAAAGTGAGCGTTGGTCCTATAAAAAGTGAGTCTGGGGAATTAATAATGGAAAATGAGATGGCAGCTGAACTGAATAGGTATTTTGCATCAGTCTTCACTATAGAGGATACAAGTAACATCCCAGAAATAGCTGTAAATCAGGAAATGGAAGGGAGGGAGGAACTCAAGAAAATTATAATCACCAGGGAAGTGGTACTGAGCAAATTGTTGGAGCTGCGGGCTGACAAGTCCCGGGTCCTGATGGACTTCATCCTAGGGTCTTAAAAGAAGTGGCTAGTGAGATAGTTGATGCATTGGTTTTAATTTTCCGAAATTCCCTAGATTCGGGGAAGGTTCCATTAGATTGGAAAATAGCGATTGTAACTCCTTTATTCAAAAAGGGAGGGAGACAGAAAGCAGGAAACTACAGGCCAGTTAGCTTAGCATCTGTCATGGGGAAAATGTTCGAAGCTATTATTAAAGACGTTATAGCAGGGCATTTAGAAAAGTTCAAAGTAATCAGGCAGAGTCAACATGGTTTTGTGCAAGGGAAATCATGTTTAACCAATTTATTGGAGTTCTTTGAGGAAGTAACATGTGCTGTGGATAAAGGGGAACCGGTGGATGTACTGTACTTAGATTTCCAGAAGGCATTTGATAAGGTGCCACATCAAAAGGTTATTGCGGAAAATAAAAGCTCACGGTGTAGGGGGTAACATATTGGCATGGATAGAAGATTGGCTAGCTAACAGGAAACAGAGAGTAGGTATAAATGGGTCATTTTCTGATTGGCAAGATATAACGAGTGGTGTGCCACAGGGATCAGTGCTGGGGCCTCAACTTTTTACAATTTATATAAATGACTTGATGAAGGGACCAAAGGTATGGTTGCTAAATTTGCTGATGACACAAAGATAGGTAGGAAAGTAAATTGTGAAGAGGACATAAGGAGGCTACAAAGGGATATAGATAAGTTAAGTGAGTGGGCAAAGATCTGGCAAATGGAGTATAATGTGGGAAAATGTGAAGTTGTCCATTTTGGCAGGAAGAATAAAAAAGAAGCATATTATCTAAATGGTGAGAGATTGCAGAGCTCTGAGATGCAGAGGGAGCTGGGTGTCCTAGTGCATGAATCACAAAAGGTTACTATGCAGGTACAGCAAGTAATTAGGAAAGCTAATAGAATGTTATCGTTTATTGCGAGGGGAATTGAATACAAAAGTTAGGGGGGTTATGCTTCAGTTATACAGGGCATCGGTGAGACCACATCTGGAGTACTGTGTACAGTATTGGTCTCCTTATTTAAGGAAGGATGTAAATGCATTGGAAGCAGTTCAGAGAAGGTTTACTAGACTAATACCTGGAATGGGCGGGTTGTCTTATGAGGAAAGGTTGGACAGGCTAGGCTTGTATCCACTGGAGTTTAGAAGAATAAGAGGTGACTTGATTGAAACATATAAGATCCTGAGGGGTCTGGACAGGGTGGATGTGGAGAGGATGTTTCCTCTTGTGGGAGAATCTAGAACTAGGGGTCACTGTTTTAAAATAAGTGGTCGCCCATTTAAGACAGATGAGGAGAAATTTTTTCTCCAAGGGTCGTGAGTCTTTGGACCTCTCTTCCTCAGAGGGCGGTGGAAGCAGAGTCTTTGAATATTTTTAAGGCAGAGGTAGATAGATTCTTGGTAAGCAAGGGGGTGAAAAGTTATCGGGGGTAGGCGGGAATGTGGAGTAATCAGATCAGCCACGATCTTATTGAATGGCGGCGCAGGCTCGAAGGGCTGAGTGGCCTACTCCTGCTCCTAATTCGTATGTATGTATGAACAGACTGATTGGGCCGATTGGCTGTGTCCGTATTGTAATTTCTATGTGTCTAACATCACAAACTAGAGAGAAAACAGATAAATCGGTGTCACAAGACAGAGGGGTTTCCATTTAAAATGAATACATCTCACCACTGTAAGATTGTAAGTTGTAAGATCATTGTTGATGTCCAAATAAGCAAAGCCACTAGTATCAAAGTGTACATACAGGAAACTCTTTCGTATCCAGCACCTACGGGACCAGGATGGTGCCGGTTGATTAAAAATTCCAGATAACGAAGGGACATGGAGTGACAATGGCCCAAGGTACGAGAGCCCCGTTCCACAGCCACAAGTGCTGGAGCCCCGTAACACAGCCATAGGTACAGGGGACCCGGTTACACAACCAGGAGGTGCAGGAGCCATGGTTACATGGCAAAAGGTACGAGAACCCTGGTTACACAGCCACAAATATACAGCATACGGAAGTCTCAAAACCTACTCCAGAATTTTGCCGGTTATGAGAGAATTAGGTGCCGTTTAAACGAGAGTTTCCTGTATATCAAATGGAATTTTCACACTATTCTGCCTGCCTCCTGTACAACTGGATTCAGAAAGTTCATTGGTTTGTGGTCTTTGATGTTTATTCAGCAGTTTAAGTTTATGCAACACCTCGATTTTAAAATTCTCATCCTTGTTTTCAAATCCCGCCATGGCTTTGCCCCTCCCTATCTCTAATCTCGTCCAGCTTCCTCCCCCCCAGCGATATCTACGCTCCTCTAGTTCTGGCCTTGAGCATCCCTGATTTTATTCGCTCCACCATTGGCAGCCGTACCTTCAGCTGCCTGGGGCCCTCAGCTCTGGAATTCCCTCCCTAAACCTCTACCTCTCTTCCTCTTTTAAGACGCTCCTTAAAACCTACCTCTTTGACCAAGCTTTTGGTCATCTGCCCGAATTTCTTCTTATGTGGCTCGGTGTGAAATTGTGTTTTATAACAGTCCTGTGAAGCACCTTGCGACGTTTTACTACGTTAAAGGTGCTATATAAATACAAGTTGTTCTTGTTTGAAACATCAGTTTCACACTGCTCAAGCAGTACATGATTAAATCTGTTACCACATAACAATGCACCACAACATGTCCTAACACCAAAATCTTAGAATCATAGAGCACAGAAGGAGGCCATTCGGCCCCTTGTGCCTGTGTTGGCTCCTTGGTAGAGATATCCAATTAGTCCCACTCCCCTGATCTTTCCCCATAGCCCTGTAAATGTTTTCCCTGCAAGTATTTATCCAAGTCCCTTTTGAAAGTTACAACTGAATCTGCTTCCACCAGCCTTTCAGGCAGTGCATTCCACATCACAACAACTCGTACATAAAATTTTTTAATGTCGCCTCTGGTTCTTTTGCCAATCACCTTAAATGTGTCCTCTGGTTACCGACCCTCTGCCACTGGAAACAGTTTCTCCTTATTTACTCTATTAAAACTATTCACGATTTTGAAGAACTATCAAATTTCCTTCTTAACCTTCTCTCCTAGAAGGAGAACAACCCCAACTTCTCCACATAACTGAAGTTCCTCATCCCTGGTACCATTCCAGCAAGTCTCTTCTGCACCCTCTCCAAAGCCTTGACATCCTTCCTAAAGTGTGGTGCCCAGAATTGAACAGAATACTCCAACTGAGGCCTGTTTTATAAAGGTTTATCCTAACTTCCTTGCTTTTGTACTCTATGCCTCAATTAATAAAGCCAAGGATCCTGTATGCTTTTTTAACAGCCTTTTCAACTTGTCCTGCCACCTTTAAAGATGTGAGTTCATACACCCCCAGGTCTCTGTTCCTGCACCCCCTTTAAAATTGTACCATTTAGTTTATATTGCCTCTCTTCATCCTTCCTACCAAAATGTATCACCTCACACTTCTCTGCATTAAATTTCATCTGCCATGTGCCTGCCCATTTCACCAGTCTGTCTTGGTCCTCCTAAAGTCTGTTACTATCCTCCTCGTTGTTTGCTACATTTCAGAGTTTCGTGTCATCTGCAAACTCTGAAATTATATCACCTATACCCAAGTCCAGGTCATTAATATATATTAGAAAGAGTAGTGGTCCCAATACCGACCCCCGGGGGACATCACTGTTTACTTCCCTCCAGTCTGAAAAACAACCGTTCATCACTACTCTCTACTTTCTGTCCCTTAGCCAAATTCGTATCCACATTGCCACTGTCTCTTTAATCCCATGGGCTTTAATTTTGCTAAGTCTATTATGTGATACTTTGTCAAACCTTACACCTTAATCCATCCTTTTGTTAATGGTACAGTGATATGGGTGGAATTACATTAATTGCTTTGAAAAAAGTAAAGTGCACAGGGTTATAGACATCGTTCAGGAAAAGTAAAAATCATCTAGTGCACAAGACACACTGCATAAGTAACAGGCCCTTGTGCATTTGAGAAGATTCAGTTACTTACGTGTGGGAAACTGCTCTAAACAGAAGGAACCATCCTCATTTTTCAGTTGAACACGTATTCTGCCTCTGAATTGTACATCTCTGTTCCACTCACGTGGGTACAGTTTATTCTGAAAACAGTGTACAGTAACAGGTATATTAATGGGTACGTGGGAAAAAAGTCAGGAGTTTTATGAAATGTTTAATATTCAGCAAAAGTAATATTAAACACAATAAATAATACCTCTACAATCGCAATTAGTCCTGCTGCTGCACAAACATCTCGAATTTCTCCAAATGTTGGGTTTTCAACAGCCTTCACAGAAACAAACATGGTTATTATAACTGATACAACAATTTCCAATTATGAAAAACATGTCCCTAGGCACTTCACAGAATAAGCACATGGAAAACTGATGCCAGGAAAGGATTGATTAAGCATGTCAAAGAGATGGGTCTTGAGATTTTTTTTTAAATAAGGGGAGGGGGAAGAAAGAGGTTTAGGCAGGGAATTCCAAGGGGTGGGACCAGGTAGCAGAAGGTCCTGCGATTGATGGCAAGGTGAAAGGAGTGGAGATGTCTAAAAGCACAGAGGCAGTTCAGGGAAGGACTGGGTGTCAACGGTGCACGAGTGCAAGCTGATTCCATATCTGAAGATGTTGCTGTCAAAGGCCAGTATGTAGCTGAAGAAGAGGGAGTCAAGGATAGACTCCTAGGTGATTCCTGGGGTAACAATTCAGGGAGAGACTATTGCTGGAACTGATCTGGTTGCACTGTGAATGCAACCATGCAAGGGCAGACGCAAGGAGCTGGACAATGGAGAGTGGTTAAAACAAGACAGCATGGTGGAAAACAGTGAATTGAGAGGAATAATCTGAGCAAGGGGAGTCAAGTTGAAAAATGGAACCACCCAGGATAAGGAGTTGTTTGCTGCAGAGGCTAAAGGAGGAGAAACTAAGGACATCTTGAGATGGAAGTCAGTGTGAGGCTTGGGGAGTGCTAGACCAAACTTAAATGAAAAGCAAGAGGGATGGAAAAGGACAAGATACTCAAAGAAGGAGGAGCTGGAGGAGTTGGGGAGAGGCCAAAGTGCAACTTGGAGATAAGGGCCATGCCGCAGCCATAGCTGTTTGGGCTTTATCTTCAGTACACATTTGGCAATTATCACGGAATGCAATATATATATAAAAAAAACAGAAGCCTTCCTTAATCTCACCTTTTCTACTGGTATTCTTCTTCCTTCTGCTATAGTCTTTTTGCTGTTTATATATGCTGGATATATGCAAATAAACCTTCAAAGCAAATAAAAGTTGATTTAGATTTTGAACCCACCTCAAAACAGATTTCCCTAGGTTATCACAAAAATCATCTCCAATACTGAAGAGGAATTTACATTATTGTTCTTCTGTATGTAACAAAAGAGACTGAGTTTATCTAACTTCCCCACTGATTCAATTATCTCTGCTAGGTATCATTAAAGTTGATTTTTTAACAAGTTCCACCATAAATGTCTGGATTTCTTTTCCCCATCCTGTAGTCATAAACAACACTTAGTTATTTAAGTGTTTCTGCTAAATAGTAGATTTATTTTATATACAAGAACATAAGAAATAGGAGCAGGAGTAGGCCATTCGGCCCTTCGAGCCTGCTCCGCCATTCAATGAGATCATGGCTGATCTTCTGCCTCAACTCCATTCACAGGCCTTATCGCCATATCCCTTGATGCCCTTACTAGTCAGAAATCTATCGACTTCTGTCTTGAATATACCCAATGACTGAGCCTCCACAGTCCCTCTGGGGTAGAGAATTCCAAAGATTCACCACTCTCTGTGTGAAGAAACTTCTTCGCATCTCTGTGTAAAATATAAACCTGTATTCATACACTTACAGCTCTCTATTTTATAAGGCCTACAAGCAGTGCTCAGTATTCCAGTCACCTGTCTTTTCCAATAATGCTTTCAGACAATACAATTCTACATGTAGGGGATTTATCGGTATTCTAGTTGCTCTGTACTTTCCTATTTCCCAGAACACGAGATCAATAAACAAACATGATTCGAGCACTTGCTGGTAAAATTATGGAAAGTGTGGCAGCATGGATAGCAAGTAGGTTAAAAGACAAAAGCCATAGTGATGGTTACTGGATGTTTTTCAGAATGGAGGGATGTGAACAGTGGTGTCCCCTTTGATGAACTCCGGGCTCAGCACCTCCAGGTCAGTCCCACTTCTCGAAAGGAGCGACGTCCGGGCTAATCGACGGGACTCACCCGCAACCTGAAGCTGAAGCTGCCGGTGTGCGAGGGACGGCCCAAAACGGTGAATAAATGGAAGGTTTTGTGTTGTTAAAAGTCTGCATACAAAAGCCCGCCGCTTTAAAGTGCAACAGTGCGCATCAGGCGGCGCCCTGACGCTGCTTTCTGCCGGCGGATTGGAGGCTCCATATGGAACGTTGCAACAATGAGGCCGCGGGTTCCACACAGCTCGTTACATTTAGATACACATTAACTCGGCCCGCCCGGGACCCCCGACACCGACCCCGCCCGGGACCCCCGACACCGACCCCCGCCCGGGACCCCCAAACACCGACCCACGCCCGGGACCCCAGACACCCCCGCCCGGGACCCCCGACACCGACCCCCGCCCGGCACCCCCCAACACCGACCCCACGCCCGGGAACCCCCCAACACCGACCCCCGCCCGGGACCCCCGACACCGACCCCCGCCCGGGACCCCCGACACCCCGCCCGGGACCCCCGACACCGACCCCCGCCCGGCACCCCCCAACGACACCCCCGCCCAGGACCCCCGACACACCGACCCCCGCCCGGCACCCCCAACCGGGACCCCCAGACACACCGACCCCCGCCCGGGACCCCCAGACACACCGACCCCCGCCCGGGACCCCCCAGACACACCGACCCCCGCCCGGGACCCCCCAGACACACCGACCCCCGCCCGGGACCCCCCAGACACACCGACCCCCGACACAGGGAGACAACGACACCGACCCCCCCAAAAAAAACCGCTGCCGCCTCTTACCTCTCTTTATCGGCATGAGTTTTGTCCATGTACACCATCTTGCTTCTCCGCTGAGTCAGCCGGCCTGAAACCAGAAGTTCGACTTCTACACTGCGCTGATTGGTCAGAGCTCGCCAGCCTCCAGATGTTATTGGATAGTGGAGCTGTCAATCTCCAAAACACCACAACTTCCGCTATTCTCCAGGCAGTGATCTGTCCTTGAAGATCAGATTCACCCATGAAACGTCACCTTTAATAAGGAGGAGAAGAAAGGATACAACCTTAAAAACGCAGAAAAGTTGTCACCCAGCTTCAAAAACCTGATAACCAAAAAAAGCATCAAACTTAAAAATGGCTCCAAACAAAGCCAAGGTATACTTCGTGCCAGCAAGCGCAGGAGATGCAACACATGCCCTTATACCTCCCCCTTCCCACTCTCCAGGGCTCCAAACACCCCTTCCAGGTGAAACAGCGATTTACTTGTACTTCTTGCAATCTAGTATACTGTATTCGCTGCTCACGATGTGGTCTCCTCTACATTGGGGAGACCAAATGCAGATTGGGTGACCGCTTTGCGGAACACCTCCGTTCAGTCCGTAAGGGTGACCCCGAACTTCCGGTCGCTTGTCATTTTAATTCACCCCTCCACGCCCACTCAGACCTCACCGTCCTCGGCCTCGTGCATTGTTCCACGGAAGCTCAGCGTAAGCTCGAGGAACAGCACCTCATCTTTCGTTTAGGCACTTTACAGCCTTCCGGACTCAATATCGAGTTCAACAATTTCAGATCATAACCCCGGCCCCTCCCACATATATATACATTTTATCCACCCCTTTTGGTCCGTGCCTTTTTCCTTTTTTTTTCTCTCTCTCCCCCTACGGCAGCTGTCTCATTCTGCCAGCATTTCACACCTCAGCTTTTGTTTCTTAACCTGTCCCATTACCATCTCGTCCTGCCTTGAGCATCTCTTAATGTCTCTACTTACCATAGACCAACCCTTTTGTTCTTTTATTCCTCCCCCAGCCTCCCTCTTGCATTTTTATCTGTTTAATTTCTTGCTCTTCTCTCAGTTCTGACGAAGGGTTTCGACCTGAAACGTTAACTCTGTTTCTCTCTCCACGGATGTTGCCTGGCCTGCTGAGTTTTTCCAGTGTTTTCTGTTGTTATTTCGGATTTCAAGCATCCGCAGTATTTTGCTATCATATACTTCGTGTCAGGTGTGGCTCAGTGGGTAGCACGCTCGCCTCTGAGTCAGAAGGTTGTGGGTTCAATTCCCACTCCAGAGACTTGAGGACAAAATCTAGGCTGATACTCCACTGCAGTACTGAGGGAGTGCTGCACTGTCATAGGTGCCGTCTGTCAGATGAAACCGAGGCCCTGTCTGCTACTCTCAAGTAGACATAAAAGATCTATTTCAAAGAAGAGCAGGGGAATTATCCCTGGTGTCCTGGCCAATATTTATCCCTCAACCAACATAACAAAAACAGATTGTTTGTGGGAGCTTGCTGTGTGCAAATTGGCTGCTGTGTTTCCTCCATTAGTGACTACACTTCAAAGTGTAAAGCACTTTGGTCCTGTAGGGCTTTCTTGCAACTGGATGTTTATTACAGTGGATTTCAGAACTGTATATATAGTGTTTTATGATCACATTCTGCAATCTAAATTTGTTTTTCAGTAAGACAGCTTCCTCAGTACTGCATTGGTGTCAGCCAAGATTATGTGCTCAAATTTCTGGATTGGGGCTTGAACCCATGACCTGCTGACTCAGGGGCATGAGTGCTACCATGGAGCCAAGGCTGACAATAACAAAGATTTCCTTTCTGGATTGCTGCTACCCTTTGAGTTCCAGGTAGAGTCCACACGGCCTGCTCTGATTGGCACAGTATATGTCATCTACATGTTTATTGTGGGAAGGTTTGTGTTTATCCACAGTGGGTGAATGCATCTCCTTGTAGGTAACAGTGACAGTTGCACTAGTTTGCACAATGCATGGGCTCCTTTCCAGCGACAGGCCCAATAGACATAGGCCTGTGCTGCAAGGATGCTGAAACCTGCCATGTTCTCCATGGCTCACTGGAATGGTTGAATGCGGGGATACAACCAAAATGTGAATAGTAGTGTGCACTTCTGGTCCCAGTCCATCCAGCAGTCATCCCCAGACAGGGATGGATTAAAATATGCTCAGCATCTTATCTTGAGCTGGCCCTTGCATATTCTGTTGCAGGATCTGCTTTCAGACCCCTCTCCATTCCTCCTATGTTATCTGGCACCCCAGATCCCAGTCCCTTTTTAAACATGCTTACCTAGACGTTCCCTATCATAGCGACGTGTGTTTGCGATGTATTTTTTCAAAAAATGGCAACCACCTGGCTTCCACCCGCTTCTGGCGCAGGACACGGCGGCCGCCATTTTGGTTGCCAGCGTTGGCCCCTCAAATTCAAATAAGCAGATCGTGACGTCAATCGGTGTGCAACACCTGATTTGATGCCACGACTGCTATTTTGGGCATCGCCTGCAAGCCATAAAGCCCTCTCCAAACTACACGTGGAAGAACCTGCGTGTAGCAGCTCTGCAGAGACACTGTCAGCACTTCTTAAAGGGACACACACATCTTTCAGGTAAGTTTGTATTTCAGCTTTTGGACTTAAAAAAAATATTTTATTGAAGCAGTGGCTTGGTGTAATACAAGTTGTTAAAGTGTGCAGCAAGTGTCGGGAATGCTGCTGGACGCTTGCAAGGCTTTGGATGGTAAAGGAAGGCCTCTGAGAAGACAGAAAATGTTGGAAATACTCGGCAAGTCAGGCAGCATCCGTGGATAGAGAAACAGAGTTAACGTTTCAGGTCGAGATGCTGCCTGACCTGCTGACTATTTTGAGTATTTTCTGTTTTTATTTCGGATTCCCAGCATTCACAGTATTTTGCCTCCGAGAAGACCACTTGCTCACAGTCCTAGGGGGCACATGGAGATGAAGCAAAAGCAGCAAAGGGGACAAACATATTGCAGAGGGAAGAGGAAGAGGCAACAGAAGAAGTGGAAGAAGCTGAAAACCTCGAGGAGGTGGTGGCTGGGAGTGTCAAATCGAGTGACGGTTTCTTCTTCTTCACTCTCCTCTTCTTGGTCAACCTCTGGCTGGACAGGCTGGATTTCTTGGGTGTGTGAAATGAGGAAGGCACAAGGATGGAGGGCGGGCGGGAAAGCAAGAGGTGCATGTTTACACCATGCGCAGCTTGTACATCAGAAGAGATTGTGGGATGAGGGGGAAGTGGGATGTGAGAAGGAGGTTAATGTATGAGGATACCAGCACCTTGTATTCTTTCAGCCAGGCCTCTGCCAAGAATGGCCAGCACCGTCTCCTCCAAGGGGGTGAGGTGAAGCTAGGAATGGGAGGTGTGCCTCGTGTTTGGTGGAGATTGTTGGTGGGTGAGTAATGGGGGGGGGGGTGGGGGGTAGAATCGTGCATTGAGCAGCGAGTGAGGCTAGTGTGCAGTTGGTAGGAGACAGCTTTTGAAGAATCATTCACTGACCTTGACTATTGGTCTGAGGTCATGAAACTTCTTTGGGCACTGGAGCCAGGTCCTGGGGTCAATGCTAGCCTTGGTGATCTGGTCCCACATCCTGCTTTCTGGAGGGCCTCCTGGCCCCTGTGGGTAAAGGACCTTTCTTGCAGTGTTGACCGCCTGCACAAAGCTGGACCACTGCGTGCGAGACCCTGGGTGCCCCTTCCCTGGCTTGTTGAGCCATTTGTGTTAGTGCTGAAACACTCTTACCATTTTTTTACATGCAGAAAGCAGTTCAGCTTTAAGAGCTGAAGACTGCCATTTTGGAATTATTTTTAATGTTTTTCTTTTTTTCAGAAGGCAGTTGAACTCTAAGGGCTAAAGACTGCCTCTTTTTTAATGATTTTTTAAAAATTAAACTGATTTCTAAAATTACAACCTAGCTTTAAGTAAATAACAACAGAAAATGCTGGAAACATTCAGCAGGCCAGGCAGCATCCGTGGAGAGAGAAACAGAGTTAACATTTCAGGTCTGGGACCCTTCATCAGAACTGGAAAAAGCTGGAGATGTAACCGATTTTAAGCAGGTGCAGAGACAGGGGGGGGGGGGGGGGGGCAGAGCGAAGCAGTGGGAGGGGGGGTGGGTGGAAGGGGAGAACATTCTGTGCTAAGGTAGGAGGCAGGAAAGATAAAATGTTGCAAATGGGGATGGCAAAATCATACAGCCTGAAAAATGGGGGCAGGGGTTAGGCTGTAAAGTGCCTAATCGAAAGATGAGGTGCTGTTCTTCGAGCTTACGTTGAGCTTCATTGGAACAATGTAAGAGGCCGAGGACAGAGATCAGAGTGGGAGTGGAGCGGAGAATTAAAGTGACAGGCGACCGGAAGCTCGGGGTCACCCTTACGGACTGAACGGAGGTGTTCCGCAAAGCGGTCGCCCAATCTGCGTTTGGTCTCCCCAGTGTAGAGGAGACCGTATCGTGAGCAGCGAATACAGTATACTAAATTGCAAGAAGTACAAGTAAATCGCTGTTTCACCTGGAAGGGGTGTTTGGGGCCCTGGACAGTGGGAAGGGAGGAGGTAAAAGGGCAGGTGTTGCATCTCCTGCGCTTGCATGTGAAGGTGCCGGGCGAAGGGTAAGGGGTGTTGAGGTTGATAGAGGAATGGACCAGGGTGTCGCAGAAGGAGCGGTCCCTTCGGAATGCTGAAAGGGGAGGTGAGGGGAAGATGCGTTTGGTGGTGGGATCACGTTGGAGGTGGCGAAAATGGTGGAGGATGATCTGTTGAATGTGGAGGCTGGTGGGGTGAAAGGTGAGGACAAGGGGAACCCTATCGTGGTTCTGGGAGGGAGGGGCCGGGGTGAGGGCAGAAGTGCGGGAAATGGAATGGACACGGTCAAGGGCCATGTCAACCACAAT
This sequence comes from Squalus acanthias, assembly GCA_030390025.1. Lineage (NCBI taxonomy): Eukaryota > Metazoa > Chordata > Chondrichthyes > Squaliformes > Squalidae > Squalus > Squalus acanthias. Next base: position 175,007,803 of record CM059425.1, on the reverse strand, counting down.
AGAGGGGAATCCTCGGTTGAGGAAAAAGGAAGACATATCGGAAGCACTGGTATGGAAGGTAGCATGGAGAAACTAGGAGAATGGAATAGAGTCCTTACAGGAAGCGGGGTGGGAGGAAGTGCAGTCCAGGTAGCTGTGGGCTTGTAGTGGATGTTTGTCGATAGCCTATCGCCAGAAATGGAGACAGAGAAGTCAAGGAAGGGAAGAGAAGAGTTGGAGATGGACCATGTGAAGGTGAAGGAAGGGTGGAAATTGGAAGTAAACTGAATGAACTTTTCTAGTTCAGGGCGAGAGCAGGAGACGGCACCGATACAGTCATCGATGTACCAGAAAAAGAGGTGAGGGAGGGGACCTGAGTAGGACCAGAACAAAGAATGTTCCACATATCCCATGAAAAGGCAGGCATAGCTAGGGCCCATGCGGGTTCCCATAGCAACACCTTTGATTTGGAGGAAATGGGTGGAGTCAAAGGAGAAGTTGTTCAATGTGAGAACAAGTTCAGCCAGGCGGAGGAGGGTGGTGGTGGATGGGGACTGGATGGGCCTCTGTTCAAGGAAGAAACGGAACGCCCTCAGGCCGTCCTGGTGGGGGATGGAGGTGTACAGGGATTGGACGCCCATAGTGAAAAGGAGACGGTTGGGGCCAGGAAACTGGAAACCGTTAAAGTGGTGGAGGGCGTCGGAAGAGTTGCAAATGTAAGTGGGACTGGACAAGGGGAGAAAAAATAGAGTCGCGATAGGAAGAGATAAGTTCCGTGGGGCAAGAACAGGCTGAAACGATGGGTCTACCAGGGCAGTCCTGTTTGTGGATCTTGGGAAGGAGGTAGAAGCGGGCTGTGCGGGGTTGGGGGACTATGAGGTTGGCGGCCATGGAGGGAAGATCTCCAGAGGAGATGAGGTCAGTGACAGTCTTTAAGTAAATGCTGCCTCGCTGCAGGGGCACTACGGCCACGTTACATTGGGCCTCCTGCTGAGTGCAAAGCCTGAAGCAGCGCGTTCGTCGCTAGGCTGTGTGCTGCAATCATTCAAATCAGCAGGCAGCACCAAAATAATGGTGCTGCCTGCGCTCTTTTTACAGGCGTGAGCAAACCTTGCCCCATGGTGGCACTGCCCGTTTTCGGGCTTTATCCGATTTCTAGGCCTCTGTGTTGTTTTTTGAAGTTAGTAAACTTGGTGCAGAAGGCAGAAGTATGTTGCAGGAGTCTGCTGTGGAGTGGAGGTACAATTTCAGCAGATGGGGGGAGGGGGTTTGAGGGTGCGAGCGGAAGGGAGGGAAGGAGGGAGGGTTTGGCTGACATTGAAGTTTTTGAAAATGGCTGAATCCTGGAGGATGTGCTCGATTTGGTGCTAGCAGGTCACATTGAGTAAAGTGGTATTTATCTGCCAATTGAATATGGATGGGCATATTCTGGGCTCTATCAAGGCATTGGCCAAGCCTGGTGATACCTCCCCTGTCCCAGGTTTGAAATACATCGATGGTAAATCTATCTGTGAGTTCTCCATTGTGCCATAATGGGGAAAGGGTCGACAGACCCTGGGGGAATTTCAAGCAGTCGCTGACCTCTTTCCAGGTTGATAGTATTGGTATTATTTCTGGACTCCTGTTGGTCTTTTCTGTGCATATATGAAGGGCAGGCTGTGTAATGTGGTTGGCTGAGAGACCCTGATCTTCATGCTCAAGCTAGGGATGTGGGGATGCAGCAGATTCCACTGCATGATTTACTAAAGTTGGGCTGTCCAATGATAGTGCCTGATATTTGGAAGGCCACGCCCCCTTTCCTGTTTGGGGAGCTGAAGGTGTTTGAGACATATTTGCAGTTTCTGATCTGTCCATGGGAATTTGGAAATGTAGCTGGCCAGTCTTGGAATTACTGGGCTGAGACACTGACTATAGCAGGTGGAAGAAATGGGGGAGTCCAATCATTTTTATTGTGTTTGCTCCATCTGTCTATGTCTGCTTATAGTACCATCGTTCGCAGCAGATTACCCATCTTTCAGGAGAACAGCAACCACGACACCACACAACCCTGCCACGGCAACCTCTGCAAGACATGCCAAATCATGGACACAGATACCATCATCACACGTGAGGACACTACCCACCAGGTACACGGTACATACTCATGTGACTCGGCCAACGTTGTCTACCTGATACGTTGCAGTAAAGGATGCTCCAGAGCATAGTACATCGGCGAGACCATGCAGACACTGAGACAACGTATGAACGGACACCGCGCAACAATCGCCAGGCAGGAGGGTTGCCTCCCAGTCGGGGAACACTTCAGCAGCCAGGGGCATTCAGCCTCGGATCTGCGGGTAAGCGTCCTCCAAGGCGGCCTTCGGGATACACGACAGCGCAAAATCATAGAGCAGAAACTGATAGCCAAGTTCCGCACTCATGAGGATGGCCTCAATCGCGATATCGGGTTCATGTCACGATACAGAACGTGACTTGACATCATGGCCGGTCTTCCCAGGTGTTTTTTTTTTTTTAAAAAGACTAACACAAGAACCAACACAAATTGACAGGATATGCAGCCAGCAGGTGGTTTGACACGTTGGACCCCCTGGGACACATCTCATTGTCTTGGCTGTGTCTTAGTGCGTGTCTTTGATGTAGGGAAAGATTTGAATAGATTTTGTCTGTGTTTAAATTGTGAATTCTGGGAGATTCTCTCACTGCTAACCTACCTGAGGAAGGAGCGAAAAGCTCCGAAAGCTTGTAAAATTAAATAAATCTGTTGGACTATAACCTGGTGTTGTGCGACTTCTCATTTTTGTCCACCCCAGTCCAACGCCGGCATCTCCACATCATGCTTATATACTGACCAGGATGGGGTGGGGAGGAGTTTCTTTTGTACAGCTCAGTGATTTGGGGAGATATAATTATCTCTAGGAAATTCAACTCTTTGCACTAATCTTCTTAGCACCTGCCAAGCCATTTTATTAAATATTAAAAATGGTGAGTGGCTACAACATTCCAAAGGCATTGAGCCCAGAGGTGATGGTAATGTTACATAACTCATTAAGTCAGTGCGGCTCAACTAACATTATGTGACAGACCCATAGCACTGACAGTGAATTACCTCTTGCTGGCATTTACAATAGTTGTTTCCATTCTTCAACAAATTGTATCTGAACTCTTCCTGTGTTTAATTCTCCACTGATCGGAGGTAGCAAAAAATCCCAAATCGAGGACACCTTTCAAATGGGCTGTTAATCAGCACTGTTTCAGAAGACAAATACAAAGGAACTTGACGGCAACTGAGAATCACGTGCTCTTCCCTACCAACACTAATGCTATTACAGTTATTGGCCCAAAAATTCGGTCGAATACGGGAGAGTACCCGCTGCGTACTCACCTGTATTCGGTCCCGAAGTGCCGGTTTCCTGCATGCACTGGAAACCGGCACTTCCGGTATGGCGAAGGGGGCGGTTCCTAGGTGAACCGTGTGCGCACTAGAGGCTGTGCGCACACAGCACACTTAGGTTTTTTTTCAGGTTTCAACGCGAGGGTAAGTATGGAAGATTTTACACAAGAAAAAAGGAGGCGTAAGACTCCTTTTGAACAAGGTAAGTAGTTAATTAAGTATAATTTTTTAATTTTTTTCAACAGGTTTATCTTTTTTAGAGACTTTAAAGAAAGGTAAGTTTATTTTTTATAACTAAATTTTTTTTTAAATTTTTTCAAAAATTTAAATTTTTGTTTAAAGTGGTTAATTTATTTAACTATAGTTATTTTATTAATGTGATGGTTTTTAAAAAAAAAATTATTTGAGGTTTAACTGTTCTTTTGGGGTCTCTTTCAATTCACAGATTTGACAGGTCTCCTGTCAAATCTATGAATGAAAGATGGTCTGCTGCCATTGGCTCTCCATGGCCCACGTGATCCCAGAGGTCGCATCGCACTAACTGCGCCCCTGGGACACGCACACACTGCGCGCCGGCACTAGGGAGAGGCCCAGGACCCGAAGTTCCTGTGGGCCCAAAACACAACGGCCGGCGCGGTGTGTGATATCGCGCGCGATCCTTACCCCCGCGGCAAGCCTCCGAGTCAAATTTCTGGGCCAATATCTTGTAATTATTGTAATTTCCACGGATAATATAGTACAATTAAGGGCTCGAGGAGCAGGCCAGCAGTCAACATGTTGACTTGGGTCTCAGATTGACTGTAGACCAAGACTTGCTGAATTACCATCTCACTTTACGTATCAAGTGACTTACATTAGTCTAAATTAGTGATAGCACCCTTCATATGTGCAAATACTGAGGAACTAGTATCAGCAAATCCTACTGGATGAACGCAAAGATAGTAGGCTGAGTTTTATGCGAGTTTCCAAAAGCAATTTTAATGCAATGCAAAAGTCTTCCTTTCCCTATAGCAATCATAGTTTTCTAGAATCTCAGTTTCACAAAACTATTAGAACCCACATTGGTTCTAATCTCATATTTTAATTTGCCATGAGATGGCAGCATATTAATTTGGTGTAACGAGTAATTTACAAGGGAACATTTGCTGAGCACAAACCTTTTTCATGCACAAAGTTTAAGAATAATGATAAATGTAATTGTCTGGGAACCTCTACCACCTCGAAGGACAAGCGCAGCAGGCGCATGGGAACACCACCATCTCCAAGTTCCCCTCCAAGTCACACACCATCCTGACTTGGAAGTATATCGCCGATCCTTCATCGTCGCTGGGTCAAAATCCTGGAACTCCCTACTTAGCAGCACTGTGGGAGTACCATCACCACACGGACTGCAGCGGTTCAAGAAGGCAGCTCACCACCACCTTCTCAAGGGCAACTAGGGATGGGCAATAAATGCTGGCCTTGCCAGCGACGCCCACATCCCATGAATGAATTTTTAAAAAAATGATAAATTAACGCTTGTCGTGATTCACAAAGCATCCAAGTAATAATCTACTTAAAATATTTTATCAAAGAGCAGAAATAATCTGAAAATGTTTAGATTTTGTAAATTTTGGGTCCAACAGGTGAGGAATGTTAATACTGGGGAAAGCTAAGATAATTTTGCAGTGTGGAAATTATCAATCAATTGCAAGGTAATAATCTGACTTTTTGTAGGCTAGTTGTCTGCTTAGTGATGACACCTTGCCTTGAATATGCTTGTGATGAGAGCCAGATTGGACTAATGTACCCAGACATACCTTCAGTGAAACATCGATGTCCCTCCTGAGGCCAATGATTATCCCTCCAAAGTGCTTATACAACAATGTAGTCTTGCCCAGCTTAGAGTTCCAGACCTCAAGCTGGTTATTGTACTCGTGGCTGAGAGTGGGAAGTCCAGGTCCTCCAATTCTTCTTCTGAGGCTCAGGAAAATGAGACAATCTAGATTTATTACATAGACCGCAGCTCTGAGGTCTCCAGAGAAGTATATATGTTTGTAAATTCCTAATTCAGTTCAATGGCTTCACTGGAGTTTGTTTCCTGCTTTTTGGCAAAGGGTATGTTTAAAGAGTTTCCTATTATTTATTTCCTGTTGATAGCAGTGGTTTAGATTTCTTCTGGCTGGAACCAGAACACTTTTGAGCAATTTCCAACCAACATCTTTTTTCCTGGGATTCTAACAATCCCACCCCTCTGGCTTCAGTCACTCGGAGATAGAGTATCCTATATTCTTTTCAGAAGCCTAGGTTATTATATGGCCCCTGAGGACTACTTATGCACTCATCTAGTCCTGGGATGGAACTTTCACAATCTCTGAGACAAACATGGGAGCTGTGAACATTCATAGATTAAGAATTCTGGATCTCAACTGTGCTACTCCAATTCAAGCCTAAGAGCAATGGGGTTTCTTATCTCCCCGCCCCTGCCCCCAAAACCGGGCTGTTCACATGACCCAGGAGTACTCTCAGTGCAGGCCTACCCCCGGCAGGGCAAGGCACCAACAGAAGGGGCAGGATGGCTAAACACAGCTGCAGGCGTGCCGGCCCTCTGAAATTAGGACCTGAGGTAGAAGAGTGTTGCTGGGATTGTATCAGCAACATTGGACTCCCGATTGCAGATGCAATCAACCTACTATTTGATTAAAATACATTTTCCCAGTATCTCTTTTAAGTAGAAACTCAATTTTGTAGTCTGAAATTATCAATTTTGTAATCCTCTTTCTGATGGGTTGTGGAGCTATAAAGATTTGCCATGTTTCTTTCGAACTTGGTGTGAGGCATGAGAAAACTGAAATTAAATCATTGGAATACTTGGCTGTAAGAAGCCCTTAATGGGCACCAACATTTATGTCAGTTTCTTAACTGTCTTCTCTCTGGAGCAATCACATGGGGTATAAGCTCGACACATTTAGAAGACTGTGTACATCAGGAAGAAGTACACAGGGCCATCAGAACAGTCACGTCTAGCCCTTCCACTGAGAATTTGCTGTCTTTATGTGCTGTGTTTTAGGTATAGTGACTCAACATTTTAATTGTTTGGTTTGACATATCAAAGGCCTAGAAATTCAGGGGTTTAGCGCCACCCATTACCACCAGATTCAGGTGAAAAAATGGCGGCCGCCACTCTTCCGCCCGCTGCCAGCGTGTCCCGTGGCGGCCACCATTTTCAGATGGCCGGCAGCAATGCCGATGTCAGCGATCGCTAAAATTAGTGAGCAACGCTCACTTAACTGCCAATTTGCAAGTTTGGAGTTCGCCGTTCAACTTACCGGCATGCCTCAAGTGCGACCAACTGAGCAAGTGTTGACGAGCAGGAAGGAGGCTCCAAGCAGCGTTATTTAAAGGGATATCAGCAATTACTTGCGCCTGACATGTTTCTGCAGTTTGACTGGCTCTGTGCAACTTCCTGCGACTCCAGCAGCTTTATAAACTTCTTTCAAGGTTCTAAGGCAACAGGGAGTGTTGCTGCAAGTGGAGAACACCTTCATTCTTATTTAAAGGGTTCTGCTCACAACACTTGCTCATGGGGGCTCTACCGGCAGTCCCACTTGCGCTCGAGTATCTTCAGGAGAGGGCGGGGAAGCAGCGAAGAACAGGAGAAGATGCGCGCAGAGGGAGGAGGAGGGGGGCCAGCAGGGCTCTCAAAAGGAGACCTTACCCACCGAGAGTCTTCAGAGAACACTTAACATAAGAAATAGGAGCAGGAATAGGCCACTTGGCCCTTCGAGCCTGCTCCGCCATTCAATAAGATCATGGCTGATCTTGGGCTCAAAGCCACTTTCCAGCATGCTCCCCATAACCCTTCACTCCCTTATCTTGCAAAAATTTGTCTATCTCCACAGCTCTCTGGGGCAGAGAATTCCACAAATTTATGACCCTCAGAGAAGAAGTTCCTCCTCATCTCAGTTCTAAAAGGGCGACCCTTTATTCTGAGACTGTGCCCCCGAGTTCTAGATTTCCCCATGAGGGGAAACATCCTCTCTGCATCTACCCTGTCGAGCCCCCTCAGTATTTTGTATGTTTCGATAAGATCACCTCTCATTCTTCTCAATTCCAATGAGTATAGGCCCAGCCTGCTCAACCTTTCCTCATAAGTCAAACCCCTCATCTCTGGAATTAACCTAGTGAATCGTCTCTGAACTGCCTCCAATGCAAGTTTATCCTTCCTTAAATAAGGAGACCAAAACTGTACGCAGTACTCAAGGTGTGGTCTCACCAATACCCTGTACAGTTGTAGCAGGACTTCCCTGCTTTTATACTCCAACCCCCTTGAAATAAAGGCCAACATTCCATTTGCCTTTTGATTACTTGCTGTACCTGCATGCTAACTTTTTGTGTTTCATGCACAAGGACCCCCAGGTCCTTCTGAGCTGTAGCATTTTGTAATCTCTCTCCATTTAAATAATAGTTTGCTTTTTTATTTTTCCTGCCAGAGTGGATAACCTCGCACTTTCCCACATTATACTCCATCTGCCAAATGTTTGCCCACTCACCTAACCTGTCTATATCCCTTTGCAGATTCTTTGAATCCTTTGCACAACTTGCTTTCCACCCATCTTTGTATCATCTGCAAACTTCGCTACAGTACACTCGATCCCTTCATCCAAGTCATTAATGTAGATTGTAAATAGTTGGGGCACCAGCACCGATCCTTGTGGCACCCCACTAGTTACCGTTTGCCAACCAGAAAATGACCCATTTATCCCGACTCTCTGCTTTCTGTTAGTTAGCTAATTCTCTATCCATGCTAATATATTACCCCCAACTCCATGAGCTCTTATCTTATGCAGTAACCTTTTATGTGGCACCTTATTGAATGCCTTCTGGAAATCCAAATACACCACATCCACTGGCTCACCCTTGTCCACCCTGCTTGTTACATCCTCAAAGAACTCCAGCAAATTTGTTAAACATGATTTCCCTTTCCTAAAACCATGCTGACTCTGTTTGACTGCAGTATGTTTTTCTAAATGCCCTGCTACTGCTTCCTTAATGAAGGACTCCAGCATTTTCCCAACGACAGACGTTAGGCTAACTGGTCTATTAGTTTCCTGCTTTCTGTCTCCCTCCTTTCTTAAATAGGGGTGTTACATTAGTTGTTTTCCAATCCGCTGGGACCTCTCCAGAGTCCAGGGAATTTTGGTATATTGCAACCAATGCATCCACTATCTCTGCAGCCACTTCTTTTAAGACCCTGGGATGTAGGCCATCTGGTCCAGGGGACTTGTCGTCTTTTAGTCCCATTATTTTACCGAGTACTATTTCCTTAATGATAGTGATTGTCTTTAGTTCCCCACTCCCTGTGGCCCCTTGATTATCCATTATTGGGATGTTGTTAGTGTCTTCTACAGTGAAGAAAGATGCAAAATATTTGTTCAGTCTCTGCCATTTTCCCTGTTCCCCATTATTAATTTCCCAGTCTCATCCTCTAAGGGACCAACGTTTACTTTAGCTACCCTCTTCCTTTTTATATACCTGTAGAAGCTCTTACTATCTGTTTTAATGTTTCTTGCCAGCTGACTCTCATAATTCATCTCTCTCTCTATTATTTTTTTAGTCATCCTTTGCTGGTTTTTAAAAATTTCCCAATCCTCTGGTCTCCCACCAATCTTGGCAACATTGTATGCCTTCGTTTTCAATTTGATACCATCCTTTACCTCCTCAGTTTGCCACGGATGGTGCTCCCTTCTCTTAAAATCTTTCTTTCTCACTGGAATATATTTTTGTTGAGAGTTATGAAATATCTCCTTAAATGTCTGCCACTGCATTTCAACTTCCTTACCCTTTAATTTGTTTTTCCAGTCCACTTTAGCCAGTTCTGCCCTCATGCCATTATAATTGCCTTTGTTTAAGATCAGGACACTGGTTTGGGATACAACTTTCTCACCCTCCAACTGAATTTGAAATTCAACCATGCTATGATCACTCTTTCCTAGAGGATCCTTTACTATCAGATCATTTATTAACTCTGTCTCATTACATAGTACCAGATCCAAGATAGCCTGCCCCCTGGTTGGTTCCATTATATACTGTTCTAGGAAAACATCCCGGATGCACTCTATGAACTCCTCCTCCAGGCTACCATGGCCAATTTGATTTGCCCAATCAATATGGAGATTAAAATCACCCATGATTATTACCGTACCTTTTTTACAGGCCTCCATTATTTGTTGATTTATACTCTGTCCAACAGCATTGCTACTGTTCGGGGGCCTGTAGACTACGCCCACAAGAGACTTTTCTCCTTTATCTTTTATCTCCACCCAAACCAATTCTACATCTTGATCTTCTGAGCCAATATCACTTCTTACCACTGCACTGATCCCATCTTTTATCAACAAACCCACCCCACCTCTCTTTCCTTTCTTTCTATCCTTCCGAATTATCATATACCCTGGAATATTCAGTTCCCAGCCCTGGTCGCCTTGCAACCACGTCTCTGTAATGGCGATCAGATCATACCCATTTGTATCTATTTGTGCCGTCAACTCATTTATTTTGTTACGAATGCTGCGTGCATTCAGATATAGAGCTTTTAACTTTGTCTTTTTACCATTTTTCCTTGTTTTGGCCTTTTTTTCTGTTACACTCTTATTTTTAAACATTCTGTCCCTTCCTGTCACACTCTGGTTATTATTTCCCCCATCTCTAGCCTGCTCTATTGCTTTCTCATTTCTCATTGACTTTTTATTTTCCCGCTCACCTGGATCCTCCCCCCCCCACTATTTAGTTTACAGCCCTAGTTATTCGATTTGCCAGGACTCTAGCCCCAGCATGGTTCAAGTGAAGCCCGTCCAAACGGAACAGCTCCCTCTTATCCCAGTACTGGTGCCAGTGCCCCACAAATCGAAACCCATTTCTCCCACACCAGTCTTTGAGCCACTCGTTCATTTCTCTGATCTTATTTACCCTATGCAAATTCGCTCGTGGCTCAGGTAGTAATCCAGAGATTATTTGTGGTTCTGCTTTTTAATTTAGCCCCTAGCTGCTCATACTCTCTCAGCAGAACCTCTTTCTTTGTCCTACCTATGTTATTGGTACCTACGTGGACCATGATAACTGGATCTTCCCCCTCCCGCTCCAAGTTTCTCTCCAGCCCAAAGGAGATGTCCTTAACCTTGGCACCGGGCAGGCAACACAGCCTTCGGGACTCACGCTCTCGGCTGCAGAGAACAGTATCTATCCCCCTGACTATACTGTCCCCAATCACTACAACATTTCTTTTTACTCCCCCCACTTGAATGGCTCCCTGTACCACGGTGCTGTGGTCAGATTGCTCATCCTCCCTGCAGTCCCTGCCCTCGTCCACACAGGGAGCAAGAATCTCGTACCGGTTAGACAAGGCCAAGGGCTGAGGCTCCTCCACCACTACCTCCTGGATCCCAATACCTGCCTCGCTTGTAGTCACACCCTCCTGTCCCTGACCATGGGCCAAATTGGAAGTAATTATTCTAGTGGGTGTGACTGCCTCCTGGAACAGTGTCCAGGTAACGCTCCCCCTCCCTAATGTGTCGCAGTGTCTGAAGCTCAGACTCCAGCTCATCAACTCTGAGCCGAAGTTCCTCGAGCAGCCAACATTTGCTGCAGATGTGGTCGCCCTGGACCTCAATGGTGTCCACGAGCTCCCACATGCAACAACACATTGCCTGGTCTCCCATCTCAATTAATTAATTAGGTTTTAAATTTGGAACACTTATATCTTTTAATCTACACCACGGCACTTAGATTTAGACTCTCAAGTTTGGAAAAAAGGCGAAAAAGAGAGAAATACTCAACCAATCAATCACATACCTGCTTTCTGGTGATGTCACACTTCGACTACTTTTTACTTCTTTACACTCACCGGTCCTTTGTATCTCAGTGTCTCCCGCTGCTTTTGAACTCACCCGGGTTTTGGCGCTCTCGCCCTGCTCCTGCTGCTTTTGAACTCTCCTGGGTTTTGGCGCTCTCGTCCTGCTCCTGCTGCTTTTGAACTCTCCCGGGTTTTGGCGCTCTCGCCCTGCTCCTGCTGCTTTTGAACTCTCCCGGGTTTTGGCGCTCTCGCCCTGCTCCTGCTGCTTTTGAACTCTCCTGGGTTTTGGCGCTCTCGCCCTGCTCCTGCTGCTTTTGAACTCTCCCGGGTTTTGGCGCTCTCGCCCTGCTCCTGCTGCTTTTGAACTCTCCCGGGTTTTGGCGCTCTCGCCCTGCTCCTGCTGTTTTTGAACTCTCCCGGGTTTTGGCGCTCTCACTCTGCTCCCGCTGCTTTTGAACTCTCCCGGGTTTTGGTGCTCTCGCCCTGCACCCGCTGCTTTTGAACTCTCCCGGGTTTTTAATTAATTAATTAATTATTATCTATTAAGCGATGAGCAGTGTATTAGGAGGCTAGGCTTCACCAAGGAGGTGCTCACAGAACTCTGCCACTCCTGCACCCTGAAAGCATGGCGAACACGGCTCTCCCAGTGGCAGTCAAGGTCACTGTGGCCTTCAATTGCTTCGCCAGCGGATCCTTCCAGTCTGCAGCAGGAGACATAGCTAACATCTCTCAGTTCGCTGTCCATCGCTGCATCCGGGAGGTCACTGAGGCTCTCTGCACCAGGAGAAGGAACTACGTTGTCTTTTCTCTGACCCTTCTTAAAGGGGAGGGGCCTTGCGCAGCGCGACCCGGGGCCCAGCTGGGCCACCAGGGATCGGAGTGCCGGCAAAAGAGCCCAGCACTCAAGAGAAGTGCTGGCTCATGGAGCGCAGCCGGCACTCCGTGGGGGGGGGGGGGGGGGGGGGCTGAAGAGGAGGTCGGGGACGGCAACGGGGGCAAATGCTGGCAGGCGGCCAGCAACAAAAATGGCCGCCCCTCGCCTTTAATTAGCGCCACCCCGGCCGCAGGTAGGCCCCTGACCCCGTCGGACATAGCTTCTGGCGGTAAGTCAGGGGGCGCTACCGAAGATCGCGGATGGGGCGGCACAGCGCGCTAACGGTTACTGCCGCCGCTAACCTCCCGCTGAATTTCACAGGAGGCGTTGGCAGCGCCGCGCCCGGGTGTTAGTTGCTTGGCGCTAATGGGAGGCGTGAAAGCAACCGAATTTTCCCCCCTTAAGCTTTTGATGATTTCCCACCGATTGCAGTTCCTTCCCTTGTCACTTGACAGTTCATCGCCCATCTCCCTCGTTCTCCAAGTTCATCATCTCCATGTGACGAACCTCACATGATCCCCTCCCCACTCATACTAGCTAACAATAACTCACTTGCTTCAGACACTGTCCTGTACCCTTTCAAAACTACCATCACTTCCTCCATTAAATAAACTCAACCATGAACAATTTGCCTTCTCCAACTACCACCCATTTTCTAACCTCTCTAATGTCCTTGAATTTAGTGCTAGGCTATTTCAGAGTGAAATCAAAAAACACTTTTTCCACACAAAGGGTCGTGGAAATCTGGAACACGCTCCATTAAAAGGATGCGGATGCTGGGTCAATTGAAATTTTCAAGACTGAGATCAAGATTTTTGTTCGGTAACGGTATCAAGGGATATGGAACAAAGGTGGTTAAATTAAGTTGAGATACAAGTCAGTGGGCAACACGGTGGCATAGTGGTTAGCACTGGTGCCTCACAGCACCAGAGACCCGGGTTCGAATCTGACCTCGGGTGACTGTCTGTGTGGAGTTTGCACATTCTCCCCGTGTCTGCGTGGGTTTCCTCCGGGTGCTCCGGTTTCCTCCCACAGTCCAAAAATGTGTGGGTTAGGTTGATTTGGCTATGATAAATTGACCCTTAGTGTTAGGGGGGATTAAATATGTGGGGTTATGGGGATAGGATGGGATATGTTAGGGGGAATTAAATACATGGGGTTACGGGGGTAGGGTGGGATATGTGTACTGTGGGGATTAAAGCAGGGACAGGGTACTGGATTTGGATGATCAGCCATGATCGTATTGAATGGCGGAGCAGGCTCGACGGGCCGAATGGCCTACTCCTGCTCCTAGATTCTATGTTTCTAAGTAATGTTGCATGTCAGCCATGATCTAATTGAATGGCAGAACAGGCTTGAGGGGCTGAATGGCCTACTCCTGTTCCTAACATGTCTTTGCCTCCCATTTCTCCCAAAATCTCCTCTTTGAATCCCTTGTCAAGCTTCTGCCCTTCTTACAGCACTGAAACTGCCCTGCCCAAAGTCATGAATGATCTCCTCTATGACTGATGTTCTAATCCTCCTTTTCTCTCTATATCCCTCCTTCTCTGTTGTCCAGTTTTGTGGGACTGCAGCCAATGTTCCCTGTAAGCTGCATGGCCTGTTTCAATGCGCGGTTTCTTTAAATTTCTGGGCATGCGCAATATTTCCAACGTAAAAGCTCGTGAGCGGCTGCGCAGGACCTTGCAGATTACTGCATGGCCGCACACGCGCGCAACTTAGAGGGTACATTGACTGCCGCTGATCTCCAGCAATGGCTATTCTTCCCACCCATACACCGTCACCTCTGGAGCCCCCAAGGATCTATCTTTGGACTTTCTTCTTTCTCTTCCTGCTCCTTGGTGACATGATCCGCAGGCACAGGTTCAGCTTCCTTATGAACAATGATAACAAACAGCTCTATCTCTCCAAGCCCTTCCTCAACCCTTCAACCACCTCCATCCTGATGGTAGGCCAATCTAAATTTGTTGCTAAGAGAGTGACGAGGCAGGAGAAATTTCTTTACACGAAGGGTTGTTGGAGCACGGAATGCTTTAACACTGGGAATGTTTAAGCCAGAATATCATTGCATCTTTTAAGGGAAAAACGGATAAATACTCCAAGCAGAGATACATGGGATTCGTTTTGGATTGCACTAGCAAAGAACCGCACAGACATGATGGTTGAATGGCTTCCTCCTCTGTTACAAATTTCTATGACTGCTTGTCTGACATCAAGTCATGCAGTCATAACTTTTCCCAAGTCACTAGCACCAACATTCCTTACTTTAATGAGTGAGCACAGACATTCCATTTAAAAAAACATTAATGCATCTGTTTTTCTTCAATGTAAGGTTTATCCACAAAATTTCAACTGACACAACCAAAATTAATACATACAGTAATAATTTATTTTGAAATGTTCATTTAGTTCTTCTGAAACAATTTCTGTCTCATTCATAAAAGAGTAGCCATCTCACCTCAAATAACAATATACAACAAGTTACAGCATAGCAATGGCTCTATCTACTTTTCTGGTAAAATCTAGATCAGGAAAAAAATACTCCAGGCCAAAGCTGCAAGGTTACAGACAATCTCTTTTTGCAGCACACACACAGCAGTGTACAGTAATACACTGTAGCTATCTATGCACATCATGTGATCACAGAATTGAGTCATTGCTTCAGACAACATACCATCCGATCTGATCATGCACAAGAGCAGGCTGGGGAAGGCTGTTGCAGCAGAAATCATAAGGCTGTGAATTTCACAGCTGCATGATTACTTAGAGGGTTAGGATACTTCACAATTACTAACATGGAATATTAATACTCATTTCATTCACTTTTTTGCATGTATATAATTAGATATCTAATTTTTAAAACTCCCTGACCTTTTTTTTGCTATTAAAATGTTGAACATGATTGATACATTTTAATGGACTTAGCTAGACAATTTCCAAGTATTAAGTTATATAAGCCAAGCAATACATAAAGGATCATGGCAGGAACTCTTAATACATAATACAAGTAAAACTGACTGTACAATGTGTTGCCTTTATGAGCTGTAGGAATAATCTCAAACCTCCTAACCAAATGCACCTGCCAAATTTCCAGCATCTATAGTTTTCTAACAAATATGGCTTCCTTAACAAAGACCCTCTGCAAAGAGAAAAAACAGTAGAGATATTTACAAAAGCATCTAAGTTGATCAATAATTCTTGTAAAGCCAACAGTCATCTCCAAAAAAGATAGTTGTGCCAAAATCATACATAATAAATCAATGTTCTACAACCACAGTTATTTCAAACAGAAGTTACTAAATAGGATCCAGAATGACGTTTTGGGCTTTGATTTCCACTAGACTCAGTGGCTTCAGGTTTAGAGCTCTCCTTTCTCTTGTTGTTTACAGGTGTTGGAATTTGGGATGGCCGTGTAGTGCTGTTATCTGTGCTACTTTTACGAGGGCTGGGTATGTAGTTGAAAGGAGTTACTCTTGCAGCAACAGTACCACTAGGTGAATTGTGCTTGCTTGAGCTGTTTGAACTAAAAGGTGTACGCTCGGTGACAATTGTGGTCTCAATTTCTGGTGAGGTAGCAGAACTGTTCACAGCAGATTTTGCTTCTGTTGCCTTTTTCTCTGGGCTATCCAACTGGGTAAATGAATTTAAATGTTTTTCCATTCTTAGACCATGAGGAGGAGTTCTATGTTCTGAAGCTGGTTTGTTCTGTGCATCACCTGAACCTTCTTCATCACTTAGAAGCAACTTTTCAGGCAAATCATCGATAACTGGGGGTGTATTGCCTGTTGGAGATTTTCCAGGCCGAGGGTTGTTTATTGGGCAGTCCTCAATTCTCACCCACACATCCTCAGTCTTTGACACAGGAGGAGCCATCTGGTAAACTAAATGTTTGGATTCAACACTATTTGTAGCTGAAGAATTCTGAGGGTGGCTGTTCATTTGTGGAATTTCATTATCTTTAATTTTTCTCCAAGTTCCCTTCAAGGGAGCTGGGTTTTCCTTGGCTTGTTTATTACCATGTGCAAAACTCCCTTGATGTGGTTTTTCATCTTCACTTTTGGCCTTTTCGCTTGATTCTGAAGAAGCTGACAGAATTGATGAAGAACTCCCTGTTCTTCGCCATGTGCTAACTCGAGGAAGGGATGAGGAATGTTTACTATGTTCACGCTTCCATGTACCTGATCTGTTCACAGGAAGCCTTGAAGGGCTTTCAGAATGAGAACGAGCTATATCATGTTTCCGCAGAGGTCTCCCTTCCAGATGTTCTGCAGAGAGATTCTGGTTTGGAGGTATTTTTCTCCAACTGCTGGTTTGATTTGGTAAATGACTGGGCATCATATCTAGATGCTGAGATGGACTTAAAACTGGAGTCTGAGTTTGTGATCTGGTTGGTGATGCAGGCCTAGAAGGTGGTGATAAAGATTCAAAAGAAGTAGACTCTTCTAATTTTCTCCTCAAGGTTGGACTTGGGGCTTCCTTTATAAAAGTTGATTGACGCATTAATGTAGGCCTTTCGGATCTGTCGGATTCACTGCCACTTGATTTTGTTGAAGACATTCTTGACAGTTCTACTCTTTTACCTGGCACAGTGCTACTGGCACTCTGGCTTAGCCCCTTAGAACTTGATTCACTTCTTGTAATAGAAGGTGTGCCCTTTCCTAGGCCCGTTTGCTTCGATGGGGCCTGCTGACTCAGTGGTCTACCTGGAGATGTGTAAGACATTCTTCCTGATCCTGAAGGTTTAGCTGAGGCAGTACTTGGAGAAGATGTCCTTGGCAGTTGTGATATCTTGTTAGAAGGGCTAATCCCATTTCTTCCTGGAGATATGGAATTTCTACCAGGAGACTGCATTGGTCTAGATAGGGATTGTTGGGAAGGTCTAGAAGGAGTAGAATCTCTAGATCCTGACCTAGAAGGTCCTTTGCTGGTTGATGTTCCCTGAGCACCCGTTTGCTTGCCTATTGGACTCGACTCTGATTTTATTGGAGTTTTAATGCCTCTTGGTGAATTATTTGAATTCTGTCCTGGGCTTACACTTTTAGAGGTTGTATTTTTTGGCGGCATCTTCGGAATAGGGCTGGTGCTAGGTGAGCTGTTCCTTACACCAGGTATGTGAATCATGGTCCTTCCACGTGAGATCATAGGCATATTTGCCTGTTGAGGGTGCTTTGGCTGACTGGAAGCAGTCTCAACATTGGAACGGGCCTTTCCAGTTATTAAACTTTTATATACCCTTTTCCCTCCTCGAATAGCTTTAACATTTTCTTCGTCATTCTTTTTGTTGTCACTGTTGATTTTTTCACCAGGTTTCACAATTTTAGGGCCCTTATTGGAAGTGAATGTTTTTTCTTCCTGGTCAGGTGTAAGGTGAAAGGGCGATCCTAAGGAAATACTAGATTTAAGTGACAAAATGGAATCAGAATCAGAAGAACCCTGTCTTGACAGGCAAGCAGCAGCCTGGTGCAAGCTACTTACTATAGAATTAGCACCCTCTTGAATGGCTTTCCAGTCAAAGCTTTCAGAATCTGGAGAGAAAGCCTGTTCTGAAATAGGGCTTTGCACTTGCTCTCTTAAACTCATAGACTCGTCCATCTCCTCTACTGATGCTGCAGAAGTATCACTTCCTGTATTTTCCCAGTTACTCTTATCTTTTGCAAGGAGCTTTTTCTTTTTTGGCATAGCTGAACTGATACACTCCTGTAGAAGGTCATCTTCAGAGTCTATGCTAAGAGAGCTAAGGGAGCTATTTCTAGAAAAGCACACTGGTGTGTCTTCAACATGAAATGACTTGGGAGCATAGCCAGAAGCTGGAGGTCTGTTCACTGCAACTTGGCTATTTGTGTGCTCTCCCTGTTCACTATGCTGTCCTGCTTTTTTATTATTATTCTCTTGGTCAATATCACTGAGCGAACTTAGGGACGAATTACGAGAAAAACAGACAGGAGTATCTTCAATGGCAAAATTCTGCATTTTCTCATCTGTAACTGTTTCTCGGTCATTGTTGTCTTTTGGTGTTTGGGAGAAAACAGCCTGCCTCTGTAACGCAGATTTCGACTGCCCTCTGCCTGGTAAGGATTTTTGACCTGATTGCATTCTATCAGTAGGTTGCTGACGGTTGGGAATTCGTTCGTTGTTACAATTTTTTACACCATTGGAAGCATTATCTTTTTCGCCTTTTTCTTTTTTCAGTTCTGCTTTCTCTTTTGTGAGATCGGTATCATCATCATCAAAGTCAAGTGAACTCAGGGAATCATTTCGTGAAAAACAATATGGAGTTCCTTCAATTGGGGTATAATGATGTGGGGAGTCAAATACAAAACCTCCACGAACACGGTTATCATTATTTGGTGGTTTATCTTGAAAATCCCCAGCAGTGTTTTTAGTGGCTTGTCTTTTGCTAACCTTTTCCATGTCTTTCCTGTGTTCTGTGTAGCTGCCTTCAGCAGAGAAGCTACTTGGAGGATCAGACATAGATGCTCGTTGTAATGAGCGTGCCTTGTATTCACTGTTCTGAGACAATGGCTTCACTGGAGATGCTGGTTTCCTTTTCTCTGCCTCTTGCTGATTTGCGTTGTTCACAGATGTTGATGCATGTTGCATTTGATTCATCATTTTTTTAATTCTATAGGGTTTATGGCTCTTTCCTTTTGGCATAGCAGAATTTATACATTCAGCTAGAATATCACCTTCCTCCATTTTATCATCTTGTCCTGGTTGAGCAGTAGTGGGCCCTTTTGCTGTTTCTGCATCATCTGTACTCCTGCCCTCAGTTGGGATAGTATCTCTCTTTTCCATCACAGCAGATTCAGATGCAGGACGAATGCTTTCTGAATTTACCAGTTCATTTGGAGGTGACTCAATGGTGAGGTCACTTAGAGATGTAGCTGTTGAAAAATTTATTGGAGTTCCCTCAACACAGTAGACTCGTGGCATATCTTCCCTAAATATGTCATGGTTAAAACTGACATGCTTTTGAGCGTGGACTCTATTTTGATTAGAAAGCAATTTGTACACAGGCAACTGACTAGGTTTCCTTGCTACTGGAGGTGGTATCCGTGCTGTTGTACTAGCAGCAGTTTTCTTTGATTTACTTGAAGATTTAGTTGGCATGGCTGAATTTATGCATTCTTCTAAGATATCAATATCATCGTCATCATCATCATCTTCCAGTATATCTTTCTCAGGTTCTGCAGCTTTCTCTGCTTTACACTGATTTTTCTCACTTGTATCTTCCTCCTTATCAGGTTCTTCATTCCTCTGATCATCTTCATAAACAGGAGGCATTACTCTGAGCTCAAGATCTTTCTGAATAAATGGTTCATCAAGGCTAAGAGCACTCAAACTTGATGCACAAGAAAATCCATCTGGAGTGTTTTCTGTGGCAAAATGCATCAGACTATCACCGTCCTGAGGAACCTGGACCCTTTGGACTGCTGCATTCACAGCCTCTTGCCTTTGGCCAGGCTCTCTGCTTTTAACATTAGTTTGTTCCTTGATTTTATGTACATCTCTCTTTAGTTGAGCTGGTTGAGGTGGTGGAGTTTTACTTCTACTAGGAGGCATTGTCTGTCCTGGACTGTCTGGAAGATCACTTGGGCTTATAACTCCACTAACCATTTCACTGCAAGGTTCGCTCTGAATAGAACTGGCAATTGACTGACTTTCAAAACTCCCCAATGAACTGACTGAACTGCACCTGCTGAATACCAAAGGAGTTTCCTGCACATAGTGCTCTGGTGGGCTTTTAGGAGTCTGTGCTCCACTTTTGGATGGTGATTTGGCACCCGAAGAGAACTCAACAGCTTTCTGCCGAGAAATATCAGGCTGAGACACATTTGTGGCCTGCAGCCTATTTTGTTTCATTCGTGTATGGTGCGAAGTAGAGGAAGCCTCACCTATTGCTGTTTCAGCAGATAACTGTCCATGATTTTCCTTGAGGTCAATGATCTGCAAAGTGGTTCCATCATCTGATACACGCTTGGCTTGGCCACGACCTTCCATTTCATCCTCTGATGACAGAGATGACAGTGAACTACATCTTGAAAAGCAAATAGGAGTATCCTCTACGCAATAAGTCTGCATAGTTTCTTGGTTAATTGAAGGAGCCTTACAAGTAGCTGATTTTTGTACTGCAGGAGTGGCAGTTGTTCTAGTTTGTGCAGAGCTAGGATGAAGTCGCCTCTGTTGACTAGAGGTGCTGATTTTGGAACTTGGTGTGCTTCCACAACTTGATGCTGCATGATCCTTTGTTGGGTTTTGAGCCGAAGGACCTTTTGAATACATAAAAGATTGCTTCTGTGAAGAGGGAGGGATTTCTGAGGAATACTTCAAACTATAATCAATTGGCTGTTCAACATGGTGTTCTTCCTCTGTAAACTTTATACTATAATTTGTGGGCCTGTCCTCTTCCTCCTCCTGCTGTTCTTCTTCAGAGTAACGTTCACTGTAGTTGGTTGGTTTGTCATCTTCATAATCATCTACCTGGCAAAGAGATGGATTAACTTTCTGGTTCATTCTGTGCTCAGAATCTACTCTAATTTGCTCAGAATTATTATGCGCCCTGGTGCTATAAGAGCAATCTGATTGACCAAATCGAGGTTGGAATTTAATATGTGCTTCATCCCCACTGCATGTATTTTCACAGTAGATAGAATATCCAGAGGATTGAGTTCTGGTCTGCTTATGTTCATTCCTTTTCATCTCTTCTTCGACAATATGCTTTTGCCGTGCCCACTGTTCATTTTGTGATGGGCTCTGTCGGCCAGAATTTAACTGTTCATCTGAATATTTAAGACTGTAATTAATTGGTGTGTCTAATTCTGCATCATTGTCATCTAAATGATTGGCATTGTGAATTTTGTTGGCAAGATCAGCTGGATATTTTTCATAATTGCAGAATTTGCTTTCATCATCCTCTGAGTAGGACTCGATCGATGGTTTCATCTGCCCTCTTTTCCCATAGCCATCACTGCTGCTAACACTATTCAAGCTATCATTTGATGACCTCCTGTACTCCGTTTTCCCATAAGGCATGGAAGTGGTTCTGTTGGAGTTTTCAGGTTTACCATAGTTAAAAATGTTAGAATGGGGATGAGATGATGATCCTCGTCTCATTCCAGTCCTGTCCTCTGGCACACAATGTAGGTCAGAAGCAGATGCTGAATTCCTGTCCTCTGAGGATAAATGCATACTTGATACCTCTTCCATGACCGTGGCTATTTGAGCTGCAGTGGTCGGCATCTGTCTCCCTATTCTTTTAGAAGGATCTGGCACATTATCAGATGAAGAGGGATAGGCATCAGTATCTGTTCCTCTTCGATCTCTTTCTACACTTCGGTCCTTTTCTGCTCTAGAGCTTTCTACAGTGCCCCTGCTGTCTCTTGATGAACCAGGTAGCATTGAAGAAGTCATGTATGGTGACAGCACAGTCAAGTTTCCAGTGTTGAAACTCTCTGACCTGCATACCGCATCATCATTATGCCTTCCAGAGTCCAAAACATACTCACTGTATCTGCCTTGTTTGTGTCTTTGTCTATTGCGATGGGATGTTTTGGGGCTCAAATTATCAATATTATCAAAAGTCTCTGATAATTGTTGAGCATCCAGCTCTGCTTCCAGAGCCTTTTGTTTCCGAACATGCAGAGATGGCAGACTCGATCCTGGAGACATAATGTTGGCATCTTTGTACTTAGCAGGTCTGTTGGCCATTAGGTTCCTCAAAGCTGCAGCACTTCCCATTGCAATCATTTTGTGTTTAGAATGAATTAGATTTTTGAGCATGCTAACTGCTCCCATGTCCCACAAAGACTCCTGATCCTTGGCATTTCGAGCAGAGAGATTCCAAAGGGTTCCACATGCATTGCTAACTATTGTCAGGCTGTGCGATTTTAAGTGCTGCAGCAACGTCTGTAAGCAATTGTTTTCTCGCAGGATTTGCCTGAATACAAAACAGAGTTATTTAGAAAACCATTTATAAACCAAATACACACTTGCCTATATTAATTTCAATCAAGGCAAAAAACAAGAAAATAAGGATAATATGCTCAACAGTCACACTTTGTTTATGTGGACTGTCCTTATCAAATTCACTTGAACACTAAATTGAAGTACTTTATGTACTGAATTAGATTAAAACAGCTTGCAACAGAGGAAATCCACAGTAATAATTAACGCATTTTGAATGTAAGCTATAATTTAGCTTAGGTGAGGTGATGGAATGAGATTTATCTGATTTTAGATAAGGCGGAGGGAGCGAGCGGGGGGGCGGAGCGAGGCAGGGAAGAGGTGGGAGGCAGAGGGGTAGGAAGGAAAGCAGAGGGAAGGAGGGAGGATGAGGGTGGAGGGAGGAAGAAAAGGGCAGAGGGCGGGGGGATGGAGGGGCGGGGAGTGAAAGGAAGGGAGACGGGGAGGAAGGGAGGCAATGGGGAGGAGGGAGGAAGGGGGGGAGATGGAGAGGAGGGGGGAGATGGAGAGGAGGGGGGAGATGGAGAGGAGGGGGGAGATGGAGAGGAGGGGGGAGATGGAGAGGAGGGGGGAGATGGAGAGGAGGGGGGAGATGGAGAGGAGGGGGGAGATGGAGAGGAGGGGGGAGATGGAGAGGAGGGGGAGATGGAGAGGAGGGGAAGGTGGAGGAAGGGGTGAGGGAGAGGAGCGGCGGGAGGGAGGGGGCAGAGGGAGGGAGACGGGAGTGGAGGAAGGAGGGGGGAGGGAAGGAGGGGGGAGGGAGGGAAGGAGGGGCAGAGGGAGGCAGAGAGGAGGAGGGAGAGGGGAAATGGTAGGCAGCAGATGGAGGGAGGCAGATGGGGAGGTGGAGACAGCAGTGAGGGGAAGTGGGGAAGGGGAGAGAGGAAGGGAAAAGAACACAGGGCAGGGATGGAGAGGAGTGCAGGGATGGAGGGGAGTTACAATGTTGTAAGTTTTCTGCTGCAAGAAACAGTGCCATTATTTGTGATGGCTGTCCTACAGGGGGTATCCTGCAGTATGACTGTTGCCTACTGTAGAAAATCTGCTGAGTCCTGTAGGTGTGGGAATCTGTTTGAAGTTAGGTATCTGAGAAGCAGGCCTTTTAAATCTATCTCAATTGACAGCTCTGTATCCAGAGTCCTCCCAGGCTGATGACAGATAATAAACCATTTCTTCAGCTCATCAGGTCAAGCCATATATCCAAGTCATTGTGGTGTTGTAAAACTCCATGGAAGCGGAGTTGTCTTCTATGTTGCTATCAAGAGATAGTAAGAATCTCAAAATGCTTTGTTACTTTGTCTCAAAAATAGTTTCAAAGTACCGATGTGAAGTAAGGACTCTACTGTCATTTATCTGACTATTCTTGCTTCTGTAAAAAAATTACATCTTACAATAATTTCAAATTAGTTTTAGCCTGACAGACATGGTTTGTCAGTTTGGTGTTTTTCCCTCTTTTGGAGAGATCAGAAGCCTACATTGGCACTACGTACTATTTCCAATTTACGGAGGGTAGAACATGGGAGGCCGGCCAGGAGTGGTTTGGAATAGTCAAGACTAGAGGTAACAAAGGCATGGATGAGGGTTTCAGCAGAAGAGCTGAGGCAGAGGCGGATTTGGGCGATGTTCCGGAGGTGGAAATAGGCGGTCTTAGTGATGGCGCAGATATGTGGTCGGAAGCTCATCTCGGGGTCAAATATGACACCAAAGTTGCGAAAAGTTAAGAATCAAAGGAGCTTACCCACTTCCTGGTTAGCTGTAAGTGAGAATTCTGCATTAGACAGCTTGTTGGTGTCACAGCAGTTTGTGTTAGGGATTCCCCATTAACTTGCGTTGACTTCAATTATGCGTCGGAAAAGCTGAACTTCTCGCCACAGCTCTTGGGGGAAGCTTACTTCAGGGCCAGTGGCAAACGCCTTTGCTTTGCCGCTGACCGCAAATTACGGGCCATCAGCTTCGGTCTTCCCAATATTTAGTTGGAGGAAATTTCTGCTTATCCAGTACTGGATGTCGGACAAGTAGTCTGACAACTTAGAAACTGGACACCAGAAGAACTCTCCTGTTCTTCATTGAATAGTGCCATGGAACCTTTTATGTCCACTGGAGCAGACAGGGCTTCAATTTCATGTCTCATCTGAAAGACGGCACCTGACTCAAATGTGAGAGTAACAACACTGAGCCAAGGTCGACACTTATACTTCACACATAAGGTTAAATTTGGGTTTATAGGATGTGTGGGCTTGCCTATGGAGCTGGCTTTTGCATTGAGCAAGGGGTTGGTTGTATTGCAAAGAAGCATGAATTGTTTTACTTTGAAAACTCCGTGTTTTAGAAAATGGTACTAAATTTTAAGATTCAGTGCTGTTATCTAAAATTGTAAACTGCGCAGTGTGCAAAAACTGCAGACACCGTACCTTCAGCTGAAGGACCCAAGTTAATATCAATTTGAGTGACATACACACACACTTGCTTCTAGTGGAGGAACATTTTCCAGCACGAGCTTTGTTAACCAAAGTCTTTGAAAATGGCTATCTATATTTGTACGTGTGAACAGGTAAAATCTCTCGTAGAATTGGTTTCATTCTTCTATGAAAGTCTTCCCCACATCATTAGTATATGGATGATGCTAAACAGAACTGAGAATTTGTTTACAAGTGTGAACAACTTTATAATAGGTCAGTACATGGGTTGAAATTCGTAAGTACTATAAATGGCCACAGTGTATTTGTGTAGATGACTGAACCAAGGGTATAATTCACTACAACACTCAATATTTAAGGTATCTTTTAAATCACCATGACTATAGGTATAGGAGTGATTGATTTTCATGAAGTAATAAATTATTTCTACAAAACAAAGGAAGACTGCACACACCTGTGATCTTCATTTGTAGCAATCAGACTAGAAACATTCCGTAGGATGCCACCTCCACTTTCAATAATGGCGAGTGTATTGGTTTGGCTTCTGTAGGTTAAAGTGCCGACTAAAAAGGCAAGAGCGCCACACACAGCACAGATGTCAGCCTTATTCTCAGTGCAGTGTGCAGATAAATTCCAAAGGGCACTAAGAACACTCTTCAGGGTTGATTCCTTTAAGAACGATGAGGGAAAAATGAATATACAATTTCAATTCGTTTTGATTAACTCATGTCTTGGGAGACATTTTGGAACATTTGCATGGTATGTGTATTAGATTTTACATTGTGCATCTTTCTGATGTACCATACATTTGAATGCTGCAACATTTTTAATTTCTACAATAATTTTCCTTATTGTCTCCCCCAAAGTACACTTAGAAAGATAACAAAAACCTTGATAAATAGCATTTGCAGCATATTACAATTCTGCCTTTATGGCGACTGTCAAATTTAATAAGACATTCATATTGTACTAATCCCCTTTGTAACAATAGGTACAGAAATATATTTACGCATACACATGCTTTGACAATGACTGTCCTGAATGTTAGAGGTTGGAGTAAAGTAGAGGATTCCTTTCAAGTCTTCACTTTGGTTGAGTTCACACAATCCAAGGGTGGGAGAGTGTACATTTTGTAACATTTAAAAGAGATGTTTGTTCCCTACCTTTTAATTATTTTTATACCATGTACATTAGCCCTGCAGGTCAGTGTTGCTCAGCAATTGGAAGAAGAGTTGACATGGGCACACATTTTCAATCCCCATGGGGAAATGCCGAGCATCACCTCTACCTCCCACACAATCCAGTCGAGATTCAAAGTGGATGAAATCACTGCCTTGAACCTACATCCTATTAATACATGGCACATTTTATGACTGTCTCCATGTTGTAACTATCATGTATTTCTATGAATCACCAGCTTGCACTTTGGAAATCTTATTCTTGAGATACTAATCTTCAAGTTTCAAGAGAAGGTACAGGCCACTGGAAATCACTTTCCACATATTGTTAACCAAAGACCGGGGTTTATTTTGCTCATCAAACTAAACATGGAATCGGGATCTTCGAAAATGCTCACTTTTTTCACAAAAGGGAAACAGCCAGCAGAAAAAGAACTGATGAATGAGGACATGCAAGACGGCATGGTACCAAGATCTAAGATTTTGGAGCCTCTGCTTAACTAGAGTTCAGATTGGAGTATCAGGCATGGAGGTTAGCACACTTGATTTTCAGCACTTGTGATTTTTAATCCTTCTCCCTGTTCTTTAATGTGCACTTCCATTTAGTGAGACTTTGTACTGAGAGAGTTATTACAAGCACTTGCAGTCAAAAGTGGTACTGCAGCCACCTTTGACTGGAACTTGCAAGTGATCAGGTATACAAATCTTTTCCTCATGCAATTCACTGTTATTGGGTTAAAACTCATTTAATTTACAGCACAGGAGTCCATTTGACCCATCCTGCCTGTGTTGGCTTTCTAACAGGAACTTTCTACTTTAATCCCTTTTCGCAGCCCTTTCCCTGTATCCTTTTATATTCAAAAGCAAAATACTGCAAATGCTGGAAATCTGAAATAAAAACAGAAAATGCTGGAAATACTCAGCAGGTCAGGCAGCATCTGTGGAGAGAGAAACAGAGTTAACGTTTCAGGTCAATGACCCTTCGTCAGAACTGGCTTTTATATTCTCCCTGTTTAAAAACTTACCCATTTCCTGTTTTAAATTATGTTCAATAGTCACCTGTAGTAAAATATTTCACGCTCTAATAACCCGGTTTGAAAAATTTCTTCCAAGTAACTCCTTCATTCTTCTAATGATAATCTTGAGTCCATGTGACCTTATTGATTCACCAAATAGTGGAAAAAATCTTTCGCTATTGACCGTCCCAAAACTTTTCATAATTTTGAAAACCTCAAGTTACATGGGGAATGATAAAAGCAATTCTATTCATATATGTTCTACCCACAGGAACATCAGCATGGTCACAAAAATAATGATTATTCTTCATAAAAGGAAGTAGTTGTGTCAATAAACAATTTGGACTTTAAGCAGATAAGATGGCAAGAGAGTCCTAAATATTTGGAAATCACATTTTTGTGAACATTCTGAATGGAACATATCTGGAATTTTAACTTTGTGCGAAAGGAATTCCTTTCCTACCTTTTTCACATCCAGTGCACATTCCATTAACGCGCTCACACTTCCAACTTCACGCAAGATCTTTTTACTGTTTACATCTGCTCGCCACGATAAATTTCGCAATACACTGGCAATTACCTACAACAGGAAAAATATGTTTGACAATCAAAATAATTCAGTAGATAAAAGAGAGTATTGCAATGCTTTTACTGGATTTGCCATTTTATTTTATTTTCCCATTCATTCCTAATGCATGAAAAACCGAACTGATCTCTATGCGCATTAGGCTTAATGAGCCTGATGAGGTCATGATCACTCATGCTAATACAAAAACGCTTGACAAAATTATTACAGTGATGGCAAGAATCTTTTCATGGAAATGGTCATCGTTGTGCTGTGATACTACATTAGATTCGGACATACACAGTGATGAACATCTGATTAGTGCAGTATTTGATTAAAAGGTGACAAACTGTACATCTAACTGAAAGTAAAAACTTTAAGGTATGACTGGATAATGTAAGAGTTTGTGTTTACTGTCTTTCCAAGTTAAAGATGGCATTATGACTAATGCACTCAACTATTACTTGTATAATTTTTCCCCCAATATATTCTCAATTTGGCAAGACAGTAAACCCCACAGAAATGATTTGTTTAGGTGTTCAATGTATTCAGGAAAACCTTATACTTCAAATGGTTTTGTTTACCCACAGTGATTTTAGAGGCTGTTTTAAAAGTTGTTTATGCTCAAGTTAACTGACCTTCCACTGAAACTTCAGTTTAAAAACTACGATCCTTACCTGCTGTAGATCTTCACTTTCTGACTTCAGTTGAGCTACCATTGCTCTCATACAGCCTTTCATAGAACAGAGTGTGGCCTGTGAAGAGGAAACAGCATTTCAGAAGCAACTCTGACACCATTTAACTTTTTTTTTAATGTTACGATTGCTTAAACAGGATATATAAACATTTTAGTTTGCCTATGGTTAGGAACTGAGTGTATGGTGAATAGTGGGCACTGTTTTGCAGTACAGCATGTTGCTGTGCCACACAAATGAGTTGAACTTAAATCAGTTTTACCTTAATTTTAATATAACTATTCATTAGCAGAGTTATTCGGAATGTGACATTACACCAAATTAGTTTAAATATTACAATCTTTTAAAATGACAAAGCAATATAAGTAAAAGGCAAAATTTTGCAGATGCTGGAATTCTGAAACAAACCAGAAAATGCTGGAAACACAAAGCACCTGTGAAGAGAACAGACAAGTTCACATTTAGGATACAAAACCTAAAACTTATCTATAATAAATTGCCTACCTTATTTGCAACATCCCCAAAAGTTAAATTTGTAAGTGCCATCCCAGCATATCGTCGCAATGTGACACTGTAATGGTCATCGGTGAGTCCATACATTTCACAATCGACTTGCAACAATTCAGCTATTGCCTGTAAACCACCTGCACATTAGAATAACAATGGTTAAAATTAAATGTATTCACAAAACTATTACTTTTAAGAAGCACTGAAAACAAGTCAAAAGCATCTTAAACTTAATTCTTGTTTGAAACAACATCCCAAATAGTAATTCCCAATTCCACACTGAAGGCTATATCATTGTGTAACATTCAGTTTACAAAAGAATGGATAAATAGGTTCACAACAAAGTCAATGTTCAGTGCGTAAGATGTCAATGTTCAAATATTGCTTTCTTTAAAAGCAAGCCATTTACCTTATTATTGTTTGTGGGATCTTGCTGTACACAAATTGGTTGCCTACATAACAATAGTGACTATACTTCAAAAAGTAACTGACTGTGAAGCACTTTGGGATGTTCCGAGGATGTGAAAGCTGTCACATTAATGTGAATCCTTTCTTTCCCTTTGCTGTCCAACTTCCACTTAGGGTTCTGATTCTTAAAAGCTTTCTCACAACTCCCTCAGAGCTCAAAAGGGTTTCCAAAACCAGTGACTTTCTGAACAACCAGACATGGCAACAATTTGTTAATTGTTTCACTGTCTATGAGAAAATCTCTTCTCACATTGTAACATCCACAACTCAGCATGTGGCTATTTTGGGAAGCTAATCTCTTTTGAAGGTACAAGTGTGTAAAACAGAGATCTAGTCCAGAACACAAGGGTATTACACGCCTGTGTCCCGCTACTGCGCTAGAAGGACTGGAGGAGGCTTGAGTGGAGCATAAATGCTGGCATGGACTGGTTGGGCCGAATGGCCTGTTTCTGTGCTGTACATTCTATGTAAGGTACAGGGCAATGGGAGTCAACCTCCTTAAGCAGCAGGCGACCAAATTGCATAAGGGAGTGACTGACACCAGATGTGAATTTGTAACACTGGGGGCTTCGGTGTTTCAGACCAGAGGTGAAATACACTGCAACTCTAGCTCGCCGGAGCATAGGTGCATGAATATATATCAAATTTGCTTGATCTTGATGTCTTGTCATAATGATTTCATGATCACAAAAAATACCTGCCAACAACAACAACCCATTGTTTATAGCATAACAGATTTTGCTGCCTCTCCTGCAAATCTGAGATTTCCAAAGTACTTTGCATCCAATTTTGTTAAATTTATTTCTGAATTAATTGCAAATGAATTTTACACATTGCTTTTTTTCTTACTTTTAGCAGATTGGAGAGTTTGCAAAGGGTTAATGAAATTTTACACAAATTGTAACTCCCAATGTGTTTTCCTAATACACTATAATGAGCTCCACAACTGTGCTTCATGCATAATTCCCCCTCCAATGTTTCAAGTTTAATATGTATGCAGCATGAATTTAGAAACTGCTGTGAAGACATTCTGTTGCTGTATATTAATGCATCTCTCCTCCCTCTATCTAAAAGTGAATCAGCATGCCAATACAGCACTTGGGATTGTTTGAAAGGGGGGGTGGTGGGTTGACAAGGGTATGATGGATGGGGGTCATAAGGAAGACAAGCTTGCTGAGCAGGAGTGCCATCAATGCAACCTCGCATAGCCAGAGGAGATGCATCAAAACTCGGAATTTCTTTAAATTTTAAACTCAGCTAATTTAAGTTTAAATTCAAAGATAATGTATACACCTATGCAGCCTCATATAGAATGATCTCAGCACTGCACGGGATATCTGAATTCCTGCTGATTTCGAAGAGCGGAAGCTGGACTAATCAGAGTTGCTTCTGGTGCACATGGGAGTGGGGCAATGATGCATCTGTGTAAAGGAAGGAAGGCATTGTGTGCAAACCCCAGGCTTTGATCCATAAGGAGGAGTGGGGCACAACACACATATGTATACATGGTTGGTAAAAGAAAGAAGAAAGGAAAGGACTTGCATGTGGGAACGGTAGCATAGTGGTAATGTCACTGGACTAATGATCCAGAGACATGAGTTCAAATCCCACCACGGCAGCTGGGGAATTTAAATTCAGTTAATTAAATAAATCTGGAATAAAAAGCTAGTATCAGTAATGGTAACCATGAAACTATCGGATTGTCGTAAAAACCCATCTGGTTCACTAATGTCCTTTAGGGGAGGAAATCTGCTGTCCTTACCTGCCTATATGTGATTCCAGACCCACAGCAATGTGGTTGACTCTTAACTGCCCTCTGAAATGGCCTAGCAAGACACTTAGTTGTAACAAACCGCTACGAAACCCAACAATAAGAATGAAACCGGACGGACCACCCGGCACCGACCTCGGCACTGGCTACGGACACGGCAATGGCACACCCAGCCCAGTTGACCCTCACCAATATCTGGGGACTTGTGCCAAAATTGGGAGAGCTGTCCCACAGACTAGTCAAGCAACAGCCTGATATAGTCATACTCACAGAATCATACCTTTCAGCCAATGTCCCAGACTCCTCCATCATCATCCCATGGTATGTCCTGTTCCACCGGCAGGATAGACCCACCAGGGGTGGCGGCACAGTGGTATACAGTCGGGAAGGAGTGGCCCTGGGAATGCTCATGGCTTCAGGTCAAGCATG
The DNA here is from genome assembly GCA_030390025.1 of Squalus acanthias. Classification (NCBI taxonomy): domain Eukaryota; kingdom Metazoa; phylum Chordata; class Chondrichthyes; order Squaliformes; family Squalidae; genus Squalus; species Squalus acanthias. Next base: position 174,976,719 of record CM059425.1, on the reverse strand, counting down.
GGTAAGGAAACCTCCTGCTAATTACCACCTACCGTCCTCCCTCAGCTGATGAATCAGTACTCCGCCATGTTGAACACCACTTGGAAGAAGCACTGAGAGTAGCAAGGGCACAGAATGTACTCTGGGTGTGGGACTTCAATGTCCATCACCAAGAGTGGCTCGGTAGCACCACTGCTGGCCGAGTCCTGAAGGACATAACTGCCAGTCTGGGTCTGCGACAGCTGCTGAGAGAACCAACTCTTGACCTACTTGACCTCGCCCTCACCAATCTACCTGTCGCAGATGCATCTGTCCATGACAGTATTGGTAGCAGTGACCACCGCACAGTCATTGTGGAGACGAAGTCCCGTCTTCACACTGAGGACACCCTCCATCGTGTTGTGTGGCACTACCACCGTGCTAAATGGGATAGGTTCTGAACAGATCTAGCAGCTCAAAACTGGGCAACCATGAGGCACTGTGGGCCATCAGCAGCAGCAGAATTGTTTTCCACCACACTTTGTAACTTCATGGCCCGGCATATCCCTCACTCTACCATTACCATCAAGCCAGGGGACCAACCCTGGTTCAGTAAGGAGTGTAGAATAGCATGCCAGGAGCAGCACCAGGCGTACCTAATAATGAGGTGCCAACCTAGGAAAGCTGCAACACAGGACTACATGCATGCTAAAAAGCAGAAGCAGCATGCTATAGACAGGGTTAAGCGATCCCACAATCAATGGATCAGATCAAAGCTCTGCAGTCCTGCCACATTCAGTCATGAATGGTGGTGGACCATTAAACAACTAACGGGAGGAGGAGGCTCCGTGAATATCCCCATCCTCAATGATGGTGGAGCCCAGCACGTGAGTGCAAAAGACAAGGCTGAAGCGTTTGCAACCATCTTCAGCCAGAAGTGCCGAGTGGATGATCCATCTCGGCCTCCTTCTGAGGTCCCCACCATCACAGAAGCCAGTCTTCAGCCAATTTGATTCACTCCACGTGATATCAAGAAATGGCTGAGCGCACTAGATACAGCAAAGGCTATGGGCCCCGACAACATCCCGGCTATCATGCTGAAGACTTGTGCTCCAGAACTAGCCGCGGCTCTAGCCAAGCTGTTCCAGTACAGCTACAACACTGGCATCTATCCGACAATGTGGAAAACTGCCCAGGTATGTCCTGTCCACAAAAAGCAGGACAAATCCAATCTGGCCAATTACCGCCCCATCAGTCTACTCTCAATCATCAGCAAAGTGATGGAAGGTGTCATCGACAGTGCTATCAAGTGGCACTTACTCACCAATAACCTGCTCACCGATGCACAGTTTGGATTCCGCCAAGACCACTCGGCTGCCGACCTCATTACAGCCTTAGTCCAAACATGGACAAAGGAGCTGAATTCCAGAGGAGAAGTGAGAGTGACTGCCCTTGACATCAAGGCAGCATTTGACCGAGTGTGGCATCAAGGAGCCCTAATAAAACTGAAGTCATTAGGAATTGGGGGGGGGGGGGTGGAAAACTCTCCACTGGCTGGAGTCATACCTAGCACAAAGGAAGATGGTTGTGGTGAGTGAAGGTCAATCATCACAGCCCCAGGACATCGCTGCAGGAGTTCCTCAGGGCAGTGTCCTAGGCCCAACCATCTTCAGCTGCTTCATCAATAACCTTCCCTCCAACATAAGATCATAAATGGGGATGTTCGCTGATGACTGCACAGTGTTCAATGCCATTCACAACTCCTCAGATAATGAAGCAGTCCATGCCCGCATGCAACAAGACCTGGACGACGTTCAGGCTTGGGCTGATAAGTGGCAGGTAACATTCGCGCCACAGAAGTGCCAGGCAATGACTATCTCCAACAAACGAGAGTCTAACCACCGCCCCTTGACTTTCAATGGAATTACCATTGCCGAATCCCCCACCATCAACATCCTGGGGGTCACCATTGACCATAAACTTAACTGGACCAGCCACATAAATACTCTGGCAACAAGAGTAGGTCAGAGGCTGGGTATTCTGCGGTGAGAGTCTCACCTCCTGACTTTCCAAAGCCTTTCCACCATCTACAAGGCACAAGTAAGGAGTGTGATGGAATACTCTCCACTTGCCTGGATGAGTGCAGCTCCAACAACACTCAAGAAGCTTGACACCATCCAGGACAAAGCAGCTCGCTTGATTGGCACCCCATCCATCACCTTAAACATTCACTCCCTCCACCACCGGCGTACCATGGCTGCAGTGTGTACCATCTACAAGATGCACTGCAGCAACTCGCCAAGGCTTCTTCGGCAACACCTTCCAAACTCACGACCTCTTCCACCTAGAAGGACATGGGCAACAGGTGCATGGGAACTCCACCACCTCCAAGTTCCCCTCCAAGTCACACACCATCCTGACTTAGAAGTATATCGCCGTTCTTTCATCGTCGCTGGGCCAAAATCCTGGAACTCCCTACCTCACAGCACTGTGGGAGTACCATCACCACACAGACTGCAGCGGTTCAAGGCGGCGGCTCACCACCACCTCCCCAAAGGCAATTAGGGATGGGCAATAAATGCTGGCCTTGCCAGCGATGCCCACATCCCATAATCAAATAAAAAAATAAAATTATATAGCACCTTTCACGGCCTCAGGAAGTCCCAAATTGCATTGCAACCATTGAAGTACTTTTGAAGTCCAGTCACTGTTGTAATGTAGGAAAATGGGAGGAACCAGCATTGTAAATGAGTATGCATATCACTAAGTACCAATTTTGTTGGCAAGGGGACTGAGGCACGGCATTTAGATCAGTGCATATGCCTGGAGCAAATGGAGGAAAGAAACTACTTAGTAAGGGGAAAAGAGGCACAACAAGTCGAGTAACATGCATGCTCTGGGGTACACTTAGTACTACGAATAGGGGAGAAGACAATGGTGCTTAAATTTTTACATTGCACACGGGAGTGTGATCTTGACTGCTGAAAGCACATTACTGTCAGATCTGCGCTGCAATAATATAAATGGGAAATATGCAGTAAACACGAGTATTAGAACTGAAATGATAGAACTTTGTTGCTATTATATGAAGAATTGAATATGAATCTAAGTGGAATAATTTCAAAAATAATATTGACCTGCATTGGCTCCCGGTTAAGCAACGCCTCGATTTAAAATTTACATCCTTGATTTCAAATCCCTTCACGGCCTCGCCCTTCCCTATTTATTATCTTCTCCAGCCCGGCTACCCTCTGAAATATCTGCGCTCCTCCAATTCTGGCCTCTTGAGCATCACTGATTTTAACTGCTCCACCATTGGCATCAGTGTCTTCAGCTGCCAAGGCACTAAGCTCTGGAATTCCCTCCCAAAACCCCTCTACTTCTCTTTCCTCCTTTAAGACGCTCCTTAAAACCTACCTCTTTGACAAGTTTTTGGTCATCTGCCCTAATATCCCCTTATGTGACTCAGCATCAAATTTTGTTTGATAACGCTCCTGTGAAGCGCCTTGGGATGTTTTACTACGTTAAAGGTGCTATATAAATGCAAGTTGTTGTTGTTTGACGTACAAATAGATCAGGCGCACAGCAGCACTTTTGTTTGTCACTGTCTTGCACTTATTGATTGAAATGAACAGAATAAATATAGGTCCACAAGACTCTTAATAGGCTATGAATTTGTAAACTGTAATTTGTTGCTTTTGGAGGGTGGTGATCAAGTCTGTGCCAACATTATTGGGTCTCTTTAAAGGTGTTCAGGTACCATAACACATCACAACATTTGTGCTGCACTTAGCCTGTGCCTCTACATCAGCTGTGTGCGCTTTAGGTTGTTTCTTTCTATCACTTAGCAAAACTAGGCAATTCTTCCATTTCACTTGCATTGCATTATATGCAACAACCAGCAGTCATTATGAGCAAAAATGCAACATTGCTATTTTGCCGCAAAATATATCTCTAGTATGATCTCAGCCTGCTAAAAGCTTGTCCAATGACTATTTGTGCCCCATATAACATGTTGTTTTATTATTGCTTCTCTGGTTTTACATTTTAGATACATAGTAGGTACATAATGGGCAAGCTCAGGAAATAAATTGGCAGTTTCAGTCAGTCATTCATATCCACAATAGTAGCAACAATGTTGCACATTTTCTCACTGCAAATAATGGAGAATTTGTCAGCATATGCATTGTGAAACTTTATTGTACAACCAAAATATATATCCTAGTAATTTTTGTCAGTAACTGCCTGCAAAATCATTCAGTATTATTCAAGGTGACAGCAGAAATTCAAGGCATCCTGCTGTGGTGGAGGTATCGATATATTGGTTTAATTTATTGCAAGCAGCTGTTTGTGCAAAGGCAGTTTTCTGTAGGCTACAATCTGGGGCAACTTCTCCTTTGGGTACTCCAATGAACTATTTCCACCAGCTACAAGGCACAAGTAAGGATTGTGATCGAATACTCTCCACTTGTCCTGGATGAGTGCAGCTCCAGCAACACTCAAGAAGCTCAACACCATCCAGGACAAAGCGGCTCGCTTGATTGGCACCCCATCCATCACCTTAAACATTCACTCCCTCCACCGGCGCACCGTGGCTGCAGTGTGCATCATCTACAAGATGAACTGCAGCAACTTGCCAAGGCTTCTTCGACAGCACTTCCCAAACTCACGACCTCTACCATCTAGAAGGACAAGGGCAGCAGGCGCTAGGGAACACCTTGACTTCCAAGTCACACACCATCCTGACTTGGAAATATATCGCCGTTCCTTCATCGTCACTGTATCAAAATCCTGGAACTCCTTACCTAACAGCACTATGGGAGTACCTTCACCACACGGACCAAAGTGGTTCAAGAAGGCAGCTCACCAGCACCTTCTCAAGGGCAATTAGGGATGGGCAATAAATGCTGGCTTTGCCAGTGATGCCCACTTCCCATGAATGAATTAAAAAAAAACTTGGATTGCAGCACATCAGCTGTTGTTGTGCAGATTTTGTGCATAATTACACCAAAAGTACATTGCAACACCAAACAAACGTACAACTTGCAGTGCTGGAAAGATGTTTCAAGTCTCCACAATGTCATAGATAACCGATTGTCCACTGCATTTTCATGACAAAATATTGGCCTGCCGCCCACGTATGCCTCCGAACCGCAAGAAAACTCTGTACTTACCTTTTGCCTCCGGAGCTTCGGACTCTTGTGGTCCTGGGCCTGTGTAAAGGCCCACGCATCCCAGGGGCACATGCAGTTCGCAAGCGTCTCTGGGATCAAGTAGGTCAGGCTAACTAATGACAAAGGGGGATTCCTATGAATACCATTTAATTAAACATTTAAAATAAAAATGTAATTTTTTGAAAAATAAATTTAAACATTTTTAACCGGGACAAATTAACCTAAACTAATTTTAAATGTAAGTGAATGTTTAAATCATTTAAAAAATTTTATTTTAATTTTTATTTAAGCCCTTATGTTGGTAAAAGGCCTTACGCCTGCTTTTACCAGGCGTAAGGTTGTGGTGGGTATTCCTTGGACAAACAGCCCAACTCTGCGCCAGCGAAAGTAAATTTGTAGCGGATGGGTACGATCCATCAAGGAGAAACTTGACAGATCGCAAGTTCTGGGTTTTCGCGCATGCACATTGCATGCGGAAACCCGGAACTTGTGGGGCTCTTACAACAGCGTAAAATCCGGCTATTGTGTATACATAAATGTGTTTATGGAATTTGCGTACAACACCACACCACTTCCCAAAGTCCTGTGATGATGGGCTAGCGGCAAAGTAGCAGGTGCGGATTTCAAAGTGTAGTTGCAAACCATACATGAGGAAGGGGCTAGAATAGGTGTCCTAAACAATGCTTGCTTGACTAACTCCTGGTCAGTTTGCCACATCTGACAGGAATCCCACATAATTGGTTGAAATAGGAGAAGCGAACACCTAAATATAGCAGCTAGGAATATGAGAAAACTCCAGGATACTAAGTCAATAAGTATACCTGAAGGAAGAATTGCACTGATTGGTAGGGAACTATACAGAATAATAGCAACATTGCTGTTCTCAGCAAAATCTGTTTAGTTGAAGGTGGTCAGCTGAAAGAGGTTGGTGCAGGATACACCTTCTTCTGGATAGAGTGCTCCATAGAGGAATCTAGAGAATCTAGGATTGGGCTTACTATGAAATCTAACATGCTATCTAAGCTTGAGAGTCTTCCTAAAGGAATCAGTGACCGTCTGATGACTATGAGACTTTCATTGTTGTCTAGAAGTGGCGGACCTGAGCGGGAGCTAACGAGAGCGGAGCGGCATAAATAGCGTGGCGACAGGCCTGAGACCTGAGCGAGAGCGGAGCTGGGAGCAACTCAACACTGGCAGAATTTGAAAGAGTGACGTCAGAGTAAAAAAACCTAAAGTGACGTCAGCACAAGGGAAGGAGCTGCTGGTGAGTGTTTTTTTGAAGTCTTAAGTTTATTTCTGCTAAGTTAGTTAATAGTCTATTAAATAGAGGTATGGCAGGGGGGAGGGTGAACAGCCAGAGGTTGTGGTCCATATCGGTATCAACGACATAGGTAGAAAGAGGGATGAAATCCAGCAAGCAGATTTTAGGGAGCTAGGAAAGAGACTAAAAAGCAGGACCTCAAAGGTAGCAATCTCCGGATTACTCCCGGTGCCATGAGCTAGTGAGTATAGAAATAGAAGGATAGAGCAGATAAATGCGTGGCTGGAGAGATGGTGCAGGAGGGAGGGCTTTCGATTCCTGGGACATTGGGACTGGTTCTGGGGGAGTTGGGACCTGTTTCGGCTGGACGGGTCACACCTCAACAGAGCCGGGACCAATATCCTCGCCGGGGGGGGCGGAGTTTGCTGGTGCTGTTGGGGAGGGTTTAAACTAATTTGGCAGGGGAGATGGGCACCAGGATGTAACATTAGAAAGGAGAAACATGGTGCACGAAAGAGTGGGAGATATGATGGCATTAGAGTAAGAGATTGTACGGTATTAGGTGGGGTCAGACTAAGAGAAAATACAAGAAGGTCTAAGATAGGTTTACAGTGCATGTATGTAAATGCATGATGCGTGGTAAATAAGGTTTATGAGCTGCAGGCGCAAATAGCCACGTGGGAATATGATGTTGTGGCAATAACGGAGACCTGGCTCAAAAAAGGGCAGGATTGGGTACTAAATATTCCTGGATATAAGGTGTTCAGGAAAGATAGGGAAGGAAAGAAAGGAGGTAGGGTGGTAGTATTGATTAAGGAGAATATTACAGTGCTGGAGAGAGAGGATGTCCTGGAGGGTCAAGGACAGAATCTATTTGGTTAGAGTTGAGAAACAATAGAGGTGCCATTACACTACTAGGTGTATCCTATAGGCCACCGACGAGTGGGAAGGATAGAGAGGAGCAGGGAAATTACAGAGAGGTGCAAGAACTATAGAGTAGTGATAATGGGGGACTTCAATTATCCTAATATAGACTGGGATAGTAATAGTGTAAAGGGCATAGGAGGAAGAATTTCTGAAGTGTGTTCAGGAGAACACTCTTGATCAGTATGTTTCCGGCCCAACGAGGAAGGAGGCATTGCAGGATCTGGTTCTGGGGAATGAGGTGGGTCAGGTGGATCAAGTTTCAATCAGGGAACATTTAGGGAACAGTGATCATAATATCATAAGGATTAGGTTAGCTATGGAAAAGGACAAAGAGCAGTCTAGAGTCAAAATATTTAATTGGAGGAAGGCCAATTTCAGTGGGTTGAGAATGGACCTGGCCCGGGTAAATTGGAATCAAAGATTGACAGGCAAAACTGTAATTGAACAATGGGCTGCCTTTAAAGAGGAGATGGTTCGGGAACAGTCGAGGTACATTCCCACGAGGGGGAAAGGTGTGGCAACCAAAGCCAGAGCTCCCTGGATGACGAAAGAGATAGAGAGTAGAGAGTAAGATAAAGCAGAAAAAAGGGGTGTATGACAGATGTCAGGTCGAGAATACAAGTGAGAACCAGGCTGAATACAGAAAGTTCAGAGGGGAAGTGAAAAAGGAAATAAGAGGAGCAGAGAGGAAGTATGAGAATAGACTGGCAGCTAACATAAAAGGGAATCCAAAAGTCTTCTATAGGCATATAAATAGTAAACAGGCAGTAAGAGGAGGGATGGGGCCGATTAGGGACCAAAAAGGAGACCTACGCATGGAGGCAGAGGGCATGGCTGAGATACTAAATGAGTACTTTGCATTTGTCTTCACCAAGGAAGATGATGTTGCCAAAGTCATAGTGAAAGAGATGGTAGATGAGATATTGGATGGGATAAAAATTGATAGAGGAGGTACTGGAAAGGCTGGCTGTACTTAAAAGTTGGTAAGTCACCAAGACCGGATGGGATGCATCCTAGGATGCTGAAAGAATTGAAAGTGGAAATTGCGGAGGTACTGGCCATAATCTTCCAATCCTCCTTGGATATGGGGGTGGTGCCAGAGGACTGGAAAATTGCAAATGTTACACCCTTGTTCAAAAAGGATGCAAGGATAAACCCAGCAACTACAGGTCAGCTTAACCTCAGTGGTGGGGAAGCTTTTAGAAACGATAATCTGGGACAAAATTAAGTTAGTTCGACAAGTGTGGATTTGTTGAAGGCAAATCGTGTTTAACTAACTTGATTGAATTTTTTGATGAAGTAACAGAGAGGGTTGATGAGGGCAATGCAGTTGATGTGGTGTACATAGACTTCCAAAAGGCGTTTGATAAAGTGCCACATAATAGGCTTGCCAGCAAAGTGGAAACCCATGGAATAAAAGGGACAGTGGCAGCATGGATATGAAATTAGCTAAGTGACAGGAAACAGAGAGTAGTGGTGAACGGTTGTTTTTGGAACTGGAGGAAGGCATACAGTTCCCCAGGGGTCGGTACTAGGACCACTGCTTTTCTTGCTATGTATTAATGACTTGGACTTGGGTGTACAGTCTTAATTACTGCCAAACAACCTCTCTGACACTGAAAATTTAATTTTACAAGTCTCATTCCTTCAAAATTTAATTGTTGTTGATTAAAAATTTTTTTTTTTTTAACCTTTTCCTTTCTGTCTCTTCTCTCTCTCTCTCTCAATCCCATCTTTCTTTCCTTCACTTAATTTTGTTTTCTGTACATGATTGTACAATGAATTAAATATTCTAATTTATACTTCCTGGTTTAGACTGCATGTTGCAGTGAGGGTTCTTCAATCTGATTGGTTGGAGCCACGCTGTTGCTTGCTCTGCTCTGCTCACATACGTCACAGATCCCCTGAAGAGGGTGCCGCGCTGGATCAGATGCTCGATGACAAGTAGCTGTTCAAAAACCCTCGAAAACTCTGGACAGCTGTAAGCGTAGTGAACAGCAAGCGCTGTTCCTTCGTCGCTGACCACAAAATCCAGGCCATGGTGAGTATGGATTCATCGCTGTCCTTTAAAAAGGAACTTGACAGGTTTTTGACAGGGGGCCATTCTGAATTTAAGAAAGCAAGTTATGTGGTTGCAATTGTAAGGGTTTATGGAAACCGCAGTCTTCGATAGATTTAGCTGATTGACTTAGGGCGTCAGAGAGGAATCTCACAGATGGACCTGATGGTCCTTATCCTACCCTTCTTTTTATCCTACCCTTGTTTTTATGTGTATGTATTCTTGAATACTAAGAATCCTAGTTTGAATTTCACTTTACTGTTTAATGCATGTTTTAGCTTTGATGTGTGCATGTGCACATGGACGGGAGTCAACATACTTATATCAAATGCATACGTATGCTGAGGGACTAGGAACCAAGATTCCAAATTGTGGAGACTACGATCAAATCTCGAGTGGCTTCTGTGACTGTTGTGCACTTAGGAATGAATTGCTCTCACATCACACATCTAAAAGCTTATTGATTTTTTTCCCCTTTTAGCATCGGGCAAAGGAGGTCCTAATTAGTAATTTTAGAAGGTTTCCTTACAGGGCTATCTAGTGTAGCTTAATAGCATAAAATGTTCTGTAGGCAAGGTCATGACCCTAAGCAAGCATCAATCTTGAAACAGTGGATTTAAAAAAATTAAGTAAATCAGATAATTGACATGAAAAACTGAATGTCACTTTCTTTGAAGATAAAAATGTGCAGTAAAACAAGCTAAGCTACAACTTTATTATAGCATCAACAGCCAACACTAGCAGGTCACAAACCACAATACCTTGTTACTCTTTTAGGTTTTGCCTACTCCCCCTACTTATCTTTCATAATGACAATTCCTTCTTGAGCTACAGCTTGGAGGTGCAGATGGCAGAGGTCATAATTTTCACCATGATTCCTGTCATTTGCTTAAGTTAACTGAAGGTGCATTTCTGTGGAGCAGGACTCAATTCTGCCAGTCCCTTGTTCACCGCGCTCCCCCCCGCCCCTTCAATATAGCACTCTGCCACAAATATTCCAAATTAAAATTAGAAATTAAATCTATGGCACTCTGATTTGGAGTCCAACTGTGGGATGCAATTTCTAAGACATTGTAATTTTTCCCGCCAAGGGCCACTAAATGAACACGTTATTTGTTCTGATGCAACCAATTTTTGAATACATTAAAAAGTACAGAATATGGAAAGTATGCTCTCTAATCTAGTCGACAAGATTGGCATAGCTTACCTAATTCATTCATTGCATGCCTGTGTTCCTCATCAAATGAAAGCTTCATAAGTACACACACTGCAGGACAGATCTGGTGTTCCACTGGAGATGGCACTAGAGCAACATAATGCATACATAAACCTTAAACAGGAGGCAATTCAAATTTATCTCCGTTTTATTTTCAAATTTTGTAGTATAACTTCCAAACATAAACTCTAGAAATCACTGAAGTCAATTAAAATGAACTTTAAGCAAACAAAAACTGATCTTATGTACTGCACTGTTTTAGAACAAAAGCAAGAAAAGTTACATTTCCTGTTACTGAATAATAAGATTAATGCAGTTAAAGCAAACCTTTTGCTTGATGCAACATAGGTGTGCAGAGATCAATTCAAATTTCTAAAATTATATTAGACATTGCGGCCAGTATTTTCCACTTCTGTGCTGACCAGTCCATTCACTTTAATCGGCTGGTGAGCGCACAAGCGTAAAACCCAGGCCTGCATTTTCAGCAGCTTTACATTTAAAAAAAAAATCAGCATTGTTAGTATATCAACAGTTCAAGAAAGTTGATGACTGGAATTCATTTAACTGGTTATGAGGATGTCAAGGTAATAAAACATAAGCCAAAATGGCCTCTTTCTGTGCTGTAAAAAGTATCATACTAATTAAATGAACATATATAATACTCAAAATAACAACAGAAAACGCTGGAAAAACTCAGCAGGCCAGGCAGCATCCGTGGAGAGAGAAACAGAGTTAACGTTTCAGGTCAAAGACCTTTCGTCAGAACTGAAAAAGGCAGGAAATGAAATAGATTTAAAGCAAGGATAAAGCTGGGAAAAGGGGGAGGGGATGAAAGAACAAAAGGAGAGATTAAGAGACATTGAGAGACATTAAAAGATGATCAAGGCAAGAGGAGGTGTTAATGTGACAGGTGGAGGCTAAAAGAAGTGTGAAATGCACTGGCAGAATGAAGGACAGCTGCCAGCTTCTGGGAGGGAAAAAAAAGGGCATATAATACTCAACTGAAGTAGTAACTCAACACCAGGTTATAGTCCAACAGTTTTATTTGAAATCACAAGCTTTCGGAGCGCTGCTCCTTCGTCAGGTGACTTCACCTGACGAAGGAGCAGTGCTCCGAAAGCTTGTGATTTCAAATAAAACTGTTGGGACTATAACCTGGTGTTGTGCGACTTCTCACATTTGTCCACCCCAGTCCAACATCTGGGCATCTCCAGCATCTCCACATCAGAAGTAGTAACTATACAGTGCAGAAAACAAATGACAGCTTTTATTGTATAAACACATATATGAATTAAGCACGTCACAAATGCCTAGAAAATTGCTCATGATAAATAGACTGAAATAAATCAATATATTTACACAACACACAGTTGAAGATGCAAATGGTCACCAGGAGTAGCCACCTGGCTGCCAAGGCTAGTTTAAATGGCTGGTTTCAGAACACAAAGGTGTAAAAGTAGGCCAGTCTTCCTCTTTGCTGCAGATGGCATATTGAGCAGCATAAACAACATACATTCTTTAAAAGAGAGTTCTCCCCTTCTCACTGGTGATTTAAACAAATAAAGAAAAAAATGCAGGCTATCTTGATCAGGAGGAACTATCTCTACAGTTTGAGAGCTTGTAAAAGATCTTTAATAAACAGTGACTTTTAGAAAGGGGAGACAAAGGGGTACTATACTTGTGAATTAACAGCATTATACCTAAATTTTGGGTAGGGATCGTTGAAGTGAAAGATTCTGATTGTCTGCACTGAGTAATGATCCTATCAATCTGACTGTAAACCCCAATAACCATACTAGGCCCTCAAGTACTGGAGTTTTGACATGTGTAGGCTGATGTTCATTGTAAAGATAACACTAGCAGGCCTTAGGGGCTGAAATGTTGCTAGCCTGGGCTTTTGTATAGCGTTTTATTCCATGATGAAGAGGTTTGAACTCTGCTGATGAGATATCTTTGCAGCATCAGAAGGAGATGTGTGTGTGATTGTCCATGGTAACTTAAATAAAAAACTGAGGAATGGAAAAGGTTGGAATTATGTCTATGGTCATCATGGAACCAGAGGGATACTTGTATGTAAGTGCATTATAAGGCAGCAGTTTAGTTTGGACATATAGGGCCATCTGGTTATCTTCAGCCATGCATTCATGTGAAGGATATTGTTAAACCTGACTTTCATATTTTATTATAGTCGTTTGGAGCTTCAACTTGGCACCTTGTATGACATCTTCAATATCGCCCAGTACAGCATCCTAGATGGAAGTCATGGAGAGGTGGGTAAGTTACGTTTAAAGATAGGAGGGACAGTCGACGACAGGAATTTTTTTTTGTCTAGACTTCAAACACAGATCCTAGCATCGGGTGCCCTACCAGTATATTAATACACAAACACACGGTACCATAAAACTAAGTTTGTAATTATATCCCAAATGACAAAGTTTAAAGCTCCTTTTGATCACTTTGACAGCCATCTTCCCACAGGAAGGAACAAAAAAGGACAAGCCAATTCACAGCACACTAATATATCTTTTCAACAGGCAGTCACAGAGCAGCATTGGTGGACGCCTGGTGCCTGCTGCTAGCTAGAACCGGTACAATTGGGAAAGGTTAGAACTTGGTGCAAACATAATATTGTTAATATTTCTGTTTAAATCTGTCAATTACTAGGACAATTTTTTATACCCACAGGAGAAAATAGACATGGTATTGTACAAATAGTGCTCTTCCTCATGCTAACAGCAGCAGCCCAGATGCAACGGACACTCAAGACCTGAAAGCATGATAGATTACAATATAGCTGCAAAAGTCTTCAAGCTGCGATGCTGAAGAGAAACCTACCCTAAACACAATTACTAATTTAATTTTAACAAAAATATACATCTTTAATAAAAGAAGCTGCCATATATGTATTAGAATGAAGAGTTTAAAAAACAGAACTTCCCGACGTTATTTTTTCTTAAAGGCTGCTTCTTTTAATAGAAAAATGCAATGCAACTAATTCACAAATAATACTGTACAGAAAATATCATACTTGGATTTTTGTCCTGATCCACGCCTCGCTCATGTGCTTCCTGCCATTCCCAGCATGTCTCACAGTAAGCACGGATCTGTTCTAGCAGGTGAAGAACACGGGTCTCTCGTCTTCCTCTCTTGTCATCTGGCTGCGAATGGATTATATTGTGTAGTGCAGCACTAGCCCGTGCACGGGCCTCCTTACTGCCACGTGAATTGCCTAGCAGCACAGAGTCTTTATCATTGCCGTGCAAAAGCTGTATGAGCAGTGGAAGACAACCAGACTGACGCATAGCTATACAGCTGTCCTGAGAACTAGACATTGCTAGCAAAGTTCGAGACATATCATCCTTGTCGTGTGTACCAAGCATTGACAGCAGCGAATATACCATTTCCACCTATAGCCCAAGCGAACCAAAAAGGTTAAATTCTGTTCACATCACAGGGTCAACAATTAATGACATGAAGCCAAATTACTGAAAATTTCATAAACAAACAGTAAATCCAAGGATATAATTTTCCCTGTTTCAAGACCTCTGTAAACATTTGGTGATAATTTACTGTGGCAGTAGACATTTCTCTTGACTTACCACCATCTAGCTAAGCAGAGGTTGGATGGGATTATACTTCAACTGAGTTTGGCCAATAGTGTTACATTTAGCCCTATATTCACACTCCAGTGTTAGAATAATATTTTAATTAGACAATATCAGAAGGTCCAAATCCACTTAAACTGGACTTTCTGCCACTAGCTTTTTTCTGGTTAATTTAATATTATAAACTACAACAGCTTTATTAACTCTGCTTTGACTCCCTGGACTTCAGAATATTGGATGGGTAAAATCAGATTTCATGACGTTGGGTAGTGATATTCTGGTCTGTCCAGTAAATTGCCCGTTAGCAATAGCTAACATCACGTTACATCGAGTGAACAGCACAGATTCAGGCCATTCGGCCCAAATGGTCTATGTCAGTGTTTATGCTCCACATGAGCCTCCTCCCAGCCTACTTCATCTAACCCTATCAGCATATCCTTCTATTCCTTTCTCCCTCATGTGCTTATCTAGCTTCCCCTTAAATGCAACTGTGCTATTTGCCTCAACTACTCCTTGTGGTAACGCGTTCCAGATTCTTACCATTCTTTGGGCAAAGAGGTTTCTCCCGAATTCCCTATTGGATTTATTCGTGACTATCTTATATTTATGACGTATAGTTTGGACTCCACCACAAGTGGAAACATTGGCCTAAACAAAAATTTAATTTGTATTTATAAAAATTTATATTTTTTAATGGGTCTAAAAATAAACTTACCTTATTGGACAGGGTTTTTAATGTATAAATGAGTGATAAAATTATATTTTTCTATTTTTTAAAACGCTTATGCTGGTAAAAGCAAGCTTTACGCCTGCTTTCACGGGCATTCAGCGGGCGGAAGTTGGGCAAATAACACAACTCTCCGCCCGCGGAGGCCCTTTTCCCGGGGATGCGGATCATCTGTCAAGAGAATTCTTGACAGATCGCAAGTACTGGGTTTTCGTGCATGCGCTTTGCATGCCTAAACCCGGAAATTGCGTGGCCGTTAAGGGCGTGTGCGCACCTCGTACGCACCTGTAGGGGGTCGCAAAATACGGCCCATTTTCTCTGCGTCTACCCTATCAAACCCTTTCATTATCTTAAAGCCCTCCTACAGCTCAGCCTTCTCTTTTCTAGAGAAAAGAGCCCCAGCCTGTTCAGTCGATCCTGATAAGTCACCCTCTCAGTTCTGGTATCATTCTAGTAAATCTTTTTTGCACTTTCTCCAGTGCCTCTATATGGAGGCCAGAACTGTGCATCGTACTCCAAGTGTGGTCTAACCAATATTCAATACAAGTTTAACATAACTTCCCTGCTCTTCAATTCTATCCCTCTAGAAATGAACCCCAATGCTTGGTTTGCTTTTTAAAAAAAAAAATGGTCTTATTAACCTGCATCGCTACTTTTAGCTATTCACGTATCTGTACTCATAGATACCTTAGCTCTTCCACCTCATTCAGATTCCTATTATCCAAGCAGTATGTGGCCTCCTTATTCTTCCTACCAAAATGTCACTTACCTATACTGAATTTCATTTGCCAATTACATACCCATTCTGCAAGTTTATTAGTGTTTTCCTGTATTTTGTCGCATTCTTCCTTTGTATTAACTACACCTCCCAATTTGGTGTCTGCATATTTTGAAATTGTACTTCTGATTCCAGAATCCAAATCATCTATGTAGTGAACAACAGTGGTCCCAGCACCGATCCCTGTGAAATACCACTTCCCACCTTTTGCCAGTCCGAGCAGTTACCCTTAACCCTATCTCTTAGTTTACTGTTTTGTAGTCAGCTTGCTATCCATTCTGCTAATTGTTCCCTGAATCCACATGGTCTGACCTTAGTTATGAGTCTACTATGCAGTACCGTATCAATGGCCTTTTGAAAGTCCAAATATATGACATCTACCCTTGTCTACTCTGTCTGTTACTTCTTCAAAGAATGCAATAAGGTTGATCAAGCATGACATAAGAACATAAGTAAGAGCAGGAGAAGGCCATACGGCCCCTCGAGCCTGCTCCACCATTCAATAAGATCATGGCTGATCATCGACATCAACTCCACTTTCCCGCCCGATCTCCATATCCCTTGATCCCTTCCCCTTTGAAATCCATGCTGACTACTCTATTATATTTTCGGTTTCTAGATGTTTTTCTATTACATCTTTGAGTCAAGATTCAATTAATCTTTCCTGCCACTGACGTTAAGCTAACTGGTCTATAGTTTCCTGGACTTATTCCTATATTTAAAAAGAGAGATAGAACAACATTAGCTGTCTGCCAGTGTCTGGCACTATTCCCTTTTCTAATGAATTGTTATATATGTAATAGTGCCTCTGCTAACTCTTCCCTAGTTTCTTTTAATATGCGCAGATGCAATCCATCCAGACCAGGGGTTTTATCCTCTCTAGGTTTGATTAGTTGATCAATTATCACCCCATTTTCTATCTTAAATGTCTTTGATCTCTTCTTCTAATGTCATGCCCACCCTGTTAGTTTCCCTGGTAAATACTGAGGCAAAGTAACTATTCAATATTTCTGCCATTTTGTTGTCATTACCTGTGAGTTTATCTTGCGCATCCTTTAGTGGCCCTATTTCTATCCTAACTTTTCTTTTGTTATTTATGTATCTGTAGAATGCTTTACTGTTTCTTTTTATATTCTTCAATAATTTAATTTCCTAGTTCCTTTTTGCTTACCAAATTTTTTTTAAACTTCTTTCCTAACCTCTTTGTATCCCCTTTTGTCATCCTCTCCTTTATTGTCTATGTACTTACTGCCTTTTTCTTTAGTTTTAATTTTACTTTTATCTCTTTATTCATCCATGGTGTTTCATTAGCTAGCTTGTTCTTGGTTTTTTTAGTGGATTATATTTCTCCTGAACTCCATTGATTACCGTTTCAAATAGTTCCCACTGCTGTTTTACCTCTTTGCCTGTCAATTTTTTTCCAGTTTACCTTCCCTAGTTACATTCTCATTGCCTCGAAATGAGCTCTTTTCCAATCTATTAATTTGGTCTTTGTCTTACTTATGTCTTTCTCAATCATTTTATTAAACCTCATCATGTTATGACTGCTAGTGCCTAGCTGTTCCCCTATACTTATTTCTGATCTGCTCTGATTTATTTCCCATTACCAGATCCAGTAGTGATTCTTCTCTTGTTGAGCTTATGTACTGGGTAAGAAAGGAGCCCTGAACACACTGTAAAAACTCGATTCCCTTTTTCCTACATCTTCTTGCCAGTTTATTTGGGGATAGTTGAAATCTCCCATGATTCAACTATGTCTTATACTCATTTCATAGATTTGCCTGCATATTTCTTTCCTCACTTCCCTTCCACAATTAAGTGGTCTGTAGAATACCCCTATTAATGTGATTGATTCCTTCTTATCCTTTGTCTCAATCCATATGGATTCTACTTCTATCTTAATGTTAGTTATGTCCCTTTTTACTACTATCATTATGTTATCTCTAATTAGTACAGCTACCCCACTCACCTTCTTCCTTCCCTATCCTTTCTAAATATGTTATATCCTGCAATATTAACTGCCAGTCCTGTTCTTTATTAAGCCAAGTTTCAGTTACTCCTACTACATCTGGCTCCTCGCTACGAATTATTGTCTCCAGTTCCACCGTTTTGTTTCGGCTGCTGTATACATTGCTGTACAGGCAATTTATTTTGTTTTTATTAATTGTTCCACTCACTTCATTTTTAATAGTCATTTTACTCATGTTCTATAACTATCTGTTACCTGATCGTTTATACCCTTATTCTTTACCTTGGTCTGACCTTTACTTTCATCTCCTATTTCTTTTATCTTCAGGTTTACGTTATTTTCACTAGATCCCTCCCCGTCATCTTACTAGTTTAAAATCCTATCTACAACCCTATTTACCCTTTCTGCTGGGACACTGGTCCCATTCCGGTTCAGGTGAAGCCCATCCCAGCCATATAGCTCCTTCCTGGCTCAGTACCGGTGCCAGTGTCCCATGAAATGGAATCCCTTCTTTCCACACCAGTCTTTCAGCCACACATTCACCTTCCTGATCTGCCTATCCCTATGCCAATTAGCACGTGGCTCGGGTAGTCATCCTGGGACTACCACCCATTATGTCCTGTTTTAATTTAGTTCTTAACTTTTGATATTCTGTTAGAAGGACCTCCTCCCTTTTCTTCCTTATGTCATGGGTCCCAACATGAACTACGACAACTGGATCTTCCCCCTCCCTTTCCAAGTTCCTCTCTAGTTGCTCAGAGATATTCTTTACCCTTGCAACAGGTAGGCAACACACCCTCCTGGACTTTCGGTCGCGACTGTACAGGACTCTATACTCTCCAAATGATCGAATCCCCTATGACAACAACCTTTCTATCTGTTCCTTCCCCCCTTGGACTGCCTCCTGCTTCACAGTGCCATGGTTAGCATTCTGGCCATCCTACCTGCAGCATCCTTATCCTCACAGGTAGCAAGTATATTGTACCTGTTGGATAGGACCAGTGTCTGTGGGACCTCCTTCTCTATCTCCACTTGGTTCCCCGTACCCTGCTGACTGAGTCACATTCGCCCCTTCTTGCACGTGCGCTTTATTCTGAGATGTGACTGCACTCTGGAGAAAACTCTCACTGATGTGTCAGAGTGTCTCTAACTCGTATTCCAGTTCAACGACTCTGAGCTGGAGTAACTCAAGGCAGAGCCATTTCCTGCAGATGTGGAAATCTGGGACAGTCTCGCTGTCCACAAGCTCCCACATATCTCAGTCCCAACACATTGCATTGCCTGTGCTGCCATCTCTAATCTTTATTTATTTATTTATCAATTAGCAGTAATTTATAGACAGAACTAGTAAAATCACTTGAGGTCTAGTATTAATTAGCTGACTGATTAGTTTGATTTGAAATTAATTAGTAATTATTTACTCTGATTATTTATTATTTATGCAGAGCAGATACTTATTTAATGCAAATTGGATTTAATTTAAGATTAGAACCAACAGCTTAAGGTGAGCTGGAATCTTCCTTATTTTGCACAGCATTTTGTTTCCAGAATAGTTCCACATATGGATAATGTTCAGAATTTCTATTTCTAATTCAGTCTGACTGGGTATACTTGTGAAAACATTTTCAAAGTACCATCTGCACTCAAATTTTATTTAATTATCAAAGCTGATGAGAGTTTTTTTCAAATGTCCAGGAAATGGTTTATATAAACTTTAATGATAGTGCATTGGACTTTAAAATGAAATATACTGCCGATATGTGCCCGCCACCACTAACCCTACCAAGGTTTACATGGTCGGGGGCAAGGCCACAAAAAGCAGGTTTCTGCCACACATCTGGGGTTTCCCCCACTAGTAAAAGCCACATAGTGCGGAGTAAGTGGCCGGTGGATGGTGGAAAAATTCACCCCCACCAATGAAACAGAATTTTTGAGGCAGGAGACTAGAAGAACCCCCCAAGGAATCTCAGCCTCATTGTTTGCCAATTCCATTCCACTTCTCACAGCCAGTAAGTCTCCCTTTTAGCCAGCATTGAGAATTTGAGCCACAAATCTCAAACTGTGCCATTTACAATAGGCAGCAGGTTCAACAGGATAGGGTTCACCAGTCCTACTTCTACTTGGAGGAGTATTACCACAAAATATCAAGTCTATGCTCTTGCTAACTGAGAGATATTGGGCCGTATTTTCCGATCAGAGGCTTCCCGCGTGCGGAAGCCTCCGATCTGGAAAAAATCTATGCTCTTACCTGAGGGCTCCTGAGGTGCGTATAGTTCCGATGCTGGGCCTCTCCAACTTCAAGTGCGCAGGGCCTACGTATCCCAGGGGCGCATGCGGTTCGCAAGCATCCCTGGGATCACGTGGGCCATGGGGAGCCAATCAAAGAAGGGAATCTCCCTTTATACACTTGACAGATAGACCTGTCAAATATATGAATGGAGATCAATGAAAAAAATAGTAAAACTTTAAATAAATTAAAAAAAAAAATCACCTTTTTAAAATTAGTTGAAATTACAATAAATTAAATACTTTAAACAAAAATTAAATTTTTTGAAAAAAATAAAGTTTTTTTTACAGGGCTAAAAATAAACTTACCCTTTTCAACTCTTATCCTGGTAAAAGCAGGCCTTACGCCTGCTTTTACCAGGCGTAACAATTCTAAGGGTTTTCTGCGGGCGGAGGGTCTCCAAAAAGCGGAACTATCTGCCCGCAGAGGCCCTTCTCCAGGGCAGGCGTCCGATCTGTCAAGAGGTTTCTTGACAGAGCGGAAATGCAGGTTTTCAGCGCATGCGCTGTGCATGCCTGAAGCCGTCATTTCCGATGTCCCTACGGGTGGGTACATAGCGCATACCCACCCGTAGGGATCGGAATATCCGGGCCATTGAGTTTCAACAGCAATCGTGATTTTCAACATCTCTAATTGGGAAGCCAACATGCTACTGGGTCCCTTTAGTTTACTCACTTTTGTAGTAATGCACGTTCCAATAATTTGAGAAGCATACATAACACGGTGGCATAGTGGTTAGCACTGGTGCCTCACAGCGCCAGGGACCCGGGTTCGAATCTGGCCTTGGGTGACTGTCTGTGTGGAGTTTGCACATTCTCCCCGTGTCTGCGTGGGTTTCCTCCGGGTGCTCCGGTTTCCTCCCACAGTCCAAAAATGTGCGGGTTAGGTTGATTTGGCTATGATAAATTGACCCTTAGTGTTAGGGGGGGATTAAATATGTGGGGTTACGGGGATAGGATAGGAAGGGATATGTTAGGGGGAATTAAATACGTGGGGTTACGGGGATAGGGTGGGATATGTGTCGGTGCAGGCTCGATGGGGATTCTGTGTGAGAAAGCAGGGACAGGGTACTGGATTTGGATGATCAGCCATGATCGTATTGAATGGTGGAGCAGGCTCGACGGGCCGAATGGCCTACTCCTGCTCCTAGTTTCTATGTTTCTATAACAGGTAAGCATTATCCGCACAATATTATAGTTCAGTTGTTTAATCCTGTTTACTGGTACTACGCTGACTTCTTGACCAAAGGTGTCACTGAATAGTATACAACTGTTTTTAAAAAGACCCGTAGAAATTTAAATCTTTAAGGAAACAACTTCAAGTAATAACAGCCAGCAAATAGTTATAGCAAAGCAAGCAATACTACTTCTGCAGGTGGAATTAGAAGCAACATGACAAAATATTGCTGGAATTAATAACATTCAGATTAATGCCAGAATTCCAGTTGTTAGAAATCAGGTCATTTCTTCCCTTTGTGTAAAATATTGTTCTGTAATTTTGCTGGTTACAATATAAAAGTTATTTGAATACCAATATATATTGAACTAATGATTCTATTGCTAGATGAGTTAATTTGGGTTCTGTTGATTTCTGCTAGAATTCTTTTGGACACCAAGCTTGATTCAAATATAATCCTTACTATGATCTTTTACGCCTTCCCTCCATATGTAGAGTACAGCTGCAATGCATGCCAATTATTACTTAAGCACCATTTTGTAAATATTTTCAAAAGGACACAGTAAGGAGTACAACATGCATTTGTTAATGAAAATAGCAAAACATACTGGTAAAGCAGCCAAAGCATTGTTAAAATTGACGTATTAGAAAAAATGCAGTGTAGCGACCTGTAGTCTGGAATCTTCGGTTACCTTGGTACCCAGGTGACTTGTCAGTCTTCGAGGAACTGAGTAGGAACTACTGCAGCTCATCACACTAGCAGCATTTTGTTCAACCCGTGATCCTGAACCCTAAAAGACATCAGATAGGATTTGAAGTATTAAGCTTCTTAAATAAAAAGTAATGTTTTTGAAATGCTATGAAATTTTCCAGTGTAATAAGGGTACAACAGTTATCATGGGTGACTTTAATCTACATATAGATTGGGCTAACCAAATTAGTAACAATACTGTGGAGGAGAAATTCCTAGAGTGTATACGGGATGGTTTCCTGGACCAATATGTCGAGGAACCAACTAGAGATCAGGCCATCTTAGACTGGGTATTATGTAATGAGAAAGGATTAATTAGCAATCTTGTTGTGCGAGGCCCCTTGGGGAGGAGCGATCATAATATGATAGAATTCTTCATTAAAATGGAGAGTGAAGTAGTTGACTCAGAGACTAGGGTCCTGAATTTAAATAAAGGAAACTACGATGGTATGAGGCACGAGTTAGCTAGGATGGATTGGGGAATGTTACTTAAAGGGTTGACGGTGGATAGGCAATGGCAAACATTTAAAGATCGCATGGATGAACTACAGAATTTGTTCATCCCTGTTTGGCATAAAAATAAAACAAAAAAGGTGACTCAACCGTGGCTAACAAGGGAAATTAGGGATAGCATAAGATCCAAGGAGAGGACATAAAATTTGGCCAGAAAAAGCAGCAAACCTGAGGATTGGGAGCAGTTTAGGATTCAGCAAAGCAGGACAAAGGGATTAATTAAGAGGGGGAAAATAGATTATGAGAGTAAGCTTGCAGGGAACATAAAAACTGACTGTAAAAGCTTCTATAGATATGTGAAGAGAAAAAGATTGGTGAAGTCAAGCGTAGGTCCCTTGCAGTCAGAATCAGGGGAATTTATAATGGGGAACAAAGAAATGGCAGACCAATTAAATACATACTTTGGTTCTGTCTTCACAAAGGAGGACACAAGTAACCTCCCAGAGATGTCGGGGAACATAGGGTCTAATGAGAGGGAGGAACTGAATGAAATCAGTATTTGTAGGGAAATGGTGTTAGGGAAATTGATGGGATTGAAGGCCGATAAATCCCCAGGGCCTGATAATCTACATCCTCGGGTACTTAAGGAAGTGGCCCTAGAAATAGTAGATGCATTGCTGGTCATCTTCCAAAATTCTATAGACTCTGGAACAGTTCCCATGGATTGGAGGATAGCTAATTCAACCCCACTATTTAAAAAAGGTGGTAGAAAGAAAACGGGGAATTATAGACCGGTAAGTCTGACATCGGTAGTGGGCAAAATGCTAGAGTCCATTATAAAAGATGTAATAGCAGAGCACTTGGAAAACAGTGACAGGATCGGACAAAGTCAACATGGATTTACAAAAGGTAAATCATGCTTGACTAATCTACTGGAATGTTTTGAGGATGTAACTGGTAGAATAGATAAGGAAGAACCAGTGGATGTGGTGTATTTGGACTTTCAGAAGGCTTTCGATAAGGTCCCGCATAAGAGATTAGCGTGCAAAGTTAAAGCATATGAGATTGGGGGTAAGGTACTGTCTTGGCTAGAGAACTGGTTGGCAGACAGGAAGCAAAGAGTTGGAATAAACGGGTCTTTTTCCGAGTGGCAGGCAATGACTAGTGGGGTACCGCAGGGATCGGTGCTTGGACCCCAGCTATTCACAATATATATATATATATATATATATATATATATATAAATGATCTAGACGAGGGAACCAGATGTAATATCTCCAAGTTTGAAGATGACACAAAGCTGGGTGAGCGCGTGTGCTGTGAGGAGGATGCAGAGAAACTCCAGTATGATTTGGACAGGTTGGGTGATTATACTGCATTTGCCATGCATCTGCCCAATGTGGATAAATGCGAGGTTATCCACTTCGGTGGCAAAAACAGGAAGACAGATTATCTGAACAGCAATAGATTGGGAAAAGGGGAAGTGCAACGAGACCTGGGTGTCCTTGTGCACCAGTCGCTGAAGGTAAGCATGCAGGTGCAGCAGGCGGTTAAGAAGGCAAATGGTATGTTGGCCTTCATAGCGAGAGGATTTGAGTACAGGAGCAAGGATGTCTTGCTGCAATTGTACAGGGCCTTGGTGAGACCACACCTTGAGTATTGTGTGCAGTTTTGGTCACCTTATATGAGGAAGGATGTTCTTGCCATGGAGAGTGTGCAGCGAAGATTCACCAGACTGATACCTGGGATGGCAGGAATGACGTATGAGGAGAGATTGGGTCGATTAGGCTTATATTCGCTAGAGTTTAGAAGAATGAGAGGGGATCTCATTGCAACTTATAAAATTCTAACAGGACTAGACAGACTAGATGCAGGAAGGCTGTTCCCGATGGCGGGGGAGTCCAGAACCAGGGGTCACAGTCTAAGGATAAGGGGTAAGCCATTTAGGACTGAGATGAGGAGGAATTTCTTCACTCAGAGAGTGGTGAAGCTGTGGAATTCTCTACCACACAAGGCAGTTGAGGCCAATTCATTAAATATATTCAAGAAGGAGTTAGATACATTTCTTAAGGCTAAGGGGATCAAGGGATATGAGGAGAAAGCAGGGACAGGGTACTGAATTTGGATGATCAGCCATGATCTCATTAAATGGCGGAACAGGCTCGAGGGGCCGAATGGCCTACTCCTGCTCCTGTCTTCTATGTTTCTATGTTATATCATTCCTTGCTTTTCAGGAACATGATCAGCATTTTTCCGAAAATGACGAGTTGGGAGTAATTTTCTAACTGAGCCTCCAATGAGAAAGTGGATTATTGCCACCCATATCACATGGGTGAGCTCAGAAAAGCACCTGAGTGTGCAGATGACCATTACCACCACTGGCAATGCCAGCCTCAAGATGTACATTATCCATAGGTGTCCTTGCAGCAGAAGGCATTTGGTTCTCTGCTGACCTGGAGTGTCTGTAAGCAGTTCTGGAAGATCATTACCAATAGGTGCCTCTCTGCCTGTGAATATGGGTGGGAGGGTTTTGGCAGCTGGGTGCAATTTGCCCTGCCTGGCATCCCTCCATTGCTCCTCTTAATCTTCCAAAACCAGATGTAAAGGGGGGATTCCCATCGGAAGACCCACTATCCCAATATCTTGGGATATACCCCAAAAATGTAGTGCCCGAACATTCTAGCACATAGCTTCCTGATTAACTAAGTGGAAACAGAAAAAAAAGTTCAAGAAAAGCCTCAAAATTCAGCTACAGATATTGCTATAGGGTTTTTAAAAATGTACTTCTGTAGATAATATACCACAGCAGCCCTGGAATGCCATTTTCTATGGGTGGGTGCTATACTAGTGAAAATGTCAGAAAGTTGCAAAGACATGGAAATGACATCAGTGGGCTAATTTTACTATTATTAATTACAAACTGGAAAGTGCTTCTCTGCCAGTACAAAACTAGACTGCAAAACAGGATGAGATGGCAAATGAGTTGAAATCTGTGGAAGTCCTCCACCATTTTTCTTTCTGATCAGTTACGCTTATTAATTGGGTGTAGCTGACTGTAAAATCTACTCCACCAGTGTTTGTATTCCAGCTTTTTAGCTTTCTTCTCATAATGCCTTCAACCAAGAGGCTGGCAATGCCTTATACTTTAAACTTCTTCATAGTTTTCATCAATGCTGCTTCATAATTGGCTAACATGAGGTCCACCTGCTCAGTGTAAGACCTCTGTGATATAGTCCGTCCATTGAGAATAAACCAACATTATAAATATTCCATCTTCTGATCTAGTCCAGTACTGACAAAGCTGATTCAATAAAAGCAGAGCATTGAAACAGCCAGTGCAGCAATGAATTCGAATTTGAGCCCTTTGATCATTATCTTGAATTTTAATATAATTAACTACAAGCTGGCAGGTGCTCCAGGCTTCGATATACAATTACGATAGCAAAATACTGCGGATGCTGGAAATCCGAAATAACAACAGATAACGCTGGAAAAACTCAGCAGGCCAGGCAGCATCCGTGGAGAGAGAAAGAGAGTTAACCGTTTCAGGTCGATGACCTTTCATCAGAACTGGGAAGAGCCGGAAATCAAATAGATTTAAGGCCAAGGTAAAGCTGGGAAAAGGGGGAGGGGATAAAGGAACAAAGGGGGAGATGAAGAGACATTAAGAGATATGCAAGGCTAGAGGTGGTGTTAATGTGACAGATTAAGGCTGAATGAAGTGCGAAATCCACTGGCAGATGACGGACAGCTGCCAGCTTCTAGGAGGAAAAAAAAAAGGTGGGGGGGGGGACAAATAAAAGGGTGGATAAAATAAAATATAAATGTGATTGGAGCTGAGGTTATGATCTAAAATTGTTGAACTCAATATTGAGTCCAGAGGGCTGTAGCGTGCCTAAACGAAAGATGAGGTGCTGTTCCTCGAGCTTACGCTGAGCTTCCGTGGAACAGTGTAATAGGCCGAGGACGGTGAGGTCAGAGTGGGAGTGAAGCGGTGAATTAAAGTGACAGGCCACCGGGAGCTCGGGGTCCCCCTTACGGACTGAACGGAGGTGTTCCGCAAAGCGGTCACCCAATCTGCGTTTGGTCTCCCCAATGTAGAGGAGTCCACATCGTGAGCAGCGAATACAGTATACTAAATTGCAGGAAGTACAAGTAAATCGCTGTTTCACCTGGAAGGGGTGTTTGGGGCCCTGGACAGTGGGAAGAGGGGAGGTATAAGGGCATGTGTTGCATCTCCTGCGCGTGCACGGGAAGGTGCCGGGCGAAGGGGAAGGGGTGCTGGGGGTGGTAGAGGAGTGGACTAGGGTGTCGCGGAGGGAGCGGTCCCTACGGAATGCTGAAAGGGGAGGTGAGGGGAAGATGTGTTTGGTGGTGGGATCACGCTGGAGGTGGCGGAAATGGCAGAGGATGATCCGTTGAATGTGGAGGCTGGTGTGGGTGAAAGGTGAGGACAAGGGGAACCCTATCGTGGTTCCGGGAGGGAGAGGCAGGGGTGAGGGCAGATGTGCGGGAGATAGAACGGACACGGTCGGGGCCGTGTCGACCACGGTAGAGGGGAATCCTCGGTTGAGGAAAAAGGAAGACATGTCGGAAGCACTGGTATGGAAGGTGGCATCATCAGAGCAGATGCGGCGGAGACGGAGAAACTGGGAGAATGGAATAGAGTCCTTACAGGAGGCGGGGTGGGAGGAAGTGTAGTCCAGGTAGCTGTGGGAGTCGGTGGGCTTGTAGTGAATGTTAGTCAATAACCTATCCCCAGAGATGGAGATGGAGAAGTCGAGGAAGGGAAGGGAAGAGTCGGAGATGGACCATGTGAAGGTGAGGGAAGAGTGGAAATTGGAAGCATAGTGAATGAAATGTTCTAGTTCAGGGCGAGAGCAGGAGACGGCACCGATACAGTCATCAATGTACCGGAAAAAGAGGTGAGGGAGGGGACCCGAGTAGGACTGGAACAAAGAGTGTTCCACATATCCCACGAAAAGGCAGGCACCTTTCACCCCACCAGCCTCCACATTCAACGGATCATCCTCTGCCATTTCCGCCACCTCCAGCGTGATCCCACCACCAAACACATCTTCCCCTCACCTCCCCTTTCAGCATTCCGTAGGGACCGCTCCCTCCGCGACACCCTAGTCCACTCCTCTACCACCCCCAGCACCCCTTCCCCTTCGCCCCGGCACCTTCCCGTGCACGCGCAGGAGATGCAACACATGCCCTTATACCTCC
Source organism: Squalus acanthias (assembly GCA_030390025.1). NCBI lineage: Eukaryota > Metazoa > Chordata > Chondrichthyes > Squaliformes > Squalidae > Squalus > Squalus acanthias. The sequence continues at coordinate 174,949,149 of CM059425.1, read as the reverse complement.
CCTCTTCCCACTGTCCAGGGCCCCAAACACCCCTTCCAGGTGAAACAGCGATTTACTTGTACTTCCTGCAATTTAGTATACTGTATTCGCTGCTCACGATGTGGACTCCTCTACATTGGGGAGACCAAACGCAGATTGGGTGACCGCTTTGCGGAACACCTCCGTTCAGTCCGTAAGGGGGACCCCGAGCTCCTGGTGGCCTGTCACTTTAATTCACCGCTTCACTCCCACTCTGACCTCACCGTCCTCGGCCTATTACACTGACCATTCGGCCCGTCGAGCTCATGCCGGCTCTCTGCAAGAGCAATTCAGCTAGTCCCACTCCTCCGCCCTTTCCCCATAGCCCTGCAAATTTTTTTCCTTCAGGTACTTATCCAATTCCCTTTTGAAAGCCGCAATTGAATCTGCCTCCATCACCTCTCAGGCAGTGCATTCCAGATCCTAACCACTCGTTCCATAAAAAAGTTTTCCCTCATGTCGCCTTTGGTTCTTTTGCCAATCACCTTAAATCTGTGCCCTCCAGTTCTCGACCCTTCCGTCAATGGGAACAGTTTTTTTTAAATTTGTTTATGGGATTTGGGCGTTGCAGGCAAGACCAGCATTAATTGCCCATCCCTAATTGCCCTCGAGAAGGCGGTGGTGAGCCGCCGCCTTGAACCGCTGCAGTCCATGTGGTGAAGGTACTCCCACAGTGCTGTTCGGGAGGGAGTTCCAGGATTTTGACCCAGCGACGATGAAGGTTTGGCGATATACTTCCAAGTCAGGATGGTGTGTGACTTGGAGGGGAACTTGGAGGTGGTGGCGTTACCATGTGCCTGCTGCCCTTGTCCTTCTAGGTGGAAGAGGCCGCGGGTTTGGGAGGTACTGCCGAAGAAGTCTTGGCGAGTTGCTGCAGTGCATCTTGTAGATGGTACACACTGCAGCCACGGTTCGCCGGCGGTGGAGGGAGTGAATGTTTAAGGTGGTGGATGGGGTGCCAATCAAGCAGGCTGCTTTGTCCTGGATGGTGTCGAGCTTCTTGAGTGTTGTTGGAGCTGCACTCATCCAGGCAAGTGGAGAGTATTTCATCACACTCCTGACTTGTGCCTTGTAGATGGTGGAAAGGCTTTGGGGAGTCAGGAGGTGAGACACTCGCCACAGAATACCCAGCCTCTGACCTGCTCTTGTTGCCAGAGTATTTATGTGGCTGGTCCAGTTAAGTTTCTGGTCAATGGTGACCCCCCAGGATGTTGATGGTGGGGGATTTGGCGATGGTAATGCCGCTGAATGTCAAGGGGCGGTGGTTAGACTCTCGCTTGTTGGAGATAGTCATTGCCTGGCACTTCTGTGGCGCGAATGTTACCTGCCACTTATCAGCCCAAGCCTGAACGTCGTCTAGGTCTTATTGCATGTGGGCATGGACTGCTTCATCATCCGAGTTTCTCTCTATCTACTCTGTCTAGACCCCTCATGATTTTGAGCACCTCCATCAAATCTCCTCTCACCCTTCTCTGCTCTAAGGAGAACAACCCCAGCTTCTCTAATCGATCCACGTAACTGAAGTCGCTCATCCCTGGAATCATTCTTGTAAATCTTTTCTGCACCCTCTTTAAGGCCTTCATATCCTTCCTAAAGTGCAGCGTCCAGAATTGGACACAATACTCCAGTTGAGGCTGAACCCGCCTTTGCCCCATATCGCTTAATACCTTTGGTTAACAAAAATCTATCAATCTCAGATTTAAAATTAACAATTGACCTAGCATCAACTGCCTTTTGCGGAAGAGAATTCTAAACTTCCACCATCTGTTGCGTGTAGAAGTGTTTCCTAACTTCACTCCTGAAAGATCTGGCTCTAATTTTTAGGCTATGTCACCAGTTGAAATAGTTTCTCTCTATCTACTCTATCAGTTTCCCATAATATCTTGAAAACTTCAATAAAATGACCCCTTAACCTTCCAAATTCCAGAGAATACAACCCTAGTTTATGTACAAAAGCAAAAAAACTGCAGATGCTGTAAATCTGAAATAAAAACAGAAAATGCTGGAAACACTCAGCAGGTCAGACAGCATCTATGGACTGTTTCTCTCTCCACAGATGCTGTCGCACCTGAGTATTTCCAGCATTTTCTGTTTTTATTCCTAGCTTGTGTAATGTCTCCTTGTAATATAACCCTTGGAGTCCAGGTATCGTTCTGGTAAATCTATGCTGCAACCACCCCCCCCCACCCAAGGTCAATATATCCTTCCTAAGGTGTGGTGCCCAGAACTGAACACAGTACCCCAGGTGTGTCTAACTAGGGCTTTGTATAGCTGGACCTTAACTCCTACCCCCTTGTATTCTAGTCCTCTAGATATTAAGTCCAAAATTCCGTTAGCCTTTTCGATTATTTTCTGTACCTGTCCACGACATTTTAATGATCTATGTATGTGGACCCCAAGTCTCTTCGGACCTCCACTGTTTCTGTATGAAACAAAACATTGAGTCTTTCACAGTCACTGTGTAGTTTGTGTCTTCCAATATAGAAAAGACATTAAAAGTCATAGACAGCATAAATTCACCAGGATGTTGCTGGGGAAGGGAAACAATAGTCATGAGGAGAGACCCGAGGTTCTGGGACTATTTCCACCGGAGCAGAGAAGGTCAAGAAGAGATTTAATAGAGGTTTTGAAAATTATGAAGGGTTTTGATAGAGTTAATAAGGCAAAGCTATTTCAGAAGTCATTGATGAGGAATCATCAACTTAAAATTGTCACAAAGAGAGTGAGTGGGCAGGTCGGGAGAGATTTTTTACCTAGAAGGTTGTTGGAGCATGGAATGCTTTCCCACATGCAGCGGTTGAGGCAGTTACCGTTTCAGCTTTTAAGAGAAAACTGAATAAATATTTGAAGCAAGGAAGACACAAGGCTATGGCAAAAAAAGGAGGGCAGTGGGATTAGTTTTGGATCGCTCTAGTAAAGAGCTGGTATAGGCACAATGGTCTGAATGCCTCCTTCTATGCTGTAAACTTCTATGGTTTCATCAGAACTACTGGCTATAACATTTATTTGTGTGCTGAGCGACCAATGACGGTACTGGGCAACTAAGTGTTTTTCCTACACTGTGTTCAAAATTAAGCATCATCGTGTGATCTGGAACAGAACTCACCTCAATTTTAAACCTCATCAAGACACTAAATGCTGCACCACTGTGATACTTGTACTTCCCACAATCTATTTTGAGGACTCATTGTGTAAATCTGTTAAATTTGGTATTACTGTAGTTGGAAATAATTTAAGAATAGTTGGTGTTGTGGATGCATGCACAAGTGTGAGCCAGTTTAAGAGGGCCAAAACTCTTTTCACTCAAGTATTTGTTAAACTATCATAATTGAATTCACCCTGTTAGGTGCAAAGAATAGAAGAATGGTGTTTAAACCCAGATTCAAGATAAAGCTATTTAAAAAGCAAAGTCTGGTTCTCGACCCTTTCGCCAATGGGAACAGTTTATCTCTATCTACTCTGTCAAGACCCCTCATGATTTTCAACGCCTCCTCTCAGTTTAATCGTATATTAACAGTTATTTCTTTTAAATCCACACTAACAGGTACATTTTACTTTAAAGACTGATCTGTACCTCAACTCCATTTACCTGCCTTTGCTCCATATGCTCAGATAGCCTACCTAACAAAAATCTATCGATTTCAGTCTTGAAAGCTCCAACTGCCTTAACAGCCACAGCCTTTTGAGAGGGCTAACTCCAGATTCCAACTACTCTGTGTGGAAAAAGTGCCTCCTAATTTCGATCCTGAATAGCCAAGCTCTAATTTTAAATTTATGTCTCTTCGTTCTTGATTGCCCCACTTGAGGAAATAGTTTCTCTGTATCTTACAGCTGTAATTTGTTAATCTCATCCATGCATTTGTTAGCTCTGGACTTGACTATTCCAATGCTCTCCTGGCCGGCCTCTCACCTTGCACCCTCCGTAAACTTGAGCTCATTCAAAACTCTGCTGCCAGTATCCTAGCTCACACCAAGAATCGTTCAATCATCACCCCTGTACTTGCTGACCTACATTAAGCTCCCAGTCCAGTAATGCCTTGATTTTAAAATTCTCATCATCCTCCAGCCATACAGTGCTCTCCCAATTCTGGCCTCTTGCGCATCCCCGATTTTAATCGTTTCACCATTGACAGCCGTGCCTTCAGCTGCCTGGGCCCTAAGCTCTGGAATTCCCTCCCGAAACCTCTTTGCCTCTCTATCTCTATCTCCTCCTTTAAGACGCTCCTTAAAACCTACCTCTTTGACCAAGGTTTTGGTCAGCTTTCCAAATATCGCAAATGGCTCGTTGTCAAATTTTGTTTGATAATGCTCCTGTGAAGCGTCTTGGGATGTTTTACTATGTTAAATGCATTATATAAATGCAAATTATTGTAATTATTCAGGTGTAATTCTTTTGACTGCAAGCTAACAGCCGAAAGTTATGTATAATACCAGCTTTATCCCTTACAATACAGTACTCTTTCGGTCTTTCTATTGAACTACTAAAAATTTTGATTTGAAATTAGTTTTGTGTAAATTCAAACCAATGAATTAAACCTCAACAAAAATATCCATTTCAAAAGATGTGCATTTTCTCAAACACTTTCAAAATATGATCAAAAACTTCACATAAAAGTTTCTTTTCTTATTTTGAAAAACAATATTCATGCACAAATATTAAACATTTTCTCCTTTGGGATAGTCCAATAGATGCAATGCCAACATTTTAACCTCAGCTACTGCAGGAGACCTGATTTTGAATCATAGTTTGGGATTCATTGTCGGGCTTTCCCAGAAAGTCCGGCTGCTAGTCTTGGTCGGATAATCTGGGGGTCAAAGGAGGAAAATCTTGTTCCACCACTCAAGTATGCATATTTTGTGGATTAAAGAAGTGGCGGCACTGAGTTGTGTCAAACACAAATATTCATGTGCAGAGTAGTCTTGTTCTCCCCATGGAATGAATGTGGACTTAGTCTGGAGGGATGGCAAGAGATGGAGGATCTTGTGATCTTATTGACATCCTTACTTTGACTGAAAAGTGGCTCAAGGTGGGTGATACACGGCCCCTTACCGAAGCGATACATGCTACCACTTACCTTGCCAAACTGCTGTGGTGGCAGTGTGGCTCTTATCAAGTCACACATTGGCTTCCCCCCACCCCATCTCTTCTGGCACCTTCTCCTCCTTTCAGCACTTCACTCTTTTCCTTTTATCATGTCAGCCGTGGCTCAGTTACATAGACATAGAAACATAGAAGATAGGAGCAGGAGTAGGCCATTCGGCCCCTCGAGCCTGCTCCGCCATTCAATGCGATCATGGCTGATCATCCAAATTCAGTACCCTGTCCCTGCTTTCTCCCCATATCCCTTGATCCCTTTAGCCTTAAGAAATATATCTAACTCCTTCTTGAATATATTTAATGAATTGGCCTCAACTGCCTTGTGTGGTAGAGAATTCCACAGGTTCACCACTCTCTGGGTGAAGAAATTCCTCCTCATCTCAGTCCTAAATGGCTTACCCCTTATCCTTAAACTGTGATCCCTGGTTCTGGACTCCCCCGCCATCGGGAACAGCCTTCCTGCATCTAGTCTGTCTAGTCCTGTTAGAATTTTATAAGTTGCAATGAGATCCCCTCTCATTCTTCTAAACTCTAGCGAATATAAGCCTAATCTTCCCAATCTCTCTTCATACGTCATTCCTGCCATCCCAGGTATCAGTCTGGTGAATCTTCGCTGCACTCCCTCCATGGCAAGAACATCCTTCCTCAGATAAGACGACCAAAACTGCACACAATACTCAAGGTGTGGTCTCGCCAAGGCCCTGTACAACTGCAGCAAGACATCCTTGCTCCTGTACTCGAATCCTCTCGCTATGAAGGCCAACATACCATTCGCCTTCTTAACCGCCTGCTGCACCTGCATGCTTACCTTCAGCGACTGGTGCACAAGGACACCCAGGTCTCGTTGCACTTCCCCTTTTCCCAATCTATTGCCGTTCAGATAATAATCTGCCTTCCTGTTTTTGCCACCAAAGTGGATAACCTCGCATTTATCCACATTATACTGCATCTGCCATGCATCTGCCCAACCACCCAACCTGTCCAAATCATACTGGAGTTTCTCTGCATCCTCTTCACAGCACACACGCCCACCCAGCTTTGTCTCGTCTGCAAACTTGGAGATATTACATCTAGTTCCCTCGTCTAGATCATTAATATATATTGTGAATAACTGGGGTCCTAGCACCGATCCCTGCGGTACCCCACTAGTCACTGCCTGCCACTCGGAAAAAGACCCGTTTATTCCAACTCTTTGCTTCCTGTCTGCCAACCAGTTTTCTATCCAAGTCAGTACCTTACGCCCAATCCCATGTGCTTTAACTTTGCACGCTAATCTCTTATGCGGGACCTTATCGAAAGCCTTCTGAAAGTCCAAATACACCACATCCACTGGTTCTCCCTTATCTATTCTACCAGTTACATCCTCAAAAAATTCCAGTGAATAGTCAAGCATGATTTACCTTTTGTAAATCCATGTTGACTTTGTCCGATCCAGTCACTGTTTTCCAAGTGCTCTGGTATTACATCTTTTATAATGGACTCTAGCATTTTCCCCACTACCGATGTCAGGCTTACCGGTCTATAATTCCTCGTTTTCTCTCTACCACCTTTTTTAAATAGTGGGGTTACATTAGCGACCCTCCAATCCATGGGAACTGTTCGAGTCTATAGAATTTTGGAAGATGACCAGCAATGCATCTACTATTTCTAGGGCCACTTCCTTAAGTACCCTAGGATGTAGATTATCAGGCCCTGGGGATTTATCGGCCTTCAATTTCCCTAACACCATTTCACTACAAATACTGATTTCATTCAGTTCCTCCCTCTCATTAGACCCTATGTTCCCCGACATCTCTGGGAGTTTATTTGTGTCCTCCTTTGTGAAGACAGAACCAAAGTATGTATTTAATTGGTCTGCCATTTCTTTGTTCCCCATTATAAATTCCCCTGATTCTGACTGCAAGGGACCTACACTTGACTTCACCAATCTTTTTCTCTTCACATATCTATAGAAGCTTTTACAGTCAGTACAGTTGGTAGCACTCTCGCGCCTCTGAGTCAGAAGGTTGTGGGTTCAAGTCCCACTCAAGAGACTAGAACATAAAAATCTAGGCTGACATTCCAGTGCAGTACCGAGGGACTGCTCCACTATCAAAGGTGTCGTCTTGTGGATGAGACGTCAAACCGAGGCCCCGTTTGCCCTCTCAGGTGGACGTAAAAGATCGAATAGCACTATTCCGAAGAGGAGCAGGGGAGTTATCCCCGGTGTCCTGGCCAATATTTATTCCTCAATCAACATCACAAAAACAGATTATCTGGTCATTATCACACTGCTGTTTGTGGGAGCTTGCTGTGCGCAAATTGGCTGCCACTACAAAAGTACTTCATTGGCTGTAAAGCGCTTTGGGATGCCTGAGGTCATGAAAGGCACTGTATAAATTCAAGTCTTTCTTTCTTTATGCCTCTCCTTTAAAATCATTTTCTACTGCCAGCTAAGCCCCACCCAGAATTTCTCTCTTCAGTCTTTGCATTGAGTGACTCCTCGACCTGGGTGATTTCAATCTTCTCTTGCCCTCTCCTCTCTGAATTCACTGACCTCTTGTCCTCGCTAAACCTCTCTCTCTCCATGTAAACTCTGCTCTCTATTTTCACAGCCATCCCCTTGATCTCATCAACTCCTGTGGTCTCTCCAGTTCCATGTTTCAATCGCTGATAAGGCTATCTCCGATCACTTCCTTCACCTCCCATGTCCCCTTACCTTCCCTCAATTCCACTTCCACTTCCTTCTGCATTCATCCCTGAAAAAATCTCTCCTTGAAGTCACTTACAACTTGTTTTTGTGCTGTACACTCGATGATGATGATGCATCATGGGAATATGATGCTGTGGCAGTAACTGAGACCTGGCTCAAAAAAGGGCAGGATTGGGTATTAAATGTTCCTGGTTATAAGATGTTCAGGAAAGATATGGAAAGAAAGATAGGAGGTGGTGTGGCAGTATTGGTTAAGGAGACTGTTACAGTGCTGGAGGGGGAGGATGTCCTGGAGGGGTCAAGGACAGAATCTATATGGCTAGAGTTAAGAAATAATAGCGGTGTCATTACACTACGAGGTGTATTCTATAGAACACCAAATAGTGATAAAGATATGGAGGAGCAAATTTGCAGAGAAATTACAGACAGGTGCAAGAACTATAGAGTAGTAATAATGGGGGACTTCAATTATCCTAATATAGACTGGGATCGCAATAGTGTTAAGGGCAGAGAAGGGGAAGAATTTCGGAAGTATGTTCAGGAGAACTTTCTTGATCATTATGTTTCCGGCCAAACGAGGGAGGAGGCATTGCTGGATCTGGTTCTGGGGAATGAGGTAGGTCAAGTGGAGCAAGTGTCAGTAGGTGAACATTTAGGGAACAGTGATCATAATATCATAAGGTTTAGATTAGCTATGGAAAAGGACAGGGAGCAATCTAGAGTAAAAATGTTTAACGGGGGGAAGGCCAATTTCAGTGGGATGAGAATGGATCTGGCCCAGGTAAATTGGAATCAAAGATTGGCAGGCAAAACTGTAGTGGAACAATGGGCTGCCTTTAAAGAGGAAATAGTTCAGGTACAGTCGAGGTAAATTCCCATGAGGGTGAAAGGTAGGGCAACTAAAATCAGAGCTCCCTGGATGACGAAACAGATAGAGAATATGATGAAGCAGAAAAAGATGTCAGGTTGTAAATACATCTGAGAATCAGGCTATATATAGAACGGTCAGAGGAGAAGTGAAAAAGAAAATAAGAGGGGCAAAGAGAGGATATGAGAATAGAATGGCAGCCAACATAAAAGGTAATCCAAAAGTCTTCTATAGGCATATAAATAGCAAAAGGGTTGTAAGAGGAGGGGTGGGGCCGATTAGGGACCAAAAGGAGACCTATGCATGGAGGCAGAGGGTATAGCGGAGGTACTAAATGAGTACTTTGCATCCGTCTTCACAAAGGAAGAGGATGCTGCCACAGACATCGTGAAGGAGGAGGTAGTAGAGACACTTGATAGGATAAAAATTGAGAGGTATTAGAAAGGCTGGTTGTACTTAAAAGTAGATAAATCACCAGGAGCAGATGGGATGCATCCTCGGATGCTGAGGGAATTGAGGGCGGAAATCACGGAGGTACTGGCCATAATATTCCAATCCTCCATAGATACGGGGGTGGTGTCAGAGACTGGAGAATTGCAAATGTTACACCATTGTTCAAAAAAGGGTGTAAAGATAAACTCAGCAACTACAGGCCAGTTAGTTTAACCTTGGTAGTGGGGAAGCTTTTAGAAACAGTAATCAGGGACAAAATCAACAGTCACTTGGATAGGGGTGGATTAATTAAGGAAAGCCAGCACGGATTTGTTAAAGGCAAATCGTGTTTAACCAACTTGATCAAGTTTTTTGATGAGGTAACGAAGGGTTGATGAGGGTAATGCGGTTAATGTAGTGTACATGGATTTCCAAAAGGCGTTCGACAAAGTGCCACATAATAGGCTTGCCAGCAAAAATGAAGCCCATGGAATAAAAGGGACAGTGGCAGCCTGGATAGAAATTGGCTAAGTGACAGGAAACAGAGAGTAGTGGTGTATGGTTGTTTTTGGGACTGGAGGAAGGTATACAGTGGTGTTCCCCAGGGGTCGGTTCTAGGACCACTGCTTTTCTTGATATATATTAATGACTTGGACATGAGTGTACCGGGCACAGTTTCAAAATTTGCAGATGGCACAAAACTTGGAAGTATAGTGAACAGTGAGGAGGAGAGTGATAGACTTCAAGAGGACATAGACAGGCTAGTGGAAAGGGCAGACACATGGCAGATGAAATTTAATGCAGAAAAGTGTGAAGTGATGCATTTTGGTAGAAAGAATGAGGAGAGGACATATAAACTAAATGGTACAATCCTAAAGAGAGTACACGAACAAAGAGACCTGTCTGCATAAATCGTTGAAGGTGGCAGGGCAGGTTGAGAAAGCAGTTGTAAAAGGCTTACGTGATCCTGGGCTTCATAAATAGAGGTATAGAGTACTAAAGTGTGGAAATTATGAACAACCTGTATGAAACACTGGTTCGGCCCCAACTGGAGTACTGTGTCCAATTCTGGGCACCACACTGTAGGAAGGATGTGAAGGCCTTAGAGAGGGTGCAGAAAAAATTTACGAGAATGATTCCAGGAATGAGGGACTTCAGTTATGTTGATAGAAGCTGGGGTTGTTCTCCTTGGAGCAGAGAAGATTGACAGGAGATTTGATCGAGGTGTTCAAAATCATGAGGGGTCTAGACAGGGTAGATAGAGAGAAACTGTTCCCATTGGCAGAAGGGCCGAGAACCAGAGGACACAGATTTAAGGTAATTGGCAAAAGAACCAAAGACGACGTAAGAAAAAACTTTTTTACACAGCGAGTGGTTAATATCTGGAATGCACTGCCTGAAAGGGTGGTGGAGGCAGACTCACTTTTATCTTTCCAAAGGGAGTTGGATATGTATCTGAAGGAAAAAAAATTGCAGGGCTACGGGGAAAGGGCAGGGGAGTGGGACTAGCTGAGAGTCGGCATGGGCTCGACGGGCCGAATGGCCTTCTTCCGTGCTGTAACCATTCTATGACTTCAATCTCGAGCTCCAAACTGCTTAGCCTTTGGCCCTTCATTTATCAATTTATTTCTGCAGCTGTTGATGTGCGTAACCACACCACCTCCCTTGTCCGTGGCAAAACCTTCACTATCTGCCATCCTGGTTGTTCCCCCTAGTACAGCCCCCATCTTCTCTCCTTCAAGTCCATGGGGTACAAACTTAAGCATACTTGGTGCACAACTGGCTTAGCCATCCACCGTAAGATCTAGCTTGACCACATCAAGTTCTACCGGACCTTGCTCTCCGCTGCCAAAACAGCTAAACCTGCAAAGTAAAGATCTCACCAAGCTCCTTTTATCTACTACCAACCACCTCCTTAAACCCATCTTCCCTGTCCACTCCACCCTCACCTCTAACATGGGCGAGGAGCAATGTTCCCGTTGAGCTGCGCAGCCATGTAGTGGTCTGGAGTTCCCACGCAGGCTGCTCACCAGCTTTTAAATGGAAAAGCCGTGCATGCGCGGAAATTTGAATGGGCTGCGCAGCCCATTAAAGTGGCCGCGCACCCAAAAAAAATTAGAGGGAACATTGGCGAGGAGGTCATACTTTGGCACCAAAATAAAGACCATCCTTTCAGCTGCTTCTGCTGTGTTCCTCCCTTCCTCAGTCCACTAAGTCAAACTTCCCTCCAGTCCCATCCCCATCCGAGACTTGAAACCTCCCCGCCTCTCCCCATCTCCCTTTCCGAGCTTATTTTACCTTCCAGACTTACCTCCTGTGCCCTCGACTACATTCCCACTAAGCTCCTGATCACCCAATTTCCATTCCTGGCCCCCACTTTATCCGATTTTCTAAAGGGTTTCCCTCTACTCTAAAAACCTTTGATAGAATTCTAAATGAGGTTACTTGGTTTTAGAAACTATTTACTTTTGAATCTGGCTGAGAAAGTTTTTAAATGAAATTTTATTCCGAGGAGCAGAATCATTAAGTAGACTTTAGTTACATATAATTTTGAAAGAATTTTGGTCGTACTGTACTTAAACAGAGAGGTGCAATGTGCTAGAACACAGATCCATAGAGGCTCAGACTACATAGCGCAGAAAATAACCTACTTATGACGCCAACAATGGAAGCTTTCTTTAAGGTTGTTTGGTTGCTACTAATAATAAACCATCAAAGACCTTATCAATTCGAGAGAGACGCTGCAGAATGGATTATCTACACTTCAACAACAGCTTGTACTTATATAGCGCCTTTAATGTAGTAAAACATCCCAAGGCACTTCACATGAGTATTAGAAGACAAAAAATTTAACAGTGAGCCACATAAGGAGAAATTAGGGCAGGTGACCAAAAGCTTGGTCAAAGCGGTAGGTTTAAAGGAGCGTCTTAAAAGGAAGAAAGAGGTGTAGCGAGGCAGAGAGGTTTAGGCAGGGAATTCCAGAGCTTAGGGCCTAGGCAGCAGAAAGCAAAACCACCAAAGGTTGAGAGATTATAATCAGGGATGCTCAAGAGGGCAGAATTAGAGGAGCACAGATATCTCGGGGGGGGGGGGGGGGGGGGGGTTGTGGGGCTGAAGGGGATTACAGAGATAGGGAGGGGCGACGCCATGGAGGGATTTGAAAACAAGGATGAGAATTTTGAAATCGAGGCGTTGCTTAACCGGGAGCCAATATAGGTCAGCGAGTACAGTGGTGATGGGTGAATGGGGCCTGGTCACCCCTCAGCCTTCAGTTTTCAAGAGAAAAGAGACCCAGCCTGTTCATCCTTTCCTGATATGGATACGCTCGCATTTCTGGTATCATCCTTGTAAATCCTCTCTGTACCCTCTCCAGTGCCTCTATATCCTTTTTTGAATATAGCGACCAGAACAGTACGCAGTACTCTAAGTGCAGTCTAACCAAGGTTCGATACAGGTTTAGCATAACTTCCCTACTTTTCAATTCTAGCCCTCTAGAAATAAACCCTAGTGCTTGGTTTGCTTTTTTTATGGCCTTACTAACCTGTGTCACAACTTTCAGTGATTTGTGTATTTGTACTCAGAGATCCCCTTGTTCCTCGACCCCACCGTCCAAGTAATAAGTGACCTCCCTATTCTTCCTAGTTAAGTCTAGAGGTAACAAAGGCATGGATGAGGGTTTCAGCAGCAAATGAACTGGGGCAGGGGCGGAGATGGGCGATGTTACGGAGGTGGAAATAGGCGGTCTTAGTTATGCTGCGGATATGTGGTCGGAAGCTCATTTCAGGGTCAAATATGACACCGAGGTTGCGAACAGTGTGGTTCAGCCTCAGACAGATGTTAGGGAGAGGGATGGAGTCAGTGGCTAGGGAACGGAGTTCAGCAGGGAAACAAACATGCACTCATCATTTTGATTAGACTGTTCACTTTAGATAAAGCAAATCACTTGCAGAACAGGACATATGAATAATGACGGAGCTTTCGGCTAGGTTATAGAAGATCCAGTTTACAAAGCAGTTTTCTTCTTCATTTATATTATTTCTCAGTTGGACTATAAAGCTAAAGTAACATGATATAATGCTCTTATTTCACATTTTGACTTGATTTCACTTCATTTCATAATGGAAAAGGATTTTTGTTTTGCATTTCCTTTTTATTTTTACAAGGTTAAAAGGTTCTTAGACTAATACCTTATGAACATTATTCAGCAGCAGGAGAAAATGGTATTTCAACAGTTCATAACAGGTGCTTAAGATTAAAGAGTGTTTAAGGGCAGTTAATCTAAACACTAGACAAAACAGTATATACTACATTTTTCATCAAGCAATCACCCTTAATCCATAGCATTATTTCTGCATCATAACTAATCATATGGAATTAGAGCTGTATTGCTATCAGTGTTTTTAATACTGAATATTCTAAAATATGATAAGAAATGTAATTTTTCTCTGAAATTCTACGTAACAATATTATGTATTTACTTGAACGAACAACCTCTTTAACGTGCAGAGGATTAAGCCAAATCATCAAGGCCATTTTGTGTGTAATATATATGAGAGAGAGAGAGAGAGCGAGAGAAAAGAGTGTGTATACATCTACACACATCCTGTTAAAAGAAATGCACCAAACTATATCTGTTTTGCTGCAATGCATCCTCAATGATCTATCCCTTAATTTGTACAAAATTGAAAATCTCCTCACCTGCCCACTCCCTGTTGTACCCATGCTGGCTTCTGTTGCTTCCTGACAATCATTCGGTCCTTCTGCATCATGTGACACTGTTTGTTCATGTTTAGTTTGCGATGACGTCTGTTTAAAGAATAGCCTTGTCATTAAATTTAGAACATAGAAGAGAAATAAAAGGAATTTTTAAGCCTTCTGTGCCTCGATGCTGCATCTCGGCAATGGAAGTGTGCTTGCTGCTGTACTCGTTAAGCTCTGGCCTTAGTGATCAGCAGCAAGTACCATCCCCCTCAGTGACATGACATGATGAAAGTGCAGCACGTCCACTGAGATCTAGCAGTGTATCACAATACAGACACAAAGGATATGCTCAGAATGCTACAGTCCTTTTCTGACTGTGCTGTTAAAATTACAGGAAGGAAAAAATCCTCTGGGGGTGGATGAGATTGCACGAAGCAGCTCTAAGAGCATTTGGTCACATGACAAACATCCTGAAAATCTATGGCCAATTAGCTCCTACTCATTGAATAGCTCACATAGTAAAATAAAAAAAAATAGCCTCAGGGTAGACAGAAGCATTCTTCCTATTTAGTGCACCCATTTTAGACAGAGTGCCATTAAAAATATATGTTCTTAAAAGTATTCTTTGGGAGCAGTTGTCCATCAAGAGCACCACTTATGCCTAAGGTTTAAAAAAAAGCTACAAATTAAAATGAAAAACATGTTCAAGATCACAATTAAAAGCATTAACTACTTACTGTGTCAGCCATGGCTTAGTGGTAGCACTCTCGCCTGAATCATAAGGTCGTGGGTTCAAGTCCCACTCCAGAGACTTGAGCACATAATCTAGGCTGACACTCCAGTGTAGTACTGAGGGAATGCGCCACTGCCGGAGATGCCGTTAATTGGATGTGATATTAAACTGAGGCCCGACCGCCCTCTCAGAAGGACATCAAAGAATATAACAGTGACTGCATTCAAAAATGTACTTCATTGGCTGTAAAGCGCTTTGGAACATCCGAAGGTCCTGGAAGGCGCTATATAAATGCAAGTCTTTCTTACTTATTGGAGCTGAAATAAATCTGAACATTTAATAGATTGGCTACTAAGTCCATAAACCTATTCAGGTAATTGATGCTAGCATACTATGAAACTCCAGTGGTTTCTTGCGATTTTACAGCTGCACTAGGCGGGACAAAAATGCAACCTTCTGAATATATCAAACTCACTATATTTCTATAAACAACAAACACATATGATACAAAGGAAAAATGGAAAACAGCCTATTATAGTTGGCAGAAAAAAATGCTGTCCTGGCAAATCACATTTAAAAGTGTGCTATGATCTGCCATCTCCACAGGTGATCACATTATTTTAATCCTTGCAGTGCTGTGAATCCCCAAATTAATTCCAGTGTGCCCATTTTCGAAAGAAGCCAGATGATGAAACTGTGTTTGACAAAAAATAAAAATTAAGTTTTAAATTACTGAGATGCATTATTTCATACAGGTGGACAATGTGAATAGTTCTGAACATCCATCTCTAACAAAACCCAATGTTTAAAGAGGGAACTCAACTGTGTCCTTCAAATTTTTCTCCACCTTTCCTCTCCTGAAGGCTGTGACTCCTGCTGAGCTGCATTTCTACAAGTACCTGCAGCTCAAAGGGCCATTCTTCATGTATAACCTTAGATTGTGAATCTTGGCAGGCTATTTGATTATGGGAGCCTTAAAGATCAGTCCAACCCTGTCTCACCCAACATTCGTACATGGGCACTTTTTAGGAGGGGTCACCAGATAGTAAACTGAAGCCCTACTATTTTCTGCTCCTTGCCCCAATGGTACTGCCCTGATTGAATCAGCTTATACAGTGCAAAACATTGTTTTCCCTTACCTCAGATCACTCCTTGTGTGAAGAAGTTCCTGACATCAGTCCTAAATTTGCCTTTTCCAAGCTTGACCCCAAGTTCCACCTTCATGGTTTAGTTTTACAGACTTAACTAACTTTGAGATGTCGGAGTAAAAAGTATTCTGTGCATTGCAGAACCAACACAGTTAACTTTGTTTTTGAGATATACTAGACAATCACAATGTTGTCAGCTTGTTAGCTGTCATTTTTTTAGTATTGAGGTGGGAAGCCAAAATGCATTTGACAAAGTTCTGTATGAAATGCTACAAGTTAAGCGCGAGGTGGTGGGGATTCAGAGTAAATCCTGGTAGTGGATAAGAACTGTTAAGCAGCTGTCATCCCGTATTTGTGCAGTATCTCCCAAAGACAAAAGTTAATTGTCTCTCTTCTGGAATACACAAAATATTTTATTTCCCTCAAACATCTGTTAGTTTCAGAAAAAGATATAATTGGTGTACTAAGTAGACAGTTTGATGAAAAAAAAAACATACTGAAGCCTTGTAGTTCCATGCTGATGCCCCAGCTGACAACAGGTAACTATACAAACCAAGGTTTCAACATGGGACTTTTACTGATTAGATTATTCATGGAATGAAACCTACCTTGCTCCAAGTCTAGATATTCAAAAGCCAGCAATGCAGTTAGAATCAATTCATAATTTCAAAGCTAAATAATAATAAAAGACATACTGACCTCCGTTTCGGTTGCTTGGGACTGTAAGTGTTGTCGCAAACGAAGCATATCCTTCTCTATTTGCTGAATCCGTACTACTCTCATCTGCATTAGGATGAACTAAAGTTAGAAAAGGGAACTTTCTCACCTACCCTGTTAAAGCTGCACTACTGCAATATTTACATGTTTTGCATATTTATGTACTTGATTGGATGCAAAGCTTTACTATGTTTATGTAACTGTCCTTTTACTCTTTAGAAAAGAGGAAAAAGGTGCAACAGAATTAGACTTTGAAAACTATAACTATTTTACCATCACAAAACATATTTTGAACTTTATACAACCAATACCAACTCCCTTTTCTTTCCAAAGAGGTTGAAAATTATCTTCAGATTCGAATTTAAAATACAGGAAATAAATAAAAAGATTTTGTTCAATTCCTTCATGATGAGAAATTCACAGATCCATTATTTTTGAGAACTGTAATTTTTTGAGTTATTTTCAAATTTTAATTATTCTATATTTAGACTTCACAATATTTTTGTTTAAATTGCACAATTTTGATACTACCTGAGCTCGCTTCTCCATATCCTGACACGTTCCCAGTTGTTCTTCCATTGCAGATCGAATTTGCCGTGCTTCATACTCTAACTGTCTTCTAGTCATATCTGTCTGCAGAGAAAACTGTCCAAAAGTGGCCAATCAATATAATTACAGTTTCCATAATACAAGGAGATAATAGACCCGAAACACTTTGGTCCCACAAACGTTATAGATTCCCAATAGATATAAAAAAGTTTGATTGCATTTAAATAAAAATCTTTTGAAGGGAAAAAGGTAATTTAATGATTTTTAACTTTTGGTGCACAATTGGCTCATTTTTAAAAAAAAAATGAAAGTTCAAACATTAACAACTTGAATTTTTCATGCATGAAATTTAAATAATAGAATTCCAATACTTCAATCAAGAAAGCTTTTGGATATACTATTGGATATATAGGATCAGACATTTTCACAGAAAAGGCTCATCATGGCACCATTTAAAGACTATAAGAAAAAAATCATTAGACCCAAAAGAGATATTCTGCTTTCCTGTACCAATTAATTTGTGAATAATACCACAACTTACTATGTCGGTGCTCGTGAATAATTCATCTTCCACTCCTCTGGTTCAGGATTTTCTGCCCCATCATCTCCACTAATGGAGGTTGACTATTTTGCTTTTTCCCTCCCTTTCCTCAAAAGTCTGCTAAAAACCCAACTTTTTGATCTTGATTTTGGTCTTCCCCTGAATTTCTTTGGTTTCCAGTTAGTTGTCCACCTCTCTACCTTGTTGAGCATTCTGAAACAATCCTTCACATGTAGAGAACTATATAAATGCAAGGTGTTGTTGAGGGAATGTTAACCATTCATAAAAGAGTAGTTATAATTCAAGAAATAATCTTTATAGAAATTAACTTCTATGCTTATTCATTTTACATTATGTAATCTTGGTGTGTAAAACTTGATTGTGGAATTATATAGAAATAAAAAAAACTCGCATTTATATAGCACTTATGTTCTCAGGATGTCCCGAAGTGCTTTACAGCCAGTGGATCGTTTCTGAAATGTAGTCACTGTTATATAGGCAAACACAGCAGCCAATTTTCATACAGTAACGACGCAAAAAAAGCAAATAAATGAATGATCTGTTTTTTGGTGTATTTGTTGAGAAAAGAATGTTAGACAGGAAACTGGGAAAACTCCCCGCTCTTCTTCAAATAGTGTCAAGGGCTCTTCGATGTCATCTGAACAGGCAAACAGGGTCTTAAATTAATGGCCCGGAATTTACGGCCAGCTGTGAAGCGACAGCACTCGTCGCTGGCCTCTAAGAAAGCTGCCCACAAATTTCAGCTCTCCCGACATTAATTTCATGCAGGCATCAAGTCTAGTGGTTCTCCAGCATCCAGCAACAATGATGTCATCAAGCTGGCTAAGCAGCCAATCACATTGAAGAATTCTCACAGACAGCAAACAAGGAAGTAAAATGCACTGATTTTCCTTCACTTAATTAATTATTTAGAGAGCGAAATAAAGATTCGGACATACACATGGGATTAAGGTAGAAGCTGAAATATCAAAAACTTTTTCAAAAAGTGAAAAGATTAAAAAATTTAAAACCACGGAATTTTAAAAATTTGACATTCCACAAATATAAAATTAGTTTTTCAGGGCCAGAACGGTTGTTCAGCAGTAATTATGCCATTAAAAACCCAGTTACACCTCATTCAACAAGGCTTAACTTTTTCAGCGTTTTTTTAAGAGCAAAACTACAGGGTAAACACTTATAAGAACATAAGAACATAAGAAATAGGAGCAGGAGTAGGCCAGGAGTAGGCCAATCGGCCCCTCGAGCCTGCTCCGCCATTCAATAAGATCATGGCTGATCTGATCCTAACCGCCAATCAACTATCACATAACCATCTCCTGCATCTAACAGAATTGCACACACGAAATAGGAGCAGAATCAGCCTACACGGTCCCTGGGCCCGCTCCACTACCCACAGGGCCATGACCGATCCGAACCTAGACTCATGTCCAAATTCCTGCCCGCTCCCCGTAACCCTTAATGCCCTTTACTTCTAGGAAACTGTCTATTTCTGTTTTAAATTTATTTAATGATGTAGCTTCTACAGCTTTTTGTGGCAGCATATTCCATGGACCTACCACCCTCTGAGTGAAGTAGTTCCTCCTCATCTCAGTTTTGAAAGAGCAGCCCCTTATTCTAAGACTATGTCCCCTAGTTCTAGTCTCACCCGTCATCGGGAACATCCTCCCCGCATCCACCCGATCCAACCCCTTCACAATCTTATATGTTTCAATAAGATCGCCTCTCATTCTTCTGAACTCCAATGAGTAGAGTCCCAATCTACACAACCTCTCCTCATATGACCACCCCCTCATCCCCGGGATTAACCGAGTGAACCTTTTTTGCACTGCCTCGAGAGCAAGGATGTCTTTCCTTAAGTAAGGACACCAAAACTGTATGCAGTATTCCAGGTGCGGTCTCACCAATACCTTGTACAACTGAAGCAATACCTCCCTATTTTTATATTCTATCCCCCTAGCAATGAAAGCCAACATTCCATTTGCCTTCTTAATCACTTGCTGCACCTGCATACTAACCTTTTGAGTTTCGTGCACCAGGACCCCCAGATCCCTTTGCACTTCAGTACTCTCCAGTTTCTTGCCATTAAGATAATAAATTGCTCTAGGATTTTTCCTGCCAAAGTGCATCACCTCACACTTTCCAGTGTTGTATTCCATCTGCCAAATCTCTGCCCACTTACTTAGCCTGTCTATGTTCCCTTGCAGGTTTTTTATGTCCTCCTCACTCACTACTTTCCCTCCCATCTTTGTATCATCTGCAAATTTTGATATGTTACACTTGGTCCCTTCCTCCAAATCGTTAATATAGATTGTAAAGAGTTGGGGACCCAGCACTGACCCCTGTGGAACACCACTAGTTACTGATTGCCAGTCTGAGAATGAACCATTTATCCCAACTCTTTGCTTTCTGTTAGATAGCCAATCCTCTATCCATGCCAGAATATTACCCCCAATCCCGTGATTTTTTACCTTAAGCAATAATCTTAAGTTCTCATCAGTTCAGTGATTTCTCAAAGATTGCTGCTCCAGGAATTTCAACAGCGCACCCTATGGAGAAGCACAGAAGCACTAACAGCAACTTCTGGATTTCAGCGTTTATCTACGGATGCGCCAGCTCCAGAAGTTGCTGTCAGTTTCAGAGGAGGCCGAACGCTGACAGTTTTGCTGCCATAAGCACCGCAAAATCCGGGCCAATGTCTCATCCAAAAATCAACACCTCAGTAGCACTCCTATTGAAGTGTCAGCTTAGATTATGTACTGAAGTCGGTAGCAGGACTTGAAGTGAATTTTTTTGACTCAGAGGCACTGTTCCAAGCTGGCACTTGGTGTAATTAATAAATTGCTACTTATGGATTACTTTGATGTATTTCAGTGCTTGATAAGCTTTCATAATTTTAAGATGAAATTTGTACAATTTATGACATTACATGTATACAATTTCTTTGTGTAATTGTCTGACCTTCATCTGACATCAGGTTTATTACACATTTATCTCTATGCATGGAAGTCAATCTGAACAAGGTAGTAGGAGATTCTGCCTCAACAACCCAGACTGGATTTAAATTCGGATCATAGTAGCAGTTCAAAAACCCTTTTCAAGATCTAACACATTAATACTTTACATTGACACTAACTTGCACTAAATAAAAGGTAGGAAATCACCCAATAGCCCACAAATTACCAGATTTATTAAATTCAATTTCATAATTTGCCATGGTGAGATTAGAACTCGCAACCTCTGAGTTATGAGTCCAGGATCACAACCACATCTCTATTTCACCATCTTGGTACTCATAAACCTGAGGGCCACAGTCAAGTTTGCACCTAATGCAAGACTTACTTGGTTGTTCATCACCAGTTCTGGTTCGATCATCTAAAACAACACCCTGGCCCTCCCCCACATATATATCCTTCTACTACTACAGGTTCACTATGGAGGGCAAAGACAATGCCAGGCTCCTCTTGATGGAAAAATTACTTCGCCAATTTCCATTCTTTGTGCTCCCCATCTTGACTTCCAATACCAACTGTGAGGAGCTGAAATAATTCTTCCTGTCAAAATTAAGACCATAGGCTCAGTTGCCTCAGCTGCATCTTCCCCATCCCTGACCACCGTCCCCCAGCCCACATCACTCTACAGCTTCTACCCTCTGTTCCACCCTTACAAAGTTCATCTCCTCCATTAGACCCACCTCCTGTGCACTTGACTGCTCTTGCCACCCCCCTTGAATGCGTCATCGGCACTCAGTTATATGCCCATCTCTCTCATCACTCCCTCTTTGAATTCCTTCAATAGTTTCTGCCTCCCTACAGCACTGAAATATCGTGGTCCAAGTCCAGTAATATCCTTTGTAGCTATAACTGTGGTGTGCTATCACTCCTCATTCTTGTCTTGGTGTTTGACCCAGTCAACCACTCCATTCTCCTCCTAGCTCCTGTGTGGTCCACCTCCGTGGCACTGCCCTAGTTTGGTTCTACTCCTACTTGTCCAAACAAAATTAGAAGATCTCCTGTAATGACTCTTTGCCTCCCCTTGTTCAGTCATTAGGTGTCCCCAAGGCTACATTCCTGGTCCCCTTTTCTTTGTCTACATAATTCATAGGCATGAGGTCAGCTTTCACTTGTATATTGACGAAACCTAGCTCCACCTTCTTCTAACAACCTCGATTCCTCAACCTCCACTGTACAGCATTTAAGTCCTGGATGACAAAGAACATGCTTCAACTCAACATGGGTAAAACTGAAGCCAATCTATTTTGCTCCTGACAAAAAAATTGACACATTAGCCTGACTTCATTCCTCTCCTTGGCTGCTTGTTCACAGCGAGACCTGTTCGACCCTAAGCTGAGCCTCAAACCCTGCATCCTAGCCATCACCATGACCCCTATTTTCACCTATGCAACATGGTCCACATCTATGCTTACGTCTGCAGCACTATTGTTGAAACTCTTGCCATAGCTTTTATTGCCTCCAGACTTTAGAAGTCCAACAGTCTCTTTCTGGCTGGCCTCCCGAGTTCCTCCCTTAATAAATTGATACTTATCCAAATTCCATTGCCCACACTACGTCCCATTCCCCGACTACCTCTGTCCTCAGAGACATTAATCGGCTCACTATTCCCCAATGCATTGATTTCAAATTCTTTGCCCTCATCTAGAAGTCCCGACATGGCCTCACCCTTCCCCATCTTTGCAATTTACTCTTAGGTTTTGCACACATCCTTTGATCTTCGGCCTTCACCCTCCCTTACAGACTTCTCACCTTCCATGTCATCTTCAGCAACAAACCCTTCAACGATCTCAGTCGGCACACTCAGGATTCTCTCTCTAAAGTCTTGCTTGGTCTTCCGTTCAACAGCCTTCGCAAAATCTATCTCTGATTAAGCCTTCATGCACCACTCCTATCTTTTCTCCCACCACTGCTTGGTATCTGGTAATTTTTATCTCTGGAGATGTTTCATTAGATTAAAGGTGCTAGAAATGTACATTTTTCATGTTGTAGTGCCCTTGGTCACAATGTAACAAAGCTAAAAGGTTCGAGATAATGTTATACCATTGTAATGGAATGAAAAATTACAGATTAGAGTTTATTTAGCTAATAATTTAGGAATGTTTACAAAATTACATGTTCCTATCTATATAATAAATTACCTTAGCAAAATTAGCAGAAATTCAGCTTAACTTACATTTTCTGTGAGAGGGAGATTATCAATCCTCTTCGTGAGATTTTGAAGCTGTGCATAGTACCAATCCTTTTCCTTCTCTTCCTTTTCAATCTCAGCAAGTAATAAACACCTTGCAAACAAAGAGAAACTGTATAGTTATAATGCACTTAACTTACTTTTGGAACAGTTAAACAAGTCATGCAATTCCTTATTTTCTGTCATTGAATCTACCATGGCATTTCTTATGTTAATGTAAACGTCATGCTGTTTTGTAAAGACAGCAGCTCTATGCCATGTAATGCACAATGTATTATTCTTATGCTAAGGTGAAACTACACCCAATAAAGACACAAAGTCTAATTGTTGTTAAGTAATCAGAGTCTCTGGTCAATCAGAGTTTAATAATGGATGGGGTGCCACAGCAGGACCAAAGGCCACTGCCAGCACCTGCTCTGCCCTCTCACGATCGCCTCCCTCCACCGCCATCCCCCCGAACCCAGAAATTCCTGAGGGTTGTTGCAAATTGATGTCTGCTTTGCTGGCGAACTGTCTGGGGATGCACAGCAGGCACCTGCAGCTCGGTGGTCTAATTTCGACCAAGCCTGGGGCCAAACTGTTTCAGCGCAGGGATCGTTTCCTGTTTTCAGTTCACGCCAGCAGGCTGGTGCTATCCAGTTTCTCTCTCATGGGGTCTGGTTCCACAGGTATGTTGATGATACTCAGTTCCACCACCTGTCCCAACCTCTCCAATACCTGTGTCCCTAAACCTTGCCGCCTCTTTACCTCTCTCTCCTCCTTCAAGATGCTCCTTAAAACCTACCTCTTTCCTGTCCTAATATCTCCTTACGTGGCTCGGTGTCAAACTTTGTTTGATAACACTCCTGCAAAGTGCCTTAGGATGTTTTACTACGATAAAGGTTCTATATAAATGCAGGTTGTTGTGTTGTTTCACTACTTGTCCGGCATCCAGTCCTGGATGAGATGCAATTTCTTCCAGTTACCTCTTTGACCAAGCTTTTAGTCATCACTGCTAACATCTCTTTGGCTCAGTGTCAATTTTTATCTGGTTACGCTTTTCTGAAGGATCCAGGGAGGTTTTTCTGTGTTAAAGGTACCATATAAATGCAAGTTTTTGCTGTTGAATGACATCCTTTGTGACTGTGGTGTCTTATCCCAACTTAACCTCCTCAAACACTTTGCAGTATTCACTATGGTTCCTCCAATGTCCAGTAAAATGGGACTGGTCTTACATGGTTCTATTTCTAAATGATCCAAATGCAGTGAGTGCATCATCAACTACAGCTTCTCTTCCCTCCCGACACCGTCACCTGCAGTGTTCTCCAAGGGTCCATCTTCTACCCCCTCTTTCTCATCTATGCACTGCAATTATATATGGCCCTGGTGAGACCACACCTGGAGCATTGTGTACAGTTTTGGTCTCCTTCCCTAAGGAAGGATATACTTGCCATAGAGGGAGTGGAATGAAGGTTCACCAGACTAGTTCCTGGGATGGGGGGATTGTCCTATGAGGACAGATTGAGTAGACTAGGCCTATATTCTCTAGAGTTTAGAAGAATGAGAGGTGATCTCATTGAAACATACAAAATTCTTACAGGGCTTGACAGGGTAGATGCAGGGAGGATGTTTCCACTGGCTGGGGAGTCTAGAACCAGGGGTCATAAGAACATAAGAAACAGGAGCAGGAGTAGGCCATTCAGCCCTTTGAGGCTGCTCTGCCATTCAATGAGATCATGGCTGATCTTCTGCCTCAACTCCATTCACCGGCCCTATCGCCATATCCCTTGATGCCCTTATTAGTCAGAAATCTATCGACTTGTGTTTTGAATATACCCAATGACTGAGCCTCCACCGCCCTCTGGGGTAGAGAATTCCAAAGATTCACCACCCTCTGTGTGAAGAAATTTCTTCTTATCTCAGTCCTGAATGGCCTACCCTTTATCCTGAGGCTGTGGTCCCTGGTTCTAGACTCCCCAGCCAAGGGAAACATTCTCCCAGCATCCACCCGATCAAGCCCTGTAACAATTTTGTATGCTTCAATGAGATCCCCTCTCATTCTTCTAAATTCAAGAGAATACAGGCCTAGTTTACTCAATCTCTTCTCATACGACAGTCCCGCCATCCCAGGAATCAATCTCGTGAACCTTCGTTGCACTCCCTCTATGGCAAGTATATCCTTCCTTAGGTAAGGAGACCAAAATTGTACACAGTACTCCAGGTGTGGTCTCACCAAGGCCCTATATAATTGGAGTAAGACTTCTTTACTCCTGCACTCAAATCCTCTTGTAATGAATGCCAGCATACCATTTGCCTTCCTAGTGGCTTGCTGCACCTGCACATTCACTTTCAGTGACTCATGTACAAGGACACCCAGGTCCCTTTGAGCATCTGCATTCCCCAATCTTTCACCATTTAGGAAATACTCTGCCTTTCTGTTTTTTCTACCAAAGTGGATAACTTCACATTTATCCACATTATATTCCATCTGCCATGATCTCGCCCACTCACTGAGCCTGTCGAGATCAGCCATGATCTTATTGAATGGCAGAGCAGGCTTGAAGGGCCAAATGGCCTACTCCTGCTCCTATTTCTTATGTTCTTATGCCCCTCAGTGACAGCATCTGCAGGCATAGAGTCAGCATTGCAACTAACTTGGGCTCCCTAGGTGGAGAAAAATGTCTATAGATCTCAAAAAAAGTCTAATTTTAACCATAGTGATGAATTTAAGTTCCAGCCTCGCACTCACCAAGGGTGGGACTGAATTGAATACTTTTATGTAAATCAAAAAGCAGCTGCACATATAGCTACTTACTGCGAAAAGCTAATGAAAAATATTCTGTCAATATAGTTGGTTGAATGGTATTGAAGACTTGTGATCTAGAAATAGTTATACCTCTTGCCAATCTGTTCCAGTACAGCTACAACACTGGCATTTCGCCCACAATGTGGAAAATTGCCCAGGTATGTCCTGTCGACAAAAAGTACGCCAATCCAACCTAGCCAATCATCTACCCTACTCTCAATCACCAGCAAAGTGATGACAGGAGTCAACAATAGTGCTATCAAGTGAATAGTTACTCACCAATAATCTGCTCACCATGCTAAGTAAACTGCACAATCCAAATTCAGCTTAAATAGTCACTGCACTAAAGCATCAAATCCAAGATCAGGCTTTTGGGAGAGACTGAGCCCTTGAAGTAAAAACGCCAATAAAGGCATGGAAAACTCAAAAGAAAATTCAAATGTAATCATGTTATTGTGATGTATGTATTGTTTTATTTAATCCCTGATTTTGTACATTAGAAATTTCAGTTATTGAGACAAAATGGTAGATAAAACAATTTCAAATAGCATTCTGGGCAACTTGTGGAAACCTGATGACCAGAATTCATAGAGTGATGAGTTTACATAGGCAACATCTATTATAAATGTGGACACAGGAATTTATAATGAGAAAAAATTGACACAAAAAAGTGTGACAACAGGAAGTCATGTTGTGCAGAAAAGAAGTGCACACAGAGATAAGATTTTTAATCAGATATTGTAGATATGGTGTTGCTGACAGTGAATCAGAGGAATCGCTGCTTTATAATAAAAGGGGCATTTATGATATTGTATAATTTCCTTTTTACCTGCAACTGGCCACGTAAGCAAACTGAGATGTGAATATCATTGACTCAGTTGGAGATTCTGAACAGCAACATTTTAGTTTGGCAAGCACATGATGGAGTTAAAAATGTTATGTGTTAGATGATTATATATTATGTATGTTAGAAAGATATAAGACCAAATTGTTCCAGTACTTTGTGTTTCGAAAGATAAATACATTGCAAGTGTCTTTTACTGTTGCTTCAGTGCTAGCAGTCTGAGATGCCCTATGTAATTGGAGATATTAGAATCCAACATAATGCTTATTATGGCTCCAATATCTGCAATGTATACTGGCAAACGATAAGCTAACATGTTTTAACATGACCCAATTGTATGGCCTGATTGGGTAGGGTGTGTGGAACAAACTTCCAGATGGAGGCAAAAATCCTGGAATCATTTGAGAAACAATGGATACTACAATGGGAGGAGGGGCAGGGGTGGGGTGTTGTTAGGATTTCTCTGGAAGGATGTGGGAGGAGGGGAGGGCATGGGCTTGAGAGGGAGGGTACGGACCTCTTACCACTCACCCTTGGGGAGGGATTGGTGGTGAGGACGCAGCGAGGGGGTAGTGGGCGAGTGGATAAAGGTCTAAGGGTGAAGAGAGGTGACAAGGAGCAAGAGGGATGGAGCGAGTTGTGGTGGGAATGGGAAGGGATTTTGGAAATGCAAATAAATGACATGGGACCAACAGGAACTTGGTGAGGACATGGGAAGGGAGCTACTCTTCGACCTTCCTACTCTCCTGCTGCCGTCCCAGGCTTCACTCCCTCTTAGATAAGCCCACAGCTTCCCTCTGTGCCTCTCTTGGTATCCTACGAAGGGCCCATCGAGGCACTCATCGCTGCCGCCTTACGAGCAGCAACCCCAACTGTCCCATCCTACTCTCATGCCGACTTTCCTGCCCAGCGCACCCACTGGGGGCAAATCTTGCCAATCTCCTCCCCATTCAACTCATCCCCCCCAGCGCTGACCCTGTGGACGCTGGCAGTGGGGCAGCCATCACCGACCCTCTCCGCATCTCCCTCCAGAATGTCCGTTCACTTGCGAACAAGGCCCTTGCCATCCATGAGCTTATCGTGGATGACTGCATCGATATCAGGGCCCTGGTGGAAACTTGGTTGAGGGGTGATGACACCTTACCCTGAAATGAAGCCTCCCCGCCTGGCTATACCTTCCACCACTTGCCCCGCTCAGACCGCCGTGGTGGCGGTGTGGCTCTCATCACCAAATCACACCTTGGTCTATCCCCCTATTCCTCCGGCACTTTCTGCTCCTTTGAGCATCTCACCTTATTCCACCCCTCTCACCTCTCATTTAAAATTCTTGTTCTCTACCGCCCACCCAAGTACCATAAAAATTTTATTACTGAGATATCATCACTGTTCTCCTCCCTCAGCACCAAACGACTTCTCATCCTCGGTGATTTCAACCTCCATCTCAATTCATCATGCTCTCTCTCCTCTGAGTTAACGAGCCTCCTATCCTCCCTTAATCGCTCCCTCCATGTAAACTCCCCAACCCATATTCACGGTCACCCCCTCAACCTTGCCATCTCTCGTGGCCTCGCTACTCCCATTGTGTCAATTGCAGATAAGGCCATCTCTGACCATTTTCTCGTATCGTTCTCCACCCACATCCCCCTTCCACCCACCCCCCACCAACCCTACTTCCTTCTGTGTCCGCTCCTGGAAAAAACTCTCTCCCAACTCTCTTACAACTGCACTTATGAAATCCCAACTGTCCAGCCTCTGGCCCTCCATTCACCATGACATTTCTGCAGCTACCAATCTGCTCAACCACACCCCCACCACTATCTTTGATGCCCTAGTCCCAACTAAAACAATTACTCTCTCTCACCCTGGCCGTTCCCCCTGGTACGGCTCTCATCTTCACTCCCTTAATTCCAAGGGATGCGGACTTGAACGGATATGGCGGACAACTGGTTTAGCCATTCACCGGCAGATCTGGCTGGACCACATAAAGCACTATCGGGCCCTGCTCTCGTCTGCCAAAATTGCTCACTATTCCAGAATCATTCTGGAATGCAAAGATAAACCCTGGCTTCTATTCTCTACTGCTGACCGTCTTCTTAAACCCCTCTCCCCTGTCTCCTGCACCCTCACCTCCGATAACAAATGTGAGGAGCTCATGGACTTCTTTGTCTCTAAGATTGAGACCATCCGTTCAGCTGCCTCTGCCACTTCCCTTCCTTCCCCTAGCCCACTGGGCCAAACTTCCTCTAAGGTTCCCCCCAGCCCTAGCCCTGAACTCACATCTTTCTCCAGTTTCTCTCCAATCTCCCCATATGACATCTCTGCGCTAATCTTGTCTATGAGACCCACCTCCTGCTCCCTCGACCCTATTTTTTAGTGTGGAAGCAAGTCATCCTCGGTTCCGAGGGACTGCCCAAGAAGAAGATTCCCACCAAACTGCTGACCACCCAACTTTCTTTTCTGGCTCCCATGTTAGCTGATATTGTTAACAGTTCTCTCTCCTCAGGTACTGTCCCCCTCTTCCTCAAATCTGCCGTCATCACCCCTCTCCTCAAAAAACCAAACCTTGATCCCTCCGTCCTTGCAAACTACCATCCCATCTCCAACCTCCCTTTACTCGCCAAAGTCCTTGAACGTGTTGTTGCCTCCCAAATCCGTGCTCATCTTTCCCGCAATTCCATGTTTGAATCCCTCCAATCAGGTTTCTGCCCTTGCCACAGTACTGAAACGGCTCTCATCAAAGTCACAAATGACATCCTTTATGACTGTGACAAAGGTAAACTATCCCTCCTCGTCCTTCTTTACTTGTCTGCAGCCTTTGACACGGTTGACCACTCCATCCTTCTCCAACGCCTCTCCACCGTCGTCCAGCTGGGTGGGACTGCACTCGCCTGGTTCCATTCTTATTTATCTAATCGTAGCCAGAGAATCACTTGCAACAGCTTCTCTTCCCGCTCCTGCACCGTTACCTCTGGTGTCCCCCAACGATTTATCCTTGGCCCTCTCCTATTTCTCATCTACATGTTGCCCCTTGGCGACATCATCTGAAAACACAGCGCGTCAGTTTCCACATGTACGCTGACGACACCCAGCTCTACCTCACTACCTCTTCTCTCGACCTCTCCACGGTGTCTAAATTGTCAGACTGCTTGTCCAACATACAGTTCTGGATGAGCAAAATTTTTCTCCAATTAAATATTGGGAAAACCGAAGCCATTGTTTTCGGTCCCCGCCACAAACTCCGTTCCCTAGCCACTGACCCCATCCCTCTCCCTAACATCTGTCTGAGGCTGAACCACACTGTTCGTAACCTTGGTGTCATAGTTGACCCTGAAATGAGCTTCCGACCACATATCCGCAGCACAACAAAGACCGCCTACTTCCACCTCCGTAACATCGCCCGTTTCTGCCCTTGCCTCAGCTCATCCGCTGCTGAAACCCTCATCCATGCCTTTGTTACCTCTAGACTTGACTATTCCAACGCACTCCTGGCTGGCCTCCCACATTCCACCCGACGTAAACTTGAGGTCATCCAAAACTCGACTGCCCGTGTCCTAACTCCCACCAAGTCCTGCTCGTCCATCACCCCTGTGCTCGCTGACCTACACTGGCTCCCGGTTAAGCAGCGCCTTGATTTCAAATCCCTTCATGGCCTCACCCCTTCCTATCACTGTAATCTCCTTCAGCCCTCCCCCCACCCACCCCACCCCCGAGATATCTGCGCTCCTCTAATTCTGCCCTCTTGAGGATCCCTGATTATAATCGCTCAACCTTTGGTGGCCGTGCCTTGTGTTGCCTCGGTCCTAAGCTCTCGAATTCCATGCCTACACCTGTCCGCCTCGCTACCTCTCTTTCCTCCTTTAAGACGCTCCTTAAAACCTACCTCTTTGACCAAGTTTTTGGTCACCTGCCCTAATTTATCCTTATGTGGATCAGTATTACATTTTATGTCTTAAATTACTCCTGTGCAGCGCCTTGGGACGTTTTACTATGTTAAAGGTGCTATATAAATACAAGTTGTTGTTGTTGTTGTTGTTGTTAAGATGAAAGAAACCAATAGAGAGAGAGAAATAGAAGAGGAGCAGTCGGCAAAAGAGAAGGGAGAAAGAGAAGTGGTGTGGTGGAGAAATTGAGCCACTAGTAGTTGCAGACTGCATCTGGAGTGAGCGTTTCAGGGAAATTGCAGCCCTTAGTGGCTCCCTTCCCATCGCCACCACCAATCATTTGTGCTTCCCCCCTACTCCTATGCTATCACATCCCCTACCCCTTTATCTGCCCACTATCCATTCCCTATCCAACCAATCACTCTCTCTGCTTTTCTTAACTTTTCCCCTTTGAACTACTCAGCCTTGTTTCCTCGCCTCCCCTTTGCTCCACTGTCATTCATCTTAACTCTCAATCCACGAACTCACCCCAAGGCAAGAAGCGCCTTCACGCTCAACCAGTTTCTCTTCTTACTTCCACCTCCTAACATTCGTTCCTAT
The DNA here is from genome assembly GCA_030390025.1 of Squalus acanthias. NCBI lineage: Eukaryota > Metazoa > Chordata > Chondrichthyes > Squaliformes > Squalidae > Squalus > Squalus acanthias. Next base: position 174,918,322 of record CM059425.1, on the reverse strand, counting down.
CGGTTTCCCTCAAAGAGGCTTTTATTTGCTGTTAAAAATTCAATTTCCAACTCTGCAAGGCAACAGAGCTGTATTTGGAACAAAAGTTGTTATAGCCTTTGGCCACGTGTGGACTAGAGAGAAAAGATAAAAGTATACGAGATGGAAGAGCTACAAGTATTAAATCATCCAAAGGAACCGTCAGAGTGATTTATCATCATGAGAATGTCTTCTAATAACTGCATGATCTGTGGTACTAATTTAGAAGATGTAATATGGCATGCACTTTCCTCAGAAATATATCAAAGGAGCTACTTTCAGAAGCAAAAACCTTAATGGTCTTTGTGTCACATAGAAGAACATCAAAGTAGCTTTAAATACGTTAGAGTTAATCACTCCCTTAATTGAAGCCGCTGGTGAAGTTATGCCACAAGCAGTTTGCAACAAACAGCATCATTTGGATCAAATTCTATATTGAAACCAACTTTTTCAATTTGTAAGTCTTCTGTTGTAACCACATCCCTATCCTACAGCACTGGAAAGAAATAGTCTACACAGTTGTTGACAATGTCAGTCTTTAAAGCAACTGACAGGATGTGCATCTCTCCAAGTTATTCTCCCCCACGATGTAATACAATTTGCCAGGAAGTCTGAGGATAATTCCAGTTGCTGCAGTGAGGTATATAGAGCACAGGTTAAAACTGGTTTTCACTAGGACACAGTAATGCTTATACCCATCTAGTATTCCAAAAGTAAGCTTCTAGGATGCTGGAACATGAGACACAGATATGGATGTGCATTGTCCTCTGGGTTTAGTCTTGTAATTTTCTATAGCACTGAATTCCTCAGCTCTGTTGTAGGGTAGCACTGAGCAGAAGTCAGGCATCTCTACATGGGGTGGGGAAAAGCAAAAGAAGGGAGGTATAGCTCTGGATATATTTTCCACATTGTAGATGCTCTGAGAGTGGATTGCCTATCCTCCTGGCTGCAGTTCATGAGCACTCTGGGAAGATAGGGGAAAAGGCAATGCAGTGGAGGTTATGAAATGGAGTAAATGGAAAAGAGAGAGAGAGCGAGCGCGATAGTGCGCATAGTGAGAGTATGAGTGACCTCATTCGCACAAGACCAGTACAAACATAAGAGAAAAAGAACAGTAAAATGACAAGGAAATGCAGAGAATAAAGATAGATTTGTAAGATACCAAATTATACCAAGAACCACAGAAGTTACAGTACAGAGACAAGCCATTTGGCCCATTGTGTCTGTGTTGGCTCTATGCTGGAGCAATCCAAAACTAATCCCACTTCTCTCTCTCCCCAAAGCCCTGTATCATCCTCTGCTTCAAATGTTTATTCAATTTTCCCTTAAAAGGTGTAATGGGCCCTGCCGCAAACACTTCCTGTGGAAAAGCATTCCATGCTCCAATAACCCTCAGTGTAAAGAAATTTCTCCTAATCTCTCTGCACTCTTAGTGACCCTTTTAAATTAATGACCCCGCATCAATGGCTCCTTAACCAGAGGAAACAGTCTTTCCCTTTTCACTATCAAAACTCTTCATTATTTTAAAAACCTGTGTTACATGTCACCTTAGCCTTCTCTGCTCCAGTGGAAATAGTCTTAGTATCTCAAGATGTATGCTAGCAAGGACATCTTACTTAGATAACATGCTCTCGGCCACTAAATACTACTAATGAAAGAGCGCAGTCTATGTTGAAGCTGTCCACTGACAAGCCTTTGCAGTATATGATTGGGTCTCAGCAGTTTATAGAGGAGGCCATCACTGGTATTGATGACCTCTCAAGTCAACAACCTGTAGACAATGAATGTGACAATGTTAAGCACAAGGATGAAAAAAAGAATCAGAAGAGAATTTGCAGAAATAATTGAAGAGTGAAAGTTGTCAAAGTTTTAAGCTCAGTATTACTTCAGGTAGGACTGTCACTGCTCCCTCAATGGCTCAGTATTTGCACCATATGATGTGAAATTGAATCATACAGATCAAGAAGATTACAGGTTCCAACCCTAGTTTATCCTGAAATAAATAATCTCAAGTGGGCTTGAGATTAGGGGGAGCTATAACTAGCAAGTATTATTGCAGTGGTGGAGGAAGCGATCAATCAGCATCCAACTACAAAACTTAAATTTGAAACAGGATCTCGTTCAACTGCAATATCCCCCTTTCCTCCTAACCCATGATCAAAAAGTCCTGTCAATACACATAATTTCAATTCAAACAATAATACACACTTGAATGAGATATCAGAGGCAGCCCACCTTTAGAAGAAAATGATAGAAAATTAGGAGAGGCCAGATAACGGGCTGCTACCATAAACCAAACAGAAGCTGATCCTTCAAACCAGCTGGAAGAATGGCACCTCAGAAGCTAAGCAACAGTGTGTGAAAACAATCATTCAGAATCCGTGGCACAGAGTTTAAATCCAGTCTTGATGAGTAATCAAGAGCAAATCTCTCTGACCAGAAGTTTAAATTAAGTGAATTGAGACGACCTCAATCCAGTTCCCAGTGGACAAACGGCAAAACTGGCAACTCAATTTACAAAATAAAAGTAGGTTATCCCAATGGTTCAGCGGGCTTTGGGAGTGAGTAATTGAGCCATATTGACAAAAACTTGCATTTAGCGCCTTTAACTTAGTAAAATGTTCCAAGGCAGTTCATATATAGTGTTCTTCATGTAAAAGAATGTTTATACGGTGAAGAGGTGAAATGAAATGATTCTGGGCAGGTAGAGGGAAATGAAACCAAAGGCACAGTCAAAGCAATAGGTTTTTACAAGACTTTATAAGGCAGAGAGAAAAAGATGTGACTTTGGAAGGGTATTCCAGAGGGCCAGGTGTTTTGGCTAAAAGCTTAATCTGTGATATTGGAGGTGCCGGGGACAAGCAGTAGAATACTGCCATGGGATCTTTTACATCCAGCTGAACAGGTAGATGGAGCCTTGATTTCATGTCTCCTCTGAAAGTTGGCAGCTCCAACAAGGCAGTGCTCTCTCAGCGTCAGCTGTGTTGAGCTGAAGTCCTGGAACGGGGATTGAATCCACAATTTCTGATTTGGAGGTGAAGTGCTACCACTGAACCAAGTTGACAGTCAGAGGAGTACGGTATGGGAATCAAGGGATATGGAGATCGGGCGGGAAAGTGGAGTTGAGGTCGATGATCAGCCATGATCTTATTGAATGGGGAGTAGGCTCGAGGGGCCGTATGGCCTACTCCTGCTCTTATTTCTTATGTTATGTAGCATAATGGTTATGTTACTGGACTAATGATCCAGAGACATGAGTTCAAATCCCACCACGGAAGCGAGGGAATTTAAATTCAGTTAATTAAGTAAATCTGGAATAAAAAGCTAGTATCAGTAATGGTGATCATGAAACTACCGGATTTCTGTAAAAACCCATCTGGTTCACTAATGTCCTTCAAGGGAAGGAAATCTACCATCCTTACCCAGTCTGGCCTGTGTGTGACTCCAGACTCACAGCAATGTGGTTGACCATTGACTGCTCTCTGAAATGGCCCATCAAACCGCTACGAAAAACAATAAGAATAAAACCAGGTGAAAATAGGATCACCTGGCATCAACCTAGGCACTGGAATTTAAATCCACTGGATTTGGACACGACAAAGGCACACCCAACCCTGCAAAGTCCTCCGCACTAACATCTGGGGACTGGTGTCAAAATTGGAACTGGTCACGCAACAGTCTGATAGTCATATTCACAAATCAGACCTTTCAGCCAACGTTCCAGACGACACCATCATTAGGTTTGTCCTGTCCCACCGGCAGCACCAATACTGACCGAGCTGGCCAAGTCCTGAAGGACATGGCTGCCAGACTGGGCCTGCGGTGAAAGAATCGACGAGGTAAAAACCTACTTGACCTTGCCCTCACCAGTCTACCTGTCGCAGATGCATCTGTCCCGGACGGTATTGGTGGGAGAAATCATCGCACACTGAGGACACCCTCCATCGTGTTGTGTGGCGCTACCACCGTGCTAAATGGGATTGATTCAGAACAGATCTAGCAGCTCAAAACTGGCATCCATGAAGCTGTGGGCATTCAGCAGCAGCAGAATTGCATTCCAGCACAATCTGTAACCTCATGGCCCGGCATATTCCACACTCTCCCATCAAGCCAGGGGACCAACCCCGATTCAGTGATAACTGTAAAAGGACATGCCAGGAGCAACACCAGACTTTACCTAAAAATGAAGTGGTTGTGGATTGCTTAGCTCTGTCTATAGCATGCTGTTTCCGCTGTTTAGCATGTATGTAGTCCTGTGTTCTTCATGCCAGGAGCAGCACCAGGCATATCCAAAAATGAACTGCCTGGTGATGGTGTCGTCTGGAACGTTATCTAGCCAAAAGTTCTCCGTGCCACAGAAAAGCACTTCCAACAGCAACTGGAGGAAATATCTCTCGCTCCCCATAGTGTTGGGAAAAGCCAGCCACCAAGCAAAATGCTGGACTGCACAACAGAAAAATAAACTTTTGTTGGAAAGCCTCTGAACTACAAGTAGAAAGGCTACTGTTGCTGCATTAAGAACTGGAGACAAACCAAAGAAAGCAAAAACAGTGGCTCAGCATCAGGATGGTAAAGGATTAGAAAGTCTGTGCCAAGAACCTCAATATGGAGCTACTATATTAGTTCCAGATAAGGAGGGTGCCAGATTGAACCTTTGCTGTGTTGAGATAACCAATCTTATGCAGGGTGGATGCATTGGTTCTGCAATTGGCCTCAGTGTCATAATTAGAAAGGGGCAAATCACCCAGGTTTCCCACTCCTTATTATCCACCTTAGTAAAAGTACATAAACGTGGACATTGAATGCAAAAGGGATTGGGTTTGGCTGTGGCTGTGATAGTCCAACAGTTCAAAAGCCCGATGACACTCATCGTCAAGGCTCACACATGAATGATGGTCACTTGGATAAGCTGGCCATCACTAGTAGGACTGCAGCTGAACAAGGAGTAAAGGCATTTTGCGAAAAGCAAGTAGTGGAGAAAATTGGTGAGGAAAAACTGACAATTACACACACAGTACAACTTAACAAAAACTGCAGCCGATATTCAAATGAACCCTTCCTATGCTGTGGCTGATACTTCAACAAACGCAATGACGCTGCTAGTGCCAGACAAGAAATTTGAACAAAAAATGACAGTCACGTGACCAGCTTAATCTTAATGGCCCAGATATTCTGATCCCTACGGGTGTGTACGAGCTGTGTACCCACCCGTAGCGACATCGGAAATGCCGGTTTCAGGCATGCACAGCGCATGCGCTGAAAACTGGCATTTCCGATGTCAAGAATGGTCTTGACAGATCGGATGCCTGCCCTGAAGGGCCTCTGCGGGCGGATAGTTCTGCTTTTTGGAGACCCTCTGCCCGCAGAAAACCCTTTCAATTCTTATGTCTGGTAAAAGCAGGCGTAAGGCCTGCTTTTACCAGGATAAGAGTTCAGAAAAGTAAACAAAATTTTTTTTTTTCCCACTGATTTATCATTTAAAAATACTTTTTAAAAAAAAGGTAATTTTATTTTTAGCCCCGTAAAAAACTTTAATTATTTTTTTCAAAACATTAAATTTTTGTTTAAAATACTTAATTTATTGTAATTTCAAGTCATTTTAAAAATGTGATTTAAAAAAAAAAATTTATTGAAAGTTTTACTCTGTTTTTGGGATGATCTCCATTCATATATTTGACAGGTCTTCCTGTCAAGTGTATGAAGGGAGATTCCCTTCTGTGATTGGCTCCCCATGGCCCACGTGATCCCAGGGACGCTGCGAACTACATGCGCCTCTGGGATACGCGGGCCCTGCGCACTTCAAGTTTGGAGAGGCCCAGGAGCGGAAGCATGTGCGTCCCGGGAGCCCTCAGGTAAGGGCGTAGATTTTTCCAGATCGCAGGCCTCCGCCCGCGGGAGGCCTGCGATCGGAAAATATGGGCCTATAATTCTAGCACTCAACTTGGAAAAACTAGCTGTTGGGGGTAGTTATTAGCCAGCGACTGTTTGCTATAGAGTTAATTCCGCTTCTAAAATGGATGCTAGGGTCTGAAAAATAAATGCATTTTAATTGTTTTTCTTTTTAAAAAAGTATATAGAAAGCAATAGAAGGTTATATTACTTGGAAAAAAAATAAAACTAAGGCAAAGAAGATGGGGGTGAACAGTGATGGTGTTAAGATGGGGAGAGTTTATTTTTGGAATATGCTCATCAATCTTCCATGGTCTTGTACATAGGAGTGAAGACCAAGTATAGTCTTCAGGTGTGCAGACATAATTATGTCCTTATTTTTATATAATTCTTTATAGTTAAATAGCAAAAGTTCTGACAATTTGGTAAGCAGAGAAGCAAAAGTGGCTGGAGCGTTGATGTTTCTTCGTAGTGCAGGCTGGGGAACTGAGAGACACAAAGAAGTGGTTAAACACATGCAACACCAGTTGTACCTAAAAATGAACCTGGTGAAGCTGCAACACAGGACTACGTGTATGCGAAACAGCGAAAGCAACTTGCTACAGGCAGATTTAAGCAATCCCACGACCAATGGATCAGATCAAAGCTCTGCAGTCCGACCACATCAAATCGTGAATAGTAGTGGAAATTAAGCAACTAACAGGAGGAGGAGGCACCATGAACATCCCCATCCTCAACGATGCCAGAGCCCAGCATGTAAGTGCAAAAGACAAGGCTGAAACATTTGCATTCATCTTCAGACAGAAGTGCCAAATGTATGATCCTTCTCGGCTTCATCCTGCGGTCCACATCATCATAGATGCCAGTCTTCAGCCAATTCCAATCACTCTGACGTGATATGAAGAAATGGCTGAGTGGACTGGACACGGCAAAGGCTTCAGGCCCCGACAACATCCTAGCTACAGTGCTGAAGACCTGTGCTCAAGAACTACCCGTCCACCAAACTAAAGTGTTCCAGTACAGCAACAACACAATGGAAAATTTCCCAGATATGTCCTGTCCACAAAAACCAGGACAAATCCAATCCAGCCAACTACCACACTACCAACTTACTCCCAATCGTCAGCAAATCAGCAAAGTACTGGAAGGAGTCGGCAACAGTGCGATCAAATGACACTTATTCACCAATGCTCAACTTGGGTTATGCCAGGGTCACTCGGCTCCAGATCTCATTAGAGCCTTGGTCCAAATATAGGCACAAGAGCTAAATTCCAGGAGTGAGGGGAGAGTGACTGCCCTTGATATCAAGGCAACATTCGACTAAGTGTGTTACAAAGGAGTCCTTAATAAAACTGGTCAATGGGGATCAAGGGGAAAATTCTCCAGTGATGGAGTCATATTTGGCATAAGGTAAGATGGTTGTGGCTGTTGGAAGCCAATCATCTCAGCCCGAGGACATTGCTGCAAGACTTCAAGGCAGCATCCTCGGCCGAAGTTTCTTCAGCTGCTTCATTAATTAACTTCCCTACATCATAAAGTGAGAAGTGGGGTTATACACTGTTGATTCAGTGTTCAGCTCCATTCGCAATACCTCAGTTAATGAAGCAGTCCATGCCCGCATGCAGCTAGACCCGGACAACATGTAGGCTTGAGCTGATAAGCGACAAGCATAGCATAGATAGAAGATAGGAGCAGGAGTAGGCCATTCGGCCCCTCGAGCATGCTCCGCCATTTAATGAGATCATGGCTGATCATTCATGCCACACAAGTGCCAGGCAATGACCATATCCAACAAGCAGAAGCCTAACCATCTCATCAGCACATTCAATGACATCACCATTACCGAGTCACCCAGCATCAACAGTCTGGGAGGTCACTATTGAGCAGAAACTCAACTGAACCATCCACATAATAGGCCAGAACAGAGGCTGGTAATTTTGTTGCATGGCTCAACTCCTGACCCCTTCCCCCACCCCCCACCTCCGGCAAAGCCTCTCCACCACCAACAAGGTATAAATGGAACACTGTCTATTTGCTAGGATGGGTGCTGCTGCAACAACACTCAAGGAGCTTGACGCTATCCAGGATAAAGCAATCCGTTTGATCGGCACCCCATCCACTAGGCAAATATCCACCCCTTCCACCACCTGTGTACATAACATGCTGACTTGGACATATATTGCCATTCCTTCATCGTCGCTGGGTCAAAAGCCTGGAACTCCCTACCCAACAGCATTATGGGAGTCCCTTCACCAGAGACAACAGTGGTTCAAAAAGAAGGCCCACCATTCCCTTCTCCAGACAACTATGGATGGGCAATAAATGCCCACCTTGCCAGCGACATCCCCATCACGAGAATGAATATAACAAAAACCGGAGGTGCTACAGCACCACCACTAACTAGAGAGTGAAATTACAGCTCGATAGGTTTACATTGGCAGCTTCATTCTAAATGTGAACATAGAAATTTATAATGAAAAAAAACGGACGACAGTAAGATTTTCCAGACAGTAAGTATGCACAGTCCTAAGACTTTTACTATATTGCAGATAATTAATAAACCTACACCTGATAACTGAATTGCTATAATACTGTGATATAGATATATTAGCATTTGTTTTAGCATCACACTGTGTGAGTTAAAGACATGGCTGAACCAGAGAGACAACTTTTTCAGGAACTGCTGTTGGTCCATGGATTAAAGACAAACCTAATTTTCTTATAATATACCAGGAACAATATAAACTAAAATGTACCTCTCTTTTTCTAGCTCTTCCAAGTAGCCAGTGCTTTCTTTACTTCCATTGACCAATCCTCTTCTTGGAATTGAACCCATTGGAACTGGGCTACACTCCCCTGACCGACCAGACACTGATCCTTCTCGACTTCCATATGAATGCAGTGACATCTTTGGCCTTAATTTTACTGCAGGTGAATTTGCACACTCTAAGTTCAGTTCTGAAAAATAAAATTAATATATAGTTTTATGTCTGCCATTTTGTAAAATTGCACAATGTATTAAGATAGCTTTCTCTGAAAACTATAAACCTGCCACAAGACAGTTTTAAAATAAGATGACATAGTACAAAATTAATTCAAATACTTGGAGAAGAAAACTATCCAAGAAGTCTATAGATAACAATGCATACGATGGAAGGAGTCATTAACAGCTCTATCAAGCGGCACTTACTCACCAAAAACCTGCCCAATTATGATCAGTTTGGGTTCCACTAGGAGCATTCTGCTCCAGGCCGCATTACAGCCTTGGTCCAAACATGGACAGAAAACCTCAATTCCAGATGTGAGGTGAGAGTGACTGCCCTTGACATCAAGGCAGCATTCTACTGAGTGTGGCTTCAAAGAGCCCTCGTAAAACTGAAGTCAATGGGGATCAGGGGAAAACTCTCCAGTGGCTGGAGTGATATCTAGCACAAAGGAAGATGGTTATGGTTGTTGGAGGCCAATCATTTCAGCCCCATGATATTGTTGAAGGAGGTCCTCGGGTAGCATCCTCGGCCCAACTATCTACAGCTGTTTCATCAATAGCCATCCCTACACCATGAGGTTAGAAGTGGAGCGGTTTGCTGATGATTGTGTTCAGCTCCACTTGCAAATCCTCAGATAATGAAGCAGTCCATACCAGCATGCAGCAAGACCTGGACAACATCCAGGCTTGGGCTGATCAGCACTATTTGTACCATACAAGTGCCAGGCAATGACTATCTCCAACAAGAGAGGCTAACTACCTCCCCCAAGACATTCAATGGCATTTCCACTGCCAAGTCTCCCACCATCAACACCCTGGGGGTCACCATTGACTAGAAATCCAACTGGACTAGCCATGTAAATGACGTGGTTACTACAGCAGATCGGAGGCTGGGTATTCTGTGGCAAGTGGCTCACCTCCTGACTTGATCAGCACTTCATCCGCAAGCCTAAACATCCAGCCGCTCCACCACCGATGTATCATGGCTGCAGTGTGTACTATCTGTAAGATGCACTGCAGCAATTCACCAAGGCTTTTTCAGCAGTACCTCCCAAACCTGCAACTTCCACCACCTACAACAGTAAGAGCGCCAGGTGCATGGGAACACCATCACCTCCAAGTCGCACATTGTCACTCTCTACCTAACAGCATTGTGGGAGCAGCTTCACCACACTGACTGCAGCGATTCAAAAGGGTGGCCCACCAACTTTTTCTCAGGACAACTAGGGATGGGCAATAAATGCTGGCCTTCCCAACGACGCTCATCTCCAAAGAATTTTTAAAAAAACGGCATCTAGCAACAGGTTCAAAATATGGACACCGCTTGAAGAAAGTTGACAATTCAAGAATGGCGTGGCATGTGAAAACAAGTTACATGGACTTTGTAACTTAAAAGTAGACGGGCAAAATTGGATAAGGCTTGAAAACGGGCCAGGGCTCGCGATGCACGATCTGTCCGTGCACATTGAAAGTAGTGCAGGCTTCATGCGAAATTCGTGCTGCCTGCTCATTAACATGATTGCAGTGCTGAGCCCAGCGCTAAACGCTGCTGGTTGGCTCAGCGCTCAAGAGGGGGAACAATATCATGGGAAGTCTGTTCTCTATTTAAAGGTTGCCTGCAGAGTGAAAGGCTGTCTGCACTTCTTAAAGAGGAGGTGCTTTGTGAGAAAAGTACCTCATTCTGACTGAAGCTGCAGTTAACAATATCTCAACAGGGCAGAGAAAGGGCATCTCGGTTTTCCGATGCAACACTGGAGGCCTTGGTGCAGGGGGTCAATAGGAGGAGACAGGGCCAGGAGGCCTTCTAGACCACTGGGCTGAATTTTTACTATGTACGGGTTTGTGAACGGGTGGGCAGTTAAAAGCGCTGAAATTGACAGTACGTTGGGAAGCTGGCTTCAACCTGCCAGCTTCCGCCTTTAACTTGGGCGCGTTAGTCAGCGTGCCAGAGACCTGCTTGGGAGAGGCAGGTGACCTAATTAAAGCAGTTTAGAGCTTGTTAAGAGGCTATTAACAGCCTTTTTTATCTGATGTTGCAGCTTTTACTGGCTGTCCATGGGATTCCCGGGCTTGCTGAACCACGCCAGTGAAAGTAAGGCGAGAGCACAGCAGCAATTGCGGGAGCTGAACAAACAACAGTTTAAAAAAAAAAAAATCACAAATTCTCACACCTGCTTCCTTGCATAAGGGAAAGGCTCTTGCTAACACCATTTGTGCTGTGAGTTTGCTTTCAGGAGTTTGCAGGTGATTTCTACAATTTTGGAAGTCACTCTCACTGCAATGGAGGATTATGCGTCTGATCTCGACTTTACCTCTGTCATATATCAGATCATGATGTGGAGATGCCGGCGTTGGACTGGGGTGGACAAAAATGAGAAGTCGCACAACACCAGGTTATAGTCCAACAGATTTATTTAATTTTACAAGCTTTCGGAGCAGTTCGCTCCTTCGTCAGGTAAGTTTACTTACCTGACGAAGGAGCGAACTGCTCCGAAAGCTTGTAAAATTAAATAAATCTGTTGGACTATAACCTGGTGTTGTGCGACTTCTCATATATCAGATCAGCATGGGTGCTGCTTATGTTGTTTCACTGTGGACCTCAGATGAGGACCAAGATGAGCCCCAGCAGCAACAACACCAACGACACCATTAGGAGCAGCAGCAGCTTTCTCCTCACCGACCTGCTGCTCCAGAAGAGAGAGGGGATGAGGAGAGGGGATGAGCACAGGGGTGCACCTCGCAGGAGGCGATACCACAACACAGGGCATATAAATATGAGAAGTCGCACAACACCAGGTTATAGTCCAACAGCTTTATTTGAAATCACAAGCTTTCGGAGCGCTGCTCCTTCGTCAGGTGAAGTCACCTGACGAAGGAGCAGCGCTCCGAAAGTTTGAGATTTCAAATAAAGCTGTTGGACTATAACCTGGTGTTGTGCGACTTCTCACATTTGTCCACCCCAGTCCAACACCGGCATCTCCACATCAGGGTATATAGGCAGAGGATCAGCTACCTGGACATGACTGAACACCAGTTCCTCAGGAGGCTCAGGCTATCGCGTCTGGTTGTGGCAAACATGTGTATCCTGCTGGAAGAAGACCTGCTGCCAAGTGGACCTGGTGGACACGTGCTACCAGTGGCTGTCAAAGTCACCAGCGCCCTCAACATCTTCACCTCAGGCTCCTTCCAGGGATCCGCAGGAAACATTTGCAGGAACTCACAGTCGGCCGCCCACAAATGCATCACCCACGTGACTGATGCCATGTTTGACAAGTCAGGCACTTATGTACACTTTGCCACCGATGAAGCCAGTTAAACTGAGTGGGCACTCAGCTTTGCGGCTCTGGCTGGCTTCCCACAGGTACAGGGCATCATCAACTGCACACATGTGCCCATCGAGGCACCCCCAGATCACCCAGGAGTGTTCGTGAACCAGAAGGGCTTCCACTCCATCAATGTACAGCTCATCTGCAACCACAAAAAGATGTACAACTGTGCCAGATTCCCTGGGAGCTGTCATGATTCAATTGTTCTGCGCCAGTCCACCCTCCCTCAGCTCTTCGCACCTCTGACCAGACTTACTGGCTGGCAGCTTAGAGACAAGGGGCATCCACTGACGACGTGGCTGATGACACCCTTGAGGAGGCCAAGCAACAAGGCCGAAGAGTGCTACAATCAATGCCAAATGACGAGATGTGTAATAGAGCAAGCAATCGAGATGCTAAAGATGCGCTTCAGATGCCTGGACAGATCTGGAGCTGCCCTTCAATACGCACCAGCCAGGGTCCCCAGAATGATCGTAGTATGCTGTGCTCTGCACAACAAAGCACAGCAGCGAGGATTCGAGCTGCAGGAGAAGCAAGGCGCAGGGCCTCTTCGGAAGATGAGGAGGAGGAGGAGGAGCAGCAGAATGAACACGAGGAGGAGGAGGAACCTGAAGTGGATGTAGCACCAGCAGCGGTCAACTGGTCATTCTTTTCATTGCTGTTTGTGGGGCAACGTGGTTAAGAAAATCGTTGCCTCATTTGCCTACAAAACAGTTGAAGATACTTCAAACGTATTTCATTGGCTGATGGGTACTTTGGGACATCCAGAGAACGTGAAAGGTGCTATATAAATTGAAGTTATTTTCTGTCTTTCATTCCTCTTCCGCCGCTCCACACTAAACCCCCTTCTACTCTCTGCTATTTAAGGTGGTGGTACTCTTCCCTCATACTGGCTCTCTTTGCCCCCTCACCCACCCACCCCGCCAGAGTTCATGGTGGCACTCTCGATACCCATGTTCTACCCTCCGTAAACTTGCGGCCATCCAAAACTCTGCTGCCCGTGTCCTAACTCGCACCAAATCCTGTTCACCCATCACCCCTGTGCCCGCTGACCTACATTGACACCCAGTTAAGCAACGTTTCAATTTTAAAATTCTCATCCTTGTTTTCAAATCCCTCCATGGTTTTGCCCTCCCTACCTCTGTAATCTCTTCCAGTCCTACAACCCGCCAAGATATCATGGTGGCACTCTCTATACCCATTCCCTCTCAGTTAATGCTGGCGGTCTCCATTTCCTGTCCAAAACACTGCTTCAACCTTTTAGGCATTCCCTCTCGCTTTCATTACCAACTATTAGCTCCTTCCTTCCATTGCCCTGATCATTGCCACCGATTTTCCCCTTTGTTCTTTTAAATCTCCCCTTCACTGCCATCCACTTCCCTCCATTAATTCATTTTCCCCATGCCACACGTCATGCCTCTTCCCCTTATGAATTCTTCCACTTGCCATGCATTCTGCCCCCTCCTGTTACATCGTATTCTGTCATCCTCCCTTACCATGCCATATATTGTCCCGTTTCCTCTTGTCATGCATTCTGTCTCACTTCTCCTCATGTCATGCACTCTACCCTCTTCTTTTCCTATGTAAACTGCACCCTCCCCTCCCATTGTCTACGGTCCCCGCCACAAACTCCATTCCGCCCTCTGGCAACTGTCTGAGGCTGAACCAGACTGTTCGCAACCTTGGTGTCATATATGACCCCGAACTGAGCTTCCGACCACATATCCGCACCTATTTCCACCTACCTAACATTGCCCGACTCCGCCCCTGCCTCAGCTCATCTGCTGTTGAAACACTCATCCATGCCTTTGTTACTTCTCGACTTGACTATTCGAACGTACTCCTGGCTGGCCTCCCATGTTCTACTCTCCGCAAACATGAGGCCATCCAAAACTCTACTGCCCGTCTCCAAACTCGCACCAAATCCCGTTCACCCATCACCCCTGTGCTCGCTGACCTACATAGACACCCGGTTAAGCAACGCCTCGATTTAAAAATTCTCATCCTTGTTTTCAAATCCCTCCATGGCTTCGCCCCTCCTTACCTCTGTAATCTCTTCCAGTCCTACAACCCGCCGAGATATCTGCGCTCCTCCAATTCTGGTCTCTTGAGCATCCCCGATTTTAATCGTTCCACCACTGGCTGCCGTCATTTCAGCTGCCTAGGCCCTGAGCTTTGGAATTCCCTCCCTATTGCTCTCTCCTCCTTTAAGATGTTCCTTAAAACCTACCTCTTTGACCAAGCATTTGATCATCTACCCTAATATCTTACGTGGCTCGGTGTCAATTTTTTTTGATAACCCTCCTGTGAAATGCCTTGGGACGTTTTACTAAGAGAAAGGCACTATAATAAATACAAGTTGTTATTGTTGGTATCTATTGCCCCCAATCCATGCACTCCAGCCCAAGTCCGGTGGCAAATGCACTGAACAAATCCTGCTCCTCCTCTTTACACTGCTCCCAATTCTAATGGCCTGCATTGATGTGTCTGTATACTGTAGGCAGGAACTCTAATTTTCATGAGAGCTCATGCCTCCATACAGAGAATGCAATTCAGGCCTTTGGTGCTGTGAATGGCATGAGGAGGAGTGGAACATTAACCACTGGACTCAGGGGAAGCAGGACTGGGAACGGAGGTGGGTGGCCAAGTGATCGTGCCATTTCTGTCAGCAAATGCAGATACGCTAAATGGGCCCCCAAAATACTAACGTTGGCACGCATGATGATGGCTTACAACTGGTGCATCTAGTCCTCCGGTAGGACTATCCATTTTACATCTTTATCAGTGGTTTGAAATAGTTCTTGGAATAAAATGATGATGTGTTTACTTGCCTCAATCTGAACTCTGCTCCAGAAGACGAGATTGAACAATAATAGTCAACTAGTGTTACCAAACAAAAGTAATATTCAATTCACATCATTCTGATAAATAAAATTACTTGAGCTCAATAAAAAAAATCTAGTTGCAATACAATATGTATTTTTATCATCCACCCAATAATGGAAACAATGTACTGTAGCTAAGACATTAGAAAATTGAAAGGGAGGGCCTATGAGGACTAAGAATAATTAAAAAAACTAGAGGAGAATATGAGAAAATAAAAGAGGTTAAGAGTGGAGAATGGAAAGTGAAGAGGGAGGATAAGGAAATAAAATTCAAAACATCTAGAGGAACAGTAAGATATTTTACAAATATCAGTAAAAAGATGAATGTTAAAAACGAGATGGGACACCTAAGAGGAGCGAATCGTCAATTTGTAGAGGATAATCAAAAAATGGCAGAGGTATTCAATAAGTACAGGAAACTCTTTATTAACCGGCACCCAAATATCCGGAAATCTCTCTTAACCGGCAAAATTCTTGAGTAGGTAACCGGGGTTTTCCTTCATCTCTCGTTTAAAATTAACTTTAAAAAAAACCCCGAGGCGTTTGCCTTGTATCGGAGCGTGTAGATTGGGAGGGGAATGTGCAGCCCGGGTAGGCAGCGGACACGACAGATGGTCAGCTGGCGGTCCCCGGGGAGACGGAGCTCCGAATGCAGGCGCATGTCAATGTGTACGGGGCTCTCGTACGTTGGGAGATATAACTCTCCGTTATCCGGACTTTTTGATTAACCAGCACCACGCCGGTGCCGGTTAATAAAGAGTTTCCTGTACTTTGTATCAGTCATTACCAAAGATGATATCAGAGAGGAATCCTGAAGTGGTTGAGAGCAAGATGATACAATATTATGGTGGATAAAAGGAAAATTTAGTTAAGTTATTTAAGATAAGGAAAGACAAAGCACCAGGATCTGACGGGATATATCCCAGGATCCAGGAAGAGCTGAGGGAGAAAATTGCAGAGGCTCTAGAAATTATATATCAACGCTTTATTGAGTGTTTTAGAGTCTTCCGTTGAGGATGAAGTCACCACCACACATCGTTAGAAGTAGCCAGCACATATTCCAAAAGGGGTGAACATGTTTGATAAACATCACAGAATTCTTTGAGGACGTAACAGGCATGGTAGATGGGAGAAATGCAGTAGATGTCGTGCACCTGGACTTTAGGAAAGCCTTTGACAAGGTACCACATGGGAGAATACTAGAGGACATTAAGTGGTATGGAATTGGGGGAGGATAGCAAACTAGATTAAAAATTGGTTGGAATGGAGAAATTATAGAGTATGTTAAGAGCAGTTTTTTTTATATAAGAGTGGTTGGAAGTGGATAATTGTGTCCCCCTGGATACAATTCTGGATCTTCTGTTCACTGTATATATCAATTATTTGGATAAATACCGAGAGGGAATGTGTTGAAATCTGCAGATAATACCAAACTAGGAGGTATAGTTAATTCTGTAGAAAACCAAAGTAAACTGAAAAGGGATATCGATAAAATAGGGCAATGGACTAAAAAGTGGCAGATGGAATTTAATATTACTAAGTGTGAGGTGATGCATTTAGGTAATTAAACAGTAACTATACTCTGAATGGAAGTAGGCTCGGTGCAGTGTTAGAGCAGAAGGACTTGGGGGTACAGGTTGACAGTACATTAAAGGCAGCACCTCAGGTTGATAAAGCTATTAAAAAAAAAGCTAATGGAATTCTTGCTTTTATCTCAAGAGGTATAGAATACCTTCATAAGACTGGAGTTAAAGTAGTGTGTGCAGCATTGCGCTCCACTCTATAGGAAGGATATTGAGGCTGCAGAGAAAGTACAACACAGAGTCACAAAAAAGATGCCTGCTATGAGAAAATATAAATACGACTTGAAAAATTTGGTCGTTTTTTGTTAGAACAACACAGATTATAATAGAACTACTTAAAATTATGAAAGGATGGGACAGGGTAGGTAGAAGTAGATTGTTTCCAGTAATTGAAGAGTCAAGAATGAGTGCCCTCGATACAAAATTAAATGCAAGAGATTTAGAACAGATGACAAGAGAAACCTCGTCACACACAGAGTTGTAAGGCTGTGGAATTAACTTCCAGGATTAGCAGTTGACGCAGAAACTATGTCAACACTCAAGATCAGATTGGATAAGTAAATGAAGGAAAAAGGGTTGAAGGGATATGGGAACAGGGTGGGTAAACATGATTAGAATTACATGGACGGTAAACGCTGTCACGGACTGTTTGGGGTGAATGTCCTGTTTTCACGGTGTAACTTATATGTATTTCTATGATAAGGTAGCGTGTATGATAGATAAAAAAATTTAAATCATTAGTGTTGTCAAGTTTCCAAATCACACATGAATTCCTTGTGTGCTTAAGTGTTTGAAAAAGTCCAGTAGAGCATATCCGTGAAATCAATACAAGTCATTTGTGCAAGAAATTTACTGAAATTTTAATCAATATTAGTGAGATAATGTGGTAATGCTGAACTTCCTGTACCACACCATCTGCAACTACACATAAAATTTCCAAAGTCAGAGCCCTTTATTATATGTGCACATTGAATATCATCTGTGAGGTGTTTCAGCTTCTAAACAATTGCAGTGTACTGTCAGAAAAAACAACTCCGCATCACAAGAAAAAACAATTTAGTAGCCAATGTCAACTGTAGCAGCAGAGTTCACTGTATTTATAATTAAGTATTTGGTCAGTCAAAATGGCTGCACCCAATCTCCAGCAAACTGCTGCTCGATACAAAAGCCAGTAGAACTTAAAGTTAATTACCAAGCTAACAACCTGCTGCAAAAATTCTGTTAATAGAAGGGATTCTAATTAAAACTGTATGTTCACAAGCTCAAAACTCTGAATATATATTCCTTAAATGTCACCCTCCATTTTATGCATTCTTCCTGTTCTCAAATAAAGTGATTTAATGGCTGATATAGTTAGGAACATTATAGCTGAAATTGATGGTGATAATAATGAGATCAAAAGAATTATTACAGTAACAGAACACTCCAATATCAGCTGCAGGTCTTTTGATGGTATTATTGCTGTGCAGTACAGTACTATAAATTGTTGACATTAATATGGGTCACGCTCTCCATAACATCCTAGCCACCTGATGCACAAGGATTTTTTTTTAAACAAAATGGGCGTTGTGTTCATTTAAAATCCATTTGAAAATTATCTTTTCCAACGTGAGTTTTAAATCCATTGCTCCCTCAGTACTGCACTGTCGGTGTCAGCCTGGATTTTTGTGCTCAAGTCTCGGGAGTGGGACTTGAACCCACAACCTTCTGCCTCAGAGGTGAGAGTACAACCAGTGAGTCATGCCTGACACCTCTAAGGCTCAGACCCATGAAATTAGTTTAGAAAGCTGCCCGGCAGACCAAATCCACAGTGAAAAACTGTTCATAATTTGGCAGTGAATAGGCAGCCTTTTAGACATACATAGAAGCTACTAATAATGACAGACGAAGCTAAATTTATACCAGTGATTACACGTGCCACATACAACTGTGGTACAAGGTCAGTCTCACACTTCAATGGGCCAAAATGAGGAACGCCCCTTGAACACCAAGTGTATTCCAGTCCACCAAGAACAATCAGCACAATGGCCCAGAAAGCACGGATATGTATCATGACATGCAATTTCATAATTTTGGGTCTGCCTGATTTACTTTATTGCATGAGATAACTCTTTGGGTCAGCTTGGGCAGGTTATACTGGGCACATTTCTAATATGACCTGACTTCCTTTAAAAATGGGCATCATAAAGCCGGTTTTTATGGCCTACAAACTTAGAAGTATGATAATTTTGGTTGCTGCCCACCATACAAGTCATATTCTGCAAGCGCAATACATGCAATTTTGTTTTATCTTGTATTCAGAAATTACTGACTTTGAAATACTGAAGAATAAGTACTTTTGCAGACCACTAGACTGATCCATTTTCATCTATTTTGCTTAATGACATGTTGCCTTAACATGGCAAGAAGCTTAGCATAGGCAAGACAACTGCAACAACAGGTTGGAAATATGACAACTACATCAACACAATAAAACCTAAACATATGCCTATGATTCCTCAGAGTGATTTCTCAATCTCAGCCATGCTGCCAATGAATACTGAAGATGAAGGCTGCTGTCTCTCACTTTCTAGTGATCAGCTGTAGAGTGCCAATAATGTGAGCAGGTCTCTATTCCTTCTTTTTACTAGGAAGGTGAATGCTGCCAGCGGGAGGGTTGTAGGCCTTTCTGGCAATTTAAGAAATAACTTAGTTAATACTGTACACAACTAGTAAAACAGAAAGAGGAGAAACATAAGATCCCATTACAAACATCTAGGATTGCAATCTATTAGCACAATACACCTATAAATTTAACATCCAAAGCTGCTAAGCTTAATGAATACAAGATTGCATCTTAATATGCACACACCACTAGGTCTAACCCAAAAGCAGGGAGGATAAGACCAGCAAAGTAGTGCAGGCAAAAGAGGTACGCTCCAGTCTCCCTCTCTCTTGCTCAGATTGCGTATCTAATGGGTGTTGTGGCTTCGATTTAGGTACCCAGAAGACTTTACTTCCAGTGTTTATCTCATCGTCTTAACCCCACAATAAAATGCTGAGCCATGTCCCTTGTAACAACTCCAGGTAGTACTCATTCTCTATATTATACCCTCCTGTGAATTATGAGACAATAATATATTGTGTTGATAACTCACAAAAATCTCAGTCTTCAATCCACTAATTACAATGCCACTTTTAACAGTCATTAGCATGGTTTTCATTATATTGAGTCTATAGTATACATTATTTGTTTTAATTCATTTGTGGTCTTTGTACATGATCTGGAGACTGAACTGCCCAGTTGCTCCAGGGAGTTGCATTGCAGTTGTCTAGGTCAGGATATAGGTCCTCAGCTGGACAGTGAAGCATCAAGGTACAGCGTTCCAGAGGTCAAGATGCTCATAAAGCACAAAGGAGTGCAGTGGACTGCGCGCGGGGCTGGGTTACTGGAGCGATTACAAGATGGGATGTGCATGTTTATGGGTTTGAGATTTTCCCCCCCAATTTTGTTCTGTGCTTTTTATATTGCAAACTTTATTTTTAGGGACTTTTAGTGAGGTAGGTGGCAACGGTCATGGCAACTATACTTTCGAGAAATTTTTGAAGCAGAATGTAATTAGGGAGAAGAGCTTTGTGTAATATCATTAGTGTATAATGAAAGCAGATAACAAATCGGAAAACTCAGCATTAACCAACGAAGAAGAAAAACCAGGGGGCATAGATTTAAAGTAATTGGTAGAAGGATTAGAGGGGAGTTGAGGAGAGATTTTTTCACCCAGAGGGCGGTGGGGGTCTGGAACGCACTGCCTGAAAGGGTGGTAGAGTCAGAAACCCTCATCACATTTAAAAAGTACTTGGATATGGACTTGAAGTGCCGTAACCTGCAAGGCTACAGACCAAGAGCGGGAAAGTGGGATTAGGCTGGATAGCTCTTTTTCAACCAGCGCAGACACGATAGGCCGAATGGCCTCCTTCTGTGCCAGAAATTTCTATGATTCTATGACTTGATGTACATGATAAACTCAAGAAAATGTGTTATGAAAATACATAGAAACACAGAATGGTTACAGCACAGAAAGCCATTCGGCCCGTCGAGCCTGTGTCAGCTCTTTGCAAGAGCACTTCAGCTAGTCCCACTCCCCCGCCCTTTCCCCGTAGCCCTGCAAATGTTTTTCCTTCAGGTACGTATCCAATTCCCTTTTGAAAGCCACAATTGAATCTGCCTCCACCACCCTTTCAGGCAGTGCATTCCAGATCCTAATCACTCGCTGCATAAAAAAAGCTTTTCCTCATGCCTCCTTTGGTTCTTTTGCCAATCACCTTAAATCTGTGTCCTCTGGTTCTCCACCCTTGTGCCAAGGGGAACAGTGTCTATCTATCTAGACCCATCATGATTTTGAACACCTCCATCAAATCTCCTCTCAACCTTCTCTGCTCCAAGGAGAACAACCCTAGCTTCTCTAGTCTATCCATGCAACTGAAGTCTCTCATCCCTGGAACCATTCTCGTAAATCTTTTCTGCACACTCTCCAAGGCCTTCACATCCTTCCTAAAGTGCGGTGCCCAGAATTGGGCACAATACTCCAGTTGAGGCCAAACCAATGTTTTATAAAGGGTCATCATAACTTCCTTGCTTTCGTACTCTATGCCTCTATTTATAAAGCCCAGGATCCCGTATGCTTTTTTAACCGTTTCTCAATCTGCCCTGCCACCTTCAATGATTTGCGCACATATACCCCCAGGTCTCTCTGCTCATGCACCCCCTTTAGGATTGTACCCTTTAGTTTTATATTTCCTCTCCTCGTTCTTCCTACCAAAACTTATCACTTTGCACTTTTCTGCGTTAAATTTCATCTGCCATGTGTCCAACCAGCCTATGTATGTCTTCTTGAAGTCTATCACTATCCTCCTCACTGTTCACTATACTTCCAAGTTTTGTGTCATCTGCAAATTTTGAAATTGTGCCCTGTACACCCAAGTCCAAGTCATTAATGCATATCAAGAAAAGCAGTGGTCCAAGTACCGACCCCTGAGGAATACCACTGTATACCTTCCTCCAGTCCGAAAAACACTACTCCCGGCCATTTCCACCTTAACTTCGCTCAACATTCTAGGATGCATGCCATCCAGTCCTGGTGACTTATCTACTTTTAAGTACAGCCAGCCTATATTTATCACCTCCTCTATCAATTTTTATCCCATCCAGTACCTCCTCTTTCACTATGGCTTTGGCAGCATCTTCTTCCTTGGTGAAGACAGATGCAAAGTACTCATTTATTACCTTAGCCATGCCCTTTGCCGCCATGCATAGGTCTCCTTTTTGGTCCCTAATCAGCCCCACCCCTCCTCTTACTACCCGTTTATTATTTATATGCCTATAGAAGACTTTTGAATTTCCTTTTGTTAGCTGCCAATCTATTCTCATACTCTCTCTTTGCCCCGCTTATTTTCTTTTTCACTTCCCCTCTGAGCTTTCTATATTCAGCCTGATTTTCACTTGTATTCTCAACCTGATATCTGTCATACGCCCCCTTTTTCTACTTCATCTTACTCTCTATCTCTTTCGTCATCCAGGGAGCTCTGACTTTGGTTGCCCTACTTTTCTCCCTCATGGGAATGTGCCTCGACTGTACCTGAACCATCTCTTCTTTAAAGGCAGTCCATTCTTCGGTTACAGTTTTGCCTGCCAACCTTTGATTCCAATTTACCTGGGCCAGATCTATTCTCAACCCACTGAAACTGGCCATCCTCCAATTAAGTATTTTTACTCTAGATTGCTCCCTGTCCTTTTCCATAGCTACTCTAAACCTTATGATACCATGATCATTGTTGCCTAAATGTTCCCCTACTGACACTTGCTCCACTTGCCCCACCTCATTCCCCAGAACCAGATCCAGCAATGCCTCCTTCTTTGTTGGGCTGGAAAAGTACTGATCAAGAAAGTTCTCCTGAATACACTTCAGAAATTCTTCCCCCTCTCTGCCCTTTACAATATTACTATCCCAGTCTATATTAGGATAGTTGAAGTCCCCCATTATCATTGCTCTATAGTTCTTGCACCTCTCTGTAATTTCCCTGCAAATTTGCTCCTCTTTATCCTTCCCACTAGTTGGCGGCCTATAGAATACACCTAGTAGTGTAGTATTATTTTAAATACCTTTTTTCCCTCTAACTTTTTAAAAATAATTCCTAATAAGTACAGATATATAGCTTATGAAGTTACTACACACAAGTATACATTGATGTACTTGGGTATGCTGTGCACGTGTTTCCATTCAAGAAATTCTCTCCCACTACTGAGCAGCCAGACCTTCTTCACCCCACCCCACTCTACGCACTCATGAGTTTCCTCCCACTGCTGAACTATCCTTGTGAAAACCCCATTACTGCACTTTTGTCAGCGGCACGCTGCAACCCGCTCCCAGTATTTCCACAGCAAAGAGAGATAAGAGTAGCTACTCTCGACATTAAGACAGCATTCCACAAAGTATAGTACCAGGGAACACTAATCAAATCAACAGAGGGGGGCGGCAGTCATAGGAAAAGTCCTCCAATGGCTGGAATTACAGCTGATGCAAAGCAAGATGAGTGTGGTCGTCAGAAGCCAATTATTACAACCTCAGGGCATGGCTGCTGGAGCTCCTCAGGGAAGTGTTCTCACCCCAAGCATCTTCAGTTGTTTCATTAATGACCTGCTCTCCATCATAAGGTCAGGAGTGGAGCTGTGTGTCAACAATTCACAACTCTCTGATAATGAAGCAGCCTATGCCAGCCTACAACAACCAGGTTTGGGCTGACAAGCGGTAGGTAACATTTGAGCCACATAAATGGCAGCTAATGACCATCTCTGACAAGAAAAAGCTGAGCCATCTTCTCTTGTTCTTCAATAACATCACCAGGAGGATGGGAGGCAATCAGGGGGTGCGAGGATGGGAAGCAGTGGGGGCGGGGGGGGGGGGGGGGGGGGGGGGGGGGGGGGGGGAGAGAGAGGGAAGAGAACGAGGATGGGTGGCAGTGGGGGGCAGCGAGGATGGGTGGCAGTGGGGGGGGGGGAGCGAGGATGGGAGGCAGTGGGGGGGGGAAGCGAGGATGGGAGGCAGTGGGGAGGGGGGGAAGCGAGGATGGGAGGCAGTGGGGGGGGGGAAGCGAGGATGGGAGGCAGTGGGGGGGGGGAGCGAGGATGGGAGGCAGTGGGGGGGGGGGAAGCGAGGATGGGAGGCAGTGGGGGGGGGGAAGCGAGGATGGGAGGCAGTGGGGGGGGGGAGCGAGGATGGGAGGCAGTGGGGGGAGCGAGGATGGGTGGCAGTGGGGGGGGGGGAGCGAGGATGGGAGGCAGTGGGGGGGGGGGGAAAGCGAGGATGGGAGGCAGTGGGGAGGGGGGAAAGCGAGGATGGGAGGCAGTGGGGAGGGGGGGAAAGCGAGGATGGGAGGCAGTGGGGAGGGGGAGTGAGGATGGGAGGCAGTGGGGGGGGGAGCGAGGATGGGAGGCAGTGGGGGGGGGGGGAAGCGAGGATGGGAGGCAGTGGGGGGGGGGGAAGCGAGGATGGGAGGCAGTGGGGGGGGGGAGCGAGGATGGGAGGCAGTGGGGGGGGGAGCGAGGATGGGAGGCAGTGGGGGGGGGGAAGCGAGGATGGGAGGCAGTGGGGGGGGGGAAGCGAGGATGGGAGGCAGTGGGGGGGGGGGAGCGAGGATGGGAGGCAGTGGGGGGGGGGGGAGCGAGGATGGGAGGCAGTGGGGGGGGGGGGGGGAGAGCGAGGATGGGAGGCAGTGGGGGGGGGGCGCGAGGATGGGTGGCAGTGGGGGGTAGCGAGGATGGGAGGCAATGGGGGAGCGCAAAGATGGGAAGTATTGGGGAAAAAGGGGAGGCAGAGGGAGGACGAGAGAGAGGAAGGGAGAATAGGTCAAAAAGTTGATCAATGTGGGGTACAGGTGGGCATGGCCAAAATGCTGCTGAAAGCGGGTTTCGGGGATTTAAAAAGGGGGTGGGCAGAAAGGCGACAGTGGCCAAAGTTGGGAAACTAAGAGCTGCTCAGTGGGAGAGGAGGAATGCTAGGCAAGGATCCTGATAATGAAAGGAGGAGGCAGAGCCAGGATTCTCCTCTATGCTGGGGGCAGGAATTGCCCAGAATGCTGCCCAGTGAGGGCAATGGTTGTGAAATACTGCTTTTTTTCTTATTCATTCTCATGGTCGTTGCCCATCACTAGTTGCCCTTGAGAGGTGATAGTGGGCCTTCTTCTAGAGCTGCTGTAGTCCATGAGGTGAAGGTGCCCTCACATTGCCGTTAGGGAGTTCCAGGATTTTGCCCCAACAACAATGAAGGAACGACAATTTATGTCCAAGTCAGGATCTTGTGTGATTTGGAGGGGATGGTGTTCCAATGCACCTGCTGCCCATCCTTCTAGGTGGTAGAGGTAATGGGTTTGGGAGGGGTTACCGAAGATGCCTTGGCGAGTTGCTGCAGTGCATCATTTCGATAGTACACACTGCAGCCATGGTACGCTGATGATGGGGCGAGTGGATGTTTAAGCCAATGGATGGGGTGCCGCTCATGTGGACTGTTTTGTCCTGAATAATGTCAAGCTCCTCTAGCGTTGTTGGATCTGCACCCATCCAGGCAAGTGGAAACTATTCCATCATACTCCTGATTTGTTCCTTGTAGGTGGTAGAGAGTCCATGGAAAGTCAGGATACAATAGCCCAATATACTATATAGCAGCTGTTTTGGCAGCTAATGTTAAATCGCCTACAGGCATAACAGGTACTTAAGTTAAATGTTGACACTTTTATAATGGGTTTCCCTATTGGGAAACGATGACCATGGACTTATCAATGCATTTTAAAATGGAATCTTGCGACCTACTCAGCAATTGTAATATATAATAGATGGTTATATAATCAAACGAATCACAGCTGTATAGCCATCCAAGTGTCATCTTCATCTCGAATCTCTATTAATAACACTGTGAAACTGACTAAGAGACTTGTCAGTGCAACCTGGGAGAGACACTTCTGTCTCTCTCTCATTTTCTTTTTTGTGGGTGAAGAGTTTCTCTCTACACTTATCTTGTGCCCTTGTGACTGAAATTGAATCACATGATTTGAAATGAAGTACTATTATACAACACAGCATGAACTGCATTAAACCAGATTTGATTTGATTGTATGTTTACAAGGGAGTAGCATATCCTGTATAAATAAATGATTTGATCAACTGTGATCAATTCTGTTTTTATTTGAACAGTGGGGTTTTTCATACTATTCTGTGATTTGAAAATAGATTTGTTTATAAGAGGAATAAGGAAATAAAGCAAGAGATAGAGAAACTGGTAAATAATAGCAGGTCCACTAGAAGCTTTATGAATACATTTTGTTCTGTAAATTTACAGTGTAGAACTGGATGTCTGCAATACCATACAGCTTTGAGAATCTCTCAAACTTCTACATTTCAACCATCAAAATTTGCTTTCTAGCATGGTCTGTTGCAAACTCTCTCAATTGGTGCATACTGATGCTGCAGAATACAGTGCACACAGATAGCAGTCAAGCAACTAAAACCAATCGTAATTAACAAGTCTTGCGCAAAAAAATTAACAATGCAAAAGCTTTCAAAGTCGAGTATAAAATTTCCAATGTAATACATCACTCTAGCTCTCTAAAGCTCAAATACTCCCCTTTCCCTATTATTAACATGAAGTTGTAATACCTTCATTAATACACAGACTTAATCTTGGAACATTAAGGAAAGGACTTCCTAGAAACAAAGCACTGAAAACTGAGCTTTAACAATATTTTCCAGATCTGCATTGAACCAGCAAAATGTGAATAGATTTTATACTAGGCACTGCAAAAACTGCAGCCATCCAAACATAACTAGTGATCCAGGACAAAAACCAGATGAGGAAACTGAGAAATTATGATTTCTGATGAACAGCTCTGATCATTTATTTCAGAAATAATCTGAGAAATACCAGTAAGGTTTCATTTATACAACTGAAGCCGCTTCTTTTAATGACTGTCTAACTAAAACTGGAGTAAAATGTTAGTTACTGTATGTACGTACTACCAGACTTACCTTTTAGTCGTTCCAGTAGGTCAATCTGTCCAGCAGAAGCCAGAGCCAGAGCCTCGTCTTCAATGCTACCCTGCAGTTGCTTCAGGACCTCCTGCAGCACGAAGTGAAGCACAATCAGAATGGCTGTAATCATACTGAAACCCAACGTACAAGACAGGCTGCACGCTGCTCAGCAGCCATACATACCAGCCTTCAACTGAACAGAACCAACACCACCAAGAGCAGCACAAAAATTCATCTTTGGTCCTGCTATGTTTCTAATTCCATTTTACGAGAGAAAACTGAATTTAAATCTTGACCCAACTATTCACACTTTTGCGATGGTCCAGCACTTCAATTTTAATGCTGACAATTTGTCCTCCTTCACTGCTTTGGCTGTTGCTAATTTGTCTATAAATTCAGTGCAAGTCTTTAACTGGCTGACATTTCTGCTGTACCAACATTTCCAATCCCTCAGTAAAAGTGCTCAACTATATTCGGAAATTACTTTTCATTTCCACAAGATGCCCCTATGAGGTGAAGGAAAATGTTTCCAACAGATATCTGGCAAAAGGCACGCTTAACTGACAAATACTGTACTAGTATTGATTTATACTGTACTAGCATTGATTTATACAGATTATCATGCAGATCTAAAGAAGAGTTGCTGCTCTGACTCTCAATCCTCTCATTCTTTTGGATAAATGATGCTGTGATTACATAACAATTTCAGAGTCACCTTGGTGAATGCTGAGCACGCTGTCGACTGACTGGTGCTGTTCCTCTTCCAACTGCAAAGCACAAGCCAAGAAATCCAAAGTACAACCTCTGTATCTCAGCTTCCCACCGATTTGTGCAAGATGTATTGCACAACTGTTCAGCATTAACTTGCTTCCTGCATTATTGACTTGAACTTCTAGTCAATTCAATACCTCAGCTTATACTACCGTTACAAACAACAGATTTTAAGATATAATGGTTGTGGTGCTGCTGCCAAACATTAAAATAACTAACAAATGGGGTTGCTTTTCGAGTCGCTTTGAACTGAATGAAAAATTCTGAAATCTCTACTTTGAAATGTAAAATTATAAAGGCACAAGTAGGGTATAGGACACATCTTTGAAGAAATTCTCTAGCTAAGAATGACCAGACAGCAGTGTCTTCTAACTCAGCACTAACCAAATTTATGTCATTGTCTTTTAAGATATTCTTCACTGCATGTTTTTCCCTACTACTATTCAAATTGTGGACACTCAAATCTAGATTAAGTTATGTAAAATCCTCTTAAACTTCATTATTTGTGCCAGCTCCAAGAATCAAAGACAATAATCAACTTTTTAAGTGGAACAGTATCATCAAAAGAAATTTTCAACATTTATTTTAGTCATGTTACTTTGCTGCCAAAAACATTTACAGAGCTCCAATGTAAAGGTAGCCCACAAGAATGTGTTTATGGCTACTTGTGATAAATTAGTACTTCAGCCACTAGCAACACTCCTGGCTCTATCGTTGCAGAACAGGGCAAAGGCTCAAACAAAAACATCCTCTCTTTTCATGCAACCAGTTTCTTTCTTAGTAAACCAAGACAGCTGCTCTTCCCAGCAGCATTTTCAGCTACAGGAAGGAAACTGTACTTCATGGCTACTTAATCTGCAGTACGTAAGAGATGAACAATAGCATAGATATTTTTAAAATCACAATTGTTTTGATCATAAGCCAACACTATTACAGGAAACTGACCTCAAAAATATCACCTCTGCAGAAAATAGCCTGCTTTGCAGGATATAAGGAAACTACTCCTTAACACTCCCTTCCCAACTCAGGCTGGCACACTTTGTGGCATTCCTTGCAAACTCATTAAAAAAAATAAAGACTTGCATTTATATTGCACCTTTCACAACCTCAGGACATCACAAAGCATTTTACAGCCAATGAAGTACTTTTGAAGTGTAGTCACTGTTGCAATGTAAGAAACGCGGCGGCCAATTTGCGCACAGCAAGCTCCCACAGCAATATGATAATGACCAGATAATCTGTTTCAGTGATGCTGATTTGAGGGACAAATATTGGTCAGGACACCAGGGATAACTCCCCTGCTCTTCTTCAATATAGTGCCATGGGATCTTTTACATTCACCTGAGAGAGCAGACGGGGCCTCGGTTTAACGTTTCATCCGAAAGACAGCACCTCAGTACTGCACTGGAGTGTCAGCCTAAATTGGATAATCATCTTAATTCGCTGGGTCACCATTTAAAAAAAAAATCAAAATAGTAAATATGGAACTTTGGAATAAGACAAGTATTTAATGGGGAAAGGAAATTTATACTTTCAATGTAAAGAACTTGTCTACTGTTATGTTGGATTTGAACTACCTCTCACTTTTTCCAAAAAAGTAATATGGGAAAAACACCTTTATACAGGGTCAGCGAGACAAAAATGGACACACAGCACTGATATTTGGCGGGATCTCCTCAGTTCTAAGAATGCTATTTTATTTGAAAGATCGCAATGAATTTAAGAAGAAACATTCAAATTAAATCTACCTAGGATAAGGCTCTATTCTATACTTAACCTTAAGCTTCGTTCTTAAATTCATAGTGCTTTTTCAAAAATAAAATAGCCTGGTTAAGAGTTTTAAAATTAGGTAGTAAAATTACAGTGGCAGGCCTTCTAATCAGAACTGCCGCTTCTTCCAAGTCATATACATGTGTGACCAAGCTCCTTACAGAGACACAGAAAGAATTAACAATAAATTAATCTGTATTTATATAATGCCTTTTATTCCTTCTGGACATGCAAAAGTGCTTTACTATCAATGGATTAATTTTGAAGTGCAGTCACAGTTATTATACGGGTGAACATCAGTTTACATGCAGCACCTCTCAGCCATTATTCAGATCAAAAAGAATACTGCCATTTTTAAATGACTAGAAGGTCTCCTGTGGCATTGCTCACTGTGAGTTGGAGACTGTATAAGAACAGGGGTGTTATACCAAGTAGCAATATCAAGCACAACAAATCAGCATTGGGAATGACCCTGGGATCTGGGAACAGCAGGAAAGTCTCTGGGCATGGAAGTACTAAGATTGGGTTTCAGGATCTTAGGAGATTTAACCCTGGAACCTTCCTCCCAGAGAACACTGTAGAAGGAGATACTAGGAATATTGGGGAAGGTCCTGGAATCAATGGGAGTAGATCTTGCGATCTGGAAGCATTGCGGTAGTCTAAAGGTTTGTGAGTATTGGAGTGGTTCTGGGACCAGGGAACACTGGTAATGTGGTTTAGGGGTTTGGAGTATGGAGAAGGTGCTGGAATCCTGAAGTGGGTGGCAAGGTTTCTGAAGTCCATCAAGATTGATGATGGAGTTTCAGAGCGGGGGGGGCAGAGGGAACAGAGAGTCTGGCAGCATTTGTGGTTGCTGGGGACAACAGGGTCTAGCAGCCTTGTGGGAGAGGGAGACCCAGGAGAATGGGCTCTGAAATGCCCTTGGCCTCTTATAGCCACTGCATTCCTGTCCACAGTATCCAGGCTTTTTAACAGCAATAAAAAAAATCAAATAACAAATAAAGTACATTCTCAATAAATAATCTGTTTTCTTTTCAATCAATAGAGACCATAACCACAGAAGCTGTCAGTTGGTATTAGAAAATAGCATTTGTTAATAATTTCAGACTTGCCTGAAATAAAACTTTGAAAATTCAATTTCCAGTTTCTTCCAAAGTCATTTGGAAAAAGCAAAGAACCTTTCAAATCCTCATATGTTAAGGAGACACCGTCTCTACCCTTCCAGTCATACTGATACACAGATTGCGTGTTGTGAAACGATGGAATTCATAGAATGCACAGATAGGATTGAACGCTCTGGGCAACTGTTGAGGTAAAAATATCCAATCCAAGCCCAGGCTTTTGAGGCCTGCTGAGGCCTCGAACTATAAACTTTAATGAAGATATTAAAAGTCACAAAAGACAATTGAATGGGTAAATTTAGTCATGCTATTGTGAAATGTTGGTTTTCTTTTGTTTAAAACTTTTTGAACATTAGAAATTCCAGTTATTGAGGAAAAAAATGGCCTCCAAAACAGAATTCAGCTGGTGAGAGAAGTATTCAAGATAATTGGGAAGTGAGATTAAGATTGCAGCTTCATTCAAACTGATCAGGGAGAACAAAGGAAACAGTTGGCTTGGAGTTGGGCTGCAGTCTGAAGGAAGCTCGTTTCATCCAAATGTTGCGAGCTTATCTGTTCAAATATGGGGGAGCCATCTGATTGTGAGCAATGCATGCACAAAAAAGATTTGCCCAACAACATTCTGGGTGACCTTAGGACAGCGTGAGAAGTTTAAATCTTATGTTGATTTTTGTCAGCAAACACTGACAAATGGATACTACCCAGCAAATGCCAACAGTTGTCATGTATGCAATTTGAGATGTTAACGTCAAGAAAAATAGAAAAGAAACAAGACTGCCACATCAATCTTTATGGGCCCTTTCCTAAATGCCACTGTATTATTCAATTAAATGCATTTTCATGGATTATAGTATTAAACAGTGATGCACCAACGTACTGCTCCACAGAGTGGGAGGTTACAGGTTCGTGTCCACAATCCTCCTGCTAGTTCCAATATCAGTCAGCTAATTCAAGGGAGGGGGCTGAGCAGAGGTGTGGGTCTTCCTTTTGAGGGAGGAAAAATAGAAATGCAACTCAACCAGTGCCATTCATACAACCCTAAGCAACCGATTATAGCTAAGCATTAAAAGAAACCTTCTAGCAGGTTTCCTGCCTGGCCTACGTGTACAAGAAACAGAGGATAGTATGTTGGGGGGAAAGAGGATGAGGGACAACTAAACAAAGAAAAATAAAGCGGAGTGGAAAAACATTTAAAAAGGAAATCATCTACTTCAAAAATTATCCATACACTGCAAGTTTTTTTTTCTTACCTGTTTGGGTTTGGCATTGCATATTGTTCAGTCTAAAATGATTTTAATGCTAATATATACTTGCAGTAGATTTTCAGTTTTGACATTTCTCCTGTATTTCTTCATTGGCACAAGTGTAAAGCAAAACAATTGCTGAAACCATAGAGACAGAATATTCTGACATCACAAATAAAACGAAACCATAGTGACAGAATATATCAACATCATCTACTTGGAATTAAACTGCATTTCCTTTCCTTTTTTTTAAATTGAAGAAACCCAGGGTCAAGGGCCAAGAACCACAAAGTAGAAAAGATTAAGATGAGGTGAATTAGGAAGTCGCAATTCGCTGACACAGGTTGAGTTTAAACAGTGACGATTTTAGTTGTAAGAAAAGACAGAGATGCAAGATTCCCATTGTTTTCTTGGGAAATAATGAGTTAGAGTAGGGCACTGCATGACGAGTATGAACGATTCTAAATGATAGATTGAATTATACCATTATTAAATGTGTGTAAAACAGAACTCAGCTGCAAATTTTAAGGTCATACATAAACATTGAATGAGAGTATCACACTTTTTCATCTGGGAATAAAGTTTCTATAAATAGTGCAGTCATGTAGTTTACGGTGCGATAGGTTCCAATTACACTGGATATCATGAGATATCTGGTGGGAATTCAATGGAAATTTAATCCATTTGCATAAATCCTGTAATGGGAACATTTTCTGCTTTGGGCACAATTGGCAATCCTCGGGCGTAAATTGCGCTCAAAACTGTGCTAGTTTTCAGAATTTAATTTTTTGCTCAAGTTTCCGCTCAAACTCATTTGTATATCACCAAATGTAAAATCTTCCATGAACCAGGGCAATCGGGCAGCGTTTTCGAATGTAATTGCTTTTTTAAATTTTCTTGCACTGAAAAATATTTAAGAGTGGTAACTTGGTGCAGTTTTATTAATACAGCTGAAAATGGGTTTATCACAAAAAAATAAGCATTTTTAATCAGAGTGTCTCGTCCACCACCTGTGAATAATCATTTAAAAAAAACTGAAAATTACTTTAAACTATACAGAACCATTTACTAGTTTCACTGGTGTGCAGCAGTCAGTTTTATTAAATGAAATATTTTAATATTTAAAAGCTTTTAAAAAGGTGCCTATTAGTGTCTTTGTGCCTAAAAAACTTAACTTTAAGAGTCTCCTCGAAGGGCGGCAAATGGCGCAATTATCGGAAGCTCGCCATGGTGATTAATTTGATCTGGGGGCATGGCCAGTTTTGTGGGTGGGGCCAGCTTCCAATGCAGTTTTTTGAACCAGCGCAAATCATCTCGGAAACTATTTGGGCTGGACATAATTTGCGTATGCAATTCTTTAATCTTTTGCACTGGTTTGGCTGATTTTGGGCGAATTGTGCCCTAGTGGAAACTCCAGGCCTTTATGTCTTAGAGTGGTTGGTACGGACATCAGTTGAAGGATAATAGACTTTTAAGTCATTTACCTTTATAGAGACAAATATAAAGATTTGCTAACGTTGCATATCTATTTATCTTTCTAAATTATATTAATTCTTACATCTGCACGCATTGTCCATGCCACTTTACTTCCTGTTGTCATGCATTCGTCACAATTTGTGTGTCAACTTCCCCCCCCCACCGCAATTATAAATTCCTTTGTCCATATTTATAATGGGGTTTGCCTATGTAAGCTTAACGGTTCCTCTTGGTTCTAATGCCAGCTTGGCATTTCTTTTTTTATACACCCCGATTTTAAATTTGATTGAGGTTTTCAATTCTTTTTAATTTTATATATGTTAAGAATTATTGTTTATTTCCTGTAGGATTTGGTCTCCCCTTGCTACTTGTGAGGCTCTGGCTTGGGGCCTGCTCAACCCCTCCCTCAGCCCTGTTGTTTCTGACCAGTACGACTTCTCAGTTTCATGGCCACCACTGCTTACCCCCAGCTGGTTGGCCTCTCAGCTGCAATTGGTGACCTCTGCCCCCACAACGGTCAGCCTTCAAGCAGTATCACCCGCCTCTTGCTTGTTTTCCCCGTCCAGATTTTCTTTACGTTGCTATTGACTGCTGGATAGACTGGTTCTTGGGTCATTCTTTCTGCTGCATCTACTGTTCCATGCTGAATAAGTGGAGGTTCCTTCTTGAATGTCTCCCAGTGTTAAGCTTTGCATTGTTCCTACTCAATTTTTATTCAAGCAGAAGACAGCCTCCAATTCCTCTTATCGTTTATTTGCCAAGTAATTTTTTTATAAAAATACATATTGCCAGGTATATATATATATATTATATATATAAAAATCTATTCAAGGCGATTTCATGGTCCGGATTTTGCGATGCGTAATGAAATCCTGAAGTTGCAGTCAGTCATTAACTGCTTTGACACAGGCTGCGCTATGGACAACACCCCCGCACCACCGCCCCCCCCGCCGCAGCCGGCAATCAGTGTAATCAGTGGAACTGACGGAAACTTGGACTTTTCCGCACTAATATTGATGTTAAATACCCCATTAAATGTTAAGCCTTGGAATAGCTGTAACTGGCGTTTTAACAGCATATTGACTGCTAAACAACTGTTCGGGCCCTGAAAAAACAATTTTTATATTTGTGGAGTGTCAAATTTCTCCATTAAAATAAAAATTACAATTTTTTAAAAACTTAAACATTTTGTGAAAAGTCCCAATCTTTATTTCACTCTCTAACATTTTTAAACAGTGCTGATAAAAGCTGCTTTTCATTTCCTGGTCGAGAATTCTTCCATGCGATTGGCTGCTCAGACAGTTCGTTGACGTCACTGCAGCTCTTCGCTGGGAATTCCCATTAGATTGCGCTACAATCAATTGCACGTTGAGAAAGGCAAACTTCGCGGCACAGAGATCGCGAGATCTTTCTGGGCAGCTTTATACGAGGTCAGCAGTGAGTGCCTTGGCTTTGCCGCTGACCGCAAATTACGGGCCCATATATTTATTGTATATAATAATCCCTCTCCCCACCTTGTCCTGTTCCTTCCTCACCTCTCCACCCCCTCCTGCACCATTCTGGTGAGGTTCTCAGAACTCACTGGTTCCCCCTAAAAGTCCCAGTCCTGCCCTAGCATTGTTCATTTCTCTTTCCTCCCTCCCCGCCCTCCACTGCCTCTAAGCTCTTCTCTGCCCTACTTGTCACCTCTCCCCTCCCCCTAACTCTTCTCCACCTCATAGCTTGCTGTGTCCCTTGTCCTCACCTGGCCGATAACACTACTCTACCTTCCCTGCAAAACCTCTAACCGTGCTATGCCTTTCTCCTCCGGCCTCTTCTGCCCTCCTGTGTTTTTATTCTCCCAAGGCCATGGCCCAATTATCACCCACTTTCTAGCCCTGCTCATCTGAAGAGTGCACGTTTGCCATGTGCAATGCCACACCGGTGATTGACGAGTATCTTATAAATCTTATGTCTCTATGTATTCGTCTACTATTTCCTGTCGTCACATTTTCCAGCACACTTCTGCGTCAAATTTTCCATTATAAATTCCTACATTTAATAAAAATTATCTATGTAAACTCATCACCTTATAATTGCACAATATGGTAAACAGGGTAGCACTGATTTATCTTTGCCCCACAAATTGTTCAAAATGCTTTCTGAAAATTTTACATCTATCATTTTGTCTCAGAAACTTAATTTTCCAACGTCCAAAATAAAGGTTTAAAAATTAAAAATTATTTCACAATAACATGATTAAATTTATCAACTGAATTAGCTTTTGTGCCTTTTCATGGGTTCATTGAAACAGTTTTTGCAGACCTCAGCTTTTTCTAAAAGCCTGGTCTTGAACTTGATATTTTGCTAAGACCTGTGACCTGTTAGCTGAATTTAGATTGTGCAGTGAGAGCATGTGCAATGCAGCCAAATTCCCAGATGCATCAATACCTTTCAGTAACTGAACTGCTGGAATGCTTTCTTCAGCTCAATTGTTTTTCAAAATTTTTTCAGGAAAAGCTCGGACAAGTTTCAAAAACTCTGAGTGACAGAGAGAGACAGAGAGCAGACAAACCACAGATAACACACCTGTTGTAACTTTTGTGTTATGTTCTATAAACTTCAGAAAGTGCATTAAGCAGAGAGGGGATGTTGTTACTCATTGTAATTTGAATTATTTTTCAAAAAAGTTAATTTATGAAGCAACAGCCTACAATTATCACCAGATTACCATCTATGTTATGTTACATGAGAAAATGTAAATTTTTAATTAACAGTTGTCGCAAGGGAAAGCGTCTTCAATTTTATGTTACTTAAATATTTTTAAAAATCAGTTGTATTTTGAAGCCAACGGATTATCTCACCCATGTTTTGTCCACTGAAAAGGTCAATGCTAATCAAATACAACTGTGTGCCAGAGATTCTAATTTCTAACACCCATGAGACAGATGGAGGGAGGTGGGCAGAGAGAGAAAGGCAGACAAGTTTTTTTTCCTGAACTAACTTGATTTATTTTTAAACAACGGAAAGCAAACAAAGCCTCTGTAGCAAACCGACAGGAAGGGGTAGGTGGGGAACAGGAGGAAGAAAACAGTTTGAGAGTAAAGGGGCCGAAGCCTCTTGGAACCTACCCCAGGAGGGAGTGAGTTACAGTGGGGTAGAAGGGAGGGTGGTTTAAAGATGAGGTGGAGCAAAAGAAAGAAGATACACCAGTGAGTGGGTCATTCAAAGACAAAGAGGTAAGGCTGCGCAATGGCACGGGGATCAACTATTATTATTAAAATCAAAAGATCTGTCGCAATCCATGAAAATTTCTATGTAATGCTTTTGCCTGCGATGCGCGTAGGTAAACACGCAAAAGATTTTCCAGTGCAAATATGAAACTCTAACTCAGGGCCCGCCAAGTCATTCGATCCAGCCCGCTGGACAGGACAGAAATAGAATGCGAGCCGGAGCTCGAGCTGCACATTAGTCTAACCACTTTCACTTCTTGTGGGTCAGAGATGGGCCCGAACTGCAGCCAGGGAACACACAATAATACTTCATTCAATTTATCAATTCGCAAAAGCAATTCTCCCCGGCCCGATCTTAAAAGGATCCGTTCTGTGATTCTGGGCCCCAATGGCGGAGGTCCGTACCCAGAATGCACTGCGTACTCGACTATGCCCTATCTATTTTAGAGTTGAGTCATGGCTGCTCATCTCGATGACTCTTTTACCGAAGAAAGAGACCAGTGCTGCGTCTTTCCTCTCCCGTTACCCAGAGTATGATGGCAGGGGGGTTCTCATCGCTGTCTTAGACATGGGCGTGGATCCCAGAGCACAAGAACTCCAAGTAATGGCCCACGATTGTAGTTCAGGACTTGGGAGGCCTCGGGATCCCATACTCAGCACACTAAAAAGAGAACACCGCATCGGAGGCCCCGCAGACTCGAACCTCTCTGCCAAACAGCCACATAGACTTGCAGTATAACATATGCTATGGGCCAGAAATTCAGATCGGAGGCTTCCCGCGGGTGCAAGCCCCCAACCTGCACTTACCTAGCGCGCCTGCCGTTGTGCTGTGGGCCTGCGTGGGATTCCGATCCTGGGCCTCCTCCAGCTGCCGGTGTGCAGTGTTTGCGTATCCCAGGGGCGCAGTTAGTTCGAAGCGTCCCCTGGGATCACGTGGGCCATGGAGAGCCAATCAGAGCAGGGAATCTCCATTCATAGATTTGACAGGAAGACCTGTCAAATCTATGAATAGAGATCGGCCCCAAAACCTAACTAAAACGTCAAATAATTTTTTTTAAAAACATCACTTTTTTTAAAATAACTAAATTATATAAATTAACTATTTTAAACAAAAATTTAAATTTTTGAAAAAAATTAATTACAGTTTTTAACAGGGCTAAAAATAAACTTACCTTTCTTTAAAGTATTTAAAAAAGATAAACCTGTGGAAAAAATGTTTAAATTTTATTTAATTCACCACTTACCTTGTTAAAAGCAGGCCTTTCGCCTGCTTTTTCCCCGCGCAGCTGCTGGGGACTTACCCTCACACAGAAACCTGAAAAAAAAACGGAAGTCCGATGCGCGCGCGCTGCCTCTCCGGTGCACGCGTTTGACCTCCGAACCCCTTCCTTCAAGGGAACGGAAGTTCCGGTTTCCAGCGCATGCGCGAAACCGGCACTTTCGTTGGGTCTACGGGTGAGTACACAGCGCGTACTCACCCATGGAGACCCGAATTTCTGGCCCAATATCGATCGATCATTTCATTCATTTAGTAACGGAAGATTTTACTATGTTACACCGCATTTTGCGTATTTAGAATAGTATCTGACTATTATCTGAATTTATGTTTATAAATTATTGGGAGGGTAGAAGTGGGAGTGATGATCAACACTATGAGTTGGCCTGTTTAAAATTCACCAATTTAACACTTTGCTCTCACCAATGACTTGTCAGTGGAGTTATTAATTCTTGCACAATTATTCACTCGTTTAATATTAAAACAGATTATCTGGTCATTATCACATTGCTGTTTGTGGGAGCTTGCTTTCGCAAATTGGCTGCCGCGTTTCCTACATTACAACAGTAACTACACTCCAAAAGTACTTCATTGGCTGTAAAGCGCTTTGAGACGTTCGATAGTCGTGAAATGCGCTATATAAATGCAAGTCTTTCTTTCTTGTTATTCCACCTAATTAGTATAGTGGAGGCATAACTAAATGGACCTGGGTATATTGGACATTGCATTCACTGTTTTTAATTTAATCCCTTTTTCATCATACCACGAACAACTTAAGTTTATTGCATGACTGGAAGAGGATTGTAGAGATTTATGTCGTTGGCCAGTCCCAGTAATAAATAGGACACGGGGAAGAAGTGTGTATTATAATGGTACATTACTTGTGCCCATTCCCAAGTGAAAGTCCGCAAACTCTATAGGCGTCTTGGTTTTTCTTAGGAGTGATAATACGTTGACAATGGACAAGCCCAATCTGATGGCTGATCTGGGACACAACGTGCGATATAAATCATTTTCCGAGTCACCTAATTATTTCTTAGCAAGGTTTCAAAAGCATCAAAGCAGCAATTTCACGTGCAATTTTTAAAGGTTGTATAAATGATTTTATCCTTGATTGTGCCTTATACCTTGTTTGTAAATGCCAGTGGAAGCAGTATCGATGCCTCATTTTCAAATATAACATTGGATTTTAGACCATTTGGATAAACAGACCGTGCGCTTTTCAATGTTAATAAAAAACAACAACAGGTTTATGAGTAAGTGTGGAAACAACATGAAGGGTTCTTTATACTATAAATGCCATAACAAAATTTTACGGCAGCTGTTGTTAACACAATTCATTTTATGTCTGCAGCAATATTCCCTCTAATTTATTTTTCGTTCGCGGTCTCTTTAAATCTGCATGCACAGTATCTCTTCCAGCGGCAGGAGCTGGTGAGTGGCCTGCGAAGGACCTCGCGATTGGCGCGTGACCGCGCACCTTAGGGGAAACATTGGTGTGCGGCCCCCAACAGCTGACCAAAACTTGTTATGTGGCGCTCCAGACTAAATAATTGCCCACCCCTGCTTTAACTACTTTAAGACTACAAGCAGTTTTTGTTTTACTTTCTCAGCTTCCATTCTCTCAGACATCTTGGTATTCTGTTGTGGGTAGTCAAGTGTCTTACTTTTTAAACTCAATGTTTGCTCCGTAACAGGTTTTTCTGCGTCACCCCAATTGGTGCCTCCAGCAAAGCTATTTTGGCCCCCATGGGCCTCGCATTGCCAACATTTCACCTGCTTGTGCCTTGCAATGCTGCCATTTCAGGACTAAGAGACACAGTGTACTGGCAAGAAAGGGGGAATAGGGGCATACGCATAAACAGGAGGCAGCAAAAGAGGGAATAAAGGAGCAGCGGGAAAGGGGGATATGAGGGCATCAAGAGGCGACATGGGAAAGCACAGAAATGGGCATCGACAGAAAAGGGATAAATTTACGGCAAGAAAGTTAGGATAAAGGGATTATGACAGAGGGGAACAGAGGAGGCCCTCAAAAGACAGAGGTGGATATGGGGCAGTCATCTAACTTACTGTGAGCAGCACCACAGATGATCAACTAATTTTAAAATGAAACTTCAACAGAAGAAAATGCTGAAATACTCTATGTAGAAATAATGCTAAATAAAGATAAGTGCACATATGATTGCCAGTTATTTCAATTACTTATTTTGGAAAATGCATTATAGTTGAGATTCTGCACAGTAAATGGAAAGTATTATTTTGCCTAAAGGGTAAAATATTCTTTTAACATAATTTCTTTGATTTAGCATCAAAAGGTATCCTGACTGACACGACCACCAACTGCACTTTGAATTTGACTGAAGTACTTGCAGAAGAGCTTTCATCCCAATTTTTCCATGACATCCTGTTGGTTTCGATTGTTTTGAACCACCATGCCTGTGGCCCTTCTGTTTAATTGAGCATTTAGTAACACCTTTTCTTCAGGTGAGATTTATCAGCTAGTGATGATTCAAACAGAAACCAAAAAAAAATTGCAGAATAAAAATATATTCTTGAGAACTTTTTGTAAAAATACCCCAAAAAATGTAATCTGTGTATTCTGGAATCAATGCTCTATTTCATGCAGTTCAGTAAAAGAATGAGTTTAAAAAAGCAAATTGAAAATCATCTGAGAATACTTCACCCACATGTAAATTAACTAAAACTTCAGATTTTCAGTTGGGGTAAACATTATCAAACTGCGGCATCAGAATACTTCGCCACTGTCCCATCCAAACATAAAACATACTTTGAACAGGGTTGAATCAAAAAGGAATGAGTAAAGCTTCAAAATACATGTAAGAACTTGCATAAAGGCAGCTCAAAAATAGATGCAACCTGGAATATACAGCCAGGATCACTAAATACTCAGAAGATTCTGTGTTCAGAAGGAAACCCTGAAACTACACCATCCCAGATGATGGTTCACGTGACTTGGGTCTTTCGGATGAGATGTTAAACCCTCTCAGGTGGACGCAACAGATTTCATGGCAGTATTTCAAAGAAGAGCAGGGGAGTTCTCCTCAAACTCCCCTGCGTCCTGGCCAATATTTATCCCTCAATCAACATCACCAAAACAGATTATCTGGTCATTATCACATTACTGTTTGTGGGAGCTTGCTGTGTAAAAATTGGCTGCTGCTTTTCCTACATTACAAGTGACCATACTTCAAAAGTACTTCATTGACTGTAAAGTGTTTTGGGATGTCGTGAGGTTGTGAAAGGCGCTACACAAGTGCAAGTTCTTTCTTTGGGTCAGGGAGGCCTGGCAAAGGGGAAAAGAACTGGTAGAACATTAATTTTTTTTTTGTGCAGCAATAGAGGGCAACTGGGGAGCTGGGGGCACAGTTGAGTGGGCCACAGCATGGCTGGAGACAGACAAAGATCAGGCTGTGGCTACTAGCAGCAGAAGAGTGGAGCCACAACCAGAAGACAGAACCAGAATGAGGAGCATGACTGGACACCAAAGGTGGGCTACAGGTGGCAGAAAACAATGCAACCATGCAGGGAATGAGAAGTTCAGCAGGTAAGGTGCCGGAAGCAGGCAGGAAACATCAGGGCTGCTGCCAGAACCAGGAGAGCAGCAGGGCCAGAGGCAGAGGGCAGAAAACTGCCTGGGAGAGAGCATGAACATTCGATTACCTATCATATTAAAATTGTTTAAGTGCGTCACAGTATTCCATTTCAAAATAAATGGAAACTCCATATACCAGCTTTCCCTATGGGATCTTGCTATTTTTTAAGTGTGTACATTTTTCCTGCAGTACCTATGTGGCATGTAGGTGGTGCCATAATGGAGTTGTGCACTATTTAAAAAAAACTGGCACAGAACTTTAGTTTGTAAAAATCTTACTGCAAACTGAGCCCTTAACTGTCCATCCCATTACAAATCCTGATCGAAGGTTGGCTCTGAAGCAATAGATTACTGTCAAACAGTGCAAATATACAAGTTGCTTTTATAATTTTCCACACTTGCAATTTTTGTCTATTTAAACAAATGACATTAGATAAACATTTTCTCACCCAAGAATACATTAACTCAGTGGAAATGCAGCCACTGGGCCCTGACACCATTTCTATTTTGACTCAGCTCTCCGCCAAACTCTCCTGTCCAAAGCCAAATGTACCTTCCAGCCCACAAATTAGGGTGCAGCATCACCAAGCTCACTTGAATCAGGGACTATAGTAATGATGCCGTCGACCAGTGAGATATAGCAAGCCCTCAAATCCTTTGGAAAGCACTTTGTTTACCAAGCCCTGGCCAGTACCCACATGCTGCTACACCATGCTTTGGATGATGGGCTGTAAATCCAAAGCAATTAATGACCCTGACAATCTTTCATCATCCACTCCTCAAACTGGCCTTTCTGCCTGCTGAGCTGGCAAAGGTTCCTGGTATTGCCTTCACTAAGATAGTTTTCCAGCAGCTAGCTCTTCTTTCCCACCCCATATAAGGTAACTTTCTACTCTTGGTCCCTCGACCCCTCCCCCACAAGAGCTTCTTGCCCTTGATCATCCCTCCCCCTGTTGCTAGTTCCTTGGGTCTACCTACCACCATCCCCTTACCCCCATGTTGAGCAACTTGACTCGCCTTGGTGCCGAGTCAGTTTGCCATACCAACCCCCCACCCCAAGTCTGTTCACTAGCATGTTCTTTCTATGTGCCTCCTGCCCCACAATTGTTTGCAGTCCCCAGCCCACCTCCCCCTGCTGAGATAGTTTGCCAGACCTGCCCCCACTCCCATCCTTCTACCCACCTATTCCTTCCTCTCCCAACTCCCCTCTCCACCCACCCTTCCCCCTTCGGTTCAATTATTCCCCACTTTGTAACCCTACTTGACTTGAAAGCTGTACTTGGTCTTGAATCCTTGTGTGGAAGACCAAAAAGACTTCTAAATCTGATCAAATAGAATGAAAAACATTTTATTTTGAATCTATGTAAACTTAGAGAGGTTGAGGATAGGCAAAGAGGCTGCGCTTGGGAATTGGGAGTCTATGAAAATTATGGTTCAATATTCTTTTACTACATTAAAACCTACTTAGTCTCTTTTCAAGTATAAATAATTAGAAGAAAACAGATTTTTTTAACTGATAATTGAGCAATTGTGTGTGTTCTGGGTGAGGTGGCCCACCCAAGACGTTGACTTGTTTTTTCCCTTTGTTTCGGTTTCCAGCATTCAATTTTTCTTTTTGTTTACACAATACTACATTCACTTCAGAACTTTCTCAGTGATTTCACAAAATTTCAACTTAGTTCTACATTACCAACACATAATGCAAGGTACCAATTATTGAACGTCAACAATTAATACAAAGCAATATGCTCCTGTTTCTAATCGATTGTCATTTCATAAATACTGGCAACATCCAAATTGTCAAAATAGGTTAAAAAGAACAGTGTACCTAAGTAAAATCTTTAAATGATTATTTTAATAAGTTTCAGCTAAACAAAACGCATAACAAAATCAACATTTGTGATTAATTCCTGATCTGCCAGTAGGTTTGCCAGAACAACCACTTTTAATTGTGGGCTCAGTGAGAGGCAGCAGGCTTGCTGGAAGTCTTGTTCCCAAGGTAACCTCTGCAGCAGTTGCATATGTTGAATCTTTGCCACAAATATTGGTAACCTTCAGAGTAGAAATTGATTTGGGCGGCACCCTCCATTAGAACTAATTCGCTACCACAGGAAGTGGTTGAGGCAAATAGCTTAGATGCTTTCAAAAGGAAATTAGACAAGTACGTGAGAGAAAAGGAAATAGAAGGATATACTGAAAGGCTGAGATGAGGCAGATGAAACAGAAGGGGATCCGTGTGGAGTATAAACACGAGCACAGACTAGTTGGGCTAATTTTATTTAAAAAAATATAAAACAATATTTTGTCACCATTCTTGCCATATAAAATCAAGTCATTTCCCCTCTTTTTTCCACTGGCTGTCTATTAAACGGCAAGAAAAGCTTAAGGGGATAATTTTTGTTAAATGTAGTCCTCTAGACAAAAGATATATAGCTACAACTCAACAGTTGGAGCCCTCTTTCTGCTATGCTGCTCTGTGATATCACTGCCAGAAAACTTCCCACACATGCCACAGCAGCTCCATTGACTGCAACTTTATACTGGCCTGAGAGCTGCCCAACCTAGAAAACCATGCCAAAGACTGCAGATGCAGTATATGTTTTTTAACTATAAAATGAAGCAGTATGTTGAAGAAAATTTGCTCGTCCTTTGACTTGGGTTCCCCATTAAACTTCTCCACAGAGGGAGACCCAACATCAATTCTGTTTTTCATAGCAGGGTAGAATCTTCAACCCACAGCTCTACCCAGCATGCAGTTGGTGTGGCACCAGAACAAACTATATTTGCAAAAGAAAAATTAAACAGCTTTAAAGAAAGCAAAAGCTGTGAATGTAGTAAATGAAGGAAAACATAAATTTTTAAAATAAATACAGCACTGTTATACAATCACAAGATTAATGTACTGTGAATATTACATTATTGTCAACATGATAACTTGCCAACAGAACGTAACCAATAAGCGCAACCAAATCCATATTTAGTATTCAAGGGGAATACCAAGAGAGTCAAAACGTAGCATCAGGGACAACAACATATCAGCATTGAGTGAAGCCCTGGGTATGGAAGCAATGGGAAGGTGGCATGGGGTTTGAGGGTACAGGGATCTGCGAGCACTGCAAGGAGTCCCAGGGTCTAGCAACACTGCATAAAAAGTCATGCAAACACTGGAAGGTGTCCTGGCATCTGGAAGCATGGAGGGAGAGCGAGAGAGAGTTCCAGAGTCTGGGAGCACGGAGGTGGTCCCAGGTTTTGGAATTAGTGCTAGTGGGGTCCCAGGATCTGGGAATGGACAGGAAGTCCTGGGAAGGGGCTTCAGGCCTAGGAAGATTGGAGCGGGTTGTCTCACAGAATGAGGA
Source organism: Squalus acanthias (assembly GCA_030390025.1). Classification (NCBI taxonomy): domain Eukaryota; kingdom Metazoa; phylum Chordata; class Chondrichthyes; order Squaliformes; family Squalidae; genus Squalus; species Squalus acanthias. The sequence goes on along the minus strand of CM059425.1, from coordinate 174,873,739 downwards.
AGTCAGGCAGAGTCCGCAAGTCTCAAGAAGGAGGTAGAGGGGTCCCAGGAGAGTGAAGGCTGAACTGCCCTTGGCCGCTTTTGGATCATCAAGCTTCCCCTCACTGTGCTACTACCTGTTAGTTTCTTCCTCCAACCTGTCAGGCGCCTTTAACTGCTTTTTCAGTCATCAGTCTGACCCCATAAAATGCTCAAAAGTTCATCATTTATGCAGCTTTATATGAAAAAATTACCTTCAAAGTTTCAAAAATAGTTTGTTCTGTTAAGAGAATTTTTTTCTAAACCTGAATTTGGACCCAAAATAAAGAAGGGGATGGTTTGTTGTGACTGACACGAGATCCAATCAGGAGAAGCCCAGACCTGAAACGTTAACTCTGTTTCTCTCCACGGATGCTGCCTGGCCTGCTGAGTGTTTCCAGCATTTTCTGCTGTTAATTCAAATTCACCTTCCAGTTAGGTTTAAACACTCAGAAAAATATACTGATGGAAACTAAACTGTTCCATCAAGAAAAAGAAATACGTTCTTGACAAACAATCTGAAAGCTTCCCTTATCAAACAATAATTAAATGAGTGATTTCAGGGTATGTTTACTTATAGCAATTAGACTTTGTCATCTTAAGATGACTAAACAACTTAAACACAGCTCCATCTTCATGTTATACTGTATAATTCTGACTGTACCATGCAACTTACTGTGAAAAATACAACACGATATCTGCTTGTAAGTAGAGAAATTTATAATCCAAGCATGTCTATTATAAGTTTAAAACAGCAGATTTTGGAAACTGCTGCGAATTAAAAAAAATTAATTCTCTAGATGTGGGCATTGCTGGCCAGGCTGGCATTTAATGCCCATCTCTAGTTGCCCAGAGAAAGGGGTGGACATTCTTTGTGAACCATTAAAAAATTCCAAATTTAAAGAAAACTGAAATAAATTCTCAATCTGCCATGGTGCGATTTGAACTCACATTCTCTAGATTTTTACTCTGGACCTCTGGAATCCTAGTCCAGTAACAAAACCACGACGTTACCCTACCCCCAATACCGGCAAATGGATACTGGATTCTGCCAAAAGTTCTGAAACAGAGTGAAATATTCATATTACACCCTCTCAGCAGTAGAAAAGTGAGTAAGATAGAATTGTGGCAACTTTGACCTCAAGAGCCATGCTTTAATTGCAACTGGACAGAGAAACAAAATGACTTCATCCAAAACTGTACTTAAAACTGGAATTCCAACAGAGGGCAGCAGATCTCTGGTAAAAACAAAATGCATAAGATTTGGGGAATTAAGAATGCGATGTATGCATTACATAGATCTTGAAAAACAAGATAATGACTGAAAAATACAAATCAATATCAAACAAAATTACAATAAAAGCTGGCATATGTGGAAGAAATATAATACTAGTACAAAAAGTATTGCTGCATTTTCTTAATTTGTGTGTGCAAGTGTGAGAGGGAGAAAGAGTGAGGGAGTGAATGTGTGCAAGAGAGAATGAGTGTGTGAGAGAGCATGAGTGAGAGCAAGCAAGAGGGGGAGAGAGCTAGTAAGAAAGGAGCGAGAGAGAGAGATTGTATGAGAGAGGAACATAGGAACAGGAGTAGGCCATTCAGCTGCTCGAGCCTGTTCCACCATTCATGGCGGTTCTCTATCTCAACTCCATTTATCTGCCATGGTTCCACATCCCTTAATACCCTTAACAAAAATTTATCAAACTCAGTTTTGAAATTTTCAATTGACCTAGCCTCAACAGCTTTTTCAGAAGAGTTCCAGATTTCCACTACAGAAGTGCTTCCTGAGATCACCCCTAAACAGCCGAAGAGTGTGCGTGAGTGAGGTGAGTGAGCGAGCCCCTCCAGCTCTTCAAGAACTCTGCACTCCTCCCATTCTGGCATCTTGCACATCCCTGATTTTCATCGCTCCACCATTGGCGGCTATGCCTTCAGCTGCCTAGGTGCTAAGCTCTGGAATTCCCTCTCTAAACCTCTCTACCTCACTCTCCACTAAGTCATTCCTTATAACCTACCTCTGACCAAACCTTTGGTCACCTGTCCCTTTCTCTTTTTGTGGCTCGGTGTCAAATTTTGTCTGATAATACTCCTGTGAAGCACCTTGGGATGTTTTTACTCTGTCAAAAGTGCTATAAAAATGCAAGTTGTTGTTGTTGAGAGAATGAGAGAGTGCGAGAGTAAGAGTGAGAATAAGTGACAGTGAGTGGGTGAGTAAGTGAGTGAAAGCGTGAGACAGAGTGTGAAGGACAAGTGAGAAAGAGCAAGAAAGAGAGTGAGGAAAGGCTAGAAAAAGTCTGACAGCTTTGAAAGAAGGCAAATTAGAGAAGCTCTTACAGCGGTATATAAAATACCAAGTGGAATAGAAAAGATTAATCTGAAGCACTATTCCTAGTTAAATCACGACTGCAGAATAAGGGGACATAGGTATAACCTGGTAAAAGGCAATTTTATGGAGCACTTCTACATGCAGAGAGTAATTAATACCTGGCATGGTCGTTTGAGTACTCTAGTAGACAGTTGAATCTTGATGGGGGAAGGGGAGACAATAGGTTTCTATTGAACAATGAGCTAGATTGGACAAATGGCTTCCATCATCTGTACTTAATTTCATGGAATACAATTGGGTGATGGAGCAGGGTTAGGAGGAAGCAGTTGGGCCGCAGGAAGAATGGAGTGGAGGACCCAGACAGGATGGGAACAGACAATGCCACAAACAATTTGTTTTTATTTATGCAGTAGTTTGGCTCACTTGCAACATAAAAACTACTTTTTCTAATTGAGTTTAATTTTGCAAGAACCTATTATAAAATCATAAATGTGCAACATCCAAGACACCAGGCACATTAATTCAACTGGAACTCTCTGGATCTTAATAAATAATATTTTGCTATTTCTAAAAAAGTTTATTGCAGCATCTTAATGCACTGGTAGTAAGAACTGTGAGCCAAACCTCAGAGATTTACCATACAAATAATATTTCAGCACTGCTTGGCTGAACTGCTCCATATTCTCTTCCTCCATCAGGGAAATGTCAGATTACTTTCAGTGAGTTGGTGGAACCCCCCCAAATGCTTCTCCACTTGTTTTAAAACCACCACTTGAGGGGGGGGTGGGGGCAATACCACATTTATCTATTTATCTCTTTAAACTTGTTTTTGATTAAGCCTTTGTGAAGCGCCTTGAAACTATTTCTATTCAAGGTATATAAATGCAAGTTATTGTTGCAAAATAAGTTTCTACCTCCTTTCTGTTAATATCTTTTAGCCATGTGACACTGAGCTTTCCACAGTTTAAATAACCCCCACAGCCCCTTCTCCCCCCTGACTGAAATTCTGAAGTACAGCTGGGTTGATTGGTTGCTGGGTAAAAGCCAGCTGGGATTATGGCATGGTCACAGCGCTTTTTCTCTTGGGGCCAGGCCTGAAGTTTGTGTCCTGCTGAATTCCCCTCAAATTCAGCCGAATCCTTTTATTATTCAGCTCAGCGAAAGGAATCGCTAGACCTGGTTTGGGAAAGTTTTGTAATATCCAGAGCCTGGAGCAGAGAAGTTGGGACATGCCTCATGCCAGTAGTGCGAAAGCAGAATCATTAGAATGGTTACAACACAAAAGGAGGCCATTCGGCCCATCGAGCCCGTGCAGTTATAAAGGCAGAACTAGAATGCAGCCTGGCAAAAAGAAAATGTTAACTGCATGGAAATCCTGGTCCTGGCAGGAAATATTTCTGAACTCATATTAATCAGACCCAGTCGCTGTGCATAAAAGAAGGAAATTCAAGAGTGACCTTTGGGATGGAGGCCTGGGGCAGAGGATTAATAGAGGAGTGGAACATAAACTGTTAGTGGCCAAAAACAGGTTGGAATTTTTTTTCCAATAATCTTATTGGTTGGTTTTACCAGAAGTAGCATCTAACAAAGAAGTTGTTATTTCATTGAGTTTTTGGTGTGAAAATATGATTGGTTGGTTTTCTGTCATCTGTGGTTTTAGATTGTTGGGGTTTTTTTTTTTTTACAGCTTGTGAAATATGGCTGGTTTTGAGAAATAAAACAACCAGGGAGTGCACAATTGTGACAATTCAGACACCACGTTCACCGAATCATAATAAATCAAGAGATAGGCAGATATTTACAAAGATAGATGTTTACAAAGAAAGATAGATAGATACAAAGATAGATGGAACAAAAAAGTATTTTCACAATTTTGTTTTGTGCGTCAGTATGTTGGATGCAATCTCCGAGAGAAGTGTGTTTGTAGTCAGACAGTGTCGGGTGACTGGCAAGAAAAAGATAAAAGAAAAGCTGAAGAAAGCTAAGAGAGCAAATACAAATCCACAGATACTCCAATTAGCAAGGAGACAGATAAACTCATACAATAAGAATGCTGAGACTCAAGACAGATAAAAGAGAAAAAGATGTAAGGTGGCAACAATTAAAAATGGGCAATAAAAGCTAATAGAATTCTTGGTTTCATCACGAGGTAGAGAATATAAAACTAAGAGGTAATGATGAGCTGACAAAAAACCTTAATATGATCTCAGTTGGATTACTGTATACAGTATTGGAGTCACACTATAGGAAGGATATTGAGGTTTTAGAGGGGGATACAATCAATGTTGTCTTTAATTTTTTTTTGGGTGCACAGCCCCTTTACTGCGCTGCCCATTCAAAATACCGCGCATGTGCCGTTTTTCCCATTTAAAAGCTGGTGAGCTGGCTGCACGGGCGCTCCAGAACTCTGCCAGGCCGCGCAGCTTAAAGAGAACACTAGATAAAATGCAGATTCACTGGGATACTATCTAGCATGCGGCAATGCAAATATGAAGACGGACTTGATTTTTTTTTGATTAGAACGATGCTGATTTAAGGGCAATATAATAGAATTGTTTTAAATGCAAGATTAGATTGACTAGGTAGATGAAGGAAAAGGGATTGAAACAATATGGGAAATGTTGTGAGAACTATTTGCTCACGTGGAGGGCAAGTCAACACGGATTGGTTGAGCCAACCAGCCGGTTTTTGTGTTCGAACATCTTTGTATTTCTATGTATCTATGTCTCTGCTCTTTGGAACTCTCTCCAAAAACATTTTTCTATCTTGCTCCCTTCCTTCAAAAGACTTTTTAAAAACATATCTCTGGCTGTATTTTTGGCCTTGATCAGTGTTTTTCCTGCCCCCTCCTTTGCAAAGCACTCAGACATTATTTGACATCATCAGTGCTATAAAAATGCACAATATACAGTAGTTGTATATTACCTACTGATTACTGATAATGCTGAAGCCATTTTACACACTGTAAATTTTTGTGACAGCAAATAGCTTTTGTTGAATTCTTTAGAACCACAAAAAACAATGCTGAAAGTAAAACCCAGTCCAAGCTGCCCCAGCTATGGAAAATTTAAAAATAAGTTGATAACACTGTATTAGTGAATATTACTGCAAATTTTCTGAAAAATCTAAAAGCCTTTAATCATTGTCTATTAAGTTCAGTGAAATTGCATTCAATTTCAAGCCTTTAATAAAAACAGAAAATGCTGGAAATACTCAGCAGGTCAGGCTGCATCTGTGGAGAGAGAAACAGAGTTAACGTTTCAGGTCGATGACCCTTCGTCATCATTCTGACGAAGGGTCATCGACCTGAAACGTTAACTCTGTTTCTCTCTCCACAGATGCTGCCTGACCTGCTGAGTATTTCCAGCATTTTCTGTTTTTATTTCAGATTTCCAGCATCCGCAGTATTTTGCTTTTGTATCAAGCCTTTAATGTCTGATACAGAGGGTGGCCCAGTATTTCAGGCTGTTGAACATTTCACTCTTAACCACAAGCCTCAGGCTGCCAATCACGAGATTCGATTACAATTTTGCTTAGTCTCACGAGGAAAGATGAGGAAAAACTAACAAGGACCAACACACCTTATTGTTAAATCAAAAAAAAATTATATTTATATAGCCTTTCACGGCCTCAGTACGTCCCACAGTGTTTTACACCCAATGAAGCACTTTTGAAATGTAGTCACTGTTGTAATGTAGTAAACACGGCGGCCAGTTTTGGGTACAGCAAGGTCTCACAATGTGATAATGGCCAGATAATCTGTTTTAGTGACCTTGGTTGAGAGACAAATATTGGCCAGGGCACCGGGGAGAACGCCCCTGCTCTTCTTTGAAATAGTGCCATGGGATCTTTAACGTCCACCTAAGAGGACAGATGTGGCCTCGTTTTAACATTTCATCCAAAAGACAGCACCTCAGACAGTACTGCACTGGAGTGTCAGCCTATTATACATGTCACCTAGGCACAAATCAATTACATGGCTTAAAAGATCGTGGAATTCTGGGCGCAAGTGTGTTCCATGTAACTACAATATGCCCGTCTCCTCAATGTCTCATGTCCGTGCACCAAACCTTCCGGCAGAAAGAAGCTCCGCCCATAAAACCGGCCATGCCCTCGACTCTCAAAACTTTCAACATTGGCCCAGAAATTCCGGTCGCAGCAGAGGGCTGCGATTCGGAAAAATCTCCGCTTGGACCGGAGGGCTCCCGGGAGGCGCAGAATTCCGTTGCTGTGCCTCTTCAATCTGCCGGTGTGCAGGGCACGCGTATCCCAGGGGCATAACTAGTTTGCAGCGTCCCTGGGATCACGTGGGCCAATCAGAGCAGGGAATCTCCATTCATAGATTTGACAGGAAGACCTGTCAAATCTATGAATAGAGATGAGCCCCAAAACATCAGTAAAACTTCAAATAACACATTTTTAAAATGACTAAATTACATAAATTAACTATTTTAAACAAAAATTTAAATTTTTGAAAAAAATAATTGAAGTTTTTAACGGGGCTAAAAATAAACTTACCTTTCTTGAAAGTATTTTAAAATGATAAATCAGTGGAAATTTTTTTTTTACTTTATTAAACTATTAGCCTGCTAAAAGCAGGCCTTGCGCCTGCTTTTCGAGGCGCAGCTGTTCCCAACTTACCTGGACTCAAGCCAGTATGGAAAAAAACGGAAGTTTTTAACGTAAGGGCTGCCGATCCTGGCGCAGGCATTTGTCCAGTCACGCCCTTTCTGCAGAGAACGGAAGTGCCAGTTTCCAGCGCATGCGCAGTGCATGCGTAAAACCGGCACTTCCGTTGGCCCTACGGGTGAGTACACAGCGCGTACCCACCCGTAGGGAACAGAATTTCTAGGCCATTGTATCTAAATTTTCAGGCGCAGCAGGAAACAAATTTGTTTTTTTCAGCATTTTTAAAAACTTTAACTTCACTTAGACCTGCTCTGTATTATCTGACAAAATATAAGTCACATTAAAAATTGAAGAGCTACCCCGATTTCAGGTTCTTAAAAATGCTGTGCCTGATGTGTCGGAATGATGGTGAATTGAGTGGAAATTTTTAATTTTAAGACACAAAGAAGAAAAATACTGTTGTGGCTTCAGCGTTTACTTGGGCCCCCGCTATTTACACTGACTTATCCCATTTACGTTCATTTTAAATTCAGGGGTATTCTAATGAGAATGGGAGGATACTTGGGTGTAAATTGACATTGACAAAAATGTGTGTAGCTTCCAGCACAATTTCGGATACAACTTCCGGGTTGGGTTGTGCTTAAGGAGGAAACTCCAGGCCACAAAGTCTAACGTGAACATAGTGATTTCAGTTAATATTGTAAAATACTGTACAAATCAATGCAGAATTATACTGATTCAGTTCCTTACTACACAAATAGAAATGCATGTTTGGTTATTGAGTTCTTTTTGGTAGCAAACTTTTTTTTTAAAGTTTAAAAACAGTTTAGTATTTAGAAAGTTCAGTGGAAGTGGAAAATTCAATAGGAATCAAGAACGTTAAAAAAAAGCAACTTGAACTTATTGCACAAAACTACAAAATCTAAGCTTAAAATGCTGGTATGGTACAGATTCAATTTGAACAGACAGAAAGAACTTGCATTTATATAGCTCCTTTCACGTCCTCAGGACGCCCCAAAGCAATTCACAGCCAATGAAGCACTCTTGAAGTGTAGTTACTGTCGTAACATAGGCAAGTGGGGTAGCCAATTAGTGCATAGCAGGGTCCTACAAACAGCACTGAGGTAAATGGGAAGATACTCTGTTTTGCTGGTTGAGGGACGAATGTTGGCCAGGATCCCGAAAGAATTGCCACTGCTTTTCTCTGAATAGTGCCATGTATATACATCCGAGAGGGTCGGCAGAACTCGGTTTAATGTCTCAGCCGAAAGACGGAACCTCCGACAATGCAACACTCCCTCATTACTGTACTGAAGTGTCAGCCGAGAGTATGTGCTCAAGTTCCTGGAGTGGGACTTGAACCCATGACCTTATGACTCCAAGGCAAAAGTGCTACCACTGAGCGAGCGCCGACAAAGCATGTTAACATTCATCGCTGGTAACATTAATAAAAGAAATGCACAGCACATAAAATATGAAGTTCTATTTTAAAAATGAGCGAAATAAAATTAAATACACGCTGAAAATGAAAAACAGCTTGCATTAACATAGCGCCTTTAATAGAGGAAAACGTCCCAAGGTGTGTCACAGAAACGTAATCAGCAGAAATGTACTTTATAGCACACAGTTGGTACAATTTTAACTAAGATTAATACTGTAACTGAATATGATTTCTCAGTAAAATTACTGTAATTGATTTTAGTAAAATTAAGCTTTTCTATCATGAAGAAAACAAAATTCTTTTGGTTGGGTTATATTCAACGTAACAATTTCTATTAGACTTTAAACAATGAATAGTGTGCGACAGGACCAGATACAATGGACTTAAAATGAATAATGCATTACATTACTCTGCATGCCAAACCTCATAAATTAAGTGCCTGGAAGCAGATGTGACAATGCCTGCCCATCACAAATTACCAACAAAACTGTATTAAAACATTGCTGTAAGCAAATCTGGATGCTAATTTCTTATATATCTTTCAACTGAAAATGAAGATTCATTGTGTGAAGAAATAAATCACAAAAATCATTTTAATGTAACTGTTTCTATCACATGCATAGTCGCCACACATTTTAGAGAATCTCCCATCATAACAGCAAGTGTGAGAATTTATGACATAAGGAATTTAAGGAAGCTGATTAATTTAGCATATTACTCTCACTTAAAAAATTACAAGTACTATATTAGTGCTCTTATAAATGGCTATTACTTGCAAATACCTAAATAATTATGATTTTTAATAAATGGACCATAAAGCACGCACACAACAAAGCAGGGAAAAATATTTTTACAAGCAGAAAGTGAAGTGGTCTATCCAAGAACAACTGCCTAAAAATGTAGTGTTGCTAAATAAAACGTCAGTTCCATTATGATACGGATACTAATCGAGAAACCAAGGACAACGAAAGGAGGAAAGCCATTTGTACGCATCTCAGTCTTTTCTTTCCGGTGTTGCGTGACTGCCAGTAAATTAGCAAAGATGGCTGGGAAACCTTTTCAGCAAGCTTTCTTCTGCTTCACTGCTTTAGCCTAGAGAACAACAGCTGCCACTTATGCAATGTGGAATCACATAATATAGCTCGTCAAACTATTATGCATTGAATGAAGTAGGTCTTTATATTTTTCTACAATTTCTGATGGCTATTTAATGCAACCTGGTAATGTACATTTAAAAAAATGCATGTGCATTTACTATAACTACTCCTTGGACACCACAACTAAATCACTCCATATAAGAACCTTTACATTTTTTGCCACTAGTCTTCAGGAAGGGTCTTCAGGCCTGAAACATTGACTGACTTCTGTTTTTTCCACAGATTCTGCCCAACCTGTTGAGTATTTCTAGCTTTTACTGTTTCTGTTTTTAAATTCTTTGAAATAAGTATAACTGCTAAAAAATAAAAATACTCTGGTCTGGTTTATTTTAATGTTCAAATAATATATTTCTCTTAATAAATGACTCCTGGAGACAATAAGGAATGTAAAATATATAAATGTTTTTCCAAGGTAAATTTTAAGTGCCTATTTTTAAAGCATCTACACTCTTTAAATTTGAAAGACACTTTAAAAGTCAGTCTGCAGTCTTGGAATGTTGTCAGGTTGACTGACTGCTATTTTTCTCTGATCTCAGTCTTTAGTGGGGTTAACTGTCAAAATATACTTATGTTTAAGTATGGCATCAAAAATGCTTGAGCAGGTCCTGTTCTCATGGTGACAGAGTTCAAAGTTGTAGCTGTAAAATCATATCGTCTGCAGGCTTGAAAAGTCTTGTTTCTTGATGGGACAGGGTGGACAGAAGCTGACCATTTCCAGTAGTTGAGGGGGGTCAAGAACGAGGGGTCACAGATACATGATTAAATGATGAGATTTAGAGGGCACAAGAAAATATTTTATAGAGTTGTGAGGCTGTGGAATTCACTTCCAGTGTTAGTGGTTGAGGTAGAAATGCTGTCAAGATTAGATTGGATAGGTGGATGTGGGAAAAGGGGTTGAAGGGATTTGGGAACAGGGTGGGCAAATGTGATTTGATCTACCTGTTGTGTGTGGAGGGTAAACGGCGACAGAGTATGGTTGAGCCGAATGGCCAGTTTCTTGAATGGCTTTTACTAGAGAGACTTGGCTACATGATGCGTACTGACTAACCACTACAATGGCTAGCTACTAATGCAACATAGATATTATTGAAAGATGTAAGCAGCTTTAAACCTCCTGGGCATACTCTTCATCATCTTGTGGAAGGGAGAAACCTCCAGGCTGGGTCAAGCAGAATACTGGGTAGACCATTTAACTGTTAGCTCCAAAATAGTACAGCAAATCAATATGGCAAACTTACGAAAAAAAAGCATCCGTAAACAGATTTTAAATTGTAATACTTCTATGCAAGTCAAGTACTGTACTATATACAAACATTATACTGCTGCACAATCAAAGCCACCAAAAATAGATTATCTGGTCATTCATTCATCTGTAGTTTGTGGGACTTTGTTGTATGCAAATCGGTTACTGCATTTGCCAATGTAACATAATAGGAGCAGGAATAGGCCACTTGGCCCCTCGAGCCTGCTCCGCCATTCAATAAGATCATGGCAGATCTAGGGCTCAAAGGCCACTTCCCTGCCCGCTCCCCATAACCCTTCACTCCCTTATCTTGCAAAAATTTGTCCATCTCCACTTTAAATGTATTTAATGACTCAGCCTCCATAGCTCTCTGGGCAGAGAATTCCACAAATTTACAACCCTCAGAGAAGAAGTTCCTCCTCATCTCAGTTCTAAAAGGGCGACCCTTTATTCTGAGACTGTGCCCTCGAGTTCTAGATTTCCCCATGAGGGGAAACATCCTCTCTGCATCTACCCTGTCGAGCCCTCTCAGTATTTTATATGTTTCGATAAGATCACCTCTCATTCTTCTCAATTCCAATGAGTATAGGCCCAGCCTGCTCAACCTTTCCTCATAAGTCAAACCCCTCATCTCTGGAATTAACCTAGTGAATCGTCTCTGAACTGCCTCCAATGCAAGTATATCCTTCCTTAAATAAGGAGACCAAAACTGTACGAAGTACTCAAGGTGTGGTCTCACCAATACCCTGCACAGTTGTAGCAGGACTTCCCTGCTTTTATACTCCAACCCCCTTGCAATAAAGGCCAACATTCCATTTGCCTTTTTGATTACTTGCTGTACCTGCATGCTAACTTTTTGTGTTTCATGCACAAGGACCCCCAGGTCCCTCTGAACTGTAGCATTTTGTAATCTCTCTCCATTTAAATAATAGTTTGCTTTTTTATTTTTCCTGCCAGAGTGGATAACCTCGCACTTTCCCACATCATACTCCATCTGCCAAATGTTTGCCCACTCACCTAGCCTGTCTATATCCCTTTGCAGATTCTTTGAGTCCTTTGCACAACTTGCTTTCCCACCCATCTTTGTATCATCTGCAAACTTCGCTACAGTACACTCGATCCCTTCATCCAAGTCATTAATGTAGATTGTAAATAGTTGGGGCCCCAGCACCGATCCTTGTGGCACCCCACTAGTTACCGTTTGCCAACCAGAAAATGACCCATTTATCCCGACTCTCTGCTTTCTGTTAGTTAGCCAATTCTCTATCCATGCTAATATACAGGCTGGTGTCGGGAGAGGCGAGACCGGAGGTCCAGTGAGTATTTGAACTCACTTTCGCGGGCTTTTCATTCACAGGCATACCAATCTCAGACCGGCGGCGGCGTTCCAGAGCCACATCACGATTCAAAACGTGACGGGGGCAGGAGGGAGCAGCTGATTGGGTGAGTACGGCGATGTAAGTATTTATACTACTCTATAGCTTTGACAGTTAAGGTTCACAGTTTATAAAGTTTAGAAGGTCTTAATTTTGTGGATATAGTTTCTAGTGCTAGTAACCAAAGGCCCTTGAGTATATCATTTAATTGAGTGTAATTGGTGGTATTGATTTGATTTAATTTAAGTTCAATTAATTAAAGGGTAAGTCATGACAGGACAGCCCAGCCCCGTGTTATGCTCCTCCTGCTCGATGTGGGAAATCAGGGACCCTTCCGGTGTCCCTGACAACCATGTGTGCGGGAAGTGTATCCAGCTGCAGCTACTGACAGACCGCATTGCGGCGCTGGAGCTGCGGATGGAGGCGTATTGGAGCATTCGCGATGCTGAGAACCTCGTGGATAGCACGTTCAGAGAGTTGGTCACACCGCAGGCAAAGGGTGCACAGGCAGGAAGTAAATGGGTGACCAGCAGGCAGAGTAAGAGGTGCAGGTAGGTAGTGCAGGGGTCTCCTGTGGACAACCCCTCTCAAACAGATATACCACTTTGAATACTGTTGGGGGGGATGACTTATCAGGAGAAGGCAGCAGCAGCCAACTTCCTGGCACCATGGGTGGCTCTGCTGCACAGGCTGGGAGGAAAAAGAGTGGTAGAGCTATAGTGATAGGGGACTCAATCGTAAGGGGAATAGATAGGCGTTTCTGCGGCCGCAACCGAGACTCCAGGAAGGTGTGTTGCCTCCCTGGTGCAAGGGTCAAGGACGTCTCGGAGCGGCTACAGAACATTTTGGAGGGGGAGGGCGAACAGCCAGCTGTTGTGGTGCACATGGGCACCAACGATATAGGTAAAAAAGGGGATGAGGTCCTAAAAGCAGAATATAGGGAGTTAGGAGGTAAATTAAAAAATAGGACCTCAAAAGGTAGTAATCTCAGGATTGCTACCAGTGCCACGTGCTAGTCAGAGTAGAAATAGGAGGATATTTCAAATGAATACGTGGCTAGAGGAATGGTGCAAGGGGGAGGGATTCAAATTCCTGGGACATTGGAACCGGTTCTGGGGGAGGTGGGACCAGTACAAACCGGACGGTCTGCAACTGGGCAGGGCCGGGACCGCTGTCCTAGGGGGAGTGTTTGCTAGTGCTGTTGGGGAGGGTTTAAACTACAGTGGCAGGGGGATGGGCACCTGAGCAGGGAGACCGAGGAAAGCGTGTCAGGAAGGGACAGAAGGTATGGAGTAAAAGGTAAAGTGTTAAAAAAGGAAAAAGCAGGAACTAAGTGTCACAAAACATATTTGAAAGTTCTTTATCTGAATGCACATAGCATTCGTAACAAAATGGACGAGTTAACGGCACAAATAACTACGTATGGGTATGATCTTGTGGCCATTACAGAAACATGGCTGCAGGGTGACAACGACTGGGAATTCAATATGCCAGGGTATTTAACAATCAGGAAGGACAGGCAGGAAGGAAGGGGAGGTGGGGTGGCTATGTTAATAAAGGAAGGAATCACTGTAATACAGAGAAATGATATTGGGTCAAAGGATCAGGATAATGAAACAGTTTGGGTGGAGATAAGGAATAATAAGGGGAAAAAAACACTAGTGGGAGTAGTATATAGGCCTCCTAATAGTTGCAACTCTGCTGGAAGAAGTATTAATCAGGAAATAGTTGGGGCATGTAATAAGGGAACAGCTATAATTATGGGGGATTTCAACTATCATATTAACTGGACAAATCAAATTGGGCAGGGCAGCCTTGAGGAAGAGTTTATTGAGTGTATTAGGGATGGATTTCTTGAGCAGTATGTAACTGATCCTACAAGGGGGCAAGCAACCTTGGACCTGGTCCTGTGCAATGAGTCAGGATTAATTAATAATGTCCTAGTTAAGGATCCCCTTGGAATGAGTGACCATAACATGGTTGAATTCCATATCCAATTAGAGGGTGAGAAGGTTGGTTCTCAAACAAGCGTACTGAGCTTGAATAAAGGAGACTATGATGGTATGAGAGCGGAATTGATTAAAGTGGACTGGGAAAATAGATTAAAGGGTAAGACGGTACATGAGCTGTGGTGTTCATTTAAGGAGTTATTTTACAACTTTCAAAAAATATATATTCCACTGAGGAAAAAAGGGTGTAAAAGAAATGACAGCCATCCGTGGCTAAGTAAAGAAATTAAGGATAGTATCCGACTAAAAACAAGGACATATAAGGTAGCCAAACTTAGTGGGAGGATAGAAGATTGGGAAGTCTTCAAAAGACAGCAAAAAGTAACTAAAGGATTGATTAAGAAAGGGAAGATAGATTATGAAAGTAAATTAGCAAAAAATATAAAAACAGATAGCAAGAGTTTCTATAGTTATATAAAAAGAAAAAGGGTGGCTGAGGCAAACGTAGGTCCCTTAGAGGATGAGACCGGGAAATTAATGGTGGGAAACATGGAGATGGCAAAAATGATGAACAAATATTTTGTTTCAGTCTTTACGGTAGAGGACAATAAGAATATCCCAACACTGGACAAACAGGGGGCTCTAGGGGGGGAGGAGCTAAATACGATTAAAATCACTAAGGAATTGGTACTCAGTAAAATAATGGGACTCAAGGCGGATAAATCCCCTGGACCTGATGACTTACATCCTAGGGTCTTGAGGGAAGTGGCAGTAGGGATTATGGATGCTTTGGTAATAATTTTCCAAAATTCCCTGAACTCAGCAAAAGTCCCGGCAGATTGGAAAACTGCTAATGTAACACCCTTATTCAAAAAGGGTAGTAGGCAGAAGGCTGGAAATTATAGACTAGTTAGCCTAACATCTGTGGTGGGTAAAATTTGGGAGTCTATTATTAAGGAGACAGTAACGGAACATTTAGATAAACATAATTTAAAAGGACAAAGTCAGCATGGCTTTATGAAGGGGAAGTCATGTCTGACAAATTTGCTTGAGTTCTTTGAGGACATAACGTACAGGGTGGATAAAGGGGAACCAGTGGACATAGTGTATTTAGACTTCCAGAAGGCATTCGACAAGGTGCCACATAAAAGATTATTGCTCAAGATAAAAAATCACTGGATTGGGGGTAATATTCTGGCATGGGTGGAGGATTGGTTATCTAACAGGAAGCAGAGAGTTGGGATAAATGGTTCATTCTCGGACTGGCAACCAGTAGCCAGTGGTGTTCCGCAGGGGTGGGTGCTGGGTCCCCAACTCTTTAAAATCTATATTAACGATTTTGAGGAGGGGACTGAGTGTAACATATCAAAGTTTGCAGAGGATACAAAGATGGGAGGGAAAGTAGAAAGTGAGGAGGACATAAAAAACCTACAAGGGGATATAGACAGGCTGGGTGAGTGGGCGGAGATTTGGCAGCTGCAATACAATATTGGAAAATGAGAGGTTATGCACTTTGGCAGGAAAAATCAGAGAGCAAGTTATTATCTTAATGGTGAGAAACTGGAAAGTACTGCAGTACAAAGGGATCTGGGGGTCCTAGTGCAAGAAAATCAAAAAGTTAGTATGCAGGTGCAGCAGGTGATCAAGAAGGCCAACGGAATGTTGGCTTTTATTGCTAGGGGGATAGATTATAAAAACAGGGAGGTATTGCTGCAGTTATATAAGGTATTGGTGAGACCGCACCTGGAATACTGCATACAGTTTTGGTGTCCATACTTAAGAAAAGACATACTTGCTCTCGAGGCAGTACAAAGGTGGTTCACTCGGTTAATCCCGGGGATGAGGGGGTGGATATATGAGGAGAGGTTGAGTAGATTGGGACTCTACTCATTGGAGTTCAGAAGAATGAGAGGCGATCTTATTGAAACATATAAGATTGTGAAGGGGCTTGATCGGGTGGATGTGGTAAGGATGTTCCCAAGGATGGGTGAAACTAGAACTAGGGGGCATAATCTTAGAATAAGGGGCTTTCAAAACTGAGATGAGGAGAAACTTCTTCACTCAGAGGGTAGTAGGTCTGTGGAATTTGCTGCCCCAGGAAGCTGTGGAAGCTACATCATTAAATAAATTTAAAACAGAAATAGACAGTTTCCTAGAAGTAAAGGGAATTAGGGGTTACGGGGAGCGGGCAGGAAACTGGACTAGAGGCTGAGTTTGGATCGGTCAAGGCCCTGTGGGTGGCGGAGCGGGCCCAGGGGCTGAGTGGCCGGGTCCTGCTCCTACTTCTTGTGTTCTTTAGATTTGAGGTTAGGATCAGATCAGCCATGATCTTATTGAATGGCGGAGCAGGCTCGAGGGGCCGATTGGCCTACTCCTGCTCCTATTTCTTATGTTCTTGTATTACCAACTCCGTGAGCTCTTATCTTATGCAGTAACCTTTTATGTGGCACCTTATCGAATGCCTTCTGGAAATCCAAATACACCACATCCACTGGCTCACCCTTGTCCACCCTGCTTGTTACATCCTCAAAAAACTCCAGCAAATTTGTTAAACATGATTTCCCTTTCCTAAAACCATGCTGATTCTGTTTGACTGCAGTATGTTTTTCTAAATGCCCTGCTACTGCTTCCTTAATGAAGGACTCCAGCATTTTCCCAACAACAGATGTTAGGCTAACTGGTCTATAGTTTCCTGCTTTCTGTCCCCCTCCTTTCTTAAATAGGGGTGTTACATTAGCGGTTTTCCAATTCGCTGGGACCTCTCCAGAGTCCAGGGAATTTTGGTATATTGCAACCAATGCATCCACTATCTCTGCAGCCACTTCTTTTAAGACCCTGGGATACAGGCCATCTGGTCCAGGGGACTTGTCGCCTTTTAGTCCCATTATTTTACCGAGTACTATTTCCTTAGTGACAGTCTTTAGTTCCCCACTCCCTGTGGCCCCTTGATTATCCATTTTTGGGATGTTGTTAGTGGCTGCTGCAATGAAGACAGATGCAAAATATTTGTTCAGATTCTCTGCCATTTCCCCGTTCCCCATTATTAATTCCCCAGTCTCATCCTCTAAGGGACCAACGTTTACTTTAGCTACCCTCTTCCTTTTTATATACCTGTAGAAGCTCTTACTATCTGTTTTAATGTTTCTTGCCAGCTGACTCTCATAATTCATCTTCTCTCTCTCTATTAGTTTTTTAGTCATCCTTTGCTGGTTTTTAAAAATTTCCCAATCCTCTGGTCTCCCACCAATCTTGGCAACATTGTATGCCTTTGTTTTCAATTTGATACCATCCTTTACCTCCTTAGTTTGTCACGGATGGTGCTCCCTTCTCTTAAAATCTTTCTTTCTCACTGGAATATATTTTTGTTGAGAGTTATGAAATATCTCCTTAAATGTCTGCCACTGCATTTCAACTTTCTTACTCTTTAATTTGTTTTTCCAGTCCACTTTAGCCAGTTCTGCCCTCATGCCATTATAATTGCCTTTGTTTAAGATCAGGACACTGGTTTGGGATACAACTTTCTCACCCTCCAACTGAATTTGAAATTCAACCATGCTATGATCACTCTTTCCTGGAGGATCCTTTACTATCAGATCATTTATTAATTCTGTCTCATTACATAGTACCAGATCCAAGATAGCCTGCTCCCTGGGTGGTTCCATTACATACTGTTCTAGGAAAACATCCCGGATGCACTCTATGAACTCCTCCTCCAGGCTACCATGGCCAATTTGATTTGTCCAAACAATATGGAGATTAAAATCACCCATGATTATTGTCGTACCTTTTTTACAGGCCTCCATTATTTGTTGATTTATACTCTGTCCAACAACATTGCTACTGTTCGGGGGCCTGTAGACTACGCCCACAAGAGACTTTTTCCCCTTATTATTTTTTATCTCCACCCAAACCGATTCTGCATCTTGATCTTCTGAGCCAATATCACTTCTCACCACTGCACTGATCCCATCTTTTGCCAACAAAGCCACCCCACCTCCCTTTCCTTTCTTTCTATCCTTCCGAATGATCATATACCCTGGAATATTCAGTTCCCAGCCCTGGTCGCCTTGCAACCACGTCTCTGTAATGGCGATCAGATCATACCCATTTGTATCTATTTGTGCCGTCAACTCATTTATCTTGTTACGAATGCTGCGTACATTCAGATATAGAGCTTTTAACTTTGTCTTTTTACCATTTTTCCTTGTTTTGCGACTGCACTTCAAATATAATCCATTAGCTGTAAAATGCTTTGGAGTGTCCTCAGGATGTGATAAGACTCTATCTAAATGCATGTTATTTCTTCCCTCTGGGTGCAAGCAAATGCTAAAATCACATTGTACAAATGGTTATCTTCCTCAGCATTGTTATCCACCTTGTAGTTGACCACTATTACAACCCACTTAATTAAAAAAAATTGTTATAGAGCTGCAGTTCACACAAAGCTGCATGGGGTTGAAAATGAGGGCTGCCACTTGTCTTTTTTAAGCTGCTGACCATTTTTTTGAAAATGGATTTTCTATATTATTTAATCACTGCCATACATGATTTTATAGAGCGTTGCAGACTCTAAGCTTTCCCTTCCTAAAAGTCCATGCATGTGGAGTTGATCTATAGCAGGCAACTTTGTGCCCACTTCTTCTTTCAGCCTGCTTTGCCTCTGGACTGTACAATAGTTATTTACAGCCAGATATGGTTGATTTTTGAGAAAAGGCCTTTCTAGCATTCTAGATATCTTGTACTGTAAGTTTTGGTGTTACTATTCTGCAACTCTTTATTAAAAGTAAGCTGACCAACAACTGATGCGGGATAAGATACAGGCAATCCAATTTTGAATGAGCTGAAGTTTACAGTGTGGAGGATGAGAGACCAATCAGGAGAGCATTGGAATAGTTGAGCCTGTAAGTGACAGAAGCACGGATGAGGATTTCAGCGGCAGATGGTCTGAGGCAGGGGCACAGGCTGGTGATGTTACAAAGCTGCAAATAGGCGGTCTTGATGCAGAGGATATGGGGTCGGAAGCTCAGCTCAGGTCGAATAAAACGCCAAGACTGCAAATAGTCTGAAACAATGGCCAGGAAAGGAGATGGAATCGGTGGTGATGGTATCGCATTTATGGCAGGGGCCAACAACGATAGCTTTAGTCTTCCCAATGTTTAACTGGAGGAAATTGTGGCTTATCCTGGACAAGGAATCTTGACAGGGGTAAAGAGAGATGGTGGAGAGATTGAGCTGCATATCAACAGGAATGTTATGAAAAAAAACACAAAATTTGACACCGAGCCATATAAGGAATTGTTAGGGTAGATGACCAAAAGCTTGGTCAAAGAGGTAGGTTTTAAGGAGCGTCTTAAAGGAGGAAAGAGAAGTGGAAAGGCGGAGAGAATTTGGAAGGGAAATCCAGAGCTTCGCACCTAGGCAGCTGAAGGCATGACCACCAAAGGTGGAGCATTTAAAATCGGGGCTGTTTAAAAGGCCACAATAGGCAGAGCGCAGCGGTCTAGCAGGATTATAGAGCTGGAGGAGATTACAGAGATAAGGAGGGGCAAGGCCATGGAGGGATTTGAAAACAAGGATGAGAACTTTAAAATCCGAAGCATTGCTTAATCAGAGCCAATGTAGGTCAGCAAGTACAGGGGAGATGGGTGAGCAAGACTTGGTGCAAGTTAGCTCATAGGCGGCAGAGTTTTGGATGACATCCAGTTTATGGAGGGTAGAAGTAGGGAGGCCGGCCAGGAGTGCGTTTGAATAGTCAAGTCTAGAGGTGATAAAGGCAGCGATGAGGCTTTCAGCAGCAGATAAGTTGAGGAAGGGCGGAGATGGACGATATTACCAGGGTGAAAATGGGAGGTCTTAGTGATAGAACTGATATGAAATAGGAAGCTCAATTCGAGATCAAATATGACATCAAGGTTGCGAACAGGCTTGGTCAGCCTTAAACAGCTGCTGGGGAGAGAGATTGGGGGCGATTTTCCCAGCCCTGGGGAGGCGGGTCTGCCTGGAAAATGGCAGAATCTGGGAGCGGGTACCCATCCCGCCCCCGTGCCATCTTCCCAGGAGGCGGGTACCCAACCCGCGCCAGGTCCCGTCTCCGAGGCGGGAAGGGGATTAGTGCCAATTAACTGCCTGTTAACAGGTAGTTAACAGGCAGTTTTTTGGCTAATCCCTATTTTGAGCCCTAAAGTGTGGGCTTCCCGACGGCTCCGAACCGCGCCAGGGTCAGTGAGGAAAGCCGTGGGTCTACGGGGGTCGGAGGGGCTGAAATGTCCGGTGTGCAGGTGAGTGATGAGTGCAAGTGTGGAGAGGTAAGTGTGTGAGGTGAGTCAAAAGTGTTTTAATAAGATTACTTACCTTTGCTTCTTCCTCCAGGCTTCATCCCGTTAGGCTGCGGAGCTGCCTCATCTCACCGGCAGAGAAAGTAGAATGGCCGCTGCATTCTTAAATGCAGCAGCCTTCTGCTTTCTGCTCAGGAAAGCTTTCTAAGTAAGCCTATGTCCTAGGTCTCAACTTAGAAGACAGATTTGTCAGTGTTTGACAGCTTCACAGAGCTGTCAAACGAGGACAATTCATCTGTCAAAAAATCTTGACAGATAAAACGTCATTCGCTGATGTCATCTGTCACCGGCTTTCCCTTAATTGGCCAGCTATGCCCGCTGGCCGGGCTTAGCAAGGCCAATCAAGGGAAAATAGCGTGGGTTGGCCAGACGTTGATGGAGGCGGGACTAAAACCCAACAAGCAGCTTTCCCGCCTCCATCACGTCCCCATTGATAAAATCACCCCCATCGAATCAGTGGAAAGGGAACAGAGATTGTGGCAGAACTGAAGACAATGGCTTCGGTCTTCCTAATATTTAATTGGAGGAAATTTCTACTCATCCAGTGCTGGATGTCGGACAAGCAGTCTGATAATATAGAGACGGTGGAGGGTTCGAGAGAGGTGGAGGAGAGGTAGAGCTGGGTATCATCACCATACATGTGAAAACTCACGTTGTGTTGCCGGATGATGTCACCGAGGGGCAGCATGTAGATGAGAAATAGGAGGGAGCCAAGGATAGATCCTTGGGGGACACCACTGGTGACAGTGTGGGATCGGGAAAAGAAGCCATTGGAGGTGACTCTATGGTTTCGGCTGGAAAGAAAGGAATTAAACCAGGCGACTGCAGTCCCATCCAGCTGGACAACAGTGGAGAGGTGCAGAAATTTGTGGTCAACCGTGTCAAAGGCTGCAGACAGGTCCAGAAGAACAAGAAGGGATTTGTCGCAATCAATTAGGATGTCATTTTTGACCTTGGTAAGAGCAGTTTCAGTACTGTGGCAGGAGCGGAAGCCTGATTGGAGGGATTCAAACAAGCAGTTGTGGGAAAGATGGGCACAGATTTGGGAGGCGACAATACGTTCAAGGACTTGAGAGGAAAGGGAGGTTGGAGATGGGGCGATAGTTTGCAAGGACAGTGGGGTCATGGGTTGTTTTTTTAAGGAAGGGGTGATGACAGAAGATTTGAAGGAAAGGGGGACAATACCTGAGGAGAGAGAACCATTAATAATATCCACTAACATGGGAGCCAGGAAGGGAAGTTGGGTGGTCAGCAATTTAGGAGGAACAGTACCCAATGAAAAGTTTCTGAGGTCAGCGAGCACGGTTACCAGGAAGGGAAACTGGGCGGTTAGCAGTTCTGTGGCAATGGGGTCAAGAGAGCAGGAGATGGTCTCATAGGCCAAATGAGCTTGGCAAGGGCATGAAGGAAGGGAGAGTGGAGAAAAATTTGAGAAAGAAGTGAGTTCTGGGCTAGAGGAAGGGGAAACTTGGTCTCAATCGTACTGACAGAGAAGTCCATGAGTCCCTCACACTGGTTGGAGGGGAGGGTAGAGTTGCAGGGAAGAGGGGTTTAAGGAGACTGTTGGCAGTGGAGAAAAGAAGCCAATGGTTATCTTTACTCCAGGAACATCATGGAGAGCAGTGAGCAGTTTTGGCAGAGGGAAGCAGGGCCTGATGGTGCTTAATGTGGTTCAGGCAGATCTCGTGATGGATGGCTAAACCAGTTGCGCACCAGATATGCTCGAGTCTGCGCACCTTGGACTTGAGGGAGTAAAGATACGGGCCATATCAGATGGAATGACTCGGGTGGGATAGTGTAGGGGCTTTACTGGGAATAAGGGCATCAAAGCTGGAGGAGAGGGAGCGGCCAAGCAGATTAAAAGTGTGTTCAAAAATGTTAAAATGCAATTGTTTCTTCAGAAATTTCAGTTAATTGTTTCTCACATGGCTACATATATTAGGCTGGCACATGAACAAGACAACACATATTATTTACTTCAGCAATTACTCTCCATATACCTGATCTAAAAATAAAACATGAGCATCAGTAACCAGAACAGCAACAATCAAAAAATGAGTTGGCAAGAGTCCTGAAGAACATAGCTGCCAGATTGGGCTTGCGGCAGTTGGTGAGAGAACCAACGTGAGGGGAAAAACCTACTTGTCCTCACCAATCTACCTGCCGCAGATGCATCTGTCCATGACAGTATTGGTAGCAGTGACCACTGCAAAGTCCTTGTGGAGACGAAGTCCCGGCTTCATATTGAGGACTTCCTCCATCGTGTTGTGTGGCATCATCACGCTAAATGGGATAGATTCAGAACAGATCTAACAGCCCAAAACTGGGCATCCATGAGGCATTGTGGGTCATCAGCAGCAGCAGAATTGTAGTCCACCACAATCTGTAATCTCATGGCCCGGCATATCCCTCACTCTACCATTACCATCAAGCCAGGGAACCAACCCTGGTTCAATGAGGAGAGTAGAAGAGCATGCCAGGAGCAGCACCAAGCGTACCTAAAAATGAGTTGCCAACCTGGTGAAGCTGCAACACAGGACTACATGAACATCCCCATCCTCAATGATGGCGGAGCCCAGCACACAAGTGCAAAAGACGAAGCTGGAGCATTTGCAACCATCTTCAGCCAGAAGTGCCAAATGGATGATTCATCTTGGCCTCCCTCCTAAGGTCGTCACCATTACAGAAACCAGTCTTCAGCCAATTAGATCCACGCCACATAATATCAAGAAACAGCTGAGCGCACTGAATACAGCAAAGGTTTTGGGCTCCGACAACATCCCAGCTGTCGTGCTAAAGACTTGTGCTCCGGAACGAGCCACGCCTCGACCCAAGCTGTTCCATTGCAGCTACAACACTGGCATCTACCCGACAAAGTGGAAAATTGCCCAGGTATGTCCTGTCCACAAAAAGCAGGACAAATCCAATCTGACCAATCATCAGCAAAGTGATGGAAGGGGTCGCCGACAGTGCTATCAAGCGGCACTTACTCTCCAATAACCTGCTCACCGATGCTCAGTTTTGGTTCCGCCAGGACTACTCGGCTCTGGACCTCATTACAGCCTTGATCCAAACACAGACAAAAGATCTGAATTCCAGAGGTGAGGTGAGAGTGACTGCCCTTGACATCAAGGCAGCATTTGACCGAGCATGGCATCAAGGAGCCCTAGTAAAACTGAAGTCAATCGGAATCAGGGGGAGAACTCTCCACTGGCTGGAGTCATACCTAGCACAAAGGAAGATGGTTGTGGTTGTTGGAGGCCAATCATCTCGCTGTCGGAGTTCCTCAGGGTAGCATCCTAGGCCCAACCATCTTCAGTTGCTTCATCAATGATCTTCCCTCATTCATAAGGTCAGAAGTGGGGATGCTCGCTGATGATTGCACAGTGTTCAGTTCCATTTGCGAATCCTCAGATAATGAAGCAGTCCGTGCCCACATGCAGCAAGACCTGGACAATATTCAGGCTTGGGCTGATAAATGGCAAGTAACATTCGTGCCACACAAGTGCCAGGCAATGACCATCTCCAACAAGAGAGAGTCTAACCAGCTCCCCTTCATATTCAACGGCATTATCATCGTCGAATCTCCCACCATCAACATCCTGGGGGGTCACCATTGACCAGAAACTTAACTGAACCAGCCACATAAATACTGTGGCTACAAGAGCAGGTCAGAGGCTAGATATTCTGCGGCGAGTGACTCACTTCCTGACTTCCTGAGATGAATGGGTTGTCTTATGAAGAAAGGTTGGGACTATACTCATTGGAGTTTAGAAGAATGAGAGGTGATCTTATTGAAACATATAAGATTCTGAGGGGGCTTGACAGGGTAGATGCAGGGAGGATGTTTCCCCTCGTGGGGGAATCTAGAACTAGTGGGCACAGTTTCAGGATAAGGGGTCGCACATTTAAAACGGAGATGAGGAGGAATTTCTTCTCTGAGGGTCGTGAATCTTTGGAATTCTCTATCCCAGAGAGCTGTGGAGGCGGAGTCATTGAATATATTCACGGTGGAGAGACACATATATTTGAGCTACAGGGAGTCAAGGGTTATGGGAAGCGGGCAGGGGAAGTGGCGTTGAGGCCAAGATCAGATCAGCCATGATCTTATTGAATGGCGGGGCAGGCTCGAGGGGCCGAATGGCCTACTCCTGCTCCTATTTCTTATGTTCTTATGTTCCCAAAGCTTTTCCACCAACTACAAGGCACAAGTCAGGAGTGTGATGGAATACTCTCCACTCGCCTGGATGAGTGCAGCTCCAACAATATTCAAGAAGCTTGACACCATCCAGGACAAAGCAGCCCGCTTGATTGGCACCCCATCCACCACCTTAAACATTCACTCCCTCCACCACCGACGTACCGTGGCTGCAGTGTGTACCATCGACAAGATGCACTGCAGCAACTCGCCAAGACTTCTTCGACAGCACCTCCCAAACCCGCGACCTCTACCACCTAGAAGGACAAGGGCAACAGGTGCATGGAAACACCACCACCTCCAAGTTACACGCCATCCTGACTTGGAAATGCATCACCGTTCCTTCATCGTTGCTGGGTCAAAATCCTGGAACTCCCTACCTAACAGCACTGTGGGAGTACCTTCACCACACGGACGGCAGCAGTTCAAGGCGGTGGCTCACCACCACCTTCTCAAGGGCAATTAGGGATGGGCAATAAATGCTGGCCTTGCCAGTGATGCCCGCATCCATGAATGAATTTTTTTTTTAAGTTGTAATTTAGTCTGCTCCCCATCATCCTTAAACTTGTATTTATCCCAAGTACAGACACATTTTTCCAAATGATTTCTATTTCTGCAGAATATTAAGTTTTAGTAATAGGAAATACTTATCCTACTTCTGCTGCAATACTGGTCAACTTATTATGAATGTCTAGTCTTTCGAGAACACTGCGGTTTGGCAACAACACATCAAGCAGTCATCAATTTTTTTTGCTATGGCAATCAGAAATAATCTTAAAAGGGGCCTATGTCGTCCACTTAAGAAGAGGAGGAGGAAGTGAGTGCATAAACAATTATGGTAACTGTTTACTGATGCACATCTTAAACAGTTACCAATAGGGACATCACCATCCATCATTGTGACTAGCTGAGTGCGAGCCATTGTAATCTTTTCAATAAAGCTGTTTTTCCAAAGGGTGTAAACGGAGAAGGCTCTTTGCGGACACTAAAAGCACCAGAGAAAAAATGGAAATATGGGTGTTCCAATTTGCCTCAGTACCGTTGGGTTAGGGAGAGGGGAGAGAAGGAAAAAAAGGTAGCCCTGGTCTCCGCTCTTTGTCGATGTACCATGACTCGTGCTGATGAGTGCGACGCTGGGGTAAGGCTAGGGCGACGCTGGGGTGGAGAAGGGGAGCGCGACGCTGTGAGTGGGGGATGCGACGCGGGGGGGGAGGGGAGCTCGACGCTGGGGGTGGGAAGGGGGAGTGAGACGCTGGAGGAGGGGGAAGGCCAGGGTGACACGGGGGGGGAAGGCCAGGGCGACACTGAGGGGGGGGGGGGGGGGGGGGCGAGGCCAAGGAGCCGCTGAGGGGGAAGGAGGCCAGAACGACGCTGGGGGGGCGGGGGGAGAAAGAGAAGAGAGACAGGGAAGCGCGACACTGGGGGAAGAGAAGGCCAGCGCGACACTGGGGGAAGAGAAGGCCAGGGCGACGCTGGGGGGGGGGGGGGGGCGACACTGGGCCAAGGCCAGAGCGACACTGGGGTTGGGAGGCCGGGGGGGGAGAGAGAAGAGAAGAGAAGGCCAAGGCGACGCTGGGGGAAGAATAGTGTGATGCATTTCACATTCACAATTGGTTTGTATTTCCATATAAAATACTATTACCTCTGTGCTTGTAGAAAGGAAAATAAACTTTTTGGAAATTAGTTACATGCTCCATCAATCCATCTAAATTATGAATAATAAAATGTCTTAAATATGGGGCGCATCATGTTTTAAATGTGTACACAGCGCAAAAAATGATTGTTTCTTGAGAAATTTGAGCCAAAAACACAAACACTGGCATCACTGTCTCAAAGCAAATCTCTCTCAAAATTCTTTCCACATTTAACGTCTACTCTCGCCAACTCCGATCTCTCTGTTTCTGCATACTGAATATTGAATATGCCAAATACTGAAAACCATGCAGCCACGTCTGGATTAAGACTGAA
The DNA here is from genome assembly GCA_030390025.1 of Squalus acanthias. Lineage (NCBI taxonomy): Eukaryota > Metazoa > Chordata > Chondrichthyes > Squaliformes > Squalidae > Squalus > Squalus acanthias. Next base: position 174,847,103 of record CM059425.1, on the reverse strand, counting down.
GAAGTCTGGAGCCCAGTGGTTGTGGCAGAATCCTAACTGACCATCGATGAGCAGGCTATTAGTGACGAGGTGTCAATTGGTGGCATTATTGATGACTTCTTCAATCACTTTCCAGATGACTGGGAGGAGGCCGACAGGATTGCAATTGGAAGGTTAGATTATGTGCTGCTTTTTGCGGACATGACATACCTGCGCAATCATCCATATTGTTGGGTAGATGCCAGTGTCATAGACATACTCCAACAGCTTGCCTATAGGAGCGGCTAGTTTTGATACACAGTTCTTTGGCATTACCGCCCGGATGCTGTCAGAGTCCATAGCCTTTGCTGTGTCCAATGCACGTAACTGTTTCTTAATGTGACGTAGAGGGAACTGAATACAAATATCTATGATGGTGAGGACCTTGGGAGGAAGCCAAGTCGGATCATCCACTCAGCACGTGTAGCAAAAGACAATTGCAAACACTTCAGTTTTGTTTCTTGCTGGGCTCCACCATGATTGAGGATGTGGATGTTCATAAAACGTCCTCCTCCTGTTAGTATTTTAAAAGCTTTGGGATCACTGGGCATCATTGGCAAGGCCAGCATTTATTGCCTATCCCTGTTGCACTGAGATACAACTGAGTGGTTTGCTACGCCTCTTCAGGAGGGCAGATAAGAGTCAACCACGTTGGTGGGGGACTGGATCACCTGTAGGCCAGACCAAGTAAGGATGGCAGGATTCCTTCCCTAAAGGACGTTGGTGAACCAGCTGGGTTTTTACAACAATCCAACATCTTCATGGTCACTTTCATTGATAACAACTGTTATTCTAAGAAAAAATATCAAGGCTTTTTTAAAACTGAACTCAAATTCTCAAATTGCCATGGTGAGATTTGATCTCATTTACTGCATTATTAGTCCATGCCTCTGGATAATGAGTGCAGTAACATAACCATTACACTACCGTATCGTCAGTCACTCACCTCACCCTTAAACCTCCATACATTTCCCCCTGCACCCCCAAGAGCAGGTGACAAAAGACTTTACTTTCAACGCATTTTCCAATTCCCCTGTCCTCTCCTACTCGCTATTCTTATCCATTTCCCACAAAGAGCATTATTTGCTTTCAAAATTCCACTTTTAAAATAAAGAAATCAAATTAGAATGAGTAAAGAAACTACCTGCTTGCCTTTCTATTTGGATCTCTGTATAAGCAATTAGCATTGTCCTGTTTTGGCTGTCAACAAAACACAGGTGAGATGATAGATTGGCTTCAAAATTCAACTTTTTTTTTTGAAAATTGAACATTTAATTAAGAAAGGCATATTTATCTCACTGTTTCGCCCCCCTCTCTCTGACCCCAGTACATCCGTGTCTCTCTCACAAACACACACAGGTATAAGCAATAATTAACAATGGCTTTTTTTTAACGGAGTGACTCCTGTCAACGACCGGAAGCTGCGCAGAAGTGTACTGCGCAGTAATCTGGAACCAGAAGCTTATTTTTGTTCCAACAGAGCATTTTTCCTCACAGCCCGCTCCCTCCCAGCATTTTCCTCGCATCCCAATCTCTCCCGGCATTTTTCGTCACAGCCCGCCCTCTCCCGACATTTTTCCTCACAGCCCGCCCTCTCCCGGCATTTTTCCTCACAACCCGCCCTCTCCCGGCATTTTTCCTCACACCCGCCCTCTCCCGGCATTTTTCCTCACAGCCCGCCCACTCCCGGCATTTTTCCTCACAACCCGCCCTCTCCCGGCATTTTTCCTCACAGCCTGATCTCTCCCGGCATTTTTCCTCACAGCCTGATCTCTCCCAGCATTTTTCCTCACAGCCCGCCCTCTCCCGGCATTTTTCCTCACAGCCTGATCTCTCCTGGCATTTTTCCCTCACAACCCGTTCTCGCGCGGCATTCAAAAATGTTTTTAACGAACGTACTCCCGTGACGAACCGGCAGTGCGCATGCGCAGTCCGCTTCCGGTTCGTTGGCAGCAGTCGCATCCTTTTTTTTTAAAAAACAGAATACATCGGCGAGGCAATTAGTTGTAAACTGAACTATTAACATGAAGACTCTTCTACCCCCTCTAGAAATTTTCATACATACACTTTAAAAAATATATAAATTTTACCTCAAGCTTTTGAAATTAATCTTGTTTGTCAAAATTCTTTAAGTAAAGCTACTGAGTAGAAAGCGCTTGAATCTAAAGAAAAATATTCCATCAAGGCAGCTGGCTAAACGGTATTGATGCATCCTGGGAAATTAGGCACATTAATGGTGTTCCCACTGCACAATCCAAATTCAGTCACAATATCAAGTTCAAGCCCAAGCATTTTGGAGAGGCTGAGGCCTTCAAGTAAAATATATACTGAAGGCATTAAAAGTACAAGAGATACATTTAATTGTGACAGATGTGATTTTTAAATTTTAAATCCTTATTTGGACACCAGAGATTTCAGATACAGAAAAAAAAGTGGCAGATGCAAAAAAAATGCAGAAAACATTTTGATCAATTTGTGGGAACCCAGTGGCCAGACTGCACAATCACAGACTAGTGTACACTTACTTTAAAATAGCAGATACTGTGTGTCACACAGCATGACATCTGCAACAGAGACAAGGCCCACCACGTGTCTTGCAGGTACTTAATAATGAATTTTCAATAAAAACACAAATGCCACATACTTAATTTAATATACAACAGATCACAGATGTATTTGCATAGTTTTCTGGTAAATCAAGGGTTGGAACAGGTTGCCCCCTCTTTTAAGGTATAAAATAGTAATAAAAAACACTTAATTAGAATTATTAAGAGACTAAATTTAAAAAGTTTTTGTTGAAAATTTGGGAATGTTGAATTTCATACTCAATTTCAAATGCAAAGTCTAATTTCATCTCTACCTCATCTCCCCCAACATGGATTTTTTTTTTACACTGGAAACTTCCTAAGAAAAATAATAAAAAGAGCTGTATTAAGAGGGTACATACTATTAAGCATCTTCTCTTGAACCCTTCAAACTCATTTAGACACCACCCAACAGATTACAGAACAAAATCTGAAGTTTTCTTGAATAGTGAAAAGACATTATATATTGTATCTTGTAACACCAAAAGGCCAAATAGAAAAAAAGAACTGGGAAAATGCCCAGTATAATAAAAGTTTAATCTCAATAATGGTGATAATAAAAATCAGTAATATATTGAAGTGTGCGCTCTCAGGTTTATCGTATAGCACTTATACTTGACACTGTAAGCACAACGTAACATGAACAATTCATTATAATAGATTCAGAACATATGTGATGCAATGACCCCAAACGAAGAAATAGCAATTCAATCAAATGAGACATAACATAGCCTGTTAAAAACTTTGTAAATAAATAAGCTTCTTGCTAAGTGGATTAAAAACAAAATTTGTAGGAAAATACGTCTTTAACATAGGCCAAATAAATCTGTCACTGTAGTTACTTACACATTGAAAATCATAGAATGATAGAAAGTTACAGCACGGAAGGAGGCCATTTCAGCCCATCGTGTCCGCGCCGACCAACAAAGAGCTATCCAGCCTCATCCCACTTCCCAGCTCTTGGTCCATAGCCCTGCAGGTTACAGCATCCCAAGTGCACATCCAAGTACTTTTTAAATGTGGTTAGGGTTTCTGCCTCTACCACCCTTACAGGCAGTGAGTTCCAGACCCCCACAACCCTCTGGGTGAAGAAATTTCCCCTCAAAGCCCCTCAAAACCTTGCCCCAATTACTTTAAATTTGTGCCCCCTGGTTTTTGACCCCTCTGGTAAGGGAAATAGGTCCTTTCTATCCACTTTATCTATGCCCCTCATAATTTTTATACACCTCAATAAGGTCTCCCCTCAGCCTCCTCTGTTCCAAGGAAAACAGACCCAGCCTATCCAGTCTTTCCTCATAGCTAAGATTCTCTACTCCTGGCAACATCCTTGTAAATCTCCTCTGTACCCGCTCTAGTACAATCACATCTTTCCTGTAATGTGGTGACCAGAACTGCACACAGTAGTCTAGCTGATGCCTAACTAGTGTTTTATACAGTTGAAGCATAACCCCCCTGCTCTTGTATTCTATGCCACGGCTAATAAGGCAAGCATTCCGTATGCCTTCTTAACCACCTTATCTACTTGGCCTGCTACCTTCAGGGATCTGTGGACATGCACTCCAAGGTCCCTTTGTTCCTCTACACTACTCAGTGTCCTACCATTTAATGTGTATTCCCTTTCCTTGTTAGCCCTCCCCAAATGCATTACCTCACACTTCTCCGGATTGAATTCCATTTGCCACTGTTCTGCCCACCTGACCAATTTATTGATATCTTCCTGCAGTCTACAGCTTCCTTCTTCAGTATCAACCACACAGCCGATTTTAGTATCATCTGCAAACTTCTTAATCATACCCCCTATATTCAAGTCAAGTATACCACAAAAAGCAAGGGACCTAGTACTGAGCCCTGCGGAACCCCACTGGAAACAGCCTTCCAGTCACAAAAACACCCATCAAACATTACCCTCTGCTTCCTGTCTCCGAGCCAGTTTTGAATCCAACTTGACACTTTGCCCTGGATCCCATGGGCTTTTAACTTTGTGACCAGTCTGCCATGTGGAACCTTATCAAAAGCCTTGCTGAAGTCCATATACACATCATCAAATGCACTACCCTCATTTACCCTCCTTGTTACCTCCTCAAAAAATTCAGTCAAGTTTGTCAGACACAACCTTCCCTTAACAAATCCGTGCTGACTATCCTTGATTAATCCGTGTCTTTCTAAATGAAGATTTATCCTGTCCTTCAAAATTCTTTCCAATAATTTTCCCACCACCAAGGTTAGGCTGACTGGCCTGTAATTACTCGGTCTATCCTTTTCTCACTTTTTAAACAAGCGTACCACATTAGCAGTCCTCCAGCACCACACCTGAAGCCAGAGAGGATTGAAAAAATGGTCAGGGACTCTGCTATTTCCTCTTTTGCTTCGCTTAACAGCCTGGGATACATTTCATCCGGGCCTGGGGATTTATCCACTTTTAAAGCTGCTAAACCCCTTAATACTTCCTCTCTCACCATGTTTATTTCATCTAATATTTCACACTCCTCCCCCCCCCGATAGCAATGTCTGCTTCGCCCCTCTCCTTTGTGAAAACAGACGCAAAGTATTCATTAAGAACCCGACCGACGTCTCCCGCCTCCACACACAGATTACCCTCATGATCTCTAATAGGCCCTACCCTTTCTTTAGTTATCCTCTTACTCTTAATATATTTATAAAACATCTTTGGGTTTTCCTTGATTTTATTTGCCAAGAATTTTTCATGCTCTCTCTTTGCTTTCCTAATATCATTTTTAATTGCACCCCTGCACTTTCTGTACTCCTATAAAGATTCTGGAGTATTTAGCCCTCAGTATCTGTCATATGCCTCCATTTTTTTTTATCCTACCCTGTATGTCCCTAGACATCCAGGGGGCTCTAGATTTGTTAGTCCCACCTTTTTTCCTTAAGGGCACATGAAGCAAAACATCATAATGGACACAAAACTGTACTCCAAACATTCCTTTGTGTGCCATTTTGGGTTATTGCAGCAACAGTATTATCTTTCTAGCACCTTCTTGATAATGTCATAGAATACCTATAAAAAACGTATCTATAAAGCAGTGTTACAGGTTCTTGACAATCTGTCAACAGAAGAATCAGAGTAATACCCTATCAAACATTTCCAATACATGGATAATCTAGCTGTAGGTGCAGCAATTAACATGTAGACCTCTGCTACTGAACAATACATTGCTCCAACACTAAAGCCGTGATCAATTTTGAATAAGCCTCATTAATTCTTCACTTGCATTATAGTAGACACATGACACATACACATCACAAAATGATCATAAATGTCCCTAGGGAGTGGAAGAGTCTAAATGCATTTGAAAGGCCAAGAACTCCACACATTAATGTATTTTTTGTGATCCATCACCATGGCTATTCTGGATGTAAAAGATCCAATTGTACTTTTCAAAGCAACATAGAAACATAGAAAAATAGGAGCAGGAGCAGGCCATTCGGCCCTTCGAGCCTGCTCCACCATTTAATATGATCATGGCTGATCCTCTAACTCAATACCATATTCCCGCTCTCTCCCCATACCCCCTTCATGCCTTTTGTGTCTAGAAATCTATCTATCTCCTTCTTAAATATATTCAGTGACTTGGCCTCCACAGCCTTCTGTGGTAGAGAATTCCACAGGTTCACCACCCTCTGAGTGAAGAAATTTCTCCTCATCTCAGTCCTAAATGTCCTACCCCGTATCCTGAGACTGTGACCCCTCGTTCTAGACCCCCCCCAGCCAGGGGAAACATCCTCCCTGCATCCAGTCTGTCTAGCCCTGTCAGAATTTTATACGTTTCAATGAGATCCCCTCTCATTCTTCTAAACTCCAGTGAATACAGGCCTAGTCGACCCAATCTCTCCTCATACGACAGTCCTGCCATCCCAGGAATCAGTCTGGTGAACCTTCGCTGCACTCCCTCTATGGCAAGTATATCCTTTCTTAGGTAAGGAGACCAAAACTGCACACAATACTCCAGATGTGGTCTCACCAAGGCCCTGTACAACTGTAGTAAGACATCCTTGCTCCTGTACTCAAATCCTCTTGCAATGAAGGCCAACATACCATTTGCCTTCCTAACTGCTTGCTGCACCTGCATGTTTGCTTTGTGACTGGTGTACAAGGACACCCAGGTCCCTTTGTACATCAGCATTTCCCAATCTATCACCATTTAAATAATACTCTACCTTTCTGTTTTTCCTACCGAAGTGGATAACTTCACATTTATTCACGTTACACTGCAACTGCCATGTATTTGCCCACTCACTCAACTTGTCTAAATCGCCTTGAAGCCTCTCTGCATCCTCCTCACAACCCCACCTAGTTTCGTGTCGTCAGCAAACTTGGAAATATTACATTTGGTTCCCTCATCCAAATCATTGATATATATTGTGAACAGCTGGGGCCCAAGCACTGATCCCTGCGGTACCCCACTAGTCACCGCCTGCCATCCCGAAAAAGACCCATTTATTCCTACTGTCTGTTCCTGTCTGTTAACCAATTTTCAATCCATGCCAGTATATTACCCCCAATCCCATGTGCTTTAATTTTGCACACTAACCTCTTATGTGGGACTTTATCAAAGGCCTTCTGAAAATCCAGATACACCACATCCGCTGGTTCTCCCTTATCTATTCTACCAGTTACATCCTCAAAAAACTCCAGTAGGTTTGTCAAACATGATTTCCCTTTCATAAATCCATGTTGACTTTGTCTAATCCCGTTGATATTTTCTAAGTGTCCTGTTATCACATCCTTTATAATAGACTCTAGCATTTTCCCTACTACTGATGTTAGGCTAACCGGTCTGTAGTTCTCTGTTTTCTCTCTCCCTCCTTTTTTAAATAGTGGGGTTACATTTGCCACCCTCCAATCTGCAGGAACTGTTCCATAATCTACAGAATTTTGGAAGATGACAACCAATGCATCCACTATTTCCATGAAGAGCAGGAGAGTCCTGGCCAACAATTATTCCTCAACCAATATTACTAAAACAGGTTATCTGGTCATTTGTCTCATTGCTGTTTCTGGGACCTTGCTGTAAGAAAATTGGTTGCCACGTTTCCTTACATTACAACAGTGACTACACTTCAAAAGTACTTAATTGGTTGTGAAGCACTATGGGCTTTCCTGAGGTTGCAAAACGCACTCTCCCCATCCGCACCCCCAGCTCTCTCTCCCCATCCGCACCCCCATCTCTCTCTCCCCATCTCTCTCTCCCCATCCGCACCCCCATCTCTCTCTCCCCATCCGCACCCCCATCTCTCTCTCTCCCCATCCGCACCCCCATCTCTCTCTCTCCCCATCCGCACCCCCATCTCTCTCTCTCCCCATCCGCACCCCCATCTCTCTCTCTCCCCATCCGCACCCCCATCTCTCTCTCTCCCCATCCGCACCCCCATCTCTCTCTCTCCCCATCCGCACCCCCATCTCTCTCTCTCCCCATCCGCACCCCCATCTCTCTCTCTCCCCATCCGCACCCCCATCTCTCTCTCTCCCCATCCGCACCCCCATCTCTCTCTCTCCCCATCCGCACCCCCATCTCTCTCTCTCCCCATCCGCACCCCCATCTCTCTCTCTCCCCATCCGCACCCCCATCTCTCTCTCCCCATCCGCACCCCCATCTCTCTCTCTCCCCATCCGCACCCCCATCTCTCTCTCTCCCCATCCGCACCCACTTCTCTCTCTCTCTCCACCCGCTCCCCCTTCTTTCTCTATCCATTCCGCCCCTCGCTCTCTCCATCCGCTTGCCCCTTCCCCTCTTTCCATTAAGTCAAAGCCCAGGTCTTTGGGAGACAGGAAATCTGCACAGATGTAACTTATTTAGTACAGTACAGATAGATAGCACTATTAAATTATTTGCTTGCTTAGTACTCGTATAATAAATTCCTTTCTATTCTACATTTTAAAGAAGGTCTGCTCTAACACTCGTCACTTTTCAAGACTAAAGTGGGATCTGATGGAGGCATACAAGTTATAAGCTCCTCTCTCTCTCTCTCTCTCCATCCACTCCCCTTCTCTCTCTCCATCCGCTCCCACTTCTCTCTCTCCCCATCCGCTCCCCCCCTCTCTCTCCATTCAGTAATTCAGTACTGTCCCCACCACTTAAAACGTCCAGGTTTAAAACGGGCAGACGCTTATATCGGCCAAAGAAGGATTACCATTATCCATTTGCATTAACGTCAATTTCAAAGTTGCCGGTTATAGCGTCTTATGTGCTCCGTTTATTTCTGGCAAAAACAGAAGATACAAGATGTAGTGATGGCCATAATAGATGATTCTTAGCTGATGCCAACTGATAGAGAAAGCAAGGAAAAACTCTGCAAACCAAACCTCAGATTAAAAGAAAATACTGTCATATCGCTAACTCGTTAACTCATAACTATTCTGATCCCTACCCAGTGACAGTTCAATAAGCTCTCCTATTGCATGGTTCCAGAAATAACTTATAATGGATGTATTATTGTCAATTGTACTAACAGTCAATACAAAAAGGCTGTAATTTTATAAAATCAGAAACATTACAAAAGTAGATTGATAACTGTTATCTTGATAACTGCTACTGCTATTGTTCACTTCTTCCTAAATGGTTTCCAAACAGAATTTTGTAAAAACAAAAACAATTAAAATAAGAAATATGTATTGGTTTTGAAGTAACTGATTACTGATAGTAACCAAAGCACAGCGGCAAAATACTAAGTATGGCACCGTATGAGCTATACCGGCCGTGGTGTATTTCGGGCAAATTGCGTTTGCACGAACACATCCGCTATAAGCAGTGAGGACTGTATCTAAAAGAAATGACGAAACAGACTTAGTTCATTCATTACTGGGTATGTTACCGAAAGCTTACCTATATATCAAGGCAAGGATCGACACTCTTCAAGGTTTGGGGATTTGGGACTCATTCTTGAAAATGATCTAGGATATGAGAGCCAAAATAATCTAGGGTAAGGTTTAAAAAGAGCCAAAAACATTAGGACTTTAGAGAAATCAATTCTGCAGATGACAAAAGCATGGATTAAGGTTCCAGCTGCAGTGGAAGTGACGCAAGGACAGAGAGGGGCATTGTTTCAGAGGTGGAAGCAAATGGTCTTGGTGGTGGCCACAATATGCTTTTGAAACTCAGTTCAATCACTTCAGTCTTGCCAATGTTCAAATTGGAGGCAATGCTGACTTGTCCATAACTTCATGTTGGACAGACTGCCTGATAGCACAGAGAATACCTCTCTCAAATTGGTGTGTCTATTGTGCAAACATGGCTGATGATATCCCCCACACCCCCCCCCCCCCGGCAAGATTCTCCCCGTGAGAAAGCCCCAAACATCCACTCACTTTCTCCGAATGTACACTTATGCATGATTCTACTGGACATCGGAACAGGCAATGGTGTAACTCCTTTGTTGGGTGCTGATTGGACTCCAAAATGCAGTGGCACAAAACCCCTTGGAGACCTTCTGATACTTCTTGCGCTTGACACCATGTGAAATGTAACTTTACAAACTTAAGTACAGCATTTTTGATGTTTTGAGAAAATAAATATTCCCACCCTTGCTCTAAAAACATTAAAAATTTACCAGCTGGGAGTAAAGCTATGTGCATTTGTGTAAACTCAAATGTGCAGCGCTCTCTCCTAGTAGCCAGTGTAAGAAGCAACCACGGAAGGACCGAGACAAAATTTTGAAGTGGGCAGAATTATTGTAAAATAAATTCAATACAAGTGCAAGGTATTGTAAATTAGAAGGGAAATGATTTTGATTCATGGTGGCAAACTAACGAGGGCAGTGGTTCTGAAACTTTTTTGGTTGAAGGACCCCTCTTCATATCGATTAGGAATCATGGACCTCTGAAGGACCCCTTTTCAAATCAATTAGTAATCACGGATCCCCCATCTAAATTATAATACTATATAATACTCATAACATGAAAGTGCTGCATGTAAAGAGTTTTAATAATGCTTTTAAGAAAACAAGTATTTACTTACAGGTAACAGTGAGATGGGTCTGCCTGCTTTTCACACCAATTTTGGGTACTCCGCAGCAACATTTGCACTTACTTGCATTGAATTTAATTTACAATAATCCTGCCCACTTCAAAATTAGCCATTTAGTGCTAAACAATTGTTTAAGCCATCAGCAGGCTGGCCAAGGTGAGTGAGGGCTCGAGCGCCCATGCACATGCTGGAATGCTGCTGGAAGCATGACTCACCACCATACTGTCCCACTGCCATGTTCTGTAACAGCTACACTGTGGGATTGTATGTGTTTGCGTGAACACGTTCAGGCATGTGTTTGAAGGGCCCCGCAGGCGTTCTGATCACGTGTCGGGAGGATGACGCAGGGTCTTGGCGCCAGGGAGATGAATTAGCTCAACCGGCAGGGAGTGCTCGTTGCAAAGTGAGAGCTGTGGGCCCAACCATTGAGAATAATTCGCAAGAACTGAATCAGTGTTGGTTTTATAAAGAGGAGCAGGCTTCAAATTACCTTCAGCCGCCGACCCTCTGGAAAGTCTCTACAGACCCCAGTTTGAGAAACACTGAACTAGGGGATATGCAAGCCATGGAAGGGCCAGGAGGCTGACCCTTACTGTCTGAGGAAGGAGTTGAGAAAAGTTTAGAAAAACTTGGGATCCTTCAGCCTTGAAAAGACACGAGAGGGGAGCTTTACAGAAACATAAAAGTTATTAAGAAGATAAAAAAGCGAATCTGACCACTATTTCAAAATACAAGACTGAAAGGCAAGGGGATGGATATATGTACACATACGAAAATACAAATTCAGGACTGATGTTGGGAAGCACTTCACACAAAAAGTGATCGATAGGTGAAATTGTCTTTCAGGTAGGGTAATGAAGGCAAAAACTCTCGAATCTTTCAAAAGGTAGTAGGACACAGTGATGGGGAGACGGTAGATTTCTATGGAAGGAAGAACTACTCCCTCTATAGTTATCTTTGTAATTCTAAGCAGGCATTATGATAGCAGTCTTACAGGCAGTAATTTTATTCTGTACTTATCAGCCTCAGAATGGCAAGTACAGACGACATCTTACAATTTCACTGTAACGCATTTTGGGAACTCCAGCATGTGCCTGCTTTTAATTGTGGATTTATCTTAAAATATGAGCTCCTCTTAACAGCAATAGAATGCTTTTGACAGATGCAGGAAAAAATTGAACCCAACAGGCTTCAAGTCTGCTGTAATGAGGTCAGTCCTCAGCATCTTAACCACCGAACTGCACATAACAAAACTCAACCACATCAAATTACGCAATGTCACTCTTGGACAACTTTTTCTAATGCCATATGCCTAACCCAAAACATACTGTAGGAACACGTCTGTCCAAGATGCAAAATGATTTTCAGTTTTACAGAAAACTGAAATGTACCTTCATGTTGGATGCCTCTGTCTCTAGTTGTGTCAGATGGTTTGAGTTGTCCTCTAATTCCTGTCGCAGATTTGAATTCTCCATTTTAAGTGCCTCTACCTGCTTCAGGAGCTGATCATATGAAGCTGATGATGCAGCCATCCTGAACTAGACACTGACCTGTTTAAAAAATACAGATATATTAGCTACACTTCTATCGTTGGAACATGGCTTGTTACAAAACTGACAATGAGTTTACAGTGTGCCAATTAAAAACTGCACATTTCAGCTTCCAAGACTTTAAATTATTCACATTTGCCAGATTATGATAGCAGATGTAACTTTTGGTTTAATTTCTTCCTGTTAGCTCCCTTTGAATTGTAGTTTAGCCTTTGATCTCCAATATTTAAATCACACCTAACATAATTGCACTGAAGGCAAGATTATAAAGTCTTAAGTTCACTGTTACTTTTACAGAAAATTTGCAGAATTCTGCCTCTCCACGAGCATTATGCATCTTATTGTATTGCCTCTGAAGCCATAGGAAATTAAGAAACCAAGGAATAAGAAAAGGCAATTTTGGCCCATCAAGCCCGTCCTTACCACAGAACATGAGCAATCTACCTCATGATGGATTTTGCTCTATTGATTTAATCCCCTCCGCAAAGTTCTGCCCAATTTCTATTTGATTCTCAAAGATAATCAAGTAAAATTGCAGAATATCAATTAATCCACATCTTCAGCATTCAACCATGGCCAGATGCCCTCCATGGACAAATCCCATCAGTCAGTGCCGGAAGCACAGAAATCATTCTGTTCTCTGGAATATTTGATCATCTCAGTCCATAGAATCCAAGCCCAACAATTTATTTGGCATTTTTGAAGGAGTTAATCACCACAGCATCAATTGTTTGGCTAGGAGTCTGTACCACATGGTCTCTATCAGAAAAACATATTCGTAGTTTCTAGTTTCATTCTAGGTTCACTAATCCTGCCCCCATGTCCAGTAGTCACATGCGCTCACAGTTCAAGTCAAAAAGACAGGTTATATCTAAATTATGTGTATCTGTCAGCACCTCGACAGATCTGGACCCTCTCCATCATCTTTTCACTGGGAGGGTGAGGGAAGGGGAACAGCCAGAAGTCGTGGTCCATGTGGGAACCAATGACATCGGGAAAAGGGTTGAGGTTCTGCAGTCGAGTTTCAGGAGCTAAGGAGGACCTCAAAAGGTAGTAATCTCTGGAGTACTCCCACTGCCATGCACTACTTAGTATAGGAATAGACGGATAAAACTGGTTAACACATGGCCGGAGAAATGAAGCAGGAGGGAGAGCTTCAGAATCCTGCGGCATTGGGACCAGTTCAGGAGCAGGAGGGAGCTGGATGGGTTGCACCTCAACAGAGCTGGGACCAATCTCCTCACAGGGAAGTTAACTAGTGCTGTGGGGGAAGGTTTAAATTAATTTGGCAGGGGGCTGGGCACCAGGATGAAACATTAGAGAGGAGAAACAAGGTGCACAGAGGACGGGGAGACACAAATTAGAGTAAAGAATAGTTCAAAAATAGGAGGGATCAGACAGAGAGTAAATATGAGGCAGTCTAAGGTGGGTTTGGAGTGCACGTACGTAAATTCACATAGCGTGGTAAATAGGGTTGGCACAAGTTGCCACGTGGGACTATGATATAGTGGCAAGAACAGAGACCTGGCCCAAAGAAGGAGAGGACTGAGAACTTGATATTCCTGACTGCAAGGTATTCAGCAAACAGGGAAGGAAAAAAATCGAGGGGGGCTGGCACTACTGATCAAAGAAACTATTATAACACTAGAAAGGGATGATGTAGTTGTGGGGGGTCAAAGACAGAATCTATTTGGTTAGAATTAAGGAACAACAGAGGAGCTATTACACCACTGGGTGCATACTGTAGGCCACCAAATAGTGGGAAGGAGACAGAGGAGCAAATTTGCAAGTAAATTACAGAAAGATGCAAGAACTGTAGAGTAGTGGTAATGGGGGACTTAAATTATCCTAGTATGTATCTAGTTCTGGGGAATGAAGTGGGGCAAGTGGAGCATGTTTCAGTGGGGGAGCATTTGGGGAATAGTGATCATAATATCAGGTTTAGAATAGTTATGGAAAAGGACAAGGAACAATCAAGTGTAAAAATACTTAAGTAGAGGAGGACTAAATTCAGTGTGTTAAAAAGAAATCTGGCCCAGGTGGATTGGAATCAAACATTGGTAGTAAAATAGTAACTGACCAATGGGAGGAGACCCTCAAAGAGGAGATAGTTCAAGTACAGAGTAGACACATTCCTGCAAGGGGAAAAGGACAGCCAAAGCTCAAGCTCCCTGGATGACTAAAGATATAAAGATCAAAATGAAACAGAAAAAGGAGGCTATGACAATGTAAGGTTGATAATACAGTAGACATCCAAGCTGAAAAGGGAACAAAGAGGGGCAAAGAGAGAGTATGAGAATGAGAATAGCGGCCAACAGAAAAGGGAACCCAAAAGTCTTTTACAGACATATAAACAGTAAAAGGGTAATCAAAGGAAGGTTTGCGCCAATTAGAGACTAAAATGGAGGCTGAGGTCTTTCCCTCTATCTTCACTAGAGAAGAGGATCCTGGCAATGTAGTAGTGAAGGAGGAGGCAGTTGTGATAAAATTTAATTCACCACAGAACAGAGGTATCGAGTCATCAATTGTCACAATAAATTATGGAATATGAAACATGTACCATGTGAAGTGCGTTCATTAGTATGTTTTGCATATCCTCTAATGAGCATATTTTACAAGGTACATGTTTCCTATTCCTTAATATGTTAGATTTATTTTTACATTAAAATTCATCCATCATTCCTCAGAACATCGGTTTAAATTAGTCTACAATTATTTTAATTCTTTTTCAGCAATATCTGTTAAAAGGGCTTTTCTCTTTATACAGTGCACAAGAACATTTCAATGACCAGGATGTGCTGCAGTGATGTCAACCTATCCTTATGGAGTGTGTTCATGAGTATATCGATTTCAGTAAACATAGTTTATTGATCGATTGCCAGCAGCCTTTATTACTTTTTATTAAAATACAGGCCCGGATTTTCCGGGGACTATGACTGCGTATGCACAAGTTCCGGGTTTCCGCATGCGAGAAAACCCAGAACTTACGATCGATCAAATTTCAGCTTGACAGATCGTGCCCATCCGCAGGAAATGGACATTCGCTGGCACAGGATTGGGCTATTTGCACAACTACTGCCCAGTGAATGCCCACAAAACTCTTACGCCTGGTAAAAGCAGGCGTAAGGTCTTCTTTTACCAGTGTAAGGGTTTAAATAAATATTAAATAATTTTTTTTTAATCATTTAAACATTCAAAAACCCTTTAAAATTAGTTTAGGTTATTTTTGGCCCTTTTAGAAAGCTTTAAATTTATTTTTCAAAAAATTAAATTTTTGTTTTAAATGTTTAATTAAATTGTACAGTAAACTCTTGTTTAAACGGCACTTAACCATCCGGAATTCTTTAATAACCGGCAAAATTCAGCAGTAGGTTTTGAGGCTTCCGCCCCAGAAGGAACGGGGCAGTAGTGTCCCGAAAATGGTGGGGAATGACTTACCACTTGTTCCCGCCGTCGCTGTGGGCGTTGCAATCTTCCCCGCACAGTATCAGCTGGCCGTCCAGCCAAAGAGGAACCCAAAGGTAAGTTTTACTGTATACCTGTGGGGCCAGAATAAGCAGGTGTGCTCCTTTGGCTTTTACAAAACCAGCTTGGGCCATTGCCACTCCATGTCCCACCTCCCCTCCGGAGTTCGGAACACCCCCACAGAATTACCTTCTTCTGGTCTGATGTCGGCCGATATATAAATTGCCTCGGTAGGTATACCTCTCCGTTATCCGGAATTTTTAATCTACCGGCACCATCCCGGTCCCGTAGGTGCCGGATACGAAAGAGTTTCCTGTATTTTAATTCATTTTAAACATGTGATCATTTATTTTTATTTAAGTGCTGTGATAGTGTATTTTTAGGGGATTCCTATTCTGCTTATGTGGTTTCCGTATGTAAATGGAATCCAGAATGGGAATCTCCCTTTTTGATTGGTTGGGCTGGCCCACGTGATCCCAGGGATGCTTGCGAACTGCATATGCCCCTGGGAAATGTGGGCCTTTTCACAGGCATACGCCTGCAGGCCCAGGAGCACGAGTCTTCTTAGGTCCGGGGCCATCAGGTAAGTATGGATTTTACTTGCGGTTCGGAGGCATTCGCCCGCGGGAAGCCTCCAACCATAATTTCTGGTCATAGTCTTTGCCACTTTCTAATAAATCTGGAAAAGCCTTTAATTAAAGAATTCACAACAGTCATTACAAAGGCAAGAAACACACACGATGAAGCATATTAAACATTAAAAGCCACAGTGACAATACTCTGTCAGGATAAGAAAATGAGGCTTGTGGGAAGGGTGCGCGAGGCAGGGAGTAATCAATGAGGGAGCAGGTAGGCAGTCATGGAGGAAGTCAACAGCTGAAGTTTAGGCGGGATGAGGGGAGAGGTGAGAAGACAAGGGGGTAGGGGTGGCAGGGGAGGAGACTGTGTGGCGGGACGGTATTGCACAAGACAAACCAGAGGGTAAGCAGTTAACAGTGAGGGATAGAAGTAATAGCAGAGGTTCTCATGCTCACTGTAGACTAAACCATTGGATAGATAAAGCAACTTTTCCTCCAACTTGGCATGAGCAACTCCATAGGAGATCAACTAGTGCTAAAATTTTTTTAAATGAAAAATTTGTCCTGGTTCTTCTATATACTGTGTTACAGAGTGGTGAGATCCATGTTAATACCTGCGATTTTTTGACCTCGTATGCTGGTTAAGGGGAAACGCAGTAAATTGCCATACATCATTTTCATTTTTTTCTATTAAACCTAATTTGGTCCGCCATAAGTAATCATATGGAAAAGAAATTATGCTTTGCAATGCATAATTTAATTAATATAATTTTTTAAAATTGAAGAATTACACCTGCGAAGCTTGCCCTGCTTAGAATCATGAACTATAAAACAGAGTAGCGCCATTCAACCAGTGTGGGTTGTGGAATAGTCTATATCTATTGAGTTTGATTAAGGCATCACTCAAACACAAGAAAGAACTTGCATTTATATAGCACCTTTTGTGCCCTCAGGACACCCAAATGCAATTCACAGCCAATGAATAACAGTGTAGTCACTGTTGTTACATAGGGAAATATGGCAGCCAATTTGCACACAGCAAGGTTTCACAAATAGCAACAAGATAAATAACAAGTTTATCTGTTCTTGGCGATGTTGATTGAGGGATAAACACTGGCCTGGAGAACTCCCCAGCTCTTCTTTGACTAGCATCATGGTACATTTCACATTCCCCTGAACATGTTATACACCTTGTCTAAAAGATAGCACCTCTGACAATGCAGCTAATATTATGGGCTAAGTCCTGCAGTGCGGGTTCAACCCACAACCTTCTGATTCAGAGAAGCACAAATGTTAGTGCTGAGCCAAGTTGATACTAAAATTAAAAGGTTCAGATGTAGTGAATCCCGAGTAATCTCTCTTACAGGAAAGCCACTTTTATTATAATTTATAAAAGAGAGCGAAATCAACGTGTGGAGCATAAACACCGGCATAGACCTGTTGGGCCGAATGGCCTGTTTCTGTGCTGTACATTCTATGCAATCCAAATCTTAAAAAACAAACTTAGGTGAATAACGCCCAGAATTTTTCTTATTATTTTACTCCTCTCCTCTCCTCTCCTGAAAGCACTGAAACCAAAAGCCCTTCTATACCTCCTCCAAGTGACCATTCTTCGTAGAAATATACATAGAAGTAACAACAGGCCATTCGACCGAACCAGTCTGTGTCGGTATTTACCATCCACGTGAGCAAATACTCCCAATGATATTTATCCTGTTCCCAAATCGTTTTGATAGCTTTTCCTTCATCCACCTATTCAATCTGATCTTGAATGCCGATACAGTTTCTGCCTCAACCACTAACCTTGGAAATGAATTCCACAGCCTCACAACTTCCTGTGTACAACAACAACTTGTATTTATATAGCGCCTTTAACGTAGTAAAACATCCCAAGGCACGTCACAGGAGCGTTATAAAACAAAGTCTGACACCAAGCCACATAGGAAGATATTAGGACAGATTGGTCAAAGAGGTAGGTTTTATGGAGCACCTTAAAAGGAGAAAAGAGAGGAAGATATGAGGTGAGGTTTAGGGAGGGAATTCCAGAGATTAGGTTCTTGGCAGCTGAAGGCACAGCCACCAATAGTGGAGTGATTAAAATCAGGGATGCTCAAGAGGCCTGAATTGGAAGAGCGCAGATATCTCGGAGGCTTGTGGGGCTGGAGGAGATTCAGAGATAGGGAAGGGCGAGGCCATGGAAGGATGAGAAAATAAAGAAGTTTCTCTTCCTCTCTGTTCTAAATCTCTTACATTTATTTTTGCGTCCATGGCCTCTTGTTCCAAACCCCTCAACAACTGGAAACAACCTGCTTCTATCTACTCTGATCCATCCTTTCATAATTTTAAATAATTCTATCATATTGCCCCATAATCTGCATTATTTTAATGAAAAAAATTTTTTTTCAAGTCTTTCCTCATATTTGCATTGCCTCATACCAGGTAGTATCCCAGTAAATCTGCATTGTACCCACTGTAAAGCCTCAATATCCTTTCTACAGTGTGGAGCCCAATACTGCATACAGTAGTCTAATGGCAACCACATTAAGGTTTTATGTAGGCTCATCATTACCTTGGTTTTATATTCTATACCCCTTCTGATAAAACCAAGAATTCTATTAGCTATTTTTTTTTAAATGGCCTTATCAACCTGAGGTTCTGTCTTCAATATCCTGTGAATCTATATCCCCAACTCTCTCTGCTCTTCCACAGCACCATAACTACTTACTTTCAGAGAATAATTACTGCTGTTATTTTTTTAACCAAAATATATGACCGCGCTTATTCAAATTCAATTCCATTTGCTATTTTTTAGCCCATTTCCCCCATCTTTTCAATATTCCTTTGCAACTTCCTTTGGCTTTCTAAAAAATTAACTATACCTCCTATTTTGGTATAATTTACAAATTTCTACTCCATTCCCTCTTGACCGATATCAAAATGGTTGATAAGCAGTGAACAAAAGGACCCCAAATCTAAACTGAGTGAGACACCACCACCCAACTTCCAATCACTCTGGAAAAACTGCCCTTAAATCTTTTCCCTTTACTAACCAATTTTTAATCCAGTTTACTATCCTACCCCTAATTCTACACTCCTTCATCTTCTCTAGTAACCTTCCATAGGTACTGTGTCAAATTCTTCCCTAAAGTCCATGTACACTACATCCATGGATTTCCCCCATCTACCATTGCTGTTACCTCCTCAAAATTTTTAAATTAAGTTTGTCAAGCAGAATTGTGGAAAATGGTAGTCACTTTTGCCTACACAACAGTTACTGCATGTCATAGCAATTCATTGTGTGCAAAACACTTTTGAGATGTTTCTAAAATATGGTTAACAGGCCATGGAGCCGGTTTATATGTTGGTTAATGTCCCATGTGCGGCAGTTTCCAGGGCAGACAGGACTGGAAAAAGTTGCAGATACCTGTAACACTGGGTCTCCACCCCTTTTGTACATCCCCTACATTTTCAGAGGGACTGGTGGCAGGAGCAGGCTCCTGAAAGAGGCAGGAGCCTCATAGTATCATAATGATGTCCCAGTGATGTCATTACTCTTTCATGATCTTTTTCCAGTTAACATGCCAGTGCAATGTCACTTTCAAATCTTGCCTATATAAACTGGGTGTTGACAGTTGCTGGGCTGCACATTTCCATAAAAGATTCGTTAAAGGGGCAGCCAACAACGTACAGACTTTAGCTTCATTATTTTTCCTTTCTGCTCAACTGTGTGGGGCAAGGAGCTTTGCAGGGCAGCTTTAGAGATCATTATCTCCAGTGTTCCGATGGAAATCCGACTTTATTTGTATCACTTGGAGAAACAGAGGATGAAGAGGAACCAATGGATGCAATTGGAACCAGGAGACATTACAGGAAGAGGGCTCCTACCCACCATTACTTTTCCAACCAAATCTATCAGCAACGGCGGACTTATCTTTATTTGTCTGAGGGACAACGCATGTAAAGGTTTAGATTCAATAAGGCAGCAGCAGCAGTATTGTGCTGTGTAAATTATGATGACCTCTAGCCAAACTCCAGAAGAATGGTGCTGCCAGCCCTGAACTTTTTCTGCCTTCAACTCTTTACAAGCAGATGGTAGAAACATCAGCAGTTAGTCTGAAGTCCACAGATGCATAAAGCAGGTGATTGTCATGTTATTTCCTAGAGTAAGCAATTTTATCACTTCCCCTATGGACAATCAGCAACAGCCCTAAAGTTTTGCCAAACGGCTGCATTCTTTAAAGTCCAGGGTATCACTGATTGCACACGTGTAACCCCATGTGCTCCGACATATAATAGTGGAAAATTCATAAACTAAAAAGGTCATCATTATACCATTGTGCAAGAAGTCTATAACCATCTGCATAGAATCACGCAAGTAAATGCCTCTTTCCCCTGCAACAGCTGTGATGCTTTCATTTTAAGGCCATCCACTACTGCCCCCTTATTTGATCCACAAAGAGAAGTGCAAAGTTGGCTTCTGAGTGCCTGTCTACTCTCTCCAACCATAGCTCATAACCATAACTACAGCAGCTCCATTCAGATTCCGAGCACAGGTGCAATGAGGTGCATGCATTAACCAGAGCTTTCATTAACAGCACAAGCATGGGAAAACAAAGATTCCAATGCCTTTATAGCTCAAAAGGCATATAATAGCCAAAGCCTGACCGAAGTGTCATGAATCATTGTTGTTTACTGCATGATCCATAATTTTGCTTTTCTTTGAGGAATCAATATGAACATGGACATGCCACAGCAGGAGGGCACTGAACATTACCACAGGTACTTCATTCAGGACCTTGAGGAGCCAAACGATCCAAGTGAACAAGCACCTTTGCCAGATGCAAGAGCTGTTTGACGGTCTCTCCGATAACAACTTCTTATAATTACCCCATCCACCCTTAGCACTTAGTCCTCCCTCTACCTTCCCATGTCTGAAAAATCCCCATCAACTACATTTGTACAGCAACTTTCTTAACCACCAGCTATACTGCATAAATATGGCCCTGAACCATATCAATGAAACACTCTGCGCTTGTAACTACAATATTACAATATTTTCTTATCCAATTACTGTTTCTCTAATTCTATTGCTTGCTACCATTGCACTTCCCCTCACTAACCGAATTATGTGCTTCTTCTCAGTTTTATCCCAATAGTTGGAACCTGTGAAGAGACTGGCAGCTGTGACCATGTGAGACTTCTGGGATTGAGGTTGCACTCAATCATATGGGCCTGAGATAGTCCAGCTGCACGCACCACTTCTAGTTACCTGTGCAGCCTTATCCTGCTTATTTTTCAGTACATCAAAGGGGCCTGGTGAAATGATGCAGATGCACTGCCAACAGAAGAGTCAGCAACAGCATCATGGTGGTTTGCAGCCCAGCTGACTAAATGTCAGCAACAACTTTATTGAAGTCCCTATCAATAGTTCACTCCCTTTGATTACCAAAGCTATCCAATGAAGAATCAACATTAAAGCTCACGGCTTGTACGGCAGAAATCTGAGCATTCTTGAGATATGCCAAGACTGCCATTGGGGCCTCAATCCTGGGAGGGCTCCACCCCTAATGGCTCTGGAGTTGCCATGTACTCCATGGTGCATTGCAGTGTTTTTATCCCATGCATTAATGCACCACCTTTATAGGTTGTGGGATCCTCCACACTAGTCCCCATGTGATGAAAGCTGGTCGGTATACTCCCCAATGACATGAACAATCTTTCATGCTCAGATCACATGGTTCTTTTAAAATCTGGACCCTACTAATCAGGATCCTTGTCCCCATTAGCTGTGCATGGTTGTGATCTCACCTTCTTGCCATCTGTTTCTTACTACCCTTGTGCCACATCCACTTGCTCCTGCACCCTTGTGCTGCCTCACCGAGTGTACTCTCCTTATATTGACTTTCTAAATCCCCTAGAGAGGATACCAGGGTGAGACTGAGTGATACGATGTGCTGTGAAGTACATGATTGCGCCCAATTGTTGGGCCCCAGCTTAGCTTCTTCTGCTATACCTATAGAAGAGAAGATAAAGCATTACAAACACATTCTTCATTACAAATTAGTGGCATGGAGTATTCACCTACAATCATAGAGTCATAACAGCACAGAAAGAGGCCATTCGGCCCATCGAGTCCATGCCCTTTTTTTTTGGTAATTGAAGTCCCCCAATATTACCACTCTATAGCTCTTGCATATCTCTGCGATTTCCCTGCAGATTTGCTCCTCTACCTCCCTCTCACTATTTGGAGGCCTATAGACTCCCCCCAATAGCGTGATCATACCCTTTTTGTGTAAAGGAATAGCCATATTTCAGAAAAATACACCATCCTATGAAAGAATTTTGATTATTAAAACATGACAAACTGGGTTTAAAAATCTGGAAGCCTTAACAAGCTAAAGCTGTAAATACAGGCTTCTGAGATAAGATGAGTTGTTAACACAAAGCTGTAAATACCATACAGGCTTTTGAGATAAAGATCAGTTGTTGACACTGAAACAAAAGCCTCATTGAAGCAGCAGATTAGAGCTTCCAGAAAGTCTGAGCTTTCGGAAGAACACAATGGAATCCCCAGTTTAAGGTGTCATAAAACTAACACTTCGAACAGAAACACAGAACATTAAAGAATAATATGCCTTCATAAATATGACATCAAATGAAAGACAGGAGACATAAATCTGCAATACAACTAACTGAGGCAAATAAGAATTGCATAGATCACCCTAGTTGAAGTGTTTTTAATTCACATGTTGTAAAAGATACAAACAAAAGACTTTGTAAATATGACATCAATAGATGCACCAAGCAATCACATTGTGTTT
The DNA here is from genome assembly GCA_030390025.1 of Squalus acanthias. Classification (NCBI taxonomy): domain Eukaryota; kingdom Metazoa; phylum Chordata; class Chondrichthyes; order Squaliformes; family Squalidae; genus Squalus; species Squalus acanthias. The sequence goes on along the minus strand of CM059425.1, from coordinate 174,824,101 downwards.
GTATTGAACTTGGAACAGTTAGGAGACACGACGTCTGCTTATAACCAGCTGAGGTGATTTAAGAATTGAATGGAAGACCTTCGTAAGAATGGCATCAAACAGATACATCAGTTATAACCGTTTTTTATAAGTTTCGAACACCTACACAGCAGACACAAGTCTGCAAGCTAACAGCTGAACTGACAGTAAGAATAGAAAGAAGTCAACAGAAATATGACTAGAGATAATTAGCTTACATCAGCAGAAAACTTCAAAGGATATACCACTGAGAAAGAGTATAAAAGATAGGATTTTCAAATGGGAAAACAGAAGTCGCTGGAAGGGGCAAGCGATTCTCAACTTCAGAGACAAGCTCTAAGTTTACAACTCTGAGAGTCTCGGGTAATCAAAGGTATTTGATTTTGGTGAATATTCTGGATTAGAAATAAGTACGAAATGTAAAAATGTAACGAAGTTAAGATTTGAGAATAAGGATCTCTGAGAAGAATTGTAAGCTATTTGTATTTTGAACTGTTAAAGTTGCGATTGACTCACCAACTGTTAACTACATGTCGGTTCTTTAATAAATCTATATATTTTTAGAACTATCTCACATAGTACTTCTGTATCAAACTCGCAAACTCAATCTCTGTACACTCTTTGGTGAGGAGTTGCAGAATTCTGGAGGAGTTTTCCGGACCCTCATAATATCCGGAAAGTTAGTCTAGTTAAACTTATTAATAGTGCTGTCTGGAGGATGGTAACATCTTCAAGTCGTTCCTTTCTTTAGGGAGAGATAGTCTGAACCTTTCGACCCAATTAAACGTCTTATAGGATTCGGCTATCTCTAACTTTAGTTGAAGGTGAACGTCTGGGGAATACGCCAGATCCGGGGTGGCCCAAAAAGGGCTAGGACTGGTAATTATCCCTTCATTTGCTCCTCAACTCTAACCAAATGGTTTCTGTCCTTGTCCCCTGAAGAACATCCTCCCTTTCCAACACTACAATGTCTTCCTTAATCAGCACTGCCACGCCACCTCCCTTTTTTCCTTCGCTATCTTTTATGAACACCTTGTACCCTTGAATATTAAGTGTCCAGTCCTCACTGTTTTTAAGCCACGTTTCCGTTATTGCCACATGGCTAATTGTGCTTGTAGTTCACCACTCTTATTCACCACACTTTGTGTGTTTACATGCATTCTAAATCCATTTTTGAATTTTTTGTAGTCTTTCTTAGTCTGCTCCTATCTAATATGGTACTACTTTCTTCTCCAGTACTATCCAACACACTCACTCTTTCATGCACCTTATTCCTCTTTTCTACTCCTATATGCTGGTGCCCAACCCCCTGCCAAGCTAGCTTAAATCCTCTCCAACCGCACTAGCAAACCTCCCCGTGAGAATATTGGACCCGGCTCTGTTGAGGTGTAACCCGTCCGGCTTGTACAGGTCCCACCTTCCCCAGAAACAGTCCCAATGCCTCAGGAATCTAAAACCCTCCCTCCTGCACCATCTCTCCAGCCACTCATTCATCTGTTCTATCCTCCTATTCCTGTACTGACTAGCACGTGGCACCGGGAGTAATCTGAAGATTACTACCTTTGAGGTCCTGCTTTTTAATCTCTCTCCTAGCTCCCTAAACTCTGCCTGCAGGACCTCATCCCTCTTTCTGCCTATGTCGTTGGTACGGATATGGACAAAGACCTCTGGCAGTTCACCCTCCCCCCTCAGAGTGTCCTGCAGTCGCTCAGTGACAGCCTTGACTCTGGCACCAGAGAGGCAACATACCATTCTGGAGTCACGTCTGCGGCCACAGAAACGCCCGACTGCTCTCCTATCGAATCCCCTACCACTATTGCTCTTCCACTCTTTTTCCTCCCCCCCTGTATAGCTGAGCCACCCGTGGTGCCTTGATCTAGTCTCTGGCTGCACTCCCCAGTGGAACCATCACCCCCACCAGTACTCAGAACAGAATACTGGTTGGAGAGCGAGATGCACTCCGGGGACTCTTGCACTACCTGCCTGGTCCTCCTCTTCTGTCTGGCGGTCACCCATTCCCTCTCTGCCTGCATACTCTTAAGCTGCGGGGTGACCACCTCCAGAAACGTGCTATCCACATAACTCTCAGCCTCGCGGATGCAGCGCAGTGACTCCAGCTGCCGCTCAAGCTCTGAAACACGGATCTCGAGCGGCCGTAGCTGGTGACACTTCCTGCACATGTGGTCATCCAGGCTACGTGAAGCATCCAGGACATCCCACATGGCACAGGATGTGCACTCCACAGAACTGAGCTGCCCTGCCATGCCTCTATTTAATAGACTAAGAATTAACTTAGCAGAAATAAACTTCAAACTTAAAAAAAAAAACTCACCAGCTACTCACCAATCAGTTCCTTCCCTTGTGCCGATGTCACTTTTTCTACTCTGACGTCACTCTTTTGGATTCTGCCTCTGGTGAGCCGCTGCCTCTTTCGCTCTGCCCCCGCTCTGGTCTCGCCCAGGTCCACTGCCTCCACTTCCTCTCGCACTCTTTACAGCGCCGCTGCTCCCGCTCCTCTTGCCGCTCCTCTCGTTGCTGCTCTCGCGCTCTTTACTGGCATGGATTTGCTGTTCCAACGTATGCTTTGATAATACTGAGTGCATGACTCAAATAATGGAAACCAAAAACAAGATAAGTATGCTACAAACCCTCAGTTGGGACCAGGCCACCTTCTTCCTCATCTTTTGCTTCAGTTTCAAAATTCAGTTCATGTATTTGAAGGGCCTGCTCGTCAAAAGTTAGAAAGATATGTAAGCTTGCTGGTCCTCCCCTGTTCTTGTCCTCTTCATCTCTTCTGCAAAATCAGTGGCATACACTGAGTAGCTGATATTGCTGTCATGACATGCACTGATACCCATGTATCAGGGTGTTATTCATAGGTGTTGGGAAAATGCAAACATGCATCATGGAGGTGCTGCACCTGGATATGGTTGAGGTTCCTGCTGAAGGAAGTGGTGCTGGGAAACAGAGGTGGTGTTAAGTGTGGATAGGAGGTAACTGTTCATGCTACAAATAGTTGTTGCGCTGCATTATTACGAGGTCACACTGCCGTCCCCTACCTTGTCATTCCTATTAAGGTTACTGAATATTTTCAACACTGACCCACATTTCAGCTGACCTGACAACCATCAGGATAGAACAGGATGTCCCCCTTCTGCTGTACTTGCTGCAGCAAGATTTCTACAGTCTCCTCCTTAAAAAAGGCACCCTGCTACTGTCGCCACAACTGCTAACCAACATTTTCCTTCTCATTCTAGAACCATAGCTAACAACAAAAGCCCCTTTTAGAAGTTGCAGGCCTTGAAGATTTGAAGCAGCACATAAAATCCCTCCCCCAATGAACAGCACCATATAGCACTATATAGGGCCTATACACTTTGGAGTTCAGAAGAATGAGAGGTGATCTCATTGAAACATATAAGATACTGAGGGGGATTGACAGGGTAGATGCTGAGAGGTTGCTTCCCCTGACTGGAGAGTCTAGAACTAGGGGGCGTAATCTCAGGAAAAGGGGTCAGCCATGTAAGACTGAGATGAGGAGGAATTTCTTCACTCAGAGAGTTGTGAATCTTTGGAATTCTCAACCCGAAAGGGCTGTGGATGCTCAGTCATTGAGTATATTCAAGCCTGAGATCGACAGATTTTTGGACTCTAGGGGAATCAAGGGATATGGGGATCGGGCGGGAAAATGGAGTTGAGGTCGAGGATCAGCCAAGATCTTACTGAATGGCGGAGCAGGCTCGAAGGGCCGTTTGGCCTCCTCCTGCTTCTAATTCTTATGTTCTCGGAGGTATGAATCATTCTTGGCACTTGTCCTTAACATGTAAATTAGCTGAACTAAAAAATATAATCAAGTTCAGCAACATTCAAGTCGGATGCATACAAAGCACATGAGCCTGACTCACCCCAATATAAATTTGTCTTCCTTTCTTTCTACTATGAGCAATTATGAGTACCTCGCCTTCAGAAGGACACTGATGCATTTGGAGGGCTCAAAGAGAAGCGCGAAGAATAGGTTCTAAGAATTACAGAACTAAACTTGTCCTGAAAGAAGATATGATCCAAGTTTTAAAATGCTAAGAGAAATGAATATTCCAGATTAAGCAGTGATTAAATCTGGACTGTTAATACAGAACTAGAAGACATGACGGATATTAATAAGCATCAAGCAGGAAAATATTATAATGATATCTTCCCCTCCCCACCCGATAGTAATGGATGTGTAGAAATCGATTCCTAGCTAAAACAGTTAATGCGTGTCGATTAGCATGCTTGTAAAACTAGATGATTTTCTGGTTCCTCCTTCCAGAAGAGGTGATGCACATCTTGTCATTACAGAAAGAAACTACAGGCTTGAATATAATTGGCTAGTACCCATGAGCCATTGACACTAACTGAAGCCAATTCAAAGGTTGAAGTCTGCTAATGCAGAAGACATGACTGGAATTAAAGAATGCCATCTGCTCAAACATAAGGCTCCTTAAGAACATAAGCAACAGGAGCAGGAGTAGGCCATTCGGACCTTCGAGCCTGCTCCGCCATTCAATGAGATCATGGCTGCTCTTCTGCCTCAACTCCATTCACCGGCCCTATCGCCATATCCCTTGATGCCCTTATTAGTCAGAAATCTATCGACTTCTGTTTTGAATATACCCAATGACTGAGCCTCCACAGCCCTCTGGGGTAGAGAATTCCAAAGATTCACCACTCTCTGTGTGAAGAAACTTCTTCTCATCTCAGTCCTGAATGGCCTAAACTTTATCCTGAGGCTGTGGTCCCTGGTTCTAGACTCCCCAGCCAAGGGAAACATTCTCCCAGCATCCACCCTATCAAGCCCTGTAATAATTTTGTATGCTTCAATGAGATCCCCTCTCATTCTTCTGAATTCAAGAGAATACAGGCCTAGTTTACTCAATCTCTTCTCATACGACAGTCCCGCCATCCCAGGAATCAATCTCGTGAACCTTCGTTGCACTCCCTCTATGGCAAGTATATCCTTCCTTAGGCAAGGAGACCAAAATTGTACACAGTACTCCAGGTGTGGTCTCACCAAGGCCCTATATAATTGGAGTAAGACTTCTTTGCTCAAATCCTCTTGTAATGAAGGCCAGCATACCATTTGCCTTCCTGCACCTGCACATTCACTTTCAGTGACTCATGTACAAGGACACCCAGGTCCCTTTGAGCATCTGCATTCCCCAATCTTTCACCATTTAGGAAATACTCTGCCTTTCTGTTTTTCCTACCAAAGTGGATAACTTCACATTTATCCACATTATATTCCATCTGCCATGTTCTCGCCCACTCACTGAGCCTGTCGAGATCCCCTTGAAGCCTCTTCACATCCTCTTCGCAACTGACACTCCCAACTAGCTTTGTATCATCAGCAAATTTGGAAATGTTACATTTAGTCCCCTCATCCAAATCATTGATATAGATTGTGAATAGCTGGGGCCCAAGCACCGATCCTTGCGGTACCCCACTAGTCACAGCCTGCCATCCTGAAAAAGACCCGTTTATCCCTACTCTTTGTTTTCTGTCTGTTAACCAATTCTCAATCCATGCTAGTATATTACCCCCAATTCCATGTGCCCTAATTTTGTTCACCAACCTCTTATGTGGGACCTTATCGAAGGCCTTCTGAAAATCCAAATACACCACATCTACTGGTTCCCCTTTGTCTACTCCACTAGTTACATCCTCAAAGAACTCCAATAGGTTTGTCAAACAGGATTTCCCTTTCATAAATCCATGTTGACTCTGCCCAATCTTACTATTAGTTTCTAGGTGCCCAGTTATTGCATTCTTTATAATAGATTCCAGCATTTTCCCAACTACTGATGTGAGGCTAACAGGTCTGTAGTTCCCCGTTTTCTCTCTCCCTCCTTTCTTAAATAGCGGGGTTACATTTGCTATCCTCCAATCTGCAGGAACCGTTCCAGAATCTATAGAATTTTGGAAGATGACAACCAATGCGTCCACTATTCCAATGGCCACCTCTTTCAAAACCCTAGGATGTAGGTCATCCGGTCCTTGGGATTTGTCGACTTTTAGTCCCATTAATTTTGCTAGTACTGTTTATGTACTAATAATACTTTCTTTAAGTTCCTCATTCTCGCCACACCCTTGGTTTTCTCGTATTTCTGGAAGGTTTTTTGTGTCTTCCTCCATGAAGACAGAAACAAAGTATTTATTTAATTTCTCTGCCATTTCCTCATTCCCCATTATAAGTTCTCCCGTCTCTGACTGTAAAGGACCTACATTTACCTTCGCCAGTCTTTTCCTTTTCACATACCTATAGAAGCTTTTATAATCCGTTTTTATATTTTTCGCTAGTTTGTGCTCATATTCCATTTTCCCTTTCTTTATCAATTTCTTGGCCCCCCTTTGCTGATTTCTAAAAAGATCCCAATCCTCAGGCTGACCGCTTTTTCTGGCAACTTTATAAGCTTCCTCCTTTGACTTAATACTAGCTTTAATTTCTTTTGTTAGCCATGGTTGGATCACTTTTCCTTTTGGGTTTTTATTTCCTAGAGGAATATATGTTTGTTGCAAATTATGCATTAATTCCTTGAATGTTAGCCATTGTATGTCCACCTTCATACCTTTTAGTGTAGTCTCCCAATCTACCATGGCCAACTTGTCCCTCATACCCTTGTAGTTTCCTCTGTTTAGATTGAAGACCTTAGTTTCAGATTGGACTACATCACTCTCAAACTTAATGTAAAATTCAATCATATTATGGTCACTTGTCCCTGAAGGCCCCTTTACCACAAGATTATTGATTAGCCCTTTCTCATTACACAGTACCAGATCCAGAATAGCCTGTTCCCTGGTTGGTTCCTCCACATACTGATCCAGGAAACCATCTCGCATGCACTCCTTGGTCTCCTAGATAACTCTTACTTTGTTTTCCAAATCAGGAAAGAAGCATTGCTCGATTTAGTACAAGGAAATTAAGTTAGACAAACAACTAGGCAGTTTTAGGTGCTCTATATAGAGGGGACATTAAAGACAGTGTACACTATAGATTTACCAGGATGATACCAGTTATCAGCAACCTTTAAGGAAACTTGAGATACCGAGACAATTTTCACTGGGTCAGAGAAGGTTAAGAGAAGTACCAATATACTTTATAGCAGTGTCATCTTTTCAGGTCTCTCCCCGCCCACACCACATCCCACACCCTCCCCTTCCCCGCCCCCGCCCCCACCACCCAACAGTGACTATGTGATTGCCTTGAATCAGGTTTCCACCCTTGCCACAGTACCGAAACGGCTCTCATCAAAGTCACAAATGACATCGTTTGTGACTGTGACAAAGGTAAGCTATGCCTCCTCGTCCTTCTTGACTTGTCTGCAGCCTTTGACACAGTTGACCACACCATCCTTCAACGCCTCTCCACCGTTGTCCAGCTGGGTTGGACTGCACTCACCTGGTTCCATTCTTATCTGTTTAATCGTAACCAGAGAATCACCTGCAACGGCTTCTCTTCCCGCTCCTGCATCGTTACCTCTGGTGTCCCCCAAGGATCTATCCGTGGCCCCCTCCTATTTCTCATCGACATGTTGCCCCTTGGTGACATCATCCGAAAACACCGTCAGTTTCCACATGTACGCTGACGACACCCAGCTCTACCTCACTACCTCTTCTCTCGACCCCTCCACGGTGTCTAAATTGTCATAGACTGCTTGTCCGACACAGTTCTGGATGAGCAAACATTTTCTCCAATTAAATATTGGGAAGACCGAAGCCATTGTTTTCGGTCCCCGCTACAAACTCCGTTCCCGAGCCACTGACTCCATCTCTCTCCCTAACATCTGTCTGAGGCTGAACCACACTGTTCGCAACCTTGGTGTCATATTTGACCCTGAAATGAGCTTCCGACCACATATCCGCAGCATAACAAAGACCACCTACTTCCACCTCCGTAACATTGCCCGTCTCCACCCTTGCCTCAGCTCATCTGCTGCTGAAACGTTTTACTACGTTAAAGGCGCTATATAAATACAAGTTGTTGTTGTTGAATACAGAAAACTGGTCTTTGGTCTAATCAGCAACACAAACCTATTATAACATTTATTAAAATGTCTTGTTAGCAACTCTAATTTCACTTGTGCATTTTAAGTAAGCTGCAATAAACAATACATCATTGTGTGTTAAAAGGCTATCCATCTTAACAAAGCAATTAATGGCTGCTACTGAAGATTTTACAATGTCAAGAAAATGATAAACATGAATTTCTGTTGGCTACTGGAGGAATGATCCAGGTAGTGAATCAAGGTATGTGTAGCCCAGATAGTTCCTTTGAAGGGGCTAGTGACAAAATAAAACCTCTCCTGTGAAATTTGCTGTCTTACGGGAACAACTAAGGGGCAAAGGGAGGGGAGGCAGCTATCTGAATTAAAGCACATCCTCGAAAAAGAATAAGGAAACAAGAGTTCTACAACGACAGTAATTTCCCCAAATAATGATTTGTCACAGTCATAAAAGATTACTGTCCCAAGAGATTCTTTACTTTAGCTCCAATTTAACTGTATTTCACAGCAGGGAATTCTTTTTCCAAGACTCCATCTGATATCATCTTTGTCCTTTTTCCATTCGACATCATGGGGGGAATTTTAACCTAAAAAAACCTGCTTCCAACCCGCCCACTTCCAGTTTTAACGGTAGCGGGACCGGGGGGGGGGGGGCGGGGGGGGATTAGGAACGGGGAATTGCCAACCCGCTGCCAGGAGGCAGGTCGTCCATTTAACTATTATAATGAGGTTGGGAGCCTCTGATTTAACCTCCATTTTTAATTAAACTTTAGCTGGTCGGATTTTGCAGGCCTTGTGAAACCCGCCAGCTAAAGTAAGGAGAGGACTGCTGCATCTAGGAGGTATGTGCCTTTACACTTAGCTCCTGGATCCAGCATCCGACCGAACCCACCCCCCCGCCGCGATCGGAGACCCCAGCAGGCTTCCGATCCCCCCGATGTCGCCTGCCACTTCCCAGCCGCCGATCGTTCCCTAACTGCCCCCCACCCCCTCTGCTTCCCAATTGTTCCCAACCCCCTCCCCGTGCTGCTCCCAGCCCCCAATTGTACTGAACTGAATTCATCAACACTTTTTTTTTTTAGGTACTAAAGTTTCAATAAAAATGAGATTGTTAAAAGTAGGCTCCTTAGATAAGGATATAAAGCTGTATATCATACCATTAATGGCATATACATTTTATTCCACTGTGATGAAAATTAGAACGTGGAGAAATAATTTAAAACAGTGTGATCAGAGGCCGAAAGAAAAACCTAAACAAAAACAGAGCTGAAGATGCATAGCCTAACAGTAAGAAGTTATTTCAGGACTTGTATAGTATGGAGGCAGTTAGAGCAGAGGCAAGAACCAAAAAATGCAAATGCACTCGAAACAAAAGACAGCATAAGACAGCACAGAATCTATGTGACTACTTCCTCCAAGCAGTTGCAAGGGAAGACATAAGCAGCATGCCCTCCTCAAACAGAGTTAACCCAGGCAAAATTAATGACTTTCATGTAAATAAGATGGATGTCCCGGACACACTGAAAGGACTTAAAAACAATAAACCCCCAGGGATAAATTGTATTTATCCCAAAGTGCTGAGAGATTACAGAAGAGATTTGCAAGATACTCTCTAATGACTGTAAGTTGGAAGCAGACCCAACGTGGTGCCCATTTTCAAAAAGGGCAACACAATAGACTTGAGCAACTACAGATCCATTAACAAAAAGCAAAATACTACAGATGGTGGAACTCTGAAATAAAATCAGAAAATGCTTAAAACACTCAGCAAGTCAGGCAGTATCTGTGGAAACAAAGATTATCTGTACAATAATAACTGAGTGAACAGCAGTCAATGTGGATACAAAAGAGGAATAATCTCCTTGACGTTTTTTGAAGTGGACTGCAGCATCATGACATGTTGTACCTAGACTTCCAGATGATATTTGACCATTCCCTTCTTTCCTGGCGATCACAAATGGAGACAGTACTCATGGAGTGATTTAATCATTACTTCCTCTGACTTGTATTCTATTGTTGTCGCTATCTGTTGAAACATTCTTTGTTGATTGCTGCTCTGTAGTGCTTGGACATGTTGAGCGTCACGTCTGGCAAGACTCCTACGTTTCTTTCAATTTCATCCTAAGCTATTTCAGCATAGTTCTTGGACTCTACTTGGCCCATTTTTCCTGCCTATATGCCACACTTCACATTTATCTGTCACTGTTCTGCCACACGCCTTTTTGTTTAACTCATTCTGTAATTTCTGTTCTGTCTTCTTTGATTCCACTGTTTCTGCTAGCTTGGTATCGTCTGAAAATTTGACCAATTTGCTTTGAATTTCTGATCTAAGTTATTGATATAAATTAGAAACAGTACTTATCCCAATACCATGCCAAGGGGCACCTCACTCAGTGTGTCCCCGCCCCTCCCCCCACATAACTCCTCTAACAAGTAGCCCTTATCGAGCAGAGTTTCCAATTTAAAATTAGTTTTTAAAATTACATTACAACAGTTAGACATAATGACCCGGATTTTGCAGTCAGCGGCGAATGAATGGCGCTCACCGTTCATTACACTTACACTTGCCCACAGACTGAAAGTTGTGGTTATTAGAAATCAAAAACAGGGTGGCATCCTCTACAGGGGATCTGGGACCTGTCTGAACAGGGCAAGCAACGGTGTGTCTCCTTAACCACAGATTGAAAAATCCTTACTGAGGCACGCAGAGTCTAAACCAGGAAGTGTAAATTAGAATAGTTAATTCAATGCAAAATTATGTGCAGAAAGTGAAATAAAGAGAGGGAAAGAGGTGATTAAGAGATAGAGCGAAGAGACTTAAAGTAAAAAAAAATGTTTAAAGTTTAAAAATTTTTAAAATCTCCAACAATAATTAAAATCTGAAGGAATGAGGCTCCACACTTGTAAAAGTTAATTTTCGTGCCGGGGAGGCTGTTTGGCAGTAATGAACAATTATCACACTGTTAAAAATTCACTTGCACTTGAATGGACAAGCCCTAACCGTTTTCTGGCGACTTTAGTGGTATCTATCACACAAGTACCCCAACTTCACATACTGCATGTATTTAAATGCCAAGTCTCCTCTAGATAATGCAACTTCTAGAGGAGCAGGGCATCTCTGACAGCAACCTCCTGATTTTTGCGCATGTGCGGACACCAGAAATTGCTGTTCGATTTACTCCTTAATAATGGTGAGCGCTGATAGCCTCACCGGGTTATTTTTACTGCAAATTCCAGGCCATTATTAACAATAAAAACTTAATACTAAAGTTGTGCTCACCATATTGGGAAATACAGTTCGTAATTACCAACTCTTGTAATATTTATAACACAGATGCCATCAGAAGCTTAAACTCAGAGCTTCTACAAAAGCCTATTAAGATTCTGTGATCAACTTCAGATAATTTCCACACTGCGTACTTCACATTACTAGCAGGTAATCAATAACTGTTGTTCGGCAGCAAAATTACATTTGTTTGCAGTTCCCATAGATTTCCAGCTTGTTAATAATCCCTATGTATTTCACACTTTGCACACAACTCTAATGAAGTAACTATAGATGAAATATATTAGGATTAATGAGTTTCAAATTAATAGGGATTTGAAGATTGGCATCAACTGACTATTTGGATTTAAAACACCAGGTACTGCTTTGATCCAATACAATTACAAAGGAAAAACTATCTTCAGGGTTTTGGAGCTTGACTTCCCTATGTGAACCTAGTAATGGTCTTGGTCGTTTGGTCTTGCAAGGGAATAGCTACGTCATATACCCTAGACCGGTGGAGTGGTCCTCTTCTAGGCATTCACCCTCTGCGGCCGAGCGCTAAGCTTCAGGAAAGATGCATTTGGAGCTGTGAGGGAAGGGGACACCCGCCTAACCAACTATGCCTTGCGAATCAACCTTAGCAATCAATGGTGACAAATCGCCCTCACACTGTTTAAGTTGATAACCCATATAAAGCCATTAATGAAACTTAGCACTTCATCATCATGAGTTGCCAGACTAAAATGTCAGTTGATTAAGCAATTTAGCATGTTTTACATGGAGAAGCATGAGGTAACCCACTTTGGAACAAAGACAAATTGGAATTTTTTTTTCATGGCGAGAGACTAGAAAATGTGGAGGAGCAAAGGGATTTAGATGTCCAAGTACACAAAACACAAAAGTGCTCTTGGACAGATACAAAAAGTAATCAAAACGGAATGTTGGCCTTTATCTCAAGAGGGTTGGAACACAAAGGGCAAGAAGTTATGCTACAATTATACAGAGCCTTGGTCAGACCCATCTGGAGTACTGCATTCAGTACTGAGCACCACACCTCAGGAAGGATATACTGACATTGTAGAGAGTACAGCACAGATTTATTTTAAGCGACAATTGGACCAAGCACTTGTACAAGACAAAAGAAACTCTCAGTATTTAAAATAACTTTACTGCAGAGGCCAGGGGAAAAACAATGACAAATGCAGGTTTATTAAAGAACGTTTTTACAATACTGATGATAAACCCATTTGTACATGTGAAGGACACCTCCACCCAGATCTGAAATACAAGAATGCAATAATTTTACAGTTGTAAAGGAGAATCTGAGGATATTAGTACATACAATAGATCTATTAGCCATATGACATGTTAATAACAAGCAATATAATTTACCAAGACTGAGGGCAGTATGAGGTGAGATATGAATAAAATAATTCTTCCCAAAAAAGAATGCACCAGCCTGTGTTACACTGAATAGGTGGCCTCAAGTTTATTGAAGCATCTGGTTAGGTCCTGTACATAAATCAGCTCTTGGCTCCCCTATTGCAACATAATGCCAGAATGTTCACTAACAAACAGGAACATGGTGAAAATAACAAACAAGACCATTTTGTAAGAATTACAATAAAATTACTAGCTGTAATGCAGAAAATAAATAAATAAAGAATCAACATTACAATATGTAGTTCAGGTAGGAGTCAATTAAAAAGGAGTGATATCCAAAGAAACCAATCTGCGCAAAATTGGTCCAAAGAATGTAAAATCAACCATCTAGAAATACACTACGTTTTCAACTGAGAAATCCCTTGGTGAAGGGCCAAGCCATGGTGCAGAACATCACTGAATTTGAAAATAAAAAAGGTCAATCAGGAAGTGGTGATAAGGTGACCTCAAATCTAGGGTTGGATGGATGGATAGGAAAAAAAAGCCCATCACATCCTCAGGACATCTTGAAGCACTACACAGCCAATAAATTACTTTTGAATTGTAGCCCACTGTTGTTATTTACACAAACACAGTAGCCAATTTCACACAGCAAGGCCCCACAAATAGTAAATGAAATGAATGGCCAGTTAATGTTGAATGGCCCAGAATTTGCGGCCAGCAGCGAAGCAAAGGTGTTCGCTGCTGGCCCTGAAGTACACTCCACACAGTGATCTCGCAATCCCTGTGTCGAGAACTTAGGGTTTTCCGACCTTGAATTCAATTCAACAGAACTTAATGGGGATCGCCTCGTGCGAAGTGCTGTGACGTCAACAGACTGTCTAAGCAGCCAATCAAAAGGCAAAATTCACAGACAGCAAACAAGGAAACGGGCAAGCCCATAAAATTTTAACTTTTTAAAATAGTTAGCGCGAGCAAAAGAATGATTGCAGCTCTCACGTGGGGAAAAGGCAAACCTAAAATAAAGATGCACAAACGTAAAGAAAAATGTTAAAAAAATTGGGGGGGAAATTTCTTAAAAATTGCAATTTTTATTAAAGTGGACAAATTTCACACTGTACAAAATTTAAATTAGTTTTCCAGGCCCTTAACATTTGTTTAGCAGTCAATACGCTGTTGAAACCCCAGTTACACCGAAATCACCTTGGGTCTAACTTTTAGTGGGAAATTTAACAGTGTACTTACTGTGGAAGAGCCGAAGTTTTCGTCAGTTTCAATGATTTATGAGATTTCACGGATTGCCAGTTCTGTGGAGGGTGGGGACAGTGCAGCCAGTTTTGGAGCGGTCACTGACAGACTGCAACTTCGAGATTTCCGCATGCGCTTGTCCATACGCCAAATCCCGAAGCTGTGGTCAGTTTCAAAGGTGGTATTGACAGCATACTCAGAGTACGCCATCACACCGACCACAAATTCAGGGCCATATTTTTTGATGTTGGCTAAGGGAGCAATGTTGGCCCGAGGACACACAAATCCTGGCTCTACTTTGAATACTGTTGTGGGATCTTTCATGTCCACCGAGGCCCCATCTGCTCTCTCAGGTGGACGTAAAATATCCTATGGCACTATTTCGAAGAAGAGCAGGTGTCCTGGCCAATATTTATCCCTCAATCAACATAACAAAAACAGATTATCTGGTCATTATAACATTTCTGTTTGTGGGAGCTTGCTGTGCGCAATTGGCTGCCGCATTTCCTACATTACAACAGTGACTGCACTTCAAAAGTGCTTCATTGGCTGTAAAGCGCTTTGGGACGTCCGGAGTCGTGAAAGGCACTATATTAATGCAAGTCTTTCTTTACCTGAACTGGCATAGCTTTGGCTCAACATCCAAACGACAGCACCTCTGACAATCCCCTCAGTACTGCACTGAAGTATCAGCCTAGATTACTTGCTGGAGTGGTATTTGAACCTACAACCTACTGACGCAAGATTGTAGAGGGAAAGGAATGAGATCCTCAGAAACAATGAGCTAGGAGTAGGACTGTGCAATTAGTCATAATTTCAACATAGTGAAGATGTAAGGATGAGAAATAATAGGATAGAATATTTGCAGTTTAGGAGGAAGAAAGGAATCTTTTAAGAAGCGATGACTATGGTGCTATCAACAAAGCTCTCCTCGGAATTCACTGCCCTCCTTAACCATCTCCTTCCATATAAACACTCCCACCCATATTTATGACCTGCCCCTCGACCTTGCCGTTTCCTGTGCCTCTCTACTGCCAAGGTCTCAATCACAGAGATGGCCACCTCTGACCACTTTCGTGTATCCTCTACCACATACATCGCTCTACCCCTTCCTAACTTTACTTCCTTTTGTGTCTATCTCTGGAAAAAATTCTCCCCTAAGTCACTTATAACTGCACTTTCTAAATCTCAACTGCCTTGGTGTTGGGCCTCCATTCGCCACAATACTTCTGCAGCTGTCAATTTGCTCAACCAGTCCCTCACGTCCACCTTTGTTGCCCTTGTCCCCGTGAAACATTTACTCTCTTTTAACCCAGTCGATATCATTGCTACATTACAACAGTAACTACACTTCAAAAGTACTTCATTGGCTGTAAAGTGCTTTAGGATGTTCGGTGGTCGTGAAAGGCACTATATAAATGCAAGTCTTTTTCATTAATATGGCCCCCATCTTCGCTCCCTCAACGCCAAAGGGTGCACATTGGTATCTGGCACACAAGTAATTTAGCCATGGGTTACCCCTCTGCCAAAAATGCCAACTACTTCAAGATCATTCTGGCTTCTTTTCTCCACTACCAACCATCTCCTAAACCCCTCTCACTCCAACATGTACTGCTTCCCCCAACTTTGCCTTGCCCACCAAGACAAATCCGTCTACCCCCCAACCAATTTCCAACCCAGGTCACTCGATTGTTGCCAATTCTGTGCACTTCAATTTTGGCCAATTATCTCTTGTGTGGAACCTAATCACATGCCTTCTTGAAGTCCATATAGATAGACTCTCTCTGATCAGCTCAATCACTTTGTCCCTAATGTTAAATTCTAGTAACTTCACCACAACTGAAGTTAAACTGGCAGGTCTGTAGTTAATGGTTTCTCTCTCCCACCTTTCTTAAACAATAGAGGCATTAGCAATTTTCCAATCTAACTACACAATTCCCAAATCAAGAGAGCTTTGGAAGATGACGATAAAAATGCTTCTCTTGCTCTCTGTTCTAAATCTCATACGTTTAATCTTATATCCATGTTCCTATAACCATTGGAAACAGTCTATTTCTATCTATTCCCATCCCAGCATAATTTTAAATACCTACATCAAATCAACCTGTAATCACCTCTGATCTAACGAGGACAGCCCAATTTTCAAGTGTTTCTGTTCTTTGGACTGCCCATCCTTAAAGGAATTTGAGAGTCAAACATTTCTAGGGAAAAATGTATACCACCACCACAAAAAGCAAATCAACTTCAGTACACCAACGACATTTCACCGACCCTTGATTGCAAAATCTAAGCAGTTAATGCAAAACTGAAAATGTACAAACAATATTCATTTGTTAATGAGCAATTCAACATCTCTTTTACAAGAGCTTCTTGGCTTAACTTAAATGTTTTCTCAGGAAGCAGTATCAAGCTTCAACCAATGACTAAAAAGAAATGCGCAAATGCCGGAAACCTGAAATAACAGAAAATGTTCCAATTATTTAGAGAAAAGACAGGCAAACAGCCCAGGAGTACCTACTGACAAAAGAGTCCACACCCACAACGCCGACTCGCCTCCCTCGCCCTCAGACACAGAGTGGCCCTCCTCCCATGAATCTTAGCATCCCTTGCAGAAACAAAAGAGTCAGCTCAAGTCAAAAGAGAGCTGCAGATACCCAGGACAAAGAGATGGACATTATTTCCAAAATGCATAAAATTAGCACATCTTTAAAATCTTAATTATTATTGATAACCCGCCTACAGACTACATTAGTTGAAATCTGATTTAAGGAACAATCTAGACTGACTGGTGTGACAGATTGCTTCCCCAAACACTTCCTGCTCCTCTTTGCCAGCTAAATGCAATCAGTTACATCTTAGTGATTAATGCATTAACTGCAGTGACAGGTTGCGACTTAAAAATAAATGCCCTCTATCATCAGCTGATCATATTGCTTGCGATTTCCTCAGTAGAATGGAATCACAAATTAAACATCTTAAGAGGTTACAGCTGAGTCCTCTCCATAATGGAGTACTGCATCGTGTCTTAATGAGCTGTGTTTTATTGTATATTGGCATTCCCGTGTTTTTAAATCAAACTGTCTCCTGTAATTTGAACTGAAAACAGATACAGCATATGACCATCTGCAAAGTTTCCTTATTGTATTTTGTAAAATAAAAAATGTTCAAAATTAGACAAGTAGGTGAATGACCTATGAAACAGTTTGTCACCAAATTGCAGAGTGAAATCCTGATAGAGTGACATTGTTCAGAGAGACTTAATTAATCTAAAGCAATGTGTAACTTTATTGGATTTTTACTCTGTTGCATCAAATAGATGTGCAAATTTTTCATTAACTTATCAGAGTCTCAGTGTACAGTATAAACTCTGACTAGTGAACCCTGGATGGTAAACAAAATGTTCTTTATTTAAATGTTATTAAACACCAGTGAAGTAGCTTCACTAGAGGTGGTCCAGTGGCCTAGCACATTTGTAGACTAATATACTGTCACTCAGAGAGGTAGGACATGTGCTACAGAAACACATTAGCTCAAAAATTGCTGGAATGGCACATCTCATGGTGAGCGATGGGACCTGGACTACTTACCCCAGCCTTCAGATCACACTATATTTGCACCACAAATTGTTGGAAATGGGAATTGATAATGCCGCAGCGATGTCAATGTTACATCTGGGACCTCATGAAGGTCGTGCCCAGTGGTCCTTAACCAATGAAACAAAAGGATAGAGAAGGAAACCGAGCGAACAATGGAGAAAGAAAGAGTGTAAATTAGAGTCAAATTACAGCTGGAAAGAAATAAAGATAAGGAAAAAGAGTGGATTGAGAGAGAGAGAGAGAAAAAAAGACAAAGGAAATGCAAGAAAATTTTTTTTATTTAAAATTTAAAAACCTCTAGGAACAATTTACTACCTGCAGGAGTGAGACTCCACAATTTCATTGTTCCCTTTCTGGGCCTCCAAGGCTGCGTGGCATGTCAGGACCATAAATCACATTAACAGGGTCCTTACAACGTGAATTACCAGCCCTAAATGGCTACGTCGAGATTAATTTGCATTAATGGCACAAATCCAGCAATTACTTGACACACAATCAATGTCTATAGGGAGGCTCATGGCAAGGTTGCGAGGCTAATGGGGGAACAGCATAAATCGTCCAGCAATTTGCAGTAAATCGAAACTCATGATGTATCCCTTTGCCACAAGTTGCTGGGTTTTTTTTTTACGAACTAATAATGGTGGGCGCAGTGAACTCGCCATTATTTTTGCAGCAATTTCTGTGCCAACGTTGCAGCACAGAAACAAGCCACTCGAATCATCAAGTCTGAACTGGATTTTGTCTCAAGCGAGCCAATTATTTTAATCCCATTCTGCTGCTTGCTCCCCAAGCACACGGATATTCCTTTTGTTCAAGCAACAAGCTAATTCTCATTTTATAGAATTTATGGAATCTGCTTCAACAATGGTTGACATAATCCTTTGCTTTGGAAGTGCCTGATTTTGGCTAGACTGCAAGGTAAGACCACAGGCCCAAGAACAATATAAAAGCAGTTTCAGAGGAAACCCAAAAAGAGGATACTTTTGTGCTCATCAAGGTGAAGTACATTAGTGGTAGTGACTGGAAATCTTCCCAATTCACATACTCACATCACCTCAAGTACTCCTAGCTCAGGTACTCCAGATGTAAAGTTACCTCTACTCTATCCAAATTATGTGCCTCAGCTCCAGCTTCAGAAAAGCATTTCCTACTGTACCAGTGCAACATTTTATCCAGTTTAAACAACAACAATTTGCATTTATATAGGGCCTTTAACGTAGTAAAACATCCCAAGGCTATTCACAGGAACATTATCAATCAAAATTTGATACTGAGCCACATAAGGTTTTATTAGGACAGATGACCAAAAACTTGGTCAAAGAGGTAGGTTTTAAGCAACGTCTTAATGGAGGAGAGGTAGAGAAGCACAGAGATTTAGGGAGGGAATTCCATAGCTAAGGGCAATGGTGTAGCGATTAGAATCAGGGATGCTCAAGAGGCCAGAATTGGAGGAGTGCAGAGATCTCGCAGGGTTGTAGGGCTGATGGAGGTAACAGAGATAGGGTGGGGCGAGGCCACAGAGGGATTTGAAAACAAGCATGAAAATGTTAAAAATCGAGGCGTTGCCGGACTGGGAGCCAAATAAGTCAGCGAGCATAAGGGTGAAGGGTGAACGGGACTTGGTGCGAGTTAGGTTACGGGCAGCAGAGTTCTGGATGAGCTCAAGTTGATGTACGGTGGAAGATGGGAGGCTGCCCAGGAGAGCATTGGAATAGTCAAGTCTAGATGTTACGATGCAACATTTTCTTTTCCAGTTGCCACACCAGTCATCCTGTGGCCTCTCAGAGATTGCTAAATTAGTCCCATATCCACCAGAAACTGGATTGAGACTGCCAAAACTCACTTCACAAAAGACTGTTATAGTCAATAGAGAGAGAGGTGACTTTCATCATATCAGCCTGGGCTGGATTTGAACCTGAGGTGAAAGGTCAATGCTTAACCCACTACACCACCCAATTCCATTGCAGTAACATGCACTCAACTACACAAGAACTGAAGTTATTAACTCGTCACTTGCAGCCGATATGTATTGGATAATAGCCTCTAAACTTGATTTACCAAGCTCCATCAAAGCTAGTTCTATTCTATCAGGCATCATGATAAGATTCAGAATATGCAATCTACTAAAATTATCATGCTCATTATGCAACCTTTTCTGAAATACCTTATTAGGTACTTAAAGTCACAAAACTACTTTTAAAACATGCAATGAAATCCGAAAGTGTTAATCAAGCAATACAAACTAATCTAATAATAAATCAGTTACTGCACAGACATAAAACTACGCAATGTAAACTCTTCTTCCAAACGAACTTAATTCTTTAACCATAGGACTCTGTCCACAATACAAAGCCTGCCTCCATTAAACTCACTTCTTAGTTTCCCCTTCCATAAGAATAATTTGTCTGGTGTTTCACATCTTGGCCTTGTAACATTTCAAATCAGTCATGTAAATAATCTCAAAAATTTAGAACAATCATTTATTTGCAAATTCCTCTGACACTCAATTATGTTTGCCTGAAAATAGAAACCCATTAATTGCTCCAATTGTGACTTAATGACAGTATTTTTAGTGAAGAAAGGGGTGAAAGATCAATATTACATAGATTAGTCACAGAATGTCCCTTTAGATCATTATTTAAATTCTGAAATGAAACCTCCTTTTAAATGGCTTATTGTTATCACGCTTAAAAAAGCTTTTCTGTTGTGTATCATTTAAATGAGTAACACCATGAATCATCATAATGACCTGAGAAACTCCAACACAAGTCATTTGAACTATTGTATCATTAGAAACCATAGTTTTGTTCAACAGAAATTAGAAACCATCATGCTGCTGAAATACATACATAAATCCAACTTACACATCAAATATCTAAGTTGTAAAAAACATATCATATTGTAATGTGAAGCAACCAAGATCCCCAAACTGATTTCCAAGATTCTAAAGATTTAAATCTTGCTTCAAACTGCAGTATTCACAGAAATATTAGAAAAATGAATCAGTCAAGTTAATTTTTGATCTGCATGTGGCAAACATTCCAATGCATCATAACATAAGGTGTGAAGAATTTAGCTAGCAACTTGTCCAGTAAAACTAGATTTACCTACCTCTCTCAATGTTCTGCAGTACTAGGTTACTCTCCACGCACAATTCAACTTGATGGGTGATGGGGGGGGGGGGGGGGAGCTCTTTTATCAACATTAAGTTTGAAAAAATAATTAAGTTTTTAGAAGGATTGTTTGTTTCTACAAATAATAAGGCAACTGTAACTCCATGTGACTTTCAGAGACTGTTACTCTCCAGAGACTCTAGTTATAGAGACAAAGATTTGACAGGTATACCAACATGCAAAGAAATAACTACAAGCAAGCATTTAAGAAGGCCATTATTAAGCTCTTACCATTGGACCAGATACTTCGTTCAAGCCTAACTGGATCATTTAAAGTCATACCCAATATTGATAGTTCAGTGCAGTTAAGGATCAAGAAAGAGCTGTTGTTCAGGTGAGAAATTCAATGGAGGTATAATCCGTCAGTCTCAAGCTGACCAAAAACATACCATAACAAGAATCATAAACCGTATTAGGCAACTCATTATCCTGCACAATATTCCTTGAAAAATTATTTCCAACAGTTTCCCAAAGTCCCTATCACATATATATATATATTTTATTTTATTTTTTCATCCACCCTTTTGTTTGGCCCCTTTTTTTCTTCCCTCCCAGAAGCTGGCAGCTGTCCTTCATTCTGCCAGCGCATTTCACACTTCATCTAGCCTCAACCTGTCACATTACCACCTCCTCTTGCCTTGAATATCTCTTAATGTCTCTCAATGTCTCTTAATCTCTCCTGCTTTCTATCCTACCACTGACCTTCCTTTTTGTTCTTTCATCCCCTCCCCCTTTTCCCAGCATTATACTTGCTTTAAATCTATTTCATTTCCTGCTTTTTTCCAGTTCTGATGAAAGGTCTTCGACCTGAAACGTTAACTCTGTTTCTCTCTCCACGGATGCTGCCTGACCTGCTGTGTATTTCCAGCATTTTCTGTTGTTATTTCCTCATTGTAAATGATGTGTACAATTTCGGCTACCTGTGTTAACTACCTTCAAATAAAGATGGTTCTGACAAGCTTGTGGAGGAGCCGCACATAGACACAGGTAATGATACTAAGATTCTACCAGCAAAAAAGTTTAACAGAAAGTGGCAGTAGGATGTTACTATTACATCTCACTGTTGTGAACCAATAATTTTAGCTGGCTTTATTTAAAGCTTTCCTTAAAGTAAGCAAAAACTATTTCTATTAGTGGTTACCTACGTATTTAGTCACAAAAATTTGATATGCTGGTAAGTTGCTTATTGCTTTTGTACTGGCTCTTGAAGAGTTTGTAGGAGTACTGGAGTGCTGGAAGAGATTTTAAAAGTTGGTAAAGTGTACAGGGAGTGCTGCTGAACATTGGGAAGGCGTTGGCTGCTACTGGAAGGCCTCTGACTAAACCATTTGCTCCCAGTCATGGGACTCTAGTTGCAGTCCCCCTAGTGCTGGAGGGGGGGGGGGAGGGGAGGGGAGGGAGAGGAGAAAGGAGAGCTCTCAGCAGGAGGCCTTACCCCTCTAGGGTCTTCAGGGAGCACTTCTCCAACCTGCACCTAAGCCAGGAGCAGTGTGGTCAGTGGCTCCACTTCACCAAGGAAGTGGTCACAGAACTCTGCCACCTCTTGGAACCAGACCTGCAGCCTCAGAGCAGGGTGAGGACGGTGCTGTCAGTAGTCCTCAAGGTAACCGTGGCCCTGATTTATTTCCCCAGAGGATCCTTCTACGCTGGAACAGGCAACATAGCAAACATCTCGCAGTTCGCCGTCCATCAGTGCATCTGGGAGGTCAGAGTCAGAAGGAGCACGCATGTGGCTTTGCCAGGATATCGGGCTTCCCATGGTACAGGGTGCCATCGACTTCACACACATGGCATTGCGGGCGCCGCACCTCAATGGTGAGCTGTTCTGTAACCACAACGGGTTCCACTCACTTAATGTCCAGTTGGTGTTCAACCATGCCAAGCACATCATGATGGTGAATGCCTGCTATCCTGGCAGCAGTCATGATGCATTCATCCTGCATCAGTAAGCTGTGCCAGCAATCTTCCAGCCATTACGTCAAACCCAAGGGTGGCTGTTCGGCGACAAAGACTATCCGCCCTACATCTGGCTGATGACTCCCCTCTGCCACCCTATCAGTCGTGGACAGCACTCATATAATGAGAGCCATGCTGCCACGAGGAACTTCATCGAGCAGAGCATCAGGGTGCTGAAGCAACACTTCCGCTGCCTTGACCGCTCGGGAGGAGCCTTCCAGTACACGCCGGAGTGGGTGTCCCAATTCGTGGTGGTCTGCTGCATCCTCCACAACTTGGCTACCATGAGGGCTCAGCCCTTTCCACCACGGGTTCCGGCGGAGAAGCAGCAGCAGGATGATGAGCAGGAGGAAGAGGAAAAGGAGGAAGGAAGGAGTATCCCCATTCCAGACGGGCTGCATTATCAGACTCCAGTTCCCCTGAATGAAACCCCCAGATTCCCTTTACTCAACACCTCCCCACAGAAGATCACAGCATCCTCTTGGCCACAATGCTGAAATGAAAGCCACCACAAAACAAACATTCCAAACCACATTTATAAATCATTCAATCCAGTAGTACATAACAAAGTCAATTAATCACCCTTGTGCAATCCCTTAGTGCCTTTGCCTGTCCTAGTGCTCCTATGAAGTGCTACCCCAGTGGCTGCAGCATGGCTGGTGGAAGGCTGCTGACTTTCAGTGGGGGAGACTGCAGATGGCCTTGCAGGACGACCTCGAGCAGCTTTGGGCCTAGAAGGCCCGGCTGTAGTCTGCACCATCTCGGCATGGAAGGCAGCAGCCTGGGATGGCTGGCTGACAGGCAACTAAAATGGCACTGGCGGAGTGGCAGTGGTGGGAGTACGAATGCTGATTTCCTAAAAGAGGACAGCAGGTTTGTGGTCCACAGAGCCACTGCCACTCCCCCAGGGTGGCGGATGAGCAATCCTAGTAATCTGGAGGACAGATTGCTGGACTGCTGCGACACCCTGCAAGCCCCTTTCCACACTCGTAAACCCAGCCATGACGGCAGCAGTCTGAACTTGCGTGGCAGCATGCTGAGCCTGCATTAGAGCAGTCTGAGCTTGCTTAGCAGCAAGTTGAGCTTGTATGTCAGAAGTCTGAGCTTCCACTGCATCACTCAGATGTTGGGTGACTTCTGCTCGAGCTGCAATGGAAGCTGACACATCAGCCATCAGACCCTGTATCATGGTTGCGCTAGCAGAGTTGCCCATCACTTCCATCCTGGAAATCAGAGCTCCAAGTTCTGCGCAAAGCCCTGTGCAAGGTTGGAGCCGGACTCCTCCATGCTCCTTGACAGTGACAACAGGCTCTCTGGTAGGCCTGCCAATGCACCAAGAATTTCTGTGTGCATGCCCATCACCCTTCTTCTGTAGGCAGCCCCATCGAAGTCCTCATCTGAGTCCTCTGCAGCAGAAATCGTGTGCAATCTCGTCCTCTGGGGAGCTGGCACCTGTGCTGCCCTTTCCCTCTGCCCTGGCTGCAGCCCACTTGTGCCCGGTGACTCACCATGTGCAGATCCCACCTCTATAATACCCTCTAAAGTACGCCAGTGACAGTTTCTGAACTGGTGCCTGCGAGTGTGAGATCGAGTAACTGTGTCTCTTCTTCTCCATCACTCTCATCTTGCTCTTGCTGCACTGGCTGGCCAGGTTGAAGTTCTTGTGTATCTGAAAGGAGAAAGGCACAAGGGTAGGGTTGTGGTGAGGGGAGTGGGGGGAAAGCAAGATGTGCATTGCTTACACCATCAGCAGCTTTTAAGTGAGAAGAGATTGTGGGATGAGGGGGAAGTGGGATGTGAGGAGAAGGATTAGGTATGAGCATACCATCATCTTCAATGCTTTCGGCCTCGCCGATCACCACGGCCTCAGTGACGTCCCCTCCAATAATGTCAAGCACGGTCTCTTCCAGCTGGGTCAGGATATGCAGGCTTGCCTGTCCCCCGCCAGCTAGCTGCTGCTGCCTGCAGTTATGAACCACCTTTCGCTGCAAGAGAAAGGGAAGTGTGTCAGTGAGTGTGGCGTAATGTGTTTGAGTGATGTGCCTATCATGGTTGAATAGCTGGCAGTGTGTGCAAGGTGTCAGATGTGGGTGCGAGTCTTGCAGCAGTGGCAAGTGTGTGAGGGTGAGGTGAAGCTATGAATGTGAGGTATGTGTCGTGACTGATTGAGATTGTTGGTAAGTGAGTGATGGGGGTGTGGTGCATTGAGCAGTGTGAGAGACTAGTGGTGCAGTTGGGATGCATTCACTAACCTTGACCACTCATGTGAGGTTATTGAACTTCTTTCAGCATTGGGTCCAGGCCCTCGGGGCAAGACTGCTGGCAGTGATCGCTTCAGCAATCTGCTCTCAGTGCCTGACTGAGAGTCTGGAGGGCCTCCTGACCCACTGCGGGTAGAGGACCTGTCTCCTCCATTCTACCCCCTGCATTAAGGCCTCTAGTGCTGCGTCGGAGAACCCTGGTGCCTTTTCTCTGCCCTGTTGAGCCATTACTGAGTGACAGTTGCCTTGACGAGCACTTCCAGCAGCTGCTGAATGCAGAATGTACCTCACTTTTAAGAGGTACAGACTGTCTTTAAAAGTGGAGGCTAGCTTTAAATAGAGCTAGCCTCGCACAAACATCGGCCCCCTGCAGCACACTCAGCACTGGGCTGCACGCATCAATAATGATAATTTGCAGGCACCACAAATGTCATGTGCTGCCTGCATTACTTTCAATGGGCGCGGGCCGATTGCGCATCGGGATCCCGTACCCGTTTTTTAACCTAATTGAATTTTTAGCCCAATATCTGGTCATTATCACATTGCTGTTTGTGGGAGCTTGCTGTGTCGAAATTGGCTGCCGTGTTTCCTACATTACAACAGTGACTACACTCCAAAAGTACTTAATTGGCTGTAAAGCATGTTGGGACGTTCTGAGGTCGTGAAATGCGCTATATAAATGCAACTTCTTTCTTTCCTTCAATCTCAGCCATTGTACATAGTAAGCCAAAATTTGCACGGTCTCTACTGGGCCACTGTTTTGCAGCTGCTGGTGGCTAGTAAATAATGACAAAGGCTTCATGGTCACTCTCTCTTTGAAGACTCACAGAGCCTGGGAGAGAAAATACAATGCAAGAAGATGGGTAAAAAAGACCCAAATGGCCGTTCCTGAAGGGTATAAAATACTGTGAATAAAAAATCCCCTCCAAATATTGAAGTCAACAAGAGCTCTAAAATACTTTAATTATATTTTACTAGATAGGCAACTAGCCCGCACAAAGCCACACAATATTAATTAATAACCACTTTCCCATAATCTATATTGCAGAAATTTGTACTATATTGGAATAAATGCCACTCAACTTATTAAAAACTGACTATTGCATTTTTGAATCAAAAGATTTTCCATGCAGCATTAAGCCATAGAAACTCGGGTTCAATCCCAAATCTATGCTGAGTTAGCACACCTTAGCCAGGGAAACAGTTGGGACATTTCAGTGTTCCTCTACTTGGGATGGGGCTGGAATGAGCTATGGTTCCCGTCTGACTGCTATCCAATTGCTCTGCCAGAAAGTACGGATGTGTAGATGTCAGGTAAGGTCAGGATTAGTTTTGGTTTTTATGCCCTCCATAGGTGAATTGCCTGCTGACATTCTTGGACTCAGGTCACACAAAGAATAGCTACTTTGATGCAACCTCAAGGGCTGCAAGCACCTGTAGAACTATACCCCAGCAACAGTCATGCTCTTCAGTATAGGAAGAGAAGAAAGAAAAAGGAAAACATTTATCTGCTGTACCCTAAACCCCAAATTTATTTGTGTCCATTTAGTGAAAATTATATTATCTGAGTATGCCAAAGGGAAAAAGGTGAATATTTCTCTTATTGCAAGGGTATGAAGGAGATAAATCCTCAAATAGTTAAGAGGCCAAAGACAACGTCATTCTCAATGACCTACCAAATTCGCAACAGGGATACCAACACAATACCTGCACTTCATGCATTCAGACATGATTTGTATTTGCTTGAATGTCTGCAGCAGGCTTTATATTTTGAAGAAGTACTGTACACTGTTTGCATTCATATATCACTAACTCTATCAAGGGAAACGGATTCTGTGAGTAGCAACCATATCGAATCACTACAGATTCATTTTGGCTAGTCCCTTGATCACAATTTTGAGGGAAATTATATGAACTGATTTTCTAGGTAGCTATCAAAATACATACAATTTAGCCTCACGATTTAAATAGACCTCAGCAAAAAAAATCACCGTAGTAAAATTCTAACATTATGTACTGCAGTTCAGCTGTACACAAGTCTTTATATTCCTTCGTAGGTCTTCATAAAAATTCTCCATTTTAAAATAGAATTGTAATCCTAAAATGTCTGGGAAAAAAGGTTCATAGCATACACTTAAATGTGAGCACACAACAGCCAGATTATAGTAATCTATATGTTTTGTTACTGATATGCAGTGAGGAAAATCCCATTTGTTTTAAATGACAGTGAATAAATAATTTAACAAGATTTCTGAGCGTTCAGTTCAAAGCGCAGATTTCAGCTGAGCTATTGTGTTGTTTCATACAAAAGAAATTACAACAGCTGTTTTTCCTTTCCATAAAATCCACTTCATGATACAATTTACTCTGGCTAACATAACCTCATTTCAGTTCAAATAATGTCACACAAAAGGCATTTTTCCCTGTAGTAGGGTTTCCATTATCACACACAAAACCTGAGTTCCCAAATATGTTTTTTAAAATCAGCAATGCAGCAACGTTAGCTCTTACGCAGCTTTCGGAGCTGAGGTTGCAGTCAACCACAAAAAGCACCACTCAGCAGCTATAAAGACACAGCATGGCATCATTAAAACACAAATATCTTATACTTAGGAGAGAGAAAACTGAAGTGTATAAACTGACCACCAGATCTAGCAAAAAGGAAAAAGGGGCAAATTGCAATTTTACCAACCTCTGCATCAAGACCCGGTATGAACAACTGCATTATAACCTCATAAGCTTATTCTCGAATCAAGCAATCTGCTTTAGTCTCTTTATTCATAACAGGAATAAACCAGTATTTCATTTAGTATCTATCTCTACAATTTTTTGGGTTCCATTCTCGTTTCCTGAGAAACAGTCTTCTGCTTAAGCACCAACATCAATCCTTGTACAGAGTACAATGCCTCCTTCTTTCCCAACCCTCCTTTTCAGAGCAGGAAAGGCTGATGCGCGCAAAATAAAGCCATATCTGATCTACTGTAATGGCAAATCCACTCAACAGTAAATACGAACACGGTGTTACAATTATATATAACCTACTGGCAATAAAACACAATAATTCTATTTTAAAAAATTGATTTTCACCTACCCCATTTCTGAAGCAGTGTATACCTCCATTTTTTCACCCTTCCCTGTGTTAAAACACAAGTGAATACAGCCATTCCACTCACGTGTTCTCTTAATCATCCAATCATATTGCAGACAATCTCCTTTAGTTCTGGAGGATATTTGCTGGCCTTCATCCAGAAGATTACACAGCTGCTTCCCATAGTCAATTAAATCCCTGTCTGTATGAGTGGTAGAGGCTGCTTGCTGTAGCAGATGACTGGCACAAGGCCAATAGGTCCAGGCAGCTAGAAGGTCACACCAGCTGTCACCAAGGCTCGGAAGTGGCAGCCATTTACAAAACCAAAATCACAGTGTGCATTAGCTCAAGTCAGCTATAAGCAGCCTTCTCTCACCTTTGACAAAACACCAAAATCTGGCCACCAAGTTCGTATTCTATTTGGTTCAGAATGTCCAATTTAGCATAACAAAACCCGCCTTGACAGTGAGGTCTCCGAAGATTTATTAACTTTAAAAAAGTGACAGCCTCAGGATGCCCACAGTTTCACAGTAGGAGGCAGATTAAAAACAATCTGAGCAGCACTGCTAAATCAACCCTTAGCCATTCAGTACCTTCCAACAGGCAAAAGCCCTGGGTCAGAACAAGAAAACCATTAAGGAGATACTGTAATGAACTAATCTACAGCTAATTGTTCTGAAAGAAAAATCCCCACAAATGCACAAGGTAATGTAACAATGGATTCCTGCAATCTCTATTAAAATAACTGCATTCTGAAGGAAGCAAAAAAATTAAACAAACACCACTTAAATTACTATGCATCTCTCTACTGTAAAAACTTTCCACAGAGAATACGAAGTAATGTATTGTAACATAATGTTAACTTAATCCTTCAAATGCCACAAACGTACGTCTGAGCCATTTAAGGGTATACATATCTACCACATTATCATAGGAATTCCCTCCATAAACCTCGAACTCGCTCCTCTTTTGCTAACTAGATCACTCCTCTGTTCTTTCCCCATAGCATATAAAAACATACTATTAAAAACAAATGTAACTGTCATAAGTTAACTGGATGGTTTATGAGATATAAAGAACGAATATAGGACATATGAGCTACACTTAAATATTAGACCAAGAACTATGAGGAGCCTCGTTGAAAAAAGAGAATCATTTAAACTAGATGGGGAGCAAAGAGGGCAGGAAGGAAAGAGGATCCCAAACACCGCAATCAGAATGGAAGATGATAGCCTGCATAAACTTGGCTTGTATTCCCCTGAGTTTATACAGCTGCGGGGTGATCGAATCAAGGTGCTTAAAATCTTTTTATTATTCATGTGGCAAGGCCAGCATTGCCCATCAAGAAGGTTGTGCAGTCCGTGAGGTTTGCTAGGCCATTTCAGAGTCAAGAGGGCAGTGAAGAGTCACATATAGGCCAGACCAGGTAAGAGCAGCAGATTTCCTTCCCCTAAAGGACATTGTCATAGTCATTACTGGTACTGGTCTAGCTTTTTCTTTTATTTAATTAACTGAATTTAAATTCCACAGCTGCCGTGGTGGGATTTGAACTCATGTCTCCAGATTATTAGTGCAGGCCTCTGGATTACTAGCCCAGTAACAGAACCACTATGCTACCGTCCCCTCTGATAAAAGGATTCAATGGGGTTGATACAGAGAATCTATTTCTGGTTGGTGAATCCAGAACAAGAGGGCATAATCTTAAAATTAGAGCTAGGCTATTTCGGAGTGAAATCAAGAAACATTTTATCCACACAAAGGGTCGTGGAAATATGGAATTCTCTCCTCCAAAAGGCCGTGGATGCTGGGTTAATTGACATTTTCACAAACAGATTTGTGTTGGGCAAGGGCATCAAGGGATATGAAACAAAGGCAGATAAATGGAGTTGAGGTAGCGATCAGCAATGATCCAATAGCAGGACAGGCTTAAGCGGATGAATGGTCTACTCCTGTTGATATGTATATGTATATAAACACAAGAAAAATCTAACTGAAAAAAGCACTACAGTAAAAAGCTGAAAAGATAAACAATGTAAAGTGATAAAAATAGCACTCATGAAACACAGCACAGGAACAGAGAACACCATTCCTTGGTGGAGGGAAAAAAGGAACTCTGGTTCAGATCTGTGCACAAGAAATTGTATTGTGTGGTGTTGATTGCCACTACTGCTGAATCATGCGCTCACATATTGCATTAACATACATCTTCCGATCAGTACCACTCCAATTCAGCCATGTCAGTCATGCCCAACCAGTTAAAAAAAAAAATTGTAAATGCTACATGAAGTCCAGTAAAGCTATTACAACACCTGATGGCCATGATTTGTGTCTGCTTTGCCTTTCATTGAAGTGCAACATGACTATTTATCAGATTGATCTTCGCTTCTTGTCCTGTACCTGTATGGAGCAACTCCATCACGCCAAGGATTTATCGTAAAGATTAAGAAGTGCAGATATATATAATTTTTTTTTTCAATCTACCAGCCCTCGCCGGCTCAATTGTGCAATTCAACTCAACAGACCTCCTCCAAATTATACTCACCACAAATCTAATTCCCAGGCAATACGTAGGATTGTGCCCGACACTGTCACATTGGGAGAGGCGTCCTGCTGCAGGCTGGCACAGCGGCCATAAACGTTTGCTAAAGTAGAGTCCTTAAGCACTTCTGAAAGGAAATTAGATTGTTGCTTGAAAACGATTATTAAAGGATGTGAGGAACGGGGAGGAACAGCGATTAAACTAGGTGGCTTCTGTAGAGAAAATCATCGACTCAGACTTGAAGGGCTCAATGGCCTTTTCATGGGGCACAGAAACAAGGGTTGCCAATACCAGAATATTGTGGGGCTTGGTCCTACTCCAACATAAAGAGGGATACTGGACACAGCTTAAAAACATCTACAATACAACACATCATAACCTGAAGAAATTGGAGCCAAGTGCAGAGTTTAATTTTAGTTTACTTACAATTTTAATATCTTAACTTTGAAAACATTCACAAAACATTACTATAGGTTGTTACAGCAGAAATAAGTTCTCAGATTTTGTAACTACAAATGAGTGTCCGTTAAGTGCTTTTTGAAACAAGTCCTGCTGTCTTACAACATTTAACAGGGGTATAAGGAGTTCAGCCTCAAACTTTCAATTTTCCAGATACAAATTCACAGTTCAAAACAAAAAAAATACTTTTTCTTAGTTAATGGAGTTGAAGATAGTAAAGCACTGATTAAAACTATATTTTTTTATGCAAATAAGGCAGCTTTCACAAAATGGATTTCTTCAAAACCGTTTCAGTTGAAACATTTCCAGTTACTGTAGATCTTATTCTGCCTCTATTTCTGACCTGCAGTCCATTTAACAGAAATTGGTGGGAAACGCTTTGTGGAATGCTTCCAATAACTAAGTTCCCAGCAGTCTCATTCAGTAAAGTAATTCCTAAATTATCACATAAGAATACAACCTTTATAAAAGGAAAACACAAGGTATGTTGTATAGGAATTAATGAGTGAACAATTAAATTGCCACAGTATCACAATTGCTTAAACAACACTGCAATAATTTGACAACAGCTGGTAGTTTAGCAACTGCATTTTTTTTTCCTTCACGTCTAAGAAATTTTAACAAGGTATCTGCAGTGCCACTGAAAGAAGTGTCAAGTGCACAAATTTATCTTTAATTTTGATAACTACAAAGTATCCATCTGCCACAAGTTCAACTATACTTTTATAAATATAAACTATGAACCGCTTTGCCGCTGACTGCAAATTCCGGGCCATTAATCCAGGGATGAGTCAATTGACTGCAAGGTGTAAGATTCACAAACTGGCTTGTCCAGCTTTAATAGATAATGCCTGGCCCAGAAACAAATAAATCCTTGGTCCAATGGGCTGCATCCTGTGGCACTTTAAACCTGTGCAAATTGATTTCATTTAAAAAGCAAGCCATAAATCGAACTCATTCCCAAATCCTTTGTGAAAAAACTGATTTAAAAAGTTCCAAAATGTACAAATCAAATTTGGATTAAAGTTAAAACACAAAGTATTTTACATAACACAATCTCATTTTCAATGAGAACAAAGAATATTTTGAATTAGAAAATCAATAAAAGCTGCCACAGATGGCGAAGCAATACTGTCACCTTTTACTCAATCTCACACACCCTCTCGGTTTAAAAAAATACTCATGCTATTTACCTCAATAAACTTTTTGAAATTTGTCCTCTAGCTTTTCTTCAAATAATTCTGAAGAAAAAAACCAGATACTGTTAGAGGCTAAAGTTCTATTAATTGAGCTGACAAAATACTGCTGATGCATACAGTGAATTGTGCACACTGCACATATGCAGACTGCAGGATCTGCCTTCAGCTAATCGTCACAGATTTGGACAAAAATATCAAGTCTAGTTCCAGGCTTTTGTGAAGGGCTCGGGCCTTCAAGTAAATGTTTCATAAACTGGTATTAAAATACAGCTCTGCAGTTAAGTTTAATGATGTATGTTATTATGAAATATGTAATTTTTGAACTTATTATGCTACAAACCTTAATTTGGACTTTAAAAATTCAACTAGTGGGAAAAAAAGTATTTTTTCTAAAAATGTATTGAGTGATTTGATTGGTTTACTTTTCGATTATTGGTATCCTGGCTGGTTATTTAGGCTTAGTTATTTTCATAAGTTTATATTCATTTCTCATTGATAGTTTTCTAGCCACTTTTGATTCATGCATTTCCTACCTTTACTGTTTTACTTTGAACTAATCAACAAAGTGTAACTGAGAAAGTGTGATGTTACACCAAGTAATTGAGATAATTAGAGAAAGCGCGCAAATACGCAAGATGGTTACTATATTAGACAGAGACTAGCGGATCTCCTGTGGCACTGCTCATTGTAAGTCAAATGATACGCTGGCCCGGAATTTGCGGTTGGAATGACAGCGAACTGGCAGCGTTCGCCGTCATTCCACCTTTGGAAATGACCGCAATTTCGGGATGGCATGCGGAAATCCTGAAGTTGCAGTCTGTCATTCACAGCTCCGAAACAGGCTGCGCTGTGCCCCACCCCACAGAGCCAGCAATCTGTGTAATCACCCAAATCTGGGAAATTGATGAAAACTTCGGCTCTTCCGCAGTAATTATGCTGTTAAATTCCCCACTAAAAGTTAGACCCAAAGGGATCAGGTGTAACTGGGGTTTTAACAGCATTATTACTGCTAAACAAATGTTAATGGCCTGGAAAACTAATTTTAATTTTGTGAAGTGTGAAATTTGTCCATTTTAATAAAAAATTAAAATTAAGAAACTTTTCAAAAAATGGTTTTTAATTTTTCTTTGAAGTTTGCCCATCTTTATTTCAGGTTTGCCTTTTCCCCACATGAGGCCCCAATCTTTCTTTTGCTCTCTCTAAAATTTTTAAAAGTTAGAATTTTAAGAGCTTACTCACTTCCTAGTTCGCTGTCTGTGAGAATTCTGCATTTTGATTGGCTGCTTAGACAGCTTATTGACGTCACAGCAGTTTGCACAAGGAGATCTCCAATATACTTGGTTAATTTGAATTGAAGGCCGGAAAACCCGAAGTTCGCGACACAAGGATCGCAAGATCCTTGTGCGATGCATACTTCAGGACCAGCAAATTCCAGCAGGCTCTTTATAAGGACAGGAGAATTGCACTATTTATTGCAAAATACATGATCCTGCTTCTAAGATGAAATTATGTCCCTCCAAGGCTATAAAGTATATTTACTGTTAAGTAAACACTGTGTGAGTTTAATGTTTAATGGCTCTTCAAGCTGCAGGTCAGGACCCAGACCTGCTTTCTGTTTTTCAGTGTGACTTGTAAAATCAGTCAGGATCAGACATTCTGGCTACTGGTCATTTACCGTATTTTCAATAGCTGGGGTCTTGGTACATTTCACAGGACGGCCTGTTTCTTTATACTTTTTGTAAGCACAATATAAAAGTTTGCACGACTTCAGCGCACTCATTGCTGGTCTCCCACCATCCATACACTGTGTTCAAACCAATGCTGCACATATCCTGTCCTGTAGTAAGTTCCACTTGTCTATCTACCCCATCCTCACTAACCTACACATTAGTTCACTGTGCCCAATACATTAGCCCGTAATTTCCGATAGGAGGCTTCCTGCGTACGGTTGCCTCCTATCGGAAATAAATCTCCGCACTTAACCGAGGGCTCCCGAGGTCCGGACACTTCCGCTCCTGGGCCTCGCCACAGTCGAAATGCGCAGGGCCCACGTATCCCGGGGCGTATGCGATTCGCAAGCGTCCCTGGGACCACATGAGCCAGACGAGCCAATGAAAGAAGGGAATCCCCCTTCATACTTTTGACAGATAGAACTGTCAAAAGTATGAATGGGGATCACTGAAAAAAGACACTAAAACATTAAATAAATTTAAAAAAAAAATCAAGTTTTTAAAATGAGTTAAATTTACATTAAATTAAATATTTTAAGCAAAAATTTAATTTTTTGAAAAAATAATTAAAAGTTTTTTTACGGGGCTAAAAATAAACTTACCTTTTTTAAAAGTATTTTTAAATTATACATGAGTGAAAAACATTTTTTTTTTACTTTTTTAAACTCTTATGCTGGTAAAAGCAGGCCTTACACCTGCTTTTACCAAGCGTAAGATTTCTAAGGGTTTTCAGCAGGCAGAGGTTCTGCAGAAAGTGGAACTCTCCACCCGCAGAGGCCCTTCTCCAGGGCAGGCGTCCAATCTGTCAAGAGGATTCTTGACAGATCGGAAATGCCGGTTTTCAGCACATGCGCTTCACATGCCTGAAACCGGCATTTCCGATGTCCCTACGGGTGTGTACACAGCTCGTACACACCTGTAGGCATCAGAGTACACAGGCCATTAAATTTAAAGTTCTCATCTTCATTTGTGAATCCTTCCATGGCACTGCCCTACATCTCTGCAGCTCCAGCCTGATATCCTCCCACCCCAAAAACACTGCTCCTCTGACGCTCACCTTTTGTACGTGTCCCTCATTTTGCCACAGCCTCCATTAAAAACCTTCTCAAAATTCCTCTTCGACCAAGCTTTGGTCACCCTAATCTCTGCCTTCCTGGTCAGCGCAAGTCCCCTTTATGCCATCTGTGAAGCGCTTTGGAATTTTTCTTACATTAAGGACAGAAGCAAATCCAAGTTGTTGTTGTGGTGACACTTAACCATGTACTGGAAATTGCACTAGATGCATGGTTTTATATCGCTATTTGATCTCCATTGCTCTCAGGAAGTGAGAAGACATGGTGTTGTTTAATGAAGTGCATCTTTAGTGGTGTTGCTCATGGCAAACAAGGCGGCTGTTGGGAAGAGGGGCAGCTGTATTTGTAATAATTTAGGGTTGGGTATGGGAACAGTTAAGAGAGTCAGGGAAGTTAGCAGTTGTGGGGATGTTGTGTGTATCTTGGATTGATGAGGATGTGACCACTTATCACATCCCGCCAATCAGAGTACGTACCCTTTATCCCCACTCTTTGTCTCCTACCTCCCAATCAATTTCCAGCCCAAGTCAAAAGGCTACCTTGAGTACCATGCGCTCTCACTTTTGTTAACGGTCTCTTCTGCAGAACTTTATCGAATGCCTTCTGGAAATCCAAATAGATAACATCCATAGACACTCACTTATCGATCTTATTAGTGACCTCCTCAAAAATGTATCTGGATTCATCAAACAGGACTTACAACTGCACTTGCAAATTCCCAACTGCCTAGCTTTTGGCCCCAATTTGCCACAATACTTCGATCTGCTTAACCACTCACTCACCTCCATCTTCGATACCCTTATCCCCAGCAAAACTTTCACTTTGTTACTGGTTCCACCTGGTATAGCCTCCATCGTCGCTCTCAAGTCCAAGGAGAACATACATAAGTGTATCTGATGCACAACAGGTTTAACCATCCGTCACCAGATCTGGCTGAAGCAACAAGCAATATCAGGCGTCACTCTCCTCTGCCAAAAATGCCTGCTACACCAAGATTATCCTGGAGCAAAGATAACCCCGGCTTCTTTTCTCCACTACTAACCGTCTCCTTAAATCTCTCTCCCCTCCACCCACATTTCCAATTATTGCGAGGAGCTCATGGACTTCCATGTCACTGAGATTGAGAGCATCTGTGTAGTTAATTCTGCTGCTTCTCCCTTCCCCACCAAGCGAATCCTTCCCAGAAGCACCCCCCTGCCCAACCCGATTCTGCCTCTTTCTCTAGTTTCTCCCATGTTCCCTCATGCCCGCTCATCTTGTCCCTCAGACTCCCCTCCTGATCCCTTGACCCCATTCCTCCCAAAATGCTGATCACCCATTTCCTTTGTTGGCCCCCATGCGAGCTGCTGTTGTAAATGGTCCTCTCCCCTTCCAAACAGTCATCATCACCCCACCATTTCTCAAAAAATCCTTCCTCAACCTCTTTTTCTATGTCTTCAGAAACAACCACCCCATCTTCAACCTCCCTTTCCCCCCCAAAGTCCTTGAATGTGTTGTTGTCTCCCAAATCCAGACCCATCTTTCCCACAACTCTATGCTTGAATCTTTCCAACAGCACTGTAACGACCCTATTCAGAGGCACAAATGGCATCCTCTGTTACTGTGACTGTGGTGCACTTTCCCTCCTCATCCTCTATGCAGCCCAAGCACACCACCCGCCTCTAACGCCTCTCCTCCACTGTACAATCCAGTGTGATCACATGACATTGATTACATGATGTTTGCCCACTGTTTGCAAATGATATTATATTTAACGTGGTTGAGTGTCTCATATCATTAGGACCGAATAAAATATTGCAGTCTTTTTGTTTTGTACATTAGAAAGATTTTAATGAGATGAATTACAAAATCATTTATAAATCAAAGCAAGTCTGCGTAACCCATTTTCAAAGTTGTTTTTGGGGTCCGGCTGAAATTGTTTTCTCTACCAAGAGCGAGCCTTCCATTATTCCAAATCAATTTACCTTCATATTCCCTGTGTTTCTATCATCCTCCCTGTTTTCCCTTCATATTCCCGCACAGTACCTGTCTTTTCAATCATTTCTCACTGCTGCCGGCCTCTGCTTTTGCCCATTATCCTGGTCGTGCCCCTGTCCCTTCCTGGCAATCAATTGCACCCATGTGATCAATCTGGCTCAATACCCTTTTCAGAACTTCGTGTTGGTAATTTAGATTGAGGTGGGAATGAGAATGCTACAGAGCTGAAGGTTAATTATTCACCTTTAAATTGGTCCCACCCTCCCGCCCTGTGCAGGGCCTTTCCCGCCTTTATGACGATATTTCCAAGGTTTTCTCTCCTCTCAAAGTCTGACTTGACTCCATCCCTCTCCCTAACATCTGTTTGAGGGTGAACCACACTGTTTGCAACTTTGGCGCCATATTTGACCCTGAAATTAGTTTCCGACCACATATCTGCGGCATAACTAAGACCGCCTACTTCCACCTCCGTAACATTGCCCGTCTCCGCCCTTGCCTCAGCTCATCTGCTGCCGAAACCCTCATCCATGTCTTTGTTATCTCTAGACTTGACTATTCCAACGCACTCCTGGCTGGCCTCCCACATTCTACCCTACGTACACTTGAGTTCATCCAAAACTCGGCTGCCCGTGTCCTAACGCGCACCAAGTCCTGTTCACCCATCACCCCTGTGCTCATTGGCTCCCGGTTCAGCAACGCCTCGATTTCAAAATTCTCATCCTTGTTTTCAAATCCCTCCATGGCCTCACCCCTCCCTATCTCTGTAATCTCCTTCAGCCCCACAACCACCCCCCCTCGCCCCACCCAGAGATATCTGCGCTCCTCTAATTCTGCCCTCGAGCATCCCTGATTATAATCGCTCAACCATTGGTGGCTGCGCCTTCTGTTGCCTAGGCCCTAAGCTCTGGAATTCCCTGCCTAAACCTCTCCGCCTCTCTACCTCTCTTTCCGCCTTTAAGACGCTTCTTGAAACCTACCTCTTTGACCAAGCTTTTGGTCACCTGCCCTAATTTCTCCTTATGTGGCTCGGTGTCAAATTATTTTTTCTTAAAATACTCCTGTGAAGCGCCTTGGGACATTTTACGACGTTAAAGGCGCTATACAAATACAAGTTGTTGTTGTCTGAGGTACATAGATGTGCAGTTCTGCTTTTCTCCCAGGTTGTTAACAGTAGTGTCCAGGAGAGCAAGCAATCCTACACCGTCCCAGCAATATTACCTCTGGAGACCCCGAAGGATCTGCCCTTGGCCCCCTCCTCTTCCTCATCTATATACTATCACTTGGAGACATCATCCACAGAGATTAGATCAGCTTCCAGATGTACGCTGACAACACTCAGCTCTACCTCTCTACCAACTTTCCGGTTCTCTTCACTGTCTCTGTGCTGTCAGACTGCTGGTCTGACATCCTGTCGTGGATGGCCTCCAATTTCCTCAATTAAGCCTTGGGAAAACCAAAGTCATTGCCTTGGGCCCCTGCCACAAACTCCGTACTGTTACCATCCATTCCAAGCCACAGGCCACTATCTCAGGCTGACATTCGTAACATTGCTATCCGACTATTGACTGCCCTCTGAAATGGCCTAGCAAGCCACTCAGTTGTAACAAACCGCGACAAAAAATAATAAAACCGGACGGACCACCCGGCATCAACCTAGGCACCAGCTTCGAACACGACAACGGCACACCCAGCCCATTCGACTCTGCAAAGTCCTCATCACAAACATCTCGGGTCTTGTGCCAAAATTGGGAGAGCTGTCCTGCAGACTAGTCATACTCACAGAATCATACCTTTCAGACAATGTCCCAGACTCCTCCATCACCATCCCTGGATATGTCCTGTCCCACCGGGAGGACAGACCCACCAGGGGTGGCGGCACAGTGGTACACAGTCGGGAAGGAGTGGCCCTGGAAATCCTCAACGTTGACTCCGGACCATATGAAGTCTCAACGCTTCAGGTCAAGCATGGGCAAGGAAACCTACTGCTGATTGCCACCTACCACCCTACTTCAGCTGATGAATCAGTACTCCTCCATGTTGAACATCACTTGGAAGCATTACTGAGGGTAGCAAGGGCACAGAATGTACTCTGGGTGGGGGACTTCAATGTCCATCACCAAGAGTGGCTCAGTAGCACCACTACTGACCAAGCTGGCTGAATCCTGAAGGACATAGTTGCCAGACTGGGCCTGTGGCAGTTGGTGAGAGAACCAACATGAGGGAAAAACCTACTTGACCTCGTCCTCACCAATCTACCTGTTGCAGATGCATCTGTCCATGACAGCATTGGTAGCAGTGACCACCGCACAGTCCTTGTGGAGACGAAGTCCCATCTTTACACTGAGAACACCCGCAATCGTGCTGTGTGGCACTACCACCATGCTAAATGGGATAGATGCAGAACAGATCTAGCAGCTCAAAACTGGGCAGACATGAGGCGCTGTGGGCCATCAGCAGCAGTAGAATTGTATCCCAGCACAATTTGTAACCTCATGGCCCGGCATATACCTCACTCTACCATTACCATCAAGCCAGGGGACCAACCCTGGTTCACTGAAGAGTGCCGAAGAGCATGCCAGGAGCAGCACCAGGCATACCTAAAAATGAGGTGCCAACCTGGGGAAGCTGCAACACAGGACTACATGCATGCTAAACAACAGAAGCAGCATGCTATAGACAGAGCTAAGCGATCCCACAATCAACGGATTAGATCAAAGCTTTGCAGTCCTGCCACATCCAGTCGTGAATAGTGATGGACAAATAAACAACTAACGGGAGGAGGCGGCTCCATGAATATCCCCATCCTCAATGATGGCGGAGCCCAGCACGGGAGTGCAAAAGACAAGGCTGAAGCGTTTGCAACCATCTTCAGCCAGAAGTGCTGAGCGGATGATCCACATTAGCCTCATCCTGAGGTCCCTACCATCACAGAAGCCAGTTTTCAGCCAATTCGATTCACTCCACATGATATCAATAAATGGCTGAGCACACTGAATACAGCAAAGGCTTTGGGCCCTGACAACATCCCAGCTGTTGTGCTGAATACTTGTGCTCCAGAACTAGCCACGCCGCTAGCCTAGCTGTTCCAGTACAGCTACAACACTGGCATCTACCCGACAATGTGGAAAACTGCCCAGGTATGTCCTGTCCACAAATCCAAACCGGCCAATTACCGCCAAATCAGTCTACTCTCAATCATCAGCAAAGTGATGGAAGGTGTCGTCAACAGTGCTATCAAGTGGCACTTACTCACCTGCTCACCGGTGTTCAGTTCAGGTTCCGCCAGGACCATTCAGCTCCAGACATCATTGCAGCCTTGGTCCAAACATGGACAAAAGAGCTGAATTCCAGAGGTGAGGTGAGAGTGACTGCCCTTGACATCAAGGCAGCATTTGACTGAGTGTGGCATCAAGGAGCGCTAGTAAAACTGAAGTCAGTGGGAATCGGGGGGAAAACTCTCCAATGGCTGGAGTCATACCTAACACAAAGGAAGATGGGTGTGATTGTTGGAGGTCAATCATCTCAGCCCCAGGACATCGCTGCATGAGTTCCTCAGGGCAGTGTCCTAGGCCCAACCATCTTCAGCTGCTTCATCAATGACCTTCCGTCCACCAAGAGATCAGAAGTGGGGATGTTTGCTGATGATTGCACAGTGTTCAGTTCCATTCACAACTGATAATGAAGCAGTTCATGCCTGCATGCAGCAAGACCTGGAAGACAACCATGCTTGGGCTGATAAGTGGCAAGTAACATTCGCGCCACACAAGTGCCAGGCAATGACTATCTCCAACAAGCGAGAGTTAAACCACCTCTCCTTGACATTCAATGGCATTACCATCGTCGAATCCCCCCACCATCAACATCCTGGGGGGTCACCATTGACCAGAAACTTAACTGGACCAGCCACATAAATACTGTGGCAACAAGAGCAGGTCAGAGGCTAGGTATTCTGCGGCGAGTGTCTCATCTCCTGACTCCCCAAAGCCTTTCCACCATCTACAAGGCACAAGTAAGGAGTGTGATGGAATAATCTCCACTTGCCTGGATGAGTGCAGCTCCAACAAAATTTCAAGAAGCTCGACACCATCCAGGGCAAAGCAGCCTGTTTGATTGGCACCCCATCCATCACCTTAAACATTCACTCCCTTCACCACCGGAGCACCATGGCTGCAGCATGTACCATCTACAAGATGCACTGCAGCAACTCGCCAAGGCTTCTTTGGCAGCACCTCCCAAACCCACGACCTCTACCACCTAGAAGGACAAGGGCAGCAGGTGCATGGGAACACCATCACCTGCAAGTTCCCTTCCAAGTTACACACCATCTTGACTTGGAAATATATCACCAGGTTATAGTCCAACAGCTTTATTTGAAATCACAAGCTTTCGGAGCGCTTCACCTGACGAAGGAGCAGCGCTCCGAAAGCTTGTGATTTCAAATAAAGCTGTTGGACTATCTCCGCATCATGGAAATATATCGTCATTCCTTCATCGTTGCTGGGTCAAAATCCTTGAACTCACTCCCTAACAGCATTATGGGAGTACCTTCACCACACTGACTGCAGCGATTCAAGAACGCGGCTCACCACCACCTTCTCAAGGGCATTTAGGGATGAGCAATAAATAGTGGCCTTGCCAGCGATGCCCACATCCCAGGAACGTTAAAAAAAATTTGACCCGGAGTTGAGCTTCTGACCCCATATTCTCTCTATCA
Source organism: Squalus acanthias (assembly GCA_030390025.1). Lineage (NCBI taxonomy): Eukaryota > Metazoa > Chordata > Chondrichthyes > Squaliformes > Squalidae > Squalus > Squalus acanthias. The sequence continues at coordinate 174,782,380 of CM059425.1, read as the reverse complement.
CAAATACCGCCTACTTCCACTTCTGCAACATTGCCGACCACCACTGCCCACTTCATGCTGAACTTGTTATCCATGCCTTTGTCACCTTCAGATTCAACTATTCCAATGCTCTCCTGTCCAACCTCCCATCTTCCACGCACTGTAAATTTCAGCTCATCCAAAATTTTGTGACCCATATCCTATACCACACCAAGTTAGTCATCCATCACTGCAGTGCTTGCTGAACTACATTGGCTGCTGGTTTCCCAATGTCACCAATGTAAAATTGTCATAGTCATGTTTAAATCCCTTCATTGCCTTGCCCATCACTATCTCTAACCTCCTCTAGCCCTACAACCTACCCTAAGAACACTGTTCCTTCAACTCTTGCCTCTTGTGCATCTACCTTCCCTTTGCCCCACCTTCAGCAGGGAATGTTAGTGCAAGTGGAGAATGCCTTCATTCTTATTCAAAGGCTTCTGCTCACAACACTTGCTCACCGTCATGGGAGCTCTACTGGCAGTCCCCCTCGCGTTCGAGTACTTCCGGAGAGGGAGCGGAGGCAGTGAAGAAGAGAAGATGCCCGCAGAGGGAGGAGGAGGAGCGCCAGGAGGGCTCTCAATAGGAGGCTTTACCCACCTAGGGTCTTCAGAGAGCGCTTCTCTTATCTCCACTTAAATCAGGAGCATTGTTTTTGGAGGCTCCGCTTCACCAAGGAAGTGGTCACAGAGCTTGCCACCTCCTGCAACCAGACCTGGAGCCTCAGAGCATGGTGAACACGGCTCTCCCAGTGGCCCTCAATTTCTTCGCCAGCGGATCCTTCAAGTCTGCAGCAGGAGACATAGCTAACATCTCCCAGTTTACCATCCATCGCTGAAACCGGAAGGTCACAAAGGCACTCCATACCAGGAGAAGGGACTACATTGTCCTCTCTTTGAGCAGAAGCAGCAGGAGGACTGCGCATGTAGTTTTGCCAGGATAGCGGGCTTCCCCATGGTGCAAGGCTTCATTGACTGCACCCATGTGGCTTTGCAGGCGCCGCATAACAATCCTGAGATGTTCCATAACCGCAAAAGCTACCACTCACTTAATGTGTAGTCGCTGTGCAACCACGCCCAGCGCATCCTGATGGTCAATGCCTGCTATCCTGGCAGCAGTCATGATGACTTCATCCTGCGTCAGTCCGGTGTGCCAGCAATCTTCCAGCCACCAAGTCAAACCCGAGGGTGGCTGCTCGGAGACAAGGGCTATCCGCTCTGCACCTGCCTCATGACTCCCCTCCGCAACCCCAACACTCGTGCCCAGCACTCATATAATGAGAGCCATGATGCCACCAGAACATCATCAAGCAGACCATCGGCTTGCTGAAATAAAGGTTCTGCTGCCTTAACCGCTCGGGAGGAACCCTCCAGTACTTAGCGGAGCAGTTGTCCCATTTCGTGGTGGTCTGTTGCATGCTGCACAACTTGGTCATCACGAGGGCGCAGACTTTGCCAACAGGAATTGCAGGACCACCTCAGGAAGAGGACAAGGGAGAGGAAGAGGAGGAGTAAGAGCAAGAGGAGCAAGAGGAAGAGGACAAGGAGGAAGGCAGCAAATCCCCCCCACCGCTGTCCGTGAACGCCTCATAAGACTCCGATTCCAGTGAATGAAACCCCAGATCCCCGTTGCTCACCACATCCCATCAACCACATTCCCATCATACCATCCCTCTGTCACAGAATATCACAGCGTCCTCCTGGGCACAAAGTTGAAATGAGAGCCACCACAAAACAAACATTCCAACCAAAATTAATAGATTTATCACTATTCAATTTACATTACAATATCAACTAATCACCCTTGTGCTATCCCTTAGTGCCTGTCGTTCGTGTGCCCTTTCCTACTTGGTGTTCCTAAGCAGTGCTCTCCCAGTGGCTACTGAGTTTCCTGGAGGCTGGCGGGGGGGGGGGGGCGGGGAACACTTCAGAAGGCCTTGCAGGACGACCTCGACCAGCTGTGGACCTAGATGACCCGGCTGTAGACTGCACCACCTCGGCATAGCCGGCAGCAGTCTGAGCTGGCTGGCCAACAGGCAGCGGCAAAGGCAATGGTGGCGTGGTAGTGGTGGGAATAAGAATGCTGTCATCCTGAGAGAGGACTGCAGGTTCGTGCTCCACAGACCCACTGCCACTCCCCCAGGCAGCACCTCAGCATTCCTAGCAATTTGTTGTAGGACAGATTGCTGACCTGCTGCAATACCCTGCAAGCCCTGGTCGACAATGGTAAACCCAGCCATGATGGCAGCAGTCTGAGCTTGCATGGCAGCAAGCTGAGACAGCAGGAGAGCAGTCTACGCTTCCAGTGCAGCAGAGGCGTTGGGTCGTTTCCACCTGTGCTACAATGGCAGCCACAACATCGCCCATCACACACAGCATCATGTCTGAGTCGACAAGGTTTCTCCTGGAGTTATTGATCATTTTCAGTCTGGAAATCATGGTCTCCAAGCTCTGCGCAAAGCCCTGTCCAATGTTGGAGCCGGACTCCTCCATGCTCCTTGACATTGCCAAGAGGCTGTTTGGCAGGCTTGCCATTGCACCTAGCAATTCGGCGTGCATGCCCATCACCCTTCTTCTGAAGGCCGCCCCATCGAGGTGCAGCAGAACTCACGTGCGAACTCGCCCCCCAAGTACCCTTTCCTCTGGCCTTGCTGCAGCCCACTTGTGCCCGGTGCCTCATCGTGTGCAGATCCCACATCGAAACTACCCTCTAAATTCCGTGCAGTGCCAGTTTCTGAGCTCGGGTCTGCGAGTGTCAGGTGCAGTGACGGTGTGCCTTCTTTTTCTCCTTCACTCTCCTCCATTACTTTGGGGACAGGCTGGGTGGCTGGCAGATCTTGGTCATCTGAAAGCAGAAAGGCACAAGAGTCGGATTATGGGGAGCAGGGGGGAAAGCAAGATATCCGTGCATACAGCATCAACAGCTTGCAAGTGAGAAGAGATTGTGGGATGAGGGGGAAGTGAGTGTGAGAAGAAGGATGAGGAATGAGCATACTGTTATTGTCCCCAAGGGCTTCAACTTTGCCTGTTGCCACGGCCTCGGTTACTTCCCCTCCAATGATGTCGAGCATGCTCTTCTCCAGTTGGCTCAAGGCCTGTATTGCGGCTTAGCCGCCTCCCGTCTGCCACTGTTCACGGCGGTTGTGAGCCACCTTGGCCTGCAAGAGAAAGGGAAGTGCGTCAGTGAGTGTAGTGCAATGTGTTTGGGTGATGCGCTTACCATAGTTGAATAGCTGTCAGTGTGTGCAAGGTGTGAGATGTGGGCGTGAGAGTTGCAGCAGTGCTAAAGTTGTGAGAGTGAAGTGAAACTATGATTGTGAGGTATGAGTGGTGAAAGGTAGAGATTGCTAGTAGGTGAGTGCTGGTGGTGTGGTGCATTGAGCAGAGTGAGGCTTGTGGTGCAGATGGTGGGATATGGCATTTGCTGAAGCCTTCACTCACCTTGACCTGCCGTGTGAGATCATTAAACTTCTTATAGCACTGGATCCATGTCCTGGGGACCACAGTGCTGGCTGTCACGTACCCACATATCTCTTGCCAGAGCCTTCTCGATGCTTGGGCTGATGGTTTCCTGCCAGTTTGTGGGAACAGGACAACCCGCCTCCTCTCCACAGTCACCACCAGTGCCTACAGAGCTGCATCGGAGAACCTTCTGGCTCGTTTTCTTTGCTGGTGCTCAGCCATGTCTTCCAACTTCAGGTGTGATTCCAATTCGATCTCAAACTGCAATGACAATGAGGTGCTGCTGCATCAAAGCTCTTCCCCTTTAAGTAGTGGAGAAAGCCGAGGCTAAACATTACTTGAAATTAGACTGCACCTGCTTTTGGCCCACCTGTTGAGCAGTAAGCCAAACAGCACTACATTTAGCGCCGAGATCAGCACTTTATTATGCAAATGAGCACTCAGCAGGAATTTTGCGTGCTACCTGGACCACTTTGAACCAGCGCAGCTAAATAGCGCTGCGCCATGACACCGCTCATTTTCGGGTCATATCCAATTTCTAAGCCTCCTTCTTTAGCTCGGTGTTCATTTTTGTGTGATTGCACTTCTCTGAAGTGCCTGGAGACGTTTTTCTAATGATGCTATATAAATGCAAGTTGCTGCTGTTGAATATCGACCCCATTGTATATTATAAGCAAGACTACTAGCTTTCAGCTTTAACAGAAAAACAGAATCATGGAACAGTCATTGGTAAAAGCCCCAGAAGATCATGTAATAAAAACAGAATTTTACTTGTTCAGTCACTGTTCATTGCTCTGATCATTTTGAACTATAGACAAGATGGAAAATAAATCAGAAATGGACAAACAAGAATCTTCTATTAAGGGACAGTAAATAAAATCCAGAAAGACTCATCTCAAATACAAAGATTTCAAATGGTCCCTTAATGGATAATTGGGAAGAGTAGTTTGAAACGGTAGCAAGTACTTGCAAATTAAGAAAGTAATTAAATGAACAAAATGTTACAATTAAGTCCAGCTCTCAATGTACTGAATCCCTCCAGAGGGCACAAAAGCACAAGGACACAAAACAGCAGTAGGTCACTATACCAGCACACTACTGAAGAAAATCTATTCCTGGGTTAAATTATCTTTTGAATTGGAATTGGTAACAGGCTGACAATTGGCACTCTGCATGATGTTCAGAAAATGATGCCGAACACTAGCAATAACAGAAGTGACAACAGGAGGAATAGATGGGGATGACATGACCAGGAAATGAGGAAGCAATGCACAAAACTCTAAATGAATGTACTTTAGAGACAACAAAGTTAATTTGAATAATAACCCAAGATATGCAGATGATGTTGAACTTATAATTAAAAATAAGAGAGAACCACAGGCAAATGGTATGTTGGCCTTCATAGCGAGAGGATTCGAGTACAGGAGCAAGGATGTCTTGCTGCAGTTGTACAGGGCCTTGGTGAGACCACACCTGGAGTATTGTGTGCAGTTTTGGTCACCTTATCTGAGGAAGGATGTTCTTGCCATAGAGAGAGTGCAGCGAAGATTCACCAGACTGATACTTGGGATGGCAGGAATGACGCATGAAGAGAGATTGGGTCGATTAGGCTTATATTCGCTAGAGTTTAGAAGAATGAGAGGGGATCTCATTGAAACTTATAAAATTCTAACAGGGCTAGACAGACTAGATGCAGGAAGGATGTTCCCAATGGCGGGGAAGTCCAGAACCAGGGGTCACAGTCTAAGGATAAGGGGTAAGCCATTTAGGACTGAGATGAGGAGGAATTTTTTCACCCAGAGAGTGGTGAACCTGTAGAATTCTCTACCACTCAAGGCAGTTGAGGTCAATTCATTAAATATATTCAAGAAGGAGTTAGATATATTTCTTAAGGCTAAAGGGATATGGGGAGAAAGCAGGGACAGGGTACTGAATTTGAATGATCAGCCATGATCTTATTAAATGGCGGAACAGGCTCGAGGGGCCGAATGGCCTACTCCTGCTCCTATCTTCTATGTTAAACTAATGGGCAAACGGTCACTCAAAATGAACCCCCAAGGATAAAAGGCAATAGTCTGTGGCAAGATCTCAACAGGAGTGAAACACTAATAAATGCAGGGAGAATCAAACATGTCAGCCAGTTTTGCTATTTGGGTTCCAGCGTCACAGAGCTTGTGTTCAGAAGAGATTAGAATGAAACTGACCCGAGTGAAAAAGGCAACAAATATAGAACAAGATTTGCAAGGATTAAGGCATATCGTACAGAACAAAAGAAACACTCCTGCGAACTATGATAGCTCTCATATATATGGAACATTAACAATGAAATAGTGGGACTCAGACACAAAGCAAGATTTTGAGAGGCAGGAATAAGTTACATTTACATAGCGCCAATGTTAACTTTAAGCTGTGCGGCTGCGCAGTGCTCTGGAGCTACCGCGCAGTTGGCTCATCGGCTTTTAAATGGGATAAACTGCGCATGCGCAGTATTTTGAATGGGCCATGGAGTTCCTTAAAGGGACCGCGCACTCAAAAAAAAATTAAAGGGAACATTGCATTGCGCCTTATCACTTTTGAGGAACGACCCAAAATACTTCACATACGATCAAGTACTTTTGAAGTACAATAACTGTTGTAATGTAGGCAAACTCAGCAGCCAACTTGCGCACAGCAAGATCCCTCAAACAGCAAATGAGATAAATAACCAGTTAATCTGTTTTTGGTGGTTTTATTTGAAGGAGGAATGCTGGCTAAGACAACTTATTACTCTTCTTCAAATAGTGCCGTGGGATTTTTTTACATCCATTTGAATCATCAGAACATGAAGAAGTGGCCTTGCTTCAATGTTTGATCTGAAAGATGGCATCTGTGTCTTGCAGCATTACCTCAGCATTCCACTGAAATTTCAGCCTTAGATTATGTGCTTCAGTGCTGTAATGGAACTTAAACTAAAATCTTCTGACTCAGGTGCAAGTGCTACTAACTGAACCAAATTAATAAAGAGTAATGAATGTCACTAAAAAAGCTAACAATTCTGAGAACCATGCTCACCAAACTAAAGAAATGGAAACTCCAATCCTTTGGATAACAAATCAAGAGGGCGAGGACATCATCTAGACAGGATAATCATGCTCACAGAAATGAAAAAGCAAAGACCTAGAGGAAGACGAAGGAAAATATGGTTGCATCCTATGAAGAATTGGATAGGAATACAACCCAGACTAGTAACAATAACAGCACAATAGGCAACATTGGCACAGGACTAAGGTCCTGAATTTAAACAAGGGGAATTATGATGCCATTAGACGGGAACTGAGTAGGTCTGATTGGACAACGTTCCTGGGAGGACTGGAGGTAGATAAACAATGGCAAGCATTTAAAGATAGAATGACAAAATTGCAAAAATTGTTTATACCAATCTGGCATAAAAGGAAATCTAAAAAGGTGACTCAACCGTGGATAACAGGGGAAATTAGAGACAGCATAAAATCCAAAGATAGGGCGTATAAAATAGCCAAAAAAAGCGCCAGAGCGGAAGATTGGGAACAGTTTAAGATAGAGCAAAGGAGGACAAAGGGCTTAATCAAGAGGGGCAAAATAGCTTACGAAAGCAAGCTGGCGGAAAATATAAAAACTAACTCCAAAAGCTTTTATAAGTATATCAAGAGGAAAAGACTGGTGAAAACCAAAGTTGGCCCATTGCAGTCAGATACGGGGGAATATATAACGGGAAATAAGGAAATGGCAGGCCAACTAAATGCATACTTTGGGTCAGTCTTTACGAAGGAAGACACAAAAAACCTCCCTGGGATATCGGGAAAAATAGGGACATTTGCAAAGGAGGAACTGACGCAAATCAATATCTCTAAGGATATGGTGTTAAGGAAGCTAAAGGGATTGAAGGTGGACAAATCCCCAGGGCCTGATAACATGCATCCTAGGGTGCTGAAGGAGGTGGCCCTAGAGATAGCGGATGCACTAAGTATGATTTTTCAGAATTAATTAGACTCGGGAACAGTGCCCATGGATTGGAGGGTAGCTAACGTTACCCCACTATTCAAAAAGGGGGGTAGGGAAAAAGCAGGTAATTACAGACCTGTAAGCCTTACATCAGTTGTGGGCAAAATGCTGGAGTCCATCATTAAGGATGAAATAGCGGAGCACTTAGCAAATGGGGACAGGATAGGACAGAGTCAACATGGATTTACAAAGGGTAAATCGTGCTTGACTAATCTATTGGAATTTTTTGAGGGAGTAACTGGTAAAATAGATGGGGGAGAGCCAGTAGATGTGGTGTACCTGGACTTCCAAAAGGCCTTCGATAAGGTCCCACATAAAAGATTAGCAGGGAAAATTGAAGCTCATGGGATAAAGGGGAAAGTATTGACGTGGATAGAGAACTGGCTGTCAGATAGAAAACAGAGAGTTGGAATAAACGGCTCATTTTCTGAATGGCAGGCAGTAACAAGTGGTGTACCACAGGGATCTGTCCTGGGTCCCCAGCTGTTCACAATTTACATTAATGACCTGGATCAGGGAGTCGGATGCAGCATTTCCAAATTTGCAGACGACACTAAACTAGGAGGGGGGGTGGGCTCAGAGGAGGAGACCAGGAAGCTCCAGAGCGATTTGGACAGACTGGGTGATTGGGCGGATAAATGGCAGATGCACTATAATGTGGACAAGTGCGAAGTTATCCACCTTGGGTGCAGGAACGGGAGGGCAAATTATTATTTAAATGGCAATAAATTGGGAGAGGGGGAAGTACAGAGAGACCTGGGTGTTCTTGTACACCAGTCACTGAAGGCGAGCATGCAGGTGCAACAGGCGGTCAAGAAGGCAAACGGTATGCTGGCCTTCATAGCAAAAGGGTTGGAATACAGGAACAGGGATACCTTGCTGCAGCTGTACAGGGCACTGGTGAGACCACACCTCGAGTACTGTGTACAGTTTTGGTCGCCTCATCTGAGGAAAGATGTTCTTGCCATGGAGGGGGTGCAGCGGCGATTCACCAGGCTGATACCAGGAATGGCGGGATTAACCTATGAGGAGAGACTATGTAGTTTAGGGATGTACACACTGGAGTTTAGAAGATTGAGAGGGGACCTCATAGAAGTGTATAAAATTCTGACAGGTCTAGACAGACTAGATGCAGAAGGAATGTTTCCCTTGGCGGGTGAGAACAGAACTAGAGGACATAATTTAAGGATAAGGGCTAAACCATTTAGGACAGAAATGAGGGGGAATTTCTTCACTCAGAGGGTGGTGAACCTGTGGAACTCATTGCCACAGAGGGCAGTGTACGCCAGCTCATTAAATATATTTAAGAGGGAATTAGATATATTTCTACAGGCAAAAGGGGTTAAGGGTTACGGAGAGAAGGCGGGGACGGGATACTGAATTGGAGGATCAGCCATGATCTCATTAAATGGCGGAGCAGGCTCGAAGGGCCGGATGGCCTACTCCTGCTCCTATCTTCTATGTATCTATGTATCTAGGATGGTGACCATGGCTTAAAGAATTTTATTTACTGGCTCTCTTTTCTCTAGAAAAAAGGCTGACGGGTGACCTAATAAAGGTCTTTAAAATTATGAACGGATTTGATCGGATACTACTTTCTTGGTGTACTTTGAAGTTACAACATTTTTCTACTTCAATGAGGACTTATCTGAAACTCCTTTCTAGGCTCAACAGAAGGGTCCCAGACCTGAAACATTAACTCTGTTTCTCTCTCCACGGATGCTGCCTGGCCTGCTGAGTGTTTCCAGCATTTCCTGTTGTTATTTCAGCTTAAAAGCTTCTATTGTTTTCCTCATAACTCAGCTCCTTTGCACTTACGATCACTCTTGTTCCTCTTTTGTGTACTCTTTCTAAAGTGGAAGATGACCAATGCATTACCTAGAATTACATAGAATGTACAGCACAGAAACAGACCATTTGGCCCAACTGGTCCATGCAGGTGTTTATGCTCCACACAAGCCTCCTCCCACTCTGCTTCATCTAACCCTATCGGCATAACCCTCGATTCCTTTCCCCCTCATGTACCTATCTAGCCTCCCCTTAAATGCACCCATGATATTCTTGTCAACTACCCCAAGTAGCAGTAAGTTCCACATTCCATCCAACTCTCTGGGTAAAGAAGTTTCTTCTGAATTCCTTATTGGATTTATTAGTGACTATCTCATATTAATAACCCCTAGTTTTGGACTGCCCCACAAGTGGAAACATCCCATCTGCATCTACCCTATCAAACCCCTTCATAATATTCAAAACCTCTATCAGCTCACCCCTCAGCCTTCTTTTGTGTGGAGAAAAAGAGAACCAGTCTGTTCAATCTATCCTGATAGCAGAACTGAGAGGTTATAACCATCATGCTTGTAAATCTTTTTTGCATCTTCTCTAGTGCCTCTATGTCCTTTTTGTAATATGGAGAACAGAACTGTGCACAGTACCAAGGTTTTATACAAGTTTTACATATCCTCTCTGCGTTTCAATTCTAATCCTCTGGAAATCAACCCCAGTGCTTTGTTTGCATTTTTATGGCCTTGTTAACCTGTGTTGACACTTCTCATGATTTGTGAATTTGTACCCCAAATCCCTTTGCTCCTCCACCCAATTTAGACTCTTATTTTCCAAGGAATACGTGGCCTCCTTATTCTTCCTACCAAAATGCATCGTCTCACACTTATCCGATTGAAATTCATTGCAAAGCCTTTGCATAACTTCTGTGGACTTGTTTCTACTGTAGTAGCTATATTTCTGAGTATTCTATTAACTTTTTTTCAATTGCCTTGCCACATTGTCTGGACATGAAAGTGACCCATCTACTGTTATTGAGTCATAGAGTTATACAGCACAGAAAGAGGCCCTTCGGCCCATTGTGTCCGCGCCGGCCATCAAGCCCTGTCTATTTTAATCCCATTTTCCAGCACTTGGTCCGTAGCCTTGTATGCTATGGCATTTCAAGTGCTCATCTAAATGCCTCTTGAATGTTGTGAGGGTTCCTGCCTCTACCACCCCTTTCAGGCAGTGAGTTCCATATTCCAACCACCCTCTGGGTGAAAAAGTTTTTCCTCAAATCCCCTCTAAACCTCCTGCCCCATACCTTGAAACTATGCCCCCTGGTTATTGACCCCTCTACTAAGGGGAAAAGTTCCATTCTATCTACCCTATCTATGCCCCTCATAATTTTGTACACCTCAATCAGGTCCCCCCTCAGCCTTCTCTGCTCTAAGGAAAACAACCCCAGCTTGTCCAGTCTCTCTTCATAGCTGAAACGCTCCAGCCCAGGTAACATCCTGGTGAATCGCCTCTGCACCCTCTCCAATGCAATCACATCCTTCCTATAGTGTGGCAACCAGAACTGCACACAGTATTCCAGCTGTGGCCTAACTAGCGTTTTGTACAGCTCCATCATAACCTCCCTGCTCTTATATTCTATGCCTCGGCTAATGAAGGCAAGTATCCCATATGCCTTCTTAACCACCTAATCTACCTGTCCTGCTGCCTTCAGGGATCTATGTACATGCACACCAAGGTCCCTCTGATCCTCTGTCCTTCCTAGGGTCCTACCATTCACTGTGTATTCCCTTGCCTTGTTCGTCCTCCCAAAATGCATCACCTCACACTTTTCAGGATTAAATTCCATTTGCCACTGTTCTGCCCATCTGACCAACCCATCTATATCGTCCTGTAGCCTGAGGCTTCCCTCCTCGCTATTTACCACTCCACCAATTTTCGTGTCATCTGCGAACTCACTGATCATACCTCCTACATTCATATCTAAATCATTAATGTACACTACAAACAGCAAGGGACCCAGCATCGATCCCTGCGGTACACCACTGGACACAGGCTTCCAGTCACAAAAACAATCTTCGACCATCACCCTCTGCCTCCTGCCACTAAGACAATTTTGGATCCAATGTGCCAAATTGCCCTGGATCCCATGGGCTCTTACCTTCTTGACCAGTCTCCTATGCGGGACTTTTGTCAAAAGCCTTACTGAAGTCCATGTAGACTACATCAACTGCGCTACCCTCATCCACATACCTAGTCACCCCCTCGAAAAATTCAATCAAATTGGTTAGACGTGATCTCCCCCTGACAAAGCCATGCTGACTATCCTTGATTAATCCTTGCCTCTCCAAGTGGAAACTAATTCTGTCCCTCAGATTTTTTTCCAATAATTTCCCTACCACTGATGTTAGGCTCACTGACCTGTAATTCCCTGATTTATCCCTACTACCCTTCTTGAATAATGGTACTATGTTAGCTGTCCTCCAGTCCTCTGGCACCTCCCCTGTGGCCAGAGAGGTTCTGAAAATTTGTGTCAGAGCCCCTGCAATCTCCTCCCTTGCCTCACACAGCAGCCTGGGATACATCTCGTCTGGGCCTGGGGATTTATCCACTTTTAAGCCCACTAAAACCGCTAGTACCTCCTCCCTCTCAATACTAATTTGTTCAAGTATATCACAATCCCCCCTGCCTGATTTCTATGCCTACATCGTCCTTCTCCATAGTGAACACAGATGCAAAATATTCATTTAAAACCTCACCTACATCTTCCGGCTCTACACACAGATTGCCACTTTGGTCCCTAATGGGCCCTACTCTTTCCCTGGTTATCCTCTTGCCCTATTCAAAAGGTCCCTTATTAAATCTTCTTGTTTTAATTTGGTTCTAATAATTATGAACTTATTTTCCAACATTTTTCAGCAAATGCATAATACTTCAGATATACCAATGTTAAGTGTAATTTCTCACTTCTTTATCCAATAGCATAACCAATCTAAATCCTTTCTCCATTTTTACTGCATTCTCTGTATCTATTGGTCTACATTATTATTTTTGGAATAAATCAAACAAGTTATGCACAAGTTCCATTAATTTTAATAAGGTGGTCTATGCAAAGTCACATTGTGACCAGATGATTTTTTTTATTTGGAAACTTTATTACAATGAAGGACTAATTTAAATTACAAAACTTTACACTTATGTCAGAGCAGCTACAACCAAACAATCAAGACAGTCGTTTAATTATGCAAACTACAGTTAATTTACCTCATCAGTAAACTTCAAGCAAATTTAAATTAATTAGGCATCCATAATCTCTGAACCGAATCCGAGTACTTGGAAGTAGAAATGTTTTCCAATTATATCAATCAAAAAGTTAATCATTTTGTAATACCATTCCAGCAAGAACCTTCTATGGTAGGTTTGTAACACTGAACACTGGGCCCAATTTTTTGCCCCACGTTAGTTTATGAGAAACCTACCGAGAAACACTTTTTTTTTATAAATGAACTGATCAAAATCTAAGTGTCCAAATAAAAGCTAAGCAGCTACAGGCATTTTTCTCCACTCCCAATATTGGGGAAATTTCCATTTAATACTGCAGAGAATCATGACTCCAATTTCTATCTTTTAACCAAATAAACATACTTACTATAGAAACGCACACTGTTCAATCATACTGAACAAAAAATTTTCAACATAACAATGTAGTTAATATCATACATTACTGATTCCATAATGCAGAAACAGCTGACAAGACTTTTGGTACAACAAAATTGGATAAAAATGATATAACCAGATTCATTTCAAAACACCAACTCTACCATTCCAGGTAGTAACATGCCAAAGATAACCATATATGCTCGACATTTTCTGTAATGTTAATAGAGAATTTTTAATCACATCTGCTGCTTTACTCTTAATAAACCTACGATCCCACCCAAATCTTCTTAATTTCCTTCCCCTCGCTCTTTCTTTTCTTCCAAGTTTAGTTGTAGTTTGACTCAAACTCTTGGAACAAAACACGAAAGACAGTAAGAAATGGGCCAAAGCATCCTATTTTCTCACCCTCCTATGAGAACAATGGGCCGGAATTTGCGGTCAGCGGCGAAGCAAAGGCATTCGCCTCTGGCCCAGAAGTAAGCTTCGCACAAAGATCTCGGTATCTGTGTCGAGAAGTTCCTGTTTTCCGATGTGTAATTCAAATCAACGAAGTATAGTGGGAATCCCATAGTGCGAGCTCCTGCAACGTCAATAAGCTGTTTAAGCAGCCAATCAAAATGCAGAGTTCTCACAGACAGCGAACAGGGAAGTGGATAAGCTCTTAAAATTCTAACTTTTTAAAAATGTTAGAGAGCAAAACAAAGACTGGGACTCCCATATGGGGAAAATGCAAACCTGAAATAACTATGAACAAAACTTTTTTTTTAATTTAATTTTTTTAAGTTTCTTGAAAATTTTTATTTTTTATTAAAATGGATAAATTTGGCACTACAAAAAAATTAAAATTAGTTTTTCAGGGCCATAACCTTTGTTTAGCAGTCAATATGCTACTAAAACCCCAATTACACCTAATCCCTTTGGGTTTAACTTTTAGTGGGGAATTTAACAGCGTAATTACTGCGGAAGTGTCGAAGTTTTCGTCAGTTTCCACGATTTGAGAGATTTCACTGATTGCGGCTCTATCGGGGGGGTGGGGGGGGAGGCGCACAGCGCAGCCTGTGGAAGAGCTGTGAATAACAGACCGCAACTTCAGGATTTCCGCTTTAGGCTAAATCCTGAAGTTGAAGTCAGTTTGAAAGGCGAAATGACATCGAAGGCTGCCAGTTCGCTGTCATCAGGACCACAAATTCTGGGCCATTATTTTCTTTTAAATGTCGCAGTCATCAAGTCTATCCCTTCAACAAAAGATTTCTCAAAACATTTCATCCATGCATTTTAAAAATCACTGCTTTAATACCAACAGTAAAAATATCTGGAAAATGCACTTACAGGAAAATGATTTTGTCACACCAGATGCTCCTTTTACCCAAGAATTCACCACAGAACAGGAACATGTCCAATAAATCTGAAAAGGTGAAAAAAAAATCAAATTTCACAACAACTTTATATGAACAGTAAAGTTTCCTTTGCTAACCGACTAACTGATCACAAACAACAACTTTATTTATATAGCGCCTTTAACGTACTAAAATGTCCCATGGCACTTCACAGGAATGTAATAAAACAAAATCTGACACCGAGCCACATGAGATATTAGGGCAGATGGCCAAAAGCTTGGTCAAAGAGGTAGGTTTTAAGGAGGAAAGAGAGGTAGAGTTACAGAGAAGTTGAGGGAGGGAATTCCAGAGCTTGAAGCCTTGGCAACTGAAGGCACTGCCGCCAATGGTGGAGTGATTAAAATCGGAGATGCTCAAGAGGCCAGAATTAGAGAGCACAGATACCTCAGAGGGTTGTGGGGCTGGAGGAGATTGCAGAAATAGGGAGGGGCAAGGACATGGAGGGATTTGAAACGAAGGATGAGAATTTTAAAATCAAGGCGTTGCTTAACCGGGAGCCAATGTAGGTCAGAGTTTTGGATGACCTCAAGTTTGCGGAGGGCAGTGCGTTGGAATAGTCAAGTCAAGAGGTAACAAAGGCAATGGATGAAGGTTTCAGCAGCAGCTGAGCTGAGGCAGGGGCGGAGTCGGGCGATTTTACGGAGGTGGAAATAGGCAGTCTTAGGGATGGCACGGATGTGTGGTTGGAAGCTCATCTCAGGGTCAAATATGATACTTAGATTGCGAACAATCTGGTTCGGCCTCAGACAGCTGACAGGGAGAGGGATGGTGTCGGTGGCTAAGGAACGAAGCTTGTGGCGGGGACCGAAGACAATGGCTTTCCCAATATTTAGTTGGAGGAAATTTCTGCTCATCCAGGACTGGATGTCAGACAAGCAGTCTGACAATTTAGAGACAGTGGAGGGGGCGAGAGAGGTAGTGGTGAGGTAGAGCTGGATATCGTCAGCGTAGATGTGGAAACTGACCCTGTGTTTTCGGAGCATGTAGATGAGAAATAGGAGGGGGTCAAGGATATATCCTTCGGGGATAACGGTGCAAGAGTGGGAAGAGAAGCCACTGAAGGTGATTCTCCGGTTATGACTGGATACAACCAAGCATGTGCAGTCTCACCCAGCTGGATGACGGTGGAGAGGCATTGGAGGAGGATGGTGTGGTCTGCCATGTCAAAGGCTGCAGACCAGTCGAGAAGGAAGAGGAGCGATAGTTTACCCTTGTCAAAGTCATATAAGGATGTCATTTGTGACTTTGATAAGAGCCATTTTGGTACTGTGGCAGGGGCGGAAACCTGATTGGAGGGATTCAAACATAGAGTTCCAAGAAAGATGGGCACGGATTTGGGAGGTGACAGCACATTCATGGACTTTGGCGAGGAGAGGGATGTTGGAGATGCGGCGGCAGTTTGTAAGGACAGAGGGGTCAAGGGTTTTTTTTTCCAGAGGGGTGATGACAGCAGATTTGAAGGAGAGGGTGACAGGACCTAAGGAGAGAGAACTGTTAACAATATCAGCTAACATGGGAGCCAGGAAAGGAAGTTGGGTGGTCAGCAGTTTAGTGGGAATACGGTCGAGGGAGCAGGAGATGGGTCTCATGGACAAGATGAGCTCGGAGAGGGCATGAGGGGAGATAGGAAAGAAACTAGAGAAAGATGCGACTTCAGGGCTGGGGGAATGCCGACTTCTTCAACCGCTGCAGTCCGTGGGATGAAGGTACTCCCACAGTGATGTTAGGTAGCGAGTTCCAGGATTTTGACCTAGCGACGATGAAGGAATCACGATATATTTCCAAGTCAGGATGGTGTCTGACTTGCAGGTGGTGGTGTTCCCATGTGCCTGCTGCCCTTGTCCTTCTAGGTGGTAGAGGTCGCGGGTTTGGGGGGTGCTGTCGAAGAACTTTTGGCGAGTTGCTGCAGTGCATCTTGTAGATGGTACACAATGCAGACACGATGCGCCAATGGTGGAGGGAGTGAATATTTTTTAAGGTGGTGAATGCAGTGCCAATCAAGCGAGCTGCTTTGCCCTGGATGGTGTCTAGCTTCTTGTGTTGTTGTTGGAGCTGCACTCATCCAGACAAGTGGAGAGTATTTCTTCACACTCCTGACTTCTGCTTTGTAGATAGTAGAAAGACTTTGAGGAGACAGCAAGTGAGACACTCACCACAGAACACCCAGTCTCTGACCTGCTCTTGTATCCACAGTATTTTTGTTGCTGGTCCAGTTAAGTTTCTGGTCATTGCTGACCCTCAGGATGTTGACGGTGGGGTATTTGACAATGGTAATGCCATTGAAGGTCAAGGGACGGTGGTTAGACATTCTCTTGTTGGAGATGGTCATTGCCTGGCACTTGTATGGCACGAATGTTACTTGCCACTTATCAGCCCAAGCCTGAATGTCATCCGAGTCTTGCTGCATGCGGGCATGGACTGCTTCATTATTTGAGGAGTTGCGAATGGAACTGAACACTGTGCAATCATCAGCGAACATCCCCATTTCTGACCTTGTGGTGGACGGAAGGTCATTGCTGAAGCAGCTGAAGATGGTTGGGCCGAGGACAGTGCCCTGAGGAACTCATGCAGCGATGTCCTGGAGCGGAGATGATTGGCCTCTAACAATCACAACCATCTTACTTTGTGCTAGGTATGACTCCAGCCAGTGGGGAGTTTCCCACCCGATTCCCACCGACTTCAATTTTACTAGGGTTCCTTGATGCCACACTCGGTCTCACCTCTGGAATTCAGCTCTTTTGTCCATGTTTGGACCAAGGCTGTAATGAGGTCTGGAGTTGATTGGTCCTGGCAGAATCCAAACTGAGCATTGGTGAGCAGGTTATTGGTGAGTAAGTGTTACTTGACAACACTGTCGACGACACCTTCCATCACTTTGCTGATGATTGAAAGTAGACTGATTGGTCGGTAATTGGCCAGATTGGATTTGTCCTGCTTTTTGTAGCCAGGACATACCTGGGCAATTTTCCACATTGTCGGGTAGATGCCAGTGTTGTCTCTGTACTGGAACAGCTTGGCTAGAAGCATGGCTAGTTCTGGAGCACAAGTCTTCAGCACGACAGCCGGGATGTTGTCGGGGCCCAGAGCCTTTGCTGTATCCAGTGCGCTCAGCCATTTCTTGATATCACGTGGAGTGAACCAAATTGGTTGAAGACTGGCTTCTGTGATGGTGGGGACCTCGGGAGAAGGCCGAGATGGATCATTCACTCAGCACTTCTGGCTGAAGATGATTGCAAACACTTCAGCCTTGTCTTTTGCACTCACATGCTGGGCTCCGCCATCATTGAAAATGGCGATGTTCATACCAAAAATAGTGGGGAACCAAGGGGCTAATAAGAGTGAGGAACTTAAAGTAAGTAGTATCAGGAGAGAAAAAGTACTTGGGAAACTAATGGGACTAAAAGCCAACAAATCCCCTGGATCTGATGGCCTACATTTTAGGGTTCTAAAAGAGGTGCCTGCAGAGATAGTGGATGCATTGGTTGTGATCTTCCCAAATTCCCTAGATTCTAGAACGGTCCTAGCGGATTGGAAGGTAACAAATGTAACCCCGCTATTCAAGAAAGGAGGGAGAGAGAAAACAGGGAACTACAGGCCAGTTAACCTGACATCAGTTGTCAGGAAAATGCTAGAATCCATTATAAAGGAAGTGGTCACAGGGCACTTAGAAAATCATATGATTAGGCAGAGTCAACCTGGTTTTATGAAAGGGAAATCATGATTAATAAATTTATTAGAGTTTTTTGAAGATGTAACTAGCAGGGTAGGGTAGATAAAGGGGAACCAGTGGATGTAGTATATTTGGGTTTCCAAAAGTCATTCGATAAGGTGCCACATAAAAGGTTGCTACGCAAGATAAGGGCTCATGGGGTTGGGGGTAATACATTATAGCATGGATAGAGGATTGGTTAACATACAGAAAACAGAGAGTAGGAATAAACAGGTCATTAAGGAAGTGGTCACAAGGCACTTAGAAAATCATAATATGATTAGGCAGAGTCAACTTGGTTTTATGAAAGGGAAATCAGGCTGTAACTAGTGGGGTGCCGCAAGGATCAGTGCTCGAGCCTCAGCTATTTACAATCTATATTAATGACTTAGATGAAGGGACCGAGTGTAATGTATCCAAGTTTGCTGACGATACAATGCTATGTAGGAAAGTAAGCTGTGAGGAGGACACAAAGAGCCTGCAAAGGTATATACACAGGTTAAGTGAGTGGGCAATAAGGTGGCAGGTAGAGCACAATGGCCTAGAAATTCCGTTCCCTATGGGTGGGTACGCGCTGTGTACTCACCCGTAGGGCCAACCGAAGTGCCGGTTTTATGCATGCACTGCGCATGCGCTGGAAACCGGCACTTCCGTTCTCTGCCGAAAGGGCTTGACTGGACAAACGCCTGCGCCGGATAGGCAGCCCTTACGTCAAAAACTTCCGTTTTTTCCACACTGGTTTGAGTCCAGGTAAGTCGGGAACAGCTGCGCCTAGAAAAGCAGGCTTTTAGCAGGCTAATAGTTTAATAAAGTAAAAAAAAAAAATTTCCACTGATTTATCATTTTAAAATACTTTCAAGAAAGGTAAATTTATTTTTAGCCCCGTTAAAAACTTTAATTATTTTTTCAAAAATTTAAATTTTTGTTTAAAATAGTTAATTTATGTAATTTATAGTCATTTTAAAAATGCGATTTTTTTTTTTTAATTTATTTGAAGTTTTACTTACGTTTTGGGGCTCATCTCTATTCATAGATTTGACAGGTCTTCCTGTCAAATCTATGAATGGAGATTCCCTGCTCTGATTGGCTCCCCATGGCCCACGTGATCCCAGGGACGCTGCGAACTAGGATACGTGTGCCCGCACACCAGCAGATTGAAGAGGCACAGCATCCCGGGAGCCCTCCAGTCCAAGCGGAGATTTTTCCAAATCGCAGCCCTCCGTCCACGGGAGGGCTGCGAACGGAATTTCTGGGCCATTAATATGAGGAAATGTGAGGTTATTCACTTTGGTAGGAAGAATAGAAAAACAGAATATTTTTTAAATGCTGAGAAACTATTAAATGTTGGTGTTCAGAGAGATTTAGGTGTCCTCGTACAGGAAACACAGAAAGTTAGCATGCAGATACAGCAAGCAATTAGGAAGGCAAATGGCATGTTGGCCTTTATTGTAAGGGGGTTGGATTACTACAATTGTACAGTGCTTTGGTGAGACCACACCTGTGCACAGTTTTGATCTCCTTATCTGAGAAAGGATATACATGCCTTAGAGGCGGTGCAACGAAGGTTCACTAGATTGATCCCTGGGATGAGAGGGTTGTCCTTTGAGGAGAGTGAGTAGATTGGGCCTATACTCTCGGGATTTTAGAAGAATGAAAGGTGATCTTATTAAAACATAAGATTCTGAGGGGGATTGACAGGGCAGGTGCTGAGAGGATGTGCCCCCTGGCTGGCGAGTCTAAAACTGCAGGGCATAGTCTCAGGATAAGGGGTTGGCCATTTAAGACTGAGATGAGAAGGAATTTCTTCATTCAGAGGGTTGTGAATTTTTGGAATTCTCTACCCTAAAGGGCTGTGGATGCTGAGTTATTGACTATATTCAAAGCTGAGAGATAGATAGATTTTTGGACTCTCGGGGAATCAAGGGACATGGGGATCAGGCGGGAAGGTAGCGTTGAGGTCGAAGATCAGCCATGATTTTATTGAATGGTGGAGCAGGCTCGAAGGGCTGTATGGCCTACTCCTGCTCCTAATTATGAGGTAGATTGGTGAGGATGAAGTCAAGTAGGTTTTTCCCTAGTGTTGATTTTCTCACCACCTGCTGCAGGCCCAGACTGGCAGCTATGTCCTTCAGAACTCAGCCAGCTCGGTCAGTAGTGGTGCTACCGAGCCACTCTTGGTGATGGACATTGAAGTCCCCCAGCCAAGGTATGTTCTGTGCCCTTATTTCTCTACATTAACAACAGTGATTACACTTCAAAAGTAATTCATTGGCTGTGAAAGGTTTGAGATGTTCTGAGGACGTGAAAGGTGCTAGATAAAGGCAAGTTCTTTTCTTTATTAACCTTATTGTTACTATAAAGCCTACTCTCATCTGAATTCATGTGACAGTAGCTGATCAACTGTTACATCCGACAAACAGCAAACATTGACCAAGGACATAAACCTCTGTTCAGCCTTAGTAAAGGGATTGAGTGTACATTTTCATAGATAGTATATGGTTTACTCAGATCGCCTTGTATTGGTTTCTCAATTTGAGGACAGCAGGTGGGTTCAACTCCTGGGATTGTCCTTCTTTTCTTGCATGGCTGGAAAGAGTTTTGCCGGACAGAATTCCCTGATAAAGTGAGCAGAAGCACACTACAGAACCAGACAAAAGAACTGTTTATAAGAACATAAGAAATAGGAGCAGGAGTAGGCCAATCGGCCCCTCAAGCCTGCTCCGCCATTCAATAAGATCATGGCTGATCTGATCCTAACCTCAAATCTAAAGAACACAAGAAGTAGGATCAGGACCCGGCCACTCAGCCCCTGGGCCCGCTCCGCCACCCACAGGGCCTCGACCGATCCGAACTCAGCCTCATGTCCAATTTCCTGCCCGCTCCCCGTAACCCCTAATTCCCTTTACTTCTAGGAAACTGTCTATTTCTGTTTTAAATTTATTTAATGATGTAGCTTCCACAGCTTCCTGGGACAGCAAATTCCACAGACCTACTACCCTCTGAGTGAAGAAGTTTCTCCTCATCTCAGTTTTGAAAGAGCAGCCCCTTATTCTAAGATTATGCCCCCTAGTTCTAGTTTCACCCATCCTTGGGAACATCCTTAACGCATCCACCCGATCAAGCCCCTTCACAATCTTATATGTTTCAATAAGATCGCCTCTCATTCTTCTGAACTCCAATGAGTAGAGTCCCAATCTACTCAACCTCTCCTCATATGTCCACCCCCTCACCCCCGGGATTAACCGAGTGAACCTTCTTTGTACTGCCTCGAGAGCAAGTATGTCTTTTCTTAAGTATGGACACCAAAACTGTATGCAGTATTCCAGGTGCGGTCTCACCAATACCTTATATAACTGCAGCAATACCTCCCTGTTTTTATAATCTATCCCCCTAGCAATAAAAGCCAACATTCCATTGGCCTTCTTGATCACCTGCTGCACCTGCATACTAACTTTTTGATTTTCTTGCATGAGGACCCCCAGATCCCTTTATACTGCAGTACTTTGCAGTTTCTCGCCATTAAGATAATAACTTGCTCTCTGATTTTTCCTGCCAAAGTGCATAACCTCACATTTTCCAATATTGTATTGCATCTGCCAAATCTCCGCCCACTCACCCAGCCTGTCTATATCCCCTTGTAGGTTTTTTATGTCGTCCTCACTTTCTACTTTCCCTCCCATCTTTGTATCATCTGCAAACTTTGATATGTTACACTCGGTCCCCTCCTCCAAATCGTTAATATGGATTGTAATGAGTTGGAGACCCAGCAACGACCCCTGCGGAACACCACTGGCTGCTGGTTGCCAGTCCGAGAATGAACCATTTAGCCCAACTCTCTGCTTCCTGTTAGATAACCAATCCTCCACCCATGCCAGAATATTACCCCCAATCCAGTGATTTTTTATCTTGAGCAATAATCTTTTATGTGGCACCTTGTCGAATATCTTCCCTCATGACACAGTAGGATAATATTTTCCAATCAGCAACACTTGATTTTTGGGTGGAAAGTGGGTGTTATATATCAGAAAATGGGGTGGACATCCATTATGTTGAACCTCCATTCCTTTTCTGCCCCACCTAATTTATCTCTATCTTTATCTCAGACTCCAGTAGCACCAGCCAGTTTGTTGATAAATGTGTGTAAAAACCAAAAATTACATTATTTATCCTATTTTCTTGCATTTTTGCTGGTATAATGCTGTATACATTACTTGTCCATGTGCACACAGGGCGGATAGAGACTGAGCTGCATATGAAGGTTCATTTCAAGTAACATTTCTTGAACAATTTCTAGTTCAATTCTCTACCAGAAAGGGCATGGACATGATAAATGTTGCTATGTTTAACATAGCCACAAATTCTACAAGAGGGCATAGACACTTAAACTCAGAAGAGGGTGAGTGAAAAGATAAATTTGGATTTAACTATTTAACACAGGAGGGTGAATGCCTGGAATGGACTACAAGTGGAGGCAGTGAGGCCTAATTCAAAGGAGAGTTTGTTAAGTAGCTGTAGAAAAATTTGATAAAGGCGTATGAGACTTTAAATATAAACAAAGAAAAGTGCATGCATTGCAATGCTCAGATTGAGGGAAATAAACTGGGGGAATTAGAAGCAATTACGTCAGAGGAAGATATAAATTGAATAGCACTAACAGAAACCTGGATACATGCTGGGTAGGAGTAGAAAATAAGTGTATTGGGTTATAATATTTTTAGGAGGGAAAGAAAGGAGTGGCATGAATGCTGTAGACGAGATTAATTTACACAAAAAAGAGTCATTATGGTTAGAGACCAAAGAGGAAAAAAGCTTGTTATTTTCATGGGGCTGGACGACAGGCTCCCTAATTGTAGGATGGAAATGGAAGAAGAAATCTGGGAGATGAGTAGGAATAACTAACAACTAATTGATTGGGCAGGAAGGAGTCAACAGCAAAAAAGGAATGGAATTCCTAAAATGTGCGTAGGATTCCTTCCATTAGCAGTATGTGCCAATGCTACAAGGGGAGAGGCGTTGCTAGATCAAGTTATGACTAACAAAATAGAACCGCAGAGCACGGAAGGAGGCCATTCGGCCCAATGTGCCTGTGCCATCCCTTCGAAAGAGCTATCCAATTAGTTCCACTCCCCTGCTCTTTCCCCACAGCCCTACAAATTCTTCCTTTTCAAGAATATACCAATTCCCTTATGAAAGTTACAACTGAAACTGCTTCCAACACCCTTTTAGGCAGTGCATTCCAGATCATAACAACACACTGCGTAAAAAAATTCTCATCTCCCCAGACCAACTAGATCAGGTAAATGAGTTAAATGTGGGTCAGAATCTCGGGAGCAGTGACCATAATACGATAAGGTTTAAGGTCCAAATAGAAAACGAAAAAGTCAGTACAAAAATAGAAACACCAGACTGGAATAGGGCAGATTTTAGAAAAATGAGTGAGCCAGATCCAGTGCTGTGGAAAATAAATTGGCCCACAGAACTGTCAATCAAGAATTGTACATTTTTAAAAAGTAGATTGCAAAGTTGCAGAATAAATATATCTTTTAGAAATGAGACTCCAAACTTTAGAATGCCGTGGAAATCTTTTGAAGGGGCCAATAAGGTGGTACTGGGCTTTACCCAGTGCCTGCAGCAAATAAAATACACTCTTAATTTTCCTCCGAGAGGAAGGCACCACTAATACAATTGGCCGAACAAACCAAAAGTATGTTGCAAAATTAGTATTAGAGTCTGTCTGTCAATTACACAACCTGTATACAGTGGTGCCCAGCGGTCACGGAAGGCCTCAAGCGTACCGTTGGGCACTGCATCATCTCTCCAAGATCACCCGGCTTACAAAAGGCCACGGAAGACAGTCAAGCAGTCAAACTGAGCCTCCTGGTGGAGGCTACGCATTCTGGACCTGAAATTCAGGCATCACACATTTCCCTAATTTGAGAATGCAATTCGAACCCTTGGCCTGCCTAGTACAATGGATTACTAACGATTGCCTTAACGACTTGGCCACCTCAGCCACATAGAGATTAGAAACAAACTAAACTTGAACAAGAGGGCATATGGGGCTTACAGGTGTGTTAAAAATAAGAAAAGAAGAAAAATTAAAAAAAAGAGATAAAGAAAGCAATGAGAGAGTACGAGAAGAGAATCTCAAAAAAGAACAAAATATGACCACATATCTTCTCCATCACAAATACTTGTAGTATCGCCTGCCTTCACCCTCGCCTCAGCCCACCTGCTGCTGAAACCCTCATTAATGCTTTTTGCACCTCCAGACTTGACTATTCCAATGCTCTCCTGGCCAGCCTCCCCTCCTCCACCCTCTCTAAGCTTCAGCTCATCCAAAATGCTGCTGCCTGTAGCCTATCCCCACCAAGTCCCGCTCACCCAACTTCTGTCCTTGATGATGTACATTGGCATTCAGCACCTCAAATTTTAAAATCTCATCCTTATGTTTACATTTCTTCATCGCCTCATCCTCACGCTTTTTAACCTCCTTCAACCGTACAACCCCCCACCCATCAGGAGTCTGGCCTCTTCTACATTACCTCTCCCTTTGCCCCACCATTGCCTGCCATGCCTTCAGCCCCTCTAGACACTACACTCTGAAATTCCTCCCGAAACACACTGCCTCTCTACCTCCCTTTCCTTAAGACCCTCCATAAAACCCAGCTCTACAACCAACTTTTGGTCACTCCTTCTTTGGCTCGGGGTCCATGTTTTGTCTATTACGCTTCTGTAAAGTGCTTTGGGTTTTTTTATACGTTAAATGCATTATAAAAATTCCATTTGTTTTTCTTATTGATCTATTTGTAGAATACTATACTACAAGAAGAGAATTGTTAAATGTGAGGTGGGACTCCAGAGAGGAGAGGATAGTGAGTTAGTGTCATAGAATGGTTGCAGCACAGGAGGCCGCCATTCGGCCCATCGAGCCCGTGCCGGCTCTCTGCAAGAGCACTTCAGCTCGTCCCACTCCCCCGCCCTCTCCTCGTAGCCCTGCAAATTTTTTTCCTTCAGGTACTTATCCAATTCAATTTTAAAAGCCACGATTGAGTCTGCCTTCACCACCCTTTCAGGCAGTGCATTCCAGATCCTAACCACTCACTGCATAAAAAAGTTTTCCTCATGTCGCCTTTGGTTCTTGTGCCAATCGCCTTGAATCTGTGTCCTCTGGTTCTCGACCCGTCCGCCAATGGGAACAGTTTCTCTCTATCTCGACCCCTCATGATTTTGAACACCTCTATCAAATCTCTTCTCAACTTTCTCTGCTCTAAGGAGAACAACCCCAGCTTCTCTCGTCAATCCATGTAACTGAAGTCCCTCATCCCAGGAATCATTCTCGTAAATCTTTTCTGCACCCTCTCTTAAGGCCTTCACATCCATCCTAAAGTGCGGTGCCCAGAATTGGACACAATACTCCAGTTGAGGCCGAACCAGTGGTTTATAAAGGTTCATCCTAACTTCCTTGCTTTTGTACTCTATGCCTCTATTTATGAAGGTCATGATGTGGAGATGCCGGCGTTGGACTGGGGTGGACAAAAATGAGAAGTCGCACAACACCAGGTTATAGTCCAACAGATTTATTTAATTTTACAAGCTTTCGGAGCTGTCGCTCCTTCGTCAGGTAAGTTAGCAATGAGAGAATCTCCCAGAATTCACAATTTAAACCCAGACAAAATCTATTCACATTATTCGCTACAACAAAGAGCACAGTCTCATCTCATTGTCTTGGCTGTGCTCTTTGTTGTAGCGAATAATGTGAATAGATTTTGTCTGGGTTTAAATTGTGAATTCTGGGAGATTCTCTCATTGCTAACTTACCTGACGAAGGAGCGACAGCTCCGAAAGCTTGTAAAATTAAGTAAATCTGTTGGACTATAACCTGGTGTTGTGCGACTTCTCTATTTATGAAGGCCAGGATTCCGTATGCTTTTTTAACCGCTTTGTCAACCTGCCCTGCCACCTTCAACGATTTGTGCACATATACCCCCAGGACTCTCTGTTCATGCACCCTCTAAGATTTTACCCTTTAGTTTGTATTTCCTCTCCTCGTTCTTCCTACCAAAATGTATCACTTCACACTTGTCTGCGGTAAATTTCATCTGCCACGTATCCGACCATTCCACCAGCCTGTCTATGTCTTCTTGAAGTCTATCACTATCCTCCTCACTGTTCACTATACTTCCAAGTTTTGTGTCATCTGCAAATTTTGAAATTGTACCCTGTATACCCAAGTCCAAGTCATTAATATATATCAAGAAAAGCAGTGGTCCTAGTAAAGACCCCTGGGGAACACCACTGTATACCTTCCTCCAGTCCGATAAACAACCGTTCACCACTACTCTGTTTCCTGTCACTTAGCCAATTTCGTATCCATGCTGCCACTGTCCCTTTCATGCCTCCATGCGCAAGTCTCCTTTTTGGTCCCTAATCGGCCTCACCCCTCCTCTTACTACTCGTTTATTACTTATATGCCTACATAAGACTTTTGAATTCCCTTTTATGTTAGCTGCCAATCTATTCTCATACTCTCTCTTTGCTCCTCTTATTTTCTTTTTCACTTCCCCTCTGAACTTTCTATATTCATCCCGATTTTCACTTTTATCCTCAACCTGACATCTGTCATACGCCCCCTTTTTCTGCTTCATCTGACTCTCTATCTCTTTCGTCATCCAGAGAGCTCTGGCTTCAGTTGTCCTACCTTTCTCCCTCATGGGAATGTACCTTGACTGTACCCGAACCATCTCCTCTTTAAAGGCAGCCCATTGTTCGATTACAGTTTTGCCTGCCAATATTTGATTCCAATTTACCCAGGCCAGATCCATTCTCAACCCACTGAAATTTGCCTTGTTCCAATTAAGTATTTTTACTCTAGATTGCTCCCTGTCCTTTTCCATAGCTAATCTAAACCTGATGATACTATGATCACTGTTCCCTAAATGTTACCCTACTGACACTTGCTCCACTTGACCCACATCATTCCCCAGAACCAGATCCAGCAATGCCTCCTTCCTCGTTGAGTCGGAAATATACTGATCAAGAAAGTTCTCCTGAACACACTTCAGAAATTCTTCCCCCTCTCCGCCCTTTACGCTATTACTATCCCAGTCTATGCTAGGATAATTGAAGTCCCCCATTATCACTACTCTATAGTTCTTGCACCTCTCTTTAATTTCCCTGCAAATTTGCTCCTCTATATCTTTCCCACTAGCTGGTGGCCTAAAGAATACACCTAGTAGTGTAACGGCACCTATTTTATTTCTTAACTCTAACCAAATAGATTTTGTCCTTAGCCCTCCAGGACATCCTCTCTCTCCAGCACTGCAACATTCTCCTTAATCAATACTGCCACCCCACCTCCTTTCTTTCCTTCCCTATCTTTCCTGAACACCTTCTATCCAGGAATATTTAAAACCCAATCCTGCCCTTTTATGAGCCAGGTCTCCATTACCGGCATGACATCATATCCCCATGTGGCTATTTGCGCCTGCAGCTCACCAACCTTATTTACCACGCTTCGTGCATTCACACTTCATATCTTAGACCTTGTTGTATTGCCTCTTCGTCTGACCCCACCTAATACCGTACTATTTCTTACTCTAGTGCTATCTGTCTCTCACCATCCTTTGTGCACTTTGTTTCTCCTTTCTAATGCTACATCCTGGTGCCCAACCCCCTGCCAAATTAGTTTAAACCCTCCCCAACAGCACTAGTAAAACCCCCCGCAAGGACATTGGTTCCAGCTCTGTTGAGGTGCAACCCGTCCGTCCTGTACAAGTCCCACCTCCCCCAGAACCGGTTCCAATGTCCCAGGAATCTGAAGCCCTCCATCCTGTACCATCTCTCCAGCCACACATTCATCTGCTCTACGTTCCTATTTCTATACTCACTATCTCGTGGCACAGGAAGTAATCCAGAGATTACTACCTTTGAGGTCCTGCTTTTTAATCTCTTTCCTAGCTCCCTAAAATCTGGGAGCTAGAAGAGGATAAATAGAAATTGGCAGACATACTTAACAAGATCAAATTACTAAGTATCTAGATGAAGAGAAAATAATTAGAAGCAACCAACATTGATTTCAAAAAGGAAGATCATACCTGACAACAGGATAGAGTTCTTTGAGGACATGACAGATACGTTGCATGGGGGAAATACAGTGGACGTGGTTTATATGGACTTTCAGAAAGCCTTCGACAAGATACCACTTAGGAGACGAATAGAGAAGATTAAGGGGCATGGAATTAGGGGAAGGGTAGAAAACTGGTTTATAAACTGCTTCGGAAGGAAGAAACAAAGTAGCAGTTAAGAAATAAGAATTAGGAGTAGGAGTAGGCCATAAGGCCCCTCAGCCGGTGCCGCCATTCAATAAGATTATGGCTGGTCTTCGACCTCAAGGTCACTTTCCCGCCCTACCTCCATATCCCTTGATTCCCCTAGAGTCCATGGCCCAGAAATTAAAGACGGAGCCTTCCTGCGGGGGTAAGGCTTCCCCGCGATATCTCACTGCGCGCCTGCCTTTTCCTTCCGAGCTCACACGAACTTTAGTTTCAAGGCTGCAGCTGTGCAGTGTGTGCGTATCCCACAGACGCAGTTAATTTGTGCGAGCTGTGGGATCACGTGATTCAGTTAGAGCCAATGGCAGCACACCATCTTTCATTCATAGTTTTGACAGCAAGGGCTGTCAAAGCTATGAATCTATACCCCCCCAAAAGAACAGCTAAACCTCAATTAAATTTAAAAAAAAACCATCACATTAATAAAATAAGTATAGTTAAATAAATTAACCACTTTAAACAAAAAATTAAATTTTTGAAAAAATTTAAAATCTTTTTTTAACAGTTATAAAAATAAACTTACCTTTCTTTAAAGTTTCTAAAAAAGATAAACCTGTTGAAAATTTTTTAAAATAATACTTAATTAACTACTTACCTTGTTAAAAGAGGGTCTTACGCCTCCTTTCTTTATGTGCAAAATCTTCCGTGCTTACCTGCACGTTCAAAGCACTAAGTGCACTGCGTGCGCGCAGCCTGTAGCGCGCACGCGGTTCACTTAGGAACCGCCCCCTTTTGAGTTCACCAAGTGCCGGTTTTCAGCGCATGCGCAGTGCATGCAGAAAACCGGCAATTGGAGACAGAATACGCGAGAGTACACAGTGCGTACTCTCGCGTACTAAGACTAATTTTTGGGCCCATAAATCTATCTATCTCAGCCTTGGAGATACCCAATGATTCAGCATCCACAGCCCTTTGGGGTGGAGAATTCCAAAGATTCACAACCCTCTGTGTGAAGGAATTCCTCCTCATCTCAGTCTTAAATGGCCGACCCCTTATCCTGAGACTATGCCCCCTAGTCCTAGACTCTCCAGCCAGAGGAAACAACCACTCAGCATCTACCCTGTCAAACCCCCTCAGAATCTTATGTTTCAATGAGATCACCTCTCATTCTTCTAAACTCCATAGAGTATAGGCCCAATCTACTCAATCTTTCCTCATAGGGCAACCCTCTTATCCCAGGGATCAATCGACTAAAAGGCGAGTATGTCCTTCCTCAGATAAGGAGACCAAAACTGTGCACAGTATTTCTGGTGCGGTCTCAACAAAGCTCTGTACAATTGCAGTAAGACTTCCTTACTCTTATACTCAAACCCCCTTGCAATAAAGGTCAACATACCATTTGCCTTCCTAATTGCTTGTTGCACCTGCATGCTAACTTTCTGTGTTTCCTGTACGAGGACACCTAAATCTCTCTGAACACCAACATTTAATAGTTTCTCACCGTTCAAAAAATATTCTGTTTTTCTATTCTTCCTACCAAAGTGAATAACCTCACATTTCCCCACATTATACTCCATCTGCCACTTTATTGCCCACTCATTTATCCTGTCCATATCCCTTTGCAGGCTCTTTGTATCCTCCTCACAGCTTGCTTTCCCACCTAGCTTTGTATCATCAGAAAACTTGGATACATTGCACTAGGTCCCTTCATCCAAGTCATTAATATAGATTGTAAATAGCTGAGGCCCAAGCACTGATCCTAGCGGCACCCCACCAGTTACAGCCTGCCAACCAGAAAATGACCCGTTTATCCCTACTCTCTTCTTTCTGTCTATTAATCAATCCTCTATCCATGCTAATATATTACCCCAACCCCACGAGCCCTTATCTTGCATAGCAACCTTTTATGTGGCACCTTATCAAATGCCTTTTGGAAATCCAAATATACTACATCCACTGGTTCCCCTTTATCTACCCTGCTAGTTACATCCTCAAAAAACTCTAATAAAATTAAACATGATTTCCTTTTCATAAAACCATGTTGACTCTGCCTAATCATATTACGATTTTCTAAGTGCCTTGTTACCACTTCTTTAATAATGGTTTCCAGCATTTTCCCTACGACTGATGTAAGGTTAACTGGCCTGTAGTTCCCTGTTTTCTCTCTCCCTCCTTAAGGGCAGTTTCTCAGAGTGTTCGGAAGTGAATAGGTGTGTCTTACAGGGTTCTGTGCCGGGATCATTTTTTTTCTCCACTGCGTACAGCAGTGATTTGGATATAGGGCTATATGAGTAATATCCAAATTTGCAGGTGATATTAAAATAAAAGGCATAGTAAATAATTCTGAGGACCAAGAGGAAGCTGGGATATTGATAAGCTGGTAGAATGGACAAAAAAGTGGCAGATGGAATTCAATGTCAGTAAATGTGAAGTGGTACATTTTGGTAAGATAAAAATAAATTGTATTTTGAATGCGGGAAAGCTGGATGAGGAGGATTCGGAGGTTCAGATTCTTACAATTTTAAAAGCAGTGCCTTACGTAAATAAGGCAAATAAAGAGAAGCTAATGGAATACTAAGTTTTATGGTAAGATGTATAAAATATAAAAGTCAAGATGTAATAGTAAATAAAATCTTAGTAAGAACCAAGCTGAAATATTGTGCGCCGTTTTAGATTCCACACTATTAGAAGGATGTTGAGGCAACAGAAAGGGTGCAGCCAATGTTCCCTTTAAGCTCTGCAGCTCCCGCGCAGCCGGCTCACCGGCTTTTAAATAGGAAAAACCGGGCATGCGCACTATTTTGAATGGGCCACGCATCAAAAAAAAATGAAAGGGAACATTGGGCGCAGCACAGATTCATTAGGTATCAGAATACGAAGACTTGAAAAATTGTGGCTGTTTTTGTTAAAACAGAGTTGATTAAGGGGTGCTTTTATTGATGGGTTTAAAATTATGAAGGAATAGGACAGAATAGCTAGAAACAGACCATTTCCATTGCTTGAGGGATATGAACACGAATGGGCATAGATGCAAGAGATTTAGGGCAAAAGGAAGAGAAACAATTTTTTTGGAATGCAGTTAGTGATTGAAGCAAAAAACGTATCAACATTTAGGAATAAGTTAGATAGGTGATTGAAGTAAAGAGGGACAAAGGAATATGGGAATGGAGCAGGCTCCTGGGATTAGTGCTACTGCTAGTGTGGAGGATAAACACCAACACACTAATTGGGTCAAAAAGCTAGTTTCCGTGTTGTAATTTGTATGTAATTCTATGTAAAGACAGAGAAAGCCAGAAAGTCAAGTTCTGCATTCTTTCCTCCAGTTTGCAGAAAGGGTCATGTGCATATCTGAAGGCGATTAATCAGTACACACTGCATATGCGCCATTTGTGGCACTTACTGGTGTGCTGCAGAGGGTTCAAGTTAGCTCTCATCCTCTGCCTGAGGGCAGCCTTGCTGCAGCTACTCTTTCACAAACATGCATATGCAACTTCTAAAGACAATATTGTTGCTCTGAGAAAGCCATCAATGAGTGCAACAATGGATGTAATGTATACCGATGGAGACCAAGGACTTTAGGAAGGCCTCAAGTTAATGAAGGTGACAGGAGAGAAGGTAGACCGAGGAGTAGTGTCAAATGGAAGTAAGGGTCAACTGGGGAATTGTACTTAAGAAAGAGTGCATGGCTGGTTCAGATGATATTGAGGGGATGGAACAAGTCTCAGAAAGGGCCAAAAATGAAATTGGGAGTAGCAGGCCAAGGTCTGGAGCAGCAGCTAAAATGGACAGGTGGCAAAGATCTAGGCACAGCATGAAGACGACTTAGAGTAGGGGCTGACACAAGAAAGGGTAACCAGTCTAATATGCGAGGGCCGGTCTTGATGGAGGAAGCCTTCAAACAGGACGCAGCAGGAGGAGCCAATGTTCAACATGGAGCTGGCGACAGCAAAGACCAGACGAGCAGAGATGTAAAGGCCAGTACAGAAGCCAGTAGGAGAACAGTGTTTGATCCAGAAGCTGTGGGTAAGGATCCAGTAGTCCACTGAACAGTTGAGTATAAAGCCAGGATCCAGCAGAAATTAATCCAGGAATGGATAGATCCAGAAAACCAGTTGAGAGGCTAATTTTCGATTAAGGAGACCAACAAAACAGTGACACACAGCCTAGGAGACCAGCAGCACAGCAGATTTCAGCTAAAAGTGCACAGGATTTATGCCCAGGGACCACAGCAGATTAATAAACAGAAGCCAGCAGACTAGTGGAACAAACCATACCAGCAAACAGGCAATGAAGGTGGAAAAATATTTCACTATCCAGCACAAACATTCTTCACTTGCTCAGCAGAAAAAAACTTAAGAAAGCTGCACTGCATGCATAATATAATATTCCAAATGATAGTCATTTACAATGCTTCCAGCTTTTTCCTTCACATAAGTGTGTGTGTGTGTGTGGGGGGGGAGATATGGGAAGTGTGTGTAAATTTGCCAATTTCTCTGCTTAAGTTTAAAATTCAAAAGAAAAACTCTCATATCCAAACTTGCTTTTCTTAGCAGACAAGTTGTGGCAGAAAATTAATGACTGAATCTGGCACATTTGATCAGCTGGTTCTTTGAATGAAATGGCAATACGATAAGCTCTTCAAAAAAAAATTTTAAACAAAAAAAATTAAAGAGAAAGTAAACTCTCAGATCTCAGTTAATAAATAATGTTTTATCAGAAACTTATGCAGATTATTGAAAAAGACTATAAGTGCTATGAAATTTTCTGTCTATTTGACCAATTCTAAAAATAGAGCTTACTGTACACACTTCTGGACAGCTAAGGCTAAAAAAAACTTTGCCCTTGAACAGTGCCAAAATATGCTTCTGCAACAGCTGAAAAAAGGATGTTATGGCTCACGAGCAAGTAGCAATAAAAATAACTTCCGAAAGGAAATATAGCAACTGAAGGAAAAGCTGATGTATTTAATCACTAATTAGTACAAAAATGAAAGGAAGTGGGAATAATCTGAAAAATTATGACCAGTTTGGTGGGAGAGGTAGTCGTGAGGAAGATCCACTGTTGCTCCCGTTCAGTGAAGCACCAACAAGCAGCTGCTGCAATTCACTGACAGAGCAAGCTAGAATTCAAGCCGATAGCCAAAAATTGTATGACGCCATCAATCACTATACTGCTAAATACTGCATGGCTCCAGCAATAAACAGTACAGGAAAACTCATTAACAATATGGTTACTGTTAGTGATTATTACTGCTGATATGCTAAACACGTGCCATCAATGATTCTTCAACATACAATTAAGAGGCTTTCTGCAACTCATGATCCTTTTTAAATATTTACACTATTAACAAACTTTAATACAACCTACCAGCATTAAAGTCTCACGGATTATGCCATTTCTGAACCAGTTTGCTACAAACACTGAAACTACTAGAGAGACAAAAAGGTGTGTATACTACATGTGACTCTTACACTATTACTTGCAGTGCAACGGAAGTTGGTGGAAAGAAGGTATTTAAAATTAGGTATATAACAGAAATTCCTGTGCGGGTCTCTTGTGAGATTACCTAATGAGGTCTGAAACAGGGACTGTACAAGAAATGCAAGCACCATGAATAAGACTATAGATGTCTGGAAGAAGCGAGGCCTTTGTCAATTGCTTTATATAAGAAAGAAAGACTTGCATTTATACAGCACCTTTCACGACCACCGGACATCTCAAAGCGCTTTACACCCAATGAAGTACATTTAAAGAGTATGTCACTGGTGTAATGTAGGAAATGCGGCAGCCAATTTGCGCACAGCAAGCTTCCACAAACAGCAATGTGATAATGACCAGATAATCTATTTTTGTTATGTTGATTGAGGGATAAATATTGGCCAGGACACCAGGGATAACTCCCCTGCTCTTCTTCAAAATAGTGCCATGGGATCTTTTACATTGGCCCAGAAATTAAACAGTGAGTGTTCACGCGGGGGTAAGGCTTCCCTGCGATATCTCACTCCGCGCCTACCTTTTTCCTCCGGGCCCACACGAACTTTAGTTTCAAGGCTGCAGCTGTGCAGTGCTTGCGTGACCCAGAGATGCAATTAGTTCGTGCGAGCTCTGGGATCACGTGATTCAGTTAGAGCCAATGGCAGCACACCATCTTTCATTCATAGTTTTAACAGCAAGGGCTGTCAAAGCTATGAATCCTACACGCCCCCAAAAGAACAGCTAAACCTCAATTAAATTTTTTTTAAAAGCCATCACATTAATAAAATAAGTATAGTCAAATAAAGTAACCACTTTAAACAAAAAAATAAATTTTTGAAAAAATTTAAAATCTTTTAAAAAGTTATAAAAATAAACTTACCTTTCTTTAAAGTCTCTAAAAAAGATAAACCTGTTGAAAAAAATTTAAAATACTTAATTAACTACTTACCTTGTTAAAAGAGGGTCTTACGCCTCCTTTCTTTGTGTGTAAAATCTTCCATGCTTACCTGCGCGTTCAAAGCACTAAGTGCACTGCGTGCGCGCAGCCTGTAGCGCGCACTGCGGTTCACTTAGGAACCGCCCCCTTTTGAATTCACGAAGTGCCGGTTTCCCACGCATGCGCAGTGCATGCAGGAAACCAGCAATTGGAGACCTAAAACGTGAGAGTACACAGTGCGTACTCTCGCGTATTAGGTCTAATTTTCGGGCCATTACCTCCAACAGTGCAGCACTCCCTCAGCACTGCACTGGAGTGTCAGCCTAGATTTTTGTGCTCAGTCCCTGGAGTGGGACTTGAACCCACAACCTACTGACTCAACCTATTGCAACTATTTGAATTTAAGTAGGCACAGGTTAAGTGTTTCTCCAAGGGAACAGTGGAAGCCCAAAATTTCTGCCAAGTCACAGAAAGAACTAGGGTAAAGAAGAGGTAGACCCAGATATGTAGAGGTGGAAATAATTTAAAGAATGAGAACAGCATTCCTACAATAAATAAGTTAATATTATGCCATAATACAGCTAACACATGTGGAAATATCTATGACTGACTGTTGAGCTTGTTTCTTTATTTTCACCTGTCAGATTAAGAAAACAGTGCTTCACAAAAATGTTATTTTTCCAAAACGTTACCTTGCATGTAGCAGCAAGAAAATTTGTTGCATACTTAAACCATGATGCTACCATATCCTAAATCAAATGAGCTGATTAGTTACTTTTTGGTTCCCAACCAACCAGCAAACACCACAATGGAATTCACCCTACAATCCATTTAATCAGACAATGTTCATTAATGGGTTTATCTCAAGTTTTAATAGCAAATGACAACAGATGTCCTTGATTTTATCGTTACAAAATACTACGGCTCCATGAAAATCAATAAAATGAAGCCCAAGAGCAGCAGTGTGAAACTCAATATACATGGTGGGCTTGCTCCGACATCCTGGTACTTGGGCCGCGTGCAGCAAAAATTATTTGGACACACTGGGGTTGAAATTGATATGCATTTTGCCCCTTTTATGGGTGTAAAACGGGCACAATGTATCCCATTTTCTTGGTGCGAGGTTTTGCACCTAATCTGCGCCAGTGCTGCTTCTCTCGGCGCCACTCCCACTCACCACACTGCTACTGTTCCTGGCTCTGCTGGAAATGCTGGGCCCCGGCTCACCCTACTCCATTTCCCAAATCCTCTCCTCCGAACCCCAATCTCCCAACACCCATTCCATAATCTGCCTCTCTCCCCTAGTCCACATTCCTGAGCCACATTTTCCTAGATTCCCTCTCTCCCCCAAGCCGTCTCCCGACCTCTATATGCCAATCTCCCTTTCTCTCCCAAACCCCACAATCGCCAAACCGAGTTCCTTGTCACCATCTCCCCCTGCCTCGAGCTCCAAACTCCCGACTGCCCCACATTCCTAGTCTCCCCAGACATGAAAAATGTGTGTGTTAAGAAAGGGGAGTTTTTTTTGCAGTGTGTTTAGGACTGTTTTCTCAATCAATACGTTGCCACCAAGAAAATAAACAAAACTTGGCTGATTGTTGGAAGTAAAAGAAACGCGAGTACATACTTAATGGAAAGACACTGAAACGTGTAGATGGTCAGAGAGACCTAGGGTGCAAATACATAATTCCCTGCAAATGCAAGTGCAGGTAGATAAAGCCATAAAAAGGACCAACGGCATTTTTGGTATTATAAATAAGGGGATAGAGTACAAGAGTAAAGAATGAATTTCTTTAAAACATTGGTTAGACAACAATTATAATACAAAGTACAGTTTTGGGCATCCTATTACAGAGAGGGCATTAAAACCACAGATAGGCGTATAGTGTACGTTCACCAAGATGATCCTAGCAATTGGAAACTATAATTATGAAGGCAGACATGAAATATTGCCTCAATTTCCACTACAACAGAGAAAGCCAAGAAATGATTTAAAATAATGAAGGGCTTTGATAGGGTGAATAGGGCTTGGGAGTTGATGATGAGGAGTCATCAATTTAAAATTGTTATTAGGAGTGAGGATCGAGGTCAGCAGAGATTTCTTTATGCAGAGAACTAGTTTAGCAAGGGGAGGCGAACCAGAAATAGCAGAAAGGAACAGCAATGAGATCAGAGGAAAGAGAAATATAAACGCTTGTTTGGCACCCCATCCACCACGTTAAACATTCACTCCCTCCACCACCGACGTACTATGGCTGCAGTGTATACCATCTACAAGATGCACTGCAGCAACTTGCCAAGGCTTCTTCAACAGCACCTCCTAAACCCACGACCTCTGCCACCAAGAAGGACAAGGGCAGCAGGCGCACAGCAACACCATCATCTCCAAGTTCCCCTCCAAGTCACACACCTCCCTGACTTGGATGGTCGCTCCTTCATTGTCACTGGGTCAAAATCCTGGAACTCCCTCCTTAACAGCACTATGGGAGCACCTTCACCACACTGACTGCAGCGATTCAAGGCGGCGGCTCACCACCATCTTCTCAAGGGCAATTAGGGGTGGGCAATAAATGTCTACCTTGCCAGCGATGCCCACATCCCAGGAATGAATAAATTTTTAAAAGGCAGAAAAATTAGAAATGTCCCAAAAATTGCAAGGACCACATTGAGGAAAATAGTAAAAATGACGAAGGAGGTATTAAATTGCATGTACGTCAATGTCCGTAGTGTAACTAATAAGGTTGGTGAGCTGCAGGTACAAGTTGCCACATGGGATTGTGATGTGGTTGCATTAACAGAGACATGGCTCAAAAAAGGCCAGCAATGGGTTCTCAATATTCCTGGTTACCAAGAATTCAAGAATGATACAGAAGGAAAAAGAGGAGGGGGCATGACAGTATTGATTAAGGATGACATTACAGTTCTAAATGTTTTTTTTTATTCGTTCCTGGGATGTGGCCGTCGCTGGCAATCATAGATCATAGAAAGTTACAGCATGGAAGGAGGCCATTTCGGCCCATCGTGACCGCGCCCGCCGACAAAGAGCTGTCCAGCCTAATCCCACTTACCAGCTCTTGGTCCGTAACCCTGCAGGTTAGAGCGTCTCAAGTGCACATCCAAGTACTTTTTAAATGTGATGAGGGTTTCTGCCTCTACCACCCTTTCAGGCAGTGAGTTCCAGACCCCCACAACCCTCTGGGTGAAGAAATTTCCCCTCAAATCCCCTCTAAACCTCCTACCAATTACTTTAAATCTATGCCTCCTGGTTGTTGACCCCTCTGCGAAGGGAAATAGGTCCTTCCTATCCACTCTATCTAAGCCCCTCATAATTTTATACACCTGAATAAGGTCTCCCCTCAGCCTCCTCTGTTCCAAAGAAAACAAACCTAGCCTATCTAATCTTTGCTAGTAGCTAAAATTCTCCAGTCCAGGCAACATCCTCGTAAATCTCCTCTGTACCCTCTCTAGTGCAATCACATCTTTCCTGTAATGTGGTGACCAGAACAGCATGCAGTACTCCAGCTGTGGCCTAACTAGTGTTTTATAAAGGTCAAGCATAGCCTCCCTGCTCTTGTATTCTATGCCTCGGCTAATAAAGGCAAGTATTCCGTATGCCTTCTTAACCACCTTATCTACTTGGCCTGCTACCTTCAGGGATCTGTGGACATGCACTCCAAGGTCCCTTTGTTCCTCTACACTACTCGGTGTCCTACCATTTAATGTGTATTCCCTTGCCTTGCTAGCCCTCCCCAAATGCATTACGTCACCCTTCTCCAGATTGAATTCCATTTGCCACTGTTCTACCCACCTGACCAGTTCATTGATATCTTCCTGCAGTCTACAGCT
The DNA here is from genome assembly GCA_030390025.1 of Squalus acanthias. Taxonomy (NCBI): domain Eukaryota; kingdom Metazoa; phylum Chordata; class Chondrichthyes; order Squaliformes; family Squalidae; genus Squalus; species Squalus acanthias. The sequence continues at coordinate 174,743,804 of CM059425.1, read as the reverse complement.
TTCTTCTTCATTATCAATCACACAGTCGAGTTTGGTATCATCTGCAAACTTCTTAATCATACTTCCTACATTCAAGTCCAAATCATTGATATATACCACATAAAGCAAGGAACCTAGTACTGAGCCCTGCGGAACTCCACTGGAAACAGCCTTCCAGTCACAAAAACACCCATCAACCATTACTCTGTGTTTCCTGCCTCTGAGCCAATTCTGGATCCCATGGGCTTTCACTTTTGTGACCAGTCTGCCATGTGGGACCTTATCAAAAGCCTTGCTAAAATCCATATAGACTACATCAAACGCACTCCCCTCATCGACCCTCCTTGTTACTTCCTCAAAAAATTCAATCAAGTTAGTCAGACACGACCTTCCCTTAACAAATCCATGTTGACTGTCCTTGATTAATCCATGTCTTTCTAAATGAAGATTTATCCTGTCCCTCAGAACTTTTTCCAATAATTTTCCCACCACCGAGGTTAGGCTGACTGGCCTGTAATTACTCGGTCTATCCCTTTCTCCCTTTTTAAACAACGGTACAACGTTAGCAGTCCTCCGGCACCACACCTGTAGCCAGAAAGAATTGGAAAATGATGGTCAGAGCCTCTGCTATTTCCTCTTTTGCTTCTCTTAACAGCCTGGGATACATTTCATCCGGGCCTGGGGATTTATCCACTTTCAAAGCTGTTAAGCCACTTAATACTTCCTCTCTCACTATGTTTATTTCATCTAATATTTCACACTCCTCCTCCCTGATTGCAATGTCTGCATCGCCCCTCTCCTTTGTGAAAACAGACGCAAACTATTCATTAAGAACCATACCCACACCTTCCGCCTCCACACACAGATTACCTTTACGATCTCTAATAGGCCCTACTCTTTCTTTAGTTATCCTCTTCCTCTTAATGTATTTAAAAAACATCTTTGGGTTTTCCTTGATTTTACTTGCCAAAATCTTTTTTGTGCTCTCTCTCTGCTTTCCTAATTTCCTTTTTAACTGCACCCCTGCACTTTCGATACTCCTCTAGAGTTTCTGCAGCATTGAGCCCTCAGTATCTGTCATAAGCCTCCCTTTTTTTCTTTATCCTACCCTGTATGTCCCTTGACATCCAGGGGGTTCGAGATTTGTTAGTCCCACCGTTTTTCTTTAACGGAACATACTTGCTCTGAACCCTCAGGATCTCCTCCTTGAATGCCTCCCACTGCTCTGACACGGATTTACCTTCAAGTAGCTGTTTCCAGTCCACTTTGGCTAAAGCCCATCTCAGCGTAGCAAAATTGGCTTTTCCCCAATTGAGAATTTTTATTCCTGGTCTATCTTTGTCCTTTTCCATAACTACCCTAAATCTAACTGAATTATGCTCACCAGCACCAAAATGTTCTCCCACTGATACCCCTTCCACCTGCCCAGCTTCATTCCCTAAAATAAAGTCCAGAACTGCCCTCTCCCTTGTTGGGCTTGTTATATACTGGCTAAAAAAGTTCTCCTGAATGCATTTTAGGAATTTCGAACCCTCTATACCTTTCACACTAACTTTTTCCCAGTTTATATTAGGGTAGCTGAAATCCCCTATTTTTACTGCCCGATAGTTTTTGCACTTCAGAAATTTGCCTACATAGTTGCTCTTTTATCTCCCTCTGACTGTTTGGGGGTCTACAGTACACTCCCAGGAGTGTGATCACCCCTTTTTTGTTCTTTAATTCAACCCATATGGCCTCATTTGATGATCCTTCTAACATATCATCCCTCCTCACAGCTGTAATTGTTTCTTTAATCAATACTGCGACCCAGCCTCCTTTTATACCACCTCTCTATCCCGTCTGAAAACCCTGTAACCAGGAATGTTGAGCTGCCATACCTGCCCTTCTTTCAGCCATGTCTCAGTAATAGCTATATCATACTTCCAAGTGTCTATCTGTGCGCTCAGCTCATCTGCCTTATTCCTTATACTCCTTGCATTGAAGTATATATCATTTAGCACTACCAAACTCCCTTGTTTTCTATTTTCTAGCCCTTGTTTCCTCTGTCTTCACAATTCACTTTCTACTTTTTTGCATTCCAATTTCAGCTTTGCTCCTCTCCCTTCTGAATCTATTCTCAGGTTCCCATCCCCCTGCCAAGCTAGATTAAACCCTCAACAGCACTAGCAAACCACCCCCCCCACCTCCCACCACGAGAATATTGGTCCCAGCTCTGTTGAGATGCAACCCGTCATTGATACCGATATGGGCCACGACCTCTGGCTGGTCACCCTCTCCCCCCAGAATGCTCATCAGCCGCTCGGTAATATCAGTGACCCTGGCACCAGGGAGGCAACATACCACCCTGGAGTCACGTCTGCGGCGGCAGAAACGCCCGTCTGCTCCCCTAACTATCAAATCCCCTACCACTGTTGCTCTTCCACTCTTCTTCCTCCCCCCCTGTGGTGCCACAGACTTAGCTCTGGCTGCACTCCCCAGCGGAACCATCGCCCCTACCAGTACTCAGAACAGAATACTGGTTGGAGAGCGAGATGCAGTCCGGGCACTCCTGCGCCACCTGCCTGGTCCTCCTCTTCTGTCTGGCGGTCACCCATTCCCTCTCTGCCTGCATACTCTTAAGCTGGCCACCTCTAGAAACGTGCTATCCACAAAGTTCTCAGCCTCGCGGAGCTGCCGTAGCTGGTGACACTTCCTGCACATGTGGTCGTCCAGGCTACGCGAAGCGTCCAGGACTTCCCACATGGCACAGGATGTGCACTCCACAGGACTAAGCTGCCCTGCCGTGCCTCTATTTAATAGACTAAGAACTAACTTAGCAGAAATAAACTTTAAAAAACACTCACCAGCTACTCACCAATCAGCTCCTTCCCTTGTGCTGACGTCATTTTTTCTACTCTGACGTCACTCTTAGGTGGGATTGTGAGTTGTGAGGAGGATGCAAAGAGGCTTCAAGGCGATTTAGACACGTTGAGTGAGTGGGCAAATACATGGCAAATGCAGTATAATGTGGATAAATGTGAAGTTATCCACTTCGGTAGGAAAAACAGAAAGGCAGAGTATTATTTTAATGGTGATAGATTGGGACATGTTGATATACAAAGGGACCTCGGTGTCCTTGTACACCAGTCATCGAAAGCAAACATGCAGGTGCAGCAAGCAGTTAGGAAGGCAAATGGTATGTTGGCCTTCATTGCAAGGGGATTTGAGTACAGGAGCAAGGATGTCTTACTACAGTTATACAGGGCCTTGGTGAGACCACACCTGGAGTACTGTGTGCAGTTTTGGTCTACTTACCCAGAAAGGATATACTTGCCACAGAGGGAGTGCAGCGAAGGTTCACCAGACTGATTCCTGGGATGACAGGACTGTCGTATGAGGAGAGATTGGGTCGACTAGGCCTGTATTCACTGGAGTTTAGAAGAATGAGAGGGGATCTCATTGAAACGTACAAAATTCTGACAGGGCTAGACAGACTGGATGCAGGGAGGATGTTTCCCCTGGCTGGGGGGTCTAGAACGAGGGGTCACAGTCTCAGGATACGGGGTAGGACATTTAGTACTGAGATGAGGAGAAATTTCTTCACTCAGAGGGTGGTGAACCTGTGGAATTCTCTACCACAGAAGGCTGTGGAGGCCAAGTCACTGAATATATTTAAGAAGGAGATAGATAGATTTCTAGACACAAAAGGCATCAAGGAGTATGGGGAGAGAGCGGGAATATGGTATTGAGATAGAGGATCAGCCATGATCATATTGAATGGCGGAGCAGGCTCGAAAGGCCGAATGGCCTACTCCTGCGCCTAATTTTCTATGTTTCTAATGGTGGTTAGACTCTCTTGTTGGAGATAGTCCTTGCCTGGCACTTGTGTGGCACGAATGTTACTTGCCTCTCGTCAGCCAAAGCCTGAATGTCGTCCAGGTCTTGCTGCATGCGGGCATGGACTGCTTCATTATCTGAGGCATTGCGAATGGAACTGAACACTGTGCAGGCATCAGCAAACATCCATACTGCTGACCTTATGATGGAGGGGAGGTCATTGATGAAGCAGCTGAAGATGGTTGGGCCTAGGACACTGCCCTGAGCAACTCCAGCAGCGATGTCCTGGGGCTGTGATGATTGGCCTCCAACAACCACAACCATATTCCTTTGTGCTAGGTAGGACTCCAGCCAGTGGAGAGTTTTCCCCCCGATTCCCATCGACTTCAATTTTACTAGGGCTCCTTGATGCCACACTCGATCAAATGCTGCCTTGATGTCAAGGGCAGTCACTCTCACCTCACCTCTGGAATTCAACTCTTTTGTCCATGATTGGACCACGGCTGTAATGAGGTCTGGAGCAGAGTGCTCCTGGCAGAACCCAAACTGAGCATCGGTGAGCAGCTTATTGATGAATAAGTGCCGCTTGATAGCACTGTCGATGACACCTTCCATCATTTTGCTGATAATTGAGGACAGACTGATGGGGCGGTAATTGGCCGGATTGGATTTGTCTTGCTTTTTGTGGACAGGATATACCTGGGCAGTTTTCCACATTGTCGGGTAGACACCAGTGTTGTAGCTGTACTGGAACAGCTTGGCCAGAGGCGCAGCTAGTTCTGGAGCACAAGTCTACAGCACGGCAGCTGGGATGTTTTCGGGGCCCATAGCCGTCGCTGTATCCAGTGCGTTCAGTCTTTTCTTGATATCACGTGGAGTGAATCAAATTGGCTGAAGACTGGTTTCTGTGATGGTGGGGACCTCAGGAGGAGGCCGAGATGGATCATCCAATCGGCACTTCTGGCTGAAGATGGTTGCAAAAGCTTCAGCCTCATCTTTTGCATTCACGTGCTGGACTCCTCCATCATTGAGGATGGGGATGTTCCAGGAGCCTCCTTCTCCCGTTAGTTGTTTAACTGTCCACCACCATTCATGACCGTGGCAGGACTGCAGAGCTTTGATCTAATTTGTTGGTTGTGGAATCGGTTAGCTCTGTCTAAAGCATACTGCTTCTGCTGTTTAGCACGCACGTAGTCCTGTGTTGCAGCTTCCCCAGGTTGGCACTGCATTTTTAGGTACGCCTGGTGCTGCTCCTGGTATGCTCTTCTACACTCCTCATTGAACCAGGGTTGGTCCCCTGGCTTGATGGTAATGGTAGAGTCAGGGATATGCTGGGCCATGAGGTTACAGATTGTGGTGGAATACAATTCTGCTGCTGATGGGCCACGGTTCCTCATGGATGCCCAGTTTTGAGCTGCTAGATCTGTTCTGAATCTATCCCATTTAGCATGGTGGTAGTGCCACACAACACGATGGAGGGTGCCCTCAGTGTGAAGATGGGATTTTGTCTCCATAAGGACTGTGCGGTGTCATGGACAGATTAATCTGTGACAGCTAGATTGGTGAGCACGAGGTCAAGTAGGTTTTTCCCTCATGTTGGTTCTCTTACCACCGACATGACTGTCAGGCTGTTGCTTTACTAGTCTGTGGGACAGCTCTCCCAATTATTGCACAAGTCCCCAGATGTTAGTGATGAGGACTTTGCAGGGTCGACTGGGCTGGGTATGCCTTTGTCATTTCCGAAGCCGGTGCCAAAGTCGATGACGGTCTGTCTGGTTTTATTCTTATTATTGTTTTCTATAGCAGTTTGGTACAACTGAGTGGCTTGCTGGGCCATTTCAAAGGGCAGTTAAGAGTCAACCACATTGCTGTGGGTCTGGAATCATATATAGGCCAGACAAGGATGGCAGATTTCCTTCCCTAAAGGACATTGGTGAACCAGATGGGTTTATACAACAATCCGGTAGTTTCATGGCCACCATTACTGACACCAGCTTTTTATTCCAGATTTATTTAATTAACTGAATTTAAATATCCCAGCTACCGTCGTGGGATTTGAACTCATGGCTCCGGATCATTAGTCCAGGCCGCTGGTTTTCTAGTCCAGTAACATAACCACTATGCTACCGTGCCCCTAGAAAGGATATACGAGATAGTGAAAGAGGAATTATTAAGGGGTTTAGCATCTTTGAAAGTGGATAAATCCCCAGGCCCGGATGAAATGTATCCCAGTCGGTTAAGAGAAGTAAGAGAGGAAATAGCAGAGGCTCTGACCATCATTTGCCGATCCTCTCTGGCTACAGGTGTAGTGCCAGAGGACTGGAGGACTGCTAACGTGGTACCGTTGTTTAAAAAGGGAGAAAGGGATAGACCGAGTAATTACAGGCCAGTCAGCCTAACCTCGCTGGTGGGAAAATTATTTGAAAAAATTCTGAGGGACAGAATAAATCTTCATTTAGAAAGACGCAGATTAATCAGGGACAGTCAGCATGGATTTGTTAAGGGAAGGTCGTGTCTGACTAACTTGATTGAATTGGATTTTAGCAAGGCTTTTGATAAGGTCCCACATGGCAGACTGATCACGAAAGTGAAAGTCCATGGGATCCAGGGCAAAGTGGCAAGTTGGATCCAATATTGGCTCAGAGGCAGGAAGCATAGAGTAATGGTTGATGGGTGTTTGTGTGACTGGAAGGCTGTTTCCAGTGGAGTTCCGCAGGGCTCAGTACTAGGTCCCTTGCTTTTTGTGGTATATATTTGGACTTGAATTTAAGAAGTATGATTAAGAAGTTTGCATTGATACAAAAATTGGTCGTGTGATTGATAATGAAGAAGAAAGCTGCAGACTGCAGGAAGATGTCAGTGGACTGGTCAGGTGGGCAGAACAGTGGCAAATGGAATTCAATCTGGAGAAGTGTGAGGTAATGCATTTGGGGAGGGCTAACAAGGCAAGGGAATACACTATAAATAGTAGGACACTGAGAAGTGCGGAAGATCAGAGGGACCTTGGAGTGCATGTCCACAGATCCCTGAAGGTAGCAGGACAGGTAGATAAGATGGTTAAGGCGGCATATGGGATAATTGCCTTTATTAGCCGAGGCATAGAACATAAGAGCAGGGAGGTTATGCTTGAACTGTATAAAACACTAATTATGCCGCAGCTAGAATACTGCGTGCAGTTATGGTCACCACATTACAGGAAGGATGTGATTGCACTCGAGTGGGTACAGAGGAGATTTACGAGGATGTTGCCTGGGCTGGGGAATTTTAGCTATGAGGAAAGATTGGATAGGCTGGGGTTGTTTTCTTTGGAACAGAGGAGGCTGAGGGGAGACCTAATTGAGATGTATACAATTATGAGGGGCTAGATAGAGTGGATAGGAAGGACCTATCTCCCTTGGCAGAAGGGTCAATAACCAAGGGGCATAGATTTAAAGTGATTGGTCGGAGGTTTCGAGGGGATTTGAGGAGAAATTTTTTCACCCAGAGGGTGGTGGGGGTCTGAAACTCACTGCCTGAAAGGGTGGTAGAGGCAGAAGCCCTCATCACATTTAAAAAGTACTTGGATATGCATTTGAAGTGCCGTAACCTGCAAGGCTACAAACCATGTGCTGGAAGTGGGATTAGGGTGGATAGCTCTTTGTCGGCCGGCACGGACAAGATGGGCCGAATGGCCTCTTTCTGTGCTGTAAATTTCTATGTTTCTTGGACTGAATCTATTTGGTTTGAGTTAAGGAACAGCGAGGGAGCTGTTACATTGCTGGGTGTTTTTATAGAGCTCCAAACAGTGAGGAGGAGATAGATGTGCGAATATGTTGGCAAATTTCAAAGGTGTGCAACAAAAATAGAGTAGTAACATTAGGAGACTTCAATTACCCTAATATAGATTGGGAAAAACATAGTGCTAAGGGTAGGGAAGGAGAGGAATTTCTGATATATGTACAGGAGAACTTTATCAAGCAATATGTCTCCAGTCCAACAAGGAATGAAGCAGTGTTGGATCTGTCTCTGGGAAATGAAGTAGGGCAAGTGGAAGGTGTTACAGTAGGAAATCATCTCGCTCAGGAGTTCTCAACCAGGGGTCTGCACCCACTTCGGGGTCCACCCAAAGTATCCAGATACTACACAACATCCCGCCCCTCACACATCAGATTGGTTGGAGGTCCTCCAGCCCCTCTTCCTATTGGTCCGGAGCTCATGTCAATTAACTGGGCAATGTGAGCTGAGTATGCGTAGGTGGTGCTGGCTGGTGGAGACACAGCAGGTAAGAGATCTGGAGGGAGCAGGTTAATAAACCCCGGGGGTGGGGGGGGGGGGGGGGAGAGACCAGTGTAAGCAGCAGACTCTGGGAGCAACGGCAAATGCTGGGAACTCACAGGGAACGTCTGTAAATGAAGGAAAAACAGTGACTGGTCATGGAGCGTCTGTAAATGAAAGGAAACGATGACTGGTCAGAGCCAGCTCCCCATACTTTCCAGAGTGCCTCTCCTAGCCTTGGAATCGCCAACCCTGAATCCAACATGTTGACTGTAACCCCAATCCCTCACCCTGACCCATAACCGTAAAATCCTAACTCGAAACATTAACGTAGTCCCTAACGCCAACCCCCAACTATAAAACCCTAACCATCGTCCTAACATCTATCACTAAGCCCTAAAGTTTATGGCCCGGAATTTGCGGGGTAATAACAGCGAACGAATACTGTTTGCTGTTATTACCCCTTTGAAACTGACCACAATTTCAGGATATAGTGCATGCGCATCATAACGTGGAATTCCTGAAGTTGCGGTCAGTCATTCACTGCTCCAACACTGGCTGCGCTGTGCCACCCCCATAGCCGGTAATCAGTGAAATCAGGGAAATTGACGAAAACTTCGGCTTACACAGTAATATCATTGTTAAATACCCCATTAAAAGTTAGACCCTTTTGGAATAGGTGTAACTGGGGTTTTAACAGGGTATTGACTGCTAAACAAACGTTATGGCGCTGAAAAACTAATTTTAATTTGTGGAGTGTCAAATTTATTCATTTTAATACAAATTAAAAATTTTAAGAAACATTGGGGGAAAAATTCAGTTGGTTGCGCCTCCCGTTAGCGCCTTAAGAGGGCGCTAATGGGGCACAAAGCATCTAGCGCCCAGGCGCGGTGAAGTTTGCGCCGCTCGCGAAATTAACTAGACATTTTGCGGCGGTGCTCAACACTACCGCCACGATCTCCTGCGCCGGCAGATCATGACGTCAGTCGAGTGCGCAACGCCCCGGAGCGGATATTGAGTGGCGCCCCCTGCCTTACCGCCTGACGCTAGCAACGACAGGTTGAGGGGAGCGTTTTGCAGTCATGAAGGGACTGGGGGAGCGCTATTTAAAGGTGACCGCTTCCTGCCTTTTACTGTTGGTGCCATTTTTGAACCACGCATTCTGAGAGAGAGAGAGAGAGAGAGAGAGAGAGAGACTGACTGACTTCTGGAGAGATTCAACTTTGTGTGAAGGAGTTTTGGGTACTGAGCAGCACTTTGAAGGTTCATTTTGATTTGCCATTCCTTGTATCGATTTAGAAGAGACTGTGGGGGCTGCACTCTGAGCTCTTTGCCTGGTACTCTCCATTGTTCTTTCCAGCAGATTTGATGTGCAGGTCTCTCCAGGCCGAGATTCAAGGCTGCAATGAGCAGGATGTGGATGGAAAGCAAGATTAACCATCCTCTTTAAGAACTGGCCCGTGCCATTGTGTGTGTGTTCCATTGCTGACTGACATCACATGAGCTTCGCCAGCGCTCTGAGGTAGCGCCTCGCTCTTCGGCCTTTGCGCCTTAAGACAGGTGTGAAGCGCCTGATTTAGCGCTCCAATCACCTCCAGGGGCGATAAAAGTCAAGTTTGCAGTCGGTGGCGATACTTAGCGCCAGGCGCTAATCTTTGCGCCCGGCCGATAATTGCGCCCCAAATGGGGCGATACTGAATATCTCCCCCATTAACTGAAAAAAAAATTGTTAAGTTTGTTCATCTTTATTTCAGGTTTACCTTTTCCCCATGTGAGAGCCCCAATCTTGGTTTTGCTCTGAATAACATTTTTTTAAAGTGAGAATCAAAGGAGCTTACTCACTTCCTGGTTCTCGGTCTGAGAGAATTCTGCATTGTGATTGGCTGCTTAGACAGCTTTATGACGTCACAGCAGCTCGCATTAGGGATTTCTCATTATCTTACGCTAATTTTAACAGCACGTCGGAAAAGTCAAACTACTTGCCACAGAGATCACAAGATCTTTGTGTGATGCTTACTTCGGGGCCAGTGCCAAATGCCTTTGCTTTGCCACTGACCGCATATACGGGTCTATATGTTTAATTGTGTAACTAATTTTTATTAAAAAAAAATACTTGTGTTGTGTTACAGGGGGGTCCGTGGAATTTTTTTAACACGAGAGGGTGGGCCTCAGAAGCAAAAAGGTTGAGAACCCCTGATCTAGCAAAGTGTGACCACATCGCAATTCGGTTTCAAGTAATTATAGAAAGAGATCAGAAAATATCGAAGGTAAAAATGCTCAACTGTGAAGAGCTCATTTCAGTGATTTAAGAAGGGACCTCGGACAGGTACATTGGAAAAGTTGATTGCAGGGTAATGCAATAAAGGAGCAATGGAAGGCATTCAGGGAAGAGATAATTTAGGAACAAACTAGGCATATTCCTTTGAAGTGAAAAGGTAGAGCATCCAAAGCTAATGCACCCTGGGTGACAAAGGAAATAAAAGATAAAACAGAAAAAGGCAAATTACAAATGTCAGGAGCATGATTCAGTTAATAACTAGGATGATTATGGAAAGTAGAGGAGGGATTCGAAAAGTTAATGGCAGTGTGTATTTGCAACACCAAAGTTCTGATTGGTACTCTTGGATGACAAGACACACCCAGCAGTTTGTCTGGAATGTGTAATTTGATCTTGCCTGCCTGAGTAATCAAGTACTTTTGCAATGTATAATTTGATCCATTCATTCTGACTGCCAGGCTCCAGACACAGCTCATGGTACTCCGTTAAGTGAACAGACAGGGCTCACCTTCGCGGATTAGAACTTTCTCCACCCCCCCACCACCCCATCCCCCGCCCAAACGAGTTCCTGACCTTCACCCCCCACAACCAGTTCCTGACCTTTTCCCTCCCAAACCAGTTCTTGACCTTCACCGGCTCACCCCTTTCCGGGTTCCTGACCTTCCCCCCCCTTTCTGGGTTCCTGACCTTCCCCCACCCCAGGTTCCTGACCTTCTCTTCCCCCCTGCCCCACCGCATAGATGGGGCATTGTGTATGGATCACGGATTGTTAACAGGTTTATTGGGTATCAATTGAAGTGACAGGGTCATGACTTCCGGATTTCATCCAGCCCAGTGATATCGCTTGCTGCACACACGCCAGGCTTTCCAAGAAATCAACCAGGTCTTGGGGGAGGAGAGTGTGAATGTGGTGCAGGTGTAAAGGGGGTGAGGGTGGGGTTGGAAGAACATGATCCACATCTAACAGGGGAGAGAGCTTGATCAGTCTTCCCATCTGGATCACGTTCTCACTCTCATTCCCCCCCGCCACCCCTTTAGACCTGCATCATGTTCCTTTCCCCCTCCCCACGGTTCTCTCCGTGCTCTTCCCCGACCCCACACCGAGTTCCTGAGCTTTTCTCCCCCTCCTCTCTCCCCACTCCGATCCGCTCTCCTTTCCCCCCCTCGATCTCCTCTCCTTTCCCCCCCTCGATCTCCTCTCCTTTCCCCCCCTCGATCTCCTCTCCTTTCCCCCCCTCGATCTCCTCTCCTTTCCCCCCCTCGATCTCCTCTCCTTTCCCCCCCTCGATCTCCTCTCCTTTCCCCCCCTCGATCTCCTCTCCTTTCCCCCCCTCGATCTCCTCTCCTTTCCCCCCCTCGATCTCCTCTCCTTTCCCCCCCTCGATCTCCTCTCCTTTCCCCCCCTCGATCTCCTCTCCTTTCCCCCCCTCGATCTCCTCTCCTTTCCCCCCCTCGATCTCCTCTCCTTTCCCCCCCTCGATCTCCTCTCCTTTCCCCCCCTCGATCTCCTCTCCTTTCCCCCCCTCGATCTCCTCTCCTTTCCCCCCCTCGATCTCCTCTCCTTTCCCCCCCTCGATCTCCTCTCCTTTCCCCCCCTCGATCTCCTCTCCTTTCCCCCCCTCGATCTCCTCTCCTTTCCCCCCCTCGATCTCCTCTTCTGTCCCCCCCTCGATCTCCTCTTCTGTCCCCCCCTCGATCTCCTCATCTGTCCCCCCCTCGATCTCCTCATTCCCCCCCCCCCCCTTCCGGTCCCCTCTCTCTCCCCCCCCTTCCGATCCCCTCTCTCTCCCCCCCCTTCCGGTCCCCTCTCTCTCCCCCCCTTCCGGTCCCCTCTCTCTCCCCCCCTTCCGGTCCCCTCTCTCTCCCCCCCTTCCGATCCCCTCTCTCCCCCCCTTCCGATCCCCTCTCTCTCCCCCCCCCTTCCGATCCCCTCTCTCTCCCCCCCCTTCCGATCCCCTCTCTCTCCCCCCCCCTTCCGATCCCCTCTCTCCCCCCCCCTTCCGATCCCCTCTCTCTCCCCCCCCTTCCGATCCCCTCTCTCTCCCCCCCCCCCTCGATCCCATCTCCTCCCTGCCCCACCATCCGATTCCCTGACCTTCTCCGCACGGAGTCGAGTGAAGCATGGCGGTGCTGGCCCCAGCCGCCGCACACATGCAGGCAGAGAGAGAGCCAAAAATGTGGTGCAAATTATCACTCCAAAGGTTAATACGGGAGGCAAAGAGAGACTACGAGAAAAGATTAGCAGGCAACATTAAATTGAACCTCAAGTGTAAGAGGATAGCTAGAGAAAAAGTTGTGCCTATTAAGGACACAAAGGGAAAACTTCCTGTCGCGTCAGAGGACATGGCTAAAGTATTAAATGAGTACGAACATACGGACAATGATGGACAGGTAAAGACCCTCTGGTCTGTCGAGCCTATCCCACACAATTGCGACACCTTGTGTATCACAATATATACTCCACCCCACCCAAAACCATGTGATTTCCTGGGAAAGACAAAGAAAGATTAAAAAACCCAGGCCAATTTGGAGGAAAAAGACTGGGAAATTCTTCTCCGACCCATCTACGCGATCAAAACTAGTCAAGGAGATAACTCTGGCCTTAAATTCCCTGCAGTATCTACCTTCTGTAAGAGGTGATCGCCATCCCAGCCAGAAACAAGTCCAGCTCTCACTTGAAGAAATTCAGCGAATCAGCACCACCACACAAGATGGCAGCCTATTCCAGAGGACCACTGTTCTCTGGGAAAAGAACCACCTCCTGACCTCTAACCTAGATCAAGCCTTATACAAATTAAATTTGTGACCCCTGGTCCTCACTAACCTATTTAATGGAAACAAACTGTCAACTGGAACACAATCTATTCCCTTCATGATCTTATAAACCTCAATCAGATCAACTCTAAGTCTCCGCTTCTCTAAACCCAACTCTTTTAACCTATCTTGATAACGAAGATGCTTTATGCTGGGAATTAGTCTAGTGGCCCTCCTCTGCACCCTTTCCAAAGCCTCAATATCACCCACCATGTGAGGAGACCCAAACTGGACACAGTATTCCAAGTGCGGCCTGACTACGGTCTTGTACAGGGACAAAATAGTATGCCTCGTCTTATACTCAATTACCCTATGGATACACCCCAACACCCTATTTGCTCCTGCTATCACTTCACGGCATTGCTCATGTACCTTTAAAGATGTATGCACTATAATGCCCAAATTTTTTTCTATCTCCACCTTTTTTAATACTTTTCCCTGAAGGGTGTATGAATGTTGAGCATTTGCCCTGCACTTATCTAAGTTATACTTTGCATCTGTCTTCACAAAGGAAGATGATGATGATGTGAAGGTTACACTAAGAGGGGGAAGTATGGACAGGATAGTAATAGATAGAGAAAACATACAAAAAAGATTAGCATCACTGAAAGTTGGTAGGTTACCTGGTCTGGATGGAATGCATCTGAGCTTGCTGAAAGAAGCAAAGGTAGAAATAGCACAGGCATTGGTTGCAATCTTTTAATCCTCAATGGATACAGGAGTAGTGCCAGAGGACTGGAGGGTTGCTAATGTTATACTACTATTCAAGAAAGAGCAGAGGTATAAACCAGGAATCTACAGGCCAGTCAGCCTAACATCGGCAGTGGGGAAGTTATTGGAAACCATAATCAGGGACAAAATAAACTTTCATTTGGAAAGACATGTGTTAATCAAGGAGAGCCAGCAGGGATTTGTTAAAGGCAAATTGTGTCTAACTAACTTGACTGAATTCTTTGATGAGGTAACAGAGAAGGTTGATCAAAGTGGTGCATCAGATGTTGTATATATGGACTTTTGGAAGGCATTCAACAAAGTGCCACACAGGAGGCTTGTTAAGAAGATAGAAGCCCATGGAATTTAGGGGAAAGTGGTGGTATTGATATGGAATTGGCTCAGTGACAGGAAGCAGAGGGTGGTGGTAGATGGATGTTTTTCAGATTGGGAGGTGGTTTGCAATGGTGTTCCTCAAGCGTCAGTTTTGGATCCATTACTCTTTTTAATTTTTATAAATGACCTAGACTCGGGTTTAGAGAACAGCATTATTAGGTATGCAGATGATACAAAACTTGGCAACGTCGTAGATAGTGATGAGGATAGTTGTCGGCTTCAGGATGACAGACAGGATGGTGAAATGGGCAGAAGCATGGTAGATAGTGTTCAATGCAGTGTGAAGTGATGCACTTTGGGAGAACTAATATGGAAAGACAGTAAATGGCACAATTTTGAAAAGTGTAGATGAGCATAGACCTTGGTGTCTATATGCACAAATCCTTAAAGGTGGCAGGGCAAGTTGATAAGGTGGTTAGAAATACATATGGGTTCCTTGGGTTTATAAATAGAGGAATATAATATAAAAACAAAGTGATCATGTTAGAACATTATAAATCACTGTTTAGGTCTCGGCTGGAGTATTTTTGCACCACACTTTAGAAAAGATGAAAAGGCCTTAGAAATGGTACATAGGTGGTTTACCAGGATGTTACCAGGGATGAAGGACTTCAGTTATGAAGAGAGGTTAGAAAAGTTAGGACTGTTCGCCTTGGAACAGAGAAGGTTAAGAGGTGACCTAATAGAGGTTTTCAAAATGATGAGGGGTTTTGATAGAGTAGATAGAGAATGGCTGTTCCCTCTGGTGAGTGGGTCAATAACCAGAGATCATATATTTAAAATCATTGGCAAAAGATCTAGAGTGGAGATGAGGAGAAATATTTTCACTCAGAGTTGTCGGGATCTTGAACGCTCTGCCTGAAAAGATGGTGGAAGCGGATTCCATAAATAATTTTAAAAGGGAATTGGACAGACACTTGGGGTTGAGGAACTTCAGGGTTATGAACAAAAAGCAGGGATGTGGGACTAAGCACGGCTGCTCTTTCAAAGAGCCAGCACAGGCATGACGGGCTGAATGGCCACCTTCTGTGCTGTAAGCTTCTATGATACTATGAGTGCTGTATTCTTTGGCACAGGCAGTGCTTGAAGCAGAGACCATTATATCTTTGAAGGGAAAAGTGGAAAAATATTTGAAGCAGATACGGGACAATAGGGCAGGGGTGGAAGGTGAGCAAGGCAGTGGAAACTGGAAATATTCCTGATCTGAATGAACAAAATTAATTAATGGCTGAGTCTTGATCACAGTCGCAACTGTCTGAGGAATTAATCAAAATAATTTTTCCCTGATAGAGGTCTGTCTGCAAGTAACAACAACTGACATTTATATAGCACCTTTAACATAGTAAAATGCAATTGATTTAAACAGCGATGACCCATCCTTTGAATCGATACTGCAAACAAGGTCTATATATTTGCCTTGCCTATAGGTACGTGCACCACAAAGAAACAAAAACTCTTCTAGAAATTAACAGAAACCAGTTTCCATTTGTCATTAACATATAATGGCCCGTTATTTGCGGTCACCAGCGAAGCAAAGGTGCTCGCCGCTGGCCCTGAAGAAAGCTGCCCATAGAGATCCCACAATCTCTTGGGCGAGAAGTTTGCCTTTTTTGATGTTCAATTGATTTCAGCGCTCTGTAATGGGAATTCCTAGTGCGAGGCTGCTGCAACATCAACAAGCTGTCTTAGCAAACAATCACATTGCAGAACTCTCACAATTAGGAAACCAGGAAATGAGAAGCTGCTTTTATCCAGACTTTTAAAAAAAAATGTTGCATAGAGCGAAATGAAGATTGGGACTCTCACATGGGGATAAGGTAGAAGCTAAAATATCATGAACCAACTAAAAGGTTATTAAAAATGTTAATATTTATCATAATGGAGAAATTCGATACTCCATAAATATAAAAATTAACTTTTCAGGGCCAGAACGTTTGTTTAGCAGTCAACACACTGTTAAAACTCCAGTTACACCAAGTCGAACAAAGCTTAACATTTAATGTTAATTAAATTTGCGATATTACTGCAGAAAAACCCAAATTTACTGGCTATGAGGGAGAGGGGAGTCCACAGCGCAGCCAGTGTCTGAGCAGTGAATGACCAAGTTTAGATGCACGTGCATTAAATCCTGAAGTTGCGGTCAGTTTCAGACGGGTAATGACGGCGAATGCTATTAGTTTGCCGTCACGATCCACCGCAAACTCCGGAGGCCAATGCTTCTGGACAGAGAAGTATATTCACTTTGCCACAGGCATTCAACTTAAAAAGGACAACGGAAAACTTGACAGAAGTAGCAGCTCTGGCTTCCATTGCAATTTAAATGAAATGAGATAAACATAAAAATCTTATAACTTCAAACAGGACAGATCCCAGTTTCCATTACAGATGCATCATAGAAAATCCCAATCCTGTCCTCACTTCGTATCAATACAGGAACACTTGCAGCAAGGGGCTCTTGGGTACTGATTAGGATCCTGGCTGATTTTCTTCCCCTTTTATAGAATCATAGAATGGTTACAGCACAGAAGGAGGCCATTCGGCCAGTTGAGCCCGTGCCAGCTCTCTGCAAGAGCACGTAAGCTAATCCCACTCCCCCGCCCTCTCCCCATAGCCCTGCAAAATTTTTTCCTTCAGATACTTATCCAATTCCCTTTTGAAAGCCATGATTGAATCTGCCTCCACCACCCTTTCAGGCAGTGCATTCCAGATCCTAACCACTCGCTGCGTAAAAAAGTTTTCCCTCATGTCGCCTTTGGTTCTTGTGCCAATCGCCTTGAATCTGTGTCCTCTGGTTCTCGACCCTTCCGCCAGTGGGAACAGTTTCTCTCTATCTATTCTGTCTAGACCCCTCATGATTTTGAATACCTCTATCAAATCTCCTCTCAACCTTCTCTGCTCTAAGGAGAACAACCCCAGCTTCTCTAGTCTATCCACGTAACTGAAGTCCCTCATCCCTGGAATCATTCTTGTAAATATTTTCTGCACCCTCTCTAAGGCCTTCATATCCATCCTAAAGTGCGGTGCCCAGAATTGGACACAATACTCCAGTTGAGGCCGAACCAGCGTTTTCTAAAAGGTTCACCATAACTTCCTTGCTTTTGTATTCTATGCCTCTATGCCACTTCACCCGACGAAGGAGTAGTAACTCCGAAAGCTTGTGATTTCAAATAAAACTGTTGGACTATAACCTGGTGTTGTGCGACCTCTCAATTCTATTTATAAAGCCCAGGATCCCGTATGCTTTTTTAACCGCTTTCTCAACCTGCCCTGCCACCTTCAACGATTTCTGCACATATACCCCCAGGTATCTCTGTTCATGCACTCACTTTAGAATTGTACCCTTTAGTTTATTTTGCCTCTCCTCGTTCTTCCTACTAAAATGTATCACTTTGCACTTTTCTGCGTTAAATTTCATCTGCCACGTGTCCGACCATTTCACCTGTCTATGTCTTCTTGAGGTCTATCACTATCCTCCTCATTGTTCACTATACTTCCAAGTTTTGTGTCATCTGATTTTTAAGGTATTTTCAGTGATTTAAAATCGGGTTACTCACAGGTGGTAGATTGACAGTGATTAAAAATGCTTATTTTTTCTGATAAGCCCATTTTCAGCTGTATTAATAAAACTGCGCTGAGTTACCACTCCTAAATATATCAAGGAATATTTTTAAAGCAAATTTGTTTTTAAATTACGTTTTAAAACGCTGCCTTATTGCGCTGGTTCATGGCAGATTGTGTGTTCAGTGATATGCAAATGAGTTTGAGCAGAAACTCAAGGAAAAAAACACTTTTCAAAACCAGCGCAATTTATTGCGCAGTTTGCACCCGGATCGCCAATTGCGCCCAAAGTGGAAACTCTTCCCCTAGGTTCTTCAGGCCTCAGAAGTCTTACTATAACAGATGGTTATAATGCGGGTGTAGACAAAATGTTCACAAGAATGCAGTCTATGGTGTAAGTGCTAGAATCATAGAATAGTACAGCACAAAAGGAGACCAATTCAGCCCATCGAGTCTGCGCCGGCTCCTTTGAAGAGCAATTCAGTTAGTCCCACTCCCCCGCTCTTTCCCCATATTCATGTGAATTTTTCTCCTTTAAGTATTTATCCAATTCCCTTTTGAAGGCTACTATTGAATCTGTATCCGCCACCCTATCAGGCAGTGCATTCTAAATCCTAACCACTCATTGCGTAAAAATGTCTTTCCTCATGTTTGCCAATCACCTTAAATCTGTGCCCTCTCGTTATCAACCTTCAGCCATTGGAAAAAGTTTCTCTTTATTTACTCTATCTAAACCCTTCATGATTGTAAACACCTCAATCAAATCTCCTCTTAGCCTTCTCTGCTCCAAGGAGAGCAACCCTAGCTTCTCCAGTCTATCCACGTAACTGTATTACCTCATCCCTGGAACCATTCTAGTAAATCTCTTCTGTACCCTCTCCAAAGCCTTCATGTCCTTCCTGAAGTGTAAATTTTTAACATTGTTGTGTAAAAGCCAGCATCCTAAAAGCTCAGAGCCAAAGGGACTTTCTGCAATAGGGTGCCATTTCATAATTATCTCAAATTTGGATTTCAAGTTTCAACTGGTTCTTGCAGTGGGCATTCAGTAAAACTAGACAGAGGTTGTAACTGTAATTATTGATAGCAGATACTGACATAATTATTGTCTGCCTTAATATTTATTCTGTCATGTTTCCATGGTGCTATAAGAAGAAGACTGGGCAACTTATCTTAATATATAATTCATAAAATTATATATTAAAATCATCTTAAAAGTTACCACCATAAGGCCGTTAAAGATGTTGGAAGGGAGCGGAAAGAATACAGTGAACCCTGCCAAGTGTTTCGTGTACATAGAGAGAATGCGATGGGCGTTGCCAATTTGCCAGTTACTAATACTGGTTTTATGTTCAGAAATGTATTTTCATTTGAATTCTAAGCTACAACGAAAGCGTCGTCTCACAGCATGATTACTGTATTCGAAGAACTAGTTCATTAAACTCAGATATAACTAATACATTTTCTTACTGGCTAAATTTTGGCCCACAGTGTAAAAAGACACATTTTAACAGTCAATTTACTTTTAAAAAATAAAAGGAACAAAATATCTGTGAGGTTATTCTGGGAAATACATGGCATCTGGTCAGGCGAGGCCGGAAAATTGGGCAGGAAGCTGTTCCAACGTCTCTCCGCTCCCCAATGGTACTTCCAGCAATTTCCACGACATCGGGAGAATAATACATCTTCCCACATATAAATGGGCATATTATGACTACATTCAAATAAGGAAAATGTGTTATACAGTGTATTTTCTGTTATTTGAACCCTAGGAACATTGGGACAAGTAACAACTGTGCATCCCTGGCATTCAGTGTTGCTAGAGGATGGCTTTAAATTTGAAAAGGCTGGTTTCTCAAAAGCAGTCGATCACAGCGCGATTGATTACAGTACGGAAACTGGCATATTCAGTTCTGACGAAAGGTCATCGACCTGAAACGTTAACTCTGTTTCTCTCTCCACAGATGCTGCCTGACTTGCTGAGTATACCCAGCATTTTCTGTTTTTATTTTAGATTTCCATCATCTGCAGTATTTTGCCTTTGGCATATTTAAAATTGGGAGTGCAATTAAAAATTATTTTTTTGAAATGTTGGGCCCTGACTGTGCACTCACACCACAGATTAAACCCCCCCTCCCCACCCAACACTAGCTCCCAAAATATTTAAATGTCTCCGACCCTGGGATATGAGCTGAAGTCAGGAACACAGACAAGGCGTAAGCAGAACTTCTGCCTGGCACAAGATTTGTTCTCCTTATGCTCCACAGAAATTTCTAGGATGAAGTATGTTCTTCTCTCATTTTCTTCCCTTACCCCTCCTTTCCTGAAAATAGTGACTCATGCTGATGTGCAGTTCCAGAGGCAGCAACACTTTCTGGTACTTCACTCAAAAAATTACATTTCTTTACGCATGAGTGCTAGTGGACTATTCCATCGTGGGAGCCATCACAGTAAAGCCCAACTTTACCTTCATCTAAGTCATAACAGCACAGAAGGAGACCATTTGGCCCATCGAGTCCGTGCCGGCTCTCTGTGAAGCAATCCAGTCAGTCCCATTTCCCTGCTCTATCCCCATAGTCCTCCAAGTTATTTCCCTCAAGTGCCTATCCAGTCTCCACTTGAAAACATTGAGTGTCTCCGCTTCCACCACTTCCGTCGGCAGAGCTTTCCAGGTCCTCACCACTCGCTGCGTAAAAATGTTTTTCCTCACATCCCCCTGTATCTCTTTCCCAAAACCTTCAATCTGTGTCCCTTAGTCCGTGTAACATCAACTAATGGGAACAACCTTTCCCTGTCTAGCCTATCCAAACCCGTCATAATCTTCGACACCTCTCTCAAATCACCCCTCAACCTCCTTTGCTCTAATGAAAACAAATCCAGCTTCTCCAACCTGTCCTTGTAGCCAAGATCCCCCATCCCCGGAATGTACGCTTAGCAGTAGTCGCTGGACAGTAGTAGCCACGAGCAGAAACTCTGCCTGACTTTTCTTCTCCCTAACTCAGCGACACTGAGCACAACTGCAGCAACTCCACCACAACTCTAACTGAGATTAGCTAATTCCACACAAACCAGAGAATGAACCTGGGACCCTCTTGTCAGTGTGGCTCAGTACCACACCACTACTATACACGATCACTAACTGAGCCATCAATGGAATTCACAAAACATTTGTGCTGAATAACAGTCTAGCACCAGAAAAGCTTCAAGAACTACCCTAGAAAATCTAGACTAACTGTTGGTGATCACTTCATTTTAATTTTTTACGTCATAAAAACTTGTTTATGGAATAAAGCTAATTTGAACATCAAATATATTTTACACAACAAAGAAACTGATTGACTAATGTGTGCGGACTTTTCAATGGGTCTTTGTATAACACAACAGATTGCATGAGAAGTCTCCAATGATCCCTTTGGACAGAATTCAGATTCCCAGCCGTACATACTGCACCCTGCCTACATCAGTGTATGGTTCAAAGGCTGGAACTTTATAAATCTCTTTCTAATCTAGAATGCTCTAACGTGACATTGTTTTGGAAACTATTTTTAAATAGCACTGAACAAAATAAAATCATTTCCAGCAGTTGATCCTTTCCCCAAATCATTAAGGTTGTTTTTGCCAATTGATGTAATTGTGGATTCCAAAAATACATACTTTACTTCTGAAAGAACAGATCGTTCACCATCAGAAGAGAGCGCGCGCAGGTACTGTCGAAAGCTTTAAGGTGAACGTGAATGCCTGATGCGTATGGCGTTACCTTGAGTCTCTACTTTTTCCCTAAACCAAGGGTGGTGAGGTAAACTGTAACACCACTAATGTTGTCTGATTGGAATCAACTAACAATGAGGATCAAACCTAGAACTTTTTTGGTCTCTATGTGTCAGTGACCCCCTGTCTTAACCATCTGAGCTGGTAATGATGTCTAATGAAGTGCACAAAATAGTACTTAAATATTAAAATAGCAAAATATGTTTTTGCATTCCAGTGTCTAACAGTAACTGTAATTTCTGCAACTTTTCTTGAATGGGACAAGTCTTATTTTGGAGAGAGAGAGAGAGAGAGGCGCACAATAAGTATTCCTATTTTCTTTGCAAAACAATCCCTTTAGTCAACAGATTCCTTTCAGAACATTGAATACTGTAATCTTGTTACACTCTGAACAACAATGGCTTGAGACAAAATATGATTTATTTCTAATTTCCACATTTGTCCCCACTGCATTAATGTTTTATTTGGAATTTTATTTTGTAGTCAATAGGTTAACGAACGAACAAGACTATAACCAAATCTAGACAGATCAATTAGCAAATTAACTATTGGTATCCTCAGCCCTTAAATATTTGGTGAGGTCCAAGAAGGTCAAGGAAAGAATTTCCTGAAATTAAATGTTATTAGTGGCTTTGCTAAACTGAAGCATGACAAAGTCAACAGTGTTTTTGATTGATGTTAAATTATTTTGTTTTTGCCTTCAGTGTGTGCAATAAACTCTGCTTTAAATGGGGTGTGATGTAGTTTTTTAAAAATTCCAAAGACCTCTGTACAAACACAGATTTTCTAATAAAAAATCAGCATAATTCATAATTAAATTGCTGCCTACTAAATCATTCAGCCTAATATTTTAATGGAAACCTTGAAGAATCCTGAAGTTTCTAACAATTAAGTCAATAAAGTTTTGCCAATACAAATAAAGACAATCATAATGTATAGCCCAGTCACACAAATCGGCATTTTTAAAATGGTGAAAATTATGGCAAATAAAATAAAAGCCGAGAAAATTTAGGCTAGTATTTGCCAAGTAGAAAATGTACGGGATTGCCTCAAAACTGGCTGTTTAGTGTCTGCAGTTTGCATGACATTTCCACAGCAACAGTCTTACAGCTGTAATTATAGTTCTCCAACTGCATTTTATATACTTTACTAACACCATTCACCTTGAAAATAAATAAATCAAGAGCTACAAAAATTATGTGGACATACATCACAGCTCACCCTTGTTTCTTTTCAAAGCTTTGTACAATACCATTTTATGATGTACAAATAAGATCAGCATCAGATACCTAATGCAATGTTTCTCCACTGAAATAGAGTGCAAACAGGTTTGCCGAGAACTAAGAGCAGATGTATATCTTTGCAAGAACCTTCTGTTATCAAAACATATAATTTGCCAACAAAGCAATGTATCCTGCATTGTGGGTCATCAACCTTTTTAAGAGACAAACGTCTCATCTGCAACTTATGGCTACATTAAGTGACTGCTCTAGGGATGGAATTAGACTGGGTGTGATTGATGATAAAGATAAACTGATTAGTCTAATTCATTCTATTTATTTCATAGCAGAAAAGGTTTAATGGTCTCCAGGGGACAAAGAAATTTTATAAGACAAACACATGTAAAAAGTTTTTATTTTGACCCATTGGTTTGAAACACTCAAATGCTATGAAGTGCTAGGAAAATAGATAAGGAAGAACCAGTAGATGTGGTGTATTTGGACTTTCAAAAGGCTTTCGATAAGGTCCCGCATAAGAGATTAGCGTGTAAAGTTAAGGCACATGGGATTGGGAGCAAGGTATTGACTTGGATAGAGAACTGGTTGGCGGACAGAAAGCAGAGAGTAGGAATTAATGGGTCTTTTTCCGAGTGGCAGGCAGTGACTGGTGGGGTACCGCAGGGATCGGTCCTTGGACCCCAGCTATTCACAATATATATTAATGATCTAGATAAGGGAACTAAATGTAATATCTCCAAGTTTGCAGATGACACAAAGCTGGGTGGGCGTGTGTGCTGCGAGGAGGATACCGAGAAACTCCAGGATGATTTGGACAAGTTGGGTGAGTGGGCAGAAGCGTGGCAGATGCAATATAACGTGGATAAAGGCGAGGTTATCCACTTTGGTGTCAAAAACAGAAAGGCAGACTATTATCTGAATGGCAATAGATTGGGAGAAGGGGAAATGCAACGAGACCTGGGTGTCCTTGTGCACCAGTCGCTGAAGGTAAGCATGCAGGTGCAGCAGGCGGTGAAGAAGGCAAATGGTATGTTGGCCTTCATAGCGAAAGGGTTTGAGTATAGGAACAGGGATGTCCTGCTGCAGTTGTACAGGGCCTTGGTGAGACCACACCTTGAGTACTGTGTGCAGTTTTGGTCGCCTTATCTGAGGAAGGATGTTCTTGCCATGGAAGGAGTTCAGCGAAGATTCACAAGGCTGATACCTGGGATGGCAGGAATGACATATGAGGAGAGATTGGGTCGATTGGGCTTATACTCGCTGGAGTATAGAAGAATGAGAGGGGATCTCATCGAAACATATAAAATTCTGACAGGTCTGGACAAACTAGATGCAGGAAGAATGTTCCCGATGGTCGGAGAGTCCAGAACCAGGGGTCATAATCTAAGGATAAGGGGTAAGCCATTTAGGACAGAAATGAGGAAGAATTTCTTCACCCAGAGAGTGGTGAACCTGTGGAATTCTCTACCACAGAAGGTAGTTGAGGCCAAGTCATTAAATATATTCAAGAATGAGTTAGATATATTTCATAAAGCTAAAGGTATCAAGGGATATGGGGAGAAGGCAGGGACAGGGTACTGAGTTTGGATGATCAGCCATGATCTCATCGAATGGCGGAGCAGGCTCGAGGGGCCGAATGGCCTACACCTGCTCCTATCTTCTATGTTTCTATATACAGACTAAGAACAAACATTCTTGATCAAGAAAATTATTCTAAGCGCTGCATATCTTTACTCACCAATTAAGATTTGTAATTGGCTTCCATAGTTATAATCATCCGAAACATTTAAATGTACAGCTGCTGCTTTGTATAGCAGGTTTAAGTGTGCTAGTTATTTAACAGGTAATAGAACTATTAACTTGTTTATGCTGAGAGCTGAAGCCATAATCCAGGCTATGTATCACTGTTAATCACCTGCTTACAGTACGGACTGTTTCACAAACCAGAATTGAAAAAATAACATGGCTGCAACAATTACTGCACCCTCCTCCTCACTTCCCTGGTGGACCATGCTGAAATTCACAGATTTTTTTTAAAATTATTAAATCTGAGCTTCTGCACACACACGCTCCAAGTTGCAGGTTGTGTACAACATGCAGACTCAGATCTGATGCTTCAAATAATACCAATCTTTTTCCTCCTTTTCAATTAATTTTTAAAGTTAAATTTAACATACCAAGAACAGAATCTACATCACAAGTCTGTCAGGAAAAACTTCTGCAAAGGAGTTCAAGATGACTGCAGATAGGAGGGGTGGGAGCAGGTGGAGAGAGATTTGGAGCAATTGTCGAAGTGCCAACCATGTTATTGGGGTAATGGGAAAATTTACTGAGGAAATGTTGGCCAAATGAGGATGAGAATTTTAAATTGGAGGTGTTGGGGGACAGAGAAATAACATAGGTCAGCAAGGACAAGCGTGATGGGTGGGCAGGACTTTGTGCAGGATAGGATACGGGCAGCAGAGTTTGGATGAGCTGAAGTTTACTTCGGGTCAAAGATGGGACGCCGACCAGGAGAACATTGGAATAAGTCAAGGCTGGAGGTGACATATTTGTGGCTGAGGGTTTCAGCAGCAGATAGGCTGAGGCAGGAGCGGATGTATGCAAAGGTACAGAGGTGGAAGAAGGCAGCCTTTGTGATGGAGAGGATATGAAGTTGGAAGCTCAGCTCAGGGTTGAGTAAGATCTCGAGGTTGCGAACAGTCTAGTTAAGCCTGAGACAATGCCCAGGGAGGGGGATAGAATTGGCGCCAAGGTTAAGGAGTTTGTGGCAAGGTTTCGGTCGTCGCAGTGTTTAACTGGTAGAAATTATGGCTCATCCAAGACTGGAAGTGGGACAAGGGGCAGCAAGAGAAGCCATTGCTGAAGATGCTCTCACTACTATCTTATCGGTAACCATGTAAGGGCAATCACACTGAACTGGACAACACAGGAGAGACATTGTAAAAGAATGTCAAAAGCAGCAGAGAGGTTGAGCAGGGTCAGAAGAGATAATGCATTATATGTTCTGGATTCCCCCACTATAAGAAATACTAACTCTGTATCTAACCTATTGAATTCTTCCATAATTTTGAACACCTCAATTAGATCACCCCTCAACCTTCTAAACTCAAGGGCATACAAGCCAAGATTATACAGCCTGTCCTCACAATTTAACCCTTTAGGTCCCGCTATTATTTTGGTGAATCTCAGCTTTACCACTTTTACGGCAAATATATCTTTACTGAGGTTCTATGCCCAAAACTGAACACAGCACTCCCGATGGGGTCCAACCAAGGCTCTGTACAACTGAAGCAGCACTTCCTCACTTTTGTATCCCAACCCGCTTGAGATGAAGGCCAACATTCCATTAGCCTTTTTGATTACTTTTTCTACCCGAGTACTAGCCTTTCATTTGTGTACATGGACACCTAAATCCCTTTGTTCCTCCACAGCTGCTGGTCTCTCATTAAGAAAATTTTCTGATTTGCTTGCTCAGATCTCAAGTGGATGGCCTCACACTTCCTCACATTGAATTCCATCTGCTATAGTTTTGCCCACTCACTTTGTCTGTCTATGGCCCTTTGTAGCTTCCTGCTCCCATCCACAAAACTTACTGCCATCTGCAAACTTGGATATACAACTCTCTATTCCTTCATCCAAATCATTATACATAGTGAAAAACTGTAGCCCCGGTACAGATCCCTGGGGATCACTTGTCGCATCCTGATAATCAGAAAACGAAACATTTAAACCTACTCTCTCTTACCTCCCAATCAATTATCAACCCATGTTGCATGGTTGCCTTCAATTCCATCCACTTTAATTTTTGCTGATAATCTCTTGTGCAGAACATTATCAAATGCCTTCCACAGACAACATCCATTGTGCTAGCGAACTCCTCAAAAAAATCAATTAGGTTAGTCAGACATGACCTAACATTCACAAATCCATGCAGACACTTTGATCAGCTGATACATGTGTGCTCTGTCTCGGATCATAGATTCCCGTAACTTCCCCATAATTGATATTAAACTGACAGGTCTGTAGTTACCCAATTTCTTCCTCACTCCCTTCTTAATTAATGAAGTGACATTTCCAATTTTACAATCAAAAGGCACACACCTGTTCTTTTAATACCTTGGGGTGGAAACCATCAGTTTCTGGAGATTTGTCTTAAGTCCCATTATTTTCTCCAGTACCAATTTAAAAAAAAATCCACTAAGTTCCTCCCTTGACTTATTTTTTTTAGGTTTCCTTGTACTACTGGTACAGATGTATTAAATCTGGTAGAGTACACCTGGGGATGTTTTGCTGCATTAAAAACACTATTATTAATGAAAGTTATTATTGTTACTGAGATGATAACTTACTGCTCATAAATAGGTGGCAATATCATACCAAAATTCCTTTTCTCTTTTCCCCCTCCCCTCCCCCCCCCCCCCACCTTTCTAGGAGGGATGCAACTGCTGCCAACAACATAAAGTAGCTACGCATGCGCAGTTCCAGTGGTTTTTTGTTTATTCTGGCCAGACTTCCCACAGATTAGTGAGAAAGGTGAGGGGTGGAAATTTCAGGTATTGAGAGGTCTGTAATATGACTTGAAGGTGATATTAGGATGTTGTTAGCTTGTACTCTCACGGGGTGTGTTTATCGCAATCATGTCCTCTGTCTGTTGTGGTTTGAACACACAGCTGGTGAACAAAATGCAGGCGCAGGATGTTAGGATTTAATCGGCTGGGAAAAGGATCATTGAGAGAGAGAGTAGACACAATGCAGAGAGATAGAGAGAGAGGCGCTAGACAAAGAGACTAGGGAGGAAAACGAGAGGGAGGGTGGAGAAAAAACGCGAGAAGAGAGAGTGTGGCAGCGGTGTGATTAATTCATCAGAATGAACTGCTAAAACTTCCAGTACAATTTCACGAGGAAATGTGACTTGAAGGTGATATTAGGATGTCGTCAGCTTTTGAGAGTTTTATTGTACTCTTGCCAAGTGTGCTTATCGCAATCTGTCTGTTGTGGTGAATGTTACTTTTTCATATTTGGGACCTGACATTTATGCGCAGAATGATTCTGCACAGCTTCCAGTTCATTGGCAGCAGTCACTCCGTTCGAGAAGATTTCAGTATAAAGATGAAGATACCCATCTACTGTATAATAACAAATTATTGATGCAATACTGAGAAATTGCACAGTACAATATTTCAGAAAACATGGTATTTACATTTTTGTAAAATGAGAAATTATAACACTTTTAATCTCAACTTTTACTAATAGACAGGGAGTTTCCTGTCTGTATAATGAAAACCTTTGAATAACAGAAAAGCAACAGTTTATTTGAGATTAAATCTAAATTGATGTACTGAATTGTCCCCTGCATGCTAAATACTTGGAAATTTTCAAATAAAAAGTTCAAAAGAATAAAAATTACTGAAAATTACTCAACAGCTTAATTTAACATTCCCTCAAACTCTAAGGTTTCAACATTCCTCTTGCATGACACAAGAAATATTGGCTCACCAGTGTCGCCTACATGCAAGAAACAAATTTAAACAAAAATCCCTTTGAGTCCTTCCCACTATTTCTCTACATGCATGCTTACTGCAAATATATTGAAAAAGCCTTTCACATAGAATCATACAGCACAGGAAGAGGCCATTCAGCCCATCATGCCTGTGCCGGCTCTTTAAAAGAGCTAACCAATTAGTCCCGCTCCCGTGCTTTTTCCACATAGCCCTGCAAATTTTTCCTTCATAAGTATATATCCCATTTCCTTTTGAAAGTTACTATTAAATCTGCTTCCACCAACCTCGCAGGCAACGCATTCCAGATCATAACAACTTGCTGTGTCAAAAATAATTCTCTCATCCCCTTCTGGTTCTTTTGCAAATCATTTTAATTCTGTGTCCTCTGGTCATCAACCCTCCCGCCAGTGGAAACATTAGCGTGGTGATAATGAGACTTTAAATACCCCAATATTGAATGGGGCCGTGATTGTGTTAAGGGCAGAGAAGGGGAGGAAATTCTGAAGTGTGTTCCAGAGAATTTTCTTGATCAGTATGTTTCCTGCCCAACGAGGAAGGAGGATTTGCTGGATCTAATCCTGGGGTTGAAGTCGGTCAAGTGGAGATCGTCACAGTGGGGAAGCATCTCTGGAATAGTGATCATTAGTATCGCAAGATTTAGATCAATTATGGAGAAGGAGAAGGACAAGGAGCAATCTAGAATAAAAATACTTAACTGGAGGAGGGCTAACTTCAGCTAATTGAGGAGGGAATTGGCCCGGGTAAATTAGAGTCAAAGACTGGCAGGCACAAATGTAATGGAGCAATGGGCTGCCTTTAAAGAGGAGATAGTTCGGGTACAGTCAAGATACATTCCCACAAGGGGGAAAGGGAGGGTAACCAAAGCCAGAGCTCCCTGGATGTCAGAATCAGGGGAATTTATAATGGGGAACAAAGAAATGGCAGACCAATTAAATACATACTTTGGTTCTGTCTTCACAAAGGAGGACACAAATAACCTCCCAGAGATGTCAGGGAACATAGGGTCAAATGAGAAGGAGGAACTGAAATAAATCAGTATTTGTAGGGAAATTGACGGGATTGAAGGCCGATAAATCCCCAGGGCCTGATAATCTACAGCCTAGGGTACTTAAGGAAGTGGCCCTAGAAATAGTAGATGCATTGCTGGTCATCTTCCAAAATTCTATAGACTCTGGAACAGTACCCATGGATTGGAGGGTAGCTAATGTTACCCCACTATTCAATAAAAGGTGGTAGAGAGAAAACGGGGAATTATAGACCAGTAAGCCTGACATCGGTAGTGGGGAAAATGCTAGAGTCCATTATAAAAGATGTAATAGCAGAGCACTTGGAAAACAGTGACAGGATCGGACAAAGTCAACATGGATTTACAAAAGGCAAATCGTGCTTGACTAATCTACTGGAATTTTTTGAGGATGTAACTGGTAAAATGGATAAGGGAGAACCAGTGGATGTGGTGTATTTGAACTTTCAGAAGGCTTTCGATAAGGTCCCGCATAAGAGATTAGCGTGTAAAGTTAAGGCACATGGGATTGGGAGCAAGGTATTGACTTGGATAGAGAACTGGTTGGCAGACAGAAAGCAAAGAGTTGGAATAAATGGGTCTTTTTCCGAGTGGCAGGCGGTGACTAGTGGGGTACCGCAGGGATCGGTCCTAGGACCCCAGCTATTCACAATATATATTAATGATCTAGACGAGGGAATTGGATGTAATATCTCCAAGTTTGCAGACGACACAAAGCTGGGTGGGAGTGTGTGCCGTGAGGAGGATGCCGAGAAACTCCAGTATGATTTGGACAGGTTGGGTGATTGGGCAGAAGCATGGCAGATGCAATATAATGTGGATAAATGCGAGGTTATCCACTTTGGTATCAAAAACAGGAAGGCAGATTATCTGAATGGCAATAGATTGGGAGAAGGGGAAGTGCAACGAGACCTGGGTGTCCTTGTGCACCAATCGCTGAAGGTAAGCATGCAGGTGCAGCAGGCGGTTAAGAAGGCAAATGGTATGTTGGCCTTCGTAGCGAAAGGGTTCGAGTACAGGAACAAGGATGTCTTGCTGCAGTTGTACAGGGCCTTGGTGAGACCACACCTTGAGTATTGTGTGCAGTTTTGGTCGCCTTATCTGAGGAAGGATGTTCTTGCCATGGAGGGAGTGCAGCGAAGATTCACCAGGCTGATTCCCGGGATGGCAGGAATGGCATATGAGGAGAGATTGGGTCGATTAGGCTTATACTCACTGGAGTTTAGAAGAATGAGAGGGGATCTCATTGAAACTTATAAAATTCTAACAGGACGAGACAGACTAGATGCAGGAAGGATGTTCCCGATGGCCGGGGAGTCCAGAACCAGGGATCACAGTCTAAGGATAAGGGGTAAGCCATTTAGGACAGAGATGAGGAGGAATTTCTTCACCCAGACAGTGGTGAACCTGTGGAATTCTCTACCACAGAAGGCAGTAGAGGCCAATTCATTAAATATATTCAAGAAGGAGTTAGATATATTTCTTAAAACTAAAGGGATCAAGGGATATGGAGAGAAGGCAGGGACAGGGTACTGAATTTGGATGATCAGCCACGATCTCATTGAATGGCGGAGCAGGCTCGAGGGGCTGAATGGCCTACTCCTGCTCCTATCTTCTATGTTTCTATGTTTCTATGACGAATGAGTTGGAGAGCAGGATGAAGCAAAAAAAAGGGGGTGTATGAAAGTTATTAGCTTGATAATACAAGGGAGAATCAGGCTGAATATAAAAAGTAGAGAGAAGTGAAAAAGGAAATAACAGGGGCAAAGAAACCGTAGAAGAATATATTGGCCAACATGAAAGGGAATTCAAAGGTCTTCTATAGGCATAATCACAGTAAAAGGGTTGTCAGAGGAGCGGTGGGGCCGATTAGGGACCAAAATAGAGATCGAAGTTATGCTTAACCTATATAAAACACTAGTTTGGCCCCAGCTGGAGTATTGTGTCCAATTCTGGGCACCACACTTTAAGAAGGACGTGAAGGTTTTGGAGAGGGTACATAAGAGATTTACTAGAATGGCTCCAGGGATGAGGGAATACAGTTACGTGGGGAAACTGGGGTTGTTCTCCTTGAAGCAGAGAAGGCTAAGAGGAGATTTGGTAGAGGTGTTTAAAATCATGAAGGCTTTAGATAGAGTAAATAAAGCAAAACTGTTTCCAATGACTGAAGGGTCGATAACCAAAGGTCACAAATTTAAGGCAAAAGAACCAGAGGCGACATGAGGAAAAACTTTTTTACACAACGAGTGGTTAAGATTTGGAATGCACTGCCTGATCGGGTGGTGGATAGATTCAATAGCAGCCTTCAAAAGAGAACTGGATAAATACTTGAAGGAGAAAAATATATGGGGAAAGAGCAGGGGAGTGGGGCTAACTAGATTACTCTTCAAAAGAGCCAGTGCAGACTCAATGGGCCGAATAGCCTCCTTCTGTGCTGTACTATTCTATGATCCATCTCAATTCATCATGCTCTCCCTCCTGAGTTCAGTGCCCTCCGTTCCTCCCTTAATCTCTCCCTCCATGTAAACTCCCCAACCAATATTTAGGGCCACCCCCTTGAAATTGCCATCTCACGTTCAACACTGTCTGATGGCTTACAAGTGGCTTTATACTTAAAGAAAGCTTTTTTTGTTGTTGTTAGCCCTTGAAGTACTTTCCTTGTTGCCCACATGGGTCTCTTTCTTTCTCTACTGTATTTCTTGCCAAATGTATAAGTTATTTTATATTGAAATTGTTTCACTACTCCTCTGCATTCTTCCTTCAAAAAGTCTGGTCCAGTCTAAGCTTTAAAGAAATTGAAGACATGAAGGAAACAAATAGTATTAGCTTCAGCAGTAACAGGCACACCAAAGGAAAATGCGACAAAATGGGAGAAACTAAAATCATAAAAAGTCTGCAGATCAATTCTGAAATTGAAACAAAAACTGCTGGCAAAATACAGCAGCTAGGATTCTCTCATCATGGTCCCCAGATCATACCTGGAGTGCACACCAGCAAACCCTACAGCCCCAGCCCACAACCCTGCCCAACAATCAATTTCATGTCAGGAAATTCACAGGCCAAGGAAGCAGAATCCACCCCCACCCTCACCCGACATGAGAAAGACCAAAGCAGAAAATTCCCATCAATGGCTCTTCCAATCCTGAAGAGAGAAAATAAAATAGGCAACACTGAAGGACACAGATACCTGCCAGCACGGTGTTCTGATGAAGGGGTTCCACCCCAACCATCAGACCACCTCCTTTATGTCCTGATACCACATACCTATTCCACATACCTATTCCACATCATCACCAATCCCATCTATAAATAAGATGGAGGACATAGCCCGCGGTCTGAAGTTACTAAACTCAATGTTCAGGCCAGATAACTGCAGAGTGCTCAGGAGAAAGGTAAGAAGTTTTATTATATCTTATGTGGCTCGGTATTAAATTTTGTCTGATAATGCTCCTGTGAAGCGTCTTGGGAAGTTTTACTATGTTAAAGGCGCTATATAAATGCAAATTGTTGTTCACCGGAACAGTGTAGGAAGCCAAAGAATGGGAGAAGGAGTTAAAATGACAAGCCACAAAATGCTCAGGTTCTCACTTGCAAACCGAATGGAGCTGTTCAAAGTGGTCACCTAATCTGTATATGATCTCCCCAGTGAACAAGAGACTGCATGATTAGCACCTCAATTACTCAAACTCTGCTCATTCACCTGTTGGGCCGGTGTTCAAATCCAGCTGAAATGATGAAAGTCATTTCTATCTTCTGGTTTTTTTTTAAAAACAGGTCCTATTTGAAAGAAACTTAGCCAGTCTTAATCCAGTTTCTAATGTGCTGTGGGCCTATGCACAAAACTACCCCTAGCAATCTCACCTGGGGGCTTTTCAGGGACTGTATAGGAAACAGAAAAATATTATGTTGGCACAATAGGAATGCTCTTCTGAGGTTAAAGATGAGATATCTTGTTGGGGCAGGGCTGAGCAGAGAAAGTCTTTCTCTAACTGTGCTAAATTGTTCTGGGTGATTCTGACATTGGGTGCCCAAAATAGTTCATATTCCATTCAACAGCACAAATAATCATAAGAACATAAGAAATAGGAGCAGGAGTAGGCCATTCGGCCTTTCGAGCCTGCTCCGCCATTCAATGAGATCATGGCTGATCTTCTGCCTCAACTCCATTCACCGGCCCTATCACCATATCCCTTGATGCCCTTACTAGTCAGAAATCTATCGACTTATGTTTTGAATATACCCAATGACTGAGCCTCCACAGCCCTCTGGGGTAGAGAATTCCAAAGATTCACCACTCTCTCTGTGAAGAAACTTCTTCTCATCTCAGTCCTGAATGGCCTACCCTTTATCCTGAGGCTGTGGCCCCTGGTTCTAGACTCCCCAGCCAAGGGAAACATTCTCCCAGCATCCACCCTATCAAGCCCTGTAATAATTTTGTATGCTTCAATGAGATCCCCTCTCATTCTTCTGAATTCAAGAGAATACAGGCCTAGTTTACTCAATCTCTTCTCATACGACAGTCCCGCCATCCCAGGAATCAATCTTGTGAACCTTCGTTGCACTCCCTCTGTGGCAAGTATATCGTTCCTCAGGTAAGGAGACCAAAATTGTACACAGTACTCCAGGTGTGGTCTCACCAAGGTCCTATATAATTGGAGTAAGACTTCTTTACTCGTCCTCAAATCCTCTTGTAATGAAGGCCAGCATACCATTTGCCTTCCTAATGGCTTGCTGTACCTGCACATTCACTTTCAGTGACTCATGTACAAGGACACCCAGGTCCCTTTGAGCATCTGCATTCCCCAATCTTTCGCCATTTAGGAAATACTCTGCCTTTCTGTTTTTCCTACCAAAGTGGATAACTTCACATTTATCCACATTATATTCCATCTGCCATGTTCTCGCCCACTCACTGAGCCTGTCAAGATCCCCTTGAAGCCTTTTCACATCCTCATCACAACTGACACTGCCACCTAGCTTTGTATCATCAGCAAATTTGGAAATGTTACATTTAGTCCCCTCATCCAAATCATTGATATAGATTGTGAATAGCTGGGGCCCAAGCACCGATCCTTGCAGCACCCCACTAGTCACAGCCTGCCATCCTGAAAAAGACCCGTTTATCCCTACTCTGTTTTCTGTCTGTTAACCAATTCTCAATCCATGCTTGTATATTACCCCCAATTCCATATGCCCTTATTTTGTTCACCAACCTCTTGTGTGGGACCTTATCGAAGGCCTTCCAAATACACCACATCTACCGGTTCCCCTTTGTCTACTCCACTAGTTACATCCTCAAAGAACTCCAATAGGTTTGTTAAACAGGATTTCCCTTTCATAAATCCATGTTGACTCTGTCCAATCTTACTATTAGTTCTAAGTGCCCAGTTATTGCATCCTTCATAATAGATTCCAGCATTTTCCCAACTACTGATGTGAGGCTAACAGGTCTGTTGTTCCCCATTTTCTCTCTCCCTCCTTTCTTAAATAGCGGGGTTACATTTGCTATCCTCCAATCTGCAGGAACCGTTCCAGAATCTATAGAATTTTGGAAGATGACAACCAATGCGTCCACTATTCCAATGGCCACCTCTTTCAAAACCCGAGGATGTAGGTCATCCGGTCCTTGGGATTTATCGACTTTTGGTCCCATTAATTTTGCTAGTACTGTTTTTTTACTACTAATAATTTCTTTAAGTTCCTCATTCTCGCCACACCCTTGGTTTTCTCGTATTTCTGGGAGGTTTTTTGTGTCTTCCTCCGTGAAGACAGAAACAAACTATTTAATTAATTTCCAAGCCATTTCCTCATTCCCCGTTATAAATTCTCCCGTCTCTGACTGTAAAGGACCTACATTTTCCTTCGCCAGTCTTTTCCTTTTCACATACCTATAGAAGCTTTTACAATCCGTTTTTATATTTTTCGCTACTTTGTGCTCATATTCCATTCCCTTTCTTTATCAATTTCTTGGTCCCCCTTTGCTGATTTCTAAAAAAGATCCCAATCCTCAGGCTGACCGCTTTTTCTGGCAGCTTTATAAGCTTCCTCCTTTGACTTAATACTAGCTTTAATTTCTTTTGTTAGCCATGGTTGGATCACTTTTCCTTTTGGGTTTTTATGCCCTGGAGGAATATATGTTTGTTGCAAATTATGCATTATTTCCTTGAATGTTAGCCATTGTATGTCCACCTTCATACCTTTCAGTGTCGTCTCCCAATCTACCACGGCGAACTTGTCCCTCATACCCTTGTAGTTTCCTGTTTAGATTGAAGACCTTAGTTTCAGATTGGACTACATCACTGTCAAACTTGATGTAAAATTCAATCATATTACGGTCACTTGTCCCTAAAGGCCCCTTTACCACAAGATTATTGATTAGCCCTTTCTCATTACAGAGTACCAGATCCAAAATAGCCTGTTCCCTGATTGGTTCCTCCACATACTGATCCAGGAAACCATCTCGCATGCATTCCAAGAATTCGTCCTCCACACCATCAGTGGTAATTCGATTTGCCGAGTCAATATGTAGATTAAAGTCCCCCATGATTACCGTATTGCCCTTGTTACATGCACTTCTAATTTCTTGATTGATACTGTGCCCTACATTACCACTACTGTTTGGTGGCCAATACACAACTCCCACCAATGCTTTCCACCCTTTGCCGTTTCTTAGCTCCACCCAAACTGATTCCAGTTCTACATCACAATCTGCCGAGCCAAGATCTTTTATCTCTACCATACCAATCTCATCCCTTATTAACAGCACTACGCCACCTTCTTTTCCTTTTTGTCTGTCCTTCTTAAATGTCGAGTACCCTGGAACATTCAGTTCCCAGCTTTGGTTACCCTGCAACCATGTCTCTGTAATGGCAATTACATCGTACCCATTTACTTCTATTAGTGCCATTAATTCATCCACCTTGTTGCGAATGCTACATGCATTTAGATAAAGTGCCTTCAACTTGGCCTGTTTAATAT
Source organism: Squalus acanthias (assembly GCA_030390025.1). Lineage (NCBI taxonomy): Eukaryota > Metazoa > Chordata > Chondrichthyes > Squaliformes > Squalidae > Squalus > Squalus acanthias. The sequence goes on along the minus strand of CM059425.1, from coordinate 174,707,468 downwards.
TTTTCTGCACTTTGTCCCTCTTTACTGTTGGCCTTTGTTTGTGCTCCCCACTAGTTTTGACGACTACTTTTCTAACTTGCACTTTCAGCTTTGTTTCTCTCCGTTCTGGGCCTACTTGGGTTCCCAGCCCCCTGACAAACTAGTTTAAGTCCTTCCCAACAGCACTAGCAAACCCCCCTGCGAGGATATTGGTCCCGGTTCTGCCGAGGTGTAATCCGTCCAGCTTGTACAGGTCCCACCTTCCCCAGAATCGGTCCCAATGCCTCAGGAATTAAAATCCCTCCCTCCTACACCATCTCTCCAGCCACGCATTCATCTGGTCTATTCTCCTATTTCTACTCTTACTAGCACGTGGCACTGGGAGTAATCCTGAGATTATTACCTTTGCAGTCCTGCTTTTTAATTTATTTCCTTGCTCCCTATATTCCGCTTGCAGGACCACATCCCTCTTTCTACCTATGTCATTGGTACCGATATGGACCATGACCTCTGGCTGTTCACCCTCCCCCTTCAGAATGTCCTGCAGCCGCTCAGTAACATCCTTGACCCTGGCACCAGGGAGGCAACATACCATCCTGGAGTCACGTCTGCAGCCACAGAAACGTCTATCTGTTCCCCTTACGATAGAATCCCCTATCACTATTGCTTTCCCACTCTTTTTCCTCTCCTCCTGTGCAGCTGAGCCACTCGTAGTGCCATGGACTTGGCTCTTGCTGCATTCCCCTGAGAAACCATCTCCCCCAGCAGTATCCAAAACGGACAATCTGTTGGAGAGGGAGATGGTCCCAGGGGACTCCTACACTACCTTCCTAGTTCTTTTACTCTGTCTGGCGGTCATCCAATCCCTTTCTGCTTGTGCACTCTTTACCTGCGGTGTGACCACCTCGTTAAACGTGCTATCCACGTAGATCTCAGCCTCGCGGATGCTCCACAGTGACTCCAGCCGCAGCTCCAGATCCGAAACGCGGATTTCGAGTAGCTGCAGCTGGAGACACTTCCTGCACACGTGTTCACCCTGGATGCCGAAAGTGTCCCTGACTTCCCACATAGCACAGGAGGAGCACTCCACACTGCCGAGCTGCCCTGCCATGTCCTACCCTTAATTTACTCACATTGAGGAGCACAAAATTCACACATAAAAAAATCTGAAATGGGAATCTTTACTATGCATAATTCTGTCACTTTTAACAGTAACTTATTTTGACAGAACAGATCTTACCTTCCAATTAAAACTTATTTAATTTTCTTTTAAAAGCATCAAAAGACTGATGGCAGATAGGCAGCTTTGAACCAGCAAAATTACAGAGACGGCACAGCCAAGTATAACAGCTTAGACTTTTTTTTAAATTCACAAACCAAGATGGAGAACCAAGACCCAAACTCAGGACATCATCAAGACTGAAAAGAACGAAAGAAATGATCAATTAAATCCAGATGCAGCTAAACTGAAAGCCTGAAGACTGAAACACTGAAGATGATAAGGAATTCTAGTTTTGAGAATCTGGGAAAAATGAGTTGAATAGAAAACTGTGACGAATCTTGATTTCAACACACCGAGGATTGGGGGGAGGGGCGAGAACTTGCATTTTTTCCACATCCTAATGGTCATCCTAAAGTGCTTTGCAGCCAATGAATTACTTTTGAACTGTAATCGTCATGATGTAGGCAAATGCAATAGCCAATTTGCACAATGCTATGTTCAACAGTAAATAAAGATAAATGACTGGTTAATCTGTTCTGGTAGTGTTGATTAGGGATAAGTGTGGATCAGGATACTGGGAGGATTCTCTTGCTCCTCTTAGAATAGTGCTGTGGTATCTTTTATATCCACCTAAATAAATGCATGGGGCCTCAGTTTAATGTCTCATAGAAAGACGCCTCTGATAATAAAGTATTCCCTCAGTTATACATTGAAGCATTAACCGAGATTATATGCTCAAATCCTGAAATGGGGCTTGAATCCACAACCTTTGTACTCAGAGGTGAGAGCGCTACCATTAATACAAGTTGACACCTGCAAGAACGAGGTAGTGTATTTGGAGTTCAGTAGGACGCTTCAGACGACTGACCAAATAGCATCCATAAAAGAGCGATGAGGGGGGAAAAAAGAGAATGAATGAACAAGAGGTGAGGAAGATACTGCCCATCCAGTGCAACACTTTTTCTTGTACCCTATCCAGGAGTGTGGGGGGCGGGGGCGGGGGCGGTTGGGTAGAAGAACCTCCCCAGGTATGGAAGCAATATTCAAGTTTTGGACAGACTGATTTCTAAATGTTGAGAGAGTAACATGTAGCAGGACATTGAGCTTCAGCAATAATGGAAATAATGAAGTTTCATTTGAAATCAGAGGAGATGGCAAGTCCAAGAACCTTCATAAGTAAAGGACTAAAGTTGGAGCCAAAATAAAAACAGCAGCAGTTAGTCTGAAGAAATAAAAAAACATTTCCAGTTGTACTCAGTGACTCAAATACAACTCACGCAGAGTACAAGTTGCAGATCTGTAGCATTTACAATAATGCAGAACTCAATGTTCCAATCCACAATGATTCTATACAAATTCTAACATCCCTTGTTACATCGGTATTGCGATTGCATTAGAATGGAGTACATAGTTTGGCTGCTACACTTTTGCTGTATCGGACACAGAGAGTCAGGATAGAAAGTTGTGCGGCCGCGTCATGAATATCTTGAGATGAGCAAAAGGAATAAAAAGGTGAACTCCAGTACCATTCCAAGACTACTCACACCATTACTATGAGGAATCTAAAATTCCAGTTATATTGCACAGTGAACCAGAGCAACGTAAATTCATCTGTTCTTTGGTCCTGAATGTACAGTGTAACCATTCGGAATTATTCCTAATTTTAGGGACACCAGCACTGCTCATTGCTTTTCCACATAAATACTTGCTAGCTCTGTTATGCAACATGCAAAAATGTGCATAACATAATCCTGGTGTTCTACAAAGCATTAATGGGTGATCCTCCCATGTATCTTAATTTTTAAAGATCTTTTAACAGAGCCAGTATAACATAGCCAAAGTATGTACTCCAATTCTAATGCAACCACAATGGAACCAAAAACAGATGTAATAATGAGAGATGCATTGGAATGTATATGGAATTATTGGCTGACACAAGGGTCATCGACCTGAAACATTAACTCTGTTTCTCTCTCTACAGATGCTGCCTGACCTGTTGAGTATTTCCAGCATTTTCTGTTTTTATTATTGCTTATACTGAATACCTGTTAAACAATTCAACACTCTTAGAAGATTCCTGCACTGCCTCCTTCAAGTCAGAAGGTTCTGGGTTCAAGTCCCACTCCAGAGACTTGAGCACAAAATCTAGGCCGACACTCCCAGTGTAATACTGAGGCTCCGTAGCGCTGCACTGTTGGAGGTGCCGTCTTTTGTTAAACCAAGGCTTCCCTCTGGTCTGCCCTCTCAGGTGGACGTAAAAGATTCCGTGGCACTATTTCGAAGAAGAGCAGGGGAGTCCTCCCCAGTATCCTAGCCAATATTTATCTCTCAACCAACACCACCAAAAAACAGATTATCTGGTCATTATCACATTGCTGTTTGTGGGAGCCTGTTGTGTGCAAATTGGATGCTGCGTTTCCTACATTACAACAGTGACTCCACTTCAAAGAAGTTCTTAATTGGCTGTAAAGGGCTTTGGGACGTCCTGAGGTCATGAAAGGCGCTATATAAATGCAAGTCTTTTTTTTACTTCTTACTCATTGAACTTGTTCTGGTGGAGGAGTGGCATTCTGGAACATGCAATCCAGGAACCTTAAGCCTCCCGTACGAGTGGGATAGCTGCAGCTGTTCAGAAACCTTTAACTCAACCGAAAGTCATCACAGACACATCCAGGATGACGCTGGACGTATGAAACATCCATTATCTCCCACACTAAGCAGATGTTACACACCAAAGGTTTCAGCTGTTCTCCCCCTCCCCCAGTTACACTAAACTGTTTTCAGTCACTTAATGATTTAGCTCCTGAAGTATATTAGGCCAATTACATCTCAATGCTAAACTCCCACTTAGGCTAAAAGTGCTCCTGGTTTTTAGCATTCCATTGGTCTCGAGCTGCTCAACACTCTGAAACCCTTCATATTTGTGAAGATTTAAAATTTGGTTGACCTTGTCAATGATAAAATGTCACTATTTAAAAACAGCATTATTACCTATCAGTTTAGCACAAGTAGTAGTAATCGTGAATACTATACACTTTATCCCATTACGCTGTCTTCTAGTATAACCTACTCCTGTTAATTTGAAGCCGATATTTGTTTGAAAAATATTTCAAATTATCAAGTAAAACAGCTCAAGTCTATTTTTTATTCCAGAATTTCAAATCAAATTAAGAGATAATTTAAAGTTACTTAATTTGAATTAAGAATAGACTTTAATAAATATTCCTCAACATCTCCTAAATGAGGTGGATAAATGCGAGGTTATCCACTTTGGTGGCAAAAACAGGAAGGCAGACTATTATCTGAACGGCAATAGATTGGGAGAAGGGGAAGTGCAACGAGACCTGGGTGTCCGTGTGCACCAGTCCCTGAAGGTAAAGCATGCAGGTGCAGTACAGGAGCAAGGATGTCTTGCTGCAGTTGTACAGGGCATTGGTGAGACCACACCTTGAGTATTGTGTGCAGTTTTGGTCGCCTTATCTGAGGAAGGATGTTCTTGCCATGGAGGGAGTGCAGCGAAGATTCACCAGGCTGATACCCGGGATGGCAGGAATGACGTATGAAGAGAGATTGGGTCGATTAGGCTTATATTCGCTAGAGTTTAGAAGAATGAGAGGGGATCTCACTGAAACTTATAAAATTCTAACAGGACTAGACAGACTAGATGCAGGAAGGATGTTCCCGATGGTGGGGGAGTCCAGAACCAGGGGTCACAGTCTAAGGATAAGGGGTAAGCCATTTAGGACTGAGATGAGGAGGAATTTCTTCACCCAGAGAGTGGTGAACCTGCAGAATTCTCTACCACACAAGGCAGTTGAGGCCAATTCATTAAATATATTCAAGAAGGAGTTAGATGTATTTCTTAAGGCTAAAGGGATCAAGGGATATGGGGAGAAAGCAGGGACAGGTACTGAATTTGGATGATCAGCCATGATCTCATTAAATGGCGAAACAGGCTCGAGGGGCCGAATGGCCTACTCCTGCTCCTATCTTCTATGTTTCTATGTGGCCAAACCCTGAATTGCCAACTGCCCATTTTTGCAATAGCTCATCCCCTCCAGTCTTAAAATGATAGCCAGGCTGGCAATTCTCTACAAGATTCTAATTAAAGATGGTACAGAGGTGGTAGAGCTATTGCTGCAACACCACAACATTCTATATCAATCCAAAAGGTTTACACAAAATGAAAGCAGTGAAGTGCTAACAATCTCTTCTCCTGCATGTAGAACCATTCTAAGTGCAGTTACCTGGAATTTAGCCCAACATGCAAAGGAATTAGTAGACACTTGCGTCACCATGGCTGTTGCACAAGCAGTAGGCATGGGAAATTTGTTAGCTATAATTTCTCCAAATCTTGTGTCCAATTTTCTGGAACTTGTGCACTCATTCCAGTAATCTTGACACCTAAAGACCAACAATTAAAAACAATAATCCTCCTATTTTAACTATCATATCGACAGAACTAATACTAGAAATATAAATTATTTCAAATTATCCCTGGGAAGTCAAAAACTTACATATTGCATATATTAAATTTATTTACAGAGCTTCCCAATACAACTAGATCTGTTAGTCTTACAGTTAACGTGTTCCGCTCACCAACATTATTTAAAATTATAGACTGAATTTAAGTGCTAGTAAAAATCTGTAGACCAACTAGTACAATAGCTAGCTGTACAGTATTAGGTTCAGCATGTAACCCATTCACCAGCACAGGAGTGCACTTATACAGGCAAATCCTGGACACACTGGAATACAAAGCATGATACAAGGCATCGACTGTAAGTAAGTTTAAAAAGCTCAATCATTCCCCAACTAAATTGCTGGACTACACAAGATCTAAAAGGATTAGTTCAAGAATTGAGATCAGAAAACTACTAACGGATTGGCAGTTTCACTAACTAGCCATGGTCATTTGAAACCAATTCAATTTAAAATGATTGCTGCAATATAAACATTAATAGGCATTGGTTTGGATTCCATTATTTGTCTATTACACGGGATTGTCTATTATATATTATGAATGTGTCCATTATACACAGAAACAATGACTTCCACCCTTGAGAATTAAAATAGAATATAACTAAAATAACCCAAACATTGTTAAGTCACTAACTGCCCATTCCTTAGCAATCATGGGATATCTTTCTCAGAGGATGAGGGGAATTTAAATTCTGGGCATAAAAACTGTTAGGTCACATAATCCTTCTGTAGTTCAAATTCCTTGCATACATCAGGTTCTCTTCAATCCAAGCATACAAAAGGCCTGAGGTTTAAATATCAATTAGAGCACAGCATATACTATTCAGTGGGCAGCTGAGCCACCCAGACAAGGAATTTTCCCAAGTCCAATCCCTCGTCTCTACTAAGTTGGTTCATCTCAATTGGAACAGGGCATTTAGGGTGCGTGACAAAAATGTATTTTGGTTTGGTGGCTTCCTCTTTAAACACAGTCAGAGCATTTTAACATCAAGTTAGGGCTTTCCACCAGGCCTGCTCAGATATAAATGTTGCAAGGTTTGTTGTTGTTGTATCCTAGTAATAGGCTTGACAGGGAATCTAAAACAATTTTCAAATGTTTACAGACTTTGTGATTGGTTCAATTTTTATTTGAGTGAGTTTCCTTTTGAATTTGAGAAATCAGACATTCAAAATTCAAGATGTCCCAGTAACTGTTTTCTGGGATACTGAAGAGAGAATTCTGTTTGAATCAAGGGAGTTAGAAGATCTCATAAATTGGAGCACGAGAAGTGACAGTTTGAAATCTTAAAATGCTGTTTGAAAATCTCAGAAGAGACAACTTGATAGTCCTAAAAGATAAGTATTATGACTAGTTCAAAAGCAAAATACTGCAGATGCTGGAAATCTGAAATAAAAACAGAAGATGCTGGAAATACACAGCAGGCCAGGCAGCATCTGTGCAGAGAAAGAGAGTTAATGTCTCAGGTCGATGAAAGGTCATCAACCTGAAATGTTAACTGTTTCTCTCTCCACAGATGTTGCCTGACCTGCTCAGTATTTTGTCGCATTTTCTGTTAATATGACTAGTTACAAGTTATATCTATGAAGGCTTTGATTAGTTCTTACAGTTGCTATCTTTTAATTATTCTATCTAAAGTTAGATAAAGGATTTTCTAATATAACTATAACTATTGTTTACTATAGCTATTTTACTATTATATCACTACTGGATTATTATTTTGTGCATTATTTATGTAATAAATTAGCTTCATATTTTAAACATTAAACTAAGTCTGACGTGCTACGCTATCGCTTTTGAAGACTGAAGTGGGATCTTATGGAGGCACAAGATAGTCAAGTACCTAAAAGCAGTTACCCAACAGGATTTGCTGTTTGTTTACCCAGGTATGTTACCAGAGGGCTTAACTAGATCTCGTTAAGTAGACACACCTGAAGGTATAGGAAGTTGGAAGTCACTCACGGGAGTGCTTCATAACAGAAAGATTAAATAATCTAGGGTAAAAAGATTCAAAAAGACACTGGAATATAACAGAGTGCTACAATTGGCCTCAGTAGGAAGGGGGAATAAAATCAGGGAGTCCTCCTATTCCTGAATAATAGCAAGCAAACCCTGCTGAAAGTGCATTTGTATAAATGTTCAGCAAGGACAGGATTGGGCTCAGTTGTAATATCTCCCAGTCAAATAGCTTGCCTACACTCACTGTCAAGGTACACACATGAATAATGACCACTTGGGTGAGGTATGGGCCAGCAACCAGCAAGTGTGGAACTGCGCCACAGCAATGAATCAATGGAGGGGAGAGGAGAAAAAGTGGCAGACAAAGAGTAAATCATGTGCATAAAAAAAACTCCAAGCTTCCACATCAAGAAAATTGGAAGTTGTAATAATAGGCTCCTTTTAAAACAATAACTTTTACTGTTTGATCTCACTGTGACATTGAATCAAATTAATTAACTGTTACACTGTATAAATTACAAAACATAAACCAGCATTTCCTCAAACTGCAGTGTAAAAAAAAGTTCACATTTGCACAGAATTTCCTCAGTAAAGTTAACCAACTACAAAGCAATAGCCTACTTTTAGCTTTAGGATCAGGTTTTAATTTTGAACTTGGACCAGAGTGCTTAAGATTAATTATTCAAAAAGCCAAAAGCTAATTTTTGTAAGTAACTTAGTATATTTATTAGTCAAGACATACAATACTAATGTTGGCCTCTGCACTAAATACATAGACTTGGACGAATTACGACTGAAAATGAGTAATACTGATTAGAATTTTTCCTGCTCAGCTTACATCCAGTACAATATGCATTACATACAAAAGACTCTTCTTGCTGTAAAATCGACTGTTTGCTTGAAATCCTGCCATAAATCCCACCCCGTCTCCAACTCATTGGCTGACACAGTGGTATCAATACTCACTCCGTAAATATATAGCTATTATATGACTGTTACTTATGTGCTTGTTTATCTTTTGTTTAATAAATTCACTTGATATTTTTAAATTTAAACTGAGATGTGATGCTCTGCTGCTTTCACTGTATTGAGAGCATATGAAGGTATAAGTCTAGCAGCTGAAGTCAGTTATCAAACAGGTTTGCTGCTTGTTTTCCCACGCATGTTCCTGAAAGCTTACCTGGTTCTCAAGGCAATGATCGATATTCTTGAAGGTTTGGGGACTTTGGACTCACTCATGCAAATGATTCAAATACAAGAGCCTATATAATGTTTTTTTACTCATTCATGGGATGTGGGCGTCAGTTTTACTCATTTTCAGTCAAAGTCTATGTATTTAGTGCAGAGGCCAACATTAGTATTTATTGTCCATCCCTAATTGCCCTTGAGAAGGTGGTGATGAGCTGCCTTCTTGAACCTCTGCAGTCCATGAGGTGAAGGTACTCCGACAGTGCTGTTACGCAGGGAGTTCCAGAATTTTGAACAGTGATATATTTTCAAGTCAGGATGGTGTGTGACTTGGAGAGGAACTTGTAGGTGGTGGTGTTCCCATGCGCCCACTACCCTTGTCCTTCTAGGTGGTAGAGGTGATTAGAATCTGTGATTAGAATACCCAAAAGCACAATGAATTTGCGGTCAGCGACGAAGCAAAGACGTTTGCCGCTGGCTCCGAAGTAAACATAGACATAGAAACATAGAAGATAGGAGCAGGAGTAGGCCATTCGGCCCCTCGAGCCTGCTCCGCCATTCGGTGAGATCATGGCGATCGATCCAACTCAGTACCCTGTCCCTGCCTTCTCCCCATATCCCTTGATTACCTTTAGCCTTAAGAATATATCTAACTCCTTCTTGATATTATTTACTGACCTTGGCCTCAACTGCCTTCTGTGGTAGAGAATTTCCACAGGTTCACCACTCTCTGGGTGAAGAAAATTCCTCCTCATCTCTGTCCTAAATGGCTTACCCCTGATCTTTAGTCTGTGACCTCTTTGTTCTGGACTCCACCCACCATCGGGAACATCATTCCTGCATCTTGTCCTGTCCTAGCCCTGATAGATTTTCATAAGTTTCAATGAGATCTCCTCTCATTCTCTAAACTCCAGCGAGTATAGACCCAAATCGACCCCAATCTCTCCTCGTACGTCCATTCCTGCCTATCCAGTGTTATCTAGTCTGGTGATTCTTCGCTGCACACCATCCAGGCAAGAACATCCTTCACAGAGAAGGCGACCAAAACTGCACACAATACTCAAGGTGTGGTCTCACCTCGCATTTATCCACATTATACTGCATCTGCCATGCTTCTGCCCAATCACCCAACCTGTCCAAATCATACTGGAGTTTCTCGGCATCCTCCTCACAGCACACACGCCCACCCAGCTTTGTGTCATCTGCAAACTTGGAGATATTACATCTAGTTCCCTCGTCCAGATCATTAATATATATAGTGAATAGCTGGGGTCCTAGGACCGATCCCTGCGGAACCCCACTAGTCACTGCCTGCCACTCGGAAAAAGACCCGTTTATTCCAACTCTTTGCTTCCTGTCTGCCAACCAGTTCTCTATCCAAGTCAGTACCTTGCCCCCAATCCCATGTGCCTTAACTTTACATGCTAATCTCTTATGCAGGACCTTATCGAAAGCCTTCTGAAAGTCCAAATACACCACATCCACTGGTTCTCCCTTATCTATTCGATAAGTAAGCTTCGCACAAAGATCTCGCGATCTTTGTGGCGAGAATTTCTTGATTTCAGTTATGCGTCGGAAAACAATGCAAGTTAACAGGGATTCCCAGCAAAGAGCTGCTGTGATGTCAACAAGCAGTCTAAGCAGCCAATCAAAATGCAGAATTCTCAGACAGCAAACCAGGAAGTGGATAATCTCCATTGATTCTAACTTTTTAAAGATGTTAGAGAGAGCAAAACAAAGATTGGGGCTCTCTCATGAGGACACGGCAAACCTGAAGTAGAGATGAAAAAACTTTTTTTTTAATTTTAAGTTTCTAATTTGACACTCCACAAAATTGAAATTCGTTTTTTAGTGCCTTTGTTTAACAGTCAATACGCTGTTAAAGCCCCAGTAATCCAAAAGGGTCTAGCTTTTAATGGGGTATTTAACAGCATAATTAATTGCCACGGAAGAGCTAAACCTCTCGTCAGTTTCCATGATTTGAAAGATTACACTGATTGTCGGCTCTGTTGCGGAGGGGGGGGGCGGGCGCAGGGGGGTGGTGGAAGACACGGTGCAGCCTGTGGAGGAGCAGTGAATAACAGACCGCAAATTCAGGCTTTCTGCTTTAGGCTGTGCATGCCCTAAATCCTGAAGTTGCGGTCAGTTTCAAAAGTAAAATGACAGCGAACGCTGCCAGTTCGCTGTCATCAGGACTGCAAATTCCGGGCCAATAGTTGTTATTTGAGAGGAGTTTTCGGAGTACTCGGCGTTCGCGGAGACTCGACTGTGACTCGGCAACATTGCCGGTTATTTGAGAGTAGTTTTCGGAGAATGATTTTTGCCGGTTAAGCGAGAATTCTGGATATTTGGGTGCCGGATAAACAAAAGTTTCCTGCAAGGCAAGGCAAGGAAAAGGAAAAAAATAAATGAGAAAAATGCATATGTTCTAAAAATTATGATACAATGTTTTAAGCAGTTTACTAAAGGTTGCTGGTAAATACTGTTATCATGGTTAATCATAAATTTATTGCAGAAGACTCATAATAACAGACACTTATTTTAAACTGCAATAAAAACCATGGTGATTTATTCATGGACTGAAAAAAGCATTAATGTTCACGTTGAAGTACTCATGGTTTATAGGATTAATTTAAACAAAAAAACACCACTTTAGTTGAAGACAACCACCTTTATCCATTCATCAATACTCGCAGCGAGCCCAGTTAGATTTTTTTTCCCTCACCCTTCAGCTCAAAATTTTTTGCACCACAAATTGCTGGATGTGCAAGCTGCTAACGGCATCACAAGGTAAATGGGACATCTGGGACCTTGGTAAGTGATGGGACCAACAACTTATCTCCTTAACCAATGAGATTTAAGGATAGAGAAATAAACAAACAGTGATGACAGAGAACAAAATAGGTAAATTAGAGTAAAATTAGATACAGAAAGAGAAATAGAGTGAACAAAAGATTGGATTGAGAGAGAGAGAGAGAGACAGAAAAGGAAAATAATTTTTTTTTTTCAGATTTTTAATTTTAAAAACCTCTAGGAACAATTTACGACCTGCAGGGCTAAGACTCCACAGTTTCAACTGTTTCCTTTCTGGGCCAGAGAGGTTGAGTGGCATTGTAAGAGCATAAATCTTATTAAAAGGGTCCTTACGTCATTATGTACCAGTTTAATTTTCTGTGGTGAGTTTAATACATTTTAACAGCGCAAATGCTGCAATTTCTTGAAACGCATGGGAGGGTCATGGTGAGCTCCTGTTTTCGCGAGGCAAATCGTCCAGCAATTTGTGGCGATTCGCAAATCATGGTGTATCTCTTCCTCGCCACAAATTGCTGGGTTACTTAAACACTAATAACAGCATGCGCATTAAACTCAACATTTTTTCCCCAGCAAATTCTCGGCCGTTGTGTTTTATGGATCAATACATCATTGCTATAGCATTAACACCATCTTCTATACAACCAATATACTTCAGCACAAATGAAAGTATATCAGTTCATAATTATCTTTTGCTCTATAACCTCCAAAAAGCATATTTGAAATTTTTTTAAATTGTATAGGTAAACTATCATACAAAGAAGTGGAAATGCTCCAAATCCCACCTTTTGTGTCCTTGTAAAATTAACAGAAAATTGCAGTGTATTTATATTATTTACAGTGTATAAGCGATGAGAGAATGGCCCAGGAATCCTCACAGGGAGAGTCGTTTGGGACCTCAAAGAGCCGATCCGGATTGGAACAGCGTTTGCTAAGATACGCGCCCTGGAACCCAGCGAGCGTTGTCCCAGGATTCTATCAGTACTTTTTCCGCGGAGACACGTGTAATAAAACACTAAGGCCGCGAATTTGCCGGCGCTCAGCGGGCGGGTTTGGAGGCGGGTCAGATGTTAAAGTTAATACGATTGACGGCGGGTCCGGAACCCGCCGTCATCCCGCCTCCACACAACCTTCCCAAGTGTCAGGTCCCCGATTTGCAAATGGACCCGACACCAAGCGGCGGGAAAGGGATTAAAGGCAATGAACTGCCTATGAACAGGTACTTGTGAGCAATTTTCAGGTTTTTATTTTTAATTTCCAGCTGCTGGCTCAGGTTTCGTGACGTTCGGACAACACGCCAGGTAAGTGAGGCGTGAACACCAGCGAGCTGGAGACTTCAGAGCTGCAAGTACTGTACAGTGTAAAAGCTGCAGTCTTCAATCTCGTCATTTAGAAATCTCTAAGCTTGGTGATTGAGTCATTTGGGGGGCATATTCTGTTTTTAGGCTGCAAGTCTGTGTTGGGCACTATAGATGCACTCTAACCAGCATTGCTGGATTTTAAAGGCGCACTTACCCTAAACTGTGCCACCTCAAGTTGTCACCACAACGACGCCAAACCTTGGTTCAACATAAATTTATTACAAAATCACTATGAACAGAAAGTTTTCAAATAATTATATCATACCACCCAAGTGAGAACCCTTGTGATAACTAATGTGACATCTTTCTCTTACGCGCGCTTCTACGTTGAGACCCCCCTGTAGCTTCAGCAGATGTGGCGGCAGGCTGCTCACTTCCCTGTTGCTCCTGCTTAGACGCCTTTGGCGGCCATCCTCTAATTTTGAGAGCCTTCAAGGGCCCCGCCAATGTCTGCTCCTCCTGCGGCTGTGCAGGGGCAGACTCGGCCATTCCTGTTGCCTCAGGCAGAGGCTCTGACCAAGGGCTCGGCAGTGGCAAGGGAGTGTGAGCGCTTGGAGAGGAGCCCCCACTTCCTTGTGCTTGTAAATCACCGTCTCCCTCTCATGGGTCACCCGCACTTCACTGCTAGCAAGTTGCTGGAGAGCACCTTGCTGCACATCGGTGGGGCCATGAGGACCTGTCTCTGTACTGACATTCCTCATGACAAGGACCTCCGTGAACCTCTGGTTTCTCTCCTCAATAGATGCCCATCTATCTTCCATGGATGACCATCTATTTAGAAGTGTTACCATGTTCTCCTGAGTCTGGCGATTTATGTGCTCCATGGAGGTTGCCATCCTTTCCATTGCAGCACCTATATTGCCCATAGCGTTCACCACGGCATTGCTCATGTTTAGCATTGACTCCTCCATTCTCTGCACACTCGCAGTTACCGTGGAAAAAAATCCACTCAGAGCCTCCTGCACTTGCTCCTGAAGTTCCAGCACGGCTCTCCTTCTGGATGGCCCCAGAGGCTCAGCGTCTACGTGCAGCTGAGCAGAGCTTGGAGAGCCCAGCATCCTCCGACGAGGACTCTCCACTGCTGTCCCTGCCTCCAACATCTGCTCCTGCTCACCCGTGAGCTGTGATACACCAGGTGACAACACTACTCTATCTCGCACAAAACCCACCGAGGTGTGTGTCTCTGCGCTGGTGCTGGGTGCGCTGAGTGCTGGTGCCGCTGCTCCCTCAGGCTGGTGGCTCCTCTGAGGAGTGCTCCTGCTCTTCCTCCTGTACAGTGGGGAGCAGGGCTCTCGATGGTCCTGGGGGGGAGTAAATGCACGAGTTAGACAAGTGAAATGTAGGTTGCAGATACATGCTATTGTGCAGATGCTCAGTACTCATTCTCTACGAACATCATATCCCATATTAGTCACTCATGATTGCTAAATCAGAGGGTTGGAAATCAATTCTCTCACCAACTTGCTGTTCTATGCCTGCCTCTCCGTCCCCCACTACCAACTCCTCTGCACCTCCAGCGATCTCCAGGGCTGCCTCCTCAGCGCTCGTAAGGTGAGCCAGGGATGGTGGTCCTCCTCCTGTCCTCCCCTTCTCCCTTTTATTGCAGGCTCTCTTCTCCTGTAGTGAGGGACACAAGTGGAGTTTGAGAGAGACTGATGGAGTGAGTGTTAAGAATGCATGACATAGATGTTTAGAGGCACTCTGTGAAGGAGTGAGGTGCACTAACCATCTTCCCTCCCTGTGCATTTTAAGTTGTTGGCATTGCATAAGGGTGTGAGTGTTGCATATCAAGATGGAGACGTGATTCTGTACAGAGAAAGAGAGGGATGGGTGAGGGTACAAGGGATGTTAGAGTGAGTTGGGATGTGCAAGGGAAGGTTCCCAATGCAGATTGATGGGTATGATAAGAGATGGAAGGCAAATTGAAGGTAAGTGTGATGTTATACTCACTTTAGCTGATCTCAACAGATCATGAAACCTTTTTCGACACTGAACCCATGTGCATCTGCACACAGACCTCGAACTCGCCTCCTCAGCTATTTGCAACCAAGCTACCTTGGTTTGCTGAGGAGGCCTCCTCCTTCCGTTTCCAGGGAAGAGGACCTCCTGACGTCTTCTAACTCACTCCACAAGAGCATGGAGGGAGCCCTCATCGAACCTGGGTGCAGCCTTAGTTTGTTGCACAGCCACTCCTGTAGCAGCCAGCACTTCGAAGAGAAAAAAGCTAATGCTCCTGCAAAGGGGACATGGCCCCTTTAAATCTTCACAAACAATGAGTCATCGGACACGAGCATCTGACACACTCCAAGCAAGTGCCTGGAGGGACCCGCATGTCAGCTATCACGAGGCCAATCAAGGTAAAATTTCACCTACGGGGCGACAGCAACTGGGAGCGGGACCAGAAGCCGCCGACCACGCAACCCGACTCCAACCCGCCTTCGCTGGGAAATTCGCAGCCTTACAGTCAGCTGTTGACTAATGGCAGCCACAGACCCACAATTCTCTGTGCCCCAGCAACTGCTCAATCCAATGCGCTGATTTCCCTGCTGAGAGTGCGCATGCTCCCTAGGGCCGCAGTGCATTCTGGGAGCGCCTCAGTCCTCTCCTTTGTTACGAGTCAGACAGGAGAAGAAACCAGGAAGTGGTGGGTAGGAGGGGGGAGGCGCGCTGCACCATCGATTTAATGGTGCCGGGATGTCCGTAGGGCCTGGCAGCTCTGATTTGCACTCGGTTTTGCTGAGGCCTGCGCTCGACATCACTCAGTTTCCTGGACCTGCTCGAAGGCAGTCTCCAGCCGCACTTTGGAATACACCGCGGGGGTTGGTTATTGATCGGAGAAAGTTGAGGACCTCAATGTGCGCGGCGGGCAGGAAGGTGAATACAGTTATATTTTTTTATCTTCTATTTGGAATATATATATTTTTAGGTTAACCTTTTTTTAAAAAAAAAAATTGTCCCAATCTCTTGACAGTGAGTGTCTTGGTGAACCTCTTCAGGCAAATTTTTTTTTTCTGTTTCACGGTTCACTTCAAGCGGTATAATGCAGACAAAAGTGAGCTGGGAATCTATAACCCAAGAAGACGGTCCTGAACTGGAAATGTTGCTGTGAACGAGTGTCTGATTAAAGCTGAACAATACCAAGACAGGAGGGGGAGGGAATCACTTTTTAAATCTTAAATTAGGTCACAGTTCTACAAGCACATTTGCTTCAATGGAAAGTGGTTCTGGGTGCATTTCAATGAAAAAGTGGTGGCATAACCTAAGAGATAATTGAAGGTACTAAAGGAGTGAGGCATGAATCTCATACAGATTTATGATTGCACTGAGTGCATGTTAACTCCAGCTTTAGTTCCTCACCACCTCCCAACAAATGTTAGAAACAAAGTTATTGCTAATATCTGGTGAAATAATAAGAAAACTCAACAGAACAGGTCATTTGGTTAATCAAGTGTTTTCCTTCCACCAACAATATCCAGTCATAGAGTCATAACGGCACAGAAGGAGGCCATTCGGCCCATCTAGTCCCTGCCGGCTCTCTGTAGAGCAATCCAGTCAGTCCCATTCCCCCGCTCTATCCCCGTAGCCCTGCAAGTATATTTCCCTCAAGTGCCTATCCAATCTCCCCTTGAAAATATTGAGTGTCTCCGCTTCCACCACTTCCATCGGCAGAGTGTTCCAGGTCCTCACCACTCGCTGCGTAAAAAAGTTTTTCCTCACGTCCCCCCTGTATCTCTTGCCCAAAACCTTAAATCTGTGTCCCTTAGTCCTTGTACCATCAACTAATGGGAACAGCCTTTCCCTGTCTAGCCTATCCAAACCTATCATAATCTTGTACACCTCTATCAAATCACCCCTCAACCTCCTTTGCTCTAATGAAAACAAATCCAGCTTCTCCAACCTGTCCTTGTAGCTAAGATCCCCCATCGATATGTGACTCCAGACCCACAGCAACATGGCTGACTCTTAACTGCCCCTCAGTTGAATCAACGAAAAACTACAAGAATAATAAAATCGGACATCGACCTAGGCACTGGACACGACCAAGGCACACCCAGCCCAGTCAACCCTGCAAAGTCATTCTCAGCCAACATCTGGGGACTTGTGCCAAAATTGGGAGAGCTGACCTACAGACTAGTCAAGCAGCAGCTAGACATAGTCATACTCACAGAATCATATCTTTCAGCCAACATCCCAGACTCCTCCATCACCATCCCATGGTATGTCTCGTACCACCAGCAGGACAGACCCACCAGACGTGGCGGCACAGTGGTATACTGTCGGGAGGGAGTGGCCCTGGGAGTCCTCAACATTGACTCCGGACCCCTTTAAGTCTCATGGCTTCAGGTCAAGCATGGGCCAGGAAACCTCCTGCTGATTACCACCTACCATTCTCCCTCAGCTGATGAGTCAGCTGAAAATGTTGAACACCACTTGCAAGAAGCGCTGAGGGTAGCAAGGGCACAGAATGTACTCTGGGGTGGGGGACTTCAATATCGATCACCAAGAGGGGCTCGGTCACGCCAATACTGACCAAGCCCTGAAGGACATAGCTGCCAGACTGGGCCTACGGCAGGTGGAGAGAGAACCAACACAAGAGAAAATCTGTCCATTACAGTATTGGTAGGAGTGACTACTGCACAGTCCTTGTAGAGACGAAGTCCCGTCTTCACACTGAGGACAACCTCCATCATGTTGTGTGGCACTACCACCGTGCTAAAATTAGAACAGATCTAGCAGCTCAAAACTGGGCATCCATGAGGCGCTGTGGGCCATCAGCAGCAGCAGAATTGTATTCCACCACAATATGTAACCTCATGGTCCGGCATATCCCTCACTCTACAATTACTATCAAGCCAGGGGACCAATCCTGGTTCAATGAGGAGTGTAGAAGAGCATGCCAGTTGTACCTAAAAATGAGGTGCCAACCTGGGGAAGCTAAAACACAAGACTACATACCTACCAAACAGCAGAAGCAGCATGCTACAGACAGAGCTAAGCGATCCCATAACCAAAGGATCAGATCAAAGCTCTGCAGTCCTGCCACATCCAGTCGTGAATGGTGGTGGACAATTAAACAATTAATGGGATGAGGGGGCTCCATGAACTTCCCCATCCTCAATGATGGAGAAGCCCAGCATTTGAGTGCAAAAGACAAGGCTGAAGCGTTTGCAACCATCTTCAGCCAGAAGTACAGAGTGGATGATCCATCTCGGCCTCCACCATCACAGAAGCCAGTCTTCAGCCAATTCGATTCACTCCACGTGATATCAAGAAACAGCTGAGCGACTGGATACAGCAAAGGTGATGGGCCCCGACAACATTCCGGCTATAGTGCTGAAGACTTGTGTTTCAGAATTAGCTATGCCTTAAGCCAAGCTGCTCCAATGCAGCTACAACATCTACCTGACAAAGTGGAAAATTGTCCAGGTATATCCTATCTACAAAAAGCAGGATAAACCCAATCCGGCCAATTACCGTCCCATCAGTCTACTCTCAATCATCAGCAAAGTGATGGCTGGTTTTGTCGACAGTGCTATCAAGTGGCACTTACTCATCAATAACCTGCTCACCAGGGTTCAGCCAGGACCACGTGGCTCCACATCTCATACAGCCTTAGCCCGAACATGGACAAAAGAGCTGAATTCCAGAGGTGAGGCGAGAGTGACTGACTGCCCTTGACATCAAGGCAGCATTTGACAGAGTGTGGAACAAGAAGCCCGAGTAAAATTGAAGTCAATGGGAATCGGGGGGAAACTCTCCAATGGCTGGAGTCAGACCTAACATAAAGGAAGGTGGTTGTTGGAGGCTAATCATCTCAGCCCCCAGGACAACGCTGCAGGATTTCCTCATGGCAGTGTCCTAGGCCCAACCATCTTCAGCTGCTTCATCAATGACCTTCCCTCCATCATAAGGTCAGAAGTGGGGATGTTCACTGATGACTGCAGAGTGTTCAGTGTTATTTGTATTCAGGTGGTGTATATCATAGAATCAGATATTTACGGCACAGAGGGAGGCCATTCGGCCAATCATGTCTGTGCTGGTCGAAAAAGAGCTATCCAGCCTAATCCCACTTTCCAGCTCTTGGTCTGTAGCCTTGTAGGTTACGGCACTTCAAGTGCATATCCAAGTACTTTTTAAATGTGATGAGGGTCTCTGCCTCTACCACCCTTTCAGGCAGTGAGTTTCAGACCTCCACCACCCTCTGGGTGAAATAACTTCTCCTCAACTCCCCTCTAATCTTTCTACCAATTACTATAAATATATACCCCCCAGTTATTGACCTCTCTGCTAGGGGAAATATGTCCTTCCTATCCACTCTATCTAGGCCCCTCATAATTTTATACACCTCAATTAAGTCTCCCCTCAGCCTCCTCTGTTCCAAAGGAAACAACCCCAGCCTATCCAATCTTTCCTCATAGCTAAAGTTCTCCAGTCCTGGCAACATCCTCGTAAAACTCCTCTGTACCCTCTCTAGCGCAATCACATCTTTCCTGTAATGTGGTGACCAGAACTGTACGCAGTACTCTAGCTGTGACCTAACTAGTGTCTTATACAGTTCAAGCATAACCTCCCTGCTCTCATATTCTATGCCTCGGCTAATGAAGGAAAGTATCCCGTATGCCTTCTTAACCAACTTATCTACTTGCTATCTTCAGGGATCTGTGGACTTGCACTCCAAGATCCATCTGTTCCTCTATACTTTTCAGTACCCTACCATTTTTTTATTTTTGTATCATCTGCAAACTTCCTAATCATGCCCCTTAGCACGGTACGTAATGTGTCTCTGTAAATAAAGGCTTGGAAGTGACTGAAGACTAGGCGCTAGCATTCTATCCTTCCCCACCTGACTATCTGACTTTTACATGGTAGCAGGGAATGGTTGCCTAAAGGTGGAGCTTGGAAACTATGATTTTTTTTGGAGACGTAAAACTTGAAAGCCTAGTGGGATTGTGGAAAATGGCAGAAAGCAAGTTTAAATCGTCGAGGTACGATTACCCTCCGATGTTCTCAGAGTTTGAACTGTATGACCAGTGGAAGAATGAGGTTGATATATGGACACAGGTTACTACTCTACCAAAGAGAAAACAAGGCATGGCCTTGGTGTTGTCACTTCCTGAACAAAGTAAAATCAGAAGTAAGGTATTTTCTGAGATGGATGCAATTCAGTTGGATAATGATTAAGGTTTTGACTCTCCAATAGAATTCCTGGATAAAATCTAAAAGAAAGATGACCTGTTAAATGCCTATGAGGCCTGGTGTCAGAATTTGATAGATTTTGGAAAACGGAAGAGTATATCACGGAATAAAGAGTTCAATTGTCCGTGCCCACGTACAGCAAGACTTGGACAACATTCAGGCTTCGGCTGATAAGTGTCAAGTAACATTTGTGCCACATAAGTGTCAGGCAATGACCATCTCCAACAAGAGAGTCTCACCACCTCCCCTTGACATTCAACGGCATTACCATCGCTGAATCCCCCACCATCAACATCCTGGGGGGTCACCATAATCCAGAAACTTAACTAGACCAGCCAGATAAATACTGCGGCTACAAGAGCAGGTCAGAGGCTGGGTATTCTGCAACGAGTGTCTCATCTCCTGACTCCCCAAAGCCTTTCCACCATCTACAAGGCACAAATCAGGAGTGTAATGGAATACTCTCCACTTGCCTGGATGAGTGCAGCTCTAATAACACTCAAGAAGCTCGACACCATCCAGGACAAAGCAGCCCGCTTGAGTGGCACCCCATCCACCACCTTAAATATTCACTCCCTGCACCACTGGCGCACCGTGGCTGCAGTGTGCACCATCTACAAGATGCACTGCAGCAACTCTCCAAGGCTTCTTCAACAGCACCTCCCAAACCCGTGACCTCTACCGCCGAGAAGGACCAGGGCAGAATGCACATAGGAACACCACCATCTGCAAGCTCCCCTCCAAGTCACACACCACCCTGACTTGGAAATATATCGCCATTCCTTCATCGTCGCTAGGTCAAAATCCTGGAACTCCCTACCTAACAGGGAGTACCTTCGCCACATGGACTGCAGCAGTTCAAGGCGGCGGCTCACCTCCATCTTCTCGAGGGCAATTAGGGATGGGCAATAAATGCTGGCCTTGCCAACGACGCCCACATTCCAGGAACGAATTTAAAAAAAAACTTAATTTTTGTATTCTGAGATTCTTAAATTATTCAAGCTTTATTTTAGCAGTTTATGTCATAACTGCTTATTCTGCATGATTACTTCCTCCAAGTATTCATAAGGGAAGACAAGTACAACATACATTTATATAGCACCTTTAACAAAGGAAAACGTCCCAGGGCACTTCACAGGAGAATTATCAAACAAAATTTGACATCGAGCCACATAAGATGATAGTCGGACAGGTGACCAAAAGCTTGGCCAAAGAGGTAGGTTTTAAGGGGAGTCTTAAAGGAGGAGAGAGGGGTAGAGATGCAGAGGTTTAGGGAGGGAATTCCAGAGTTTAGGGCCAAAGAAGCTGAAGACACGGCCACCAATGGTGGAGCGATGAAAATAGGGAATGTGCAAGGGGCCAGAATTGGAGGAGCTCAGAGATCTCGGAGGGTTGGAGGAGGTTACAGAGATCAGCAGCAAGGTGTCATCAACAGTGCTATCAAGCGGCACTTACTCAACAATAACCTGCTCACTGATGCCCAGTTTGGGTTCCGCCAAGACCACTCGGCTCCCGACCTCATTACAGCCTTGGTCCAAACATGGACAAAGGAGCTGAATTCCAGAGGTGAGGTGAGAGCGACTGCCCTTGACATCAAGGCAGCATTTGACTTAGTGTGGCATCAAGAAGCCCTAGTAATACTGAAGTCAATGGGAATCAGGGGGAAAACTCTCCACTGGCTGGAGTCATACCTAGCACAAAGGAAGATGGTTGTGGTGGTTGAAGGTCAATCATCACAGCCCCAGGACATTGCTGCAGGAGTTCCTCAGGGCAGTGTCCTAGGCCCAACCATCTTCAGCTGCTTCATCAATGATCTTCCCTCCAACATAAAGTCAGAAATGGCGATGTTCGCTGATGACTGCACAGTGTTCAGCACCATTCACAACTCATCAGATAATGAAGCAGTCCATGCCCACATGCAACAAGACCTGGATGACGTTTAGGCTTGGGCTGATAAGTAGCAGGTAACATTCGCGCCACACAAGTGCCAGGCAATGACTATCATAACAAGCGAGAGTCTAACCACCGCCCTTTGACATTCAACAGCATTACCATCGTCGAATCCCCCACCATCAACATCCTGGGGGGTCACCATTGACCAGAAACTTAACTGGACCAGCCACATAAATACTGTGGCAACAAGAGCAGGTCAGAGGCTAGGTATTCTGTGGCGAGGGTCTCATCTGCTGACTCCCCAAAGCCTTTCCACCATCTACAAGGCACAAGTAAGGAGCGTGATGGAATACTCTCCACTTGCCTGGATGAGTGCAGCTCCAACAACACTCAAGAACCTCAACACCATCCAGGAAAAGCAGCCCGCTTGATTGGCACCCCATCTACCACCTTAAACATTCACTCCCTCCACCACCGGCGTACCGTGGCTGCAGTGTGTGCCATCTACAAGATGCACTGCAGCAACTCGCCAAGGCTTCTTCGGCAGCACCTCCCAAACCCGCGACCTCTTCCACCTAGAAGGACAAGGGCAGCAGGCGCATGGGAACACCACCACCTCCAAGTTCCCCTCCAAGTCACACGCCATCCTGACTTAGAAGTATATTGCCGATCCTTCATTGTCGCTGGGTCAAAATCCTGGAACTCCCTACCTAACAGCAGTGTGGGAGTACCTTCACCACACGGACTGCAGCGGTTCAAGGCGGCGGCTCACCACCACCTTCTCGAGGGCAATTAGGGATGGGCAATAAATGCTGGCCTTGCCAGTGACGCCCACATCCCATAAACGAATTTTAAAAAGATAGGGAGGGGGGGGGGGGAGGATTTGAAAACAAGTATAAGAATTTTTAAATCGAGGTGTTGCCAAACCGGGAGCCAATGTAGATCAGCAAGCGTAGGGGTGATTGATGAACGAGACTTGGTGCGAGTTATGATATGGGCAGCAGAGTTTTGGATGAACTCAAGTTTACGGAGGGTGCAAAGTGGGAGGCCGTCCATAAGAGCATTGGAATAGTCGAGTCTGGAGGTAAAAAGGCATGTAGGAGGGTTTTAGCAGCAGATGAGCTGAGGCAGTGGCGGATAAGGGCAATATTATGCAGGTGGAAGTAGGCGGTCTTGGTGTTGGAGAGGATATAGGGTCGGAAGCTCAGCTCAAAGTCAAATAGGACGCTAAAGTTGAAACGGTCTGGTTCAGCCTCAGACAATGGCAAGGGAGAGGGATGGAGTCGGTAGCTAGGGAACAGAGTTCCATGAGTAACATGCGCTACCCAAACAGAAATAATCTGTAACAAAATCCATGACTTTAATATAAATGAGATGAAAGTCATAAGCAGACTAAAAGGGCTCAAAACAAATAATTCATGAGGATTCAGAAGGTGAAGATCTTGCTTGACTAACGTCGACTTTTTTGAGGAAGTGACAATCCAAGTGGACTGTGGAAAACCCTATGATGTGATGTACCTAGACTTCTGAAAGGTATTTGACAAAGTTTAACATGGAAAGCCATGTTAAACTCAAAACTCTAGGGTTTCAGGGTACACCCTGGGAAACAATAAGAAACTGGCTGAAGGGCAGATAACACAAGTACTCAATGATGTTACGTCATGATGGGGGAAAGTACTGAGTGGTTGTCCCAGGGCTGGGTTTTGGGACCATAATTGTATCTAATTTACATCAATGATCTGGATTCAAAGGCTCAATGCAAATTAGTCCAATTTGCAGATGTAACTGAACTAGGAAGGACAGTAGAATCAGAGGAGACAACTCAGAAACTAGAGAATGAAATGGATAAAATATCTAAATGGGCAGAGCAATGCCAGATAAGTGTAAAGTTCTACAGGTAGCAAGAACTAAATAAGTGACACATGTACTGCATGAATGGTGCTGAAACAGCTATAAATGGAGGCAAAAGAGACCTATGAGTCTCAGTACGTCCAATCAACGCAAAGCAGCAATCAGCAAAGCTAACAGAATGTTTAACTATAAAGCCCAAACAGTCGAATATGTCCGAGGAAGTTGCCACCAATGTCCCCGTAAGCTGCACTGCCTCCTGCTCGGCCTGCCTCCCCCATTCAAATTTTTGCGCCTGCGCAGTATCGACAATTTAAAAGCCCGTGAGCAGCCTGCGCAGGACCTTGCAGATGACTACGCACTTAGCGGGAACAATGGTTGCCACCAAATTGTATAGTGTTCTGGTCAAACCACACCTCAAGTACTGCGTCAAGTTCTGGTTGCTGAGACATAAAGGAGACATTCACAAACTGTAGGCAGTGCAGAGAAGAGCCACAAGGCTGACCCTTAGTCTCAAGGGTCTGAATTATTAGGAAAGATGAGAGAAACTTGGGCTTTTCATTCATGAAAGGAAGCATTAGTGAGGTCATATTTTAGCAGTGTACAAAATAGTTAGGAGAATTAAAAAAGTAAATGTAAAAAAATTACCCGAAATTAAACTAACAGTGGGATAAAATAACAACAGTAAATTTAGCATGGATGCCACAAAATTCTTCTTCACACAGCGTGACCAACATATGGAATAGGCTTACAGGAAAAGTGGAGGTGAAAACCCTGGAATCATTTAAGAAACAACTAGACACTGAGTTGTGGGGACATAAGGCTATTTTTGGGAGGATGAATTGAGATGGGCCAAATGGCCTTGCTCATCCGTAACAACTTGTGAACACACCTTTGTAAAGCAAGGCAGTATGTTCAGTTTTTTAATCTTTGTATTCCATGGAGCTTCTAGCCACATTTAAAGTTTAAATCAGTATTCCTAATATATATCTCATATGGCTGATACCATATTTAGGATTTATCCACTAATTATGCAAAAATGCCAAGTACAGCCTTCCCAAAACTTCATGCCCACAAAATTAAAACAGGGCAAACCAGCAAATGAGCAATAGAAGCACAAAATACAAATGAGTTGCCTGGGGATTGTCAGAGCTCAAGAGTCAGTTTGGACACTCCTGCAGTAAAGTACGACAAGGGTGTAAACTCGTCACTCAAAAATATTCAATATTAGCTTCATAATTGCACTTGACCTAGGCTCCAGCAAACAAGTCGTTAAAAATAATCGATGCTTGGGAATGATGAACAGTTAACCTAACTTATCAGCAACTTCAGGTGTTCTACAAATCATACACATCCACTGACAGATTATAACCCTGGTGGGAAGGCTGTAGAGAAAATCTCCCTCTTGTTCCAGTCCAAATCTATATAGATCAGTGAACTTGATGAGGACACCACATACATGACAGAAAGCACCCTCTAAAACAGATGTTGCCAAGATATTACAAGATTATGATTGAAGTAGCGCCACAAAAGTTATCAGTATTTAAGCAAGACCTTCAATGCTTACGCGGAAACACAAGAGGTGCTACAGCTCCAACTCAATATTCTATACTAACCTTCAGTTTTCACTGAATGTCATCCTTAAAGCTTCTTACACTATTTTGTCTGCCTGTGGAACTCTATCAGTGTTGTCACCTGTAATTCTGTCCCTTGTATGCAGAATGCTAACTACAGAATTAACCATCACTTACTGAATCAGGGTTTACACTTGGATATAGATAAGTTACCACTCAATAATGCACTGTACAAATTCCCCAAGCCTACTGTACATCTGTAATGGTAATTTTCCTTTGTTATAGTTGTCTTGTTGTTACATGTAATACCACCTAATATTCCAAAAAATCAGCAATTACTATAAAAACACATACATATTGTATATGTATATTAATGATTTCATAAAGCAAGACTTCATGATTGTGCATTTTTCAATTGTGTGTCGATGTGCATATTGCAATCCTACTGATGTGCATAATGGGTTTAATTTCCTTCTTGTCACCTTTGCATCTCCACAGTCCAAATTTAACTGAACTTCAAACATGTTTCCCTGCTTCAAAATATATTTTGCCTGTTGACATATCGGGAAAGGGAGTATCAAATAAAGCTAACTTTCTTTGTTACACATGAACCTGATCTCTGATCTTACTCCTCCTTACCAGGTGACATCAGTTTCTTAAAAAAAACAGCGAGGGTTGAAAAATACGATCGGATTAATCTTCAAACTTAAAAATAAAAACTGCATCAGACGGTTCCTTACCCATTTTTCTTCCGATTTTAAAAATTCACGGCACGTTCAAAATCGAAAGAGAGAACAAAAAGTTGTATTTTTCAAAAGTTTAACACGATCGCTGGCTATGGTTTAAAAGCCCTATTTGGAAATTAATAAATTATAAATTAATCTCCTGCTCGATTGAGACCTAAAGCTCGGGATCACGTAGACCTTTTATTTATTTTTGGTGAAATGTGTACAATGCCCGCACTTTATGGAAGAGTCCCACGGTCTCTCTCCCTTTTCCCCGGCCCTGTTCCCACTGCAGTGAGTTCCAGTCGGCTCTCTGCTGGGACTCCGCCACCGTCACAAGAACCACCGAGCAGCGCCACTCAGCCCAAAGCCCACCGTGTGCGACCGAGCCGCAAATTCACACACAGACACACCTGCTGCTGCGGCACCGGTTATCTCCCGAAAGCTCCTCAAGCAGTGGATCCCCTTTCTCCATGCGGCAAATCGTGCCCCGCGGCCTTTTTCTCTTGTCTTCCCTTTCTTCTCTATTCCTCTCTCATTCTCTCCTCCTCCTGCGCCATGTTGGGTCAAACCGTTTCTTCCAGTCACGGACAGGGGGCGCACGCCGCGCATGTGCAGTAGCGCCGCGCCGCCCGGAACGCTGGGATACAGACCTTCTCGTGCAAAGCGGGCGTCCTTCCAACAGGGAAACAGGTGGGCACGGTGCCAGGAGTGGTGTGCTGCTGAGCCAGACCATACACTCACTGTCCCATGTATACACGGAATGTGAGAGGTTGTAGCCCCTCTTTCATTATTTGAAGGGGCTGCTTCTCAATTTCTGGTTGCACTTCAGCCCCACGCTCCTGATCTACGGTCACCCGGTGCGGAGGGGAGCGGGCAGGTTGGAGGACCTCCTCGTAGGACTGCTCCTGGGCCTGGCTAAGAAAGCCATTAATTGGTCCAGGCAGCGGGCGGTCGAGGGGGTCGTTCGGCCCGATTGCCTGCCTCTCTTCCGCGGCCATGTTCGCGCCCGGGTGGCCCTGGAGATGGAGCACGCGGTGTCCGCCGGCGCGCTTGAGTTTTTCCGCGACCGGTGGGCGCCGCGGGGACTGGAGTGCATCGTCACCCCGGACTACCAAATTTTAATTTAATTTGTTAAGTCTCATTTAAAGTTTTATTTGAGTTACAGCTAATTTGGTTTCTGTCCAATCAAAAAGAGTACACGGAATGTGAGAGGTTGTAGCCCCTCTTTCATTATTTGAAGGGGCTGCTTCTCGATTTTTGGCTGCACTTCAGTCCCACGCTCCTGATCTTTGGTCACCCGGTGCGGAGGGGAGCCGGCAGATCGGAGGACCTCCTCGTAGGACTGCTCCTGGGCCTGGCCAAAAAGGCTATTAACTGGTCCAGACAGCGGGCGGTCGAGGGGGTCGTTCGGCCCGATTGCCTCTCTTCCGTGGCCATGTTCGCGCCCGGGTGGCCCTGGAGATGGAGCACGCGGTGTCCGCCAGCACGCTTGAGGCCTTCCGCGACCGGTGGGCGCCGCGGGGACTGGAGTGCATCATCACCCTGGCTAATCAAATTTTAATTTAATTTGTTAAGTTTTATTTAAAGTTTTATTCAGTTACAGATAATTTGTTTAATCACCCACAAATCAGAAGAGTACACTCACTGTCAGGAATAGAAACAAACCGGCTTGGGTTGTTCATACACACGTATTATAAACAATGAAACCAGATCAGCATGGGTAATTCATACTAAGGGTACGCTGAGGAATAGAAACAGAACAGCGGCAAAGCGATGGCGATTGTCACTGACCTCGAGGAAAGCTGCCCACAAAGATCTCACGCGCTCTCTGTGGTGAAAACTTAAGCTTTCTCAACGATAAATTGATTGTAGCACTGTCAAAAGGGATCCCTAGAGTAGAGCAGCAGTGATGTTATCAAGCTATCTAAACAGCCCATCACATTGAAGAATTCTCATAGACAGCAAACCAGGAAATAAAAAGCACTGATTCAATAAAACTTTTTAAAAATTTTACAGAGCGAAATAAAGATTGGGACATACACATGGTTTAAGGTAGAATGTGAAATATCAGAAACAAACTTCAATTTTTTTTTAAATGTGTTATTTTAAAACTCTAATTTTCTTTCATAATGAAGAAATTTGACATTCCACTAATATAAAATTAATTTTTCAGGGCCAGAACGATTGTTCAGCAGTCAATATGCCATTAAAGCCCTCGTTATACCTATTCCAACAAGGCTTAACTTTTTATGGGGTGTTTAACAGCGATATTACAGCGGAAAAGCTTACGTTTTCGTCAGTTCAACTGATTTCACTGATTGCCGACTCTGGGGAGTTCCACAACGCAGCCTGTGGCGAAGCAGGCAATGACTGACCGCAACTTCAGGATTTCCGCGTTTAGCTGCTCATGCACTAAATCCTGAAGTTACAGTCAGTTTCAGTGGGGTAATTACCACCGCAAAATCCAGGCCAATGAACCAGGCATTCTCAGGAAAAGAACCTGAGCTTCATGAGTTAGTCATACATATGTACACTCAGGAGTGAAAACAAAGCTTCATGGGTCATTTACACACACATTAAGGTCATTCACACAATTACTGTCAATACTGGAAATTTAGCTTTGTGGGTCAATTCCACCTGTCAAGTTTCATGGGTCAAACAGATATACATGGTAACTGCCAATGTTCAGCTCTTGTCTGCATGTCAGTGGCAGGCTGCAGAAACCAGCATTTTGCAGAATTTTACTGTGTGAATCCGCATGGACGAGCACCGACAACTTGTGCACATGTACAAAACGCATACACAAATTAACGTAACGAAAAGCAAAATACTGTTGCACAAATCAAGGTCGGAAAAAACATGGATCTGTCCCATGCTAGCTCAATGTCATTTGGCAGCACAGAGGTAAAGAATTTGTGATTTGGAGGGCAAATCCTTTATATTTTCCCCTAACATAGAGCAAAATAATTGGAAATGTGTGGAGGATGACAAGTGTCTAATTCCAACCTTACCCATTAGTGATCCGTTGAGACAGAGATCCTTTTCTTTTATTCGCTTTATCAGCAAATTGCCTGGACTAGTACAAAACTTTCCAGCCCAGAGATATTTCCATCGGTTTGATCAGTGCTTTTCCTTGATTATCTTGGCAGGAGGCATACTTGACCAATGCAGGAAGTAATTATTGGCAATTCTTACCATGCTTGGCAGTATCCCCTCATCCTTATGAAATGGGAAATGCAGATGCCAATGAAGAGTGTGAGCTAGGGTCCTTACTTAATTTCTAATAGGCCACCACAGCCACCTGAATTTTTTTTTGTACCGTTACTTGATAATTGAGGGGTCCATCAATAATGCAGTTTTTATTAAAGGTTGTGGAATATTAGAAAATGATACAATAAGCATGTATTATGGAGATGTTTTACATAGTTTATTGAAAAGGAAACCTTAACTAATGCTGATTATATCAGAAAAGGGTTAGTTTCTGAGACCCCACATCACCAGCAAGGCCTCTCATGTAGAAAGTAGACATTGGAAAATTGCAAGTATACAGCCCTGATTTTCTGTCTATTGAAATCAGTTTGAACTGGGGGAGAAGAGTACCAAATAAATTATCTTCCATTTATCATGCCTCCCTGTGTGCCTCATTATCTTCTTCCTTAAGATAGATGACAAAGAGGGGAATTGCCATAAGGAAACACATGGTGTTGTTTTTCCAGCTGCTTAGGTCAAAATTAATTGATGTAAAGAAAGAGGCAGGTGAAGACTACAAAATAAAATTGAAAAACAATCCAAAAATAAAATTGTAACAGGCAGAGGTACATTACCAAAGATGATCTCTTTAAACTGCACTTTGTCTTTATCAGCTATATTGGCAAACAAATAAAAGAAAGAACACTCTCGACATCTCTCTTCAGCAGCACCGACGCACTCTATCTCAAAGCTGTCCGGGTCCACAGTTCCATTTCATCCTTAGATTCATCCGACGCTTCGACAAAAAACTTTTCTTCTTCCTTTCCGATGTCAAGGATCGCAAGCTTCAACAACTCTTGGACACTAACGCCCCTCCGGAACCTTCTTCCCCTTCACTTTCCTCTGACCCCCCTTCTCCCAATCTCACCCCCTGCCGCGTTTTCACTATCCCCTCTGACCTTCCCCTCTCTGACTCCGAACGATCAGTCCTCAGCAAAGGCCTGAGCTTCATCCCCTTACGCCCCCACCTCAATGAATTTCGAGCTCGACACGATGCTGAGCTCTTTTTCCGCCGCCTCCGTCTCCGTGCCCACTTCTCTGGCCAGGAGTCTTCCCCCCGCACGGCTGACCCTTTCTCCCGCTTTCAGAATTCTCGTTCCACCTGGACCCCTCCCTCTGGCCTCTTACCCTCTCTAGATCTTTTCATTGCTAACTGCCGCCGTGACATCGGCCATCTCAATTTCTCTGCTCCCCTCTCTCACTCCAACCTACCTCCCTCTGAACTTGCAGCACTCCATTCTCTCCGATCCAACCCTGACATTGTCATTAAACCTGCTGACAAGGGTGCTGCTGTTGTTGTTTGGCGAACCGACCTCTACCTAGCGGAAGTTGAACGCCAACTCTCCGACCCCTCCTCCTACCTCCACCTGGACCATGACCCCACTACCGAACATCAAGCCACCGTGTCCAAGACTGTCACTGACCTCATCTCCTTTGGAGATCTTCCCCCCATGGCCGCCAACCTCATAGTTCCCCAACCCCGCACAGCCCGCTTCTACCTCCTTCCCAAGATCCACAAACAGGACTGCCCTGGTAGACCCATCGTTTCAGCCTGCTCTTGCCCCACGGAACTTATCTCTTCCTATCTCGACTCTATTTTTTCTCCCCTTGTCCAGTCCCTTCCCACCTACATCCGCGATTCCTCTGACGCCCTCGCCACTTTAACAGTTTCCAGTTTCCTGGCCCCAACCGCCTCCTTTTCACCATGGACGTACAATCCCTCTACACCTCCATCCCCCACCAGGATGGCCTGAGGGCGCTCCGCTTCTTCCTTGAACAGAGGCCCAACCAGTCCCAATCCACCGCCATCCTCCTCCGCCTGGCTGAACTTGTTCTCACATTGAACAACTTCTCCTTTGACTCCACTCATTTCCTCCAAATCAAAGGTGTTGCTATGGGTACCCGCATGGGTCCTAGCTATGCCTGCCTTTTCGTGGGATATGTGGAACACTCTTTGTTCCAGTCCTACTCGGGTCCCCTCCCTCACCTCTTTTTCCGGTACATTGACGACTGTATCGGTGCCGTTTCCTGCTCTCGCCCCGAACTAGACAATTTCATTCACTTTGCCTCCAATTTCCACCCTTCCCTCACCTTCACATGGTCCATCTCCGACTCTTCCCTCCCCTTCCTCGACTTCTCCGTCTCCATCTCTGGGGATAGGTTATTGACCAACATTCACTACAAGCCCACTGACTCCCACAGCTACCTGGACTACACTTCCTCCCACCCCACCTCCTGTAAGGACTCTATTCCCTTCTCCGAGTTTCTCCGTCTCCGCCGCATCTGCTCCGACGATGCCACCTTCCATACCAGTGCTTCCGACATGTCTTCCTTTTTCCTCAACCGAGGATTCCCCTCTACCGTGGTCGACACGGCCCTCGACCGTGTCCGTTCCATCTCCCGCACTTCTGCCCTCACCCCGGCCCCTCCCTCCCGGAACCACGATAGAGTTCCCCTTGTCCTCACCTTTCACCCCACCAGCCTCCACATTCAGCGGATCATCCTCCGCCATTTCCGCCACCTCCAACGTGATCCCACCACCAAACGTATCTTCCCCTCACCTCCCCTTTCAGCATTCCGTAGGGACCGCTCCCTCTGAGACACCCTAGTCCACTCCTCTATCACCCCCAGCACCCCTTCCCCCTCGCCCGGCACCTTCCCGTGCAAGCGCAGGAGATGCAACACCTGCCCTTATACATCCCCCCTTCCCACTCTCCAGGGCCCCAAACACCCCTTCCAGGTGAAACAGCGATTTACTTGTACTTCTTGCAATCTAGTATACTGTATTCGCTGCTCACGATGTGGTCTCCTCTACATTGGGGAGACCAAACGCAGATTGGGTGACTGCTTTGCGGAACACCTCCGTTCAATCCGTAAGGGTGACCCCGAGCTTCCGGTCGCTTGTCATTTTAATTCACCCCTCCACGCCCACTCAGACCTCACCGTCCTCGGCCTCTTGCATTGTTCCACGGAAGCGCAGCGTAAGCTCGAGGAACAGCACCTCATCTTTCGTTTAGGCAGTTTACAGCCTTCCGGACTCAATATCGAGTTCAACAATTTCAGATCATAACCCCGGCCCCTACCACATATGTATACATTTTATCCACTCTTTTGGTCCGTGCCTTTTTCCTTTTTTTCTCTCTCTCCCCCCACGGTAGCTGTCTCTCATTCTGCCAGCATTTCACACCACCTTTTGGGGTAAAAATTCACTTGGTTGCGCCTCCCGTTAGCGCCTTAAGAGGGCGCTAATGGGGCGTTAAGCCGCTAACGCCCAGGCGCAGCGATGTTTGCGCCGCTCGAGAACTTAACTTGAGATTGTGCGGCGGCGCTAAAACTTACCGCTGCGACCACCTGCACGCGCAGATTATGACGTCATTCCATGGTGCAACGCCCTTGGGGCGCCCCGGAGCAGAAATTGAGTGGCGCCCCCTGCCTTACCGCCTGGCGCTTCCAACGACCGGAAGACTGGAACGCTATCAATCGGTGTGGGGCTGGGGGGGGGCGCTATTTAAAGGGGGCCTCTTCCTGTCTTTTTCTGTGGTCGACATTTATGCACCACTCGTTCTGAGAGAGAGAAAGAGATTCGGAGAGAGAGAGAGAGAGACTTCTACATTGACTCAATGCTTTGTGAGGTAGTTTTGCCTTTTCATCCTAACTTTGTTGCTACTTTAGTTGCTGTACCTCATTACTTTTCTGGCAAAGAGAATATGGGGGCTGCACTGATTGGGGGCGTCGTCCTGCTCCAGCTGAATCGGAGGATACAGAGACGCAGACAGAGAGTGGCAATGATGGCCAGACGGAGGAGGGCCATCAGGCGCATGTACAGGAGAGCTTACCCTCCCAGGGTATATCGTGAACAGCTCTCCTACATCCATATGTCCGAGGAGCTGTGTTTGCTAAGGCTGCGATTCAGCAAGGAGGTGGTCACTGAGCTCTGCCACCTGCTGCAGCCAGATCTGCAGCCTCAGCTGAGGTCCAGGACGTCTCTGTCGGTGGCAGTGAAGGTCACAGTGGCTTTGAACTTCTACGCCACTGGCTCATTCCAAGCTGCTGTTGGGGACCTCGCCAATATCTCCCAGTTCGCGGTGCATCGCTGCATCCGGCAGGTCACCAATGCCCTCTTCAGAAGGAGACGAGAGTTCATCTCTTTCCCTATGACCCCAGACAAGCAGCGTGACCGTGCTCTGGGCTTTGCGAGGGTAGCGGGCTTCCCCATGGTGCAGGGCGCCATTGACTGCACGCATGTGGCTTTGCGTGCTCCGCGAGAGAATGCAGAGGAATTCAGGAACAGAAAGGGGTTCCATTCCTTGAATGTCCAGTTGGTCTGTGACCACAGACAGGTGATACTCGCTGTCAATGCCCACTATCCGGGCAGCTGCCACGATGCTTTCATCCTGTGCCAGACTACTGTGGCAGAAGTTTTCGAGGCACCGCATCAGCCAGTTGGTTGGCTTCTCGGGGACAAGGGGTACGCATTGAGCACCTGGCTGATGACACCGCTCCGTACGCCAAACCCCCCTGCTGAGCTGCGGTACAATGAAAGCCATCAAGCAACCAGGAACATTATTGAGCGCACAATCGGCGTGCTGAAACAACGGTTCCGCTGTCTGGACCATTCCGGAGGAGCCCTGCAGTACTCGCCTGAGCAAGTTTCGAACTTCGTAGTCGTGTGCTGCATGTTGCACAACATGGCAATCCTCAGGACCCAGCCAATGCCACCAGGCCTTGTAGCACCACCAGAGGAGGAGGAGGAGGAGGAGGAAGAGGACGAGGACGATGATCATCAGCAGCACCAAGGCGGGAGGGCGGCCCACAATGGTCAAACTGCAAGGGCCGTCCGTCAACGGCTAATAGCAAGCCGCTTCTAGGTCCCCTGCCATTGCTACCAACATTAATCAACCCAGCACGCAACCCCTAAGCCGGCCAAGGCACCAATAATTCCAACCACCAGCCATGTATATTTTGAATACAGAAACTTATTTATTTTACAAACTCTGTGTGTGTCAATTCCTCATGACAAACTCATAGAAATAAACACAAAAAAACAGTCAATAACATAACTGGTTCTCACAACCTGGAGATAATGTCCAAAACACTAAACAAAAGTTGGACCATGAACCTCGGCCTTTAATAAAAAAATGACCAGCATTTTGTCACACCTCCTACTTTTTGCCCTTCGAGGGTGATCTCCTTCCCTTGCGCACTTCCCCCCTTCTAACCCTACTGTTCCTCCGTAATGGGACCTCAGTGGCTGCAGCAAGGCTGGTGGAAGGCTGCTGCTCGTCAGACCCTGACACTGCAGATGCCCCTGAAGGACGGCCTCGACCACTTCTGGGCCTGGAGGGCCCGGCTGCAGACTGCACCAACTCTGCATGGGCGGCAGCAGTCTGTCCTACAGGCGGTGGCAAGTGCAGTGGAGAAGTGACAGTGTTGGCAGCAGGAATGCTGTCATCGTGCGAGAGGACAGCAACTCCCTGCTCGCCCGACACACTGGCACTCCCACGGGGCAGCACTTCAGCATCCG
Source organism: Squalus acanthias (assembly GCA_030390025.1). Lineage (NCBI taxonomy): Eukaryota > Metazoa > Chordata > Chondrichthyes > Squaliformes > Squalidae > Squalus > Squalus acanthias. The sequence goes on along the minus strand of CM059425.1, from coordinate 174,672,455 downwards.
GAGCAATCTGCCGGAGAACAGATTGCTGGCCTGCTGCGGCGCGGTGACAGCCCCGGGGACATGTGCACGAACCATCGAGGTTGGCAGCAGTCTGTGCTCGCGTGGCCTCCATCTGAGTCTGTATGAGAGCAGTCAGAGATGGGATCACGGCAGCCAGTGACTGAATTGCAGCACTAAGCGTTAGTGTGGCATCCGCCTGTGCTACAGCGAAGTACTTCACACTCCTTGCCAGTGACTCAATGCATTCGGGCACCCTTCCCACTGCACCCATGAGCTCAGTGTGCATGCCCACCGCCTGGGTGTTCATTTCTGCAATCAGCCGCTCCTCCTCTGCGTCCATTGCAGTAGGAGTGTCTGGCATACTCTCCTTCTGGGGAGAAGGCCCCCGTTCTTCCCTACCCCCCCCATGGCGTTGCTGCAGCCCGCTGGGTCCTGGAGCTTCACCATCATCAGCCCCTTCCCCCCTGCTCCCCTCCGGGGAAGGCGTGTTCCCAGTGTGGGCATGGGCTTCCTCGGGAGAGGGTGGCACTGATGCTCTGGCTTCCTCTTCCTCCTCAGCTGCAGCATCACTCCCAGTGGCAGCTTCAGGGCCCGTCTCCTCAGCTGGTGAATCACCATCTGAAAGCAGGGAGGTACAAGAGTGGCTTTAGCGTGAGGACAGGGTGGCAATAAGGGAGGAATAAGTGCAGCGAGTTAGCAAGTTGTATTGAAAGTGTCAAAGGCTGGTGTTGTGAGGGACAAGTGGAAGGACAGAGGACAAAAAGGTGATGACCTTACCATTGCTGTCCACAACGGGGTCGGCGTCTCCAGTGGCGACGGGACCGATCACCCGGCTTGCCACAATCCTGTGGACGCGCTCCTCCAGATCGCTGAGGGGTTGCAGCTGAGGCCGCCCTCCACCTGTCCATTGCTGCTGTCTCCGATTATGCGCCAGCTTGGCCTGTAAGAAAAAGGACAGCATCTGAGTAAATATACAACCATGGTCTTGCCTGATGTGCCTCCCATAGGTGAATAGCCCTTACAATATGCAGCCATGGTCTTGCCTGATGTGCCTCCCATAGGTGAATAGCCCTTACAATATACAGCCATGGTCTTGCCTGATGTGCCTCCCATAGGTGAATAGCCCTTACAATATACAGCCATGGTCTTGCCTGATGTGCCTCCCATAGGTGAATAGCCCTTACTGTATGCAAAGTGTGGAATGTGTGTGTGTGTTTGATGAAAGGGCCATAGGTGTTGGATGAGTGTTGTGCATTGGGGTTTTAAGACCCTCTGGCCATAGAGTGAGGTTGAGATGGAGGGATGGAGAGGTATTGAGAAAAAGCCACTCACCCTGACGACCCGAGTGAGGTCGTTGAACTTTTTGCGGCATTGAGTATGGGTCCTGGGCACCATGCTCCTGGAGGAGACGCTCTGAGCCACCTCCCTCCACACTCTTCTGAACTCGCGTGGCAAAGGCCTCCTGCCACTCTCAGGGAACAGCATACATCGTCTGCGCTCCACTGCGCCAACCAGAGCAGCCAAGGCCCGCTCGGTGAAGCGATGAGCGCGTTCTCTCACCCTCTCCATGCTTGGCAGCAAAATGGATTCACAGGTCTCTCCAGGCTGAGATTCAAGGCTGCAATGAGCAGGGTGTGGCTGGGGAGCAAGTGGCCCCCCCCGCTTTAAGAAGTGTCCGGCGCCAGTGTGTCTGTGTTCCCTCGCTAACTGGCAGCAGCTGCGCTGCGCTCGCGCGCTGAGTTAGCGCCTCACTCCTTGGCCTTTGCGCCTTAAGACAGGTGTGCAGCGCCTGCTTTAGCGCTCCACTCACCTCCCGGGGCGGTAAAAGTGAAGTTTCCTGTCAGTGCCGATAATTAGCGCCAGGCGCTAATATTTGCGTCCGGACGATATTTGCGCCCCAAATGGGGCGCGACCTAATTTCTACCCCTTTGTTTCTTAATCTGTCCCATCACCATCTCGTCTTGCCTTGAGCATCTCTTAATGTCTCTACTTACCATAGACCCCCCCACTTTTGTTCTTTTATTCCTCCCCCCCAGCCTCCCCCTTGCATTTTTATGTTTAATTTCCTGCTCTTTCAGTTCCGACGAAGGGTTTCGACCTGAAACGTTAACTCTGTTTCTCTCTCCACGGATGTTGCCTGGCCTGCTGAGTTTTTCCAGCGTTTTCTGTTGTTATTTCGGATTTCCAGTATCCGCAGTATTTTGCTATCGAAATAAAAGAAAGACTTGCATTTATATTATGCATTTCACAATCTCAGGACATCCCAAAACACTTCACAACCAATGAAGTATTTTTGAAATGTAGTCACTGTTGGAATGTAGGGAAACATGGCAGTCAGTTTGCACGCAGAAAGGTCCCTCAAACATGCAGTGAGGTAAGTGACCAGACATTCTGTTTTAATGATGATGGTTGAGGAATAAATATTGGCCAGGACACTGGAAGAACTCCTCTGCTTTTCTTCAAATAGTGAATAAAATAGCATTCCCTCAGTACTGCACTGAAGTGTCAGCCTAGATTATATGCTTAAATCTTTGGAGTGCAGCTTGAACTCGTGATCTTGTGACTCAGAGGTCCAAGTGGTACCACTCTGCCAAGACTCACATCAGTCACCTTACTCAGTCTGCAGTCCTTAATTACCTCTTTGTCAGGGCCAATGATTTTATAACATTTTCCATGGTCGCCAGCAGTCAACAAGAAAACGATGTAGGCTTAAATGATGTAGACTTTACTGCCGTATCAGGCTTGCACCCCCCACCCCCTCCCCGCCAAGTTCAGTCCGATTGACTGGTCCCATGTAGCCAGCAGAGCACCTACCAATGAGCCAGCAATCTTCATGAATAGGAGGGGCTATCACTCCATCAATTTACAGCTGGTAAGTGATCACCGCCAGCGAATCATGCAGATTTCTGCCTGCTTTCCTGGCAGCTGTTACCATGCCTACATAATGCACCAGTCCACCATCACCCCACTCTTTGACCCAGCTCAGAAAGATAGAGACTGGTTGCTTGGCAACAAGGGCTATCTGCAGCACAGCCCACAGAGAGTCTCCCGGATTGTGGTTGTTTATTGCATTCTGCAGGACTTCGCTGTGCAATGGGGACAGCTTGTGGAGCCTGCACAATAAGAAGACCTTCCACAATCTGATGAAGAATCCCCGATGAGAACGGAGAAGAAACGGCAGGGTGACTGCTCCAGTGATGTCCATGGTTTCCTTCCACCCTGCAATAAAGAACTTCCAACCTCTGACTAATTCTCATATACATGACACTGATATTTCTGGCTCAGTAGCTAATATTGAACCGCACTACAGTCAAAGTTGCAAAGTCAAAAGCTGTGATTTTTTAATGGCTGACGCAAGAGCAACAACACCATATTTTCATCCATGATTTAAGCCATAGTGCTTTTCTTACCTATTCTACCACTCCTATGAGGTGCTCCTCAGTGGCTTCAGCTTGCATGGTGGAAGACTGCTGATGCTCAGATGAGGGCCTTTGAGGTGCTTTTGGTCTGCGACCTCTAGGAGCTCGAGCCTGAGAGAGCTCAGCTGCAGACTGCAGCATCTCGACTGCAGCTGGGGTAGTCAGATTTAGCTGGCTTTCTGGCACTATGGCAGGCATGGATTGAAAATATGGTGAGGGAGCAGACTTGATGTCATTGTGAGAGAGGCCAAATTTGCCACTCCTGTTGCGTCACTGCCATTTCCACAGGACTCTGGCTCATCATACCGATTGATCTGTAAGAGATTGGACCGCAGGAGATCTGTGACACAATTGAAGCCCCATATTCATGCATGCCCCAAGCCTTTCAAAGGCACTGGAGATGGCAGAGCCGAGCGCCTGAATGGATCTAGTTTTAGCTTTAATAGTTTTAGCTTTGATTAAAGCTGTAAGAGCTGATGATGCAGACTTCTGGTGTGGAGGCCGGACTGCAGCATCCATAGGGGTGACCACATGTTCCATGATAGACTGCAGAGTGCTGATGCCTTGCACCAGAATTCCACAAAAACTGGAACAGATGCCTTCTTACTCTCAGACTCGGTGTAGTAGGTGTGCAGAAAGTCTTCTTTTGAAGGCTGGCTCCTTGAAGTCGGGATCGCCGTCCTCCTCAGCAGAGCTAGGATCTGAGCTTGCCCTTAGATGAGCTGTCTCCTGGGCTATCCTTTCCACTGTGCCCTGCTCTTGCTCACTTGTGCTCTGTGATTCACCAGACCCCTCTAACTCACTATCCCACCCAGCATGCAAATTTCTGTGTAGGTGCTTGGGAGGGATGGAGCAAGTCCCAATGCTTCTTCAGGAACATTTTCCCCCTCTATTATGTTCTGCAGGTTCCAGATCTTCAGCTGGACCTAGAAACAGGGGAGAGGGACAAGGGTCAGCACGGCAGGGAAAGGCTAGACAGTAGCAGATTACTGGCAGCACAATGCAGCACCAGGTTGCCATGCCACCTGAAAATGTGATTGCTTGAGGAAAGAGAAAAGGTACAGGTATTAGACAGACAACCTGCTGAGCATTACGTCCAGCCCTGCCACCGCTGATGCTCCTTGACCTGTCTGCTACAGTGATGCCCATGGTTTCCTTCTCCATCTGGGTGAGAGCATAGAGATTGGCTGGTCTTCTATCAGTTCTAGCCCTCTCCTGGTTGTTATGAGCCAACTTCTGCTGTAGAAAGAGAAGGCGTGGGTTAACGTGTGCTTGATGTAAAGGGTTGTGCAGATATGTGAGGCAATTTCATATAGTGTGCATGCTGAGAAGGAGAAGCAGCAAGTTGCGAGCAGGATTGGGAGGTAGCCATGTAATTAGGTCCTTGCCCCATAATATATTCTCAATTCCTGAACAGTGCTGTAGCAGTTAATATGAGCTGGGAGCTGGATGATTTTCCCGGATCTCAGCATTCTTTCTTAAAACAGAGTCTGCTTGGTAGTTGTGTCAAGCAGATGTGTCATGAGCCACCAATGTTCCTGTATATGTATATATTTTTTGTCATTTACTGCTGAAGCTCTTCCATCTGTAGGTGTATGCCAAGGGAGCTCCAATTCTACAGACTTATAACATATCCATAGATACCTCAATGGGTCCCTCTCTATACACAGGTTCTGGAGGTGGAAGAAGATGATCAGCGGAATGCATGCAAGCTAGGTGCCTCTAACACTTAAATGTTCATGAAGGAGCCAATCATGTGCCACCAACCATATTTACAGGCCAAGGCATTTATAGCTGCACACGTCAGAGGAAATCTGCATTTAAACGCTACGATTTACCTGGGAGGTCTTGACAAAACTTTGCAGCCAGATCTTGAAAGCATTTCAAGGAGAGGGCAGCTTTAGATGAGCAGTCAAGGTGAATTTTTATACCATATATAAAGCAACAGCAGGAGATATGTGATGAATCTCCAAAGTTGCAGTGGACAACAGCATCATGCATTGTTTTGTGGCCCAGGGATTTCCTCATTTTCACCCCTTGAAACAGAGCTTACATTTTAATATGTTATGCTGCAGGAAGGATGTATATGCCTGCGGGAGTGAATAAATGAGTAAGGAGAAAAAGAATGAAAAATAAATGATGATAATAGCCAAAGATTCTCAATCATGAGAGTAAATGATGTGTGGAAGAAAATACCGTAATTTAAACCTTGATGAGTTTGAGGTAGCGTGTTGCTAGTCAATAAAAATGGATTTTATAATGGGAAAATTCTGTTAAAAAACATTTTCAGTGAATTTAGTTGAACTTTTGTGAGGTATGCTATTTTCTAAAATAGGAGCTACTAACTGTAATACTTTCTTGTATAGTAAATAGCATGACCACAGAGTGCATCTGAAAACCAAGTGCAGGAAGAAAATATTCCTCAGAAACTTTACTCAAGTGGTTGCTGGGAGCACAGAAAGTGACATTTCCCATAGCATAGCCTAATATATCATTTTGCAACAACTTTGGTTTAGCAAGTAATGACAAATTCTGTGTTTGAACTTATGCAAATAATTATGCAGAACAAAATTCCAAGCCGTGACACCATCTGAAACTGAGTTTCTCAAGTAGGAGAAGCAATCTGTGAAGTTTTGCTGTTAGTATTGCCTGCTGATAAAAATGAAGAACACTGTTGGGATTCAGGACACTTTCCAGAGGGCCCCTGTGTATGTATCACGATACACGATAAAAACAACTGCCCATTTAATCAAGCCCCAACATAAGTTACAGTTCAAAAGATTCCCAGATAGGCCAGCTTTTAAGTAAGACTAGGATGTCATTGTTCTAATATATCATTATACATGTCAACTGTTTGGTTTTGGGTGGACGTTCAATATTTTCAATCCACTTTGTGTTTGTCTACATTTGTTGCCAAAAATCAGTGCCTTTTTGAATTTCACATGCTTCTCCAACCCACTGTGGCTCTGATTTTCTGCGTGTGCACTACTGAGAGATTTTTCCCATGCATGGTGGGACAGGTTAAATAAAACAAGTTGGTACTTGAAGTCCAGAAGCATGAGAAAAACAGCAAGCAAGGGGAGAAAATGCTGGGACAAACATCCTGAAATTGCCAACAGTGACAGAAAGGTAAGTTAATGTTCAGGTATAAACATTCACCATAACTGGCTCAACAAGAACTAAATTCCAAGTCCATTGATTCCATGTACCTCACTAATAAATTTTCATACGTTTAAAAAATATCTGACTGCAGTCAAAAACAACTATAAACTTTGTAATCTTATCAGTGCATAAAATAATCAATCATTGAAACTCTTTAATCTTAATGGCATTACAAGAGACTCAAACAAGTCAAATGGGAATTCTTTAATAAAATAACGAGTTTATTAATAAAGTAAATACAGTCAATGTTATGTACATGGAATTTCAAAAGGCGTTTGATAAAGTGTCATATATGAGGCTTGTCCATAAAATTAAGGCACACAGTATTATAGGGAGTGTGGTAATGTAAATAGGAATTTGGTTAGAACAAATAAAACAGTTGATAAATTTGGAAGGAAGAATAAAGAGAGGACATAAATGTTAAATGGAAAAACTGTTAAAGGAGCGGAGGAGTACAGAGACTTAGGGGTTCACGTAAACAAATCTTTACAACTGGAGAGGGGCAAGTGGATCAAGCGGCAAAAAAGCATACAGGATCCTAGGTTTTATAAATAGAGCTATAGAGAACAATACGATTGACCAGAAACTTAACTGGACCAGCCACATAAATACTGTGGCAACAAGAGCAGGTCAGAGGCTAGGTATTCTGCGGCGAGTGTCTCACCTCCTGACTTCCCAAAGCCTTTCCACCATCTACAAGGCACAAGTAAGGAGTGTGATGGAATACTCTCCACTTGCCTGGATGAGTGCAGCTCCAACAACACTCAAGAAGCTCGACACCATCCAGGACAAAGCAGCCCGCTTGATTGGCACCCCATCCACCACCTTAAACATCCACTCCCTCCACCACCGGCGTACAAGATGCACTGCAGCAACTCGCCAAGGCTTCTTCGGCAGCACCTCCCAAACCCGCGACCTCTTCCACCTAGAAGGACAAGGGCAGCAGACGCAATGGGAACACCACCACCTCCAATTTCCCTCCAAGTCACACATCATCCTGACTTAGAAGTATATCGCCGATCCTTCATTGTCGCTGGGTCAAAATCCTGGAACTCCTTACCTAACAGCACTGTGGGAGTACCTTCACCACACGGACTGCAGTGGTTCAAGAAGGCAGCTCACCACCACCTTCTCAAGGGCAATCAGGGATGGGCAATAAATGCTGGCCTTGCCAGCGACGCCCACATCCCGTAAAAACAAATTTAAAAAAAACGAAGGATATAGTGCTAAATAAAGTTAGACCACCATGGCAGCTGGGGAATTTAAATTCACTTAATTAAATACTGCAATGTGGTTGATTCTTAACTGCCCTCTGAAATGGCCTAGCAAGCCACTCAGTTGTACCAAGCCGCTACGAAAAACAATAATAAGAATAAAACCGGACAGACCACCCAGCATTGACCTTGGAACCGGCTTCGGACACGACAATGGCACACCCAGCCCAGTCGACCCTGCAAAGTCCTCCTCACTAACATTTGGGGAATTGTGCCAAAATTGGGAGAGCTGTCCCACAGATTAGTCAAGCAACAGCCTGACATAGTCATACTCACAGAATCATAACTTTCAGCCAATGTCCCAGACTCCTTCATCACCATCCCTGGGTATGTCCTGTCCCACCAGCAGGACAGACCCACCAGGGGTGGTGGCACAGTGGTATACAGTCGGGAGGGAGTGGCCCTGAGAGTCCTCAACATTGACTCTGTACCTCATAAAGTCTCATGGCTTCAGGTCAAGCATGGGCAAGGAACCCTCCTGCTGATTACCACCTACCGCCCTCCCTCAGCTGATGAATCAGTACTCCTCCATGTTGAACACCACTTGGAAGAAGTACTGAGGGTAGCAAGGGCACAGAATGTACTCTGGGTGGGGGACTTACTGTCCATCGCAAGAGTGGCTCGGTTGCACCACTACTGACCGAGCAGGCCTAGTCCTCAGGACATAGCTGCCAGAATGGGCCTGTGGAAGGTGGTGAGAGAACCAACACGAGGGAAAAACCTACTTGACCTCAGGATCACCAATCTACCTGTCACAGATGCATCTGTCCATGACTGTATTGGTAGCAGTGACCACCGCACAGTCCTTATGGAGATGAAGTCCCGTCTTCACACCAAGGACACCCTCCATCATGTTGTGTGGCACTGCCACCATGCTAAATAGGATAGATTCAGAACAGATCTAGCAGCTCAAAACTGGGCATCCATGAGGCACTGTGGGCCATCAGCAGCAGCAGAATTGTATTCCACCACAATCTATAACCTCATGGCCCGGCATATCGCTCACTCTACCATTACCATCAAGCCAGGGGACCAACCCTGGTTCAATGAGGAGTGCAGAAGAGCATGCCAGGAGCAGCACCAGGTGTACCTAAGAATGATGTGCCAACCTGGGGAAGCTGCAACACAGGACTACATGTTCAGCCATGAACGCATTGAATGGCGGTGCAGGCTCGAAGGACCGAATGGTCTACTCCTGTACCTATTTTCTATGTTTCTACATGCATGCTGAACAGCAGAAACAGCATGCTATAGAAAGGGCTAAGCAATCCCACAATCAACAGATCAGATCAAAGCTCTGCAGTCCTGCCACATCCAGTCGTGAATGGTGGTGGACAATTAAACAACTGACGGGAGGAGGAGGCTCAATGAATATCCCCACCCTCGATGATGGCGGAGCCCAGCACACGAGTGCAAAAGACGAGGCTGAAGCGTTTGCAACCATCTTCAGCCAGAAGTGCCAAGTGGATGATCCATCTCCGTCTCCTCCTGAGGTCCCCACCATTGCAGAAGACAGTCTTCAGCCAATTCGATTCACTCCACGTGATATCAAGAAACGGCTGACACACTGGATATAGCAAAGACTATGGCCCCCAATAACATCCCGTGCTGAAGACTTGTGCTCCAGAACTAGCCGTGCCTCTAGCCAAGCTGTTCCAGTACAGCTACAACACTGGCATCTACCCAACAATGTGGAAAACTGCCCAGGTATGTCCTGTCCACAAAAAGCAGGACAAATCCAATCCGGTCAATTACTGCCCCATCAGTCTACTCTCAATCATCAGCAAAGTGATGGAAGGTAACATCAACAGTGCTATCAAGCGGCACTTACTCACCAATAACCTGCTCACCAATGCTCAGTTTGGGTTCTGCCAGGACCACTCAGCTCCAGACCTCATTACACTCTTGGTCCAAACATGGACAAAAGAGCTGAATTCCAGAGGTGAGATGAGAGTGACTGCCCTTGATATCAAGGCAGCATTTGACCAAGTGTAGCAAAATTGAAGTCAATGGGAATCAGGCAGAAAACTCTCCACTGGCTGGATTGGAGTATAAGAGTAAAGAAGTCTTGCTGCAATTATATAGGGCCTTGGTGAGACCACACCTGGACTGCATCCAAGGTTCACTAGACTGATTCCTGGGATGGGGGGGATTGTCCTATGAGGAGAGATTGAGTAGACTAGGCTTATATTCCCTAAAGTTCAGAAGAATGAGAGATGATCTCCTTGAAACGTAGAAAATTCTTAAGTGGCTTGACAGAGTAGATGTTGGGAGGATGTTTCCAATGGCTGGGAAGTCTAGAACTAGGGGTCACAGTCGCAGAATAAGGGGTCAGCCAGTTAGGACTGAGATGGGGAGAAATCTCTTCACTCAAAGGGTTGTGAATTTTTGGAATTCTCTACCTCAGATGGCTGTGGATGCTCAGTCATTGAGTATATTCAAGACAGAGATCGATAGATTTTTGGAAACTAAGGGAACCAAAGGATATGGGGATACTGCGGGAAGGTGTAGTTGAGGTAGAAGATCAGCCATGATCTTATTAAATGGTGGAGCAGGCTCGAAGGGCCAAATGGCCTACTCCTGCTCCTATTTCTTATGTTCTTTGAAAGGTATGGGGAAAGAACAGAGTAATGGGATTAAGTGAATAGCTCTTCTAAGACCTGGCACAGATGCAATGGGACAAATTTCCTCCTTTTGTGTTGTAAAATTCTATGATTCTACAGGACTCAAAAAAAACACCCTGCAAGGTACTGTGCATATGGCAAGTGCACTACTGAATCTGAGCTGCTATCTGCAACATACTATTTGGCACTATGCTTGCACCGATGATTGATGCTCTGGCAATACATGAGTTCAAGACCTTGCTTTCACGGTGGATATTACAGAGCACCTGAACTCTGTCATCAGAAGAATGCAAGAATGCAGGGGTGCAATCAAGTAATGACAGAATACTATGACAACATTTATACCTTTGAGATTATGCCTCAGATGTGTGAGAATTAACTTTCCCAAAGTAACTTGGCACATTTGACACTGTTGTAACTCAATCTGATGGCACCACAGTATGGTACAGGGGTAAAATTGCTGAACTGAGAAAGGAATTTCACGAACAATCGTGTAACTTGAGAAACCAGGAAGGAGAGTTCGCAATTTTGAGCACATCCTTTTCTATCAATGTGCATGATGTACCAGAGGATCTCCAAATGGAAGTTAGAGAACTGCAGTGCGAACTCTGTTGAAGGACAAGTTTTCTGATATTGGCGTTATCAAGTTTTATCAATACCTGGCGAAAATTATCCCAAATTGAAGTCCTTTGCATCAATAATTCTTTTCATGTTTGGGACCACGTCTGTGTGTGAACAAGTTTTCTCTGTCATGAATATCAACAAGTCTAAACAACGTTTGTTGCACTGACAATAAATGGCTTCAAGACCTTGCTTTCATGGTGGATATTACGGAGCACCTGCACTTTCTCAATAGAAGAATGCAGGGGTGCAACCCAAGTAGTGACAGAATACAATGACAACATTCATACCCTTGAGATTGTGCTTCAGATGTGAAAGAAGCAATTTTCCCAAACTTGCTTAAAAAAGAACATTTTGAATCAACTCATATTCTGTCTTCCCACTCATTGCTTGGCCAGGCTCATGCTACCTTGAATTCAAAAATCATAGAACCATTGCTTGAACTGGGCATTGAAATAGAGAAACAGGGGGTCCCAGATCAGGAAGTGGAGAGGAAGGCAGATTATATCTCAGAAACTGGTTCCAGTGAATGAGTGTGTGGTGGTAGAAGCTACTGCATGGTCCATTGGTCAGAGATGTCCTATCATAGGAGCAAATGCAGTGATTGAAATCAAGAAAAGTCTAACTGTTCGCTTCTCCAGAAGGTGGTGGTTTCTCCAATAGTTATCTTGAATGTATTGGTACTCACCGGGAAATTAGGTTTTTGTGCATTTCCATGGTGTTAAACAGATGGAAAGACTTTCCACTCCCAGAGTGCTGGGTTATACTAAAAGGAGAAAAGTTGAGTGGTAATTTTACAAATTTGCACTCCCAGCACACAGCCTCGCCCACCTGGAGCACATATTGGAATTTTGGGTGTGTACCTCCATAATTTTCCATCCATTAAAATTAATAAACTTGGGAACACAAATGTGTAAAATTATCCCTTTGGATTTGAGGCATTACCAGCATGAAAAATGGTCATACCTAAGTTGGGAGTGAGGGATGGTGGAAACAGGAGCTCCAAGTTGGGATGATAGTGAATTTGAAACTACAGTCCCCCAGGAGCCGAATGCATATATGCCAACCATTTGTGTTTTGGGCAGATGTCCATCCAGTGTCCACATTTGTTAATAAAATTCAGTGCAGATTCAACCTTCCTGCACTCCTCCAAGCTCACCCCACAGGCCACCCATGGCTCATTTCTTTCGCATCTGCACTATTGGGCTACAGAAATACCAAACTGTAATTAACAAGCTTTAATTTTAGTTCTTTCACTGTTGACTGTTATGATGTTTGCTGCTTCTAACTTAATTTGTCAATGGTGATAATTAGAAACAAAGAGACTGGTGGACAGCTCATTCCTCAGAGTGTAACCCCAACAGCATCAGGAGCAAATGCTTAACAGGATCGGGCTATAGAAGAGATGGGGGAGATGTTGCGGCCTACCGTCTGGCAGAAACAGAGCGTTAGCGGCCTGAAAATGGTGGAGTATGACCTAGCGTCCCGTTCCTGCCGATAGTTACCTTCCCAAGGACCTACTACTAGGTGGCTTGAACACCTGTCTGATAGGCGCTTTAAAATACAAGGATCACCATTGCCATTTTAAGACTCAACTGGGTGGAGCGTGCTCTGGTGGTCCAGCGGAAAAGGAGCCCAGAAGGTAAGTTTTAAATTATTTTTGGGAGGCTGGGAGGAGCAGGGGTGTTCTTTCAGGCTCTACAAAAACAACCTCCATGCTCGAGGCCTTCTGCGACTGGTGGGCACCGCAGGGACTGGAGTGCATAATCACCCCCGACAACAACATTTTAATATAAGTTGTTAAGTTTCATTTAATGTTCTTGTTAAGTTACAGTTTGTTTGTTTATTGTTTCCACTAAAAAGAGGTACAAAAACAACCTGGGCCGCTGCCAGACCGAGTTTTCCTCCCCAGCAACTGACCTACCTTTTTCCAGGTCGAGAGGCCGGCTGAGCTGACCAATATTGTGGCCGCTGCCCAGAGCCAGACGGCTGGCCTGGGGCGCACGTTTTCCATCTGCAATCTGCTGGCCCTATGTTAGTAAGGCCCGGCCCCTCAAAATGGACTGAGCCTTTTATTGGCACTATTGGGCTGACAGCTGGTGTGCTCTGCACGGCAGCTGCCTGAAAACCACAGGCTATGGGGAATTCTACCACATCTAACTTCTTTATGCCTGATTGATTTCATTGGGTTGCTATATTTTGGTGAAACTTATGGAACCTGACTTTGAAATCAGGTAACCTTACAGCAAATCTGGCATTTAATAACACCGTCTTAAGTCAGCTTGGCAGTTGCGGTGTTAGTGCAGGCAATGTTCTCGAACTGACAAAGCTCAGAATCGCTATTTTGCTTAATAGGCCTTTTGCAGTTCGAAGCTGTGAGGAAAATTGTCTCACTGTGCTCTTCCTACTTTTTTTTATTTGTTAATGGGATGTGGGCGTCACTGGCAAGGCCAGCATTTATTGCCCATCCCTAGTTGCCCTTGAGAAGGTGGTGGTGAGCACCTTCTTGAACCGCTGCAGTCCGTGTGGTGAAGGTAATCCCACAGTGCTGTTAGGGAGGGAGTTCCAGGATTTTGACCCAGCGATGATGAAGGAATGGCGATATACTTCTAAGTCAGGATGGTGTGTGACTTGGAGGGGAATTTGGAGGTAGTGGTGTTCCCATGCGCCTGCTACCCTTGTCCTTCTAGGTGGTAGAGGTCGCGGGTTTGGGAGTTGCTGTCGAAGAAGCCTTGGTGAGTTGCTGCAGTGCATCTTGTAGATGGTACACACTGCAGCCACGGTACGCCGCTGTTGGAGGGAGTGAATGCTTAAGGTGGTGGATGGGGTGCAAATCAAGCGGGCTGCTTTGTCTTGGATGGTGTCGAGCTTCTTGAGTGTTGTTGGAGCTGCACTCATCCAGGCAAGTGGAGAGTATTCCATCACACTCCTTACTTATGCCTTGTAGATGGTGGAAAAGCTTTGGGGATTCAGGAGGTGAGACTCTCGCCTCAGAATATCCAGCCTCTGATCTGCACCTGTTGCCACAGTATTTATGTGGCTGGTCCAGTTAAGTTTCTGGTCAATGGTGACCCCCAGGATATTGATGATGGGGAAATCGGTGATGATAATGCCGTTGAATGTCAAGGGGCGGTGGTTAGACTCTTGCTTGTTGGAGATAGTCATCCCCTTCCCCCAATTCCTGACTGCACTCCAGCCAGTCGCAGCTCTCTGGGTGCTGGCACTGACCAGCAGCTGGTGACAAGTTCCGTGGAAAAGGCTGGGAAATGATTCTGTTTAAAATTAATGCAGTTTAACCTTGTTCTGGCACCCAACGCCAAGTTAACAATTAGCCATTAGCAACCGTACCTCACGGTGATGTTCATGTGGATGCACTGCGGCGGGATAGTAAACCCCGATTCTGGGAAGCTCCCAGTCATTCCAGGAGAGTTGGGAAGCCTAGTCCAGTCACTGCATATGCCTGCACACAAATGAGCTGACCTTGCTGGATATGTGAGGTAATTTCACTTACACAATCTATTGGTGCTCTGGGAGTAGTTCTCACTGTGTACTTTCAACCCCATTATCTCGTCATTTATCTTATTTGCTGTTTGTGGGATTTTGCGTGCACAAATTAACTGCTGCGTTTGCCTGCAAAACAACAGTAAGGCATTAGGTGTAAAGCACTTTGTGATAGCCTTTAGAACATGTTTTATATATATGCTAGTTCTTTCTTTCATTTCTCTGTTGGCTGATTTGTCCATCCAAATTTATTGATGTTTTTTTCCTCGGGGGAAAACAAGGAGGAAGCAAACAAAAATGAATGGCTTAAAAAGCTAAAAAGGTAATTTTATGATGCACACTGGACAATATACCATACTCAAGTACAATGTGTAAATTGAAACGTGATCATACATCAAATAAAGGAAAAAAAATCAGGAATAAAGTAGAAGTTACTAGAAACGGTTGATAAAGACATTCATGAGATATATATAAATATTTTCAAAAAGCATGTATGTTGTTTCAACATGGTTGTAAAAATGGCTGTAGTGTCATCTGCTGACATAAAATGGGATTACAGTACTAGATCCAAAGTCCGTTTTTCAGGAAAAAAATAATGTAAATATACCTCTATTTATTCTATCATTTTTTGTTACTGTAATACTGTAATAATGATAACCTTGCATGGTGTCCTGTGCAATAAGCAGCTGTTACCCTGATATTAAATAGCTACTGCCTGGATCAACTGCATTTAATTCGTTGGGCAGTTATTGCCTTGTAGTATACTTTGGACAAGCAAAGTATTACCTAAATAAACAATAGTTAAAGTGAAAAAATGCAATACACTGAAAGGAAAATTACTTTAGAATCTCCCAATACTACCACTCTGCTATTCCTTTAGTACACCTGCTTCTCACACCCTCTAAGTAGTCAATTGCGCCACGGTGCCACAATGTTGCTGAGGACCATTTTCCTCTGAGTCATTGTCACTGTACACCTCCTCCAAGTCCAACATAGAAGGGTATGGATGGGGTTAGATGAAGAGGGGTGGGAGGAAGCTCGTGTGGAGCATAAACACCGGCATAAACCTGTTGGGCCGAATGGCCTGTTTCTGTGCTGTACATTCTATGCAATTCTAAAAAACACTATAGCCCCCAAAATCCATGACTGTTCTGGTGTACTCCCGCTGTAACTTCAGCTGGAATACAGCAGAATGGATGGAAACTAGGTCTCAACACAGCTACACTTAGTCCTGACCTATCAGTGCACCTTCCAAGATGGCAGAGCCTCCATCCATCCTTTACAAGGCCACAAGTGTAATGCAAGGAGGGGAAGAGTTTCCATTCCCCGGGCCTTCTTTGGAACCTGTCGTATGGTTAGTGCAGGTATGCCTGGAAACCTGACATATTGGCCGACCAAGAGGCGGATGTGGGACCCACCTGGGAGTCCAGGGCGGGATCAAAGAGTCGACCCCCCAAGATTTGTGCAAATTAAAAAAAGAAAATGCCCCCTTTGCAAGTAGGCTGCAGGAACATTAGAATTTTTCTATGGAGACCTGTTTCTTTGGCTGGATTTTCCAGCTTCATTGGTAGGGAAGGAGGAACAATCCAGTACCTGCTCCTTGAACCTGCTTAATGCAGTAAAAGCATGGGACCTCCCCCTGACCAAGGAAACTTTGGCAGAATCAGATGTGGAAGCCCAGAATGGGCCCCTTTCAGCACTTACACCAGGATGTGCTACCCCATAGCTTTTCAGAACCAATGGCCTAGAATTTCCTCAGAATGAGTTACACCATTTGTTCCCTTTAAAAAAAATTGCACCCTAGTAGCCTCAAGAAGGAGTTACACATGAGTTTCCTGGGTCTGCTCATTTGCGTACCCATTGAGAGAAGGCATTGGTGTAAACCCGATGTAAGACCCCTTCCTCCACTTTAGCAGCCTGATACCCGCATATCTCGTACTTCACCTCTCGTATGCCACTTGGCACACACTCCTCAACTGCTAGCCTTATCCTCAATCACTCTATCTTCTTGCAAAGCACTGGAGTGGGGGGGGGGGGGGCGGGAGGAGGGGGTGGTGTGGTTCCCCAACTTGACGTACCTCACCCTCTTCGAGGAGAAGGTCTCAGAGCTTATGGGGAACTACTCAGCTCTTGCTGTCGGAGATAGCGAGGTCGATGGAATCTTGCTGGCACCAAGTTACTGACTGAGCGCCTGCACCACCGACCTGGCATCCTCTGAAGCACCACACAGACACAACCTTCCACCCCCTTCTGATGGCTTAATCCCAAGGGGGTGATGCTCACTCATTCTTATTTTCTGTCCTCCTTTCCTGCAGATCCACCACAGCAACAGGTGAAAACTGGTTAAAACATATCAATATCTTCCTCACGAGATATATTTAAAAGATCCTCACTAGATGGCGCCTGATAGTAGCCTAACAATTAAAAGTGGCAATTGTGCTTTTAATAAAGGTTTTCCAAACTATTTCCATAGTCTTGAATAAGAATTTGTAAACATGGGTCTAGAAATTCAGGCGTTGGACGCGCAGGGGTTGCAAGGTACATTCTCTGCAGCAGAATGGTGAGACCCAAGGCTCCCCAGATATTGGTATAACGGAGCCAGTGCAGTGCAACAGCAGCCGGCGTGGGTTGTAATATAAAATTGGGCTTCTGCAGGGTGATGAAACGTGGGTCTGGGAGTCCAAGGATTGTGGGAGTTGGGGGAGCGAGGGAATGTGGGTCCAGGGATTTGAGGGCTAGGTAATGCAGAGCCTGGGATCAAGGGTCCGTGAATCAAGGGGCAAGGGAACGCAGATCTGGGGGTTTGAGAGTCGAGGTGCGAAGGAACACTGGGCCTGTGGTCCAGGGCAGGAGAGAATGTGGGGTGGGGGTCAGGGCCTGGGTCAGGGTCGGAGATCGCAGGTATCACGGGGGTCAGGGATTGCGGGAGTCGTGTCAAGAGCAGAGGGGAAATCGAGGCCATGGGTCGGGCCAGGAGCGGTGGCGATGGGGTCCTTTAATGTGCACTCCTGCTCCTTGCGGCTCCACTTTCAGGGAAGTTACTTACCTTCTTTGTTGCAGGCGAACTCAAGGGCTGGTTTTTCTGAATGCAGCCCGCAATGGCCCTGGCAGCCTCAGGGCAAACCACTCTTGGAGAAGGGACCTCAAACAGGCTTTAGGCCCCTGATTTGCTTATGTAAAGGTCCTCCGTAGGACATTCAAGGGCTGAAGAGGAAAAGGAGGTTGGAGATGGTAGTTTGCAAGGACAGAGGAGTTGAGGTAGTAACTATATTCGTTAGCCTGGGGTCTAGCTAGGAAGGCAACATAGTGCCTTTAATGCAGAAAAAAGTCTCAAGGTGCTTCACAGAGGTGTAAGGAAAAAAATGAGCGCCAAAGAAAGGGATATTTGGAGGGATGACCAAAAACTTGGATGAAGAGCTGGTTTTTGAGGAGTGTCTTAAAGGAGGAGCAGGAGGGTGGAGAGTTTTAGGGAGGGAATTCCAGAATGTGGGGCCTAGGCAGCTGAAGGCCAATGGTTGGGTGAAGGAAGGGAGGGATGCACGACGCCAGAATCAGAGGAAGAGAAAATTTGATGGGGGGTTGCCAGGATAACATTGGAACAGTTGACTCTGGAGATGACAACTGCAGGGCTAAAGGTTTCAGCAGTAGGTGGTCTGAGTCGGGCCAGAGGCAGGCAATTTTACAGAAGTGGAAGTAGTTGCTATTTGTGATGGAGAGGATATCGGATCAGAAACTCAGCTCAGAGTCAAATAGGTTGCCCAGGTTGAATAATGTGTGAAATATGTTCCTTAAATGGGAGCATATCACTTTTTATTTCTCTACGAAATGATTATGGCCAGGAAATTGGTTTCCCTCCGAAAGCCGGCGCAAAGTGTGCAGCGCGCCTTGAATGCGTGCCCGAAGATAGAGGCTTGAGGCTTGCTGAAAATTGGGTCTCATTTGCATAATACCAGTGAGCTGCAGATGGCAATCGGGAGTCCTAATGCAGTTTGGCTATCAGGGCCTTCTCAAAATCGTTTGACTCAGACGCCAACGGGAGGGGAAGCTTGCGGGGGTGGGAGGGGGGGCGGAGGAGAGGGGCGAACGGGAGGAGGTCGAACGTGGGCCAACAGAAGCCTGCAGTATTGCTGTGGAATGAGGAGGAGCAGGAATGCTCCTCTTGACTCCAGATTAAGGTAAGTAAGATATCGAAAACGTACCTGTTCTTCAGCAGTCTCTTGCAGTCCCTTTAAGGACTGCTGATTAGGCCGCTGTAGACCGGAGAAACTGAGTACAGCATGTGCAGCACTTGATGTACCCAGTTTTTGCTAAGTTTGGCAGCCGCCGCACTTCCGGGGAGATTCGGCCACGGGAGATCACTTCCGGAAATTGGTCAACCAACATGAATTTTGCACCCAAAAAATAGGCACGATGGGGACCAATTTCTCCCTCTTTGTTTCAACATTATCAAGGGCAAAATCTATTTGATTTTTTGTAACAAATGGTCTATACAAATCTCACTGCTCCCTTTTGTTAAAATTAACTGCAGCTGTGAATGGATTTTTAAATAATGTTTCAATAAAATATTTTGGGGATGTATTTACACAGTCTTTGTTTATTTTTATTTCATTCCCCCCATGTTTAGGTTCTCTTCCCCACAACCGGCCATTCCTTGTCAGAAAGAATGACCAGATGAACTCACCTCCGTTCCTCAGGCACCTGTCAATGCTGTGCTCAAGCCAGTTGCTTGAAGGTGTGTGAGATCAAACTGGATGACTCAGCTTCTGTTTCCCTTCCTTCTTCTGTGAAAGGATCTTAAGTTAAGATTTTTTTTAATTAAGGAAAAGAAACTGTACAATATTGTTTTCAGCCACCTCTCCTAAAATCAACCAGAAAGTGGCAGCTTCTACTTCTAAGTATTGAAAATACTGCATTTGAATTTGATTTTTAATATGCAGATCACACCATTCTGCATAATAGTACTTACCAATGTAACACCACACAAAACAGTGCAAGTGCAAGCTCAGCAGGCAAAAAAAATATAACATGTGCCCCAAGGGTTTCTAATTCTGGAAATGAGAAGGTAGATGAGCACCATTCTCCACAAAAGCCTGTCCCTGCAGTTCCCATTCTCACTATTTCTCTTTTTTTCCTTCTCCTTGTTCGATCTGTGCAATGTGTAAGTCTTGGATAAACTCACCAACAAACATGTTACTTTGATATTACATTAACAACTCTTGCCACTGCACTGCATATTCTGTGTTAGAAATAATCTATAAATTAATGCCACTATTTTATTTTGCATTACAGTGATTTGGACAATTGCTTACTAAAACTACCTTTGACAGAACCATGTTAACACACCTCGGGAAGGAATTCTTCTGCTCACTATCTTTAATGTCATTGTGAGTTTGTAAAGATTGCCTATGTTCACTACTTCAACTGAAATCATGAGCACATTCTAAATTTTTAATTTTTTTTATTCATTCATGGGACCAGCAGCGAGGGCAGGAGAAGTGGGGATAAAAGGAATGGCGACCCAAGGCCCGAGACCAGCAGCGAGACCAGAGGCAGGAGAAGTGGGGATAAAAGGAGTGGCGACCCAAGGCCCGAGACCAGCAGCGAGAGTGGGACCAGAGGCAGGAGAAGTGGGGATAAAAGGAGTGGCGACCCAAGGCCCGAGACCAGCAGCGAGAGTGGGACCAGAGGCAGGAGAAGTGGGGATAAAAGGAGTGGCGACCCAAGGCCCGAGACCAGCAGCGAGACCAGAGGCAGGAGAAGTGGGGATAAAAGGAGTGGCGATCCAAGGCCCGAGACCAGCAGCGAGAGTGGGACCAGAGGCAGGAGAAGTGGGGATAAAAGGAATGGCGACCCAAGGCCCGAGACCAGCAGCGAGACCAGAGGCAGGAGAAGTGGGGATAAAAGGAATGGCGACCCAAGGCCCGAGACCAGCAGCGAGACCAGAGGCAGGAGAAGTGGGGATAAAAGGAGCGGCGGAGAGAGAGCAAAAAAAAATCAAAAATCAAAGTGTGACGTCACAGGACAGCAGGTAGATGATTGGTTGGTGAGTATTACAATGTTTTTTTCCCTCTAAGCTAGGGTAGTGATTTAAACTAAGAGCTAGGGAACTATAGCTATTACTTTAGTTTATCTAGTTAAGCTATTAATTGAATAATTAACTAATATAACTATAAATAAGCAATTGAATAAAAACTTTAACAAATTAAATAAATAAAACAAAGTTAGATTGGGATGGCAGGGCAGGTGGTATGTCATAACTGCAGCATGTGGGAGTTTGTGGAGAGCAGCGAGATTCCAAGCAACTACATCTGCGGTAAGTGTCTGCAACTCAAGGAACTTCGGCTTAGAGTTGTGAGCTGGAATCGGAGCTGCAGATATTTCGATGCATCAGAGTTACCTGGACACTTTGTTTCAGGAGGCAGTCACACCCCTTAGGTTAAGTAGTACTTTAGAGTTAGTCAGTGGTCAGGGACAGGAGGGTATGACTGCAAGTCAGGCAGGTATGAGGACCACGGATGGAGTGATGGAGGAGCCTCAGCCCTTGACCTTGTCCAACAGGTACGACGTACTTGCTGCCTGCATGGATGAGAACAAGGACTGCAGGGAGAATGGGCAAACTGACCACGGCACCATGGTACAGGCGGCCATTCAAGTGGGGGGAGTAAAAAGGAATGTGGTAGTGGTAGGGGACAGTATAGTCGGGGGGATAGATACTGTTCCCTACAGCCGCAAGTGGGAGTTCCAAAGGCTATGTTGCCAGGGTTAAGGATATCTCCTCGCAGCTGGAGAAGAATTTGGAGTGGGACGGGGAGGATCTAGTTGTCGTGATCCATGTAGGAACCAACGACATAGGTAGAACAAAGAATGAGGTTCTGCTGAGGGAGTTTGAGGAGCTAGCATCTAAATTAATAAGCAGAATCTCAAAGGTAATAATCTCTGGATTACTTCCTGAGCCACGGGCAAATTGGCATAGATCAGAGAGTTAAATGCATGGCTCAAAGAGTGGTGTGGGAGGAAGGGGTTTCAATTCATGGGGCACTGGCACTAGTAATGGGAAAGAGGGAGCTGTTCTGTTGGGACAGACTCCACTTAAATAGGGCTGGGACCAGTGTCCTTGTAAATCGAATAACTGGGGCTTTAAACTAAAAAGTTGGGGGCGGGAGGGGGCAGGTGAGGGGAAATTTAGTAATCTAAAGAGAAAAGTCAAGGCAATAGAGCAATGTAGGAAATTGGGTAAATATAAGCAGTGTATGTCAGAGAGTTTAAAGGTAATAGTGCATCAGCGAATAAGGTGAAAGCAGGGAATAATGGTAAAATATGAAAACTAAAGGCTCTTTAGTTGAATGAACGAAGCATAGATAGATGAATTAGTGGCACAAATAGAGATAAATGGTATGATCTAATAGCCATCACAGAGAGGTGGTTGCAAGGTTACCAAGTTAGGGAACTAAATATTCCAGGGTACTTGCGTTTCGAAAAGACAGGCAGACTGGAAAAGGAGCTGGGGTGGGGAGGTGGTAGCCCTGATAATAAAGGATGACATAAGGACAGTAGGGAGAAAGGATCTTGGCTCAGAAGATCAGGAAGTAGAATCAGTATGGGTGGAGATAAGAAATGGCTATTAGATCATACGCATTTATCTCTATCGTGTCTGTATTTTTTCTTTATTCGTACCTGGGATGTCGGCGTCGCTGGCAAGGCCAGCATTTATTGCCCATCCCTAATTGCACTTGAGAAGGTGGTGGTGAGCTGCCTTCTTGAACCGCTGCAGTCCATGTGGTGAAGGTACTCCCACAGTGATGGTGTTTCCATGCACCTGCTGTCAAGGTGCTGGCGAAGAAACCTTGGCAAGTTGTTGCAGTGCATCTTGTAGATGGTACACACTGCAGCCACGATGCGCCGGTGGTGCAGGGAGTGAATGTTTAAGGTGGTGGATGGGGTGCCAATCAAGCGGGCTGCTTTGTCCTGGATGGTGTCAAGCTTCTTGAGTGTTGTTGGAGCTGCACTCATCCAGGCAAGTGGAGAGTATTCCATCACACTCCTTACTTGTGCCTTGTAGGTGATGGAAAGGCTTTGGGAAGTCAGGAGGTGAGTCACTCGCCACAGAATACCCAGCCTCTGACCTGCTCTTGTTGCCACAGTATTTATGTGGCTGGTCCAGTTAGGTTTCTGGTCAATGGTGACCCCCAGGATGTTGATGGTGGGGGATTCAATGATGATAATGGCATTGAATGTCAAGGGGCGGTGGTTAGGCTCTCTCTTGTTGGAGATAGTCATTGCCTGGCACTGTGTGGCACGAATGTTACTTCCCACTTATCTGCCCAAGCCTGGATGTTGTCTAGATCTTGCTGCATGTGAGCACGAACTGCTTCATTATCTGAGGAATTGCGATTGGAACTGAACACTATGCAATCATCAGCAAACATCCCCACTTCTGACCTTATGATGGAAGGAAGGTCATTGATGAAGCAGCTGAAGATGGTTGGGCCTACAACACTGCCCTGAGGAACTCCTGCAGCGATATCCTGGGGCTGAGATGATAGGCTTCCAACAACCACAACAACAAGGGCTGTAATGAGTCTGGAGCCGAGTGATCCTGGCAGAACCCAAACTGGGCATCGTTTAGCAGGTTATTGGTAAGTAAGTGCCACTTGATAGCACTGTTGACAACACCTCCTATCACTTTGCTGATGATTGAGAGTAGGCTGATGGTCGGATTGAATTTGTCCTGCTTTTTGTGGACAGGACATACCTGGGGAATTTTTCACTTTGTCGGGTAGGTGCCAGTCTTGTCGCTGTACTAGAACTGGAACAGCTTGGCTAGAGGCACGGCTAGTTCTATAGCACAAGTCTTCAGCACTACAGCTGGGATCTTGTCAGGGCCCATAGCCTTTGCCGTATCCAGTGCGCTCAGCCGTTTCTTGATATCACGTGGAGTGAACCGAATTGGCTGAAGACTGGCATCTGTGGCTTCTCCTCCCGACCCTGAAACCTTACCTTCGGAGACCCCAAGGATTTGTCGTTGGTCCCCTCCTCTTCCACATCTACATGCTGCCCCTTGGTGACATCATCTGCAGACATGTCATCAGCTTCCACATTTTTGCTGACAATATGCAGTTCTACTCCCACCATCTCTCTTGACCCCTCCACTGCCTCTGTGTTGTCAAGACATCTTATCCAATATCCAGTCTTGGATAAGCCACAATTTCCTCCAGTTAAACATTGGGAAGACTAAAGCTATCGTTTTCGGCCCTTGCCATAAATGCCATACCAGCACCACCGATACCATCTCCTTTCCTGGCCATTGTTTCAGACTGTTTCTTGATGTTGTATTTGACCCCGAGCTGAGCTTCTGACCCCTTATTCTTTGCATCATTAAGACCTGTTATTTTCACCTCCGTAATATCACCAGCCTGTGCCCCTGCCTCAGCTCATCTGCCAAGGAACCCTCATCCATGCTTCTGTCACCTCCAGACTTGACTAGTCCAATGCTCTCCTGGTCGGTCTCCACACTGTAAACTTCAATTCATTTAAGATTGTGCTACCTGTATCCTATCCCGCACCAGGGGTGGATTAGTGGGAAATGGGCCAGGAGCCCATGTCATGTGCCACCAGCAGGAATGTGCATGCAGCAGGTGGGGAAGGAATGGCCAGCAGGAGTCCTGGTGGGGGCAGGAGGAGGGAAATTTAGGTTCGGGGCGATAAAGTAGTAGGAGGGATCAACTTTATGACTCTTCTCTGCATCACTTCCAGTTCTTCGATGATTTCCTTGTGCCTTGGTTACAGAATCTGAATGCAATATTCAAGATGCAGCCTGACCAGCACAGTATACAGTTTTAGTATTTTATGATGCCAGGTTTGTATTCCAGTGATTTGGCAATATAAATCTCAGGATTCTGTTTGTTATGTCACTGTTATGTTCTGCAGTGACTGGACATGTTAAATCTGGAGTCTACTCTCTTTCAGCCTCTCTCCAGCCTCTCCCCAGCTAGTTCCAATCTGTAATATTTTTTCACTCAAAGTCAATGTCAGTGAGGGTGTGTTTCATTTCTTTAAAACCATAAGCTAGTGCAAACTTGCCATAACAGAGTGGAAAATTTGGTGGAGATATGTAATTTTGGATCTCTACCAAGCAGGTTCATTATGCACATGTCCGCTGGGCAAATAAATAGTGGGGAGGAATTTTGAGGTGGAGTCTGAATACAATGGTCTAGAAATTTGCTTGTGCACAAAAAAGGGCATGGGTTGCTGGCACATCATGATCCTCATGCCGGAGAGTTCCAGGCAGCACACAAACTTTGTGCTGCCTGCTTATTTCAATGATTGTGGCGCTCAGCCCAGTGTTGAACACGCTGCTGAGTTGCTGAATGCTCAGCAGGGGGCCAAAGTTCGTGCGAGACTAGCTCCAATTAAAGCTAGCCTGCACTACTTAATGGCAGTCTGCAGCTCTTAAAGGGGAGGTGCATTCTGCCTGCACCTCAAATTTCCTCCCCACTATTTGCCCAGTGGATATGTGCATAATGAACCTGCTTGGCAGAGATCCAAAATTACATATCTCCAGATCATTGAACTGGCTGAGGAAGATAGTGGAAAGAAACTATTAATGATGCACAACAGGGAAGAGAGTGTGCACCAAGGTTCTTCGATGCAGTACTGGAGGCCTTAGTGCAGGAGGTCCTGTTTCTACAGTGGGCCAGGAGACCCTCCAAGCAACAGAGCAAAGCAGATAGCCACTATGGTCAATGCCAGCAGTGTAGCCCCAAGGATGTGGATGCAGTGCAGGAAGAAGAACACGAGTGGTCAAGGTCAGTGAATTCATCTTCAAATGCCATATCCCACAAACTGCACCACTCGCTTCACACACTGCTCAATTCACCACACCCCCATCACTTACCTACCAACAGTTTCTATCAATCACGACTCATACCTCACATTCATATGCTCCATCCCACCCTCACACACTTACCACTGCTGTAAGCCTTATACCCACATCTCACAGCTTGCACACACTGTCACAACAATGACAGGCGCATCATCCAAACACATTGTGCCACACTCAGAACTCACTTACCTTGCTCTTGCAGGTCAAGGTGGCGCATAACCGACGCCAGCAGAACCTCACCGGTGGAGGACAGGCTTGCCTGCATGACCTCACCCACATGGAGGAGGTGGTGCTGGCCATTCTTGGGAGGGGCATGGCTGAGCCCATGGCCAGCGGCGGTGCTGAAAGAGTACAAGATAATGGCATCCTCATACGTTATCCTCCCTAGCACATCCCACTTTCCCCTCATCCCACAATCTCTTCTAATTTACAAGCTGCACTTGATGTAAGCATGCACCTCTTGCTTTCCCCCCTCCCCTCACCACAACACTACCTTTGTGCCTTTCGCATTTCAGAGACCCAAGAAATTCAACCTGCCCAGCCAGAGGTTCAAGAAGAAGAGGGAGAGGAGAGTGATAATGAAGAAAAAGCACCGTCGCTCGATCTGAGAGTTGCAGCCACCAGCTCAAGAGCAGGTCAGAGGCTAGGTATTCTGCGGCGAGTGTCTCACCTCCTGACTCCCCAAGCCTTTCCACCATCTACAAGGTACAAGTAAGGAGTATGATGGAATCCTCTCCACTTGCCTGAATGAGTGCAGCTCCAACAACACTCAAGAAGCTAGACACCATCCAGGACAAAGCAGCCCGCTTGATTGGCACCCCATCCACCACCTTAAACATTCATGGTTGGGGAGAACAGAGGGCCAAGGTTGGGATTTTTATGGAGGGGTGATAACAGAACTTTTGCAAGGGTGGTGGATGGTGCCTGAGGAGAGGGAACCATTGACAATATCTGTTAACATGGAAGCCAGGGAGGGAAACTGGATGGTCAGGAGCAATGTTCCCTTAGCTCTCTGAAGGACCTGTGCAGCCGGCATTCCGGCTTTTAAATGGAACAACTGCGCATGCGCAGTATTTTGAATGGGCCGCGCAGCCCTTTAAAGGGGCCATGCACCCAAAAAAAATTACAGGGAACGTTGGTCAGGAGTTGAATGCAAAGGGGCTCAAGTGAGCAGAACATGGGCCTCACTGGCAAGATAACCTTGAAGACTGCAAAGGGAGAGATGGGAGAGAAGCCACAGAGAGACAGAATTTCAGGGCTGAAATGGTGGAGGACTTGGGGAGCAGTTGGGCCTGGGTCTAGTATTGAGCAATGTTACAGAGGTGGCAGTAGGAATAGGAGGTCTTTGTGATGGAGAGGATATGGGGTTTGAAGCTCAGCTAAGAGTCAAATAGGACATCGAGGTTGCAAACAGTCTAGTTCAACCTGAGACTGTGGCGAAGGAGGGGGATGGAATCGATAGTTAGGGAACAGAGTTTGTGGCAGGAGCCAAAGACAATGGCATTGGTCTTCCCAATATTTAATTGTAAAAACTGCGGCTCATCCAAGACTGTATATTGAACAAGCAGTCTGACAGCACAGATTCAGTAGAGGGGTCGAGAGAGCTGATGGTGAGTTAGAGCTGGCTGTCATCAGTGTACATGTGGAAGCTGACTGCCTATTTTCTGACGATGTCACCTACAGGCAGCATCTAGATGAGGAAGAGGAAGGGTCCATGGATAGATCCTTGGGGGAATCCAGAGGTCAAGATGTGAGTTACCTTTCTTGGCATCCCTAACTGCTGAGATAGCAGTCATGTGTTACATTTAGCTCAGATTCTAAAACCACTGGGCATGCTAAGTTTATATGATGTTGATTCAAATCCCCCATTCATATGATTCTTCTATTGGCCCATTGCTTCTTTATCTCTTCCTAGAATAACCTGTGTTCCTTTTTGTTTTAATCTGGTGGTCGATAGCAAACCCTTTATCTTTGTTATCTTTGCTCCCTTTGCACTACCAGACTAGCCTGTTGGGAAGCTCAACCTGTTCAGTGCATCTACTTCCTTAACCGAACCAGGTATTCCTGACAAATAGAGCTACTCCACCTCGTTTTCTGTCTAGACTGTTCTTCCTGAACACTTTGAACTTTGCGCACTGTACTTACCTCCATCATTAGGGGTTAACCATGTTTCTGAGATTCCTATTGCATTAGAGTTTCCAATTGCCACAACAAGCTCAAGCTCAGTCATCATGTTACGAGTGCTTCTGGCATTCATAAAGATGCATCTGATGTAGGTTAAGGTAATCCTTCTTAACATTCCTTTCTTAATTGATCTTTCTGCTTTTGATGCCAAATCTAATTTCCTTTCAGTTTGGTGTGTTTTGTTTACCACACCTGCCCACCCCACCCTTCCCAAAAGGAGGTGATTGAGGGAGGACCTCAGAAATGCTCATTTTACATCCACAGATTTTCCAGCAGGGGTCACTGGATAGTGATCATGTGCAGGAATTCTGGCCAATTTTTTCTTCCTGTCCTGAGGACATTGAGGCCAATTATAGCATTCCTACCATTGTCCTGGCTGAGATCAGCTAACTTGGCACTAACCAGTGACTGAGCATGTAACTTTGTGGTCTGCATGGATCAACTACCCACTGCCTTAAGTTCCTGAGCACTTAGCACTTCTGATTTGAATGCTGGAACCTACATAAGATCAACAGAATTTCAAAAAAAAGTATTGCATTTTTCTTGTATCAAAAAGTTGCTAATTACATAGAATGACAGGTGAGTCCCAATGACTCAGAGGCAAAGCCTCTGCCTCTGAGCTATGCAGATCAGGAAAATGCCAGATTCAATTCATGGTCTGGTGTGTTAGCTGATCTCAGTTGAAGAGGCAGTAGGGGCACTACAACAGGCCTTACAGCTCTAGTGCAGAGATGGGAAAAGAGGCCCAGGGTCCCACTCCTGAGTACTATACAGTGATCCCTACTGAAAGTGTATGTTTGTGCACTTCGGGTGAAGACAAGATCAGACTTGGCCGTGATGTCTTCCACAGTTGGATAGCCTACCAACATTCATTGCCAAAGCTTACACATGAATAATAGTCACTTGGAAAAAGTACTAGAATGGGATCACTGACAGTGGAACGGTACCCCACTACAAGAATTAATGCCTGTGAAGAGGATGGAAGAACAAAAATACTGAATGAGCAAAATAAATACAGGAGCAATAGCAGTACTGAGTACATGCATATCATTCAAAAGGCACTGTTTCAATTGATTAAATTTGTGTCACTACAATGTATAATTATCACTGAATAGGATTAAATAAATCAGCAATTTCAGTTTTTGATCTCTTTTGTTGTTGAACAAATATACCCTAATTATGACAAATAAATTCAGAACAATATTTGATTCTATTGAAAAATTACTTACAATGATTCACTGTTATAAGCTATGCCCTTTATCAATATTTTATGAAGTTTGGAATATTTTATATAACCTGTTCAAAATTATCATAAATAAGCCTTTGTACTGACTATTGCTAAAATCCAGGAATCAAATTATTCAATGTTCATATCTGGATCGGCATGTAGTTTAAGCACCAGAATGTTGAAATTATTAATTAGTGCATTGTAGCAATGGTTCCACCATTGGAATGTTTTGTTATTGAGTACAGTCAATGATGTCATCAGTGTATTGAATGGGAGAAATGCTTTTTAGATGGTTGCTAGGGTTTGTGTTGCAATAAACACCTGATATACATATGAGCCATAAAAGCAGAGCTTCCAGCTTGACAGGTCAAAACGATGTGGTGTGATTGTTAAGGTTGCAGCTTTGTCACAGAATTCTGTGTCTAGGTTCAAGGGGCATTTACAAGGAAAAATGCAACCTTTCAAAGGTTCGCCATGGACACTAGGAGACTCAAGAAGATATGTCAGAGAACAGAGAAAAGATGCTAGGATAGGGTGGTGGTGGGGGAGGGTGGATGGGGACCAGAGGCTGCAATGGTTTCCAGCTAAACGGTTGATGTAATCATAAAGTACTGTATAATAAAACTCTAATATTGAATGTTATTGGAAGTACTTCCTATTAATCATTGATTTTTACTGAATATTTCAAGAGTTTTTTCTCGCTTACCTCATATAAAACAAAATTTCCCACACATTTTAAGACACATTAGGAAAGACATTGTGTGCAGCTTAAATGTGTTAATGATGCCTCTGTCACACTTTTATATGGATGAATGCCACTCACTGATATCTTGTTCAAACTGCAGCTGCAAATTAGCATTTGGACAGAATTTATAGCTGATCCACTATTAAATTGTCTGTTTAGAACTGAATCTCCCTTTTCCTGATGGATGTGGAGAGCCAGCTGTGAAACAATGTGATTTGAATCTCATGGCATAAATCATCTGGTTCAACTCCCTGCTCCCTTTTCTGTTTTGGATAAACCACAACACTTTTATCAGGTTGGTAAACTGAACTGAACTGTAACCGAAATTAACATATAGGCTGAAAGATTAAATTAAGTTTAGATCACCTTCGTATTAAGGTAGTAACATCATATTTTTGTCAACAAGCAAGATATCGCCGTGTGTCTGACAGAGACCAATGCCATTACAGATGTCTCCTAAGGGGATTCTTGCATCCAGCAAAAGAAACTAATGTTGATGCCTGGCCATGTGTGTCAGAGCACAAGGTCAACACTTTGAACAATGGCACATATTCATATGAGACGAGTGAAGTTCCTGTGTTCAGTGAAATAAATTGCCAGTAAATTTGGGAATTTCCAGATAGTTACTTTGGAAGATAAGCACAATTGGGGAAAAAAAGGTTGAATACAATGAATTCCCTGAGCAATAAAACACTTCAATGTCAGGATTTTTGCTATCAGGTACATAAAGTGTGTAAATAAATATCCCCTAATGTACTTACTGATGTGACAACGTTTGCTCCAACTCACTGATACACAAACAAATTAAATATAATTTCCAACTACAGAGGCAGCTTGGTAATGCAGCATATTGAAATACAAAGAGTGCCACCATGGCTAATATATTGAGGGGCAGCAGCCTAAGAAACTCATACAATGAGTTCAGATGACACTCTTACTTTATTACTGTCATCTGAATCCAGATATTAGTTATGTTCTTGAAATACACTCCAACCTATGCTATAGTATATGATAAATACAGATGGAATTTGTGAGGCTGTTTTATTTCTAGGAAGTTTTTTTGATTTTACACTGAGTCAGAAGGTCATGGGGTCAAGCTCCACTCCAGGGACTTGAGCACGTACTCTATATTGACACTTCAGTGCAGTAGTGAGGGAGCACTGATTTGTCGGAGATGCCATTTATCGGACAAGACATTAAATCAAAGGCCACCTCCCCATTCAGGTGGACATAAATGATCCCAAGGCACTATTTGAAGAAAGTCAGGAAATTCTCCCGGTGTTCTGGCCAAAATTTATCACTTAATCAGTACCTCCAAAACAGATTACTAAATAATTTCTCTCATTGCTGTTTGGGACCTTGCTGTGCAGAAAATGGCTGCTGTGTTTGCCTACAAAATAACAGTGACTTCACTTCAAAATCAATTCATTAGCTGTGAAGCATTTGGGGTGTCTTGAGGACTTGAAAGGAACTATATAAATGCCACCTCTTTTCTATCTTGTACCAGGAGTGGATGTCACAGCGTACTATGACAGACAATGAGCTCCCTCATTTAAATCATACAATTGGAACTAAACTGCTATTGTGCTGTGTGATTTGAACTGGAGTGCTCTTCCAATGACTTGAGCTGTTATAATGTCAGGTTTTATTTCACTTCATGTTACAAAAGAAAAATATATTAGATTTAAAAATATATTATTACCGCCCTTATTGATATGGAGTATTAAAAGTGTTTCAGTTCATGCTGTTTTGAATGGCAGTGAAAATTTCAAGCTGACATAAAAACAGAAAATGTTGGAAATATAAAGCAGATCTGTCAGCATATGAAAAGAGAAAAGGCAGGTTAATGTTTCAGATGTAAACCCTTCAGTAGCTTTTTTACAGGACCATACAAAAAAGAGGGATAAAACAATTGGTAAAAGTGAAGAGTGAAAAGTGCTGATTCACTCAGAAAAACAGGGGAACAAAATGTAAAACAATAACAGAAAATGCTGGAAATATACAACACATCAGTCAGTATCTATAAAGAGAAAGATGAGTTAACACTTCAAGCACAACCCTTTGTCAGAACTGGAAACAGAAGGACAAGCAAGGATTTTGGGTGGGTTGGAGAGAAAAAAGCAGAAACAACTGATATTCCAGTACTTTTTAAATTCATTCTCGAGATGTGGGCGTCGCTGACAAGGCCAGCAATTATTGCCCATCATTAAATGCCCTTGAGAAGGTGGTGTTGAACCGCCTCCAGAACCGATGCAGTCCATGTGGTGAAGGTACTCCCACAGTGCTATTAGGAGGGATTTCAAGGATTTTGACCCAGCGATGAATAAAGAATGCTGATATATTTCCAAGTCAGGATGGTGTGTGACTTGGAGGGGAACTTGCAGGTGATGGTGTTCCCATGCGCCTGCTGCCCTTGTCCTTCGAGATGGTAGAGGTCACAGGTTTTGGAGGTGCTGTCGAAGAAGCTTTGGCAAGTTGCTGCAGTGCATCTTGTAGATGGTACACACTGCAGCCACGGTGCACCAGTGGTGGAGGGAGTGAACTTTTAAGCTGGTGAGTAGGGTGGCAATCAAGCAGACTGTTTTGTCCTGGATGGTGTTGAGCTTTTTGAGTGTTGTTGAAGCTGCACTCATCCAGCCAAGTGGAGAATATTCCATTATACTCCTAATTTGTGTCTGGTAGATGGTGGAAAGGCTTTGGGTGTCAGGAGGTGAGACACTCGCTGCAGAATACCCAGCCTCTGACCTGCTCTTGTAGCCATAGTATTTATGTGGCTGGTCCAGTTAAGTTTCTGGTCAATCGTGACCCCCAGGATGATGATGGTGAGGGAATCGGCGATGGTAATGCCATTGAATGTCAAGGGGAGGTGGTTATACTTTCTCTTGTTGGAGATGGTCATTGCCTGGCACTTGTGTGGTGCAAATGTTACTTGCCACTTATCAGCCCAAGCCTGGATGTTGTCCAGCTCTTGCTGCATGTGAGCATGGACTGCTTTGTTATCTGAGCAGTTACGAATGGAACTGAACACAGTGCCAGGACTTCACTGCAGGAGTTCCTCAGGGCTGTGTCCTAGGCCCAACCATCTTCAGGTGCTTTATCAATGAACTTCCCTCCATCGTAAGGTCAGAAGTATGGATGTTTGCTGACGATTGCACAGTGTTCAGTTCCATTTGCAATTGCTCAGGTAATGAAGCAGTCCATGCCCGCATGCAGCAATACCTGGACAACATCCAGGCTTGGGCTGGTAAGTGGCAAGTAACATTCGTGCCACAGCAGTGCCAGGCAATGACCATCTCCAACAAGAGAAGGTCTAACCATCTCCCCTTGAGATTCAATGGCATTACCATCATCGAATCCCCCACTATCAACGTCCTGGAGGTCACCATTGACCAGAAACTTAACTGGATCTGCCACATAAATACTGTGGCTACAAGAACAGGTCAGAGGCTGGGTATTCTGCAGCAAGTGACTCACCTCCTGACTCCCCAAAGCACTTTGCACCACCTGCAAGACCCAAGTCAGGAATATGATAGAATACTCTCCGCTTGCCTGGTTGAGTGCAGCTCCAACAACACTCAAGAAGCTTGACATGGTCCAGGATTAAATAGCCCGCTTGAGTGGCACGCCACACACCACCTTAAACATTCACTCCCTCCACCACTGGCGCACAGTGACTGCAGTGTGTACCATCTACAAGATGCACTGCAGCAACTCCCAAACCCGCGACCTCTACCACCTAGAAGGACAAGGGCAGCAGGCGCATGGGAACACCACCACCTCCAAGTTCCCCTCCAAGTCACACACCATCCTGACTTGAGAATATATCGCCGTTCATTCATTGTCGCTGGGTCAAAATCCTTGAACTCCCTCCCGAACAGCACTGTGGGAGTACCTTCACCACACGGACTGCAGCGGTTCAAGAAGGCGGCTCACCACCACCTTCTCAAGGGCAATGAGGGACGGGCAACCAACGATGCCCACGTTCCATGAATAAATAAATAATTAAAAATTAAAAAAATGAATGGGATAAAGAACCTATAAATTGCTGTCTTACAAGGCAATAGTGTTTGGGCTCTTGGACAATGATGTAGGAAGAGAGTAATGAGCAGGTGTTGCATCTGGTATTAAATTACATGGAAATATATAGGGGGAAAAATTCAGCTGCTTGCGCCTCCCTTTAGCGCCTTAAGAGGGCGCTAATGGGGCGTAAAGCAGCTAACGCCCGGGCGCAGCGCCGCCCACGCCTCCCGAAAAATTTAGTGGGAGGTTAGCGGCGGCGGCAGCCGGTAGCGCCCTGTGGCGCTGCGCCGCCGGCGATGACGTCATCGCCGTGCGCAGCACCCCGCTCGCGCCCCGGCCGTGATCTTCAGTCGCGCCCCCTGATTTACCGCCAGACGCTATGTCCGACGGGTTCAGGGAGGCGTACGTGCGGCCGGGGCGGCGATATTTAAAGGGGAGGTGGCAGGCGGCCATTTTTGTTGCTGGCCGCCTGCCAGCACCTGCCCCCGTTGCTGTCCCCGGCCCCCGTGAAGCCCCCCCACCGTGAAGTGCCGGCTGCGCTCCAAGAGCCCGGCACTTCTCTTGAGTGCCGGGCTCTTTTGCCGGCACTCCCGATCCCTGGGGGCCCAGCTGGGCCCCGGTTCGCGCTGCGCAGGGTCCCTCCCCTTTAAGAAGGGGAGGAAGGCCTGCAATACCGCGGCGCGACGTGCCGCAGCGCGTGGCGCTGCGGCACGTAGCGCCAGGATATTCACTCGCAGCGCCCCAAGAGGGATGCGGGGTGCTTCCAGTGGCGCCCCGCTTCCCTCTTGGGGCGCAACCACTGAAGTTCCGGCGCGGGGCCGCTAATTTTTTCGGGGCACTAAAAGTCGCGCCCCGGCGAGGTTAGCGCCCCAAATGGGGCGCGACTCAATTTTTACCCCATAGAATTTTACAGCACAGAAACAGACCATTTGGTCCAACTGGTCTATGCCGGTGATTATGCTCCACACAAGCCTCCTTCCAACTTACTTCATCTCACCCTTTCAACATATGGTTGCATGTGTTACTTGAATGATATAAGACATTATTGCATTTTGATCTGAGAAACACATATTTTTGGTCTTAAAGGTACTGATAGATACATGGGAGATGTCAAGCTAATGGAATGTAGAAAATTATACATATGTGGTGGTGGGGTTAGGGTTCTGTTATGAATCATGTTCTTGTCTACATTTTCAATCCCTATCTAAACATTGCTGCTTTTTATGAG
The DNA here is from genome assembly GCA_030390025.1 of Squalus acanthias. Taxonomy (NCBI): domain Eukaryota; kingdom Metazoa; phylum Chordata; class Chondrichthyes; order Squaliformes; family Squalidae; genus Squalus; species Squalus acanthias. Next base: position 174,637,567 of record CM059425.1, on the reverse strand, counting down.
TCTAATTTAAAGATAAAAGGAGGATGAACTGAATTTGAATGTGTTCTGAACTTATCTTCAATGTACCTTTCATTTCATATTTTAAATATTTGTCAAGATGAAACAGCTGTCCTATATCACTCCAACACTACCATTAGCACCATTGGTACCATCATTTCTATCATCACACCAATATTAGATAACAAACACCAAAGCTACTTCCATGCATCAATCGCACTTTATTTCTTCATGTCTCCAATAACAGTGCAATCAGACCTATTATTACTTACATAAGACATGCTGGTGGAACTTCTTTGCATGGGGAATGTCATGTTTTATTTAATTGCAGTTTTGTGGTTTAGTTGTCCATAAACATACCATTTCTCCATGTATTTACATTCATTGTGAAATACGAATACCTCAGTCAATGAATATCTATAGAAAGAAAGAACTTGCAATTATTTAGCACCTTTCACATTCTCAGGGTTTGTTTCAGTGATCTAGCCAAACTGTTTTATCCATGAGCCAAACAAATCCTTCACGAATGCCATTAATATTGAGACCATCTGTTCAGTTGCCTCTGCCACAACCCCATAGCTTGTTGACTACCAAGCCAAACCTTCCACAAGGTTCCCCCGCAAGCCCTAGCCCTGAACTCGTGCCTTCTGTACTTTCTCTCCAACTCCCCTTATGTCCTCTCCGAGCTCATCTTGTCCATGAGACCCACCCCCTGCTCCCTTGATCCCATTCCCACTAAACTGCTGACCACCTAACTCTCCCTTCCTGGCCCCCATGCTAGCCTCCCAAATTCATGCCCATCTTTCTTGCAACTCCGTGTTTGAATTTCTCCAATCGTGTTTCTACCCTGCCATATCATTCAAATGGCCCTAATCAAAGTCACAAATGACATCCTCTGTGACTGTGACCATGGTGGTTAGGAACATAGGAAAAGGAGTAGGTGTCGGGAGCAGCAGGAGAGAGGCAGTACAGTGAGTATTTAAACTCACTTTCGCGGGCTTTTTTCCTCAGAGACTTACCAATCTCGCAGACTGGCGGCGGCGTTCCAGAGCCACGTCACGATTCAAAAAGTGACGCAGGCAAGAGGAAGCAGCTGATTGGGTGAGTACTTATACTACTCTATAGTTTGACAGTTAAGGTTAATAGTTTATAAAGTTTAGAAGGTCTTAATTTTTGTGGTTATAGTTTCTAAGGTCTCTGTTGTGCAGCGGGGAGTGCTAGTAAACAAGGGCCCTTGAGTATATCATTTAATTGTAGTGTAATTAGTGGTATTGATTTGATTTAATTTAATTTAAATTAATTAAAGGGTAAGTCAAGGCAGCACAGCTCGGCCCCGTGGCATGCTCCTCCTGCACTATGTGGGAAATCAGGGACACTTCCTGTGTTCCTGACGACCATGTGTGCGGGAAGTGTATCCAGCTGCAGCTACTGGCAGACCGCATTGCGGCGCTGGAGCTGCAAATGGATACATACTGGAGCATTCGCGATGCTGAGGACGTCGTGGATAGCATGTTTACTGAGTTGGTCACACCGCAGGTAAAGGCTGCACAGGCAGGAAAGGAATGGATGACCACCAGGCAGAGTAGTAGGCGCAGGCAGGTAGTGCAGGGGTCCCCTGTGGCCATCCCCCTCTCAAACAGATATACCGCTTTGGATATTGTTGGGGGAGATGGCTTATCGGGGGAAGGCAGCAGCAGCCAACTTCCTGGCACTTGGGTGGTTCTGCTGCACAGGACAGGAGGAAAAAGAGCGGGAGAGCTATAGTGATAGGGGATTCTATTGTAAGGGGAATAGATAGGCGTTTCTGCGGCCGCAAATGAGACTCCAGGATGGTATGTTGCCTCCCTGATGCAAGGGTCAAGATGTCTCGGAGCAGCTGCAGGGCATTCTGGAGGGGGAGGGTGAACAGCCAGTTGTTGTGGTGCATATAGGTACCAACGATATAGGTAAAAAACAGGATGAGGTCCTGAAAGCTGAATATAGGGGGTTAGGAGGTAAATTAAAAAATAGGACCTCAAAGGTAGTAATCTCAGGATTGCTACCAGTGCCACGTGCTAGTCAGAGTAGAAATAGAAGGATATTTCAGATGAATACGTGGCTAGAGGAATGGTGCAAGGGGGAGGGATTCAAATTCTTGGGACATTGGAACCGGTTCGGGGGGAGGTGGGACCAGTACAAACTGGACGGTTTGCACCTGGGCAGGACCGGGACTGATGTCCTAGGGGGAGTGTTTGCTAGTGCTGTTGGGGAGGGTTTAAACTAAAATGGCAGGGGGTTGGGAAACTGTGCAGGGAGACAGAGGGAAGCAAGGATAGAAGCAAAAGACAGGAAGGAGAAAAGCAAAAGTGGAAGGCAGAGAAATCAAGGGTGTAAATCAAACAGGGCCACAGTAAATAATAATTCTAAAAGGACTAAGGGGGAAAAATTCAGTATCGCCCCGTTTGGGTGGCCATTATCGGCCGTGCGCAAAGTTTAGCGCCTGGCGCTAATTATCGCCTCCGACTGCAAACTTGGCTTTCATCGCCCGTGGAGGTGATTGGAGCGCTAAATCAGGCGCTACACACCTGTCTTAAGGTGCAAAGGCCGAGGAGCGAGGCGCTAACTCAGAGCGCGGGCGCAGCGCAGGTGATGTCAGTTAGCGATGGAACACAGACACACTGGCGCCGGACAGTTCTTAAAGGGGAGGGTCGATCTTGCTCTACAGCCACACCCTGCTCATTGGAGCCTTGAATCTCGGCCTGGAGAGACCTGTGCCTAAATCTTCCAGCCAAGGACTATGGAGAGGGTGAGAGAACGAGCTCAGCGCTTCAGCGAGCAGGCCTTGGATGCTCTGGTTGGCGCGGTGGAGCGCAGAAGATCTATACTCTTCCCTGAGAGTGGCAGGAGGCCTTTGCCGCGCGAGTACAGAAGAGTGTGGAGGGAGGTGGCTCAGAGCGTCTCCTCCAGGAGCATGGTGCCCAGGACCCATACTCAATGTCGAAAAAAGTTCAACGACCTCACTCGGGTCGTCAGGGTGAGTGGCTTTTTTTCAATACCTCTCCATCCCTCCATCTCAACCTCACCCTATGGCCAGAGAGTCTTAAAACCCCAATGCCCAACACTCATCCAACACCTATGGCCCTCTCATGAAACACACACGCACATTCCACACTTTGCATACAGTAAGGGCTATTCACCTATGGGAGGCACATCAGGCAAGACCATGGCTGCATACAGTTATGGCTATTCACCTATGGGAGGCACATCAGGCAAGACCATGGCTGCATACAGTAAGAGCTATTCAATTATGGGAGGCACATCAGGCAAGACCATGGCTGTATATTTACTCAGACGCCGTCCTTTTTCTTGCAGGCCAAGCTATCTCATAATAGGAGACAGCAGCAACGGACGGATGGAGGGCAGCCTCAGCTGCAACCCCTCAGCGATCTTGAGGCGCGCGTCCACAGGATTGTGGCAAGCCGGGTGATCGGTCCCGTCGCCCCTGGAGAGGCCAACCCCATTCGGGACAGCAATGGTAAGGTCATCACCTTTTTGTCCTCTCTCCTTCCACTTGTCCCTCACAACACCAGCCTTTGACACTTTCAATCCAACTTACTAAATCGCTGCACTCATTCCTCCCTTACTGCCCCCCTGTCCTCACGCTAAAGTCACTCTTGTACCTCCCTGCTTTCAGATGGTGATTCACCAGCTGAGGAGACAAGCCCTCAAGCTGCCAGTGGGAGTGAAGCTGCAGACGAGGAGGAAGATGAAGCCGGAGCATCAGTGCCACCCTCTCCCGAGGAAGCCCATGCCCACACTGGGAACACGCCTTCCCTGGAGGGGAGCAGGGGGGAAGGGTCTGATGAGGGTGAAGCTCCAGGACCCAGCGGGCTGCAGCAACGCGATGTGGCTAGGGAAGCTCGGGGGCCTTCTCCCTGGAGGGAGAGTGGGCCAGCGAGTCCTGCTGCACTGGACACAGAGGAGGAGCGGCTCATCGCTGAAATGAACACCCAGGCGGTGGACATGCAGACTGAGCTCATGGGTGCAGTGGGAAGGGTGCCCGAATGCATTGAATCACTGGCAAGGAGTGTGGAGCACTTCGCTGTAGCACAGGCGGATGCCACGCTAAAGCTTAGTGCTGCAATTTAGTCACTGGCTGCCATTACCCCATCTCAGACTGCTCTCATGCAGACTCAGATTGAGGCCACGCAAGCACTGACTGTTGCCATCGTCGCTGGTTCGGACACATTTCCCCGGGGCTCTCACCGCGCCGCAGCAGGTCAGCAATCTGTGCTCCAGCAGATTGCTCCAGATGCTGAAGTGCTGCCCCGTGGGAGTGCCAGTGTGTCGGTCGAGCAGGGAGTTGCTGTCCTCTCTCAAGATCAGAAGTCGCACAACACCAGGTTATAGTCCAACAAATTTATTTAATTTTACAAGCTTTCGGAGCTGTTCGCTCCTTCTTCAGGTAAGGTAGCTGTGAGAGAATCTCCCAGAATTCACAATATAAACACAGAAAAAATCTATTCAAATCTTTCCCTACATCAAAGACACACTCAAGATGACAGCATTCCTGCTGCCACCACTGTCACTTCCCCATTTCACTTGCCATCGCCTGTAGGCCAGACTGCTGCCGCCCATGCAGAGTTGGTGCAGTCTGCAGCCGGGCCCTCCAGGCCCAGAGCTGGTCGAGGCCGTCCTTCAAGGGCATCTGCAGTCTCAGGTTCTGACAATCAGCAGCCTTCCAGCAGCCTTGCTGCAGCCACTGGGGTCCCATTACGGAGGAGCAGTAGGGTGGGAAGGGGGGAAGTGTGTAAGAAATAGCTGTTAGATTCAAAGATGGGTTTTAATTCTTAGAACAGAGACTGACAACATGCAGCAGGGAACAGATAGCAGAAATGCCAGCAAGGTCGAATATCAAGCATCAAAAGACAAATAGAAGTGATAAGGGAATCGTAAAATGCAAAACAACACAGGGTGGGGGATAATAGACAAAAATGGAGCCGAAAAGTCATAAAATGTCCTTAAAGAAACATAACAAAACATTCCTCAGAAAGATAAGAGGGAGGCCTTGTCAGTCATGCAGAAAGGGACGGAGAGGGATGCCTTCCCGCTTCACAATTGGACAATAGGATGGGGGATCAAATGATTGACACCAGGTGATTACCAGCCCACCGAAATAACTATAAATATAGACGACCGAGAGAGGAAATCAGGCAGTTAGGGGCGAAAGCTTCCCCGAGGTGGCTACGGCCTAACACCTTGGTCAAGTTTAGCCTCTGAGGTGGCTGATGGCCTAACACCTCCAACAGCTCGAGAGATGACCCAACGGAAGTGACCGCTGCAGCAGACTGCAGGAATCCACCCAATCCGAGACCACCGTACTGCCTCCCCGACCGTCCGGTTGTGGCATTCCGATTCGGTAGTCGTAGATCGCTCCTACTGTCAAGGGTTGTATGTCTATTATACTCGGCTTAAACCATATGTAATACCTGATTATGCTTTAAAACTGTAGCTCTTTAATAAAAGCCTTACAACTTCTAAAACCCTTTTGGGTAATCTGTGTGTGGCCTGTGATCCGGATCTTACAAGTGCGCAAGGGAAGGAGATCACCCTCAAAGGGCAAAAAGTAGGAGGTGTGACAAAATGTTGGTCAATTTTTTATTAAAGGCCGAGGTTCGTGTTCAAACTTTTGTTCAGTGTTTTGGACATTATCTCCAGGTTGTGAGAACCAGTTATGTTAATGACTGTTTTTTGTGTTTCTTTCTATTAGTTTGTCATGAAGAAATGACACACACAGAGTTTGTAAAATGAATAAGTTTTTGTATTCAAAATTTACATGTTTGGTCTTTAGAATCATTGCTGCCTTAGCCGGCTTTGGGGTTGCGGGTTGGTTTCATTTATGTTGTTCTCAATGGCAGAAGCCATTTCCTCAGCAGGGGCCTAGAAGCGGCTTGCTATCAGGCGTTAACGGACGGCCCTTCCAGTTTCAACACTGTGGGCCTCCCTCCTGCATTGGTGCTGCTGATGATCATCCTCCTCCTCCTCTTCCTCCTCCTCTCCCTCCTCCTCCTCCGGTGGTGCTCCAAGGCCTGGTGGCATTGGCTGGGTCCTGAGGATTGCCAGGTTATGCAGCATGCAGCACACAACTATGAAGAAGGCGACTCGCTCGGGCGAGTACTGCAGGGCTCCTCCTGAGTGGTCCAGACAGCGGAACCGTTGCTTGAGCACGCCGATTGTGTGCTCAACGATGTTCCTGGTGGCAAGATGGCTCTCGTTGTACCGCAGCTCAGCAGGGGTGTTGGGGGTACGGAGCGGTGTCATCAGCCAGGTGCACAGTGGATAACCCTTGTCCCCGAGAAGCCAACCACTTGGGTGATGCGGTGCCTGGAAAAGGTCTGCCACAGCAGTCTGGCGCAGGATGAATGCATCGTGGCTGCTGCCAGGATAGCGGGCATTGACAGCGAGTATCAGCTGTCTGTGGTCACAGACCAACTGGACGTTTAAGGAGTGGAATCCCTTTCGATTACGGAAATCCTCTGCATTCACATGTGGTGCACGCAATGCCACATGTGTGCAGTCAATGGCGCCCTGCACCATGGGGAAGCCCGCTATCCTTGCAAAGCCCAATGCGCGTTCATGCTGTTTGGCCCGGGTCATCGGGAAAGAGATGTACTGTCGTCTCCTTTTATAGAGGTAATTTGTGACATGATGGATGCAGCAATGGACCACGAACTGGGAGATGTTGGCGATGTCCCCAGTAGCTGCTTGAAAGGAGCCGGTGGCATAAAAGTTCAGAGCCACTGTGATCTTCACTGCCACCGACAGAGACGTCCTGGTCCTCAGTAGAGGCTGCAGATCTGGCTGCAGCAGGTGGCAGAGCTCAGTGACCACCTCCTTGCTGAAGCGCAGCCTTTGCAAACACTGCTCCTCAGACATATTAATGCAGGAGAATTGTTGGTGAAATACCCTGGGCGGGTAAGGTCTCCTGTACAGAGGCCTGTTGGTCCTCCTCCGTCTGGCCAGGATTGCCACTCTCTCTCTGCGTCTCTGTGGCCTCCGAATCTGCAGGCGCAGGACAACGCCCCGAATCAGTGCAGTCCCCACAGTCTCTTGGTAATCAAAGTAATGAAGGTCAAAAACAAAAGTACCTGCAAAGTGATGCTCAATAGCTAAAACTACTTCACACAGTGTTGACTCTATGCAGAAGTCTCTCCTTCTCTCTCTCAGAATCTCTCTCTCTGTCAGAACGAGTGGTGCAAAAATGTCTACCACAGAAAAAGCCAGGAAGAGGCCGCGTTTAAATAGCGCCCCCCGCAGCCCCACAGCGACTGGGAAACGTTCCAGTCTACCTGTCGTTGCTTGCGTCAGGCGGAAAGGAGAGGGGCGCCACTCAATATCCGGTCTGGGGCGCCACAAGGGCGTTGCAAGCTCGAATGACGTCAAGATCTGCGTGCGCAGGAGATCGGGGTGGTATTGTTTAGCGCCACCGCAAAATGTCTGGTCAATTTCGCGAGCGGCACAGACATCGCCAAGCCCGGGCGCTAGTTGCTTTGCTCCCCATTAGCGCCCTCTTAAGGCACTAACGGGAGGCGCGAACCAACTGAATTTTTCCCCCTAAGACTGTTAAAAAAACAAGCCTGAAGGCTTTGGGGTAGAAATTAGGTCGCGCCCCATTTGGGGCGCAAATATCATCTGGACGCAAATATTAGCGCCTGGCGCTAATTATCGGCACTGACTGGAAACTTCTCTTTTACCGCCCCGGGAGGTGAGTGGAGCGCTAAAGCAGGCGCTGCACACCTGTCTTAAGGCGCAAAGGCCGAGCAGTGAGGCGCTAACTCAGAGCGCTGGCGAAGCTCATGTAATGTCAGTCAGCAATGGAACACACACACAATGGCACGGGCCAGTTCTTAAAGGGGATGGTTAATCTTGCTTTCCATCCACATCCTGTTCATTGCAGCCTTGAATCTCGGCCTGGAGAGACTTGCACATCAAATGTGCTGGAAAGAACAATGGAGAGTACCAGGCAAAGAGCTCAGAGTGCAGCTCCCACAGTCTCTGCTAAATCGATACAAGGAATGGCAAATCAAAATGAACCTGCAAAGTGCTGCTCAGTACCCAAAACTCCTTCACACAACGTTGAATCTCTCCAGAAGTCTCTCCCTCTCTCTCTCAGAATGCGTAGTTCAAAAATGCCACCAACAATAAAAGACAGGAAGAGGCCCCCTTTAAATAGCGCCCCCCCCAGCCCCACAGCGATTGATAGCGTTCCAGTCTTCTGGTCGTTGGAAGCGCCAGGCGGTAAGGCAGGGGGCGCCACTCAATTTCCGCGCCGGGGCGCCACAAGGGCGTTGCACCATGGAATGACGTCACAATCTGCGCGCGCAGGTGGTCGCAGCGGTAAGTTTTAGCGCCGCCGCACAATGTCAAGTTAAGTTCCCGAGCGGCGCAAACATTGCTGCGCCCGGGCGTTAGCGGCTTTGCGCCCCATTAGCGCCCTCTTAAGGCGCTAACGGGAGGCGCAACCAACTGAATTTTTACCCCTTTGTGTCTTAATGTGAGGAGCATTCGTAATAAGGTGGATGAATTAGTTGCGCAAATACATGTAAACGGATATGATATAATTGGGATTACGGAGACATGGCTCCAGGGTGACCAAGGCTGGGAATTCAACATCCAGGGGTATTCAATATTCAGGAAGGACAGGCAAAAATGAAAAGCAGGTGGGGTAGCATTGCTGGTTAAAGAGGAGATTAACACAATAGTAAGGAAGGATATTAGCTCTGATGATGTGGAATCTGTATGGTAGAGCTGAGAAATACCATGGGGCAGAAAACGTTTGTGGGAGTTGTATACAGACCCCAAACAGTAATGCAGAGGTTGGGGATGGCATTAAACGGGAAATTAGAGACACAATAAGGACACAGCAGTTATCATGGGTGACTTTAATCTACATATAGATTGGGCTAACCAAATTAGTAACAATACTGTGGAGGAGGAATTCCTAGAGTGTATACGGGATGGTTTCCTGAACCAATATGTCGAGGAACCAACTAGAGATCAGGCCATCTTAGACTGGGTATTATGTAATTAGCAATCTTGTTGTGCGAGGCCCCTTGGGGAGGAGCGATCATAATATGATAGAATTCTTCATTAAGATGGAGAGTGAAGTAGTTGACTCAGAGACTAGGGTCCTGAATTTAAATGAAGGAAACTACGATGGTATGAGGCGCGAGTTGGCTAGGATGGATTGGGGAACGTTACTTAAAGGGTTGACGGTGGATAGGCAATGGCAAACATTTAAAGATTGCATGGATGAACTACAGAATTTGTTCATCCCTGTCTGGCATAAAAATAAAACAAAAATGGTGCCTCAACCGTGGCTAACAAGGGAAATTAGGAATAGCATAAGATCCAAGGAGAGGACATATAAATTGGCCAGAAAAAGCAGCAAACCTGAGGATTGGGAGCAGTTTAGGATTCAGCAAAGGAGGAAAAAGGGATTAATTAAGAGGGGGAAAATAAAGTATGAGAGTAAGCTTGCAGGGAACATAAAAACTGACTGTAAAAGCTTCTATAGATATGTGAAGAGAAAAAGATTGGTGAAGTCAAGCGTAGGTCCCTTGCAGTCAGAATAAGGGGAATTTATAATGGGGAACAAAGAAATGGCAAACCAATTAAATACATACTTTGGTTCTGTCTTCACAAAGGAGGACACAAATAACCTCCCACAGATGTCGGGGAACATAAGGTCTAATGAGAGGGAGGAACTGAATGAAATCAGTATTTGTAGGGAAATGTTGTTAGGGAAATTGACGGGATTGAAGGCCGATAAATCCCCAGGGCCTGATAATCTGTATCCTAGGGTACTTAAGGAAGTGGCCCTAGAAATAGTAGATGCATTGCTGGTCATCTTCCAAAATTCTATAGACTCTGGAACAGTTCCCATGGATTGGAGGGTAGCTAATGTAACCCCACTATTTAAAAAAGGTGGTAGAGAAAAAACGGGGAATTATAGACCGGTAAGCCTGACATCGGTAGTGGGGAAAATGCTAGAGCCCATTATAAAAGATATAATAGCAGAGCACTTGGAAAACAGTGACAGGATCGGACAATGTCAACATGGATTTACAAAAGGTAAATCCTGCTTGACCAATCTACTGGAATTTTTTGAGGATGTAACTGGTAGAATAGATAAGGGAGAACCAGTGGATGTGGTGTATTTGGACTTTCAGAAGGCTTTCGATAAGGTCCCGCATAAGAGATTAGCGTGCAAAGTTAAAGCACATGAAATTGGGGGTAAGGTACTGGCTTGGATAGAGAACTGGTTGGCAGACAGGAAGCAAAGAGTTGGAATAAACGGGTCTTTTTCTGAGTGGCAGGCAGTGACTAGTGGGGTACTGCAGGGATCGGTGCTAGGACCCCAGCTATTCACAATATATATTAATGATCTAGACGAGGGAACTAGATGTAATATCTCCAAGTTTGCAGACGACACAAAGCTGGGTGGGCGTGTATGCTGTGAGGAGGATGCAGAGAAACTCCAGTATGATTTGGACAGGTTGGGTGATTGGGCAGATTCATGGCAGATGCAGTATAATGTGGATAAATTCGAGGTTATCCACTTTGGTGGCAAAAACAGGAAGGCAGATTATTATCTGAACGGCAATAGATTGGGAAAAGGGGAAGTGCAACGAGACCTGGGAGTCCTTGTGCACCAGTCGCTGAAGGTAAGCATGCAGGTGCAGCAGGCGGTTAAGAAGGCAAATGGTATGTTGGCCTTCATAGCGAGAGGATTCGAGTACAGGAGCAAGGATATCTTGCTGTAGTTGTACAGGGCCTTGGTGAGACCACACCTTGAGTATTGTGTGCAGTTTTGGTTGCCTTATCTGAGGAAGGATGTTCTTGCCATGGAGGGAGTGCAGCGAAGATTCACCAGACTGATACGTGGGATGGCAGGAATGACGTATGAAGAGAGATTGGGTCAATTAGGCTTATATTCGCTAGAGTTTAGAAGAATGAGAGGGGATCTCATTGAAACTTATAAAATTCTAACAGGACTAGACAGACTAGATGCAGGAAGGATGTTCCCGATGGCGGGGAAGTCCAGAACCAGGGGTCACAGTCTAAGGATAAGGGGTAAGCCATTTAGGACTGAGATGAGGAGGAATTTCTTCACCCAGAGAGTGGTGAACCTGTGGAATTCTCTACCACACAAGGCAGTTGAGGCCAATTCATTAAATATATTCAAGAAGGAGTTAGATATATTTCTTAAGGCTAAAGGGATCAAGGGATATGGGGAGAAAGCAGGGACAGGGTACTGAATTTGGATGATCAGCCATGATCTCATTAAATGGCGGAACAGGCTCAAGGGGCCGAATGGCCTACTCCTGCTCCTATCTTCTATGTTTCTATTCAGCCCGTCGAGCCTGTTCCGCCATTCAATGGCTGCTTGTTCGACATCCAGTTTTGTATGAGCCATAATTTCTTCCAGATGGCTTCGGCCACAAACTTCATACCTTTGCCACCGATTCCATTCCCGTTCCCACCCACTGTCTCGAGCTGAACCAGACTGTTCACACCCTCGCCATCCTATTTGACCCCAACCTGAGCTTCCAACACTGCATCACAAAGACCGTATACTTCCACCTCTGTAACTTCGCCCATCTTCACCCCTGCATCATCCCATCTGCTGCTGACACTCTCATTCATGTCTTTGTCATCTCCAGACTCGACTGTTCCAATGCTGTCCTGGTTGGCCTCCCATTCTCCATCCTCCATAAACTCATCCAAAATTCAGCTGCCTGTATCCTATTCTAGGCCAAGTCCCGCACACCCATCACCCCTGTGCTCACTGACTTAGATTGGCTCCCGGTGCCCGAATGCTTCAAATTTAAAATTCTCATTCTTGTATTTACATCCCTTCATGGCCTCGCCCCTGCCTATCTTTATAACCTTCTCCAACCCTAAAATCCTCCATACCTCTGTGTTCCTCCAACTCTGGCCTCTTGTGCATCTCCCATTCTCTTCACCCCAGCATTGGTGGCCATGCCTTCAGCTACCTAGGCCGTAAGATCTGGAATTACCTCCCGAAGCCTCTCCATGTCTCCACCTGTCTCACTCCTCATTGAAGGCTCTCCTTAAAATCCACCTTTTTGACTAAGCTTTTAGTCAACCCTCCTAATATCTCCTTGTTTGACTTGCCGTTGATTCCTGTCTGATTGTGCTTCTCTGAATATCCATGAGATTTTTTTGATGCTAAAGGTGCCATATAAATGCAAGTTGTTGTTGTTGCCAACAGTTTTAATTAAATATCTTGTTTACAAATACAATATTCTTTTCTCTCAGCGTTTTAAAAACCTAATTTACATCCCATCATCAATCAGTTTTCTTTCTCTGGTATATGCTATCCAACAGTGTTTGTGAGTCAGCTATTTGGGGAACATTTCCTGACAAAAATCAATGTGAATCAGGTCTCTTTCCCCTCAGTGCTGCTCCTATGAGAGTCCTGTCGCTAATAGAAGTGTTACAGTTGCTACATACTGTAAGTGGGAATTCTTGTCTGAACAGTTCTCAGCTTAGCTGGAATCCCTTCCACTATCAGCAGAAATCAGATAGAAGCAGTGCTGTGGGAAGGAGCAAAGAATTGGATGGCAATGAAGGGGAGAGGGAAGCGGAAATAAATGATTGATGGAAAAGGCAGTATCTGGGATTGGTGTTTTGGGGAGAAAGAAGGGAGAAACTAGAAGTGGCGTTTTTGGGTGGAGGAAGAATGAGGGTGCCAGCATTAACTGAAGGGGGAGGTGAGAGAACAGTGCCAGCATGAATTGAGTGGGGTGGGGGTGGAGAAAATACAGCTTGAACTGAGAAGGTAGGTGGAAGAAAAGAGTGCCAGCTTGAATGGGGGGACTAAAGACAAGTGGTTGAATTGAGGGGAAAGAGGGTGAGTGCCAGTATGAACTGGGTGGGCTGGAGAAGGAGAGAGTCTTGTTGTGAAAGTGTAAAGAGTTGGATCAGGTATAGTAGTTCTGTAACTGGAGCAGATGGTTGGATGTGGGAGACCGACTTTTGGGAAAACAGTGGTTTGGTTCGTCTGTTGAAAATCCAAATGTCACTTTGTTTTTCCTTTTTTAGATTAAAAATCTATCAATTGCGAAGTAATATTTTAAGATTAACCAGATTGCAGAATTTTTAATGTAAAAGTTCAAATATTAATCAAGAAACAGTAGGAGCTTGCAACAAAGGTAATGCAATAATCTTGGGGGAATTTAATCTTCATATAGACTTGACAAATCAAATTGGCAAAGGTAGTCTGGAGGACAAGTTCATGGAATGCATTCGGGACAGTTTCCTTGAACAATATGTCATGGAACCAACCAGGGAACAGGCTATTTTAGATCTTGTATTGTGTAATGAGACAGGGTTAATTAGCAATCTCATAGTAAAGGATCCTCTGGGGCAGAGTGATCATAATATCATAGAATTTTACATTAATTTTGAGAGTGACTTGCCTAAGTCCGAAACTAGAGTCTTAAACTTAAATAAAGCTAATTACATAGGTATGAGAGGCGAGTTGGCTAAGGTAGATTGGAAAAATAGATTAAAAGGTATGACGGTAGTGGCTAGCAGTTAAAGAAATATTTCATAATTCTCAACAAAAATACATTCTATTGAGAAACAAAAACTCCACGGGAAAAGTGATCCAACAGTGGCTAAATAAAGAAGTTAAGGATAGCATTAGATTGAAAGAAGAAGCTTATAATGTTGCAAAGAATAATAGTAAGCCTGAGGATTGGGAGAGTTTCAGAAACCAGCAAAGGTTGACCAAAAAATTGATAAAAAGGGAAAAAATAGAATATGAGAGAAAACTAGCAAGAAATATCAAAACAGATTGTAAGAGTTTCTACAAGTATGTAAAAAGGAAAAGAGTAGCAAAAGTAAACGTTGGTCCCTTAGAGGCTGAGACAGGGGAAATTATTGTGGGGAATAAGGAAATGGCAGAAACGTTAAACAAATATTTTGTATTTGTCTTCAAAGTAGAAGACACAAAAAGCATACCAAAAATGGTGGGGAACCAAGGGTCTAATGAGGGTGAGGAACTTAACGTAATTAATATAAATAGAGAAAAAGTACTAGAGAAACTAATGGGACTAAAAGCCGACAAATCCCCTGGACCTGATGGCCTACATCCTAGGGTTCTAAAAGAGATGGCTGAAGAGATAGTAGATGCATTGGTTTTGATCTTCCAAAATTCCCTAGATTCTGGAATGGTCCCAGCGGATTGGAAGGTCGCAAATGTAACACCGCTATTCAAGAAAGGAGGAAGAGAAAAAACAGGAAACTACAGATCAGTTAGCCTGACATCAGTCATCGGGAAAATGCTGGAATCCATTGTTAAGGAAGTGGTATCAAGTCACTTAGAAAATCATAACATGATTAGGCAGAGTCAACATGGTTTTATGAAAGGGAAATCGTGTTTGACAAATTTATTAGAGTTTTTTGAGGATGTAACGAGCAGGATAGATAAAGGGGAACCAGTGGATGTAGTATATTTGGATTTCCAAAAGGCATTCGATAAGGTGCCACATAAAAGGTTATTACACAAGATTAGGGCTCATGGGGTTGGGGGTAATATAATAACATGGATAGAGGATTGGTTAACGGACAGAAAACAGAGAGTAGGGGTAAACGGATCTTTTTCAGGTTGGCAGGCTGTAACTAGTGGGGTGCCGCAAGGATCAGTGTTGGGGCCTCAGCACTTTACAATCTATATTAATGACCTAGATGAAGGGACCAAGTGTAATGTATCCAAGTTTGCTGATGATACATAGCTAGGTGGGACAGTAAGCTGCGAGGAGAACACAAAGAGTCTGCAAAGGGATATAGATAGACTAAGTGAGTAGGCAGTAAGGTGGCAAATGGAGTATAATGTAGGGAAATGTGAGGTTATTCACTTTGGGAGGAAGAATAGAAAAACAGAATATTTTTTAAATGGTGAGAAACTTTCAAATGTTGGTGTTCAGAGAGATTTGGGTGTCCTCGTGCAAGAAACACAGAAAGCTAGCCTGCAGGTACAGCAAACATAAGGAAGGTAAATGGCATGTTGGCCTTTATTGCAAGGGGGTTGGAGTATAAGAGTAAGGAAGTCTTGCTACAATTATACAGGGCCTTGGTGAGACCACACCTGGAGTACTGCACACAGTTCTGGTGTCCTTATCTGAGGAAGGATATACTTGCCTTGGAGGCGGTGCAATGAAGGTTTACTAGATTGATTCCTGGGATGAGAGGGCTGTCCTATGATGAGAGATTGTGTAGAATGGGCCTATACTCTCTGGAGTTTAGAAGAATGAGAGGTGATCTCATTGAAACTTACAAGATTCTGAAGGGGATTGACAGGGTAGATGCTGAGAGGTTGTTTCCCATGGCTGGAGTGTCTAGAACTAGGGGGCATAGTCTCAGGATAAGGGGTAGGCCATTATGAGGAAGAATTTCTTCACTCAGAGGGTTGTGAATCTTTGGAAATCTCTGCCCCAGAGGGCTGTGAATGCTGAGTCTTTGAGTATATTGAAGGCTGAGATAGATAGATTTTTGGACTCTAGGGGAATCAAGGGATATGGAGATCGGGCGGGAAAGTGGAGTTGAGGTCGATGATCAGCCATGATCTTATTGAATGGCGGAGCAGGCTCGAGGGGCCGTATGGCCTACTCCTGCTCTTACTTCTTATGTTCTTATGTTCTTAAAAGTTTCGGGACAGCATATCCTGGACCACTGTAGAAATGCATCACCAATTTTGTTTTCAACATTGAGATTTCCCCCTTCAAATGTTGATGTGCTTATGTTTGATTTTCTTCAATACAAATGAAGGAACACTGGGTATAAATTATGTTGGTAGGTTGTTACAAAGCCTATGTATCTTCTTGTTCTCATACGTCAAAGGCTTATAATGAGACCTGTTCTTGAGTTGTCAGCTTCTTAGAAGCTGTTGGTTAATTTTTGCTTGTTTTTTAGGTTGGCCAGTATTACATAGGATTACATAGGATATACGGCACAGAAACAGGCCATTCTGCCCAACCAGTCCATGCCAGCGTTTATACTCTACTCGTGCCTCCTCCTGTCTTTCCTCATCTAAATCTATCAGCATAACCCTCTATTCCCTTCTCCCTCATATGCTTGTCCAGCCTCCCCTTAAATGCATCTATACTATTCGCTTCAACCACTCCCTGTGGTAGCGAGTTCCACATTCTCACCACTCTTTTGGTAAAGAAGTTTCTTCTGAATTCCCTATTGGATTTCTTGGTGACTATCTTATATTGATGGCATCTAGTTATGCTCTTCCCCACAAGTGGAAACATTCTCTCTGTATCCACTCTATCAAAACCTTTCATAATTTTAAAGACCTCTATTAGGTAACCCCTCAGCCTTCTTTTTTCAAGAGAAAAGAGACCCAGCCTGTTCATCCTTTTCCTCGCATTTCTGGTATCATCCTTGTAAATCTTCTCTGCACCCTCTCCAGTGCCTCTATATCCTTTTTATAATATGGCGACCAGAACTGTACGCAGTACTCTTAAGTGTGGTCTAACCAAGGTTCGAAAGAGGTTTAGCATAATTTCCTTACTTTTCAATTCTATACCTCTAGAAATAAATCCTAATGCTTGGTTTGCTTTTTTTATGGCCTTGCTAACCTGTGTAGCAACTTTTAGTGATTTGTGTAGTTGTACTCCGAGATCCCTTTGTTCCTCTACCCCACCTAGACTCGCACCCTTCAAGTAATAAGTGAGCTCCCTATTCTTCCTACCAAAATGTAATACCTCACATTTATCTGTGTTGAACTTCATTTGCCAATTATATGCCCATTCTGCAAGTTTATTAATGTCCTCCTGTAATTTGTTGTTGTCCTTCTCAGTATTGACTACCCCACCCCCCAATTTGGTGTGATCCACAAATTTAGAAATTGTGTTTTTGATTCCAAAATCTAAATCGTTAATATATTGTGAACAACAGTGGTCTCAGCACTGACCCTTGTGGAACACTACTACCCATCTACTGCCACTGTGAGTAGCTACTTTTTACCCCATCTCTCATCTTTCTGTCTTCAAGCCAGCTAGCTATCCATTCTGCTACTTGTCCCCGACTCTGCATTCTCTGACCTTGTTCATCAGTCTATTATGGGGTACCTTATCGAAGGCCTTTTGAAAATCTAGATAAATTACAGATATGCAGGTCACAAAGTCTAAATGTTAAGAAAATACTGCTTCACATCAATCAGAATGTAATTATTGCTTGGTGAGGGAACTGTGAAGATTCAAAGAAATGCTTGACAGTTTCACGCTCCAGGTCAGAAGCACCCAACCTTAAATGACCGCCTTTCCCTTGTGAAAGATTGTTTTGCATCTGTGACAAAGTGTGGCATCTGCAGTGGACTGGGCCAACACCTATGCTACACATACTTCATTATGTAATTAAAATAATCTAGAGATAGATAATTGGTTGCTGATAGTCAGCCATAGCTTTTTGTCTAACAAAGACTACGAGTTCCAGGGTGCAAGGTGGCGCTCGAGCTCTCCCGCTGTGGGTGAAAGGTGAAAGGTGAAGGGGCGGCGGCGTTTCCTCGGTTACCGGAGCAGCGCCGGAGAGGGAGTCGGGGTCTGGTGTCAGTCAGGGAGAAAGGGCGGGCAGGGCGAAGGGAGCCAGCAGCAGCAGGAGGAGGAAGGAGGAGGAGAGGGGACGGGCTCGGGTAAGAGTGACCGTTTACAGAGAGGGAGTGCGTCTGGAAACATGTGAAAAGTGTGAGAGAGAGAGAGAGAGAGAGCGGCTCCTGACATCCCGCCGGCTCCGGCTCCGGCTCCGGCTCCAGCTCCCCGACCCAGTCCGGCATGTTCGCTGCTCTTGGCTTCACACCCCGGGCGGCGATTGCCAGCCAATTCTCCCGTTGCTGTTGGTTTGTGTAACGCCGCATTTGTACTGCAGAAAGTGGCAGGTGAGGTTATGGTGAACAATGTAACTTTGTGTGGGGCTGTTTGGGCAGAGACAGGCTGCACATCCTCTGTTTGCGGTGAATGATCTTTCTCCTGTGTCCGGGGCAGCATTGTGAGAGGAGCGAGCACCCCTCCCCTCTCTCCTCTCCCGGGCAGGTTAGTCGCTAACGTCCCATAATAGTGCTTTTTTTAAACTTAGCGATTTTAAATAGCCTATTAACAGTTGGTATTTATAACTGGTGCATATATAAATTTGGCTGATTTCTTTTTCACTTGAGCAAACGTTACATTTGCACCTTTGCTATTGTGAAGAGAGGCGTGTGAAGGATCGTGGCTCAGTCATAAATTCAGACAATTACACAATTTTCCATAAAATGATCAATACGGTAATAAGTCTAAATATAAAAAGACCCGGAAATGGATCATTATTTGTTTTTGGTCTTTAGTAATATTTACGAAAGCTTAGTAGTACTATACGTGCGATATGTAAAGTGCGTTATTTAATTAAAGGCCGCTTTTGTTCCTCTTTCAGATTCCACCTCCAGGAACCAGCTCGCTGAACTTGTCTGATCGACGGGATTATTTCTGCGACATTTTATTTAAAGGATATAACCGTTTGCATTGTATATCTTACGACTGTTTCATCAGAAAAGGGATGGGGTTCCGGAGGTGATGTTACATGTTACCAGCGGGTACATTTTCATTTATCTAGGTATGAGTAAGTGGCACTGTGCAACGGCATCCCCCCTTGCTTGATTAACCAGATTTCAAACTCGACAGATTTTTCACGGACACTCGGCTGCGTTACACATTTGACTTTATATCTGCTTTAATCTCGACTTCTCGTTTCAATGCAGCGATGGGTTGCTTCTGCGCTGCACAGGAAGAATTTTATTGCGAAGTTTTGCTTTTAGATGAGACCAAGCTTACCCTAACTACCCAGCAACAAGGAATAAAAGTAAGTTGATCCTAGTCCAGCCATCAAGGCACCTGCTGATTTACTCTGACATATTAATGTGTACAGTTTGATGATTTATTTATTTTTGTTAAATTCTTTCTTGCTATGATTCTTTTATAACATCCACTCTCCCTTTACTGGCGATCCAAGGACATGCTAGGAGGTGGTTAGCTGTCTTTGATGTAATAGTATTTATATTTAAGGACTCGCCTGTGTTAGATTTTCTGAACTAAGATTTAAACTATTGTTGTGTTCTCTTTTTGTTCACTGTGGAGCTGGATCTGGAATAAAATATTTGTCTGTTAAGGACAGAGTTTACATCCATAGTTAAGGACTTGAAATCCAAGGCAAATTTGTTAGCAGTCGGCCTTGACCAGTGACTGGTGTCCATACTTTGCATTAATTTATTCATCATCCTCGGTTCCGAGGGACTGCCTAAGGAGAAGAATTTATTAATTTTATTCTTTTTACCTACCATATCTTTTCATCTGCTGTTTTCAACAATGTTGGTTTCCAAGTTGTGCATTGTACAGACTGACAACAATGACATCTCTATGACTTAAATTGATTACTTTCAACATTGCAGCAAGAAGACTGCTGGATAATGATTACCTTATTTGCACTGCCATGTTTGCACTGAACTGATTTGTGGGGCAAAGTCTTCCAATACTGTTAAAATACAGATACATATGAAAAGACAACCCATCCCTCTGGAAATGGATTTCATGCAAGTATGTTGGTATGATATCCGTACCAGTAGAGGTAATCAAGTACCTGGTCTGAGATATGATCAAGCTAGTTGATCTCTCTCACGTGTCTCCAGGCAACAGAATATACCAGTGTGGTAACTTTGAGTTACCATGGTGATGACCCTGTTCCATACCTGTGCCATTAGAATTCACAATGTAGCAGTGTAAATGCAGACTTCATGGTATTAGCTGGAGTAAGGCTACTGGAGTCAATCTGGGTACCAGCTGAAACAAGATGTTAGTTATTACCAGTTTATTACTATTACTGTGATACTATTGACAAATGTCAGGAATTGCTTCTGAATCTCGGGACACTGAAAAGCAAATTATATGAAAGAGATACACGTTATAATCGCTGTGACATAATGGTTCTTTTCAACTACTATGATTATTTGTATGCTTGGAACATGTCATTGGTACTATATGTAATATGTCATGCTGCTATTAATTTTTCACTGCTTACATTTAGTGAAAATAATACTATTTGTACCATACAGTAATATTAGTAGTATGTAGCAATATTAGTACTATATGTAATATGTCAGAGTCTGGAGGCACATCTTAAATTTAGGAATAAATTATTGTATCATTTGAGAATTATATCAATTAGGAATGAATTACATTGGATTAGGAATTCTTTACAATGTTAGAGAACCAGTAAGTGCAAAGATTGGTTATTGATTTAATATGTAGTTAGTGCCTCACCTGGTTGAGCATGGGCAATTACTAGTGCAATATTTTAGCAACAGAAAACATTCAATTTATATTGGCCGGCAGTTAATTTTCCCTGTCTGGGTAAAATAATTAACATATAATTTGGGTAACAAAATGTGGTAGAAATTACTGTTGCCAATGTTATCATATTAATGCTTGATGGACTTGCACCAAAGAGTAAATTTAATGGGCTTCATGCCCTGTGGAAATGTTTGCTCAGTTGGAACATGGATCGGAGAATCTGGTGTGTAGGTTAGTGCACCTAATTCACAGAGCTCGTAGTTTCCAGTAATTAATATTGATGATCTAGAAAATTAGGATGGGCACAAATTGGGTACTCTGACTAGTGTGCCCAGTTCTCTGATCTATGCTCAAACGAGGCTCTATGCAGGACTATGAACTTGCTGAATTTAGCCTCAAATTCCTCTCTCCGTTTGTTTAATCGGTTAACGTTTCTATTTAAGTAGAGAAAAGGATTTGGCGTGAGCATAATTGTGTTTATACATAATGTAGTTGACAGTAATTTCTACCCTACTATTCATTAAATTAATCATTATAGTTTTTGTACAAACAATGTTTTTTTAAAAAAATAACTATATATCTCTCTCTCTCTCTCTCTCTCTCACACACTCACATTTGGAATTTAATTTAGCTCCTTTAAAAATGTACTTAAACGCTTATTTGTCTTTTTCTTCTTTATTTCTTGGTCACCCAATGCCACCATCCATTTGCCACTAAAAGGTTACAGACAGACAATCTGTTGCCAGACCTCTTCTGCTGCCCTGCAGTTAGTGATTAGGAGCTTTATGAAAACAGTTTGGACAAGTGGCCCAGTAGACTTTCTTTCCCTGTTATTGGAGCACCTGGCTT
This sequence comes from Squalus acanthias, assembly GCA_030390025.1. Lineage (NCBI taxonomy): Eukaryota > Metazoa > Chordata > Chondrichthyes > Squaliformes > Squalidae > Squalus > Squalus acanthias. The sequence goes on along the minus strand of CM059425.1, from coordinate 174,616,328 downwards.
CTGTTCACCACATCCTTTTTGGTGCGATCAAACCTAGTTTTGTGAGAAGTCGTAGGTGTAGTACCACTATGTATCATAGAATGTTGGAGAACCATCATACATCAATTACTATCTTGCCCAGTTAAAACATCAAAGAACTCAACTGTTAATCAGATAGCCTGATAGTGACTTTCAAAGAAAATTATACTAGCCGAAGTGTTTATTGTGTTTGAAGTATGACCTTAAAGCATGTTTGTTCCTTCTCGTTTAGTAAGATTCATAATCTCAGATTTATCTTGGGTGAGGAGGCCTCATTGATGCTTCAGATGGAAATAGTGGTCTGAATTTATTAAATGTATATACTCTTAGATCTCCCAAGGCATTGCTCACTGTAAGGCAGAATATACCGTCTTATAAGAGCAGGAACATTATTCCAAGCACTCCACCCTATAAATTGGTTAAGGAGATATAAGGGTTATTCAGTGGTCCCAAGCTTTCAGTGACTGTCTATGCTCGCAGGCAGTGCTGGTTGGAGAATCAGGGTTACAGTGTTGTAGTACTATCTCTGATTCATGCTCAATGGGGCAGCTCCCTATTGGGCGTGTGGGATTGTGGAATTGCCCCGATAGATATATCATTCAAATTCCTTTTGATTTGTGTGCTGATTTTGAAGAAAAAAATATGGATTTTGCTGGCAAGATTTAATTTGGTGAATCATCGCATAAATATAGGGATTTACATTGGTGTAAGGTGGGAATGGAAAAAACATAGAGAAATTATATAGTGCTCTATCCAAATATTAAAAGTGCACTGAGAGATATGTTGGTGACTGATGGTTATTTGTGTCTTTGACATGGATGTGCAATATAAATAGAGAAGGATAACAAAAGGAGCATTGTGTAATTCTCACTTGTTGATGTTAAGATCTGAAAGTACAGCAGAGGGTAGGTAAAGCTTGTCACAAGTGGAGAGATAGTGGTTAGGCATTTAACAGACAATTGCTCCACTGTTTCAAAGAGATGTACAATCTCAAGTATTGGCATTCAAGACAGAGCGGTACTACAGTAATCTGGTGCAGCTGATAACTAAGTTCCCTACTCTGACTATGCTTTCTCTGTTACTGTTTTGTTTCATTGAGACAAGGTGGTGATTCTGTTTTGCGTGGGATGTTATTTTGTCAGAATTTGTGGTTATCTCACGAAAGAAAACTCACATATTGGCTACTCCAAGAGAGCTAGTGGCATCAAGAGCCAGATGGAGCTTGAAGATCACCATCGACTCAGTCAGCGGTTGGAGCTCTGTCGAGGATTGACTGGTTCGTTGTGTTGGTCTCTTAATTAGTTTAATGCTTCTGCTGTTGTTGGTTGTGGCTGTCAAAATGGTAGTAGTTGCAGCAGAGGGCAGAATATTTTCCCAAAGAAGCTTACTTAAATATGTACAGAAAGTAAGTGTTGACGAGTATGGACAGGAAGTTGCGTGCTATACACAAGACTTTTTTAAGTATATGTTCTCCTTAGAGCAGTGAAGGCTAAGAGGAGATTTGATAGAGGTGTTTAAAATTATGAAGGGTTTAGATAGAGTAAATAAAGAGAAACTGTTTCCAATGGCTGAAGGGTCGATAACCAGAGGGCATAGATTTAAGGTGATTGGCTAAAGAACCAGAGGCGACATGAGGGAAATCATTTTTACGCAATGAGTGGTTAGAATTTGGAATGCACTGCCTGATAGGGTGGTGGACACAGCTTCAATAGTAGCCTTCAAAAGGGAATTGGATAAATACTTGAAGGAGAAAAAATTGCAATAGGGAAAGAACGGAGGAGTGGGACGAACTGGATTGCTCTTCGAAAAGAGTGTTTACCCAATTCCCTTTTGAAGGCTACTATTGAATCTGTATTCACCACCCTATCAGGCAGTGCATTCCAAATCCTAACCACTCGTTACATAAAATGCCAATTTAATTATCAAATAGTCTTTTTGTCGTTTGGAGTGTGTAGCATTTTGAAGGGTTAAAATTATATCACAATAAGGGAGATGGCACAAAGCGAGATTAGAAAGGCTAAGAGCAAGTATGAGTGAAAATGAGCAAAAAAATATAAAGGATCGTAAAAATGTTTTCACTAATCAGGGTAGTGGTGGGCTGCTAAGTGAGGGACGCAAACTGATAATGGAGAGTGAGGGAAAGGCAGAAATACTAACTAAGTACAGGAAACTTTCGTTTATCCGGCACCGACGGGACCGGCGTGGTGCCGGTTGATCGAAAGTGCCGGATTACAGAGAGCTATACTTACCAAGGTACGAGAGCCCCGTACACGGCCACAGGCTTAACAATTGGGACCCGGAGAGGGAAAGTAAACGAGACTCCGGCTTTTTCCTCCGTGGCCGTGACGGGTCCGAGTCGGAAGAACGTTGACCCCCCTTTCGTGGGGGCGAAAGGTCAGAATCGGGGTCTTGTCTGTACAATAAAACTTACCTGATTTTTGCCGGTTAAGCGAGAATTCCGGATATTTGGGTGCCGGATAAACGAAAGTTTCCTGTACTTGGTTTAAGTTTTCAGAGGCGATAGATATTGGGATTGTAGAAACAGCAGAGGTGTGGAGATTACTATTCAAAGAGAAATGGTACTAAAGGTACTCAAACTTAAGGTAGGCAAATCACTGGAGCCTTATGGTTTACAATTGAGGATCCTGAGGGAAGGTAGGGAAGAAATAGTAGAGAATCTGACTGTAATTTTCCAAAATTGTTTGGAAAGGAAAATTGTGCCAGAGGACTGGAGTCTGCCAAATTTAACATCCCTCTTCAAAAAAAGTAGACATCGATAAGTCAGGAAGTTATGGGCCAGTTAGTCTTATTTCAGTTCTGGTAAAATATGAGAGTGTATAATATGGGATGAATTTACTAACCATTGGAGAAACGTGAGGTCTTTAGGGCCAGTCCATATGTATTTCTAAAAGACAGGTCATCTTTACAGATGATGTCAAAGTTAATGGTACCTGGAATTAATGGAAGTGTGACCACGTAGTTGGAGGGCAGAAAGCCAAGGGCGGGGTAAAAGAAAGTTTCTCAATAGAGAGATGTCGTGAGTGATGTTCCACAGGAGTCCGTGTTTCAGCTGTTTTTATTTGCCATAAATATTAATGATCTGGACTTGGAAATTGAGGGAACAGTATTGGAATCTACTTATGATATCAAATTGTGGAGGGTCGGGTGAGGCAACTGTGACGAGGATTGTGGAAAAACTGCAGGACGTAGGCTAGCAGCATGGGCAGGTAGGTGGCAGATGCGATGCGCAGATAGAATTTGGCAAAGGAAAGGAAATACACCTTTTAATGGTATCATTTTGAATAGTGGAGGAGCAGAGGGACCTTGGTGTGCTGATACACAGGTTATTGAAGGTGACAACACAAGTAGATAAGGCCATTAAATAAAGAAAACAGAATCGAGAGTCAACGTAAAACGATCAAACAACTGGGATAATATATACATACTTAACAGTGGAATGCAAAGATACAGAATTCACAGTTGTTTTCCCGTGACACAACCCCTCCACCCCGGCCCCACACTCGCATACAAGGAGAACTGTTGAAATCTCAAAGTCACCAACAGAGAAAAACTATGCACTACTGTGGAATCTTAATGTATAGTAATTCAAGAATGTGAGTTTTTGATGACTAGGGATGACAGAGTAGGACCAGAATTCTCATATATCTCATGAGTGGGCTGAGAATTGTGGAGGTGCTGTAATATTTCACTGTTGTGGACGGAGTTTATTTTCCTGCTTGTGCTTCATTCCCCGGATTAAGAGCTGAACCATTCAAAGGTAGCTGTAACAAATGGTCTGGCACAAACAAAGTTTGTTTCAACAACTAGTGCTGTTATTGAACTTGTTCAGACTTTAGGCAATCTCAATCCTGCAAAGATTGGCGCCTAAATTATACAAACTCTTCTGCAGAATAGTCAAGCAACAGCCTGACTTAGTTATACTTGCAGAACCATTTCTATCAGCCAATGTCCCAGACTTCTCAATCATTATTCTTGTCCCAACAGCAGGATAAAAACATCAGAGGTGTGGACATAGTAGTATATAGTTGGGCGGGAGTGGCCCTAGGAGAGACCCCATGAAGTTTGATGGCTTCAAGTCAAAAATGGTAAAGGAAACCTACTGATTATCTCCTACTGCCTCCCCCATAACTGATGAATCAGTACTTCTCCATGGATGAACATCACGGAAGAAGCTCTGGGGGAAGTCAGGGCACAGAATGTATTCTGGGTGGGGAACTTCAAAGTGGTTCGGTAGTACCTAACTGCAGGACATAGCTGCGAGACTGGGCTTGCATCAGGTGGATGTGGGTGGAAATTAATATGAGGAAGTAACCAACTTGAAGTTAATGGAAATAAAAATTGGGTGGAGTGTATAATTGATGGCCTATCTCAACTGCCAGTTTTCTGCCCCCCCGAAGTTGGAAATTACCCCCATTCTATATAGACTGTAAATTGCTGTATGTACAGTTATTTCTTGCATTCTTTTTGTTCTGAGTAGTATGGCTTATATTTTTCTCAGCACCATATATAATACAATATTATTTTGTATTCTATGGTTCTATTTCATTGTCCCCATTTTTTTGAAAACTAGGAAAATGTATAACAAACACTTATTGTGCCCCAATATACCTGAGTTGGCCATTGATAATAGCTTGAGGGAGACATGGGGAAGAGAAGGTGAACCCTACCTCATATTCTATTATATTCTATAGGCTGATGTTCCTTTGTGGTTAACTATATATATATTTTTTTTAAAAGCCGTGAATTGAATATAAAAACATTGTTACTACTGGATATTTGACTTGCACATGCAGCAGATTATTGATGAGTGTGATTTATTGCTCAAAGTGAATTTAACACTGATTTTCAATGTGAAATGTGCCATAGATGATGTGTGACAAACATAGGACTGTTCTCTTTGTTTCTCTTTCTTTGATCCACAGCAGAAGCTATTTTGTGCTTAGGTAGTGGGTGTTGGTAAGCTGTTTAACTGTATGAAGTATCTCAGCTGAGCTTGATCTTCTCCTCACCTGATTTACACACATCCACAGGAATCATTGGGTGGCATTCAGGACAGGAAACATACAACCATACAAAACTGATGGACAGGAAAAGACTGTCTGGTCCATCGAGTCTTTCCAATACAGTCATGTTGCAACAAAGCTCTATACTCACCAGCGGCCATGTAATCTAATGGGAGAAGCTAAAAACCAGATTTAAAAATACCTAGGCCAAAGCAGGGGAAAAAGAATTCTGGGAAATTACTCTACGACGACCCCCCCCCCCCCGCCTCTCCACCCTCCAAAGGCGATAAATACGGGTCCCACAGTAACCATGAGGCACATCACCCAACATCCCACCAACTTTTGTATGCAGCGATACCAGCCTCTGCTAGGTTCATGTCCAGCTCCCTTTAGAATGCTTGCAGCGAATCTGCACTCACCATACAAGCCGGCAGCGTATTGCAATGATCGATGACCCTCCGCGAAAAGAAAAAAAACCTCCTGACCTCTAACTTAGTTCTATGCTTATATAACTTATATGTCCTCATTCTACCTAACCTATCTAATTTAAATCGTCTATCCACATGGACAGTCTCGTCCTTTGGTTATTTTAAATACTTAAACAAATCTCCACGTGATTGATACTTTTCTAGCGTAAAAAGATGTAGCTATCTAAGTCTTTTGTGGTAACCAGTGGTTTTTAAATTAGGTATTACATTAGTGGCCCTCCTCTGAACATTTTTCAGGGCCTCTATATCATCCACCATGGGAGGGGACCAAAACTGGGCACAGGATTCTAAATTAGGTTTTTGGTTTGCTTTTCCTACCCTATTCAGGGATATGAATGAGCACTCCACAAAGTTTCTGGCCAAATGCTCAAATAGAAACATGAAAACATAGAAAAATAGGAGCAGGAGTAGGCCATTTGGCCCTTCAAGCCTGCTCTGCCATTCAATATGATCATGGCTGATCCTCTATCTCAATACCATATTACTGCTCTCTCCCCATACCCCTTGATGCCTTTTGTTTCTAGAAATAATACTTATTTTTCTTAATTCAAAGTTGCTTAATTCAAATTAGTTGATTTTTTTAAGCATTAAACTCGCACTTCCCTTATTTTTCTTAATTCAGATTATTGGATAACAATTTTTTTAGGCAAAAAAATGACTGAATTATCAGTAGATTGCATCAGAATCTCCTACAATATTAACATTTCAGAACAAGTGCTCAGGTGATAATGTGTGTACATCTTCGTGTTTGTAAATGAGTCATCCATTCTATATATAGCCAAGATTGCATTCAGCAGAATATTTCAAAACCACTAATTAATTGCTATAATCCTTTATTAGGTTCAAGTTTTTTGGAATCTGTCATTCATTATGCCATTGAGGATTGCCAATAATTTAGTGTTTATTGTAATGCAAAAGACAGATCAGTATTAATTTGTCTTTCATGTGTGAAGGAAATCACTTAAAATGGTAAGATCTTACAGTCAGAGCATTCAAGTTTTGGCTGCTTCAAGGTGAACTTATGCAATGTAAATTTTAATATCACTATCGGTTCATTGTATTGCTCTAGTTAATACTGCTTTATGGACCAGCTGAGGTCTGAGTGGGTTAAATTATTTTTATTGGCAATGGATATGAACATATCATGCTTTTCGAGATTTGTGGAAAGTGACAAGGGACCTGATATTAATATGAAGATGGCTTCTGAGTGGAGGGTGGGATGGAATTGCGTGGGGGAAACCTGGAAGTTAACTCAGTGGGTCGGAATCTGTGATCTCAACTCAATTGTACAAATTAATTTTAACTTCCGGGTATTGCGACTTAGCTGTGCAGCGGGCGTGATGCGCACCCACATGATGCAGTCTCAGCTGTATTTAAAGGGACAGTGCACAAATGGAAATTAGAGATGTTATGGATGGTGGACATAGAGAAAGGGCAGCACCCAGATTTAATGACGCCTCACTGGAATTATTGCAGGGTGCAGTCAGGAGGAGGAGGGGCTTGCTTTTCCCCAGCAATGGAAGAAACCTGCTGCTGTGACCCAGAAGGCATAGTTGGAGGCAACGTTCCTATTAAGCTGTGCGGCCATGTGGCTGCGTAGCGGTCTGGAGGTCCCGCGCAAGCCGCTCACCGGCTTTTCAATGGGAATAACCGCACATGCGCGAAAATTTGAATGGGCCACGCAGCCAGTTAAAGGGTTTGTGCACTTAAAAAAAAATACAGGGAACATTGGTTGGAGGTAGCTGAGGAGGTGAGCAGCAGGAATGTTGTGCCCAGGTCATGGATGTAATGTAGGAAGCGGTTTAATGACCTAACCAGGTCAGGAAAAGTGAGTACATTTGCTGATTCAACTCCCTCCTGTGGACCTCTCTCCTGTGCACGTGCTGATCCCATCACAGCACGTCATTGCCGTCGTGGTTGGTGATGATATTCCTCTTCTGATGTGCTGTCAAACACACCCAAGGTGCCTCCCATCCTGATCTTGTCAATTTGAAATCCTCAAAGGTTTGAAAAAAAGCTGTATCCACCCAAGTACTGTCTGCCAAACATTTGCCGGAGGGAACTGAGACAGCAGCTGCAATAAGTGAGCATTTATTCAGATGGGACAGTGACAAGTTTAAACACCCACCTGAACTGCTGCTTAAATTCGCCTTTGTTTCCCTGGTCAGCCTCCCAAGCCCCAAGAAACCCGTCCTGCTCAAGTAAAATTTGGAGCCAAGTTAAACAATTTAAAAATTGTCAAGGACATTAATTGCGGCAATAAGTACCCGCCCGCATCCAATTATTAAATCCCGACTTTGGCGTGTAGGTTTCTCGTTGGCATCCAAACACGCCTCTGTTAAACTCAGAAGTTGGAGCTGGTTTGTGCCCCCGCTCTAAAAATGACAAATTTTCAGCCTTACCTGCTCCCAACCCACCCGTTCTTGGGGCTCAGAATTCCCCCCCAAGGTGTCTAGGTTTTTAGCTCTGCAGAGAAAGTGCTGCTCTTTCATAGAATCATACAGTACAGAAGGAGGCCATTTGGCCCTTCGTGCCTGTGCCCGCTCCAATTAGTCTCACTCCCCTGCTCTTCCCCCATACCCTGCATTTTTTTCCCTTCAAGTATATATTACCTTTTGAAAGTTACTATTGAATCTGCTTCTACCACCCTTTCAGGCAGTGTATTCCAGATTGTAACAACTCGCTGCATTAAAAAAAAATTCTCCTCATCTCTGCTTTGGTTCATTTGCCAATTATCATAAATCTGTGCCCTCTGGTTACTGACCCTCTGCCAGTGGAAACAGTTTCTCCTCTACGAAAACCCTTCATTATTTTGAATACCTCTATTAAATCTCCCCTTAACCTTCTCTGTTCTAAGGAGAACAATCTCAGCTTCTCTCGTCTCTCCACATAACTGAAGTCCCTCATCCCTGGTATCATTCTAATAAATCTCCTCTGCACCCTTTCAAAGGCCTTGACATCTTTCTTAAAGTGTGGTGCCCAGAATTGGACACAATATTCCAGCTGAGGCCTAACCAGAGATTAATAAACATTTAGAATAACTTTCTTGCTTTTGTACTCTATGCTTCTATTTATCTGTATAGATCCCGTATGCTTTTTTAACAGCTTTAGCAACTTATCCTGCCGCCTTCAAAGATTTGTGTCAGCGAACCCTCAGGTCTCTCTGTTCCTGCACCCCCTTTAAAATTGTACCATTTAAATGATACATAGTGTGGTTTTTCACTTTCAGCAAAACTGAGTTTTGTGAAGAAGAGAACTCCTGGACTTTAAAAGGTGTGACTCAACTGAAGGGAATATTGCATATCTAGATCTGTGGGTTGAATTGGGGATGCTTGGACACCCGATACTTGCTGCTTTGTTGTGACATTAATGCTGTAATGGAAAAGTAACTAGTACTCCGGAATGCATTAAACATTGACTGAAACCAAGAAGTGTTTTACAACTGCCTATGTGCATGAGGATGAGAGCATAATGAAATGTATAAGGACCCTGTAAGTCTGTATTTCAGCTTTGACAGTGCAAAATGCATGAAACAAAGACATACTGTTACAACATATTAACACAGTAATTTGATATGGTATAACAGTTATCTTTCACATTTCTAGAGTTGTTGTTTTTTTGGTACCAGAGGCTGTTTCAGCATCACTTACATCTGATGAGAGGAAACACCTGCCTCTAACTTGAAAGATTAATTGTGATTTAGAATGCAATGTGAGCACAATCCCCTATAGAACAAAGATTATTTTTTCCCTCATGCTTTAAGAATTAAAGATGACGTTGCAGATGGTTATCTTGTTGGATGCTCGATTACCTTCCATCGTGACACAGACAATTTTCAGGTTTTATGGGAAATACTATCTTGTTTCTGAGACCGACAGCAAACAAGTCCTTCTCTGTCCTTTGTTTTGCCAGCATTCATATTGGCCTTTTTATTCTAAACATTTATGACTTCTTCCCGTCATCTTCTATTTTTTGCAGTAGTGCTGTTAGATTGAGCATGTTCCCTTGCTTCACCAATCTCCAGCAGGACTGTGCCTGCAAAAAAAAAAGGCATTTGGAAAGATCAGGTTGTTTTTGTTTATTTTTAATGATATGGGAACAGATGGGTGTTTCACATGCCTCCTGACTATGAATGCACTCTAAAATGTATTATGAAAATTTATTACAACTTTTTTCTTATTTACTTTGCATTTTTAGTTTTACTGAAGGGGTTTCTTTTGTTTGCCTTAATGTACATCAGTACAGGACAGCCATTTGTTCAATTGTAGTATCACATTTAACTTGTTTTCAGTTCAGGATCTTATTCATATTTCTTCAATAGTGCAGCTGGTTAATGGTGAATAGCTGGAGTCTACAGACAAGGAATATTCCAGCTTTCACCCCTAGTTTGTGCTGTGATTAATTATAACTTTGGGTAAAAGCATGCAATTAGCTTCAGCACCCCTGATTTAGGAAGGGTGTTAAAGATTTTGGGCCTGTACTAGATTTTCTCTTTGATTCAGCATCAGTGGTCTCCCCCATAAGCAGACCCCACTACCTTGACGATCAGGCTGCCTAATATCTAGTCATACGATAAGGTGACCCCGGGGCCATAATAATGAAATTCCTTGTGTGTAGTGGATACTGTAATCTGACACATGCCTCTACATACTTTTTTCCTACCTCCTGAAAGGAGGACTGATCAGCACTCTAACGAGACAAGGCTAAGTGCACTCTACTCCTCTCAGTGGGCTAACTTCACTTTGCAGACTAGTAAATCTCTGAAGCTAGTTGGCTCTAATCTTGTGAACGGAGGTGTCTCCCTCTGTAGCTTTTCCTCCTGAAATCTCTGGAGACTGAGCTTGTAATGTAGCTAGACAGAAAACCAAGCATCTAATCTCTGACTCTCCGCCAGCTCTCCATGTCGGGAATTGGTTGCTAAACTGCTAACCGAACCTGCTACTGCCTTTCTAGGTGTAGTCTCTAAGGCAGCTATGCTGCTCCCTCCTGTCCACCCCTCTGCTAGGCTCAAATGTTTTTGACTGTGGTTGAATGTAGGCTCATCTTTCAAATTAATTCAGTGTTTCTATCTTTGTGATGGGTATCTAAAGTGTTAGTTTTGATTGGTTCAATGAAGTTAGGTCAGTGCCAGGTTTTCAGTAGACCAGTCCAGTTGAGATGACAGTGGTTCTTTACTCAGTAGGAGCATCAGCAGTTGACATTTCAGGATAAATATAAAGAATTACAAACTATTTTAAAGTTGTTTAAGTTTGATATAGAGCTTTTTTTTTTATTCGTTCCTGGGATGTGGGCGTCGCTGGCAGGGCCAGCATTTATTGCCCATCCCTAATTGCCCTCGAGAAGGTGGTGGTGAGCCGCCGCCTTGAACCACTGCATTCCGTGTGGTGGAGGTACTCCCACAGTGCTGTTAGGGAGGGAGTTCCAGGATTTTGACCCAGCGACGATGAAGGAACGGCGATATACTTCCAAGTCAGGATGGTGTGTGACTTGGAGGGGAACTTGGAGGTGGTGGTGTTCCCATGCGCCTGCTGCCCTTGTCCTTCTAGGTGGAAGAGGTCGCGGGTTTGGGAGGTGCTGCCGAAGAAGCCTTGGCGAGTTGCTGCAGTGCATCTTGTAGATGGTACACACTGCAGCCACGGTACGCCGGTGGTGGAGGGAATGAATGTTTAAGGTGGTGGATGGGGTGCCAATCAGTGGGCTGCTTTGTCCTGGATGGTGTCGAGCTTCTTGAGTGTTGGAGCTGCACTCATCCAGGCAGGTGGAGAGTATTCCATCACACTCCTGACTTGTGCCTTGTAGATGGTGGAAAGGCTTTGGGGAGTCAGGAGGTGAGACACTCGCTGCAGAATACCCAGCCTCTGACCTGCTCTTGTTGCCACAGTATTTATGTGGCTGGTCCAGTTAAGTTTCTGGTCAATGGTGACCCCCAGGATGTTGATAGTGAGGGATTTGGCGATGGTAATACCGTTGCATGTCAAGGGGAGGTGGTTAGACTCTCGCTTGTTGGAGATAGTCATTGCCTGGCACTTGTGTGGCGCGAATGTTACCTGCCACTTATCAGCCCAAGCCTGAACGTCATCCAGGTCTTGTTGCATTTCAAATATTGTAAAGGTTATTTTTAGAGTTGGGGAGGAGGGAAATTGGTTGAGCAGCATTCTGTGGTGTGGTGGAACTGAGCAGTGTTTTTGGCCAGAATAGGCAGTATTTTTTTTACAAGACACTGCAAATTGGATATGGAATTTTTTTCAGTTTCAGTCAATATTACAGATCATAGGATAATTATACAATGATATAATAAGTCGGGCTATTATCTGCCTCCTAAATCCTGGCTGTTTTTGGGCAGTCCTGGAGTGATGAATGAAGGACGTTGGGGTGGGGAGTCTGACTACTGAATCTCTGACACAATTTGTCACTGCCCCTGATGGGGGCAGACTGCACTGCCCACTGCTTGCCCACCCTGCCTGATGGTTGGCCTAGCTGATATGTAACTCTCAACTACTGAGCTTCCCATTTGGTAAACATTATGCTACTTGCACACATTCACTCACCTTGTCTTAATAATTCAGCACATAATCTCGCAGTGACAAAAGCATCTCAATGAAAATAAATCTGTGTACCTTCCGATGACTGATGACCATTGTGCTTCCCCTTTTTGCCTGCTATTGTGTGCCATTATTCTAATATCCTCTTTCTGCAGTGGCAGGAGATTTTTGAGGTGGCAAGATGATGCTTTCCAGGTGGAGCTGTGGGGGATTGAGGTGATATTTTCCTATCTTTGGTTGTGATGAATCTACTTTTTAAGAAGAAAGTAGAAAGTGTGAAGGCATTCTGCATGCCATCATATAGAATGCAACCCAGGTGTCAGAAAGCATTCCTTAATGGGACTGAGAAATGGTGCTGGAATCAAGATCAGTATTGCCAACCCCACCATCTCATAAATCAGGTGACAAACTCTTTAAAAATCATGAAATTTGGTATAGAAATCATGAGATGCTATTTTTTAACAACCCGATCCCTCGCTGACCTTTGCTCCTGGACAGGAAGCACATACCGCGACCTTTGCTCCAAGACAACCAATTACTGACATAAGAACATAAGAAATAGGAGCTAGGAGCAGGAGTAGGTGGATTGGTGTCCCCCCCCACCCAGGTCTGCCTCACGCTGCATTTGACCGTTACTCTTTCAGCAACAGTATGTCATTCTAATCTAGACCCTTCAATCACAGTCTGGTCTAGAAATTTGTCTCTGGCAGTATCGGATCGGCCGCCTGTTCTATTCAGCGCTTGATATTCAGTTCCATTGACTGCATTGGGGATTCATTACACCTACTGAACAGGGGAAGCGGGTAAAAGCTGGCTGAGTAAAATAGCAAAGCCCAAATCCCATATAAAAAACCCTGCCAATGTCAAAATGCATGAAAATTGTTACCATCTCAATTTTTGGCCATTTTGTAAGCAGTCGCATATAGATTGTTCTTTGTATACAGCTTTGTGTGGTTGTATACAACTTTGTATGTATTCTGACTCATTACAGAGGGTGATATTCCATGCAATGCAGTTTCAATAATAAGAATCTTGCAGTTGTTACTGTAGTTATAAATAAGTGCATCCATGCGTTCATATTGATTCAACAAAATTTTCAAAGATGCATGTATTGAGAATAAACAAGATATTGCATCCTAGCTGTGGATGCATGTATCTTTGTCCAGTGCTCGTCAGGATTACACACTCAATTTAAGCTGGCATGTGTGCAAACCCAGTCTGAAGAAGGATTAAAGTTTTGTTCTATACGCCTACCAACTTCCCCAGGATGTCTCATTCCTAACCAATCCCTTGCAGTCTGAAGTTTTAGATGATGTCATGTGATCTGAAGACCGAGATGAAAGGGATAGACTGTAACCCCTGGTGTGCGAAGTACTTCACACACAGTCTGAAACTCACAAACACCCCAGAGCCCAGCGATTAGACTCAAATAAAATATCACACAACGCAGGAAGTTCGGCATGGCTCGTTGCTCTTTTGGACTGCAGCTAGGCACAAGAAAAGCGATCGCAGCCGAAAAAAATGGAGTCGACTTTCGAGGTACACGGCAACATTAAATGGGGTCTGCGATCTAACTCTGTGGTCGGTACTGTACCTATTTAAATGTTCATGGTCCGCAGCAGCCTTTGATCGCGCAGTGATCCTGGACCCCCCACCCACTCATTGTTGAGAACCTCTGACCCAACCCACGTGTCTCCAGCAGAAAATCACTGGAGGCAGTGACGAAGATTCGTACAGCCGGAAAAAATTCACAGTTTATCAGAGGTAAATCGTGAGATTGCGAGTTGGGGAGAATTTTCATTTAAAAATTGTGTGTCTTGCGATTAAATTGCCAGAATTGATGTTACTGCAAGATACATATTATGTGAGTCTTCCACTGCTTTCCTACGTATTTAGTTGTGAGTAAAAGAACACTTGCAAGAGAAGAAAGGGAGTGTGAAAGGCACTGTGATACCTCCTGCTCATAGAAAAATAGGAGCAGGAATAGGCTATTCGGCGCTTTGAGCCTGCTCTGCCATTCAATATGATCATGGCTGATCCTCTATCTCAATACCATATTCCCGCTCTCTCCTCATACCCCTTGATGCCTTTTGTGTCTAGAAATCTATCTATCTCCTTCTTAAAATATATTCAGTGACTTGGCCTCCACAGCCTTCTGTGGTAGAGAATTCCACAGGTTCACCACCTTCTGAGTGAAGAAATTTCTCCTCATCTCAGTCCTAAATATCCTACCCCGTATCCTGAGACTGTGACCCCTCGTTCTAAACCCCCCAGCCATGGGAAACATCCTTCCTGCATCCAGTCTGTCTAGCCCTGTCAGAATTTTATACGTTTCAATGAGATCCCCTCTCATTCTTCTAAACTCTAGTGAATACAGGCCTAGTCGACCCAATCTCTCTTCATATGACAGTCCTGCCATCCCAGGAATCAGTCTGGTGAACCTTCGCTGCACTCCCTCTATGGCAAGTATATCCTTTCTTAGGTAAGGAGACCAAAACTGCACACAGTACTCCAGGTGTGGTCTCACCAAGGCCCTGTATAACTGTAGTAAGACATCCTTGCTCCTGTACTCAAATTCAAATCTCTTAGGGAGTAAATTGTAATTGGAGTTCGGTGCAGTGAGGGCAAGTTGACTGCAACTGGAAAGCATGCTGTTGCAGTGCATTGCTACAAGATACGACTGCCTCCTGTTACCTTGGCTGTGCTGAAGAGGTCAGTTAACTTCTTCCAGCATTGAATTCTGTATGGGGGTTGCTAGATGTGGCATTAACTGCAATGTGCCGCCGCCTTCCATTTGTTTGGATTATGATCTTCATGGCCTCACTTCCTTTGGAGCTAAAAAGGTAGGTGTTCCTTTGCTGGGTAACAGACAATTACACCTCAACTGAAAAATCTTCAAATTTATGGACTTAGCGCCCTGAAGAACAATTGCAGAATTGTTGCAGACGCAAAAGTGGCCATCTTGTCCCTTTCAGCTGCTGTAGAAGCACTAAATTATCTCTCCTCCCCCTCCCCCCATCAAACCCAGAGGCGAAATCCCAATAACGGATGATAAAGCCGGGAATCCGAAATAAATATGTAATGAAGGTGCAATGAGGAAAATTGGTCTCTTTTTGTAGTGGTGTAACACTGGCAGGTAGGAGTGCAGTTCTGGCACTTATTCAGCAGTAAGCCGGCCAAGGAGGACAATGTAGCCCAAAGCTGGTTAAAGGATATTTCAAGGTTCAGAGTAAGTTTTATTTTATATACAAGTTTCGATTAAATTGTTTAAGGCTGGTTAACAAAAATATTTCAGAAAGTTAATTTTCAAAATATATTTTAGAGCAGAAAATACTGTAATTTTAACAGAATATACTGGAAGTACTGCATAGGGTGCTTTAGGGATCACTGCTGGGACTACTACCGTTTCTAATTTACAAAAACTCCAGCCAAAGTGGTCAAATTTACAGCTGCTACCAAACTATGAGGAGCAGTGGAATCGGAGAAGGCAGCTCAGAGTTAGATATTTAACATAATGTGGAACAGCAGTCAACAAGTGATGTTGAATTACATAGCCAAAACAGTAGAGTATAAATCACAGGAAGTCATTATCAAACTTAATAGTGCTCTGGTTAGACCGCAGCTTGAATAGTGCGTCCAGTTCTGGTCGTCAAAAAAATAGGGGAGACATTGCAGTGCTGGAGGCAGCGCAGAGAATAGCCACAAGGCTGATCCCCATTGTCAGGGGGCTGTTACGAGGAAACTCTGGAGAAACTTTGGCTTTTCAGCCTAAAAAGGAGGCATCTTAGAAGGATCTTATAAGATATAAAAGATTGTTAAGGGTATGGAAAAATTTAGCCTGGAATATTACTTTAAATTAAACTGTGGAAGTAGAACAAGGAGATATGAGGACAAACTAGCAAAAGGTAATTTAGGACTCGTGATAGGAAATTCCTCTTCATACAAAGAGTGATCAATGTGTGGAATAAACTTCTCCTAGTGAAGGAAAAAGCCCTGGAATTATTTAAGAAACAGTTGCATTCCATACTGGGAGAAGGAATTGGGATCTCCTTGGATGAATCAACTGGGCCGAATGGCCGGCCTTCATCTGTGATTACGTTGTGTGATGTAGTATGTAATTTACATTTTAGTAGAAAATTCTAAAAATGACAAAGTTTAGTGCAAAGTACTGTCAGTTTTACGCCATGTCGAGTGGAAAAGGTAATTAATTAAGAGCAGTGGGAATTGTGTGTTTTTACCTGTTTAATAATTGCACCAGAGGAATTCAGATAGGCTATTGTTTGCCAGTTATAGAGATGAAGAGGAGGGTAACAGAGTTGTCAGCCGATATCCGACTCCCGACAGAGGAATAGCTCAGCATCGAGGAAAGGAACTTGTTAGGAAACTGCAGATAAAGGGATGGTGAGTGGGTTACAGTTAGGAAGGGCAGTAAGAAACTACTCGGAGCAAAGGGGTAACTTGAAATAATTTGGGGGTGTGATTGGGGGAAAGAGGCTTCCAGACCTGTGGGGGGGGGGTGTTTTCCTCCATATTGGCCTAAGAATCTGCTGGGCGGCAGTATGCCGAGTGAAACGAGGCATATTGCGCCCCCCTTCTATTACTCCCCGCCCCCTCCAACCTCCAGCCAATACAATTGGTGTCCATCTTGGGGTGCTGGATTGTGGCCTGAAACCTTCAAGAGAGCAGAACAATTTCAGAATTATTTTTCAGCCCTCTTATAATGGGGCCGATGGAATGTTTCTGGGAGGGTGGCAACATCTCCCCAGGGTGTGTAAAGCCTGTGCTGGGATTCCTGGCCTCTGCTAACTGGTGCCACCCAAGATGCGCTTCTAGTGTCACAGGTGCTTAGCATTGATATTTTAATCAGGGAATCTCCCCCCCTCCCCCACTCCCCCCCTCGCCGGATTACTCTGGTGGGGTCAGCACCAGAGGTTCCCGGCATGCACATTTCAACACTTATGCTGGGTTTCCACCCTGTGGATTTTCAAGGCCAAGAAATTAACTAATAATTTAGAGTAAGGAATGAAGGCTCTTTTAAGCTAGATATAGAGGGGGGAGGAAGTTTCACTGTAACTACTGATTAGCAGAACTTGGAGAGTGGTCAAGGGGAATGAGAGAATAAGAAACAAACATTAAGAACGGAATTTTAATTGGGAGGTGGGTTGGGAGTGGTGGGGGGGCTAGGAAGGAAACACTGGAGAACTGGTTGCCCCGCAGGCCCTGTCGAATTAGCATTTCGATGGTCTGTTTGCCACCTGCAGCCAGACAGATGGAGAGGCTGGCTGAGGGCGGGTAGGCCTGTGGCACCAGGCCGCAGAGAGGAGGGAGGGTGGGATTGGATGGGGGCTGGGAGGTGGTGGGGGGCCGGAGGAGGATCGGTGGGAGCAGGTGGGGAAGAATGGATCAGGGGGGACGGAGGGAAGCATTGGGCCGGAGCATTAGGGGAGAGGGAAGCATCAGGGCTGGAGGATCGGCGTGGTGGTGGGGGTGAGGGAAGCATGGATCAAGGCCGGAGCATTGGTGGGTGTGGGGATGGGGGAAGCGAAGTAAGGATTGGGGCTGGAGTACCGGGTGGGGGGGAGGGGAGGAGGGAGGATCGGGGCCGGATCATTGGTGGGCGGGGGGGGGGGGGGTGAGAGGAATAGGGCCGGATCATCAGTGGGGTGGGGCGGGGTGAGAGGAATGGAGCCAGATCTTCGGTGTGGGGGAGAGAGAAGAACGGGCTGGCCTGAGGATCATCCGTGGGGGGGGTGGGAAGCATCGGGGCTGGCCGGAGGATCACCGGTCAGGGGCAGAGAGGAACGGCGCTGGCTTGAGGATCATCGGTGGAAAAGTGGGAAGCATCAGGGCCAGCCTGAGTATCCTTGGGGTGGGGGCGGTGGGCGGGGGAGGGGGGAATCGGTGGCCTGGGGGTGGAGGGGTATCGGCCTTGGGGAGGAGCGTAATCGGAGGCTTCATTGGGGGTGGGGGGGATCAGCGGCTTCGGGGGGGGGGATGGGAAATCGGCCTTGTGGGGGGGGATGGGAAATCGGCCTTGTGGGGTGGTCTCCGATCGCGGGGGGTGGATGATGCAGGAACGCTGGATACAGGAGCTAAGTGTAAAGTCATTTACCTCCTGGATCCAGCAGTCCTCGCCTTACTTCATCTGGCAGATTCTCCGAGGCTTGAGAAACCCGACCAGCCACAGTTAAATTTGAAATGCTGGTTAAATCTGAGGCCGCCAGCCTCATTATAATCCATGGTACGTTTAACTATTGAGGTAAATCAACTATTCTTATATTGCCAATTGCAGATATGACTATTCACGATTATACATGTGCGATACCAGATTAAGTAGAATCATGCAGGAAGGAGACTATTCTGCTCATCGTGCTTGTGGTGGCTCTTTGAAAGAGCTACCAATTAATCCCATTGCCCTGCTCTTTCGCCATAGCCCTGCAAATTTTTCCTTTTCAAGTATATATTCAAATCCCTTTTGAAAGTTACTATTGAATCTGCTTCCACCACCCTTTCAGGCAGTGCATTCCAGATCCTAACAGCTCGCTGACAGGTCACTTCCTGGTAATACTGGTTCTTTGAAAAGCTTTAATCATAAATATAATTAATTAAGTAAGCTACCTGTGGCCATGGGAAAAGTAGAAAATCTTTAAAGATTTTGGTTTTGCATATAACATTAATAAACAAATCATTCAATCATACTTGTATTAAATTGTGGTTATTATTTAACTGAAAGGGTATGCAGTTCATGTTAATAGTTATGCTGCTGTCCTCCACCTATAATGGTTGCTGAAAGTCAGGGATTATGAGGAAGGCGTTGTGGAATTTGTGGGAGCAGTCAAATCTGTGAATGTTCAACCCACAAAAGGAGCTTTCTTAAAAAAGCCAGGGAAGTCCTCATGATTGCTCAAAGTCCAAGCAGTGAATCACCTACTGTAATGAGCTTTGAGCATGGGAGTAATTTAATCGTGCTCCTCTGATTGAAAGGCTGCCTCCACCAAACAATAAAACAAAATTGTGACTTCATCCTGGGATCTCTCGTGGCTTAGAGAAGGCTGCTTTGTTGAATATTTGATTTTTCAATTCTCTGTTTCTCTCCTCTTAATCCTTATTTATTGTTGTTATTTCTTATTCATTCCCGATCTTAGTTTGGTGCTCTTATTTAATTGCCATATTTTACCGTCATTATTTTTCATAACTTGGTTCCTTTTTACTTTTGCTAATTTGTCTTGTATTTCTGTTGGTTCTTTTTATTTTCTTAACCAGTTTTCCCGACTACTTTGTGAAGGAATTTACTCCTTACAGGGACTCGGTTCAACAAAGCCAGGTACCCTCTGTTACCTTGCCCAAGTGGCCATTATTTATGTTTGAGTCTTGACAGTGTGTGTTGACAGGCCATTTAATCACTAGAAGCATTATACCAAGCTCAATTCTGTCCTCACCTGACAGCCAGCCAGTTTCAATTGATTCTGTTCCATGTTTTAAATGTAATATTGTTCCTTTTATTTGTCTTCTCCTACAGTTTTTTTAACTCATGTTGGGGTTTGGTTCCACCAATACTGGCAGTCCTTTGGTACCTGAGATAGTAAATATCAGCAGGCTATTCAATTGTGATGATGCCAAGCCAATTACAAACATTTCGTCAGGAATTACTAGATAGCAATCAGGTGTAGGAATCCTGGCAGGTTTTCCCCCTCTCGAACCTGGGGATGCTAAGGCCAAAAAATTACCCTAGCAAATTAATAAATCATTTTGTTTTATACAGTAAATGATGCAGTAAATGGGCTGATGGAGTTTATTGTTTTAAAATGCCTTCAATAAAGAGGTGATTCTTTATAGAAAGGTCTAGAAATGCATTGCAAACATGTGAATAAACCACACTTATTTTGTGGTCCTAAGTGAGCATAAGGCAATGCAACTGTTGATATTTATCAGGAACCCAGGAGAAGCAGCCCATTCATCTAGGTTCACTGTTATTTTGGTTTTCTGGTTGTACCGTCAAACTTGTGCTCCTGCTTGATTAAATGTTACCAGAGGCACATTCAAAATTCCAGCAAGTGCCCATACTTTATGAAAACTGTTGCTTTTACAAAATACTGAATTTTGGATGTATTATACACAAAAAGCAAGTTTCCACCAGGATACCTACCCTTAGTGCTTCCATCTCCACCTCAATTATGATCAACTATTAAGCACGGGTGGGAATAGAGATTGTTGAGCTCTATTCTATTTATTTCCCTCTTTATCTCTTCTATTTCGTGTTCTCATATGATTTTGTTTTCCATACTTCTATTCCCTTAAAAGTACAGCGATGTTAAATCTACAAATTTGAAATGCTATTCTTTTGCCATCAATGCCATGTTAAATATTCTGGTTAAATGCACAGTTATTGACAGCTTCTGATGGGCCATTCATTCACCAAAGTCAGCCCAAAGTCCCATCAGACAAAATATTTCACACCATTGCTCAATAACTATCTTACCTGCTTAACCCATTTGAGACATTGTAAGCATGACAGTACAGTGGTTACATTCTGTGCAATATCTCCTTTAGGAAGAAATGTTTTAATTGACTGGGAATTTGATGCAATAGAGCTGTAATTTAATGCCTCCTCCCTGCCATTCTTATGCTTGAGGTACTTTACTACATGATGAATGTCATTATATTTGTTAAAGAGGTAGTTAGAGAAACCGAGTTCAGCTTGGACTAAAATGCAGTCTACAAGTCACAGAGAAATTGTAGTCATAGAGGATTCCTTGTTCAGGAAAGTGGACAGCTATGCATGTTGTAAAGACAATGCATACAGGAAGGTAAGTTGTCTATCTGGAGTGAGAACAGTATATGTTGAGGAAAGGTTAGAAAGATTACTGCAAGGGACAGTGAGTGGTGCAGTGGCAAGAGTTCTTTCAAGGTTAAATGACAAAGGGAGAAATAATGTAAAGGCTTTAAAAGTTAAATTTTTTTGCCTAAAAATTCAAAGATAGGGGATGCAGAGTAACATTTTCAAGTATACTTCTGGTATTTGGGAAAGGAGCTTTCACCAAGAAAATTGAGGATGTAAATCAGTGGCTGGCAACCGGGTGCGAAAAGAACAATAACTTCATAAATAACTGGGAACACTTTAAGAATAAAAATTTTAGGCGGCACCTAAACCAGGTAGGTAGGAAGAAACATGTGAAGAACATTGAGGCAGCAATCAAGAATAATTCAAAATAGATAGGTGGAGCGGGTGGGCAGGGTGGAAACTGGATCCCAGATGAGAAGAATCGCAGGATAGAAAGTAGTTAACAGGTGAGTATGGACAGAGATACCAACTTGAGGCTGTTGTGTGGCAGTAGGGAACTATGATGTGGTGGGAATAATTGAAACATGCCTAAATCCAGAGGATGGGAATTAACTTAACATTCAGTGGTATAGAGTTTTCAGAAAATACAGGGTGCACAGAAAAGAAGGTGGTGTTGTCCTATATGCCAGGAACACCTGGGAGATAAATGAAGTTGATTCTGTGGGAGGGAGAACACTACAAAACAAATTACTTTGGTTAGATGTCTCATAGGGAAAAATCCAAGCTTGCATGAAGCAAGATGTGAGAACAGATAAGTATTTTAATGGGAGGTTTCAGTGAACTAAATATAAACTGGGAAAAACCCAAGTGGTTTAGATTCAGAACTGGTAAATGCAATGCATAACTGCTTCATGACCCAGTGTATCAAGGAAGTCACAAGAGGGATGCTCATTTTGACCTGGTATTTGTCCCAGATAACTGCAGGAAATTGAAGTCATGGTGACCACAGAATGATCATGTTCAACATTATCTGGGAGTCAGAGCTACCTAAGACCAGGAGTCAGTTACATCACTTCAAAAGGGCCACATTCAAGCAAATGAGAGAACAACTAAAGAACATAAGAATGTAAGAAATAGGAGCATAAGTAGGCCATTCGGCCCGTCGAGCCTGCTCTGCCATTCAATAAGATCGTGGCTGATCTAGCTCAACTCCACCTTCCCGCACTATCCCCATATCCTTTAATTCCCTTACTGTCCAAAAATCTATCGATCTCTGTCTTGAATATAATCAATGATTGAGCATCCACTGGGGTAGAGAATTCCAAAGATTCACAACCCTTTGAGTGAAGAAATTTCTCCTCATCTCAGTCCTAAATGGCTGACCCCTTCTGAGACTGTGACCCCAAGTTCTAGACTCCCCAGCCAGGGGAAACATCCTCCCAGCATCAACCCTGTCAAGCCCTTTCAGAATTTGATATGTTTCAATGAGATTGTCGCTTATTCTTCTAAATTCCAGGGAATATAGGCCTCGCCTCCTCAATCTCTCCTCATAGGACAGTCCCCCCATCCCAGGAATCAGTCTAGTGAGCCTTTGTTGCATTTCCTCTAAGGCAAGTATATCTTTCCTTTTTTATTATTCGTTTATGGGATGTGGGCGTCACTGGCAAGGCCAGCATTTTTGCCCATCCCTAATTGCCCTTGAGAAGGTGGTGGTGAGCCGCCTTCTTGAACCACTGCAGTCCGTGTGGTGAAGGTACTCCCTCAGTGCTATTAGGTAGGGAGTGTCGTAAGAATGAGCCTTACGCGTGGTGAACTTAAAGTAAGCTTTAATCAACTAAAAAGGTGCTACATGCAAAAGAGGTCTTACTCTATGCCTCTCCAGGATCCAACTGATCAGTCCAGTATTTATCCTGGACTAATCACAGGAAGTGATGCAATAAAGTTCGAGTCACAGGAAGCTGTATTGTGTTACCACATTCTCTCCCCCCCCCCCCCCCCCCCCCCCCCAAAGATTAGGAGGCCGGGATGCTCCCTCCATTTCGTAGCCGCCGGACGAGGGAGAGCCGCACCCGTTTGGGTTCTCGTAGCGGTAGAGGGCCCCTAGCCCATTTACCCGCCGCGGGCCGTGGACCAGAGTCCGAGTGATCCAGCCCACTCTATGAGGGGTCAGGACGATCCTGACTGTGTACTGGTGCCCGAACGGGTGTCGGGCAGGGCTGTGGCAGATCCGTTTCCGAGCGTACGGTACGGGGTGGATCGTGGCTGCGCGTGCGAGCCCCGACGGGCTCATAGTCAGTCTGCCCCAGGTCGGCACGCTGGAGTGAGGTACCAGCCGGCGTCAGATCCAGATCGTGATGAGAGGCACCTGGCGAGCCCAGAGATGTGCCTGGTACAATATCATCCCCTGGTGTCCCTCTATGTTTCGGCGGGCAGGGAGCCAGATCCCGCAATGACACGGTAGATTCCCGACCGTCAGGATACCGAATATAGGCGTAGGTAGGGTTGACGTCAGTGAGCTCAACCTCATCTACCAGGGGGTCATTCTTAGATGCCCGAACATATCTTCGGAGTAGCACTGGTCCCGGTGCAGTCAGCCACGACGGGAGAGATATCCCATAGGATGAGCGACGCTGAAATCGGAAGAACCGTTCATGAGGCATCGTATTTGTGGCGGTCGAAAGGAGGGACCGTGTGGAGTGTAATGCGTCTGGAAGTACTGCTTCCCATTGCTGGTTGGGTAGGCCCCGAGATCTCAAAGCCAGACGTACCGCATTCCAGATGATAGCGTTAAAACGCTCGACTTGCCCATTCCCATGATAAGGCGTCGTTCTGCTGGCAGCAATACCCCGTTCCGAGAGATAGGCCTTGAGTTCTCCTGACATAAAAGAAGGGCCCCGATCCGAATGAACATAGGATGCCATGCCACAGAAAGCAAACACCTGCTCAAGGCAGCTGATAACCGTGGTTGTCAGCATATTGGGGCAGGGAAAGGCAAACGGAAAACCTCATCGACCATGGTCAATAGATAAGTGTTGCGAGTTGAAGAGGGCAACGGCCCCTTAAAATCGATGCTAAGCCATTGCATTGGCTGGGTCGCATGTATGAGTATACCACCCGAGGGGCGGAAAAACTGAGGTTTCAATTCCGCACAGACTCTGCAGTCCGAGCACATCTTCTTTACATCCCCGGTAGAGAATGGGAGATTTCGGGACCGCACGAAGTGTAGCATGCGAGTAACGCCCGGATGTGACAACCCATCATGGATGTCTACGAGCGTAGAGGGTGCCATGGCGGAGCAGAATGCTCGTGTGAGGGTATCCGGAGCCACATTCTCCTTGCCAGGTCGATAGTGGATGGTGTAACCAAAAGAGGCCAATTCCAGCCGCCAAAGCTGGATTTTATTATTTTTAATTTTGGTCCGTTTTCGATTATCGAGCATGAAGGCGACCGATCGCTGGTACGTGATTAAGGTAAAGTGCTGGCGAGCTAGGAGATGAGTCCACTTCCGTACTGCCTCTATGATGGCTGTAGCTTCTTTCTCGACTGGAGGATAATGTAGCTCAGCCCCTTAAAGTCCTGGACAAAAATGCCACCGGACGACCTTCCTGATTCAGAGTGGCCGAGATCGCCACCTCCGAGGCATCACACTCAACAACAAAAGGAAGACTCTCATCGATGGAGTGAAGAGCCGCTTTCTCCAACTGTTTTTTCAGGAGGTTAAAGGCTGCAACAGCCGCTGTGTCTAGTGGGAATGTGCTGCCTTCAGTAGAGGTTGGATTCGGTCCGAGAAGTTAGGAATCCATTTAGCATAGTATGCAAACAGGCCGAGGGCCCGGCGCAAGGAGGCCGGATTCTTAGGTGGCGGGAGTTCTTGGAGTGGGCGAAGCCTTTCAGGGTCAGGTTTAATGATGCCATTGCCCACACAATAGCCAAGGATGTTGATGGTTGGTTGTGACTCAATGGATTTAGCCGCATTTAATGTCAAATTACGGTGCTGGAGTGCATCCCAAAATCGTTGGAGATTGGCGTCATGTTCCCGCTGATTGCGACCTGCGATAGTAATATTGTCCAGATAAGGAAACGTATCCTTCAAGTCTTCCTGTTTGACCAGGTCATCCATTGCTCGCTGGAAGACAGCCACTCCATTAGTGACCCCAAAGGGGAGGCGACGAAATTGATACAGCCGTCCATTGGCTTCAAAGGCCGTATACTGCTTGTCTGAGACCTTCAAGGGTACCTGATGATAGGCACTTTTCAGATCATATGTTGAGAAGACCGTGTACTCAGCCAGTTTATTAACCATATCATCGATGCGCGGCAATGGGTATGCGTCCAAGTCCGTATATTGATTGATGGTCTGTGAATAGTCAATGCACAGCCGTTTCTTGTGAGGTTGTAGAGGGTTCTTAACAATAACGACCTGGGCGCGCCATGGCGACGAACAAGGCTCGATGATATCCTCTGCTAAAAGCCGAGAAATCTCAGCCGCAATAAAAGACTGGTCTTCCTGACTGAAACGTCGTGACTTTGTTATAATCGGTTTGCATTGAGGAGGGATACTAGTAAACCGTGAGGGTTCATCCAGTGAAGCTGCTGACAATGCACAGAACGGTAATCGAGGTAGTATATTAGAAATAGTGAGTTCAGGTTTGGATCCGCCGAACTCAATGGTGAGCTTCTTATGCTGCTTTTGAAAATCCAGCCCTAAGATAAGATCACTACATAAGTCCTTGAGCACCGAAAGCCGGGTGGAGGGATACCTGTGACCATTAAGTGTTATTTCAACCATACAAAAGCCAGAAATTCTGGTAGTAAGTGATGACTGAGCCATCGCAATTGCCTGGTCCGATGGGAAAACATGTAGCTTTAACTCTGCAACAATCTGTTCCCTAATGAAACTATCAGTGCTACCTGAGTCAATTAAGGCATCTAAAGTATGTCCATTAATTGATGCTTTTGTAGCTGCATGGAATAGGTTCTGAGGACAAGCAGCTGTAATTGGTGTCGTTGCACAAAGAGTGGCTGAAACTCTAGGTGTGTTTCTTCGAGAGAAAACCCGAGAGGAAGCACGATAGATTTTAGCCGGAACATCTTGATAGGCCCTTACCGGGGCAGTTCGGTAGGACTTAGCTTGATAAGCCCTCGTAGAGGCTCTTGATAGGCAAACCTTTGCAAAATGACCCTTTTTGTTGCAATGACTGCAAAACGCATTGCGAGCAGGGCAGAATTTCCGAGGGTGAAACTCATCACCACAAAAGAAGCATTTCTTAGATTGCCAAGAGGCTGCCACAGTGGGGTCATCATCGTCTTCATCAGTGAAGTCATCAGATTGATCGTCAGGGATAAAGTCCTCCCTAATAGAGTTCACCTGTGGCCTCTTAAATTGCCTGACTGTAGTTAAGGCAGTAGACCGAGGTCTGGGCACTGTATAAAGGTCTGCATTTCTTTTTGCCAGATCGAGAGAGCAAGCCATGTCATAAGCTCTCTGAAGCTCAAGTGTCTTACTTTCCAGTAGACGCTGGCGTATAAATGGGGAGGCAAGCCCGCAGATGAAAGCATCACGGATCATTTCTTCACGGTACAGCTCAGCTGAGGCCGCCTGAAAGTTACAGTCCATACTAAGTCTGCGAAGCTCTTGGAGGAATTTATCAATGGATTCCTCCGGCCCTTGTTGGGCTGCAGCTAGTAGATGTCTGGCATAGACCTCATTCGGTGTCTTAGTATATAGTCTTTTAAGCGTCCGAATTGCCTCCTCGTAACTGCCCCATTCCTCGACATACTGAAATACATTCGGGGTGACACAGTTGATGAGTATCCGTAACTTTGAGTCATCATCAGCCTTGCAATATTCGAGAAAATTGTCAAACGTGCGATACCAGTGTTTCCACACCTTACCGGCTGCTGGGGTGTTTGGGTCCAAGTCAAGACGCGATGGTTTAAGGATGTTTTCCATGATGGGTGATTCCCTGGATCCTTAGTTCCGAGTTCGTCCAAAAAGTTTGAGTGCGAAGTTTTTCAAAGTTGATTAAATTGTCGTAAGAATGAGCCTTACGCGTGGTGAACTTAAAGTAAGCTTTAATCAACTAAAAAGGTGCTACATGCAAAAGAGGTCTTACTCTATGCCTCTCCAGGATCCAACTGATCAGTCCAGTATTTATCCTGGACTAATCACAGGAAGTGATGCAATAAAGTTCGAGTCACAGGAAGCTGTATTGTGTTACCACAGGGCGTTCCAGGATTTTGACCCAGCGACGATGAAGGATCGTCGATATACTTCTAAGTCAGGATGGTGTGTGACTTGGAGGGGAACTTGGAGGTGATGGTGTTCCCATGCGCCTGCTGCCCTTGTCCTTCTAGGTGGAAGAGGTCGCGGGTTTGGGAGGTGCTGCCGAAGAAGCCTTGGCGAGTTGCTGCAGTGCATCTTGTAGATGGTACACACTGCAGCCACGGTACGCCGGTGGTGGAGGGAGTGAATGTTTAAGGTGGTGGATGGGGTGCCAATCAAGTGGGCTGCTTTGTCCTGGATGGTGTCGAGCATCTTGAGTGTTGTTGGAGCTGCAGTCATCCAGGCAAGTGGAGAGTATTCCATCACACTCCTTACTTGTGCCTTGTAGATGGTGGAAAGGCTTTGGGGAGTCAGGAGGTGAGACACTCGCCGCAGAATACCTAGCCTCTGACTTGCTCTTGTTGCCACTGTATTTATGTGGCTGGTCCAGTTAAGTTTCGAGTCAATGGTGACCCCCAGGATGTTGATGGTGGGAGATTCGGCGATGGTAATGCCATTGAATGTCAAGGAGAAGTGGTTAGACTCTTGCTTGTTGGAGATGGTCATTGCCTGGCAGTTGTGTGGCGCGAATGTTACCTGCCACTTATCAGCCCAAGCCTGAACGTCGTCCAGATCTTGTTGCATACGGGCATGGACTACTTCATTATCTGAGGAGTTGGGAATGGCACTGAACACTGTGCAGTCATCAGCGAACATCCCCATTTCTGACCTTATGTTGGAGGGAAGGTCATTGATGAAGCAGCTGAAGATGGTTGGGCTTAGGACACTGCCCTGAGGAACTCCTGCAGCGATGTCCTGGGACTGTGATGATTGATCTTCAACCACCACAACCATCTTCCTTTGTGCTAGGTATGATTCCAGCCAGTGGAGAGGAGGAGGACAGGAGGTGTCTGAGAGGTGATTGAGGTATGTAAAATAGTTAAGGAAAAAACGTAAATCCATATATTATTTTAAACTCAATTATGAGAGTAGGTTAAGGGGGCATAGGTGCAAGGTAAATTTAGGACCGCAAACAAAGATTGATCAATCTATGGAGTAGACTTCTTGTAAGTATAGTGGAGGCAAAAATGCTGGAATCTTAAGAAATAATTGGATGCTGAAATGGGTGGGGTGGGGCTTTAGGATCTCTCTGGATGGATGAATTAAGATGGGCCGAATGGCTTTCCTCATCTATAATTATCTCGTGAAATCAGCTGATGTTGCATTTAACAACTTACTCTGCTTACTGCCACTCTTTAAACAGTCGAAGCTTTAATTTTATTTATTTTATTATATTTTTCTCCACTCCCCCCTAAAGGTGTTCATATTGGGCTAGTTCTTCCGATTGTGATCCAATGCCTTTGCCCAGGGGTAGCTATTCTTCATGTGTGGGCCTAGACGGTGGGTGTCATTGAGCTATTCAAGCACATGGAGCATTACAGCTGAGTCCAATCCCACCATTGATCATTGGATGGTGATCAAGAATGAGACTGCGAGATGATTTTCCTCTCCATGATCCTAGGATGCTAATTGTAGCACCCCAACTGAAAACAGTTAACTCAGCAGAGACTGGGGATCAAACGTCCAACCTTGTGGTCTACAGGGGTCAGTTACATGCTATCTTTACTAACTGAGCCACTGGGGCTTGTGACTTATATTTTTAAGCAGGAGTGTGTTTTAAATGCCAGAGAGTTGAGCTGTTTTAGTTTTTAATCTGCACATAACTAATATGGAATTTTATAACATGCATGTTAAAGCTTAGATGTTGTTGTAAAGTGATGTTAATAAGTATAGACACTGCAGTAAACGTCTTAAATTATAAGTTAAAAAAAAAAAATCTGTGTGAAATGCTTGAGCTTTAAAGTTTGTGGGCCTGAAGTTCCGATGGGCCCGCTCAGTTAGTCAAATGTGGTGGAGCGCGTGTTAAGTCTGGCCCTGGAGTGCGATACTGACCCTAAGCCAAATTGGGGTCATTTGCATGCTTGGTGTACGTAGTCCACGCTTATGAGATTGCAGGAAGGGACCAATAAAATGTCAGTGATTTCAATCTTCAGCTCCTCAGGGAGCTAGTGGAGCATTTTTTGTTTAAGTTTTGGGTCTCAGCAGAACTCCTGACAGCTCTCAATTACCAATCTTTGGTTTTACCAACCTGAGCTTAGGTAGATAGAGTATGTCCTTCTGTGGAGACAGTGTGCATCAATATCAGGTAAATAGAAAATACAGATATGGATTTTTCTGTAGTTTGTTTTAGAGACTCTTAAACATGGTCATGTTTCCTACTTCCCTCTTTCTACGTTCCCATCTGTAAATTTTGTAATCAAGAGGAGGCACACAAACTGCTCCCAAGCCTCGATCTATAGTTTAATTAAGTTACTAATTAATCAAACCAAGTAAATTAAACTTATCCTTATTATCGAACAGCAGTGACCAAAGAGACAGGAAAAGTGCTGTTTGTATCTTGTCCCTTCCTCCTTTTAATAAGTCATTGAACTTTGAAAGTTACTTATTAGATTCATTGGATTCCATCTCAAAGTCTGAAGTTTTCTGCAGTTGGTACTTAAAATAACCAAAAGTCTTGGGCAGTGGACCATTTGTTTGCTTATTGTACTGACCTACACAATTTGGGAATGTGCAGAATAAACACAGACCTCCCCACAACATAGCTGGGTAAGCATACTGTGCATGCCTTTGCTGACCCCTTGTTAATAGCTTACTATGGTGTGGCACCTTTTAAAACATTGGCCTTTCTTATTCCTTCCCTAACTATGATCAAGTCCAATCTCTTCAAAATATACTCTAACTACTCCACACAATTGGATGAAGACATCTGAAATTCAAATTTTGAGTTCAGTGTTTTGTGTACTTTTTGTGATATTTCATTTTATTAAAATATAATGTAAATTTAGGTTTTTTTCCTCCTCTGTCTTACCATTTGTGATGTACACAGAGAACTTTCTATGTTCCCTGTAATTTGTTAAAACTGTCAATGGGAAAAAGTTGTTTCTTCCCACTCCCCAGTGGATAAGTCCACAAGGAAGGGCCCAGCTTCACTTCCTCATTTGCACAGTTAGCCAGACTTACCCAGGACAGCGAGTGGGGGTAGGGAACAACTACATTTGGAAGCTTGAAATGACAATTTTAGTTGAGGATACAGTTGGCTTTGAGCATGACGACCACCATAGATGAATAGGCTGTCAATGGCTTTGTTCAGACTTGCACATGAAAAATGAGTTTTGTGCGATGAATGTGTTGGCTGGCCAAAATTAACGGAACTGTTTTCCAGGGTGTTTTAACTGCCTTTAGGAGAGGAAGGGCATGGAGAGAAAATGGGAGCTGAGGAAATAATATATAATGAACTCTGTGGAAATGGGAGGATAAATAATAGAGAATATTACACAGTACAGGTTTGAATTTTTTCAATTCTTCTCCAGTTTAACATTATTGATACTGGTTCCTAACGAAGACAGAGATGTTGAAGGAGTGTTTTTACAAAGTGACTCGGTGTCTTCTAAGCAATAAGGTGTCTGTTGGATATCCACAAAGCCCTTTGGGCTTGAGGTGGCCTGTATCATCTTGTACTAAACCATGAGATGGCCCAAAACTGCTTTCACCACGTCTGTTTGTTGCGGCATAGTCCTGCCCACTTTCTGGCACATTTTTTGTCATGGGGAGGGAGAATGGATGGGCTGAATGAGGCAGAGCCCTGAGAGGCAATAAGATGTTGTATATGGCCTGTACAAACTGGCTCTTTAAAAAGCACTTGCAGCTGTGAGCTATTTCCTCCATCCCACTGATGGCAAGCTCCCATTGGCAGGACTAAAAATTTGACCCAGTACTTTTTTGTAGTTACAGTCCCAGTGAGTCAAGCTACAATTTTAAAATAGTCCCACAAAACATGATTTAAACATATAACATATACAGTATGTACTATTCCTCTGTAACATGCAGTGAAATAAAACCAAGTGTTACTTCAGTTCAAGGTATGTGATTTGATTTCTGGAGCTTGCTATCTGTTACTGTTCACCATAACTCCTACCTTCAGAAAAGACATCCAAAACACAGCAAGACACCCTGTGAGCTGCTCCTGTGTGTATTATATAGAATAACAAGACACAACATATTGTGGGATTCAGATGGCAATGAGCTACTTATATTTCACTCTTGTAGTTTATGGTGTCATCTGATCCCTTAATGTATTTTCCTTTAATATAAAAGCTGCCATATCCCTCGTAATAACCAATAAAACAAATGCCCTCATAATTTACAACCTGGTCACGTGCACAATAAAGAGGAAGCTAATCATTGTGCTCTAGTGATATGACTTTTTTTCTTCTAAAGATCAGGGGAAATTGCTGTTGCATAACAGGATTTAGGGATCCTGGTACATAAGTAACTAAAAGCTAGGTTGCATATGCAAAGAACAATCCAAAAGACCAATGGGATGCTGGACCTCAGCACAAGAGGTTTAGAATATAACAGCATGGTAACAGTAACACAACTTCACAGAATGCGATTTTGAATATAGTGTTCGTTTTTGGGTACTCCGGTTGAAGAAAAATATACTGTCCTTGGATGAAGTCCAAACTGTTCACCAACATAATACCAGGGATAAAAGGACTGCGTTATGATGAGAGATGAGAGACTCGGTAAACTTAGATTATATTACATAGAATTACATTGAAATTGCAACATGGAAACAGCTCAAACTGTCCATGCTGGTGTTTATCCTCCACATGAGCTGTATGCTTGAAGTTCCCATATCCCTTTATTCCCCTTTCCTTCAACCATCTCTCGACCCTTTTAGAAATGTAGACATGGGCCCCGATATTGTCCGAGCCGTGCATTTGGAGTGGGGGCGGGGAGGAGTTATAGATGGGGAAACCCTGGTTTCCCAAATGTCCTAGAATCATAGAATAGTACAGCACAGAAGGAGGCCATTCGGCCCATTGAGTTTGCGCCAGGTTCTTTCGAAGAGCAATCCAGTTAGTCCCATTCCCCTGCTCTTTCTCCATATCCCTGCAAATTTTTTTCCTTCAAGTATTTATCCAATTCTCTTGAAAGCTACTATTGAATCTATATCCACCACCCCATCAGGCAGTGCATTCCAAATCCTAACCACTCGTATAAAAAAGATTTTGCTTCATGTTGCCTCTGGTTCTTTTGCCAATCATCTTAAATCTGTGCCCTTTGGCTATCGACCCTTCAGCCATTGGAAACAGTTTCTCTTTATTTACTCTGTCTAAACCGTTCATGATTTTAAACACTTCTATCAAATCTCCTCTTGGCCTTCTCTGCTCCAAGTCCTGTAGTTTTTTAATTTTTACTCCAGGTTTCCTGCCTGACAACCACCAGCTTGATTGACAGGCTGGCTGTCTGTCGGGCAGCTTGCAGCAGAAGGATGCAGCGGAGGAGCAGGTAGGTCTAGTGGTGGTGGGGTGGGGTCGATTGATCTCGGGGGCCGGCGGGTGGGTGCTCTGAGATCGTGGAGGTGAGGGGTTGGACAGCTCGCAGGGTGGTTTACAGTGTAGCTTGTTGGGCCAGGAGACAACACTCCTGCTCCTCCTAGCCCACAAGCAGTGTGTAAAGGCACTTATCTCATGAATCCAGCCCTTCTTGCCTCCTTTTACCTGCTGGGTTTCCCTAGGCCAGGGAAACCTGGCTGACATTCGTTAAAAATAGAAAGCATGTTAAAATGGAGGCACGCAGCTTCCTTAAGCTTTCAATGACAACCCGTCTCCTTTTTTTCCCCCTGAGAACGGAATGGTCACCCGCCCCCTGTCCCACCTCCATTAAAACTGGAATGGGGGGGGTTTGAGGCGTGTTGGGTTCAGGTTTGAAATTTAAAATGTTTTAACTTCCCACCCGACCCAAATCCACCCATTTTTGGGGGTTAAAATTACCCCAATCGCTCTGCTTCAGTCACTAACTCTGGTAGTGTATTCCATAGCTTCACAACACGGCAAAAAAAAAGTTTCTTCTACTCTCTATCATAAATCTCCTACATTTAATCTTACACACGTATCGTCTTACTCTGTATCCCTCAATCAGTGGAAACAGTCTGTTTCTATCTACACTGTTCCATCCCATTGGTGGGATTAGGCTGGATAGTTCTTTTTGGCTGGCACAGACACGATGGGCCGAATGGCCTCCTTCTGTGCCGTAAATTTCTATGATTCTATGATCCCTTCGTAATCTATTTAATCACCCCTAAATCTCCTCTGTTCTGATGAAAGCAGCCCCAATTTTTGTA
Organism: Squalus acanthias; assembly: GCA_030390025.1. Classification (NCBI taxonomy): domain Eukaryota; kingdom Metazoa; phylum Chordata; class Chondrichthyes; order Squaliformes; family Squalidae; genus Squalus; species Squalus acanthias. Next base: position 174,582,959 of record CM059425.1, on the reverse strand, counting down.
GTTATTCTTAGTATTTGTATTTCCTCATACCAGGCAGCCTCTTTGTGAATCTGGGCTGTACTTTCTCCATTGCCTCAATATCCTTCCTATAGTATGGAGCCCAAAATTGCACATAGTACTCAATCTATGATTGTACTAAGGCTTTATATATATTCACCAGTACATCTCAACATTTATGTTTTATACCTCTTGCCAAAAAATCTAGTATTCCATTAGCTTTTTTATGGCTTATCCACTTGAGGTGCTGCTTTTACTGTCTTGTGTACCTCAAACCCCAAACCCTCTACTTTTCCATATCACCCAGCTTAACCCATTCAAAACATAATTATTACTTTATTTTTTTTACCAAAATATACCACCTCTCACTCACATGACATTGAATTCCATCTGCTGCTTTTTGCCCAATCTTCTCAACCTATTTTCCGTTTCCTTTGGTGCTCAGTATTTTTTGTGCATCCTATTTTAGTATCTGCAAATTTGCACAGCACTCCTCTAGACCTATATCCAAATAATTTATGTATATAGTGAGCAGAAGTGGTCCTGGGACCGAACCTTATGGGCTACACGGTGGCACAGTGGTTAAGCACTGTTGCTTCACAGCGCCAGGGACCCGGGTTCGAATCCGGCCCCGGGTGACTGTCTGTGTGGAGTTTGCACATTCTCCCCGTGTCTGCGTGGGTTTCCTCCAGGTGCTCCGGTTTCTTCCCACAGTCCAAAGATGGGCGGGTTAGGTTGATTTGGCTATGATAAATTGACCCTTAGTGTTGGGGGGATTAAATACGTTGGGTTACGGGGATAGGGTGGGATATGTGTCGGTGCAGGCTCGATGGGCCGAAATGGCCTCTATCTGCACTGTGGGGATTCTGTGTGTGATTCTGTGTGACACTGCTACCCATAGTCACCTATTCTGCGAAACTGCCCTTAACGTCGGATTCATAGGGGCAATGGAATGTTGCCCTTTATTGAGGGGGTTGTAATACAAATGTGAGAAGTAATACTTCAGGTGTACAGAGCCTTCGTCAGACCCCATTGGAGTACTGCATTCAGTTTAAGTCACTGCATCTCAGGAAAGATATGTTGACATTGGAGAAGATACAGCACTGATTCACCAGTATAATACCAGAGATTAAAGGGTCGAATTATGGCGACAGGTTCCATAAACTTGGCTTGCATTCCATTGAGTTTAGAAGATTAAGGGGTGATCTAATCGAAGTCTTTAAAATGATAGAGAATTATGAGGGTTGCTACAAAGAATTTATTTTCCAGAACAAGTGGGTACAATCTTAAAATTGGAGCAAGGCAATTTCGGAGTGAAATCAGGAAGCATTTTTTCATCCAAAGGGTAGTGGAAATCTGGAACTCTCTTCTCTCAAAATTGTAGATGCTGGGTCAATTGACATTTTCAAGACAAATTGATAGATTTGTGTTAGGTAAAGGTAAATGCTGGGGAACCAAGGGTCTAGTGAGAAGGAGGAATTAAAGGAAATTAGTATTAGTAAAAAAATACTGCTGGAGAAATTAATGGGACTGAAAGCTGATAAATCCCCAGGGCCTGATAATCTGCATCCCAGAGTACTAAAAGAGGTAGCCATGGAAATAGTGGATGCATTGGTTATCATCTTCCAAAATTCTATAGATTATGGAACAGTTCCTGCAGATTGGAGGGTAGCAAATGTAATCCCACTATTTAAAAAAGGAGGGAGAGAGAAAACAGGGAACTACAGACCGGTTAGCCTAACATCAGTAGTAGGGAAAATGCTAGAGTCGATTATAAAGGATGTGATAACAGGACACTTAGAAAATATCAATGGGATTAGACAAAGTTAACATGGATTTATGAAAGGGAAATTGTGTTTGACAAACCTACTGGAGTTTTTTGAGGATGTAACTGGTAGAATAGATAAGGGAGAACAAGTGGATGTGGTGTATTTGGATTTTCAGAAGGCCTTTGATAAAGTCCCACATAAGAGGTTAGTGTGCAAAATTAAGGTACATGGGATTGGGGGTAATATACTGGCATGGATTGAAAATTGGTTACCAGACAGGAAACAGAGAGTAGGAATAAATGGGTCTTTTTCGGGGTGGCAGGCGGTGACTAGTGGGGTACCGCAGAGATCAGTGCTTGGGCCCCAGCTATTCACACTATATATCAATGATTTGGATGAGGGAACCAAATGTAATATTTCCAAGTTTGCTGACGACACGAAACTAGGTGGGTTGAGAGGAGGATGCAAAGATGCTTCAAGGCGATTTAGACAAGTTGAGTGAGTGGGCAAAGACATGGCAGATGCTGTATAACGTGGATAAATGTGAAGTTATCCACTTCAGTAGGAAAAACAGAAAGGTAGAGTATTATTTAAATGGTGAAAGATTGGGAAATGTTGATGTACAAAGGGACCTGGGTGTCCTTGTACACCAGTCACTGAAAGCAAACATGTAGGTGCAGCAATCAGTTAGGAAGGCAAATGGTATGTTGGCCTTCATTAGAAGAGGATTTGAGTACAGGAGCAAGGATGTACTGTGTGCCACCTCACACTCACCTGGAGTACTGTGTGCAGTTTTGGTCTCCTTACCTAAGAAAGGATATACTTGCCATAGAGGGAGTGCAGCGAAGGTTCACCAGACTGATTCCTGGGATGGCAGGACTGTCGTATGAGGAGAGATTGGGTTGACTAGGCCTGTATTCACTGGAGTTTAGAAGAATGAGTGGGGATCTCATTGAAACGTATAAAATTCTGACAGGGCTAGACAGACTGGATGCAGGGAGGATGTTTCCCATGGCTGGGGGGGTCTAGAAGGAGGGGTCACAGTCTCAGGATACCGGGTAGGACATTTAGGACTGAGATGAGGAGAAATTTCTTCACTCAGAGGGTGGTGAACCTGTGGAATTCTCTACCACAGAAGGCTGTGGAGGCCAAATCACTGAATATATTTAAGAAGGAGATAGATAGATTTCTAGACACAAAAGGCATCAAGGGGTATGGGGAGAGAGCGGGAATATGGTATTGAGATAGAGGATCAGTCATGATATTGAATGGCGGAGCAGGCTCGAAGGGCCGAATGGCCTACTCTTGCTCCTATTTTTTTATGTTTCTATCACGGGATATGGATCAAAGGCAGGTAAATAGAGGTCAGGTACAGATCAGCTATGATCTGATTCAATGACGGAACTGGCTCGAAGGGCTGAATGGAATGGCCGACTCCTGTTTCCATGTTCTCTGTTTACTGCCAGTTTTTAATCCAATTTGCTACCCCCCACCTAATTTCATATCGCTTATTCTTTCTCAATAGTCACCTGTGTGGCACTTGCCAGATTTTGGCTTATGCCTTGCCTTATTAATTAATAGGTTTGAGAGTCTAGTTTTAGCAACTTTAATACTTTATTAATTAGTACAAAGTTCCCTTATCTTGCATGCTTTATGATGGATATGTCAATGTAAGTGCCAAATGTACGTGCACTGACATGAGGTCAGCCCGCTCGATGAAACCTTGGAGCCTCTGAGGTTGATCTCCAGTGTCTTAAATTCAAACTGCACTCCCTTACACCAATATACTCTCATTTTTATGCCCTATGGAGATCCATCTATGTCACCTGATCCTTTGTCGTCTTACCTGCTTTTGGTGTGAAACTAGCAACTGCAACTGGGATTCCTCTTACCTATGATTTACAAGGACACATTCCTTGATACCTTGCAGGATTCAGTTACTTTTCTTCAGTCGTTCTCTAATCATCCCTAAACTAGCTTGCCTACTGTTAATTATGTTATTTCTTATAGTGTCACAATCATATGTATAAACATCACATATTATAATCCAAACTATTCTATTATGCAATCTTTCTTAAGCTTGTACTATGGTTAATAACAAACAAACCCCTGCTCTTCCTCCTTATCTTGTCTCGGTTCTAGCTAGTCGGCCCAGAGGTATGTCTCATCATTGTTGCCTTGGCGACCTGTCTAAAGGGATGTGCTTGTCTGTTCTGCAAAGATCTTTTAGACACATGTTGTCCCTACTCACTCTCTCTCTCTCTCTCTCTCTCTCTCTCTCTCTCTCTCTCTCTAACTTGAACATATGCTGCTCTCTCTATACTAGGTAACCCTTGATGCTTTCTACTCCTGTTAAGTTATCCTAACCTAGTCATTTTCTACTATTACCCCTAAAATCTACAATACCTTAATAAAGGTTTATCTATAAGTCCATATGCACCATATCCACTGTCCACTATATTTGTCACCTCCGAGAAGGACTCTTACCAGGTTTGTCAAGCAAGACATTCTCTGGATCTGTGGAAGTGATCTGATTGAGACATTGAAAATGATGAAGGAAATTGGCAGAGTTGACATGGAATGACTTCCTTTTAGTAGGGGAATCCACAGCAACCATACTTGCATATGAACAGATGAAAATGACAGACAGGAAAAGAACTACTGGTCCATCCAGCCTGTCTCATATAATGATGTTTTGTGCATCACAATATGTGCACGCTCCACCCCACCCCACCTGGAAGCCATGTAATCTCCTGGGAGATGAAACCAGATTGAAACCCGGGCCAACTAGAGAAGAAAATCTTGAAAAATCCTCTCCAACTCCTTTAGGTGATTAAAACTAGTCTCGAGAACAGTCTGGCCCTAATTAATATTAATCAGTGCCTACCTCTTGTACAAGGTGACCTCTGCCCCAGCCAGAAACAGGTCCACTTCTCGCTTGAAAGAATTCATCGAATCCGTGTTCACCACACAAGCCGGCAGCCTGTTCACCGGTCCAGTATTCTCTCGGGGGGAAAAAAAACACCTTCCAATATCTAACCTAGTTCTGCTTTTATATAACGAGATTGCGATCCCTGGTCTTCCCTAACTTATTTAGATGAAACTAATTGTATATACAAACACAATCTAATCTGTTCATCATCTTATAAACCTTGATAAAATCACCCCTAAGAGCCTATTTTGGCTTTAAACTGGGAATTAAACTTGTGTCCCTCCTCTGCACCCTTTCCAAAGCCTCCATATCACTCACCATGTGAAGAGACCAAAATGGGACACAGTATTCTAACTGAGGCCTAACCAAGGTCTTGTACAAGAACAAAATGGTATGCTTTGTTTTATAGTGAATTGTAGTGTAAATGCATCCTAGCACACTATTCACTCTAGCTATTGCTTCATGGCATTGGTCATGAATCTTTAGAGATCTATGCACTAGAACAGCCAGATCGCTTTCTTTCTCTATCGGCTTTAGTTCCTTGAAGGATTTATGCATGTTCAGCATTCGCCCTACCCACATGCATAACACTGCACTTTTCTAAGTTAAACATCATTTGTCAGTCATAAGACCAATCCCCTAGTGCATCTAAATTTGCTTGTAGTAGTTGAGCATCGTCTACAGTCTTGACTCATCATCAAACTTGCAAATCATTTCCCCAACACCTACATCTAGATCATTAATGGAAATAGGAAATAAGAACATAAGAAATAGGAGCAGGAGAAGGCCATACGGCTCCTTGAGCCTGCTCCACCATTCAATAAGATCATGGTTGAACTTCTATTAAATATTAGTGATTCTAACACTGATCCATGTGGAACACCACTAGCAGATTCAAATCCATCTACAACTACTTTCTGCCTACGTGCTTTCAGCCAGTTCTCAATCCAGCGCAGTAGATAGCTACTAATACCTGACACTTCAATCTTTGGAGAAGCCTCTTATGCGGTACTTTATCAAAACATTTTTGTAAGTGTAGGTGGACAATGTCCAGAGATTAATGACCAATGCCATGAAGCAATAGCTCGAGTGAATAGGCTTTCCTTCATTCACTATCTTGGTGACTTCTTCAAAAAATACAATCAAATTAGGAAGATAAGACCTCCCTTTTCTGAAGCATGCTGGGTGTTTGATATGTCCTTCTCTGTCAAGTAGTTGTATATTGCATCCCTAGTGATTCCCTCAAGTATCTTCCCTATTACTGACGTCAAGCTAATGGACCTATAATTACCCAGATCCATCTTCTCTCTCTTTTTAAAGACTGGAACTACATTAGCCTCCTTCCAGTCTAAGGGAACAGTCCCAGACTCCAGCAAGCTATTAAAGATATGGTAAGGGGCTTGCATAGCACGTGTCCCACCTCCTTGAAAACCATCGGGTGGATATTATTTGGACCGGCTGCCCTAACCATTTTAAGGTTCCTAATTCTATCTAAAACAATACGTTCATTTATTTTAATGTTAATCTTACAATTTGAGAAGCTATTTAAAAATGAATGCAAATAAAACTTGTTTACACAAAGGTTTATGAGAATGAGGAATGCACTCTGAAGGCCATAGATGCAAACTCTGTTGAGGTCCTTTAAAATGAGATAGATACTTACTTGGGAAACAATGCTATTAAAGGATGCCAGTACAGAAATATTTCCATCCCCTCTCTGAATAACTCAGAAATAAGGAAATCTGAAATAACACAAGTTTATTCCACACTTCTGGTATAAAAACCGAATACTTGTTTTGGTGTATGAATACATCATTTATCCCATGATGTTCATGGGTTATTTGCTCTTTGATTGTGGCATAAGTTCAATAGTTGACATTTAAATGAGAATGACTGTTCTAACTGTCAAGCAAACAGCATCCATTTCCCAGAAAGGGAGAACATTCATTTTTATAGGATACAGCAATTGAATGCATCATGCAGTTTATTTGAATGGAATTTTAAAAATGCACAGATCAATAGTATTTGCAAATAAAATCAATATTGCACACTGCATTATTTAAAATGTGAACAGATTACCTCAGAGTGTGAAGTGCTGAGGTTATTCATATTGGCACAAAGCCAATCCTCATCACATAGGTACAATTCAAATATTCCATGTTCCTCCACATTATGAGACCACGTTAAGGTTTCACGTTAGTGCTATTTGTATATTGTAATTAGATTGTAAACCAGTCCTGCTTAGCACGTTTACAACAATAATTTCAGGGCTTTGAACTGTTTGCAATTTGAAAAGGAATTATGTTAAAAGAAGTAGTTGTGGGTGGTGCCTCATTCAGCAGATGGGTTTTAACAGCCTTATTGATTAACACGTTGTCTGACAGATGGGCCTTTCAGTAATGTAATGTGTCAGGAATAGGAGTTATCTATTTTCCTTTTCATTACTTTGGCTTTTACATTAAATTTGATGGGAATCTGTTAAGTTAGATGTTACTAAGCTCCTCCTGAAATTCCTGATTCTTGTCTTTGTTAGATGACAAACTTCAAAGGTAGTGACTATAACCTGATAACATCCCAGTTTGCATTACTGGTGCTGGATCAGGTCAGCTCAAGTGTTTTTACCTCTTGTACAAGGGTTGCTACCATTTAATTGGTCATTAAAAAGAAAAAGAAACACATCTCTCAGCGAAAGAAAATAAAGAATGCAAATCTTGTTCTAATTCACAGTGCCCAAAACAGAAGGTGACATAAAGCCTGCTGATAATACATGATTTTCTTTTTATTGGGGTAACACTTTCTCTTATGTTATTTTTCTTTCCTCCTTTGTCTCCCCTACATGCCTCATCTGCAGTCAAGAGGATGGGTGGGTCACCTGCTCCCAGAACTCTGCCAGTGCTGCTCTAAAACCTGGCACTCGAAGGTCATTTGGGTTTCTCACGCTCTGTGCGGAAGCATCATGCCTCTACATGATGCCTTCCTATGGCGGTAGTTAGAGTTGAGATGTACGGGTGATCGTGCATATGAATTAATGTCTTGCTGTTCATTATTTTTGGTGTGAAGTTTGTGCTGCTTAAGATGAAGAATGTGTGTGCTGAGAAATATTCCATTTTGGGCTCCCAGTGTTAGCCTCAATAACAGATATAGCACTGTTCAGTCCAGAGTAAAACTCCCTCTGATCTGCCCCAAGAATATGCCTCAGCCCTAATCTCAGAAGAGTGCTTCCTACTGTATCAGTGTGACATTTTTCCATTTCTGCAGACATCCTGTAGGAGTTTGCCAATGTAATGCTGGATTTGGGAAATTTTCTTCTGTGGTCCAAGGCCATAAAAAAAATGTCTCACCACTCCTTGGTAGAACATGTTGGTTCTTGCTGATCCTGTAGGATTATAAATGTACTTTAAAAAAAAATATATATGTAATAAGACCACATCAATAAATGTGTAACTTGTTCAGACAAAAATCTATTTCAGTTGTAAAATATATAAAATTGAACTGATACTTCACACTTCAGCAACAAGTGTAACATTTGCTGGACAATGAAATAAATTTAACAAAAGATATTTGCAAATAAAGATGTAAGACTGATTATTTTTATCTTGGTCTGATTTGCGTAGACAGATTTTTTGAGAAAGACTGACGCAGCTGAAAACTACCTCCAGCAATGGCTTCTCTTCCTGCCCTGCTCTGCTACCTCTGGAGTCCCCCAAGAATCTATCCTTGGCCTCCTCCACCTGCTCTACGTGCTGCCCTCCTGCAATCATCTGAAGACATTGAGTCAAGTTCTAGATATATGCTGATGACACCCAGCTCCACCACTGCACCACATCGTTCGACCCCTCCACTGCCTCTGTGTTGTCAGCCTACTTGTCTGACAACCAGTTCTGGATGAGCTGCAAATTCCTCCAGTTAGACATTGGAAATACCAAAGCCATCGTCTTCGGCCCCCACTTCAAATTCCATATCCTCATCACTGAATCCACTGTTTCAGATTGAACCAGACTGTTCGCAACCTCGACATCCTATCCTAGCTGAGCTTCTGTCCCCATATCCTCTCTGTCATGAAAACTGCCTATTTCCACCTCCACAACATCACCTGCCTCCACTCCTGCCTCAGCCTATCTGGTGCTGAAACTCTGATCCATGTCTTTTCCACCTTCAGACTCAACTATTGCTATTCTCTCTTGGCTGACATCCTATCATCTGCCCTCCATAAATGTCAGCTCATGCAAAGCTCTGCTGCTCATATCCTATCCCTCATCAAGTTCTGCTCACTCATTACCCCATGTGATTGCTGAGCCACATTGGCTTCAGGTCTCCTAATGCCTAAAATTTAAAACTCTCATCCTTGTGTTTAAAGTCTTTCATCGCCTCACTCATCCCTATCTCTTCAACCCTACAATCATCCAAGCACTCTATGTTCCTCCAACTCTGGCCTCTTATGCATCCCCCACTCCCTTCACCCTGCCATTGGTGGCTGTGCCTTCAGCTGTCAAGTCCCCACGTTCTGGCAATTCCTCTCTAAACCTCTCCACTTCCCTTTCCTCTTTTAAGTTGCTTCTTAAAATCCACCTCTTTGATCAAGCTTTTAGTTACTCCTCCCAATATTTCCTTTGGTGCGGCGTCAATTTTTTCTAATTATATTTACATAAAGTGCCATGGGAGGTATTTCTAATTTAAAGGCACTCTACAAGTGCAACTTGTTGTATGATGCTATGCTTGTGCTTAATGTACTTCTATCTATTTGCATTCATACAAATTCGTACAGCAAGATCCAAATTGAAGTTTTGTCAGTTGAGTCATTTGCTCTGCCCTTGTGCACATCCTAATGGCTGGTTTAAGGGTGCCAGAGGAAAACACCAAGGGACAGGTTACTTGTCAACTATTTTGTTAGGGAATAAAACACAGTATTGAAAGACTAAATTGGAAAATATAAAGTAAATAGAAAGTGGAGAATTAAGCTGATAGAAAGAATAAATTGGTTCTTGGACAAGTTGTGGTAGGCTCGGAGCCTGCCTTGTCTGACTTGCACAACATGAGCATCATTGTTGGTGTCCACTTCAGCTCGGAGTGTTCAAGCTTTTTGTCTTTGTTGATTGTTTCAATGTATGCCATGGAGCCTTGTGGTCTGCATGTGAAGTTTAACTCAATGTTCCAATAATCTGCATAAATCTTAAACTGCCTATACTGGTAAATCATGGGTGTGCTGATTCTGATTTTTTTCTACCAATGAGGGAACAGTACTCAGTACAGCACTTTGCAAACTTCCAGGTCCACAATATTGAAACAGGACAAAAAAGCGAGTATGAAATAGAAGAAGAGTAAATGGAACTCAGTTGCCTGTGCTTTCTGGGCAGGTCAGCTAGGGCTAACAGGCTTAATATAACACACAAACCATAGTTTGGGCACCCTGAATTAGACTGTTCTGAACTGTTGTCATAGTCATTATGTCCAATACCCTCCACCATGGCATTACTTTATCCATTTGAAAATGAGAACTCTTTCAGAATATCTGAGAATAGGCATGATATTGACGCTAGCAGGCATGATATTGACGCTAGCTTGGTATCACTGATTGTCAGTGGGTTTCGTGTGTTTATATTTAGTACCATGGAGTGGGTACTGATGCATAGTTTAGTTCCCAAATTGAGCTGCATTGTGCAGGAAGTTGCTGAATGAAGGCTGTGGCATCTTCCAATAGAGGGGATGAGAAAGTCAGAGAGTGTCATGTGTAGGTAGTCCTTGGCACTTGCCGGCAGCCAGGGAGCATGCCTTCCACTCAGCAAATGGCTAACTAAGGGGAAAAAACTTACAGAAAATTAAAAGGAGCAAGTAATCCTGCTGGGAAAAAAAAATAAAATTGAAGAGAATAGACAAGACGTTGCTAGGTCATTTGGAATTGTGTTGGCGCTGTTGGTCGTGCATCACCATGTTGTCTTTGCAGATGGGGGGCTATCTCCCCCACTGAAAATGTACTTGTGTCACTCTGCTTACCAGCACCTACAGGCCCTTATTAGTAAATCAGTCTTTTCTCTGCTGGTGTTCTGCAACAGTCACACATTAACCATACCTCTAGCCAAGCAATTCCAGTACAGCTACAACACTGGCATCTACCTGACAATGTGGAAAACTGCCCAGGTATGTCCTGTCCACAAAAAGCAGGACAAATCCAATCCGGCCAATTACCCCCCCATCAGTCTACTCTCAATCATCAGCAAAGTGATGGAAGGTGTCGTCGACAGTGCTATCAAACAGCACTTACTCACCAATAACCTGCTCACTGATGCCCAGTTTGGGTTCCGCCAAGACCACTCGGCTCCAGACCTCATTACAGCCTTGGTCCAAACGTGGACAAAGGAGCTGAATTCCAGAGGTGAGGTGAGAGTGACTGCCCTTGACATCAAGGAAGCATTTGACTGACTGTGGCATCAAGGAGCCCTCGTAAAACTGAAGTCAATGGGAATCGGTGGGGTGGGGTGGGAACTCTCCACTGGCTGGAGTCATACCTAGCACAAAGGAAGATGGTTGTGGTGGTTGAAGGTCAATCATCACAGCCCCAGGACATCGCTGCAGGAGTTCCTCAGGGCAGTGTCCTAGGCCCAACCATCTTCAGCTGCTTCATCAATGGCCTTCCCTCCACCATAAGGTCAGAAATGGGGATGTTCGCCGATGACTGCACAGTGTTCAGTGCCATTCACAACTCCTCAGATAATGAAGCAGTCCATGCCCGCATGCAACAAGACCTGGACGACATTCAGGCTTGGGCTGATAAGTGGCAGATAACATTCGTGCCACACAAGTGCCAGGGAATGACTATCTCCAACAAGCGAGAGTCTAACCACCGCCCCATGACATTCAACAGCATTACCATCGCCGAATCCCCCTCCATCAACATCCTGGGGGTCACCATTGACCAGAAACTTAACTGGACCAGCCACATAAATACTGTGGCAACAAGAGCAGATCAGAGGCTAGGTATTCTGCGGCGAGTGTCTCACATCTGACTCCTCAAAGCCTTTCCACCATCTACAAGGCACAAATAAGGAGTGTGATGGTATATTCTCCATTTGCCTGGATGAGTGCAGCTCCAACAACACTCAAGAAGCTCGACATCATCCAGGACAAAGCAGCTCACTTGATTGGCACCCCATCCACCACCTAAAACATTCACTCCCTCCACCACCGGCGTACCGTGGCTGCAGTGTGTACCATCTACAAGATGCACTACAGCAACTCCCAAACCCGCGACCTCTTCCACCTAGAATGACAAGGGCAGCAGGCACATAGGAACACCACCACCTCCAGCTTCCCCTCCAAGTCACCCACCATCCTGACTTGGAAGTATATCGCCGTTCCTTTATCGTCACTGGGTCAAAATCCTGGAACTCCCTCCCTAACAGCACTGTGGGAGTACCTTCACCACACCGACTGCAGCTGTTCAAGAAGGCGGTTCACCACCACCTTCTCAAGGGCAATTAGGGATGGGCAATAAATGCTGGCCTTGCCAGCGACGCCCACATCCCATGAACGAATTAAAAAAAAAAATTCCATAGCTGGATTATGAAACTTTTTGGCATTTATAGTCATTAAGTTGTTCATTACTGCTTGAGAAATATAAAAGGATTATTGTTACAGGTGTGTTATTGGCTATTTTCTTTTTATTGTTCCTAAGAAAATCACATTTAAAAGCTGCATTTTCCCACAATTTTAGTCACGTGTCATTGACAATGAAATGCCTTTCTCTAAGTGTTTTGAAAATAAGTGTAGATTGATTTTGGTTTGTGTACCTCACAAACAATGCAGCCATCAGAGAGGTTCAATTCATCTTGATAGTATTCATGCTTCTCAAACTCCTGCTGAGTTTTTTGTTATTGTCACACATTGTTGTGACCAACCTATCCTTGGGCTGAAACCTTTTTGTCTAACTGAGCAATCCCTTTAACTTAAACGAGGTCAACGGATCAGAAACCAGGGGAAGGGAAAAAAATCAAAAGGCAAAGCACAAACGCAGATACAGATACAGATTTTGAACTCTGAATTATTAGATTTATGGGGATCAATCTTTAGATAATGGTATTGGAAGATTGAAACATAACTTAAAAGGAGTCATATTTATTGAGACTTAATTTTTGCACCTGGAATTTTGAAGTAAATTTATTTACATTAAAAAATGTCACTTTAATACCAATCAAATGGGAGTATTGAGAAATGACGCTGTTAATATAACATTGTTTAGAGATGATACAAGACTAATAATATTTTCCATAATATTGAATAGCTGTTTTTAAAATGAATTATGATGTTTTAGCACCAATTTTATTACAGGTACAATTTATTTTGCATCATTAATATGCTGAACTAAAAATGTAATTTAATGAATGTATTTTTTTAACAGAGCTCATATCTAAAAAAACCCTAGTTTGATTGGTAGATAAGTGGTAAGACTTTGCTGATGCAGTGGAACTTCTATCCTTTTTATATATTTTTTTGGAGCTGCAGATGTTCCAATGTCATGTTTACTCTGCGCTCCTGTCCAGCTTCCCATCTTCCACCCCCCATAAACTTGATCTCATCCAAAACTCTGCTGCTCATTTCCTAACCCGCACCAACTCCCGTTCACCTGATCACTCCATGTTCCTTCTGACCTATTACGATAGCAAAATACTGCGGATGCTGGAAAATTGAAACAACAACAGAAAACGCTGGAAAAACTTAGCAGGCCAGGCAACATCCGTGGAGAGAGAAACAGAGTTAACGTTTCAGGTCGAAACCCTTCGTCAGAACTGAGAAAAGAGCAGGAAATGAAACAGATAAAAATGCAAGGGGGAGGCTGAGTGGGGGGTGCGGGGATAACTATGGTAAGTAGAGACATTAAAAGGTGCTCAAGGCAAGATGAGATGGTCATGGGACAGGTTTAAGAAACAAAAGGTGAAGTGTGAAATGCTGGCAGAATTAGAGACAGCTGCCGTAGGGGGGAGAGAGAGGAAAAAAAAGGAAAAAGGCACGAACCAAAAGAGTGGATAAAATGTATACATATGTGGTGGGGGCCGAGGTTATGAAATTGTTGAACTCTATATTGAGTCCGGAAGGCTGTAAAGTGCCTAAACGAAAGATGAGGTGCTGTTCCTCGAGCTTACGCTGAGCTTCCGTGGAACAATGCACGAGGCCGAGGACAGTGAGGTCTGAGTGGGCGTGGAGAGGTGAATTAAAATGACAAGCGACCGGAAGCTCGGGGTCACCCTTACGGACTGAACGGAGATGTTCCGCAAAGCGGTCACCCAATCTGCGTTTGGTCTCCCCAATGTAGAGGAGACCACATCGTGAGCAGCGAATACAGTATACTAGATTGCAAGAAGTACAAGTAAATCGCTGTTTTACCTGGAAGGGGTGTTTGGGGCCCTGGAGAGTGGGAAGGGGGGATGTATAAGGGCAGGTGTTGCATCTCCTGCGCTTGCACGGCAAGGTGCCGGGCGAGGGGGAAGGGGTGCTGGGGGTGATAGAGGAGTGGACTAGGGTGTCTCGGAGGGAGCAGTCCCTACGGAATGCTGAAAGGGGAGGTGAGGGGAAGATACGTTTGGTGGTGGGATCACGTTGGAGGTGGCAGAAATGGCGGAGGATGATCCGTTGAATGTGGAGGCTGGTGGGGTGAAAGGTGAGGACAAGGGGAACTCTATCGTAGTTCCGGGAGGGAGGGAGGGGCCGGGGTGAGGGCAGAAGTGCGGGAGATAGAACGGACACGGTCGAGGGCCGTGTCGACCACGGTAGAGGGGAATCCTCGGTTGAGGAAAAAGGAAGACATGTCGGAAGCACTGGTATGGAAGGTGGCATCGTCGGAGCAGATGCGGCGGAGACAGAGAAACTGGGAGAAGGGAATAGAGTCCTTACAGGAGGCGGGGATGGGAGGAAGTGTAGTCCAGGTAGCTGTGGGAGTCAGTGGGCTTGTAGTGAATGTTGGTCAATAACCTATCCCCAGAGATGGAGACGGAGAAGTCGAGGAAGGGAAGGGAAGAGTCGGAGATGGACCATGTGAAGGTGAGGGAAGGGTGGAAATTGGAGGCAAAGTGAATGAAATTGTCTAGTTCAGGGCGAGAGCAGGAAATGGCACCGATACAGTCGTCAATGTACCGGAAAAAGAGGTGAGGGAGGCGACCCGAGTAGGACTGGAACAAAGAGTGTTCCACATATCCCATGAAAAGGCAGGCATAGCTAGGACCCATGTGGGTGCCCATAGCAACACCTTTGATTTAGAGGAAATGAGTGGAGTCAAAGGAGAAGTTGTTCAATGTGAGAACAAGTTCAGCCAGGCGGAGGAGGGTGGCGGTGGATGGGGACTGGTTGGGCCTCTGTTCAAGGAAGAAGCGGAGCGCCCTCAGGCCATCCTGGTGGGGGATGGAGGTGTAGAGGGATTGTACGTCCTTCTGACCTAAATTGGCATCCACCACCATCTCGATTTTAAAATTCTCATCCTTGTGTTCAAATGCTTCCCCTTGCCTCTCGCTATCTCTGTAACCCTCTCCAGCCCTACAACGTTTCAAGAACCCTCGGTTCCTCCAACTTTGGCCGCTTGTGCATCCCGCCCTCCTTTCATATCCTGTGACCCCACCTCATTGTCTTAGCTGTATCTTGCTATGTCTTTGATATAATGTCTTCCTGACCTGATTGTTTCTCTGCCGAGGTGTGATAAAAGGCAGTCAGAAAGATTAACTGTAGTCGTCTGACATTGTACGCTACACAGGCATTGTTCTCTGTCTATATATGCTTTGCCGATTCATATTCCTTCACTTCACCTGACAAAGGGGCTGCAGCTCCGAAAGCTTGTGATTTCAAATAAAACTGTTGGACTATAACCTGGTGTTGTGCGACTTCTCACTTTTGTCCACCCCAGTCCAACACCGGCATCTCCGCATCATGATCCTTTCATATCACCATTGGCTGCAGCATCTTTAGTCGTCTCAGACTTAAGCTTTGGAATTCCCTCCTTAAACCTGTCTGCCTCTCTAGTTTGCTCTCCTCCTTAAATATGTTCCTTAAACACCGACCATGCTTTTACCCATCCTAGTATCTCCTTCTTTGGCTCAGTGTCAATTTTTATCGCATTATGCTCCTGTCAAGTGCTTTGGGCTGCTTTACAATGTTAAAGGCACTATATAAATGCAAATTGTTGTTGTTTGATTCGGAATGCCACTGGCAACACTGAAATAACTGCGTGTGTAAAATTGTTTATAATCACGGATGTCACTTTGGGCTGAAGCTCAACTCCCAACAATGGGTGGGTTGGGGTCATGTCAGAGGTTAAAATGCAAAAAATCTGAAACCGGAACCGAACCCTCCTCGAACCCACCCACTTCTGGTTTTAATGGAGGTGGGATGAGGGGTAGGTGACCAATCTGCTTGCGGGAAGCGGGTTGCTCATTTAAATATTATAATGAGGCTGCCTGCTTTCATTTTAACAGTGATTCTATTTAAACCACGGGCGCCTGGGTTTCCTGGGCTTCGGGGAACTTGGCAGCTGAAAGCAGGCAAGAAGGGCTGAATCCATGAGATAAGTGCCTTTACAACATTGCTTGTGGGCCAGGAGGAGCGGGAGTGTTTCCTCCAGGCCCAACAAGCTACCCAGTAAACCCCCCAGACCACCATTGGAACCTTACCCTTGTAACTGGGAACCCCGCTGCGATCTGCACCTCTCCGGCGATCCAGACACCAGGCCTTTGTTTCTGACTATGAACTCTCCTTGATGTCAGGGGAATGTGCCTGTAGGTAGTCAACATAAAAACACATTGGTAACCTATCTGGACTTGCTGAGAACAGTATTTTGATCCAGAGACAGCACTGTAGTATAAATGAAGTATAATATGTACTTGCATAGTGGTAGGAGCATGATAAAAATATGGAAAACTGAGAAACTTGTAGTTCATCATTGTCTCCAGTAGTAACATTATTTGGAATTTTAACTCTCTCATCTGTGGAAATCTTAGCAGATCTGCTGCATTTACTTCATGGCTGAGATTCGTTTAATTCAAAATTCTTTCTTTAACCCCGACAGCAGTCTTCACTGAATGAGTATTAGGGAAAATTACTGGAGTTATTGAAAGAAGTCGGGCGCTCTAGAGCACCTGCTCTAGAAGCGCTCTACGGTGAATAGCTTTTTGAGGGATGTTCTATCTATCTTCTCCAAGATATTAGAATTCACATTCCTTTCTCCCCAGGCTTTATACACATTGTACCATTCAGCAATGTTAAATGAACCTAATCAAAAGGCTACTTTGGTTTGTAGAGACTTCCTGTTGCCTACAAGTTCTAATTAGTGCAATTAGAAAATCTTACTGGCTGTCAGAAAACAGAATGGCAACCTTGATCCACAAAAAGCAGGACAAATCCAACCCGGCCAATTACCACCCCATCAGTCTACTCTCAATCATCAGCAAAGTGATGGAAGGTGTCATCGACAGTGCTATCAAGCGGCACTTACTCACCAATAACCTGCTCACTGATGCCCAGTTTGGGTTCCGCCAAGACCACTCGGCTCCCGACCTCATTACAGCCTTGGTCCAAACATGGACAAAGGAGCTGAATTCCAGAGGCGAGGTGAGAGTGACTGCCCTTGACATCAAGGCAGCATTTGACCGAGTCTGGCATCAAGGAACCCTAGTAAAACTGAAGTCAATGGGAATCGGGGAAAACGCTCCACTGGCTGGAATCATACCTAGCACAAAGGAAGATGGTTGTGGTGGTTGAGGTCAATCATCACAGCCCCAGGACATCGCTGCAGGAGTTCCTCAGGGCAGTGTCCTAGGCCCAACCATCTTCAGCTGCTTCATCAATGACCTTCCCTCCAACATAAGGTCAGAAATGGGGATGTTCGCTGATGACTGCACAGTGTTCAGCGCCATTCGCAACTCCATGGATAATGAAGCAGTCCATGCCCGCATGCAACAAGACCTGGACGACGTTCAGGCTTGGGCTGATAAGTGGTAGGTAACATTCGCGCCACAGAAGTGCCAGGCAATGACTATCTCCAACAAGCGAGAGTCTAACCACCGCCCCTTGACATTCAATGGCATTACCATCGCCGAATCCCCCACTATCAACATCCTGGGGGTCACCATTAACCAGAAACTTAACTGGATCAGCCACATATATACTGTGGCAACAAGAGCGGGTCAGAGGCTAGGTATTCTGCAACGAGTGTCTCACCTCCTGACTCCCCAAAGCCTTTCACCATCTACAAGGCAAAAGTAAGGAGTGTGATGGAATACTCTCCATTTGCCTGGATGAGCACAGCTCCAACAACACTCAAGAAACTCGACACCATCCAGGAAGCAGCCCGCTTGATTGGCACCCCATCCACCACCTTAAACATTCACTCCCTCCACCACCGGCGTACCGTGGCTGCAGTGTGTGCCATCTACAAGATGCACTGCAGCAACTCGCCAAGGCTTCTTCGGCAGCACCTCCCAAACCCGCGACCTCTTCCACCTAGAAGGACAAGGGCAGCAGGCGCATGGGAACACCACCACCTCCAAGTTCCCCTCCAAGTCGCACACCATACTGACTTAGAAGTATATCGTCGCTGGGTCAAAATCCTAGATATCCCTACCTAACAGCATTGTGGGAGTACCATCACCACACGGACTGCAGCGGTTCAAGAAGGCAGCTCACCACCACCTTCTCAAGGGCAACTAGGAATGGGCAATAAATGCTGGCATTGCCTGCGATGCCCTGATCCCATAAACGAATAAAAAAAATCACATGAAAAATGCAAGGGACAGGGTATTTCTGGCCTCTTCTTTTCTTTTATCTTAGAGATTTTATTTTTATTCGTTCCTGGAATGTGGGCATCGCTGGCAAGGCCAGCATTTATTGCCCTTGAGAAGATGGTGGTGAGCCGCCTTCTTGAGCCGCTACAGTCCGTGTGGTGAAGGTTCTCCGATAGTGCTCTTAGGAAGGGAGTTCCAGGATTTTGACCCAGTGACGATGAAAGAATGGCGATACAGTTGCAAGTCAGGATGTCACAGAAGCTGGCTGCTCTGATGTGTGCTACGGTTTTATCACAGAATCCCCACAGTGCAGATAGAGGCCATTTCGGCCCATCGAGCCTGCACCGACACATATCCCACCCTGTCCCCGTAACCCCACGTATTTAATCCCCCTAACACGAAGGGTCAATTTATCATAGCCAAATCAACCTAACCCGCACATGTTTGGACTGTGGGAGGAAACTGGAGCACCCGGAGGAAACCCACGCAGACACGGGGAGAATGTGCAAACTCCACACAGACAGTCACCCGATGCCGGATTCGAACCCGGGTCCCTGTGAGGCAACAGTGCTAACCACTATGCCACCTTGGACTTGGAGGTGATGGTGTTCCCATGTGCCTGCTGTCCTTGTCCTTCTAGGTGGTAGAGGTCGTGGGTGTGGGAGGTGCTATCGAAGAAGCCTTGGCGAGTTGCTGCAGTGCATCTTGTAGATGGTACACACTGCAGCCACGCTGCGCCGGTGGTGGATGGAGTTAATGTTTAAGGTGGTGGGTGGGGTGCCAATCAAGTGGGCATTGAGTGTTGTTGGAGCTGCACTCATCCAGGCAAGTGGAGAGTATTCCATCATATTCCTGACTTGTACCTTGTAGATGGTGGAAAGGCTTTGGGGAGTCAGGAGGTGAGACACTCACTGCAGAATACCCAGCCTCTCACCTGCACTTGTAGCCACAGTATTTATGTGGCTGGTCCAGTTAAATTTCTGGTTAATGGTGACCCCCCCAGGATGTTGATGTTGGGGGATTCGGCGATGGTAATGCCGTTGAATGTTAAGGGGCGGTGGTTAGACGCTCTCTTGTTGGAGATAGTCATTGCCTGGCACTTCTGTGGCGCGAATGTTACTTGCCACTTATCAGCCCAAGCCTGAATGTCGTCCAGGTCTTGCTGCATGCGGAGTTACGAATAGAACTGAACACTGCAATCATTAGGGAACATCCCCAATTCTGACCTTATGATGGAGGGAAGGTCACTGATGAAAAGCTGAAGATGGTTGGGCCTAGGAGACTGCCCTGAGGAACTCCTGCAGTGATGTCTTGGGGCTGAGATGATTGGCCTGCAACAACCACAACCATCTTCCTTTGTGCTAGGTATGACTCCAGCCAGTGGAGAGTCTTTCCCCTGATTCCCATTGACTTCAATTTTACGAGGGCTCCTTGATGCTCCACTCGGTCAAATGCTGCCTTTATGTCGAGGGCAGTCACTGTCACCTCACCTCTGGAATTCAGCTCCTTTGTCCATGTTTGGGCCAAGGCTGTAATGAGGTCTGGAGCCAAGTGGTCCTGGCGGAACCCAAACTGAGCATCGGTGAGCATGTTATTGGTGAGTAAGTGCCGCTTGATAGCACTGTCGACAACACATTCCATCACTTTGCTGATAATTGAGAGTAGACTGATGGGGTGGTAATTGGCCGGATTGGATATGTCTTGTTTTTTGTGGACAGGACATACCTGGGCAATTTTCCACATTGTTGGGTAGATGCCAGTGTTGTAGCTGTACTGGAACAGCTTAGCTAGAGGTGGGGCTAGTTCTGGAGCACGACAGCCAGGATGTTGTTGGGGCCCACAACCTTTGCTGTATCCAGTACGCTCAGCCGTTTCTTGATTTCACGTGGAATGAATCGAATTGGCTGAAAACTGGCTTCTGTAATGGTAGAGACCTCAGGAGGAGGCCGAGATGGATCATCCACTCGGCACTTCTGGCTGAAGATGGTTGCAAATGCTTCTGCCTCGTCTTTTCCACTCGCGTGCTGAGCCCTGCCATCATTGAGGATGGGAGTATTCATGGAGCTTCCACCTCCCGTCAGGACTTCAGAGCTTTGATCTGATCCATCGGTTGTGGGATTGCTTAACTCTGTCTATAGCATGCTGCTTCCGTTGTTTAGTATGCATGTGGTCCTGTATTGCAGCTTCCGCAGGTTGGCACCTCATTTTTAGGTACGCCTGGTGCTGCTCCTGGCATGCTCTTCTACACTCTTCATTGAACCAGGGTTGGTCACCTGGCTTGATGTTAGTGGTAGAGTGAGGGATATGCCGGGCGATGAGCTTACAGATTGTGGTGGAATACTAATCTGGTGTTGCTGATGGCCCACAGCGCCTCATGGATGCCCAGGTTTGAGCTGCTAGATCTGTTCTGAACCTATCCCATTTAGCATGGTGGTAGTGCCACACAACACGATGGAGGGTGTCCTCAGTGTGAAGACGGAACTTTGTCTCCACAAGGACTGTGCGGTGGTCACTGCTACCAATACTGTCATGGACAGATGCATCTGCGACAGGTGGATTGGTGAGGACGAGGTCAAGTAGGTTTTTCCCTTGTGTCGGTTCTCTCACCACGTGCTGCAGACCCAGACTGGCAGCTATATCCTTCAGGACTCAGCCAGCTCAGTCAGTAGTGGTGCTACTGAGCCACTCTTGGTGATGGACATTGAAGTCCTCCACCCAGAGTACATCTGTGCCCTTGCTACCCTCAGTGCTTCTTCCAACTGGTGTTCAACATGGAGGAGTACTGATTCATCAGCTGAGGGAGGGTGGTCCATCCGGTTTTATTATTATTGTTTCTTGTAGAGGTTTGTTACAACTGAGTGTCTTGCTAGGTCATTTCAGAGGGCAGTTAAGAGTCAACCACATTGCTGTGGGTCTGGAGTCACATATAGGCCAGACCAGGTAAGGACGGCTGATTTCCTTCCCTAAAGGATATTAGTGAACCAGATGGGTTTTTATGACAATCCGGTAGTTTCATGGTCACCATTACTGCACTACAAACCAGGTTTCCTGGAGTGTTTAACTTTGTCTTCAAGCACCCTCTGGCACATCGCCACTTTTCCGTGTTCTGAAATTGATGCCTCTAGTGGTGGTGTATTTTTGACTTGTTTTGCTAGAAATTCTCAATATTAACTTATCCGTCCTAGTGCAGCCTCTCTTCCCTCTTCTGACAATTCATGACAGTATATTATTTTGCTAAATACTAAAAAACAAATCAATCTCTAAATCATCAAATATTTTGGTGAAGGACCTCAATGGCAAAATGTATGGGTCTGCTCAGTACTGTTGTGATTTTTGACTTGTACTAGATGTAACTGGTGAATTACTGTGTATGAATTGCTTATTGATCTGCATAGACAGTGCAATACTTATTTTCACAAGCTTTTTGATTCACAAGATCAGTGCTGTCTTCACTCTTTCTAATTCTTCATGCACACATACTCACACACAAACAAACTCTTCCCCCATACCAAACTGCTCATTACTAAGAATGCTTTTTATCTGCTGGTTATTCTTTACAAAGCAGCAACTGTTTGATGAGTGTTAATTTTAATTTATCTTCCCTCTTCTGTTGATGGCAGTGACTCGACCCTGGTTACCCTACGCCACCTTGCAAAATTGGCTTTTAATGCATGAATCAAGATGGTAATTGTCCAACTGTGAGGGACAACAGCTAAAGCGGATCCTGTCCTAACTTAGTATTCACACCTGCACGCTTTCCAGCAGCGGTCACTGGATATTGATCAGGAGTTGGGTGATTTTTCTGCACTGTAGCCTGGAGTTAGAGGCCAATTGTAGAGCATCTACTAGTGCTTGCTGAGGTCAGCCAATTTAGCGAAGAACCAAACTTGCAACTTTCCTGGTCTGCATCGCTCCATACCACAGTTGGTAGAGCATTCATCCAGTAGGTCACTTCAAAAGCCTAATTTTTTCTTGTCTTATTTAAACCCTTACTTATAATAATAATAAAACTTGACCATGTGAAAGCTTTTTTTTTTGAAAGGTAAAAAGCTGTTATACTTCAAG
The DNA here is from genome assembly GCA_030390025.1 of Squalus acanthias. Lineage (NCBI taxonomy): Eukaryota > Metazoa > Chordata > Chondrichthyes > Squaliformes > Squalidae > Squalus > Squalus acanthias. The sequence goes on along the minus strand of CM059425.1, from coordinate 174,560,442 downwards.
AGCATAATGTATTCTCAGTTTTATGTCTTAAAGGGACTAAAATGGATTTAACTACAAATTCTTCATTTTTGCTTTTTATTTTTATGACAACATTGAAAAGTTTTTTTTTAAGCCCTCCAGGATCAAGACAATAACAACCAAGATTCAGCAACACTGAACACAAATCTGGCAACACCAGTAGACTAAAGATTACCGGTGTAGGCGTTACAAAGTCTTGAATGATCCCAGTCTGAAAACTGTATCATAGTTTCAAGCCCAACGTTTAGCTACTTGCCTACAAGCTAATGTCTATAAGACAGGTTTTTCACTAAATTAAAATTCTGAGATCATATAAAGGATAAAGTTACAAAGTGATTTATAAATTCCCTGAAGGGTGCATTCAGCGCACATCTGTTGCCTTCAAGTGCTGTGTTACATGTCTGTATTTTTGAACATCTAAAGAATTGTATCAGACTGAGCTTAATTTAGCGACAGAATAAGGTCATTGTTGCATTCATATAACATGTTAAAGGTACATTACTTGCCATTTGTACATAGGGTTGACAAATACTTCGTTTTAGACCAATATTTGAGTGGGCTGTCTGGACAAAAATATATAATTTAAAAAAGGAAAAAACTTCAAAGGAATTAAAAATTCCCAAAAAGAAATTAACCAGGAAATATTGCTAAAAGGCATTTCAGTGGGGAAAAGTGTAAAACAAAAAAAACATTGAATATGCAAGGTATTTGTAAAGTATACTCAAGAAAATTGTGTAAACAAAGTGCGTATTCTCTAAAATAAATGAACAAGTCAATTAAAATGGAAACAGATAAGATAAACAAACTTATATAACTTATAGGAGAAAAAGGAGAGAGAGCACTCGGGGAGTTTAGGAAATTGCAAAAACTGGTTAGAATTGATATTGGAGTTGCAAAGAGTTTCCTCGAGATAATTACAGTTAAAGATGTTGAGCAGATCAGTTAATAACCTTCGAATACTGATATTGCAAAAGAGTAGTTAGAGGGGAAGTTAGAATCTAAAAGTTAAAAGTAGCAGTGAAATTAAGAACATAAAATAGCTCAAATATTAATTGAATGTTTTCTAGAACTTTTTGTTAGAGAGGGAAATATTAAATTGCCATCTAATTTCTGTAGTACACGCAATATCCTAAAAGATCTTAAAGTCAGTCTGGCAAAGGTACTTGATAAGTTTGGGGTACTTAAGACTGAAATATCTTCACGGCTAGATGGTGCATATCCTGGGATATTGAAGGAGAAAAGGAAGGAAAATTGTGTGATACCGCCTATTATGGAGGAATCATCAGGCATTGGTGAAATTCTGCAAGACTGGAAATAGGCAAATGTAGTGACTACATTTAGCAATGGCAGGAAATATTAGCCAGGCAACTATAGATCCACTAGCCGAACATGAATTTCAGGTAAAATAATGGATGTAGAGGGGCAAGTTCCTGCCTGATTTCTTTGAAAATGTTATAGTTACAGTGGTTAGCGTTATTCCTTGTGACATTAGTATATTTCGGGCTGGATTTTGCCAATGGGGACGCGTTGGGGGCGGGACTGCTGTTTGTCGGGTTTCAGTCCCGCCCCCAACGACTTCCGGCCAACCCACACGGGCTTAGCCGGCCAATTAAGGGAAAGCCAGTGACAGAGAATGTCAGCGTATGATGTTTCATCTGTCAAAAAATTTTGACAGATGATTTGTTAGCGTTTGACAGCTTTGAGAAGCTGTTAAACGCTGACAATCTCTGAACTGTGGTGAGTCCTTGCACTGACGGCTTACCAAAACCTATTTCCTCGGCAGAAATCAGATGGCTGCTGCATCTGAGAATGCAGCAGCCATTCTGTCATCTCTGCCATTGAGATGAGGCACCTCTGGATCCCCAAGGGTTGAAGCCTGCAGGAAGAAGCAAAGGTAAGTAAACTTTTTCTAACACTTTACACTCACCTCTCATACTTACCTCTCCACACTTGCACCCATCACTCACCTCCACAGTGGACTTTTAGATCCCTCTCACCCCCGCAGACCCACTGCTCGCCTCGCTGACCCTGGTGGGATTCCCGACGTTGGGAAGCCCGCACTTGCAGGGGTAAAATGGGGATAAGCCTCAAAACTGCCTGTTAACAGGCAGTTAATTGGCTCTAATCCCCTTCCCACCTTGAGGAGACGGGTCCCTATGCGAGTCGGGGACCCGCCTCCCGGGAAGATGGCACAGAGGTGGGTTGGGAATGGGTTCGGTACCCGCTCCCAGTTTCTGCCATTTTCCCGGCAGTCCCGCCTCCATACCCGCCTCCCCAGGGCTGGCAAAATTCCCCCCTTCGACTTTCAGAAAGCTTTGACAGTGTTCTGTGTGAGAGAATATGCCAGAGAGGGGTTGAGTGGAGTCCTGCAGGGTTCTGTTGTTTTTCATCTATATACATGACCTGGGTACTCAAACTAATGTAAGCTTGTTAATGGGCAGACAAATGGAAAATTAAATTTATGAGTGGAAATATTACCTATAGTTTGAACTGTGTGACATAAGTATCCCGGTAGCCCTGTATTTTCCTCTGCTTCAACTATTTATCCCATTTCCCTTAAAAGGTGAAATGGTCTCTGTCTCAACTACTTCATGCTCTGACAAATAAACTTCCCCTTAGCTTGCTCCTCAGGACTTGTTCTAAATAAAGTTGGATATTGTGATGGGAGAGTTAAGATATTGGAGAGATAAACTTGATGGGCTGAATATCCTTTTTTGTCCCTCACCGTGATTTTGAATGTGGCCAACAAGTGCCCAACCCATTTGTGCAAGAAATTAGAATTATGGTTGGGGGGGCGGTGGGGAGGGAATGGGAAAGGAAGGATGAAGGGTTTCTTCACTTGCTTCACAAAATAACTAAATCTACTTATAGCTTTATATTTGAATGATCAGTAAATAGTTTAAAAATTGGAGAATAATTAATTTATATTTATTCCATTAGAATATTATTTGAATGGTTTCTGTAAAGTTTTATAATTAAAAAATATAACGTACCTGAGCATCTTCTAAAGTTGCAGTTGTTTATGCTACAGTTGCTGGAAATTTTGATCTGATTTTTAAGATGTTCCATTTTGTTCCAAATTCACTAACGTGAAGCAACAAAGTTATAAAAACTTGAGGACATTGGGTTTGCCACAAACTCATGAATCACTTGTTGAAAGCAGCATGCAAGTGCATGTAAATATCTGGTGCTTTATAGGCAGGAATTGTAAATCATGTGGAAGGTGAGATTCCATGTACAGTAAGGTGAGTCATCCTGATTTCTCTGTATTGCTAGTGGGAAAGGGGAATATTAAAGTGGATGCCCCTGTGAAGGATATTGCAATTTTATGTACAGTCACTGAAGTTATAAATAAAATGACTACACTCAACAACTCACCAGTAAAACAAATATTCATATCGTAATTTCTCCAAATTCGGATCCACAAAATATTTGAGACTAAAACATGAAGAAAACTGTCTATTTTGTAGCAGGCAAAATAGCTTAAATAGGCTTAAGAGATTTTGTGAGTTTTCTGATCAGAGCTGTAAGTTCAGTTGTCAACAATATTTTTTAAAAAAAACTTTGGATGCCAGGTGAGCACTAAATTGGGCTCAGCTGTGATATCCTCCACAGTTGGATAGCCTCGGGCATGCATTGTCATCACTCACACATGAATAATGTCTACTTAGACGAGTTACTGTAGGGTGACAAGCTTCCCTGAAGCTATAGCTTAATAGGAGGATCAATTCCATCAGGAGAGAAGGGAATGGGAGGAGAGAAATGTTGAGAGAAATGAAATTGACTGGAAGGTTTTTAACATTTTTGGATATGTTTCTATGGGCACTGGAAGTCCGTCAATCAATTCTTTATGTATGCATCGGGACAGTGAGTGTTCCTGTTCATTGTAGCTGGGCACAATCCTGTCCCCCTGCAATCTCCATAAATGCACAATTTCAAGTAACTGACCAATAGATATGGAGTTTACACCCTGCCCCCAGAGTGCCATGGCCAATTTTAGCATTTCACCACTGAGATTAGACATAAATATGTTGAGCCTCAGCATAAATAGGAATCCGACCTGAGACCATCCTGCACTGCATGGTTCAGTTCCCCATGGTGTGTTACCCATGCAGCTATCAGGGGAGCTCGATCTTTTGTTTTTTGACGGAACTTTTTGTAAATACAACAACTTGCATTTGTATAATGCCTTTAACATAGAAAAATGTCTCAAAACACTTCTCAGAGGTCCAATAAGAAAATGGATACTGAGCCAAAGAAGGAAATATTATGGGTAACAAAGAGCTTGGCCAAAAAGGTAGGCTTTAAGTAGGGTCTTAAAGGAGGAGAGTTATGTGGAGAGGCGGAGGATTTTAGAGAGGGAATTGCAGAGCGTGGGACCCTGAAGGCACGGCCCCAGTGATATTGTGGGGGGGTGGCAAGGTGTCATTCACAAGAGTCGAGGGTCAGGAGAGTGGAGAGTTGGAGGTGGCGGGGTGGGGGAGTGGTTTGCATGGCTGGAGGTAGTCACAGAAATGGGGAAGGGCGAGGCCATGAGTGGATTTAAACACGATGATGAGAATTTTAAATTGGAGATATTGGTGGACTGGATTAATTTGTAAGTTAGCGAGGACAGGGGTGATAGGTGAGCAGGACTTGGTGCAGGATAGGATACAAAGGGCATAGTTTTGGATGAGCTGAAATTTGAGGAGGTTGAAGGCTGGGGGGAGGCTGGCCAGGAGAGCAATGGAATAGTGGAGTCTGGAGGTGACAAAGGAGTGGATAAAGGTTTTAGCGGCAGCTGGACTGAGGCACTGGTGGACGCAGTTGATGTTACGGAGGTGAAGTAGTCAGTCTTTATGATGGAGAAAATATGGGGTTGGCAGCTCAGCTTAGGGTTGAATAGGATGCCAAGGTTGCCTACAGTCTGGTTCAGCCAAAGACAGTGGCCAAGGTTGAGGATGGAATCGGTGGCAATGGTATGGAGTTTGTGGTGGAGGCTGAAGACAATGGCTATAGTCTTCACAATATTTAACTGAAATAAATTGTGGCTCATCAAAGACTGGATGCCAGGCAAACAATCTGACAGCACAGAGACAGTGGAGGAATCGAGAGAACTGGTAGAGAGGTAGAGCAGAATGTCAACAGCATATACCTGTGGATGCTTACCCCATATCTGCTGATGATGTCACCAAGGGGCAGCATGTAGATGAGGAGGAGAAGGAGGACTCCGGAGGTGGGAAGAGAAGCCATTGCTGGAGATGATCTGGCTACAATTGGATAGGTAAGAGAAGGCATTCCCATTGAGCTGGACAACAGAGGAGAGATATTGGAGAAGGATGATGTGGTTAACCATGCCTTTGGTTGTACAGAAGGTGAGGAGGAATAATGCACCATGGTCAAAGTTACAGAGAATTATTTGTTTAAGGCCATTTTGGTGCTGTTGTAAGGGCAAAAATCTGATTGGAGGCTCGGAAGGTTATTTATCCTGTTTGCTCGTCACCTACAAACTTTTTCTTCACTAGAAAGCAATTTATTTTATACTGCATCTAGTAATTTTGTGGCATGTTTCTTAAAAAAAAAAAAAAATTATTACCTTCACCAAACTTCTTGACTTTTTTCCAAATCCCGTACAATCCAGGTAGATTCTGGATGATCCTTTTTGAAATGATCCTTGAATGTTTTCAGAAACTTCTGAGAATGTAACATTTCCTGCATACCTGTTACTGCACGCCAAAGTATTGAATAGTGTGTGAAGCAACAATGTGATAAAGCGCTATATAAATGTAACTTTTCTATCTGCCCTCTCAGGTAAGGACAGGATTAGCCTCAGTTGTAGTGCCTGAGTAGTCCTTGCTGTAAAACTCCTTTAAGCTTTTCAAAGCATGTTATATGTGAGGTTAATTGTTCATGGAATGTGGATAACACTGGCAAGTCCGCATCTCTTGCCCATCCCTTGTTATCCTGAGAATGTGGTGGTGGGCCATAGTGATTGTTTTTACAACTGAGCAACTTGCTAGGCCATTACAGAGATAGTTTAAAAGTTAACCATATAGAGTGGTATTAGATTCACGTGTTGTCAAGACTAGGTATAGATGCCAGTTTTCCTTTCCTGAAGGACATTAGTCAGACAGTTAAATTTTTGAGACAATCTGGCAGCTTTCATGATCATTTTTCTAGTACCAGATGTACAGAATTCAGTTTTACAACTTTCCATGGTAGGATTTGAGCTTATGATTGCACATCCAATACCATAACCACTCTACCACCGTACCCAATTAAAAAAAATATTTGTTCTTGGAATATGGGCAATGCTGGCTAGGTCATATTTATTGCCTAACCATAGTTGCCCTGAGAAGGTGGTGGTGACCATTCTCCTGAACTGCTGCAGTTCTTGTACTCATATATGAGATTAGGTTTCAGATATTGGTCCTTCCTAACAATAGTACAATTACAGTCAGCAGTTTTCACTGAGAAATTCCAGTATAACCTGTCTCCAAGAATGTTCTGAGTGTTAACCCATTGCTGGCCATTTTGTAAAAGGTATCAAAGACATGAATGTATTTTTGTGGGTTTGTTTAATAAAAACAATAAAGAACGAGCATAAGACTCCTAGAACCATAGAAGTTTAAAGCACATAGAAGGCCGTTTGTCCCATCATGTCTATGACAACTCTTCACTGGAGCAGTCCACAACTAATCCCAGTGCCTTGCTCTCGCCTTTTAGCTCTGTAGCTTCACATGCTTCATGTATTTAGCCAATTTTCCCATAAAAGATACAGTAGTCTCTGCCTCAACTAAATCCTTAGGTAAAGTATTCTCAGCTCCAACAGCCCTCTGCATAAAGAACTTTATCCTAATCTCTCTCCTCACTCTCTGTGATAATTTTAACTTGATGTCTATTTGTCACTGACTTCCCAACCAGAGGAAATAGCCTTTCCCTATTCATTCATAATTTTAAAAACCTCAATTAAATATTGTCTTAATCTTCTCTACTGGAAATAGTACCAGTATCTCAAGTCCTTCCTCATAACCATAGTTTCCCATTCCTGGCATCATCCTAGTGTACGCTCTTTATAGCTTTAATGTCCTTTCTATAATGGGGCACCCAAAACTGCACAAAGTACTTAATTGTGGCCTACCCAATACTTTATACAAATTTATCATTCATTTTTTGTTCTGTGTCCCTAAAAAGGTCTTGTATATCAGAATTTTTGGCTTTAAATAGCATTGTCCTGCCTTGCATTACAAGCCTATTTGGCTGGCAACAGATTTAAACAGCATTATGAAGGGCAAACTTACTGTATACCTTTGGATCCAGTATTGCTGTGGAGTCGTAAACAATTTTGTAAAAATAAATAAAGAAACAGAGAAACATATGAGTAGCTCAGTTCACATCATTCACAACACCACCCGGACTTGGTCCTAATTTGGGATTGTTATCAGCAGAAACCTCAGAAATGAACTGTAGATGAACAGATTTATTTTTGGAGGGCACATATTTGAAGTCAGTGAATTGATCTCTCATAAGAGTTCAAGAAAAATGTTGGAGCTGTAAAGAAGATCTGAAGCTTTGAAGCTTTGATTGTTGCAGTTCATAAGGTACACATGTTAACTACAAAGCTGCATTTCAGACCATTCCTGATTCCCTGGACCGTAGACTTGTCTTTTCAAACTGTGATCTCGTTTTCCCACAGCTACAATTCTGATTTTTTCCTACCAGCTAACATGTTATTTTCTCGGCATCAGATCTTTGTGCTTCAGTGTCCTGCATATTTGAAGCTAATAAAGCTGAATTAAATCCAGTCCAATACATTTGTTCAGTATCTGCAATTGAAAAAGAGGTTTGGGGTTGGCGCAGAAGATAAAGAGAAATAGAAAACTTTTATGCGCTACATCTGACGATATGGATTGTATATGAGACAAAGAAATTTTTGAGATGCAATGATGCACGTTCATCCTGGGTATCCTGAATCTATTACCTTGCACAGGGTTCCTGCATATCTGCTTTTAATATATCAGTGGTAGTTATGTAGTCTTTTTGAGTTCTTGCTTTGCCACAATATAAGCCATCCTTATTTAGCTGTTGCCGTACACAAAATGGATTGCAGAACATTACAAGGGACATCAACATGGTTTGAACGACAAAAATTCAGCATTATTTTGCAGAGTATGTGCCTGAAAATATTTTTCTTTCCCAGAAACAGAACCAGCAGGAAAACAAACCTTAAAGTTTAATAAATACTTGAATCTTCTTTCAACTCCCAAATCACTTGATGTAATGCAGAACTAAATAAAAGCAACAAGAGATTGTGCTTAAGGCTTCAAGATTATTGTTGGCAATAGGAGAATTAATGTTGCTTTTTAGATAGTCCAATAAATACCTAGAGGCTTACAGACTTAAAGTTTGAAGGCTGAAGGTTTGAAGAGATAGCACAGGCTGTTGATTGTAGTGATGTACTTTGATTTAAGCACCGGTGTATTTGTAACTATTTAAATCAAGTATATACACACCCTCTATTTTAAACTGAAGAAAAGTTACTATTGTGAACACCATAAATATAATGGCTGAGATATTTGATCGCGCCTGTAAATGGGTGTGCAGGGGGCACTGTGACCACGTGAAATCCGTGCTTGAACCTAATTAAAATGATTCAGTTACGCAGCCAGCGCGACCCGTGCTATTCCATGGTTGCACGCCTATGGGGGTGGGCGGGTATCTGATGCAACTTAAAAGCAACCAACTTCTTAAAGGGGAGGTACACTCATGCTGCAGACAACAGGGAAACTTTGGAAATTGAAAAAATTGGCTGCAAGGGGTCAGGACAGGGCACGCAGGTTTTCTGATGCTGCTTATGTTACTGTTTAACATACTTCTGACTTGTGCTGGATGCCTACAGGGGAGCCCGATCCATTATGGTGGATAGTACACTTCTGGCACGGGCTAGACGTGCACCACCCACCATATTGGCCACTTGGGTGCCCGTTTTATGCCTGTCAAAATGAGTGTATGCCAACGAATTTGTAGGCCAATGTCTTTGGCAAAATTATTTTGCACAGTCATTCGTTTGGTAATTTAGGTTTAGATCACAAGCCATTTTATAAATATATAAAAATTCATAAATGGTAGGTATTCGTCTGCTTGAGATTTTACAGTGGTTCAGAAAAGCAGAGCTGTATTGCAGTGCATTCGAGGAATTAAATCTCGCTGTGAGCATTAAAAATTTAAAGCATGTTTTATGTCACTGAAACGTAGACCATCATAGAAGTCGGTGGCAAAACATGTCATATTAAAGGGGTGTTTTTTGGATTGGAGAAGGTTAGAAGTGGTGTGCCCCAGGGGTCAGTGCTGTGTCTACTTTTGTTCCCAGTATATACTGATTAAATTTACTTGGTAACACAATCGTGAAATTTGCTGATGACACAAAAATAGTTTGGCTAACAGCAAGGTAAACTATAATAGACTTCAGAAAAAAGTTTAGCTGAATGGGTTATACAGGTTGGAGATACAATCTAATATGGGTAAGTGTGAGGTGATATTTTGGAGAAAAACCAAGTAATGGGAGTATACACTCAATGTGAATGGACAGAGAAACCTAGGGCTTCAAATACATAATTTTTGAAAGTGCAAGTACAGGTAAATAAAGCCATAAAATGCCAACAGCATTTTTGGGTTTTCTAGAGTTTCTGTCGTGTCTCCTCATAGCTAAAACCTCTCATCTTAGTAAGTCTCTTCTGTACCTTCTCCATGGCCATAGCAACCGGACACAGTGAAGGGAATTTTAACCTGGAGGAGCACTTGGGTTTGGGTGCGGGTGGGTTGTTTAATCCGTCAAAAATACGAGCGTGTCAGGAAGCCGGCTACAACCCGCCGACTTCTGCGTTTAACTCGAGCGCTTTAGGTTGCTTGCGCAAAACCCTCTTGGGAGAGGCAGGTTGCCTATTAACATATCTTAATCATAAGAAACATAAGAAATAGGAGCAGGAGTAGGCCATACGGCCTCTCGAGCCTGCTCTGCCATTCAATAAGACCATGGCTGATCTTTGACCTCAACTCCACTTTCCTGCCTGATCCCCATATCGCTTGATTCCCTTAGAGTCCAAAAAAATCTATTGATCTCAGCCTTGAATATACTCAATGACTGAGCATCCACAGCCCTCTGGGGTAGAGAATTCCAAATATTCACAACCGTCCGAATGAAGAAATTTCTCCTTTATCTCAGTCCTAAATGGCCGACCCCTTATCCTGAGACTTTGCCCCCAGTTCTAGACTCTCCAGCTGGGGGAAACAACCTCTCAGCATCGACCCTGTAGGAAACTTGTATGTTTCAGTCAGATCACCTTCCATTCTTCTAAACTCCTACAGGCCCAATCTACTCAATCTCTCATCATAGGACAACCCTCTCATCCCAGCAATCAATCTAGTGAACCTTCGTTGCACCCTCTCTAAGGCAAGTATATCTTTCCTTAGGTACGGAGACCAAAACTGTGCACAGTACTCCAGGTGTGATCTCACCAATTCCTAATTGCTTCCGAATTGCTTACTGTACGTTAACTTTCTGTGTTTCGTATACAAGGACACCCAAATCCTTCTGAACACCAACATTTAATAGTTTCTCACCATTTAAAAAATATTCTGTTTTCTATTCTTCCTATTAAAGTGAATAACCTCACATTTCCCCACATTATATGCCATCTGCCACCTTCTTGCCCATTCACTTAACCTGTCTATATCCCTTTGCAGACTCTTTGTGTCCTCGTCACAGCTCACTTTCCAACCTAGCTTTGTATTGTCAGCAAACTTGGATACATTGCATTCGGTTCCTTCATCTATGTCACTAATATAGATTGTGAATAGCTGAGGCCCCAGCACTGATCCTTGCAGCACCCCACTAGTTACAGCCTGCCTACCTCGAAATGGCCTATTTTTTCCTACGATAGCAAAATACTGCGGATGCTGGAAAATTGAAACAACAACAGAAAACGCTGGAAAAACTCAGCAGGCCAGGCAACATCCGTGGAGAGAGAAACAGAGTTAACGTTTCAGGTCGAAACCCTTCGTCAGAACTGAGAAAAGAGCAGGAAATGAAACAGATAAAAATGCAAGGGGGAGGCTGGGGGGAGGGGGGGGGCGATAACTATGGTAAGTAGAGACATTAAGAGATGCTCAAGGCAAGACGAGATGGTAATGGGACAGGTTAAAAAACAAAAGGTGAAGTGTGAAATGCTGGCAGAATGAGAGACAGCTGCTGTAGGGGGAGAGAGAGAAAAAAAAGGAAAAAGGCACGAACCAAAAAGGGGGATAAAATGTATATATATGTAGTGGGGGCCGAGTATTTTTTCCTACTCTGTTTTGTCCTTTTAACCAATCCTCTATCCATGCTAATATATTATCCACAACCCCATGAGCCCTTATCCTGTGGCACCTTATCGAATGCCCACTGGTTCCCCTTTATCTAGCCTGCGAGTTACGTTCTCAAATAACGCTAATAAATTTGTCAAACACGATTTCTCTTTCATAAAACCATTTTGACTCTGCCTAATCATATTATTTTTAAATGCCCTGTTACCACTTCCTTAATAATGGATTCCAGCATTTTCCCGACGACTGACTGGCCTGTAGTTCCCTGTTTTCTCTCTCCCTCCTTTCTTGAATAGCGGTGTTTCATTTGCTACCTTCCAAACCACTGGGACCGTTCCAGAATCTAGGGAATTATGGAGGATCACAACCTCTGCAGCCACTTATTTTAGAACCCTAGGATGTAGGCCATCAGGTCCAGGGGATTTATCAGCTTTTAGTCCCATTAGTTTCTCCAGTACTTTTTCTCTACTGATCTTAATTACTTTAAGTTCCTCACTCTCATTAGACCCTTGGCTCACCACTATTTCTGGTATGTTTTTTGTGTCTTCTACTGTAAAAACAGATACAAAATATTTGTTCAACGTCTCTGCCATTTCCTTATTCCCTATTATAATTTCCCCTGTCTCAGCTGCTAAGGGACACATGTTTACTTTCGCTACTCTTTTCATTTTTACATACTTGTAGAAGCTCTTACCATCTGTTTTTATATTTCTTGCTAGTTTGCTCTCATATATCCTTCTTTATCAATTTTTTGGTCATTCTTTGCTGGTTTCTAAAACTCTCCCAATCCTCAGGCTTACTACTCTTGGCAATATTATAAGCCTCTTCTTTTAATCTAATACTATGCTTAACATCTTTAGTTAGCCACGGATGGATCACTTTTCCCATGGAGTTTTTATTTCTCAATGGAATGTATATTTCTTGAATTATGAAATATTTCTTGTTCACCGTCGCTTTTAATCTTCATATCAACATAACTGTCATAACTTTTAATCTAATTTCCCAATCTACCTTAGCCAACTCGCCCCCCATTTGCTTTATTTAAGTTTAATACTCTAGTTTCGGATTAAAGAACGCTACTCTCAAACTCAATGTGAAATTCTATCATACTATCTATCACTCTTTCCCCAAAGGATCCCTTACTGTGAGATTACTAGTTAACCCTGTCTCATTACACAAGACGAGATCTAAAATAGCGTATTCCCTGGTTGGTTCCACAACGTGTTGCTCTAGGTACTGTTGTGGGATTTCTCTCTGCCCCAAAAGCAGACGGAGATGAGCATGTACTAGTTCCAAGCGATCTTTATTCAAGCACGTGCAGGGAGAGGCCCTCTCAGTCTGAGCTGAGACGGGAATCTAATTTTTACATTTGAGCAGTTGGCTTATATACAATCTTACATCTTGTTTCCTTCACATCTTCGGGACTTGGCCAATTAATTGTCCAAGTCAGGTACACTTAATCACATCTCCACAAAACACATCTTGTTTATCTCATTTGCCTTGTTTCCACATCTGCTATTGTTCCATCCAATTTACGTACGCTTAACCATATCTTCACAAATCACATCTTGGCGGCCCATTGTTCAATGTATGGCCTACTTGCCTTCTTTTACTCCCCCAATCATCGTGTAATATGCTTTTTCCAACTGTCTTTGTTCTGCCAGACTTCTCCTTTATTACATCATCCAGCTAGTCAGTTAAGCCGCTAATCTAACTTTTAACCTCTTCAGTACTGTCTGGAATGCATTCCATGAACTTGTCCTCCAAAGTGCTTTTGCCAATTTGATTTGTCCAGTCTATATGAAGATTAAAGTCTTCTACGATTATTGCATTACCTTTGTTACAAGCTCCTCTTATTTCTTGATTAATACTCTTTCCAACAGTATAGCTACTGTTAGGGGGCCTGTAAACTACTCCCACCAGTGTTTTCTTCCCTTTATTATTTCTTATGTCCACCCATACTGATTTTACTTCCTGCACTTTTGAGCCAAGATCCTTCCTCACTACTGTCTTTATGTCATCCTTTATTATCAGGGGTACACCTGCCTCCTTTTCCATTTTTGTCTGTCGTTAATAAATGTCAGGTACCCTGGAATATTTAGTTCCCAACCTTGGTCACCATGCAACTACATCTCTGTAATGGCTATTGGATCAAACCCATTTATCTCTATTAGTGCCATTAATTCATCTGTCTTGTTAGGAATGCTTCGTGCATTCAGATAAAGAGCCTTTAATTTTAACTTTTTTCCATTCTGCCCTGATTTGACTTTATTCACTAATGCACTATTACTGTTAAACTTACTTTCCCTTCTTGTCACACTCTGCTTATCTTTAACCAAATCGCTACACTGCTCTATGGCCTTGACTTTTCTCTTCAGATTTATAAATTTCCCCTCATCTGAACCAACGTTCCCTCTAATTTTTCTTTTAGGTGCGCAGCCCATTCAACTCTCTGATCTGTTTGACCTGATGTCAATTTGCGCGTGGCTGAGGTAGTAATCCAGAGATTATTACCTTTTGATTAATTGCTCAATTGGATGGATATTTCAACTCACTTTTAAACTTAATTATCAATTCATGGGTTTCCTGGGCTTCCTGACACTCGTTCGTGAAAGTAAGGTGAGAACACAACTGTGGGGGCTGAATTAAATGGAAATACTGCAATAAATACTCAGCACTCATAGCTGCTTTCTTACCTGCTCGTGGGAAAGGGTTTGTTCACAGTACATTTGCTGAGAGTTTACTTTCTACACTTTAGAGGTTTTCTGAATCACAGCAGGATGGTCAGCACTTTGGCTGCCTTAGATTGGACCTCAGACGATGACCAGCACCAGCAGCAGCAACAGCCTGCTCTTGAGAGACCTGCAGGTGGACAGCAGAGAGGGCAGCAGAGGAGTGCAGTTCGTAGGAGGCACTACTCGTGACACATGTTGTACAGGCAGAGGCTGAGTTTCCTTGACATGTTTGAGCAGCAGTGTTTCAGGTGGCTCAGGTTGTCGCGTCAGGTGATGGCAGACATCTGCAGCTTCCTAGGTGTAGGGAGTCACCGACTGCACACACGTGGCAATCCGGGCACCCTCAGATCAACCAGGAGTATTCGTCAACCACAAAGCCTTCTGCTCCATCCGGGGGAGCTGCCGTGATTCTTTTGTTCTGCAGCAGTCCAAGCTCCCTGACGTCTTTGGACCTGCAAGCAGACTTGAGGGGTGGCTGCCAGGAGACAAGGGATACCCACTTCAAACTTGGCTGATGACACCTGTCAGAAACCTGACCAATGAAGCCTAACAGCGCTACAATGCATGCCATATGACTACCAGATGTGTGAATGAATAGGCTGTCCGCATGCTGAAGATGCGCTTCAGGTGCCGAGGCAGATCTGGAGGCGTCCTTCAGTACGCACCAGCCAAACTGTCCAGAATGGTCGTGGTGTGCTGTGCTCTGCGCAACATCACGCAGCAGCAAGGTTTGGACCTGCAGAAGGAACAAGGCACAGTGCTCAGAGCCTCTTCGGACGATTCAGAGGAAGAGGAGAGCATGAAGACGAGGAGGAGGAAGGTGATGAGGGAAATGCAGCACCAACTGCTCACATTGCTGCTGGGATTCCAGGTATATTCTTACGCATGCAAGGCTCACTTAGGTTGCACCAGTGGACTGATGTCAGAAGCACATGCAACAGCCACTCTTCCCGCCCCCGCTAATGCCACTGACACAAAGCAGTCCTGCAAACTACCAACCACCCCTTGCACATCCCCCCATTTGGTCCCTGTCAATTCATGTCTTCCCATTCATACATCAGCAAGCAAGTTAAAAGGTGACTTACCACCCAGTGTACACCCATGTGCATACCCTTTTCCTTCCGCTGCTACGTGGTGCAACCCCTGTGGCTTGACCAGAGGAGAGGCAAGCTGCTCAGATCCCTGCTGTGACCGCTGAGATGCTCTTGGCTAACGACCTCTGGGTTTTGGAGCCCGTGAGAGTTCCACCAAAGACTGCTCCACCCGCACCTGTTCAGGGGCAGATTTGGCCATCGGGAGACAAGGCAGCATGTCGGGTACTGACTCGGGAAGGGCTAAGGTATCTGTCATCCTATTTAAGGTGTCAGACATGTTGTCATCCAGAGCCTGCACAGCCGTGATCAAAACATACATAGACTCATTTGAGTGCAACGTTTGATGTTTCAGGGAGCTGGTCACTCTATCCATGGAAGCACACAGCATCACAATGCCCTGCAACATCAACCCACTCATGCTTGAGGCGGACTCCTCCATTCTCTCTGCAATGATGGTCAGTGTGCTTGGAAGGCCTGTCAGTACAAAGCACATTCTCTGCTGCTGCTCAATCTCAGCTGTGGCTCAGTTGGTAGAATTCTCACCTCTGAGTCAGAAGGTTGTGGGTTCAAATCCAACTCCAGAGACTTGAGCACAAAAATCTAGCTGACACTCCAGTGCAATACTGAGGGAGCTGCTGCGTTGTTGGAGGTTTCAGATGAGATGTTAAATTGAGGCCTTGTTTGCTCTCTCAGGTCGGCATAAAAGATCTCATGGCACCAATCTTCCCATTTAGCTGCGTGGCCGTGATGTTGTCTGCAGCTCCCGCGCAGGCCGCTTGCTGGTTTCTCAATGGAAATACCGCACATGGGTGGGAGTTTGAATGGGCCGTGTAGCCCCTTAAAGGGGCTGCGTGCACACAAAAAAAAAATTACAAGGAACATTGTATGGCACTATTTTGAAGAAGAGCAGGGGAGTTATCCCCAGTGTCCTGGCCAATATTAGTCCCTCAGTCAACATCACTAAAACAGATTATCTGGTCGTTATCACATTGTTGTTTGTGGGAGCTTGCTGTGCGCAAATTGGTTGCCGCGTTTCCTACATTACAACAGTGATTACACTTCAAAAGTACTTCAATGGCTGTAAACTGGTTTAGGACGTCCTGTGGTTGTGAAAGGCTCTATATAAATGCAAGTCTTCCTTTTCTTTTTCTCCTTTTCATCGACGGCCCCCAGGGTACAGCATCTGTGTCTGGCTGAGCAGAGCGTGGAGAGGGCTGTGCCCTCCGACGCGGACCCTCCACTGCTGTCCCTGCCACCACCATCTGCTCTTGCTCCCTTGTGAAGTGTGAGTCACCAGGTGAAAACCCAACTATCTGTCTAACTGATCCCACCGGAGTGCGAGTATCTGAGCTGTTGTATGGTATGCAGGAGTCCTGTGATGGTACACCCTCAGAGGGAATCTGCTCCTCTGAGGAATCGTCGTCCGTGATCCAGCGACTTCGCTGCACACGTGAAGGCCCTGTCAGAGATAAAAGATATGAATTAGTGCTGACAAAGTAAGAATGTTGCAAGTTATCAATATGAAGATGATCATATTTTGCTGACTGTTGAAATCAAGTCAACATGACTGAGTGCTGTATGACATGTGGATCACTGATATTTAACTGTGTCACCAGGTAGCTGGGAGCTCCCCATCTCCCCATCTCCGACAGCCAGGGACGCTGAAGCTCCACTGATCTCCAGTGCCTCCTCCTCTGCATTTGTGAGCTGGGAAATCTGTGGAGGCCCACCTCTAGTTCTCTCCCTCTCCCTCGTGTTCTGTGCTCTCTTCTTCTGCAATGAGTTAAAGAACAGACCTATGAGTGAGTGTAATTGCTTGTGTTCACCCAGTGGATACAGTGCATTTGGTGAGGGTGACTATGAGGGAGAGGCATGAAATTGCATAAGGGTGAGTGGGAGTGATGGCTGATAGATGGGATTTGAGGAAGTGTATAGAAAGAGGAGGATGTTGTGTGCGTGCAAGGTAGGTGGGTGTGAGGAGTGATGCGATGAAGTAGGCTTGACCAGGCAGAGTGAGGGGGTGGAGTGAAGCGCACAGCAGGATGCAGGTGAATGTGCAACTGTACTCCCCTTTCCTGACCTGGTTAGGTCATTAAAGCGCTTCCTGGACTGAATCCATGAGTGTGGTACTACGCTCCTGCTGCTGACCTCTTCAACCACCTCCACCCACACCTTTTTGGTGCCAGCAGCAGGTTTCTTCCTCCCATTGCTGGGGAAGTTTATCTCTCTCCGACTCCTCACTGACGCAGCAGCACATCAAGCGAGGTGTCATTGAACCGCAGCACAGCCTTTACCTCTCAGGAGTTCATTGTCACACCTTGCCTTGTCTTGTTTCTAACTCCAACTTCTCCAAATTCCATCTCCAAAATCCACGGATTTTCCCTTTAAATACTGAAGTTGAAATCGCATCATGCGGGTCCTCATCACATCCATTGCCGCGCATTGGACACTAAACCTGGAAGTAAAATGCTAACGAGCAGGCTGACAGACAAAAAGGCACTGACAGAGGCACTGAACTTTTTTCCGGGTTTCCCACGTGATATTGGACCCCCCGCCCCAACACGTCTCCGAGTTAATGTCGGGGCCAATATTCTAAGTAGCCTAATTAATTATTTATATAGGTGTAGCATTACCTCTTTGCTTTAGTAATCAATGCCCCTATTTATAAAATTTAGGATTTTTATGCAGTTTTAGCAACCTGTCCACCCACTTTAAAGATTTGTGTGTCTGAATCCCTAATTCTTTCTACTTCTCGCCATCGTTTAAAGTTTTAGCATTTTGTGCATATTTCCTCTCTTTAAGCTTTTTCCTAAAATTCTTCATATTTCTCTGCATAATATTTTATCTGACATCTATCTGTCCAATCTATTAATGTGATTGTCCTCCTGAAGACACTTTTTTGTGTCATCTGTAAATTTTAATTTAGTCTCATTGTAAGTGAGCCCAGATCAATTTGTGTGTGTGTGTGTGTATTTCATTTATAAGTGAAGAGCATTGAGTCCTAATGCTGTCCCCAGGAAACACTACGATTTTCAACCCTTTAATCTGAAAAACATCCATTAAGCACGACCTGCTGTTTTGTGTCCTTCAGCCATCTTCCTCTTAATGTTGCCACATTCCCTTTAATACCATGTTGCTTAATTTTATCAACAAGCCTCCAATATGGCACCTTATCAAATGCCATTTGAAAATCCTTATGCAAAACATTAACTGTATTTCCTTTTTCAATACATTCAGTATTTCCTCAAAGAATTCTATTAAATTTGTTAGCTATGACTTGCCTTTTACAAATCCGGAATTAAATTGTGTTTTTCTCTAAGTATTAATTTGAACCTGCATTATGGACTCTAGAAGCCTATCCAGTCCTGATATTAGGCTGATTAACCTACAGTTACCCGATTTATCCCTTTCTGTCTTCTTCAATAGCATTACATTGGAAACCCTCCAATCCTCTGGTACAACTTTCATATCCAAGGATATTTAAAAGATTGTGGTCAGAGCCTTTGATAGTTCCTCTCTGACTTCAGTCAGCATTTGAAGATGCATGCCAGCAAGGCCTCATGCCTTTTTCACTTTGAGTTCCACTTACGTTTTCAGGACTACTTCCTTATCTAGCTTTATCCTATCTAATTGTTTCACCTTCTGTACCCTTTCATTTCCACTACCACACTCATCTGTGAAAAGCAAGGCAAAGCACTCGCTTCGTATCTCAGTTATTACTAAATCCTCAATGAGAAGAATTCCTTTCTCATTACCAAACATCCCCTCCTCTTGTGTGCACTGCTGAGTCCCAAAATATTATTACCTAATCTCTATCAGTACATTACATCACTCTGTTTTATGGAACAGGACATCTTTGCACAGTGCGCTTATGAAATATTATGCTTATGATAAATAACGTGCAGTGAAACCTTGATTATTTATGTACTCCCATCATCCAGAAGAATTATATTGGGCAATGTGTTTGTTTTGCATAAATAAACTGTAAAGCAATTGAGCATTTTTAATTGATTTTTGACAGACACTGGCTTCTTGATCCAGCAGGATGAGTAGTTGTTATCTGGAGTAGAAAATGTGGGTCTTACTCACAACCTGATTAGGTAATTGAAACAGATCAAAGGTAATATAAATAGATTAAAAAAAATATAAGTATTCACGACTTCTGCTGGATCCTCCCCAACATCTTGCACCTAGGCCCTAGCCCAGTTTCTCACCTGCTCGAAACATGAACCCTTCTCTCTACAGCTTCTCCCCATCTTCCTCCTGCCTTCTTCAAGATCATCTTGTTTTGAGACCAATGCTTGCTTCCTCGATTGCCTTCCTACTCAATTCTTGACTACCCAACTCCCCCGTGTTAGCTGACATTGTCAGTGGTTCTCTCTCCTCAGGCACCATTCCTCTCCCCTTCAAAACAGTACAGCACATCCTCACCTTGCAATTATTGCCTCAATCTCAACCTCCCTTTCCTCTCTAGGATCCTTGAAGTTGTTGTTGCCTCCCAGCTCCATGCCCTAATGAATGACATCTTTGTAACTGTGAATATGGTGATTTATCCCTCTTCACCGTCCTTGACCTCTCCACAACTTTTCACGTAGTTAACTATGCCTTCAACATCTCTGCTCCATTGTCTAGCTTCATGGTTCAATTCCGAACTCTCTGATTTTAGCTTGTGCATCTCTAGCATTGGCTTCTCTTCCCTCCTCTGCGCTGTAAAGATTACAGTCTCCCAAGGTCCATCCGCCTCTTTATCTACATGTTGCCCTTTGGTGGACATCATCCACAAACTTGGGATCAGCTTCCATATGTACACCAATAATGCCCAGCTTCACTTCTCCAGCACCTCACTCAATCCTTCAATTGTCTCTTTGTTATCAGACTAATTGTCCAATGTCCATTCTCGGATGAGTCATAACTTCCTTCAAAATTGGGAAGACCATAGAAACATAGGGGGAAAAATTCAGTTGGTTGCGCCTCCTGTTAGCGCCTTCAGAGGGTGCTAATGGGGCGCAAAGCAACTAGCGCCCGGGTGCAGCGATGTTTGTGCCGTCGCGAAATTAACTAGACATTTTGCGGCGGCGCTAAACACTACCGCCACGATCTCCTGCGCCGGCAGATTGTGACGTCAGTCAAGTGCGCAACGCCCCGGAGCGGATATTGAGTGGCACCCCCTGCCTTACCGCCTGCCACTAGCAACGACAGGTTGAGGGGAGCGTTTTGCAGTCAGGAAGGGACTGGGGGAGCGCTATTTAAAGGCGACCGCTTCCTGCCTTTTATTGTTGGTGACATTTTTGAACCACGCATTCTGAGAGAGAGAGAGAGAGACTTCTGGAGAGATTCAACGCTGTGTGAAGGAGTTTTGGGTACTGAGCATCACTTTGCAGGTTCATTTTGATTTGCCCTTCCTTGTAACAATTTAGAAGAGACTGTGGGGGCTGCACTCTGAGCTCTTTCCCTGGTACTCTCCATTGTTCTTTCCAGCAGATTTGATGTACAGGTCTCTCCAGGCCGAGATTCAAGGCTGCAATGAGCAGGATGTGGATGGAAAGCAAGATCAACCCTCCCCTTTAAGAACTGGCTGGCGCCGTTGTGTGTGTGTTCCATTGCTGACTGACATCATATGAGCTTCGCCAGCGCTCTGAGGTAGCGCCTCGCTCCTCAGCCTTTGCGCCTTAAGACAGGTGTGAAGCGCCTGATTTAGTGCTCCAATCACCTCCAGGGGCAATAAAAGTCAAGTTTGCAGTCGGAGGTGATAATTAGCGCCAGGCGCTAATCTTTGCGCCCGGCCGATAATTGCGCCCCAAATGGGGCGATACTGAATTTCTCCCCCATAGAAACATAGAAGATAAGAGCAGGCCATTCGGCCCCTCGAGCCTGCTCCGCCATTCAATGCGATCATGGCTGATCATCCAAATTCAGTACCCTGTCCCTGCTTTCTCCCCATATCCCTTGATCCCCTTAGCCTTAAGAAATATATCTAACTCCTTCTTGAATATATTTAATGAATTGGCCTCAACTGCCTTCTGTGGTAGAGAATTCCACAGGTTCACCATTCTCTGGGTGAACAAATTCCTCCTCATCTCAGTCCTAAATGGCTTACCCCTTATCCTTAGACTGTGACCCCTGGTTCTGGACTCCCCCGCCATCGGGAACAGCCTTCCTGCATCTCGTCTGTCTAGTCCTGTTAGAATTTTACAAGTTTCAATGAGATCCCCTCTCATTCTTCTAAACTCTAGCGAATATAAGCCTAATCGACCCAATCTCTCTTCATACGTCATTCCTGCCATCCCAGGTATCAGTCTGGTGAATCTTCGCTGCACTCCCTCCATGGCAAGAACATCCTTCCTCAGACAAGGCGACCAAAACTGCACACAATACTCAAGGTGTGGTCTCACCAATGCCCTGTACAACTGCAGCAAGACATCCTTGCTCCTGTACTCGAATCCTCTCGCTATGAAGGCCAACATACCATTTGCCTTCTTAACTGCCTGCTGCACCTGCATGCATACCTTCAGCGACTGGTGCACAAGGACACCCAGGTCTCATTGCACTTCCCCTTTTCCCAATCTATTGCCGTTCAGATAATAATCTGCCTTCCTGTTTTTGCCACCAAAGTGGATAACCTCGCATTTATCCACATTATACTGCATCTGCCCAATCACCCAACCTGTCCAAATCATACTGGAGTTTCTCTGCATCCTCCTCACAGCACACACGCCCACCCAGCTTTGTGTCATCTGCAAACTTGGAGATATTACATCTAGTTCCCTCGTCTAGATCATTAATATATATTGTGAATAACTGGGGTCCTAGCACCGATCCCTGCGGTACCCCACTAGTCACTGCCTGCCACTCGGAAAAAGACCAGTTTATTCCAACTCTTTGCTTCCTGTCTGCCAACCAGTTTTCTATCCAAGTCAGTACCTTACCCCCAATCCCATGTGCTTTAACTTTGCACGCTAATCTCTTATGCGGGACCTTATCGAAAGCCTTCTGAAAGTCCAAATACACCACATCCACTGTTTCTCCCTTATCTATTCTACCAGTTACATCCTCAAAAAATTCCAGTAGATTAGTCAAGCATGATTTACCTTTTGTAAATCCATGTTGACTTTGTCCGATCCTGTCACTGTTTTCCAAGTGCTCTGCTATTACATCTTTTATAATGGACTCTAGCATTTCCCCCACTACCGATGGTCTATAATTCCCCGTTTTCTCTCTACCACCTTTTTTAAATAGTGGGGTTACATTAGCTACCCTCCAATCCATGGGAACTGTTCCAGAGTCTATAGAATTTATAGTCTATATTCATTGTCTTTGGCCACTGCCGCTGAGTAATGTTCCCTTTAATTTTTTTGGGTGCACGGCCCCTTTAACGGGCTGTGTGGCCCATTCACATGTCCGTGCATGCATGGTTATTTCTATTAAAAATCCAGTGAGCAGGCCTGTGCGGGACCTCCAGTCCAGTGCGCCGCGCAGCTTAACAGGAACATTGCTGCTGAGTCAGTTCCCCAACCTTTGATTTCATCCCCTTCCCTGACCACTGGCCCAACCAGACCTTTCACAACCTTGGTGTCCTGTCTGAGCCTGAGCTCCATTTCAGATTTCATGTCCTTTCCATCAAATGACTGCTTACTTCCATTGCCACAATATTGCCAGCACTAGCCTGTGCTTCAGCCCTTGGCTACTGAAACCCTCCAACGTGCCTTTGTCAGCTCCAGGCTTGACCATTCTAATACTCTCAGTGATGGTGTCCTATTCTGCACCCTCCATAAACACCAGCTTGTCAAAAACTCTGCTACACTAAGTATCTCTTGTCCATCACCACTGTCCTTGTTGACCTGCGTTGGCTTCCCATCCCCAACACAATAACATTTAAAATCTTCGTCCTCATCTTTAAATATCCTCAAGGCCTTGCTCCACCCTATCTCTGTAACCGACTCCAGTCTCGCATCCCCCTCAAAATCTCTGTTCCTTTGACTTAGGCCTTCTGTGCTTCATCTCCCCTCCTCCCTGCCATCTCTGAGCTTTCAGCTGCCTTCGTCCTACACTATGTGATTCCCTCCCTGAAACTCTCAGCCGTTCCATCTCCATTTTCCCATTTAAAATTCTCACAAAACTAAACTCTTCGACCAAGCTTTTGAACATAAGAACATAAGAAATAAGAGCAGGAGTAGGCCATACGGCCCCTCAAGCCTGCTCCGCCATTCAATAAGATCATGGCTGATCATCGACCTCAACTCCACTTTCCCGCCTGATCTCCATATCCCTTGATTCCCCTAGAGTCCAAAAATCTGTCTATCTCAGCCTTGAATATGTTCAAAGACTCGGCATTCACAGCCCTCTGGGGCAGAGAATTCCAAAGATTCACAACCCTCTGAGTGAAGAAATTCCTCCTCATCTCGGTCTTAAATGGCCTATCCCTTATCCTGAGACTATGCCCCCGAGGTCTGGACACTCCAGCCAAGGGAAACAACCTCTCAGCATCTACCCTGTCAATCCCCTTCAGAATCTTGTATGTTTCAATGAGATCACCACTCATTCTTCTAAATTCCAGAGAGTATAAGCCCATTCTACACAATCTCTCATCATAGGACAGCCCTCTCATCCCAGGAATCAATCTAATGAACCTTCGTTGCACTGCCTCCAAGGCAAGTATATCCTTTCTTAGATAAGGAGACCAAAACTGTGCACAGTACTCCAGGTGTGGTCTCACCAAGGCCCTGTACAATTGTAGCAAGACTTCCTTACTCTTATAGTCCAACCCCTTGCAATAAAGGCCAACATGCCATTTGCCTTCCTTATTGCTTATCCTTATTGGTCATTGCACTTAACCTCCCCCACCATATCTTGGTAACCGTTTTACTTGCACATAGCTGTAAAAAGCCTTTGGACATTCTTTATGTTAAAGGTGCTACATAAGTGCATGTTGTTGTTGTTTCAGATTAATTAGAGACTAACAATTATTTGCTGAGTTCCATTTCCTGCCAGGGGAGGGAACAGGATCCTCTCCATTAAGCTGCTATCTACTGGATACATAATATGTGAAATGGTACAATATAAATTTCATGTTAGCTTCATATATAAATGAAGTCTGAACCCACAAGATAAAGGAGAGCCACCTGAGGGTCATCAGATAATTTTAGAAGAAAAGGAAAAAACATCATGGTCAAAGAAAAGCAACACTGGACAAAAACTTTATTCCAAAACTTTTACTGCCATCTTAGCTGAAAGTATTTTAGCTTAATTTTTTTAAGAGTAAAGGACAAAAACAAGTAAAATAGGGCATATTATATGGAAATAATTATCTCCTCTAATACTTCAATATATAGGTCAACAAATAGGTCATATTAGTTGGGTTAATTTGATATCTCATTGAATATATCACACAGGAACATGATATTGTTTTAGTAGTATTTGGAATTATTTTTTTTAAACTGACATTATCAGCATCATAGTGAAGTTTTCTCTTATAAATGCTCTGCTCAATGTCAGGGAATTTGTGAAATATTTGTGTCTGTTAAATAGTTTGTGTGATTGAATTGCAGCTGGTGTGAAGAAGCTGTGGCAGTGTCACGCTGGCCCCTCTATGGCTTGGCATTGGATTAGTTTTTTCAGTGAATGGTGATTAAATTGCATCCATATGAAAAGGCCGACATCATGTTGCAGCTATGTGGTTTAAAAATCAGATCAAATTCACAGATGTATGCTGATGATTCTGTTTGAGGGCGCTGACTCACAAAGGCAGGCTCTTCAAACAGGTTACTGCAAGAATTCAAATTCTGCCAAATACCTCAAAGTGTAAAGGTATAGTGTAATTAATATATATTTTATTCTTTGTAGCACACAGGTTTTTTTTCTGATTCAGATATCCAAATTCAGTGTCAGACACCAATGAGTCTCTGGACTGACACCAGTGTAAAGCTCTTGAAATATAAACCATACCAATTAAGTACTCCAGGAGCATAAGGGTGTGACAATTTACTCCTGCAGAAGTGGATTTCCTGTTGATATCCTTCCAGCAGCTCAACAGTCAAAACACTGCCTGGAATCTTAAACTTGGTGTATTACTGGGAATTTAAATGTCAGCCAGTTAATGTTAGTTATGGCTGTTAGTTATATGCTATTAATGCGGACCCTTTGATTCTGTTTGTTAACCAGACATTGGTTGTGAGACCTGGTGCTAAAAGCAGTGTCAAAGGGGCAGCACAGGTATATTTTTATCAACGTACTCAAATTGAACAATGCTGGTTCTACTCTGGATACTTTAAAAAGTAGAGCTGAACAAGCTACCTCACCAACAATGAACAGCAAAGCAACATAAACAAATTCTTATTCCACTTATGAAATTTTGAATAAGGTAATAAGAATGTACAACACTATAAATTCTTGGCCCAATTTTCAAAATAATTCTACTTGCAGAATTTTTTTCTGCAGCATTCTTGCAGTTTTGAGTTGTTTCCGCATTTCAGCTGGATTTTCAAATACTTGTTGGATGTAATAAGGAGTGGTTAAGTAGATAAAAAGGGCTCATTTTAAAACTGTAGTGAGATCTTCAGTAAGTTTAATTTGCAACATTTTAATTTTTAATTTCAAAGCCAAAGGAATGTCTGAATTTATTACTGCCCACAGTTCAGTGACATGTCTGTGATCATTCATTTAAAAAAATTGTAATCGGCTGAGTTTCTTAATTTGTCAGTTTACACATGTCTCATCGATTTATGTCTTGATTAGCCGAAATGGCAACAATGTACAGGGCAACAATGTAACTTTCCAATTCCCATAATATAATGTGTGTAATATATCTCTATATGTTAAAACTAGCAGATCTCCCATGACTTTGGTCATTGATGGTCTGTGGTTTGGAGCACAGTTGTGTTGTTTAGCTGTTAACCTGGCCTGTTTCTTTAAGGTTACTGCTCAAGTACCCATTGTGGGGATTGTAGCTGCTTGTTATTGTAGCTGAGCTGTCAATAACTTACCTTTAAATTTGAGGCTGCAGATCTCTGACTTGCTTCTTTCTAAAAAAGACTGACACCTTGTGTGTGACAGATGCTTTGTTGTGCAAGGCTAACTATCCTATCTGTCTGTTTTCTATTTAATATAGTAAAAGACTTGTAAGTTCATGCGCTTTCTGTGACACACATCTCCCACTCCCTTCAGGAAAGTAAGAGGCCAGAGTTGGTGGAATGCCGAATTCTTCAGGGTTGGTGCGGGGGGGGGGGGCGGTGAACTACACGTTCAGTAGAAGTTTGCAGGGATTGAGGGTGATTTTTTTGAGGAATGATGTGATGACTGCAGTTTTGAAAGGGAGGGGTCAGTATCTGAGGAGAGGGAACAGTTTAGAATGTTCGGTAGCATCGTAGGGAAGTTGGATGGTCAGCAATTTAGTGGGAATAGTGTTGAGCGAGCAAGAGGTCGGTCTCATGGACAAGATGCGCTTGGAGAGCGTATAAGGAGAGATAGCAGAGAGTCTAGAGAAAGATGTGGGTTCAGGGCAAGGTCAGAGGGAACCTTGGGAGAGGTTTGGCTTGGTGGGCAAGGGGAAGGGAGGATGCAGCTGAACAGGTGGTTACAGTGACAAGGAACATAAGTCAGATTTTTGAGCAACAGGGGAGTTAAGGGTTATGGGGAGCGGGCAGGAAAGTGGAGTTGAGGCCAAAATCGAATCAGCCATGATCTTATTAAATGGTGGAGCAGGCTTGAGGGGCCGAATGGCCTGCTCCTGCTCCTATTTCTTATGTTCTTATGAGAGCGCTACCATTGAGGCACGCTGATACAGTACTCTGGAAATTCTGAGTGCATGCTGGGAGATTGTGCGCTCTGCACATATTCAGACTGCGGCATCCGGGGAATTGTAGGCAGATAGGGAAAAATATTAACTGCCATCCCTAGCTTTTGAGAATGACTGTAGTCTCAAAGTAAAAACTGTAATGAAGGTATTAGAAGACATAAAATATCATCTTGTGGGTAAATTTAATAATGTGAAATATGTCATTTTTAAAGTATTTATTTTGCTTAAAACCTAATTTTAGACCATAAATATTTTAGTAATTGCTCTACCAGCCTGATGCACACAACTCTACAGCTCAAAAACTCCAGTCTGAGCAGTTAGTTTACCTGTACTGTACAATAAATGACTGCACTTATTTGCCATTGAGGTTGCGTTAAAATATCAAAGCATACTGTGATTTAAAGTAAGGTATTACAAGCTATAGGGGATTATTTTTTCCATTTGTATTATGAATTAAGACATTTTTTGCCTGGGGTGGCATCCATATATTTTAAGGTTCCAAACCCTGCCTCTTGTGATCATTAGAGCAGTGCTTGACTAGATCATGAAATCAACCTTGACTTGCATCCAGAAGCATATACTCACAAATGAATGAAGCACTGCTACATACATCCAAATTAGCCCAGATGTTGGTTAAGTTTTCTTCATATATGTTTAAAAATCTACTAGTAAATGAAAGATGCGTCTCATGGGCAAGTCCCAAAATTCCTCCATAACGTAGCAATAGATTTTGTGGTATTCATGTGAGTGCTGTGCACAACATGTTAGGTTTTGCCAATTGGCTTTTTACCAAGCTTCTCAATGCAATTATTACAGCAATTAGAAAGGAAATGAAATGTGTGACGTAAATGAAATCAAATTTTTCTTTGAAGATTTGGTAGTAATATTTTCAGTTCACTGAAATAAAAGATTGAGATTTATTTTTGACTTCAACAAAATCTATCATATTTTGAAAGTAATGCACAAGAAAATTACCAGAATAAAATACTAAGAACAAGTTAGGCACATTCTACAGAAACTGTAGGTGACTGGTAGCATGATAGATTTTGTGTTTCACAGTAAGAAAAAAAACGATTTCCAAATTGTAGTCTTTTTCATTCGTGAAATAATAGCTGGTATCAAACTGTCACTCATCTACTATATTCTGTTTATGTAACACAGAGCAGCATTAGCAGTTCAAGCCTAACGCATCTGGTGTGAAACCCAAACATTTCCACACAGCGTCCATTGCATGGAGGGGCAAAGTTTAAACTACGGATTTCAGTCCTCAGAACTACCCATCATACTTTGTATAGTTTACTTTGTTCCAGAAAAATGTTAAGCTTACAGAATGTTATACATGATAAATGACTGGAGCCTGCACATTATGGTCGGTTAATTTTTCGGAAATATAATCCTTTCCAAAAGCTTTGCTCACTGGAGGTTTTCACATAATTTTGGAAAAATTGCTTTGAAATTAACAGCCGATTTTGCAGGCTAAGTTTAGGCTTGAATGGCTTGCTGCAAGTGAAAACTCGTCACCTGCAGAGTGAGCTGACTATCCACAATTTTGTGGGGTCAGTTCATTAGCATAATTATTCATAGCTGCCTGTACAACTTTGCCTTTTGCAGGGATGACTACAAATTCACACTTAAACTGAAGTTTAAAGGGATAAGTCTCCTTCAAGATAAGTTGCCATATGGTGGTGAGGGGGGAAGGTGTGTGTGGGGGGGGGTGGTTTGTGGTGGTTGAGTGGGTGTGAGGTGGCATTCTTAGTGGCTTTATGCAGGCTTAAAATGCATTTAAATCCTTTAGCAGATTTTGTTGAGGCTGGAGGGGAGGGGGGAATGGTGTAAAGAAGTGCCAGGTAAAAAATTAAGTGAAAGGAAACCTGAAAGTCTGCAAACAAGTTACAGAGAGGTGCAGTACCTGACCCGCTGTTTCATCGCTGGTGAAGAGGAGGTGCTCTGTATGAGTTGGGTGCAAACAGGGTTGTCTTGTTTGGCACTCTGGCAGTACACCATGGCTGTCTGGAGGTGGTGACTGGGCTCTACCTACAGAACCTGGAAACCGGTGCAAAAGAACATAACACACATTAAGCAATCTGGGTGTTAGTAGCAGTTGCCAGGTAGATGACCCTAGATTCCATGCCACAAACTGTTGCCTGTCGGTCTGTTCCACATTTAATGCTCACCCATTCCAAGCCCTCAAACAAACTGACAGGCCATTCATTGCATCTTCTAAATACCCACACTTCAGTGGGCACACATTCAGTTGAAAGTCTTGCCACACTCGTATCTTCCAAGGGCATCACCTCAAGTCTTTGAAACACAACCTAGCTGCATGATCTATGTTCACTTCATAGAATCATAGAAAGTTACAGCACAGAAGGAGGCCATTTCGGCCCATTGTGTCCGCGCCGGCCAACAAAGAGCTATCCAGCCTAATCCCACTTCCCAGCTCTTGGTCCGTAGCCCTGCAGGTTAGAGCATCCCAAGTGCACATCCAAGTACTTTTTAAATGTGGTTAGGGTTTCTGCCTCTACCGCCATTTCAGGCAGTGTGTTCCAGACCCCCACAACCCTCTGGGTGAAGAAATTTCCCCTCAAATCCCCTCTAAACATTCCACCAATTACTTTAAATCTGTGCCCCCTGGTTTTTGACCCCTCTGCTAAGGGAAATAGGTCCTTTCTATCCACTTTATCTGTGCCCCTCATAATTTTATACACCTCTAATCAGGTCTTCCCTCAGCCTCCTCTGTTCCAAGGAAAACAAACCCAGCCTATCCAGTCTTTCCTCATAGCTAAGATTCTCTACTCCCGGCAACATCCTTGTAAATCTCCTCTGTACCCTCTCTAGTGCAATCACATCTTTCCTGTAATGTGGTGACCAGAACTGCACGCAGTACTCTAGCTGAGGCCTAACTAGTGTTTTATACAGTTGAAGCATAACCCCCCCTGCTCTTGTATTCTATGCCACGGCTAATAAGGCAAGCATTCCGAATGCCTTCTTAAAC
Organism: Squalus acanthias; assembly: GCA_030390025.1. Taxonomy (NCBI): domain Eukaryota; kingdom Metazoa; phylum Chordata; class Chondrichthyes; order Squaliformes; family Squalidae; genus Squalus; species Squalus acanthias. The sequence continues at coordinate 174,530,469 of CM059425.1, read as the reverse complement.
ACCTTACCTACCTGGCCTGCTACCTTCAGGGATCTGTGGACATGCACTCCAAGGTCCCTTTGTTCCTCTACACTACTCGGTGTCCTACCATTTAATGTGTATTCCCTTTCCTTGTTAGCCCTCCCCAAATGCATTACCTCACACTTCTCCGGATTGAATTCCATTTGTCACTGTTCTGCCCACCTGACCAATTTATTGATATCTTCCTGCAGTCTACAGCTTCCTTCTTCAGTATCAACCACACAGCCGATTTTAGTATCATCTGCGAACTTCTTAATCATACCCGCTATATTCAAGTCAAGATCATTGATATATACCACAAAAAGCAAGGGACCTAGTACTGAGCCCTGCGGAACCCCACTGGAAACAGCCTTCCAGTCACAAAAACACCCATCAACCATTACCCTCTGCTTCCTGCCTCCGAGCCAGTTTTGAATCCAACTTGACACTTTGCCCTGGATCCCATGGGCTTTTAACTTTGTGACCAGTCTGCCAAGTGGAACCTTATCAAAAGCCTTGCTAAAGTCCATATAGATTACATACTTACTAATGTCCACGATGGCCAGCAGAGAGGGCACATATCAGTCACCTTACATCTGCTCCTTCAGCTTAGAGCATCTCAGTCAATTTCAGTCTTGCAGCCAGGAATCTAAGAGGGTTTTGAAGTTTTTGGTTGGTCAGCCAGCTGAGTTACTTTTCAAACGTCAGACTGTTCTCTCTATCAGCCTATCAAGAAGAAGTTAGTCTAAATGTTCAAGGGTATGTTTAGAGAGAAAGCGAATGATATTTATAATTTTATATCTCAAGGAGAGTAGAGTAATGTATTTTGCACTGTTACATAGTTTTTTGTTCATTTGTCTTGTGTAAATAGAATCTCTTGTTGGCTCAAAGCTCGCGTCTCGATCAGACATAGGCACATAATCCATATTCTTTTGAATAGAGGGGGAATCGGTGGCGGCATTTGATATATTTCAGTTGCTGGTATACAGAGTACATGCTCTCTGTTATGATCCCTGTGTCTCATTATCATTTTCCATATTTGGTAGGAAAAGATCAGTTCTGGATTATAGGGCGCTTATGGAAGTGGTTGGTGCCGCTGAACTTAAGATAATAAGTGTAAAAGAAAGTCAGTAACTTGATACCTACATACTTGGGTAATGACTGATTTGTATAGCTTACTTTGGATACAGACCGACCTTCCTCTGATCGTTCCTCTGCAACAATTCCTTATTCTCAAGCACCTTGAGGGTAAGAGGAATTCCTTGAGGAATGGCCATAATAAAAGTTCAGCGTGGTAGCCTTACCTCAGTGATGGCACTCTCACCTCTAAGTCAGGAGGTCATGGATTTTTTTTAATTTGTTCATGGGATGTGAGCGTCGCTGGCAAGGCCAGCATTTATTGCCCATCCCTAGTTGCCCTTGAGAAGGATTCCAGATACTTGTGCACAAAATTGAGGCGGACATTTTGATACAGTACTGAGGGAGTGCTGCACTGTTGAAGTGCCTCTTTTGGATGAGACGTTAAACCGAGGCCCCATCTGCCATCTCGGGGAGGCGTAAAAGACCTCATGGCACTATTTAAAGAAGAGTGGGGGAGAGCTCCTGATATTCTGGCCAATATTTATCCTTTAATCAAGCATTACTGAAAACATAGTTTATTTCATCATTTTATCTCTTAGCTGCTTGCAGGTCCTTGCTGTACAAAAATTGGCTGCTGCAATTCCTGACATACAGTAGTGACTTTCAGGCTGCAAAATCCTCCAGTATCTCCACTCCCACCCCATGCTGGTCATACGTGTGACCAGCGCACCTAATTGTAAAAATTTCCCCTTTAATGTGTTCCCCCTTACATAGGAACAGGAGTAGGCCATTCAGTCCCTCGAGCCTGTTCCGCCATTCGATGAGATCATGGCTGATCTGTGATCTAACTCCATATACCTGCCTTTGGCCCATATCCCTTAATAACTTTTGGTTAACAAAAATCTACCAATCTCTGATTTAAAATTAACAATTGATCTAGCATCAATTGCCATTTGTGGAAGAGAGTTCCAAACTTCTATCACCCTTTGTGTGTAGGAGTGTTTCCTAATTTCACTCCTGAAAGGTCTGGCTCTAATTTTTAGACTATACCCCCAAGTCCTAGAATCCCCAACCAGCGGAAATAGTTTCTCTCTATCTACTCTATCTGTTCCCCTTAATATCCTGAAAACTTCGATCAGATCACCCCTTAAACTTCTAAATTCTTGGGAATACAACCCTAATTTGTGTAATATCTCCTCGTAACTTAACCCTTGAAGTCCGGGTATCATTCTGGTAAACCTCCGCTGCACTCCCTCCAAGGCCAATATATCCTTCCTAAGGTCTGGTGCCCAGATCTGCTCACAGTACTCCAGGTGTGGTCTAACCAGGGTTTTGTATTGCTGCAGCATAACTTCTGTCCCCTTTTATTCTAGTCTTCTTGATATAAAGGCCAGCATTCCATTAGCCTTTTTGATTATTCTCTGTACCTGTTCATGTAATTTTAATGATCTCTCTACCTGAACCCCCAAGACTCTTTGGACCTCCACTGTTTTTAGTTTTTCACCATTTAGAAAGTACCCTGTTCTATCCTTTTTAGGTCCAAAGTGGATGACCTCACATTTGCTTACATTGAAATCCATTTGCCACAGTTTTGCCCATTCACTTAATCTATCAATATCCCTTTGTAATTTTATGCTTCCATCTACACTGCCTACAATGCCGCCTATCTTTGTGTCATCTGCAAATTTGGATATATGACTTTCTATGCCATCATCTAAGTCGTCAATAAATGTTGTGAATAGTTGAGGCCCCAACACAGATCCCTGCGGGACACCACTAGTCACATCGTGCCAATTTGAGTACCTACCCATTATCCCGACTCTCGTCTCCTGCCGCTCAGCCAATTTCCTAACCAGGTCAATAATTTGCCCTCAATTCTGTGGGCTTCTAGCTTAGATAACAATCTCTGACATGGGACTTTATGAAATGCCTTCTGGAAGCCCATATAAATAACATCCATAGACATTCCCCTGTCCACTACTTTAGTCACCTCCTCAAAAAATTCAATCAGGTTTGTCAGGCATGACCTACCTTCACAAATCCATGCTGGCTCTCTGATCAACTGAAAATTTTTGAGGTGTTCAGTCACCCTATCCTTAATTATGGATTCTAGCAATTTCCCCACAACAGATGTTAGGCTAACTGGTCAGTGATTCCCTGGTTTCCCTCTCTCGCCATTCTTAAAAAGCGGAGTGACATGCGCAATTTTCCAATCTAAAGGAACGGTCTCTGGATCTAGAGAACTTTGGAAGATTATAGTTAGGGCATCTGCAATGTGCTCACCTACTTCCTTTAAAACCCTGGGATGGAAACCATCTGGTCCTGGGGATTTGTCACTCTTTAGTGCCATTATTTTCTTTATCACTGTTGTAATGTAGGAAACCCGGCAGCCAATATGCGCACAGCAAGCTCCCACAAACAGCAATGTGATAATGACCAGTTAATCTGTTTTTAGTGATGTTGATTGAGGGATAATATTGGCCAGGACACTGGGGATAACTCCCCATGTTCAATATAATCCTGTTCAATATCAAGTGAGGACCTCTGCCATCTCTGTTTCAATTGCATTACTGATATAACATCTGCCACAGAAAACAATGGTGTTGAATTACACTCGCGAGTTAACTCCTAATTAGTCATAATGCTGTCAGGAAAATAGCCTGCTTATGAAACAGTACCCCTTCCAAATAGCTTCAGTCATCATAATATCTTTTGTTGTTGAAAATAGTAGAAATTAAAAATCCATGTTGGTTTAAAAAAAAGAGTGCAGTCTCCCAAAAATAAATTCCTTCCCTTTGCAACCAGCATGCTTATCTTGTTAAGATAAACCCTTGCATATTAAATGTGGTCAAGTTGAAATACCAACCTGACACTATACATTACAGATGCTTGATATATTTTCAAACAGATTTATCCTTTAAGTCCAATTAGTGCTCAGTCACTGTCTTTGGGGATGAAATTCGATAGCGCAAAAAAAGGACGCGGACACCGCAATGCGAGATATGCCCCTGCCTGTTCAAAAAGCACAGGCAGCACATCAATTTGGCGCTGCCTTCTAATTAACATGATAGGAGCGCACAGCCTAGCATGAAGCCGCTGCTGACAGGCTGTGTGCTCAGCAGGTGGCTGAAGTTCACGTCGCTGGAGTGAGGCTAGCGTTACTTAAAGCTAGCCCGCTTCTCTTCAAGGCAGTCTGCAGCTCTTAAAGCTGAGCTGCCTTCTGCAGATAAAAAAATGTAAAATACCTTCAGCACCAGGCAGTCTTCAGCTCTTAAAGCTAAACTGCTTTCTGCATATATAAAATGCTGTAAGTGCTTCCGCACTAACCAAATGGCTCAACAGACCAGGGAAAGGGCATCCAGGGTCTCGGACACAACACTCCAGCTTTGTGCAGGGGATCAAAAGTGGAAGAGGTCCTCTACCCACAGGGGCCAGGAAGCCCTCCAGAAAGAAGGGTATGGGACCAGATTGCCGAGGCTGTCACTGCCAGCAGTGTCGCCCCCAGGACCCGGCTCCAGTGCCCAAAGAAGTGTTATGACCTCGGACCAGTGGTCAAGGTCAGTGAATGCATCTTCAAAAGCCGTCTCCTACCAACTGCACCACTACCCTCACACACTGCTCACTGCATGACCACCCCCCACATCACTCACCTACCAACAATCTCAACTAAACACGAGGCACACCTCACATTGCTAGCTTCACCTCACCCCTTGGAGGAGACAGTTCTGGCCATTCTTGGCAGGGGCATGGCTGAACCCTTGTCCAGTGGCGGGGCTGAAAGAATACAAGATGCCGGTATCTTCATATGTCATCCTCCTTCTCACTTCCCACTTCCCCCTCATCCCACAATCTCTTCTGATTTACAAGCTGAACATGGTATAAGCATGCACCTCTTGCTTTACCCCGCCTCTGCTCACTACAACCCTACTTTTGTGCCTTCCTCATTTCAGACACCCAAGAAATCCAGCCTGCCCACACAGTGGTTGACCAAGAAGAGGGAGAGGAGAGTGAAGAAGAAGAAACACATTCACTCATTTCAAACTCCCTTGATATCACACTTCCAGCCACCAACTCCTCTCGGTCATCCTGCAAGGCTATCTGCAGCGTCTCCCACTGAAAGTCACCAGCCTTTCATCAGCCATGCTGCAGCCACTGGGGTAGCACTGCATAACATCACTAATATAGGCAAAGGCACATGCAAGATAGTCACTATGGGAATGCACAAGGGTGATTAGTTGATTTTTGATGTAATATTGGATGCATGTGTGGATAAAGTTGGATTGAAAAGTTTGCTTTGTGGTGGCTTTTATTTCAGCATTGCGGCCAAGAGGACGCTGTGATGGTCAGTAACAGAGGGAAGGTAAGGTGTGGGACAAATGTTGAAAGGGGAATTGGGGTTGCATTCACTGGTACCGCAGCCGGATGATTCGATCCTGGATATCCCGGCCAGAAAGGGGCTGTCTGGGTTACCTCCTTCCTTCTGCTTTTTCCTCTTCTGACTCCTCCTCTTTCTCCTCCCTCTGCGAGCAGCTTGTCCCCTTTGCTGCCTCTGTTCCATCTCCATGTGATGCAACTACAGCCCCCAGGACTGGGAGCAAGTGGTGTTCTCAGAGGCTTTCCTTTCAGAGCCAAAGCCTTGCAAACGTCCAGCAGCACACCCTGCACTTCCTAACAAAATTTTTAATGTATTGCACCAAAACACTACTGCAATAAAATGTAAAAAAAAAGTCCTAAAAGCAAAAATCTAAACTTACCTGAAAGTTGTGTGTGTCCCTTTAAGAAGCACTGGCTGCGTCTCTGTTGTACTGCTGCACGCACGTTCTTCCGTGCGTGGTTTGGAGAGGGCAGTAACAAGAGCGGTGATGTCGAAAATCACAGTTTGTGTGTCAATTCAGGCGTTGCACGCTGATTAACGTCACGCTCTGCATCATTTAAATATGTGCGGTGAGCGCAAGCAACAGCAGCGCTGACAACCTGCCCAAAATGGCGGCCGCTGCGTTTTGCGCCAGAAGCGTGGCAGACGCCATTTTTTTGCCAAACCGGCCTTAACCCCATTTATCTGCCTTTGCCCCATATCCCTTAATACCTTTGTTAACAAAAATCTCAGATTTAAAATTAACAATTAATCTAGCATCAATTGCAGTTTGTGGAATATTGTTCCAAACTTCTACCACCCTTTGTGTTTCCTAATTTCACTTCTAAAAGGTCTGGCTCGAATTTTTAGACTATACCCCCTAGTCCTAGACTCCTCAACGAGCGAAAATAGTTTCTCTCTATCTACCCTATCTGTTCCCTTAATATCTTGAAAACTTCGATCAAATCACCCCTTAACCTTCTAAATTCCAGGGAATACGACTCCTCGTAATTGGCGTCACCGGCAAGGCCATCATTTATTGCCTATCGCTAGTTGCCCTTGAGAAGGTGGTGGTGAGCCGCCGCCTTCAACCGCTGCAGTCCGTGTGGTGAAGGTACTCCCATAGAGCTGTTCGGGAGGGAGTTCCAGGATTTTGACCCAGTGACAATGAAGAAACAACGATATATTTCCAAGTTAGGATGGTGTGTGACTTGGAGGGAAACTTGCAGGTGGTGGTGTTCCCATGCGCCTGCTTCCCTTGTCCTTCTAGGCGGAAGAGGTCGCGGGTTTGGGAGGTGCTATCGAAGAAGCCTTGGCTAGTTGCTGCAGTGCATCTTGTAGATGGTACACACTGCAGCCACAGTACACAGGTGGTGGAGGGAGTGAATGTTTAAGCTGGTGGATGGGGTGCCAATCAAGCGGGCTGCTTTGTCCTGGATGGTGTCGAGTTTCTTGAGTGTTGTTGGAGCTGTACTTATCCTGGCAAGTGGAGAGTATTCCATCACACCCCTGACTTGTGCTTTGTAGATGGTGGGAAAGGCTTTGGGGTTCAGGAGGCGAGACACTTGCTGCAGAATACCCAGCCTCTGACCTGCTCTTGCAGCCACAGTATTTATGTGGTTGGTCCAGTTAAGTTTCTGGTCAGTGGTGACCCCCAGGATGTTGATAGTGGGGGATTCGGCGATGGTATTGCTTTGAATGTCAAAGGGCGGTGGTTAGACTGAAGTTAATTGCTTACAGTACTCCAGGTGTGGTCTAACCAGGGCTTTGTATAGCTGTAGCAAAACATCTATTCCCTTGTAGGCTAGTCCTCTAGATATAAAGGCCAGCATTCTATTCGCCTTTTTGATTATTTTCTGTACCTGTTCATGATATTTTAATAAAGTATGTTCCTGGATCCCCAAGTCTCTTTGGACCTCCACTGTTTTTAGCCTTTCACCATTTAGAAAGTACCCTGTTCTATCCTTTTTAGGTCCAAAGTGGATGAACTCACATTTGTCTACATTGAAATCCATTTGCCACAGTTTTGTCCATCTGCATAATCTAGTAATTATTGAGAGATAGATGAGAAAGATTGTGATGGGAAGATTGGAGGATAGAGGTGAGAGAATGATTGCGTATGAGATGACAAGCTTTTCTTGTAATTTAGGTCAAAAAGTATCATCATATCATTTGCAGATTATGATGTAAATGATTGATAGCTCTTATGAATTTTTTCTGGCTCCAATGTTAAAACAAAAAGGTGCATCAAACACTTTTTATAGAAATTGAAGCACAGATAAAAGGCCTTTCAGCCTGTGCCACTGCTAGTTTCACACTGGTGCTATCTACTCTGGTGCCATTTACTTGTCTCCTTTAATATTTTTCTTCAAATATGTGTTCAAATCCCTCTTCAATGTTGTGATTGAATTGGCTTCAATAGCCATTTGTGGTAATGTATTCCATGTTCTCATAACTCTGAGTGGAAAAAATGCAACCTCTTTATGCTGCTGGTATTAATTTCAAGTTCACTCCTTCTTGTTACAGATTCACCAACTAGTAAAAATAATCCTTCACTATTTAGTCTCTGAAACCTTTTTTTCAGGGCAGCCCAATTTTACAAAGGGGGCCTCAAACTGGCATTAATCCCCATATTTTTGTGTGCAAAGGGCCTAATGCCTGTTTCAGACACCAGCCCTGGATGCCTCTCTTTCTTCCTTTACCAATATGGTGGGCGCCGACCTCCATCATGAAATGAGCGCATGTGCCTCACCACCTGCTATATTGGATTCTTAGGCACCTGTTTTGCACATGGAAAATGCGCGCGGCGCCAATGAATTTCTAGGTCATTGTGATTAGTTTTGGATAAGTTGGATTCTGATTCTAAAATAGAATGACCTTATACATGTGCAACACTAACGTCTTCCATATTGTTTCAGTGAAATGAATGACTTCAGTCAGAGGTGCCGAGTGGATGATCCATTTCGGCTTCCTCCTGAGGTCCCCAACATCACAGAAGCCAGTCTTCAGCCAAATCAATTCACTCCATGTGATATCAAGAAATAGTTGAGCGCACTCGATAGGCCCCAACAACATCCCGGCTGCAGTGCTGAAGACTTGTGCTCCAGAACTAGCCGCGCCTCTAGCCAAGCTGTTCCAGTATAGCTACAACACTGGCATCTACCTGATGAAGTGGAAAATTGCCCAGGTATGTCCTGTCCACAAAAGGCAGGACAAATCCAATCCGGCCAATTTCTGTCCCACCAGCCTACTGTCAATCATTAGCAAAGCGATGGAAGCGGGCATTGACAGTGCTATCAAGCGGCACTTACTCACCAATAACCTGAACACCGATGTTCAGTTTGGGTTCTGCCAGGACCACTCGGCTCCAGACCTCATTACAGCCTTAGTTCAAACATGGAGAAAAGAGCTGAATTCCAGAGGTGAGGTGAGAGTGACTGCCCTTGACATCAAGGCAGTATTTGACCGAGTGTGGCATCAAGGAGCCCGAGTAAAACTGAAGTCAATGGGAATCGGGGGGGGAAACTCTCCACTGGCTGAAGTCATACCTAGCACAAAGGAAGATGGTTGAGGTTGTTAGAGGCCAATTATCTCAGCCCCAGCACATGGCTGTAGGACTTCCTCAGGGCATTGTCCTAGACCCAACCATCTTCAGCTGTTTCATCAATGACCTTCCCTCCATCATAAGGTTAGAAGTAGGGACGTTTGTTGATGATCCCACGGTGTTCAATTCCATTCGCAACACCTCCGATAATGAAACAGTCCGTTCCCGCAAGCAGCAAGACCTAGACAACATTCAAACTTGGGCTGATAAGTGGCAAGTAACATTGGCGCCACACAAGTGTCAGGCAATGACTATATACAACACGTGAGAGTCTAACCACCTCCCCTTGACATTCAATGGCGTTACCATCGTCAAATCCCTCAACATCAACATCCTGAGGGTCACCATTGACGAGATACTTAGCTGGACCAGCCACATAAATACTGTGGCTACAAGAGCAGGACGGAGGCTGGGTATTCTACAGCGAGTGACTCATCTCCTGACTCCCCAAAGCCTTTCCATCATCTACAAGGCACAAGTCGGGAGTGTAACGGAATACTCTCCACTTGCCTGGATGAGTGCAGCTCCAACAACACTCAAGAAGCTCGACACCATCCAGGACAAAGCAGCCCGCTTGATTGGCACCCCATCCACCACCTTAAACATTCACTCCCCCACCACTGACGTACCATGGCTGCAGTGTGTACTATCTACAAGATGCACTGCAGCAACTCACCAAGGCTTCTTCGACAGCGCCTCCCAAACCCACGATCTTTACCACCTAGAAGGACAAGGGCAGCAGGCTCATGGGAACACCACCAGCTCCAAGTTCCCCTCCAAGTCACACACCATCCTGACTTGAAAATATATCGCCACTCCTTCATCGTCACTGGGTCAAAATCCTGGAACTCCCTACCTAATAGCACTGTGGGCGTACCTTCAGCACACAGACTGCAGCGGTCCAAGAAGGCGGCTCACTACCTTCTCATGGGCAATTAGGGATGGGCAATAAATGCTGGCCTTGCCAGCAATGCCCACATCCCATGAATACATTTTTAAAAATCCAAACATGTTTGGGCCTTCTCAGGGGGCCTAACATCACAATCTGCTCCTGAGCATTTCTGCCTAAAATATTCAGGAAAAATTGGGTATAACTGGGTTACATTACTTCCTGTCTATATAGGACACGAGTCCAAAAACTATCGGCAGTGGATTATGTAATCTGTAAAAGTTAAAAATTGGCATAGAGTTCACAAATGTACCCTTTATTGTTTACAAAGTAACATTTTGTACTTTGATGCAAGATTACCATCCATGTTTATTTGTCCAGAGAACAGAAAATGATATTAATGGCTTTATTCATATTTTGAAACCTACAACAAAGGAAAAGCACCCATAAGTGGAGTGTGCTTTTTTTAAACTGTTCAATTATTCAGAATGGATAGCATGGTTGCTACAAAACAGAAACTAGTGAGTTGGGGTTAGGGTAGATACGCAGACTGGCAAAAGGTAGGAAGTGGTGTTCCACCGGGATCGGTCCTGGGACCACTGTTGTTCACAATTTACGTTAATATTTTGGACTTGGGAATTGGAAGTACAATTTCAAAATTTATGGATGACCCCAAACTGGAGGTTATAGTTAATAATGAGAAAGAATGCAAAAAAATACAAGAAGACATTAATAAACTTGCAGAATGGGTGTAATTGGCAAATGAATTTCAATATAGAGAAGTGTGAGGTGGTGCATTTTGGTAGGAAGAATAAGAAGGCAACATACTGCTTGGATAATAAGAGTCTAAATGAAGCAGAGAAGCAAAGGGATCTGGGGGTACAGATCCATAAATCACTAAAAGTAGTGATACAGGGTAATAAGGCCATATAAAAGCAAACCAAGCAATGGGGTTCATTTCTAGAGGAATAGCATTGAAAAGCAAAGAAGTTATGTTAAACTTGTATAAAACCTTGGTTACACCTCATTCGGAGTACTGTGTACAGTTCTGGGCCTAGAGTTTCAGCGCCTGAAATCGGACAAACCAGCGTAAAAGATCGAGGAATTTTAAGCATACATTACATCAAACGTAAATAGAGTTTCTGTGATCTTTTACGCGATTTAAAAAACATCGTGTTGGAAGCTGGCCCCGCGCACAAAACAGACCATGCCCCCAGATCGAAATATTGGCCCGGATTTTGCGGTCAGCAGCGAAGTGATGGTGCTCGCCACTGACCTCGAAGAAATCTGCCCACAAAGATCCAGCGACCTCTGTGTCGTAGATTTCACTTTCACTGATGTTACTTTCATTCTGGTGTCACCTATAGGGGATCTCAAGCCTCCTGCAACAGTGATGTCATCAAGCAGGCTGTGAAGAATTCTCACAGACAGCAAACCAGGAAGTAAAAAGCACTGATTATCCTTCACTTTTTAATTATTTTACAGAGTGAAATAAAGATTGGGACATGCACATGGGCTTAAGGTAGAAGCTGAAATCTCATAAATGAAAAACATTTTTTTTAATGATTTTAAAAATCTAGGAATTTTTATCATAATGGAGAAACTTGACATTCCACAAATATAAAATTAGTTTTCCAGGACCAGAGAGGTTGTTCAGCAGTAATTATGACTTAGTACACAATCACAAAATCAGTTACACTTCATTCAACAAGGCTTAACTTTTTTTAAGGGTTTTTAGAGCGTGAATAGTGTGCAAAAAATGAAAGTTCACGTCAATTCAGTGATTTTAATTGATTTCCATCTGCGAGGACTGAAGCAGCGCACCTTGTAGAGGAGCAGGGTATCACTGACAGCAACTTCAGGATTTCTGCATTTAACTGCGCATGTGCAGACTCCAGAAGTTGCTGTCAGTTTTACAGAGTAATGACAATGAACGCTGACAGTTTTGCCATCATTACAACCACAGATTCCGGGCCAATGAGCATAGCAAGTTTCCGCGGGTTGTGCCCATTTGCGGCCATTCGAGGAGGCGCTTCAAAATAAGCTGTTATTTTAGGCGCAAAGGCACTAGTTGGCACATTTCTAATGTGTTTAAATATTTAAAAAATATTTAATTTACTAAGAAACTGACGAATCCACACCAATGAAACTAATAAATGGTTCAGTATAGTTCTTTAAAGTAATTTTCAGTGATTTAAAATCAGGTTACTCACAGGTGGTGAACTAGACACTATTATTAAAAAATTTTTTTTTGATAAACCCATTCTCAGCTGTGTTAATAAAAATGAACCAGATTAGTACTCTTAAGTACGTGAATAAATATTTTTTAATGCAAGGGGAAAAAAGAAACGGTTACATTTTATTACGCTGCCCGATTGCGCTGGTTCATGGCAGAAAGCACTGGAATTAAATTCAATAGCCCTATTATTTTTTTTCCTCCCTCTCCTCCACTTCAGCCGTTACCTCTTGCTGGGACATCGTTCTATGTGGGTTACTCCTCCAGTACCTTACCTTAGTGTCTATTCTTCCTGTGTGACCCTTGACAATGAGTGTCAGCACGCTATTTCAGTACGAAGGGCATTTACAGCCAAGCCCGACCCTGTCCTTACCTGGTGTCCTGTACTTAAGCTTCCAGCAGGAGTCACTAGCAGCAATAAAGCATGATAATTGAATGATTTCCCTGTCCTGAGTCAAATTGTTACTAATGTCAGCTAACTCAACACAGATATTGAATTTGGGATTCTCCTGGTTTGCATAACTCAGCTGTTCAACAAATTAAAACTATTTTGGAGCAGATCAGAATTGTTTTGGCAGGCTTATTTTAAGATTCTCCCACCTTTGACTTCTCCCCCTTCACTTCCTGAAGGTGCTATTTTATGCTGGAGTACAGGTGCTGGCTGCTCGCATTTTTTGTATTTGAGCCTAGATACAAAGTCCTGTGGAGCCGAAACCCTGCTTCTGTCCTTGCCCGTGTCCCCACACGTGTACAGAATTCAGAAGCAATCATAAACAATTACCATTTATGTTGCTGCTTCAATTAGGGAGGAAATCCCCACCTCTTGACAGAGGCAGTCGGAACTTGTTATTTAGCTTGGCTCTGAAATTGGGAGTGCTGATGGTGGTAGTGTTGTAAGGAAAATGCAGCATAAATTTGCAGATAATACAAAAGTTGTTTGCAAAACTTGGGATATTCCAAGTATTCCAAGGATATAATTCAGAAAGATATGCAGACACAGCAACTGAGGAGATGAGTGACATTTAATACTGAGAAATGCGAAGTAATATATATCTGTACAAGAATAGCAATTATCATCTTATAATGAAATCTATATTATTATAAAGATGAAGCAGAATAAAGGTTTAGAGATGGCAGTTGGCCAACTATTTTGCATAGTCGTAATTGAGTAAGAAATCTAATATTACTGCATGTATTCTCAAATAAGTGGCTTGATCAGCTGCTTTAGGTCGTTGTCCTCTATCAAATGGTCACAAATACAAGATATTGGTGAAATTGTGCCTAGTGATTATGGTTTTGAAGAGCTAGCTCTCCAGCTATGTGCAGTGCAGAAGTTGACCCTCACCTGGGGGAGTAGGCTTTTGTTCTGCTTAATTTCTCTCTGGTCAGTCATTCTATTTAGCAGTCATCTGCCGGGACAGGAGGGCAGGCTTTCCACTATGTACTGGACTGAATATTAAACATGCATGTTTTCTGTACTTTTTCTGAATGTTTTGATGTATAACTTTTTTTCTGTAGACTGTCTTTTTTCAATGGTATTTAAAAACAAAACAAATGAATATTAGTTTATATAAGTAGATCTACAGAGTACAAATAGAATGAAGTGATACTGACAGTCAAAAAAGGACAGATGATATCCCACTTGGGAGTTTGGTATTGAATTATGGTCATTATACATTAAGTACAGAGGCCAAGAAGACTGATATAATCCATGGGCCCATTATTACAAGATAGGTGTGTAGCTAAAATTGCTTCATTAGAAGTGACTGCTGTAATTCTTTTAACTAAGATAAATGTACGTAAAGCTGATCGTGCTGCAGGACCCAACGACATTTAACCCAGCATGCTCAGGAAAATGGGGTGTGGGGGCAGGTCACATATGAGACACTGACTCGTATATTCAATAATCCATTAAGTTCTGGGTTAGTTCCCAAAAATTAGAAGGAGGTTCATGTGGTCCTATTATTAAGTAAGGGAAAAATTGGACCTTGGAATTATAGGCCAGTGAGTTTGACTTTGGTAGTCGGTAAGCTGTCAAAAAGCATTATACAGGATATGATATTTGATTACTTGGAGAGTTTGAGGGTTATTAGAGATTCACAGCCTAGCTTTAAGAAATGTTGGTCCTCTCTCACTAACCTGAATGAATTATTCGAGGATGTGATCAGAATGGTGGATGAAGATAGTCCAGTTGGTGTTGTATACCTTGACTTTCAAAGGGCGTTTGATAAATTACTGCATAGATGGGATTAGATTGCACGGATGATAGAGATGCTATTATGTTGGATATATAGCTGGTTAAAAAGAGATAAGTGGAGGGGTGTTATTAATGGGGCCTGGATTAAAATGTAGTTAGGGTTTAAATAGAACCATTCTTAAATTTGTAGATGATACAAAAATGTGCGCAGGGTTAATAATTCAGACCAAATCAATAGCTTACAGGCTAATTTAGTTGAGTTAGCTGAATGATGTAAATCTCCATATAAATGCAAGATGCTGTTGATTTGGCAGATGTCAATTAATGTAGGCAAATGCAGTGTTTGGGATTGGGAAACTCCAAGCATGTTTATACCGTGTAGGGGGAACTGTTAAAAGTAATGGATCAAAGAGGAGATCTGGGAGTAATAGTCAATCTCTCATTAAAGATGCACAAGCAATGTGATGTGGCTATAGAGAAATCAAATCGGATTTTAGTTGTAATGCTAGGAGCATCAAGTACAAAATGAAGGATACTATATAAGGCTCTGGTACATCATCCTTGAAGTACTGTGTTAGGTTTTGGTCCCAGGAGATGGTGAAAGATATTGGCCCTGAAATTCGCCTCTCTGGCTTGCCGCGGGGGTAAGGATCGCACGCGCACTTACCTACCGCGCCTGCCGTTGTGTTTTGGACCCACGGGAACTTCAGCTCCTGGGCCTGCTCCAAGTGCCAGCGCGCAGTGCTTGCGTGTCTCAGGGGTGCAGTTAGTGCGATGCGTCCCCTGGGATCACGTGGGCCATGGAGAGCCAATGGCAGCAGACCATCTTTCATTCATAGATTTGACAGGAAGACCTGTCAAATGTATGAATTGAAATCGGCCCCAAAAGAACAGCTAAACTTAAAATAAATTTTTTAAAAACCCATCACATTTATAAAATAACTATAGTTAAATAAATTAACCACTTTAAACAAAAATTTAAATTTTTGAAAAAATTAAAATACTTTTTAACAGTGCTAAAAATAAACTTACCTTTCTTTAAAGTATCTAAAAAAGATAAACCTGTTGAAATTTTTTTTAAATTATACTTAATTAACCACTTACCTTGTTGAAAACGGCTCCTGCGCCTCCTTTTTAAATGTGCAGGTTCTTCAATACTTACCCTCCCGTAGAAACCTGAAAAAAAATCTAAGTTTGCTGCGTGCGCGGTTCACCTAGGAACCGCCCCCTTCACCAGACCGGAAGTTCCAGTTTCCCGCGCATGCGCAGTGCATGCAGGAAACCGGCACTTCGGGACGCCTTACGGGTGAGTACGCACTGTGTACTCACCCGGGAAGGGCCGAATTTTTGGCCCATTGAGACTCTGGCCAAGGTACAGAGGGGATTGACCAGGAAGAGCTCTTGGTTATGATAATAGACTCCAAGGGTTATGGTTAATAACCCCTATATTTCTCCAAAGTAAATATTGAGGTTTTCATAATGATCCAGGTATTGGAGACAGTCTGATTAGACAGGTTATTTGAAATAGTTAGGGATGTTAAAAGTCGAGATCATCCCTATATAATCTAAAGGCAAAGAGTTGGCTTAGATGCCAGAAAGTATTTTTTTTCCCAGAGTCGTTGCTCTCGGGAACAAACTGACAAGTCATGTGGTAAGGAGTCACTACTATTTTTTAAAAGGGAGCAGGACAAGTTTGTGTGAGTTTATAAGGGGTAAGTTGGTTGTTAGATGTCGTTATGAGGAGTCATGTGCAATCTCCTGGAGCTTGCTGACTGCAAACTTTTTCCAGAATTGGCTGTGGGGAATTTGTTTTTGCCTCTCCCAGGAGATAATGTGGTTAGTGGGTGGATGATTGGCATGCAGGTTGCACCATTGGTTGGATGAGGTGGTCTTAACGGCTTGGCGGTCTTTTCTCTCTGTATGCTTTTATAATTCAAGGGGTGGAAATTCCTTATGGCCTGTTTATGGGTCCATAACCAATGGCGCACAGAGAGTGTGCCCCAACCAGGAGGCCAGAGGCCTGCCTGAAATTGGGCCTTGGGCCGCATTTGCTTAATTAGGGTGGGTTATCGTGCCCTGCAAAATTGGTAATTTTTGCCCCCGTTTTCAATTTGGATAAAGAGTGCAATGATTACAATTTTTACCCCCAAGTGTTTCAAACTGTGCAGAATCAGTAGTTATTGTGTTATAGTTTTTCTATTGGGGTGAGAAAAGAGTCAGCAAGCAGCATATTACTGTCACCATGATGACACTATGTGACACAGTAGTGTTTTGATGTAATTTACTGCTATGTGTTTGCAAACAAATGGAAAAAATGCCAAACACTCTTCCATGAAGATGATGTAACAAAAAATGTATTTTTGCTCACTCATTTTCTTATTTTTGCTTAGTTTTAAATAGCTTTTAACACACACATACAAAATGGAGGTTACAACGAATTAAAAGGCAGAGGGGCTATAAATACGCAAGGGCTGCATCCCTGCATCAATTCCTGAGTGTGCCTGTTTGAGACATCTGGCAGCGACCTTGCCAAAGTTTGCAGGGTCACGGGGAATTCCTTTCATTTGAATAGTACATGTGGGCACCCGTGCTGCAAAGAGGGCTTCTAGGGTTCCTACCTGCCAAAGCGGGCTACATACTGTGGCAGAAGTGTGCTGGGTTGTGGTGGTGTGGGCCCCTTCACCAGAAAGTAGCCACCAGTGCCCTCCTACAAAGGAGGCTCAAACAAAAAAATTAGCTTTTCTCTTCAGGGACCAGGCCAGGATCCAGGCTTGGACTCCGAGGCTGTCCCCACTTCCCGTCATGCAGCAAGTTGTTACTCTAGGTCTTACCTGGTGTAGCAGCTACCAGTGATCTGACTGATACTTGGTACGCCAGGAACACAAGAATTTCTAGCATTGGGCGTTGCTCCCCATTATGCTGATGGTCATTTTTGGTTTAGGCTTTGCTCCTTGCAAGGTCATCAAGAAAGTCAGGGATTTGTTCCACGTGGATCTTGGCTAATTTGTGGCCCTTCCGATGCACTTTTACCGGAGATATGGTGGGAATGCACTGGCGGCTGCAAATTTTTGGCTCCTTTACGTTTTCTCATATGCGAGATGTCTGCTTTACGAGCACAGTACCTCTTTGAAGGGACAAAGTACTTCGGCATGCAAAAGTCTTGATTGATCACTGTAATGCCATCAGGACAGGCTGTGGGGAAAAATCAGTGAATTTAAAGGCGCTTTAATAGATGTGAATAGATTGAGTTTGAGGCCTATCGTAGGTTGAAATTATACCAGATTACTAAACATGGGATGTACATTTGTCGGTCCCTATCAATACCTCAAAGTGATCATCATCACGGCTTTGTGTCTATAGACTGTATATTGTTCAGCTGATCATCTTTACCAACAGAAAATGCTGGAAACAGCAGATCTGTGGAGTGAATAAGTGAGTTAATGTATCAGGGGTGGACCAATAGACCAACCTTCAGGGCTTGACAGGGTAGATGCAGGGAGGATGTTTCCCGTAGCTGGCGAGTCTAGAACCAGGGGTCACAGTCTCAGAATAAGGGGTCAGGACTGAGATGAGGAGAAACTTCTTGGTGAATCTTTGGAACTCTCGACCCCAGAGGGCTGTGGAGGCTCAGTCATTGAGTATATTCAAGACAGAGATCAATAGATTTTTGAATGGTAAGGGAATCAAGGGATATGGGGATAGTGCAGGAAAGTGGAGATGAGGTAGAAGATCAGCCATGATTTTATTGAATGACGGAGCAGGCTCGAAGAGCCAAATGGCCTACTCCTGCTCCCATTTCTTATGTTCTTATGTTCACATACCCGTTCTTCACTGGAAATATGAGAATTAAAAATCAGCACATTTTGTTTGTTAGCAGTTTAGTTTGTTTTGGTGTGGAGCACTTTGATAAATTAGGCTCAGAAAATCTTGCTCTTAGGTAATTTGTGCAAAGACTGTATTTTCTTTTCACTGAGGAACAACATTTCTTATCCTCTGAGAAGGAGTTAGCCTTAAATTCTGTTGTGTAAATCCAAAAAGTCTTATCTGACTAGTTTGTTTGCTCAACCCTATTGTGAACTATTTCCAGACTTGCAGTGCTCTATTAAACTGTTCATTGTGTCTCCCATACTGGTGGCTTTTGTAAATAATTCTGTTCGCGAATAAACCAATTTAATAGGTGAGCCTGTTACTGGTTACTGATATTATCCGCCTTCTGAAATGCCATGCAACGTTGTGGAATCCTACATACAGTCCAGTGGCAGATTTACATGTCTTGTGACATGCCAAATCCCATATACTAAATGCATAAGGTTAAGTTTCACTTCATAGAAGGTCACTTGGAGCAGTAAATGTAGACTTGTTTTTTTAAATTCGTTTCTATGGGATGTGGGCGTCGCTGGCAAAGCCAGCATTTATTGCCCATCCCTAATTACCCTTGAGAAGGTGGTGGTGAGCCGCCTTCTTGAACCGCTGCAGTCCATGTGGTGAAGGTACTCCCTCAGTGCTGTTAGGGAGGGAGTTCCAGGATTTTGACCCAGCGACGATGAAGGAACGGCAATATACTTCGAAGTCAGGATGGTGTGTGACTTGGAGGGGAACTTGGAGGTGGTGGTGTTCCCATGCGCCTGCTGCCCTTGTCCTTCTAGGTGGAAGAGGTCGTGGGTTTGGGAGGTGCTGCTGAAGAAGCCTTGGCGAGTCGCTGCAGTGCATCTTGTAGATGGTGCGCACTGCAGCCACGGTACGCCGGTGGTGGAGGGAGTGAATGTTTAAGGTGGTAGATGGGGTGCCAATCAAGCGGGCTGCTTTGTCCTGTATGGTGTCGAACTTCTTGAGTGTTGTTGGAGCTGCACTCATCCAGGCAAGTGGAGAGTATTCCATCACACTCCTTACTTGTGCCTTGTAGATGGTAGAAAGGCTTTGGGGAGTCAGGAGGTGAGACACTCGCCACAGAATACCTAATCTCTGACCTGCTCTTGTTGCCACAGTATTTATGTGGCTGGTCCAGTTAAGTTTCTGGTCAATGGTGACCCCCAGGATGTTGATGGTGGGGGATTCGGCGATGGTAATGCCATTGAATGTCAAGGGGCGGTGGTTAGACTCTCGCTTGTTGGAGTTAGTCATTGCCTGGCATTTGTGTGGCGCGAATGTTACCTGCCACTTATCAGCCCAAGCCTGAACGTCGTCCAGGTCTTGTTGCATGCGGGCATGGACTGCTTCATTATCTGAGGAGTTGTGAATGGCACTGAACACTGTGCAGTCATCAGCCAACATCCCCATTTCTGACCTTATGTTGGAGGGAAGGTCATTGATGAAGCAGCTGAGATGGTTGGGCCTAGGCCACTGCCCTGAAGAACTCCTGCAGCGATGTCCTGGGGCTGTGATGATTGATCTTCAATCACCACAACCATCTTCCTTTGTTGAAGCATTCAAAACTAAATGAATGTTTTCCTGATTCAACAGGGAGAACAAGTTCCAAGGAGAGCGATGAAAATGGTTAGTATGGTTCTTGTAAATAAACCTAACCAGCGGGAACTCTAGAAAGGTTAAATATCTAATTTTCCTACCCTCATGAAACCTTCTATTCGGCGACAAGCTACTGTGTTTGTATCACACTGGTGTTTTAGATCAGATGTGAAATGGAAATACAGAATATAGATAGTTTTTTGTTCTGTGCTAAAGAATACCTGCATTTCTCTATATTGAATTCAACGTTGTTCAGAGGAGGCACAGAGCAGGGAACAGGTACTTTGTCACAGGGATGTGAGGGGCAGGGGTGATGATACTAACAGCCCCTCGCCAGAGCCAGTGCCACCTTAGAGGCAACCAAAGCAGCTGCCTCAGTTAGTTGTTCTGTCCCGAGTTGTGGGGAGGACTGAAGGATACCAAGTGCTGAAGCGAAAGGTTGAATGCAAAACCTTTTTGCACATTTGTAATAAAGATAATGGCCTGTAAGTTGCGGACAGTGGTGAAGCAAAGGCGTTGGCTGCTGTCCCCAAAGTAAGCTTTGCACAAAGATCTTGTGATCTTTGTGGCGCGAATTTTGGGTTTTCCGACGTGTAATTGAAATCAACATAAGTTAATGG
This sequence comes from Squalus acanthias, assembly GCA_030390025.1. Taxonomy (NCBI): domain Eukaryota; kingdom Metazoa; phylum Chordata; class Chondrichthyes; order Squaliformes; family Squalidae; genus Squalus; species Squalus acanthias. The sequence continues at coordinate 174,510,026 of CM059425.1, read as the reverse complement.
GGATTTCAAGCGAAGAGCTGCTTTGACATCAACAAGCTGTCTAAGCAGCCAATCAAAATGCAGAATTCTCACAGACAGCAAACCAGGAAGTGGGTAAGCTCCTTTGATTCTAACTTTTTAAAAATGTTAGAGAGAGCAAAACAAAGATTTGGGCTCTCACATGGGGAAAAGGAAAACTGAAATAAAGATGAACTAACTTAAAAAATATATATATTTTCTTTTAAAGTTTCTTAAAAATTTTAATTTTTATTAAAATGGATAAATTTGACACTGCACAAAATTAAAATTAGATTTTCAGGACCATAACCTTTGTTTAACAGTTAATACGCTGTTAAAACCCCAGTTACACCGAATCCCTTTGGATCTAACTTCTAATGGGGTATTTAATAGCGGTATTACCGCGGAAGAGCCGAAGTTTTTGTAAATTTCTCTGATTTCACTGATTACCGGCTATGGGGTCAGTTTACATGATTTGCTAGATTACACTGATTGCCGGCTCTTCGGTGGGGGTGGGGGGGCACAGCACTGCCTGTGGAGGAGCAGTGAATGAAAGACCGCAACTTCAAGATTTCTGTATTAGGCTGCGCATGCGCTAAATGCTGAAGTTGCGGTCAGTTTCAAAGGCGAAATGACGGCGAACACTGCCAGTTCTCTGTCATCAGGACCGCAAATTCCAGGCCAATTTGTACTTGCATCAGCTTACTAGCTGCATCAGTAGTGGAAACAATACTTGCTGTGTGTGAGATATTTCAGCAAAATGCAGCTGATTATACCTTTTTAAATACAGAAAGACTTGCTCAGTTTTCAAATGTGCTAAGGTTGTGGATTCAAGGCACACTTCAGAGACTTGAACACACAATCTACTGAGGGAGTGCAGTGTTGCCTTTCAAATAAGACGTTAATAAACTTGCAGAATGGGCATATAATTGGCAAATGAACTTCAACATAGATAAGTGTGAGATATTGGCCCGAAAATTAGACCTAATACGCGAGAGTACGCACTGTGTACTCTCGCGTATTAGTTCCAGAATTGCCGGTTTACTGCATGCACTGCGCATGCGCGGGAAACCGGCACTTCGTGTATTGCAAAGGGGGCGGTTCCTAAGTGAACCGCGTGCGCACTACAGGCTGCGCACACGCAGTGCACTTAGTTTTTTTTTCAGGTTTGAACGCACAGGTAAGTGGTGAAGATTTTACACAAAGAAAGCAGGCGTAGGACCCCCTTTTAACAAGGTAAGTAGTTAATTAAGTGTTATTTTAAATTTTTTTCAACAGGTTTATCTTTTTTAGAGACTTTAAAGAAAGGTAAGTTTATTTTTATAACTTTTAAAAAGATTTAAAAAATTTTCAAAAATTTAATTTTTTGTTTAAAGTGGTTAATTTATTTAACTACAGTTATTTTATTAATGTGATGGCTTTTTTTTTTAATTTAATTGAGGTTTAGCTGTTCTTTTGGGGGCTTGTCGTATTCATAGCTTTGACAGCCCTTGCTGTCAAAACTATGAATGAAAGATGGTGTGCTGCCATTGGCTCTAACTGAATCACGTGATCCCAGAGCTCGCACGAACTAATTGCGCCTCTGGGACACGCAAGCACTGCACGCTGGCAACAGGGAGAGGCCCTGAAACTGAAGTTCGTGTGGGCCCGAAACAAAAAGGTAGGCGCGGAGTGCGATATCGCGGAGAATCCTTACCCCCGCGGGAACCATCGATGTTTAATTTCTGGGCCATTACATTTTGCTCAGAAAAATAAGGAGGTCACATATTACTTAGAAAATAAGAATCTAAATGGGGTAGAAGAGCAAGGCGATCTGGGAGTACAAATCACTGAAAGTTGCGACGCAGGTCAATAAGGCCATAACAACAAGCGAGAGTCTAACCACCGCCTCTTCACATTCAGTGGCATTACCATCGCCGAATCCCCCACCATCAACATCCTGGGGGTCACCATTGACCAGAAACTTAACTGGACCAGCCACATAAATACTGTGGCAACAAGAGCAGGTCAGAGGCTAGGTATTCTGCGGCGAGTGTCTCACCTGCTGACTCCCCAAAGCCTTTCCACCATCTACAAGGCACAAGTCAGGAATAGTCTCCACTTGCCTGGATGAGTGCAGCTCCAACAACACTCAAGAAGCTCGACACCATCCAGGACAAAGAAGCCCGCTTGAGTGGCACCCCATCCACCACCTTAAACATTCACTCCCTCCACCACCGGCGTACCGTGGCTGCAGTGCGTACCATCTACAAGATGCACTGCAGCAACTCGCCAAGGCTTCTTCGGCAGCACCTCCCAAAATCGGGACCTCTTCCACCTAGAAGGACAAGGGCAGCAGGCGCATGGGAACACCACCACCTCCAAGTTTCCCTCCAAGTCACACATCATCCTGACTCAGAAGTATATCGCCGTTCCTTCATCGTCGCTGGGTCAAAATCCTGGAACTCCCTCCCTAACAGCATTGTGGGAGTACCTTCACCACACGGACTGCAGCGGTTCAAGAAGGCGGCTCACCACCACCTTCTCGAGGGCAATTAGGGATGGGCAATAAATGCTGGCATTGCCAGCGACGCCCACATCCCATAAACGAATAAAAAAACCAAAAGCAAACCAAGCACGAGGGTTTATTTCTCGAGGGATAGAATTGAAAAGTAGAGAAGTTATGCCAAACTTTTATTGAACCTTGGCTAGACCACACTTGGAATATGTGTCCAGTTCTGGTCGCCATATTAGAAAGAGGATATAGAGGCACTGGATAGGGTGAAAAAAGATTTACAAGGATGATACCAGAACTGTGAGGTTATAACTATCAGGAAAGGATGAACAGCCTGGATCTCGCTTTAGAAAAGAGAAGGCTGAGGGGTGACCTAATAGAGGTCTTTAAAATTATGAAAGGTTTTGTTAGAGAAGTCACAGAGAGTGTTTCCAGTTGTGGGAAAGAGAAAAACTAGAGGTCATCAATACAGGGTAGTCACCAAAAAATCAAATAGGGAATTCAGAAGAAACTTCTTTACCTACAGAGTCGTGAGAATGTGGAACTCGCTACCACAGGGAGTTGTTGAGGTGAAGAGTATAGATGCATTTAAGGGGAGGCTAGATAAACATATAAGGGAGAAGGGAATAGAGGGTTATGCTGATATGGTTGGATGAGGAAGGATGGGAGGAGGCTCGAATGGAGCATAAATGCCGGCATAGACTGGTTGGGCCAAATGGCCTGTTTCTGTGCTGTATATTCTATGTAATCCTATGTAAAAACTGAGGCCCTGTCTGTCTGCTCATTGAACGTAAAAGATCCCATCGTACTAATCGAAGAGCAGGGAGTTCTCCTGGTGTCCTGGCTAAAATTTATTGCTCAACCTCTAACGCCAAAAAAGATTATCTGGTGATTTATCTGGTTGGTGTTTATGGGACCTTTCTGTGTGCAATTTTGGCTGTGTGCATAATTCAGTTCCCATTTTAAATTCTGTGCTTATTTTTATATAACTAGTAGATCTCCTGTAGCATTACTTACAGTGGGGGTAACTTAGCTTTTGGCAATCCTGTAAATGGGAAAAATTGGATCGACCACCTATTATACACCCTGCCTGATTTTCTTTTCCAATTATGTCAATGCAAAGTAAAATTGGTTGGCGTATATAATGGGCGGCCGATCCTGTATCACCCATTTACAGCATCATTATAAATTCCTAGAGTGTATACGGGATGGTTTCCTGGACCAATATGTCGAGGAACCAACTAGAGATCAGGCCATCTTAGACTGGGTATTATGTAATGAGAAAGGATTAATTAGCAATCTTGTTGTGCGAGGCCCCTTGGGGAGGAGTGATCATAATATGATAGAATTCTTCATTAAGATGGAGAGTGAAGTAGTTGACTCAGAGACTAGGGTCCTGAATTTAAATAAAGGAAACTACGATGGTATGAGGTGCGTGTTGGCTAGGATGGATTGGGGAGCGTTACTTAAAGGGTTGACGGTGGATAGGCAATGGCAAACATTTAAAGATCGCATGGATAAACTACAGAATTTGTTCATCCCTGTTTGGCATAAAAATAAAACAAAAAAGGTGACTCAACCATGGCTAACAAGGGAAATTAGGGATAGCATAAGATCCAAGGAAATTGGCCAGAAAAAGCAGCAAACCTGAGGATTGGGAGCAGTTTAGGATTCAGCAAAGGAGGACAAAGGGATTAATTAAGAGGGGGAAAATAGAATATGAGAGTAAGCTTGCAGGGAACATAAAAACTGACTGTAAAAGCTTCTATAGATATGTGAAGAGAAAAAGATTGGTGAAGTCAAGCATAGGTCCCTTGCAGTCAGAATCAGGGGAATTTATAATGGGGAACAAAGAAATGGCTGACGAATTAAACACATACTTTGGTTCTGTCTTCACAAAGGAGGACACAAATAAACTCCCAGAGATGTTGGGGAACATAGGGTCTAATGAGAGGGAGGAATTGAATGAAATCAGTCTTTGTAGGGGAAATGGTGTTAGGGAAATTGACGGGATTGAAGGCTGATAAATCCCCAAGGCCTGATAATCTACATCCTAGGGTACTTCAGGAAGTGGCCCTAGAAATAGTAGATGCATTGCTGGTCATCTTTCAAAATTCTATAGACTCTGGAACAGTTCCCATGGATTGGAGGGTAGCTAATGTAACCTCACTATTTAAAAAAGGTGGTAGAGAAAAAACGGGGAATTATAGACCGGTAAGCCTGACATCGGTAGTGGGTAAAATGCTAGAGTCCATTGTAAAAGATGTAATAGCAGAGCACTTGGAAAACAGTGACAGGATCGGACAAAGTCAACATGGATTTACAAAAGGGAAATCATGCCTGACTAATCTACTGGAATTTTTTGAGGATGTAACTGGTAGAATAGATAAGGGAGAAACAGTGGATGTGGTGTATTTGGACTTTCAGAAGGCTTTCGATAAGGTCCCGCATAAGAGATTAGCGTGCCAAGTTAAAGCACATGGGATTGGGGGGTGAGGTACTGATTTGGATAGAGAACTGGTTGGCAGACAGGAAGCAAAGAGTTGGAATAAACTGGTCTTTTTCCGAGTGGCAGGCAGTGACTAGTGGGGTACCGCAGGGATCGGTGCTAGGACCCCAGCTATTCACAATATATATTAATGATCTAGACGAGGGAACTAGATGTAATATCTCCAAGTTTGCAGACGACACAAAGCTGGGTGGGCGTGTGTGCTGTGAGGAGGATGCAGAGAAACTCCAGTATGATTTGGACAGGTTGGGTGATTGGGCAGATGCATGGCAGATGCAGCATAATGTGGATAAATGCGAGGTTATCCACTTTGGTGGCAAAAACAGGAAGGCAGATTATTATCTGAACGGCAATAGATTGGGAAAAGTGGAAGTGCAACGAGATCTGGGAGTCCTTGTGCACCAGTCGCTGAAGGTAAGCATGCAGGTGCAGCAGGTGGTTAAGAAGGCAAATGGTATGTTGGCCTTCATAGCGAGAGGATTCGAGTACAGGAGCAAGGATGTCTTGCTGCAGTTGTACAAGGCCTTGGTGAGACCACACCTTGAGTATTGTGTGCAGTTTTGGTCGCCTTATCTGAGGAAGGATGTTCTTGCCATGGAGGGAGTGCAGCGAAGATGCACCAGACTGATACCTGGGATGGCAGGAATGACGTATGAAGAGAGATTGGGTCGATTAGGCTTATATTCACTCGAGTTTCGAAGAATGAGAGGGGATCTCATTGAAACTTATAAAATTCTAACAGGACTAGACAGACAAGATGCAGGAAGGATGTTCCCGATGGCGGGGGAGTCCAGAACCAGAGGTCACAGTCTAAGGATAAGGGGTAAGCCATTTAGGACTAAGATGAGGAGAAATTTCTTCACCCAGAGAGTGGTGAACCTGTGGAATTCTCTGCCACAGAAGGCAGTTGAGGCCAATTCATTAAATATATTCAAGAAGGAGATAGATATATTTCTTAAGGCTAAAGGGATCAAGGGATATGGGGAGAAAGCAGGGACAGGGTACTGAATTTGGATGATCAGCCATGATCTCATTAAATGGCGGAGCAGGCTCGAGGGGTCGAATGGCCTGCTCCTGCTCCTATCTTCTATGCCTACATTACAACAGTGACTACACTTCAAAAAAGTACTTAATTGGCTGTAAAGCGCTTTGGGACATCTGGTGGTTGTGAAAGGCGCTATATAAATGCAAGTCTTTCTTTCTTTCATAGTCAATAGTTATAATTACCCCCAGTGAGTCAGAGGATTCGCCGTTTTACAACAGCAGGAGTGTATATCCCGTGTAGAGGCACTGATATACAGAGACTGAATAAGGCAAAAAAAAATTTTCATGTATTCTGCAATTTTTACTCTGATAATAAGGTTTGCATTTTATAATTTATTCTGTGAAAACTCTAATTGAGTGGACTTTATATTTTATATAAATTCCGTTTATTTGTATTTAATTTTTATTCCTTACAAAATTTATAGCTGAGGATAACCAACTAGATGGTATGCAAGATACACCCAATTGAAGGTAGATATTTATGTCTGGAATTTTCTTGGGGGTTCTCCCAGTCGGTTGCCTTAACTTTCACAGAAGATTGGCAGAAACTTTGTTTACGTGGTTTATCTGGCATTTTTGACAATCTACTGTCCAAGTTATAGTAGCCAATCAGGACAACCCCCAAGGAAATTTCCAGCGCTAGTATGTAGTAATTCTGAGGTGGTGGAATGGGATTTAACTACATTGGGTATCGATCCTGGGCTTTAGTAGCACTGAAGAATGTTCCTGGAGTATGGCAGGCTGTGGTTGGGGTCTTGAAATTTGACAGTACTGCAGTGGGGCTGCTGGAGTTTGGCAGCATGAGAGTGTCTCTTGATCTGGCATCACCGTGGAGGGGAAACTTAGGGTTTGGTCAAACTATAGAAGGTGGAGCTGAGGTTTACTGCAACTGGGCATTTAATGTGATGTTTGGCTCAGTGGACATGGACCTGACAGCATTGGCTGCAGGGGGTTGGGAGGGATTTCACCTCTACCAGCCTTGGTTTGTGATTTTCTAAGGGATCTATGTAAACTTTGAATTTGCTGTTAGGTTCCTGGATATATCTGTCTGTCTCTCCTCTCTCTCTCTCACAGCCATAAGCAAATAGAAACATAGAAACATAGAAGATAGGAGCAGGAGTAGGCCATTCGGCCCCTCTAGCCTGCTCCGCCATTCAATGCGATCATGGCTGATCATCCAAATTCAGAACCCTGTCCTTGCTTTCTCCCCATATCCCTTGATCCCTTTAGCCTTAAGAAATATATCCAACTCCTTCTTGAATATATTTAATGAATTGGCCTCTACTGCCTTCTGTGGTAGAGAATTCCACAGGTTCACCACTCTCTGGGTGAAGAAATTCCTCCTAATTTCTGTCCTAAATGGTTTACCCCTTATCCTTAGACTGTGACCCCTGGTTCTGGACTCCCCGACCATCGGGAACATCCTTCCTGCATTTAGTCTGTCCAGTCCTTTCAGAATTTTATAAGTTTCAATGAGATCCCCTCTCATTCTTCTAAACTCCAGCGAGTATAAGCCCAGTCGACACAATCTCTCCTCATACGTCATTCCTGCCATCTCAGGTATCAGCCTGGTGAATCTTCGCTGAACTCCTTCCATGGCAAGAACCTCCTTCCTCAGATAAGGCGACCAAAACTGCACACAATACTCAAGATGTGGTCTCACCAAGGCCCTGTACAACTGCAGCAAGACATCCTTGTTCCTGTACTCAAACCCTTTTGCTATGAAGGCCTACATACCATTTGCCTTCTTAACCGCCTGCTGCACCTGCATGCTTACCTTCAGCGACTGGTGCACAAGGACACCCAGGTCTCGTTGCACTTCCCCTTCTCCCAATCTATTGCCATTCAGATAATAATCTGCCTTCCTGTTTTTGACACCAAAGTGGATAACCTCGCATTCTATATACTAACTTTCAACAAAACACAAGTGGTAATTCAAGCTTTCAAGATTCAACTAGATTTTGTTCGTGAAAATCAAATGCAGAAAAACACACCCTCGCCTTGCTGTGCCTGATAGCTGTTAGTAATTGGAATGTTTTCATTTTCTAACTGTCAGCATAAGAGATGATAATCAGGTGAGATAATTAGAGACTGTTTGTTTCAAAATTAAACTGAATAAAAAAACTCAATTACACTGAGAAAAATAATCTGTCTCTTTCTCAACTTAGTATAGCACCCAAAACAAAAGCTATAATGTGTGTAGTCAGTAATCTTTTTCCTCACACGCACACATACCCTCTCTGTTTAAAAAATGCAGTCTCACTGTTTTTTAAAAACAAAACACTATATAAATTTTACCTGATTAAAGAATTTGAAATTTTCCTCTCGCTAAATAATTTTGAAAAACGTTTGAGCAGAAACTGCTGGAATATTCCATCAATAAAGCTGACTGAAGAGTATTGAGACATCCTGAGAAAGTAGGTACACTGCACATGCTAAGATGTCACAATCTAAATTCAGCTCAAAGTCATAGCTCTGGGTAAAAATATCAAATCCAAATGCAGGCTTTTGGGCCTTGGAGCATGATGAAAGCGTTAAAAAAATACAAAAGAAAATTCAGTGGATAAATGTGATCATACTATTATGAAGCATGTGATTTTTAATTTTGTTTGAACACTTATTCTGGATGTTACAAGTTTCAGTTACTGAGGAAAAACTGGCAGGTGAAAAATCATTTCAGAAAGCATTTAGAGCAATTTGTGGGAACCCAGTGATCGGTCAGGGTGATGTACTCACTATAAAATAGCAGCTAGTGTGTGTGTCACCTTTAACACTGAAGATAGCTATCACAGCACCACCTGCAGGAGTAACAGGTATTTACGATGTTTTCAATGCAACATGTATCTTATATACAAAATTTAGTATCTAATACAGATACATTGTTTTGAAATTATTTACAGTTAAATAGTAAAACTTACGGCAATTTGGGAAGTACAGAAATAGAGTTGGTTAGAGTTTTTTGGCAGTACAGACTGAGGAGCTGGGAGACACAAAACTGAGGTGCTACATTGCCACAGCTGGCAGGAGGATGTAATTGCAGCTTAACAGGTTTACATAGGCAGTTTTCATTATAAATGTAGACACAGAAATTTTTTATTGAAAATAGATGTGCATGCAGATGTAAGATTTTTAGTCTAATCTTTAGTCAGATTAAAAGTCATGCCTCTGCTCGCACTGCCTATTTTTCACAGTTCCTGTGTCATGATTTTTGTTACATTTATGCCATATCTGGTGTCATGTTTTAGTTATGCATAGGATCACTATTTGCTCACACCTTCAAATTCAAAATATAATAAAACTGCAAGGTCTGGTTTGTATACTTACCTTTCTACCCTCCAAAGTAGGTGGTGCTTTTTCTGAAAAGGTTCCTTTAATTCTTTCCCACAGAAGTCTACCAAGGGGTCTGTTGTCCTGGACTACGTATTCAGACATGTAAACCTGATGGAGACAGAATACTTTGGTTTGCGTTATTGTGACAGGAGTCATCAAACGGTGAGTGATAGAAAAAGGTGAGATGGGATTGAGGGTTTGGGGAGTAGGGCGGCTTTAATTTATATTAAAAAATGTGATGGGTTTGAAATAGACAGAATAGCATTCAAAATCTTCAATTCTTTAAAGTTGGGTACCAAATATACACGCAACTTTCAACAAAATGAAATAGTTCAGCAACTACCTAATTTTTATAGAATTTTCCATTTTATGTTTGTGTTAAGTTTGGAAATATGACAGATGAATAATTTAAAATATACTATTAGAACAAGAGTGGCTCAGTAGCACAAGCAATATAATCTGCTATAACAACAGAAAATGCTGGAAACACTCAGGCCAGGCAGCATCCGTGGAGAGAGAAACAGAGTTAACGTTTCAGGTCTGGGACCCTTCATCAGAACTGGAAAAGGCTAGAGATTTAACAGATTTTAAGCAGGTGCAGAGGCAGGGAGAGGGGAGGGGAGGGGGGAAGGAACTGAAGGAACATTCTGTGCTAAGGTAGGAGGCAGGAAAGATAAAATGTTGCAAATGGGGATGGCAAAATCATACAGCCTGAAAAATGGGGGCAGGGGTTATAGTCTGAAATTATTGAACTCAGTGTTGAGTCCAGAAGGCTGTAAAGTGCCTAATCGAAAGATGAGGTGCTGTTCTTCGAGCTCACGTTGAGCTTCATTGGAACAATGTAAGAGGCCGAGGACAGAGATCAGAGTGGGAGTGAAGCGGAGAATTAAAGTGACAGGCGACCGGAAGCTCGGGGTCACCCTTACGGACTGAACGGAGGTGTTCCGCAAAGCGGTCGCCCAATCTGCGTTTGGTCTCCCAATGTAGAGGAGACCGTATCGTGAGCAGCGAATACAGTATACTAAATTGCAAGAAGTACAAGTAAATCGCTGTTTCACCTGGAAGGTGGGAAGGGAGGAGGTAAAAGGGCAGGTGTTACATCTCCTGCACTTGCATGGGAAGGTGCCAGGGGAAGGGCTGTTGGGGGTGATTGAGGAGTGGACCAGGGTGTCGCGGAGGGAGTGGTCCCTTCGGAATGCTGAAACGGGAGGTGAGGGGAAGATGCGTTTGGTGATGGGATCACGTTGGAGGTGGCGGAAATGGCGGAGGATGATCCGTTGAATGTGGAGGCTGGTGGGGTGAAAGGTGAGGACCAGGGGAACCCTATTGTGGTTCTGGGAGGGAGGGGAAGAGGTGAGAGCAGAAGTGTATAATGTGCTGCCATTAAATTGCATCACCTCATGTGATTGTCATTGATTGAAATTGTCATTTACATATACTTGCCTTAGTTGGATGAGTTACATTATCTCTTGGTGCAGCAGGGAAGCAATGAGTTCAGTGTGAGGAGAGTAAAACTGACATTCCCAACTCATTTCAGTGATGTTAGCATTGGCTATTGTAAGGTTTACATGTCGGACTCTGCCATGCTTCCAGTTGTGGAAGAAAGTGGCAGAAAATCGCTGAACTGAAGTTCAGACAATTAACTAACATTTTAAACTGCAGTAATAATTCAAAGAATACAAAACGGCACACATTGAAACCTGCCTTTCTCTAATTATGCCTTATGTGTCATAATCATTTTGTTCTGGCTCTGGTGCTTCTACAAGTTGTAATGCAGAAAATGCGTTCACAACCTCTAGTATATGAATTTCATTACCTCGTGTTTCATGATGACTGCCTGTTAAAACATGACAACAAAGCTGGTTCACCGGCAGCTCGCCCGCTCCATTGAAATGAGGCTCGAGGCCCAACGTCGGGGGCGCCTTGGGCCTCACCATTCAGGAACAGGGATCGTATCCTGCGCTGCCTGTGCCTCACCCCGCCTCATTTTCTGGGCCTTGGTGTTGTCTGAGAGAAGGACTCCATCTGCTGTTAAAGAAGTTAAAAAGAATTATTGTCCACTTGCCCTATAAGTATAGTATGGGATGACCAAATCTATTATTATATTGCTGTATGAATCTATCTGAAAGAAACACAAATAATTTGTTCTAATATCAACCATTTATTTTAAACAGTACTGGCTGGATCCCACAAAAACCCTTGCTGAACACAAGGACCTCATAAACAGTGAGTAATGGCTTCAATGAATTCTCTGAACATACATTTGCTGCTTTACAGGGCCAATAAAACTAGATGGACAGCTCGGGGACTGCTGCTTTTGTATATTTTTTTGAGGCTCCTTGCACCACATGATCAAAACAATGCAGATCATTTTGACTTTCACACGCACTCAAATGAACTGATCTGTGGGGATTCGTTGAACTGTGAAAAATGATACCTCAGCCTTCTGGCAAAATTTTATGACAATTTTGGTTTATAGACCTGAGCCATTCAAATTATTTCAGTGTGAGTGTTACAGATTTGGCCCTACCATAGATGCCTTCTCAGGATCAGTGGCATTAGTTTCTCCCATAAGCATTCTGTGCATCTTTTGTGGGAGTTGCGAGAATATTCCCTATCTCTACTTTTACATTAGGCTGTGACAATAGTATGTACTACTTCAATATTTCCAACGGTGGACTAAGCAAATACTTGAATGGGATAAGGCCAGATATGAATTGTTAAATTGTTTTGTTTCACAGTAAGGTGAACATATGGAACACCCATTATGATCAAACTCACTTAATTCAATTTGTACAATTTATCTGTGTAACTTTATTTAATTTTAACATTTTTCCCTTATTGCTTCTTCCTCCTGGATGGAAATTTTTTTTTTAAATTCATTCTTGGGATATGGATGTCGCTGGCAAGGCCAGCATTTAATGCCTATCCCCAGTTGCCCTTGAGAAGGTGGTGGTGAGCTGCCTTCTTGAACTACTGCAGTCCATGTGGTGAAGGTACTCCCGCAGTGCTGTTAGGGAGGGACTTCCAGGATTTTGACCTAGCGGTGATGAAGGAACGGCGATATATTTCTAAGTCACAATGGTGTGTGACCTGGAGCTGAACTTGGAGCTTGTGGTGTTCCCATGTGCCTGCTGCCCTTGTCCTTCTAGGTGGTAGAGGTCGCACGTTTGGGAGATGCTGTCGAAGAAGCCTTGGTGAGTTGCTGCAGTGCATCTTTTAGATGGTACACACTGCAGCCACGGTACACCGGTGGTGGAGGGAGTGAATGTTTAAGGTGGTGGATGGGATGCCAATTAAGCGGGCTGCTTTGTCCTGGATGGTGTCGAGCTTCTTGAGTGTTGTTGGAGCTGCACTCATCCAGGCAAGTGGAGAGTATTCCATCACACTCCTGACTTGTGCCTTGTAGATGGTGGAAAGGCTTTGGGGAGTAAAGAGGTGAGTTACTCGCCGCAGAATACCTAGGCCGCGAATTTAATCGCGCTGAGGGGACAGATTTGGAGGCGGAATCGCTGTCAAAATCGCAAAGATTGACGGCGGGTAGGAAACCCGCTGTCAACCCGCCTCCACGCTAGTCTCCCAGGTGTCGGGTCTGTCAGCGCAGAACTGATCCGACACCAAGTGGCGGGGGAGACAAATCTGGTACTTAAATGGCTTGTTAAGAGCCAATTTAAGAGGATTTTGAGGCTTACCTGTAATTTTAGCTTCTCCCCCTCTGGTTACCTGTTGTTTGGGGAACATGCCAAGCTCAACCTGGCATGTTGTGAGTTTGCTCTGATGTTTGTGTTAAGATGACAGCTGCAGAAGTGGTGTCAAGGATGCCATGTTGCAGATGGTAAGTTTCAGAGCAAAGAAAATGTTGGCTACTGCATTTTTCTTTAGCTTACAAGTTTTTAGATCCAACTGTATGTCCAGTGCCACCTCATTGGCAGAACCTCTCTCACCAGTGACAGATCGCTTCTGTCATCTCACCGGCAGCTGCCATCTATTCCAGCAACATTGGAGCCAATGAAACAATCAGACCTTGGTCCTCCGAATCCTTCCACGATCAGCCCCAACACCAACATCACCAACCTCATCACCAATCTTCTCTGCCATCACCTGATGCTGCACTGGACACAGGGCATCAGCCCCTGACAAAATTGTTGGCCGGGAGGCCAGTGATGGCATCACCATGGCCAGATTTTCTTCACTTGATGCTGTAAACCCTGGTTGTCACATGATGCACCAGGTTGACACCATCCCACACCAGCACTGTGAAGCATCCCTTTAATGTCCAAGCCATTCCATGCACACACATCACTATAGCGGGGGGAAGAGGGGGCGCGGGGAGTTATGACTGAACAATCACTGGAACTCAGTAAGACACTTCTCAATGTGCGCTCAGATCTGTCCAATAAGGAGCACTTTTTGAAAAAGAGATTGCACTGTATGACAACACATTACCAGAAACTTCACATGGACATTGGCTAAACCTCTCAAGTGCCTACCCTTGTGTGTTGTTAGTTGGTATGCTTGCAGTAGGATGAGGGTGAGTGTGAGGGGTGGCTAGTGAGATGGGGAAGTGATAAATTAGATAGAGAGGGTTGGATGGAGGTGCAAGGTAAGTTGGTGTCTTGGGGAGGTCTTTTCCACCCTTGGAAGGGAAGAGAACCTCCCTGCGTGCTGTGACTCCCTCCATAAGTATATGGAGGGAGTCATTGGAAAGCCTGGGTGCAAGTGTTCACCTTTGTGCAGTGATTGTCAGTGTTTTCAGCACCTCAATGCTGTCAAACACTGACAGATCAACTGTCAAAATAAAATTGTGCATGGTCCCTTTAAGGAAACCAGCAGATGACGCTTCATCAAATGACGTCATCAGACCCGCTTCCTGTTAATTGGCCGGTAGGGCGGGCTTAACAAGGCCAATCAAGGAAAAATCACGTCTGCAGAGCGGAGGCAGCTGGGGGTGGGACCAGAACCCGGAAACCTGCTGACCCGCTCACATCCCGCCTCCAGAATTAAATTTGCGGCCCCAGCCTCTGACCTGCTCTTGCAGCCACAATATTTATGTGGCTGGTCCAGTTAAGTTTCTGGTCAATGGTGACACCTAGGATGTTGTTGGTGGGGGATTTGACGATGGTAATCCCGTTGAATGTCAAGGGGTGGTGGTTAGACCTTCTCTCGTTGGAGCTAGTCATTGCCTGGTACTTGTGTGGCGTGAATGTTACTTGCCACTTATCAGCCCAAGCCTGAATGTTGTCCAGGTATTGCTGCATGTGGGCACGGACTGCTTCATTATCTGAGGAGTTGCGAATGGAACAGAACACTTCAATCATCAGCGAACATCACCACTCTTGACCTTATGATGGAGGGAAGGTTAATGATGAAGCAGCTGAAGATGGTTGGGCCTAGGACATTGCCCTGAGCAACTCCTGCAGCGATGTCCTGGTGCTGAGATGATTGGCCTCAAACAACCACAACCATCTTCCTTTGTGCTTGGTATGACTCCAGCTAGTGGAGAATTTCCCCCTGATTCCCATTGACTTCAGTTTTACTAGGGCTCCTTGATGCCACACTTGGTCAAATGCTGCCTTGATGTCAAGGGCAGTCACTCTCACCTCTGGAATTCAGCTCTTTTGTCCATGTTTGGACCAAGGCTGTAATGAGATGTGGAGCCGAGTTGTCCTTTTGGAACCCAAACTGAGTATTGGTGAGCAGGTTATTGGTGGGTAAGTGCCGCTTGCTAGCCCTGTTGACAACACCTTCCATCACTTTGCTGATGATTGAGAGTAGGGATTGATATGGCGGTAATTGGCCGGATTGGATTTGTCCTGCTTTTAGTGGATAGGACATACCTGGGCAATTTTCCACTTTGTCAGGTAGATGCCAGTGATGTAGCTGTACTGGAACAGTTTTTACATGAGTTAAAAAGTTACCAGTTTTAAAGTAATTTTTCTTGTGACATTGCCATTTGCAAAATTGTTATTTCATGGAAGAGAAGATTCCTGAATATCAAATAGACTGCACTGCGTTTCACGTCTCCTTGTTTAACAATTCAATGAAAACTATTAAAATTAGCTTGTAATTCCCGTGGCTTCATAGTAAGAATTGAAAATAAGCATCTAGCATAAGAAGAATAAAAAATAGGTACTTGAAAGGCCAGAAAGAGTGGGATTACTGGAGAAAAATCCATAATCATGGAGAGAAATACACAGAGACATACAATAATCATAAAGACATGCAGACACCCAAATGCTAATATGGACAATGACAAGCAGAAACAAGTGCATGCACTCACACTCGCACAGAGCTGTGTTTGTTGATCCTTACCCCAAACATTCAGAGTGCATTTATTAATAGTATAACCATTATCCGGTTTATATGTTGGAGGTATTTCGTGTATATTTTCTAATGTTTAAACCAACAAGGAAAAGTTTGCTTCTATGTTATATAGTAACTTGCTGTAATCTTAGAAATTAAGAAAAGCTTTTATCCATCTCTACTTTTTTAGTCAGCATTTTATGTACTAGTTAACATGCTGATGCACGTCCTCCTGCTGAGCATATTCTCTTAAAGTAGATGTTTCCATACTTCAGCACGTGCAGGATTAGTTAGTGAGTAAAGAAGTACACCATATGAAGCCCTGTTTGATGTTGTAATGTCTGAAAATGAATACATTGTTGGAACAGATCATTCTGAATTGTGCTGCAAATGCTTCTAAAACAAAAGGATTACTGCTACTTCAAAAAATAAATCTGTTTGTAAACAGTAAATTGACTGATTTTAGTTTCTAATCTTGGGAAAGCTCGCTTGAAGTACATGATGTCAGGAACATGATTCCAATTGGACATCCAATCATGAACTGCTCGATAGAAAAGCTTAAGTACAGTAGCCAAATACGAACGTAAGAACCCTTGTGAACTATTTTCATTTTGCTTCTTATCCTAGCCCACATCCTTGTAAGGACATAAGAAATAGGAGCAGGAGTAGGCTATTTGGTCCTTCGAGCCTGCTCCGCCATTCGGTAAGATCATGGCTGATCATCTACCTCAACTCAACCTTTCTGCACTATGCCCATATCCCTTGATTCCTTTAGTATCCAAAAAACTATCAAACTCTGTCTTGAATATACTCAACAACTGAGCATCCACACCTCTGTGGGGTAGAGAATTCCAAAGATACACAACCCTTTGAGTGAAGAAATTTCTCCTCAACTCAGTCCTAAATGGGTGACTCCTTATTCTGAGACTGTGACCCCTCGTTCTAGACTCCCCAGCCAGGGAAAACATCCTACCAGCATCTACCCTGTTAAGCCTTTTAAGAATTTTATATGTTTCAAAGCGATCAGCTCTCATTCTTCTAAACATTAGGGAATATATGCCTAGTTTACTCAATCTTTCCTCATAGGACAATCCCCTCATCCCAGGAATCAGTCTAGTGAACCTTTGTTGCACTCCCTCTAAGGCAAGTATATCCTTCTTTAGTTAAGGAGACCAAACCAGGTGTGGTCTCACCAAAGCCCTATATAATTCTAATAAGACTTCTTTACTCTTATACTCCAATCCCTTTGCACTAAAGGCTAACATACCATTTGTTTTCCTAATTGCTTGCTGTACCTGCATATTAACTTTCTATGATTTGTGTACAAGAGCATCCAGGTCCCTCTGAATACCAACATTTCCTAGTCTCTCACCATTTAAAAAATATTCTGCTTATCTATTTTTCCTACCAAAGTGGATAACTTCACTCTTCTCCACATTATATTCTATCTGCCATGTTCTTGCTCACTCACTTAACCTGTCTATTTCCATTTGCAGCCTCTTTATGTCCTCCTCACAGCTTACTTTCCCACCTACCTTTGTATTGTCAGCAAACTTGGATACATTACACTCGGTTCCCTCATCTGAGTCATTGATATAGACTGTAAATAGCTGAGGCCCAAGCACTGATCCTTGCAGTACCCCACTAGTTACACCCTGCCAACCTGAAAATAATCTGTTTATTCCTACTCTCTGTTTTCTGTCCATTAACCAATCCTGAATCCATGCTAATATATTACCCTCAATCCCATGAGCCTTAATTTTGTATAATAATTGTGTGGCACCTTATCGAATGCTTTTTGAAAATCCATATACACTACATCCACTGGTTCTCCCTTTATTTACCCTGCTAGTTACAACCTCAAAAAACTCGTAACAGATTTGTCAAACACAATTTCCCTTTCATAAATCCATGTTGACTTTGCCCAATGTTCTTCTGATTTTCCAAGTGCCGTGTTACCATGTCCCTAATAATAAATTATTACATTTTCCCTTCTACTGATGTCAGACTAACTGGTCTATAGTTCCCTGTTTTCTCTCTTCCTCCTTTTGAATAGTGGGGTTACGTTTGCTACCTTCCAATCCACGGGCACCGTTCTAGAATCTAGAGAATTAAATCACTCTCAACTAAATCACTCTCAAACTCAATATATAATTCTATCATGTTATGATCACTCTTCCCCAGAGGCTCCTTTACTACATGGTTGTAAATTAACCCTTTCTTCTTGCACGATACTAGATGTAAAATAGCCTGTTCCCTTGTTGTTACCTTGACATACTGATCTAGAAAACTATCTTGAATACATTCCATGAACTCATCCTCTACACTAATTCTTCAAATTTGGTTTGCTCAGTCTATATGAAGATTAAAGTTCCCCATGTTTACTGTATTACCCTTGTTGCATGCACCTCTAATTTCCTGATTTATACACTGCCTAAGAACATAAGAACATAAGAAATAGGAGCAGGAGTAGGCCAATTGGCCCCTCGAGCCTGCTCCGCCATTCAATAAGATCATGGCTGATCTGATCCTAACCGCCAATCTACTATCACAGAACCATCTCCTGAACCTAACAGAATTGGACACACAAAATAGGAGCAAGATCAGGCTACACGGCCCCTGGGCCCGCTACGCTACCCACAGGGCCATGACCGATCCGAACCTAGACTCATGTCCAAATTCCTGCCCGCTCCCCGTAACCCTTAATTCCCTTTACTGCTAGGAAACTGTCTATTTCTGTTTTAAATTTATGTAATGATGTAGCTTCTACAGCTTTCTGGGGCAGCATATTCCATGGACCTACCACCCTCTGAGTGAAGTAGTTCCTTCTCATCTCAGTTTTGAAAGAGCAGCCCCTTATTCTAAGACTATGCCCCCTAGTTCTAGTTTCACCCATCATCGGGAACATCCTCCCCGCATCCACCCGATCCAACCCCTTCACAATCTTATATGTTTCAATAAGATCGCCTCTCATTCTTCTGAACTCCAATGAGTAGAGTCCCAATCTACCCAACCTCTCCTCATATGTTCATCCCCGAGATTAACCGAGTGAACCTTCTTTGTACTGACTCGAGAGCAAGTATGTCTTTTCTTAAGTATGGACACCAAAACTGTATGCAGTATTCCAGGTGCGGTCTCACCAATACCTTGTACAACTGAAGCAATACCTCCCTATTTTTATATTCTATCCCCTTAGCAATGAAAGCCAACATTCCATTGGCCTTCTTAATCACTTGCTGCACCTGCATACTAACCTTTTGAGTTTCGTGCACCAGGACCCCCAGATCCCTTTGTACTTCAGTACTTTCCAGTTTCTTGCCATTAAGATAATAACTTGCTCTACTATTTTTACTGCCAAAGTGCATAACCTCACACTTTCCAGTATTGTATTCCATCTGCCAAATCTCTGCCCACTTACTTAGCCTGTCTATGTCCCCTTGCAGATTTTTTATGTCCTCCTCACTCACTACTTTCCCTCCCATCTTAGTATCATCTGCAAACTTTGATATGTTACACTCGGTCCCCTCCTCCAAATCGTTAATATAGATTGTAAAGTGTTGGGGACCCAGCACTGACCCCTGCGGAACACCACTAGTTACTGATTGCCAGTCTGAGAATGAACCATTTATCCCAACTCTCTGCCTTCTGTTAGATAGCCAATCCTCTATCCATGCCAGAATATTACCCCCAATCCCGTGATTTTTTATCTTAAGCAATAATCTTGTGTGGCACCTTGTCAAATGCCTTTTGGAAGTCTAAATACACCACATCCACTGGTTCCCCTTTATCCACCCTGTGTGTTACTTCCTCAAAGAACTCCAGCAAATTTGTCAAACATGACTTCCCCTTCATAAAACCATGCTGACTTTGTCCTATTAAATTATGATTATCCAAATGTCCCGTTACTGTCTCCTTAATAATGGACTCCAAAATTTTACCTACCATAGATGTTAGGCTAACCGGTCTATAGTTTCCAGCCTTCTGTCTACTGCCCTTTTTAAATAAGGGTGTTACATTAGCAGTTTTCCAGTCTGCCGGGATCTTTGCTGAGTCCAGGGTGTTTTGGAAAATTATTACCAATGCATCCACAATCCCTACCGCCACTTCCCTCAAGACCCTAGGATGTAAGCCATCAGGTCCAGGTGATTTATCCGCCTTGAGTCTCATTATTTTACCGAGTACCACTTCCTTAGTGATTTTGATCGTGTTTAGCTCCTCCCCCCCCCTATAGCCCCCTGTTTGTCCAGTGTTGGGATATTCTTAGTGTCCTCTACTGTAAAGACTGATACAAAATATTCAGTGTATTTGCCATCTCCATATTTCCCACTATTAATTTCCCGGTCTCATCCTCTAAGGGACCAACATTTACTTTAGCCACCCTTTTTCTTTTTATATAACTATAAAAACTTTTACTATCTGTTTTTATATTTTTTGCTAATTTACTTTCATAATCTATCTTCCCTTTCTTAATCAATCTTTTTGTTATTTTTTGCTGTCTTTTAAAGTTTTCCCAATCCTCTATCCTCCCACTAGATTTGGCTACCTTATAAGTCCTTGTTTTTAGTCGAATACTATCCTTAATTTCTTTACTTAGCATGGATGACTGTCTTTTCTTTTACACCCTTTTCTTAGTGGAATATATTTTTTTGGAAGTTGTAAAATTACTCCTTAAATGTACACCACTGATCATGTATCGTCTTACCCTTTAATCTATTTTCCCAATCCACTCTACTAAATTCCGCTTGCATACCTTCATAGTCTCCTTTATTCAAGCTTAGCACGCTTGTTTGAGATCCAACCTTCTCACCCTCTAATTGAATATGGAATCCAACCATGTTATGGTCACTCATTCCAAGGGGATCCTTTACTAGGACATTTTTAATTAATCCTGTCTCGTTACACAGGACCAGATTTAAGGTTGCTTGCCCCCTGGTCGGTTCAGTTACATACTGCTCAAGAAACCCATCCCTAATACACTCAATGAACTGATCCTCAAGGCAGCCCTGCCCAATTTGATTTGTCCAATTAATATGATAGTTAAAATCCCCCATAATTATAGATGTTCCCTTATTACAAGCCTCAACTATTTCCTGATTGATACTCCGTCCAACAGAGTTGCAACTATTCAGAGGCCTATACACTACGCCCACTAGTGTTTTTTTCCCCTTATTATTCCTTATCTCCACCCAAACTGTTTCATTATCCTGATCTTTTGACCCAATATCATTTCTCTGTATTACAGTGATTCCTTCTTTTATTAACATAGCCACCCCACCTCCCCTTCCTTCCTGCCTGTCCTTCCTGATCGTTAAATAACCTGGTATGTTTAATTCCCAGGCATTGTCACCCTGCAGCCATGTTTCTGTAATGGCTACAAGATCATACCCATATGTAGTTATTTGTGCCATTAACTCGTCTATTTTGTTACGAATGCTACGTGCATTCAGATAGAGAACTTTCAAATATGTTTTCTGACACTTAGTTCCTGCTTTTGCCCTTTTTATTACTTTACCTTTTACTCCATACCTTCTGCCCCTTCCTGACACACTCTGGTTTTTAATTTCCCCACTGCTACCTAAGTCTATGACCTTCTCTGTTGTCATTTTTATTATTTGCTCTCTTGGAACCTCCCCCCCACTAGTTAGTTTAAAGCCCTCTCTACAGCCCTAGTTATATGATCCGCCAGGACTCTAGTCCCAGCACTGGCCAAGTGAAGCCCGTCCCAACGGAACAGCTCCCTCCTGACCCAGTACTGGTGCCAGTGTCCCAGGAAGCAAAACCCATTTCTCCCACACCAGACTTTGAGCCACTCATTTAACTCTCTAATTTTATTTGTCCTAGCGGGCGCTGCATAACAATCCTGAAATGTTCTGTAACCGCAAAGGCTACCACTCAGTGAATGTGCAGTTGGTGTGCGACCACGCCCAGCGCTTCCTGATGGTCAATGCCCGCTATCCTGGCAGCAGCCATGATTCCTTCATCCTGTGTGCAATCTTCCAGCCACCACATGAAACTCGAGGGTGGCTGCTTGGAGACCAGGGCTATCCACTCTCCATCTGGCTGATGACTCCCCTCCGCAACCCCACCACTCGTGTCCAGCACTCATATAATGAGAGCCATGCTTCCACTAGGAACATCATCGAGCAGACCATCGGGCTACTGAAGCAATGGTTCCACTGCCTTGACTGCTCGGGAGGAACCCTCCAGTACTCGGTGGAGTGGGTTTCCCATTTCGTGGTGCTCTGATGGATGCTTCACAACTTGGCCATCATGAAGGCGCAGCCCTTACCACCAGGGATTGTGGGACCACCTCAGGAGGAGGACGAGGAAGAGGTGGAGGAGGAGGAGGAGGAAGATGAGCAAGAGGAAAAGGATGAGGAGGAATGGAGGAGGCAGGCAGCCAATCCCCCTTTCGGACGGGCTGTCCGTGAACGCCTCATCAGACTCTGATTCCAATGAATGAAACCCCAGATTCCCGTTGCTCACCACATCCCCATCATACCAGCCCTCTGTCACGGAATATCACAGCATCCTCCTGGGCACAAAGCTGAAATAAGAGCCACCACAAAAGATTCCAAACAAAATTAATAAATTTATCAAAAATAAATTGACACATACGATATCAACTAATCACCCTTGTGCAATCCCTTAGTGTCTCTGTTGTTCAGGTGCCCTTTCCTGATCTAGTCCTCCTACGAAGTGCTCCCCCAGTAGCTGCAGCATGGCTGGTGGAAGGCTGCTGAGTTTCAATGGGGGAGACTTCAGATAGCCTTGCAGGACAACCTCGAGCAGCTCTGACCCTAGAAGGCCCAACTGTAGACTGCACCACCTCGGCATGGGCGGCAGCAGTCTGGCTGGCTGGCTGACAGGCAGCGGCAAGGGCAATGGCGGAGTGGCAGTGGTGGGAACATGAATGCTGTCATTCTCAGAGAGGACAGCAGGATCCTGCTCCACAGACCCACTGCCACTCACCCAGGGCAGAGCCTCAGCATCCCTAGCAATCTGTTGGAGCACAGATTGCGATGTTGCTGCGACACCCTGCAAGCCCTGGTCGACAATGGTAAACCCAGCCACGATGGCAACAGTCTGAGCTTGGGTGGCAGCAAGCTGAGAGTGCATGAGAGCGGTCTGCACTTCTGCTGCAGCACTAAGATGTTGGGTCACTTCCGCCTGTGCTGCAGTGGAAGCCGCGCCATCGCCCATCACACGCAGCATCATGTCTGGGTCGACACGGTCTCTTCGGGAGTTTTGCATCATTCCAGCCTGGAAATCCTGGGCTCCAAGCTCTGCGCAGAGCCCCGTACAATGTTGGAGCCTGACTCCTCCATGCTTCTTGACATTGCCAAGAGGCTCTCTGGCAGGCTTGCCATTGCACCTAGCAATTCGGTATGCAAGCCCATCACCCTTCTTCTGAAGGCCGCCACATCGAGGTCCTCATCTGAGTCCTGTGCAGTAGAACTCGCGTGTGAACTCACCCTCCGGAGAGCTGGCCCCTGGGCTACACTTTCCCCCTGGCCTTGCTGCAGCCCACTCGTGCCCGGTGCCTCACCCTGTGCAGATCCCGCTTCTACACTAGCCTCTAAAGTACACGCAGTACCAGTTTCTGAGCTGGTGTCTGCAAGTGACAAATGCAGTGACGCTGTGTCGTCTTCTCCTTCCCCCTCGCTCTCCCCCATTGCCTTGGGGACAGGCTGGTCTGGTGCTTGTTCTTGATTAGCTGAAAGCAGAAAGGCACAAGAGTCGGGTTATGGTGAGGGGAGGGGGGAGGAAAGCAAGGTATGCAAGCATACAGCATCAGCAACTTGAAAGTGAGAAGAGATTGTGGGATGAGAGAGAAGTGGGATATGAGAAGAAGGATTGGGATTGAGCATACTGTTGTTGTCTCCAAGAACTTCAACCTCGCCGGTTGCCACGACCCCCATGATCTGCTGCCCAATGCTCTCCAGCACTCGCTCCTCCAGTTGGCTGAGGTCCCGGATGGCAGCTTGCCCTCTGCCTGTTTGCTGCTGCTCCCTCCTGTTATGCGTTCCCTTGGCCTGCAAGAGAAAGGAAGTGTGTGAGTGAGTGTGGTGCAATGTGTTTGGGTGATGTGCCTGCCATAGTTGAATAGCTGTCAATGTGTGCAAGGTTTGAGATGTGGGTGTGAGTGTTGTAGCAGTGGTAAGGTTGTGAGGGTGAAGTGAAGCTATGATTGTGAGGTGTGAGTGGTGATAGGTAGAGATTGTTGGTATGCAGGTGTGGTGCATTGAGCAGTGTGTGAGGCTTGTGGTGCAGATGGTGGGATATGGCATTTGCTGAATCCTTCACTCACCTTGACCTGCCATATAAGGCCATTAAACTTCATGCGGCACTGGATCGCTGAGTTGGGGACCACAGTGCTGGCCATCACATAGCTGGTTATCTCCTGCCAGAGCCTTTGAGATGTATGGAGCGAGGGCTTCCTGCCAGTCTGTGGGAAGAGGACAGCCCGCCTCCTCACCACGGCCACCACCTGTGCCTCAAGAGCTGCGTCTGAGAATCTGCGGGCTCACTCCCTGTGCTGAGGCTCAGACATCTGCTTCCACTGCCGTCTTCTTCCAGGTGAAGTTGTAAATGGATTGACAATGAGTTGCTGTAGCATCAATGCACCTCCCCTTTAAGTACTGAATAAAGCCTGTGCCAAACATGACTGGGAATTAGAATGGACCCGATATTGGCCCACCTGTTGAGTGGGAAGCCCATGAGCAGCTGTTTTAATGATGAGATCAAGATTATAATCATGTTAGAGGACTGAGCATGAATTTTGCATTCTACCAAGACCATTTTGACTTGGTGCAGCTTAACATCGTTGGCCCGTTTTGTGGCCGTATCCAACTTTAAGCCCCATCTCTCCTGCCTTCCTCCCTATTGCAGACCTTCCCTTTTGTTCTTTCCTCCCATCCCCCTTTCCCTGCCTCTGTACTTGCTTGAAACCTGTTACATCTCTAACTTTTTCCAGTTCTGACGAAAGGTCATTGACCTGAAACGTTAACTCTGTTTCTCTCTCCACAGATGCTGCCTGACCTGCTGAGTATTTCCAGCATTTTCTGTTTTTATTTCAGATTTCCAGCATCTGCAGTATTTTGCTTTTGTATCAATGTTTACAAATTGTTTTGAAGTAATACTTGGTTTTGACCACTTAATGCAAAATAGCAGAATTCTGGTTTAAACTATAATTCCCTCTTTGTTGCTCATGTGGAAATAGATTGGTTTTCTATCCTACTATAGCTGTAATGTGAAAGGTAAGCACAGAGTCGGGGTAAATGAAGCTAAACACTGTAAATTCATAGTGGATGTGATTTGCCAGCAAACTGTGCCATTGTGTATCAAAAGGCAGGTTTATAGGAACTATTCTTCACAGTGTACATTCTTAAGCTTTGCACTATGACCAAGGGAAACTACAGAGTAAGGCTAAATACTTCCCCCATAGATGCGGAGGGATAATTTGAAGGGGAGTCTTTTAAAGATCAGCTAAAACCTGCTGAAGACTGGCATCAGCTTGCCTGCTCACCACCTTGAATGGGTAATGATGGTGATCCACCAAAAAGAAGAGAACTAAAAAGAAGGGACGAGATATACCTAAGAATTTGATTGTTTTACAGCATGGGACTTGGGTTGATGGTACTGACTAGTAGAAAGACTCAAAGAAGGCGTTAGGAAGAACCATATAAGTTTACAGCACAGAAGGAGGCTATTTGTCCCATTGTGTCTGCGCCAGCTCTTTGCTAGAGCAATTGAAAACTAATCAGAGCTTAGACACAGCCACCAATGGTAGGGAGAAGGAAGTAGGGGATGCATAAGAGGCCAGAATTGGAAGAATCTTGGAGAATTGTAGGGCTGGAGGAGGTTGCAGAGATAGGAAGGGACAAGGCCATGGAGGGTTTGAACATGACAAGGAGAATTTTAAACTCGAGGCGTTGCTGGACCGGGAGCCAATATAGGCCAGCGAGCGCAGGGTGCTGGGTGAATGGGGTGGGGCTTGGTGCGAGTTAATATATGGGCAGCAGAGTTGTGGATGAGCTTAAGTTTATGGAGGGTGGAAGATGGGAGGCTGGCTAGGAGAGCATTGGAATAGTTGAGGCTGGAGGTGACAAAAGCATGGATATGGGTTTCAGCAGCAGATAGGTTGACACAGGGGAGGAGACGGGCAGTATTACGGAGGTGGAAGTAGGTGGTATTTGTGATGGAGAGGATATGGGGTCGGAACTCAGCTCATGGTCAAATAGGACGCTGAGGTTGCAAATATCTGGTTCAGCCTGAGACAGTGACCAAGAGGGTGGATGGAATCGATGGCTAGGGAGTTCGTGGCAGGGGCCGAAGACAATAGCTTCAGTCTTCCTGATGTTTAATTGGAGGAAATTTCTGCTCATCCAGGACTGGATAGAGACCTTCCCCCGCCCCATTTACCACATTTCTCCCGTCCACCATATCACCTTCTGAAAGAACTCCATCAGGTTTGTCATGCACAATTTTCCTTTTTGAAATCTGTATTGGCTGTTTATAATTATTTGCTCTTCATCTAAATATTTAGTAATTTCATCTTTAATTAAAGATTCAAAAATTTCTCTCTTACAGATGTTAAACTAAGCAGCCTGTAATTACCTTGGTTTGCTCTGTCTCTCTTTTTGAAAATGGGCGTTACATTTACTCCTCCAGTACACATCTACTCTCAACAGACCCTGAATATAATTTCCAGGTCCTTCCCCATTTCCTTCAGGATGCTTGGATGTATCCCGTCAGGTCCTGGCACTTTGTCTTTCTTAATTTAACTAGCTTCTGTAATACTTTCCTTTTATTAATTATAATATCTCTCATTTTGCTTTTAATCAATTCAGGATTTACTTCCTCCCCAAACTCTTGCTTTGATACAAAGTACTTGTTAAGTATCTCAGCCAATTTCCATTTATATTATACTAACTCACTATCCTCTCCTCTCTGGACTCCCACCGCATTTAACAATTCTCTTTTTATTATATAATTGTAGAATACTTTACTGGTTTTCATACATTTTGTGATTCCCTCCTCCTACTTTCCTTGCTTTCCTGATCCCCCTCTTTCCTTATTTTCTTATATTCTCTTTTTTTATCATTTTATCATACTTCTTTGATTTTAACATCTTCATTTATTGATGGCATCCTGAAACTTGAAGTAGTGTCCATTTAAAATACAGAGGGTTATTCGGACCTAGAATGCCCTGTCAGAAACAGTGGTGGAAGCAGACGCTATAATAACTTTGAAAGGGAAATGGATAAAGATATAAAGAAAAATTTAAAGGATGTTGCAAAAGGGCAGTGGAATGGAAGAACCAATGTAAACACAATAGGATAATTAGCCTTCTGTGTTGTAAAATTCTATGATTCTATGGGGGAGAAATTCAGTATCGCCCATTTGGGGCGCAATTATCGGCCGGGCGCAAAGATTAGCGCCTGGCGCTAATTATCGCCACCGACTGCAAACTTGACTTTTATCGCCCCTGGAGGTGATTGGAGCGCTAAATCAGGCGCTTCACACTTGTCTTAAGGCGCAAAGGCCGAGGAGCGAGGCACTACCTCAGAGCGCTGGCGAAGCTCATGTGATGTCAGTCAGCAATGGAACACACACACAATGGCACCGGCCAGTTCTTAAAGGGGATGGTTGATCTTGCTTTCCATCCACATCCTGCTCATTGCAGCCTTGAATCTCTGCCTGGAGAGACTTGCACATCAAATCTGCTGGAAAGAACAATGGAGAGTACCAGGGAAAGAGCTTAGAGTGCAGCCCCCACAGTCTCTTCTAAATCGATACAAGGAATGGCAAATCAAAATGAACCTGCAAAGTGCTGCTCAGTACCCAAAACTCCTTCACACAGCGTTGAATCTCTCCAGAAGTCTCTCTCTCTCTCTCAGAATGCGTGGTTCAAAAATGGCACCAACAATAAAAGGCAGGAAGCCTTTAAATAGCGCTCCCCCAGTCCCTTCATGACTGCAATTCGCTCCCCTCAACCTGTCGTTGCTAGCGTCAGGCGGTAAGGCAGGGGGCGCCACTCAATATCTGCTCCGGGGCGATACCGGGGCGTTGCGCACTCAACTGACGTCACGATCTTCCGGCGCAGGAGATCGTGGCGGTCGTGTTTAGCGCCGCCGCAAAATGTCTAGTTAATTTCGCGAGCGGCGCAAACATCGCCGCGCCTGGGCGCTAGAAGCTTTGCGCCCCATTAGCGCCCTCGTAAGGCGCTAACGGGAGGCGCAACCAACTGAATTTTTCCCCCTATGTCTATAAACTCACTTGATATGATTTTGAACAATATGGCTATCTCATCAATGGTCTGCTTCATTTGCTATTGCATGTTCACATTGAAGACTGTCTTTTACAGTGAATCAGAATATGACAGACACTGTTATTTGAAGTACGTATGTGAACTTAAAATATTTAAGTTAAAAAAGCATTCCATATATAGGTTGCACTTTATATCGAAGTTTCTTTTTTTTTAGCTGGCCCACCCTACACATTATATTTTGGTGTAAAGTTCTACGCAGAAGATCCTTGTAAACTTAAAGAAGAAATAACAAGGTAACAAGATGTAAACATAAACTTTGCTTGTTAAGTCATATATAAATGAACATTGCAATTTTCTGGTCAATCAGCTTTATGGAGTTCTATAAGACCAGCTTGATGATGTTACCATTATGTTTGCCTTTGAAAATGTTTTCAAATGAGTGGAGCAGAAAATAAGAACATTTCTTGCATATAATAGATTTACAGGGCAGTATTTTACAAAGACACAAGTACAGGAATTGTGGGAAATGATAAGGGCCTGAGTTTTGTTGTGGGTGTAAACATCAGTGAATCCATTTCTGCCCTTTTTTATTTTCCTTTTCTGGCAGTAACTAATGTATATGAAATCTTAAATATCTACCTGGGCTGTGTGAAGGGAGAAAAGTTAGTTTAGCATCAACAGTGGGTCAGGTTGCGAGAATAAATTTATTTTGACTTCACCCCCTGCCCATAAATTTGCCATTTAAATCTCACACTGAAGTTCTGCCCCACTAAGGAAGGAAGTGTAGCTATGTGTGACAAGGGAGAGGCAGAGGAAGGAAAGTCAAGCAGAAATGCTTTTTGTTCCGGGTATTCATCTCTCTGTGCTTAAAAAAGCCTTAAAATAATTCATGCCAAGTAACAGATGTCTTCAATATTGTTGCATTATGAAAACCTATCATGTTGTGTTTCTGCTTCTTTCCTCAACTGCTCTGGTAACAGAGGTTGTCGGGGTGGTCTTTGTGCATATGGATTACCTCCATTCACTTGAGTGAGATGTTGGCACTTTGGATTGAGCTGGGGCTGATCAAGAGCCATCTGAGTGTTCAGCAGAACTGAGCCAGTAGTGTTTCTTTCAGGGGTTGGGCAGCTCTCGATTGGTCCCCTGGTACTAGCTCCCATTGAAATGAATGGAGCCACTCCCAAGTGGGCTAGTGGAGGGCCTGACACTGCAGCAGTGCGCTGTCAGTGAGGTACTGTTATTGCTGGGACTGCTTTAAACCAACAATTAATTCCATCATTAGCGAACAAAATATCTTAATTGAATAAGAACATTGAGATAAGTACAAGAGAGTGATGTTTCTGTGAGTTTCATTTGTCAGATACCTGTCTTGGCTTGAATTAGATTGTCTTCCAATTATAGCCTGATTAAAAAAAAATAGATACACTGGATGGATCCAGCTTTACAATTTCCTAACTGATAACTTTTTTTTTCATTTTAGGTATCAGTTTTTTCTGCAGGTCAAACAGGATGTCCTTCAAGGTCGACTGCCTTGCCCTTTAAACATTGCTGCGCAACTGGGTGCATATGCTATCCAGTGTAAGTGCCTCTGCCCTATTCCAACTGATTAATGAAGTTTTATAATGTGTGATACATGAACTGCAATGAAGGGCTACTGTTACAGTCACCATACTATTAACACTGGGACTGTAAAAAACACTCAGTTAACTTTATTGGGGACTATTAAAATTAATGGTCAGAAACTCTCAGACTGGGGTGCAGAATTTCCTAATATGTGCTCCCGGTGTGTAACAGGAGTGTAGAAGCTGAAAATACAGGCCAACATATCTCAATACAGTGAGAAGTTATATTTATTACAGTTAGTAGCGTCACAGTGTCAGTTTGCCATGGCATGATAATCACAGGGATAAGATCTGAAACAATTTGTAAATGATCCTGGCCTTCCGACCCCCGACCCCCAAATCTCAAACCCGCCTCTAAATTAAAATCCTGTCCAATGTTTTTAAGGCACCATAGAATTACACATTTGACAGAAGTAAGAGAGGAACAGTATCACTGCAAGATGGATGGAAATGAACAAAAATGACAGGTTTACTTGACACTGACAGACTCTCCAGCGAGCACGACACAATATGAACCAACACTTTAATATAAGAAGTTGGAGAAAAATTCTGTTCATTTGCATTGCTCATTAGTATTATAACATGAGGAGCTAAATGTCTTCATGTTTTTATGTGAGAA
Source organism: Squalus acanthias (assembly GCA_030390025.1). Taxonomy (NCBI): domain Eukaryota; kingdom Metazoa; phylum Chordata; class Chondrichthyes; order Squaliformes; family Squalidae; genus Squalus; species Squalus acanthias. The sequence goes on along the minus strand of CM059425.1, from coordinate 174,479,834 downwards.
GTCGCACAACACCAGGTTATAGTCCAACAGCTTTATTTGAAATCACAAGCTTTCGGAGCGCTGCTCCTTCGTCACCTGACGAAGGAGCAGCGCTCCGAAAGCTTGTGATTTCAAATAAAGCTGTTGGACTATAACCTGGTGTTGTGCGACTTCTCACATTTGTCCACCCCAGTCCAACACCGGCATCACCACATCATGGCTACTATTCATGTTTTTAAATTAGGAAACCTTGGTGAAGGTCCAGTGCCCATAGTTTATATACCTGTGCATGTAAATATGAAATGAATCACACAGCACCAGATATTACAGTAAGACCTATTGATTAAATTGATTGTAAATGTGAAAGCAGATGATTATTTTCTCTCTATTCAGCTGAACTTGGAGACTACGATCCTTACAAGCACACAGCGGGTTACGTATCTCAATACCGCTTTGTTCCTGATCAGAAGGAGGACCTCGAAGAAGCAATAGAACAATTTCATAAAGCATTAACGTAAGGACATTCAGTTTTTCCTCGGTGAACAAATCAGGCTTCAGGAAGTATTAGCTAATTTCATAATGTATACAGGATGTCTCTGAAACCAGCTTGAAAAAAATAGATAGTATCTTTTGTCACCGTTATTAACTGAGGTTGCTTATATTAATGACCTTAAGATTTTTAATAATAGAAACTTCAGCTCTGGTAGTCTTGTTGAAATCGGAAAAGTTTCTAACACATAGCATGAAATGCAGCTCTTGAGTGCTTCACATAGAAGGAAAAAGCCCAAAGAATCTACTCCCTCTGCACAAACAGCATTCTTTGCAGATACATCATAACCCAATTTCACATGCCATGGTAATTATGTTAGCTCCTGGCACACGCAATTTACTAAGTAGATAGCATACAATGCTAGAATGCTACGTGTCTGAGTTCACTTGTAGGTTCATTCAGAGATATGTTGTTCCATATGATATTACATCTCCATGGCCCAGCTGCTGAAGAACAAATTAAAGGAGAGTTATACGTTCACCCTGGATATATATGTACTCTAAATCTAAAAAGAAAGAAAGAACTTGCACTTATAGATCACCTTTCACTACATTAATTACAGCCAGTGAAGTACTTTTGAAGTGTAGTCACTGTTGTAATGTAGGGGAAAATTGCAGCCAATTTGCGTACTGCAAGGTCCCACAAACGACAATGAAATAATGACCAGATAGTGGCTGCGAAATTGGAACAATTAGCGCCTGAAGTTATCGTTGGTTTTGTAGAAAAAATGGCGGCTGCCTGCTTCCAGCGCGGAATGCAGCGGCTGCCATTTTGAGAAGGTCGGCAGCACTGCCATTGCCTGCACTTGCCACACATATTTAAATGATCCAGATCGTGACGTCAATCGGTGTGCAACGCCTGAATTGACGTACAGCCTGTGATTTTCAACGTTGCCACTCTTAATACCGCCCTCTCCAAACCATGTGCGGAAGAACGTGCGTGCAGCAATACAACAGAGACGCTGCCAGCACTTCTTAAAGGGACACATACAACTTTCAAGTAAGTTTAGATTTTTGCTTTTGGACTGGTGTTTTTACAGTTTATTGGAGTAGTGGCTTGGTACAATAGATTTAAAAAGTTGTTAAAGTGTGCACAGTGTGCTGCTGGACGTTTGCAAGGCTTTGTCTCTTAAAGGAAGGCTTCTGAGAAGACCACTTGCTCTCAGTCCTGGGGGCTCTAGTTGCAGTCCCCTTTGGGCTGCAGCATCACATGGAGATGGAGCAGAGGCAGAAAGGGGACAAGCTGCTCGCAGAGGGAGGAGGAAGCAGAAGGAAGGAGGCAACCCAGACAGCCCCTTTCTGACCGGGATCAGAATTATCCGGCTGCGGTACCAGTGAACACCACCCCAATTCCCCTTTCAACATTAGTCCCACACCTTACCTTCCCTCTGTTACTGACCATCATAGCATCCTCTTGGTCACAATGCTGAAATAAAAGCCACCACAAAGCAAACTTTCCAATCCAACTTTATCCATATATGCATCCAATATTACATCAAAAATCAACTAATCACTCTTGTGCATTCCCTTAGTGATTGTCTTGCGTGTGCCTTTGCGTATCCTAGTGATGCACAGTGCTACCCCAGTGGCTGCAGCATGGTTGGTGTAGGTGGAAGGCTGCTGACTTTCAGTGGGGGACACTGCAGATGGCCTTGCAGGACGACCTCGAGGAGCTCGTGGCTGGTGGTGTGAAATTGAGTGATGGTAATTCTTCTTCTTCATGCTCCTCTCCCTCTTCTTGGTCAACCACTGGCTGGGCAGGCTGGATTTCTTGGGTGTCTGAAATGAGAAAGGCACAAGGGTAGGGTTGTGGTGAGGGGAGGTGGTGTAAAGCAAGAGGTGCATGCTTACACCATGTGCAGCTTGAAAATCAGAAGAGATTGTGGAATGAGGGGGAAGTGGGATGTGAGAGGAGGATAATGTATGAGGATACCGGCATCTTATATTCTTTCAGCCCTGCCGCAGGCCAAGGGCTCAGCCATGCCCCTGGCAAGAATGGCCAGTACCGTCTCCTCCAAGAGGGTGCGGTGAAGCTAGGAATGTGAGGTGTACCTCGTATTTGGCAGAGATTGGTGGTAGGTGAGTAATGGGGGCGGGGGGTGGGGTGTTCGTGCATTGAGCAGTGTGTGAGGCTAGTGATGCAGTTGGTAGGAGACGGTTTTTGAAGATGCATTCACTAACCTTGACCACTTGCCTGAGGTCATGAAACTTCTTTGGACACTGGAGCTAGGTCCTAGGGGCGACACTGCTGGCAGTGATGGCCTCGGCAATCTGTTCCTGCATTCTTCTTTCTGGAGGGTCTCCTGTGTGTAGAGGATCTCTCTCCAGTGTTGACCCCCTGCACAAAGCTGGAGTGGTGCATCCGAGACCCTGTGTGCCCTTTCCCTGGCTTGTTGAGCCATTTGTTTTAGTGGGGAAGCACTTGTACCATTTTTTACGTGCAGAAGGCCGCTCAGCTTTAAGAGCTACAGACTGCTGAAGGTTATTTCATTTTTATTATGTGCAGAAGGCAGTTGAGCTTTAAGAGCTGCAGACTGCCTTGAAGAGGAGCAGGTTAGCTTTAAGTACAGCTAGCTCGCTCCAGCGATGCAAACTGTGGCCCCCTGCTGAGCGCACAGTCAGTTAGAAGCACGTTTCGTGCTAGGCTGTGCATATCTTGTATCATGGTGCTCATGCCCGTTTTTTAGCGCTATCAAATTTTAGTGATGTTGATTGAGGGATAAATATTGGCCAGCAGAACTTCCCTACTCTTGGGATCTTTTACATCCACTTGAGAGGGCACACAGCGCCTCAGTTTAACGTCTCATCTGAAAGATGGCACCTCCAACAGTGTTGCACTAAAGTGTCAGCCGAGATTTTGTGCTCAAGACCAGGACTGTGACTATGAACACAGAACCTTCTGACTCAGAGAAAAGAATGGTGCCACCGAGCCAAGGCTGAGACTCAATTGAATAATTGTATTCATGTTGTAAATATTCAATCAATCAAGTTTCATTGGCACTTACGGCTGAATGTCTCCCCGGGCAAACAATGTCTCTGGAAGAGTCCCGGTTTAAAAATCTTGTACTCACGACTGAGTCTTTGATTTTTTTCGATACTAATGCACAAAAGCCCGTTTCACAGCAATTCTCAGCCCGTTTGAGTTCAGGAATGAATTCCTGGAGCAGGTTAAATGGAGGCATCAATGGTGGCCCCGCCTTTCCACAATGCAGTACGGCTGAGAAAAGGTCCTATCTATAGCTCTGGCTGCACTGCACGGTCAGGGATTGAGTCACCTGATCAGTGTTTCATCCAGTGGTGATTGGCCGGAGGGCAGGACCTTCAAATACGCGGGAGAAACCAAGGGAGTGGTGAGAACTGGTGTGTGAGTGGATTTGATTAACTTTACCAGTTTACCTGTATGGTGCATTGTGGTTTTTTTATTGAAGGGAAGGCAAGCTCTAAATTTTCCCACAGGGAATAGGTTTGTGAAACGGAAACCTTCTGAGACAGAGGGTGTTTCATGGAAAGTCTCAGTCTGTTGGGAACAGATTTAAAATTGAGAAATTAAAATTTAGGGTATTCAGGGACGAGTAGATGGTACAGCACTATTGCCAGAACACACGCAAGAGTCGTGATTCGGTGTATCTAAGCTGCGCAGTGCGCGGAACCTGCTTTTATAGTGTGAAATCTTTTAAGGGGCTGCGCAGCCAGTTAAAGGGACCGCGCACCTCAAAAAAAATATCGGGGAACATTGCCTGCGTGTCCCCAGATTTGGTTTTGAAAATATGGTCACCCTACCTCCGGAGCGCCCTCAAAGGGAATCAAGGGATATGGGGATCGGGCGGGAAAGTGGTGTTGATGTCCAAGATCAGCCATGATCGTATTGAATGGTAGAGCAGGCTCGATGGGCCATATGGCCTACTCCTGCTCCTATTTCTTATGTTCTTATGATTGCAGATTGGAGGGTTAGTGTTACACTATTGTAGCCCTATCTCCAACCTACACTCTCCAAGTATGGGAGTGCGGGATTGGCAAATTTATCCCTGTATGTAGACTTAAATACCTATTATATAGTAAAAACAGATGGTGGATCAACATACAATACATTTTGCGTCCGTAGTGATGCTGTGGTTGGGGTTCTTAATGTTAAGTTACTAATGTTAGTAACACCATAATGCCTTATCTAAATAACAAACTTGGAGAAATTGATGCCTGTTCAGAAAAAAAAAATCAGGGCCTCTTCAAGCTTAAAATATCAGAACCACTATACTGTTTGAAAAATCAGGGCCTGTTAAAAGTTATAAAATTGGGACCTGTGTAGTTTTTAAAATATCAAAACCTCTTCAGTGTTAAAAAAAAAAATGGACTCCTCATTTGTTGAAATGTTGAAGACCACTTTTTGGAAAATTGAGGCTCTGACCCAACCCAGATACTGTTCCTGCCCCCACCCCCCATGGCCCCTAAAGGTGTTTTTCAATCCACACCTCCTGCTGAGGTATTTTTCCTACTCTTCCGCTTGGGTAGTTTCCATCACACCCCTTATCCCCTCCCCTGCCCTTCTCTCCATCCCCTTTACCCCCCGTCCCTATGCCTCTTCTTGTTTCTTTCCTCCCTGCTTCCGCTCCCTTTCTCAGCCTTCACTGCATTGGTCCGGTTATCCCCTCCCCCTCTAACCCTGCTTGACCTGAAAGCACTTGGTTTTGATTACCCGTGTGCCCCGACATGAGATCAACTAGTGTAACTTAAATATATATCGCTATGCAAAACACAGGACAGTTTTGCTTTTCTGTATTGCGGTGATGTACACAATTTACTTGTACTTTTAAATTAAAAAATTGGATTCATGTAGCACCATGACTGGGAACCTATAAAATTTTTGGTGGCACATTTGCTTTGCCCTTGAGGCAGCACACTGCACCTCTCAGTGGAGTTCAAGAGCTACAGAGCATCAGCCTCTTTATTTTGTACAGTTGCGTATGCTTGAGCCTGATGGGACTGTGTTGTGTTGTGATGCTGTCTTCACAAAGCTAAACACCAGCTAGAAACTTTCGATCTAGAAAGGGGGAAAAGTGAAAATGGCTCAGAAAAGAGGGAGGCTCAATTTCAACAAGAAGAAATTGAGGGGAAAATGACCTTTCCAGTGGCTATCGATAGTAAGATACTATTACCAATAATTTCCCTGGAGGCTCTCCTCATCTCTCATTTTAACTTTGGTGGAAGATGAGGGAAACTCCCAGTGTAAATGGACTGGGTTTCCATAAAAGTACCAGCAGGAGCTCGATGAACCTCTGCTGAAAGGTTACCTCTTTATCTATACAACTAATTGATCTTGTGTGGCATTGCACATATGGAATCAAGATAAACTGTAGTATTGATGTGAAGCGGGATTAGAGGGTGGGGAATAATTAGACCAGGATGTGCAGACGTAAACCAGTCCCCACTTCAAAGGTCATCTTCTATCCTTATTTTTATATAGTTAGATTTTATTTTATTATTTGTTAAGTAGCAAAACTTACAACAATTTGGGAAGCAGAGAAGTATAGTTGATTGGAGGACTGGCATTTCTTTGCAGTATGGGCTGAGGAGCTGTAAGACGCAAATGTGAGGCACCACCACGACACCTTTGGCGGGAGGATGTAATTACTATGTGACAAGTTTACCTAGTCATTTTTATTATAAATGGAGATATAGAAATTTATCCGAAAAGTTGACTGGAGACCTAAGATTTTTAAAGGCCCTGTATGATGGCGAACTCAGAGTACGCTGTCTTTACCTTTGAAAGCCACCGCAAGTTGGGATTTCCGCATGCGCAAAATCCGGAACTTGCGGCCTGTCAACGTATGTGTTGACAGGCCATCCACGGGGGCCACGAAAAAGCAATCGCTGGCACAGAGTTGGGCTATTTGCCCACCGACTGGTCAGCAATTGCGCATGGAAGTCTTACGGTTGATGCAAGCAGGCACATGGCCTGTTTGCATAAGCGTGCAAGGGGATAGCTAAACCATTAAATAAACATTTTCATATCCTAAATCATGCATATAAACTGTATGAAATGAGTTTATGCAAATATTGGCCCGGATTACAGTTTTAATGTATAAAATTATCAAAAATTTAAACTTTTAATGAGGTTTGTGGAATGAAGGTAATTACGAATAAAATTCCATTTCTATAAATTGTATAATTATTAGATTTCGGGATTCCATTGCATCTCATTAGGAGATTCCCTTCGTAAATGATTAAAATGGAATTCTGCTTCTTGATTGGAGGACCAGGTCCACATGATCCCAGGTCTGCTTCTGCACCACTTATGTCCCTGGGATCCGTGGGCCATTACGCTGCCCTCCGCCTCAAGACCCAAGACTGCAAGGTTTTGCAGCCTGGCCCCCAGCAGGTAGTTTAGTAATTCTTTTGCAGTTCGAAGGTGTACTCTGGAGATACGCCTCCGACCGCAATTTTTAGCCCAAGATATTACTATTTTATCATTGTGGAGTTGTATATGGGGAGCCAAGACCAAGTGTTGCTTTCAGGTGACGTGGGATTTGTGATTGAGGGATAATTGGACCAGAATGTGCAAATGTAATTCAGTCCCTATTTTAAAGTCGTACATTCGATCCTTATTTTGTATAATATGCTTTTGTCTTGCTGTCAGAGTTGTAGGCTAACAGCAACTCTATTTTGTGGCGTTCACCACTTCTGACAGCACTACTGCTGTCTCATTTACTTTACAACTTTGTCACCAACCTTGGGGCTGCTGTCAGTAGTAAATCTGCAAATTAAATGGGATATAAAATGTGTTTACTGATCCTTAATCTGGAGTGACCCGATGGTGTTCTGACTGAATAGAAAGTTTGTTAACTATAATTACTAGTAACATGATATTTGTATCACATTGTCAGACATGTTCATTATGATAGGTCAAACATCCATGTTTTTGCTTTAGGGACTGGAGTGCAATACTACCTGCTAGCTTAAAACACTCAAAGGAGTCTTTTATTTTTTTTCCCTCTCTTGCAAAAGAAGTAGGCTTTCCACCTGTTCCATCAAGCCATCTCGTTTTTGCCAAAAAATGTATCTGCTGTGGTCGGTAAATAAGGCTTCGTACTGTGCTGCAAGAGAGTAATTTTTCAGTAACTGGAAATCATGGAATTTCCACTGGTATTGCTCTAAATGAATGAATGAATGATCTGAGAATCTGTACTAAAGTCATACAGATACATTTCATTTTTTGAGGAGTGACCTGGTTTACATTTGAAACTCCTTTTCCATTGGTTACTTACCTGTTCTAGCCCTGGTAAACTTAAACCAACCTCTTAAACTGTACAAAAGCTGTTTTGGTTTTTTTTCTTGGCAAGGCAGCCAAGAATACTTGTAATATATAAAGAGTGACTATAGACATTCCAGATTCTTTGGTGACATCTGAAAATCGTTTGAGTGCTGCCAATCTGCTCTGATCTGTTCTGACAAAAGTTGAGGACTGGGTAGGTCTAGTCTGTGATTTCTTTTCTGCTAGTTTTCTTCCATACTGTCCTTAAAGTACTTACTCATCCTGGGATATTGTTCGTTCTGTGCCACTAGCTGCCTAGTTCCTAGTCCTAGTAGCCATGCTTCACGCATGAACCTAAATATTGAGTGGCAGTAGATAATTTAGGCCCTAGTAAAACTGAAGTCAATGGGAATCAGGGGGAAAACACTCCACTGGCTGGAGTCATACCTAGCACAAAGGAAGATGGTTGTGGTGGTTGAAGGTCAATCATCACAGCCCCAGGACATCCCTGCAGGAGTTCCTCAGGGCAGTGTCCTAGGCCCAACCATCTTCAGCTGCTTCATCAATGAACTTCCCTCCAACATAAGGTCAGAAATGGGAATGTTCGCTGATGACTGCACAGTGTTCAGCGCCATTCACAACTCCTCAGATAATGAAGCAGTCCATGTCCGCATGCAACAAGACCTGGATGACGTTCAGGCTTGGGCTGATAAGTGGCAGGTAACATTCGCGCCACATAAGTGCCAGGCAATGACTATCTCCAACAAGCAAGAGTCTAACCACTTCCCCTTGACATTCAATGGCATTACCATTGCCGAATCACCCACTATCAACATCCTGGGGGTCACCATTAACCAGAAACTTAACTGGACCAGCCACATAAATACTGTGGCAACAAGAGCAGGTCAGAGGCTAGGTATTCTGTGGCGAGTGTCTCACCTCCTGACTCCCCAAAGCCTTTCTACCATCTACAAGGCACAAGTAAGGAGTGTGATGGAATACTTTCCACTTGCCTGGATGAGTGCAGCTCCCACAACACTCAAGAAGCTCGACACCATACAGGACAAAGCAGCCTGCTTGATTGGCACCCCATCCACCACCTTAAACATTCACTCCCTCCACCACCGGCATACCGTGGCTGCAATGTGTACAAGATGCACTGCAGCAATTCGCCAAGGCTTCTTCGGCAGCACCTCCCAAACCCGCGACCTCTTCCACCTCGAAGTACAAGGGCAGCAGGCGCATGGGAACACCACCTCCAAGTTCCCCTCCAAGTCACACACCATCCTGACTTAGAAATATATCGCCGATCCTTCATCGTCGCTGGGTCAAAATCCTGGAAGTCCCTACCTAACAGCATTGTGGGAGTACCTTCACCACACGGACTGCAGCTGTTCAAGGCGGCGGCTCACCACCACCTTCTCAAGGGCAACTAGGGATGGGCAATAAATGCTGGCCTTGCCAGCGACGCCCAGATCCCATAAGCGAATAAAAAAAAATTAAGCTGTGAAAGGCAACACAGCCAAATCCTAATTTTGTCCTCACTAAATTAAAAGTTAAGAGTTGTTTATGCAGCAGTGGTCACACGTGGTCTCTTCCCAACCCCTTTCCCTTAAGATATTGTCAGATCTGTTACTGATTACAATTCAAAATAGGTTACTCCAAAAGTTTGTCAGCTTGTGGCTCAGTTGGTAGCACCCTTGCCTTTGAGTCAGAAGGTTGTGAGTCCCACTCTAGAGACTTGAGCACAAAAATCTAGGCTGACACTCCGGTGCAGTACTGAGGGAGTGCTGTAAAGTGCTTTGAGATGTCCAGTGGTTGTGAAAGGCGCTATTTAAATGCAAGTCTTTTTTAAAAGTGAATATACTTACAAATATGCTCAACACCTCTGTATGGGCACTGAATGTGTAAGTTATCTGACAGATTAGTTACCTTTACTGATATGTGTCCATAGTAGAATTCATATTCCTTCTGGTTAACCTCCATGTCCTGATCTGCCTGATTCCTCTCTAGATCTAGTGTTCCTTATTTGAATAATTATTCAGTACCTCTTGAAACCCCACAGAAACACAGGTGAATACCGTTATCCTTCAGAAAGCAATGCGTGACATTTAAAACCAATAGTGCAACCATGGACACGGTGATGCTCAGAACACAGGACTGTTTGCGAGTGAAGAATCCCAGGGTGAGCTGCTATTATTGTAATCCAATGGGCCAGATGTATGTGGTGGACATACGATATATGGCACAGAAACAGGCCATTCAGCCCAACCAGTCTATGCCGGCGTTTATGCTCCACACGAGCCTCCTTTTTGTTTTATTAGTTTATGGGATGTGGGCATCGCTGGCAATGCCAGCATTTATTGCCCATCCCTAATTGCCCTCGAGAAGGTGGTGGTGAGCCGCCTTCTTGAACCGCTGCAGTCCGTGTGGCGAAGGTACTCCCACAGTGCTGTCAGGTAGGGAGTTCCAGGATTTTGACCCAGTGACGATGAAGGATCGGCGATATACTTCTAAGTCAGGATGGTGTGTGACTTGGAGGTGGTGGTGTTCCCATGCGCCTGCTGCCCTTGTCCTTCTAGGTGGGAGAGGTCGCGGGTTTGGGAGGTGCTGCCGAAGAAGCCTTGGCGAGTTGCTGCAGTGCATCTTGTAGATGGTACACACTGCAGCCATGGTACGCTGGTGGTGGAGGGAGTGAATGTTTAAGGTGGTGGATGGGGTGCCAATCAAGCAGGCTGCTTTGTCCTGGATGGTGTCAAGCTGCTTGAGTGTTGTTGGAGCTGCACTCATCCAGGCAAGTGGAGAGTATTCCATCACACTCCTTCCTTGTGCCTTGTAGATGGTGGAAAGGCTTTGGGGAGTCAGAAGGTGAGACACTCGCCGCAGAATACCTAACCTCTGACCTGCTGTTGTTGTTGCCACAGTATTTATGTGGCTGGTCCAGTTAAGTTTCTGGTCAATGGTGACCCCCAGGATGTTGATGGTGGGTGATTCAGCAATGGTAGTGCCGTTGAATGTCAAGGGGAGGTGGTTAGACTCTCACTTGTTGGAGATAGTCATTGCCTGGCAATTGTGTGGCGCGAATGTTACCTGCCACTTATCAGCCCAAGCCTGAACGTCATCCAGGTCTTGTTGCATGAGGGCATGGACTGCTTCATTATCTGAGGAGTTGTGAATGGCGCTGAACACTGTGCAGTCATCAGCGAACATTCCCATTTCTGACCTTATGGAGGGAAGGTCATTGATGAAGCAGCTGAAGATGGTTGGGCCTAGGACACTGCCCTGAGGAACTCCTGCAGCGATGTCCTGGGGCTGTGACGATTGACCTTCAACCACCACAACCATCTTCCTTTGTGCTAGGTATGACTCCAGCCATTGGAGCGTTTTCCCCCCCCAATTCCCATTGACTTCAATTTTACTAGGGCTCCTTGATGCCAGACTCGGTCAAATGCTGCCTCGATGTCAAGGCCAGTCACTCTCACCTCACCATTTGGAATTCAGCTCCTTTGTCCATGTTTGGACCAAGGCTGTAATGAGGTCGGGAGCCGAGTGGTCTTGGCGGAACCCAAACTGGGCATCAGTGAGCAGGTTATTGGTGAGCAAGTGCCGCTTGATAGCACTGTCGATGACACCTTCCATCACTTTGCTAATGATTGAAAGTAGACTGATGGGGCGGTAAGTGGCCGGGTTGGATTTGTCCTTTTTGTGGACAGGACATACCTGGGCAGTTTTCCACATTGTCGGATAGATGCCAGTGTTGTAGCTGTACTGGAACAGCTTGGCTAGAGGCGACTAGTTCTGGAGCACAAGTCTTCAGCACGATAGCTGGGATGTTGTCCGGGCCCATAGTCTTTGCTGTATCCAGTGCGCTCAGCCGTTTCTTGATATCATGTGGAGTGAATCGAATTGGCTGAAGACTGGCTTCTATGATGGTGGGGATCTCAGGAGTAGGCCGACATGGATCATCCACTCAGCACTTTTGGCTGAAGCTGGTTGCAAATGCTTCAGCCTTGTCTTTTGCACTCACGTGCTGGGCTTCACCATCATTGAGGATGGGGATATTCATGGAGCCGCCTCCTCCTCCGTTAGTTGTTTAATGGTCTACCACCATTCACAACTGGATGTGGCAGGACTGCAGAGCTTTGATCTGATCCGTTGATTGTGGGATCGCTGAGCCCTGTCTATAGCATGCTGCTTCCGCTTTTTAGCATGCATGTAGTCCTGTGTTGCAGCTTCCCCAGGTTGGCACCTCATTTTTAGGTACGCCTGGTGCTGCTCCTGGCATGCTCTTCTACAGTCCTTATTGAACCAGGGTTGGTCCCCTGGCTTGATGGTAATGGTAGACTGAGGGATATGCCAGGCCATGAGATTACAGATTGTGGTGGAATACAATTCTGCTGCTACTGATGGCCCACAGTGCCTCATGGATGTCCAGTTTTGAGCTGCTCGATCTGTTCTGAATCTATCCCATTTAGCACGGTGGTAGTGCCACACAACACAATGGAGGGTGTCCTCAGTGTGAAGATGGGACTTAGTCTCCACAATGACTGTGTGGTGGTCACTGCTACCAATACTGTCATGGACAGATGCATCTGCGACAGGTAGGTTGGTGAGGACGAGGTCAAGTAGGTTTTTCCTCTCATGTTGGTTCTCTCACCACCTGTCGCAGGTCCAGGCTGGCAGTTATGTCCTTCAGGGCTCGGTCAGTAGTGGTGCTATGGAGCCACTCTTGGTGATGGATATTGAAGTCCCCTACCCAGAGTACATTCTGTGCCCTTGCTACTCTCAGTGCTTCTTCCATGGAGGAGTACTGATTCATCAGCTGAGGGACGGGGCGGTAGGTGTTAATCAACAGGAGGTTTCCTTGCCTATGCTTGACCTGGAGCCATGAGACATCATGGGGTCTGGAGTCAATGTTGAGGACACCCAGGGCCACTCCTTCCCGACTGTATACCACTGTGCCGCCGGTGGACAGGGCATACCCAGGGATGGTGGAGGAGTTTGGGACATTGGCTGAAAGGTATGATTCTGTGAGTATGACTATGTCAGGCTGTTTTGCTTGACTAGTCTGTGGGACAGCTCTCCCAATTTTGGCAAAAGTCCTCAGACGTTAGTGAGGAGGCTGGGTGTGCCGTGTCCGTAGCCGGTGCCGAGGTCGATGACGGGTGGTCCGTCCGGTTTCATTCTTCTTATGTTTCGTAGCGGTTAGTTACAACTGAGTGACTTGCTAGGCCATTTAAGAGTGGGTCTGGTATAAGCCAGACCAGGTAAGTATGGCAGATTTCCTTCCCTAAAGGGCATTAGTGAACCAGATGGGTTTTTACGACAATCATGGTTACCATTACTGATACTGGTAATTATTCGAGATTTATTTAATTAACTGAATTTAAATTCTCCAGGTAGTGGGAACTCACGTCTCTAGATCATTAATCCAGGTCTCTGGATTACTAGCCCAGTGACATTACCGCTACGCTACTGTTCCCTCCTGTCTTGCCTCATCTAAATCTATCAGCATAACCCTCATATGTTTGTCTAGCCTCCCCTTAAATGCATCGATAGTATTCGTTTCAACCACTCCGTGGTAGCGAGTTCCACATTCTCACCACTCTTTGGGTAAAGAAGCTTCTTCTGAATTTCCTATTGGATTTCTTGATGACTATCTTATATTGATGGCCTCTAGTTATGCTCTTCCCCACAAGTGGAAACATTCTCTCTATCCACTCTATCAAAACCTCTAATAATTTTAAAGACCTCTATTAGGTCACCCCTCAGCCTTTTTTGAAGAGAAAAGAGACCCAGCCTGTTCATCCTTTCCTGATATGTATACTCTCGCATTTCTGGTATCATCCTTGTAAATCTTCTCTGCACCCTCTCCAGTGCCTCTATATCCTTTTTATAATATAACGACCAGAACTGTACGCAGTACTCCAAGTATGGTCTAACCAAGGTTCGATACAGGTTTAGCATAACATAAGAACATAAGAAATAGGAGCAGGAGTAGGCCAATTGGCCCCTCGAGCCTGCTCCGCCATTCAATAAGATCATGGCTGATCTGATCCTATCTGCCAATCTACTATCACAGAACCATCTCCTGAACCTAACAGAATTGGACACACGAAATAGGAGCAGGATCAGGCTACACAGCCCCTGGGCCCGCTACGCTACCCACAGGGCCATGACCGATCCGAACCTAGACTCATGTCCAAATTCCTGCCCGCTCCCCGTAACCCTTAATTCCCTTTACTTCTAGGAAACTGTCTATTTCTGTTTTAAATTTATGTAATGATGTAGCTTCTGCAGCTTTTTGGGGCAGCATATTCCATGGACCTACCACCCTCTGAGTGAAGTAGTTCCTTCTAATCTCAGTTTTGAAAGAGCAGCCCCTTATTCTAAGACTATGCCCCCTAGTTCTAGTTTCACCCATCATCAGGAACATCCTCCCCGCATCCACCCGATCCAACCCCTTCACAATCTTATATGTTTCAATAAGATCGCCTCTCATTCTTCTGAACTCCAATGAGTAGAGTCCCAATCTACCCAACCTCTCCTCATATGTCCATCCCCTCATCCCCGGGATTAACCGAGTGAACCTTCTTTGTACTGACTCGAGAGCAAGTATGTCTTTTCTTAAGTATGGACACCAAAACTGTATGCAGTATTCCAGGTGCGGTCTCACCAATACCTTGTACAACTGAAGCAATACCTCCCTATTTTTATATTCTATCCCCTTAGCAATGAAAGCCAACATTCCATTGGCCTTCTTAATCACTTGCTGCACCTGCATACTAACCTTTTGAGTTTCGTGCACCAGGACCCCCAGATCCCTTTGTACTTCAGTACTTTCCAGTTTCTTGCCATTAAGATAATAACTTGCTCTACTATTTTTACTGCCAAAGTGCATAACCTCACACTTTCCAGTATTGTATTCCATCTGCCAAATCTCTGCCCACTTACTTAGCCTGTCTATGTCCCCTTGCAGATTTTTTATGTCCTCCTCACTCGCTACTTTCCCTCCCATCTTAGTATCATCTGCAAACTTTGATATGTTACACTCGGTCCCCTCCTCCAAATCGTTAATATAGATTGTAAAGTGTTGGGGACCCAGCACTGACCCCTGCGGAACACCACTAGTTACTGATTGCCAGTCTGAGAATGAACCATTTATCCCAACTCTCTGCCTTCTGTTAGATAGCCAATCCTCTATCCATGCCAGAATATTACCCCCAATCCCGTGATTTTTTATCTTGAGCAATAATCTTGTGTGGCACCTTGTCAAATGCCTTTTGGAAGTCTAAATACACCACATCCACTGGTTCCCCTTTATGTTACTTCCTCAAAGAACTCCAGCAAATTTGTCAAACATGACTTCCCCTTCAAAAAACCATGCTGACTTTGTCCTATTAAATTATGATTATCCAAATATCCCGTTACTGTCTCCTTAATAATGGACTCCAAAATTTTACCTACCACAGATGGAATAGTTTCCAGCCTTCTGTCTACTGCCCTTTTTAAATAAGGGTGTTACATTAGCAGTTTTCCAGTCTGCCGGGATCTTTGCTGAGTCCAGGGAGTTTTGGAAAATTATTACCAATGCATCCATAATCCCTACCGCCACTTCCCTCAAGACCCTAGGATGTAAGCCATCAGGTCCAGGTGACTTATCCGCCTTGAGTCCCATTATTTTACCAAGTACCACTTCCTTAGTGATTTTGATCGTGTTTAGCTCCTCCCCCCTATAGCCCCCTGTTTGTCCAGTGTTGGGATATTCTTAGTGTCCTCTACTGTAAAGACTGATACAAAATATTCATTCAGTGTATTTGCCATCTCCATATTTCCCACCATTAATTTCCCGGTCTCATCCTCTAAGGGACCAACATTTACTTTAGCCACCCTTTTTCTTTTTATATAACTATAAAAACTCTTACTATCTGTTTTTATATTTTTTGCTAATTTACTTTCATAATCTATCTTCCCTTTCTTAATCAATCTTTTTGTTATTTTTTGCTGCCTTTTAAAGTTTTCCCAATCCTCTATCCTCCCACTAGATTTGGCTACCTTATAAGCCCTTGTTTTTAGTCGAATACTATCCTTAATTTCTTTACTTAGCCACGGATGACTGTCTTTTCTTTTACACCCTTTTCTTCTCAGTGGAATATATATTTTTTGGAAGTTGTAAAATAACTCCTTAAATGTACACCACTGATCATGTATCGTCTTACCCTTTAATCTATTTTCCCAATCCACTCTACTAAATTCCGCTCGCATACCTTCATAGTCTCCTTTATTCAAGCTTAGCACGCTTGTTTGAGATCCAACCTTCTCACCCTCTAATTGAATATGGAATTCAACCATGTTATGGTCACTCATTCCAAGGGGATCCTTTACTAGGACATTTTTAATTAATCCTGTCTCGTTACACAGGACCAGATCTAAGGTTGCTTCCCTACTTTTCAATTCTGTACCTCTAGAAATAAACCCTAGTGCTTGATTTGCCTTTTTTAAGGCCTTGCTAAACTGTGCCGCGACGTTGTGATTTGTACTCCGAGATCCCTTTGTTCCTCTACCCCACCTAGACTCGCACCCTCCAATGATAAGTGACCTCCCTATTCTTCCTACCAAAAAGTAATGGCCCAGAAATTGATCTCACTCTGTTCCCGCGGCGGTAAGGCTTTCCCGCGATCTCTCACCTCACTTGTGCTTTTTCAGATCCAGCTCGCACGAACTTCATGTTCTAGAGATCAGCTGGGCAGTGCTTGCGTATCCCAGCGGCGTAGTGAATTCGTGCGAGCTGTGGGATCACGTGACTCAGTTAGAGCCAATGGCAGCACACCATCTTCCATTCATAAGTTTCACAGCACCCTGTGAAATCTATGAATCTTACACCCCCCAAAAATAACAGCTAAACCTCAATTAAATTAAAAAAAAAAACCATCACATTAATAAAATAAGTATAGTTAATTAAATTAACCATTTTAAATAAAAAATTAAATTTTTAAAAAAATTTAAAATCTTTTAAAAAGTTATAAAAATAAACTTACCTGTCTTTAAAGTCTCTAAAAAAGATATACCTGTAAAAAAAAAAATCAAAAAACTACTTAATTCACTACTTACCTTCTTAAAAGCGGGTCTTACTCCTCCTTTTTACATTTCCAAAATCTTCCGTACTTACCTGCGCGTCCAAAGCATGAAGTGCACAGCGTGCGCGCAGCCTGTAGCGCGCACGCGATGCACCGAGGACCCGCCCCCTTTTCAGAAGAGCAATTGCCGGTTTTCAGCGCATGCGCAGGGCATGCAGAAAACCGGCAATTGGAGTGGGAATACGCGAGAGTACGCAGTGCGTACTCTCGCGTCCCGGGATCAATTTTCGGCCCATTGCCTCACATTTATCTGTGTTGAACTTCATTTGCCAATTATAAGCCCATTCTGCAAGTTTATTAATGTCCTCCTGTAATTTGTTGCAGTCCTCCTCGGTATTGACTAATCTCACCCCCCACCCCCCAATTTGGAGTCTTCTGCAAATTTAGAAATTATGTTTATGATTCCAAAGTCTAAATAGAAACATAGAAAAATAGGAGCAGGAGTAGGCCATTCGGCCCTTCAAGCCTGCTCCACCATTCAATATGATCATGGCTGATCCTCTATTTCAATACCATATTCCCGCTCTCTCCCCATACCCCTTGATGCTTTTTGTGTCTAGAAATCCATCTATCTCCTTCTTAAATATATTCAGTGACTTGGCCTCCACAGCCTTCTGTGGTAGAGAATTCCACAGGTTCACCACCCTCCGCGTGAAGAAATTTCCCTCATCTCTGTCCTAAATGTCCTACCCCGTATCCTGAGACTGTGACCCCTCGTTCTAGACCCCCCAGCCAGGGGAAACATCCTCCCTGCATCCAGTCTGTCTAGCCCTGTCAGATTTTATACGTTTCAATGAGATCCCCTCTCATTCTTCTAAACTCTAGTGAATACAGGCCTAGTCGACCCAATCTTTCCTCATACGACAGTCGTGCCATCCCAGGAATCAGTCTGGTGAACCTTCGCTGCACTCCCTCTATGGCAAGTATATCCTTTCTTAGGTAAGGAGACCAAAACTGCACACAGTACTCCAGGTGTGGTCTCACCAAGGCCCTGTAGAACTGCAGTAAGACATCCTTGCTCCTGTACTCAAATCCTCTTGTAATGATGGCCAATATACCATTTGCCTTCCTAACTGCTTGCTGCACCTGCATGTTTGCTTTCAGTGACTGGTGTGCAAGGACACCGAAGTCTCTCTGTACATCAACATTTCCCAATCTATCACCATTTAAATAATACTCTACCTTTCTGTTTTTCCCTACCGAAGTGGATAACTTCACATTTATCCACATTATGTTGCATCTGCCATGTATTTGCCCACTCACTCAACTTGTCTAAATCACCTTGAAGCCTCTTTGCATCCTCCTCACAACTCACAATTCCACCTAGTTTCGTGTCGTCAGCAAACTTGGAAAAATTACAATTGGTTCCCTCATCCAAATCATTGATATATATTGTGAATAGCTGGAGCCCAAGCACTGATCCCTGCGGTACCCCACTAGTCACCGCCTGCCACCCTGAAAAAGACCCATTTATTCCTACTCTCTGTTTCCTGTCTGTTAACCAATTTTCAATCCATGCCAGTATATTACCCCCAATCCATGTGCTTTAATTTTGCACACTAACCTCTTATGTGGGACTTTATCAAAGGCCTTCTGAAAATCCAAATACACCACATCCACTGGTTCTCCCTTATCTATTCTACCAGTTACATCCTCAAAAAACTCCAGTAGGTTTGTCAAACACGATTTCCCTTTCATAAATCCATGTTGACTTTGTCTAATCCCGTTGATATTTTCTAAGTGTCCTGTTATCACATCCTTTATAATAGACTCTAGGATTTTCCCTACTACTGATGTTAGGCTAACCGGTCTGTAGTACCCTGTTTTCTCTCTTCCCTCCTTTTTTAAATAGTGGGGTTACATTTGCCACCCTCCAATCTGCAGGAACTGTTCCATAATCTATAGAATTTTGGAAGATGACAACCAATGCATCCACTATTTCCATGACTACCTCTTTTAGTACTTTGGGATGCAGGTTATCAGGCCTTGGGGATTTGTTGTCTTTCAGTCCCATTAATTTCTCCAGCACTATTTTTTTACTAATATTAATTTCCTTTAATTCCTCCTTCTCACTAGACCCTTGGTTCCCTAGCATTTCTGGGAAGTTATTTGTGTCCTCTTCCATGAAGACAGAACCAAAGAATTTGTTTAATTGCTCTGCCATTTCCTTGTTCCCCAATATATATTCTCCCATTTCTGACTGTAAGGGACCTACATTTGTCTTCAGTAATCTTTTTCTTTTTACATACTTGAAGAAGCTTTTACAATCCGCTTTTATGTTCCTTGCAAGTTTACTCTCATACTCTATTTTTCCCCTCTTAATCAATCTCTTGGTCCTTTTTTGCAGAACTCTAAACTGCTCCCAATCCTCAGGCTTGCTACTTTTTCTGGCTATTTTATATGACTCCTCTTTGGATCTAATACTACCCTTAATTTCTTTTGTTAGCCATGGTTGGGCCGCTTTTCCTTTTGTGTTTTTGCACCAGAAAGGAATGTATAACTGTTGCAATTCATACATTCGTTCCTTAAATGTTAGCCATTGCCTATCCACCGTCAAGCCTTTTAATGAAGCTCCCCAATCTGTCATAGCCAACTCACTCCTCATACCATGGTAGTTTCCTTTGTTTAGATTTAGGACCCTAATTTTGGATTGGACTTCTTCACTTTCCATCTTAATGAAGAATTCTATCATGTTATGGTCACTCTTCCCTAAAGGACCCTGCACAACAACATTATTAATTAACCCCTTCTCATTGCACAATACCCAATCTAGGATAGCCTGTTCCCTAGTTGGCTCCTCAACGTACTGGTCTAAAAAACCATCTCGTACACACTCCAGAAATTCATCCTCCACAGTATTATTGCTAATTTGGTTTGGCCAGTCTATATGCAGATTAAAGTCACCCATGATTACTGTAGTACCCATGTTACATGCAGCTCTAATTTCCTGTTTGATGCCATCCCCTACATTACCACTACTGTTTGGTGGCCAAAAGAGAACTTCCACCAATGTTTTCTGCCCCTTGATGCTTCTTAGCCCCACCCAGACTGATTCTACATCTTGATTTTCTGAGCCAATATCCTCTCACTATTGCTCTGATTTCATCCTTTATTTACAAGGCCAACCCACCTCCTTTTCCTTTTTGCCTGTCCTTCCTAAATATCAAATATCCTTGGATATTCAGCTCCCAGCCTTGGTCACCCCGCAGCCATGTCTCCGTAATCGCAATTGTATCATATCCGTTTAGATCTATTTGTGCTGTTAATTCGTCTACCTTATTACGAATGCTTCATGCTTTCAGATACAGTGCCTTTAGATTTGTCTTTAACATTTTTAGACTTCTTAACATTTTTTTGTACTATGGCCCTATTTGTCTTATTACCATTTTTTCTTACCCAGACCCTATTTGTTAGTGCACTCCTTTGTTTGTACGCTCTGTCCCTTCCTGACACAATTTGGTTATCCTTACCCCAATCACTTCCCGGCACTGCTTCCTTGTCTTTTCTCTTTAGCATTATAGATTTCTCTCCACCGGTACCCTTCCCCTTCCCCTTCCCCTTCCCCTTCCCCATCCCCCCATCCCCCCATCCCCCCATCCCCCATCTCCCCCTCCCCCCCCCCTTCATATTCTTCCTTATCATGCACTCCCTGCTGTCTGTGTACTTAATGTATGCCTCTTTCCTTACCCTCAATTGTTCCCTCATGGCTTTATTCATCCATGGAGTCTCATTATTGTTTAGTTTGTTCTTTTCTTTTAGCAGAATATATTTTTCCTGCACTCTGTTGAACACCATTTTAAATGTTTCCCATTGATGTTCTACATCGTTGTTTGCCAATATTGTTGCCCGTTTTATTTTCCCATGTTCTATTCTTAGCCCCTCAAAATCAGCTTTTCTCCAATCTATTAACCTGGTTTTCGTCATACTTATGTCCTTCTCAATTATCATCTTAAAGCGTATTATATTATGGTCACTATTGCCTAGATGTTCCCCTACTAGATCCAATAGCGAATCCTCCCTTGTTGGGCTTTTTACATATTGGATTAGAAAGGAGTCCTGTACACATTGTAGGAACTCCATTCCCTTATCCCCTTTACCTACCTCTTCTGTCCAATTAATATTGAGGTAGTTGAAATCCCCCATGATTATTATTCTATGTTTTTTACTCATTTCCCAAATTTGTCTGCATATTTCTTCCTCCACCTCCCTTCCACTATTAGGTGGTCTGTAGACTACGCCTATTAGTGTGATTGATCCTTTATTATTTTTATCTCTATCCATATGGATTCTATTTTTGTCTTGCTGATATCTGCATCACTTTTTTCTACTACCATTATGTTATCCCTAATAAGTGCAGCTACTCCACGTCCCCTTTTTCCCTTCCTATCTTTTCTAAATATCTTATACCTGTAATGTTTAATTCCCAGTCCTGACTTTTCTGTAGCCATGTCTCAGTAATCCCTACTATGTCTGGTTCCTCGCAACGCATGATTGCCTCCAGCTACCCTGTTTTATTACAGACACTGTGTGCATTGCTGTACAGACAGTTTAACTCAGTTTTAATAGGATTTCCTCTCACTTTATGTTTAACCATCTTTTTAGACTCCTGTTCTATAACTCTATTTATTTCCTTGCCATCAATGTCCTCCCTTACTGTATTGCTTCCTATGCTCTCTTTTCCTTTTTTTAAAAAATATTTAGGCTGGTTATGTTTCTTGTAGATCCTTCCCCCATCTTACTAGTTTAACGCCTTTGCCACCTCCCTATTTACCCTTTCCGCTAGGACATGGGTCCCATCCCGGTTCACGTGGAGCCTGTCCCATCTGTACAGCTCTTCCTGTCCCAGAACTGGTGCCAGTGTCCCATGAAAAGGAGCCCCTCTTTCCCACACCAGCCCTTTAGCCACATGTTAATTCTCCTGATCTGTCTGCTTCTATGCCAATTTGCACGTGGCTCGGGCAATAATCCAGAGATTATTACCCTCGAGGTCCTGCTTCTTAATTTAGATCCTAACTCCTGATACTCTTTCAGCAGGACCTCCTCCCTGTTCCTACCTATGTCATTTGTTGCAACATGGACCACGACAACTGGATTTACCCCCTCCCCTATCCAAGTTCCTCTCCAGCCTCCGTGAGGTATCCCTTACCCTGGAACAGCGCAGACCATTTGAGGCAACACACCCTTCGGGATTCTCGTTCTTGGCTGCAGAGGACGCTATCTATTCCCCTAATTATAGAGTCCCCTATCACTACCACATTTCTATTCTGCTCTTCCCCCCACTTCTGAGCCACGGTGCCTTGGTCTGCATTGTGGCTGTCCTCCCTGCAGTCTTTCTCCTTGTCCTCACAGGTAGCGAGTACATTGTACCTGTTGGACAGGACCAGTGTCTGCGGGACTTCCTTCTCAACCTCTCCTAAATTCCCGCTACCCGTCTCCCTAACAGTCACACCCTCCCTTTCCTGAACTTGTGCTTTCCTCTGGGGTGTGACTGTATTCAGGATAAAACTGTGCAGAAATTCCTCCCCCACCCTTATGTGTCGGAGTGTCTCTAACTCGTACTCCAGCTCAATGACTGAGCCGGAGAGATTCGAGATGGAGACATCTCCTGCAGGCATATTCGTTTGGGACAGTCTCACTGTCCACAAACTCCCACATACTGCAGTCCGGACACACAACCTGCCCTGCCATATCTTAGTCTAGCCTTATTTTATTTATTTAATTAGTTAAAGTCTTTATTCAATGATTATTTATAGTTATATTAATTAGTTTAACTAGTTTAAGCTATAAATTTAATACAGTTTGTTATAGTTTCCTGCTCCCTAGTTTAAACCACTGTCTTAGCTTAGAAAGAAAAAAGCCTTAATACTCACCAACCAATCACCTACCTGCTGTTCTGTGACATCACACTTTTTTTTTGGAAATCATGGAAGGTTCAGCTGCTGCTGATACCGCCTCCAATTAGGTCCGCGCTGTTCCTCCACTCTGCTTTATGTCCCGCCGCCGGATTGCAGCATACAAAGTAGTCTCTGACAGCTAACCAATCACAGAATGGCAAACTGTATTGTTCTGTTTTAGAGCACTGTGGGGCATATGGGGAAGGCCCTGAACCATACCTGAACAGATACAAGCACAGGTTTGTGTGAATCTTTGATTGTCGTTTCTGTGTGCAAGAGGAAATTTGAAATAAGACGGTCATTACTTCTTTACAACACTATTATTGGGAAAGCCCCAAGCAGTGTTTATGCTGATAGTTAATTATATCCTTCCTAGAATTTACCCTTAAGGTGGAAGGCTGTCCCACCTGACTGGAGATGAGGAACCTTCTGACCTGAACATCCCTTACTTTGGTGCCCTTGTTGGGGGCAGGTAGAGGCTCTGTCCCCAAAAAGGCCACTGGAAACTGCCAATTAAGGTTGGAACCTGGCATATTTGGGTCCCAGCCTAATTCGTAGCCCTCTTGCCAGACTTACAGCAGGAATGCACTGGAAAGGCTACAGATTTTCAGTCTCAGTTTCCATAACAACATCCTGCCTCTTCACAGCAGATAGGATGCTTGGGTCAATTTTGTTATTTCTTTGATCATGTACTGTTACAAAGTTTGTTCTGTAAAAATATATAGATATAATTACCAGTAAGAAAATATATGTATAATTACCAGTACAAAATACAGGAAGCTCGCGTTTAAACGGCACCTAAATATCCGGAATTCTCTAATAACCGGCAAAATTCATACTCTTAACACAACATTCTGTAGGTGAGCACCCAATTATACTGCACATTTCTTGATTTTTTTATTTTTCTTTGTTAAAAATAGCCTCGGTAGATATAACTCTCCATTATCCGGAATTTTTAATCAACCGGCACCATCCCGGTCCCGTCGGTGCCGGATACGAAAGAGTTTCCTGTATATATGTATAATTACCAGTAAAAATATATATTTATATAATTAACAGTAAAAAATATATATAATTACCAGTTAAGTGCCAAGAAATATACTTCGCTTTCCAGATTGGCATGAAATGATTGTGTGAAAGATAAAAATCGTTTTCTGAACTTAAATGACTACACATCAAATAGTTTAAATCCTTTTAAATAATTGATAATCCAGGGGCTATAGAGAGGGAGGAACTTAAAACAATCACTCTCACTCGAGAAAAAGTACTAGGCAGACTAATGGGACTAAAGGCTGACAAGTCCCCTGGACCTTATGGCCTGCATCCTAGGGTTTTAAAAGAAGTGGTTGTAATTACCAAAATTCCCTGGATTCTGGAGAGGTCTCAGCAAATTGGAAAACCGCAAATGTAACTCAATTCAAGAAAGGAGGGAGACAGAAAGCAGGAAACTATAGGCAAGCTAGCCTAACATCTGTCATTGGGAAAATGCTGGAATCCATTATTAAGGAAGTAATAGCAGGACATACAATCAAGCAGAGTCAACATGGTTTTATGAAAGGGAAATTGTGTTTGACAAATTTACTAGAGTTCTTTGAGGATGTAACGAGCAGGGTGGATAAAGGGGAACCAGTAGATGTCGTGTATTTGCATTTCCAGAAGGCATTCGATAAGGTGCCGCATAAAAGGTTACTGCACAAGGTAAGAGCTCACGGTGTTGGGGTAATATATTAGACTAGATAGAGGATTGGCTAACTGACAGAAAACAGAGAGTTGGAATAAATGGGTCATTTTCAGGTTGGCAAACTGTAACTAGTGGGGTGCCACAGGGATCAGTGCTGTGGCCTCAACTATTTACAATCTATATTAATGACTTGGATGAAGGGACCGAGTGTACTGTTGCCAAATTTGCTGACGATACAAAGATAGGTGGGAAAGCAAGTTGTGAGGAGTACACAAAGAGTCTGCAAAGAGATATAGATAGGTTAAGTGAGTGGGCAAAAATTTGGCAGATGGAGTATAATGTGGGAAAATGTGAGATTATCCACTTTGGTAGGAAGAATAAAATAGCAAATTATTATTTAAATGGAGAGAGACTACAGAATGCTGCGGTACAGAGGGATCTGGGTGTCCTCGTACATGAAACACAAAAAGTTAACATGCAGGTACAGCAAGTAATTAGGAAGGCAAATGGAATATTGGCCTTTATTGCAAGGGGGATGGAGTATAAAAGTTGGGAAGTCTTGCTGCAACTGTACAGGACGTTGGTGAGACCACACCTGGAGTACTGCGTACAGTTTTGGTCTCCTTATTTAAGGAAGGATATACTTGCATTGGAGGCAGTTCAGAAAAGGTTCACTAGGTTGATTCCTGAGTTGAAGGGGTTGTCTTATGAGGAAAGGTTGAGCAGGTTGGGCCTATACTCATTGGAGTTTAGAAGAATGAGAGGTGATCTTATTGAAACATATAAGGTTCTGAGGGGGCTTGACAGGGTAGATGCAGGGAGGATTTTTCCCTCGTGGGGGAATCTAGAACTAGGGGGCATCGTTTCAGAATAAGGGGTCGCCCATTTAAAACGGAGATGAGGAGGAATTTCTTCTCTGAGGGTCGTGAATCTTTGGAATTCTCTACCCCAGAGAGCTGTGGAGGCTGAGTCATTGAATATATTCAAGGCGGAGATAGACAGATTTTTGAAAAACAGGGGAATCAAGGGTTATGGGGAGCGGGCAGGAAAGTGGAGCTGAAGCCAAGATCAGATCAGCCATGATCTTATTGAATGGCGGAACAGGCTCCAGGGGCCGAATGGCCTACTCCTGCTCCTATTTCTTATGTTCTTTTAGCTAAAAATGGAATACATGAAGACATCTTGGGAAGTTTTAAGCATCATCCATTATATTACAGTTGTACATTCCTACATGATGCATAATTATTTTTGCTGAATATTTAAAATGCTTTCTGGTGGTTTGAGATATGTCAATTATAGTGTTAGCCTATAATATGCCATAGTTTTTTTTAATGTGACACTACTCGTGCATACTGCACACACTAACCTGCCAAGTATGTTCCCACTTTATTGTTTATAGTTGGGAGCCATAGAAACAGAATTCCAGTGCTTTGTGCTGTGCATCAGTAAGAGCATTAATACCTCCAGTATATTTTAAGTTTGCAGTATGGGCACTATAATGAAATTTAATACACAACATTATATTCATTTTAAGACTAGGAACAAATCAGTTGCAAATAGCTTCATCTAGGCTGGCTGGCTATCAATTTCAAGTCTAACATGTTTTCTACATAATTCCCTTAACTGTACTTGTCTCACAGGCAACACATATTTCCAAACGTGACGATTCTGAAACACTGGAATTTATTACATTTGGATGCATTCACACTTAAGGCCAAATTGTTATTTGACCCTGCAGTATGCAATTAAAATGTATATTCTAGATAATACAACAAGTTGCATATATTTAGTGCCTTTAATGTAAAGAACATCCCAAGGTACTTCACAGATAGATGTCAGGAAGGGAAAGGATCCAAGGAGTGACTGAAGACTTGGTTGGAGGAATGAGTTTTGAGAAGGTTATTAATTGAGGAGAAGAAGACAAGAGGTTTAGGAAGGCAATTCCAGAGAATAGAACCATGGTGGTTGAAGGCTATGCAATCAATGGTGTAGGAGTAGAATTTCGTCGGCGCCAGTTTCAGGTGCAAAGGTGTTGATGCAGCCACAATGCGCACCTGAACTGGGAGGCCTGAGGCCAGGCCGAAATTGAACTTTGGACTTCATTAATATTAATTGGGCAATCTGCTGGTGTCTGTCATGCCTCCACAGGCAGCTCATCTATTGAACAAAATGAATATCGGGCTACTTGCCTCGCCAGCAGCGGCCCTAAGGGAAGTCCTAGGGTTCGAGGAGTGGTAATGGAGGGGTGGGGGTGGGGGTGCAATCAGGTTACTGTGGAGTCGGGGAAGCACTCTTGCTGTGCACAGCAACATTTAAAAAGAAATTTTGTTTAAAAAAATGTACGTGTTGGTGCCGGATGCTGCTTAGGCTGAATCAGCGACCGCGGAAGAATCCTGAACAAAGCAAGACAGGCTTCGCTCATCGGAGACCAATTTCAGGTGTGAAGATTCTCATTAACATATGCAAGGGGCCTAACACCTGTTTTAGATGACTTCCCAGGATGCCTAATAATGAGCCTGTTGAATTTAGCAGTGGCACGACACACATGCAGATTGGGCACAGGCCACACTGCTAAATTTGTCATCGTTGCCCCCATTTTGCACTCGCAAAACGGGTACAACGCATATCAGTTTTACCCAATAGTGTTTTGGAGTAACACGGGACTTTGAAGATGAGGATGAGAAAATTAGACTTAATGAATTAGGGGATGAGAAGCCAAAGTATTTCAGTGAGGACAGGATGATGAGTGAGTGGGATAGGATCCGTATGGCAAAACTTTGTGCAAGTTGGAGTTTATGGAACGTGGAGGAAGGGAGGCTAGCAAGAAGAGTGTTGGAGCAGTGGAAGTAATGAAGGGATGCATAAGGGTTTAAGGGGCAATGGAGATGGAAATGTTGTTGAGGTGGAAGTAATACATTTGGATGCATTCACACTTAAGGCCAAACTTGTTATTTGACCCTGCAGTATGCAATTAAAATGTATATTTTTGTCGTGGGGAGGATTTGTGGTCTGAAATTAAGCTTGGGATCAAACAAGTTTGTGAATGGTCTGGTTGATCCTGGATCATATTTTTAACACTGTTTCTAATAAATATTTGACGTTTAAAGTGATGCCTAGCAGCTCAATGATGCAACATTATGTATAATTTCTATCAATAAGGACGTAGCCACAGAGAACCTCATCAGTTCTATTATATTTTAACATTTGTAATTCACAATAAAGCAGACACACTGGAGTGATGCAGAATGGGAAAATTCCTTTGTAGCACTTCCACTCAGAAGGAGTGCTTATGGGTTCCTTAAAAACTAGTCACAAGTTCTTTTTTTGATTTGTGCCAAAATGTTTTTTTTTTCTTTGCTGAATATTGTTTCAGTTATGATGGTAGTCAATGGATGTTATTTCATGGTTTGAGACATTAGAGATGTGCCACCAAAGTTTATACCACAAAAATGTTCTTGGAGATACTTAATATGATTTCTGTATTTGAAATTGAAACAGTTAATTAAGGTATAATTTTCTAACCATTGCCCTTGCTGTCCTTGATTGTTTGACTAATATTTGATCACAAATTGCTCAGGTGCTATTACTAATTCGGCATTATGTGCTTTCCTGGCATTTATCAGGTGTCAGCCATGACTCAGTAGAACCCCTGAATCAGAAGGTTGTGTGGTCAAGTTCAGGACTAAGCTCAAAATCAACACTGACACTTCACTGCAGTACTGAGGGAATGCTGCACTGTTGGAGGTGCCATCATTTGGATGAGATGTAAAATCTACCCCCTCAGGTGGATGTAATAGATCCCATGGCACTATTTGAAGAGCAGGGGAGTTCTTTTGGTGTCCTGGCCAATATGTATCCCTCAACTAACATCACTAAAACAGATTATCTGGTCATTATCACATTGCTGTTTGTGGGACCTTGCTGTGCACAAATTAGCTACCACGCATCCCTACATTACAACAGTGACTACACTTCACAAGTACTTCATTGGCTGTAAAGCGCTTTGGGACGTCCTGAGGTTGTGAAAGGTGCTGTATAAATACCGGTCCTTTCCTTAATCAGTTCAGATACAAGTGTTGGAAGAGCAGGATAGTTTTGCTCCAGTAACTTATTTTTTGTTTGTTTTCTCCTCAGGGGTCAAGTTCCTGCTGAGACAGAACTCAATTACTTGCAAGTTGCCAAATTATTAGAGATGTATGGAGTTGATCTCCATCCTGTTTTTGTAAGTACTATATTCATAAATGGGAATAAAGTAAATTATAATTTTCAACATTTTGTTCTCCCCTTTTCTTCTTTTCTCTCCAAGTTAGGTTACAGTTCCATGGTTTTGGTAGCCCTCAAGATCCATGCCCCAGTGGTTGTGTGAGCTTATTCTGGCTATTCACATGTGGAGTTTTCACAGCCAAGCCGTCTCCTGTCCATACTCAATGTCAATGCACGTATACTTGCAACAGGGCCACTAGATAATAATGATTAGGCCCCTTGCCTTGTGACACTAGAAACATAGAAACATAGAATCTAGGAGCAGGAGTAGGCCATTCGGCCCGTCGAGCCTGCTCCACCATTCAATACGATCATGGCTGATCATCCAAATCCAGTACCCTGTCCCTGCTTTAATCCCCACAGTACACATATCCCACCCTACCCCCGTAACCCCACCTATTTAATTCCCCCTAACATATCCCATCCTATCCCCATAACCCCACATATTTAATCCCCCCCTAACACTAAGGGTCAATTTATCATAGCCAAATCAACCTAACCCGCACATTTTTGGACTGTGGGAGGAAACCGGAGCACACTAGTTGCAGTGTTGCCACCATTGTGTGGTTAAGAGAAAGTAATACCTTAAAAAACATTGATTAGTCACTAATAAATCCAATAAGGAATTCAAGAGAAATTTTTTTACCCAGAGAGTGGTTAGAATATGGTACTCGCTACCACATGGAGTAGTTGAGGCAAATAGCATACATGCATTTAAGGGGAAGCTAGATAAGTAGATGAGGGAGAAAGGAATAGGAGGATATGCTGATCGGGTTAGATGAAGTAGGGTGGGAGGAGGCTTGTCTGGAGCATAAACACAGACATAGACCTGTTGGGCCAAATGGCCATTCCTGTGCTATAAATTCTATGTAATTCTATATAATTCTAACCTGGTGCCTTCCTGGTCTGGTTACACATGGCACCATACCACATAATACAAAGGAGCCATTGGGGAGTCCTATACTAAAAAGAAATATAGTATCATCCCATGACATGCAATGAAGTAAAATCTGTTATCCATACAATTCAAGTTACATGGCGTAATAACACTTCAATTCAGATCAGTTGGTAGAATACCACTTCAGGTCAAGTTATGTGATTTGATTGTGATAACCAGTCGTCTATTACTGTTTGCATTGATACTCTTTACCAGCAAGGTATGCTGAAAATGAAATAAAAACAGTTCAATTTGCTCTACTTGCGTATTTGTAGAATAATATGATTTCAAGGGTGTTTCGAGCAATGTAACACATATTCCTCTCCAAAGTCCTTGAACGTGCTGTCACCTCCCAAATCCATGCCCATCTTTCTCGGAGCTCCATGTTTGAATCCCTCCAATCAGGTTTCCACCCTGCCACAGCACTGAAATGGCCCTTTTCAAAGTCACAAATTACATCCTATGTGATTGTGACCATGGTAAACTATCCCTTATTGACCTTCTCAACCTGTCTGCAGCCTTTGACATGGTTGACCACACCATCTCCTCCAACACCTCTCCTCCGTCATCCAGCTGGGTGGAACTGCACTCACCTGGTTCTATTCTTATCTATCTAATCGTAGCCAGAGAATCACCCTCAATGGCTTCTCTTCCCGTTCCCACACCGTTACCTCTGGATTCCCCCAAGGATCTGCCCTTAGCCCCCTTCTATTTCTCATCTACATGCTGCTCCTCGGCGACATTATCCGAAAACAAATCAGGTTCCACATGTAGATTGACAACACCCAGCTCTACCTCACCACCACTTCTCTCGACTCCTCCACTATCTCAAATTTGTCACACTGCAAGTCCGACATCCACTATTGGATGAGCAAATATTTCCTCCAACTAAATATTGGGAAGACCGAAACCATTGTATTTGGTCCCTGCCACAAACTCCGTTCCCGAGCCACTGAATCCATTCCACTCCCTGGCAGCTGTCTGAGGCTGAACCAGACCGTTTGCAACCTTGGTGTCTTATTTAAACCCGAAATGTGATTCCGACCACATGTGCGCCATCACCAAAATCGCCCACTTCCACCTCCGTAACATTGCCCGACACCACCCCTGCCTTTGCTCATCTACTGCTGAAGCCCTCATCCATGCCTTTGTTACCTCTAGACTTGACTATTCCAATGCTCTCCTGGCTGGCCTCCCATCTTCCACCCTCCATAAACTTGAGCTCATCCAAAACTCAGCTGCCCGTGCCCTAACTCACACCAAGTCCCATTCGCCCATCACCTCTGTGCTCACTGACCTACATTGGCTCCCGATTAAGCAACACCTCAATTTTAAAATTCTCATCCTTGTTTTCAAATCCCCCCATGGCCTTGCCCCTCCCTATCTCTATAATCTCCTCCAGCCCCACAACCCCGAGATGTCTGTGCTCCTCTAATTCTGCCCTCTTGAGCATCCCTGATTTTAATCGCTCCTCCATTGGCGGCCGTGCCTTCAGTTGCCAAGGCCCAAATCTCTGGAATTCCCTCCCTAAACCTCTCCACCTTTCGACCTCTCTTTCCTCCTTTAAGACGCTCCTTAAAACCTACCTCTTTGATCAAGCTTTTGGTCATCTGCCCTAAATTCTCCTTATGTGGCTCAGTGTCAGATTTTGTTTTATAACACTTCTGTGACGTGCCTTGGGACGTTTTACTATGTTAAGGCACTATATAAATACTTGTAGTAGTTGTTGTTGTTGTAGCCATTATTGTAAAATGCCTGAGATTACCTTCTGTTCTACCATATTCCTCCTTTTACTTCTTAAACTCCTTTCTCTTGAGGGGTTTAACTTAATTAATGTGTCCCTAAGCAGTCAAGAATTTAGAAATTACTGAACATTGAAGGGGTGAAATTTATTTTCTTGGAGCATTTGGAACACCCTATCTCCTCGCAAGTATTGATTTTTTTGATTAGTGTAATTTGCAGAAGTTTTGAATAAACCTTTTATATGTATATACACACACAAATATTTTAGGATGTGTCAACTAATTCATGTCTCTTAATTCATTATTAATAGAAGAGAATATGCCCCATGAGCTGGGCAGAAAGAAAAATTAAATGGTAAATCATGCATGGTGTAGTCTTCTTCTTACTTCTTAGGCAGTCCCTCGGAACCGAAGATGACTTGCTTCCACATTAAAAATGAGTTCTCAGGTGACTGATGAGTCCAATGCGGGACCTACAGTCTCTGTCACAGGTGGGGCAGACGGTGGTTGAAGGGGTGGGTGGGTGGGGTGCTTGGGTTGACGTGCGCTCCTTGCGCTGCCTGCGCTTGGCTTCCGCTTGCTCCCGGCGAAGAGACTCGAGGTGTTCGGCGCCTTCCCGGATGCTTCTCCTCCACTTTGTGCGGTCTTGGGCCAGGGATTCCCAGGTGTCGGTGGGGATGTTACACTTTTTCAAGGAGGATTTGAGGGTGTCCTTGAAGCATTTCCTCTGCCCACCTGGGGCTCTCTTGCCGTGCCAGAGCTCCGAGTAGAGCGCTTGTTTTGGGAGTCTCGTATCGGGCATGCGGACAATATGACCCGTCCATCGGAGCTGATCGAGCGTGGTCAAAGCTTCGATGCTGGGGATGTTGGCCTGAATAAGAACACTGACATTGGTGCGCCTATCCTGCCAATGGATTTGCAGGACCTTGCGGAGGCAGCATTGGTGGTACCTCTCCAGTGCTTTGAGGTGCCTGCTGTACATGGTCCATGTCTCTGAGGCATACAGCAGGGCGGGTATCACACACAAATATTTTAGGATGTGTCAACTAATTCATGTCTCCTAATTCATTATTAATAGAAGAGAATATGCCCCATGAGCTGGGCAGAAAGAAAAATAAAATGGTAAATCATGCATGGTGTAGTAATCTATTATTAAGATGGTGTTCTTGTATCTGATCTCTTGTGTCACTGGTCCCCCCACCAGATTCTCCATTTTTGCTTTTTCCTTCACGTGAATCTAATTTGCTTTTTTTCCGTCAGTGACTGACTCTCTCCCCTTCTTTCTACTAATGATTCTAGTTCTAGTTTAACTGCTTGCTGATGCTTACCCCACCTTTTCCCCTTCAGATTCCTACCTCCAACGTCCTGACCAATTTTCACTTCTTCTCTGCCAATGGTATCCCTTTTCTTTTCTTCCTGCTGCTCTAATGCTGCTATATGTCTTTTAACTATCATGGCACAATCTGCTCCAGGAGAATCCACACTAAATGTAGAACTTATGGAGTTCTCTCCTGCACAACTCGGCTAACGCAGACAGCCAGCTGATTATGACTATTTTCTATGACAGCTAAATCTGAAAGGAGGTACATATAAATGTTGAAAGAAAAGCGTAACTAAAAACTATAACAGGAAGTAAAGTATTAAAACAGGAAGTTTACAGATGATAGGAATATTTTTAAATAATACCTGTAAATGAAACCTCTTATTAAATTTCAGGGAGAAAACCAGACAGAGTATTTTTTAGGATTAACACCAGTTGGGGTTGTTGTCTACAAGAACAAAATCCAAGTTGGAAAGTATTTCTGGTAGGTGATCTGAAATGTACACTAATTTTTGTTTTCTTGCGTCACTTGTTTTCATTTTAAGTTAAAAGGTTCTCTGTTTGATTACAGGCCAAGAATCACTAAGGTGAACTTCAGAGAAACCCAGTTTGAGCTAAGGGTGCTTGGCAAAGATGTAAGAATCACAACAGCATGATTTTTCCATTTCTCTTGACATCAATCCTTAAAACTCTACTTCATAAGATTATTGTTTTAGCTTCAATTAAGTTTTGTGCCATTAAGTAAGAACTGGGTTGATATTTCCTAAATATATTTCATTTAGAACCCAAATGGAAAGTATTCAAAATGAAGCCCCAAGAGGTGAAAACAAAATTCATGGTCTAACTCAGTGTATCTACTCCCAGTGGCACAAACAACTTTCATTTAATATCACAATTAGTCACTTTACCATACAGGTTAAAAGCAATCAGCTGAATGCTGGATTTTCAAAACTGGTCATGCACACTCTCAATCGGACTGATTCGCTTATCTCCATACTGCCTAATTTTCGGTCCATTTAAATTAATAAATGGCTAGCAGTGCCTGACTTTACATGATTTCTGGACCAGTGCTCCCTGTGAGCACCACTTCTTGCCAGCAGTACCTGATTGGGGAATCAACTCCTGTGTAGGGACCCTGTGCCTGGACCCTCTGGTGGGGGTTACAGAGAGAAATTCAGACCAACTCATATAGCTGTCGTCACAAAATCATAACTGTGTTAGCCTGTTGCTTGACTAGTTTGTGGGACAGCTTTCCCAACTTGGGTACCAACTCCCAGATGTTGGTGAGGAGGACTTAGCAAGGTTGACTGAGCTGAGACTAACCTAGTCTTCTCCTGATATGATGCCTGGGTTGTTGCCAATTTTCTTCATATTATTGAACTTTATAGTGATTGTTTACAGTTTTGTAGTGATTATTTACAACTGAATGGCTTGCTATGCCACCTCAGAGGACAGGAGGAGTCGACCTTGTTGTGTGGTTGTGGAGTCAAATCGGGTAGGGGTGGCATACTCCCTTCCCTGAAGAATTTTAGTGAACTGGAAGCTTTCATGGTTATTTATTTGGTGCTATATATCTCGGGGGGGGAAAATTGAGTCACACCACCTTTGGGGTGCTAACTTCGCGCCCCAGAAAAATTAGCCCCTCCGCGACCGACATTGAGTGGTAGCGCCCCAAGTGGGAAGCGGGGCGCTACTGGAAGTGCCCCGCCTCCCTCTTGGGGCACTGCGAGGGAATATCGTGGCGCTACGTGCCGCAGCGCCACCCGCTGCGGCACGCTGCGCCGTGGTATTGCAGGCCTTCCACCCCTTCTTAAAGGGGAGGGGCCTTGCGCAGCGTGAGCTGGGCCACTGGGGATCGGAGTGCCGGCAAAAGAGCCTGGCACTCGAGAAGTGCCGGGCTCACGGGGGGTGGGTCAGGAGGCCGGGGACGGGAGTGGAGGCAGGTTGCTGGCAGGTGGCCAACAACAAAAATGGCCGACCGGCACTTCGCCTTTAATTAGCGCCGCCCCGGCAGCAGGTAAGCCCCCCTGACCCTGTCTGATATAGCGTTCGGTAGTAAGTTGGGGCACTACCAAAGATCGCGGCCTGGGCGTGAGCGGGGCGCTGCGCATGGCGATGATGTCATCGCCGCCGGCGCAGCGCCACGGGGCGCTAACGGTTACCGCCGCCGCTAACCTCCCGCTGAATTTTGTGGGAGGCGCAAAGAGGGCGCGAACGGGAGGCGCAAAGCAACCGATTTTTTCCCCCCTCTTCTCTTTTCTCTTATCTCTTCTGCTCTCTTTTCTTCTCTTCCCCAAAGTACCCACCTCCAAGTGTTGTTGAAATCTCCTTTCCCCGCCCCTCCCAAATGCAGCACGTATCCTTTTCTTTTTTTCTCCCCTTTCAAATGATACTCCTGGCATTGTTCCTCTACCTGTCACTTCAAAAGTGTCTCCCTCTCCAAGACTATTGCTCACCCTTTCCACAACTGAACTGAATTTAGTCCATGAACATGAGCGTGTAGACAGAGGCCCCAGAGTACTCACTGTCTGCATTAAACTTGGATGGTTGACACATTCGCCAGTGATTCAAGGGAACTGTATAACTGCAAAGAGTGCACTCAGCAAGGTGAAGATGTCAGTTCTGGGGATGAGAATGCGTTTCAATTTTATACCTGATGTCAACAACAAGCACTCCCATGTACGTTATACCACATCCATATGGGAAGTAAAGTTCCCTCTACTGTGTCCGAATCACAACCCCTCAGTGGCATCCTCCACTGTAATATCAGTACAATTTCTCAGACCAGTTGATTGCCATTTTGGTGCCAATATATGTTCATTTATGAGCAGTTTTGGCCTGGGGTCCTATCTTGACTTGCAATGGGGTTGAGACTACCTAGGCCTATTTTACATAAGACTTTTGCAGAAAAGGCAGTAAAGAAGCGACTTTTATCACATTAGTCTGTGCTGGATTTGAACAGGTTCCAGAGGCAAAAGGACATTGTAATGGAGTTATTTAATTTTCTAGCTCAATTACTTTTTGGCATGCTGAATATTAGAAAAATGTGTATAAATGTTATCTTCACTGGCATGCAGTTTTAGTGCTAACAGATGGTAATGTTTTCACACTTTGTGCTTATTCCCCGAGTTAACAATTTAAAAATATATTGACCTAGAAATTGGATATGACCCGAAAACAGGCGGTATCACGGGCCAACGCTATTTGCCTGCACCCATTCAAAGTGGTGCAGGTAGCA
Source organism: Squalus acanthias (assembly GCA_030390025.1). NCBI lineage: Eukaryota > Metazoa > Chordata > Chondrichthyes > Squaliformes > Squalidae > Squalus > Squalus acanthias. Next base: position 174,443,847 of record CM059425.1, on the reverse strand, counting down.
TGCAAAATTCGTGCTGCCTGCTCATTATAATGTTTGGAGCGCTGATCTCCGCACTAAACGCGCTGCTGATTGGCTTAGCGCTGAATGGGAGGGGGCCCAATATCGGGTACAGTCTTAATGGCCAATAAAGTTTGACCTAGGCTCTCTGCACTACTTAAAGGGGAGGTGCTTTGTTGCCGAAGCACCTCATTGTCATTGTAGAGCAAGCCATGGCACAGCAACCAAGGGAGCAAGCAAGAAGGTTTTCAGATGCTGCATTGGAGGCCTTGGTCCTGGCCATGCAACGAAGGTGGGCTGTCCTGTACCCGGAGGGTGGCAAGAGGCCACTCAAGGCCATTTGCAGAAGGTTGTGGGTGAAATTGCCAACTCCGTCATGCCACCAGTGTGATCCCAGGACCTGGATCCAGTGCCGAAAAAGGTTTAATGACCTCACACGGCAGGTCAAGGTGAGTGAAGGCTTCAGCAAATGGCATGTCCCACCATCTGCACCACAAACTTCACACTGCTCAATGTACCACACCCACATCACTCACTTCCCAACAATCTCTAGCTATCACCATTTCATGCTCACAACCTTACCACTGCTGCAACACTTACAGCCACATCTCACACCTTGCACCTATTGCAGGCACATCACCCAAACACATTGCACTACACTCACTGACATACTTCCCTTTCTCTTGCAGGCAAAGGTGGCACATAACAGGAGGGAGAAATGGCAGACGGGAAGCTGCCAAGCCGCAATAAAGAACCTAACCGACATGGAGGAATTGGTGCTTAAAATTATTGGAGGAGCAGTGACTGAGTCCGTGGCCAGTGGAGAAGTTGAAGCCGTTGCTGATGCTGACCGTATGGTCATACCTAATCCTTCTTCTCACATCCCACTTCACCCTCATCCTACAATCTCTTCTCACTTACAAGCTGCTGATGGTGTATGAATGGATATCTTGCTTCCCCCCTGCCCCAACCACCACAACCCGGCTCTTGTGCCTTTCTGCTTTCAGATACCCAAGAACTGCCAGCAGGCCAGCCTGTCCCTCATGTTGAGCAAACTGAAGGAGGAGACAAACAAGAAGAAGAGGAGGAGATATCAGCACTGCATCTGACACTTGCAGCCACCAGCTCAGAAAATGGCACTGCGCGGAATTTAGAGGGTAGTCTAGAGGCGGGATCTGCACAGGGTGAGTCACCGGGCACAAGTGGGCTGCAGCCAAGCCAGGGGGAAAGAGTAGCTCGGGTGCCAGCTCCCCAGAGGGCGAGTTCATGCACGGGTTCTGCAGCACAGGACTCAGATGATGACCTTGATGGGGCGGCCTTCAGAAGAAGGGTGATGGGCATGCACATGGAAATGCTAGGTGCAATGGCAAACCTGACAGAGAGCCTCTTATCATTGTCAAGGAGAATGCAGGAGTCTGGCTCCAACATTGGACAGGGCTTTGCATAGAGCTTGGAGCCCATGATTTCCAGGATGGAAATGATAGACAACTCCAGGAGAGACCTTGTCGACCCAACCATGATGCTGCGTGTGTTGGGTGATGTCGTGGTTTCCATTGCAGCACAGGCGGAAGCGACCCAACGTCTCAGTACTTCAGTGGAAGCTTAGACTGCTCTCCTGCAAGCTCAGCTTACTGCCACCCAAGCTCAGACTGCTGCCATCGTTGCTGGGTTTATGAGTCTCGAAAGGGGCTTGCAGCAGGCCAGCAATCTGTCCTCCAACAGATTGCTAGGAATGGTGAGGCGCCGCCCCGTGGGAGTGGCAGTGGGTCTGTGGAGCAACAACCTGCTGTCCTCTCAGGATGACAGCATTCCTACTTCCACCACTGCCACTCCGCCATTGCCCTTGCGGCTGCCTATCAGCCAGCCAGCCCAGACTGCTGCCACCCTTGCTGAGGTGGTGCAGTCTACAGCTGGGCCTTCTAGGTCCACAGCTGGTCGAGGTCGTTCTGCAAGGCGTTCTGTAGTCTCGCCCACTGAAATTCAGCAGCCTTCCACCAGCCATGCTGCAGCCACTGGGGAAGCACTTCGTAGGAGCACTTGAGTAGGTAAAGGCACACGAAAGATAGACACTAAGGGAATGCACACAGGCGAATAGTTGATATTGTCATTTTGATTGCTTTTGGATAAATTCATTATTTTTGTGTGGAATGTGTGTTTTGTGGTGGCTCTCATTTGAGCTTTGTGCCCAGGAGGACACTGTGATGTTCCGTGATAGGGATGGTATGATGGGGAAGTGGTGAGCAACGGGAATCTGGGATTTCATTCACTCTGATGAGGCTTACATGGACAGCCCGGCCAGAACAGGGACGACGACGACGACTCCTCCTCCTGCTACTACTACTGCTCCTCCTCCTCCGTCTCCATCTCCCATCTCCCATCCTCCATTGGACACCCGCTAAGGCAAGTACTGGAGGGCTCCAAGCAGTCAAGGCAATGCAACCGTTGCACAAGTGGTGAGGTTGTGGAGTGGAGTCATCAGCCAGATGCAGAGCAGAAAACCCTTGCCTCCGAGCAGCCACCCTCGGGCGCAGGATGAAGGCTTCATGTCTGCTGCCAGGATAGCGGGCATTCACCATCGTGATGGACTAGGCAAGGTTGCACAACAACTGCACGTTAAGTCCGTGGCAACCTTTGTGGTTACGGATTGGTATACGGTGCCCGCAAAGCCATGTGTGTGCAGTTGATGGCGCCCTGCACCATGGGGAAGCCCGCTATCCTGGCAAAGCCACATGCGTGCTCGTCCTGCTCCTGTCTGTTTAGAAACAAGACAATGAAGTCTCTTCTGGAGTAGAGAGCCTCTGCGACCTCCCAGATGCAGCAATGACGGCAAACTGGGAGATGTTAGCTATGTGTCGTGCTGCAGACTGGATGAATACGCTGGCGAAGAAATTGAGGGCCACAGGGAGAGTCGTGGTTCCCCTGCTCTGAGGTTGTAGGTCTGGTTGCAGGAGGTGGCAGAGTTCTGTGACCATCTCCTTGGTGAAGAGGAGCCTCCAAATACACTGCTCCTTGCTTAAGTGGAGGTAAGAGAAGTGCTCTCAGAAGACCCTAGGTGGGTAAGGCCTCCTGCTGAGAGCCCTCCTGGCCTTCCTTCTCCCACTGCGAGCATCTTCTCGTCTTCTGCCTCCGCTTCCTCTCCCGAAGATACTTGAGTGTGAGGGGGACTGAATGTAGAGCCCCCATGACTGTGAGCAAGTGGTGTGAGCAGAAGCCTTTCAATGAGAATCAAAGTGTTCTTCACTTGCACCAACACTCCCTGTGACCCCAGCAACTTTAAACAAGTTTAGAAAGCTCCAAGAGTTGCAGAAACATAGACAGAGCCAGTAAAACTGAGAAACCATGTCAGCTGCAAGCTGTTGTTGATGATCCCTTTAAATAGCGCTGCTGGGGGCTCTTTCCTGCTGCTGAACGCTTGGTCAGCTGGTTGTGATTAGGAGAGGGCGGTAAGTTGAGCGGCGATGTTGAAAATAGCAGATCGTGCGTCAAATCAGCGTTGCACGCTCATTGACATCATGATCTGCCTCATTTCCATTTCTCTAGCGAGCGCCAACAACGGCAGCACTGCCGACGTGCTGAAAATGGCGGCCACTGCTGGACCCTTCGGTAGCGGGCGGAAGCATGTTGACAGCCATTTTTTCATGAAAATGAGCCTTAACGGTCCCCGCTAAACCGCTGAATTTCTAGGCCTTAATCTTGCAATTAGAGTCAGTCATTCATGGAGTTGAAATTTGGATTACAGCTGTGATGAATTATTAAAATACATTCATATATCATTTTGGAGTATTAAATGAGGTAGCTCAGTGATGTAAAGGAAAATATTTACACCCCACAGTTGAAAAATTATACAAATGTCAATCATTGAGTTACAAAAATTAATTTAATTGTCTGTTTCCCTGCATGAGTGGCAAGTAGAGGATACTGCTGAGGAAATTGCTAAATATGTTTATTTCGCATGTGAAGAAAACCGTATACTCACAAGCAACTAACAATGTGAGTTCTCCTCTCTTTATGGATGGCGGACAGAATAAGCACTCTCACCAAATTGAGGCACATACTTTGGACATAAGAAATGGGAGCAGGAGTAGGCCATTTGGCCCTTCGAGCCTGCTACGCCATTCAGTAAGATCATGGCTGATCTTCTACCTCATCTCCACTTTCCTGCACTATCTCCATATCCCTTGATTCCATTAATATTCAAAAATCTATCGATCTCTGTCTTGAATATACTCAACGACTGAGCCTCCACAGCCCTCTGTTGTAGAGAATTCCAAAGATTCACCACCCTCTGAGTGAAGAAATTTCTCCTCATCTCAGTCCTAAATGGCCGACCCCTTATTCTGAGACTGTGATCCCTGGTTCTAGACTCCCCAGCCAGGGGAAACATCCTCCCTGCATCTACCCTGTCAAGCCCTGTAAGAATTTTGAATGTTTCAATGAGATCACCTCTCATTCTTCTAAACTCTGGAGAACATAGGCCTAGTCTACTCAATCTGTCCTCATGGGACAATGCCCCCATCCCAGGAACCAGTCTGGTGAACCTTCATTGCACTCCCTGTATGGCAAGTATATCCTTCCTTAGGTAAGGAGACCAAAACTGTACACAATACTCCAGGTGTGGTCTCACCGGGGCCCTATATAATTGCAGTAAGATGTCTTTACTCTTATACTCAAATCCTCTTGTAATAAAGGCCAACATACCATTTGCTTTCCTAATTGCTTGCTGTATCTGCATGTTAACTTTTAGTGATTTGTGTACAAGGACACCCAGGTCCCTCTGAACACCAACATTTCCCAATCTCTCACCGTTTACAAAATACTCTGCTTTTCTATTTTTCCTGCCATAGTGGATAACTTCATATTTCTCCACATTATATTCCATTTGCCAGGTTCTTGCCCATTCACTTAGCTCGTCTATATCCCCTTGAAGCCTCCTTGCATCCTCCTCACAACTTGCATTCCCACCCAGCTTTGTATCATCCGCAAACTTGGATATATTACATTTGGTCCCCTCATCCAAATCATTGATGTAATTTGTGAAAAGCTGAGGCCCAAGCACTGATCCTTGCGGTACCCCAGTAGTTATAGCCTGCCAACCCGAAAATGAGCCGTTATTTCTTATCTCTGTTTCTGTCCATTGACCAATCCTCAATCCATGCTAGCATATTAACCCCAGTCCCATGAGCCCTAATTTTGTTCAATAACCTCTTTTGTGGCACTTTATCGAATGCCTTCTGAAAATCCAAATACACCACATCCACTCTTTCCCCCTTATCTATTCTGCTAGTTACAACCTCAAAAAACTGTAACAGATTCGTCAAACACTATTTTCCTTTCATAAATCCATGTTGACTCTGCCCAATTCTTTTATTATTTTCTAAGTGCCCAGTTACCACATCCTTAATAATAGATTCCAGCATTTTCCCTACTACTGATGTCAGGCTAACTGGTCTGTAGTTCCCCGTTTTCTCTCTCCCTCCTTTCTTAAATAGTGGGGTTACATTTAATACCTTCCAATCTGCAGGAACCGTTCTAGAATCTATGGAATTCTGGAAAATGACAACCAATGCATCCATTATCTCTGTAGCCACCTCTTTCAAAACCCTAGGATGTAGGCCATCAGGGATTTATCGGCTTTCAGTCCCATTAATTTCTCCAGTACTATTTTTTTCTCTCCTCCTCACTCTTCTGGCAGCCTGTCCTGCTCTGTGGTATCTTCTTTGGTGCTTCTAATCGTACTTTATACCCAAAGACAGCCATACCAGAACACTCATGTTTGAAGCTAGACAATTTGTGGGGCAATCAAATTTGTGGAGCTCGCTACCACAGGGAGTAGTTGAGGTGAATAGTATAGATGCATTAAAGGGAAAGCTAGATAAGCATTTGAGGGAGAAGGGAATAGAGGGTTATGCTAATAGAGTTAGATGAGAATGGATGGGAGGAGACTCGAGTGGAGCATAAATACCGGTATGGACTGATTGGGCCGGATGGCCTGTTTCTGTGCTGTATATTCTATGTAATTCAACGTAGCAACAACAGGACTGCAAAAGCAGCCAAACCTCACTCTATTCAGACAATGTGAACTCTGAAGAGTACTAGAACTCAGCAAAAAACACCTAGAAGTCAAACAGTAGCCAGAAGTAGTAAACCAGCAATTAATCTGTAAGTACTGCAGGATCCCTTTAAATAGTGCTGGCGAGGTGGCCTTCATGCCGGTTAGCGTCACGTTGTGTTGAGCGAGGTCAGCATGTAGCGGCCAAGTTGGTGGTCCAAAATAATGCTTGTGCTCTGCACGCAGCACATGACCTTCATCTGCATAATTTTCTGGCTGCTTCAAATCCTGCCGGTGTGTGCTCCTGATGCAAGCGCAACCTCCTGCACCAAATTAGCGGGTTGCGCACTTCCAGTCAGGAATGTGCGCATGCATCCTGCCTGCCATTTTGGGTCCTTAAGTGGCTGCTTTGCACCTGGGGGGATTGGTGAGCTGGACTTGGTGTGGGATAAGATAGGGGTAGAAGTTTGGGTGAGCTGAAGTTTATGGAGGATGGGAGGCCAGCCGAGCTGTATTGGGATAGTTGAGTCTGGAGGGGACAACAACTTGCATTTGTATAGCGCCTTTAACGTAGACAAAAGCATAGATGAGGATTTCAGCAGCAGATGGGCTGAGGTATTGGAGGAGGCGGGTGATTTTACGGAGAGGGAAGTAGCCGTTTTTTGTGATGGAGAGGGCACAGGTTGGAAGCTCGGCTCAGAGTTGAACAGGATGGTAAATTTGGAAGCAGTCTGGTTCAACCTAGGACAATGGCAGGGGAGGGGGATGGAATTAGTGGCAAGGATACAGAGTTTGTGGCAGGGGCTGAAGGTGATAGCTTCAGTCTTCTCAATTATATAAAAAGTTCAACTTCTAGAAAAGTAGTTATCTTTATGTTTTTGCTTTGGTAACATTTTCCACCTTTGATCAGTACCAACGCATAGAGCCACATGCATTTGCATAGATCAAATATTTAATTCTTGCTTGTTTAAATTATACTTAAAATGTTTTTAAGTATTATCACATTGGGTGCATTAATTTACTGTCAACAGTAACAGAATATGCAATATTACTGGATGAGTGATAAGTGATGTGCACGTACTGCTGTAAAACTGTGTAAAGTGCTTTAATGACGTAGGAGCAGGAGTAGGTCATTTGGCCCCTCGAGCCTGCTCCGCCATTCAATAAGATCATGGCTGACTGATCTTGGCCTCAACTCCACTTCCCTGCCTGCTCCCCATAACCCGTGACTCCCTTTCCTTTCAAAAATCTGTCTATCTCCACCTTAAATATATTCAGTGACCCAGCCTCCACAGCTCTCTGGGGAAGAGAATTCCAAAGATTCACGACCCTCTGAGAGAAGAAATTCCTCCTCATTTCCGATTTAAAAGGGTGCCCCCTTATTCTGAAATTATGCCCCCTAGTTCTAGATTCCCCCACGAGGGGAAATATCCTCTCTGCATCTACCCTGTGAAGCCCCTTCAGAATCTTATATGTTTCAATAAGATCCCCTCTCAGTTTTCTAAACTCCAATGAGTATAGGCCCAACCTGCTCAACCTTTCTTCATAAGACAACCCCTTCATCTCCGGAATCAACCTCGTGAACCTCCTCTGAACTGCCTCTAATGCAAGTAATTCCCACCTGTGTGAAATGCTGGACTATAACTTTTAATCTAATACATCTTAGTTTTCCCTTTGCAATTTCAAAGTTCAAATTCTGGAATTTAAAAAATGATGTAAAACCAGGGGGCCGATTTTCCCACTGGAGGCAGATTTCGGTTTGGGTGGGTTTGAAACACGCCTCCACTGATAGTTTTCAAAAAATTGAGATTTTCCCATGATTGGCCACTTGATTTCGGAGGTGTGGGATGCCCTTGGTCAATTAGTGTTTTGGGACTGAAACCCACCTCTGTTGACAGCACTTTTCCAGTCTGATTTTATGGCTTCTTGCTCCCTTGGCTCATTCCACAGCATTTCTGCCTATGCTGCACCACCTGCAACATATTTTGAGAAACCACTATGTCTAATTCCAAGGCAAGGGCCTCCCCGAGGCTCTCGGATGAGGCGCTGCAAATGTTGTTTGAGGGGCTGACCGCTAGCATGGAGGTGCTCTTCCACTCATCTGGGAGGAAGAGGCCAAAGAAACCTCTGTGGGTACAGCTGGCAAGGGATATAACCTCCAGATCTGTGTGCAGATTGGGAGAATGTTTATGTCTATTTATGAAATGCTATCCCTGTTGGAAAGCATTAAAATGATTTGAAGCCAAAATGTTGGCGTTATGGCATCTGTTCTTTCGCCTTAGGCAGCTCCACATTGCGGGCTCCGCCACACTTGCGTTGTCAGGTTGGTGGCCTGAGTGAAAGGAGGCCAGAGAGTCATGTCCATTGTCAATGATGTCCTAGGATGGAACCAAGGACATGTGCCAACTTGGGCAACCTATGCAAATCTGGCCAGGATAAGTTCATCCCTTGCATCCCGAGCAGCCATGTGCTCGCATGCTGCCACTGCCGCTGGTCAATACACCAGCGCTCTGACCTCCTCCTGCTCCTCCTCCTCCTCCAGATCCTCCTCCTCCTCCTCAGCCTCCTCCTCATCCTCATCTGAGGTCCATGCAGAAAGAAAACGAATGGTTCCCATGCTGCTTGCAGATGCCTCCTTTGGGGAAGCGCTCATTGCAAGCGGGGAGAGGGTCTTCCAAGGAGGTCCCACAGTTGATTGATTCAAGCTGCAGCACCCCCGACTTCGGAAGGCCTTCTAAAAGTGCTCAGAGACCTTTTTAAGCCAAGGGCTGGCACCTGCAAGTAATCCTTGATGCAATAAACGATGTTTTGTTAGACCTGCAGCTGTGAGGAGGCCACCCACGAGTCAACCCGGCAGGTTTCCCTGGTGTGGTTTAGGAGGTGTGTGGAGCACGCCGAAATCCTCAAAATCATGAGGGCCTCTCAAAATAGGCTTAGAGAGGCCCTTAACGATCATTTAATGATCACAAGTATTGCTACGGCCAGCTGGAGGCGGGACCGTTTCCCGACCTCCAAAACTGGCACCGGCAAAATCCCGTTGAGGTGGATTGGAGGTGGGTTCCAAACTCGCCCTCATTGAATCTGATCTTCCTGCCTCCAAACCCGCCTCCTCCGACAGCAGAAAATCGCCCCCCAGATCTTTTTTGGTAGCACAGCAAGGTAACTTTAAGCATTTGCAATCCTAGCCTGAGTTTCATCTGCTGGGAACACAAATTTGGGAATTTGTCATGACAGTCAGCTGGTGCATTAGAACCTTCCAGCCCAAATTCCTGATGTACATTGCCAGAAGACAACGCACTATGCCAATATAATTTATGTAAAAATCTGAAGGAAAAACAATGTAATACTAAGACAAGTCATGTTGTTTCATGCCTACTCTGCCTTTTAACTGCTCCATATTAAAATTGCATTCTGACAATTTATATGGGTCGACCAATTGAACAAAATTTCATAAAGGTGCAGTGCAGAGATTAACTGCTGAGGATTGTTGTTTAAAGAAGATAAACTAACACCATTCCTTCAGCATTTATCTTCCTTGCTATTTTCTGTTGGTGGTGAGTTCTTCTTCGTGGTCAGTTGTGTGAATCCATTACTAATTTTATTCCTAAAATAAAGCACATAATCTGGGCTGACACTTCAGTTCAGTGCTAAGAGAATGCTGCATTATCATAGGTGCTGCTTTCGGATGAGGTGTTAAACTAAGGCTCTATCTGCCTGTGCAGATGAATGTAAAAGACCCCATGATAGTATTTGAAGAAAACCATGGAATTCTATTGGTGCTCTGGTTCATATTTCTCCCTCAGTCAACATGACTTAAAAATAAAATAACTGGAATTTTATAGCATTGTGGAACTTTGCTGTGCACAATTGGCTGCCACATTTGCTTACCTGACAAATGACTGTAATTCAAAAGAAATTCTTTGGATTTGAAGTGGTTTGGGACATCTGATGAACATGCTGTAAATGGAAGTCCTTTCTTTTTATTCTGAAAACAAACCCTTTCAAGACAATTACAAATGTTGTGTAAAATACAACTGTTTTAATTCTATTAAAATTACAGATTATTAGTAGTTTCTATAGCAGATCTCTCAGTCGTGATAATATTTCTGGGTAGTCGCTAATCTTTTTAGCGGGTGGTCCAGTTCGCCTTCAAATTCCTGCATGTGGTCTACTGACTGAGCAATATGAAAATGGTCATTCCACTGCGACTCTCTCAGTGCTGTCACTCACACTTTACCGTTGTGTTCTTTGCTCTTTACTTCACCATTCTTGTTCCATTCTTATACAATTTCCATCGGTCAATCACCACTGATCTTGTGCTAATATTCAATTCTACACCAAGTTGGAACCTGTCTTTCTGGTTTATCGTGTCTATATGTATCTACAAATAAATCTCTGTCTTTCTCATATTTCAAACACTGCGAGCAATGCAATGCATACAACCCTTACATAACATTACCAGTCTTGCACCTTACACTTCGGAAACAAAGCTTTTTTCTTTTGCCTGTTTAAGATGCAATGTATTCACCTTTTTACAGAAATCTTCTCTGTACTATTCTCTTGGATGTGATATGTAATGGCAGAGTACACAATGGCCCTGAAAATCCACAGCCCTTCTCACCCACTGCAGATTTTAGGAGCCTATGTCTTTTCTCTCCAGAGATTTTGCTCCCTTGATTCTAGAACTAGTGTTGATTGGATTTTAAATGTTCCTCTGATTTAAAAATAACAGTTCTGATAGTTGACCGGGACATTAAAGGATTTAATTTTCTGATAAAGATATTACTGCTAGTATTGCTTCACGTTGAAAGAATAGTCAAATGCTGTGTAAACAATTTTTTGATCAAGAACCATGGAACTTTTTATTTATATAACTGTAAGCATTTCACCAATCTTGGCCAGTTTCTGTGTGGCTCATTGTTCAGCAACATAGTACTTTAGGCCTTTAGAATCTACTACTAATATTGAATGCGAAATTGCAGTGAAGAAATTTAGCTACTTTTGTTTAACAATATCACAAAATGCTTATTACAATTTAAATATTTTCCTCATAAAAATATTATTTGTCTGGCTCCTAAGCTGTATGTTGCAGCAAGTGTCTATTGTATTTCCCCTGCAGCCACTTTTCTGCTTTCTGAATCTTTGCTTTTAGTATTGTTAAGGCACCAATTTGTTCCCATAGATTACCAGTTTTCTGCCTATATTTTTATTTGGCTTTGAGTTCCTGTGGAATTCACGTATTTGTAGGAACATTAATTAAGATCTGTTGCAAAGTCACCACAAATGAAAGCTTTGTTGCACCTTTTTTAGTCTTCTTCCTGAACCCAGAGTATCTTATCCCATATTTTTTTCATCCCTTCCCTGAGAATATAGTAGTTCAATCCTATACGTGTACAGTCGTACAGCTCTGCACCAATTCCCCAGTGTTGGCATTTTGTTAAATCTAAATTCTGGATGAACTGTGAAACTGACAAACAGAGCTGCAGTAATAATTGTTACTGTTGGTTACTTGGAGTTGTAGTACAGATTGTGATACATGCTTGCACTGGAACATTCAGAAATTCATCTCTACGTCTTTGGAAAGTTTCATTTGTATTATGCTACTGACTAATTTGTTGTATTGGACTTTAATGTTTCTAATAGATCTCACATGTTCAAGCACAGCTAGATTCCAAAGTTCAAAATTTGTTAGCCTTATCTTACTGCTCAATACTGAAAGAAGTCTACTCAGCTATTGAAGTCACTGACTTTAATAAATATATTTTTAAAAACTGGCTTTAACTTCTTACTGAGGATCACAGAAATGATCCATTTAAGAATTTTAAAAGGTTACTGTCAAATACCAGCTGGAGAGAATATTGACTTAGATTGTTGTGATTGAGGAAGTGTACACAGAAGTCACATGCCATGACCTCATGACTAATAGAAAAGAGATTAAAGTAGCATGTTGGAGAAATTTGTCAGTGTTCCATAGGTAGGATATCCTCAACTTTGTGGCTGGGCTGATAATTCACAGAATACGCTTCATACAGGCAATTAGTTTGGGTCAATTAGGGTGGTGCTGTTGTTGTTTGGCGAACCGACCTCTACCTCGCGGAAGCTGAACGGCAACTCTCCGACACCTCCTCCTATCTCCGCCTGGACCATGACCCCACTACCGAACATCAAGCCACCGTTTCCAAGACTGTCACTGACCTCATCTCCTCTGGAGATCTTTTCCCCAAGGCCGCCAACCTCATAGTTCCCCAACCCCGCACAGCCCGCTTCTACCTCCTTCCCAAGATCCACAAACAGGACTGCCCTGGTAGACCCATCGTTTCAGCCTGTTCTTGCCCCACGGAACTTATCTCTACCTATCTCGACTCTTTTTTCTCCCCTTGTCCAGTTTCTTCCCACCTACATCCGCGGCTCTTCCGACGCCCTCCGCCACTTTAACAGTTTCCAGTTTCCTGGCCCCAACCGCCTCCTTTTCACTATGGACGTACAATCCTTCTACACCTCCATCCCCCACCAGGATGGCCTGAGGGTGCTCCGTTTCTTCCTTGAACAGAGGCCCGACCAGTCCCCATCCACCACCACCCTCCTCCGCCTGGCTGAACTTGTTCTCACATTGAACAACTTCTCCTTTGACTCCACTCACTTCCTCCAAATCAAAGGTGTTGCTATGGGAACCCGCATGGGCCCTAGCTATGCCTGCCTTTTCGTGGGATATGTGGAACACTCTTTGTTCCAGTCCTACTCAGGCCCCCTCCCTCACCTCTTTTTCCGGTACATTGATGACTGTATCGGTGCCGTTTCCTGCTCTCGCCCTGAACTAGATACACTTCCTCCCACCCCGCTTCCTGTAAGGACTCTATTCCATTCTCCCAGTTTCTCTGTCTCCGCCGCATCTGCTCTGACGATGCCACCTTCCATACCAGTGCTTCCGACATGTCTTCCTTTTTCCTCAACCGAGGATTCCCCTCTACTGTGGTTGACACGGCCCTTGACCATCTCCGTTCTATCTCCCGCACTTCTGCCCTCACCCCTGCCCCTCCCTCCTGGAACCACGATAGAGTTCCCCTTGTCCTCACCTTTCACCCCACCAGCCTCCACATTCAACGGATCATTTTCCGCCACCTCCAGCGTGATCCCACCACCAAACACATCTTCCCCTCACCTCCCCTTTCAGCATTCCGAAGGGACCGCTCCCTCCGCGACACCCTGGTCCACTCCTCTATCACCCCCAACACCCCTTCCCCTTCGCCCGGCACCTTCCCGTGCAAGCGCAGGAGATGCAACACATGCCCTTATACCTCCCCCTTCCCACTGTCCAGGGCCCCAAACACCCCTTCCAGGTGAAACAGCGATTTACTTGTACGTCTTGCAATTTAGTATACTGTATTGGCTGCTCATGATGCGGTCTCCTCTACATTGGGGAGACCAAACGCAGATTGGGTGACCACTTTGCGGAACACCTCCGTTCAGTCCGTAAGGGTGACCCCGAGCTTCCGGTCGCCTGTCACTTTAATTCTCTGCTCCACTCCCACTCAGACCTCACCGTCCTCGGCCTCTTGCATTGTTCCACTGAAGCTCAGCGGAAGCTCGAGGAACAGCAACTCATCTTTTGATTAGGCACTCGACAGCCTTCTGGACTCAACATAGAGTTCAACAATTTCAGATCATAACCTCGGCCCGTGTTATATATATATTTTTCATCCACACTTTTTGTCTGTGTCTTTTTTTCTTCTCTCCCACATGGCAGCTGTCTTTCATTCTGCCAGCGCAATTCACACTTCATCTAGAGCCATCCTTTGTTTCTGAACCTGTCCCATTACCATCTCCTTTTGCTTTGAATATCTCTTAATGTCTCTTAATCTCTCCTGCCTTCTATCCTATCACAGACCTTCCCTTTTGTTCTTTCATCCCCTCCCCCCTTTCTCAGCCCCTGCACTTGCTTAAAAATCTGTTCCATTTCCTGCTTTTTTCCAGTTCTGACGAAAGGTCATCGACCTGAAACGTTAACTCTGTTCCTCTCTTCACAGATGCTGCCTGACCTGCTGAGTATCTCCAGCATTTTCTGTTTTAATTAGTTTGGGTCCTTGGCTTTTGTGCTTGGTATTGAGGTGTAAGGTGATTAGACTACTGCCTGCCAAACCAGTAATACCTTCTTTATAGTGGCCACTGGAAGCTGAATTGGCAAAAATAAATTGGGTTAGTCATCTCTTTGCTACAATATACATTGCAAGCTTAGAGAATTTGTAACGACTCAAGCCAAAATTCAACCTTCATTTGTAGCCACCAATTTATTCAATTTCTGATTTCAGGTTTTGTGAATTAATGGATAGGGGATTTAATGTTAGAATATTACAAAATTGTTTCTATAGTATTGAAAGCAGGGCTGCAGATTTTAGGAGCCTATGTCTTTCGCTCCAGATATTTTGTTCCCTTGATTCTAGAAATTGAGAATAGACTAAAGGTAATCGACCTGAAACGTTAGCTCTGTTTCTCTCTCCACAGATGCTGCCTGACCTGCTGAGTATTTCCAGCATTTTCTGTTTTTATGTAACTGCTAGCTGTTCTTTTCAAATACTTGATATTTTTCATTCTTGTCTTAACTTATTTATAACTAGTCTTCACAACTTTTCATCCAAGTGAGACTCTACTGAAGAATAAACTCACAAAACTACTTATTCTATCTAGTATTGCTTAGAGCATATTATGGAGCAATAGTGAACCATTAGATCAGTACTTATCTTTTGGATGTTCAATCATATGGTACAGCTGCTATTTTGGTTCTGTAAGAGGGTTTTCTCTTTGTTTAATAGCATTAATGTCGTTAACTCTGGTTTATTAAATGCTTTTAATCTTTTAATTTCACCATTAGTTATGAATTTAGCATCCTGACACTTCTGTTTCACATCAACTTAAGTGCAAAAGCTTCTTTCAGACATACCTCAGACATACCTTAGCTACCTGATGATTTATAGCAGTTTGTCACTTATTAACATGTGCTGTGATCCAACTGGTAATGGTGGGATTAAAATTCCTGGTCAAAATGCCTGTAGATCTACAATCTTTCAGAATGCAGCTTCTCATTAAGTTGTGCAGGTGTTTCTATTGGCATAGTTGCTGGCCAGGTGCTATTCCAGTGGAACTACTTGCTTCTCTACAATTTCCTGCTGATTCATCTAATATTTTTCAATGAGACTATCAGACTATCTCCATGAGCAAAAGTATGAAATTTTGGAAACATGCAGTACATCAGTTGGAATCTGAACAGGATAAAGCTTCAAATAGGACCGTATATCAGAATTGTCCTGATGAAGGGCCTTGCCCAAACACATTAACCTATCTTTCTCTTTAATATGCTGACTGACTTGCTGTGCATTTTCACTTTTTTTTTTTAATTTCAGCTTCCCCGCATTTTTATCTCTACAACATTAGCATCAAATTGACAATATTCAACTTGTGGTTGTAGTTTTTAGTGACTGAATTAACTCACTACAACAATAACAACTTGCATTTATATAGTGCCTTTAACGTGGTAAAACATCCCTAGGCACTTCACAGGAGCGATTCTCAAAACAAATTTTGACACCGAGCCACACAAGGAGATATTAGGACAGGTGACCAAAAGTTTGGTCAAAGAGGTAGGTTTTACAGAGCAGCTTAAAGGGGGAGAGAGAGGTAGAGAGGTTTAGGGAGAGAATTCCAGAGGTTAGGCCCTAGGCAGCTGAAGGCATGACTGCAAATGGTGGAGCGATGAAAATCGTGGATGCACAAGAGGCCAGAATTGGAGAAGCGTAGTGACTAGAGGGTTTTAGGGCTGGGGGAGGTTGCAGAGCTAGGGAGGGGCGAGGTCATGGTGGGATTTGAAAACTTGAGAAACTATGAGAATTTAAAATCGAGGCGTTGCAGGACTGGGAGCCAATGTAGGTCAGCGAGCACAGGGGTGATGGGTGAATGGGACTTGGTAAGAGTTAGGATACGAGGAATAGAGTTTTGGATGAGCTCAAGTTTACGAAGATGGAAGGTGGGAGGCCGGCCAGATAAGCATTGGAATAGTCTAGAGGTAACAGGGACAGAGACGGGCAGTGTTACGGGGGTGGAAGTAGGTGGTCTTGGTGATGGAGAGGATATGGGGTCGGAAACACAGCTCAGGGTCACTTAGGAGGCATAGGTTGCGAAAAGTATGGTTCAGCCTCAGACCGTGGTCAGGGAGAGGGATGGAGTTGGTGGCTAAGGAAGGGAGTTTGTGGCGAGGATCGAAGACAATGGCTTCGGTCTTCCCACTATTTTTAATTGGAGGAGATTTCTGTTCATCCAAAGCTAGATGTCAGCCAAGCAGCGTGACGAATCAGAGGCCGTGGAGGGGTGAGGGAGGGAGTGGTGAGGTAGATCTGGGTGTTGTCCGCGTACATGTGGAACTTGACGTATTTTCGGATGATGTCACCGAGGGACAGCATGTAGATGAGAAATAGGAGGGGGCCAAGGATAGATCTTTGGGGGACTTCAGAGCATACTATAACTTCTGTGTTTTAGTAATTTATAATTGAAATTTGAAAATTTGAGCCTCCCTAGTAATAAAGAGATGAATATGCAGGCAAATTAACACCAACCCTTAGTAGCAAGCCACAAAAACGGAACAATTTCTAGGCCAAAGTGTACTACTGAACCAAAGAGTCACCAGTATTGACAACCAGAAATGTCTACACAGATACTTCTGATGGATTGATTATATACAACTGAAAAGTCTGCCTTGTCAGCCGATGGGGTGGTTTACAAAAGGAATGCAGCAGTATGCTGTCCAAATGACTGTTGGCTGAATGTTGTGAAATCCCTGTTGCATGATATGTTTTTAAGGATTTTTCATGTTTTAAGTTACAGGTATTTTGTTATACATCATCTCATAAATCAAGTGGGAAGGGAGTACAGTCTTCATTTTTAGAACTACTTTCATAACTGGCTGTATAGATCCACCAATGTATATAGGAAGTAGTTGATAACTTGAATTTAATAGTACAATAACTGTTCATACATTTTACATAGAAGTGAAGAGTTGGACAAATCTCAGCTATTCATGTTGAAGGAGGTACCGACTGGAACCATTGATGTCAATGCTAATAGTTATCCAAATGTGGGTTACAACCAATTGAGGTGGTATTCTCTCTTGTAAGAAGTGTAAGTGTGTAATGTAGGGGAGGGGTATTTCTATCACCAACACTTTCAATATATGAGTCATGGAGTCATAACGGCACAGAAGGAGGCCATTCGGCCCATCGAGCCCGTGCCGGCTCTCTGTAGAGCAATCTAGTCAGTCCCATTCCCCCGCTCTATCCCCGTAGCCCTGCAAGTTTATTTCCCTCAAGTGCCTATCCAGTCTCCCCTTGAAAACATTGAGTGTCTCCGCTTCCACCACTTCCGTCGGCAGCGAGTTCCAGGTCCACACCACTCGCTGCGTAAAAACGTTTTTCCTCACATCCCCCCTGTATCTCTTGCCCAAAACTTTAAATCTGTGTCCCCTAGTCCTTGTACCATCAACTAGTGGGAACAGCCTTTTCCTGTCTAGCCTATCCAAACCCATAATAATCTTGTACACCTCTATCAAATCACCCCTCAACCTTCTTTGCTCTAATGAAAACAAATCCAGCTTCTCCAACCTGTCCTTGTAGCTAAGATCCCCCATCCCCGGAACCATTCTGGTAAATCTCCTCTGCACCCTCTCAAGTGCCTTCACATCCTTCCTAAGTATGGTGACCAGAACTGGACGCAATACTCCAGTTGTGGCCTAACCAGTGCTTTATAAAGGTTCAGCATAACTTCTCTACTTTTGTACTCAATACAGGAAACTTTCGTTTATCCGGCACCCAAATATCCGGAATTCTCGCTTAACCGGCAAAAATCATCCTCCGAAAACTCCTCAAATAACCGGCAATGTTGCCGAGTCGCAGTCGAGTCTCCGCGAACGCCGAGTGCTCCGAAAACTCCTCTCAAATAACCGGCAATGTTGCCGATCCCGAGTCCGAGTCCGCTGAACGCCGATTTAGTCAGTAGGGGTACTTTTCAAAAGTGCCACTACTCGGCCTCCTGGCGCTGTCGGAAGTCCGAAACACTGCAGTAGCAGGAGTTGATTCTCCCGCGCTGCCTGGAGTCTCTTTGTTAAAAATAGCCTCGGTAGATATAACTCTCCGTTATCCGGTACTTTCGATAAACCGGCACCACGCCGGTCCCGTCGATGCCGGATAAACGAAAGTTTCCTGTACCTCTATTTATGAAGCCCAAGATCCCATATGCTTTGCTAACCACTCTCTCAATATGTCCTGCCACCTTCAGGGACCTATGCACATTAACTCCCAGGTCCTCTGTCCCTGCACACTCTTTAAAACTGTGCCATTAAGTGTATATTGCCTCTCCCTGTTCCTTCTGCCAAAATGCATCACCTCACACTTCTCTGTATTAAATTCATCTGCCACTTGTCTGCCCATTCTGCTAGCCTTTCTCTGTCCTGTTGCAGTCGATTGGTATCATCCTCACTGTTTGCCACACCCTCAAGTTTGGTGTCATCGCAAAATTTAGAAATTCTACTCTGTATTCCAATATCCAGGTCATTTATATATCAAAAAAAGCAGTGGCCCCAGCACTGACCCTTGGGGCACACCACTGTCTACCATCCTCCAGCCTGAAAAACAGCCATTTACCACAACTCGCTGTTTTCTGTCCTTAAGCCAATTCCTTATCCAAGCTGCCACTGACCCACCTATTCCATGAGCCTCAATTTTGTCAACCAGCCTTCTATGTGGTACTTTGTCAAACGCCTTCCTAAAATCCATGTAGACAACATCCATTGCATTCCCTTCATCAATCCTCCCTGTTCATCAAAAAATTCAATTAGATTAGTCAAACACGATCTGCCTTTTACAAATCAGTGTTGGCTCTCCTTAATTAGCTTAAACCTCTCCAAGTGCCCGTTAATTTTTTCCTTGATTATTGTTTCTAAAACTTTACCCACCACTGATGTTAAACTGACCGGCCTGTAGTTACTAGGATTGTCCTTACACCTTTCCTTGAACAATGGCGTCACATTTGCCATTTTCCAATCCTCAGGCACCTCCCCCGCATCTAGGGAAGATCGGAAAATTATTGCAAGCCCTTCTGCTACCTCCTCCCCCAATTCCCTTAGCAACCTGGGATGCAAGCCATCTGGACCAGGCGACTTATCCACTTCAAGCATACCCAGTCTTTCTAGTACATCCTGCCTATCAGTTTTCACCCCTTCCATTGCTTCTACCTTTTCCACTTCTACCGATATTTTGTCAGCATCCACCTCCTTAGTAAACACCGATACAAAGTACTCATTGAGTATTCTAGCCTTGCCCTGCGCCTCTAAGCATATATCACCTTCTTTGTCCCTAATAGGCCCCACCCTGCCTCTTACTACCCGCTTACTGTTTACATGCCGGTAGAAGATTTTTGGGTTCCCTTTTATGTTAACCGCCATTCTACTCTCATATTCTCTCTTTGCCAATCATATTTTCATCTTCACATCCCCTCTCAACTTATTGAATTTGGTCTGGTTCTCCCTTGAAGAATTCACCTGACATGCATCATACACCCTCTTTTTTTGTCTCATCATCTTCTCAATCTCCCTCGTCATCCAAGGAGCCCTTCCTTTGGTTCCCTTACCCTTCCCTCTTGTTGGAATGTACCTTAAAGATAACCCATTGTTCCGTTACAGTTTTTCCTGTCAGTCTTTGGTTCCATTTTACCCTGGCTAGATCCTTTCGCATCCCATTGAAGTTAGCCCTATTCCAGTTTAGAAGTTCCACTCTAGATTGTTTCTTGCTCCTCTCCATTGCTAATCTAAATCTTATGATACGAGTATGACTATGATATGAATAGCTTTGTCCAAGAATTCAGGCATCTTCCCAAGATCTGAGAATGGGAAGCAGTTTGCTTTAGTAGTGTGAGAGAAGGGGGCGATCACGACTCGTGTTTGCTGCACTGAACTGTTTTAATGCTTGTCACAATCCATGGGAGCCATATATCTTTCAGATCGGGCTACAATGTCAAATTGATCTGTTGTGAGAATTATTGTTGGATTGTTGCATCCTTCCTTAGGAGATGGATACATTCTTATGCCATGAACAGTAGGAATTGCACAAGTCTATTATTTAGCTAACATGATGATCCGGAGTCCTAGTAGACAGGTCATTGACATTGCTGTGATGGTAAGCCACTAAGTTTCCCTTAATTCATATTGTCAGTAGGAATTGCTAAAATTCAGATGAAATCATCATCTTCCATCAAATTTATGAGAATTAGAACTCGTGCTTCAACATTAGCAGGTGCCTGCATACCTAGCCACATAAATAGTAATGGTTAAGACACTTGCCAAACTGGAGACAGATGTTCTCTTGCCTGATTTGCTTCTGAGCCTTCCCTCTTACCCATTGTGACTGAGCCGGTCTTTCAAAACATTCTTTAAATGTGACTCCCTAAGTGAGAGAAAAGGTCGAGTAGACTACATCAAAAAGCTAGGTAGGGCGACTCGTGGAAACATTGGTTGGCCAGTGCGGGTAATGTAGAATCACATTATTGGGCTAAGAGGGCGTATTGGAAGCATATTAGGTGGCTGGAATAAGGGATTTGGAAGCAGATTGGTAAATGGGGAGGAAAGGTATTTGGGGGCATATTGAGTGTATAAGATGATGGTTTGGAAGCTTCAGGGGCATTGAATATAAGGCATAAAGGATATGCCTTCTTGCTTTCGTCATGTATTAAGAAAATTGTCTATTTTTCCAACATTATTTTATTCCCAGGATTCCAAAGCTACTTCCTATTATTATGGCACCTAGGGGTATACACAGCACAGCTGTGCTACAGGAGTTCACATTTAAATCCTAGAATTTATTAATTGGGAAAAATGTCTTCACTATTAACTCAGAAGGTCGGGTGCTCAAAAAAGGTAATGCTAATCAATATACAAGTAGATGAGGAAAAAATTACCATTGTTAGCAAGCAGCAAAAGTTTAAAATGAGAAGAGCTTCTTCTGTCGGCCAGAAATGTTAATTCAAAGTGCTGATTTATCGTACAGTGCCTGGGCCACTGACTCTCTTGCATTGTTCTTTGACTTCGGATAATTCAGACAACTATTTGATTGGGAAGATAAAACAGCAATATGAACTTTAATTAATTTTCTCTTGAAGTTCATAAAACCTCACAAGGTAGATAAAGACCTCAGTCTCCTTGAAGCCAGTGTGTATGGGTGATCAATCAGTCTGCTGACAGTAATCAACTTGGAAACCCTACAGGCACTGCCAGGTTATCAATTTTGAGGTAAGGTTTCAGTGAACTTTGTTATTAATGCATTCACTGAAACTGAAAGACCTGAAGGTATAATATTGAAATATCAAATACTTTGTTATGGGAATATGGTCATTATATTTTATAATTCATAATATATATTATCTATATATATATATATATATATTACGACTTAGAGTACATGTAAAAATTAAGTGAAGTAATTTCATAGTATATAATTGAGGGGGAAACAGTAAAATAATTGTAAGAAAAATAGAAAATGCTGGAAGTTCACAGCAGCTCCTTCGTCATCTAAAGAAAAAAGATAGGTTAATTTTACCAAGTAAAATAATTATAACATATGAGTTTTGAAAAAAACAAACTTTAATTAAAGCTTATGAATGCTTACTGTCTGAGAAATAAGCATGTCTGATGAACTTAATTTACTACATGGAAAGTCATAATGAATGACCCTGACAAAAACTGCCTTTAGTTCTTGAGCATACCTTTCAATCCAGCACAGTGAACCATTACATTTTTCACTGAGCCGCAAACGATTACCCAGAAACAGCTTTGTTTTCAGATCAGCCACTGTAGCAAAACCTTGATTGTACCAAATTCTCCTTTATTCGAGATCAGCAAAGTGCAACAACACTCATCGAACATGCTGTGTTATAAAATAATACTTCACTGTGTTATCTTGAAAATTCCATTCTCAGGCTCAAGGTTGAAGTGTTGGAATTTTAAGTATTCTAAATATTTAAGGTTTTTTGTCGTTAAGTGCACTGAAGTCTTGAGTATTTGTATTAAAAAAACATTTTTGTTCCATGTCTTTTAAGATTACATCAACTGTTTTTCATTTTATTAAAGAAATAGACAGGTGACAAATTTAACAGAACTGTCTCGGCCCAATTTCATATTAAGTCCTCGATATCATCCCCTGTCCAATCTTGGGTTAATCTATGTCCACCTCACACAGTGGGGGAAATTTTAACCCCCAAGGATGGATAGGTTGGAGGTGGGTGGGAAGGTAAAAATTTTTAAATTCTCAAACCCAACTCCAGCCCGCCCACTTCAGGTTTTAACAGAGACGGGCGACCAATCCGCTCTCAGGAAGTGGGTTCGTCACTAAAATATTTTTAGGCAACTGCGTGCCTCCATTTCAACTGAATTTTTATTTATAATACATGGAGACAGGGATTGCCGGGCCTCGGGAATCTCGTAAGGTGAAAGGAGGTGAGAAGGGCAGGATCCGTGAGGCAAGTGCCTTTATTGCACTGCTTGTGGGCAAGGAGGAGCAGAAGTGTTTTCCTCAGGCTCAACAAGCTTCCCCCAACACCCCCCACCATCCCCCGAGAAGTCAGATTCGCCCCACCCTCGCGATGTCCGATTCCTCCCCCCGCGATGTCCGATTTCCCCCCCCGCGATGTCCGATTTCCCCCCCCGCGATGTCCGATTCCTCCCCCCCCGCGATGTCCGATTCCTCCCCCCCCCGCGATGTCCGATTCCTCCCCCCCCGCGATGTCCGATTCCTCCCCCCCCGCGATGTCCGATTCCTCCCCCCCCGCGATGTCCGATTCCTCCCCCCCCGCGATGTCCGATTCCTCCCCCCCGCGATGTCCGATTCCCCCCCCGCGATGTCCGATTCCTCCCCCCCGCGATGCCCGACTCCCCCCCCCCGCGATGTCCGATTCCCCCCCGCGATGCCCGACTCCCCCCCCCCGCGATGCCCGACTCCCCCCCGTGATGCCCGACTCCCCCCCGCGATGCCCGACTCCCCCCCGCGATGCCCGACTCCCCCCCGCGATGCCCGACTCCCCCCCGCGATGCCCGACTCCCCCCCGCGATGCCCGACTCCCCCCCGCGATGCCCGACTCCCCCCCGCGATGCCCGACTCCCCCCCGCGATGCCCGACTCCCCCCCGCGATGCCCGACTCCCCCCCGCGATGCCCAACTCCCCCCCCGCGATGCCCGACTCCCCCCCCGCGATGCCCGACTCCCCCCCGCGATGCCCGACTCCCCCCCCCGCGATGCCCGACTCCCCCCCCGCGATGCCGACATTCCCCCCCGCGATGCCCGACTCCCCCCCCGCGATGCCCGACTCCCCCCCGCGATGCCCGACTCCCCCCCCGCGATGCCCGACTCCCCCCCCGCGATGCCCGACATTCCCCCCCGCGATGCCCGACATTCCCCCCCGCGATGCCCGACATTCCCCCCCGCGATGCCCGACATTCCCCCCCGCGATGCCCGACATTCCCCCCCGCGATGCCCGACATTCCCCCCCGCGATGTCCGACACTCCCCCCCCAACGCGATGTCCGACACTCCCCCCCCCCCCCCCCCGCGATGTCCGACATTCCCCCCCGCGATGTCCGACATTCCCCCCCGCGATGTCCGACATTCTCCCCCGCGATGTCCGACATTCCCCCCCGCGATGTCCGACATACCTCCCCCGCGATGTCCGACATACCCCCCGCGATGTCCGACATACCCCCCCGCGATGTCCGACATTCCCCCCCCGCGATGTCCGACATACCCCCCCGCGATGTCCGACATTCCCCCTCCGCGATGTCCGACATACCCCCCCGCGATGTCCGACATTCCCCCTCCGCGATGTCCGACATTCCCCCTCCGCGATGTCCGACTTTCCCCCCCCCCCCAGCGATGTCCGATTCCCCGCCCCCCCCCCCCGCCATGTTCGACCCCCCCCCCCACCTCGCGATGTTGCTCCTCGGCAGCTTTGCTGTCTGACAGGTAGCCAGCCTGTCAATCTGGCTGGCTGTCGGGCAGGAAACCTATTGCAAAAATGTAAAAGGCATCCTGCCGTTAAATTCAGCAGGACATGTGGGAAACCCTTACTTCTAGCAATGCTTCTCCCCCACCCACCCCTACCCACCCTGCTCCCTTCTCGGTTCCGAGTAAATATTAGGTCCAGTGAGTTCAAATCAGAGGGCTGTTCATGCCAATACTACTCTCCCACACCTCCTGGTGACCAGCTAAAGTGTGGCATGGGTAGTTACTGATAGCAGGCCATCTATTTTCTTGTCTGTAGATAGTAATGGCTGGGGATTGCAGGGACACTGAGGGGAAAAAGTAAAGTAATTTGATATACTGGCAAAATTTTGTAAACAAACAAACTTTTTTAATACAAGTGTGAATAAAAACAAAAATGGTAAATTATTTTACAGTTTGCAAGGAAATAAATCATAAAAATCAAGCTGAATGTGATGTGTACCTTAGTACATATTTGAAAATTTGGCTTAGAAGTAATTTGACTGTCAATTATTTGATGTATGCTCATAAATTCATCAGATTAATTTTAAAAGATATACCTTTATTAATCACTGTGATATGTCACTAGCAAGGCCAGCATTTATTGTCCATCCCTCGTTGCTCTTGAGAAGGTGGTGGTGAGCTTCAACTTGAGCCGCTGCAGTAATGGTGTCTCCCTTATCACCAAATCACATCTTGATCTCTCCCCACCCAATGCTCTGGCTTCTTCGCTTCCTTTGAGCACCTCGCCCTGTTCCACACCTGTTGCTTCCTTCCCTTTCCCTTTGCCTACCAAGCCAAACATGCCCCCAGACTATCCCTACCCAACCCCTGTACTCCCAACTCTGTCTTGTTTCTCACTCATCTCCCCCATATCCTCTAAGTTCATTAATGTCTGTTTTTAATATTGATTCAAAATGTTAAAGTTGCTTTTTGTCACCAGTAAGGAGTGGGATTGTTCGTTTGAATGTTGCATGATGTAAAGCTGCTTTTGCACTTAACACTTTGGATCATGGGAGACCGATGTCTGTATATTAGCTCACCTCTTTTACATTGCTGAAACCAACTTCTGTATCCCAAGGGGCAAATCATAGACTTTTATGTTGTCTCCCGTGATCAAAATACCAACGCACTAAATGTGAGAAAGAAAATTAAAAATGTTAGTGATGTGTGACCTTAAGCACTACACCATTGTGTGAAGCCACTAGAAGGTTTAACAGTTATTTTATGTAACAGTTTTTATCACTTTATATGCTGACATATTTTAATAAAGTATAAACAGAAAATGCTGGGAACATGCAGTAGGTCAGTCAGCATCTGTAAAGACAGCAGACAAGTTAATTCGGTAGAACTTTGTCGCTGTCACGATGCATGCCCAAACCGGGAGTCCCGAGGCCGACCCAGAATTCGGTCTCGAGCCTCATTAATATTAATTGGGTGAGCTGCCAGTGTCTGTTGCGCCTCCACAGGCAGCTTGCCCATTTGAAGAAAATGAATACTGGCTCACTTGCCTCACCAGCAATGGCCTGAAAGTAAGTCCCGGGGGGAGGAGCGGCAATGGCGAGGGGAGGGGGGATGATTGGGACACTGCAATTGGGGCAACACACCTGCTGCTCCTGGCTCCACAGCAAGGTTTAATTTTTTTTTAAATCTGACCTTTTGTTGGCGGGCGCTGTTTAGGTTGCAGCGGACGTTCAAGAATCCGGAGAAGAGCAGGCTCGGCGCTTGCTCTGCTCAGCGATGTGCAGTTTCCCAGAAGGGGCCTAAAACAGAAGTTAGGCCCCTCATTTACATTTGTAAGGGGACTAAATCCAGTTTTAGGTGGCTGCCAGGGACACCTGAAAAATAGGTCAACCCAATATCAGGTTGGATGTCTTTCAGGCGTCCTTGTTTGTGGGACATTGGTCCCCGAAATTGGCCCGTAAGATGGACAAAACAAGGTCCAATTTCTACCCCAATGTTTTGGGTGTAACCCTTGAACAGAACTGGAAAATGAAGAATGAATAGCATTTGTATATAATGGGAAGGGGAGGAAAAGATCAAAACAACACACAAGAGAGGAAATATGAATTAAATATCTTGTAACGTGCTTGAGAGAAAAACAGAAGATGATCAGAGATGATATTTACATAAAACAGTAGAAAGAAGCATTATAAAAGAAATTAAAGACATGAGACTTTGGGGGTAGTTTTAACCTCCAAAAAATGGGTGGGTTTGGGTCAGGTGGAAAGTAAAAATATAAAAAATTTCAACCAGGAAACCCGCCTCGAAACTGCACACTTCCGGTTTTAACAGAGGCGGGACGAGGGGCGGTCAACCAATCCGCTCTCAGGAGGTGGGTCAGTCGTTGAAACCTTTTAAGGAGGCAGCGTGCCTTAATTTTAACAAGGTTTTTATTTTTTATTGCTGTCCTGCGGGTTTCCCTGGCCTCAGAAACCAGGCGAGTAAAAAGAGGCGAGAAAGGCTGGATCCAGGAGGAGCAGGAGAGTTTCCTGCAAGCCCAACTACCTTGTAAACCCCACCCCCCCCGACTTCCATGAACTACCTCCCGCTATCACCGAATCCCCCGTAATCTGTCAGCTTACCCGACCCGCCCGCAATCACCCCTGACCCCCCGTGATATTCCCCGACCCCCCCCTTTACTGAATCACCCCCAGCGATCGCTGATCTCCCCGCGATATGTCAGCTTCCCCGACCCCCCTCAGTGATCATCCCTGACTACCCCGCGATCAACCCTGATTCCCCCAACCACACTGTACCCATCCCGCTGCGATCACGCTGCATCCCCCTCCAACACGCTCTACCCCCGCTGTGTGATCTCTTCTCCCGCTCCCTCCCCCCGCCAACCACAACTAAACTTACCTGTTCCTCGGCTGCGGCCTTTCCTGGAGCCTTCCCCGTCCGACAGGCAACCAAGCCCGTCAATCAGATAGCACACAGCTATTATTTTAAATCATTATTGCTTATTGGCAGCATTTGAACATTTCATTTATTTTATGGGGATTTTTTTTTTCATTGTCAGACTTGTATGGTAAATATGAAACACCAAAAAGATAAATTAAATTTCACATTATTTACTTTTTTATTTGTAGTGCACTGAAACATCATACTTCTTTGAGGTACCCAGCAAAGCAGCCTGTAAGCATCTATGGAGATGCTGCGTGGAATATCACACATTTTTCAGGTATGTACCCTAATATTCCATTACTCCTAGATCTGAAGAACCAACAGAGCACTAAAGTAGGCCTTAATTTCTGCAAGACAATCCCTATAGACCAAGTGACAATACTCTAGCAGCTGTTCATTTGTACCTAAATAATAATCTTGGTGAAAAGCATTAAAAGAATATGTGTAGTGTAAATTTATGTACATTTATGCAAGGGCTCCCATTTTGCAAATAAAATGTTTATATGCTCCATAAAAGAGAAATATAGTTTTGTGGTAGCCAAGCACTGTGCAGAGACCGCAAATACACATTCAATTTCATCAACTTCTATTTTATTCAAGTCATTTACATATATACTAGGAGAGGTATGGAAAGTGTAACATTGATTTATTTGTCTTTTCTCCATGTCTTTAAATCACTGGTATCTGGTAAATCACTGGGAGATTAGTATAAGAACTTAAGAAATAGGAGCAGGAGTAGGCCATTCAGCCCCTCGAGCCTGCTCCGCCATTCAATAAGATCATGGCTGATCTGATCTTGGCCTCAACTCCACTTTCCTGCCCGCTCCCCATAACCCTTGATTCCCCTGTTTTTCAAAAATCTGTGTATCTCCGCCTTGAATGTATTCAACGACTCAGCCTCCACAGCTCTCAGGGGTAGAGAATTCCAAAGATTCACGACCCTCTGAGAGAAGAAATTCTTCCTCATCTCCGTTTTAAATGGGTGATCCCTTATTCTGAAACTATGCCCCCTAGTTCTAGATTCCCCCACGAGGGGAAACATCCTCCCTGCATCTACCCTGTCAAGCCCCCTCAGAATCTTATATGTTTCAATAAGATCACCTCTCATTCTTCTAAACTCCAATGAGTATAGGCCCAACCTTTCCTCATAAGACAACCCCTTCAACTCAGGAATCAACCTAGTGAACCTTCTTTGAACTGCCTCCAATGCAAGTATATCCTTCCTTAAATAAGGAGACCAAAACTGTACCTAGTGCTCCAGGTGTGGTCTCACCAACGCCCTGTACAGTTGTAGCAAGACTTCCCAACTTTTATACTCCATCCCCCTTGCAATAAAGGCCAATATTCCATTTGCCTTCCTAATTACTTGCTGTACCTGCATGCTAACTTTCTGTGTTCCATGTACGAGGACACCCAGATCCCTCTGTACCGCAGCATTCTGTAGTCTCTCTCCATTTAAATCATATTTTACTTTTTTATTCTTCCTACCAAAGTGGATAACCTCACATTTTCCCACATTATACTCCATCTGCCAAATTTTTGCCCACTCACTTAACCTATCTCTATCCCTTTGCAGACTCAAGGGGCTGGATTTTGTCTTGGGGTCGTGTTATCCGCATTTCGTGTTCCCCCCCCGACTCCAGATTATTGTGGATGAATGATGCAATTTTCACTTAATTGAGCAATTGAGTTCCAGCATGTGGGAACCCATGAACTAATTAGTGGTTTGAGTCTGAAAGTCGCCTCTGATGATGTCATCATTGTTGCTGCCTGGTCTCAGAGACTGACTGGATGTTGGTGAGAGAGGATCTGCCTGGCTTTAGCTGTGAGTGGACCTGGATGAATCAATGAATGTGTGTGTGTGAGAGAGAGAGAGAGACCAAGTCTGAAGACATTCAATGCAGCAGCATCAGACACGACTTTCACACCTAATACTACCTTCATCACATCTCCGTTGTATTAGTGGGCCTGCAGCTGATAGTCAGCTATCCACTTGTGCTCCCGCCAGGTTTCACTGGAGTGTTTCACATCAGGCGTACTTCACGTCGGAAAGGGTTAAACTAGCTAAAACGTTTCAAAATGGCATTACAGAGCCAATTTAGGGCTTGTTAAGGGCTTTAATGGCCTCTCCCGCCTCTTGGAGGTGGGACGGAGTCGGGAACCCCGCGACTGATTTTGTCAAAATTGCGTGGAGGCGGGATGGGGTCGGGGGTCCCGACCCCGCAAATTTAACCCCCCACACGCCTCCAAACCCGACTCCACGGGTCATTCAAAATCCAGCCCTTTGTGTACTCCTCATAACTTGCTTTCCCACCTATCTTTGTATCGTCAGCAAATTTGGCAACAGTACACTTGGTCCAAGTCATTAATATAGATTGTAAATAGTTGAGGCCCCAGCACTGATCCCTGTGGCACCCCACTCATTACAGTTTGCTAACCTGAAAATGATCCATTTATTCCAACTCTCTGTTTTCTGTCAGTTAGCCAGTCCTCTATCCAGTCTAATATATTACCCCTAACACCGTGAGCTCTTATCTTGTGCAGTAACCTTTTACGCGGCACCTTTTCGAATGCCTTCTGGAAATCCAAATACATTACATCTACTGGTTCCCCTTTATCCACCCTGCTTGTTACATCCTCAAAGAACTCTAGTAAATTTGTCAAACACGATTTCCCTTTCATAAAACCATGTTGACTCTGCTTGATTGTATTATGATTTTCTAAATGTCCTGCTATTACTTCCTTAATAATGGATTCCAGCATTTTCTGAATGACAGATGTTAGGCTAACTGGCCTATAGTTTCCTGCTTTCTGTCTCCCTCCTTTCTTGAATAGGGGAGTTACATTTGCGGTTTTCCAATTTGCTGAGACCTCTCCAGAATCCAGAGAATATTGGTAGATTACAACCAAAATTAGTATCTTGCAAAGGTCTGTGGAATGTTGTGCGATGCTGTCTTTGTTCAATAAAGATGCAAGCTTTCTGAGGTCGCCACATCAAGTGTGGAGTACAGTGGCATTCAGGATACGGTGTTATAATTGTAACAGCATTATTAACCGTGATCCTGTGCATCACGGTGTCGTGTCTGGTTTCTGTCATTGTAGTTCCATTGCATGGCAGTGAATTGTGTACATGCATCCTGCATAATTTGCTTGGAACACTACAGAAGAATGCCTGCATACAACGTTGGTTAGTCAGGACTATGCCCACCACCCCACTCCATATACTATTAATTTGACACATTTTTATTATTTGGAGAATCAAGAATAGTGGTGCACCTGCCCGTCTGGACTCATGTTTCAATGGGAGCAATCTTTTTACATAAGTTTGCCTTAAATGTGATAAGCAAACAATGATTGTAGAAATACAGTTGAAGAATTAATTCTAACTTCCTCACTCCTGGTTGAATGTGTTTTTGTATATTTATTTTGTTCATTAATATCTTTATTGTCGATAAAAAAAAAAATATCTGAATGGTTTTGTCGCTGTAAGTGCTCAGACGACAGGGGCCTGAAAACCTGTGTGTTCTGCCGTAACCATGGTGGTGCAAGTCCAACTTCAACTTCCTGAAGTCGGGGCGTTTACATAAGTTGGGCAGTCACCCGCACCAGCCATGTTGGGCAGTCACCCGCACCAGCCATGTTGGGCAGTCACCCGCACCAGCAGTGTTGGGCAGTCACCTACACCAGCAGTGTTGGGCAGTCACCTACACCAGCAGTGTTGGGCAGTCACCCGCACCAGCAGTGTTGGGCAGTCACCTACACCAGCAGTGTTGGGCAGTCACCCGCACCAGCCGTGTTGGGCAGTCACCCGCACCAGCCGTGTTGGGCAGTCACAATACCAGCCATGTTGGGCAGTCACAACACCAGCCGTGTTGGGCAGTCACCCACACCAGCCGTGTTGGGCAGTCACAACACCAGCCATGTTGGGCAGTCACAACACCAGCCGTGTTGGGCAGTCACCCACACCAGCCGTGTTGGGCAGTCACCAACACCAGCAGTGTTGGGCAGTCACCTACACCAGCAGTGTTGGGCAGTCACCTACACCAGCAGTGTTGGGCAGTCACCTACACCGGCAGTGTTGGGCAGTCACCTACACCAGCAGTGTTGGGCAGTCACAACACCAGCAGTGTTGGGCAGTCACAACACCAGCCGTGTTGGGCAGTCACCCGCACCAGCCGTGTTGGGCAGTCACCCACACCAGCAGTGTTGGGCAGTCACAACACCAGCAGTGTTGGGCAGTCACCCGCACCAGCCGTGTTGGGCAGTCACCTACACCAGCAGTGTTGGGCAGTCACCTACACCAGCAGTGTTGGGCAGTCACCTGCACCAGCAGTGTTGGGCAGTCACCCGCACCAACAGTGTTGGGCAGTCACCCGCACCAGCAGTGTTGGGCAGTCACCCACACCAGCAGTGTTGGGCAGTCACCTACACCAGCAGTGTTGGGCAGTCACCTACACCAGCCGTGTTGGGCAGTCACCCGCACCAGCAGTGTTGGGCAGTCACCCGCACCAGCAGTGTTGGGCAGTCACAACACCAGCCGTGTTGGGCAGTCACCCGCACCAGCCGTGTTGGGCAGTCACCTACACCAGCAGTGTTGGGCAGTCACCCGCACCAGCAGTGTTGGGCAGTCACCCGCACCAGCAGTGTTGGGCAGTCACAACACCAGCAGTGTTGCAGCTGGGGCGTCCACAATGTTGGGTAGAGGGAGGAAATTCACAATTGAGGCCAGAGGGACAGACGAAAATGTTTTTTTGAGTAGCCAGCAGTTCCTTTTGTAGAAAGGCTTTGAGATTGGCTGTTGTGAGTAAACTGGCCTTTAACCTTTAGTGGTGCTACTTCCACCAAGATGTGCTCGTGTCAAGTAATGTATGCCTCTGCATCAGGATGGAAATTGCAGGGAGGGGCATTTCTTATTCATTTTTCCCTTACTCCAGTTTTTTTCTTCTCTCCTTATCCCTTTTCTGCTGTAGGCAGTGATTTATTCTGGAATGCAATTGCAAAAGCTTAGGGTCATGTGCCCAAGTGATCATGGCAGTGAGAGTCGGTAATTATTGAATTGCAGGCCCGTTCATAGCTGAGCCTGATCCTGCCCTTGCTTCATGTCTTTCCTAAGTGTACAACAAATGTAAAATATTTATCTTAAACAGCACCTTATTTTTTTTCACTGCCATTTTTTTCACTGTCAGAGAACTATAATTTATTAACTGTATGTTCTTTAAGTAAAATTCTTTCATTTTATTCAATCAGATTGCCTGAAACCGATGAGTATTCAAATTCTATGTCACGAAAACTTAGTAAGCTGGGGTCTCTAGGGTACAGACACCGGTACAGGTAATCAATTTCACTGAACAACTGCTTTGCTTAAAGGAAGGAATATTGTGCAGAGAAATTCCTCAGCTGAATTAATCTTTGTATTTTAAAAGACAAAGGTTTCAGTAAATTTGCGCATTTTAAGCATTGTGCTATTTTTGCTTATAGCAATACATTAATTGTTCGGTTTTATCATTCAAGCTGGGAAGACATTAAATATAGAACATTATTGTTACTGAACTATTTCTCCCTCATTCATAATTGATCAATTCAATTCCTTTTAATCAATAGTGATTCCTGAAATAATATACGACATTTTCCTTTTTAATCTCATGCTGTCTAATAAACACCTGACTCCTCTGTCTCCATTTTAACTAAGTTACAGTTTCACAATCTTTTATTAACCAAGCTAAATTTAATAACATGTCTCATGAAGTAGGATTTTATTGAGCAGACCAATCCCACAGGGCCTGCAGACAAAGCTAAAACTCAAATAGATGCCCCCGTGGTTTTAAAAATTACCATAAAATGATTCCCTTTTGGATCAGGACAAATGGAATCATGTGCTATTGCTTCACATTGCCTGTGAATAATAGCCGTCACATTGTACACGGCAGCTGTATTTTCAACCGCACTACAACATATGATTATACATCTTTGTCAACATCTTTGTCAGTATCAAAAAGGAAATTTCTGGTGTAGAAAAGCAATATTTTTTGTTAATTATATTTGATAAAGACCCGCAATAATTGTGTAATTGTTCCCCAAACTAGAGGATGCGGTGATTGGTTCCAGGAATAGCTGCATTTCTTGTAGTAAAAGTCATCTCCCTTTCCATACATTTTATATTATTTAAAGGATCTTCCATGGGTCCAACCCATGGAAAAAAATTGAGTCTTGTCAATGTCATTAGTTAATATTTGAAGGCCGGGAGAAATAATTTGCTGTATTTAGAAACTCTTAAATTTGACAAGCTTACACTACATTTTTATTTAAGGATTTAAAGTAATTTGAATAAAAAGTGTAGCTGCAATACTGTGAAAATAGAGCTGCCACTTCCTGCTCCCTCGAACCTATTCCCACCAAACTGCTGACCACCCAATTTCCTTTTCTGGCTCCCATGTTAGCTATAACACTGGCATCTATCCGACAATGTGGAAAACTGCCCAGGTATGTCCTGTCCACAAAAAGCAGGACAAATCCAATCCGGCCAATTACCGCCCCATCAGTCTACTCTCAATCATCAGCAAAGTGATGGAAGGTGTCATCGACAATGCTATCAAGCAGCACTTACTCACCAGTAACCTGATCACTGATGCTCAGTTTGGGTTCCGCCAGGACCACTCGGCTCCCGACCGCATTACAGCCTTGGTCCAAACATGGACAAAAGTGCTGAATTCCGGAGGTGAAGTGAGAGTGACTGCCCTTGACATTAAGGCAGCATTTGACCGAGTGTGACATCAAGGAGCCCTAGTAAAACTGCAGTCAATGGGAATTGGGGGGAAAACTCTCCACTGGTTGGAGTCATACCTAGCACAAAGGTTGTGGTGGTTGGAGGTCAATCATCACAGCCCCAGGACATCGCTGCAGGAGTTCCTCAGGGCAGTGTCCTAGGCCCAACCATCTTCAGCTGCTTCATCAATGACCTTCCCTCCATCATAAGGTCAGAAGTGGGGATGTTCGCTGATGACTGCACAGTGTTCAGTGCCATTCGCAACTCCTCAGATAATGAAGCAGTCCATGCTCGCATGCAGCAAGACCTGGATGACATTAAGGCTTGGGCTGATAAGTGGCAGGTAACATTCGCGCCACACAAGTGCCAGGCAATGACTATATCCAACAAGCGAGGTTCTAAACACCGCCCCTTGACATTCAACGGCATTACCATCGCTGAATCCCCCACCATCAACATCCTGGGGGTCACCATTGACCAGAAACTTAACTGGACCAGCCACATAAATACTGTGGCTGCAAGAGCAGGTCAGAGGCTGGGTATTCTGCGGTGAGTGTCTCACCTCCTGACTCCCCAAAGCCTTTCCACCATCTACAAGGCAGAAGTCAGGAGTGTGATACATAGAAAAATAGGAGCAGGAGTAGGCTACTCAGCCCTTCGAGCCTGCTCCGCCATTCAATATGATCATGGCTGATCCTCTATCTCAAAACCATATTCCCACTCTCTCCCCATACCCCTTGATGCCTTTTGTGTCTAGAAATCTATCTATCTCCTTCTTAAATATATTCAGTGACTTGGCCTCCACAGCTTTCTGTGGTAGAGAATTCCACAGGTTCACCACCCTCTGAGTGAAGAAATTTCTCCTCATCTCAGTCCTAAATATCCTACCCCGTATCCTGAGACTGTGACCCCTCGTTCTAGACCCCTCAGCCGGGGGAAACATCCTCCCTGCATCCAGTCTGTCTAGCCCTGTCAGAATTTTATACATTTCAATGAGATCCCCTCTCATTCTTCTAAACTCTAGTGAATACAGGCCTAGTCAGCCAATCTCTCCTCATACGATAGTCCTGCCATCCAAGGAATCAGTTTGGTGAACCTTCGCTGCACTCCCTCTATGGCAAGTATATCCTTTCTTAGATAAGGAGACCAAAACTGCACACAGTACTCCAGGTGTGGTCTCACCAAGGCCGTGTACAACTGTAGTAAGAATGTGATGGAATACTCTCCACTTGCCTGGATGAGTGCAGCTCCAACAACACTAAAGAAGCTCGACACCATCCAAGATAAAGCAGCCCGCTTGATTGGCACCCCATCCACCACCTTAAAAATTCACTCCCTCCACCACCGGCATACCGTGGCTGCAGTGTGTACCATCTACAAGATGCACTGCAGCAACTCGTCAAGGTTTCTTTGGCAGCACCTCCCTAACCCGCGACCTCTACCACCTCGAAGGACAAGGGCAGCAGGCGCATGGGAACACCACCACCTCCAGGTTCCCCTCCAAGTCACACACCATCCTGACTTGGAAGTATATCGCCGTTCCTTCATCGTCGCTGGGTCAAAATCCAGGAACTCCCTCTCTAACAGCACTGTGGGAGAACCTTCACCACACGGACTGCAATGGTTCAAGAAGGTGGCTCACCACCAGCATCTCAAGGGCAACTAGGGATGGGCAATAAATGCTGGCCTTGCAGTGACGCCCACATCCCATGAACGAATTAAAAAAAAAATCTCATCCAGCCCTACAACCGCACCCCCCCCCCCCGCCCACCCTGAGATATCTACGCTCCTCTAATTCTGCCATGTTGAGCATCCCTGATTATAATCGCTCAATAATTGGTGGCCGTGCCTTCTGTTGCCTCGGCCCTAAGCTCTGGAATTCCCTCCCTAAACCTGTCCGCGTCTCTACCTCTCTTTCCTCCTTTAAGCCGCTCCTTAAAACCTACCTCTTTGACCAAGCTTTTGGTCACCTGCCTTAATTTCTCCTTATGTGGCTCGGTGTCAAATTTTTGTCTTATAATGCTCCTGTGAAGCGCCTTGGGACGTTTTACTACTTTAAAGGTGCTATATAAATGCAAGTTGTTGTCGTATCTCATTTTGAGATTGGGTGCTGTGCTCATTGTATCAGCATTCCCATTTGAGCGACCTCTCCAACTGAGAGACTCTTCCAGTTCCCATCAACAAATGTGCATATGTACAGCCAAGACTATTAATTGACACATGGGTTTTGCACATGTAATTTTAGCTTTGTTCCAGTTTATAACTACATACTACAATTGTGCTCAGTAACGAGTTGGACTTCACACCTAGAATTAGGCCCGTAGATTGATTTCACTGGCACAGTCCTACCCACTTACGTTGACATGTTGGGGGACTGTTCTACTTTTGCCGATATAAGCGGATTATCAACATAAGCATATGTTTGGACGTTTTGGCATTTTGTAAATTAAAAATTATTTATATACAAGAAATAATAAATACAATAAATATAACAAATATAGTTACATATATAAAAGTATATAAATTTTAAATAGTAAAACTATACTGAATTGTTTTTGAGCAGTGGTAAGACTGCATTTCAACTAAACCGAGACCAGTCCATTGAGCTTCCACGGCCTGATCAGAACGTACAGAGAACTCGCAGTAAAACATACCCTAAGAGGACGCTTCACTCTCAGCAATCAGGTAAGCTGGATAGTAATGTTCTAATAACTACAGCTGGGACACATTTAGTGCCTATTTACTGGCCATCAAATTGCTTTGAAACTTTGTGAGTTTTTGTTTTAGCATGAACATTTTATTGTAAATATATAAAATGCCTTCCCTCACCCCAGCCCCTACATGATTAGAGGTAACCAAAATATATTGCCAAGTAATTCAAAACATTATAGGTGAACTGTCATGTTCGTAAATTTCTGAATGGTAATGCAGTTTCTGGCAGATTTTCCACTGTACAGTTAGTTAGACAGAAAACATTTGAGAAGTTACACTTTGATAATGTAATAATCTACTTTTTTTTGTGCTGTTTCCTGAAATGAAGTTGGAGTAAGTTTTCAATCTTTCTTGCTCCCAGTGCAGAACTTTGCATGCTGGGAGTACATTTTAGGAATTTGTTTGTGTGCTGAGAGGCTGTTTCCCCTGGCTGGAGAGTCTAGAACTCGGGGTCATAGTCTCAGGATAAGGGGTCGACGATTTAAGACTGAGATGAGGAGGAATTTCTTCACTCAAAGGGTTGTGAATCTTTGGAATTCTCTACTCCAAAGGGCTGTGGATGCGGAATTGTTGAGTATATTCAAGGCTGAGATAGATAGATTTTTGGACTCTAGGGGCATCAAGGGATACGGGATAGGGCAGGAAAATGGAGTTGTGGTCGAAGATCAGCCATGATCTTATTGAATGGCGGAGCAGGCTCGAGGGGCCTTATGGCCTACTCCTGCTCCTAATTCTTACGTTCTTATGTTGTCCCATGATTTTCTGTCCTCGAACATTAATGGACAAAATCATGGGGGCTATGTGCCTGTACTGCTGGCGTGCAAAGCTGTCGGTGAGTTGGAGTGCATGCCTGAAAAGGAACCCGCTCAAGATAGGGTGTGTAACAGTTACAGCATAGCAGGAGCCCAGTATAAGATGGCAATAGATGGTATTTGAAGAGCTAAGTAGGAAAGTGCAGGAAAGATAGTTTAGCTACGGTTAAATAGCAGATTGGTTTACCTTCACAAAATGGTTCGACTGTGACATCCCTTGAAGGCATCTGGAATTAATGTCTAGCGTACCAGTTTTCTTTGCTGCATTGATGATGGTACTGCTCATGTTCATTGGCATTTTCACCCTATTACTCTGCCGTGGCTTTGCTATATTGATCATTAAGATGTTGCTGAAGCCTCAGGACAAAGTTATGGAGTGTGCAACAGACAACAATTATTCTAGAATTCCTTGGGGTGGATTTATACTGTAGGCCACCCACCAATTGTATATGTGAAGTGCTACTTCAAGACTGCAGTGGTATATGTTTGTTAATTCTAGTTATAGATCGAGCTTTGCTGCACCTGTGTTTGGCTTCTGTTTGTGCTTAGTTCATGAGTATTATCAGCCATGTTTGCATAGGGTAGCCTGTTGCCACCTTCCATTCTCTTTCCCCTTCAAATAAGCATGACACAAATGATTGCTTTCAAATTTTGACACCTTCTAGGAAAGCAGATGTTAATCTGCATGGTTCTGTGCTGGGGTTCACATACCATGTTCATGTTGAAAGAATAAAATCCATTTCAGGTCACAGATTGTGTTGTGGGACCCAAATGGCAACATAAATGCACCCAGAATCTGGGAAAGCCAGTAGTTTTGTAGTCCACTGGTGTTTTTTAAAATTTGTTTATTGGATGTGGGCGTTGCTGGAAAAGCCAGCATTTATTGCCCATCCCTAATTGCCCTTGAGAAGGTGGTGGTGAGCCGCCTTCTTGAGCCGCTGCAGTCCGTGTGGTGAAGGTACTCCCACAGTGCTGTTAGGTAAGGAGTTCCAGGATTTTGACCCAGCGACGATGAAGGATCGGCGATATAGTTCTAAGTCAGGATGGTGTGTGACTTGGAGGGGAACCTGGAGATGGTGGTGTTGAGTTTCTTGAGTGTTGTTGGAGCTGCACTCATCCAGGCAAATGAAGAGTATTCCATCACACTCCTTACTTGTGCCTTGTAGATGGTTGAAAGGCTTTGGGGAGTCAGGAGGTGAGACACTCGCCACAGAATACCTAGCCTCTGACCTGCTTTTGTTGCCACAGTATTTATGTGGCTGGTCCAGTTAAGGTTCTGGTCAATGGTGACCCCCAGGATATTTATGGTGGGGGATTCGGCGATGGTAATGCCGTTGAATGTCAAGGGGTGGTGGTTAGACTCTAGCTTGTTATAGATACTCATTGCCTTGCACTTGTGTGGCGCGAATGTTACCTGCCACTTATCAGCCCAAGCTTGAACGTCGTCCAGGTCTTGTTGCAAGCGGGCATGGACTGCTTCATTATCTGAGGAGTTGTGTGTGGCACTGAACACTGTGCAGTCATCAGCGAACATCCCCATTTCTGACCTTATGTTGGGGGGACGGTCATTGATGAAGTAGCTGAAGATGGTTGTGCCTAGGACACTGCCCTGAGGAACTCCTGCAGCGATGTCCTGGGGCTGTGATGATTGACCTTCAACCAACACAACCATCTTCCTTTGTGCTAGGTATGACTCCAGCCAGTGGAGAGTTTTCCCCCCGATTCCTATTGACTTCAGTTTTACTAGGGCTCCTTGATGCCACACTCGGTCAAATGCTGCCTTTATGTCTCGGGCAGTCACTCTCGCCTCACCTCCGGAATTCAGCTCCTTTGTCCATGTTTGGACCAAGGCTGTAATGAGGTCAGGAGCCGAATGGTCTTAGCGGAACCCAAACTGGGCATCAGTGAGCAGGTTATTGGTGAGTAAGTGCCGCTTGATAGCACTGTCGATGACACCTTCCATCACTTTGCTGATGATTGAGAGTAGACTGCTGGGGCGGTAATTGGCCGGATTGGGTTTGTCCTGCTTTTTGTGGACAGGACATACCTGGGCAGTTTTCCACATTGTCGGATTGATGCCAATGTTACAGCTGTACTGGAACAGCTTGGCTAGAGGCACGGCTAGTTCTGGAGCACAAGTCTTCAGCACGATAGCCGGGATGTTGTCGAGGCCCATAGCCTTTGCTATATCCAGTGCGCTCAGCCGTTTCTTGATATCACGTGGAGTGAATCAAATTGGCTGAAGACTGGCTTCTGTGATGGTGGGGACCTCAGGAGTAGGCCGATATGGATCATCCACTCGGCAGTTCTGGCTGAAGATGGTTGCAAACACTTCAGCCTTGTCTTTTGCACTCACGTGCTGGGCTCCACCATCATTGAGGATGGGGATATTCATAGAGCCTCCTCCTCCCGTCAGTTGTTTAATGGTCCACCACCATTTACGACTGGATGTGGCAGGACTGCAGAGCTTTGATCTGATCCGTTGATTGTGGGATTGCTTAGCCCTGTCTACAGCATGTAGTCCTGTGTTGCAGCTTCCCCAGGTTGACACCTCATTTTTAGG
Organism: Squalus acanthias; assembly: GCA_030390025.1. Lineage (NCBI taxonomy): Eukaryota > Metazoa > Chordata > Chondrichthyes > Squaliformes > Squalidae > Squalus > Squalus acanthias. The sequence goes on along the minus strand of CM059425.1, from coordinate 174,403,987 downwards.
TACGCCTGGTGCTGCTCCTGGCATGCTTTTCTATACTCCTTATTGAACTGCGGTTGGTCCCCTGGCTTGATGGTAATGGTAGAGTGAGGGATATGCCAGGCCATGAGGTTACAGATTGTGGTGGAATACAATTCTGCTGCTGCTGATGTCCCACAGTGCCTCATGGATGCCCAGTTTTGAGCTGCTAAATCTGTTCTGAATCTATCCCATTTAGTGTTGGTCAGTGGCAAAAATAATGAAGTTGTTCACAGAATAGGATCCCATGAAGCCACCCAGAAATTTAAGGTGATACAAGCCGATCAAGGTGGGGCACAGTGCAGGTAATCACTGGTCCAGAGGAGTGACCAAAACCCGATCGGGAAGACTGAGTCCATTTGTGAAGTATGAGGCTGATGGGCGTACAGTGACCTGGATACAAGGAATATGGAGCCAATCCTATGCCTAGCCTCCTTGAACAGGCAGTATGATATAAGTTGTACTCTGACATTAGTTCGGTCACTCCTGGTGCAGAGTGACCAGTATCTGAAGGGTAGGGTGGGGTGGCCGACATTCATGATTTTCCAGGGTGGTTGATGTACAGCAAGGATATCACTAATGGTTGGAAGTGAAAGAATGAGTGTCTACACTTTTACCTTGGTTCAACAGTTCAGAGGTTACTACTCTAAAATTAACTTATACTTCCCTGAGTAATAGGCAATGACTAAAGGTTAATATTACTACAATGTTAAGAAAAATCATTGACATTCAGGACTGTCTGATTAACCCTTTCCTTGCAGCGCTTTGGATTAAAGCGATTGTGAGTGTTTGCCTTTAGGAGCTGACTTTCATGTTTGGCATGAGAAAAAGATCTGGTATGAGTCTTAAAGGTAACAGGCCCTCCTAGCTGTTTGCCTTTTTCTTTAAATAGCCCAGGAGTGGATGATTGTCACAAGATGAAGACATCATAAACACTGCCTAAAATATAGGCTGGAGGACAATGGCTGGCACACAATGACTGGAGATCTCCCCCCCGATTTCCTGGCCTCCACTTGCCCATCCCACGCCAGTGCCACCAGCTATGTGGAACAGAAAATGTGCCCTCTTGTTTCTTATAGTCTGTGTCAGAGTCAGTAAAATATTTGTGAGTGTTGCATGTACTGTGTTAAATGTGTTTCTTTACTTTATAAAATGATTTGACCGTCACAGAGTCTGCTAAGTGTAAGTAGCAATTATATTAATTTGTATTTTCCTAGTGGATACTTTAAAGGATGAAAGAATGAGACAACAGAAAATTCATGGCAGTATTTCACTACAAATTCCTGATAAGAAATAAAATGTAGGAAACTGTTGATTTGACACCAACTAACATGAACATAGCATTCCTCTTACTGCAATTATATAGGGCCCTGGTGAGACCACACTTGGAGTATTGTGTACAGTTTTGGTCTCCTTACCTAAGGAAGGATATACTTGCCATAGAGGGAGTGCAACGAAGGTTCACCAGACTAGTTCCTGGGATGGGAGGATTGTCCTGTGAGGACAGATTGAGTAGACAAGGCCTATATTCTCTAGAGTTTAGAAGAATGAGAGGTTATCTCATTGAAACATACAAAATTCTTACAGGGCTTGAAAGGGTAGATGCAGGGAGGATGTTTCCCCTGGCTGGGGAGTCTAGAACCAGGGTTCACAGTCTCAGAATAAGGGGTCGGCCATTTAGGACTGAGATGAGGAGAAATTTCTTCACCCAGAGAGTGGTGAATCTTTGTAATTCTCTACCCCTGAGGGCTGTGGAGGCTCAGTTGTTGAGTATATTCAAAACAGAGATCAATAGATTTTTGAATATTAAGGGAATCAAGGGATATGGGGATAGTTCAGGAAAGTGGAGATGAGGTAGAAGATCAGCCATGATCTTATTGAATGGCAGAGCAGGCTCGAAGGGCCAAATGGCCTACTCCTGCTCCTATTTCTTACGTTTATGTTCTTATTCCCAATATGGCATGCAGTAAGAGCTTGCCTGTGCCGCTGGAGTAACCATTGAAATTCAGGTAACACAGTTTTAACTGGAGTTGAATTTAACAATCCGAGTTCTTGGATTGATGGCTTCCTGCATTTATCATCGTCTCCTGAGATCTGGCACCCATGAAAGGTCCTGAGTTCCAGACACCATACTATGATCACAGAGCTGATGTGGTAGCACAGTGTACCGGTGCATAAGTGCGTTAATGAACCTGTTCTGCAGAATTGTTGTGTTAAAAGAGAATGTTTACATTCTGTAATAAATGGGTATTTTACATAATTTGAATTAAATAAAACTTTTGGGACCAATTCTCTCCATCAGTCAAAGTAATGATCTCAATAAATATTAAGGATGGTCCTTTTATTCAAAGCGACTGTTATGGATTAATTAGTACTGCTGTTGCCATTTGAGAGATTTTAATAGCTGCTTCATTGTAGCTATAGCTTGATAATGATCTGCTGGTCTGAATGTCTTCAAATTATATTTTAATTTCATCTTTCTTTAATATTAAATCCAAAACATGAGGGTGTTATAATGGGGGCCTGATACTGTGTCTCCAGTATTAATCAGTGCACTGGTGCCAAATAAGCCATATAAAGCTGATGATTTTGGAGGAAACATAGAAACATAGAAGATAGGAGCAGGAGTAGGCCATTCGAGCCTGCTCCGCCATTCAATGCGATCATGGCTGATCATCCAAATTCAGTACCCTGTCCCTGCTTTCTCCCCATATCCCTTGATCCCTTTAGCCTTAAGAAATATATCTAACTCCTTCTTGAATATATTTAATGAATTGGCCTCAACTGCCTTGTGTGGTAGAGAATTCCACAGATTCACCACTCTCTGGGTGAAGAAATTCCTCCTCATCTCAGTCCTAAATGGCTTACCCCTTATCCTTAGACTGTGACCCCTGGTTCTGGACTCCCCCGCCATCGGGAACATCCTTCCTGCATCTAGTCTGTCTCGTCCTGTTAGAATTTTATAAGTTTCAATGAGATCCCCTCTCATTCTTCTAAACTCCAGCAAATATAAGCCCAATCGACCCAATCTCTCCTCATACGTCATTCCTGCCATCCCAGGTATCAGTCTGGTGAATCTTCGGTGCACTCCCTCCATGGCAAGAACATCCTTCCTCAGATAAGGCGACCAAAACTGCACACAATACTCAAGGTGAGGTCTCACCAAGGCCCTGTACAACTACAGCAAGACATCCTTGCTCCTGTACTCGAATCCTCTCGCTATGAAGGCCAACATACCATTTGCCTTCTTAACCGCCTGCTGCACCTGCATGCTTACCTTCAGCGACTGGTGCACAAGGATACCCAGGTCTCGTTGCACTTCCCCTTCTCCCAATCTATTGCCATTCAGATAATAATCTGCCTTCCTGTTTTTGCCACCAAAGTGGATAACCTCGCATTTATCCACATTATACTGCATCTGGCATGCATCTGCCCAATCGCCCAACCTGTCCAAATCATACTGGAGTTTCTCTGCATCCTCCTCACAGCACACACGCCCACCCAGCTTTGTGTCGTCTGTAAACTTGGAGATATTACATCTAGTTCCCTTGTCTAGATCATTAATATATATTGTGAATAGCTGGGGTCTTAGCACCGATCCCTGCGGTACCCCACTAGTCACTGCTTGCCACTCGGAAAAAGACCCGTTTGTTCCAACTCTTTGCTTCCTGTCTGCCAACCAGTTCTCTATCCAAGTCAGTACCTTACCCCCAATCCCATGTGCTTTAACTTGGCACGCTAATCTCTTATGCGGGACCTTATCGAAAGCCTTCTGAAAGTCCAAATACAACACATCCACTGGTTCTCCCTTATCTATTCTACCAGTTACATTCTCAAAAAATTCCAGTAGATTAGTCAAGCACAATTTACCTTTTGTAAATCCATGTTGACTTTGTCCGATCCTGTCACTTTTCCAAGTGCTCTGCTATTACATCTTTTATAATGGACTCTAGCATTTTCCCCACTACCGATGTCAGGCTTACCGGTCTATAATTCCCCGTTTTCTCTCTACCACCTTTTTTAAATAGTGGGGTTACATTAGCTACCCTCCAATCCATGGGAACAGTGCCAGAATCTGTAGAATTTTGGAAGATGACCAGCAATGCATCTACTATTTCTAGGGCCACTTCCTTCAGTACCCTAGGATGTAGATTATCAGGTCCTGGGGATTTATCGGCCTTCAATCCCGTCAATTTCCCTAACACCATTTCTCTACAAATACTGATTTCATTCAGTTCCTCCCTCTCATTAGACCCTATGTTCCCCGACATCTCTGGGAGGTTATTTGTGTCCTCCTTTGTGAAGACAGAACCAAAGTATGTATTTAATTGGTCAGCCATTTCTTTGTTCCCCATTATAAATTCCCCTGATTCTGACTGCAAAGGACCTACGCTTGACTTCACCAATCTTTTTCTCTTCACATATCTATAGAAGCTTTTACAGTCAGTTTTTATGTTCCCTGCAAGCTTACTCTCATACTCTATTTTCCCTCTCTTAATTAATCCTTTTGTCCTCCTTTGCTGAATCCTAAACTGCTCCCAATCCTCAGGTTTGCTGCTTTTTCTGGCCAATTTATATGTCCTCTCCTTGGATCTTATGCTATCCCTAATTTCCCTTGTTAGCCACGGTTGCGCCACCTTTTTTGTTTTATTTTTATGCCAGACAGGGATGAACAAATTCTGTAGTTTATCCATGCGATCTTTAAATGTTTGCCATTGCCTATCCACCGTCAACCCTTTAAGTAACGTTCCCCAATCCATCCTCGCCAACTCGGGCCTCATACCATCATAGTTTCCTTTATTTAAATTCAGGACCCTAGTCTCTGAGTCAACTACTTCACTCTCCATCTTAATGAAGAATTCTATCATATTATGATCGCTCCTCCGCAAGGGGCCTCGCACAACAAGATTGCTAATCAATCCTTGCTCATTACATAATACCCAGTCTAAGATGGCCTGATCTCTAGTTGGTTCCTCGACATATTGGTCCAGGAAACCATCCCGTATACACTCTAGGAATTCCTCCTCCACAGTATTGTTACTAATTTGGTTAGCCCAATCTATATGTAGATTAAAGTTGAGAGTACCTACAAGAGGCAGTTTTGTTTGGTTTACTCTGCACCAGCTGTAGTGTAACTGTATGATTGCAACAAACCAAAGCCTGCTTTTTAAGTTAGCTTTATTAAAAAAGATTTTAAAACCCTGGCAGTATAGTGTTCAGAAAACCAAGAAACTGAAGAGGGCTGGACAGTGTGGTACACGGAGGGATCTCGGAACTGAGCAACAGGGTTTAGAGAGGACGCTCGGAACTGAACACTGTGATACAGAGGGAGCTCCATGAACCAAGCAATGTGATTTAGAGGGGTCTGTGTGGATTGAGCAGTGCAATACGGTGGCGGTGGCAGGGGTGGGGTGGGGTGGTTGCGAGCATCGATGGAGAATGTGATACAGAGCACTTCAGATTGTGCACTAAAACAGTGAGGCTGATTCCAATGTCCTTGGATTGTATAGAGCTGTGCTTACATTTCTGAGTGAGGTATGTTCAAATACAATACCACCACCTTCTCGAGGACAATTAGGCCTTGCCAGCGATGCCCACATCCCATGAACAAATAAAAAATAGGTGACATTTTTAAAACAAAATGAGCGAGTCTAACTTATTGTAAACAAACCTCATGTGTTTATACATATCTGTGGGGGTGACACTAAGCTTACCTTACCTTACCATTAACGGCAAGTGATAGTGGACACTGCTCACATCTCGAATACTACTGGAGAGGCAAACATAAGAACATAAGAAATAGGAGCAGGAGTAGGCCATTCGGCCCTTCGAGCCTGCTCCGCCATTCAATGAGATCATGGCTGATCTTCTGCCTCAACTCCATTCACCGGCCCTATCGCCATATCCCTTGATGCCCTTACTAGTCAGAAATCTATCGACTTCTGTTTTGAATATACCCAATGACTAGCCTCCACAGCCCTCTGGGGTAGAGAATTCCAAAGATTCACCACCCTCTGTGTGAAGAAATTTCTTCTCATCTCAGTCCTGAATGGCCTACCCTTTATCCTGAGGCTGTGGCCCCTGGTTGTAGACTCCCCAGCCAAGGGAAACATTCTCCCAGCATCCACCCTATCAAGCCCTGTAATAATTTTGTATGCTTCAATGAGATCCCCTCTCATTCTTCTGAATTCAAGAGAATACAGGCCTACTTTACTCGATCTCTTCTCATACGACAGTCCCGCCATCCCAGGAATCAATCTCGTGAACCTTCGTTGTTCTGCCTCTATGGCAAGTATATCCTTCCTGAGGTAAGGAGACCAAAATTGTACACAGTACTCCAGGTGTGGTCTCACCAAGGCCCTATATAATTGGAGTAAGACTTCTTTACTCCTGTACTCAAATTCTCCCGTAATGAAGGCCAGCATACCATTTGCCTTCCTAATGGCTTTCAGTGACTCATGTACAAGGACACCCAGGTCCTCTGAAAATTCAAATACACCACATCTACCGGTTCCCCTTTGTCTACTCCACAAGTTTCATCCTCAAAGATCTCCAATAGGTTTGTTAAACAGGATTTCCCTTTCATAAATCCATGTTGACTCTGCCAAATCTTACTATTAGTTTCTGAGTGCCCAGTTATTGCATCCTTTATAATAGATTCTAGCATTTCCCCAATTACTGATGAGGTCTGTAGTTCCCCGTTTTCTCTCTCCCTCCTTTCTTAAATAGCGGGGTTACATTTGCTATCCTCCAATCTGCAGGAACCGTTCCAGAATCTATAGAATTTTGGAAGATGACAACCAATGCGTCCACTATTACATGGCCATCTCTTTCAAAACCCTAGGATGTTGGTCATCCGGTCCTTGGGATTTATCGACTTTTAGTCCCATTAATTTTCCTAGTACTGTTTTTTTACTAATAGTAATTTCTCTAAGTTCCTCATTCTCGCCACACCCTTGGTTTTCTCGTATTTCTGGGAGGTTTTTTGTGTCTTCCTCCGTGAAGACAGAAACAAAGTATTTATTTCATTTCTCTGCCATTTCCTAACTCCCCATTATAAATTCTCCCGACTCTGACTGTAAAGGACCTACATTTACCTTCGCCAGTCTTTTCCTTTTCATATACCTATAGAAGCTTTTACAATCCGTTTTTATATTTTTCGCTAGCTTGTGCTCATATTCCATTTTCCCTTTCTTTATCAATTTCTTGGTCCCCCTTTGCTGATTTCTAAAAAGATCCCAATCCTCAGGCTGACTGCTTTTTCTGGCAACTTATAAGCTTCCTCCTTTGACTTAATACTAGCTTTAATTTCTTTTGTTAGCCATGGTTGGATCACTTTTCCTTTTGGGTTTTTATGCCCTAGAGAAATATATGTTTGTTGCAAATTATGCATTATTTCCTTGAATGTTAGCCATTGTATGTCCACCTTCATACCTTTTAGTGTAGTCTCCCAATCTACCATGGCCAACTTGTCCCTCATACCTAACCCTTCTGTGAGTGTTTCACATAAACTGGGAGCAAGTTGATCATTTCTACCTGCTTCTCAGTTCCTGTGTTAATTCCTGGAGGTTTCAACACTGCTGTGAAAACTTTAAGATTTTTTTTGGAACAGGGGAATAAACCCTAGAGATGGTTGGTCTCCTGTGCTTAGCAAGTGGGACTCCAGCCAAGGGAGGGGGAAATTCTCCTCTGCTCGGCAAAGACCGAAACCTTCAGTTGGTAAGCGTTTGTAGAAAGAGGAGGCCACTACATATCCCTCTCCCTTCATTGAGGAACTCAGGGCCTTTAGTGACACTTCCTGGGGCCTTCCATTACACGGCCCTGGGAAGCAGCAGTAACTGGGGTATATGAAAGGAAAATCTACCGGGGACCCGTGCCCTGCCTCTGCCTCCATTTTCATACATTGGGCAGGGAAGATGCAGACAGTGGCGGTCCTGGCTGAGGGAGGAATACCCTGGGGTGGTCTGCCTCATTTTAAGCAGGATCACAGAGGAGAATTCCCCCAAGATATATTCTTCATTTTTTTTTTGACGAGAAGAAACCAAATCATTCAGCCCAATTTTGCCCTGGTTTGAGTCACTACTGACATAATTTTTTGATGTCTAATTGATTTCCACTTATACTGAACTTTTAATATTTCTATATATGGGTCATACTAGCCAGTGGGAAATAGCCCAGGCAGAGATTTAGACTTATTTTTCTTGTGAGGTAAGGCTTTGAACCCACTTGGTGGAAAATAGGACACATCTATATACTAATTTATTTTTTGTTTTCACATCTATTTTCATTTAGTGTGAGTAGGTTACTTAGCAAAACAAATATGTTCATATAATATGAGTTGCACATATAGTAATTTCATGATTCATTGCTTTAATCATTTATTAAGTATTCATCAATTAACACTTGTATAATCTTTATTTGTAACCTTAATTGTTACCATAGGACCAAACAGTGTCAGTCGCAGTCATTTAAAGACGGACCACATGGAATATGATGGCACCACCAAAATTATCGCGCCTTCACCAGTAAAAAGGTAACGCTATGCTATGCTCAAGCATGTTGGACAAATCTGTATCAGAACATCCGTTTCAGAACTCCAATTCTTGAACATCTGAATCCCAAATTCAGGTTCAAATTGAAATTCTGAATTAAAACTCCCTTTGCTTTCACTAGCTTTCCAATTTAGTATTGGAACTTCCTTTCTCAGATGTTTCAATCCTAAATTTAGATTCAGGTTTCTGCATCAGTTTTTTATACCTGTGCTTAAATAATATGAAACTGCACTTGCTTTAAGGGGTCACACATGTCTCATGTGTGTGAGTGGATAAATTCAGAAAGATCTGAATTTTTCATGTACATATCTGTCTATATGCTATATTAACAATTTTACACCTGCATGAACTTACCTGTCACCTTTTTCCATTATAAATTTCTCTGTATTTATAATGGAAATGCCTATGTAAACTTGTTACACTGTAATTACAGACTCTCACCAGTGGAGGCAATGTAATGCCTCAGTTTTATGTCTCCCAGTTGCTCAGCCTGTACTTCAGAGAAATTCCTTTCCTCCAACCAATTTGTTTCCCACATTGTTGTACGATTTGCTATTTAATAAATAATAATATAAAATCAAAGGATTGTATATAAAAATAAAGAGAGAATTTATGACTTCAAATCAGCCATGATCTTATTGAATGGCGGAGCAGGCTCGAGGGGCCGAATGGCCTACTCCTGCTCCTATTTCTTATGTTCTTAAAAAAGCAATGAACTATGTCTGTGAACCCTGGTCCAATTATCTCCTACTGTCTAACCATGCTTCATCTGAAGGCTACACTAAGTCTTGACTCCCCATGTGCAATGCCACAGGAGATCAACTAATATACAATGAAAATGTTGTTGTTTAACCCTGTTGAGGAATCTAGTAACATGTTTATAGAAAAACAAAACAAGAACAATGGGTGTGATTTTTCAGATATTTATGTAAGCGCTATTCTGTTACCAAACATGTTTTTGTCCCATCAGTAAAGATGATTCACCAAACAATTATATCTTGAACTGCACATCAGAATTTACAGTTCCACACTTGAAACAGTGAATGGCAAATGAAAAAAAAAACAAATGAGATTTACTGCACAGTTATAAATAATATCTTGGTACCAGGCTTTATGTCTGCTTTATTGCAAATGAGTAATCTTGGCACTTCTAGCTGAAATATGTGCTGGAAGACTAACATTGATTGATGTTCTGCAGGTGCACAAAGTAATGCTATAAATCCTCTGATTATTTGCGTTGGGGCGGTTTTACTCTTCATTATCACAACAAATAAATGGTACTAGGTTATGCTGAGGGCATGATCGCACAAAGCCACTTCAAAGAACAAATTGTATCCTTAACTTATTCTTAAGTTTAATTTGCACTGATTCTGTTTCGACTTTATTATTATGCCATATATTGTGTATTCACCTTCAGGCAGCATCATCCTTCAGCCAGGTGGGGTGCAGCCTGGCCTATGGTTGCTGTCACTCATTTCTGTGAGATGCCTGGAGAATGTTCACAGCAATGTACGGTAACTATTGGGTTCTTCCAACCTGTCAGGATGAAGTATATTGATTGTATCATCCATATCCAGGGACCCAGCCGAAAGCAATGAAGACCTGTTTCCAACAATAGCAGGCAGGCTTGAGTAATGACTCAAGCCATATGAAAGGAGAAAAAAAATCTATCCACTAAATAAGGGTAAATTGTGAATGCAACCATGTTCTGAGTTCAAAATTTGACTGAAGTATTCAAAAATGACTGGAACATAAATGTTTAATAGTATCAGCCTCGCCTCTGAGTCATAGTTCATGGGTTCAAGCGCCACTCCAACGACGCTCCGGTGGGCCTAAAAGATCCCATGGCACTATTTAAAGAAGAGCAGTAGAGTTCTCCCAGCATTTATCCCTCAACCAGTATCACTAAGACAGATTATCTGGTCATTTATCTCATTGTTGTTTGTGGGCCCTTGCTATGCACAAATTGGCTGCTGCATTTGCCTTCATTACAACAGTGACTACACTTTAAAAGTACTTCACTGGCTGTGAAGCGCTCTGGTTTGTCCTAAACATGTGAAAGGCACTATATAACCGAAAATCGAGAGAGGTGTATAACGGGCAGCCTCATTTACACTATTGTCAAAAGTTAAAATTAACCTCCACAGACTGTGGGTTCATTAGAAATATTTTGATCATTTCTGTAGTCACTTGATTCCCTCATATGTTGTGAAATTGCTCATTGAATGTCTTACAGTTAGTTATGTTATGAAACAGCTAGTTGAGAAAGTACATCTTCAAGACAGAGGTAACATCTTCCAGCAATCATTATAAATTGTGTGGCAGCACGATGGCATGGATAGGAAATTGATTAAGAAGTAGAAAGCTGAGAGTTGGAGTGAAAGGGATGTTCTCGGATTGGTGTCCCTCAGCTTGTAAAGACCTAGATTTAGAATTGGAGGGAAATTGATCCACGTTTGCAGATAATACTAATCTAAGAACTGAAAAGAACAGAAAATTGCAGAATGATATCGATTAAGCAAGTGGGCGTAACAATGGCAGAAGTAAGTTAACATAATTGCGGTGGATCAGAAGAATGTCCTGTTTTATCTCATAAGAAGCTCTAGAGTTGATTTTTTTAGTCCAAGCATGAGAGGCGGGCACTGCATATTTTGCACCTGTCTGAGTTGAGCAAGACTAACTTCCACAGTCAACCCCATTTTCATGATTTCAGTAAAATCCTGGTTTACATGCTGGGAAATTTAAAGTGATGTGACCACTTATTGTAATTACCTAGATTTGGGGCCAAAAGTGCTCTTCGCCTTTAAAAAGCCTGTAAATATTTTAAATGGTTATTTCAATCTTTCCAAAAGCAGTTTGAGACAAAGTGGCTGGCAAAACCCATTAGCTGACAGTGATGGAGTGGCACAGCACTCAAACTCGCTGTGAAGATTGATGAAGTGAGGCTGCTGGTGCGTGAGGTAGATGTACGGTGGATTATCCTGTTTACCACTCCAGGGCATCTTCACTAGAGGACAGCAATACAGCGTGCCTAGATGGAGGCCGAGGCAGAATGTTTGAGGGTGCTTGTGAATTTGACTACCATGGCAGTGCCAACCTGGCTTCCTGCTGACCTTCACTGATCTAATGAAAATAGCCCCAATTTGCTTTTGTACTCTGTGGCCCTATTTGTAAACCAATGATCCCATATGTTTTCTGTACAGCTTTATCAATTTATTTTCTTACTTTTAAAGATTTTTTTTTGAAACCTAAAGTCTCTCTGGTTCTCTACTTTTTTAGAATTTTACCATATTGGGTATAGTTTCTATCCTTATTCTTCCTCACAAAATGCATCACATCACAATTCTTAGATTAGTAGACTGGGCAGATAAAACTTAATGCTATGTCACCCTGAAGTCATAGTTAACTGCATTCCCTATTTTTGTGTCATCTGCAAATTTTGAAACCCCAGCGGCAAGAGCCAGTTTTTTCAATGGAAATTAGCCCTACCACAACGAGCACTTAAGCGGGATACAATGATGAAACTCAAGTTGAGACTAATTGAAAGATAACATAGTGCAAATCCCGCAAAACATATGCATTTGTTGCATGATAAGACGGCCCACAAACTGCAATGAGGCAACGGACATGAGGAGGAAACTTCAACGAGGAAATTGGCATGAGGCAACTACAGCCAGGTAACGTGCGTGAAGGTTGCGAGTAAGAGATCGTCTTTGTCTCTGAAAAAAAAACTTCAAATTAGTGATGATCTAGACCATTAAATAAATCAATGACATTGAGTCAGGGAAAGCATGAGGAAACTTCTGGTAACGAGGAGGTGGAAGGTACAAAATCAGTTAACCCTTCACTGGATGAGTTCAGAAAGGCAATCGCAACCATGCAAAACTTCACACAGTCACTACCTGGAATTGAGGATCATTTTGGACTGGTTAACAAGATAGAAACAGTGCAAATTGAGAAAAACACAAATAATATAAAGCAATCTACGCTGTATAGTTTTTAACAGAATAAAATGATGTTCGGTTCAAATGGTCGTTCCTTCATTTCTCTGATGCAGCAAATCGCCAACCCCTACTGTAGCGAACACCTTGATATAACAGTCTTTTCTGTCGGCCCCAGGTAGTTTATTATGGTGAAGTTCGACTGTATGTGTGTGTGTGTGTGTGTGTGTGTGTGTATGTATGTGCCCCCTAGTGGTCAGTGTTAGAAGCACTGCTCTTCTCAGTATAAATATATATATATCTTTTAAAACATTAATTGATTACTCATCTCTGTGTTGTGTCCATTAGCCAACTTCCTATCCATGCTGCTACATTCCTTTTAATACTGTGTGCCTTAATTTTATAAACAAGCATCCTATGCGGCACCTTATCAAAACACTTTATGACAGATACAGTTAATAAACTGTTCCTTGAAGATGAGAAGATGAAGAGGTGAACTGATTGAGGTGTTTAAAATAATGAATGAAGTTCCAGGTACATTGGGGAAAAACTTTTCCCTCTACTGGGAAGAATCCAGAACAAGGGGACATAATCTTAAAATAAGGAATAAGCTGGTTAAAAATGAATACAGGAAAAATCTCTTCAGGCAAAGGGTTTTAATAATGTTTAATAGACTATGCATCTATAATCTTTTGGAACTATCAATTGAGGCCAGCCCTTAGCATCACCTGGGCAAAATGAAGTGGAAGAGCAGCAGGAAGAGGAGGAAGTGCAGGAACAGCAACCCCCACCAGTCCAGCCTGCTGCCAGAAATCTCAGACAACAACTGAACCATCCCTCCCCAATACATCAGTCATGATATCCATATAACCACAATCCTTACAACCACTATCTGACTGCCCCCGTACAGTCCAATTTTACAGGTATTGCCCTTATACAACTAATGATGCTATCACCAATACCAATTCCACAAGAAAATGTTTACTACACCAACATTTGAGAATATTGAACATAAAGAACTAAGAATTACCCTTGTGCAAACCCCTAGAAAATGTCTTATGTGCTCATTTACCTATTCTGGTGCTCCTACAAAGTGAATCTTCAGTGGCTACAGCTTGGGATGTGGAAGGCTGCTGAGCTTCCATTGTGGACACTTCAGATGACCATGGTGGATGACCTGGAGTAACTTTGGCTCTTGAGAGTCTGGCTGCAGACTGCAGCATCTCGGTGTGGGCTGGAGCAGTCTGACCCAGCTGGCTGTGTGTCACTAACAAGGGCACTGGTGGAGAGGGTTGTAGCGAATAGGTCTGCTTTCATCCTGAGAGAGGTCAGCAGGTGCCTCTCCCATGGAGCCAATGTCAATTTCATTGGGCAATGCTACAGCACTCCCACTGCTTTGCGGGAGAACAGAGTGCAGGAATCATTTGATGCTGCGGCAACCCCTTTCAACACTACCCACTTGTTCCAAAATTGCCTGTATGCTCTCATTGCCCTGTGCGAAGGCCTGATGCAAGTTGGAGCTGGACTCTTCCATGCTCTGTGCCATTGTGCTCACGCTCACTGGTAGGCATCCCAGTACACTCAGCAGTTCATGGTGTATAATCATCAGCCATCTTCTGTACTTTGGACCCCTGAGGCCTCCGCAGCAGGGCTAGGGTGCGAGGTTGCCCTCCTGGCTGCTGGCTTCTGCACTGTCCTATTCCTTTTTCCTAGTGCGTACTTCTACTTGGTGACTCACCCTGTGACTTTCTCTCTAGCCTACCCTCTAAATATGTGTGTAGCCAATCTCTGAGCTGATGCTTGCAGAGGTAAGTTTGAGTGACAGTGCATCTTGCTGGGTGCTGCCTTCCTCTTCCTGTGCTGTGTTAAGGCCTTCTACGTTTTCTGCACCTGAAATGGACTTGGAGATGGACAAGGATTAGCATTTAGCAGAGAGAGATGAATGGCTGTTGAAAACACCTGCACTTTGTCATACAGAGTGTGCAGGGTGATATAGAAGTGAGAAGGGAAAATAAGGCCAAGATGTAAAAGACATCTCCTTCAGTCTGTCCAGTTGCAATGGCCATGACTCACCCCACATCCACAATGTCCAGTACTTACTACTTCAGGATGTACATGTAGCCTCGGCTTACTCTGGTAGCCACCTGTTGATGTACAGGAAACTTTCGTTTATCCGGCACCCAAATATCCGGAATTCTCGCTTAACCGGCAAAAATCATCCTCCGAAAACTCCTCTCAAATAACCGGCAATGTTGCCGAGTCGCAGTCGAGTCTCCGCGAACGCCGAGTGCTCCGGAAAATCCTCTCAAATAACCGGCAATGTTGCCGATCCCGAGTCCGAGTCCGAGAACGCCGATTTAGTCAGTAGGGGTACTTTTCAAAAGTGCCACTACTCGGCCTCCTGGCGCTGTCGCAAGTCCGAAACATTGCAGTAGCAGGAGTAGATTCTCCTGTGCTGCTTGGAGTCTCTTTGTTAAAAATAGCCTCGGTAGATATAACTCTCTGTTATCCGGTACTTTCGATAAACCGGCACCACGCCGGTCCCGTCGATGCCGGATAAACGAAAGTTTCCTGTATATTGTTGCCAGCTTCTCCTGCAAGAAAGAAGGGAGGGTGTTCGTGGTAGCCTTCTGAGATGTTTTGAGAATATGCATGTCACGGTAGAATAGTGTGGTTGTGTAAGAGTTAACACATGTATGAGGTGTGGGGAAGTGAGAGAATGAGGAGCGTAGGAGCTGCATAGAATGGCTGTAGGAGTAGAAGGAGATGGAGTGAAGTGTGGTGCAGTGATTGTAGGAGATTAAAGGGAAGCGGATGAGGGAAGGGTTGTGAGTCATAAGGCTACAGGTGGTGCAGGTGTGAGAAGAGAGTAGTTCAAGTGAGGGTTAAGAGTGTTACCTTAAGAACCCTGCTGAGGTTACATAGGAACAGGAGGAGGCCATTCAGCCCCTCAAGCCTGTTCTGCCAATCAGTTAGATCATGGCTGATCTGTATCTTAACTCCATCTACCTGCCTTGGTTCCATAACCCTTAATACCCTTACTTAATAAAAATACATCAATCTCAGTCTTGACATTTTCAATTAACCTAGCTTCAACAGCTTTTTGGGGGAGAGATTAGAAGGTTATTAAACTTCTTGCGACATTTTATCCACGCCCTTGGAGCATACTCCTGGCATTCACCTCTTCCCACTGTCTCCGCCAAACATGCCTGGAGGATCTTCTGCCCCCCCCCAATATCACATGGTCCCTGCAACCACATGAACGGGCACATGCAGTGTGCGCAGCGCTGACTTCAAGTGTGTATTTGGGTACAATTGAATTTCTAGGCATATGGCTGGAAAAAGTAGCAGAGCTGGTTCATTGAGACAGTGCGAAGAGGTGGCTCCTGTTCCTATGTGTGACTCACACTTGCCTCTGTTGTACTGCAGGACACAATCATACTGGTGTTACACTAGAAATAGAAAAATAATTTTTTGATTAATGTTGATGCAATTAAAGTTGCCAGCAGTCGGATTTTGGTCATGAGAATCAGTTGTTCTTGACTGGGCTGTCCAGAAATGTCTAAAATGTGAATGCCAGAAATCTGATTTTTAAAATAAGAGTCTGTTTTTTCTTTGTGCTTTACGATGTGGAAGCATTTGTATCTTTCAATTTTTTTTCATTATTGGCAAAACAAAGCATCACAAGTCAAGCAATGATCCTATTCTCTTTCTGTCTCTGTCTAGTTTTAGATTTGATAAAACATGGTAACCAAAAGTATAGTGCCTCACTTCCTTTGATCCACAGTTGGGCCTGAGGATTTTTGGGCCTCATCTATATAAATATAAACTGAACAATCCCAGTAAAACAATATAAATCCAGTGCCATGAGTCCCATCTGTATATACAGGAAACTCTCTTTTAACCGGCACCCAAATAACCGGAAATCTCTCTTAACCGGCAAAATTCTTGAGTAGGTAACCGGGGTTTTCCTTCATCTCTCCTTTAAAAATAACTTTTAAAAAAACCCCGAGGCGTTTGCCTTGTATCGGAGCATGTAGATTGGGAGGGGAATGTGCAGCCCGGGTAGGCAGCGGACACGACAGATGGTCAGCTGGCGGTCCCTGGGGAGACGGAGCTCCGAATGCAGGCGCATGTCAGTGTGTACGGGGCTCTCGTACATTGGGAGATATAACTCTCCGTTATCCGGACTTTTTGATTAACCGGCACCACGCCAGTCCCGTCGGTGCCGGTTAATAAAGA
This sequence comes from Squalus acanthias, assembly GCA_030390025.1. Taxonomy (NCBI): domain Eukaryota; kingdom Metazoa; phylum Chordata; class Chondrichthyes; order Squaliformes; family Squalidae; genus Squalus; species Squalus acanthias. Next base: position 174,387,237 of record CM059425.1, on the reverse strand, counting down.
GTTTCCTGTATTCTGAATAATGACACTGGTTGGAGTATTTAGTAAGGATGGGGTTCAGAGGACATTGATAAAACCATTGATCGCTGCTTCCTGGCCTGTGTGTTATCCTATAAGTACTTCTTTTTCTGATTGACTGTATAGTTTTGTGCTGTTATGCCCCAAGCTCCTATTGGCCTATGATTTAATATACAGACTATTAGACCACCTCTGCTGAAAGCAGCACTGATACACAAAAGGAAGGAATGTGGCACAAAGTCCAATTTAATAGACCCTTTATTTTCAATTATACTCGATAAAGAATTCAACAAAAATTAGTGTTTCACAGTGCTACAAGATATTCTCCTCGCCCTACCTCACTGTAGCTCACCCACTCAACAGTAAAACAAAACAAATTGAGTTCCATAGAGAAGACCTTTACACGGAGAGAATTTTGATACTAAATTTTCATTAAAGAGCCTAAAACTAAAGAGTTGCTCTGGGCTGTTGCTTATCTTTGACTCTAGCTTCCTCTTTTAAGACAGAATAGCGTCACATTGGAATAAAGCTCAAACAACAACAACAACTTGCATTAATATAGCGCCTTCAACATAGTAAAACATCCCAAGGCACTCCACAGGAGCGTTATCAAACAAAATTTGACACCAAGCCACATAAGATATTAGGACAGGTAGGTTTTATGGAGCATCTTAAAGGAGGAAAGAGATGTAGAGAGGCGGAGAGGTTTAGGGAGAAAATTCCAGAACTTGGGGCCTAGGCAGCTGAAAGCATGGCCGCCAGTGGTGGAGCGATTAAAATTGGGGATGCGCAGGAGGCCAGAATTGGAGGAGCGCAGAGACCTCGGAGGGTTGTAGGGCTGAAGGAGGTTGCAGAGATGGGGAGGGGTGAGGCCATGGAGGGATTTGAACACAAGGATAAGAATTTTAAAATTGAAGTGTTGCCAGACCGGGAGCCAATGTAGGTCGGCGAGCACAGGGGTGATGGGTGAATGGGACTTGGTGCGAGTTAGGGTACGGGCAGCAGAGTTTTAGATGAGCTCAAGTTTATGGAGGGTGGAAGGTGGGAGGCCAGCCAGGAGAGCAGGAAAATGTTTGATCTCTGATTTCTATTAAAAGTAAATAAAGAAATAACTTGCATTTTTATAGCACCTTTCATAACCTCAGGACGCCCCAAAGCGTTTTACAGCCAATGAAGTTCTTTTGAAGTGTATCACTGTTGTAATGTAGGAAACGCACCAGCCAAATTGCTCACAGCAAGCTCCCACAAACAGCAATGTGATAATAACCAGATAATCTGTTTTAGTGGTGTTGGTATATGAGGGATTAATATTGGCCAGGACACTGGTACTGCAACTGCATGAATGTATTAATCCTCATTCAGAAACAGATGTGAGTAACAGATTCTTTGTATAACAGTATAATTGGGGACCATGTTAAAGTGAGGGATGTGCTGCATTGAGGATATTTTTCATGGTATCTCTATTGATGTAAGAATCATACACATCATGCAACAAACAGAAAAAGCTGGAAATACACGAGGTCAATCAGCATCTGTGCATTTGCAGTATTTTGATTTTTATCCAAACACATCATATGTTGTAGTAGAGCACATGGTATGTCAGGTTGAGGTCCTATGAGGGGCACTGCTGTATTTACTGTGTAGCTATCACTGTTGGAGTTTAATTGTCCTGAGAGTTGAGCTTTCTCACCTTCTTCTTAGCTCTAAGGTAACCAAACTGAATGGTAGTCCAGACACGCAGAACAGAACCAGTGCACCATGGGAAGAAAATGGTCCCCAAAGGTAGGAAGACGTTGACTAACTTTCCAAATCATAATTTTTTTCCCTCACAGCAAACCTTCATCACCCTAGTCTAGCAACTACTAAAATTACTAGTCATTCTCTTAACTAGCCACCAATTCACCAGAATGATGCTGCAAGCTTTACTTCTGACAAATTAGATCTTTTAGCTGCATTTTGTGGATATGATTTTTTTCGCCTTTCTTTGGTACTGCGGCAATTTCTGGTTTAAAGTTTGGCACCAAGATAAATTACTTCCTCCTGGGAAAAGAAATTCCAATTCCCCTACAAATACTTTGTAAAAGAAAATATTTATAATTTACTTATGTGATCCTTAACTCCCTGAACTGCAGTTCAGGCCTTTTGTAGACAGGTGATGTTCTGTGGAGGAAATACATGTAATGTCTCCTTTTTCCTCTCTCCCCCACACAACAAAATGCCACAAGATTCTTAGCTCCTAATATGTGTTGTGATACATAAAAACATAAGAAATAGGAGCAGGAGTAGGCCATTCGGCCCCTCGAGCCTGCTCCGCCATTCAATAAGATCACGGCTGGTCTGATCTTGGCCTCAACTCCACTTTCCTGCCTGTTCCCCATAATCCTTGACTCCCCTGTAGTTCAAATATCTGTCTGTCTCCGTCTTGAATATATTCAATGACTCGGCCTCCACAGCTAACTGGGGTAGAGAATTCCAGAGATTCACGACTATCTGAGAGAAGAAATTCCTCCTCATCTCCGTCTTAAATGGGCGACCCCTTATCCTGAAACTATGCCCCCTAGTTCTAGATTCCCCCACGAGGGGAAACATCCTCTCAGCATCCACCCTGTCAATCCCCATCAGAATCTTATATGTTTCAATAAGATCACCTGTCATTCTTCTAAATTTCAATGAGTATAGGCCCAACCTGCTCAACCTTTCTTCATAAGACAACCCTTTCATCTCAGGAATCAACCTAGTGAACCTTCTCTGAACTGCCTCCAATGCAAGTATATCCCTCCTTAAATAAGGAGACCAAAACTGTACGCAGTACTCCTGGTGTGGTCTCACCAACGCCCTGTACAGTTGTAGTAAGACTTCCCTGCTTTTATACTCCATTCCCTTTGCAATAAAGGCCAACATTCCATTTGCCTTCCTAATTACTTGCTGTACCTGCATGCTAACTTTTTGTGTTTCATCTACGAGGACACCCAGATTCTTCTGTACAGCAGCATTCTGTAGTCTCTCTCCATTTAAATAATATTTTGTTTTTCTATTCTTCCTACCAAAGTGGATAACCTCACATTTTCCCACATTATACTCCATCTGCCAAATTTTTGCCCACTCACTTAACCTATCAATATCCCTTTGCAGACTCTTTGGCTGCGAATTTAATTGCGGAGGCGGCTTGGAGTTGGGTTGCCTGGTGGGCGGGTCCGGACCCGCTGCCGGCTGCATCCGCTCCCGAGTTGAAATTTTAATTTAATTGGCTCCTTAAGTGCCGTGGTGCACACTGGCCGGTCCAATGACTGGGATCGGGTCTGTTAGTCGCCTCTGATGACGTCATTAGTGCAGATGTTTTTAAGGGTCCCATGCAGCCTCAGCCTTTCATTTCTTGACTCTGCTGGTGTCTGAATGTGGCAAGGCCACCAGGAGTGCTTCCAAACCGAAGGCTGCTCCACGTTTCAATGAGGACTCCCTCCAAGCTCTTGTGGAGGGAGTAAGAGGACGCAGGGAGATTGTGTTCCCTCCCGATGGCCGGAGGAAGCCTCCTCAGCAAACCAAGGCAGCCTGGCTGCACATTGCTGAGGAGGTCAGTGTAAGGTCCATTTGTTCACGCACCTGGATCCAGTGCCGGAAACGGTTTAATGATCTTCTGCGATCATCAAAAGTGAGTATCACATCACACTTACCTTCAATCTGCTTCCCTTCTCTTCTCATCACCAGCACTCTGCTTTGTAAGCCTGCTCCTCCACATCCCACCTTGCCCTTACTTCCCTTGGACCCTTACCTATCTACCTCTCTCTCTGTACTGAATCACCTCACCATTCTGCTTTGCACCCCTCACACTCGCTCTTACTGTTGTGCATTGACAACAACTAACAACGCACAGGGAGCTAGCTTCCTCTTGGCACCTCACTCCATCCTCATCTCCCTCTAACCTTCTATGTTCTGGATTCTTCACAGTCACTCCATCACTCTCGATGAAACTCCACTTCTGTCCCTCCTTGCAGGAAAAGATAGCCCACAATAAGAGGGAGAGAGCACAGGCAGGAGGAGGCACACCATCCCTGGCAACATTGACAAGTGCTGAGGAGGCTGCGCACGAGATCGTTGGAGGTGGTGAGGAGCTGGAAGTGGGGGACGGCGAGATGAAGCTGGTGACAGAATAGAGTTTCATCCCTCTCATTTAGATTTCATGATTGACTGCAATGTCATATGATGTTCATAGAGATTCGCTTTGTATCATCTGCACAAAAGGATGTGTCTGCTACCTAAAAATCAGATGTCTAACTCATGCCTTTACTCTCCCACCAGGACCATCGAGCGCCCCCCTCCCCACTGTCCAGGAGGAAGAGCCGGACGACTCCTCAGAGGAACCTGCAGCCTCTGAGGGAACAGCATCACCAGGACTCAGCGCACCAAGCACCAGCGCAGAGACGCACACCTCGGTGGGGCCATCGCGAGTTAGAGTAGTGTTGTCACCTGGTGTATCACAGCTCACAAGTGAGCATCAGCAGATGGTGGAGACAGCGACAGCAGTGGAGAGTCCTCGTCGGAGGTTGCAGGACGCTCCTAGCTCTGCTCAGCTGCATGTGGACCCTGTGCCTCTGGGGCCATCCAGAAAGAGAGCGGTGCTGGAACAAGCGCAGGAGTCTCTGACGGGGTTTGCATCCAGGGTAACTGTGAGTGTGCAGAGAATGGAGGAGTACATCTCTAACATGAGCACTGCCTTTGTGGGGGCAGTGGTGCATGAACGTTCCGCCATGGAGAGGGTGGCAACCGCCATGGAGGACATAAGTCGCCAAACTAACGAAAACATGGTGACTCATCAAAATAGATTGTCTGCTATGGAGGAAAGATGGGCATCTATTGAGGAGAGCTTCATGGACGTGCTTGTTATGAGGATTGCCAGTACAGATACGGATCCTCATGGCCCCCCTGATGTGCAGCAAGGTGCTCTCCAGCCACTTGCTAGCACTGAAGTGCAGCTGACCCATGAGAGGGATGTTGGTGGCAGCCAACAAGGAAGTGCGGGCTCCTCTCCAAGTGCTCACACGACCATGCCACTGTGGAGCCCTTGCTCAGAGACCCACATTGCACACCCAACTGAGATGGCCGTTTCAGCCCCTGCACAGCCGCAGGAAGAGCAGACTGTTGCAGAGCCCTCTCAGGCTCCCAAATCCAGAGGACGCCCGCCAAAGGCGTCTAAGTAGGCACAGCATCAAAGTCAGCAAGGTGCCTCTACATCTGCTGAAGCCACAGGGGAAGCACCACGTAGAAGCATGCGTAAGAGGAAGATAAAGCACAAATAGTCACAAGGGGAGTCACTTGGATGTTTTGTTCTGTTGTCTTTGGTTCTGTTTAATATTTTGCATTGTCATCCTTTTGTGAATGTCAAAAACAAAAGTGATGGCAATCAGTTGATGGTCTGGCCTATGTGTTCTGGGAAATGGAAGTTGCACATTGAGGGCTCAGGGCGACTTGCTTTTGTAATGATGATGGTGAAAGTGATAGGAAACAACTGTTTATTGCAGAGATGATGTATGGGGTTGTAGGAAGGTCGCCTACTCATTCATAGCCATGTGCCAGCCACCTGTGGTTGAAGAGTAAGCTTACGCGAATCTGGCATGGATGAGTGCATCCCTTGCATGACGGCCAGCAATGTGCTCGAGGGCTGCTGCATTGGTCACATCTGGACCCGCAATGCACGCCTCCTCCTCGTCCTCCTCTTCTTCCGAGGATGCTCTGCGCTGAGCCACTTGTTCCTCAGGGAGCGCTAAGCCACGCTGCTATGCGATGCTGTGCAGAGCACAGCAGACGACGATGATTCTGGACACCATGGCTGGTGCATACTGCAGGGCTCCACCGCATCTGTCGAGGCATCTGAATCGCTTTTTGAGAGAGCCGATGGTTTGCTCTATGATGCTTCTGGTGGAAATGTGGCTCACATTGTACCACTCCTCAGCCTCGTTTGATGGCCTCCTCATCGATGTCATGAGCCACTTTTTCAGGGGATAGTCCTTGTCGCCAAGTAGCCATCCAGAAAGTTGGGTTGACGGATTGAAGAGCTGAGGCACAGTAGACTGCCGCAGGATGAAGGAGTCATGGCAACTGCCAGGGTACTTGGCACAAACATGCATGATGATGATCCTGTGGTTACACACCAGCTGGACGTGAAGGGAGTGGTTGCGGTTGACAAAATCAGCTGGGTTGTGATGGGGTGCCTTAATGGCCATGTGTGTGCAGTCTACGACGCCCTGCACCCTTGGGAAGCCTACCACATTTGCAAAGCCAACCGCACGTGCGGTTACACTTGCTTCATCCGTGGAGAAGTGGATGTAATTGGGCGCCTTTGTAAAGAGGGCATCGGTGGCCTGCGTGATGCAGGCGTCTGCAGCTGACTGAGAGATGCCGCTGATGTCTGCAGATGATCCCTGGAAGGAGCCCGAAGCAAAGAAGTTGAGGGCGGTGGTGACTTTGACAGCCACTGGTAAGGAGTGTCCACACCCTCCTCTGGGCTCCAGGTGTTGGTGCAGCATTGTGTAGATGTCAGCGACTACCTCTTGCGAAAGTCTCAGCCTCCTTTGGCACTGCTGCTCACTCATGTTGAGGAAGCTCATCCTCTGCCTGTAAACCTTGTGTTGGGGGTATATCCTGCAGCGAGGTGCAGGCCTACGCTGACGCCCTCTGCCCTGTGCAGCATCAGGAGGCTGAGGAGAAGGTTGGCGCGCCTGCTGTTGGTGCTGCTGCTGTGCCTGGTTGTGGTGCTGCCGCAGCTGCTTTTCCTCCGAATCTGACAACCAGGATGAGAGGATATAAATGGTTCCCATACCGCTGGTATATATCTCAGTCAAGGAATGGAGGTTGTGTGCGCTCAGACAAAGTGGCCAGAGGGTTTTACAAGGAGGTAACACAGCAGATGGATTTCAGACTCAACACTCACAAGATTAGTTGAGCTGCAAAATGTCTCCCAAACCTCAAACCACTAAAATGAGAAGTCGCACAACACCAGGTTATAGTCCAACAGATTTATTTAATTTTACAAGCTTTCGGAGCTATTCGCTCCTTCCTCAGGTAAGTTAGCAGTGAGAGAATCTCCCAGAATTCACAATTTAAACACAGACAAAATCTATTCAAATCTTTCCCTACATCAAAGACACACTAAGAGTACAGCCAAGACAATGAGATGTGTCCCAGGGGGTCCAACGTGTCAAACCACCTGCTGGCTGCATATCCTGTCATGAACCAACACAAATTGACAGGATATGCAGCCAGCAGGTGGTTTGACACGTTGGACCCCCTGGGACACATCTCATTGTCTTGGCTGTACTCTTAGTGTGTCTTTGATGTAGGGAAAGATTTGAATAGATTTTGTCTGTGTTTAAATTGTGAATTCTGGGAGATTCTCTCACTGCTAACTTACCTGAGGAAGGAGCGAATAGCTCCGAAAGCTTGTAAAATTAAATAAATCTGTTGGACTATAACCTGGTGTTGTGCGACTTCTCATTTTTGTCCACCCCAGTCCAACGCCGGCATCTCCACATCAAACCACTAAGTTCTGGCATGTGAAAGAATGAGAGATTGCAGGACTGCTTTTAAGCTGCTCGAGCAGCTGTCAACAATTCAGCTCCATTCACCTGGCATGTTTTTATGAAGGCGGGCAGCATGTTGAAAAACCTCCAAAATTTGATCAGTCCTTTAAAATAGGATTATCCAGGCAGTTAACGACCTGTTAACTGCCTTAACAACCTGTACCGCCGTTTGGTGTCGGGTCAGTTCGGGAGCGGCTGACCCGACACTTCCCAAAGTTGCGTAGTGGCGGAATGGAGGCGGGTTCGCAGCCCGCCCCCAATTTCTCCAATTTTCACAACATACCCGCCTCCAAAACCCGCCCCCTCGGCACAATTAAATTCGCGGCCTTTGTGTCCTCCTCACAATTGCTTTCCCACCTATCTTTGTATCGTCACCAAATTTGGCTACAGTACACTCGGTCCCTTCATCCAAGTCATTAATATAGATTGTAAATAGTTGAGGCCCCAGCACTGATCCCTGTGGCACCCCACTAGTTACAGTTTGCCAACCTGAAAATGACCCATTTATCCCGACTCCCTGTTTTCTGTTAGTTAGCCAATCGTCTAGCCATGCTAATATATTATCCCCAACACCATGAGCTCTTATCTTGTGCAGTAATATTTTATGTGGCACCTTATTGAATGCCTTTTGGAAATCCAAATACACTACATCTGCTGGTTTCCCTTTATCCACCCTGCTCGATACATCCTCAAAGAACTCTAATAAATTTGTCAAACACGATTTCCCTTTCATAAAAGCATGTTGTCTCTGCTTGATTGTATTATGATTTTCTAAATGTCCTGCTACTACTCCCTTAATAATGGATTCCAGCATTTTCCCAATGACAGATGTTAGGCTAACTGGCCTATAGTTTCCTGCTTTCTGTCTCCCTCCTTTCTTGAATAGGGGCGTTACATTTGCGGTTTTCCAATCCGCTGGAACCTTTCCAGAATCTAGGGAATTTTGGAAGATTACAACCAATGCATTCACTATCTCTGCAGCCACTTCTTTTAAGACCCTAGGATGCAGGCCATCAGGTCCAGGGGACTTGTCAGCCTTTACTCCCATTAGTTTGCTTAGTACTTTTTCTCTAGTGATAGTGATTGTTTTAAGTTCTTCCCTCCCTTTTGCCCCTTGATTATCTACTATTATTGGGATGTTTTTAGTGTCTTCTACTGTGAAGACAGATACAAAATATTTGTTCAAAGTCTCTGCCATTTACTTGTTTCCCATTATTAATTCCCCAGTCTCATTCTCTAAGGGACCAACGTTTACTTTAGCTACTCTCTTCCTATTTATATACCTGTAGAAGCTCTTACTGTCTGTTTTTATATTTCTTGCTAGTTTACTCTCATAATGTATTTTCCCCCACTTTATTATTTTTTTAGTCATCCTTTGCTGGTTTTTAAAAATTTCCCAATCTTCTGGTCTACCACTAATTTTCGCAACATTGTAAGCCTTTTCTTTCAATTTGATACCATCCTTAACTTCCTTAGTTAGCCACGGATGGTTCATCCTTCTCGTAGAGTCGTTCTTTCTCACTGGAATATATCTTTGTTGAGAGTTATGAAATATCTCCTTAAAAGTCTGCCACTGCTTATCTACTGTCTTACCTTTTAATCTATTTTCCCAGTCCACTTTAGCCAACTTTATCTTCATACCCTTGTAATTGCCTTTATTTAAGTTTAAGACACTAGTTTCAGACCCAAGTTTCTCACCCTCAAACTGAATGTGAAATTCTATCATGTTATGATCACTCTTCCCTAGAGGATCCTTTACTATGAGATCATTAATTAATCCTGTCTCATTACACAATACCAGATCTAAAATAGCCTGTTCCCTAGTTGGTTCCACAACGTATTGCTCTAAGAAACCGTCCCGAATACACTCTATGAACTCGTCTTCAAGGCTACTTTTGCCAATTTGACTTGTCCAATCTATATGAAGATTAAAATCGCCCATGATTATTGAAGTACCTTTCTTACAAGCCCCCATTATTTCTTGATTTATACTCTGTCCTACAGTGTAGCTACTGTTAGGTGGCCTATAGACTACCCCCACCAGTGACTTCTTTCCCTTACTATTTCTGATCTCCACCCAAACTGATTCTACATCTTGATCTTCCGAGCCAAGATCATTTCTCACTACTGTATTGATCTCATCCTTTATTAACAGAGCTACCCCACCTCCTTTTCCTTTCTACCTATCCTTCCTAAATGTCAAATACCCTGAATATTCAGTTCCCAGCCTTGGTCACCTTGCAACCACCAAATCCTTTGTATCTGGAAAAAGATCATGCCCATGATTTGCCATAGTTGCCAAAATATTGAATGCAGCTTTTAATAAGTCTTATTATCTAGTCATGTATTGAATTGTCTATTTTCAGTGGATTGTATATTTCTCCAAATGAACGCAACAAATCACCAAAATTCCCTCATCCTAAACGGCGAACTCCTTCTGGTGGAAGTGACAATGAGTCGGCTCAGCCTAGGAGACGATGGTAGGAATTTTTTTTTTTAAAGTAGTTGATTCGGTTGCAGTTTTGAACAATGCCTAACATCCCCAAGACCTGCTGCCCCCACCTGTGCCCCTCCCCTATCTCCCCAAAGTGCATGTTACATGATTTCATCTTACCCATCTGTATTTCTGGGTCAGGTCATCATAGGCCTGCCTCTCCCCTAACATACGTCGGACACTTAATGACAACCTGTAATCACCCACCTTATCTTGTGGGAACGGTCCTTTTGTCAGAGCCACATAAAATAATGAGATTCATATGTTAAGCAATGGAGGATGGTTGATGCAGTCAGGCCTAAGTCTGGCTGTATATAATGTGGGATAAGAAGCCTTATGCAATGTCACAAGGAATAATGGTGGGCTTTCAACATTATAAAGGATCAGGTCCACAGCTTCTCCCTTTGGGTCAAATCTGCTTATAGAATCATCGAATGATACAGCACAGAAGGAGGCCATTCGGCCCATCGTGCCTGTGCCGGCCCTTTAAAAGAGCTAACCAATTAGTCCTACTCCTCTGCTCTTTCCCCATAGCCCTACAATTTTTTCTACTTAAAGCATTTATCCAATACCCTTTTAAAAGTTATTATTGAATCTGCTTCAACCACCCTTTCAGGCAATGCATTCCAGATCATAACAACTCGCTGTGTAAAAAAAAAAAACATGTCACCTCTGGTTCTTTTGCCAATTACCTTAAATCTGTGTCCTTTGGTTACCGGCCCTTCTACCACTGGAAACAGTTTCTCCTTATTTACTCTATCAAAACCCTTCTTGATTTTGAACACCTCTATTAACTCTCCCCTTAACCTTTTCTGCACTAAGGAGAACAACCCCAGTTATAGGCAGGCCCACGTTTCTGTATGTGTAAACCCTTATTCAGAAATGAATGAGTACAGCTCCCTTGATGATAAATCTTGTTCGCTGCAGTTGTTTGATGTAGAAAGAAAAAACAGATGTAATTTAATTTTAACTTGTATGACCCAACCAGGAAGAGCCAAAACAATGGAGAGGATATAGATCCAAAGCAACAAAGGAGAAGGTATGTTATTTTAAAAAGTGGCCTGAGTGCACATAACTGCCAGAAAATACATGCAGTGCAACAATGTAATGACATTGCTGATTTGCTTGTGATTGATTGTTTGTGTTTCCTTAAATTTTCTAAGACAAAAAAAACTTTAAAAATTGTTACGAATGCCCTACAGCGAGTGAGGCAGGAGCTACTTTTGGTGGGCTACGGTTATGAAAATCTTAACCTTCAACTGAATGTGCAAATTCTTAATTTTACACCAGAAATGTTTCCAAGTCTGATCTTTAAAGTTATTCTTTTAAAATGAACACTCAAAACTGCAGCATCCTGTTTCTTGTTTTGCTGCTGTACTAATTTAAAATTAGAATTAGACAACTTTCCTTGTCAGATACACCAGGCTTCTGATCCCCTGCGTTCCTGAATTTAAATGAGTCCCTTAAAAGCATTGTCGTACAATATATGGGAAAAAAATATGGTCCCTAAAATTGGCAGGGCAGCAATCCTAAAAATACATGAAATTATTGAAACTAATAAAGAACAATTAAGTATTAACACAATCCCAGCTATTGTCAAACTTTTTAGTTGCCAAGTGAAATCAGAGCTAAATGACTCAGTATTTCAGCCGCTGAATGGACCATTATTCTGTAGCCCGTTGTATGGTTTCAGGAATATAAAGACTTATTTCCTGATCAGGAACTCCCAGTGAAGAGCAGCATTTGTAGAAAACCATCCATCACCCAATCTGGCTGATCCACATCAAGCACTATCAGACTTCACTCTCCTCTGCCAAATTTGCTCACAACTCCAGTATCATCCTGTAGAGTAAGATAACCCTGGATTTCTTTTCTCCACTAACAACCATTTCCTTAAACCCCTATCCCCGCTCCCTCCACCCTCACTTCTAACAACAATTGCAAAGCCTATTGTATTAGTATTTTAATCACTTTCCATCTCAATGCCTTTTTTTAAACATGTGTGAATACACTTTCCTTTAAGACACAATGGCCTAGAAATTCGCGTGGCTGGCTTGCCGCGGGGGTAAGGATCGCGCGCGCTCTTACCCACCGCGCCTGCCGTTGTGTTTTGGGCCCACAGGAACTTCGGGTCCTGGGCCTCTCCCAAGAGCCGGCGCGCAGTGCTTGCGTGTTCCAGGGGCGCAGTTAGTGCGATGCGACCCCTGGGATCACGTGGGCCATGGAGAGCCAATGGCAGCAGACCATCTTTCATTCATAGATTTGACAGGAGACCTGTCAAATCTGTGAATTGAAATCGGCCCCAAAAGAACAGCTAAACTTAAAATAAATTTATAAAAAACCATCACATTTATAAAATAACTATAGTTAAATAAATTAACCACTTTATACAAAAATTTAAATTTTTGAAAAAATTAAAATACTTTTTAAAAGTTATAAAAATAAACTTACCTTTCTTTAAAGTATCTAAAAAAGATAAACCTGTTGAAAATTTTTTAAAATTATACTTAATTAACCACTTACCTTGTTCAAAAGGGGTCTTACGCCTCCTTTTTATTAGCGTAGAATCTTCAATACTTACCCTCGCGTAGAAACCTGAAAAAAAATCTAAATGTGCTGCGTGCGCGCAGCCTCTAGCACGCACGTGGTTCACCTAGGAACCGCCCCCTTCACCATACCGGAAGTTCCGGTTTCCCGCGCATGCAGGAAACCGGCACTTCGGAAAGCAATACGGGTGAGTACGCACTGAGTACTCACCCGGAACGGCCAAATTTTTGGGCCAATGATTAAATCCTTTATATGGAAAGACCTCTCGAAATCTATCACTATCCTCCTCACTGTTCACTATACTTCCAAGTTTTGTGACCTTTGCAAATTTTGAAATTGTGCCCTGTACACCCAAGTCCAAGTCATTAATCTACATCAAGAAAAGCAGTGGTCCGAGAACTGACCCCTGGGGAACACCATTGTATACCTTCCCCCAGTCCGAAAAACAACCGTTCACCATTACTCTCTGTTTCCTGTCACTTAGCCAATTTCGTATCCATGCTGCCACGGTCCCTTTTATTCTATGGGCTTCAACTTTGCTGGCAAGCCTATTCTGTGGCACTTTATCAAATGCCTTTTGGAAGTCCATGTCCACCACATCAACTGCATTGCCCTCATCAACCCTCTCCATTACCTCATCAAAAAACTCAATCAAGTTAGTTAAACACAATTTGCCTTTAACAAATCCTTGCTGGCTTTCCTTAATTAATAACAATAATGATAGCCTCACCGTTATTCTTAACGCAAAATCTGGGCCAGTATTATTGTGACATAAGATTGATAATCCAGTTAATTATTGCAAAGTAACATTATCTTTTTTGTCAAAGGTCCCGATCCCGTGGAAACACCAGTGGCAGTGGTAGTGAGTCTGAAAATTCCAGTAGAGAGCGTAAAAGACGAAACAGGTATACGTATAAGAGGCAATTTTACGAGCCCATACTGTTGTTGGGGAGCCTTTTCCACCAGAAGCACATATTGGAAAATTCGGCAATGTATAAATGAACCACTAGAGAGAGAGTCGGGGTGGGTAAAAGCAAGTCATAGGTACTGCAACATGCGTTGTTTGTTTTTTTTTAAATATTTTGATAAATAAAGGAAACTAGACTAAATGTTTCTAGTGTACTGTACCTTCAGTGTCAACTCTAGCTCAGTGGTAGCACTCTGTCCTCTGAGTTAGAAGGTCATGAATTCAAGCCCCACTCCAGAACTTGAGCACATTATCTAGGCTGACACTTGAGTGCAGTACTGAGGGAGTACTGCATTGTTGGAAGTGCCATCTTTGGATGACATGTTAAACCAAGGCCCTGTTTGCCTGCTTTAGTGGATGTAAAAGGTTCTGCAGCACTACTCGAAGAAGAGCACAGGAGTTGTTCCAGTGTCCTGGCCAATACTTATCCTTCAACAAACATCACCAAAAATAGATTAACTGGTCATTCCTCTCGCTGCTGTTTGTCAGACCTTGCTGCTGCATTTGCCTACAAAACAGTGACTACACTTCAAAAGTAATTCATCGGTTGTAAAGCACTTTGGGGCATCCTGAGAATGATTCCAAGTTATTTCACAGAATCACAACAATGCAGATAGAGGCCATTTCGGCCCATCGAGCCTGCACCGACACATATCCCACCCTATCCCCGTAACCCCACGTATTTAATCCCCCCTAACACTAAGGGTCAATTTATCATAGCCAAATCAACCTAACCCGCACATCTTTGGACTGTGGGAGGAAACCGGAGCACCCGGAGGAAACCCACGCAGACACGGGGAGAATGTGCAAACCCCACACAGACAGTCATCCAAGGCCGGATTCGAACCCGGGTCCCTGGCGCTGTGAGGTAACAGTGCTAACCACTATGCCACCGTGTTTATTTCTTTCTTTAAACTACCAGTACACATGCTGGGTGGAAATGTGTGACATTTAATTTGATTGTGACACTTCTGAGTTCAAATGATTAATTTACAGAGTAATAATTTACAGAGTAATAACCTATTTGCCCCATAAACTCATACAAGTGTAAGTGTGAATGCGAGATGAAACACGGCACAAAATAAACAGGGCAGCATCTTCTTCCACTCATGACCACTTCATCCATAGTGCGACCTCATGGAGGATCCTTCAAATGATGAATCCTCCCAAAGCTCAATAGACTGTTCTTTGCAATCAATGCAAATGAATGTGTTTATTTAGAAAATCTTAAAGTTCAGTTCTTAAACATTTTTATTATTTAATTTGCATGCATATTTATATGATAGTGTGCATGGGACAGAGTTTGAAATAATAACGGTGTCTGAACGACGCACAAAGTTATTAGTGCGCAAATTGGTCAGCAACTTGTAGCGAGGAAGAGATACCCTGTGAATTGCAAATCGCCATAAGTTGCTGGACAATTTGCGCCGCTCAGCTGTTAGCTTCGCGAAAACGGCATCTTGCGCTTAACCTCCTTGTGATTTTCGTAGTTGCTGTATTTGCATATTAATTGCCCATTAAACACACCACACAAAGTCTAGTAATTAACAGTAAATACCCTTTTATTGACATGATAACTGTTAATGACTGCCAATCAACCTCTCTTGCCCAGAACGTAAACAATTATAAATGTGGAGACCCATTTCTGTCAAATTTTAAATTAAAACATGTTTTTTCTTACTTTTCCTTTCTGTCAATTTTTTCTCTCCTAATTCAGTCTGTCTTTTTTTCACTTTATTTCTCTTTCTGTACCTGATTTGACATTGAATTCACCCACTATATAATTTACACTTCCTTCCTCTGTTAATTTCTCAATCCTTAAATCTTATTGGTTAAGGAGATAGACTGTTTGTCCCATCATTCACCAAGGTGCCCTGTTGCCCTCGCTCCATTATCAGTTCCAGCAACTTTGCATGCAAAAAAATTTAAAACCTAAACATACACGAACAAGTCTAACTAACGGGACATGTCCCGCTCCAGCAAAATCTAGCCCATTAATTACAATTTTATTCCAAAACCTTAAAGAAATCCATGTTTATTTATTTATTATTTTGTTTTAATTTTGAAAAAAGCAATATAGAGCACTTAATTTTTACAGAATTTGAAATAGAAAAATTATTTAAATGTGACATTTTGTGTGGTGATTTGACTGAACAGTTTATTTATACTGCTTTGTCTTCTCCATGTCAATTATCCATTCCCAGATTATATACTGTTTCAAAATTGCCTGCATCGTGGCTTTCCATCTTCTTGTCTGCAGAGTTTAGAAAATTCTATCAAATATGGTATTGTTTTATTCTCTTGGTCCTTTCATGAATACACCCATGTAAAAGGTGCCTTGGTTAATAGCAGTTGAAATATATAAATTAATTTGCTCCACAAAAATGTTGCAGTTGCAAACTTTTCTTCAGTGTCCATTCAGAACAATAATATATTGGATCAAAAGGCAGTGACAGAAAATGTTATTTACATTGCTTCAATATGAATTACAAAGAATTACTAAAGATGAACCATTCATTTTGTATCATTGATGTTATCTTAATTTTTTTTTAAATATTGTATTTTGACAGGGACATACCAAAACTGGGATGGAATGTGAAATATAGCTTGATGCCATAAAAGATTACAATACAGAATAATTGGCAAATTGGTCTTTTTAGATCACCAGCAGTAATATTTTACCCTTGTGTTAAATCCACACTGGATACCAATAATACCATTAAGTACACTTTTACCAACTCAAAACACTACTTTGCAATTGGCAGTCCTTGGGTGGTGAAATTACGAAACAGTCTGAAAATTCCCCATGTTCTTTTTTATTAACATTCCTAATCTGTGTGATATTACAAGATATCCAGCAGGTGGCCCATACTGCATTGTTAGAACAAGGAATGGCAATTATTTTTGTAAGATGCGTAAGAAAGTTCTTGATACAGCATTACTTATATCTTCAATTTTTATTTGCTATAGTGGGGGATGATTTTAGATTGACATTGCTGAATCTTGACCATGTTCAAACTTTAAAAAAAATCTAGCTTAGAAAATGTACAGTTAGAACAAAAGGTTACAAATCCAAGCACAAAATTATGCTTAATTTGCTGAACATTAAATCTGAGAATTTGGATTTTGCTAGTGACACTGAGAAGACTCAAAAATCAGAGATGTACCAAAAACATCAGTTACTAATAATCAGTGAGTATTGATGTACTTAGTTATAAAAGATCTGCAACAAGGAAGGGGAACCTATTTTAAATAAACTGTTAGTTAAAGGGGAAATAATAGTAAAATTAAATACTATTATCATTTATGCAGTTATCCGTTGAGAGTACCAGACTTCATTTTTAAAAATTAACCATTTAGTAATATAATGATCTTACTTTTTGGCCTTCCTCAATGAAGCCATGTAAACATCCATTTGAAGTGCTGATTATGGGTGCAGTGGAATGAAACAAAGCAGTTGGACTCCCTTTGTATTGAGTCTATCAATCAGTGACGGTATTAACCGTAATGTTACCTTCCTCTCCATTTCCTGGTTACACTAAAATGAAACTGAATTATTATAATACCTGTTATTACAGACCTTTCAGACTTCGTTTCAGTGGACAATCTACAATCAATCATAAAGCTGCCCAGACCTGGATGACATGATCCATTCATAAGAATAGATTAAATTAGCAGGCTGATAGAGTACTGTGGGTTTAGAATTTGAATCCTTATATGAGAGGTCTTTCCTCTAAAGGGATGACTCTACAGTAGACTTGATGAATATGATTCTGTTTTTTGTGTTCGAAGTCTGTAGAGATTTTCTTTTTGATTATTGCTAGTTTCAAGCATTCTGATGCAGCCTTTCATCTGTCATGTTTCATTTTTGTTTCTACTGTTCAGGTCACGTCAAGAGAATGAGATGGTGGACTCAGCTCCTCAATGGGAACAAGTGCTGAGGAGGCAAAAAGAACGATCATTGGCTGACCCCAACAACAGACGTTCAAAGCATAGATCACGATCGTATGTGTTCAATCTCCTGTTAATTTCAAGAACAATCTGAAGAACTCATTGTAGTAATAAATGATCTATAATTTATTAAGTATTGATTTGCCAAAAGTGCATCAAGCTTTCCCAGGCCAAATATGGCATAGCCAAATGCAAAATAATGCTCACTTTATTCTGCCCAAACAGTATGCCTTAGCCCCTATCCTCCGCAGAGCACTTCCTATTGCATCAACATGATTTTTTCTAATTGCTGCACCAGTCATCCTAATCACTTCTCTGAGTGAGAGTGCTGATTCAGTGCCAATGTGCGCTACAGATTGATGCCCACTAGGAAGTAGATTGAGATTGCCCAAATTTATGACATTTAGGAAAGTAGACATTCTGGAATTGATTTTCCTAGTCTGGGCCAGCAATGGAGGTACCTTGCCTACAGTTCAATTCACCCATCCCCTGATAGAGTGACCCCCCTTCCTGCCATACACACACTCTCACACACATTATCACTGAGTGCATAAGTAACTAACACACAGCAGTGAGGATGAAGCATCACAAATGGTGAGAGAAAGGAAGCAGAAGCTCTGTGTCATTGTGAGAAAGGGCACCGTGGTCACATATTAACTCACAGAGAGGAGCTGCACCTGGAGGTGTAACATGAGAGCACTACATCTGAAATAATAAACGGGGTACTGAAATTTAAAGCCTATTTATCTTTGCTAGCTATCCACTAATGCAAGCATAGATTTTTCCCACAGAAATTTTAAATATTTTACTTTAGTATAATTTATCCAGAACAATTAAACCCAAGTTTATTAAATATAATTTAACCACATTTTTAGGAGCTGCTTTCACGTCGGTTCTCTTTTGGGGCTTATTTTGTCGATTATATTAGTAGAGTATGAGTAGAGTAACACTCCAACTACTGAGTGAATATGTTTTCTGCAGGAGAAGTCCTGATGTACAAGCAAAGGAAGAACTGTGGAAGCACATTCAGTGAGTATGAAGTTACTTTGCGTTTATTAAGATATGGATGCTCTCCCACGCTGGGAGACTCCTCGTCTCCACCCTAGTGAACAGTAGCGGGTCAGTACACCGAGTGTGAGGAGGTACACTGGACTGCCATGCAGTGGAAGTGACCCACTTGGGGATCTATGTCTGGATCATGGTAGGGACCCTGAAGATTAAATTTTGCTTTTAAGATTTCTTCCTATAAAGGGAACTCATTGACAACACAGAACATCTTTCCAGGGGGCTCCTGGACCCCACCATCTGGAGCGTTGCATTTTGCAGCCTTTCCATTCAGACGGGCACCCAAGATGCACCGTGGCACTTGACTGGATTATGTAAAAAGGGTGACCTCTCATGACTCCACATACTTTGGTACGGTCAGCACTGGAGATCATCGTGAGCAATTTCCGGCACTTACTGGAGACAGGTCATATGTTCTGTCCTTACTTTTATCGATTCATATGTCCATATTTGTAATGGAAACTGCCCATGTAAAATTGTCACGCTGTAATTACACTCTGCCGCTAGTGGAGGTGATGCAGTGTCACCACTGACAGGATAGTGTAATAACTGTGTGACAGATTTACATCGGCAATTTCCATTATAATTGTGGACAGAAGAGTTTATAGTAGAAATATAAAAATAAGGACAGACTGTATAATGAGGACTAAATTATATCTGTGGGCCCTTGTCCAAAGAGTCCCCGCCTTCTAACACCGCTTCACCTGAAGACTACACATGGTCTTGATTCTCCATGTACAATGCCATGGGAGAGCGACTAGTGTACATATATTATATATATTTTATCTGTGAGCAATGTCACAGATGATCATTTCTTTTGATTTTGTAACTCAACAGAGAGTGTGCTCACTCTACAAGGCCAGCATCTATTTTTCAGGTGTTGTTGTGATGGTTTTGAGTTCATGGAAGCTCAAAAATATATAATGGAGAGTCATTTATAAAGTATACTTTTTTTGAGCTTGGGTTGGTAGAAATCATAGCGAGGAAATTCCTTGTGGGCTGCGGTGCCGCCAGAAGCGTGGCGGAGCAGGACTTCCACCTAGCAATGACCCCTCATTCAGAAACTGGTAAAGTAGGCCCAATTCTATCATTCTGGCAAGCAAAATAGGCATGCATCATGCAGGTGTACTTTATGTTAATGGCAAATAATGTAGAACAGGTGGGATTTCTGGTGGATGATGTAATTCTGCTAGTCCAGCCTTCTCTTTTGATGTGAGTGTGGGGGGGATTTTGGAAACTATAAAAAAAAAGGGCAAAGAATTTGTAGAACGGATCCAACCCTGAATTCCCTCCACCACCCTTCCAGATAATGGTAACTTTATGTTGCGAGAGGCCAGGAATTTCTAGCTCCTTATTTTCTTGGGACATTTTCTGTTTATACAAGAATATGCAGCATACTGATCAGAGGAAGATTTTGCTAATATGTTTGGAGGAGGCGCTGCAGAGTGCTGCCAGGTAGGTCAAGTTGCCCATGAGATGCTCCTTATCCTCCTGGACACTCGCTACCTTGCATCTGGAGCGGATGCTAATATACCTCACAGGCAGATGTGTTGGTGGAAGCTCATCTTCCCAAGGGAGACTGCATCAGGAGGCTCTGGTGGTATCACTGTGACATTTGCATTCCTAATTATTTTGTTTTCATCAACCAATTCTGCAGACACTGGCAAACCTACCTGGGAGTTAGTGTGGGACCCATCTTCTCAGTGTCTAGGTCGGCAGCAAGGTAGATGCTGAGCTCTGGTATCTGCTGGAAGGGCACCTGCATCTACCATGCAAAGAAGCCGTAATGATCAGCTGTGGCATGAAACTTGGCTGGATCTTCTTGTAGGTATGCTGCAGTGCTTATCTGTGGAAAGGTGCTGTGGAGTGCCACAGAGGAAAAGCCTCAAACATCATTTGCAGACACCTGCTTGCGCCTAGGGCTCCCTTTCCATTCATCTTGGCCTGCCACTTCGAATCCCTGGCCCCTTCAGCCACCATTGATGCATTTAAAGGCTCTCCAAAAACGATCTGCATTTTGTTCTCCTCCCCCAATGTGATACACCCCTGTGATTTTCCCCGTTCCTTTAAATTTGACTTGCACACAATTTGCTTCTCCTACTAGTTGTGTCCTCTCTGTGCCAATCTAAATTTACACCTGGAGTTACGAATAATTATGCGAATAACCTTAGACCAGAGAATTGAGTGCTATTTACGCTTGAGATTCAGGCAAGCCTGAAAAGCAGTGAAAAACATCTTCAGGTGTAACTGACTTACGCCTGAAGATGAAAATTGGCCCTAAGTGTCAAGAGCGAGCAACTCAACAGACAGCCAAGAGACTGCTGTTTACAGCTTATAACTATTTGAACGATAGAAGAGGTTAATATCATATTCTCTCATTGTTTTGAGGAAACTGTTTCAGAGGAAACCTGCCTCTGGAATTCCAGAAACAACAACTTGCATTGTTATAGTGCCTTTAACACCCAACATGCTTCACTGATAAGCATCTGGAAAATTGACACTAAAGCCAGCCAAGAAGATTATAGGAAAGGTGACAAAAAGCTTGCACAAAGAAATGGATTTTGAGGAGGCTTTAAAAGAAGTAGTAGTGATGGTGGGGTTTAGGGAAGGAATTCCAGATAGTAGGATCTGCCACTAATGGGTGAAGGAAGAAGGGATGCAGAAGAGGCTGGAGTCAGAGCAACACAGTGTTTGAGGTGGCTGGAGGAGGAAGAGATGAGCAAAGCCAGTGTGGGATTTAAAGACGAGGACAAGGATTTAAAATTTGAGGCATTGGGGGATAAGGAAGGTTAAGGGCGATAGGTGAGTGGGTCTTAGTGTGTGCAGCAGAGTTATGGACAAGTTAGAGTTTTGAAAAGTGGAGGACGGAAGGCCAGCAAGGAGAATGTTGGAGTAATCAAGTCTGGAGGTTAAAAAACATGACTAAGGGTTTCAGCTGCAGAGGAGGACAATATTGTAGAGGTGGAGAGGATATGCTGACTAAAGCTTAGCTCAGAATTGAACAGGATGCGGGGGTTGTATATAGTCTAGTTCAGCCTGAGACAGCAACAGGGAAGGAAAATTAAATTGGTGACAAGAGACAACAGTGTCTGGTGGGCTGAAGATAATGGCTTCAGTCTTCCCAATGTTGACTGGAAGTCAAAATTTATCCAGGACTGAATGTCAGACAAGCAATCTGAGAACACAGAGGCAATTGAGGAGTCAGGAGAAGTGATGGAGAGGTAGAGCTGGGTGTTATTGGTGCAAATGTGGAAGCTAACCCCATGTCTGAAGATGATGTTGCTGAGGGGCAGCATGGAGATGAGGAAGAGGAGGGGGCTAAGCTTAAAATATTGGGGAACCTCAGAGGTTACTGTGTAGGGATGATGAACATGAAGATACTCTGGCAATATTCAGATAGATAAGGATGGAACCATACAATGGCAGTGCCACTCAGTGGGTCAATAGAGGACAGGCATTTGAGGAGGATGCTTTCATGAACCATGCCAAATGCCATGGGCAGAAGAGGAAGAATATACACCATGGTCGCAGTCCCGTAGGATGCCATTTGCTACTTTGATTAGGGCTGTTTCAGTACTTTGGGAAGAATGAAGCTGGACTTGAGGAATAAAGTTAAATAACAACCATGGGTTTTTCTAGGACCATGAGTTCCTGGCTACACACTGCCTGTTCCAGCTGAAGTAGACTAGAGGGCCTCTATAGAATCCTTTGCCACACAATGATTCATTAGAAATTCAGTTCAAAAGTTATTGAAAGGAATTGCTGAAGTTTCAGGACCTTTTATTCTTTGGAAACAGTTTAGGCAAAAATTTTGGCTCCGTAGCGCCCTATTTTTCGGTGCTACGGGTGCTGTTTTATGCCAAAAATGGCGTTCACGCGCACACACTTCTGGTGCATGCCGTGTTGGAAGCCATCTTGATGCGGGCATTAGGAGCGTGTGCTGGAAGTATGCAGAGTGTGCAGATTGTGATGTCAATCAGCGTGCAACGCTGCTTTGACACCAGCGCTGCCATTTCCGTCATCAACACTGGAGCCCTGTGTTAACCTCACACAGCTGAGCATGCATTCAGCATCACCAAGGTCCCCCACCAGCATTTTTTAAAGGGATCAGCAACCACTAAGGTTAGTTGCTGATTGATTTCTACTGGCTCTGTGTAAGTGCGTGGAACTGTTTGGAGCATTCTAGAGTTGTTTAAAGTTGGTGAGGTGACGGGGAGCGGTGCTGCAAGTGGAGAAGGCATTGCTTCAGACTTCAAGGGTTCTGCCCGGGCTGTCCATGATTGACTCATCCGACTGCGGCTCCAGTGAACGCAACCCAAATTCTATATTCACCAATAGTCCCAAACCTTACCATCCCTCTGATACGGATCATCACAGCGTCCTCTTGGCCACAATGCTGAAATGAAAGCCACCACAAAACAAACATTCGAAATCAACTTTATACATCAAGCCATCAAATATTACATAAAAAAGTCAATTAATCATCCTTGTGCATTCCCTTAGTGCCTATCTTCCATGTGCCTTTGCTTGTCCCCATGCTCCTATGAAGTGCTACCCCAGTGGTTGCACCATGACTGGTGGAAGGCTGCTGACTTTCAGTGGGGGGAGACTGCAGGTGGCCTTGCAGGATGACCTCGAGCAGCCCTGGGCCTAGAAGGCCCGGCTGTAGACTGCACCACTTCGGCATGCGTGGCAGCAGTCTAGGCTGACTGACATGCAACAAGGGCACTGGTGGAGTGGCAGTGATGGGAGCTCGAATGCTGTCCTCTTGAGAGAGGACAGCAGGTTCGTGCTCCACAGAGCCACTGCCACTCCCCCGGGACAGCATTGCAGCAATCCTAGTAATCTGTTGGGCGGACAGATTGCAGGACTGCTGTGACACCCTGCAAGCCCCTTTCCACACTGGTAAATGCAGCCACAATGGCAGCAGTCTAAGCTTGCGTGGCAGCAAGCTGAGCCTGCATGAGAGCAGTCTGAGCTTGCATGACAGAAGTCTGAACTTCCATTGCAGCACTCTGACATTGGATTGCTTCCGCCTGTGCTGCACTGAAAGCTGAGACATTGGCCATCAGACCCTGCATTATGGTTGGGTCCACAAGTGCGGTAACGGAGTTGGCCATCAATTCCATGCTGGAAATCCAAAGCCCTGTGCAAGGTTGGTGCCGGACTCCTCCATGCTCCTTGACATTGCACTTAGGCTTCTGGCAGGCCTGACAATGCACCAAGCATTTCAGTGTGCATACCCATCAGCCTTCTTCTGTAGGCAGCCCCATTGAAGTCCTCATCTGAGTCCTCTGCAACAGAACTCGTGTGCGAACTCGCCCTCTGGGGAGCTGGCATCTGCGCTACCCTTTCCCCCTGTCCTGACTGCAGGCCACTCGTGTCCCGTGTCTTACCACGTGCAGATCCCGCATCTAATCTATCCTCTAAAGTACGCAAAGTCTCGGTATCTGGGCTGGTGGCTGGGAGTGTGAAATCGAGTGATGCTGTGTCTTCATGACCACCGTCTTCCTGCTCCTCCACCAGTGCCTGGCCTGGTGGCAGTTCTTGGGTATCTGAAAGGAGAAAGGCACAAGGATAAGGTTGTGGTGATGGGGGGGAGGTGCATGCTTACACCATCTGCAGCTTGTAAGTCAGAAGAGATTGTGGGATATGGGGAAAGTGGGATGTGAGAAGGAGGATTAGGTATGACCATACCGTCATTATCAGCAACAGCTTAAACTTCTCCGTCACTGCCCCTCCAATAATGTCAAGCACCGATTCCTTCAGGTCGGTCTGGTTCTGTATTGCGGCTTGGCTGCCTCCCGTCTGCCGCTGCTCCCTCCTGTTATGCGCCACCTTTGCCTGCAAGAGAAGTGTGTCAATGAGTGTAGTGCAATGTGTTTGGGTGATGTGCCTGCCATAGTTGAATAGCTGCCAGTGTGTGCAAGCTGTGAGATGTGGGTGTGAGGCTTGCAACAGTTGTAAGTGTGTGAGGGTAAGGTGAAGCTGTGAATGTGAGGTATTAGTCATGTTTGGTAGAGATTGTTGGTAGGTGAGTGATTGGGGTGTGGTGCATTGAGCAGTATGTGAGGTTAGTGGTGCAGATGGTGGGATATGGCATTTGAAGATGATTTCATTGACCTTGACCACACGTGTGAGGTCATTAAACTACTTCCTGCACTGCAGCTAGTTCCTCGGGGTGACACTGCTGGCATTGACAGCTATGGCTATCTGCTCCCATTGGTGTTTTTGAGTTTGCCTGGAGGGCCTCCTGGCCCTCTGTGCAAATAGGACCTCTCTCCTCTCCACCTCCTGCACCCAGGCCTCCAGTGCTGCATCAGAGAACCTTGGTGCATGGTGTCTCCCCTGTTGTGACATTTGCACTGTCTACCCCAGCTAGTTGCATGAGCTGCTGCAGGCAGAATGCACCTCCCTTTTAAGAGATGCAGACTGCCTTTAAGAAGTGGAGGCTAGCTTTAATTGGAGCTAGCCTCGCACGAACTTGGGCCCCCTGCTGAGCGTTCAGCCACTCAGCAGCTCGTTCAGCACTGGGCTGAACGTTACAATCATTATAATTAGCAGGCGGCACGAAGGTCGCATGCTGCCTGCATTCCTTTGAAATGCGCCTGTTTTCGGGTGCAGTCCAATTTTTAGCCCTTTGTGTAATGAGGAAGCCAAAAACTGTATTCTTAGTTTCTTGCTGTGTGTTTCTGCTTCTGTGTAATTGTCTCACTTGTCAGTAAACTTGATTGTTTTGGTCTGACAAGGTGATAATTACTTATTTTTGAAGTGAATGGGAGAATGTTGTCGGCAACCCATGTAAAGTCCAGTGCAAAATACCATGGTAAAAGAGTAGTCGTTAATCCTATAGTACACTATTCCCTTAAAGTCATGCGTATCAGTGCACATTTCAGTTCAGAGAAGACGAGGGCCTGCTTATGAAAACTGCTGTTTTACATGGACAGAAGGTTAAAGTGTTGGAGGAAAGCTGAATCGTAACATTGACTACAAATCAAGAGATTATGTTGTATTGTACAAGTAAGCCTTCTGAAACCAATCAAACACAATACTTCTAAAACATGAATTCCAAAATTAAGGCTCAACCCAGAAACTTCAATGTTGGGATAGTGCAGCTTGAGTCCGGTACACACAGGCATTTTATTTGTTTGCTATAGGGATTATTTCTCAGGGTGGGTGGGTAGCATTAATGTAGGGTGCACTTTCAATCACTTATATGACATACAGATGGCTGAACAACATTCCCTTAGAAAGGTGGTGCTGAGGATGCAATGATGCAGATCAACAACAAATCAACTTGCATTTTTACAGTATTTTTCATATAGAAGAATATCTGAGAACACTTTTACAAGAAGATGAGAAGGACTCCGAACAAGACATTGGAAACATTTGAGTTGCGGAGAGTGATAGAATAGTCAAAGAAATAGGAGGGTAGAACTTCCTCTTTTTGGGGCATAACTTTGGCACCTTAGGGAAAAAGGGGGCTAGAAATGAGGATGGAATTTGTCTCAGCTGGGCTTCTGGCTCTACCTCGGCTACATGACAACAGGGGAGGCACCGCTTCCGCCCACCCCCTCTCTGCTCCCTCTCGGTTTTGGGGACATTTCTGTGGGGCTCCTGTGCTTTCCACAGAAATACTGCTACATATGTGGCTGTTACGGCCAGTGAATGGTATGTATGCCTGCAGGAAGCCCGTATTTGTACCATACTCAGCGGTTTGTTGGCCCTCCTATACCTTATTCAAATACCAATCGATCTCAGAGGAGACGAGGAAAAAGTAGCAGCACCTGCAGTCTTCAGAATGGGCTATTGAGGGATATAATGGGAAAAGTATAATTGAGATGCATAAAAAGTGGAGCTGTCTTGTTAAGACAAATAGGCTTTTTTTTCTTAAAATTCCTATGACTCTTTTGTTGAAATAAAGTTTACATGTACATTGCTATTGGAATAGCTTACATTTTCTCTTGAATTCTGTTTTCTAGACGGGAACTGGTGGATCCAATTGGCTTAACAGAAGAAGAGCTGAAAGAGATACCATACACCAAAGTAGAGTGAGTTTGTTCAGTTTATACAACCTGATGTAGTTGCTGTTCATTTGCTGTGCCTTATTGTGTGTTGTAGATCATGTCAACCAAAGGACAGAACTATATCTTCTAAGTAACAGTAGTTCCATTTTTTAAACTAAACCACCCTAGCCTAGGCGTAGATGAATTTCAAGAGCGTTTAAAATAGGACTATAAAATTATTTTTTATTGAAGGGATTATTATTATGTATTAGTCTACAAGGTGTTGTCTGCACTAATTATTGGTATCAGAACCTTTCCAAAGTCCCTTCCTTTAAAATGCAACCAGAAATGAGTATTGGATAAAATACCAAAAATATCAGAAATGGTGGAAATATAGAATGCTGATCGCTGCAGAAACAGACAAAACTACAATAATCATTCAATTATTAGAAGTAAATACCCATTCAATGCACAAGGGTGTTTCCCACATTACAACAGTGACTACATTCCAAAAGTACTTCATTGGCTGTAAAGCACTTTGGGACGTCTGGTGGTCGTGAAAGGCGCTATAGAAATGCAAGTCCTTTAAGTCCTTACATATTAAAGTTAACATGTTACGTTTGTTCCCAAGATGTTGTTATAATGGAAATGCAGTACCCACCCAATGGCCCAGTTTCTGCACTTGCAGTTGGTTAAAGCTGTGCTTTCAGTCCACAAACTTTATAACTCTTTGGACTGGTCTGTCAAGCAGGGTGTTAGAATCTAGAACCTGATTGAATTTTTTGAAGAGGTGACTAAAGTAGTGGACAGGGGAATGTCTATAGATGTTATTTATATGGACTTCCAGAAGGCATTTGATAAAGTTCCTCATAAGAGACTGTTAACTAAGGTTGAAGCCCATGGAATTGAGGGCAAATTATCGACCTGGTTAGGAAATTGGCTGAGCAGTAGGAGACAGAGTAGGGATAATGGGTAGGTACTCAAATTGACAGGATGTGACTAGTGGTGTCCCGCAGGGATCTGTGTTGGGGCCTCAACTATCCACTGTATTTATTAACGACTTAGATAATGGGATAGAAAGCCACATATCCAAATTTGCCGATGACACAAAGATAGGTGGCATTGTAGGCAGTCTAGATGAAAGCATAAAATTACAAAGAGATATTGATAGATTAAGTGAATGGGCAAAACTGTGGCAGATGGATGCACTTTGGACCTAAAAAGGATAGAACAGAGAACTTTCTAAATGGTGAAAAGCTAAAAACAGTGGAGGTCCAAAGAGACTTGGGGGTCCAGGTACATAGATCATTAAAATGTCATGAACAGGTACAGAAAATAATCAAAAAGACTAATGGAATGCTGGCCTTTACATCTAGAGGACCAGAATACAAGGGGGTAGAGGTTATGCTGCAGCTATACAAAACCCTGGTTAGACCACACCTGGAGTACTGTGAGCAGATCTGGGCACCACACCGTCGGAAGGATATATTGGCCTTGGAGGGAGTGCAGCGTAGGTTTACCAGAATGATATCCGGACTCCAGGGGTTAAATTATGAGGAGAGATTACACAAACTAAGGTTATATTCCCTGGAATTTAGAAGGCTCAGAGGTGATTTGATCGACGTTTTCAAGATATTAAGGGGAACAGATAGAGTAGATAGAGAGAAACAATTTCTGCTGGTTGGGTATTCTAGGACTAGGGGGCATAGTCTAAAAATTAGAGCCAGACCTTTCAGGAGTGAAATTAGGAAACAATTCTGCACACAATGGGTGGTAGAAGTTTGGAACTCTCTTCCGCAAACGGCAATTGATGCTAAATCAATTGTTAATTTTAAATCGGAGATTGATAGCTTTTTGTTAACCAAAGGTATTAAGGGATATGGGCCAAAGGCGAGTATATGGAGTTAGGTTGCAGATCAGCCATGATGTCACTGAATGGTGGAACTGGTTTGAGGGGCTAAATAGCCTACTCCTGTTCCTATGTTCCTCAAAACATTGAGGGTTGTTTGCAATCCATCTGGATGCTGTGATGAGAGAGCTAGAGTACTGGAATAATGATCTACGGTTAGTTGAATCTCCTTTTTCTGTCCCTGACTTTTCTTGTAAATCAAGTGACTTTTTAATGAATGCCTGAGAATTCTTTCTAGATTTTTAAATTATTCAGCCAGATATCCACTTAATGATGTCATTAGCTATGTCCCAGAGTCAGATGTGGATTGTACTGTTAATCAGAGCTTTCATGTGAACATGAGTATTATTATTTATCAAACAGACAAGGGACTGTAAGAGAGTCAGGATAACTAGTAGTCTTGATAGCATCACTTGAATCTTATTTTATTAAGAAGGATCCCATAGAATACCATCATCCTGGAACCCCTGAATACTGTGTGGGTAAATATACTCAATGGATCCAGTCCCGAGCTATACAGACCAGAAAAGTCCCAGGTTCTCCACTCCTAAGCTGGTCTGTAGTGAGTTAGCTAGTCCCGGCAAGGATGACAATGAGGATGCTACAATTGGCCTTGGTACCTAGATCAGACAGGCCGGGGGCGGAAATATTGGTTACTGGTCCTGATCACTATCCAGTGAGAATTACTTAAAGAAAGACTTGCATTTATATAATGCAGTCGTCACTGTTGTAATGTAGGAAACGTAGCACCCAATTTGCACACGGCAAGGTCCCACAAACAGCAATGTGATAATGACCAGTTTATCTATTTTAGTGATGTTGGTTGAGGGATAAATGTTGGCCAGGACACTGGGGAGAACTCCTCTGTTCTTCTTCCAATAATGCCATGAGATCTTTTACATCCACCTGAGAGGACAGATGAGACCTCGGTTTAACATCTCATCTGAAAGACAGCACCTCCAACAGTGCAGCACTCTCTCAGTATTGCACTGGAGTGTCCACCTAGATTTTATACTCAAGTTTCTGACCACAACCTTCTGACTCAGAGGCAAGAGT
Source organism: Squalus acanthias (assembly GCA_030390025.1). Classification (NCBI taxonomy): domain Eukaryota; kingdom Metazoa; phylum Chordata; class Chondrichthyes; order Squaliformes; family Squalidae; genus Squalus; species Squalus acanthias. Next base: position 174,357,653 of record CM059425.1, on the reverse strand, counting down.
GCTACCACTGAGCCAAAACTAACACATGTTTGTGTATGGATTTTGGGTGAAGTCAGGATCTACTTTGTCATGGTGCCTTCACAGTTGAATAGTTTGCGAACACTCAGTCGGCTTACACTCGTAGATTAGCCACTTGGGTGATGCACTGGAGAGTTGCTAAGCACCCATGGAACAATACCCTGCATGAGCCACCACCTTCAGGAAATAAGAAAATTAGGGTGAGGAATGAATTATATTAACCTAGTTCAATCAAAGTTTATAGATGATTATCAATTTCATAAAATGCAACCTAAAAATAAGTCATAATTTTCTCCTGGTATATTATGCTTTTTTAAACATTTGGAGTTGATTTTTTTGTTTCTCAATGATTTTAAAATCTTCTGTCACCAGGACTCAAGGTAACCCCATACGCATCAGGCATTCACATTCACCTCGAAGCTTTCGACAGTATCGGCGCTCTCACTGTTCTGATGGTGAACGATCTGTTCTTTCAGAAGTAAAGTATGTATTTTTGGAATCCACAATTACATCAATTGGCAAAAACAACCTTAATGATTTGGGGAAAGGATCAACTGCTGGAAATGATTTTATTTTGTTCAGTGCTATTTAAAAATAGTTTCCAAAACAATGTCACTTTAGAGCATTCTAGATTAGAAAGAGATTTATAAAGTTCCAGCCTTTGAACCATACACTGATGTAGGCAGGGTGCAGTATGTATGGCTGGGAATCTGAATTCTGTCCAAAGGGATCATTGGAGACTTCTCATGCAATCTGTTGTGTTATACAAAGACCCATTGAAAAGTCCGCACACATTAGTCAATCTGTTTCTTTGTTGTGTAAATTATATTTGATGTTCAAATTAGCTTTATTCCATAAACAAGTTTTTATGACGTAAAAAATTAAAATGAAGTGATCACCAACAGTTAGTCTAGATTTTCTAGAGTGAGAAGTCGCACAACACCAGGTTATAGTCCAACAGCTTTATTTGAAATCACAAGCTTTCGGAGCGCTGCTCCTTCGTCAGGTGACTTCACCTGACGAAGGAGCAGCGCTCCGAAAGCTTGTGATTTCAAATAAAACTGTTGGACTATAACCTGGTGTTGTGTGACTTCTCACTTTTGTCCACCCCAGTCCAACACCGGCATCTCCACATCATAGATTTTCTAGGGTAGTTCTTAAGGCTTTTCTGGTGCTAGACTGTTATTCAGCACAAATGTTTTGTGAATTCCATTGATGGCTCAGTTAGTGATAGTGTATAGTAGTGGTGTGGTACTGAGCCACACTGACAGAGGGTCCCAGGTTCATTCTCTGGTTTGTGTGGAATTAGCTAATCTCAGTTAGAGTTGTGGTGGAGTTGCTGCAGTTGTGCTCAGTGTCGCTGAGTTAGGGAGAAGAAAAGTCAGGCAGAGTTTCTGCTCGTGGCTACTACTGTCCAGCGACTACTGCTAAGCGTACACTTAGATGAAGGTAAAGTTGAGCTTTACTGTGATGGCTCCCATGATGGAAAAGCCCACTAGCACTCATGCGTAAAGAAATGTAATTTTTTGCGTGAAGTACCAGAAAATGTTGCTGCCTCTGGAACTGCACATCAGTATGAGTCACTATTTTCAGGAAAGGAGGGGTAAGCAAAAAAAATGAGAGAAGAACATACTTCATCCTAGAAATTTCTGTGGAGCATAAGGAGAACAAATCTTGTGCCAGGCAGAAGTTCTGCTTACCCCTTGTCTGTGTTCCTGACTTCAGCTCATATCCCAGGGTCGGAGACATTTAAATATTTTGGGAGCTAGTGTGGGGTGGGGAGGGGGGGTTTATCTGTGGTGTGAGTGCACAGTCAGGGCCCAACATTTCAAAAAACTAATTTTTAATTGCACTCCCAATTTTAAATATGCCAAAGGCAAAATACTGCGGATGATGGAAATCTAAAATAAAAACAGAAAATGCTGGGTATACTCAGCGAGTCAGGCAGCATCTGTGGAGAGAGAAACAGAGTTAACGTTTCAGGTCGATGACCTTTCGTCAGAACTGAATATGCCAGTTTCCGTACTGTAATCAATCGCGCTGTGATCGACTGCTTTTGAGAAACCAGCCTTTTCAAATTTAAAGCCATCCTCTAGCAACACTGAATGCCAGGGATGCACAGTTGTTACTTGTCCCAATGTTCCTAGGGTTCAAATAACAGAAAATACACTGTATAACACATTTACCTTATTTGAATGTAGTCATAATATGCCCATTTATATGTGGGAAGATGTATTATTCTCCCGATGTCGTGGAAATTGCTGGAAGTACCATTGGGGAGCGGAGAGACGTTGGAACAGCTTCCTGCCCAATTTTCCAGCCTCGCCTGACCAGATGCCATGTATTTCCCAGAATAACCTCACAGATATTTTGTTCCTTTTATTTTTTAAAAGTAAATTGACTGTTAAAATGTGTCTTTTTACACTGTGGGCCAAAATTTAGCCAGTAAGAAAATGTATTAGTTATATCTGAGTTTAATGAACTAGTTCTTCGAATACAGTAATCATGCTGTGAGACGACGCTTTCGTTGTAGCTTATAATTCAAATGAAAATACATTTCTGAACATAAAACCAGTATTAGTAACTGGCAAATTGGCAACGCCCATCGCATTCTCTCTATGTACACGAAACACTTGGCAGGGTTCACTGTATTCTTTCCGCTCCCTTCCAACATCTTTAACGGCCTTATGGCGGTAACTTTTAAGATGATTTTAATATATCATTTTATGAATTATATATTAAGATAAGTTGCCCAGTCTTCTTCTTATAGCACCATGGATACATGACAGAATAAATATTGAGGCAGACAATAATTATGTCAGTATCTATACAATGAGTAAAAGTAGACAACTTTAATTTCACTATCTGCTATCAATAATTACAGTTACAACCTCTGTCTAGTTTTACTGAATGCCCACTGCAAGAACCAGTTGATACTTGAAATCCAAATTTTGAGATAATTATGAAATGGCACCCTATTGCAGAAAGTCCCTTTGGCTCTGAGCTTTTAGGATGATGGCTTTTACACAACAATGTTAAAAATTTACACTTTAGGAAGGACATGAAGGCTTTGGAGAGGGTACAGAAGAGATTTACTAGAATGGTTCCAGGGATGAGGTAATACAGTTACGTGGATAGACTGGAGAACCTGGGGTTGCTCTCCTTGGAGCAGAGAAGGCTAAGAGGAGATTTGATTGAGGTGTTTACAATCATGAAGGGTTTAGATAGAGTAAATAAAGAGAAACTGTTTCCAGTGGCTGAAGGGTTGATAACGAGAGGCACAGATTTAAGGTGATTGGCAAAAGAACCAGAGGCAACATGAGGAAAAACGTTTTTACGCAATGAGTGGTTAGGATTTAGAATGCACTGCCTGATAGGGTGGCGGATACAGATTCAATAGTAGCCTTCAAAAGGGAATTGGATAAATACTTAAAGGAGAAAAATTTGCAGGGATATGGGGAAAGAGCGGGGGAGTGGGACTAACTGAATTGCTCTTCAAAGGAGCCGGCGCAGACTCGATGGGCTGAATTGGCCTCCTTTTGTGCTGTACTGTTCTATGATTCTAGCACTTACACCATAGACTGCATTCTTGTGAACATTTTGTGAACACCTGCATTATAGCCATCTGTTATAGTAAGACTTCTGAGGCCTGAAGAACCTAGGGGAAGAGTTTCCACTTTGGGCGCAATTGGCGACGGGTGCAAACTGCGCAATAAATTGCACTGGTTTTGAAAAGTGTTTTTTCCTTGAGTTTCTGCTCGAACTCATTTGCATATCACCGAAAACAAAATCTGCCATGAACCAGCGCAATAAGGCAGCATTTTAAAACTTAATTTAAAAACAAATTTGCTTTAAAAATATTCCTTGATATATTTAGGAGTGGTAACTTAGCGCAGTTTTATTAATACAGCTGAAAATGGGCTTATCAGAAAAAATAAGCATTTTTAATCACAGTGTCAATCCACCACCTGTGAGTAACCCGATTTTAAATCACTGAAAATGCCGTAAAAATATACAGAACCATTTGATAGTTATATTGGGGTATAGTAGTCAGTTTCTTAGTGAATTAAAAAAATTACATTCAAAAGCTTTTAAAACGTGGGTATTAGTGTCCTTGCCCCCAAAAGAACCAGCTTAATTTTTAGAGCCTCCTCGAAGGCCTACAAATGAGCGCAACTCCCAATGGTGATTAATTCATCCTGGGGGCGGCCTGTTTTGTCAGCAGTAGGAGCATTGTGCTACGCTCCTGGATTCAGTGCAGGAAACACTTTAATGGCCTAACCAGGTCAGGAAAGGTGAGTACAGTTGCACATTCACCTACATCCTGCTGTGTGCATCACCCCACCCCCTCACTCTGCCTTGTCAAGCCTACTCCATCACATCACTTCTCACACCCACTTACCTTGCAAGCACACCCATCCTTCTCTTTCTATGCACTTACTCACATCCCCATCTATCCATCCACCACTGCCACTCGCCCTCATCCTTATGCAATTTCATGCCTCTCCCTGATAGTCACCCTCACCAAATGCACTGCATCCATCAGGTGAACACATGTCATTACAGTCACTCATAGGTCTGTTCTTTCCCCCGTTTTAGGAGAAGAGAGCACAGAACACTAGGGAGAGGGAGCGAACCGGAGGTGGTCCTCCACAGAATTCCCAGCTAACAACTGCAGAGGAGGAAGCACTGGAGATCAGTGGCATTTCGGCATCCCTGGCCAGGGGAGATGGGGATCTCCCAGCTACCTGGTGACACAACTAAATATCAGTGACCCACATGTCATACAACACTCAATCATGTGTTTCAGACTTGATTTCAACAGCAAGTGAAATATGATCATCTTCATAATGATGTTACAACATATTTAACTTGTCAGTACTAATTCATATCTTTTCTCTTTGCCAGGGCCTTCACACGTGCAGTAGGAGTCCATGGACCTCGTTGACAACGAATCCTCAGAGGAGCTGATTCATTTTGAGGGTGCATCGTCACAGGACTCATGCATACCATGCACCAGCTCAGATACTCACACTTCAGTGGGACTAGTTAGACAGATGTTGGGTTTTCTCCTGGTGACTCACACTTCACAAGTGAGCAAGACCAGATTGGTGGCAGGGACAGCTGTGGCGTGTCCACCTCGGAGGGTACAGCTCTCTCTAAGCTCTGCTTAGCTGGACACAGCTGTAGCCCAGTGATCATCGATGAAAAGGATAATCATTGAGCAGCAGCAGAGAATGTACGATATACTGACAGGCCTTCCAAGCACACTGACCATAATTGCAAAGAGAATGGAGGAGTCCACCTCAAGCATGAGTGGGTTGGTGTCACAGGGCGTTGCAATGATGTCTTCTTGCATGAAGAGTGCCCAGCTCCGTGAAACATCAAACGCGGCAATCAAATGAGTCTATGCACGCCTTGACCACAGCCATGTACACTCTGGATGCCACATGTCTGCCGCCTTATATAGGATGACAGATACCTTAGCCGTGGCCTTACAGCACCGCACTGATCTGCACCAAAGTGCTCTCCAGCAGAGTGGTAGCAGTGAAGTATGACTGGCCCATGAGAGGGATAATGGTGAAAGGGGATATGGAAGTGGGAACTTCACTCAAAGTGCTTCAACTTCTCACTCGTTGCTACCTCCTCAGTCAGTACCCGACATGCTGCCTTGTGTCCCAGTGGCCAAGTCTGCCCCTGTACAGATGCAGGTGGAGCAGTCTTTGGCGGGGCCCTCACGGGCTCCAAACCCAGAGGTCGTCAGCCAAGAGCATCTCAGCAGTCAGAACAAGGATCTGAGCAGCCTGCCTCTACCTCTGCTGAAGCCAAAGGGGTTGCACCAAGTAGGAGCTGTAGGAAAAGGAAGAGTACAAATTTGTGGTTGCACAAGGGTATGCACATGGGTGTATGTTTCCCCTGGCTGGGGAGTCTAGAACCAGGGGTCACAGTCTCAGAATAAGGGGTTGGCCATTTAGGACTGAGATGAGGAGAAATTTCTTCACTCAGAGGGTGGTGAATCTTTGAAATTCTCTACCCGAGAGGGCTGTGGAGGCTCAGTCGTTGAGTATAGTCAAGACAGAGATCGATAGATTTTTGAATATTAAGGGAATCAAAGGATATTGGGATAGTGCAGGAAAGTGGAGATGAGGTAGATCATCAGCCATGATCTTATTGAATGGCGGAGCAGGCTCGAAGGGCCAAATGGACTACTCCTGCTCCTATTTTATGTTCTTATGAGAAAATGTTATGTTGTAAAGTTTCTGTTCTCTAGTAGAATCACATAAATGTTATTATTTTTCACCACTTTCCTGTCTTGCCCATTCTTGGTTGCTGGGTGATAAGTCGCCTTTTAACTTGCTTGATGATGATTGGGAAGACATGAATTGACAGGGACTAGTGGGGGGATGTGCAAGGGGTGGTTGGTTATTTGCAGGACTGCTTTGTGTCAGTGGCATTGGCGGGGGTGGGAAGAGTGGCTGTTACATGTAGTTCTGACATTGGTCCACTGGTGCAACCTAAATGAGCCTTGCATTAATGAGGGCATCCCAGGCAGCAGTGTGAGCAGCTGGTGTTGCATTGCCCTCATCACCTTCCTCCTCCTCCTCGTCTTCATCCTTCTCCTCCTCTTCCCCGGAATCATCCGCAGAGGATCTGAGCTCTGCGCCTTGTTCCTCCTGCAGGTCCAAACCTCGCTGCTGCGCAATGTTGTGCAGAGCACAACACACCACAACCATTCAAGCTGGTGCATACTGAAGGGCACCTAAAGTGCATCTTCAGCATGCCAATGGCTTGCTCAATGACACATCTGGTAGTCATATGGCATTCATTATAGTGCTGTTGGGCTTCATAAGTTGGATTTCTGATAGGTGTCACCAGCTAAGTTTGAAGTGGGCATCCCTTGTCGCCTAGCAGCCACCCCTTAAGCGTGCTTGCAGGTCCAAAGACAACAGGGAGCTTGGACTGCCACAGGTCAAAAGCATCATGGCAGCGCCCCAGGAATCTTGTGCACACCTGCAGAAATATTTTTTTGTGGTTGCACACCAGCTGCACATTGATGGAGTGGAAGCCCTTGTGATTCACAAATACTCCTGGTTGATCTGTGGGTGCGTGAATTGTCACGTGTGTGCAGTCGATGATTCGCTGCACCTCTGGGAAGCCAGGCAGAAATGCAAACCTGAGTGTCCGCTCATTCTGACTGGCATCATTGCAGGCAAAGTTCACATAATTGCCGGCCGTGGCAAACAACCCATCAGTCACCTGTCTTATGCATTTGTGGGCCGCCGACTGGGAGATCCTGGATATGTCTCCCACAGAGCCCTGGAGGATCCGGAGGCAAAAAGGTTGAGGGCAGTAGTCACTTTGACAGTCACTGATAATTTGTGGCCACCAGGTCTAGCAGGGAGCAGGTCTTCTTCTAGGAGGCTGCAGATGTCTGTCAGCACCTGATGCGACAACCTGAGACTCCTGAAGCACTGCTGTCCGGACATGTCAAGGAAACTTGGTCTCTGCCTGTACACCATGTGGTGTCTGCTGCTGCCTTCTCTGCAGCTCCCCTCTCTGCTGTTCAGCTACAGGACTCTGAACAGCAGGCTGCTGCTGCTGGGCGCCTCTCTGATGTCCAGCTGCTGGTCTCTCAAGAGCAGGCTGCTGCTGGTCATATTGCTCCTTGTCTGAGGCAGCCAAGGTGCCACCCATCCTGATGTGATTCAGAAAACCTCCAAAGTGTAGAAAGTAAACTCTCAGCGAAAGTACTGTGAACAAACCCTTTCCCATGAACAGGTAAGAAAGCAGCTGTGAATACTGAGCATTTATTGCAGTATTTCCATGAGTTTTAATCAGCTCCCTCAATTGCCATTCTGTTCTTGCCTTGCTTTCAATGGCGAATTTCAGGAAGCCTGGGAAATGCAACGTTAAATTTAAAACTTGAAATATTGCTCCAATTGAGCGATTAGCATATGTTAATAGGCAACCCGCCTCTCCCGAGGGGATTGTGCACAAGCAGCCTAGCGCACTCGAGTTAAACGCGGAAGTTGGCAGGTTGGAGCCGGCTTCCCGACGCGTTAGGATTTTTGCTGGTTATAACCCCCACCCGCACCCAAACCCACGCGCTCCTCCAGGTTTAAATACTCTCTTTGAGGCGGTGTGAAACCAAATTGTAAAGGTGATGGATGTTAGTGGGGAATAGAATATTTTCTTTAGGAGCTCACTATCCTGTCAGCAGTAAGTATCTCTAGGTCAGCTATAATACAGTTGGATGTAGAAATAAAGCTCCCTTTATTATGCCTCACCAATGTACTCAGCTTCAACTCCAGAAGAGTATACCTTAAAGCATCGGCTTGACATTTTTCCATTTCCTACACCAGCCAGTGATCTCTGAGTGATTGCTAATTTAATGCTAATAAGTGCTGAATTATGGCTAGTTTTGTGCTGTGAGCCCATACCCACTAGGAACTGAATGAAGACTGCCCAAATTCATCTCACGTAGAGTCCTAACAGGCAACAGAGAGAGGAGACGCTTATTCCATCAGTCGGTGCTGGTTTTGAATCCAGGTCCCAGACATAAAAGGTTAATATCGTCTCCACTGCACCACACAGGGTCCCAAAGCTATAGCCTAGAAATTATAAAATGTATTCTAATGACATTCCCCTGTTCGCTATTTTAATGGAGGTGCTAACCCATTTGTTTTTAATGCCTCAGTTAAAATAGCAGACATAGGAATATGTTAAGTTGCCACCGTAATTTTTAAGCTTAGATTACAATTTTATAATCACTCGTGTTAATTGCACACTGTCAAATTTGTCGGACAGTTTTATTGTGTTTTAGATTCTTGGGTTCAGACATATTATAGAATACAGTGGTCAGTGTACCGATTGTAAATAGTACATGCCATATACACTAAATTATTAATGATTTTAATGACAATAAAGATCATTTGATTATTGGTCAATGGCACAGTTAATAGAAATTTTAATCTTTAAATTCTAAAATGAAAATAGTGCAGATGTATCCATTTGTTTTCAGTGCTCGGACTGACCTTGTGCCACCACTGCCTGTGACCCGTGCCTCAGATGCTCAGGGCCCTCACGGATCCTCTTCAACATTGAATCAAGTAAGTTTTATTCAAACCATTACAACAATATTGACAAAGCAACATGATTTCTTGTAGCACATGTCATTGTGAAGAAAATATTTTCAGCATTGGAGTAAATTCCAGAATATAGAGGTAATATTGGGAGGTCAGGGCACAAATTGGGAATTTGGGCACACTCCACAATTTTCCACCCAAGTAGAATTATTGGGAGGTAACAAGGAAGGTCGATGAGGATAGCGCGTTTGATGTAGTCAACATGGATTTTAGCAAGGCTTTGAGAAGGCCCCACATGGCAGACTGGTCAGAAAAGTAAAAGCGCGTGGGATCCAAGGGAAAGTGGCAAGTTAGATCCAAAATTGGTTCAGTGGCAGGAAGCAAAGGGTAATGGTCAACAGGTGTTTTTGTGACTGGAAAGCTGTTTCCAGTGGGGTTCCGCAGAGCTCAGTACTGGGTCCCTTGCTTTTTGTGGTATATATCAGTGAGTTAGACTTCAATGTATGGGGCATGATTGAGAAGTTTGCAGATGATACAAAAATTGGCCGTGTGGTTGATAGTGACGAAGAAAGCTGTAGACTTTTCAGGTGGGCAGAAAAGTGCAAATGGAGGGATAACAAGGCAAGGGAATACACAATAAATGGTAGGATACTGAGAAGTGTAGAGGAACAGAGGGACCTTGGAGTACATGTCCACAGATCCCTGAAGGTAGCAGGACAGGTAGATAAGTTGGTTAAGAAGGCATACAGGATATTTTCTTTTTTAGCCGAGGCATAGAATATAAGAACATAAGAAATAGGAGCAGGAATAGGCCACTTGGCCCCTCGAGCCTGCTCCGCCATTCAATAAGATCATGGCTGATCTTGGGCTCAAAGCCACTTCCCTGCCCGTTGCCCATAACCCTTCACACCCTTATCTTGCAAAAATTTGTCTAGCTCCACCATAAATGTATTTAATGACCCAGCCTCCACAGCTCTCTGGGGCAGAGAATTCCACAGATTTACGACCCTCAGAGAAGAAATTCCTCCTCATCTCAGTTCTAAAAGGGCGACCCTTTATTCTAAAACTATGCCCCCGCATTCTAGATTTCCCCACGAGGGGAAACATCCTCTCTGCAGCTACCTTGTCGTGCCCCCTCAGTATCTTATATGTTTCAATAAGATCACCTCTCATTCTTCTAAATTCCAATGAGTATAGGCCCAACCTGCTCAACCTTTCCTCATAAGTCAACCCCCTCATCTCTGGAATTAACCGAGTGAATCGTCTCTGAACTGCCTCCAATGCAAGTATATCCTTCCTTAAATGAGACCAAAACTGTACGCAGTACTCAAGGTGTGGTCTCACCAATACCCTGTACAGTTGTAGCAGGACTTCCCTGCTTTTATACTCCAACCCCTTTGAAATAAAGGCCAACATTCCATTTGCCTTTTTGATTACTTGCTGTACCTGCATGCTAACTTTTTGTGTAAGAGCAGGGAGGTTATGCTTGAACTGTATAAAACACTAGTTAGGCCACAGCTAGAGTACTGCGTGCAGTTATGGTCACCACATTACAGGAAAGATGTGATTGCACTAGAGAGGGTACAGAGGAGATTTACAAGGATGTTGCCAGGACTGAAGAATTTTAGCTATGAGGAAAGATTGGATAGGCTGGGGTTGTTTTCTTTGGAACAGAGGAGGCTGAGGGGAGATTTAATTGAGGTGTATAAAATTATGAGGGGTCTAGATGGAGTAGATAGGAAGGACCTATTTCCCATAAGGGTCAATAACCAGGGGGCATAGATTTAAAGTAATTTGTAGAGGGATTAGAGGGGAGTTGAGAACTTTTTTCACCCAGAGGGCGGTGGGGGTCTGGAACTCGCTGTCTGAAAGGGTGGTAGAGGCAGAAACCCTCATCACATTTAAAAAGTACTTGGATATGCACTTCAAGTGCTGTAACCTACAAGGCTACAGACCAAGAGCTGGAAAGTGGGATTAGGCTGGATAGCTCTTTTTTGGCCAGCACAGACACGATGCGCCAATTGGCCTCCTTCTGTGCCATAAATTTCTGATTCTATTGGGGAGGCATATTCCTGGTGGGAAAGGCTCCACACTGCGAGCACAAACTTGTAAAATTATCCCTTGTGTGTGTTGAAAAGAATTAAGAGTTAATAAAGAGTTAAAGGGCCCACGCACCCAAAAAAAAATTACAGGGAACATTGGTTGTGGTTGTTGGAGGCCAATCATCTCAGCCCCAGGACATCACTGCAGGAGTTCCTCAGGGCAGTGGTCTAGTCCCAACCATCTTCAGCTGCTTCATCAATGACCTTTCTTCCATCATAAGGTCAGAAGTGGGGATGTTCGCTAATGACTGTACAGTGTTCAGTTCCATTCGCAACTCAGATAATGAAGCAGTCCGTGCCTGCATGCAGCAAGACCAGGACAACATTCAGGCTTGGGCTGCTAAGTAGCAGGTAACATTCGCACCACACAAGTGCCAGGCAATGACTATCTCCAACAAGAAAGAGTCTAATCACCTCCCCATGACATTCAACGGCATTACCATCGTCTAATCCCCTACCATCAACCAGAAACTTAACTGGACCAGCCACATAAATACTGGGGCTACAAGAGCAGGTCAGAGGCTGGGTATTCTGCGGCAAGTGACTCACCTCCTAACTCCCCAAAGCCTTTTCACCATCTACAAGGCACAAGTCAGGAGTGCGATGGAATACTCTCCCACTTGCCTGGATGAGTGCAGCTCCAACAATACTCAAGAGGCTCGACAGCATCCAGGACAAAGCAGCCCACTTGATTGGCACCCCCATCCACCACCTTAAACATTCACTCCCTCCATCACCGTCTACAAGATGCACTGCAGCAACTCGCCAAGGCTTCTTCGACAGCACCTCCCAAACCTGCGACCTCTACCACCTAGCAGGTGCATGGGAACATCACCACCTCTAAGTCCCCTCTAAGTCACACACCATCCTGACTTAGAAATATATCACTAATATTAAAAAGAAAAGTGACGACACTGCAAAAGTACTTGATTGGCTATTTGGGACTTCCGGCGGTCGTGAAAGCCGATATATAAATGCAATTCTTTCTTTATATGCAGGACTATGGGGAAAGAACAGGGGAGTGGGACTAATTGGATAGCTCTTTCAAAGAGTAGACACAGGCACGATATCCTATGATTCTATGAAATCAGGCAACTATTTGCCACTACCATAAGAGTCAACTACAAAGGCACTGCTTATAACATATTGTTTGCTGACTATTTCGGACAGTTCAATAAGTACTTACCAATTTACAACTACAACAACTTGTATTTATATAGCACCTTTAAAGTAGTAAAATGAGGAGTGTTATCAAACAAAATTTGACACCGAGCCACAAGGAGATATTAGGGCAGATGACTAAAAGCTTGGTCAAATAGGTAGGTTTTAAGGAGAGTCTTAAAGGAGGAAAGAGAGGTAGAGAGGGTTAGGGAGGGAATTCCAGAGCTTAGGGCCTTGGTCACCAATGGTTGAGCAGTTAAAATCAGGGATGCGCAAGAGGCCAGAATTAGAGCAGCGCAGATATCTCGGGGGTTGTGGGGCTGGAGGAGATTACAGAGATAGGGAGGGGCGAGGCCACGGAGGGATTTGAAAACAAGGATGAGAATTTTAAAATCGAGGCATTGCTTAACTGGGAGCCAGTGTAGGTCAGTGAGCACAGGGGTGATGGGTGAATGAAACTTGGTGCGAATTAGGACATGGGCAGCCAAGTTTTGGAGGAGTTCAAGTTTACGTATTGTATAATGTGGGAGGCCAGCCAGGAGTGCGTTGGAATAGTCAAGTCTAGAGGTAACCAAGGCATGGATGAGGGTTTCAGCAGCAGATGAGCTGAGGCAAGGGCGGAGACAGGCGAGATTATGGAGGTGGAAATAGGTGGTCTTAGTTGTGGCGCGGATATGTGGTTGGACGCTCATTTCAGCTCAAATAGGACGCCAAGGTTGCAAACAGTCTGATTCAGCCTCAGACAGATGTTAGGGAGAGGGATGGAGTCGGTGGCTAGGGAATGGAGTTTGTGGCGGGGTCCGAAGACAATGGCTTCGGTCTTCCCAATATTTAAGGAAATTTCTGTTCATCCAGTACTGGATGTCGGACAAGCAGTCTGACAATTTAGAGACAGTGGAGGGGTCGAGAGAAGTGGTGGTGAGGTAGAGCTGGGTGTCGTCAGCGTACATGTGGAAACTGACGCTGTGATTTCAATGCGCCCACTATAAGCGGTGGGGACTATACTACTGTAATCTCCAGGTGCCTGGAAAACACTAGTAGCAAAAAATGTTGCTGTAGTCTTTACAACCGCAGGCTGAGGGGCAGAATTAGTGAGATACCTTTCAATTCTGGTACTGGCATTTGGCACATCTGTAATTTAAACCCCAGTTGGCCCAAAGCATCTTAACAATTGCTCCTTATAAAGAAAAATAATTCTGTCATCTGTATAGATTTTCATGTGAATATGGCATTTTCCTTAAAATGCTCTTCCTTTGTTTTGACATCTATTTTCCTTGATCCTCCTCAAAGGACAACAGTGACAGCTATGAATGCAAAAAAAGACATTTTGCAAAAAGCTGCAAGTAAAACTGGTTTGAATTTGACATATACAATGAAAATAGTATGGCTTTAAAATATCAGAAATTGGGTGACTAAAGTTCATGGGTTCTACCACCAGTAAATAGCTAAGTTTTGTGTTTTGCTTCACTGCTCTAATAGATTTCCACAGTGTAAAACTGACGGTAATAAGATTCCTTCATTACCACTGAAACAGTTTTTCATTCAGTAGTAATTGGAAAGGAAAATTAGGCCCATAATTATCTGGGCCAAAGTATTAGTTACATTATATAATTAAGTTTTAATATCTAGCATACCGCATTAGTACTTGGAGCAAATAGAGTCAAAATGGAAAAGACCCAAATCTAATTTAGAATGGCTGATTTCCAGATACTTTCAAATTATGTCGTGTTTCTAGCAAGATGTTACAATTGTCTTTGAGTGCTGCGGAAAGGGTTTCCTCGAGGCTGCTTTTTGTACTAAAACACTTCTAATAACTATATTGCAAGAAAACAGCAGAGACATTTTCTGTTTTGTTTTAAAAACATTCAAGGTATAGCAAAACATAGGGTGATAAAAATTTCAAACTTCAGTGAGGCAGCAGGCACTTCAGGCTTAGCTGCATTGGAGCCTAATGCATTTTCCAGACAGCAGATGGGCATTTTTATTCTTGATTGTGGAAAGAGTTTTGGTCACTGTGCTTCCCTCTGGTCACAAAAAAGGGAAGAACCTACTCAGAACATGGAGAGGGCTTTGAATTACTGAAACCATGGTTGATATGCTTTAACAGCTTTGTCATCTGGGGAGAATACAAATACAATGAGTTCAATGACTCAGACTACACGAGTGAAGACCAAGAAGTTTTGTTCCAAGCAGGACTGTGTGCCGCTCTGGAGTTGGTGAGCTCCAGCGGGCATTTCAGGACCAATTTAAAGTCCTATTTGCCAGCCCTTGCAATATCATTGCTATCCATCACAGTTAAAATCAGGATATCAGAGTACCCTTAGCAGAATCATGAATTTTGCAGCACAGAAGGAGCTCTTTTGGCTTATCGCCCGTGTTGGCTCTCTGAAAGACCTATCCATTCAATTCCATTCCCAGTCGTTTCCCCATACTCTTGAATTTTTGTTTTTCAAATATTTATCTACTTCCTTTTTAAAAGCTATTCTAGATTCTGCTTCCAACATTGTTTCTGATAGGCTATTTCATGCATGGTTATGATCTTGAATTTATGCCATCTAGTTATCAACTCACTGGACAGTAGAAATAGTTTTTCCAAATTTATATCAAAACACCTCATCATTTTAACTGCCTGTATCGGATTTCCTCTTAACCTTTTTTGTTCTAATGAATAGCACTAGTTTCTTTAGCCTCTTTTTATAACTAAATACTCTCATCACTGGTATCTCATATCACTGGTATCGTCTTAGTGAATCTCTTCTGCACCCTATCCATAGCATTGACATCCTTCCAAAAGTAAGGCAGCCAAAACTAAGGACAGTGGGGTAGGGTTTCCACTTTGGATGCAATCGGCAATCTGGGCGCAAATTGCGCTCGGAATTGCACTGGTTTTCCGAAGTGAAGTTATGGTTCAAGTTTCCGCTCAAACTCATTTACATCATCACAAACATAAAATCTTCCATGAACCAGCGCAATCAGGCAGCGTTTTAAAATGTAATTGTTTATTTTTTCCCCTTGCATTAACAAAATATTCCTTGATATATTTAAGAGTGGTAACCTGCTGCAGTTTTATTAATACAGCTGAAAATGGGTTTATCACAAAATAAGCATTTTTAAGAGTATCTAGTCCACCACCTGTGAGTAACCTGATTTTAAATTACTGAAAAAGACTTTAAAATCGCTGTAGAACCATTTACCAGTTTCATTGGTGTACACCAGTCAATTTCTTAGTAAATTAAATATTTTTTAATATTTAGAAACTTTTAAAAAGGTGACTAACTAGTGTCTTTGCACCTAAAAATAACAGCTTAATTTAAAGAGCCTCCTCGAAGGGCACAATTGGCGGAAACCCGCTATGCTCATTATTTCGATCTGGGGGCGTGGCCAGTTTTATGGATGGGGCTGGATTCCAGCACGATGTTTTAAACCAGCGTAAAAGATCGCAAACACTTGATTTGCGCTGGACGTAACTTGCGCTTAAAATTCCATTGATCTTTTCGCTGGTTTGGCCGATTTCAGGCGCATTGCGCTGGTACCAGAGCAACCTAGCAGAAGTTCTACTTCAATATTCTAACTGCAGCATAACCAATGATTTGTATAGGTTTAACATTACCTCTTCACTTTGTACACCATCCCGTATTTATAAAACATAGCTCATTTGCTGTTTGTACAGTTTGATCAACTTCTCCCACTTTTGTTTTATTCCAGTCTACTTTAGATAACTAAAATTCCCATAATTACAACTCTGGTAAAACTGGAAACATCTCTAAATTGCCTTGAATTTCCATCTTTGTAATTTTTTCTACGATTTGGTGGTTTATAGTAGACTCCCAATATGGTAACATAACCTATTTGCCTCAAATCAGCACAATATATCCAGGATGGTGACTGAAAAAGTTAAATTTTGTTTTTATTGTGTAATTACAGAATTTTCTGGGAATTTTGCTAGTAGCTTGGGGATTGTATTCTGTGGATCCATCTATTTTCCAATGAAAATCACAAATTAGTGGCCTTGAATATATCCACACAATGATGCAAGGCCCACTAACCTCCCAGTAAGCAGTTAATAACAACTTGCATTTATATAGCAGTTTTAATGTAGTAAAATGTCCCAAGGCACTTCACAGGAGTGTTATCAAATAAAATTTGACACCGAGCCACATAAGGAGATATTAGGACAGGGCTTGGTCTAAGAGGTAGGTTTTAAGGAGCATCTTAAAGGAGGAAGAAGAGGTAGAGAGGCAGAGGGGTTTAGGGGGGGGAATTCCAGAGCTTCCAGGTTAAAAAAAAGTTGACCGAATTCCTTTGGCAGAGAGGATACTGAAAAGTCATCTAAATTATGTTTTCAGTACTATGATGGGTATTGGCACAATTATTCCAAGCATATTGTTTATTGGTAAAGGGTCAAAATGAAGGGATACTAGTTAAAAATCATAGACTCATATAGCATAGGAGGCGGCCTTTCGGCCCCATAGTGCCTGTGCTGTGTCTGTGAAAGAGCTATCCAATTAGTTACACTTCCGTACTCTTTCCCTATAGCCCTGCAATTTTTCTCCCTTCAGGTATTTATTCAATACAATACCAGTATCCAATACAAGGGATACAAGTTAAAAATGAGAAAGTTAGGAGTAAGAAAGAGAAAACTTGTATTTATATAGTGCCTTTCACAACCTCAGGACATCCAAAAGTGATTTACAGCCAATTAATTACTTTTGAAGTGTAGTCACTCACTGTTGTAATGTAGGAAACTCAGCAGCCTATTTACACAGAGCAAGGTCCCACAAGCAGCAAGGAGATAAATGACCAGATAATCTGTTTTAGTGATGTTGATTGAGGGATAAATATTGACCAGGACACCGGGGAGAACTCCCCTGCTCTTCGTTGAATAGTGCCATGGGATCATTTACATCCACCTGAGGGGCCAGATGGGGTCTCGGTTTAACGTCTCATCCGAAAGACTGTACCTCCGACAGTGCAGCACTCTCTCACTACAGCACTGGACTGTCAGGCTAGATTGTGTGTTCAAGTCTCTTGAATGGAGTTGATCTATAAAAAAAGTTCACGATTAAGCAAATCCAAAACTTTGTTCTTGATTACTTGCCTTATTATTTCTCCAGATACTCCAATGGTGCACGTTGCCTGTGGCTATAGCTTCTCAGATATCAATCGATGTGAATCAGTATCTATACAACGTATGATTAGCATTTCAGCACTTTATATCTGTTTGTAAACACAGCCACACATTTTAAAGGAGAAGACTTACTTGGTTCACTATTTCTAAAGAAATCTTAAACTTAAGTATGAAGAACATGTTTATGACTTCATTATACAGTGAAGAGGAAATCTTTCCTAAAATATGTTTTTGCTTTTAGTTGCACACAGTTGTTTCCCCCTTCAGCTACAAAATTTGGCCAAGAAAATATTTAATAAGAGTGGACACAATGGATAAGGAAGTCATATGAGATGATGAAACACACTATTAAAATGGCAGCCAGTCCTCCATTTTTCCACTTCGAATTTTTATTCGTGATATGGAAAGTAGAACTTAAGTCAAGTAAAGGTTATTAAAGGTGTAGTACATAATCTTTTTATTTAACAAATCAAATGAATACAACTATTATCTTACTCCTAAACAAAGTTACTAATTTTCTATTTAGTGGTATAAAAATTGTATGTTAATAAATAGATGAATAAAAGGCTATATTTTTTTTAAATTCTGCTATAAACAGAAGAGAAATAAATCTGAAGGCAGTACAACAGAAGGAAAGACACAAACTTCAAGTGATGACTGGGATTCAAAATACAGTGTTAAAACTTCTAGAACTATACAGACACCACGGATAAAGACCGAGACCTGATTACCTTTAAAATATCAACTGAAGAAAACGTTGGGCATGCTGTGAAGTATGGATGATTCTACATGCCACAATAACATTGCCCTGAGAGAAAACCTGTTTTGAAACTGTTATTATAACACATCCTATTTCTGGAGTTTATGACCATGTTTTTATACTGATCTCAAATAACCCTCCAGACTTATACATCCCAAACTTTTTTTTAAGGCTTGATCTTCTTTCAGTGTGTTAAGTGCAAATGACTTAAGTAACTGGAAACTAAATTATACCGACAAGAGACTTTGGGACCAAGTACCTCTTTTTTTTAAATATATTTTCTAAAACCAGGTATACAAGACTTTTCTATACTTCTTTATGTACTGAAATGTTCATAAAACACTGACCATCAATACACATGAACAAATATAAAGCGTACAAATTTATGTAATACTGGATTGTTTAACTACTGCATTTAATGCTTTCTACATCAGTGTTGTCATTACATTACTCTCAATTATATGCAAGTAAAAATTGTGTTTCCTCTTACGAATGAATAGCTCATGCAGTACTTAATGTCTCAATACACCTTAATAGTATTATTTGTTTAGTGTAGCCAGTAGACTGTTCCCATGAAAATTCCTTTAGAAGCTTTACATTCCATCCCCTAGTGTTGTGTCAATAAATAAATGATACCATTTGTGTGAGATGCTTCTTTTGTGGGCTGACTATAAATAGATCACACTTTATACGTGACCAAAATAAAAATCGAATGAAATGAATAGATTTTTCAAACCATCTCCTGGCGAGAGAAAAGTAGAACAAATGAGTGCTGAGTGCTAGGTGATGGCGATCATCAGTAATTTAGTTTCTGGTAACACCTTGTTCAGATAGCAACTAAAGGCTTTGTATTTGATGTACTTCTGTAAATCATGTGCAGATTGGGTGCAACTTGAACACTACATGAAACTGTAAAATATATTTTCTAGAAGTTAAAGTGAATGTAGGTCAATGGAGCCGATCTACTGTGGTGTGGGCATTACGCATTATAATCAGCAAATTAGTTTCTCCAACTATATTATTTTGACTGGCAGTAAATATATCTAAATATTTAAATTCAGCACCAGTGGAAATCAGTTTTTTTTTTGGATAAAATGTTTTGTCAGTGAAAACAAGTAAACACATCTGGCCCAGGGCTCCATTGTTACTTCAGAACCAGGTAGGAGCCATGTTGTAAACAAGGTTTTTATTTAAAAATACTATTATCTACAGATGGCTATAACATCATTTCATTGATGTTTCCATTTGTGTGTGTGGGGGGGGGTGGAGACCAATACTAGGGACCATAAATATAAGATAATCTCTAATAAATCCAATAGGGAATTCAGGAGAAATTTCTTTACCCAGAGAGTGATTAGAATGTGGAACTCGTTACCAGAAGAAGTAGTTGAGACAAATAACAGAGATACATTTAAGGGGAAGCTAGACAAACATGAGGGAGAAAAGGAATAGAAGGTTAGGTGAAGAGGGATGGGAGGAGGCTCATGTGGGGCCTAAACACCAGCATAGACCAGTTGGGCTAACTGGCCTGTTTCTGTGCTGTACATTCTATGTAATTGAACTAAAACAGTGAGAGAAATGAGGATTGCAAGCCGATTATTACGTATATAATCCAGATTTAAATGAAATGCATAGTGTTGATCCCTAATAACAACAGAAAACACTGGAAAAACTCAGCAGGCCAGGCAGCATCCGTGGAGAGAGAAACAGAGTTAACGTTTCAGGTCGAAGACCTTTCGTTAATCCCTGTTGCCTCATAGCAAGAACTGGTGCAATGGGAGTGGCCATTTAGCACCTGCTGCTAATGGGATGGAAAACTCACCACCCACAGAAGATTAAGGCCCATTGACACTGAATACAATGCAACTCTTTTTCCTTCATGCAGAGCAATGGAGACAAGTATCTTGATCAGTGTTGTCAGTATTTTCTGTGCATTGCAATTCTGAATTGTGATCAGTTTCTGTTGCCAAACCCATTTTTGATTCTATAGGATATATATAATCATAATGATTAACGAGAACTATTTGTAATTTCTAGAACTGTTGGCTGCCATAGAGAACAATCACATGCAAAGCAATGATATGCTAGATTAGTAAACTTATGATTGAAAATTATGATTATTGCTGTAATGTATTTTGTATGCGGTTTTGAGTTTAGTCACATTTATCAGTAGTGAGAAAAATAAATTAACGATTTGTAAGACGGATCTCTTCTACACAGACCTTTCCTGATAATTTAACAGGACCAGTCTGGTGCGACCACAAATCCACGAGCTCCTCTTCAATGCAACCAGTAGTATAATCCATTCATGTCTGAAGGAAGGGGGGGGGGAAGGAAGGGAGGGACTGGGGGTGCGGGGGGGGGGGGGGGGGGGAAGGAAGGGAGGGGGGGGGGGGGGGGGGGGGGGGGGGGGGGGGGG